>BSBM01000600.1:16897500-19397500 GCA_027924585.1 Larix kaempferi
ATCTTTGCAAAAGAATATCCCCAAAAGTAACATTTCCTCCTTAATTCCTTTCTTTAAAGTGAGAAACTTGGTGCGCTCCTCTAACATGTGTTTCGAGCATCCACTGTCAGCGTATCGTTAGTTCACTTTATCTTGAGCATAGATTGCAAGTTCACATTTTTCCTTCTTCTCTTTTGCTTCCTTCTCCAAAAATTTGATACGTTCTTCCCCTTTTTGTTTATGATATCCTACTATGTTGCTTCTATAGCAACTTGCTATGTGCCCATAGTTATTGCACTTATAGAATTCGATATTGTAATCAAGTAGGGAAGCAAATGAATTGTATTTTATGTCAGCAAACTCATAATAAATTATGGTTGTGTTTCTCCCATAATCATCCTTTAATGTCTTGTAAGGACCTCCATTTCTATTTCTCACATGGTCACTTCTTGAATAATCTCTACAATCTATAATTTTGTGACCAAACATATTACGACAAAAAAATTAACCAAAGAAGAGATTTTGGTATTGGGGTATGAAAGGTCTTATTGGTGTACCAACTCTTCTAAACTCATTCTTTTTGTTTTTGTGAGAAGAATCATGTAGATGCTAGTCATCATTTCCTTTGTTGTTTCTTTTGTTGTTAATGCATCCTTTGAGAACATTGGCATAACTTTTAGGCTTTTCTTCAATTTAGTTGTTTGCATATTCTTTAGTGGTCTTTTAATTTTCATTATAGCCAGTACTTGTTTTGATGAATGGTGACTTTTGGTGACCAAGAATCTCGTTGAAAGTTCCAATTCTCTTCAAAATTTTGTGTAATTGAGCATTTGAATTTTTCAATTCCTTTCTTAATGAGACAACTTTAAATTCTATCTTGTCACGGATTTCTTCATTTTATTTGAGATGACTTCTCACTACTCCTTCTATCCTTTTTGCCTCTTCAAAATGATAATTTTGTTCTTTGACATGAAAATCATGCTCCTTATTTTCATGTTTCTACAATTACTCCTTATTCTTTATAATTTTCTTAAGCCTGTCTATTTTGAGTCTTGTTTTAATGTCTTCTTCTTCTAAATCTGACTTTCTTTGTGATTATATTCATTTTATTAGTTAATAGACTTTGTAATATCTTATTCTTCTAACCTTTATTTTTCATTATCTTCATTTTTTTCATTAGTAGGTGTTGGAGCCAAGGCCGCAGCTATGGTAAAAGCTGCGAATTTTGAGGAAAAAGCACAAGTATGGAAGAGAAAGTGCTAAATTTTGAATAAGCGCCAATTTTGGAACAGAAGTAGACGGTGCGCAGTACGATGCCAGATGGATAATCTCAGCGTAGATTATGGACCGGAAATCACGGAGCTCGCGCGCACGTCAGAAGAGAATGAAGGTAGTTGAGTGGAAAGCCCAGCTACCACAATGAATGAAGCAATGGAGTAGAGGGCTCAGCTACCCTCATTAAGGCTGAATACAGAAGTTATGGTTGCTCGGACCAAGGAGGAGCAACGGACCAAAGCATTGAAGGCGAAGGACAAAGCGCCCATACCCGTAAGCTGCGCCGGAAATCATGGAGCCTGCAGGAAGCGGCGACATGACTGCAAGCGGCGCCTACAGTACACCTAGCCATGTCTGGTTAGGGTTTTTGGGGATTACTGCTAGGAAAGGCCCACAGTTTTGTAAAGGTGCGACCGCCATGGCCACCTATATATATGTATAATTGTAAAGGGTAGATGTTAGCTAGCTAGTTAGTGAGCTGGTTAATTAGTGAGTCAGTTAGCTAAGCCTGTGAGTGAGCTAGCTAAGATAGTAGATACTAGATGTAAGAAGGATTGATCGAGTTGATCATCCTCTGTTACGATCTTGTTGATGGTTTTTCTACCGTGTTGCTAGAAAACGGGAGTTAGAGATGGTTAGCAGTGAAGCTAATCCTTGAGTTGCAGACAGTCGGAGTCGACGTCTGAACTATTGTAATCTCTGAAGAGGAAGAGACTAGATCGAGAGAAGGGCTCCCAGCTGTGTGCGTGGAGTTTCCTGGAAAGATCTAAGGCTGCAGCTGTGTGCGCAGCATAGTGTATAAATCTATCATTTTCTGGTTAATATAAGATACTCCCGTGGACGTGGTTTTCCCTGGGGAGGTGGACTTCATAGTTCTCGCTATTGTGATGTTGTGATTGAAGTGATTTCCTGTTTTAGTTTACTAACAGCGTACGCAGGAATATTGCATTATCTTTATGAGTGTGTTGAGTAAGTTCTTGGAGCTTCCTTGGGGACTATAATCGTTAAGGGTCGAAGGAAACGGTAAGACAACGTCGCCGCAGTGATAGGAGACTGTGTTGCTGCGACGGGCGCGCACGCGAGACGACGCATAGAATATCGGCGCAGAGGATAATTGGTCCTAGCGCAGGAGTGGAAGTACCGCGCAGCTAAGCTATTGAGCAGGAGCTTGAGAGCTGTTGCGCTCATAAGTCTGAGGAGGGGTCAGCCATTCCCCATAGAGGAATCGTCGAGGAGGAAAGAGCAGTCTCCGCGTCGCCTAGGTTAAGGAAATCTGATTCCTTAGCCCCCCATAGCCACTTCGGGTGAGACCTCGAGCTGCTGCACAGCTCATTTCTGAGAGGGCCAGTGTGCCAAGGGGTTTTGTTGCTGCGCTTCATTAAAACCCAGGTCTGTCCAAAAAGCAGCCAACAAATGGTTCCGTTTCCGCGTGAATGAGACTTGTTATTTCAGCGACACGCGAGATTGAGGCGAAACCCAGAGAAAGAAGGATCCAACAAATGGTTCCGTTGCCGCGTGAATGAGACTCTTTATTTCAGCGACACGCGAGATTGAGGCGAAACCCAGAGAAAGAAGGAGCCAACAAATGGTTCCGTTGCCGCGTGAATGAGACTTGTTATTTCAGTGACACGCGAGATTGAGGCGAAACCCAGAGAAAGAAGCAGCCAACAAATGGTTCCGTTGCTTTGAACCCTGTTGTTGAGCCAACAAATGGTTCCGTTGGTTTGAACCCTGTTGTTGAGCCAACAAATGGTTCCGTTGCTTTGAACCCTGTTGTTGAGCCAACAAATGGTTCTACTGCCTTGTGACTTGTTACTGTGAGACTTGCTATTTCTGCGACGTAGGAGATTGTTGCTGAAGCCAACAAATGGTTCTGTTGCCTTGAGACTTGCTCAACTAACAAATGTGTTACTGGAATCCTACAGCTACAGAAATTCAGGAGTGGTTCGATTTAAAGGCTATAGAGTTCGCTGAACAAGAAAATAGAAGCTCTAGGCTCCAGACATAAGAATGGTTGCAGAAGTATATCTATACTGACCTTCACAAAATTTTCTTTGTCACATTTGCACTTGAGTTACATGCTTGGATAGCCAAGTTAGCAGATACTAGACCCACTGTGCATATTGATCGACCAGTCGCTTGGACCCCTGAGCTAGTCAGTATTTTGAAGCGGGTAGATAATTCTGTGTCCCGCGCAGTAGACTTTTGGTTGAACAGTCTGCTGGAAGGTTTCATCACTGAGTTTGCAGTGGATACAAGAAAGAGTTTCAGTGAAGCTGAGAGGAGTTTCTTTCAAGCACATAGAGGTAAGTTCTTAAATTATTTGAACTTATGGATTAAAATGCTTCTGTATGAAAAAGCAAAACTATGTATAGCTTCAGATGAATAGCATAAACAAGTAATGTCCGTAGAATCTGATAGTGACCCTGAAGTTATTGGTTGCACTCATAGTGGAAAACGGTATAAAGTAGGCCTTGACCAACATTCTTTTGAGTCGAGCCCAGAAGACAGTCAAGTTCCTAGAGCAAGCCACATAGAAAGACAAGGGAGCGCTCATATCCCTTACCACCCTTTTACACCGCAAAAGCCAGACAAAGCTCAGTATAATCCCGCAGTAACACCTTCTAGTAGCCCACACGGTACTTCTAGTACCTCTCTGCCACCGTTGTTCAACCAGCCCAGAAGAACTGCTACAGCACCTCCACCTCAACCTAGCGCAAGAAAGATGGGTGATGACATGAAACTACCAACTTTTAGAGGAACAGGGATAGAATACCCTGAGCAACATTGGTTCCTATGTGAAGCCATTTGGACAATTAAGCAAATTAATGATGATGCTGTTAAACTGGTTCAGTTAGCAACCACACTAAGAGAAAGAGCCTTAACTTGGTTCATGAAATACTCAGCAGCACAGAATAGAACGCTTGCTGATGTAAGAAATGCAATGATTAGAGAATTCAAGAAACCTAAATCAGAATCACAGTGTATAACAGAGCTCAAAGACATAAAACAGTTACCTACAGAGTCAGTATGGGACTTTGACCAGAAGTTCAAAGCCTTGATAGATCAAGTAAGCTTTGAGTTTGCACCACAACAGCATAAGGAATGGTTCATTGCTGCGCTGCTTCCACACATTAGACTTCCTCTTATGCAACAGAATATCACTACTCAGGAACAAGCTCTAGAGATGGCTGTGAAACTAGAAGCTTCGCCAATTGCTGGAGCAAGCAACGATGTTGCGCAGTTGCAGAACCAACTAGCAAACTTAACCTTGCAAGTGCATGATATTAAGAAAGGCAAGGATGCTAAGGAGGAGATATGGTGTACAAAATGTAAAGCACAAGGTCATTCAAAGGACCATTGTCCCGTTTTCATAGAGTATATTGCAACTGGAGCACCTAACCCTTTACCACAGACACAGGGGTCTTGGTGTGAAATCTGTAGAACTAGAGGTCATAGACCACAAGAATGTCACTTACTTCAGAAATATGTACAAACTCCAAAGAATCTATACTGTAATTTCTGTAAATCAGTAGGCCATGATGAAAACAATTGCAGAGCATATGACCTTATGATGGAAAGGAAACACGATGTTTATAGAGTACAATCAGAAGCACAGGGACCCGTAGCAGGTCCACAGTATGACCAAACTCGTGACGGCCGAACAGGAAATTATAGAGGCCGCGAACGCACAACAAATTTTGGCCGCGGAAGAGGCCAGATCACTTGTTATAATTGTGGAGCGTAAGGTCATTTTGCAAGAGATTGCCAAAACCCTACAACCCTTTGCAGATATTGCAAATCTTATGATCATATCATTGAAGAATGCCCTCAGTTGATGGTTAAGATGCAAGCAAAGATGCCACAGGTCAACCAGAATATTCAATTGATTGGAGCAGAAAAACTGGAACCAGACCGTACAGTTAATATCGTGACGCGCAGTGGAACAACCACTGGTGCGCCAAAATCGAGAACTGGAAAGCAAGCGACGCAATGGGTGCGCCGCGCTAATATTAAACCAGCCCCACTTAATCTGCAGAAGCAAAAAGAAGCATTCAAGCAAGCCAAAGAGTATTTATCAGATCCCAGAGCTTCAAGTTCTGTCGCAATTCCACATAATGATATTAGATCGCAAGTGCTAAGACAAGACAACCTGGTACAAGAACAGGCCACTACATCCGGAAGGCCTGATGAAGAAGATGCACTAGGCACTGTCCATACTTTTCTAAGGAACTGCTTAAAGTTGTTGCGCAATGAAAAAGCAACTATGGAACTTCAACACCTATTGGATAAATGTCAACAATCTGCTTCGACGAACACGCCGCAGCGTGTTGTTCACCAGATTGGGAGTCACACTAGAACAGGAAAAGAGATGAGGCTCACAGCGTAGATTGGAGCATTTGAGATGGACGAAGTCATTTTAGATTTGGTCTTAGAAGTTAATGTTCTCACCATGCAGACATGGGAACAGATGGGAATCCCTCAACTTACAAGATCCCCCATCCAGCTAAGACTCGCGAACCAGCAACGAGTCTCTCCATTGGGCAGATTACCCAATGTACCTATTGATATCGAGGGAGTAAGAAGTTCTGCAGACTTTGAAGTAATCAAAATTCTCGATGATAGTAGACCTTACCCAGCACTTTTAGGTATAGACTGGGCATTTGATAATTTGGCTGTCATTAACTTGAAGAAAAGACAGATGACCTTCGAGGACGACCAGATTAGGGTCATTGCACCGCTTGATCCTATTCAAGGACCAAGGTATATAGAACCCATTCGGGCAGAAGAAGAAGCGCGCCACATGGAAAGTTTGTATCAGATGACTGCTAGTCAGAGTGACTATGTCAATCCCACAGCAGATGGCCATATCAGTTGGCGATGCGATAGCTCGTGCACATCAGACTCGGATGCAGGATTGGAAAACTGGCAGAATCGCTTACATGAGGTTTCTACAAGACGTTGCGCCATGATGACTAAATCCATTCGATGGATTGGCACAAAATTGACTGACACTCCAATTTTTGATGGTTTAACTGAAGTCAGCGAATTCATACAGGCATATGAACAATAGCTTCCAGAACAGCAGCGCATACAGGCATTAGATGTATCACTGCGCGCTACACCCGCAAGATGGTGGGGTGCGCATAAAGAGAATATTCACACATGGCAAGACTGTCGTAGATTGATACTGCGCAGATTCCAGGACACTACAGCAGAAGTGTCGCGCAAATATGAGGGACAGAGTGACCCCAGGTCACACATTGAAGCATGCATTCAGCAATGGTCGGATATTCCGGATGATGAGTGGGTTCACCTATTCATCCACACATTGGACACAGTTCCAAGGAACTGGTACACTGAAACAGAATTGCGCAGAGGCACTCTTACTTGGCCTCTTATGATAGAAAGTTTTCAACTTACCTTCAGCTTTGAGTCAGAGCATCCAAGTATTGATCAGGCTCTCAAGTGTATTAAAAATAAGGTATTTGAACCATGTCTATTACCAGAATATTCCCAACCGGATTGGGCTGTTCAGATAGAACATGCCCTGGAATGCTATAATTTCACCGCTGGAGAAGAGGAGGATGATCCTCGCAACATCAATATCTCAGAATCAGAAGGGACGCGCAATGTTGAAGGTCCTCAGCTTGATATCCCTGCCATTACAGAACACATCAAGCTCAAAAAGGTTAACATTGGTACAGAAGCCGAACCCAAGTTTGCTTCTATAGGAGACTATTGGGATGATGAAACTGTTGGGCATATTTCAGATTTATTACGTGACTACCAGGATATCTTTCCTACCAAGTTCACAGAAATGAAAGGCATCCTAGGAGACTTAGGAGTGATGCGCATACCTCTGAAAGTAGATGCCAAGCCAGTAAAGCAGCTCCCATACAGGTTGAACCCGCCCTATAAAGAAAAAGTCAAAGAAGAAATCGACAAGATGCTCGCAGCAGGTATTATTGAGCCAGTAGAAGAAAGCGATTGGATTAGCCCTATGGTTGTACAAGAGAAGAAGACAAAAGGTGAAATAAGAATTTGCGTGGACTTGCGCAAACTCAATGACGCATCAGCGCATGATCCATTTCCTACTCCCTTTATAGATGAAGTTCTTGATAATGTTGGAGGACAAGAGGCTTACTCCTTCACTGATGGATTTTCGGGATACCATCAGATCAGAATCCATCCAGAGGACCGCCATAAGACTACTTTTGCGACTGAATGGGGATCATTCCAGTATACGGTAATGCCCTTTGGTCTTAAAAACGCTCCTGCTATCTTCTCTAGAGTCGTTGTTGTTGTTTTTAAAGAATTCATCCACAAGTTTTTAGAAGTCTATTTTGATGATTGGACTGTGTTTGGTTTACTAAAGAACCATATGGGGAACCTGCGAATGATGTTAGAAAAATGTAGACAGCACCAGATTTCCCTTAACTTGAAAAAATGTATCTTCTGTGCTCCTTTTGGTATTTTGTTGGGTCACATTGTATGCAGACAAGGACTCCTAATGGATCCTACGAAGGTTGCCATCATTGCTAATTTACCTGCGCCCAACTCAGTCAAGCAATTGCGCACTACATTGGGACATACAGGATACTGCAGAAAATTTATCAAAGGTTATGCAAAGATCACAGCACCTATGGAAAGATTGCTGAAAAAGGATTCGAAATTCCAATGGACAGAAGAATGCCAACAGAGCTTGGACACACTTAAAGACAAGATGATCAGTGCGCCAATTCTAGTTTTCCCAGACTGGAATAAACCCTTTCATGTTCATGTCGATGCTTCTTCCATAGCATTGGGGGTCGTACTTACACAACCGGGAGAAGGAGGTATCGATCACCCCATTGCTTACTCTAGCCGGAAGCTGTCCACAGCCGAGAAGAACTACACTACTACAGAGAGAGAAGGACTAGCTATGGTGTACGCCCTACAGAAGTTCAGACACTACTTACTGGGTGCACATTTTAAAATGTATACTGACCATTCTGCTTTGAAATACTTGGTCAATAAGCCAGTGTTAGGGGGAAGAATTTGCAGATGGCTACTGCTCTTTCAAGAATATGATTTTGAGGTTATTGTAAAGCCAGGTAGATTGAATGCAGGACCTAACCACTTATCTAGGATTGAGTCAGGAGAAGAACCTACAAATCTGGAGGACAATCTGCCTGATGCACAGCTATTTTTTGTTCAAGCAGCAGATGAATATTATTCTGATATCCTTGAGTTTCTCACCACCGGACAAGCGCCAGTTGAGTTTACAATCCAGCAGAAGAAACAACTCGTTGTCAAAGCCGCAGACTTCACTTTGATAGCAGGCCAACTTTATAAGTTGGGCCCCGATGAAGTCTTGCGCAGATGTATTTTACAGCATGAAAAGAACTCTATCATCGCAGAAGCGCACTCAGGCACCGCAGGAGGCCATTTCGCAGGAAAGCCGACTGCTCAGAAGATCTTAGCCGCAGGTCTTTGGTGGCCGACATTGCATAAGGATACTAAGGAATTCTGCAAATGTTGCGATGTGTGCCAGCGAATAGGAAAACCTTCAAGAAGAGATGAGATGCCGCTAAGACCTCAGATAACACTGCGTGCTTTTGATAAATGGGCCATTGATTTTGTAGGTCCTATCAACCCACCAGGAAAGAGAACCGGCGCAAGATACATCATTACAGCTACTGAATACCTCACCAGATGGGCTGAGGCTAAGTCAGTGAAGAACTGCGACGCTGCCACGGCCGCGCAGTTCATTTTTGAGAATATTATCACTCGATTTGGATGTCCACTGATTCTAATGAGTGATCAGGGTACACATTTCCTCAATGAAACTATAGAAGCCCTTACTGAGGAATTCCAAATTAGTCACCATAAGAGTACACCCTACCACCCTCAAGCTAATGGCACAGTGGAGGCATTCAATAAAATTCTTGAGAATGCCCTGACGAAGATCTGTAATCAACAAAGAGATGATTGGGACCTTAGAGTCACAGCTGTATTATGGGCTTACAGAACCACATGCAAGAAATTAACAAGCCACACACCTTTCAGTTTGGTGTATGGACAAGAAGCAGTTATGCCTATGGAATACATTATTCCCAGTCTCAGAATTGCGCAAATTACAGAAATGACAGATACGGATACCATGAGTGAAAGACTTTCAAAATTGCTTGCCTTAGAGGAAGAGAGACTCTTAGCTGGATTCCATCAACAGGTACAGAAGGCAAGACAGAAAGCTTGGCATGACAGGCATATTAAGAATAAAGTCTTTCAGGAACAAGACTTGGTACTCCTCTATGATAGTAAATTCATCAAGTTTCCAGGCAAGTTTCGTGTACATTGGTTAGGCCCTTTTCAGGTGATAAAAATAACAGAAGGAGGAGCAGTTCAGCTTGCAAAGCTGAATGGAGAAGTACTGCCTACAAAGATCAACGGGAGTCGGCTCAAGCTTTACCGCGACGGCCACTCCGCCCTGTCGACTTAAATAGCTGCTCAAAGAAATGCAGATGTCCAGTGTAGTTGAAAGAGGCATCACATTATCAGCCTACACGGAAGTCGCGAGACCCTCAGTCTCTGGCTTCCCGCGCAGTTCCTTGAACCATCCGCGCATATCAGTAAAAGTTTGTAAGAAGCGACCTTATTTTGTGCTCTGACGAAGTTTTTCCCCGAGATGTTGAACTGTCGCTCTTGCGGAGTTCCCTATGATAATTTGCTGCTTGAAGAAGTTCTTGTTGTGGACCCCTATAGGCACAGTTACCTAAGTTGAAATGACCCGCCGAAAAATTTGAATTACAGCAGTTATGTAGCCGCGTCTGAGAATAAATGAAGGATAAGCCCGCCATTTAAGTGTAGCCGCTCTGACAGATTCGGCTTGATCTCCGTAAGATTTGCATTTAACTCATGTGCCGAAAATTTTAGCTTCTCCTGGAAGGCTGTCAGAGCTCGTCCATCACAATAAATGCACCGCAGAGGCGAGAGGGATAGAACGATTTTCAAATCATGCAGAGCCACCTACAGCTAGTAGCCCCACTTGGCCGCATTTACTATCACCTTTGGCTATAAATACCCCACACTTGTATATTTTTGGGTTACTTTCCTTGAGCTGCATAGTCTTGTTTGAGAATCTAAGCCATTGTTTTCAGAGCCGAGTTGTGCAGAGTGCTTCCTTTGTTGTCAGTATTCATATCCCACGCTGTTCCGCTGTTTCTGTCCAAGTTCTTGTTACCTATACCCGTTCACGACGGAGAACCTGTCGACTGAAGAAGTTGTTCGTCAATTCCTGCGCCGAGGCCTAGATTTCGGCATGACTACCCCCGTGACGGCCTCGACTTATGTACACCCTGGTTATCATGATCCCAGACAATCTCCGGCCACAAGAGCGTCTCAGTCTCAGCCACAGCCAGAAGAGCCCGTTCCAGAGCCCTTGGCCACTATGGTGAATTATATTTCGCCGCGTCCAGACGATGCACCAGAGGTGCATATTCCGAAGAATGCAAAGTATCCGCTTCCGTTACCTCCACTATCGGCTGGCGTGCGACTAGAAGGGTCCTTGCTCGGACACCTTCCACTGGTCAAGTTCTCTGATTTAAACCTGGGAGACTATAAAACATATCCTCAGTTCGCGCTAGATCGATATCTGACGGTAGCGCATAATCCCACCAGAAAGGTTGACGAATTCATGCCGAAGGGATTTGCAGCAAATCTTGAGCGACCTGGACTCCTGAACCTGTTAAAGCTACCGCATTTCGGGCGTAGCAATGAAGTGAACGCAGTTGTTAAGACACTGCTATCCTGCGTTCATGGAGGTTACCTTTGGCTGGGGAGGCCAATCGATTTAAATGTCGATTTGATTCACCGTATTACCGGCCTATCTAAGGTTGGTAAGGATCCCAATATTCATTTTGTGGGAAAAGACAAGGATAGAAAATTGGCTCCACAGCTGGTGCAGAAATATAACCTTACAAGAGGAGGTCGGGCTTATGACCTCACTATAGTAGAAGATGAAGCACTTAGATTTACAGGAAGTCTGCTTGCAGGAAGACTTCTCACAAAGTGCAGACCGAAGGAAGTTACTGGAGCTGTCGTGGAACTCGCCATCGCAGCTGCGGAGGGAGAACAGTACAACTGGTCCCTCTTCCTCCTCAATTCTTTTTTGGAAGACTGCCGGAACGTCCAAGATAACCCCGGTCAGTTGTTCCATTTTTCTTGGCTTTTAATTTTATGTGCTCTCGTCGGGTGGAAGGAGCCCCCGAACACTCAGTTCCTCCCGCGCCGCGCAGGAGAACCTGCCGGAATCCGTTATGTTAACCTTTGGGAGTCTGCTAATCCCGCAAAGCGCAAGATGAACCGCGCTGTATTTTGTGAATACTACTATCTCCTCAGAGATGCCATTCAGGAAATGCCAAGCCTGAGTGAGGAGACAACGAAAATATATGACAGAAAGTTGGCCTTTACTGCCGACTTACATCAACTCTACCTCCGTCCCTGCGGCATCCAAGAGGAATGGGCCGTAGGCCTTTACAGAATGACCACCGAAGATGTCGAAGAAACTATCAAATCTTGGTCGGATGAATGGAGGGAAGCCGCTGACATCGCATCCGCGATGCCACCCGCCGCTGCGCAAGAGAAGGATAAGGGCAAGGAAGCCCCCGAGCAAAGAAGTGATGAAGGCTCGACAGAACCAGCAACCAAGAAACAAAAGGTGTCGCATCCCTCTGATTCCATTCCCTCGGGGATCGACCAATATTTGAAAGAGCAATTTCGCGAGCTGCGGACCACGCACGCTCACATCAGAAGTGCTCTAGACCTGCAGTTTGTGGAATTAAAGGGTCTCGCAGGAAGGATTGCGCAGACACATGCGCCAGCATCTACTTCGCAGGCGCCACCAGTAACCACAAATACTGAGCGTGTTGAAGAACTCGCAGAAAGGCATACTGTCGTGCACATTCCGCCTACAAGCATGACACTTCCGGATCCTCTAGCTGCACTACAGGTAAGCGCAGTTGGGCCCGTCGAAATAAATTTGTCTTTAATTCCTATAGAAACTCTACAGCTAGTGCATGAGAAAGTTTCTGTTGAGTTGAGGGCAAGAGAGCTCTCTACATTCCAGGAAAATCAACGACTGCAATCGCAGGAGATAGAGCTGAAGGCAAGCCATAAGAATATCTCCGAGAAGCTCGCACTTTATGAGGCGCAAGACATTGGCATAAGAAACGCAGTGGATGAGATTGCCCAGGAGTTGCCGGCTTGCGAGATTCAACCAGACCTCCCTCTGGTTGAGAAAGTTCAAATTATTGGAGGAAGGGTGAAAACCCTGGAGCACGAAATAGTTGCTATGGCTGAGGGCCATAGAACCCAGATCGCTGAGCTGGAAGTTCGTGTTGCTGCGCAGTTTACAGATGATGCGCAGGAACAATTTGAAGCGCTGAGCAGAGCTTCCACACAAATGAAAGACAAAATACAGGAAGCCGAGAACCTGATGAGCCAAGCTATGGAAGCTTGGATGGAGCTTGAGAAGCTCCCTTTTAAAATTGGTCTTTTGGAACAGGTGCAAGCCGCAGAACAGTCCTTAACTGTTCTGACTGAAGAAGCTAAGGCCTTAGCAGGCTTAGAAAAAATGAAGAAAATGAGTGAAGTACGCAGAGTGCAACAACAACTCCACAAGCTCAGAATTGAAGACGAGAAGCTCACCAACAGCATTCAGCCATTTATGGATGAGTATGCTGACATCGTTGGCCAAGTTGAGGCAAAAATCAAGGAAATTGCTGAATCTCAACAGGTGATTGATGCCATAACTAAAGAAGAAGCCACTGCAGAAACGGTGCAGACAGCTGTGGAGTATGTCGATGAATTGGACTCCGCTATTGCGCAGTGGAAGAAAACATTCGCGGAGACCCAAGCAGAAGCAGATGCGCAAGTGAAGCAACCACCCGCTAGTACGAGTGGCTCGAGGGCGAGCCACAAGTAAGTGTTAGGGGCCTGTTGGAGCCAAGGCCGCAGCTATGGTAAAAGATGCGAATTTTGAGGAAAAAGCACAAGTATGGAAGAGAAAGTGCTAAATTTTGAATAAGCGCCAATTTTGGAACAGAAGTAGACGGTGCGCAGTACGGTGCCAGATGGATAATCTCAGCGTAGATTATGGATCGGAAATCGTGGAGCTCGCGTGCACGTCAGAAGAGAATGAAGGTAGCTGAGTGGAAAGCCCAGCTACCACAATGAATGAAGCAATGGAGTAGAGGGCTCAGCTACCCTCATTAAGGCTTAATACAGAAGTTATGGTTGCTCGGACCAAGGAGGAGCAACGGACCAAAGCATTGAAGGCGAAGGACAAAGCGCCCATACCCGTAAGCTGCGCCGGAAATCATGGAGCCTGCAGGAAGCGGCGACATGACTGCAAGCGGCGCCTATAGTACACCTAGCCATGTCTGGTTAGGGTTTTTGGGGATTACTGCTGGGAAAGGCCCACAGTTTTGTAAAGGTGCGACCGCCATGGCCACCTATATATATGTATAATTGTAAAGGGTAGATGTTAGCTAGCTAGTTAGTGAGCTGGTTAATTAGTGAGTCAGTTAGCTAAGCCTGTGAGTGAGGTAGCTAAGATAGTAGATACTAGATGTAAGAAGGATTGATCGAGTTGATCATCCTCTGTTACGATCTTGTTGATGGTTTTTCTACCGTGTTGCTAGAAAACAGGAGTTAGAGCTGGTTAGCAGTGAAGCTAATCCTTGAGTTGCAGACAGTCGGAGTGGACGTCTGAACTATTGTAATCTCTGAAGAGGAAGAGACTAGATCGAGAGAAGGGCTCCCAGCTGTGTGCGTGGAGTTTCCTGGAAAGATCTAAGGCTGCAGCTGTGTGCGCAGCATAGTGTATAAATCTATCATTTTCTGGTTAATATAAGATACTCCCGTGGACGTGGTTTTCCCCGGGGAGGTGGACTTCATAGTTCTCGCTATTGTGATGTTGTGATTGAAGTGATTGCCTGTTTTAGTTTACTAACAGCGTACGCAGGAATATTGCATTATCTTTATGAGTGTGTTGAGTAAGTTCTTGGAGCTTCCTTGGGGACTATAATCGTTAAGGGTCGAAGGAAACGGTAAGACGACGTCGCCGCAGCGATAGGAGACTGTGTTGCTGCGACGGGCGCGCACGCGAGACGGCGCATAGAATATCGGCACAGAGGATAATTGGTCCTAGCGCAGGAGTGGAAGTACCGCGCAGCTAAGCTGTTGAGCAGGAGCTTGAGAGCTGTTGCGCTCATAAGTCTGAGGAGGGTTCAGCCATTCCCCGTAGAGGAATCGTCGAGGAGGAAAGAGCAGTCTCCACGTCGCCTAGGTTAAGGAAATCTGATTCCTTAGCCCCCAATAGCCACTTCGGGTGAGACCTCGAGCTGCTGCGCAGCTCGTTGTCGAGAGGGCCAGTGCGCCAAGGGGTTTTGTTGCTGCGCTTCATTAAAACCCGGGTCTGTCCAAAAAGCAGCCAACAGTAGGCTTTGTATTCATCTCTCCATCAATATCTTATTTTTCTAAATCTAAGTTTTCTCTGATTATTTTCATTTTCTTCATCATTAGAATTTGTATCCATGGCCATGAAGGTTGATTCTTCTTTAAAAATATTTTTTATCTTGTCCCAAATATCTTTAACTGATGTTCACTACTTTACCTTGACAATCATAGAATCAGATAGGGCACTCAAGATGGCATCCTTTTCCTTTGCAGTGTTTTCACTAAGTGTCTTTCCATCCTTATCTATTGGTGGTGTTTTTGGAATTGTATAACCAATTACGATTGCTTTCTAGATATAAAACCCAAGAGCCCTTAGATATGTTTACATCCTTATGCTCTAGAATGCAGAACTTGTTTCATTAAAGAATGGAACCTTGTTTGTTGAGAAACCTTTCTCATAATCCATATGTTCCCTAGATATGCCTTCTAGTGGTTAGACTATTTCTGAAGGAACCTGTTGTGATACCAATTGTTGAACTTATGCTTATACTTAGAGGGGTGTTGAATCAGTATAAGATACATTTTATTTCAGTAAGAATTCATCATAATTCGTTAACTTCAAAACAATAAATAAAACAAACTCAAATCATAAAACAAAGAATTTTACGTGGAAACCCTTTCGGGAGAAAACCAAAAAATAATAACATTATAAATTCATGTTAGAACCAACCTACTAAAGATAACAATCCCCTCAACTAAGCGATAACTAAGCAAGATATGTAGGTATCAACGTAGTGAAGACACTGATCTCCTCAATTGAGCACCAACTTAGTAATATATGTAGGCATCAACCTACTACTATACAACAATCTCCTCAAGTGAGCACCAACTCAGTAATTTCTTGATTAGGAACCAACAAATTGAATAAACAAGTAGAATAATGTTAATGTAATTCCCTTAAAGTTTGCACCATAATATTCCCTTAACACTGTCATAAGATCTCTTTAAAATATGTGTCGTACTCAACCCTATATCAACCCTCAAAACTATCATAAGATCATGTTGAAACATGTTCCATACTTAGCCTTGTATGAGTCCTTTATACTATCACATAATTACCTTCAAATATGCCCAAATGTAGCCTTACATCATCCCTCTATACTATCACGTAATCTCTTTCAAATCTTCCTCGAAATCATCTTTATATCATCCTTCTATACTGCCATATAATCACCTTCAACTCGTCTAGAATCACCCTTTAAAACATCTCTAAAATTGTCACAAGATTACCTTGAAGTCTGATACAAGATCAACCCTTAAAACATTATACGATCACATTGAAATTTACTCCATTATCATCCTTTAAAGCATCATAATTTCACCTTGAAATATGCTCCATAATCAACCCTTAAAACATCTCCAAACTTGAATCTTTCTTATAAAGTGCACAATAACTTATTTTAGATCCAATATTGCTTGATTCTCCTTCAAAAATGCACCCCCTTTATGTATATTGATACTATTTAACTCACTTTTCTGGGCCAACCTATAAAACTGATAGGTTCCATCTAACATTATTCCATATTTTGGCAATGTCATTTTAACACTTGACATATCTCTATTCCTATGGAGTTAGAGGGAGTGTCATATACCATTGAAAAATACTTGACATAAGATTTTCAACCATATATGATGTGCTCTCATCTGATCTAGGCCTTAAAAAAAGGTCTTTAAAGACAAGGTATACAAACTGGACATCAAAAGTAAAAAAATGTCCACCTACCATTCCCTCTTGTCTTTGACATTAATTACATTATTTCCAACAATCTTCATCATGCAATTTTCATATTGCATTCTTCCCCTTGTCTTTGGCATTCAACAATATTCATCTTGCACATATGCAGTCTCCCCTTTTCTTTGACATCAATGACAACAATATTTCCAATAGCCACATTTTTTAAAAAATCTTTTCTATATTTTAGGTATACAAAGGATATTTCATGAAGCGTTCCTAGATCTCCATAGTTTTGAAAGTTAGAAGGTTAGGGAGGTTTGTATTGGTGCAAGGATTAGGAAACTGCAATATGATGTGGGTGTATGTGGGGTACTCTAAAAGAAAGCGACTTTCATCCTCAATGCTCATAGACTTGCAGAGGTGGAAAATCCTTTGCACCCATGGTGTTTTAGGAATTGTTCATTGAATCCCTATTTCACTATGTAGGTTATGAGAGTTTGTTCATATCTTGGCTATATTAATTTTCTTCTTCGAATTATTTAAAACAGAGAGATAGTTTTGATCAACTAGATTAAGGTTAATGACCTCCTTATAGTATCTTAATTTTTCATGTATCTAGTAATTAATTATTACATAGTTACTAACTATGTAGTACATTAACATAACTAAATTTAAATAACAAAACTCTACCTACATCTTAAATCTTAAGGACTATTTTACATTCTCTCCAACTTAATTAAATATTTATTAGCCATATTCACTAGTTACCTTTTTTTGATGGAGAAGTCTAATACTATAAGATTTTTAATTTTTTAGCAATAGTTAATTGAATTATACAATTTTGGTCAAATTGTAAATATTCATTACTTAAATTGTATTTTTTAATATATAAATAGATTGAGTATGATCAAAAATAGTAATTTTGAAAACAATTAGAACAACTTAATCGCAAATGTTTAGACTACTATTCTTCATTATTTTGGAGGAGAGTGGAGGAGAAGGCAATGGTAAGGGCAAGAAAGTGATTTGAATCAATTTAATATTATTATTTTTTAGAAAATGATTTGAATCTGTTTAGTATTATTTTATTATTATTATTTTTGTTATTTCCAAGAAATAAAAAAATACATACCATCCCGAGCAAAACCGGATCTTTAAGAATCCTTTTAATATTATTAGTGAAATACCAAAAATAAAGTACCAAATAAAATAATAAATAATTATGAGGGTAAAGAGTCAAAGCTGTTTACATCCCATGGTATTCTCGTATCCCATAGTATTAACCCATGGTAGCTCTATCAGAACCTATATATATGTATGTTTGGTCATTCAAACAGCCGTGCCAAAGAAGTAAAGGTGAAGCTTGATGTATATTTTTTACAGTCGGGTTTTCTACTTAAAATTTTTTATCTCCTTTTGCTATTTATTTTATTTCATGTCAGGTTTCTTTATTGTTAAATCCCTTCGAGGTTATTGTTTATCCCTGTTTATTTTATAACACTCTCAAGGTTAAGCTAGTGAAATGGCTATGAAAGAAGGAATGACAGTGGAGGTCCACTGGAATGAGGAAGGATATAGAGGGGCTTGGGTTGAAGGTATTGTCAGAACTATTGAAAGAAGGAAGGGTTCAAGGTTATTTTCTATCCCTGTTTATATTATAACACTCTCAAAGTTAAGCTAGTGAAATGGCTATGAAGGAAGGAATGACAGTGGAGGTCCGCTGCAATAAGGAAGGATATAGAGGGGCTTCGGTTGAAGGTATTGTCAGAACTATTGAAAGAGGAGGGGTTTGCAAGGTAAATTTGAAGAAGATTGTAAGCACTAATGTAAAGTCATTGTTGGAGGTGAAAAAGTCTATAAGGACTTATGGACAGTCATTGGTGGAGGTCTCTCGGGCTGATGTGAGACCCATTCCGCCACACAGACAGTGGCCTCTCCATTGTTTAAATGGAGTAGCTGTGGAAGCTTGGGAGACAGATTGCTGGTGGCCCGGCTTCATAGTCCGAGAGGTTTCATGTGACGGTCGCCATCTTTGGTTGGTTTCACTGTTACGTCCTGCGCAAGAATGGCGAGAAGGAAAGTGGACTTTATTACCTCCGGTTTGATTCCTCAAACTCTCTATATCTTAATATTTTCGTATTAGGGCTCTTTTAAAACATTTGATTAATACCCAATCTTGTATTGTACTCTGATTCAAGTAATATTCGATTATGTTACACAGGAGAGAAACATAAACATTGGGCAGGTAATCAGGGTACCGACTGTTGAGGAAGCTGTGCGATGTATTGCAAGTATGCCCTACAAAGAAAATAATAGAAGCTCTGAACACCAAGCAATCGTCTTCTGCTGAGGATGAGTCCAAAGCAAACACTGTGTCTAAGGTTCCGCAGAGGAGTTTGAACAACCCAGACAAGATAAGTGGGTGAACATTATAGGCGTAGACACTATTTCGAATTTTTGGCATTTGAAGCTGTGTGAGCCAAATTATGATACCAGCTATGTTATGTATAACACTAATATCATAGATTTTTAAAATAAATTTTCATGCATGTTTTTGGATATTCTTCTAAGTATTGGTTGATTGGATCAACCTTTCTATTTTGATCAATGCATCGCCAGCTTACTGCTTATTTCTTTTTGTTTTTAGTAATTTTTCCATCCTGTATATATTGAACTGTGTATATGCAATAAATATGCGTCCATTCGATTAGCTAGTTTTGTATTAATATTTTGTGAAAGGACATGCAAATATACTGTGCATCAAATTATTTATTTCATAAATCAGTGAGGATGGTGTTCTATTTATTTTATTTTGTATGCTTTTGATATTTATTTTGGATATTTGTTTCTTTAATTGTGATTTAGTTTACTTTATTTTGTATGTCATTAAGATATTTATTATGAATTTTTAAAGCATTAATGCAATTGGCTTTTATAGGTATAATAATACATATAGCAACACTTTATGGCTTAGAATAAAGAAGTATTTTTTATTTTGCCAAAGAGGTGTTTTGAAGTAGACAAAACAATGAAAAGTTGAAGGGTTCTCTTTAAAATTAATGTTTTTAATTTTGTTATTAATTAATTTTGATTGTTTTAGTTGTTTATCATGAAAAGTTTTTATATTTAAGGAGTTAGTCTTGGGATTGTCCAAATCATTTTGATGTAAGGATTTAAGATTTATATAGAGATTGAAAGACAAGTAAACATGTAACTCTAGAGACTTCCTTTTTACTATTAACAACTCTTACTAACTCAAGCTAATTCACCTAATTACAATATGTGATGGATAATTTACCAATACCAATATTAATAACTCATTTTGTTGAATACCAATAAATCATGATTCCATGTCATATCAAAAATATGATTGCATTTCTTAATAATCATTTAAATAACAACCTTGGTACTAAGGACCTCCAAATATCACTACCTAAATTTAAAGGTGATTGGAAGGTAGTATAAATAAGTGATATAAGGCTGAGTATGACACATATTTCTAGCTATCTTATGATAGCTTTGAGGGTTGATATAGGATTGAGTATGGAATAGATTATGAGGAGATCTTATGACAATGTTAAGGACAATTTATGGTGCAATCTCTGAGGTGATTATATCAACATTATTTTATATGCTTCTTAAGTTGGTTGGTGCCCACAAAACATCTCCTCAAAATATAATACTAAGGACCTCCAATTATCACTAGTTACCATATTTTGGGAAGAGTGTATTTAGTGTTTCAAAGTAAATGGATGAGCAATGACTAACTAAGGAATTGAGCAATGACTAAGTATCTCATTAAGTGTAAGAATCTAGGAACATAAGGCATGCTCCACATCTAATCAAATGTCCACTAAAACAATTGTTTGAAGGTAAGGGATATGTTATGATTTAGATATTGAAATGTTACAATTCTATTCTTATATTAGTGTTTTCAATCGTGTATCAACTAGTTGATTATTACACAGATATAAACAAATTTAATGCTCACATACTAATTATTAAAATAATTAATTTATATATTTTTTATTTTTTTGAATGTTACACTACACACCTCCCCTGAGATAAAAGTCTATTTCCCACAATTTTCTCACCTAACAATATTATATAATTCAATTTGACCCATTAAACACCATTTGTATATAGTTTATATATATTCTAACTAAATCACATGGAGCCTTCATAAATATTTCATGGACTATCAATTAATTACACATATGAACAAATTTAATGTCAACTAACTAATTATTACTATATTTATTGTTTTTATGCATGTTACACTACATATCTCCCCCAAGATAATAATGTTCTTAATATAATTATCTCTTTAGTTTTTCTACACTATCAATATTATATACTTAAATTTGACCTATTAAACACTACAAACATAGTTTAATTAAATAGAGTCTTCATCAATATTCCATGTATTAACTAATTAATTTTATATAAATATAAACAAATTTAATGCACATTAAGTAATTATTACATTTGACATTGCCAAATTTAAAACTCTAACATACATCTACTATCTAATTATTACATTAATATAGGCAAATTTAAATTATTACTATATTTATTTTTTATATGTACTATATTCCCATACACAACATTGTTATAGAAATCATCTTTCATACAAATATCCTTTTAGTCTATAAATCCATATATTTAACTAAATTAACATATCTTTCACAAATATTCCATAATTTACCAACCAATTAAGTACTATATTAATATAAACAAAATAAACACTTAATAATTATTATATCCAGATTACCAATAATAAGTAACCTAAAAAATAGTGTATTTGAACCATTCCATTTTTGTTTAACTCACCATTTTATGGAGCCTTCATAAATATTCCATGTTGCATCATCTAATTAATCATTACATAGCCCCAAGAGTTAGCTCGATCGGTTGAGTTCTCGGAAGTTAGGCCTCCCAGCATGCGAGGTCACGGGATCCATCCTCATAGACCCTCTTGGGGTTAGGCACGCAGCGGCCGCAGGGCGGAAACCCACCACATGAATAGTTTACATATATTCACGTAAATCATGTGCAGCCTTCAAGATATTCTGAATAATTATTACTTGAAATATAAACAAATTAATGCACATTAATTAACTAATTATTACATTTGACATTGTCAAATTTAAATAATAAAATTATCTAATTACTACATTGATATAGCCAAATTTAAATTATTATTATATTTATTCTTTATATGCACATTGCATTACATAGCATCTTTCATATAATTATTATTTTGGTTTCTCTAAGTTATCAAATTATATAGTTAAATTTAATCCATCATTTACCACCTTAAATTTGACCATCAATCACCATTTATATAAATCCAAATAAATCCTACTATAAAGCTTTCATAAATATTCTATGAATATAAAAAAAAGTCGATTTGAACCATTTTCTAACTAGATTTAGACCTTTTTTACCAAAAATAGACAAAGACCAAAGATATAAATTAATTCATAATCATTTATGTTTAAATCATCATAAATATCCTATATAACCAAAATATGGAAAAAGATTAGATCCATTCATAACCATTTCTATTCAACTCACAATTTCTTAGTGTTGTATATGTTTAACTCACCATTTTCATGATTATTGTATTTGTATGCACTCTACATAGGCTTAATTTCTATCTTATACTCTCTATATATTCAAGAGCCATAACATACCAGGAATAAAGTAGGTTAGTCTTATTTTGGAGAATAGAGGGCTTGTGGTGGCGACAAGAAAGTGATTTGAATACATTTAGCATTTTTAGTACTTTATTAAATTATTGGAATGACACTAAAGGAAGGAATGGTAGTGGAGGTTCATTGCAATGAGGAAGGATATCAAGGATGTTAGAAAACGGTAATTACTCTCACTTTGCAAACGGCGAGTCTCAGTTACAAGATCATTATTAGTACTCGAGTTAGAAATGTTTCCACTAAGTCTAATATTAAGATTCTAGTTTATTGGATGTTATATTTGTTTAAATATAGACCTTTGCGTTTTGCATTCATTGTAAGGATCAAGCATGATCACATATCTTGTGAATATTACAAGCATGATCACATATCTTATGAATAAAGATGTAACATCCCCTCCTAGATCTATTCAGCATGATAGAGAGGACGTGGTGCTAAAACCGGGCATCTAGCCCCATGAACTTTTAACTAAGCATTCAAATAATTGAAAGTATATATGGAAATGTATAATATATGAAAAATACAGTGGAAGTAGTATCAATTACACATTCATCATACATTCAAGTTATTCATCAAATAAATAATTGCAAGTTAACACAGGAGAATACTTATCTTATAAAAAGGTAGTCCCAAGCAACTGGCTATGCAACTGCAACGTTCCACCCAACCATAGGCCAGTTGTGCTCATCAATATCTCAACACACTGCCACCCCCGAGCTGGGCATGATCTCTACAAGGAATCAGGGAACAACAGACTCACGCATAGTCAAGCATACACCAAGATGAGCCAAGCCAATCTGCAATTGGGTTTATCAGGCTGCTAGGAAATGGAAAGGAAGAATTGCTAAGCTAGTGAGCTCAACCACAGAGCTATGGATACCCCTCCCAGATCTATTCAGCTTGGCACTCACAATTCCTACACACCCAACACAAGGAAGTATCCTCTTCACTGCCACACAGTCCCTCAAGCCATACCTTCCTTTCTAGTGTTCTCAGGGTGTGCATAGAAAAGTAGCCAAAGCCCTCTTGATCTTCTTGAGAGGTTCCTCCCTTCACTCGGTTTATCAAGCCAATTATGTCCACTACCACTCCAAGTTTCTTGCTCACAGATTCAAATCAAACAGGGATGCAGATAATCAGCTAACTGCAATGGCTGGACAGGAGAAAAACGTTTGTACAGTGATAGACATGAAAATGATTCCCTGAGCTTCAGAAAAACATGGGAAGGCTAAAAATGAACAATGGAGGTTTGGGAAAACCCCAGGAAGCAGAAATCGTTTTTAGGAAAAACGCCCATGGCAATTCTGGGACAAAATGACCTCCATACAGTCCCAAATCGCAGCCCCTTCTTCCCAGCTACTGTCCAAAACCAAAAACAAGTTTTTGGGCAAGGAAAACCCTGCGTTTTTTTATGAAAAACGTGAATGTAACTTCCAGCAGTCTCTATCTGCATGAGAGAGGAAAAGCGATCTGTTCAAAATGGCTTTGGGCGCCATTTCATGGGTGTTTTCTTGCCCAAGAAGCAAAAACACGAATTTCCAGGTTGATGGCTTGCCCATGCACGAAATTGGCTGCCATACCCCTTCATTCCCAAGGCATTAACTGCCTCAACCAACTCTTGGAAGAATTAAATGATTGGGTCCATAACCCAAAATGGGTGGTTGAGGGTTTATGGGTTTTCTCATTGACACATGGATTAACACCATTGGCTCAAGGGTTTGAATAATTTCCCTCCCTATTCCTTTTAGAATCATGCACCCATCTCTTTGTTGCATTGCATAGCTAGTTGTGGGTATTTTCATTAAAATTCGTAATTACATGATGTCTTATTTACATTGTGCCTATCTAGCACAAGAACCATAGGCATCTACTTCTTTAATTGCCGATACATAAAATGCTAAATCAATGGTGGGGCCTTGGCCTTGAGCTCCTCACCATGATTAAATTACAATATTTACATCATTTACGATTTAAGACAAAGGGGGTCAAAATGGGGACATTACAAAAGATTTTGAGAAACAATTCTAAATTGAATTCATCAATTATTTGTGTGTCTATATTCCATAAAACGTTCATTGTAAGGATCAAGAATGATCACATATCTTATGAATCTTACAAGCATGATCACATATCTTATGAATAAAGATTTTGAGAAACAATTCTAAATTGAATTCATCAATTATTTGTGTGTCTCTATTCCATAAAAGTAGTAGAGCAGATTTAAGTGTTTTGAAGAGCACATTGCTCCAAGAGTCAATCCAAGCCATGTTGTATTCTTCCATCGTGAAGAAGTATTCCTCTATACTAAAGAAGGCTAAGATCTCAGTCTGAAGCACTAGATTTGAACGTGGGATCTACAGATCCCAAGCAAATTTGTGGAGAGACATCCATCCCATAAGAGAGATAGCTCGAGCCATGAAGAAACTATGATTGTTGTTGAAGAGTGAGATCATTGTAGATGTTGGTTGTGAATCGAATGGTCATGGAGCAAAGGAAGATCGAAATAGCTTGCAAATCTATAGATCTGAAGTGCTTACGAGTCAGTAGTATACCCATGTGCGACCACCTTGAAGTGGTCACGACCAATTGCGAGGACACTTATGAGAGAGAGAACATAAGAGTAGAGGAAACATATTTTGCAAAGAAATATGGAGTTTTTCCATTTGAATATGAGAAGTCCATACATAAAGAAGAATATATTATAGAAACAGAGTTTGATGAAAGGTGGAGCAACATCCCACATAAAATTGCTACGTTGGATCATGCATTTGTGAGTGAAGCAGAGCATGAAGAATCTGTAGCAGCAAATTTGACATATGTGAGTAAAACTAAGTAAGAGCATATAGTTGTTGGTGAATCCCACTATGAAGGAAAACAACTGGATGACAGTTATAATGATGAAGATAACCTCTTAGTAGTAGAGGTCGAAGCACTTGAACCAAATTATGATGGTGAACACCTATCTTATGAAGGTTGGATGAATGTGCTACAACAAAAAGAACTACTAGATAAGTTGTTTTTTGGAAGGGTAATCCTACTTGACAATGAAAACCAAGTAGATGTGTCTTGATTGCAGCAGAAAAACATTGATGTTGGAGCATCCATGGTTGTTGGAAATCTTGCATCAACCAAAAAGATTATACTTTGATGTTGCTTTGGTTTGAATAATGTTTTGAGAAATAAGTTGAAAACATTAGGCCAAAGATTATGTTTTAAATAATTAATCTAATTTTTGTTGCAAATGATATAGTAGGAGGTTGTGTAGGAGTGCATTTTTAAAGTCCGAAAAGCAAAAGGAAAACATGTGGTGGATTTTTTTGGAGTTATTGAAATTAATAATGGAACATTTAATGCTTTTTCTAATAGTGGAGAAGCTTTTTAAGTTTCATGGTATAG
Source organism: Larix kaempferi (assembly GCA_027924585.1). Lineage (NCBI taxonomy): Eukaryota > Viridiplantae > Streptophyta > Pinopsida > Pinales > Pinaceae > Larix > Larix kaempferi. The sequence continues at coordinate 16,923,046 of BSBM01000600.1, forward strand.
CCTTTTCAAATGAGGCAAAAATCAGACTTTTGGAAGGATTTAATTTATTTATTTTTAATTGTTGGAGCAACCTTTTTAGTTACATGGTGTAGCATTTTCAAAGGAGGCAAAAATCACATTTTTTGAAGTATTTTATTCCAAAAATCACCTTGATTCTTATCATTGTAACCTATTTGTATTGTTGTTCATCCATATTAGAGACTGTATAATCTTGTATAATCATAATTATTAAATTTTGTAAGCATTTGTGCAAGTTTGGAATACAAGATATTGCATCATAGTTCTTGATTTTTGCATTCAAGTCATTGGTGTTTGTTTTGTGAGCTTTTGAGAGAGGGTTTTGTGAAAAATCCTCTTGCATTAGTGGTATCAGAGTAGGTTGTTCCTGAGTATGCAAGTGGAATGTCGAGGTGAAGTAGTTTGCCACAGGACCTCTGAGTTGTGAGTTGTGAGAAAAATGCCTCCCAAAGTAGCACCATGAGGTAGGGGTAGTGGTAGAGGTAGAAACCCTCCCGGTATGGAATATTTTAGAGCCCTTTAGAGGCAAGTTTAGGCATTACAAGAATATTTGCATCGAGGAGTTGATGTTAGAAAAAGAGACAAAAGTGAAGATGAAGCTCAAAGTGAGGAACCATTCAAAGAAGAAGCACGTGATGAAATTGATCCTAGAGAAATTCAATTGCTTGGAGCCATTTCCAAGGTTGGAAAAAGACCTGAGATGGAGGTCTCAAAATTTAATGGAAGCTTAAATCTAGAAAGGTCATAGATTGGATAAATGACATGGAAGAATTATTTGAATTCAAAGAGATTGAAGAGCTTGACAAAATGAAATTTTTAAAGACAAAACTAAAGGGACGTGCTAGTATTTGGTGGAAAGAAATCCAACTTGAAAGAGGAAGGAGATGAAAGGATAAAATCGTTAAATGGGATAAAATGGTAGAAAATATGAATATTTAATTCATTCCTATGGATTATGAACTAGAGCTACTGAAGAAGATACAAATTCTTTGACAAGGAATAAGAACAGTAAAAGAATATATTGAAGAATTCCACAAAATCGTTATTAGAACTTAGCATGCTAAAGAAAATAAGGAGAAAGAAGCATGTCACATCAACGGATTGAAGCCTATCATACAAGAATAATTAGAACTAGTGATAATGTGCACCATAGAAGATGCATATTTATTTGCACTGAAGGTGGTAGAAATATTAAATAGAAATATGGTCCTGATGTAATGCCTAGAATAATCTTGGAAGAATTAAGTTTGTCTTGCACTAATGAGAATTCTAGAAGTCTCTTATCTTATAATAATAAACAACAAGCTACTTTTGGTGAAATCAAAGATCTTGCTCTTTCGTTGTGTGCTCATCCAAAAATCAAAAGCACCTGCAATTTTTAGGTCATTGACATGCCAGTTAGAAATTTTTATATCATTTTAGGCAAAGATTGGCAAGTTTTGATTGGTTGATACTTTTCAAATGATGGTATGCACATGTCTCTTCCAAGAAATGGAAAAAATATTATTGTTTTTAGGGAAGATAGAATATCTCACTACATTGAGAGTGTTCCTCGGTGTCATGTTAATTACTTTGAGGAATACCTTGGTGTGTATTCTATTTTTATTGAGGATGATGAAAAGGCCATAACACCTAGCACAAAACCAGATGATGGAGTCTAGCACATGCATTTCGACGGTGATAGCTCTAATGAAGGTAATGGGGCTAGGATAATTTTGTTCTCTCCAATTAGTAAGATCCATAATTTTTCCTATAGGCTTTAAGTTCAATCCACAAATAACATTTGGGTCACTGCAAGCTAATGAGGGTCACTTTTGGCACGTTAGATGCAATAGAAAACTGAAAAAGCAGGCATCCCTCAACTTACTTGGATTTTTTGATTTACTTACGGAAAATATCTTGCATTGAGTAAAAAAGATGAAACGTAGGAAATTGAATCACGTTTCTGAATATATAACTTTTATGTATTGAAAATTTGCATAGCTATGTCAAGTTTCATTTTTCCTAACAGACACTTTTTATTTTTCAGGCAAATGATAAGGTATATGTTTTTGTGGGTAGAGCCTTTGAGGGCTTAAATGATGGAATCAAGCTACAAAAATCAGCATGCATGTAGAGAACACATAGCACTTGTGCGCCATTATTTTTCGAAAATTAAATTAGTAATTTTATAAAAAAAAATTAATTGTCTAAGTGATCAAACCTCGAAAATAGTACCTCTTTTGTGGGTAGAGCCTTTGAAGGTCTTAATGCAAAAATCTTGAAATGGGTTTTTCATAGAACGTGGAGGTTAGTGTCCTCTTGTGCACCATACAATTTTTTTTTGAAATGATTGAGAATTGAAAAAGTTATGGAAGAAACACTAACAGTGTGTTTCACGAGTTAAGGAGGTAGGACAGAAAAGAAATTGAAAGAAAATAGGAAAAATTAATATTTCAAAATAAAAGTTACATATTTGGAATCTGCAGAAAAAATGCTATTTGTGTCTAAGATTTCGTCAAAAATGACTCTGTGTAGCATATTGTAACGAGTGGCTAAGCACAGGCTTCTCCAGAAACTGGAAGAAATACCCAATTAGCTTTGGTTTTTCATTAACATAGCACAGGTTTGGAATTACCGAAGCAAACTCCAAAGCATACACATAGGATTATTGTTGACATGTGAGCATGTGACTCGGCCTGTTTAAATTCAAAAATATTGCTGCGCTTTTAGATTTAAATAATGCGTACGCGTTATATAACTAAATAACGCGTGCGCGTTATATAAATACTTAATGCATACATGTTATATAACTACATAACACGTACGCATTATATAGTTACAAAACGCACTCGCGTTATTCAAATCATAAAATACATGTTTAATACTTGAGAAAGAGGGGGTGTGGAAGTCAAGGGAATTTTTGTTTAATATTTGAGAAGGGGTGGGGAAGGGTCAAGGGAATCTATGGTTAATATTTAATAGGGGTGGGAAAGGGTCAAGGGATTAGAAGGATGTTGGAAGCTTGAGTGGGGAGAGATGAAGGGAATGAGAACATGATGGGCTACAGGGGGTGAAGGGAAGTGGATCTTGAGAGCACTATTAGGAGTAGAATAGGTCTTGAAGAGGTATAGGGTTAGAAGTTGAAAGTGAGACTTGAGTGACAAGGGGGAATGGATGGAGGCAAGGGAGATGTGAGAGAGAAATAAAGAATACAAGGGGGGGAGAGACATAGAGTGAGGGAGGGAGAGGGACAATGGGGAGGAATGGATTTGGAGGGAGTGAGAGATAGATGGGGATAGAATGAAATAAGAGATAGGAAGGGAGGGACAGAAAGTGTTGGTGGGAGACATGCAGAGAGTGGTGGCGATGGAGAGAGAGGGAGTGATGGAGAGATTGGGATAGGTTGAGGGAAAGAGGAGGGAGGGATAGAAGGTGAGAGACAGGCGATGAGAGAGGGAGGGAGAGAAGGTAGGGTGAGGGATGGAGGGATAAAGTTGGAGAGAGATATGGATGGAGGGGGGATGGGTTTGAGAATCGAAAGTGACATAATGTGTGTGTATGTGTGTGTGTTTGAGAGAGAGGGAGAGAGAGAGATTGATGGTTGGGGAGAGAGAGACTAGAGGGAGTTGTGAGCATCATATTCTCCATCAGCATCATATTCTTCATCATCATCATCTTCATGACCATCATCGTCATCATCAACATCTTCATCATCATCACCATCATCATCATCATCATCATATTCCTCATCAAATCAACATCTCCATCATCATTATCATCATCATGATCATCATCTAAACATCACCATCACCATCATCATCAACATCTTCATCATCATCACCATCACCATCATCATCAAAATCTTCATCGTCATCACCATATTCATCATCATTGTCATCTCTAGGTTCCCCATCAACATCAACATCTCCATCATCATCGTCATCATCTTCATCATCATCATCTTCATCACCATCATCATCATCATCATCAACATCTTCATCACCATCATCATCATCATCATCATCAACATCTTCATCACCATCATCATCATCATCATCATCTTCCTTGAATCAGATCAACATATCCATCATGTCACCATCATCTTCTTCATCATCATCTAAACATCACCATCACCATCACCATCATCATCATCATCTTCATCATCATTACCATCACCATCATCATCAACATCTTCATTGTCATCACCATCATCATCATCATCATTGGCATTTGTAGGTTCCTCATCAACATCTCCATCATTATCATCTTCTCCATCATCATCATCTTCATTATCATCAGCAGCAGCATCAACATCTTCATCATCATCACCATAATCATCATCTTCATCGTCATCAGGTCAACATCTCCATCATCATCATCTTCTTCATCATCTTCACCATCATCATCATCATCATCATCTTCATCGCCATCTCCATCATCTTCAACATCTCCATCATCATCACCATCACCATCATCATCATCTTCATGACCATAAACATCTTCATCATCATTGTCATCATCATCGTCAACATCTTCATCATCATCATCATCAACATCTTCATCATCGTCAACATCTTCATCATCATCATCAGCAGCAGCAGCAGCAGCATCATCAGCATCATCATCAAAATCATCATCATCATCAACATCTTCATCATCATCATCATCATCAGCAGCAGCAGCAGCATCAGCATCATCATCAAAATCTTCATCGTCATCACCATCACCATCTTCATCATCATTGTCATCTCTAGGTTCCCCATCAACACATCTCCATCATCGTCATCACCATCACCATCTTCATCATCATTGTCATCTCTAGGTTCCCCATCAACACATCTCCATCATCGTCATCTTCTTCATCATCATCATCTTCATCACCATCATCATCGTCATCTTCTTCATCATCATCATCTTCATCACCATCATCATCGTCATCAACATCTTCATCATCATCACCATCATCATCATCATCATCTTCCTCATCAGATCAACATCTCCATCATGTCACCATCATATTCATCTTCATCATCATCATCATCATCATCATCATCATCATCATTACCAACACCATCATCATCAACATCTTCATCGTCATCACCATCATCATTGGCATCTGTAGGTTCCTCATCAACATCTCCATCATCGTCATCATTGGCATCTGCAAGTTCCTCATCAACATATCCATCATCGTCATTTTCTCCATCATCATCACCATCATCACCATCATGATCTTCTGAACATCATCATGATCATCATCTAAACATCACCATCACCATCATCGTCAACATCTTCATCATCATCGCCATCAGCATCATCATCAAAATCTTCATCGTCATCACCGTCACCATCTTCATCATCATTGTCATCTCTAGGTTCCCCATCAACACATCTACATCATCATCATCTTCTTCATCATCATCATCTTCATCACCGTCATCATCGTCATCAACATCTTCATCATCATCACCATCATCATCATCATCATCTTCCTCATCAGATCAACATCTCCGTCATGTCACCATCATCTTCATCTTCATCATCATCATCATCATTACCAGCACCATCATCATCAACATCTTCATCGTCATCACCATCATCATTGGCATCTGTAGGTTCCTCATCAACATCTCCATCATCATCATCATTGGCATTTGCAGGTTCCTCATCAACATATCCATCATTGTCATTTTCTCCATCATCATCACCATCATCACCATCATGATCTTCTGAACATCATCATGATCATCATCTAAACATCACCATCACCATCATCGTCAACATCTTCATCATCATCGCCATCAGCATCATCATCAAAATATTCATCGTCATCACCATCACCATCACCATCACCATCTTCATCATCATTGTCATCTCTAGGTTCCCCATCAACACAACATCTCCATCATCATCATCTTCTTCATCATCATCATCTTCATCTCCGTCATCGTCCTCATCAACATCTTCATCATCATCACCATCATCACCATCATCATCATCATCTTCCTCATCAGATCAACATCTCCATCATGTCACCATCATCTTCATCATCATCATCATCACCATCATCATCAACATCTTCATCACCATCATCATCAACATCTTCATCATCATCACCATCATCTTCATCAACATTATCATCTTTATCATCTTCATCTGCATCATGATCATCTTCATTGTCATCACCCTCCTCCTCATCATCTTTATCATCTTCATCTACATCATGATCATCTTCATTGTCATCACCCTCCTCCTCCTCATCATCTTGTGCACTTATGCACTTAGGGATTAATGTTTAGAAGAGGGTCTAAAGGCCTTTATGGGGGAGCGGCTCTAGGAACAAGGTAAGACAGAGAGGGCAGGGGGGAGGGATAAAGGCGTAGAGGGTTAGTGATTAAGGGAGAAGAAGGGAGAGAGTGCTATAGGGAGGGATAGTGACGAAGATAAAGAGAAGGTGGAGAGATGGAGAGTGGGGTGGTAGAGACATGGCTGAAGGGAGAGAAAGAAACATGAAAGAAACATGTAGGGAGAATGAGGGATAGATATTTAGAAAGAGATAGGGGGTATCTAGGGATTATTGGGAGAGAGCTAGGGGGTATTAAACCATACAAAACATTTGTTTTGTATGCAACCATATAAATTATTAGTTTTCTTTGATTTTGTTCGTTGCCCTAGCCGTGCACCTAACCTATTTATTGTGCTTGACTATATCGCGTTCGCGTTTTTTCACTACATATCGCGCACGCGTTTTGTATTTCTATAACGCGTACGCGTTTTGTAACTCCAGAAATAATGGCCTGTTGTTGTCCGAGAGCAACTTCACTCTGTCAAAACGAAAACAACAATCCCGCGATTTTTCGAACAGCACGAGCCCGCGTCTGAAAATTTTCACATTCTACACCAACTCCATCATTTTTTTTTATGCAGGTGCAGCATTGAGGACATCTTTCATGGTTGCTCACTGTGGTGTTGGGTTATATGGCCATATTTGAAGAAAATAATTAGCAATCTTGAAGAATCTCCAATTGAAGAACACCAAAGATAAGGCCTTTGAAAGATTCATTTTGCTTATATTTGAGGAGCACACAAGATAAGATATCAAGCTTCAAGACCAACAAGGAAGAACTTCCATTTGCTTATTATTGAAGAGCTTGTAATTGAGGAGCAACAAAAACAAACTTTATTGAATTGATCATTGTGGTGATGGGGAATGCACGTAACCGAGTAAACAAATCAACAAGGAAGAAGAGATCTCAAGAAGTCATTGAAGAAGAGAAAGAAAAGAAAAGAATATACATGATGAATCGGAGGCTTTCTTTGGAAACTAATCCAAATCCAATTGTAGAGGATACCATGGTTCATCCTATTAATCCACGACAAGAGGGACCTTCAATTTCCACAATAGTTGTTGAACAAGCACCCCATGGAAGTAATCAAGAAGCAAAACGTAGGTGCTCATTAGGGGATGTTTCAATTCCCACTTCAAGTCAAAGTGATAAGTTACCATCTCAAGATGAAGCTCACGAAGAAACACCCAATTTGCTATCCGGATGTGGTTATACAAGCGATGAAGTCAGAGAGGCGTTGGACATTTTGCCTACTGTTGAAGAAGAGAATGTTATCCACACCATCGATGAGGATGTTGGACTTCCACAAGGGGATGTTGGACTTCCACAGACCATGGATGAGGATGTTGGACTTCCACCATCCAACTACCAGGAAGAGAATGAAGGACACCAAGCTACTACTGAAACGCCAGAGCGTCTTGGTGATGCGCTACATGGTACAATTCCAACCCCCTTACCTCCATTAGCAAGCACACGTCGAAGAACTCCGAAGCGTATACAAGTTGATGAAAGACTTATGAATTCCATTGAAGGTACGCTATCTAAATGTAGTATTGCTTATCAAACTCAACAGATACTTGATAAATATTTTGTTTCTAAATGTGATGGAGATAAATGTAGATTATTTTTATCATTGTTAAAATCTAGGAGCATGAATGTTGTTAGGAAAAAGTTAGGGATAAAGATGATAAAGAATTCTGAACCAAGTTCTCATATAGTTAAAAGCCTAGTAGATGCATTTGGTAAAATTGGTAAGAACACACGTTCAAAGGACCGCAATGCTGCTCGTCGTGTGTTGTCACAATCAATTGCAGATAAGAACACCAGGGCCCTTCGTATTCTCAGGCCTACATCCGAACTAGTTAATTTGAATGTAAAAACCCTCCATAGGTATTCTATTAGAAGAGAACATCTTGACACAACCGATCAGACAGATTTTTGGGCCTTTGTTGGTCGGTTGCCACGTCGTGACATGAAGCTAGTTGATGCAGTAAAGGGACTAGTGCACAGTTTTTGGCATGATCACACAAGGCCTTCTTCAAACCGAAAGGATGTACTAAAACTAAGAATGGGTTCAAAGGATCGTGAACCACATACTAAGCATCTTCTTGATATAACACAGACAGAGCTTTACGAGAAATTTAAGATTGAGCATAGACAATTGAACTTGGGGCAAAGATCTTTTGAGAAATGTAAGCCATGGTATGTTAGAATAAATACTCTTCGTAACACTTGTTGTTGTAGATACCATGTAGAATATGAATATTACTATGAAACATTTTTGTACATTCGTCGTGTGTTGCATACTAACATTGTGCAGGATTGTTCCATGACAATACCACCGACTTCATCAAGAGAATTCATTCATAGCATCATGTGCAATAGGCCCGAGGGGCAAACATACTATGCAAAATCTTGTTTGGATGGAACATGCTCCAATTGTGTTGGAATGGCATTATTGAGCCAATGTATGCACGAGAATGGAGACAGTGAATTTGGGAAAATGGTTACAGACATGAAAAGTTTCAAATATATCAACTATGAAATAGTCCCAGGGAAAGAAAGCAAAAAAATACAATTGGTGACATCTCAGGTATGCATTTATATCTATAAAATTATGTTGTAACGGTTACATTTCAATCCTTACTTACAACAAAAAACTGACATTGAGATCATTTTGTGTCACCAGGTACAAGTTAGTGACTTCATCAAGGAATTTATTGAAAAGACACATCAATATGTTCAGCATGTCCACGTAGCACGATGGCAGGATGAGAAGTTTAGAATATGCAGAGATACATTTCCCCTTGGTACTATACTTTCAGTTGTTGATTTTGCCGAGAACTACACTCTGCAACCTCAAAATGAGATCCAAAGTCAGTATTATCACTCTGAGCAGGTTTCCTTGATGGTCCATATCACATATAGGCATGGCCCAAATAGCACTGAAGAGAAAAGAGAAATTCTGAAGGAATATCACTTCTACATAAGTGATGATAGGTGCCACGACTTCCACTATGTACGTCATTGCTTCATCATGTTCTATGATCACTTGAAGGGAAGGAACATACAGATGGACCGACACTGGATTTGGTCTGATGGGTGTGCTGGTTAGTTCAAAAATGCACGCATATTTCAGTGGTTGTGTTCATTGCATAAAAACTACAAAGTGCCACATATGTGGAACTATTTTGAGACTGGGCATGGTAAAGGAGAGCATGATGGAGCCGGAGCATGTGTCAAAACAGCCCTACGAAGAGAGGAATTGAAAGTATCTACAGAATCTACTATTCTAAATGCTCAATCTATAGTCAAGTGGTGCACGTCAGTAATGCGAGAGGAATCAACTATGCGAGTAGAATCCACAAGAAAGAGACATCTGGAGAGATTTTTTTGGAAGGTGGTAGACATAGATCGTTCACATGCATGGGAATGCAAGACTGTGCCTGGGACTCGTGGCTTTCATTCGGTTCGAAGCTCTGATAACCCAGTATTTGAAATTTGGACCAGAAAACTCGCTTGTTTTTGCCCGCCTTGTTGTGATGGTGACTGGGATGGGTGTGAATCATTGGATTGGGTTGATGGATGGGATCGCATATCACTTCCACTTGATCAGCGTGCAATTGTTGAGTTAACTCCGTTGGAAGAAGACCAATCATCTATTTCTGCAGATTTTGATCATGTCTCAGACCTTGTACAACCCGGTATGATGCATTTCCTTGACATTTTTTGTTTGTTTATGTAGTCTTCAAATGCACATTAATGGCCTTGTATCGCACGAAAAATATTTTGATCTTATACCTACAATCATATAATGCAGGGCACATATACACAGTGGTTGCCTCAAAAGATACTGAATGGGGTGATGAATACTGGTTGGCACGCTGTATAGATGGAAAGCAAACCCTCATTGTGTCCATGACTGACGATGAAAACAACCACTTTCCAACTGGGTCTATGGTTGTTAAAGGTGAATACTTGACACGGGACAGCAATGGAAGAAAGAAGGGTGGATATGTTTACAGGGATTACAAACCAGGTGCAAGTGTGTATCACTTTACCCACTTAATCATTGGCACAAACCTTCAGGTACGAACAATGCCTAGTCGAAATACATCGAAGGTACGCTACTTCTTACCGGATACAGAGCACGAGAGACTAATGGAGACCATCAGTATAAGAGATGATCTGGAGGGCTTGGTTGTATGATAATAGGTGGGATCTAGCATGATGAGGTACGTTACATACTTTTAATACTATAGTATTTATACTATTTGTAATTGAATATTGATATATGCTCAATTTTCACATGTATGTTTCATATGAATATGTCAATTTTGCGTTCTTGATATGCCAAATTTACGTTTACGTTGTTTATAAATATGCCAAAAGTTCTCTTGTATGTCAAGTTTATGAATATGCCATTTTTTACATATGATCAGTAAACCCTAAAATTATATTATGTTCATCATGTTGGTTATTGGCTTCACCCAAAAAAATTAATTCAATTCATGCTCACTATATTAAACAATACACTTATATTAAATTTAATTCATGTCTTGTTAAATATTTCATAATGAATTAGCTATTTGAGAGCACCACCTTAGACCAAGCCATCATCATCAACATCTTCATCATCATCACCATCATCATCATCATGGACCTGCAAAACCCTAGTTTCCAAAGTGTCTAGGCAGGTTCGGGTTAGGAACACTAGCCATACCCGCCCGGTGGATGATTTTCCAAAGTTGACCCCCGTGTGCAAAAATTGCACACTCCCACACTGAGCAAAACCCTAGTTTCCAAGATGGACCTGCAAGGTGACACATGGGACACCGGGTAGGACGGGAGGGGCACCCCTGGCACTATCCCGGTGTGCTGAATCCAACGGAGTTGATGGTTCGTCGATCCGAGCCACGGTCTTTATTCTATGGCTCGTCCCGTCTCACTACCAGAAGGCCTTCAGGGACACCTGCTGGATACCTACCGGGGGCATAGAACTCCAACCATGCAACAAAACCGGGTTCCGGGGAGTCCTGCAGGTGTTTCTAGACAGGTTCGGGCTAGGAACACTAGCCATACTTTCCCGGTGGATGATTTTCCAAAGTTGACCCCCGTGTGCAAAAATTGCACACTCCCACACTGAGCAAAAACCTAGTTTCCAAGATGGACCTGCAAGGTGACACATGGGCCACCGGGTAGGAGGGGAGGGGCACCCCTGGCACTATCCCGGTGTGCTGAATCCAACGGAGTCGACGGTTTGTCGATCCGAGCCACGGTCTTCATTCTATGGCTCGTCCCGTCTCACTACCAGAAGGCCTTCAGGGACACCTGCTGGATACCTACTGGGGGCATAGAACTCCAACCATGCAACAAAACCGTGTTCCGGGGAGTCCTGCAGGTGTGTCTAGACAGGTTCGGGATAGGAACACTAGCCATACTTTCCCGGTGGATGATTTTCCAAAGTTGACCCCCGTGTGCAAAAATTGCACACTCCCACACTGAGCAAAACCCTAGTTTACGAAATGAATGCACAATGAAGCCACTGGGCCATGGGGAGACGAGGGAGAGGGCCCCCTAGAGGTAATCGCACGCCAGGAGACCAACGGAGTCGACGGTTCGTCAGTCCGACGTTCGGTTTCCGATTTATGTCGAGTTGCAAGTCGCATGAAAATGCCGTTCAGGGACACTTGGTGAATTTCCGTCCGGGAGCCAAACAGCAAACGAAGCAGGAAGATTGCGTGTCGTTGGCTCCTGCAAGTGTGTGTGGCCAATGCCGACGTGGGAACACTGCCGGGAGCCATAAATCCATGATAGTAAATTAATTCATGACAAAAAAAACTGAATTATTCCTTTCAATGGATGTGGTTTTCAATTTCCTATGTTGTTAGGTCAATTTGGCACATTCATTGAAAGAAATTGTAGACTTTAATGATGATCACAACAAGTGTGTTTGTTAAAACCTTGTGAAATAGAGCATCAAAAGACCTACATTGTAGGCCATATAATTGTGTTTTTTTACCTTTTGTTTGATGGACCATGCACAATAAGTAATAAAATAATTTTTGAAGTAGGTCATTTCATTTTTCTGATTTTTTCTTTGGTGGTGTTGAAAAAGACCATTGTTCTTATTGATGGGATTTCATGCGCTTATGATTCTTTGGATAATCTGGACACATACAAGGACACCATCATTAGACTAATTCATTATGAACAATTTAATATGAGTAATCTACATAAATGAATTGAAAAATTAACAAAAATAACAAACAACCCATATACCTTGGAATATAACACAAGAGTGACCATGTTAGGCAATCTTACTTATCTACTTACCTATGGTCATTTAAGTAGACCATTTGGATCATGTCTATTACTAATGATCTCCATTAACTTTTCATGTTCACAATGAGTCTTGAAGTATCATACCTTTGATGGGTGCTTCCTTGGCATTGTTTGTAGTTTGAGGTTTGTATCGAAAACTAAGTTTGTAAAGTGGTATATAGATTCACCTAGTCTAATTTTGAAATACATAACCAACCTTCTTCCATGTTTGGTCATCCAGTGTTAGATATTATCCTTTAATAACCATCAAACTGATTACAAGTTGATCACCATTGTCATCTATTAGTGAGACATGAGGGTTTGGTTCGCCTTTAAGGAACATGCCAACAAATAGTGAGTGCCCCATTCATTATCTTTCAGGGAAACCATTGCATATATGTTCATTTTAAAAAACATCAATTCCAACGTGTGAGTCCACTAAATAGACAAAATGTAATGTATTCATGCTAGTTGATAAGATTTAATCTCATATTCACTAAACTTGGTTGTACAAGATTTGAGACATGATCATAATGTGGTGAAATGGTTGATTAGTCCTCATCCAACTAGGATAATTCAATATTTATACCTATAATAATGGGGAGTGATAGAATATCACATCTATGAACCCAGTCCATGGATTCACAATCATCGCATTCACTGCTACTACATTAGCCACATAAGTAATACAATTTTCTTGTCCATATTTCTACTATAACATTGTTTGAGTTTCAAACTAAATGAAATCCACAAATTCCATGCATTATTCTATGTGATTGATCTACATCAACCACCTCCCAAAAATATCTTTGCACATGTCCTTTCCTTATTGAGTCCTCTTCTCGTCTTCTTGTTCCATCTACAATTATTGAAGAACACCATTCAACAATAGATTTTGTGTAACTAATGAGAGAATTTCTCGTAAACTTCCATTTTTACCTGCAGAATGTAATTTTTATGCACACAACATCTCGATCATGATCCCCTTTCCCACACTCAGTTTCAAAAGTCCTATAAAGGCAACCTTTACATTTACATTTGCATTAACATGACAACCAAGTCTCAAAAATGAGATTGATGGTGTTTATTCTCATGCAATGTATACAGTTAGGATTAAGACAACTGTATAAATCTATGGAATTATATATGGAGATATTAATCCAAAAGGAAGCCAATGTTGGCCTTGCCAATCTTTTCTTCCCAATGCAAACGAAATATTAGATTCCATTTTTCTATGTTTCCATGTAAAATATATTTGAAAAAAAACATATATTTGGATTATATGGAAATCCTTCTTACCTTTGACATTGTTTGGGATCTGCAGGATGGGAATGAAGTATTTTTTAGGGATTAAGAGGAGTATTCAATTACGCAAACTTATGAATGCCTATTGTGACAAGCAATCCATTGATTTCAACTCCATCACATTTCTGTTTGATGGATGATGTTTGCAAGGTGAGCAAATTTAACCCACCAATGCGAGATTGCATGCAATTACACTGAGCAAAACCCTAGTTTACGAAATGAATGCACAATGAAGCCACTGGGCCATGGGGAGACGAGGGAGAGGGCCCCCTAGAGGTAATCGCATGCCAGGAGACCAACGGAGTCGACGGTTCGTCGGTCCGATGTCCGGTTTCCGAGTTATGTCGAGTTGCAAGTCGCATGAAAATGTCGTTCAGGGACACTTGGTGAATTTGCGTCCGGGAGCCAAAAAGCAAATGGAGCAGGAAGATTGCGTGCCGTTGGCTCCCGCAAGTGTGTGTGGGCAATGCCGACGTGGGAACACTGCCAACACTGGCTCGGGGGAGGTTTTTGCAGATTTGACCCACCAATGCGAGATTGCATGCAATTACACTGAGCAAAACCCTAGTTTACGAAATGAATGCACAATGAAGCCACTGGGACATGGGGAGACGAGGGAGAGGGCCCCCTAGAGGTAATCGCACGCTAGGAGACCAACGGAGTCGATGGTTCGTCGGTCCGACGTCCGGTTTCCGAGTTATGTCGAGTTGCAAGTCGCATGAAAATGCCGTTCAGGGACACTTGGTGAATTTCCGTCTGGGAGCCAAAAAGCAAACGGAGCAGGAAGATTGTGTGCCGTTGGCTCCCGCAAGTGTGTGTGGGCAATGCTGACGTGGGAACACTGCCAACACTGGCTCGGGGGAGGTTTTTGCAGAGTTGACCCACCAATGCGAGATTGCATGCAATTAAACTGAGCAAAACCCTAGTTTACGAAATGAATGCACAATGAAGCCGCTGGGCCATGGGGAGACGAGGGAGAGGGCCCCCTAGAGGTAATCGCACGCCAGGAGACCAATGGAGTCGACGGTTCGTCGGTCCGACGTCCGGTTTCCGAGTTATGTCGAGTTGCAAGTCGCATGAAAATGCCGTTCAGGGACACTTGGTGAATTTCCGCCCATTTTATAATTTAAGCCACTTTTAAATATTTGAACTTCCATATTATTTTTGAAAGAGTATAATATTTCAAAACTCCTAAAGAGACAAAAACACATGATCAAAACTCCTAAGGCTGCAATTTAGAGTAGCAATAATGGGGGTGATGGAGTTGAATTTGATCCTATGGAAGATAATGATACTAATATTATTGAGAATAAAGGGATAATAGGTTTATCCATGACACCTTTGTTTGCATGGATGAGGATGCACCTATGTATGAGACCTATGATAATATTCATGATGTACATCTTATTGATAAGGCACACAAAGGCCTATACAAGAGATCAAAGATGAGTCACTTTGTCTACTAATTTGATGTTGATAAAATTGAAGGTATTGAATGACATTTCAAACAATGGTATGACAAAGATCCTAATGTATACACAAGGTTAATATATAAGGTGCCCCATAAGGTTCTTTGTCATATCCCTATAATTCTAGGTTTTTGATGATTGTTTAGGTTAAAAAACATAGCACATTATATGGATTATCATGTACAAAGATAAGTGAAGATGGTATTATATGAGTGGCTACAAATGGTTCTCAATTTACGATCATCAAGGAAATATTACCCATTTTTAAAGAAGAACCTCATAATGTTAGACTTTCATTGGTAGTTGATGGCAATGGGTGTGCATGAGTGAGTTCGTTGAAACCTTGAAAACATTGTATTGCATTTAGTTTGATTAAATTACACGAGCAAGAACTTTGACATAACTTGTAATGATCATCCAAAATCACAAATTTTAATTAGATACCAATTAGTGCATGCATGTAGTGAATTCATTGAAACCTTTGAATATAATAGTTTGTTCTTTTGACATAGTGCATTCATGAGTAATAGATAATCCACACAAATCAACACATTAGATTGACACAAGTACATGTATCCAAAAGTACATATATATCCAAAAGTGCATGTCTCCAAAAGTACATGTATATCCAAAAGTCTCCAAAAGTGCATGTCTCCAAAAGTATCCAAAAGTACATGTATCCAATGAAGTCAATGTACATGTCTCCAAAAGTACATGCACAATAAAGTCAATGTACATGTCTCCAAAATTGAATGTATCGAAAAGTACATATATATACAAAAGTATCCAAAAGCACATGTGTCCAAAACTATCAAAACTCAAGCTTTCTCTTGTTCTTTCCCGACGTTGATCCTCTAGGCACATCCCTAGGATCAATGTGCATCCCTGGATCCTGCAAATTAAATATCAATTGTTAAATTCAACTAACTATGTACACTAATACATTAGCTCAACAATTATCAACTGGTGCATGGAAAGTGCATGAAACACTTGGTCACTGAAGGACATCTCACCTCAACTGACAAAGGAGATTGCGTTGCTTGTGTAGCAGATGGAGCCGTCGGTTGAACATCCAGGATGGTCGAACCAGGGGGGCCAGGCACTGCTCCTGGTGGTGGTGGCTACAATGAAAAAATGTTGAAATAGTTAGAAATGCATGAATAAACAATAGGTCCAACAATAATAAACTATGTAAAGATAATGTTGAAATAGTTACATACATGTGTGTGATCAGTCGCCACTGCAGATGCGGCACTAACTGCTGCATCAACCATCGATGCGACGTTCTCAGTAGACAACTCGGGTTCCTGATGCAATAAACATGCAATTCAAACATTAACAAAAATGATTTATGCACTGGATTTCAAGTTAAACAACAAATATCATCGAAGGATATACATTACCATGGTGTGAGTAAGCCCATGGTCGTGGGCAGCTGGAGTCTTTCTAGGAGTAGAACGCCTCACATACACACGACCCTTGTTCACTAATGGCCTGGAGGGAGATACAAATCCAGGCAATGGGCCAGATGTCTCGGATGGTGCCTACAGTCAACAAGTGTTCATGTAGTTAGACATGCATGATTCAACAAACAAACATGTATTTAAAAAATGTCATTTTTAATTGTTTACCTGGAGCCCAGATGTTTCAGGGGACGGTATGACCATGGGTACTACCTCCACATTACCTTGCCCCAGTGAAGGATCTGCCATCTGCAAGTTTAATAATTGTAAATATTAGACCGTAGATAGCATTAATGAACTAAAATGTAAAGTATGTGGAAATTAACAAATTAACAAGTATTAAAAAACTGAAATTTTAAAATGTTTACCTCGGTGTGAGATACGGCAATAGGTGGTATATAAGATGGGCCTACCGAATGGGTAGCATCATGCCCCCCTGTAGAGTCTGGAACATCCGGCTCTGGGGCGTCACTGTCGGCATAAAGCATCAACTGCAAGTTCACAAAATTAATATATTAGCTCAAACTATATATATGTGTACAAAGACGAAAATAAATGAAGAATTTATTACAATTAACCATCAACATACCTCTCTCAAAAACCCACTGAAGGCAACATCTGAGGCAATACCATAGCAGGGACGACCACATGATGTGCACTCGTGAGGAACAGTACTAGGATGGGGAATAGTCGATGGTCCTGCACTAGTGGATGGTCCTGATGGTCCTGCACTAGTGGATGATCCTGATGGTCCTGCACTAGCTGATGGTCCAGCATGGTGACGAGCTGGTGTATGTACCACACCAGGGACAGATGTCCCTTCCTCACCCATATGTTGAACCATCGTGCCATAACGAACAACCGCCCGTTCCAAACTCAAAAATGCATCTCGTGTCTGCGGAATAATGCGATGTGCTGGTGGGACATCTGGCCCAGGCAACTGCCTGCGAGGTGCAGGGATAGGGCGATCCTGGTCTCGAAGCCTGGAATTGGGTTGGTTTTGGGGCATCCCCCCACCGATCCCCTGAAACTGTAAGATGTCAAAATAGTTAACATGTTTATGCAACACGAACTCTGCGTACATCTTTCGAAGGAAATATAAGGGAATTTCCCTGTTGTTGTGTGGTGGCATATCAAAAACCATGTACCATCTGTCCATCCAGTTATCAACAAATGGTTGAAACATGCACCACTCAATGGAGATATGCGGCTTGCTTGCATTTGGGATTTCCCCCGTCCGAGGGTCCCTAAACAATGCAAATATAAGCTCTTTGTATATTTTCAACTTTTTTACTGCATTGTAATCTAGCCCATCAGCATATTGTTGTCTTTTTCTTTCTCTGTAAGATGCAATATCATATAGGACATTCGTAGATTGTGAAATGGTATCCACAATTGCATCCAAGGTTGATGCAAGTGAACGGCGAATCCTGTCACCACCACTAAAAGCTGCACTTATGCCCCTCAATTGGGCAAGCTCAATCAATATTTCGGCATTGGTATCCATAGCCGCAACTGCAATAAAGACATTAATACGAAAATCATTAGAAACATATACATGGTATATAATGACGTCTCTTCAAAATTGAACATGTATTAAATAAAACTCACATAAGCAATTTAATGGCATTCACTTACATACATTTAAAACTTAAAATTAAACATTTGACAATTAAAAAGTAAGTTAGTCAGATTGGAAGAGAGGAGGAGGAGGAGGATCAAGGCAGTGATGAGTTTGTTGATTCAGGCATGGAGGAGGAGGATCAGGGCAGTGATGAGTTTGCATCTACGTGTCTCAATGTCTCATTGTGTTTTGTGATTGTGAATGACAAATGTGTTGTGATTTGTGAATGATCTAATTTCTATTGAATATTTCATATTTGTAATTGTAAATGTAATTTATATTGAATATTTGTAATTGTAAATGTTAAATTTTATTGGATGATCTATATGTCTATATTTTTAAATTTTAATATATTTTAAAAATATATTAATTCCAGGGGTCACCGTGTCCTACGTGTCATAATTCCGGGGGTCACCGTGTCTAGTGGGGACCAGGGATCAAATTTGAAGGGTGGGGTCCCATTTCACTATGAAGGGCTATGAGATATTGAACACTATTGAAGGGCTATGAGAAATTTATTAATATTTATTCTATGTGTATATATGGATGTGTTCATGTTGCATGGATTGGATTCTAGGTTAACCGAGGCCTTTTTAGAGCAAAGAATGGGGTAATTACTATTTGGGAACAAGTTTTTTATCAAATGTAAATTGCGGTGATGGAAGATATTGAGGGTGCCACATGTTGTGGAGAAAGCAGTATTGATTCCTATGATGTAATAGGGAGTTCAAAAAGTCTGGTTTCAAGTATTGTCATGCGTAGCTCGATTGATTATTCTCGCGCTAGGGTTGTAGCAACTGTTATGGCCATTACTGTTAAAAGGATTGATGGGGTGGAATCCCGTGAAACGATGAGTTCTTTTGTTAAGACGTAGATTCAGTGAAATTTGGTGGGAGTCTTATGTTCATTTTATGCACAAAATTCGATTACTTGATTTTGTTGCATTGTTAACTCTCCTCCTAGTCATAGCTACAATCTCTTATATAATTGTGAAGGTTATCAATCCACTCAATATATTAAAGTTGTAGTAGGCCAAAATCATCCACATATTTATTCTACTCACAAATGTTGACATTCCAATTTCTATGTAGAGCGCCCATTAACATTAGATTGTATGGGACATGTTTTTGAGGCATGATGTCATTATCTCATAACAACAAGCTTTTTATCCATAAATATGTCATCTACAAGCCAACGGAATTGTTCCTAATCCTTTATAAAACTTTGTCATAATTATATCAATACCAACATCCCTACCTATTGACTTAGCTTAGAAGATATTACACCTTCGGATAACCAAACCTGATTCCAAGGTTGGTAATCATAAACGTAAAAGCATCATCATAAGGAAATAGCATGTTGTGTTGAGGAAATTCCTTTTTTTCCATTTCCTTCTCAGGATAATATTTGGTTGTGGATCATTTAAAATGTATAATTTATTTTAATATTGGGAAGCTAAATTCAAATTCATTAATATATTAATATGATTTGATTTTTTTATTAATAATAAGTTATTCTTTTCATTTGAAAATGTAATAGTACATCAAAATTTCAATGTTTACTGACGTAGTAAAGTTGAGAGGCTTTATTTTTCAGTGGATATAGCAGACCTGTAAATTCATAGGATGTCAAAAATCTAGTCAGCCTTGAAGTTGAGCTCCTCAAAGAAAACGAATTTCTTTAAATATGTTTATGGCAGGCTGGCATTGCCAGCTTCGCTCCGCAAACTATCCTGGAGGACTGGAGGAGATAGGGTAGGTGGAACTTGGAAGTAGCTCAACCACAGTGGAATAGGGGTATAAGAAAAAGCTTGTTTCTATTCATGCAATATTATATATTGATGGTCGGAGCCATGGAAGCATGGAATTCCAGCATTGACTTGATACAACAAAGAAAACAAAAGGTGGAACTCGGGAGATGCAGGATTGACTTGATACAACAAAGAAAACACAGGGTGTGAGGCTGGGAGCCGTAGACGGTAGGATTAACTTGATACAACAAAGAAAACACAGGGCTATAGGTAGGGGCCACGGGCAGGAGCAACAACCTGCAACATTACAAGAAGTTTATGGATTGTGGATTTTGTCTGAAATGCCAAATTCGCGGGGGCACATTAACATAATATATTATACATTGAATACTCAATTAACTCACAGAGTCAGCATTCACGAATTGGTATGTGATAAATTGTAACTTGGTAAGCCCGCTAGCAACAACACGTATGAGCCACCTTCCAGGTTTAATAATTTTGTTGATGCCATTAAATGTGTTAAACACGTAAGCGCTCGCTACAAACACGAGAACTTCGAAGCGTTCAAGCCATGGGCTACTCAGTGTAAGCCCGTCCACGTAAGTTGCTCAATGATATTATTAGAGGCCCAATGGTCCATGATCCAGGGATGATCGAACACGTGGATATTGGAGAGTAACCGAGTCCCACTCCCAAGTCACCTAGCTAGTAGCCGCATTCCCAATTTCCCACTAAAAATTTTTGATGGGTGAAATTTGAAGCTACCCTTCTGTTGCAATTTTAAACAGTAGTGGTTAATTTAATTATTGAAGGGCTTACCATGAAATTAAATTTTTTTTGCATGGTAAAATTTGAAGTGGCCTTCTATGACGTGTGGGTAAAATTTGAAGTGGCCTGAAGGCTTCAAATTTGAAGCCTGGTGGGGACACTCGTGTCCCGTGTCCTCGTGTCGGGTGACTTAGATGAATACATTGTAGAAAAGGGGGAGTTTTATTTTTTTCAATTTTTGGTTTGATTATGAATTTTTGAGTTTTTGAAAAGGGTTTCATTTTAATTATTCACTAATCTTGGTTGAGGGAGGTGTGAATTTAATTAGAAATTGGGTTATTCCCAATTTTATCAATATTACAAAACTAGGTTAAACAATAAAAAAATAGTAATTTGGATTAAAAAATCACAAAAAAATGGTATGGGTGAATGAATTACCTGATTAGATGAGAATGCACCGGTGAATTTGTCTCCCCTCCAGCTAAATCGAGCAACACGGATAGTTGAGTGGGCCACAAACCGTCCTCTTCCAGGGTCAATTTCGCCTCTATTCGCGTTTCTGATGCGTGAGTGTCGCGGGTGGTCGACAATCGTCGGGACTGTGTTTTTAAATTCATTTTTAGTTTTACATATTGCGTACGCGATTTTTAACTACATAACGCGTACGCGTTTTGTAACTACATAACGCGTACGCGTTATGGTTACCTAGCCTACATGTCCAATGACATGTTAGGCTCGGGTCTTACCATGGCAGGTGGTAAATATCATAAACGCATTATGTTTTAGGTATCAGGAACGAGATTTGAAAAAAGTAGCATTGCATCTAAAGTGACCCTCATCTTCTTGCACACACCCATTTTTGAATTTGAAGCTTTAATTCTTGGAATAGAGAATTCTTATAACTTAGGTTGCTTCCATCTTACAATTTTCGGGGACTCTGAATTAATCATCAATTTGATTAAAGGCATTTATGTTCCATCCAATAAAATCCTAAAAGATATACACAAGGAACCAAAAGTTTAATTTCAAATTTTCTTTCATTTAATATTACTCATATGAGAAGAGAATTAAATTCAATGGAAAACAGGCTGGTTGTATTTGTTGTTAGTCCATCAAGACAACTACTGCTTGAAAGAACAGATTGTATATTCTTATCTTTATATAGACCTCATCTCCCAAATAACAATGAGTCTTGGCATGTATTTTCGAATGACGAAAGTATTTGCGCTTTTGTACATAATAAATCTTTTAAACAAAAGGAACACATTTCTTTAGAAGATGATAAATTTCCCAAAGGATTAACTCCTCTGGAAAACTCTTTTTCTTCAAGTGACATAGGTGATCCAAAAAATTAAAAAACAAGAAGAATTTAAAAGAAAAATCGGTGAAGCAATTTATGTTGATATAGGGACTCCAAATAACTTAAATACTTCAAAATTGGAGCCAAATGTTCTGAATTTGAAAAGCATAAATTCATCGAACTATTTCACAAATTCAAAGATGTCTTTGCCAGTTATTACGAGGATTTATGTGGTGTTTATCCTAATGTAATACAACATGCAATTCATATTAAAGAAGATGCAAAACCAATTAGGCAAAGGCAATCTTGCCCTTGAAGCAACAATCATAAAGGAAGTGCAAAAACTAATTGATGCCCATATGATTTTTTTTGCTAAATATTCAAAATGAGTCTCTAACCTCGTGCATGTCTAAGAAAAGAATGATGATATCAAGTTGTGCATTAAATAAGTCAAGTGTTAAAGATAATTTTCCACTTCCTAATATGGAGTTAATCTTACAATAGGTATTAGGATCTTGGATGATGTCACTCCTTGATGGTTTTTTGGATACAATCAAATCAAAGTTAAGAGAGATGACAAATACAAAACCACTTTTACTACTCGATGGGGCATGCTCACTTATGAGAGAATGCCTTTTGGATTAGTTAAAACATGTGTCACCTTTTAAAGGGCTATGCAAACAGCCTTTGATGATCTTATCGGTAAAATAATTCAAGTCTATCTCGATGATCTAAGTGTTTATTCTAAACAAAAAAGATCACTTCAATCATCTTAGGAAATTGTTTTTACACTGTAAGAAATTTGAGATGTCTTTAAACCCAACTAAGTCTTTTTTGCTGTTATAGATCCTAACTAAGTTATTGCAATTCAAAATCTTCAAGCCCCAACTTCAAAAAAAGAAATTAGAAATCCAATCATTTATGGATATGATAAACATTGTTAGAAGATTTTTACCTGAATTTGCAATCAAGGATAAACCTATACATCAAATGGTTAAACACGATCATTTTCTTGGGGATGATAACATTGAAAGGGATTTTAATCAAATTAAAAGGGAAATTAGTTTTCCCCCTGCACTTGCAAAACCACACTTTGAAAAGGAAGATTGAACATCCAATAGCTTATATGAATCCAAGCTAAGATTGAACATCCAATAGCTTATATGAGTCAAAGCAAAACCACACTTTGAAAAGGAAGATTGAACATCCAATAGCTTATATGAGTCCAAGCTAAGATTGAACATCCAATAGCTTATATGAGTCAAAGCTTATCTGACCATGAATTAAAGTATTTTTTAATTGAAAAACATGTATATGCTTTAGTTAAAGCTATTGAGAATCAAAGCTTATCTGACAATGAATTAAAGTATTTTTTAATTGAAAAACATGTATATGCTTTAGTTAAAGTTATTGAGAAATTTAAACACTTCATTTTAGGTAAGCATACAAAGATAAAAGTCCCTTTACCTATTGTTAAATTTTTATTTTCATAGACTTATCTACAATAAACATAATAATAATTAAAATCAATTACATTAAAAAGACACCCCTTCGATTCGATTAAAGGGTGTTAGATGGCCTATATATAATGACCCAGCATTGTATCTTTTTAATTCATCATCAATATATTTTTATCAATTATCGAAATTTGTGGGTTATTCGAATTAATTGTGGGTTTTCAGAATAAAAGTCTGCCTCATTTGGTATCAGAGGCAGGTTGGCTCTTCCGCTCCTCTGCTCCTCTTTTCACATCTCTGTCACACCACCACCACCTCTTCTCATCCGCTCCATCCTTCCTCGGCACACCCCATCCGCGGCCCCCTCCGCATACCTCTGTACTCACTCCGTCTGGCCTCACTCCCCATCGCCACCATCCCCACTCCATATCTCTCCTGCTCGCTTCCTCCTGCGCAGTCCTCCGTTCTCTTTCCGCCTGCGCAGCCCTCCGCCTCCAGTCGCCTCCCTTCACGTCCTCCTCATTCCTTCCCGCCTTCCTGTCCATCTCCCATCCACCACGCACCACGTCTACCGCCTGCTTACACCTGCGCGTCACGCGTTCCTCACTCGGCGGCCCCCGCCCACTCCTTCCATTGCTCCCGCGTTCCTCTACGCCGCCACCTTTCCGCCATGCCTTCCCCTGCTCTCCATCCCTCCGTCTCCTGCGTACATTGCATCAACGCGACTCAAGACGAGCTTCACATATCCGTTGACAAACAAAAAAAAATTAATAAATAAATAAATTTATTATAATAATAATATTATTGTTTTCCAGCAGAATAATAATATTATTGTTATTATTATATAATAATAAAAAAAATTATTAAGTTTTTTTTCCAAAGTTATATATATATATATAAATTTTTTTTCCAAAGTTATATATATATATATATAATTAATTCAAAGCAATATTTTTTAAAAGAAAAGTTGAGTCACTAAAAAAGTGGAAATATAAAATGGTATTATAGAAAATGAAAAGGTAATCTTTTTGTTTAAAAGAAAAGAGAAGGTGTGGATTGGTGTGAAGTTGTGTCATGCATTAGTCTTGCACAACCTATAGTAGCATAAGCAAAAGCTCGAGATATATGTCACATTTTTTAAGATTGAAAGTCCCAGATCTTGCATAATTTTTTAAGGAGGCGATAAGGGAGAAAGGACGAAGATTAAAGAGAAAGAAGTTGAAATATTAGTTCATCCAAGTAGAATAGTTATGGGTTGGAAAAGAAGACTCAAATAGCTCCAGAGAGAACTTAAAGAGATCAAGAGAGAGAACATAAGAGTAGAGGAAACATATTTTGCAAAGAAATATGGAGTTGCTCCATTTCAATATGAGAAGTACATACACAAAGAAAATTATATTATAGAAACAAAGTTTGATGAAAGGTAGAGCAACATCCCACAGAAAATTGTCATGTTGGATCATGCATTTGTGAGTGAAGCAAAGCATGAAGAATCTGTAGTAGCAAATTTGACATTTGTGAGTAAAACTAAGTAAGAGCATATAGTTGTTGTTGAATCCCACTGTGAAGGAAAACAAGTGGATGCTAGTTCTAATTAGTAGTGGAGGTTGAAGCACTTGAACCAAATTATGATGATGAACACCTATCTTATGAAGGTTGGATGAATGTGATACAACAAAAACAACTACTTGATGAGTTGTTTTTTGGAAGGGTAATCCTACTTGACAATGAAAACCAAGTAGATGTGTCTTGATTGCAGCAGAAAGACATTGATGTTGGAGCATCCATGGTTGTTAAAAATCTTGCATCAACCAAAAAGATTATATTTTGATGTTGCTTTGGTTTGAATCATGTTTTGAGAAATAAGTTGAAAACATTAGGCCAAAAATTATATTTTAAATAATTGGTCTAATTTTTGTTGCAAATGGTATAGTAGGAGGTTGTGTAGGTGTTACAACGTAATTTTCCACCTTGTGAGCATCAGCATTCTTTGGCCTGTAGGATTCATTTCATTGACTCAGATCCACTTTATATCCTTCAGACATACTATTTCCTCATTTTTCCTCTTACTCGCTCGTTGCATCACTATAGCAAGGGTACTCGCGAGTTGCTTCACTATAGCCCGCGGGTAGCATGTAAAATGGTAAAATCACTAGTTAAATTACTTTTTACTCCTAAAAAGCGGTTATTGGGTGACCTTTGACCCTCCATCTGCCCAAGTAATGCCTCGATGTGTCCTTTCACCTACCTTTGGGAGGACTATATATTGAGCACATATGGCTTATGGACGGGAGGAGAAAGAAGAGCAAGAAAACTCTAGTGGATTTTTGCCCTATCTTGAGTCTACACTCAGTGATCCTTGTATTTGTGAACCCCTTTATGTTCACCATCCAAACTCCTACCATAGTTTGAGTTTTCCATTCATGAAGGATTGAAGTGGTGGAGGCACAAGTGGATTGATCCAGATCTTTGTTCAAATTGGTTGCCGGCAAGAGGTCATATCACATTGTACTTCTTCTTGTTTATTAATAGAAATACTCATATTCTCGTCCATTAATGTTGTAAATGTTGTTTATCTTACATTGGGTTGCATTTACTTGTTATATCATGGGTCATTGCTATTGATGATGTTAATACCGTTTATATATTATATGTACTTGTTGTATATTGGCTGTCAAGACTAATTTGCAGATTCAAGTGCACGGATTGGAAAAGCTCCAACGGAGATCTACATCACACGTTTGGATCGAGGTTGGTTACATTCTCCATTATCTTCGCATTGTCATTTATATAGCATAGTTTTGATAATTGAGTTAATTCATGGTAGTTAGCTGTCTGTAGTGGTCTCCCAAGCCATAGTGAGTTTTCTCCAACACAGAAATGGCGACTCCGCTGGGGAAAACATCCATGTTTGGGAATTTTTTGAGCATTAGTCCATAATTAGAGTTGTTGTTTGTCAAAGCTCTATGTCACTGATTGGCCGTTAAGATACACTATAGAAAACTTGTTTTTTCTGAGCCATTGGACTCTTTGTTTTTCCATTTACCTTTCCTCACCCGCTGGCTATCTTAGCTCTTCCCACGTATACCCGCCTTTGTTTACACTACTGCTCGCGGGTACCCACAGGTATTCCTTCGATAGTAGCGTACAACTCCGGCTTTTGTTGGTTTATGACTATTGGTTGTTGGTGGGTTGGATTTGGATGATCCTGAGTCTTTGTTGGCCTGTTTCTTGACTGTTCCATGCCTTGGTTGTGACCAAAACTCTTCGTTTCTCTTGGTTGAGCCTTGTTGATTTTTTACCCATCTTTGGATTTAGCCTTGTTGGTTTTTTCCTTTTGAGCTCATTCCTTTGGCTGAGTCTTACTATTTGGAATTTGCAGGGTTGTCTTAGTGATCTTCTTGGCACTTCAGTGACTAAATAGTAGGATTTTACTTGCATTTTTTATTTATTTATATTGAAAAATACAAAAAAAAATACATACAGTTTTGCATTTTCCTTTTTTTTATAAAAGAAAATACAAAAAAAAATTACTTTCATGTACTGCATCTTGCAATGAGTGCTTGCTGCTTTCATTTAGATTATGATTATGCATCGAAAATATAAAAGGATTGCATTTTTATTTCGAAATCGTTGGGTTGATTATGCATGTTAGTGACATTGTTTTATTGAATAGATGAGTCTAGGATTGGATGATTTTGCATACTATTGAGTCTTACACATCACTAGTTTCACAACCATATCCTTTGAGTAACCACAGCCACTAAAATTAACGCTTAATCTTAAAATTGATTAGACCGATTTTATTTATAGGGTGCACCAACTATCATAGGTTTAGAGTCTTGGAATAGATCATTGTGAGTTAACAATCCAAGACTACTAGACGAAACATTAGGTGTCTGACTAGGGAGTGGAGGAATCCATGGTATATATCGGTGTTCTCAGGAAGCTCTACTCAAACCAGAGTTAAGCACGAGGTCACGGTAGGTTGGTTGAAGGGATATCCCTATGATACCGGCTGAACGTGAGAGATATTTCTAGGGTTTGTTCGTATCAGGGGGTACCGGAGGTTCGTCCTATTGTGCTTTGGGCTTAGCTACCCTTCCCATACGGTGGATCCCACCTACGACTGTCCCCCTGAGCATTGGTTATATTGCGGTGACCATAGTTGTCTTACCTAGGTATCGCATAGGGTACTTGTAGTGGTTATGTTGTTTGTGTCTTGAGTCAGATAGGGATTGGATAGCATAGTTGTGTTTGTACAGTGGACTTGACCCTGTACACGCAGTGAAGCCTGGGTGTCTCTATAACTGATTCTGTTACCTCCAGTTATAGTTTGGGAGTCTCAAGCCTCTCCTAGGCGAGACATACCGACTCTAGTGTTGGGAGCTCACTTAGCCACTCTGTTTGTCTGCTCTTGGTTGTAGTTTCTCTGGGTGTGTGCTTTTTATTTACTATTTTTGATCGATAATTGGCCGTAAGAGACGTTGTGATTTTATATTCTCTTTGGAGATATCGTGGCGCGGAGTCACACTCTCCACTGTTCCTGTCGATTAGCTAGTTTAAAACCGGCAGAGTTTTCACGCTGTGCTACTCGGGGACGTCGGCGGGCTCCCTCTGATTCTTCGGATTCTTACGAGACATACATAGCCGACATTATGACAGTTGCACATTCTGACACGGAGAACATCCCCACGATTCCATTGAGTGGAGTCAAACATACTACAGACACACCCACAGCTCGTGAGGCCTGGGGGGGTGATCCACCTGAGACTCAACCTGGTTCTATTTGGCCGAATCCACTTGAGAACGATCTGTTCGATCCTTCGAATCCAGATAATTATCTTTATGGGATTCCAACCTTACCTGAAGACGAAGATGAAGATCCTGCGATCAACGTTAACCCGTTCTCATATAGTATGCCCAGTTTCAGCATAGTTGATCCTCCCACTGCTTTTGGTAGTAATGATGGCACTAATCATGGTATTAGAAACACTGCACCCACTGGGGGCAATACCCTCGTCGAGGGCACCACGTTGTCTATTCACGCACATAATCTGAGGACTTGTCATGATCTTCCTAACAATGCTAATGTTGGAAGATGACCACCTCCTAGGACTGCCCCACCTAATAGGAACACTGTTTGAAACCCGACTCGTCATCCACCACCTAACACACATATCGCTACCCGTCAACCCAGGACCACTTTTGCAAATGTTAATGCTCCTCCTAACTATGGCGATGGACAAGTACCACACACTTTTGCATCCACCACCGCTACTAGTAATGCTAATGTAGGAGGTGGGAATATATCTTATCCTCATGATCATAACACCACCATTCTTGTTACTAGTAACACCAACGTTGGGGTTGGGAATACTTCTCATGCTTTGGGTCACCACACGACTGCTCACGCTAATCCTAATGCTGGGAATCGGAACATACCTCACCATTATGGTCATTACAACTCGGTTCCTTCTACGAATAGTATGTATATGCCCCATACTTGTGGTGGCAACCCTTACTACAACACAGTTAGTGTTGGCCACCAGTTCAACCCACCTCAATACGGTGCCCAAAACACACATATGCCTGATTACTCTCATACGAGTCAGGTTGGGGTAGGTTATCCACCTTATGGCCATGGTCAAGCTTATGGTTCGTCAGGTCCTCATTATCAGCCATTTAATTCTCATGGTCAAGCTTTCGGTCCACCTTATAATCCGGTTCCATTCAACCAACCTTTTATGGGAGCTTATAATCAAGCTTTCCAGCCGCAGCTCCCGTTCCTTGCATGTTTGAATCTTCTAGATCTTTCAAAGCTCATGAATGATCCAGTGTGTCACGAACCCAATTTGCCCCTGGTCCCTACCAAGCTCCCTTCGGACATTCCTAAGTTTGAGGGGAAAGGTGGTGAGGATTCGGGTGATCATGTCATGATGTTTCACCTTTGGTGCTCCTCCAACTCATTGGATCATGATTCCATTAGAGTACGACTATTTCAACGCACCCTCACCGGAGTAGCTGCGAAATGGTATGTGGAGTTTCCTGGGAACACCTATAGGGGATTCAACAATATTGCTTTGGTTTTCTTGGACCATTTCCAGTTTTCAGTTCGTTATGATACTGGTTCTGAACTGTTGTCTACTTTCCGTCATAATAAGCCCACACATATTTCTGACCACATTCAAGAGTGGCATCGGCGGAAGAGATTAGTGAAAGCCAACATTCCTCCATAGTTTCTGTTGGAATGGTTCCTCAAGTCTCTACTCCCATACATTGATAAGGATGTTTCGGAGTCCGGCATTGTGACTGAGGAACAAGCTATCTTGAAAGTCCAGCAGTTAGACCTACTATACTCTCAGTCTGGAATTTTATATAACATTATTCCTGACGCACCGAGAACACGACATGAGCCTACGTCGGTTCCTGGACCACATACCGATGGCATCGTGAGATCCGCTAGCACTCGCCCTATAGAATTGGTGGATAATCAAATGCAAATTCTATGTCACAGTAGATCTAAAGAGCTGAGGATACCTCACAAAGAAAGAATGAGCAGAAAATTTGAAGAAGTGTGAAAACTGTAGTAAAAAAGCGCAGAAGAATAATTATGCAACACAACTCATATAGTAGCAGAATAATATCACATGTTCCAATTATCAGTATAATAAACAATGATGTTACAACGGAGAAAATTCGAATCATCCAGGAGAATTCAAACCTTAGTTGGTCTAACATAGGGAATATCGCCACTGGACTGCTACGAAAGACTCAAAGTCAACTGAAGTGAACCTAAACTCAACTAACTAAAGTCACAATTAGTTAACTGACTAAGGAGGGTGAAATAGTGTGTTTGTCATGCATGCCAGTCATAAAAGGGCACATGAAGCCACAATCACTAGCATCCGGAGCTCTAAGCCCCCATTAGAGTCAGATAACTCAGGTGGATTACACTGAAACACTCAGTAGGTTCCTATAAAATAGGGAACTGACTGAAGTGGTCCTAAAATGAGGCATGTAGGGCTCATAAGGTGGTAGATGGATCTTGGATGACATCTGCACACCACTAGTGGAGAAATGACATCATCAACAACTAGGGAAAATAAATAATTCTAGGCAGGACAAGGATGGAGTATTGAAATATCCTAACACCCCCCGTTAATCCATACTTTGCATCCTGGGCCCTAGTTACTAAGACCAAAGATGACCCATTCAATCAAATAAATGATAAAAAATAAAGAACTGTCCATGAACTAAGGAGATGGGAAAAATACCCCCCCTCAAAAAGAACAGCATTAGGGAACTCAAAGAACCTTCATGCTAAGAAGAGAAGGAAAAAAATTTCCTCAGTGAAATCCTTTGCAAAAATATTGGCAAGCTTCTCCTCTGTAGGATAGCAATGCAGGTGCTAAATTTGGATATGCTCCTCTGATGTGCCTCCCACTGTGTAGAAGTTGTATTTTCCAAAACAAGTCTTTTAGGAACCCTTCTTGCTATTGGAGAGAATGGCTCATTGTGGTCCAAATCATGAAATTTTGAGTACCTTTTGTCAGACAACCGAGATTGTTATTGGTTTTACAGCCCCCATGGAAAGTCTCTCCAAGAGATTGTGGATTAAACCCCACCATCATGTAGCACCTCTTTGGGAGAAGTGGATCTGCATGACATAGTGCAAGTTTTGCATGATACTGAGATCTGGTGGTTCTATGGTCAGATGGATCCCCAACTGTGTTCCCAGTAGTTAAAAAGACTTTGTGAGCCCATATTGGCCTTGGACATGGATTGGGAGCATGTGTTGGATCTGGATCTAAATCTAAATCTCCTTGAACTTTAATCTCAACATCAAGATATTGATCCTCATCTTCATTAGAAGAGGTATCACTCTGATCTTCATCAGATTCTGATGGGGTAGGCAAAGAGTATGGAACAAAATGTGAGAATTCATATGCCTTGTAGGCATGGTTTACAAACCTTTTCTCTATAATATTCCTAGTGGAGATATCTGCAATCTCAATTGTGTCAGAACCAAATACCACTTTCTTTAGTGAACCTGTGTGAGTCATCTAATATACAAATAACAAATTTTCTGACAAAGACGGCATAAATAGAACATTCTTGAACTTGCCATGATCCATATGTATTATTCCCTTCCCTTCAACAGAGATCTAAGAGTTGTCTCCCATGTGAATAATCAGAACATCTTTTAGATCTAGAGAAGAAAATGATTCTCTAGAGTCAACCATGTGGTTGGAGGCTCCTGAATCTATGAGGAGAGCTTGTGATTTTTAAAATCCATCCTTCAGTGCATGGAAACTCTCATGGCCATCAGACTCACTTCAAGAATCAGTCTCTCTTGCACCTTTTGGGAGGGAAAAGTTGTGCTATTCAAGAAGCTTGGTAATCTAATATATCTTCTTCTGCATGCAAGATCTCTTTGGGTGGTTTCCTTTCTTGCAATAGGAACTATTGGATTTCTCAAATCCATTATGTTTTTCCTTCTTAGAGCTGGAGGATCCTTCTAATGGACTTGACTTGGCATTCTGCTTGGGTTCATATTGCCTCTTATCCTTGCCTTTGTGATTCCCCTTCCCATTCACACTTTTTTCTTTCCCATCCATAAGAGCTTGATCTTTGGAGGCTTGGAAGGTGCTCATCTATATTAGCTTATCTTGTTCTTGGATAAGAGATTCATTGAAAAGATATAAGGAGGGCATCTTCCAACCAGGGATTGACATTCGCTTAGAATGGAAGGTAGAGACAAAGATAGAGAACTCAGTACCTAGCTTGCTCAGAATGGATAGCACCAGCTACTCATCCTTCTTCTCAATTACACACTGCTTGCATTGCATAACTAGAGATTTGAATTTTGAAAATAACTATTGAATGGTCTCAAAACTACTCAGTTGTAGAGAAATCAACTCATTTTTCAGAATATGGCCTCTTAGCTCATCTTGTTTGCCGAAGAGGGTCTCTAACTTTAACCATAACTCTCTTGGAGTCTTCAAGCCTTCGATGCGGAAGAGTAGATATCTGGAAATATAAATACACATGAGATCAAATGCTTCATCCAATCTATTCAGATACTTTGTTTTCTCCACAACTGATGTTGGTTCGGGATCCTTTCCCATTGTCACCATGTACAGTGTCTTTTTTTGCAATACCATCTGCATATTAGCCCTCCAATCAAGATAATTGAAGGGTGTCAAGATCTTAGGAGAGAGACGAGATTTCGAATTGTCCATTACAACTACTGGAGCAAATACAAGGTAAAACCGTTGCTACTGCAGAAAAAACTGTTGCAACTACAGAAAACTACTCCAGCTGCAGAAAACTGTTGTAACTACTGCAACTGCAGAAAACTGTTGTAACTGCAGCAACTGCTGGCACTGCACTCAACAAATTGTAATAACCTACAAAAAACTCTCAATAAGGAGGTAGACTAATACTGAGCACTACTTTAGGATAGTAGGCACTTTATCTGGATCCTTCACACCTGGCTAGACCTCATTGGATTTCCCCAATGAATTCAATGCAATGGCACCGGGATTTGTTGTGGAAATCCAAAGGATTTTGGTGCACTACCGAAAGTAGCTGCTCAACCTATTTGCTCAAATGGCTCTGATACCATGTGAAATTATATGTCACAACAGATCGAAAGAGATGAGGATATCTCACAAAGAAAGAATGAGCAGAAAATTTGAAGAGTGAAAAGTACAGTAAAAAAGAGCAGAAGAATAATAATGCAACAGAACTCAGATAGGAGCAGAATAATATCACATGTTCCAATTATCAGTATAATAAACAATTATTTTACAATGGGGATAATTTGAATCATGCAGGAGAATTCGAACCTCGGTTGGTCTAGCATAGGGATTATCACCACTGGAGTGCTCTAGAAGACTCAAATTCAATTAAAGTGAACCTAAACTCATCTAACTAAAGTCACAATCAGTTAATTGACTAAGGAGGGTGCAATAGTGATTTTGTCATGCATTCCAGTCATAAAAGGGTGCATGAAGTCACAATCACTGGCATCCTGAGCTCTAACCCCCCACAAGAGTCAGATAACTCAGGTGGATTGCACTGAAACACTCAGTACGTTCTTATAAAATAGGGAACTGACTGAAGTGGTCCTAAAATAATGCATGCAAGGATCAGAAGGTAGTATATGGATCCTGGATGACATCTGCACACCAATAGGGGAAAAATGACATCATCAACAACTAGGAAAAATAAATAATACTAAGTAGGACAAGGATGGAGTATTGAAAAATCCTAGCACTCCCCTTGTCTTTAACATCAATGACAATAATATTTCCAACAGTCTCCCCCTTTTCCATTGATGGAAAGATTTCTACAATGATAATACTGGTAATCCTTTAATTACCCCCCTTATTTGCAACTCTCTTTGTGTCTATGATTCTTTCCCTATCTGTAACTCTCCCCCTTTTACATCAATGGAAAATGGCTACTCCCACTAAGGTCGTGCTTCTTCTTAAGCATTTAATGGAGAGATGTGAGGGATATCACTCCAATATAACATCTTTACCCTTTCACATCATCGAGTATGTATATATTGCTTGAGGTGTTATTTTCATTTTCTACTAATCATCTTAAATATGCTTTCCTTATCTCACATGCTATAGAATCAAATGTGAGGTTGTAACCTTGATCACACGTTTGACTAACACTTAAAATATTATGTTCTAACCCTTGAATATGTAAGAAATTTTGTGTTTTAGTCTTTGCATTATCAATACTAACAATACCTTTTCCAACTATCTTTGCAAAATAACTATCCCCAAAAGTAACATTTCCTCCTTTTCCTTTCTTTAAAGTGAGAAAATTGGTGTGCTCCTCTGACATATGTTTTGAGCATCCACTAACACCATATCGTTGGTTCACTTTATCTTGAGCATAGATTGCAAGTTCACATTTTTCCTTCTTCTCTTTTGCTTCCTTTTGCTTCCTTCTCCAAAAATTTGAGTATTCTTGTTTATGTTTGGGAAGGATATTTTATTCCCCTTTTGTTTAGGATATCCTGCTATGTTGCTTCTATAACAAGTTGTTATGTGCCCATAGTTATTGCACTTATAGAATTCGGTATTGTAATCAAGTAGGGAAGAAAATGAACTGTAGTTTCTGTCAGCAAACTCATAAGAAATTATGGTTTTGTTTCTCCCATAATCATCCTTTGATGTCTTGTAAGGACCCCCATTTCTATTTCTCACATGGTCACTTCTTGAATAATCTCTACCATCTATAATTTTGTGACCAAACATATTACAACCAAAAAATTAACCAAATAAGAGATTTCGGTATTGGGGTGTGGAAGGTCTTATTGGTGTACCAGCTCTTCTAAACCCATTCTTTTTTTTTGTGATAAGAATAATGTCTATGCTAGTCATCATTTCCTCTGTTGTTTCTTTTGTTGTTAATGGATCCTTTGAGAACATTAGCATAACTTTTAGGATTTTCTTCAATTTAGTTGTTTGAATATTCTTTAGGGGTATTTTGATTCTCATTATAGCCAATACTTGTTTTGATGAATGGTGACTTTTGGTAACCAAGAATCTCGTTGAAAGTTCCAATTCCCTTCAAAATTTTGTGTAATTGAGTATTTGAATTTTCCAATTCCTTTCTTAATGAGACAACTTTAGATTCAATCTTGTCACATATTTCTTCATTTTCTTTGAGATGACTTCTCACTACCCCTTCTATCATTTTTGTCTCTTCAAAATGATAATTTTGTTCTTTGTTTCATGAATATCATGGTCCTTATTTTCATGTTTCCGCAATTGCTCCTTATTCTTTATCATTTTCTTAAGTTTGTCTATTTTGAGTCTTGTTTTAATGTCTTCTTGTTCTAAATCTAACTTTCTTTCTGATTATCTTCGTTTTATTAATTAATAGACTTTTTAATATCTTATTCTTCTAACCTTTTTTTTTTCATTATCTTCATTTTCTTCATTAGTAGACTTTGTATCCATTTCTCCATCAATATCTTATTTTTCCGAATCTAAGTTTTCTCTAATTATTTTCATTTTCTTCATCAGTAGAATTTGTATCCATGGCCATGAAGGTTGATTCTTCTTTAAAAATATTTTATATCTCATCCCAAATATCTTTAGATGATGTTCACTACTTTAACTTGACAATCATAGAATCAAATAGGGCACTCAAGATGACATCCTTTTCCTTTGCATTGCTTTCACTAAGTGTCTTTCCAGCCTTATCTATTGGTGGTGTTTTTGGAATTGTATAACCAATTACAATTGATTTCCAGTTATAAAACTCAAGAGCCCTTAGATATGTTTTCATCCTTATGCTCTAGAATGCATAGCGTGTTTCATTAAAAAATGGAACCATGTTTGTTGAGAAACATTTCTCATAAGCCATATGTGCCCTAGATATGCCTTCTAGTGGTTAAAATATTTCTCAAGGAACTTGTTGTGATATGAATTGTTGAACTTATGCTTATACGTAGAGGGGTGTTGAATCAACATAAGATACATTTTATTTCAGTAAGAATTCATCAATAATTTGTTAACTTAAAAAAAAATAAAAAATAAACTCAAATCTTAAAACATACATGTTTACATGGAAACCCTTTCGGGAGAAAACCAAAAAATATTAACATTATGAATTCATGTTAGAACCGACCTACTAGAGTTAACAATCCCCTCACGTAAGCACCAACTAAGCAATACATGTAGTTATCAACCTAGTGAAGACACCAATCTCCTTAATTGAGCACCAACTTAGTAATATCTGTAGGAATCAACCTACTGAATACACCAATCTCCTCTAGTGAGCACCAACTCAGTAATTTCTTGATTAGGCACCAACCAGTTGAATAAACAAGTAGAATCATGTTAATTTAATCCCCTTAAATTTTGCACCATAATCTTCCCTTAACACTATCATAAGATCTCTTCAAAATATGTGTGATACTCAACCCTATATCAACCCTCAAAACTGGCATAAGATCATGTTGAAACATGTGCCATACTCATTCTTGTATTAGTCCTTTATACTATCACATAATTACCTTCAAATCTGCCCAAATCCATCCTTACATTAGCCCTCTATACTATCACGTAATCTCTTTCAAATCTTCCTCAAAATCAGCTTTACATCATCCCTCTATACTATCATATAATCACCTTCAAATCGTCTAGAATCACCCTTTAAAACATCTCTAGAAATGCCACAAGATCACCTTGAAGTATGATCCAAAATCAACCCTTAAAACATTATACGATCACATTTAAATTTACCATGTAATCATCTCTTAAAGCATCATAAGTTCACCTTGAAATATGCTCCATAATCAACCCTCAAAACATCTCCAAACTTGCCTCTTTCTTATAAAGTGCACAATAACTTATTTTAGATCCAATGTTGCTTGATTCTCCTTCAAAAATGCAGTGACCCCCTTTATGTATATTTACACTATTTTAAGTCACTTTTCTGGGCCAACCTATAAAACTAATAGGGTCCATCTAACATTGTTCCATATTTTGGCAAGGCCATTTTAACACTTATATATCTCTATTCTTATGGAGATAGAGGGAGTGTCATATGCCATTGAAAAATAATTGACATAAGATTTTCAACCATAATATCATGTGCTCTCATTTGATCTAGGCCTTAAAAAAAGGTCTTTAAAGACAAGGTATCCAAACTGGACATCAAAAGTAAAAAAATGTCCACCTACCATTTCATCTTGTCTTTGACATCAATTACATTATTTCCAACAAGCTGCATCATGCAATTTTCATCTTGCATTCTTCCACTTGTATTTGGAATTCAACAATATTCATCTTGCACATCTACAGTCTCCCCTTTTCTTTGACATCAATGAAAACAATATTTCCAATAGCCACATTTTTAAATCATCTTTTCTATATTCTAGGTATACAAAGGATCTTTCATGAAGTGTTCATAGCTCTCCATAATTTTGACAAGTTAGAAGGTTAGGGAGGTTTGTATTGGTGCAAGGATTAGGACACTACAATATGATGTGGGTGTATGCAAGCCACTCTAAAAGAAAGCGACTCTCATCCTCAATGCTCATAGACTTGCAGAGGTCAAAAATTCTTTCCACACATGATGTTTTAGGAATTGTTCAAAGCCTTGTTTCACTATGTAGGTTATGACAGTTTTTTCTTATCTTGGCTATATTAATTTTCTTCTTTGAATTATTTAAAACGGAGAGGTAGTTTTGATCAACTAGATTATGGTTAATGACCTCCTTATAGTATCTTAATTTTTCATGTATCTAGTAATTAATTATTACATAGATACTAACTATTTACTACATTAACATAACTAAATTTAAATAACAAAACTCTAGCCTACATCTTAAATCTTAAGGACTATTTTACATTATCTCCAACTTAATTAAATATTTATTAGCCATATTCACTAGTTACCTTTTTTGATGGAGAAGTCTAATACTATAAGATTTTTAAATTTTTAGCAATAGTTAATTGAATTATACAAATTCGGTCAAATTGTAAATATTCATTGCTTAAATTGTATTTTTTAATATATAAATAGATTGAGTATGACCAAAAATAGTAATTTTGAAAACAATTAGACCAATTCAATCTGAAATGTTTAGACTACTATTCTTCATTATTTTGGAGAAGAGTGGAGGAGAGGGAACTCATTAGGGCAAGAAAGTGATTTTAATCCGTTTAGTATTATTATTTGTTTTCAGAAAGTGATTTGAATCCGTTTATTATTATTTTTTTTAATACTTTTGTTATTTCCAAGAAATCAAAAAGTACATACCATCCCTAGCAAACCGGGATCTATGAAAATCCGTTTACTATTATTAGTGAAATACCAAAAGTGGAGTACCAAATAAAATAATAAATAATTATTAGATTAAAGAGTCAAAATTGTTTACATCCCATGGTGTTCTGGTATCCCATGATATTAGCCCATGGTAGCTCTGTCAGAACCTATATATATGTATGTTTGGTCATTCAAACAACCGTGCCAAAGAAGTAAAGTTGAAGCTTGATGTATAGTTTTTATAGTTGGGTTTTCTACTTAAAATTTTTGATCTCCTTTTGCTATTTATTTTATTTCATGTCAGGTTTCTTTATTGTTAAATCCCTTCAAGGTTATTGTTTATCCCTGTTTATTTTATAACACTCTCAAATTTAAGCTAGTGAAATGGCTATGAAGGAAGGAATAACAATGGAGGTACGCTGCAATGAGGAAGGATATAAAGGGGCTTGGGTTGAAGGTATTGTGAGAACTATTGAAAGAGGAGGGGTTTGCAAGGTAAATTTGAAGAACATTGTAAGCACTAATGTAAATTCATTGTTGGAGGTGAAAAAGTCTATAAGGACTCATGGACAGTCATTGGTGGAGGTCTCTCGGGCTGATGTGAGACCCATTCCGCCACACAGACAGTGGCCTCTCCATTATTTAAATGGAGTAGCTGTGGAAGCTTGGGAGACAGATTGCATGATATTTAGCTTGGGGGAAATAGCATGAAATCTTCTTTGAATTATAGAATGGTGTAGCTTGGCTCCAACTAGGAGTCCTCATCATCAATCAGTGGTGGTCATCAATGCACAAGAACCAGTCATCCAGGTGTCAATATGAGTCTAACTGAGTGTAACAAGTGTAACTAAAGGGTGTAGCACTGATATACGGAAGGAGGCTCAGTGGATGGCGCATGGGAGGCTTAACTGAAGTCAGAACAAGTCATCTAGTCAATCTGGAGGTCCAACGGAGTGAAACATTCAGTCGGGAGTGAAACTAGCCTCAAATCAAGGAGAATCGGAGCTAACTCAGTGTAAACTGAGTGGGTAGGTGAAGAAGTGTGCCCTTCTTTGGCAGTAGGTGAGAAGTGGGCGCCTTCATGACTAGGAGGGCTAAAAATATGATGGAAGGAGCTCCTGGGTGCTAGAATGAAGTGGATAAGGTGTTGGAGGAATCAACCTGGTGACTGGGATGAATGCAAACCCTATGATGCATGCAAACCCTAGAATTTGCATGCAAACCCTAATTTCATGCAAGGTCCTGAACATGGTGATGTGGATATCCAAACATCCCCCCTCAAGCTAGACTATGATGTGCAAAAAATAATGTAGGGCCCTATTTACTAAGACCAAAGGTCACCCCAATACAATAATCCAAAAAAAAATGTTGAAAATAAGCTAAGTGAGGAAAGAGGGAAAACCCAGTGAGAAGAAATCCCCCCCTCAAGCTAAAACATAATAATGGATCAATCTATCTCCACCATGATGGAACTCACCCCCAACAATGAACGGAGGTAAGAGAACTTCTTCTCAGTGAAGCTCTTAGTGAAGATGTCTGCAATTTGCTCATCAGTAGGGAAATATCACAGAATGATGGTGCGATCATGCACCAACTCTCGAATGTAGTGCATATGAATCTCAATGTGTTTGGTCCTCTGCCGATGAACTGGATCTGTGGAGATCTTGATAGCACTTTTATTGTCACAAAAGAGGATAGTCGAAGTAGTGCCACCAAAAACAAACTTGGAAAGAATACCTTGCAACCAAACTGCCTGAATGCAAGCATTGACTGCCCCTCGATACTCTGCCTCTGCTGAAGAAAGTGCAATGGTTGCCTTCTTTTTGCTTGACCAGAAAATAGGCCCATTTCAAATCATGAAAACATATCTGGAAGTGGACTTTCGATCTATGCTATCACCTTCCCAATCTAAATCAGTAAAACCAATGAAGTCTAGCTCAGAATTTGCAGGATAATGTATGCCAAAATTTTTCGTACCTTGCACATACTGCAATATCCGCTTGGATTCCTGCCAACGAAGCTCATGGGACTGTTGCATATACCTTGACACAACACTCATGGCATATGAAATGTTAGGCCTTGAGTGTGTCAAGTAAAGTAGTGAACCAATCAACTGTCGATACATAGTGCAATCTGCAAGCGGTGTAGAATTTCCCTCCTCAAGACTGATTCCTGAGAGGAATGGGAATGGGGATGCCTTACATTCAGCCATATTAAACTTCAATAACAGGTCAGAAGCATACTTTTTTTCTGAGATATAGTGATCCCATCAAAATTTTGAGCTATCTCCAAGCCCAAAAAGTGACTCAGCAAGCCCAAATCGCTCATGTCAAAAGCTAGATTTAAGGCAGTTTTTAGCTTGTTTATTGAAGTAAGAGTGCTACCAGTAATGAGAATATCATCAACATAAAGTACAATAACCAACAAAATTACCTTTAATTTGTTGTAGGTACAAATTCAGATCAGATTTGCATCTTTTGAAATTCTGAGAAAGAAGGAAGGAGTCCATCTTTGCATACCAAGCTCTTGGGGCCTGTTTTAAACCATACAAAGATTTCTTCAATCTGCAAACTAATG
Organism: Larix kaempferi; assembly: GCA_027924585.1. NCBI lineage: Eukaryota > Viridiplantae > Streptophyta > Pinopsida > Pinales > Pinaceae > Larix > Larix kaempferi. The sequence continues at coordinate 16,964,241 of BSBM01000600.1, forward strand.
ATGGATCTGATGTATATCCTTATAGATGCTTCATATATACCTCTTCAGCAAGATCTCCATGTATAAAATCTCTTTTCACATCCATGTGGTGCACTTCCCAGTGCTTGGATGCAGAAATTTCCAAAACTAGGCGGATGGAATCCATCTTTGCAACCGGTGCAAAGGTCTCAGTGTAGTCCACTCCTTGGACTTGGGAGAAACCTTTTTCCACCAACCTAGATTTGTATTTTCTGATAGATCCATTAGCAGAAAATTTCGTGCGGTAGACCCATTTACATTGGACTAATTTTCTTCCAAGTGGAAGAGAAACTAGCTCCCATGTATTGTTCTTTTGAAGAGAACTGTACTCTTCATCCATGGCACTTTTCCATCTCGGATCTAAGTGGGAATGATAGCATGTTGTGGGATCTGAACCATTCATAAAATAACAAATCTCAGGAAGTAATGGATCAGAAATAGAAAGATCCATACCTGCTCTTTGAAAGTCTAATCTTGTTCGTCTTGGATCAGCAGGATTTCGAATGTTCGAACCAACAGATTGAAGAGTGTTTTGGGCCCACTTTGGTAACTGAGGAGGATCATAATGGTCGGATTCCAAACCTGATATTTCATGATCATCATGTGCTGCTACAATATCAAAAATATCAGAACCAATACTTTCATTATCGTTGCTCGAATCTTCTTCTGGTGAAGGCGGTGAAACGACAGTTTCTTCCTCGACTAGTTGCAATTCTTGAAGCGGTTCTTCAAATTGCACATTGCGATCTATGAATATATTTTTGGATATGATATCCATGAGTTTATATGCCGTTGATTCTTCCCCATATCATATCAGTATGCACTCAATACTTTGTGGATCCAAATCTCGTCTCTTCTTGGAAGGAATTCTAGCCCATGCAGTAGAGCCAAAAACTCTCAAATTTGACACATCCGGTTTGTGACTAAAGAATGCTTCGAAAGGAGTCATACCTTTCATGGATGAATGTGGAACTCATTTCTGAATGTATGCAGCAACATTAATTACTTCAGCCCAAATATTTTCAGCTAAACCTTTTGACTCAATCATGCAAGTAGCCATCTCTTTCAGTGAACAATTTTTCCTTTCCGCTACACCATTCTATTGGGGTGTGTAGGGAACTGTATGTTGGATTTGAATTCCGCTTTGGGAAAAAAGTTGCAAAAAATTGGCCTTGATATATTCTCCACCATTATCAGATATAAGATCTTTGATCTTTCTCTCAGTGGCGGTCTCAACAGAAGCCTTAAAATCCTTGAATTTTCCAAGCACTTCTGACTTGTTTTTGAGAAAAAATACCCATGTAAAGCGGGAAAAATCATCAATAAAGGTCAAAACATACCTTGAACCATTTAATGACATATTGGGCAGCGGACCATTGATATTGGAATGTATCAGCCCCAAAACTGTAGAAGCTTTGCTAGCTTTTCCGCGGTCGAACCTGTGCTCGAGGTGCTTCCCAATAATGCAACCGATGCATATTCCCTTCGAGGAACGGAGTTGTGGAAGACCATCTACCATGGATTTTTTTGATAACATCAGAAAATACTTATAATTAAGATGTCCAAATATTTCATGCCAAATCCTACTAACCTCATTACCATGTGTGCGAAGAGCAGTGGGCTTTGCAAGCGTAATAAAGTGTGAAAACTCATAGCATTTTGCAGTGTGGTTCCCTTTTCCGACTGCAATAAGTCTTCCACTTTTTATATCAGAAATTTCAACTGTATTAGGGTTGAATGTAACTTGCTTCGGTTCACCAGTGTGTGTCATTTGGTACAGAGAAAGAATATTTGAAGCCAAGGAAGGCACATAGAGAACATTCTGAAAGCTTCCATGATCTACATGGATTGTACCTTTTCCCTTTGAAATTTTTTTTGAGTCATCTCCCAAATGGATGGGGATGGAGTTGTTTGGATCGAATGAAGAAAAAGAATCAATATTTGCAGCCATATTATTCGAGGCACCCGAATCTATCAAAAGAGTAGTGGGCTTCGAAACAATTTCCATGAGTGCTTGTCCTGTTTCATGATCATCATTGCTATCCTTCTTCATTGCATCGTTAGGAAGAGTTATGTTATTCTTTTCCAAAAGGAGGGCCATTTGATCTATAGTCTTCTTCATGCATAAACTTTCGGGATGAAAGCCATGGTTGCAATAAGTACATTTAGATTTTTCTTTACCTTCTTTACCCTTTTGCTTGAACTTCGAACTGGATGGTGCATCCATCTGCTTTCCTTTCTCTCTTTGCTTGTGAGGTTCAAATTTGGGCTTCTCTTTCTTTTGCTTTCCTTTACCATTCGAATTCTTGGGTCCTTGAAAAAATAGGGCTGAATCTTTGGAGTTTATGGACCCCATTTGAATCAACTTATCATGCTCTTTTTTGACGGACTCAATGAAGGCATTCAAGGTAGGCATCTTCCAATTCGGGGTAGTTAGCCGACCGGAATTGAAAGTAGAGACAAATACCGAATAGTCTTTACCAAGCTTGGTTAGAATAGAGAGGATCAATTGCTTATCCTCTTTGATAACTCCACTGTTCTTCAACTGCAATGTCAAATGCTTGAATTTTGTGAAAAACTCATTGATGGTCTCGAAATTCTCAGGACTAAGAGCAGTCAATTCATTCTCTAATTGAAAAGCCCTAAGATTGTCCTACTTGCCAAAAAGTGTTTCAAGTTGCTCCCATATTGCTTTTGGAGTCTTCAATCCACTGAGATGGAAGTGAAGATCTTTGGAAATAGAGAGGCAAAGAAGACCATAAGCTTCATCAATCTTGTTGTAGTGTTTTGTTCTTTCTGAGAATGTGCTTGGCTCCAATTCGAGGCCAACTGTGACTCTATAGAATCCTTTTGAACGTAATATGATCCCCATATCATCTTTCCAATCAAAATAGTTGAAGGGAGTGAGGATAGGCTTTGAAGAAGAGTATTCCATTTCTAGGACCGAGTGCACTTTGATGTAGAAATGCTTGCAAAGGAAAGGTAGCGAATGCAATTGAAGGAGACAATAACCTGCAAATCACAATCAATACAAGAACATTGAGGTCAAACAATCCACCCTTTTAGAGTTGCATCACACCTGGGATTGGAGATCAAGCAATGTTGAATGGGTCTAATGTATCAAATCCGGGATTTATGTGGAAAACTCAATCTTCTGGAGTGGTATTGGAATTATTTTTATGTTTTGCATGCACAGGAGCGAATGCTCTTGAGATATTTCATGCCAAAACTTTTGTAATTTTGAGTAAATTCACTCAAATTTCCTTGTAGAACACCTGTAGAAAAGAGATCTTGTCCCTACAATGGCTCTGATACCATGTAAAATTAGTCACAACAGATCTAATGAACAAGTAAATCAAATGACAACAGATGAACATAGAAAATATGGTGTAAAACTGTGCAAAACATGCATCAGTGCTCAATATCCCAATGAGGGTGAATAATTACAATACAATACAGTAACAATAACTGAGCAATTTGAATTGACTAAGAAGGGCATTCGAATTACAGAATGGTGTATCTTGGCTCCAACTAGGAGTCCTCATCATCAATCAGTGGTGGTCATCAATGCACAAGAACCAGTCATCCAGGTGTCAATATGCGTCTAACTGAGTGTAACAAGTGTAACTGAAGTGTGTAGAACTGATATAGGGAAGGAGGCTCAGTGGAGGGCGCATGGGAGGCTTAACTGAAGTCAAAACAAGTCATCTAGTCAATCTGGAGGTCCAACGGGGTGAAACAGTCAGTCGAGAGTGAAACTAGCCTCAAATCAAGGAGAATCGGAGCTAACTGAGTGTAAACTGAGTGGGTAGGTGAAGAAGTGCGCCCTTCTCTGGCAGTAGATGAGAAGTGGGTGCCTTCATGAATAGGATGGCTAAAACTCCGATGGAAGGAGCTCCCGAGGGATAGAATGAAGTGGATAAGGTGCTGGAGGCATCAACCTGGTGACTGGGATGCATGAAAACCCTAGAATTTGCATGCAAACCCTAATTGCATGCAAGGTCCTGAAAATGATGATGTGGATATCCGAACACCATAATCATCCTTTGATGCCTTGTAAGGACCTCCATTTCTATTTCTCACATGGTCACTTCTTGAATAATCTCTACCATCTATAATTTTGTGACCAAACATATTACAACAAAAAAATTAACCAAAGAAGAGATTTTGGCATTGGGGTATGAAAGGTCTTATTGGTGTACCAGCTCTTCTAAACTCATTCTTTTTGTTTTTGTAAGAAGAATCATGTAGATGCTAGTCATCATTTCCTTTGTTGTTGCTTTTGTTGTTAATGGAGCCTTTGAGTACACTAGCATAACTTTTAGGCTTTTCTTCAATTTAGTTGTTTGCATATTCTTTAGGGGTCTTTTGATTCTCATTATAGCCAATACTTGTTTTGATGAATGGTGACTTTTGGTAACCAAGAATCTCATTGAACTTTCCAATTCTCTTCAAAAATTTATGTAATTGAGCATTCGAATTTTTCAATTCCTTTCTTAATGAGACAACTTTAGATTCTATCTTGTCATGGATTTCTTCATTTTCTTTGAGATGACTTCTCACTACTCCTTCTATCCTTTTTTCCTCTTCAAATAGATAATTTTGTTCTTTGTTTCATGAATATCATGATCCTTATTTTCATGTTTCTGCAATTGCTCCTTATTCTTTATAATTTTCTTAAGTCTTTCTATTTTGAGTCTTGTTTTAATGTCTTCTTCTTCTAAATCTAACTTTCTTTGTGATTATCTTCATTTCATTATCTTCATTTTTTTCATTAGTAGACTTTGTATCCATTTCTCCATCAATATCTTATTTTTCTAAATCTAAGTTTTCTTTGATTATTTTCATTTTCTTCATCATTAGAATTTGTATCCATGGCCATGAAGGCTGATTCTTCTTTAAAAATATTTTGTATCTTGTCCCAAATATCTTTACTTGAGGTTCACTACTTTACCTTGACAATCATAGAATCAGATAGGGCACTCAAGATGACATCCTTTTCCTTTGCAGTGTTTTCACTAAGTGTCTTTCCATCCTTATCTATTGGTGGTGTTTTCGGAACTGTATAACCAATTACGATTGATTTCCAGATATAAAACCCAAGAGCCCTTAGATATGTTTACATCCTTATGCTCTAGAATGCAGAACTTGTTTCATTAAAAAATGGAGCCATGTTTGTTGAGAAACCTTTCTCATAAGCCATATGTTCCCTAGATATGCCTTTTAGTGGTTAGACAATTTCTGAAGGAACCTATTGTGATACCAATTGTTGAACTTATGCTTATACCTAGAGGGGTGTTGAATCAGTATAAGATACATTTTATTTCAGTAAGAATTCGCCAATAATTCGTTAACTTCAAAACAATAAATAAAACAAACTCAAATCATTAAAAAAAAGAATTTTACGTGAACCCTTTTGGGAGAAAACCAAAAAATAATAACATTATAAATTCATTTTAGAACCAACCTACTATATATAACACTCCCCTCAACTAAGCACCAACTAAGCAAGATATGTAGGTATCAACCTAGTGAAGACACCGATCTCCTCAATTGAGCACCAACTTAGTAATATATGTAGGCATCAGCCTACTAAATACACCAATCTCCTCAAGTGAGCACCAACTCAGTAAGTTCTTGATTAGGCACCAACAAATTGAATAAACAAGTAGAATAATGTTAATGTAATCCCCTTAAAGTTTGCACCATAATCTTCCCTTAACACTGTCATGAGATATCTTAAAAATATGTGTCGTACTCAACCCTATATCAACCCTGAAAACTATCATAAGATCATGTTGAAACATGTGCCATACTCAACCTTGTATGAGTCCTTTATACTATCACATGATTACCTTCAAATATGCCCAAATCCAGCCTTACATCATCCCTCTATACTATCACGTAATCTCTTTCAAATCTTCCTCAAATTCAGCTTTACATCATCCTTCTATACTATTTATATAATCACCTTCAACTCGTCTAGAATCACCCTTTAAAACATCTCTAAAACTGTCACAAGATCACCTTGAAGTCTGATACAAGATCAACCCTTAAAACATTATATGATCATATTGAAATTTACTCCATAATCATCCTTTAAAGCATCATAAGTTCACCTTGAAATATGCTCCATAATCAACCCTTAAAACATCTCCAAACTTGCATCTTTCTTATAAAGTGCACAATAACTTATTTTAGATCCAATATTGCTTGATTTTCCTTAAAAAATGCACCCCCTTTATGTATATTGATACTATTTTAAGTCACTTTTTTGGGCCAACCAAAAAAACTAATAGGGTCCATCTAACATTGTTCCATATTTTGGCAAGGCTGTTTTAACACTTGATATATCTCTATTCCTATGGAGTTAGAGGGAGTGTCATATACCGTTGAAAAATACTTGACATAAGATTTTCGACCATATATCATGTGCTCTCATCTGATCTAGGCCTTAAAAAAAGGTCTTTAAGGACAAGGTATCCAAACTGGACATCAAAAGTAAAAAAATGTCCACCTACCATTTCCTCTTGTCTTTGACATTAATTACATTGTTTCCAACAATATTCATCATGCAATTTTCATATTGCATTCTTCCCCTTGTCTCTGGCATTCAAAAATATTCATCTTGCACATCTGCAGTCTCCCCTTTTCTTTGACATCAATGACAACAATATTTCCAATAGCCACATTTTTTAAATCATCTTTTCTATATTCTAGGTATACAAAGTGATGCAGGAGCATCGGAGCCTAGGAAAAACAGTCGAAGTTGATCGACAGAAGGGAGCCAACCAACGGGAGTGTCGATGACCACTGGTGCAGGAAGCAGGTTGACTTGTAGAATTCAGCAAGTCGAGTAGGAGCAGTCGGTAGGAGACCGTCTGGAGCAGCGCAACGGATGTTGTGTTGAGTCGCGAATTGACAGGTGAAGTGAGATGTCGGGTAGTCGACAAGTGGTCGAACTACGACATGACAGGTTTGGCGGAGCCAAGCGCGGAGGACTGGCGAACCGTAGGAGATAAGAAGAAATCCAAAAATAAGGTCGAGATGTGACCGACTATTGTAGCAGGATCAGAAGAGCAGAAAGTCAAGGAACTGTACCTGGTAGCCGTTTGGGGTTGTTGAGGAAGTTAGTATAGTTATTTCGAGTAGGTGAAGGACATGACAGGTGTCATCATGGACAGAGGCTATGCAGCACGGTTGGGAGCTAACAGTTGTAGGTCTGCAGGATTTGGAAGGATCGACGGACAAGAGGATGCGTGTCTCGGTTGGGAAGACGACTATACCAACCTGACTTGCGCCAGTTGGTATCAGAGCTCGAAAGAAAGTATAGTTGGGAAGACAACTATACCAACCTGACTTGCGTCCGTTGGTATCAGAGCCCGGAAGAAAGTCTAGTTGGGAAGACAACTATACCAACCTGACTTGAGTCAGTTGGGATCAGAGCCCTAAAGAAAGTCCGATTGGGAAGACGACTATACCAACCTGACTTGCGTCATTTGGTATCAGAGCCTAGAAGAAAGTCTGGTTGGGAAGATGACTATACCAACCTGACTTGCGTCAGTTGGTATTAGAGCCCGGAACAAAGTTCGGTTAGGAAGATGACTATACCAACTTGACCTGCGTCAGTTGGTATCAGAGCGGAAGAATCCTTAGAGTTTGAAGGACATCAGTTGATATTGAGCCTGCAAGCGTGTTGGACAACTCCAGCTACGGTTGGGTAGAGTTGTGCATGACTTGTTTGATTCCGGTTGTGATTGGACACGTGAGAGTTTCGATCGAGGTTGAAAATGACTCACAAAGGTGTCAATTTCCGAGGATGAAGGGCGCGTGGCACAGCAGCCATCACAGTAGATCATGAGATGTTCGACGAATGCGTCAGAACGATGTGTATTTTGACAAATGGAGTCACATCGATCAAATAAATCTAGAGGCGTGGTTGTATTCCTGAGGCATTAGACCATAGCGATGAGGAAGTCAAAGAGGTGGAAGCTCGGGAAGAAGACGCAGAGGAAACAGAAGAAAAATTGATCAAACTTCTGACAAACATGAGAGATTGAGCAAAGATAGACGTGTGTACGTACTCAGGAATCCTGGACCCAGAAGACTTGATCGACTGGTTCATAGAAATGGAGAAATACTTTGACATAGAGCATATCGAGGACCCTAAACAGGTTAAGACTGCATGTCTGAGGTTGAAAGGTCATGCCTCATTGTGGTGGGACAATGTACAAGATGACAAGCTTAAGAAAGGCAAGGAGAAAATCAAGTCTTGGGACATAATGGTTGCCAAGTTGAAGGGGAATTTCTTGCCAAATGACTATGTAATTTCCTTGTTCAGGAAGCTGCAGAACTTTCAACAGAAAGAAATGACCATGAAGGAGTACACAGAGGAGTTCTACCGATTGTCGATTCAATCAGGACAAACTGATGAAGGAGAAGAAGCTATCGCCAGGTATGTGAACGGCTTGAAATATGCTATTCAGTATGAACTCATCATATCGAGATTCAAAGCAGTCAGCGAAGCCTACCAGTTAGCTCTGAAGGCATAAGAGAAACTGTCAAGAAAATCCGCAGTGACCAAGGGAAGGATGACTAGTTGGGGTGCAAAAAATGTCTCTGCGAAAGGCCAAAGTAGCAGGTACAGTAAGGAAATTTTCAAAGATAGCCGACACGCGGAAGGGACATCGACATGAGAGAAAGCACCAGAGAACCGACGTGATGGTCGTGAGAACTGCGGTCGAGGTGCATACATTCGAAGTGGTCCATTTGACAAAAAGGGAGCTAACAGACCGGCCATAATCTGTTACAAGTGTCGTGGGACGGGACATAAGGCATATGAATGCCCAGAGAACCTACATGCTGTAGAGGAGTCGAAGCCCAGACGTCGAAAAGATGAGCAAGTCGACGAGAGGGAAGAAGTGGCATTCGACAGTAGTGGAGGTGAGAAAAGGAAGAACCGAAATCTGATGGTTCAAAGAGCTTTGATCCAGGAAGATAAATGCAACAAGACAGAACCGACACAATGGAAGGTGATCTTTCGAACGAAGGTGCTGATTGGAAAATGGCGTTGCAAAACCATAGTGGATGGCGAAAGCACGAAGAATATTCTGTCGACAGAATTCATCAACAAGATCACGTTGAAGTGTCGAGAGCACCCATACCCCTACAAGATCTCATGGTTGCATAAAGGACACCATGTCAAGGTGACAAGAAAGTGCCTGATCAACTTCCGAGTTGAAGGATTAGAGGACAGTGTACTGTGCGATGTAGTTCCCATGGATGCATTCCATCTATTTTTAGGAATACCATGGCACTACGATCGGAAAATGATCTATGATGATCGAGCCAACAAAGTCACAGTGTGGAAAAATGGTGTGAAAAGGACTCTTAAGCTAAGGTGAGAAGAGCAAGCTGATAGTAAGCACAATGAGAGCAATCTTTGGAAAAAGCGAGTGTTGATGAGCACCACGAAGGAATTCCTCGAAGAAGAGGACAAACAGTCGGGATGTTTTGTGATCATTCCGAAGGGACCATATGTCGAGGGAACAACTAGGGAGGAGGATATTCCAGTAAAAGTCAAGAAGTTGCTGGAAGCGTTTAGCGACATAATGGCTGATGAGAAATCGACGGGATTGACGCCAACAAGGAGCATATCCCATCAGATCGACTTGATTCCAGGGTCGATTCTTCCAAACAAAACACCATATAGGATGAGTCTGACAGAAGGCCAGGAGCTCAATCGACAGGTCCAAGAGTTGTTGGACAGAGAGTTAATCAGAGAGAGTCTGAGCCCATGTGCAGTACCAATGGTATTGACACCGAAGAAGGGTGGAGAATGAAGAATGTGTACAGACTCCAGAGCCATCAACAGTATCACAATCAAGTATCGGTTTCCACTACCGAGAATGGATGACTTGATGGATTTCCTGAGTGAAGCAACCTACTTCACAAAAATAGACATGAAGAGTGGTTATCACTAGATTCGAGTAAGAGAAGGAGATGAATGGAAGACAACATTCAAGGCCAAGGAATGGTTGTATGAGTGGTTAGTCATGCCATTTGGGTTGACTAATGCACCCAGTACATTCATGAGATTGACGAATGAGGTGTTGAAGCCATTCTTGGGAAAGTTTGTCGTAGTCTATTTAGATGACATCCTGATTTTCAGTCGAACCAAGAAAGAAAACTTGGAACACATTCAACAAGTATTGCAGAAATTGCAGGAAGAGAAGCTGATGGTGAACCTGCAAAATTGTTTCTTCATGAAGAAGGAATTGGTGTACTTAGGGTTTGTAATCTCGAGTAATGGGTTGGTGATGGACCCAGAGAAGGTAAAGGCAATAGTAGATTGTCCGGAACCAACAAGTACGGCAAAAGTAAGGAGTTTCCATGGACTTTCCAGTTTCTATAGGAAGTTCAATCGGGGATTCAGTTGGATTTGTGTACCATTGACAGAGTGCATGCGAAAGTGAGAGTTCAAGTGGATGGACGAGGCCTAGAGAGATTTCGACGGGTTGAAGGAAAAGGTCACTTAGAGCCCAGTCTTGGCGCTCCCAGACTTGGACAAAGTTTTCCAGGTCGATTGTGATGCGAGTGGAACGACAATTGGAGCAGTGTTGAGCTAGGATGGCCGACCAATTGCATTCTTTAGTGAAAAAATGAATGGAGCAAAACAGAAGTATTCGGTCTACGACCAAGAATTTTATGCTATCATCCAAGCAATGAAGAAGTGGAGGCATTATCTGTTTCCCAAAGAATTTGTGTTGTACACAGATCACCAAGCATTGAGGTACTTGAACACTCAGACGAAATTGGATCAGCGACACATGAAGGGGGTGGAGCTACTTCAGAGGTATACGTTCATGTTACGACATAGGTCGGGTAAGTCGAACAAAGTTTCTGACGCATTGAGCAGGAGAGTTGCACTACTGAACACGACGACAGTTCAGGCAACAGGGATAGAGTCGATAAAGATGGAGTATGAGACTGACGAGGATTTTGCGAAAGCATGGAAGGCTTGTCATGAACCTTGGAGTCTCGAAAGGACTCCATACTTGAGTTATTTTATTCAAGAAGGCTATCTGTTCAGGGGAAGTCAGTTGTGTATTCCCATAGGATCAGTAAGAGAGAACGTAATCCGAGAATTTCATAATGGCGATTTAGCAGGGCACTTTGGCATCGATAAGACCAAAGAGTTGGTCGACGAGAAGTATTTTTGGCCAGGGATGTCGATAGATGTCGGAAAGTGGGTCAACAATGTCAGGTTTTCCAGTTGGAAAAGGAAGCAGTCAGAACACGGGGTTGTATACACCATTACCGGTACTAGATAACCCTTGGGAGCATCTTAGCACGGATTTTGAGTTAGGATTGCTGAAGACTCAACAGGGAAGCGACTCAATATTTGTTTTAGTTGACAGGTTTTCAAAGATGGCGCATTTCATTCCATGTAAAAAGAGGAGTGACGCCACAGGGATTGTTGTATTATTCTTCAAGGACATACTCAGATTGCATGGGTTGCCAAAGAGTATCACGTCGGATCGAGATACCAAGTTTATGGGGCATTTTTGGAGAACCCTGTGGAAGAAGCTGGACAAGAAGTTGTAGTTTACCTCGGTGTATCATCCGCAGACAGACGGACAGACCGAGGTGGTGAATAGAAGTTTGGGAAACCTTTTGAGATGCCTAGCAGCCGACAGACCCAAGCAGTGGGAAAATGTATTGGCACAAGCGGAGTTCGCATACAACAATTATGTGAATCGAACAACAGGATTGAGCCCATTCCAGATTGTTCAGGGGAGAATCCCTCACGGAGTGGTGGATTTGGTCGAGTTGCCGACAGAAACTAGGAAGAGTACGGATGCAGAATCATTCGCAGAGCATATGCATGAAGTTCATGAAAATGTGCGAAAGCGCATAGAAAAGAGTAACGCGACGTACAAGTTAAGGGCCAACATAAAGAAGAGGCTATAGTCGTTCCGAGAAGGGGACTTAGTCTATGCATATCTATGGAAGGAGAGATTTCTAACAGGTACATACAACAAACTGAAGCTAAAGAAGATTGGGTCATGCAGAATTCTGAAGAATATTTTAGACAACGCTTATGTGCTCGAATTGTCGGAAGACTTGACCATTTCAGCGACGTTCAATGTCTCAGATCTGTGAAAATTTGAAGAAGGGTCGAACAGTGGAAGCAAAGAAGTGATAAGCATCGACTGGATGGATCAGATTCTACACTGACACAAAGAAGAGATCGCAGAAGTAATCGAAGAGCACGAGGTTGGGAGAACGTGTAGCGCACAAAAGAAGGAATACTTGGTACGATGGAAGGATGATGAGATGCAGGAGGTGACATGGATTTCCGAAGAAGAGTTCAGGATACTGACGGAGCAGTCGAATTCTTTTTCATGTGGGGATTCTGATGCAGGAGCATTGGAGCCTAGGCAGAACAGTCAAAGTTGATCGACAGAAGGGATCCGACCAGCGGGAGTGCCGATGACCACTGGTGCGGGAAGCAGGTTGACTTGTCGAAGTCAACAAGTCGAGTAGAAGTAGTCGGTAGGTGACCGACCGGAGCAACACAACGGATGTTTTGTTGATTCGAGAATTGACAGGTGAAGCCAGATGTCGGGTAGTTGACAAGTGGTCGAACTACAACATGACAGGTTTGGTGGAACCAAGCGTGGAGGAAGGGGAGGACTGGCGAACCGCAGGAGATAAGAAGAAATCCAACAAGAAGGTTGAGATGTGACCGACTACTGTAGCAAGATCAGGAGAGCAGAAAGTCAAGGAACTGTACCTGGTAACCGTTCGGGGTTACTGAAGAAATTAATATAGTTATTGCGAGTAGGTGAAGGACATGACAGGTGTCGTCATGGATAGAGGCTATGTAGCACAATTGGGAGCTGACAGTTGCATGTCTGCAAGATTTGGAAGGATCGGGGGACAAGAGGATGCGTGTCTCGGGGATTATAGTGATCTCGGGAACTGCAACAACAGGATAGAAGACGGTGAAGAGGAATCACTTGAGGATCTTCATCTTCGATCTAAAAAGAGCAGCATCAGAGGGAGAGAAGAGCCGAGAAGAGTTGTGAAGAGTCACACAGGCCTAAGAGCAGAGAGTGAGATCGAGCCATAGCTCAGCGTTCCACAGTGAACCAGGAGAGGGTGAGGTCGACACACAGAGAGAACACACCACAATTACTTCTAAGTTGTAATGGTTGAGGCCGACTATAGTTAATTATTTGTTTTCAGCAATTTCCGCATTATAACCAAATGCAGAGAAGTAATATAAAGCCACTTCTGGCATCCTATTTTACACCTTGTTCGTGTAAGCATTGTGGTATGTGTCATGTGTATTGTTAAGCAAGAACGTATTCCTGTAAGGTGACTTACATCACAAAGGATCTTTCATGAAGTGTTCCTAGCTCTTCATAGTTTTGACAAGTTAGAAGGTTAGGGAGGTTTGTATTGGTGCAAGGATTAGGAAAATGCAATATGACGTGGGTGTATGCAGGGCACTCTAAAAGAAAGCGACTTTCATCCTCAATGCTCATAGACTTGCAGAGGTGGAAAATCCTTTCCACCCATGGTGTTTTAGGAATTGTTCATTGAATCCCTATTTCACTATGTAGGTTATGAGAGTTTGTTCATATCTTGGCTATATTAATTTTCTTCTTCGAATTATTTAAAACAGAGAGATAGTTTTGATCAACTAGATTATGGTTAATAACCTCCTTATAGTATCTTAATTTTTCATGTATCTAGTAATTAATTATTACATAGATACTAACTATGTACTGCATTAACATAACTAAATTTAAATAACAAAACTCTAGCCTACCTCTTAAATCTTAAGGACTATTTTACATTATCTCCAACTTAATTAAATATTTATTACCCATATTCACTAGTTACCTTTTTTGATGGAGAAGTCTAATACTATAAGATTTTTAAATTTTTAGCAATAGTTAATTGAATTATACAATTTTGGTCAAGTTGTAAATATTCATTACTTAAATTGTATTTTTTAATATATAAATAGATTGAGTATGACCAAAATTAGTAATTTTGAAAACACTTAGACCAAATTAATCAGAAATGTTTAGACTACTATTCTTCATTATTTTGGAGGAGAGTGGAGGAGAGGGCACTAGTGAGGGCAAGAAAGTGATTTGAATCAGTTTAGTATTTTTTTTTTCAGAAAGTGATTTGAATCTGTTTAGTATTATTTTTTTTTCAGTACTTTTATTATTTCCACGAAATCAAAAAGTACATACTATCCCAGCAAACAAGGATCTTTGAAAATCTGTCTAATATTATTAGTGAAATACCAAAAATGGAGTGCCAAATAAAATAATAAATAATTATTAGGTTAAAGAATCAAAGCTGTTTACATCCCATGGTATTAGCCCATGGTAGCTCTATCAGAACCTATATATATGTATGTTTGGTCATTCAAACAGCCGTGCCAAAGAAGTAAAGTTGAAGCTTGATGTATGGTCTTTACAGTTGGCTTTTCTACTTAAAATTTTTGATCTCCTTTTGCTATTTATTTTATTTCATGTGAGGTTTCTTTATTGTTAAATCCCTTCAAGGTTATTTTCTATCCCTGTTTATATTATAACACTCTCAAAGTTAAGCTAGTGAAATGGCTATGAAGGAAGGAATGACAGTGGAGGTCCGCTGCAATAAGGAAGGATATAGAGGGGCTTGGGTTGAAGGTATTGTCAGAACTATTGAAAGAGGAGGGGTTTGCAAGGTAAATTTGAAGAAGATTGTAAGCACTAATGTAAAGTCATTGTTGGAGGTGAAAAAGTCTATAAGGACTTATGGACAGTCATTGGTGGAGGTCTCTCGGGCTGATGTGAGACCCATTCCGCCACACAGACAGTGGCCTCTCCATTGTTTAAATGGAGTAGCTGTGGAAGCTTGGGAGACAGATTGCTGGTGGCCCGGCTTCATAGTCCGAGAGGTTTCATGTGACGGTCGCCATCTTTGGTTGATTTCCTTCCCTCATACGCACATTTTAACGGCATATCCTCTTTCACTGTTACGTCCTGCTCAAGATTGGCGAGAAGGAAAGTGGACTTTATTACCTCCGGTTTGATTCCTCAAACTCTCTATATCTTAATATTTTCGTATTAGGGCTCTTTTAAAACATTTGATTAATACCCAATCTTGTATTGTACTCTGATTCAAGTAATATTCGATTATGTTACACAGGAGAGAAACATAAACATTGGGCAGGTAATCAGGGTACCGACTGTTGAGGAAGCTCTGAAATCTAGCAACCTGTGCGATGTATTGCAAGTATGCCCTACAAAGAAAATAATAGAAGCTCTGAACACCAAGCAATCGTCTTCTGCTGAGGATGAGTCCAAAGCAAACACTGTGTCTAAGGTTCCGCAGAGGAGCTTGAACAACCCAGACAAGATAAGTGGGTGAACATTATAGGCGTAGACACCATTTCGAATTTTTGGCATTTGAAGCTGTGTGAACCAAATTATGATACCAGCTATGTTATGTATAACACTAATATCATAGATTTTTAAAATCTGGATCGGTTCAGTTTGTTGAAATAAATTTTCGTGCACGTTTTTGGATATTCTTCTAAGTATTGTTTGATTGGATCAAC
The DNA here is from genome assembly GCA_027924585.1 of Larix kaempferi. Classification (NCBI taxonomy): domain Eukaryota; kingdom Viridiplantae; phylum Streptophyta; class Pinopsida; order Pinales; family Pinaceae; genus Larix; species Larix kaempferi. The sequence continues at coordinate 16,979,896 of BSBM01000600.1, forward strand.
CTTTATATTTTGTTGAATGCATCTCCAGCTTACTGCTTATTTCTTTTTGTTTATAGTAATTTTTCCATCCTGTATATATTGAACTGTGTATATGCAATAAATATGCATCCATTCGATTAGCTAGTTTTGTATTAATATTTTGTGAAAGGACATGCAAATATACTGTGCATCAAATGATTTATTTCATAAATCAGTGAGGATGGTGTTCTTCTATTTATTTTATTTGGTATGCTTTTGATATTTAGTTTGGATATTTGTTTCTTTACTTGTAACTTAGTTTACTTTATTTTGTATGTCATTAAGATATTTATTATGAATTTTTAAAGCACTAATGCAATTGGATTTTATACGTATAATAATACATATAGCAACACTTTATGGCTTAAAATAAAGAAGTATTTTATTATTTTTCCAAAAAGGTGTTTTGAAGTAGACAAAACAATGAAAAGTTGAAGGGTTCTCTTTAATATTAATGTTTTTAATTTTGTTATTAATTAATTTTGATTGTTTTAGTTGTTTATCATGAAATGTTTTTATATTTAAGGAGTTAGTCTTGGGATTGTCCAAATCATTTTGATGTAAGGATTTAAGATTTACATAGAGATTGAAAGACATAGTAAACAAGTAACTCTAGAGACTTCATTTTTACTATTAATAACTCAAGCTAATTCACCTGATTACAATATGTGATGGATAATTTTACCAAAAACAATATTAATAACTCATTTTGTTGAATACCAATAAGTCAAGATTCCATGTCATATCAAAAATATGATTGCATTTCTTAATAATCATTTAAATAACAACCTTGGTACTAAGGACCTCCAAATATCACTATGTAGATTTAAAGGTGATTGGAAGGTAGTATAAAGGAGTAATATAAGGCTGAGTATGACACATATTTCTAGCTATCTTATGATAGCTTTGAGGGATGATATAGGATTGAGTATGGAATAGATTATGAGGAGATCTTATGACAATGTTAAGGACAATTTATGGTGCAATCTGTGAGGTGATTATATCAACATTATTTTATATGCTTCTTAAGTTGGTTGGTGCCCACAAAACATCTCCTCAAAATATAGTACTAAGGACCTCCAACTATCACTAGCTACCATATTTTGGGAAGAGTGTATTTAGTGTTTCAAAGTAAATGGATGATTGATGAATGTTTAAAAAGAAAAAAATCTTATATTGATTCACCCCCACCTCACTAAGCGTAAGTTCAACCACTATATCCTATATTTCCTTTAAATAAGGAATAATGTTCAACAACTATATCCTATATTGCCTTTAAATAAGGAATACTTATATTGAGTAACCTATGTCCCCAACAACAAGATCCTACTTTCCAACTAGAACTTGAAATAATCCTTGGAACATTAATCAAACAACCAAGGAATTGAGCAATGACTAAGTATCTCATTAAGTGTAATAATATAGGAACATAAGGCATGCTCCACATCTAATCAAATGTCCACTTAAACAATTGTTTGAAGGTAAGGGATATGTTATGATTTAGATATTGAAATTTTACAATTCTATTCTTATATTAGTGTTTTCAATCTTGTATCAACTAGTTGATTATTACATGGATATAAACAAATTTAATGCTCACATACTAATTATTAATATAATTAATTTATATATTTTTTTATTTTTTTGAATGTTACACTACACATCTCCCCCAAGATAAAAGTCTATTTCCCACAATTTTCTCACCTAATAATATTATATAATTCAATTTGACCCATTAAACACCATTTGTATAGTTTATATATATTCTAACTAAATCACATGGAGCCTTCATAAATATTTCATGGACTATCAACTAATTACACATATGAATAAATTTAATGCCAACTAACTAAATATTACTATATTTATTGTTTTTATGCATGTTACACTACATATCTCCCCCAAGATAATAATGTCCTTAATATAATTAGCTCTTTAGTTTTTCTACACTATCAATATTATATACTTAAATTTGACCTATTAAACACTACACGCATAGTTTAATTAAATGGAGTCTTCATCAATATCCCATGTATCATCTAATTAATTTTATATAAATATAAACAAAGTTAATGCACATTAACTAATTATTATATTTGACATTGCCAAATTTAAACATCAAAACTCTAACATTATTACATTAATATAGACAAATTTAAATTATTACTATATTTATTCTTTAGATGTACTATATTCCCATACACAACATTGTTATAGAAATCATCGTTCACACAAATATCTCTTTAATCTATAAATCCATATATTTAACTAAATTAACATATCCTTCACAAATATTCCATAATTTAATAACCAATTAAGTACGACATTGATATAAACAAAATAAGCATTTGGTAATTATTACATCCAGATTATCAATAATGAATAGCCTAAAAAAGAGTGTATTTCAACCATTCCATTTTTGTTTAACTCACCATTTTATAGAGCCTTCATAAATATTCCATGTTGCATCATGTAATTATTTAATCATTACATGGATATAAACAAATTTATTTCCCTCCCACTAATTATTATTATAATTAGTATATTTATTATTCTTTTTTAATGTATGTTACATTACACATCTACTCCGAGATAGAAAGTGTCTTAAATGATAACGCAAGGTGGGTATATTACCGTCACGGTAAGAGGTATGAAGGTAAGGGTTATTATTAGGGTTAGCAAAGATATCCACAAGTGCGAGTGCCTTGTCTTTCACTTGCTGAATATCTTTATCGTTTTCCTAGTTTGGTTCGGGCTTCCCCCGGCCGGATCAAGCATAATACCGGCAGTCCATCTCGATTATTATAGTAGTAGGTTCACCCGGGGTTGGGTTCAGTCCTTCCTTTGTGAAAGTAGGGTAGTTTACTTGTCCTCAATACAATTAAATATTAGAGCTATTAATAATTAACTATTACATAGATATAAATTATAATAACTAATTATTACAGTTATTATTATATTTTTTTTCTCATGTATGTTACATTACACATCTCACCTGAGATGAAAAGTGCTTTTAGTACAACCATATATTTAGTTTTTCTCAATTTTCAATATTTTATAGTTTAATTTTACCCATTAAACATCACTGGAACAGTTTATATATATTCACTTAAATCATGTGGAGCCTTCAAGATATTCTGAATAATTATTACTTGAAATGCAAACAAATTAATGCATATTAATTAATTAATTAATTATTACATTTGTCATTGCCAAATTTAAATAATAAAATTATCTAATTACTACATTGATATAGCCAAATTTAAATTATTATTATATTTATTATGCACATTGCATTACATAGCATCTTTCATATAATTATTATTTTGGTTTCTCTAAGTTATCAATATTATTATATGGTTAAATTTAATCCATCATTTACCACCTTAAATTTGACCCATCAATCACCACTTGTATAAATCCAAATAAATCCTACTATAAAGCTTTCATAAATATTCTATGAATACAAAAAAAAGTCGATTTGAACGATTTCTAACTAGATTTAGACCTTTTCTACCAAAAATAGACAAAGGACAAAGATATAAATTGATTCATAATCATTTATGTTTAAATCATCATAAATATCCTATATAACCAATATATGGAAAAAGATTAGATCCATTCATAACCATTTCTATTCAAGTCACAATTTTCTCACTGTTGTATATGTTTAACTCACCATTTTCATGCCTATTGTATTTGTATGCACTCTACATAGGATTTTTTTTTTAGGTAAGAGAGAGAAATAGTTCTATTAATAAGGTACAGATCGTACAAAAATATTACAATAAGCCCAAAAAGGACCAAAAATTGCCAGTCTGTTGTAGTCCCAAGGTTCACGTGGTTATCATGGATACATTACATAATATAAGCAAACATACACTATGATACAGATACAAGAAGCGAGAGAGAGAGAGAGAGAGAGAGAGAGAAGCCTTTATATTAACCAGCAAGAGCAGAATACAGTCATAGAACCAATCTCTCTTAGTACATCGGCTCACCAGCCTATATATATATATATATGAAAATACAGTTACATAACCGTCTGTCGGTTTATCCAACCAACCCGACCTATACTAGTCGACGCAACCTTTCGACATGTGCTGCAGAGTGGTCGGGCGGAGGGCCTAGTTGACAGGCCGACCTAGGCCCCTCCAACATCTCCCCCACCTCAAAATATTTCTTCATCCTGAAGAAATGGAGAGATCAAAATTTCAAAAAGAGTTATACAGACGATTATGATAAAGGAACACTGGAATCAATAGCATCAGGTATCTGGAGATAGGCTTCAATGATAACTTCAACAGAGACAGAGAGGTGGTGTTGGAATTCTTGCCAAGTGCATAGCAGATTCTGGATGTCTACGGTCAGAGTTTTGAGTTTCGACAGGTTTTCCATCTTGTCGTGAGTGGATGTAGCCTACAAGTGGATCATGTCAGGATGAAATGTGTTGATTGTATTGTCGGCAGTAGCAAGTAACTAATGGAATCGAGGCTGAATTTCTCCAAGTTTGTTGAGGCCTCCTCGGGCTTGTGACATCCATTGAACTTGTTGTTTCTCTAACTTATCCAATTTCTTGTTTTCCATGATGATCTGGCTATCAAGTTTTTCGATAAGGGCTTCATCTATAGTCAAGTGCTGGTGCTGAAGTTTGCTTAGCAATGCTCTTGTTTTCTGAAGATTTTTGTAGACGTCACCATAATAAACATACCAATTGTTCAGAACTGCAGTAAGTTGTTCTGCTTGATTAGCGTACTGCTTGAGTACTTTGAAGGCTTATGAAAAGGCTGTAAACTGATTTGTCATGAGGGAAGCTACCTTAATAGCTTGATCTTGTCGTTTCTTGAGAAGCTCAGATTGTAGCATCGACACGACAGATTCCAGTAACTAGTATGCTCTGTCTAGAGGTGGTGTCGTGTTAGAACTAGCTAGAAGCGGAACAACTTGCTGAGCTAAGCGTTCACATTTGGTGAGAAATGTAATCTTTTCTTCCTGGAGTTGTATTATTTGTTCCTGTGATTTCTATCGGCAACATCTTTGGACTCTGAAGGCTGTGTCTTTAAGTTTAAAGCTCATCTTGGGGTGCCAGGTGTGGCTGATAACTTGTAGTAGCTCCCAATTGGTCTAAATATACAGATGGACTATTTTCTTGTATTTGCTGCATTTCCAATTGCTGCTGCAATTCTCTTTCTTTGCGTTTGTTTTCTTTGTGCTTCTTGCGACTACTCTTTTCTTTTTCTTTTTTTACAATTTGCTATTCTGGGTCCTTATCTTTTCCTTCTGTTGTTGGGTTCCTGTCGATGACTGCTTGTGTGCTGACAACAACCTGTTCTGCCTGAATTTGTGTACTGGGTACTGCTGTTGTGATGACTGGAGTTTCATGTTCTGCTACTTCGGCCCTTGGTGGATTTGTTGTTGGTGTGCTAGATATTTCTACATTGCTTGTATTGATATCTGGAGCATTTGTGTGCTCTGTTGGTCTTGTCATGTTGGCTACAGTTTCTTGAGTTGCGACTGGTTCCTTGGTTATAGTAGAAGTGGCTTTATCTGCTTCTATCGTGGTTGCTTCTTTGTTGAGCTACTGTGTAAATGGACTAGACTTGGATCCATCGACAGGGGAACTCGACTGGTTTACCGGGAGTGATTGTAGGTCGATGGATGTGAGAATTAGACTCGATGAAATGGTACTGTCGAGCGGATCCAAACTAACTAGACTAGAATCAACCTAGGAACTGACAACTTGGGGATTTTCCTTTCTAACGGTATTCGCTTGAGATAAATTCATTTGTTGTGGAGGTGAATTGACTGAAAGAGGAGTATAGAGACCTGTTTGTTGTGCATATACTAGGTCTGATGGGTTAGCATTTCTGATATGATGGGTTGTCAAGTGACCAACAATTTCTGGAATGGATGATTGTAAATGTAAACTTCCAGTTTGAATGGTGTCGGAGGGAGCTAAATTAATCGGGACAGTAGACAGAGAGGAAAAACCTGGTTGTTGGATGACCATCTCGCGCCAGTTGGGACAAAATACCAGAATGTTTGCAATGAATGTATTCAAAGAGGTGTCTTATGTGACAAGAGGAGCAGGTAAGGCTAATAGACTACTTTCTTCTTCTACTGTAGTTGGGGGATGGGGAGGGGATTGGATAGTTAGGTCAATATCAGGTACAACTGAAATTTTTGGTTTTTTAACAATAATTTGGGAAGATGGATACTTATCTATTTCTAATAATTTTCTGAACTGATCTTCGACTGGCAGTTTGTTCTTGGTTGCTTCTTCAAGGATTTGGGTAGAGTTGTCATATAGCTCGATCTCATCTGCTACCGACGGTTCTTGAAATGTTACTTGTCTTTTCCCTTTTCCCTTGGTCGATATTACTCAGTTCTATCGGGCTGTGACGATTTTAGCTGCTACCTTCTGGATATTGTCGTCTGTCAAAAGATGTTCTGGGTTGCCGGACTCTGTTTCGCTGTTCGACTACACTCCGACCTCTGTTGATTCTGTGTACGGAATCTAGGTAAGTGCTAACACCTTAGGGCTAGGTGTCGGCTCGGGCTGATAGTTGAAAGTGTTCATGTACAACCGACTTTCATATGCTTCTTCTTGTTCCATGTCGAATAGAGGTTCAACATATTTGAAGTTGGTTTTCCATGCTTGTGCCGGGATGGGTAATACTTCATTAGATTGGCGGCTTAACTCTGTGAATATTTCGCTTACTAAAGGGTAATAGTCGAGCTGTTCTGCTGGACCTGCTGCTCCTTCCATGTACCATACTATTGTGTCATCCAAATATAGTTGGATGTGCACTATCGGGGGCAGGCTTTGACGGACATTCTGTGGTACCCTCCATCTTGTTGCTATTTCTTGAAGGTCAATAAACCATGCTTCAAGCCAAATTTTGACTGTCGTAGGTCCATATCGGCTTGCTCCAGGTGCAAAGCAATGGAAATTTTCCATAAGGACGAGTCAGTTTTCGACAAAATCCTTGTTTCCTTTTGGTCGAAGGTGGGTCATAGCAATCCAAATGAGTACAAATGGGTAGCAGATGCTAGCTCCCTCCTCCTGACACTTATGGCATGTATATTTGAGAATGTCGGCCAGGTAATTTGCCCAATTGTATACCTTGTTGTTCATAGCCATATTCTTAACAGCTTCTAGCATTTCAGTCTTCAAGTCTGACCCTCTACCTATCTATGAAAGTGCATGTGATACAATCTTGGCAGCAGTTTTGTAATTGCCAAAAACAATATGGCTCACGATTATACCTCGTGAAATATTTCCAGCAGGAGAATCGACAAACTCATCAATCAAGTCTGCACCTGAACTTGTTGGTACAACATCTCCTTTATGTGAAAGGCCAGTTATTTTGTGGATGATTTCACCATTGATTTCAACCAAAACATCAAAGTAAAGCTTGTCGTTGTGATATCCGCTAACGATGAATTGTGCAATGACTTCTTTCAATCCTCCAAAATTATCCAATAAAGGTGCCTTCAGGTAATGCAGAATTGTGGCTATCTGCAACCGTCGTGCTTCCTCTCTCCAGTGACCGTTTGACTCCTTCCTCCAATATTCAATGTTCTTCCATGCTTTCTTCCAGGTGGGTTCTGATGCCTTTGCATTCCGAATCAACTGGAGTCTAGTTTCCAGTGGTGTTTGTTCTTTCTCCAGTTCTCTAACTGATGTTGCGGCAACTCTGCTAGTTGTTAAAGTTTTTCTGGGAGCCATGGCAGATTCAGGGTTCAAGGTTGTGAAATTGGCTTCAGCGGAGTCAGGGAATTCTGTTTCTTGGAGTTCAAGTTGTCGACAAAAGAGTAACCAAGAATCCTCGAGCTCCAGATTTATGGTGGAGTTACTCGGCATGGGTGAACGAGATGTAGAGGCCTGTATTAATGGTTGATTTGATAGGGCTATTAAATTATATTGGACGAATATCGACACTTCGTTAGATGCATTACTTCTGGATGCGCGGTTATCTTTAGCCTTTATTGCTTTTTCATTATGGCACTACGACAGCTTGTTCATTGTGTTATGTCAACGAGCTTCTCTGATTAGGTTTGGTCGGTCCGAGCTCCAATGCTTCTGTCGTGCCGGATTTTCTTCTGCAAACCGTCGATGTTCTCGTCGGTGCCTGTAATATCGACGGTTGTGCGCCGAACTTCCTTGTCTTCTTTTTCCATCCTTATTCTGCCATTCTCTTGTCATTTATGCTTTTGACATGTTCTGCTGTATTTGCTTGATTGCTTATAGTACTCTCATTCGGTTATTTCTAACCGTTTTTTTTTCGAATATTCATGAGTTATACCTTTTAAGTCGGGCATCGTTTACCGCTTTCTTGAGAATATTTCCTTGTAATGTTTTCAGTCAGACTGAGCCATTAGGATTTAACGTTTCAATGATATAGGGTCCCATCCATTATGTATGCAAATTCTTTGGCTTCCCTTTTACTCAGCTATTATAGAGGAGTGCTAAATCTCCAACTGACAGATTTTTTTTGTTTGATATTTCTATCATGCCATGCTTTCTGTTGCTGTTTTGGCACTCTCTGATGTTATATTTCCAACTGTCGACTTTCATCCAGCTTCGACAGCTATAATAGTCGTTCATGTTGAGTATCTTCAACATCGATATGTAGAGCTGTTGCAATGGTCGATGCTTGTCGTCGAAAATGTAACGAAACGATAGCCTCTTGCCCATAGACAAGTGAGAATGGCGTCTGTCCTGTCGTTTCTTATATGATGTTCTATATGCCCAAAGGACAGCAGGTACTTTATCATCCGAGTCATATTTCTCTATGTTGCAAATTTTCGTCAGTCCTTTTGTAAGTGTTTTATTGAACGATTCTACTGCGTCGTTCGACTGAGGGTGATATGTTCTGCTTATTCTATGATCAACTGCAAATTCCTTAGTCAATGCTTCAATGGTTTTACATACAAAGTGCGTACCTTGGTCACTTATCAATGTTATGGGGCATCCAAAACGCGTTATGATGTTTTCATAAATAAATTTAGTGGCAACTTCACTTGAACATGTTTCAACTGGTTTTGCTTCTGCCCACTTGGTAACGTATTCGATAATAGTGATAATATACTGAGCACCTGTTCATCTTTCCACTACTGGAAATGGTCCAATAAAATCGATAGCCCAAATTTCAAATGTTTGGCTAGGGTTGATTGGGATCAATGGAATTTCTGTTCTTGGTAGTGGTCGACCCATGCGCTGACATTTATCAGACTTAGATACAAATTCTCGGTAGTCTTTATGAACTATCGACCACCAAAGTCCCGCCTGCAAGATTTTTCTAGCTGTTATGTCTGTGTGATAATGTCCTCCGGTTGGTCCAGCATGGGCTTCCGTAAGTATATCCTGTCGTTCATGCTCAAGTGCACATCGACGTAATATATCATCCAGGCCAAGTTTATAGAGGAATCCATTGATCAAAGTGTATGGGGCTGCTTTCATTGCTAATATATTCCTCTTTTTCTCATGCATTCCCTTAGGAGCTTACCCATTTTCAAGAAATTGTGCAATTTCTGTAAGTTCTGAAGGGACTACTTCAATACGAAACAAGTGTGCATCCGGTAAGTCGTCTTCAATTCATGTCGGTTATTCTCCTATGTCGACTCTCGACATATGGTCTGGTCCGACATTAGCTTTTCCAGGTCGAATGATTATTTCGAATTCAAATTCTTGAAACAGTAATAACCAGCGACATAGTCTCCCGTGATGCAATGGTTTATTGACTAAGTATTTTAAAGCTTGGTGATCTGTATAAAATACAAAGGGATTAGCCAATAAATAATGACAGTATTTCTGAAGGGAAAATACCATACCTAATGCTTCTCTTTCGGTCGTAGAATCATTTCTTCCATCTTTATTCAATTTTTGACTATTGAATGCATTACGATAATCCATGTCATCATCTCTGGGTTGTGTTAAAATGGATCCTACTTCTATTCCATATGCATCAATATGTACATGAAATTTCTTTGACCAATCCAGAAATTGAAAGATCGGTGCTTCGACCATTTTTCTTTTCAATGTGTTGAATGAAATGTCACATTCCTCCGTCCATCTATAATCTCGATCATCTTTTAGCAATTCTTTGAGAGGATAATTCATATCGGAATAGTGTCTAATAAACTTCCTATAATATCTGGTATGACCCAATAGGATTCATACTTGTTTCGGATTAACTAGAGGCTTTAGGTCGAGGATTATTTTGATCTTCACATAATCGACCTTGATTCCTTCTTTGCAAACTACATGGCCAAGTAATATGTCAATAGGTGTCGCGAAGATGCACTTTTTAATGTTCAGGGATAGTTGTATCTGTCGACATCTTTCCAACATTAATTGGAGCCACTTGCAGTGATCTTTCATCATTGTATAAATTTCCCAATCATAAAAGTATACAACCATGGTTTTGTAAATATATTCTTGAAATGCTTTGATGACAATTCTTGAGAAGACCGCAGGTGCGTTCTTCAAACTAAAAGGCATGAATTTATATGGGAATGACCCAAATTCGCACATGAATGTTGTCTTTTTTTATCTTCTTTTGCTATAGGTACTTGGTTGTACCTCGAGAATCCATCCGTGAAAGAGTAACACTCATGCCCTACAACTTCATTAATAATTTCATCTGCAAAGAGGGTAGGGAGGGATCTGTTAGTGTTACCTTGTTCAACTCCCTAAAGTCGACACAGATTCTCAGTCATGTTTAATCTTGTTTCTTTGGATGAACGAACATTGGACTTTCCCTCTCCGACTGGTCAATAGGATATATGATTCCTGCAGCAAGCATGCTATCGATCTCCTTTTTGACAATATCCTTATATTTGTGAGCAAGTTTGTAGGGTATTTTCTTTACAGGTCTGGCGTTAGGTTTAATATCAATTTTCATCTCACCCATTTCCTTTACAAGTCCTTTCAAGTCTTTATAGTCTTGAGAAAAAATGTCTTGGAATTCTTTGAGAATACTCGAGATTTCTGCTGTTTGTTCCTCATTCCAATAATCACCATTTTTTGTCATTTTCGGTCGGTCGTCCTTTGAAATATCTACTTCCTTTGTTTTAATCTTCGCATCCATCCATTCTGCTGCACAAATGTTACTTATATGTCTTTCGCCTTCTTTGATTTCTGTGAAAGTTGGTGGAAAGTATTTTTCTGATAACCTTTCGGGTTCATCTGTTTTTACAATCTCTGTGCTTAAGATTGTTCTTACGGGCTTCGACACACTGGGATGATCCTTTCCCCATTGAGAACTTTTTCCTACTGAGATCTCTATTTCTAGACTCAGTCTTGTCGAGTGTTGTTTTTCTGTCGTCTTTATATTGTAGCAAGTGTTAGGTGGGTGCATACTCTTATGTTTGTCTCCAAGTGTTAAAGTTTCTGTTGGATGCAGAAATTCTTTGATGCTTTTGCTTGCTTCAACCATTCTCTCATCCTGCGGAGAAAACTGGAAATCCTTAATAAAATTTTCTTTTAGGTCTTTCCATAAGAAAGTTTCTCCTCTTGCTTCTTCCATCTTGTACCATTTGTTAGGTAGATCATCGAGTGTTCTGGGGAAGAGGTGAGGCCATTTTCTTTCATCTTTATAGCCTAATTTTCTCCATTCTTTTCGGTAACAGTCAATGTGAGCTTTAGGGTTTCATCCTTGTGTAAACAAGGGAATGTCAGCCTGAGTTGTCAATTTTCTTCCTCCAAACCTTTCTATGAAAGATGTTGATGCAGTATTCCAATTTTGGAGTTTCAACTGATGAGTGTCCCACCATCTCACAGCTTGACCAGTAAATGTCTCTACCAAACTTTGTAGTTGACCTTGCTCTCCGACATGTTTTGATACCTGTTCGACATGGACATCAGGTGAATCACATTCTTTATATCTTAATGTCAAGCTACCGCATTGTACATTTTTATCTGGAACAAGTGTTGGATGTGCTCGCATTTTTCGTTTGAAAATATTCGGTGTGTAAGATATTGAAAGACACTTCTTTATTTGCTTCCTTGAGATGGCTTCCACAGTCTAGCATTCTTTTGCATGCAAATCATAATTCTCTATTTTCCAATCATAGAGTTCTGCATCAGAATTGTATCCAAGTGAGATAGGATCTCCGAGATGAAGTTCTCCTTGGGTGTTTGGCTCAATGCAATCTTCATTATTGTCTATTTGGTAAATCTGTCGGACATCATTATCGACTTCTGTAGGTTCTGACCAAGGTTCTCCCTGAGATGGGAAGATTGGTACGATAACCTTCTGACCGTTGCCTTTCAACTTGATACGGATTTTATCTAAGGAAATTGAGGCCTTCCTCTTTTGTCCCCATGGTCGGCCGACCAATGCAGGGAATGAGCTTGCATAATCTTTTGGGGTGATGATTTCGAAATCTACTGTCGTCGTGATACCTTTAATGGAAGTTTTGACTCCTTTCCATACTCCAATTGGCTCAATTAATCCTTGACCTGCGAGTTTTAAGTAGATGCCTGATTCCTGTAGTTGAGGTCGACCGAGTTGGTCCCAGGTATCACGAGTCATGATATTCACTTGGGATCCAAAATCAAGTATGACTTGATGTACATGATATCCATTTATGTCGAGATCGACTAATGGGTCGGCATCATTTTTCTCTTTTTGTTTTAGTCGGCAAATGTTTTTAGTTTGTCTTTGCTCGACATGTTTTATTTTATGCAACAAGTCAATCATTTTTCCTACAGCTTCTTCATTTGAAATTAATTTGAGCAATTCATTAAGAATATCTTCATGTGTTGCTAAGTCATGAAATATGCCAGATGCATCTTTGTACACAAATTTTTGTTTTATAGGATTTGGATAATCCTCCTTATCGACAATTCTAATTATCTGAGGTTTATCTTGACCAATGTGAGTGCCTTGCCTTGTTACAATTTGCAAGTTTTTTGTACGAAGCACATCATTTTTTTGGATACAAGATAAAACATGAACATTCTTTTTATTATTTATTTTCTCAATCATGATAGGGCAATCCTCTAAATAGTGATCGCCTACCCCACACTTTGTACAAAATTTAAGATCAGTTCTTTCCTTATAAGGGCATTATGCATGCCGATGATTCTCGCTGAAACATGTAAAACATGCACCAGGTCGACCAGATCAAATGCCTCGACCTCCACTGCCATGACCGCGACTCTAGTATCAACCGTGTCTATTGTAGCCGTCATATTGCCGATCGTACCGTCAATCATTATACCTTGGGTATCTGTCATTCCTGTTTTGATTGTACTGGTTATTTCTTCCATCATTTCTCTCGAATATGTCATTTGCTAGATTTCTGTCCTGGTTCTGTTCGACAGAATTTGTCTAGTACACTACATGATCATTTTGCCAATTTTTCAGGTTCAGATGACATTCTTCAATTGTATGTGTATTCACTTCACAAATTTGACACCATCTTGCCTTTTTATTTTTCAGATTGTATGGACAATCATTTGTGGTATGTGAATCATACTCTTTGCATAGATCACAGAAACATCTGGATTGAATGAGTTTTACTTCTTGTCGCCGATCCTCAATTCGACAAGAATCTTTGGTATGTCCTGAAGTTCGACAAGTTGTACACCATAGTTTTGGTTCTTTTAACACCATATTTCTGATAGCTTTCTCCATACTTTCAAGGCATTCGTCGACGTGTCTATCCATAGATACTAAACGGTATTCGTCATCCATTTCGATTTCTAGTGCTACTCTTAGTGCATCTGTATATGTATTAACATTTTGTCGACGGACATGTATTCTGATTTTATTGATTAAACCAGCAATAAACCATTTGATTAATAGTTTTTCTTCGATTTCATAGTCTAATTTGCTCAGGAGGTCTTTAAACCTCTTTTCATATTCCTTGATAGTTTCTGTCAGCTTTTGGACTGTCGTCTTCAGTCGTTCTGCCGCCTGGTATGTCGCATCTTCAATCATAAAGAAGGCCAGAAAGCTTTGTTTGATTTGTGCTTTTGTTGCATTTGGCGATTTTGCTACGTACCCCATGTACCATGTTAGTGCTCTTTTTCTTAACGAACCATCAAATTGAGCAATCTGTCTTTCTTCATTGGTAATTTGATTGGCTGTCCATATTGCTTCGCACACAAACCAATGTCTTCTTGGGTCTTCGTCTCCTTCGTAGAATGGAAGGTGTGCTATTGTGTGTGCCATGTCTGCTGGTGTATTATTCTGAGAATTTGATGGAGGTGTGGGTGGGTTATTTCCACAATCAACACTTGGTGCTTCGTTAATTTGGATTAGTTGTCTTTCTGGACTTGGTTCTCTATCTTCAGAATCAATAACTATATCTTCTTTGATATCGCTAGATCTGCTTTCTTCAACCGCTTCTGTCGAAATCTAGTTAAAGTTTTGCTTGAACGGGATTTCACTAAGTCTCGGGCTATCCGACTTGCTTTTCGAGTCGCTCAAAATTGGTATTGGCAGGTGGGCACTTCCTCATGCTTTGAGTACACTAGATGAAAACTTCTATTTGAAAATTTGGGTTGAAAAGATACCCAATTTCCTTCCTCCAGTCGACGAATTAATAGTCTATTAATATCATCACCTTCTATGCTTTGACGACTCCAAATTCCCGACTAACCAGCATGGAGACCAAGATTTTCTTCGACAATTTCTTCCACCCAAACGCTTTGTGTTAAACGAAATGGAGACGGAGGTGCTACCATTTTAGTTATTTGAACTTGGAGAGCTCTACCACGCTCTATCCACAAGTCTTCATCCATAGGCGACAATTCTTCTTCGACACCCCGATCATCGTGGGCTCAGCTTGATTTTGGTAGATTCTCTTTTGCATCTATCATGACATTTGATCCTTGCATCCTCTAGAGTGCAATTTCCTGCTCCCACAGCTCTTCACGTCGCTGCCTCCTTTTTTCTCTTTCGATTTTCTGAATATCTGGGGTGCTTTTGTGACTCAAAATTCTTCCTTTGTCTGATTTTTTTCCACTGTTGGTCATGTCGTTTGTCATATGTCGAGTTTCATCAAACTAGGTACATCATAGCATGCTTCATCACCCCCCCAATGACGGCCCGAAGGTTTCTAGACTATTGGGGAAGTGCAGACCATCATTTATTCAAGAAAAATTCCCATTCGCGCTCCTTTACAAATTTTCCCCACTTACGTTCTTTCTCCTCCCATTTAGAGTTGGGAAGGGGCAGGAGTAGCAACGGTCTTGTTTCAACAATATGTGCGACACCTTTGTCAATCAAAAATTTAAACAATAATGTCGGCAAAGAACACAGAAATTGATTAACTAATTCGGTGAAGAACTTTCTTCTTATTTCGTCTACCAAGACTCGATTTTCGATCGCCTATTCTTCACATAAATCTTATGCAATATTTTCTCACCACTCCGACAGATTTGTACATTTTCCATTGATCATCTTCGACAATAGCTTCCGCTCTGCTTCAACAACTGGTCTGTTCATCCAGAATTTTCTTCAATGCGGTCGGCACAGATTCTACAAATCGCTCATGTGTCTCGAATAAGAATCGATTTCTCGCTTGGCTAATTGTCAGCTTGTTACGTCGCGCATAGTTATGTAGGTAATTCACGATTTTCAACTCCCACGAGTCTCTAATCTCCTATTCTGAAATCATAGGTTATGCTGCTAGTAATTTTTCATGTATCAACCGGCAACAGAACCAGATGTTGTCGTCCCAAGGTTCATGTGGTTATCATGGATACATTACATAATATAAGCAAACATACACAATGATACAGATACAAGAAGTGAGAGAGAGAGAGAGGGACAAGCCTTTATATTAACCAACAAGAGCACAATACAATCATAGAACCAATCTCTCTTAGTACATCGGCTCACCAGCCTAGATATATATATATATATATATGCAAATACAGTTACATAAATGTTTGTCGGTTTATCCAACCAACCCGACCTGTACTAGTCGACACGACCTGTCGACATGTGCTGCAGAGTGGTTAGGCGGAGGGCCTATTTGACAGGCCGACCTAGGCCCCTCCAACAGAGTCCCATCCCAGAGGGGAGGATGGAGACCAACCAATTTTTCCACATCAACAAAAAGATGTGAGACCAACTTTACAGAAATAAGCAAGGACGTCCACAAAACCTCGAAAGGTTGATAGTCAAAACAATGCTAACCAAGATGATAGGAAAAATATAGAGACATAGACATGATTCAGGCCTCCCTAAAGAGCCGAAAAACTAACTGATGAGAAACACAGGGCCGAAGCATAATCATAAGAAGACATACCAAAAAACCCAATCACTCAATCTAGACTGACCTACTGCTCAGGGCTTGAAGTCCCAGAAATCCCATGACTGGCATCTTACGGAGGTTGGATGCTAAGGTCTTCCATCAATGCTTCCAAAGTGCTAGTATTCTCCATTTCGCTTTGTTGATTCTCCTTCATACCCACAATAACATCTTGCATATTATGGGAAATATTCTCCTTGATATGTAATTCACGGGCAAGTAGAATCCTGCAAGCCCAGAAGGGGCTAGCCATAACCTAATAACCCAGCCGAGTCTCAACCTCCTCCAGTAGAGCAATTTCTAGGTAGGCTATCTAGTTACCAATGGCTGACGGCGTTTCCTCCAGATAGAAATGAGCCCAGTCGAAACGCTGAGGGTTGGCATTCTCTTGGGGGTTGGACTGAGAGGAAGGACCTTCACCAGCATGTCTTCCCCTACCCCCAGGATTTATGCCAATCCCACGACAACTTCTCATCTAGATACGGGGAGGCATAATTCGTAGAAAAATGGACCCAGACGTCATCGAAAAACAACCTTTGATATGAAGCCAGTTAATCCACAAGTTAAACTCAAACTGCATGCTGGGAGGCAAGGATAAGCAAACAATTTTTGAATTGCATCTCTAGACCTTATTGTCATTAGTAATTAATTTATAATCCTCGTTCCTGTGGCGAGAACTGAGAAGAGTACCCCTCCATAAATTCTCATGAGTGCTCAACTTAACCGTTTTGTACTGATCCATGATCTTGCATGCTTGGAATATGATGAGCCTGCATCATTTACTTCTTTCATTACCTTCGCAATAGCTGGGATCATAAATGCCTTCATCTCAGTACACGCTACTACCAATACTCATGATGGTATAATTACTCACTTCTTTCGGACCCTTAGGTGAATTAAAACGAAAAGACCTAATGAGCTTGTTATATAAAACCCAGTGATCTACCAACTTCACTGCCTTGAGGTGAAAAGGCATCAACTGAATACATTGCATCAGGAGGGTGTTACGAAATTGACACACGTCGGGTTACCTTCAGCATGTGTCCTTTCGACCCGATTTCCAAGTGATTAACGGTCCTCATGGCAGGTGGTGTTTGAATTAGGACTAAGATCTACAGCTGCGATAAACTCAAACCGATGGCTGGCCACGTGATTTTCCATCTCGTTCAAGGTTCCATCTTTGAACGTTACACTTTCCTTAACACCTATATTGGCCAGTTCATCAGCTAACTTGTTTCCTTTTCTTCGAACATGAATGAAGTTGATGGTCGGAGAGGTGCTCAGGATTTCCTGAAGCTGGTTCAATCTACCTTCCCATCTCCAATTCAAAGAGACATTCTATACCGCTGCACCTCTCTGAATACGTCGTGCAATGGTGATTAGAATGTTGGAGTCACCTTCCACAATTAAAGGTAACCACTTTTTTTTAATCGCCCAGTTGATTCCATTAACCATTCCTTCTAGTTCTGCGACATTGATAGTTGTTTCACCCAAGTTACCCCAGAAAGCACCTAACACCAAGCCATGATCATTTCTGATGGCTCCCCAAATCCTACAGGCCCTGGGTTACCTTTTGCTGCCCCGTCAAAATTGAGCTTCATGGTATCAGCTGGAGGAAGTTTCCAGAATTCAGGGCTGGTGGATATTGCTCTGCGTTGCTACATTTCAGCATTGCCATTCGGTAAGTTGTAAATTCCCCATTCATTCAAAATTATTCTTTCTGCAGGATCTGCATTTCCATTTTCAGGGGATGGAATTTTGGTGTATAATGTTTCGTTGATGTGCATTTCAATAACCTTCCAAATTGCCTCTGTGTTTCTTTGTTTCTCCTCAAAAATTCGTTGGTTTCTCTCCTTCCAGATTTCCCAAACCACGAAACCCGGGAACAATTCCCAGATTCTGTTAAGCAGTTCATTTTTAAAGGGTTTAGTCTACCAGTTGGCAAGCATCAAGTCTGGTCGGCCCAAAACTCTAGTCGTTTTTCTGAATCTTTCTTCCCCCCTGTTCCAAAAGAAGGAGGCCAACGGGCACTCGTCAAGTAGATGATTAATGGTTTTTCTCACAATAGTGCACATACTGCAGCCGGAGGGTTCGAAGAATCCCCTCTTATTAAGGTTTTCCCAAGTCAAGATTCAACAATGAATCAGCAGCCAACTGAAAGTGGAAATTTTGGGCCACTGGTTCGTCTCCCAAACTTTTTTCCATTTGTCATCCATGGGCATCCTGTCATGGCCATTCAAGCAGCCTACCGCTTCTGCAATGTTGAAGTTCCTCATGTTAGAATAACCCCGTCTGATTTTGTCCGGCCCAGTGGCCCAGGGTATTTGACGTTTGAGAATTTCCTCATAGAAATTGTCCAGATTTTATTTGGGGGTTAAGGTCTTCCACCATTGAATTGATTTCCACTATCTAAACCGTGGTTCCTCGGGTCCTGATTCCCAAAATTCCTTGACCTTCTCCCAGGGGCTACTCTGTAAGTATAAAAACAACTCATGATTGTCCTACCCATCAGAGAGTATTGGGAATTGCTGCCATGCATCATGCAGAAAGGAAGCAAAGTTGCCATCTCTTATCTCCCAAAAAATGTGATTTTTTACTAAATCACGGTTCTCCTAGGCAAGCTTCCAAATACTGGATCCAGGTTTTTCTTTGCCAAATATGATAAGGTCCTGTTTGGGCCATCTGGGGGCATATTTCTAGTGCCAAAGTCTATCCCATGGCTCCTCTTTGTGGGTGATTCATCTCCACCATATTTTAGCTCCTAAGACTTTATTAATACACACCGGGTCACGCAAACCCAGGCCACCCAACCTCTTAGGAGTGCATAGAGTGTCCCAGTTCACCAAGGTTGATTTCCTCTGGTTAGGGGTTCCTCCCCACAAGAAGTTCCTCTGCAGATTACGGATCTTTTTCAAAATAGCTTTGGGTGCAGCCATCACAGAGAATAGGTAAATTGGCATAGCCTGTAACACTGACTTGACCAAAATGAGGCAGCTAGGAAAATTCAGAGCTCGGAACGTCCATAATTCCACTTTGGCTTTGAATTTATCCAGTAGGTATTTCCAGGAGATTTGTCGGATAGTGGATTCCATCAAGGGTGCCCCTAGATATTTCGATGATAGGAGTCCTTCAGAAAATTCCAAAATGTGAAGGATGTTTCTGCAATGAATTCTTGGAGTGTTGAAGAAATAAACCTTAGATTTTTCTTTATTAATTTCTAGACCACTGCCCATAAGGAAGGTGTTAAGAATATCCTTGATATTTCTGGCCTCCTGAACCAAGGAAGGTCCCATCATCATAGTATCATCAACAAATTGTTGGTGGGTTTGAGGGATCAGTTCCTCCTCCAGCTCCAAACCCCATATAACATTGTTCTCTTGGGCCGCCCGTATCATTCTTCCTAAACCTTCATCCATGATAATGAAGAGGAATGGGAATAAGGGGTCCCACTGCCAAATTCCACGGGTCGCTGGGAATGGTTGTGAGGGAGTGCCATTGACCAGAATTGAAAAGAAAGGGGATGATACCAAACTCATGATCCATTCCATCCAAATGTTGCTGAAACCAAAAGCTTTTAACATTTCTGCAATGAACGTCCAGTTTAGTTTATCATAGGCTTTTGATAAGTCTAGTTTTAGAAGCATACATGGGATTTTCTCTCTTTTAAGGGAATGAATTGGTTCATTAACTAGAACAATGTCGTCCATAATTTGACGACCTTCCACGAACCCAGCTTGCTCAGGAGAAATAATTAATGGAAGAAGAGGGTGCATCCAGTTTGCTATAACCTTTGTAATAATTTTATAGATCACATTGCAGAGAGCTATGGGTCTAAACTTTCTAGGATCCTCTGTTCCAGTTTACTTAGGAATAAGCATGAGAAAGGTGGCATTAAGAGCTTTGAGAATATTCCTGGTCTGTCAGGAATCTTCCACAATTGCCAGGACCTCCACCTTCAGCCAATCCCAGCATGAGTGAAAGAAGTTTGTGGTGAAGCCATCCGGTCCAAGTGCTTTGTCATCCACCATTTGTTTGATGGATTCATCAAGTTCCTCCATTCTGATTTCCCCCATAAGGAGTTTGTTGTGGGATTCCATGAACAGTCTCGGAATGTGGCAGAGAACCTTCTCCCTTTCTGCTTGTCTATTAATATTAGGCTCATTCAGAAGGTCTTCGAAGTGATCTTCCAGTGTCTGCTCTAATTCAAGTTGAGTTTCCACTACATTGCCATCTTCCTTCTTGAGCCTCACCACCCTGTTCCCATGATGGTGTTGGATGGTGGCTTTGTGAAAGAACTTGGTATTACGCTCACCATCTTTTAGCCAATGGATTCGAGATTTTTGCTTCCATAGGAGTTCCTCCTAGTGTTCTTTGAGGTTGAGTTCCTGCAAAAGATTTTGCTCCTGATTTTTTAACTCCGCAGTATAACCCTATGTCATAGCCTCCTTTTGAACTTCCTGTAGTTTAAGGTCAAGTATCTTCTTACCTTGGAAAATATTTCCAAAGATGTCTTTATTCCACTTCTTTATTTTTCCTTTGAGGTATTTTAACTTTTCCTGGAACTGATACATCTTAGTTCCCATGATCAGGTCACAAGTCTGCCACCACTGACACAATTGATCAGAAAAATCAGGGTGCAGAAGCCAGAATTGTTCAAACCTAAATAATCGACGAAGGTTTTCTCCTATCCTGTGCCATTCCAAACAAATCGGCCAGTGATTCGAGCCTGCCGATGGCAGCACTACCGCAGTCAGATCCCCGCCTCCCATCATGATGGATTCAGAGACCAAAAATCTATCTAGTCTAGAAGCAATGCTTCTGTCTCCTCCTCTTTTATTATTCCATGTGTACAGGCCATTGGAGGTTTTGACATCGATCAACGCCAAATTTTCGATTACCTCCAAAAATTCCTCATTACTGGGATGAAGACAACGTCGACCTCCACGTTTCTCTTCAAGATTTCTGATTAAATTAAAATCTCCTCCTATTATCCAAGGCCTGTCACCAGTCTCTCTTTTGAGATTCCTAGTGGAATTCAAGAAGGAACTCTTTTGGTTTGCCAGAGAAGGTCCATAGACATTAGACAGAAAACCTCTGACTCTGGTTCCTAAAATATGAAAAGCATCCAATAAGGTAAAGTTTGAAGACATCCAATTAGACAGACTTACTTCTTTAGGGTTCCAAAGAATTCCGACACCCCGGCCGCACCGGTAGCATCTATTGCAACCACATTGCAGTGTTTCCAGACTTTCTTCACGATGGCTTGAAGATCAAGTTCCGAACACTTAGTTTCTTGGAGAAAAATAATAGCAGGTTTCTCAAGTTCAATTTTCCGTCGTAAGAGGCGGTGTAACATCCCAAAAAAATCACAAAAATTTAAAATTTTTCTACGTGACAATTAATGCTATTTAATAAGTGTGGAATAGAACAAAGCATCAAAATTTATCCCTCTGTAATAAATACCATGCTAGCTTATCGTATAAGAATTTGCGACTCACAAGATTATGTTTTTGTCTTGATGTTATTAATACTACTGCATCTTATATTATTCATGTTTTGATTTATGAATCAGTTATCTTTGACTAATATAATTTTATTGATTAATGAAGGGGTCCTACGGACGCCCCGAGGCTTACTTAGCATTTGTGCTAAAGCATGTGATTTCGTACTTGTGACAGTTTACAGGTAAGAGTTTAAAGTTGCGACAAGTAGTCAAACAGTTTTCTGTGAATCTCTTTTGTCATTAATTGAAGAGATATAAACTGTGGACATTCTACCGGTGAGAATCTTGGTCCGAGACTAATAATCAAGTTGAAAATTTCTTACCAAGATTGTTGATGTAAACAGTGCATCTTTCCTTCTGTACTTTGTAATTTTGTAATTAAATCATAAGAAGGTCTATAATGATCGTAACTCAGCTCTATACTTAGATCTATAAATAATTTCCATTTGATTTCCATGTGTAGTTATACGTGACTGTCGATCATTTGCCTATAGTCATTGTGAAAGTTCTAAGTATAGTCATTGTGATAAAGCCTAGGGACTATACTCTACCATGGTGATAATAACTTGGTTTTAATGACAAGTCTTATACTTCACTATGCATTAGAATGTATGTAATTAATGCTAAGTCTTTTGTAATGTAATTGACCCCTTAAGCAACAATAACTTCTATGCTATTTATATTGTATGCTTTTCCTTGGATCATTTCATTAGATTATTTGCATAATGTTGAAATACTAACCAACTATTTTATAATTAGTCTATATATAATATTTGTGTGTGTGCAATGTCATGACTCTATTGATACTATAACTTTGGTGAAATATATTGTGGTTTTTGTGCACTTTTCGTGATCCTAAGTGACACTTATACAAACTTGGTGGAAATCCTATCTGACCCTTAACTTGATGTTACAAGGGTGATATATCACGACCATACTATAACCGTATCCAAGTTGTTTGATATGTATGTTATTATGGTTTACAGGTTGGCGAATGTGATTGTATCTTAAGCATTGAATGCTTACAACCAACGAGAATAGTGGGATTCTCTCGTGGATGGCTTAGTAAGCTTGTTTCACGTGTAAGAGCTTTGGTGTAAAAACTGAGTGTTGAGTTGTAACTCAATGAAGGTTTAAAACGTTTCCAAGCTGGCTCCTTCGTGGATTTGGTACTGATAGCTCATTAAATGTGGTAACTGGCTGGTGATTTCGTAAATCCCACCGATGATCTACACCGTTAATCTTGGCAGGGATTTCAATGATGTGGTTAAACCCTACCTTTGCTGCATTCGAAGAGTTTATTATGTTCATTGTCATTTGGTAGTGGTAGCTCTGTGTGGCTGACAGGATGAGGGTATGTCGTCTTGTTGTTTTGGCCTGTGGATGCGTTGCTCTAGAGTCTTGAACTCGTAACCTATGTAAATTTATAGAGACGAGCTCTCTCTAGTTTTTGTGCAGTGATGAATGTCTTGGATTTGCAATCTTAGAGTTGGTCTTTGGGTGGTTCGATACCCCGAATTTTTGATGGTTTGTTGGGTTTGAAAAGAATGGATCAGGGCCTTGCCACAGTTGCTACATTTCTTGGCACTGTGTTACTGTGCTCAAATAGTTGATGGTTTTGTGTTGACTTTGGCTATATCAGCATTTGACGAAGTAGGGTTTATCATTGTAGTCGCAATGTCTCGGCGTTCATTGTTTCTACGGCTATCATTAAAAGGTAATGTGTCTGATGTCCTTCATTGTAATGTTCATACAATAGTCCTAACGGTTATTAAATTTCGATACTGTAATCTTTTCCTTCTGAGATACTGTTTTAACCACACTCGTATTGTTTTTGCAGGTGTAGTACGCAATGGCTCATCGATTCTGGGCGTTGAAGGTCGGAATATAGCTATACCAACCAGTAAGCCTCGGCGGTTGCTCTGGAACTTTGTGTAAAAGATGATGGCAGACTGTTTAATGTTCTGTGTGTTGTGTTTTTAACTCAGAGAGTTTTGTAAATAGGGTTTGTAAACCTTTTTAAAAGTATGGGGAGGATAATACCTCGGCCCACAGGAAAAGCCGTAAAGAATGTGAAATGTAAATTCTGTTGGTTAAGTTTCGAGCTCCGACGAGTTTGTCAATGAGAAGAATTTTTTACAAACTTATGTTGCTATGGTTGTGTTACTTCGTCGTTTTGGACTTGGTCTGTGATCATAACCTATAGCTCGTCTACAATGTGAGAATGTATATTTTTTTAACATCCCTCTGTGTTTATCGTGATCATAAAATGATGGGTGAAAGTTTTGTGAGATAATAATATGACTGTTTGTTTTTCTAGGAACAATTGATAGATGAATGTATTTATGAAGGCTTATGACCTGTATGCACTTCGTTTATTTGTAACAATGTTGCTGTGTCTTAAAAAAAATAAAAATTCCCAGAGTTAGGGTTTAGCTTTCGTTTCGGAATGTAAAGTTTAATAATGCTTTTTGTTGAGGTCTTGGCATAATTCTATGTTCACTATTTTGTTTGGAATTCTCCTACAGACGTTTTGATTTTGTGTGTAGTTCAAAGTTTGGGGCTTGGCCCGAGAACGAAACCTATAACTTGTCAATTTAAAAGTAGAAAGAAAAATGTGTGTTAACAGACCTCTGCGTTCGTATTTGATGAAATATACAAACAGTTTGTACAACTAGGTTTGACATACCGATGCTATCGTTTTCCGTTATGGACTAAGAATTTATGGAAGTTTAAACAATGGAAAAGGGAAACGTATGCTATAAATGAATATTGAAAAGAAATACTACTACTGTCATTCAAATAATGGTTATATGTTGTGATACTTGATAATATTCGGCCTAAGTGCAGCTTCATCGAAACGTAAGAATTGTGTGTGTGTTCTATCTAAGAGCCTTGTCAAAGGTTAGGGTTTAAGATACTAAGTTCGAGTTTGAAACCGTGATGAAATGAATAGATGGATTTCTCCACTGTATGATGTTGAAAACCATGATTGGATTCTGTATAAATTGTAACAAATCTGTATTATAGTGAGAATTGTATGAAAGAGAGATACGAAATTTAAAAATGAGAATGTTGACTATAGGCTGATGGTTGATAACTGTGTTAGGATTATGACAAAAATGATAAATTTTTTGATTTCTGCTATGTAGTTTATGGTATAAAACAATGTATAAATACATACATGAAATAATTGGAAATCCTTGTTGTTTGTAGAAGAATTATCATTCTGTTGTATATTGAAAGTAAATCTATATTTAACCTAACATAAACATATACATTTTAGCTACTAAATGCAGAAAACAATTCTTATTGTTAGAATAAAAATCTATTTATTTGAAATAGAGATATTTATAAACAAGGAAACATTGCATGTAAATTAGGAAAATAGTTATCTAAAAATAATGATAATGAGGGCACTGTAGATGTATTTACAGGAATTAAACATTAAGTATAAACTTGAAAAATTTATAATAATTTAATCTTCTCATTCACTCGATTGTTTGCTTATCTTGATCTATTCTACTTAATCTGTCTCTGTACTAGAGTACGATGTTGTTCCTTTTTGCATGGGGAAAAATGCAGAGACTAATTTATTCAATCATTTCTATTTATACAGAATTATTAAAATATTCAGGAAAACTAAAATGAACTTTATGAAATAAACAGTAAAAGCTAGTAGATAACGGAACTTTAAAATATACAGAAATAGATAACAGAACTTTAAAATTTACAGAAATAGATAACAGAACTTGAAAATAAAAATAGATAAGATAATAGAAACTATAAAAGACAATAGGATGACAAACACCCAATGAGGCCCATTCCTCCCAACCTGCTTCAGAAGAAGCATCTCATCTACTGACTTCTAATGAACCCCCGAGCCTGATTACTGATCCAGTAAGTGGGTGGAATCTATGTAGAAGCAAGGCACTCAAAAATACCTTCTCCACTCGGTATCAACCTCCTGAAATAAAATGCCTTCTCCACTCAGCATCAACCTCCTGAACTCAATAAGAGTTTGGCAGACTCACAACATTATCAATAACATAGCATATCCCCTCACCAAATCTCTTGGGTGCAAACACAGCACAACCCCAAGGTAAATTTCCTCGTCAGGAAAAGTGATGAACCTCAGTTCAATATTTGATGGCTATTATATAGACTGCCTAGGTCTTTTAGTGGTCAGTTTGGAATAAATGAGCCTCAAGCTCCAGTCCCATCTTTCAGGGCACTATGACCACATTTCAAGGGAGTTGTCCCATACCAACAGCTAGTTAGTTGCATCATGATGCTGCCACTTGTCCATTGCCTTCTACCCCAGATTTCATTCTACCTAGTGGATCAGTAACCACTCTTTCAATAGTCCTCTTGCGTGTTTGTCTCCTATTTTATTTATTAAATAATAATATATTGTGCAAATTACAGTCATCCTTGGACAACTGTCCAACATAAAACTTTACAACAAAAGTTATCATAATGTTTCTTAACACAAAATGTTTTCCCACAAATAGGGTATGTTACAAACACCCCCTCTTAAGCTCAACATCATCCTCGATGTTGCTTATTCATCATCAAGTTCCTCATGGAACAAAACGGGATATGTTGCCCGCATATTACTTTCCAGCACCCAAGTAGCTTCATCAGGGCTAAGGTGCTTCCATTGCACCTTTACATGCCCTATGGTGCGATTCTGAAGCATGATTTCCCTCCGGTCTAGAATACAGTCCGGTTCCACCTGAAAATATCCTTCGGGTTCCACCTGTATGTCATTCCAATTCAGCACATGAGTAGCATCGTGCACATACTTCTTTAAAATAGAAACGTGAAAAACATTGTGGATTTTTAAATTGTATGGCAATTCCAATTGAAATGCAATAGATCCTATCCTTGATAGGATTTCGAATGGTCTACAATACCTTGGTGCTAATTTACCACAACTCCCAAGCTTCAAAGAACTTTTCTTGGGCTTTACCTTTATAAAAACATGGTCTCCTACCTGAAATTCTCTTTCTGTGCATTTTAAATCAGCATAGCTTTTCTACCGATCTTGGGCAACTTTCAAGTTACCTTGAACCTGTTTCACGGTTAGCTCCATTTCTTTCAATAAATTTGGTCCTAACATCAACTGTCTACAGGATTATCCCAAGAAATTGGAGTACAACATTTCCTTCCATACAAAATTTCAAATGGACTTAACTTAGCAGATGCTTGATAATTATTATTGTAGGCAAATTCTTCTAAGTGCAAGTAATCTTCCCACTTAGATGGCTGATCTTTAACATACAATCTTAACATGTTTTCCAAAATCTGATTTACTCTTTCTATTTGACCATCAGTTTGTTGGAAAGAAGCGCTGAAATTTAATTTAGTATTTAATCCTTTAAATAGTGCTGTCCAAAAGTTACCAGTGAACTTAGAGTCTCGGTCTAAAATAATTACCTTTGGAATCCCATGCAAGCGAAAAAATTGCTTCATGAAAATATATGCAATGTTAGAAGCCGTGAAAGTAGTTTTAACAGGAATAAAATGAGCAGCCTTTCTAAGTTTATCAACAACAACCATAATTGAGTCATTCTGCTTCTGAGTTTTAGGCAAACCTGTAATAAAGTCAATGCTTATAATTTTCCATTTCCATTCTGGAATTGGTAAGGGCTGCAATATCCCAGCTGGATGTTGATGTTCAACTTTAATAGTCTGACAGTCAAAGCATCTAGCTATATATTCAACAACTTCACTCTTCATGTTGGGCCAAAAATACTCCTTTCTTAGCATACTTATCATTTTCTGATAACCAAGATGCCCTGAATAAGGACTCTTGTCAACTTCATCTAAAATCAACAACTTAACCTTTGAAAAATTAGGCACATAAATTCTATTTTTGTAAGTTAAGAAGCTTTTTTCATTAATTTTGTAATCTGTTATAACATTTTCAGATGAATTTTCAGCCACTTTATCAAGTAATTTTTGGTAATTTTTGTCTTGCTTAATTCCTTCTTCAATCTGATTTTTCAGATCAGTTTTAAAAGTACTGATTGCTGTCACAAAACTCAATCTAGCATTTATGCTCAATGCATCAGCAACCTTATTCTCCTTGCCATTAATGTGATGGATCTCAAAATCGTACTCGCTAAGGAAGGCTAACCACCTAGCTTGCCTTGCGTTTAGATTTGTTTGATCCAATAAATACTTTAAACCCTTATTATCAGTCATTAAAATGAATTTTCTTCCAATCAAGTGATGGCGCCACATCTTTAGAGCATGTATCATGGCTTCCAACTCAAGATCATACATTGCATAATTATTTTCATGTATTTTTAACTTCCTTGACTCAAAAGCAATTGCATGGCCTTCTTGACTTAAGACCCCTCCAAGTCCTTCGTTGCATGCATCCGTGCATACAACAAAATCCTTATTAGGATTTGCAATTTTTAAGATGGGTGCAGTAGTTAACAATTATTTTAACTTATTAAAACTATCTTGACACTTTTGATCCCATACGAATTTCTTCCCTTTCTTCTGCAAAGAAGTGATGGGGTTAGCAATTCTAGAGAACTCTTCAATAAACTTTCTATAACAACCCGTTATTCACTGGGGTGGCAGGTGCGGGTGGGATTCTTTTTGATCCCGGCGGAAATAAAATCGCAGACTTTGCTTGGGGACTAGGCAGGAAAACTAATAATGAGGCTGAATGGTTAGCTCTTATCTTCTCCTTAGAAATGGCCTCCAACTACAGCATAGCCAATCTCAAAATCTATGGAGATTCAAGGCACGTCATCCAAATCATGCGAAGAGGATATGCCTCACCAGGCTCAAAAGCAGATAGATACTTGCAAAGAATTAAGACCATTTCTTTATCTACAAAGGCCTCCTTCTTCCATATCCTCCGAGAGAACAACAGGGTGGCGGACTTAGCTGCAAATCAAGGAATCGCGCTCACAATTGGGCAAACTAAGGACCACAAAGGAGACTTAGGATTTCATTATATCCCCTAACTTTTCAATGTCTTGGTCCCTTGAAGTTGTGTTGTGGATTTTGGTTAGGGATTTGGCCACAAGGGTCCATCCACACCCTTTGCCAAACTTTGGCCTTCCCCTCTCCTCGTTTTCATACCCGAGCTCGTCCTCCTCGTACCTTTTCCCTCGCTCCTCCATCTGCCCTCCCGTCCTTTCCTCCACCTGTCCCCTTGATCTTCCCCCCGGTGTCAGCTCCCACGGGGCTTCCTTAACTCCCCCATCCGCCCTCCCTACTCCTCCTTTCGCGATGGTTCTTCCTCCCCATCTCCCCGACTCTCTGAGCCGTTTGTCTCTCGAGGAGTTTGCCCCTTCTGCTCCTCGTCTTACGCAGGTGGAAATTTGGGATAGGGAGCTTGCCCCTTCTGCTCCTCGTCTTTCGCAGGCGGTTAATTGGGATACAATGCCGTCTATCAGGGCGGCCATTGCTGCTTTAAGCAGAACCCTGATAGACATCAAATTTGCAGTCCGAAGAACCTACGAGACGGTCTGCTCCAGCGTGAACCAGAACTCTGATATGGCGTCGGTCATTAAGCACGTCTGCACCCAGTTGTCCTGCCAGGATTCCAGGATTGATGACCTGGAACGAAATATCATAGAATTAATGGGAAAAGTTGACAGAATTCAGGAAGATTTGGCTGTTTACTTCAAAGCGACGCAGGGTAGCTGGATACATGAGAATACAACGGTGAACCAGGAAATAAATCAGTTGAGGGCGGACGATTCGTCTGTCAAGCTCAGGAAGAAAGGCTAGCCTAGCCCAGGTTTCATAAAAATTTTGTTTTGGTTAATGTATTTTTGTAAACTTCTCTGCAATCAGTTTGTAAAGGTGTATGCCAGCTCTATGCTGGACATTTTCAGGAAGGCCAAACTTAGAGACTACAATATAATGCAGATAGTTTTGGTAGTGTTAGCTGGGCCTATCATCTCAGCTCCGTTAAAAACTCTGTTTGAAAGCCTGTAATGAATAGCTGTGCACAGCTTTATAAATATTATCTTTTCCCTGTTACTGTTAAAAAAAAACAACCCGTTATTCCCATGAATGGCCGTGCATCAGTCACGTCTTTTGGGACAGGCCGTTCATTAATTGCTTTAATTTTATCAGGATCAACAGAAATACCATCTTTAAAAATTATATGACCGAAATACTGAATTTTACCTTTATAAAAATCACACTTACTAAACTTAGCGTAAAGCTGATGATCTCTAAGTACTTGTAAAATGATCTTTAAATGTTCGTCATGCTCTTCTTTAGTTTTTGAATAAACCAGGATATCATCAATGAATACTACTATGAACTTATCCAAATATTTATGCAGAACGTTGTTCATTAAACACATGAACACTACCGGTGCATTTGTTAGCCCAAAAGGAATAACTACGAACTCGTAGTGTCCATAACGCGTTCTGAATGCAGTTTTGAATATGTCATCGTCTTTTATCCGGACTTGATGATAACCTGACCTTAAGTCAATTTTAGTGAATATCTCTGCTCCGCGTACTTGATCAAATAGATCATCTATGTGGGGTAAGGGATACCGGTTCTTAATTGTCATTTTATTAAGCTGACGGTAGTCAATGCACAAATGCATGGTACCATCCTTCTTTTTAACAAATATTATTGGTGCTCCCCAAGGGGACACACTGGGCCTTATGTAGTTTTTATCTCTTAATTCTTTCAGCTGAGATTTTAACTCATTTAACTCCAGAATATTCATCCTATACGGGGCCTTTGAGTTTGGTACCGCACTAGGTACTAACTCAATGGTGAAATCAAGTTCTCTTTTCAGAGGTAATCCTAGAATTTCTTCCGAGAATACATCAGAAAAGTCCTTAAGGATGGGAATATCCTCTAGTTTTAACTTGTCTTCTTTAGATGTACATTCATCATTAACAACATTAACATAAAACAATTTACAACCTTTTCTGGCAGCTCTCTTTACTTGTAAGGTAGAAATATGCCTTATGGAAATCTGCCTATGAATTCCTTTTATTGTTTCTGAATTACCTTCATTATTTATATAAGTAAAAGATTTATCATAACAATTCAATATAGCTCTATGTTGTTCAAGCCAATCCATGTCAATCAACAAATCATATGAATCTAAGGGTAAAACATTCAGATTAACTTGTGTTTTCAGCTGATTTAAAAATACTTCACAATTCTGGACATAATCTGTAACCTTTCTTTTAGTTCCTGTTGCAAGCTGAACTAACCATGCATTATCAAATTTTTATGTTTTTAGCTTGCAACGGTTTACTAAACTAGGTGAAATATAACTTAGAGTTGCACCTGGATCTATTAAAATAGAAATAGACTTGTTTTGTATCATACCTTCAATTTCGACCATGGATGTTTGATGGTCCGCTTGACGGTTCTCCAATGCTGCATTTATCCTGGGCATTTCTCTTGCGATATCTCCAACTGTAGGTTCTGCTTACATAGTGTGAATATTGTTGGCTGTCCTTTTGTTGCGTGGGAAATATGCTCTCTTATGTGGTCCACCACATTCATAGCACTTTATGGGTCCTTTCTGCTCAGCATACATGTTGTTATTATTATTATTATTGCTGTGATTATTATTATTAGGTACATTTCTTGTAGCAGTAGAGTTCTGAGATGTATTATTCCGATAATTATTAGGAAAATTTCTGTTATTAAATTTTTTCTTAAAACCTCCAGCATTCTAATTAAAATTTTTCTTTTTATAATCATACTGATTATTCTTACTGTTCTTCCAGCCAGTTGTTCCTTCTCTTTTTCTATTTTGGTCAAAACAAAAATTTGCCTTCCTCATGGCTTCTTCCAAAGTGGAAGGATTATCATACTCAATACGATCTTTTATATTAAAAGGTAAACAACTGAGAAACCTTTGTACTTTAGGCTTTTCCTCAACCATGTAGGGTACGTACCTCAGCAAGCTTAGGAACTTGCTGCACATTTCTTTCATATTCATTGTACCCAACTTTAAATCGTAAAACTCTTTTGACTTATCTTCAAAGTACTATTCCGATAAAAACTTCTTTTCAAACAAACTTTTAAACATAGTCCAAGTTACTTCTTTTTCTTTTATGCTCTTGATTCTTTTAAGATCCTGCCACCAGATATCTGCCTTTCCGATCATATTGTAAATAGTCATCTTGGATTTCAGTTGAGAAGAGTAATCATAAATACTAAAGTACTTTTTCATTCCAGACAGCCAAGCTTATGCTGTCTCACCCTTCTCACTTTCGCCATTAAAAGTAGGTGGCTTAATCTTTTTAAATTCTCCAGTAATCTGTTCATGATGCTTATGTTTTCTTTTTTTAGAGCAGCATTCACTATTACTGTTGTCATAATTCATGTCTTCATTACTTGAATCAAATTTAGAGGATGAGTAACTGTTCCTTTTATCATTTATTGTTTTCTTATGCTTATGTTGGTGGGACATTATTTCAGAATCAACCCTTAATTCTGATTTTCTGCCTCTTTCATCACTATGACAGTTTCCTCTTAAATTCTATTGTAACTCTTCCTGTACCTTTAGGATCCATTCATTTTCTTCTTTAACAGCTTTTAACTCAGATTTTAAATCATGTACAGTGCGTAAAATTTCAGAAGAATGGCTTTTTAACTCAACATAAATTCCTTCAGTGTTATTATGATTAATACGTTCATTACGAGGAGATCTGTCCTCTGCTGATTCCTCTGGTATTTCCATACCTGCAAGTAAAGGTAAATCTGTTCTGTGCAAAAATAAAATTAAATTACAAAAGTTAGTAACATAAACTTTCTGATTATTTTTCTGTTTGCGCACATGAGCCTCATTCAGGCCTAGAGTTTGAACTTGCGCTCTGATACCACATGTAACATCCCGAAAAAATCACAAAAATTTAAAAAATTTCTACATGACAATTAATGCTATTTAATAAGTACGGAATAAAACAAAACATCGAAAGTTATCCTGCTGTAATAAATACCATGTTAGCTTATCGTATAAGAATTTGTTACTAACAGGATTATGTTTTTGTCTTGATGTTATTAATACTACTGCATCTTCTATTATTGATGTTTTGATTTATGAATCAGTTATCTTTGACTAATATACTTTTATTGATTGTGTTAGGATATTTAGACACCTAGGAGTTAGTTAATATCAACTTGTGTAATATATCCGTTAGGGATAGTGTGTTTTTTTAGTATGCATTAGTATGCATTTGTAAATACTTAATCCGACGGTCACGATATGTTTCCGACATAGAGTGATCCGACGGCTCAACTTCTCTTAGATCAAACCTAACCTTGATTCGTGGCTTAACACCCGATTGGTCCATGATCTCTATTTAAAGAGCATGGAGGGTCATTGTTTAGTTGATCGATTATAAGAAGCTTATTTGTAACTTTCTTTTTTTGCATAATAAATTCTCCCATAGAAGCTATTTGGCCAGGGCCGTGGAGTGTTTCCCTCAAGAGGGTTTAAACCACGTCAAAACATCGGTGTGTTGATCTGTGATCTGTTTGTGTGAAGTGGTTGCTCTTGGTGTTCGGTCCTTTGGTAGTACCCTGTGTACTCGAACATGGTATCAGAGCTTTTATGAAGTGTCGCTTCCGGTTATGATCTAGATCTTGAACTGTTGTTGCCGAAACTCGAAAGGGTTTCTAGTTCTGGTATTTCTGTGCATTTCTGGGTTGTGGGAGGTGTTCCATTGCATCCAGAGCATCGTTTCCATTGGAAAATAGTTTTCGTTTGATCGAAAACGGTTCCCGGTTGCTCCAGAAACGCGTATTTCATCAGATCTGAAGGTATAATGTTACAGTGACGCATTTTTTTTATTTCGTTTTTTAATAAGAAAAAATCTCATATTTCATTTTTTCTACTGTTAGATTTTTTTGGGTTCAGATTGTTGCTTTCCCGTCTGCGTATGCTCTTTGCCGTGCACCTTGAGCGATCTCGGCAAATCAGAAACAGAAAGGGAAAGGGTTTTTCTCGGCTGCGTATGCTCTTTGCCGTGCACCTTGCGCGATCTCGGCAAATCATAAACAGAGAGAAAACGTAGACTTTCCGGGCAAGCTAACAAGATCTAACTCCACAAGTGTGGAAAAGTTTTTTTTTTGTTTCATTTTGTGGTCTGTTTTGCAGGAAAAAGGGCAAGCACGCAAACCGAGCAAGAAGAGTAAAAAAAAAAAAAAAAAAAGCCCCCTTCCTCATTCCCATATTTTACATACCTTTTAATCTAGCTCACTTGGTTCAAAGTTGCTTTATTCCTTAATAAGTCTTGAGTTCAAGTCTTAGGAAGTTACTTTTAAAAAGAAAAGTGCATGCAATTTCTATTTTCAAGTTACTTTATTGTAAAAGTGCATCTCACTTAAATAATAAAAAATAAAAATACAAGTGAGTCACTTAAGCTTTTTATTTTTTGTTGCACTATTTAAAAGTAATATCATTGTAAAAGTGAAATCATTTTTTTTACAAAAGTGATTCACTTAAAAACAATTTTTTTGTAAAGTGATTGTCAAAAGGTTCATCTTGGGAAGAGGGGGGTTCCTTTTTTTTTGCTGGACATTCTCTAGCTGCCACGTCACTATTGGGGACATCTTCACCAGTTTCTTTGTTCAAAGCATAACTTCATCATACAGAGTCCGTTTTCAGTGCCGTTTTTTTTGAAACCGCCTATTTTTTCGAGATCTTCACATCCAGACTATTGGCTTCTATTTTTACAGCCATTAATTTACAAATATGGCCGCCTCTTGTGATCTTCTACTTAACAGTTCCAACTATTTCTCATGGAAATCTCGTATGGAGGATGTTCTACGAAGTAGGGGACTTTTCAGAATTACAACAGGGAAAGAAAAAGAACCCACTGATGATGATAAGAAAATAAAATGGGCAAATAGATGTGATGAAGATCGTGGATTGATTGGGATGTCAATCTCTACTGATTTGCGATTCCACATATCTGGAATTGATGAACCTAATACTGCTTGGGACAAGTTGGAAACTGTGTTTGGTAAACACAATGAAATTCGAGGTCACCAACTCGAAAATGAGTTGATTTCTTTAAATCCAAGTGACTTTTCATGCATTCAAGATTATTTATCTAAGTACAAAACTCTCAAGCTTTTATGTGCAGAATGTAAGATTGAGAGGGAAGACAAACAATGCATTTATCATATTCTTTCCAAACTTGGACCTGCATATTCTGTTTTTGTATCTACATTTTACTCCATGAAAGCATCCTTGAATGCAGCTAGCTATCAAGAGCCTAGTCTTGAATCCTTTTGTGATTCCTTGATTAGAGAACAAGATAAACTCATTCACCTTGGAATAATCAACAATGCAGATACATATGGGAAAGCCTTATTGTCCCAACAGAAAGAAAAGTCCAAGCCTCCTAAGAAACAAAATTTTCACAATAATAAGTCAAACAAGGGTCCCAAACCCTCTCAGTCAGCTCCTTCTTTAAAAAATGACAAAGGATCCAAGCCAAAAGGAAAGAAGACTGAGCGGCATTGCAACTATTGCGGGAAAGATAATCATGATGAATCAAAGTGTTTCAAGAAGATGGCAGCCTTGGAAGCAGCAATGAAGAAGCACCACATCAGCCTATATTCGCCATCAGAATCTACCTCTCATGGACATGCACTTTGTGCTTCTGGTTATTCTTATAATGCATCTTCTTCTTCTACTTCAAATGAATGGCTCATTGATTCTGGAGCATCTTATCATATGGCTAAGGATCAAGCCATCTTTTCTACTATGCATGAATGTAACACCAAACAAATATTTGTTGGTGATGATAGATCTCTAAGTGTTGTAGGAGCTGGAACAGTTCCAGTAGATAATGGTCATTTTAGTGATGTACTATGTGTTCCAAGAATTTCCTGCAATTTGTTATCAGTCTATCAGATCACTCATTCTGGTGAAGGTAAAACTGTGACCTTTACACCTCACCAAGTTGTAATCAAATATTTTAAAGATCCTCAACAGGTCCTAGCTACCGGAATTGTTGATGATATTACCAGGTTGTACAAGTTTAACAACTTTGGGTCATCACCTTTCCCTTCAGTTTTTGTTGCTCATAGTGATAACTTGAGCAAACTTTGGCATGAGCGATTTGGTCACTTAAATTATCGCTCATTGCAACAACTATGTAAAGAAAATATGGTGACAGGTCTTCCGATGGTATCTTGCAGAGATGGTGTTTGTTCCGGTTGTGTACTCGGAAAACATCATCGGGACAGTTTTGACAAACGTGCCTCTTGGCACGCCTCGGTTCCCTTGGAGCTTGTGCATAGTGACTTGTGTGGTCCTCTTCCATCTGCTTCCTTTTCTGGTTTCAAATATTTCATAACTTTCATTGATGATTACACCAGACGCACTTGGGTTTATTTCCTAAAACTTAAGAGCGAAGTATTTAACATGTTATTGGCCTACAAGGCCCTTGTTGAAAAACAATCTGGTCATCAAATTATTAAGTTAAGATCTGACAATGGAGGAGAATATGTTAACAAACAATTCACTACTTTCTGCACTGAACAAGGCATCCAACAACAGCACACTGTTCCATATACACCACAACAAAATGGTGTAGCTGAGCGGAAGAACCGCACTTTAAAAGAAATGGCTAATTGTATGATCCAATCTAAGGGACTAAGTCTTCAATTTTGGGCTGAAGCCATACATTGTGCAAATTACATAGTTAATCGCACCCCCACAAAAGCATTACAAGGTATAACACCGGAAGAAGCATGGAGTAAAATTAAACCTGATGTAAGTCACTTTCGTGTGTTTGGTAGTGAAGCATGGGCTCACATTCCAGATGAAAAACGGAAAGCATTGCAGCCTAAAAGTGAAAAGTGCATATTTGTTGGATATTCTGAAGATGTAAAAGGTTATAGACTTCTTCAACCACATTCTCATGCTATAATCATTAGAAGAGATGTTAAATTTGATGAAAATATCTTGGCCTGCGAGCCTAACTCGGAGAGTGTGCCATCTTTGGCCTACGAGCCTGATTCGACGTTTGTGCCTTCTTCTTCTTCTTCCAACTTCCTTGACAGGTTTCCAACTCCAGTTTCTGATGATGACAGTGAGGATGAAAATCCACCTCCGCCTGCTCATGTTCCTCCAGTTGCACCAGCACAAGTGCTTCCTCGATGGGTCCATTCAACATGTGAAGCAGCTGGTGATCTTGCCGGTAATCCTAGAGATCAACGTCGAACACGTTCTCAGTTTCAGTGAGCCTCTTCTCTTTTGGCTCAAGTTTCCGAGAATCATGATCCAGAAACTTTTGCAGAAGCTTCAGGGAATCCAGATTGGGATGCAGCCATGGATGAAGAATATCGTTCCTTAATGGCAAACAATACTTGGGATCTTGTACCTCTTCCAAAAGGAAGAAAACTTGTCAGATGTAAATGGGTCTACAGAACTAAGTATGCATCAGATGGAAGTGTTGAAAGACTTAAGGCAAGGTTAGTTGCCAAAGGTTTTTCCCAAGTTGAAGGGATTGACTACAATGAAACCTTTGCTCCCGTCGCCAAAATGAACTCCATCCGCCTTGTTCTTTCCCTTGCAGCCTTACACAACTGGGAAGTCCATCAAATGGATGTCAAGTCTGCCTTCTTACATGGTGATTTACAGGAAGAAATTTACATGGAACAACCTCCTGGCTATGTTCAGAATAACTCTATCCTTGTCTGCCGCCTTAAGAAATCCTTATATGGCCTTAAGCAAGCTCCTAGAGCTTGGTATGCCAAAATGGATAACTTTCTCCTTGACACTGGTTTTTCTAGATGCCATTCTGACCCCAATGTCTATACCAAGAAAGTAGGAAACCATCTCATCATACTTGTTCTATATGTTGATGACCTTATTCTTACTGGTAGTGACCCTAAGCTTATAACCCATGTGAAATCCAGTCTTAAACAAACTTTTGAAATGTCAGACTTAGGACATTTGCATTATTTTCTTGGTCTCCAAGTTCTGCAAACCAAAGAAGGAATCTTTCTTTCTCAGTCTAAGTATGCTTGTGACCTTCTTCGTCGCTTTCACATGGAAGATTGTACACCAGCTCCTTCTCCCTTCCAGTCTGGAGTCAAACTTTCTGCCACTTGTACTTCACCTGAAGTAGATGCCACCTTGTATCGTCAGCTTGTTGGTAGTCTTTTATACTTGACTCATTCCCGTCCTGACCTTTCCTTTGTCGTTGGTCGAGTTGCCCGTTATATGCAGACACCTCATGAAAGTCACTGGAAAGCAGCTAAAAGAATACTTCGATATATTCGAGGTACAGTTCAGTTTGGGATTCATTACAGTACAGGGGGGAAACCTTTGTTGGTTGGTTTCACTGATTCAGATTGGGCCGGCGATCCTGATGATCGAAAGTCTACCGCAGGTTATGTTTTCAGTCTGGGATCTGGACCTATTACTTGGGCTTGTAAGAAACAACAAGCTCTTGCTCTTTCTTCAGCAGAGGCAGAATATCGAGCAACAGTTAATGCCAGTCAGGAAGCTTTATGGCTTCGACAGATCCTTTCAGAGTTTGGATTCGAGCAGCAGCAGCCTACTCCACTTTGGTGCGACAATCAAAGTGCCATCAAGCTTGCCAAAGATCCAGTTCTACATCAACGTAGCAAACACATTGAGCTACATATGCACTTCATCAGAAATCTTGTTCATGATCGGGTTCTTGAAGTGCTCTTTTTCCCTACAGATGATCAAGTTGCAGACATCTTCACCAAGTCTCTTACAGAAGCGAAGTTTTCTAAATTTCGATCTATGTTAGGAGTTCAGGAACTTGTCATTAAGGGGGGATAGGCTCTAATGCCTCCTTCCTTCTCCTAATAGTGTCACTTTTGTAAATCCTTCAATCCTATCCCAAGTTGTTCTTAAGGGGGGATGTTAGGATATTTAGACACTTAGGAGTTAGTTAAGATCAACTTGTGTAATATATCCGTTAGGGATAGTGTGTTTCTTTAGTATGCATTAGTATGCATTTGTAAATACTTAATCCGACGGTCACGATATGTTTCCGACATAGAGTGATCCAACGGCTCAACTTCTCTTAGATCAAACCTAACCTTGATCTGTGGCTTAACACCCGATTGGTCCATGATCTCTATTTAAAGAGCATGGAGGGTCATTGTTTAGTTGATCGATTATGAGAAGCTCATTTGTAACTTTCTTTCTTTGCATAATAAATTGTCCCGTAGAAGCTATTTGGCCGGGGCCGTGGAGTGTTTCCCTCAAGAGGGTTTAAACCACGTCAAAACATCGGTGTGTTGATCTGTGATCTGTTTGTGTGAAGTGGTTGCTCTTGGTGTTCGGTCCTTTGGTAGTACCCTGTGTACTCGAACAGATTGATGAAGGGGTCCTACGGATGCCCCAAGGCTTACTTAGCATTCATGCTAAAGCATGTGATTTCATACTTGTGACTGTTTACAGGTAAGAGTTTAAAGTTGCGACAAGTATTCAACCAATTTTCTGTGAATCTCTTTTTTCATTAATTGAAGAGATATAAACTATGGACATTCTACCGGTGAGAATCTTGGTCCGAGACTAATAATCAAGTTGAAAATGTCTTACTATGATTGTTGATGTAAATAGTGCATCTTTCCTTCTGTAGTTTTTAAGTTTGTAATTAAATCATAAGAAGGTCTATAATGATCGTAACTCAGCTCTATACTCAGATCTATAAATAATTTCCATTTGATTTCCATGTGTAGTTATACGTGACTGTCGATCATTTGCCTATAGTCATTGTGAAAGTTCTAAGTATAGTCATTGTGATAAAGCCTAGGGAATATACACTACCATGGTGATAATAACTTGGTTTTAATGACAAGTCTTATACTTCACTATGCATTAGAATGTATGTAATTAATGCTAAGTCTTTTGTAATGTAATTGACCCCTTAAGCAACAATAACTTCTATGCTATTTATATTGTATGCTTTTCCTTGGATCATTTCATTAGATTATTTGCATAGTGTTGAAATACTAACCAACTATTTTAGAATTAGTCTATATATAATATTTGTGTGTGTGCAATATCGTGACTCTATTGATACTATAACTTTGGTGAAATATATTGTGGTTTGTGTGCACTTTTCGTGATCCTAAGTGACACTTATACAACCTTGGTGGAAATCCTATCCGACCCTTAACTTGATGTTACAAGGGTGATATATCACGACCATACTATAACCGTATCCAAGTTGTTTGATATGTATGTTATTATGGTTTACAGGTTGGCGGATGTGATTGTATCTTAAGCATTGAATGCTTACAACCAACGAGAATAGTGGGATTCACTCGTGGATGGCTTGGTAAGCTTGTTTCACGTGTAAGCGCTTTGGTGTAACAACTGAGTGCTGAGTTGTAACTCGATGAAGGTTTAAAATGTTGTCGATCTGGCTCCTTCGTGGATGTGGTAGTGATAGGTCATTAAATTTGGTAGCTGGCTGGTGATTTTGTAAATCCCACCGTTGATCTTGATAGGGATTTCAATGATGTGGTTAAACCCTACCTTTGCTGCATTTGAAGATTTTATTGTGTTCATTGTCATTTGGTAGTGGTAGCTCTGCGTGGCCGATAGGCTGAGGGTTTGTAGTCTTATTGTTTTGGCCTGTGGATGTGTTGCTCCAGAGTCTTGAACTCGTAACCTATGTAAATTTATAGAGCCGAGCTCTATCTAGTTTTTGTACAGTGATGAATGTCTTGGATTTGCAGTCTTAGAGTTGGTCTTTGGGTGGTTCGATACCCCGAATTGTTGAGGGTTTGTTGGGTTTGAAAAGAATGGCTCAGGGCCTTGCCACAGTTGCTACATTTCTTGGCACTGTGTTACTGTGCTGAAATAGTTGATGGTTTTGTGTTGACTTCAGCTATATCGGCATTTGAAGAAGTAGGGTTTATCGTTGCAGTTGCAATGTCTCGGTATTCATTGCTGCTACTGCTATCATTAAAAGGTAATGTGTTTGAATTCCTTCACTGTAATGTTCATACAATAGTGCTAACGGTTATTAAATTGTGATACTGTAATCTTTTCCTTCTGAGATACTGTTTTAACCACACTCGTATTGTTTTTGCAGGTGTTGTATGCAATGGTTCATCGATTTTGGGCGTTGAAGGTTGGAATATAGCTATATCAACCGGTAAGCCTCGGCGTTTGCCCTGGAACTTTGTGTAAAAGATGATGGCCGATTGTTTAATGTTCTGTGTGTTGTGTTTTTAACTCAG
Source organism: Larix kaempferi (assembly GCA_027924585.1). NCBI lineage: Eukaryota > Viridiplantae > Streptophyta > Pinopsida > Pinales > Pinaceae > Larix > Larix kaempferi. The sequence continues at coordinate 17,020,925 of BSBM01000600.1, forward strand.
AGAGTTTTGTAAATAGGGTTTGTAAACCTTTTTAAAAGTATGGGGAGGATAATACCTCGACCCACAGGCAAAGCCGTAAAGAATTTGAAATGTAAATTCTGTTGGTTAAGTTTTGAGCTCCGACGAGTTTGTCAATGAGAAGAATGTTTTACAAACTTATGTTGCTATGGTTGTGTTACTTCGTCGTTTTGGACTTGTTCTGTTATCATAACCTGTAGCTCGTCTACAATGTGAGAATGTATATTGTTTTAACAACCCTTTGTGTTTATCGTGATCATAAAATGATGGGTGAAATTTTTGTGAGATAATAATACGACTGTTTGTTTTTCTAGGAACAATGGATAGATGAATGTATTTATGAAGGCTTACGGCCTGTATGCACTTTGTTTATTTGTAACAATGTTGTTGCGTCTAAAAAAAATAAGAAAATATTCCCAGAGTTAGGGTTTAGCTTTCGTTTCGGAATGTAAAGTTTAATAATGCTTTTTGTTGAGGTCTTGGCATAATTCTATGTTCAGTATTTTGTTTTGAATTCTCCTACAGACGTTTTGATTTTGTGTGTAGTTCAAAGTTTGGTGCTTGGCCCGAGAATTAAACTTGTAACTTGTCAAGTTAAAAGTAGAAAGAAAAATGTGTGTTAACAGACCTCTACATTCGTATTTGATGAAATATACAAATAGTTTGTAGAACTAGGTTTAACATACCGACGCTATCATTTTCCATTATGGACTAAGAATTTATGGAAGTATAAACAATGGAAAAGGGAAACGTATGCTATAAATGAATATTGAAAAGAAATACTACTACTGTCATTCAAATAATGGTTATATGTTGTGATACTTGATAATATTCGGCCTAAGTGCAGCTTCGTCGAAATGTAAGAATTGTTTGTGTGTTCGATCTAAGAGCCTTGTCAAAGGTTGGGGTTTAAGATACTAAGTTCGAGTTTGAAACCGTGATGAAATGCATAGATGGATTTCTCCACTGTATGATGTTGAAAACCATGATTGGATTATGTATAAATTGTAACAAATCTGTATTATAGTGAGAATCGTATGAAAGAGAGATATGAAGTTTTAAAATGAGAATGTTGACTATAGGCTGATAGTTGATAACTCTGTTTAGGATTATGACAAAAATGATAAATGTTTTGATTTCTACTGTGTAGTTTATGGTATAAAACAATGTATAAATACGTACATTAAATAATTGGAAATCCTTGCTGTCTGTAGAAGAATTATCATTCTGTTGTATATTGAAAGTAAATCTATATTTAACCTAATATAAACATATACATTTTAGCTACTAAATGCAAAAAACAATTCTTATTGTTAGAATAGAAATCTATTTATTTGAAACAGATATATTTATAAACAAGGAAACATTGCATGTAAATTAGGAAAACAATTAGCTAAAAATAATGATAATGAGGACACTGTAGATGTATTTACAGGAATTAAACAGTAAGTAGAAACTTGAGAAATTTATAATAATTTAATCTTCTCATTCACTCGGCTATTTGCCTATCTTGATCTATTCTACTTAATTTGTCTCTGTACTAGAGTACGATGCTATTCCTTTTTGCATGGGGAAAAATGCAGAGACTAATTTATTCAATCATTTCTATTTATATAGAATTATTAAAATATTCAGGAAAACTGAAATGAACTTTATGAAATAAACAGTAAAATCTAGTAGATAACAGAACTTTAAAATATATAGAAATAGATAACAGAACTTTAAAATTTACAAAAATAGATAACAGAACTTGAAAATAAAAATAGATAAGACAATAGAACCTGTAAAAGACGATAGGCCGACAAAAACCCAATGAGGCCTTTTCCTCCCAACCTGCTTCAGAAGAAGCAGCTCATCTACTGACTTCTAATGAACCCCCAAGCCTGATTACTAATCCAGTAAGTGGGTGGAATCTGTGTAAAAGCAAGGCACTCAAAAATACCTTCTCCACTTGGTATCAACCTCCTGAAACAAAATGCCTTCTCCACTCAACATCAACCTCTTGAATTCAATAAGAGTTTGGCAGACTCACAACATGATCAACAACATAGCATATCCCCTCATCAAATCTCTTGGGTGCAAACACAGCAAAACCCAAGGTAAATTTCCTCGTCAGGAAAAGTGATGAACGTCAGTTCAATATTTGATAGCTATTATATAGACTGCCTAGGTCTTTTAGTGATCAGTTTGGAATAAATGAGCCTCAATCTCCAGTCCCATCTTTCACGGCACTATGACCACATTTCAAGGGAGTTGTCCCATACCAACAGCTAGTTAATTGCATCATGATGCTGCCACTTGTCCATTTCCTTCTACCCCAGATTCCATTCCATAGTGGATCAGTAACCACTCTTTCAACAGTCCTCTTAAATGTTTGTCTCCGATTTGATGTATTAAATAATAATATATTGTGCAAATTACAGTCATCCTTGGACACTTGTCCAACATAAAACTTTACAATAAAAGTTATCATAATGTTTCTTAACACAAAATGTTTTCCAGCAAATAGGGTATGTTACAGGCGGATTTTTAGGATACTCTTGCATCCTCTAATGTTCCAAGATGTAATCTGCATCTTATAACCGATTGAGGTTGGAGGTTGCTAGAGCCGCGTCAATGATTGGATATTGGCGAGAGGCCACCGGGTTCCTTCCTATCATCTGAATTCTTTGCATGTTACTTTGCCTGCCTCTTTTCTCACCCCTGGTTATCTTTTTCCCATTGTTCTCTTTGAGAGATTCGGAATTATCTCCAAGGGTTTGCGGTTCTTGGACTTAATGATCGCTTTCTCCAGAAGAGAGACCTGATGAGGTGTTATAAGAATCGGATTTTTGACTATACATGCCGCCTCCAGACATTCCAAATCCTGGTCTTCCAGTTCCATTTCATCTCCACCTTCCTCTTGCGAGGATCCTGCATAGCCTTGAGCATCAACCTCGGATATATGAACAATGTTGTCATCTTTTTTTTCTTTATTTGTTGCTTCTATCTTTTCCTTCGTAGAAATAACTTCAACATATTTTTCTTCTTCCCCTGATTGCAGGACCTCATACCTATTGTGAATCATGGTCTTCTTGTGAATTTCAGGGCCCCTGACCTTCCTGGCTTTCCGCTTCTTTCTAGTAACTCTTTTGAATCCTTCTTGGTACTTTTCCTTCAGAGTCAGTTTTTCCTGCTGGTTGTTTGTTAAGCGAACAATCCTTGAATAGATTCCCATGTTCATGGCATCGCCAACATCGAAACAGGATCTGTTCATAATCAATGGCCTAGAACCAATCTTCATCCTCCCAGGTAAGGTCTATTCCTATCGGAAGGTCTTGGGAGATATCCAAATAGAGGCATATACGAGCATAAGATGTATACCGCATCTTCTTGGTTTGTTCTGAGACTTTTACGAACACCCCCAGCTCATTACCAATCTCTGTTAGTATTTCTTCCTTCCAATATTCAGAAGGAAATGAGTAGAGTCTTATCCAGACCGAGGCAATGGTTAAATTTTCTTTGTCTAGGTTAAACCGTTCTTTCTAGGGGCGGAGATACAGTCCATCCGAATTGAAAAAGTATGGTCCATTGTCAAAAATCCTCGTATGGTCTTCTTCATTAAAGAAAATCACAGTAAAGAAACCTTTAGCTCCCAATTGGAGATTGTAATGTCCCTGAGGCTTCCAGGTTGTGTTGATCCACCACACCAACACTTTCTCAGCTGGCCAGATCCCAAAAAATTTTCCAATAAGTGCATGTTCTTTCATGTGCTAGATATCAGTTCGGATCCTCTCTGATTTTATCAGGAGTTTAGTAATTTTGTGCGCCTTTGGTAGACATTGCCCAAGCTTTCTTGATTCTATCATTGTCTAGACAGAAGTGGCCACACCACTTGTCCCTACCTCAATATTCCCAGTCCCGCTTCCAGGGGTAGGATCTTGGTTTGTCTGCTTTCTTTTTTCCATATTGCCAACAGAGGCCAAGGCCACGCCATCAGTGGTTGTACCCATGTCCTTCCCATACCGCATACCAAGGAGGCCCCAACAGAGACCCCACACCATTACCAAAATAAATAAAAACCTTCAAATCACCGTAATACCTTCCACCTATGTCTGCTCCATCACCTCCGTCAATCAAGCACTTATTCAAGGACTCAATTGTTTTTTTACTAGCTTGATCCACTCTACATAGGCTTAATTTCTATCTTATACTCTCTATATATTCAAGAGCCATAACATACCAGGAATAAAGTAGGTTAGTCTTATTTTGGAGAATAGAGGGCTTGTGGTGGCGACAAGTAAGTAAGAGCATATAGTTGTTGGTGAATCCCACTATGAAGGAAAACAACTGGATGGCAGTTATAATGATGAAGATAACCTCTTAGTAGTAGAGGTCGAAGCACTTGAACCAAATTATGATGGTGAACACCTATCTTATGAAGGTTGGATGAATGTGCTACAACAAAAAGAACTACTAGATGAGTTGTTTTTTGGAAGGGTAATCCTACTTGACAATGAAAACCAAGTAGATGTGTCTTGATTGCAGCAGAAAGACATTGATGTTGGAGCATCCATGGTTGTTGGAAATCTTGCATCAACCAAAAAGATTATACTTTGATGTTGCTTTGGTTTGAATAATGTTTTGAGAAATAAGTTTAAAACATTAGGCCAAAGATTATGTTTTAAATAATTAATCTAATTTTTGTTGCAAATAATATAATAGGAGGTTGTGTAGGAGTGCATTTTTAAAGTCTGAAAAGCAAAAGGAAAACATGTCGTGGATTTTTTTGGAGTTATTGAAATTAATAATGGAACATTTAATGCTTTTTCTAATAGTGGAGAAGCTTTTTCAGTTTCATGGTATAGCCTTTTCAAATGAGGCAAAAATCAGACTTTTGGAAGGATTTAATTTATTTATTTTTAATTGTTGGAGCAACCTTTTTAGTTACATGGTGTAGCATTTTCAAAGGAGGCAAAAATCACATTTTTTGAACTATTTTATTCCAAAAATCACCTTGATTCTTATCATTGTAACCTATTTGCATTGTTGTTCATCCATATTAGGACTGTATAATCTTGTATAATCAGAATTATTAAATTTTGTAAGCATTTGTGCAAGTTTGGAATACAAGATATTGCATCATAGTTGTTGATTTTTGCATTCAAATCATTGGTGTTTGTTTTGTGAGTTTTTAAGAAAGGGTTTTGTGAAAACCCCTCTTGCATTAGTGGTATTAGAGTAGGTTGTTCCCACGGGGGATTCACTTAGTGAACTTGTTACATAGCACGACCATTCACAGGATATTAAAGAATATCCTTAATTTCAATAAATATTGGAAAATGTCTCCTAAAATTGTATTGTTGAAACCCCCTCCCAATATGCCTTTCCAATTAAGAAAACCCCTAGTTTCACCAGATATTGTAGGTATCCATTTTTATCAACCCATTTTTAATACCCCCTTTATATCATATTATTAAGTTATAACAAACATGATCCCTAACACATATTAGTATAAGCAAACAAGATGTTAAATAAAATAATAGTATAGTGCTAATAATGATCCCACCAGGATTGCAGGGGTGACTAATCAATTTGTAGCATTGGATAGTGGAATACCCAACGAAATATTAATGGGGAAGGAAAAATTGTGAAAAAGGAAACCCAGTCATGAGATCAATGTAACAAAGAATGTAAAATACTCATAGTCCAATAGTTAGTGAAATGATTATAAAAGATGAGAATTGCAGATGTTTCACACCGCAGCCTGCCAATCTACCAATTTTATATCATGCAAATACAAGTATAGCCATATAGAGCTCATGTTTTCTATAAACTTAATAAATTGGAGGTATAAATTGATCCCATGATTTGGAGGTATGTGAATCCATCCCACGATTTGGAGGTTATTCCTTAGCCCACCCAAATAAAATAACCCTCAATATTTATATTACTATGTAAAATTAAAAAAAACCCCTTGACCCCTTAATACAAGGCAATATATTTTTGAGTTTTTTAGGAGTATTCAAACCCCTAATATGAATGGACGTGATATGATATTGCCTCGCTAATGAAGCCCCCGTGGTTGTTCCTGAGTATGCAAGTGGAATGCCGAGGTGAAGTAGTTTGCCACAGGACCTCTGAGTTGTGAGTTGTGAGAAAAATTCCTCCCAGAGTAGCACCATGAGGTAGGGGTAGAGGTAGAGGTAGAAACCCTCCCGGTATGGAATATTTTAGAGCCCTTTAGAGGCAAGTTTAGGCATTACAAGAATATTTGCATCGAGGAGTTGATGTTAGAAAAAGAGACAAAGGTGAAGATGAAGCTCAAAGTGAGGAACCATTCAAAGAAGAAGCACGCGATGGAATTGATCTTAGAGAAATTCGATTGCTTGGAGCCATTTCCAAGGTTGGAAAAAGACCTGAGATGGAGGTCTCAAAATTTAATGGAAGCTTAAATCTAGAAAGGTCATAGATTGGATAAATGACATGGAAGAATTATTTGAGTTCAAAGAGATTGAAGAGCTTGACAAAATGAAATTTGTAAAGACAAAACTAAAGGGACGTGCTAGTATTTGGTGGAAAGAAATCCAACTTGAAAGAGGAAGGAGATGAAAGGATAAAATCGTTAAATGGGATAAAATGGTAGAAAATATGAAGATGTAATTCATTCCTATGGATTATGAACTAGAACTACTGAAGAAGATACAAATTCTTTGACAAGGAACAATAACAGTAAAAGAATATATTGAAGAATTCCACAAAATCGTTATTAGAACTTAGCATGCTGAAGAAAATAAGGAGAAAGAAGCATGTCACATCAACGGATTGAATCCTATCATACAAGAATAATTAGCAATAGTGATAATGTGCACCATAGAAGAGGCATATTTATTTGCACTGAAGGTGGTAGAAATATTAAATAGAAATATGGTCCTGATGTAGTGCCTAGAATAATCTTGGAAGAATTAAGTTTGTCTTGCACTAATGAGAATTCTAGAAGTCTCTTATCTTATAATAATCAACAAGCTACTTTTGGTGAAATCAAAGATCTTACTCTTTTGTTGTGTGCTCATCCAAAAATAAAAAGCCCCTGCAATTTTTAGGTCATTAACATGCCAATTAGCAATTTTTATATCATCTTAGGCAAAGATTGGCAAGTTTTGATTGGTTGATACTTTTCAAATGATGGTACGCACATGTCTCTTCCAAGAAATGGAAAAAATATTATTTTTTTTAGGGAAGATAGAATATCTCACTACATTGAGAGTGTTCCTCGGTCTCATGTTAATTACTTTGAGGAATACCTTGGTGTGTATTCTATTTTTATTGAGGATGATGAAAAAGCCATAACACCTAGCAAAGAACCTAATGATGGAGTCTAGCACATGCATTTCGACGATGCCAGCTCTAATGAAGGTAATGGGGCTAGGATAATTTTGTTCTCTCCAATTAGTAAGATCCATAATTTTTCCTATAGGCTTTAAGTTCAATCCACACATAACATTTCTGAATTTGAAGCTTTAATTCTTGGAATGGAGAATTCTTATAACTTAGGTTGCTTCCATCTTACAATTTTCGGGGAATCTGAATTAATCATCAATTTGATTAAAGGCATTTATGTTCCATCCAATAAAATCCTAAAATATATACACAAGCAACTAGAAGTTTAATTTCAAATTTTCTTTCATTTAATATTACTCATATCAAAAGAGAATTAAAATCAATGGAAAACAGGCTGGTTGTATTTGTTGTTAGTCCATCAAGACAACTACTTCCTGAAATAACAGATTGTATATTCTTATCTTTATATAGACCTCATCTCCCAAATAACAATGAGTCTTGGCATGTAGTTTCGAATGACAAAAGTATTTGCGCTTTTGTACATAATAAATCTTTTAAACAAAAGGAACACATTTCTTTAGAAGATGATAAATTTCCCAAAGGATTAACTCCTCTGGAAAACTCTTTTTCTTCAAGTGACATAGGTGATCCAAAAAATTAAAAAACAAGAAGAATTGAAAAGAAAAATCGGTGAAGCAATTTATGTTGATATAGGGACTCCAAATAACTTAGATACTTCAAAATTGGAGCCAAATGTTCTGAATTTGAAAAGCATAAATTCATCGAACTATTTCACAAATTCAAAGATGTCTTTGCCAGTTATTATGAGGATTTATGTGGTGTTTATCCTAATGTAATACAACATGCAATTCATATTAAAGAAGATGCAAAACCAATTAGGCAAAGGCAATCCTTCCCTTGAATCAACAATCATAAAGGAAGTGCAAAAACTAATTGATGCCCATATGATTTTTTTTGCTAAATATTCAGAATGAGTCTCTAACCTCGTGCATGTCTAAGAAAAGAACGATGATATCAAGTTGTGCATTGATTTTTTTGCATTAAATAAGTCAAGTGTTAAAGATAATTTTTCACTTCCTAATATGGAGTTAATCTTACAATAGGTATTAGGATCTTGGATGATGTCACTCCTTGATGGTTTTTCTGGATACAATCAAATCAAAGTTAAGAGAGATGACAAATACAAAACCACTTGTACTACTCGATGGGGCATGTTCACTTATGAAAGAATGCCTTTTGGCTTGGTTAAAACAGGTGCCACCTTTTAAAGGGCTATGCAAATAACCTTTGATGATCTTATCGGTAAAATAATTCAAGTCTATCTCGATGATCTAATTGTTTATTCTAAACACTAAAAAGATCACTTCGATCATCTTAGGAAATTGTTTTTACATTGTAAGAAATTTGAGATGTCTTTAAACCCAACTAAGTCTTTTTTGGTGTTACACAAGAAAATATCCTTGGCCATATTGTCTCAGATTCTGGGATTGGCGTAGATCCTAACTAAGTTATTGCAATTCAAAATCTTTAAGCCCCAAATTCAAAAAAAGAGATCCAATCATTTATGGGTATGATAAACATTGTTAAAAGATTTATACCTAACTTTGCAATCAAGGATAAACCTATACATCAAATGGTTAAACAAGATCATTTTTGGGGGGGATGATAACATTGAAAGGGATTTTAATCAAATTAAAAGGGAAATTAGTTTTTACCCTGTACTTGCAAAACCACACTTTGAAAAGGATTTTATAATCTATACCATTGCAATTGAGGAGGCAATTTATGATATACTTCTTCACAAAGATGGTCAGAATATTGAACATCCAATTTAGCTTATATGACTCAAAGTTTATCTAACAATGAATTAAAGTATTTTCTAATTGAAAAACATGCATATGCTTTAGTTAAAGCTCTTGAGAAATTTAGACACTTTATTTTTGCACAGAGTGAAATGAGGTGCTCTACAGCCTACTATGGGAGAGATGTTGTAACATGATGTAACGTTTGTAACAAAATAATTAAAAAAATTCATGTCAGCTCATAAAATAAAAAACTATGGAGGGTATTTCAAAAAAAAATCCATGCTAGTTCATAAAATAAAATATTATGAAAAGTAATTAAAAAATAGATGTTAGTTTATAAAATAAAAACTTAAAACTTAAACCCGGATCTATCAATCAAGAGAGATTAAATTTCTTGAATTTAAATTTAAAAAAAAAGAAATACACCTCAAGAAATTGGATTCCTCTCTGTCCTTGATAGATACAGGTTTAAGATGGATCTATGCTGATAGATAAGCATGAGATAAAAATCTCTTTACCTATTATTAAATTTTTACTTTCATAAACTTATATGTAATAAACAAAATAATAATAATAAAAATCAATTACATTAAAATACACACCCCTGGGATGAAAGGGTGTTAGATGGACTATATAATGGCCCAACATTGTTTTTATTTATTTATCATCAATATATTTTTATCAATTATCAAAATTTATGAGTTATTCGAATTAATTGTGGGTTTTCAGAATAAAAGTCTGCCTCATTTGGTATCAGAGCCAGGTTGGCTCTTCGGCTCCTCAGCTCCTCTTTTCACATCTCTGTCCTACCACCACCACCTCTTCTCATCCGCTCCATCCTTCCTCGGCACACCCCATCCGCACCCCCCTCCGCATACCTCTGTACTCACTCCGTCTGGTCTCACTCCCCATCGCCACCATCCCCACTCCATATCTCTCCTGCTCGCTTCCTCCTGCGCAGTCCTCCGACCTCCTCCCGCCTGCGCAGCCCTCCGCCTCCAGCCGCCTCCCTTCACGTCCTCCTCCTTCCTTCCCGCCTTCCTGTCCATCTCCCATCCACCACGCACCACGTCTACCGCCTGCTTACACCTGCGCGTCACGCGTTCCTCACTCGGAGGCCCCCGCCCACTCCTTCCATTGCTCCCGCGTTCCTCTACGCCGCCACCTTTCCGCCATGCCTTCCCCTGCTCTCCATCCCTCCGTCTCCTGCGTACATTGCATCAACGCGACTCAAGACGACCTGCACACATCCGTTGACAAACAAAATAATTAATAAATACAAATTTTTTATTATAATAATAATAATTATTTCCAAAGTTTAATATATATATATATATATATATTCTAATTCAATGCAATATTTTTTAAAAGAAAAGTTGAGTCACTCAAAAAGTGGAAATATAAAAAGGTATTATAAAAAATGAAAAGGTCATTTTTTTTTTTTTAAATAAGAGAAGTTCTAGATTGGTGTGAAGTTGTGTTATGCAATGGTCTTGCACACCCTATAGTAGCAGCAGCAAAAGGTTGAGATATATGTCACATTTTTTAAGATTGAAAGTCTTGAGATCTTGTATTAAGGGGCACTAAGAAAAACCATAGGGGGTGATAAGGGAGAAAGGACGAAGATTAAAGAGGAGAATTTGAAATATGAGTTCATCCAAGAAGAATAGTCATCGGTCAGAAAAGAAGACTCAAACAACTCCAAAGAGAACTTAAACAGATCTCGAGAGAGAACATAAGAGTAGAGGAAACATATTTTGCAAAGAAATATGGAGTTGTTCCATTTCAATATGAGAAGTACATACACAAAGAAAATTATATTATAGAAACAAAGTTTGATGAAAGGTAGAGCAACATCCCACAGAAAATTGCCACGTTGGATCATGCATTTGTGAGTGAAGCAGAGCATGAAGAATCTATAGTAGCAAATTTGACATTTGTGAGTAAAACTAAGTAAGAGCATATAGTTGTTGGTGAATCCCACTGTGAAGGAAAACAAGTGGATGACAGTTATAATGATGAAGATAACCTCTTAGTAGTAGAGGTCGAAGCACTTGAACCAAATTATGATGGTGAACACCTATCTTATGAAGGTTGGATGAATGTGCTACAACAAAAACAACTACATGATGAGTTGTTTTTTGGAAGGGTAATCCTACTTGACAATGAAAACCAAGTAGATGTGTCTTGATTGCAGCAGAAAGACATTGATGTTGGAGCATCCATGGTTGTTAGAAAGGTTGTGTAGGAGTGCATTTTTAATGTCTAAAAAGCAAAAGGAAAACATGTCGTGGATTTTTTTGGAGTTATTGAAATCAATAATGGAACATTTAATGCTTTTTCTAATAGTGGTGAAGCTTTTTCAGTTTCATGGCGTAGCCTTTTCAAAGGAGGCAAATGTCAGACTTTTGGAAGGATTTTATTTATTTATTTTTCATTGTTGAACCTTTTTAGTTACATGGTGTAGCCTTTTCAAATGAGGAAAAAATCATATTTTTGGAAGGATTTTATTCCAAAAATCGCCTTGAAGTCTTATCATTGTAACCTATTTGTATTGTTGTTCATCCATCTTAGAGATTGTATAATCTTGTATAATCAGATTTATTGAAGTTTGTAAGCATTTGTGCAAATTTGGAATACAAGATATTGCATCATAGTTGTTGATTTTTGCATTCAAATCATTGTTGTTTGTTTTGTGAGTTTTTGAGAGAGGGTTTTTTGCAGACCCCTCTTGCATTAGTGGTATCAAAGCAGGTTGTTCCTGAGTATGCAAGCAGAGTGTCGAGGTGAAGCAATTTGCAATAGGACCTCTGAGGGGTAGAGGTAGAAGTAGAAACCCTCTTGGTATGGAATATTTTAGAGCCCTTTAGAGGCAATTTTAGGCATTACAAGAATATTTGCATCGAGGAATTGATGTTATAGAAAAAGAGACAAAAATGAAGATGAAGCTGAAAGTGAGGAACCATTCAAAGAAGAAGCACGTGATAAAATAGATCCTAGAGAAATCCGATTGCTTGGATCCATTTCCAAGGTTGGAAAAAGACTTGAGATGTAGGTCTCAAAATTTAATGGAGGATTAAATCTAGAGGAGGTCATAGATTGGATAAATGACATGGAATAATTTTTTGAATTCAAAGAGATTGAAGAGCTTGACAAAGTGAAATATGTAAAGACAAAACTAAAAGGACATGCTAGTATTTGGTGGAAATAAATCCAACTTGAAAGAGGAAGGAGATGAAAGGATAAAATCGTTAAATGGGATAGAATGGTAGAAAGATGAAGATGCAATTCATTCCTATGTATTCTAAACTAGAGCTTCTCAAGAAGATACAAAGTCTTTGACAAGGAACAAGAACAATAAAATAATATATTGAATAATTCCATAAAATTGTTATTAGAACTTGGCACCATGAAGAAAATAAGAAGAAAGAAGCTTGTCACATCAATGGATTGAAGCCTAGCATACAGGAAGAATTAGCACTAGTGATAATGTGCACCATAGAAGATGCATATATATTTGCACTGAAGGTGGAAGAAATACTAAATAGAAATATGGTCCTGATGTAATGCATAGAATAATCATGGAAGAATTACGTTTTTCTTGAACTAATGAGAATTCTAGAAGTATCTTATCTTATAATAATCAACAAGAAGCTGCTTTTGGTGAAATCAAATATCTTACTCTTTTGTTGTGTGGTCATCCAAAAATCAAAATGACCTGTAATTTTTAGGTCATTGACATGCCAGTTAACAATGTTTTTATCATTTTAGGCAAAGATTGGAAATTTTTTATTGGTTGATACTTTTCAAATGATGGTACACACATGTCTCTTCCAAGAAATGGAAAAAATATTATTGTTTTTAGGGAAGATAGAATATCTCCCTACATTGAGAATGTTCTTTAGGCTCATGTTAATTACTTTGAGGAATACCTTGGTGTGTATTCTATTTTTCTTGAGGATGATGAAAAAGCCATAACACCTAGCACATAACCTGAAGATGGAGTCTAGCACATGCATTTTGACAGTGCCGGCTCTAATGAAGGTAATGGTCATAGGATAATTTTGTTCTCTCCAATTAGTAAGATCCATAATTTCTCCTATATGCTTGAATTTTAATCCAAAATAACATTTCTGAATTTGAAGCTTTAATTCTTGGAATGGAGAATTATTATAACTTAGGTTGCTTCCATCTTACAATTTTCGGGGACTCTAAATTAACCATCAATTTGATTGAAGGAATTTATGTTCCATTCAATAAAATCCTAAAATATATACACAAGCAACCTAAAGTTTAATTTCAATTTTTCTTTCATTTAATATTACTCATATCAAAGAGAATTAAATTCAATGGCAGACAAGTTGGTTGTATTTGCTACTAGTCCATCAAGACAACTACTGCCTGAAAGACCAGATTGTATATTATTATCTTTGTATAGACCTCATCTCCCAAATAATATTGAGTCTTGGCATGTATTTTCTAATGACGAAAGTATTTTCGCTTTTGTACATAATAAATATTTTAAACGAAAGGAACTTATTTCTTTAGAAGATGATAAATTTACCAAAGGATTAACTCCTTTGGAAAACTCTTTTTCTTCAAGTGACATAGGTGATCCAAAAAATTAAAAAACAAGAATAATTTAAAAGAAAAATCTGTGAAGCAATTTCTGTTGATATAGGGACTCCAGATAACTTAAATACTTCAAAATTGGAGCCCAATGTTCTGAATTTGAAAAACATAAATTCATCGAACTATTTCACGAAATCAAAGATGTCTTTTCTCAGTATTATGAGGATTTACGTGGTTTTTACCCTAATGTAATAAAACATGCAATTCCTATTAAATAAGATGCAAAACCAATTAGGAAACGGCAAAGACCTCTCAATACTGCTCTTGAAGCAAGAATCATAAAGGAAGTGTAAAAACTAATTGATGCCCATATGATTTTTTTTGTTAAATATTCGGAATGGGTATCTAACCTCGTTCCTATCTAAGAAAATAATGGTGATATCAGGTTGTGCATTGATTTTTGTGCATTAAATAAGTCAAGTGTTAAAGATAATTTTCCACTTCCTACTATGGAGTTAATATTACAATAGGTAGTAGGATCTTGGATGATATCACTCCTTGATGGTTTTTCTGGATACAATCAAATCAGAGTTAAGAGAGATGACAAATACAAAACCAGTTTTACTACTCGATTTGGCATGTTCACTTATGAGAGAATGCCTTTTGGTTTGGTTAAAACAGGTACCACCTTTCAAAGGGCTATGCAAACAGCCTTTGATGATCTTATCGGTAAAATAATTTAAGTATATCTCGATGATCTAACGGGTTATTCTAAACACTGAAAAGATCACTTTGATCATCTTAGGAAAGTGTTTTTACACTACAAGAAATTTGAGATGTCTTTAAACCCAACTAAGCCTTTTTTGGGGTTACAGAATAAATTCTCCTTGGCCATATTTCTCAAATTCCTGGATTAGCATAGATCTTAACTGAGTTATTGCAATTCAAAATATTCAAGCCCCAACTTCAAAAAAAAGAAATCCAATAATTTATGGGTGTGATAAACATTGCTAGAATATTTATACCTGACTTTGCAATCATGGATAAGCCTATATATCAAATGGTTAAACAAGATCATTTTTTTGTTTCGGATTATAACCCTGAAAGGGATTTTAATCAAATTAAAAGGGAAATTAGTTTTTCCCCTGCACTTGCAAAACCACAGTTTGAAAAGGATTTTATAATCTATACCATTGCAATTGAGGAGGAAATTTCTTATATACATCTTCAGAAAGATGGTTAGAAGATTGAACATCCAATAGCTTATATGATTCAAAGCTTATCTGACAATGAATTAAAGTATTTTCTAATTGAAAAAGATGCATATGCTTTAGTTAAAGCTATTGAGATATTTAGACACTTCATTTTAGGTAAGCATACATAGGTAAAAGTCTCTTTACCTGCTGTTAAATTTGTACTCTCATAGACTTATGTTTCAGGTAAATTAACTCATTTCTTGCCAAATTTCAAGAGCATGATTTGTCAATCACAACATCAAACACTATCAAGGTACGTGATTGAGATCTACATCTAGCTCAACACCCATAACTATCAGCTTCTTCTGATAATTTTAATGAGTCTCTATCTGAAGTTTTTATTTTCAAATATAAAAATATTGATTTAGATGATCATCAATGGCATAAATATATAATTTATTATCTCGAGTTTCAAAACTATCCAATCAGTTTAGAATATCATCAATGAAGGAAACTTCATCTAGAAGCTCCAAAATATTTAATTCTTGGGAATTCTCTTTTTCAGAGAAATTTTGATGCAATCATTCGACATTGTGTCGATAATATAATAGCACAAAAAAATTTGAAGCAAATTCATGGATCCGTTGATTTTGAATTACACATTGGTCATCATTTTGCAGCAGGAAGCACTAGTTATAAAACTGCAAGGACATGTTTCTATTGGCCTTCCTGCACATTTTTTAGCTATGCCCTTGCAACCAATCTGCCATGGTTTTCCTTTTGCGGAATGGGGTTTAAATTTCAATGGTCCTATTAAACCCCCTTCCCCTACTGGGAATTTTTTTATATTAACAACAACTGACTATTTCACAAAATGGACTAAAGTGGTCCCATTTAAGAATGCTCAAGATGAACCAGTAATTCTTTTTTTAGAATCCTATATCTTCTCAATATTTGGTCTTCTAGTCGAAATTATTTCTGATAATGGAACAACACTTATCCCTACGAAATTTACTCAATTTTTTAATAAGTACGGGGTGAAACATTATACCTCTTCAACATATTATCCACATGGAAACAGGTAAGATGAATCCACTAACAAAAATCTGATCAAAATCATTAAGAAGATTATAAATGAAAATCCACATGGCATGACTAGCATCCAACTGGACAGGTGACATGGCAACGCTGATTGGGTAGTGACATGGAAGGGATGAGTGGGAAGCCACGTGGACCAATCCCAGTGTGACATGTGGACCAATCATATGGTGACATGTGTCACCTCTAGAGGTCTCAAAATCATTAAGAAGATTATAAATGAAAATCCACATGGCATGACTAGCATCCAACTGGACAGGTGACATGGCAACGCTGATTGGGTAGTGACATGGAAGGGATGAGTGGGAAGCCACGTGGACCAATCCCAGTGTGACATGTGGACCAATCATATGGTGACATGTGTCACCTCTAGAGGTCAAAATTTTGTTAAGGAACGATATTCACTCCAACGGACTCGAACCCATGACCTACGAATTAGGAACGCAACAACTTCACCAGCTCATCTACACAGGGGAAATTAACCTATAATGGGGAAATATGCTATTTAAATTTGATTTGGCGGATTTTTGGAGTAAATGGGGCCGACCATCCCCCGCCAAGTTCGGCAGAGGGGCTGGCCGAAGCCCCAATTTAACATGAGATTTGGCAGAACTCCAAAACTAACCAACGACGCATGCCAAGAGGGGAAGACCACGGTTTTTGAACACGAATCTCCCATTAAAAACTCAAATGCCCTATCTCTAGGCCATGAGGGGCAGGTCTTGTCAGGACCCCGCCCCGTTGTTATTTAAGCACCTCTTATGCCACCGCCGAGGGGAGGTGACCAAGCCTGAGAGCACCGATAGGCCAACACGCAGGATGAGGAGGCTGAGTTTGGGTACGGATCCCAAGGTGTATCATCCTGTATGGACCGTATGGATCAGTACAGTGTATAGACTACAACATGTCAAAGAGGGGGTTCATGGACTTTTCTAGAGGTCGATTTTTCAGCTACTCAAAAGCATGCAGTGTTTTATGTCGAATCGCGTCATCTGGGCATTCTGAACACAATGGTTCAATCTCTTTTCTGTTCTTAGCAACCAATTTGCAGTTCATCTCTAGATTTGAGGTATAATGATGTATTTTTCCATGTATTTTCCATTTTGCTGAGATTTATAAAAGGCCTCCCCATTGCATAAGCAGTCCCGGAGACATAGTCCACATTAGATGAACTCTATTATCAAACTTGTGTCCATTTGTGTTATTGTGTAATCTTATTTTTGGCAACCTCCTTTATGATGTACATTTTATGTTTATTCATGCTCTTTTAAAATAAATATGTGATAAGTCTAAAATGCAAAGATCCCGGATCAAGATCTCTACCTATGATATTTGATTCCAAGGTTTCAATTATGGAAGATAGGAAAGATCTTCACAAACTAACAATGGATGAACTCCATGGAATTCTCACTAATTATGAAATGAGAATTGAAAATAAAACCCTACAAGAAGGGAATCAGCTTTCAAGGCTTCCAAAAGTACAAAAGGAAGCAAGCAAGTTTCAAATAAGATTTCTTCTGTAGAATCTGATGACGAAGAAGAAAATTTTGTGATGAAACTCAAGAGAGGTAGTGGAAAGTACAAAGGTAAGCTACCTTTTAAATGTTTTGAATGTGGTAAAATATGTCATTTTGCTTCTAAATGCCCTTATAAGGAAAATAGAGATAGTGATGATTAGGAGAATCATAATCACAAAGAAAGAAGAAAGACATACAAAGGAGGCATATCTGAAATCAACGAAAGTTCTAGTAAACAAAAGAAAAGTATGTATTCCAAAGAAAATAGCAGCTCATTGGATGATGATGATCAGTGACGATGAAACAAGAGAACCTCTCTCTCTTCGTGACAATAGAATAAGAATGTGAAAATGATAACTTTGAAGATGAATCAAATGCTGAGGTAGTGTAATATACCAAGACTGTACCCATACTACATAAGTCAGCAAACTTAGTTATATTTTCATAAATAGAGGACTTGATTTTTCTTTTAAATAAGTCAGAAGACTTGGACTTATGTGTGATGCTAGGTATCATGAACAAAAGAGAACTTCATGTGAATAAAGTGATATTTAATTTATAATGTTTCTACTGACTTGCTATGGGACAACTTGTTGAAAAGAGAGACCAAGTTTACTAAGGAATATGAATTGTATGAGTGATTAAAACTTAAGAAGGGAAAGTTAAACAAAGTTGAAAAAAAATTATTGAATCCAAGAAAAGTGAGGAATTAAAATAAACCCTAACTACTTTACTAAACCAAGAAAAGATAAAAAGAAGAGGAAGTAAAGGAAGACGCTGCTCATTATTTCCTTTCAACAAGTTTTAATTCTGCAAATGAAGAATTATCCCAAATAGAGAGGAAGCCTTTATGTAAAATGGTTAAACAATTTAAGAATGAACAGTAGATAAGGGATATTGCAGGAAGAAAGTCTTCTCATTGCCACAATACAAGTCCAGTCTAGTTACCCTATTGATCGTTTAGTATATAGCCCAGATTGATTGGAGCTTAGTATGAGGTATCCTGAAAAAGGAAGGGAATAATTTATACATGAGCCACATAGCTAATTAAAAAGCAATCCTATTGGAAAGTCTACTTAATTAAAGATCTCACATTATAACAGTCTCTATGTCTCGGTTCTTAGTAAGCTTGGTTAGGCTCAGGGGTGATCTATGCAAAAATTGAGAGGTTATGAAATGCTACATAAATCTAATGTTGGGAGGAACAAGCTTGTTCCATAGCAAGTTGGTTGAAAGTACAAATAAGTCTATTTATAATTTTTTTTGTTATTTATTTGATAGTTACTAGTTCTTTTTCATTCTGAATATTATAAGTGTTTCATTGGAAATAACTTCTTGGGATTTGGGATTCTAATAAATAGTAGTGTTAATTCAAGATTAAAAAATATTTCTTGTGAAGGAATAAATCTGTAAGATTGAACAGTAGTAAATAGATTTTTTCCTTGTACTGTATATTATTATTAACTTATCGTTTTAAAAAAACCTATTTAATTTCGATGAGTTAATATCTCTGGTTATAATTATGTTTTATTATAAATTAGTAAATGTTTATTTGGACAGTTAGGATGTTTATTTTGTAAATTGTTCTTAAAAATTAGAAGTTAATTTGTTAAATTTATTGTTCATTTCTTGGTTAAGTAGTATGAGAGATAAAATAATTAACCCCGGTACATGAGGAGAAATCTCATGTTTATAATCTTTAGCATGATGGGGAAAGGGATTTAATCTCAGACTATGCCTTAATCCCCATGTGCATGCTAACATATCTATAAAAATATGAATATAAATAACTATGTAAATGTATATACCTTTTAATCTAATAGTATATTATAAGATTGAATCTCCTTTTTTAATGTTGCATTCATAATAAACAGTAGTTTTATGGTAAAATAAATATGTACAAAGGAATTATGAAAAATAAACTCTACATATGTTCATATAAAACCTCGGGGATTCAAATACATTATTTTCATAATTAAATAAACTCAGAAAAAAAAATATTATCAAGTGTAATATCCCTCCTTCATCTCTCTTGTCATTGTAATCAGATATGAAATATAAATGCACTTATCAAATAGTTCCTGGTGTGGAGCTCAAGTCCAAGGCCCCACCAACGAACTCGGTAACTCTTTGTTGTATAGTTGACCCATGTGGCAACGTCATATGTATCATGAAAAATGATGATGTAATGAAATAGACCTAGGGCTGAAGGTGATGGACAACAAAATCCAAAAGGAAAACCAAATCCACTAGGAGAGAGGTTGATGGCTAGGAATCCATGGGAATGGGTGTCATTTTGGTGGCTTGGGCACTAGAAGAAAAGTGAACTAATCATGTTCACTTGTTGAATTAAAATCTTGTAAGTGTCATCCTAAGTAGGATCGAGCGTAAACCAAATGACGAAAGAATTTATATTTGCTTGCGAGAGAATAACAAGCTACTATTTTAGCATTATGTTATCTAATGTTATCATGATCCTAACAAAGGTTGAAATATGTTTCGACCATAATTACTATAATAAGTAATCATATATGGTAGCACCAGTTTTGAGTTGAAAGGTTGGAGAGGGTTAGATCCATGAAAATAATGAATAAGGTCCCAGTTTTACAAATTATACGACCTAGAAATAAGAGCTCAAAATGTTTATAACTAGGTTCGGGATGCAAATGATTGGGGGTCTTAGGTCGTTAACATTGCAAAGGTGGATAAATGTGAAAACCCGCTCAAGGTTATATGGGGGCATAAATGGACGGAGTAGATCTGTGGTGGTGGGGATCGACGGTTGAAAGACGACCTCGCAAAATAAGATGGAAGGGTTTAAGCATGGGAGGAATGGTGCTAGCCAGCGAGCAAGTTGGAAATCAAATCGACGGTTGGCAAAAAGGATCCACGGTCATTATTTTGTTCGCCATTTCAAAGTGCGCAGGGAAATGGATTTTCCAAATCTGTGAATTTTTGGTAGGGACCACATATCTCGACGGTGAAGATATGGCGGGGAAAGGCATCGACTGTGGTTGTGAAGTTCGCAGATTTAACATGCACGGGTTATTTACACTTTCCAAATCTGCGAACCTTGGTAGGGGCCGTATCTTTGGACGGATGAGATGCAGAGTAGATACAGATCGATAGTTGATGGTGACTACGCAGATCTAAGGTGCGAGGAGCTACCCAATTGAAAGGATGAAGGTCGCAGGGGATTGTGGAGTCAAACAGGGAAAGAGATCGACGGTACCAGATCGATCATGCACGATGGACAACCCAAAGAATCCCTTTATCGCTAAAGGTGCAAGATGGATAAGAAAATGATAAATAATATAAAAATGAGATGAATGGGGATCTGGGTATTGTTTGATTCGATTGCATTGGAAAATGACAGACGACTGTGCAGAAGCAGACAACTCAGCCATGAGCTCAGACCAGCTGTCAGTAACTAGGTAGGCCTCTTGTCTCACTAGAAAACTATTTAAATGGTTGAGCTAGGAAAGGTAGAGCCCCCAGGTTTCGAACACCAGAAGGTAGATGAACTGTTAGAAGATAAATATGCTGAGGTTTATGATACAGTTTTGATAAATGGCTCCATTGAGACAGTAAAGGATACATTGAAGTTGATTAGGAAGCGGAATATAGATGTGCATAAGTTTTACCCGTCATTTTTCCATTTATTTGCAGTCGACCAAACCCTCAATTGTCCCGAGTTCGTCGATTGGTGTGCCACCAATTACTCCTCCTCTGAGAGGGTAATTATGGATGCATCCAGTTCAAAGATCCTATGCCCAGTCAATCCCCTCACTATTAGGAAAGCCCTGTCAATCCTGGATGATTTCTGCCAAAAATCCAAAAAATACAAGGAAGAAGCCCTAATTCAGTATTTCAGACAGTCCACAGTTTAATTGAAGCAAAGTTTCTACAGGGCCTGCCTGAAACCTAGTGTCCCATTGCAAAGCCATTCCTTCCCAGTTGAAATCCATCTCTTTACTGAAGAATCCAAATGTGTTATAACAATGTTAAGCCGGTTCCTAGGATTAGATAAAGAGATGTACGTCACTGAGCCTTTAATGAGCCTATTGTTTGTCCTCAGCACATGTCCACTTAATTCTGATGAGCCCAGTCAGTCCATCCAGTGTGCTTGCCTTAAATTTGATGAGTCCCTAGCTGAGAATATCCATTCTCAGCTAGTGGACTTCCATAAAACTAGAAGCTTCAGATTCCAGTCATATATGTTGAGAATGTTCCTGTCCTTTAATGAAGAGAACTTGCAGCTGCCTAAGCTGATGCTTACCAAGGAGATGCTCACAGACTACAGTAAATTCATGAACAACCTCATGTCTGAGGTTTACTATGTTTTATTTTAGAAGAAACTGCCCAGAGTGTTAACTGAAATGAAGGAGATGCTGCAGCCTTCTCCTGAGAAGAAGATAGGTGATTGGTTCCTCTTAGAACACACCATAACAATCAGATTTTATGGGTTTTCTCATTCACCCTATGTACTATTAGCTTTCTTAACCCCCAGAGTATTTACACTAGAATTCATCAGGCAGAAACTGAGAGTAGAAACTGAACATTTTTGGGACCCTAAAAAGGCCTCATATACTACATTCCCATGGGCTGTAGGCCCATTCATTGTCAAGAGAAAGGATTCCATTCCAACCATTAAGGGTATGGTAAGAGAGATGGGATTCTGAACAAAGGAATCCATCAACTATGCCCCCCACCATATCATCTCAAACAGAAGGAAAGAAATCAACATAAAGGGTTTTATACATTTTGAGCTTGCAGGTATGGAAGAGACTACCAAATGGTTAGAATATCCCAACAAAAGGCAAATGGATGTGGATGTGCAAGATGACTCCACTTCTCTAGTGCAGACAACCATACCCCCACTCCCTGTCTCCTCTATCTTGGCTCCAGCGGTTGGAGAAGTCATACCCCCTTCCAGTGGCTCTGGAGGGTCCAGCAAAGTGGAAACTATTGATGTCATGGATAAAGATGAAGACACAGAAAGAGATCCCAAAAGGCAGAAAGTAGAAGAACCTGAGAAGTAGTTGGTTCCAGTGACAAATGGTCAAAGAAAGAAGAAGCAAGTGAAGGCTAAGGCTCCTGCCTTTGAGGTTAAGGAATATGTATTCAACAGAACAACTGCTGAACCTTCCACACAAGACAAAAGTAGAGCAGAGTTTATGGATGAGTATAAAGAGAGTGCAGAAGCAGCCTCAGAGGAGTCTAAGCTGTATGCAGAGGTGAGGCAGATTTCCAATAAAGATGTGTCTTTGGTAGCTAGAAGAAGTCATGCCAAGAACACCCTGAACTTGGCATTACCTACCAAAAACAAAGCCACTGAGCTGAAAATGAACTTGGAAGATATCCTTGTTCCTAATATGATCCACTTGCACAAAGAAAATGGGGAGTTTATCTATGCCAAACTGTTCAAGGCTGCACTAGAATTGTCCAAACTGCAAGTCAGTAAGAACAAGGTTGGAAATTAGCTCAGGCAAGAAAGAGCGGAGAACAAAGCCCACAAGGCACAAATCAAGAAGCTGCAGGCTGACATATTGGCTACTGAAGGCCAAGCAGACAAAAGGGCTAGCATTTAGAATCTTCTAAATGACAAAGACAATACCATTCAGACATTAAAAAAGAAGCTAAAGATCCCCTCCACCTAGCTGGTAGAAGCCTCTGAATTGACAGAGCTGGAAGAGAAAAGGGAAGAACTGAAGAATGAGCTGACAGACTGCAAAGCTAGATTGTTGAAGTTTGAAGAGAAGGAAAAGTAGTGGCAAGTGGATATAGCTCTCGTGGTGGAAAGTGAGAAAGGTTTGAAAGCCAAAGCCGAAGACCTTGAAAGGAAATTGCAGGAGAAGAGCAAAGAATTGGAGAGCATGATCACCCCCTCCTCCATTGAATCCGGCGACTTCCCCATTGTGCAAGCCATGGCACAGACAAGTCTAAGGGATTTAGAAGTAGAAATTTGGGAGAAGCAGAAGGCAGACCTAGAAAGCAAGGTTACAGAGGAGGAGCAAGAGAGGAAGACTTGGGAAGCCAAGTACCTAGAATTACAGGTTAAGGATGATGAATTGGTAAAGCAGGCTACAGTTCATACTTCATTGCAGGAAGCCAAGTAGGTTATTTGGGATGACATCATTGCTAAGGTAGAAAAGTTGAGGCCTTACCTTGACTTTGTTTTAGAGAAAGAAAAGGTAATTAAGTTGGCTAAGCAAAGCATAACAGCAGTAAAAGAGAAATTGAACAAGAATCCCATGGAGTGTGCTCAAAATGCCATTGAGTTTCTAAACGGGTTGAATGAGGATGACTTAAAGGATGCTAACATCAAGGACAGATTGTCTACAATAATTTGGGAAGGAAGGTGGTGAACAAGCATCACTAGCTAGAAATAATTCAGGCAAGGATAGACATTTTAGCACATCAAGTAAAACTCTTCAGAGAGATGTTTGATCCATTATTCAAGAAGGGACTTCCCCTCTTTTGGGAAGAGGTTGGCACCATGATGACACAAGAAGAATATCAAAGTAGGTTGATAGGATGCAATTTAGATTATACAAACTTTGCTGGCATGAACCAGTCACTGTTAGGCAAAACAGTGGTGGATAAATTGGAAAATGAATTTGAGCTAGTTTTAGTCTTCAAAGAAGTTTGTGCACCCCTTAGGATTTGATCATACAGGGATCATACAGAGATGTGAGTATTACTAAAAGAGGTGGCCATGTCATACTTTCCAGCTCCAGACCAATGGAAGACCATTGAGAAGTATGGAAAGGCCAAACTAACATTGCATCCATAAAGATTCGAGGATCGTGAATATTTGCAGCCGAAGCAAATAGTTACCAAGGATTTTTTGTTTTTTACTAGCTAGTAAATGATTGAGGGAACCTGTAAAGGCTGTTAAGCCTACCTGTCAGCATTTGTTGTTTTTTTTGTAACTGATTCTCAAAGAGGATGAAACTGTCGGTAAGGGTGTCATCGAATTTTTTAACAACTTTATGTTTGGAAACTAGGGTAGAATAACTCGAGTTGGAGAACTGAGGTTATCATCTCTTATATATATTCATATGTAATGGAAAGAAAAGGTTTGTTGGTTAGAACCCATGAGTCCTTGTGCTGTGTACATTTGAGACACTTCTTTAATAAAATGGGAAGATCCGAGCAAGTGTTTTGAAGCAGAGATTCTTGTGATATTTATTTTACAGTTTGTACCTCCTTTTATTCATGTGAATGTTTCCTTGTTATCTATGCCATACTATTTTCTTTTCATGTTTGGATAAGTGTATGTTGAGACAGAATTCATATGTTTATGCTCTGTTTCTTTGATTCCAAGCATCCACAAACCTTTTTCTACTAAAGTTAATGCAGAATTCATCTTATAATGCTCTGTGTCAATGGATTGTTCTTAGTTTCTTCCCTATCACCATACAAACATCTTTTTGACTGTAAATGAGTAACTACCATGCCTCTGTTAAGAATTCTTATGCAAATCATTGCCCCTTTACCATCTTAAGTTTTTTTTACTCCATTTCCCAATGAATGTTCACCTTGCTTCAACCAAACAACAGTCTGATCTTAATTTTAGTTCATATTTCTGGCCTTGATAAACAAACGTTGAGAGATACCTCTCTGGAAAGATAGAAGCCAACTATCTTTCCTGAAGCTTGGTTTTGTGGTTACCTCAAAGTGCCCTTTCCCAAAACCATGAGGGTCATTTTGAGTGCTAACATATTGGCGTTGTTTCCGGGGAGAGAAGGTTATATTTTCCCTAGGAGAAACGACAAGGATTTCAATTTTTCATAGAAAGAAAGGATTTTTATGGGCAAACAGAGCTTTTTGCATTTGAAGAAGGTTGTACATTTTCCCTGGCGACTCCACTCATCAGTATTTCACTTAAAGGTGACTCCACTGGGGAGATTGGAAACTCCACGTTCATTTCCAAAGGAGGTTTCAGAAGGCGTCTTGGGCCCTAGAAATCCATACAAGAGGTAATCCTAATCCTGAGATTATACTAGGTGTAGAAAACCCAGAAAGTTTGCTTAGACATAGAAGTGGAAAAGAGAAAGCTAGCACTTCTAATACTGAAAGATCTGTCTAAAAAAGAGTTGTATGGTTTTCATGAATTGGATTTAGGATTAAGCATCGAGAATTCTTTATTAAGATCAAAATCAGAATCAGACCTAAAGCAAACAGAAACTAGTTCAGATAGGTTTGAGTCATACTTACTAGATCCCTTATGGTATAACTTTCCAAACACTGTTAAAGTTGAAGAAAGAAGCTCTCATTTTCAGACCCATCAGCTTCATACTACAAACCTTGTTAAAATTCCTCCTCAGAACCCTCCTATACCTCAGAATCCACCTAGACCAATGGCAGCTAGGTTTTCACCCTTATCTTTGCCAGCTGTTTTGCATGATCTCCCCCAAAATTACTCACAGAGAATTTCTCTATATGATGGAGATGGACATTTTACAACAAGACAACATATGGATAGATTTGAAGATTTTATTGATTTAGAGGAGTTGGATCATGATGATGGAAAGATGAGTTTGTTTGCACAAATTTTGTCTGGGGAAGCTAAGAGATGGTTTAAAGATTTACCAGCGGCATCTATCCCTACCTTTGAAGCTTTTCAAACACTATTTTTAGATAGGTGGGAGGAAAAAAAGAGCCCTCTGCAAATATTATCTCAATATGACCATTTAAAGAAAGGAAAATTTGAGTCTGTCCATGAATTTTCTAGTACATTTATGAGGGTATACAGCTCCATCCCAACTAATATTAAACCCTTGGTAGGTGCTTCCAAACTTCATTATGCTAATGCCTTTGATGGAGATTTTTCATGTATGTTAAGGGAGAGAAAGTCAGCTATGTTGAAGGATGCTCTAGAAGTAGAAGCAAATATGATGGCTTCAAGGAAACTGAAAGGTAGAGTTGAGACTGATAAGAAGAGACAAGAATCCCAACCATCCACTTCTGCTTCCTCCTCTGCAAGTGATGTCAAGTTTGAAATGATGATGAATACTATGGAGAAATTGATGGACAAGATGGCCCTGGATAACATACCACCTAATAGAGAGAAACCTGAAAATCAAATTAGAAATCCAAATTTTAGAAGACCATTTCCTCAAAGAAACCAAAGAAACCCTGAAGATCAGCAAATAAGACCACCATTCCCAGAAAATTTGGTTGATGAGGAAGGACAAGAAGATCCAATGGATAACCAAATTCATCACTTTGATGAAATTGATCCTGAAATATATTTGACTGAAAAATAACATGATTCCTTCACCCAGGAAAATGATAGTCCCATTCCAGAGTTGGATTCAGAACAATATCAGATAGGCTATCAGAATGCCATTGATGACTTTCAGAGAAAACTAAAGCTAAGAAACTGTGATGTGATAAAAAATAGAGGAAAGTCTAATCCAAACCAACTTTCCAACACCCAGCAGAATTCAAAAAAACAAAAAGGAAAGTAGAAGGAGGCTGTTGTACAAGAGAACCCAGAAAATAAGGAACAACAACCAAAGGAAATTAAACAGTCAATACCAATTGATGTGGATAAACCAATTTCATCCTTCAGCCTGAAGACAGAATTGTCAAAGGTTAAGATTTATATCCCCTTTAAAGAGTTGTTGAAGAATAATGAATACAAGGAAGAAATCACTAAAATGGTCAAGAGCCAAGGTGAGTGTCAGCTAGATATTTTAGAAGTGACAGATGATGCTCCCACTATTGTGTTTGGACCCAAAATTGAAGATACAAATGATGAAGAAGTCCCCCCTTTTTATCTAAGTCTGAATATCCATGATATGATTTTGCACAATGCTATAATAGATTCTAGTGCATCTCATAATCTAATGCCAAAGACAGTAGTGGAAATTTTGGGTTTGGAAGTTACTAGGCCCTACAAAGACTTATACTCTTTTGATTCTATAAAGGTCAAATGTCTGGGATTGATAAAGGATATGGTGGTAACCCTGGCACAACTTCCAACTAAAGGCATTGTGATGGATGTTGTAGTAGTTGACATTCCTGCCAAGTTTGGCATGCTGTTATCAAGGTCTTGGGCATCGAAGTTGAAAGGAACTTTGCAAATGGATATGTCATATGCCACTATACCTTTATTCGGAGGAAACATAAGGTTATATAGAGAGAAGAGGTTAGCCTATGTTGTCAGCAGTCAAGATAAGCCTGAAAATCATCACATTTATGTTGTTGATATTGATTTGGGATCTTCTATATTTTTCAATGATGGACCACCCATTGTGTTAGACACAATGGCTCACTGAGAGGGCGGGGTGAACAGTGAGCCAGCAATTCAACCAATTTCAACTTCTTCCTCTAATCTTATACTATCATTCACAAATCTACTCCAACATCATATTCATCAATAGAATAGACAAATTATCATATGCCATTCATCAATATCAACAAATCACACAAGACACAATATATAAGCTTTGTAATCTTTTGTATTTGGTTCAACGACTACAACCGTGAGGAAATTCAGCTACAACTGAAACAAAGAGCACCAACTCCTTATCTAGGACCTAGCCCAGTTTTTCTTAGACCCATCCTAGAAAACATGTACAAGACTCAGCTTGTAGTTAAAACACACATTTGTCACATTACATCACATACACCATCATGACATAAATCACACAGCTCTGTCCACAATTCAACTTGTCTTGTCATTAACTCAATCTGCTGGAAGTCATAATCATCAGTTGGTCATGTCTTTACTTGTCTACTTATGTCAAAGGTCAGTTCATGCTTTTCACAATCATCTTGTCCACTGCAATCAATATCATGTCACTTGTCACATCATCATTTATCTATCTCTATCATCATAATCAACCATTCATCAGTTCATCAAACTAGACAACTTTTGTTACTTTGCCATCATTCTTTTCATGTCTTTCATTTGCTCAATTGTTCACTGATCATGCACGTCTGCTTATTAACATTTCATTTGTAAAACAATATCTGTCATAAACCACTTCCTGTGAACTCATCATCAATTCAACTTATTCACTACACATGCCAAAATCATCATTGCACATTACCACTGCTAGTAATATTAATGCTCATGTCATCAAAGGTTTATTCATATCAAAACGACCATCTCTGCCAACTCTTTGATTCTTCAGACTCATACCAAGCTACCATGGATTATGTTCTCATGTTCAATGTTGCTGCCCCAAAAGCATCATGATATTATGCAAATACTAGCTGCCCATCATCATCTCATTAATTTTCTGTCTCGGACAAACCCAGAAAATCAAGCATCAACATTGTCCTGTCATTTTGATCCGCATATCATTACAATCTTTAAGCTACAATCATTATCTTGTTCAGCATATCATTTTCATATTGTAGTCCAAAACATATCAGCAAGATGACCTGGAATTGGTTCTGTCCACCCTCATCAAATTCTGTCCATCAGCATCATCTCAAAAATTATATCAGCATCACTGTTCTTTGACAAGTCATCAAACTGTTCATTTCCAAGCTACCAGCATCATCTCAAAAATTATATCAACATCACTGTTCTTTGACAAGTCATCAAACTGTCCATTAGCAAGCTACCAGCATCATCTCAAAAATTATATCAACATCATATTAAAATATCTTCATCATGTCTTCAACAATCTTCAGCATCCTGTAACCCAATTATATCAGCACCCTGTTTTGTCATCATTAATCAACTGCCCCAAAACAAAGAAGAAAACAAAAATAAATAAATGTTCTCCATTGTAGCTGCCTGCTACAGTACCCGAAATTTCCACAGTGAGCAGCCTGAAATTAGAGCTCTATTTCTTCTCCATGAACTTCTCATCAATAGGGCGAGTTTTACTCCTATTTATATAGGTTTTACCCCTTATTTTTTATGGGACCGACCTGCTAGGAGAGGCTTTAAAAATTTACCCTTAATTTTAACTGAGCCGACTTGCAGATGTTTATTCACTTTTAATTTTATTTATTTTTGGGCTGAGCCGACCTTGCACAAGTTGTCGTTATCTTTATCATTGGAATAAATCAAATAAGATTTATTTATTTTGCCATATTGTCCTCATCAATGACCACGTTATCTTTTCTTCCACTTCATCAAACTGCCCTTCCAAATATTTTATTAAATAAATAAATATTCATTTAATACTTGATTATTTTATGCCATGTCATAATTCATCTTTCACGTCATATTGCTTGCAACTTATCCATTTCCATGCTTTGTCATTTGTCCTTTGCCAAAACGACTCTTTCTCATGTCCTAGGGCTATTTCCAAGAGTTTCATGATTCCATCAAGTTGTTATGTTCAAGACACAAGAAATAAGGTCATCAAATATAATGTCCAAAGTCGTCCATATACCTATTAGCCATATCATACCCAAATGACCACAGAATGGGTCATTTGGCCCCACTAGGTGCTTAAATGGCTTCAATGCCCATCTCACATCCATGTCACTTTCAAATGTGCCTTTTCAAGTGCGCTTGTCAATATTATCAAGATTGCTTATCTTCATGCCATGTACACCTTTGTCATTAATGTTGTCATCAATGACAATCATAGACAACTATATTCATCAATCTCCCCCTTTGTCATTGATGGAAACCAACCAGCTTCTTCTTCTCCCCCTTTGACATTAATGACAAAGGGTTGAGGAGCCATTTAATGACTTCACAATGCCCAAAAAAAATTGTATTTTTGAAGACTTTTCGATATCATCAATTTCCACCAAAGACAATGCTTGGTCTTCTGCTGTTCCACCTTGTCATCTTACTTGCTGATGTAATGCTCCCCCTATCAAATAGGCTGATTGAACTACTGAGTTTTCTGCTCCATTATTTGACATCTCAGATTTCTCATATACATTCTTAGAGTTCTCATGCTGAGATTAATGCTTCAGTCTTTTAAGACTATATTCAATCATTTCCAGCTCCCCCTTGCAAGTAGACTTGTTGAATAGCTGAGAGTGATTCCTCCTTATAGACATGTTGATGGTACCTTGGTAATATCATGAGATACTGATCACATCACTTTACTACATCTAGGGGCTGCCATTTCAAATTTCTCATAAATACTCCCCCTTTCATGGTAAGATTTATGCTTCAACATATTTGGCACCAACCTTCAAATTTGCTTTTTCCAATCTTCAATCTTTCACTAACAACTTCCACTGACTTATAACTTCAAATGATGCATCAGAATCAGATTGGTCAAAGTCTTCATGTAGCTTCAAATATCTTCACAAGGTTTGACCATGATGTTGCTTTTACTTGCTTCAAGTACTCCCCCTGAGCTCATACTGTTGCAACAAATCACCTTTCTGTCTATAAACAAATCACAGACATATCATACTTCCTTATCATTGCATTTTTATAAGTATAGACACTCCATTGATTCATGACTGTAATAAACCCAAAATAAAGTGCTTCAAAATAGACATTCCAAGGTGTTGTCCACCAATGGTGTAGAATCTGCTTCTTCAAGTCTCGCCCCTGAAAGGGAGGGAGTATTTGAAGGATTGCAATCAACCATCTTGAACTTATTTAGCAGGTCAGATTCATATTTGGACTGATATACCTTAGTTCCATTCTTAGTTTGAGAAATCTCAAGCCCCAAAAATTTCTTAAGAATTCCCAAGTCAGTCATGGAAAAAGCTTGATGCAAAGCAGTCTTTAATGAAGCTATTTGATCAGTAGAGCTACCTGTTATTAGTATATAATCAACATATAGCACAATAATCAATATTGAACCATCAATCAGCTTCATGTAAACATTTGTATCATATTTTCATCTAGCAAAATATTGTGACAAGAGAAAGTTGTCCATTTTGGCATACCAAGCCCTGGGGGCTAGCTTAATCCCATATAAGGACTTATTCAACCTACACACATAGTTAGGATCGGATGTAAATCCTTTTGGTTTCTGCATATATATCTCCTCCTCAATATCCCCATGGAGGAATGCACTTTTGACATCCATATGATGAAAATCCCAATGCTTGGATGCAGAAATTGCCAGAACTAGTCTTATCGAATCCTTATGTGCCACTAGTGAAGAATTATCATTATAGTCAAGGCCATGGACTTGGGAGAAGAAATTTTCCACCAGCCTAGCCTTATATTTCACTACTGCACCATCAACTGTAAATTTGGTTTTGAAGATCCACTTACAACTTACCAAT
The DNA here is from genome assembly GCA_027924585.1 of Larix kaempferi. Classification (NCBI taxonomy): domain Eukaryota; kingdom Viridiplantae; phylum Streptophyta; class Pinopsida; order Pinales; family Pinaceae; genus Larix; species Larix kaempferi. Next base: position 17,052,665 of record BSBM01000600.1, read on the forward strand.
TTTCTGCCTGGGGGGAGCTTGACTAGCTCCCATGTCTCGTTCTCTTGCAGTGAATGAAACTCCTCATCCATAGAATCCTTCCATATGGGTCATGTGAGGCTTCCTCATATGTCTGAGGATCATAATCCACCATCAAAAAACATCTCTCAGATAGATAAGGATCATTCACCTTGAGAGCATTCTTAAATTGTGATCTAGTCCTCCTAGTATCCTGAGGATTTCCCCCTAGTTCACCAGCTTCCTTAAGAGTCTTAGCAGCCCACTTATGCCTTGTTTTTTAATTAGAATCTGTAATAAAATGGTCTTCATCATCGGAAATATCATAATCATAAAATTGAAAAGGAGCATTACTTACATTCTCAAGTGGTGGTGTGGAGGGTTCTCCAATTTCAACACTTTACGAGGGCTCTTCTTCAAAATGAACACTCCTCTAAATGAAGGAATTTTTAGAGGGAATGCTCAGCATCTTGTATCCCTTGGAATATTCTAAATATACAAAGGATACAAGGTTGGATTTGGGGCTGCATGGCCCTCCTCTTCTCAAGTGGAATTCTATCCCAAGCCTTGGAACCAAAAATCTTGAAATGAGAAACATCAGGTTTGTTCCCAGTCCAAGATTCAAAAGGAGTGATTCCTTTTAATTATTTGTGAGGCACTCTATTTTGTATTTATGATGCATAATTTATTTCCTCACCCCAAGTCTTGGAGATAAATACTTGGCCTCAAGCATGCATGTGGCCATCTCCTTCAGAGATATGTTCTTCCTCTCATCAACACCATTTTGATGAGGTGTGTAGGGAACAATGTGTTGCATCTATATGCCAGAAGAGGCACAAAATTGCTGAAACTCAGATTTAATGTATTCCCCACCATTATCATATCTAAGGATCTTGATATGTCTACCAAATTGGTTCTCAACTAAGGCTTTGAAAATCTTGAACAAATTGAACACTTTTGACTTTAACTTGAGGAAATAGATCCAACAATATCTGGAAAAGTCATCTATGAAGGTTAGGATTTATTTGGCATGGTTCAAAGACTCATGGGGGAATGGGCCTGATATGTCATTGTGAATAAGATCCATGGGTGCTGAGGTTCGCTCAGTTTTGGATCTTTCAAACTTATGCTCTGGGTGCTTTCCTAGGATGCAGCTTTGACGAACACCTTGAGAAAACTTAATATTGGACAACCCTATGACCATTTATTTCTCATGGAGTTGGGAAAGATATTTGTAGATTAGGTGACCAAATATTTCATGCCATAATTTAATTGACTCATTGGCATGGGTAAGTATAGCAGAAGGTGATGGGAAAGGTACAAAATGAGAGAATCTATAGATTTTTTTATCTATGGTCAGCATAACCTAAGCAAACAATTCATCCTGTTGACAATTCACGGATTTCAACATCATTAGGTGGGAAGATCACCCTTTTGGGAGATCCTATGTGAGTCATCTAGTATACTGACAATAGGTTTGCAGCAAGTCCTAGAACATACAACACATTAGTGAATGAAACAAAATCTAGATCAATATTGCCTTTACCTTTGCTTGAAGTTTCAGAATCATCACCCAACACAATGGTCGGACCACTAGAAGAATCAAGAGAGGAAAATATCTCCCTTGCAGACACCATGTGCCTTGAAGCTCGAGAATCTATGATGAAATAGGTAGGCCTTGATGTGCTTGCAGTAAGAGAATGCACTCGCTCCTTCTCTTCAGAATTTTGTCCTCCATCCTTCCTTCTTGCGATCTCAGGAAGAGGAATATTTGCTTTCCCTACGAGTTGAGCCATTTGATCAATGGTCTTCTTCATGCAGGAGCTCTCAGGATGAAATCTCCTATTGCAATAGGTGCACTTTTCCTTCTCTTGCTTCTTGTTTGGATTCCTCTTGAAGTTGGAGGAGTCTTCATGAACTTTATGTTTGTCTTTCTTCTGATCAGTGAGTTTCTTGAAATTGCCCTTCTTCTTTCCTTTCAAACTCTTTGAATCTCCAGTAGCCAAGCAATGATATTTGGATGGATTTTTTATTGCTCCCATAAAGACCAACTTATCTTGTTCTTGTGTAAGAGATTCCATGAATTCTGAGACAGTAGGACTCTTCCAGTTTCTAACTTCCTTCCTGGTAGCATGGAAGGTCGAAACAAAGACTAAATAATCTGGGCCAAGATTGGAGAGAATGGCCAAGATCAATTGCTCATATTTTTTATCAATTCCACATTGCTTCAATTGAAGAACAAGTGACTTGAAATTTGAGAAAAATTCTTGAAGGTTCTCGAAATTTTGTGGACTCAATGAAACTAGTTCATTATCCAGTTGGTGGCCTCTCAATTCATCTGTCTTGCCAAACAAGTCTTGGAGCTTCACCCAGACTTCATTTGGAGTGGTAAGACCATCTAGATGGAATAGGAGATCCTTGGATGTGCTGATGCACAAGATACCATAGGATTCATCTCTTCTGTTGTGCCACTTGGACTTCTCAATTGCTGAGGTAGGCTCAGTTTTAGTTGCCATAGTCACCTTGTAGAGGCATTTGATCCTCAACATGATCTCCATCTGTGCTTTCCAGTAAAAATAATTGAATGGAGTGAGTATTATCTAATGTGACTGATACATGAAATCTCTGAAATAGCTTTTGGAGTGGTTTGGTTGCACCCCTAGATGCTCAGTTGCGCCCTCTGGGTGAATGAATGCGCCTTGTAGGTGTCTGAATGCACCCTTCTTGAGACTGGTTGGATCCTGCAAGACAATAAAGGAGAAAAGAATAGATTTATAGCTTTGATACCATGTGAAATTTAGTTCACACCAAGATCTGATCAATAAATTTCATACTCTCACAAGTTATCTCACACAACTAGTCAAGAACATTGAAAAATTGTCAAGTATGATGCAAACAAAATTAATCTATTGAATAATAATACATCAACCAACCTTGGGAAAATAATAGGCTGCAAATATATAACATTACATCAGATATTCAAAATCAAAAGGTTTCCATTCGAATCCTCACAAAATCAGGCTTACTAAAAATATGGAAAACCCCCCTAGGTGGAAAGTGTGCTTTCCAAGTCACCTCTAAGGCTCACGAATTTCTGAATTAGTGATAATATGGTGATGTATGATGGAAAATCATGCTAAATTCAGAATTTGGAAGGAATAAACATCATGGAGGATGAGTTGGCCAAAAAACTGCTAAGACTAGTCAACTAGCTTTCACCTTTCACCAAAAAGTGGTAAAAATCAGTAAAAAGCAGTAAGGTGCCTTTCTATTCCAGGATTGGATAAAATCAGCTAGAATCCAAGGAAATCTTATCCAAAATCTTCATAAATGCACCCAGGTGAGTATAGGATGCTTGTGGTCCACACAATGTGTACTTTAGCCAACTACATAATCTAACACCTAAGAATTAATAAAAAATTATCAATAATGCTATCCTAAGGTATTAAATGACATGGATGGGTTTAAATATTCCAACATAATAGTTTTTAACATAAGAAAATTTTCATGTATTTCGCTTCGACCCCCATATGTTAATTAATAAATTATGTATGAGCCGATTTACACAACATCTCATTTACAATAAAAACAAGGTTGTATACAACACTCATAATTTAGACATTCAAGTGATGAAAAGAAAGAGCACATGCTACTTATTAGAGCTTATGGGATTAGGAGAAATATAACACATCTTTCTCACAATTTGGGATTTGAGTGATGATGAGAAATATCACATGCCATTTCTCACATATTAGGCATTTTATTGATGAGGAGAAATTCCCCCCACCCTTTTCAACAATTTAGGGTGTCAATTGATCAGGAAAAAGAACACATACCCTTTTTACAATTTAGCCATTCGTGTGACAAGGAGAAAAATCATTGTCCTTTTCTTCCATTTAGATGCATTCGAGTGATAAAGAGAAAGAGCACAAACCCTTTCTCATAATTTTAAGTATTGGAAACCAATATCTCATGTATTGGAAATCGATAATTGAAGTATTAAAAACCAATATCTCATGTATTGGAAACTAATATTCATAATAATTTTATGATGCCTTGGATTGAAACTAGTCTATGAAATGCGGGTTAACTAGTCATGAGAAAGAATCAGTCATAAATAGTAAATTGATGGACGCGACTTTTGAAAATGAATCACAAGAAGAAGAACAAAGTGATAGCAACAACAATGAATTTGAATTTGAAGAAAACATTTGTGAAGAATTTCAAGAAGTAAAAAATGATATTTCTAAGGTGATCGTAAAACCTTGGAAAGATTTAGAATTTAATAGAAATTGATGTCTTAGGATATGAAAAAGACAAGCTTGCATATTCCAAATTACACCAAACCAATTCAATTTATGAGTGTGGGATTTCTTAATGAAAATGTGAAGAGTCCAAAATTTCATGAAGAATTTATTCATACAATTGATGGTAAACACGTGGAGGAAATTCATATTGAATGCCATCATTTTCATAGTTTTCAACATTTGATGATAGAATGCTTTGATCTACAGCCTTGTCTTTATTACGGAAAGACAAAACATCACTTATATAAATAATGAAAGAACAAGAAGGTTCATAAAAGAACAATGCATTATGGTTGGATAAGTTCCTGATGTTGGAATCAACAAGTCAAGAAGTTTCCTAAGTCTTATTGTCTAGTTCAAACATGGGAAAAGATATGTTTGAATGGTGAAATTAAAAAAACTAAAGAAGATTCAATCAATTATTTCAAATGATAATTTTGGGCATGACTATGGTCCATTCTAAATTGATAATCCCTTGTACCTCAAGGGGGATACATTGAACAAACAAGATCAAGTGAAAAGGTATCATTTTATGTTGATGCTCAATTTGATATGGGAAAGAATATTGAAAAACACCCTTGGAGAGATGGTCAAGGGGAATATGGGGATGGAAACAAAAATGATGCTTTAAACCCTAGGATGAATGGATTCACCAGGCTAGTTGATTTAACTAAATGAATTAATGAATTGAAGCATAATGAATTTGATTTTATTGCATGTGCTAGCAACTTTAGAATTGACAGTGTTAGTCTATAAAAATATGTACAAAATAAACTAAGCGAATAATCAAATAATTTCAAAAGAAAATGATTCGGCTAATGAAATAAAACTAAACACAAAGTTCTAAAATATTTACAAAAATAAAATATACAACATTACACTTTTTTGTAAATTAAACCTAAGGTGTTAGTAAATGGAAGCAGAATATTTCTGATGTATATGTTAAATTAATTAGCTTCTCCAAGAATATGTCAGTTAAACTCAAAATCATATTTTCAGAATGTAAAAAGAAATTTAAGCATTGTGCATGAAAATAAATTACTTTGTGAGGTAACAACTTTGAGTTTTGAACGTTTTGTGAAAATGGAATTTTTTAAATTTGATGATTTTCTATAGGGCGGAAAACTGAGTACAGTAGCTAGTTTAATTTTTGAAAAAAATACATTAGAAAGGTAAATGCCTAAAGATGAAAATTCATCATTTATGTACAAGTTAAAAATGAAATAATATGTATGTAGTCCCAATTATTTACAGATTGTACAGAAACATGAAATACAAAAAATTTAAAAGAAAATGAAGTTGGATAATAATAGAACTAGAGAAAGAATGTGGGTATGCCCAAATAGTTTCTGTTAAAAGTCATAATTTAAACAGTTGTTAAAGTACAACAAGCCACAATCATTTTTTACCCCTGGGAACCAGAGGTTTCTAAGACCATATGCCTCTCTCAACATTTTGGATTCATCTAAGTGAAACCTAGATGATGGGAGTACTCCCTGCTCAAATTGCCATATGCACATATGAAGAAATCAATATTTAAAATATGAAGGAAATTTCTAAAATCATGTAGGAAAATAGAATATATCTTTGGCATTGAAAACACTTTGTCTTCACCCTAATGGATGGACCTAGACATAGTATTACATACCATTGACACATTTTCAAGTTCTTGGATAACTTATTATGAAAGAAAAAAAATGTCAAGAAACCTAGCGATACTTACGTCTTACCTCTAATGTGATTCCTCTAAGTGCTCACTTTCATCTTGCATTTAAAGTGATCTACCATGTAGCCAAAGCGTTCAGGATACTTGGGGTTTAGGCGCTTGGTGTTTCATATGTTGTTGGACACCTGAAGAAGGATAATAGTATGAAACTCAATATTCATCCGCAGATGCAATAATTCTCCAAGCATGATGTTTCATATTTTTGGTGAAAGGATGTTACATGACAACATAGAATATTTGTGTACCCATTATGATTTGCATAAACCAAACTGATTAATGGTTTCTTACTTTTTTTAGGGTATTAATTGATTACCACTAGGATGGAAAGTTATTGACTGCTTCATGGATCGTTTTTGGGCATGAAATATCAATTGACAGATACCATGACCATGCCATACAATAATATAAACACCAAAAACTGCATACAATGGATTATTTGTAGCACATGAAATACACTCCTCAATCTGCTTCAACAACTCTATTCTTATTACAATTGAAATGGTTCATAATCTTCTCCCACTAATATCTATTGAGATGAGAATGCACCTGAGGATCCAATGATGCAACAAGTTGATTGAATGGATCAATTTTACCAATAAATTTCACCTAGAAATCACTACTCACCCTATGTGATGCGCTACTAATGCCATTGATTTTGCTCATGATTTATTTCTCAACCACTTCATCCACATTAAACCTCGGCTCAAGACTGAATGAGGAAGGAATGAAAAATTCTTGGCAAGCACCTCTATATATAAATGAATCTTGTAGGGTTCCTTCTAGGTGTTTCTCTTGGTAAACTAAATCTGAAATGCATTGCTCAAATCCATATCAGTGATGGAAGTCATGCTTCATGATTCAAATTCCAATCATTCAAAGTCCAATCATCATTTGGGAATTCGAACATGGTAATTGGTATCCTCAACAAACTATCTACATCAAATCAACTATTCATTGGATGTTATTCAACACCTAATTTTGTCTAGTTTTAGAGAGTGATCAATGATCCTATAGAAAAATGGTCATCCTCTTTGTTCACCAAAATTAGGAAAAGATGCCAATTTGTTCAAGCAAAATTGGTGAAGGTTCATACATGGCAGCGGTTCACTTCCAAAATTTCAGTTCTCATTCAAATTTCAACATCCAAATTGGCAACTTTTCAAGCATATCTTCATCAAAAATCCGTCCAGAAGTTTTAGATTGAAGATGATACCAATTCTTGTTACTTTACAGGTATAATTATTCAAATTGTGATTGAAGGGAGGAACAGAATGTTAGACTATAAGTCCCTAGGCAATCACAAATTCCTAGATCACCTCTCATATGGGTTGTTATCCTTATCACTTTATGAGTTGTCATACTCTTCCATTGATGAGTTTTCAGTGAGATCTATACCTACATTTTACTACGATCCTTGTACTATATAATACCATCATTGGTAGGAAGATGAAAGCAAGAGACTAGCTTGGGAATTTTCTATGAGTTTTTTATTTGTTCTTGCTTGTTCTATTTCTTAACATGAACTACAAGTCCTTTTAAATTTAATATGATGTTGATAAGGAAGATTTCCATAACCTAGTTCAAAATGAATTGCCTAGATATGATCCTAATTCAAGGAAATGATCATGTTTGTAGTTCATTACAAGTTTAAAAAGGGTGAAAAAGGTCGATATTGAGTGGGTGTCTAATAAGAGGCAAGGTATGGATAAAGAGCTTAAGGCATTGTAGAAAGAGATTGAGTATTTCTTTTGAAGGGAATGATAAATGATATTTAAAGAAGAGGAAAGATTGAAATTATAATATTTAGAAGTCAAGAAACAAATATGTTTTCACAGTTTCACGAATCCTATAAAAAGGATAAACCATATTTGGGAAATGAGGAACTTAGAAGGTTTGTTGCTTAATAAATTCTATGAGATAATTGAGATTGGAATACATATTTCTAAAACATTTTCAAGGAACTGAATATGTATAGTGTTGAAGAAATATTAAAGATATCATATTTTCTTCCTAGCTTTGTCATAAAAGACAATAATCAAATGTTGATGGAGGTGGTACCACATGATGAACTATAAATAGCACTACTATCCTTTACAAAGAGAAAAGTCTCAATACATATGGTTGAACTATAAAGTTTTTGTATGGTTTTTTATGAGGTCTTGGAGGAGGACCTTCTAAGAGTGATTGAGGAGGTTGAAAATTTAGGCAATGTTTCAAGTTTGCTAAATGTTACATTCTTAGATGTAATCCTGAAAAAGGATAAGCCTAAAATTTTTACTGATTTCATCCCATATCTTTATGGAATTGCTTGTATAAAATAAAGTCCTGATTTTTTATTATTAGGGTTAAAAGGATTTTTTTGTGAGGTTATATCACAAGAATGGTTCAATTTATTGACTAATAATTAAATATATGAGGGTATTGGTTCAAATTAGGAAGGTTAGCATCCTATTAAAGTTAACAATGGTAAAACTACACTTAAAAATAGATCTATCAAAGGCAAAGGCATATGATCAAAGAAATTAATTTTATTTAATACTTGTGCTTCTTCATGTGTGTTTTTGTTATTTGAGGGTGTAATGGATAATGGGATGTGTCACAATAATATATTTTTTTAGCTTGATAAAAGGTTTAGTTTCAACCTTTTTAATCTATCCATAGAATTTCAATGGGGTTTTCTACTATCTACTCTTTCTTTTCTTCTCATGGAGGAGGGTGTTAGCAGTTCCATTAGGGAATCCAAAAGATTTGGATTTATCTCAGGGGTAAAAGGTTGGTTATATTTCTCTTTATATCATATGTTGTTCATATATGATGTTATTGTATTCATAAATGGAAATCTTAGAGAATATAATAAGCTAAAGAAAATCTTGGACTTATATGGTAGGGTTATGGGATTGAAGATAAATATAGAAAGATTGTCCACTTATTTTAATGATATTAGGATTGGGAATGAGAAGAGGATTCTGGTAGACTTTCTTTTATTGTTTTAAACTTGTAAGAAGGTTTTAAGTATTTGGGTTTCTTATTAAAACCCAAAGGACTATGGATGGTTATTATCAATAATCAAGACTCAAATCAATCACTGGAGAAAACATATGGCTTCCTATTAGTGGTCAATTGACTTTAGTTAAATTGATTTTAGAGGAAATTCCATTTTTTTGGTATTCAATAGAATTTATTAAAAAAGGTGTTTTGAAGACAATGAGGAGGAAATGTTTCAATTTTTTAATTCTAGAAAATGTAAAAATGATTGAATCCCTCTAACATAATAGAAAAAAATTAGCTATGCCAAAATAAGATGGAGTTTGAGGATTAAATGACCATGTATTTGGTTTATCATTACCAACCAAAACGTTTTGGAAGGTCTTCACTAAAAGAGAATTATGGAGAGAAACTATAGAACATAAAAATGATGCTATAGTTTATTTTTTATATTGGACTGGACATCCTAAGAAATACACTGGAAAGGTTTTCAATCATTGGAATCATTGCTTAGATATTTTGCAGCGATACAAGATGACTTAGCTTGGAAGGTGGGTTCAAGTAAAAATGTAAGACTTGGAGATCATCCAATTTTAGGATGTGGAGACAGGTTTCCATTTTTTTTAAATTATTTTGCATTATACTTTCACAAATTTTACATATACATGCAGAGAGAGTCGGCACTGAACCTCCAAAACAGAGAAGTTACACAGGCATTGAGTCAAAAAAATATTGTTAACAACCTCTGAAAAGAGCTTCCTAAATGCCTCTATTGGGATACCTACAAAAAATATAAGTAAATCCTAAATTATTGCAAATTTACAGTGATAAACCAAAAAAATACAAACATAAACTGTTGGTAGATTCCAAGAAAAAGAAACCATGTCGAACCCGGAAAAACTTGAGGGTGTTGCTACTACTCATGTTTTTCAAAGGGGTTGGGATCTTAGCGGCATCACTGTTGTGGAGGATCCTACCAGCATCGCTACCATGGAGGCTCCTTTCTTTCATGGTGAATATCCTGAGCTTCATTCTTACCATTTCCAAGGGAGATCACTATCGGCTTGGAATCCATCACAGTTTAAGTTACCTCTAGTTTTTATTCCTGCACAGTAGTTCCAGGGTCCACCGTGGTTGGAGCACGCATGTCCATTGTCACCACAGCCAGAGCAGAATCGGATAGCTCAAGTTCTACGACCATCGTGTGGATCAAAGAAGGAAGGTTGAAGAAAGAAGGAAGCTTGAAGAGCTCTGCAATGTCTGCACACCACTCAATCGCCACCTAAACTCTGTGACCAAGATCTTGCACCATAGCCTATGTGTCGTTTTCCAAACCACGAACATCATTCCAAATTTTGAGTAGGGTGTCCTTCATGGAGGCCAATTTTTAGGCAATTTCTTCACCCCTCATTGAAGGGAAGAGAGCACCACAACACCACACAGTCAATTTAAAATTAATTGCGCAGTAAACAAATCTATTCTTTAGTTGTGAACTTTGACGGAAACTCCAATTTTGATTTCGCGAATGACTTTCACTCCGCGAGCATTTACTTCACGTGGATTAACTTTGCGGAATTTTACTTTGCCGCAACATTTGATATCACACCAAATTTAATTCGCACCAATGCGATATGCTTAACCTTATGCGATATGTGATATGCAATATGCATAACCTTGCGATAGGCAATACAATGCGGAAATTATAAACTTGAGGTTATTTTTACTCCGCGTAACTTCGTAACTTTACAGCCGACTTGTTGACATTGACAAGTCTAATCTTAAGCAAATATTTTAATAAAATATTTCTTGCTAAAACATAAGAACAGAAGAATGAATATTATGCCGAAGTTACTCTGCATTAAACTAAAAACTTACACCACCGTGAAATACTTGAAATTCTTGATTTCTTTTACTGACAGTAAATGTAAACAACATTTACGCAAATGAATATGAAGAAGATGTGCGACATGTAATGACAACCATTCTTGAGAATGAACACAAAATAACTATTGACTTATATATTACCGTAGTAAAACAAGTAACATTGCCACAATACAGAGAGATGGTAAATACTTCAATCTTTCACCATTTTACGTAGAGCTTGGGATCCTCATACATTTCAAGATGAAGTTCTTCTTCTTCTTTCACTTTTACATCTCTTTCATATATGCTTAATCTAATGAGAGTGATTTTCATTTATACAAAAAACTTGGGATTGCTTCGCCTGGAAGCTATTGAACTCCATTAAAGACTATAATTAATTTCTACCTAAGAAATTCAACTTGTGGAATACAAACGCGGCTGATTAAATACTAGGAAGTGTGCACGATGTCTTCTGATAGATTGACAGACTGTCTGACATCTCTGTGATACAGCGGACTGACAAAACATCTAACGGGGTGATTGATAGAGTCGGCGCAAACTAGATGCGCATTCAACTCATAAGTACATTTCTCCAACACTCCCCCTTAATTATGAGTTGATGACAAAATTTTACAAAATGTTTCAGAGCTGAAACATACTCTGTGCATGAAAAAGTTCACTGTGCAGAACTTGTCACTCCTAAACAACTTCGCAGATATTGAAATGTGTCTCTTGCCAATGGTTTTGTGAAGATGTCCGCAACCTGATCTTCAGACCTGCAAAATTCTAAATAGATTTCCTTGTTGTTTATTAATTCTCTGATAAAGTGATACCTTGTGTCGATGTGCTTGGTTCTCTTGTGGTAGACATGATTCTTTGACAGTGCGATAGCTGAATTGTTGTCGCAGTAAATTACTGTAGGTTCTTGCTAATGCTGTGACAGATAACTTAACATCCTCTACATCCATATGGCTTGACATGCAACGCTTGTTGCTACGACATACTCTGCTTCTGTTGAAGAAAGAGTTACGATTGGTTGCTTCTTTGAAGCCCATGATACAACACATGTTCCTACATGAAATGTATTCCTGGATGTGCTTTTTCTGTCATCTACGCTGCCTCCATTGTCATTATCTGTGTACCCCATGAGTTTGAAATTTTATGTAGTTGAATACAAAATACCAAAGTCTTTTGTTCCATTTACATACCTCAGAATTCTTTTACCTGCTTGCCAATGCGATTATTTTGGTGTCTTCATGAATCTTGAGATTAAACTGAATCCATACATGATGTCTGGCCTTGTCGCTGTAAGATACATAAGGCTTCCAACTATTCTTTTAAACAACATAGGATCTACATTAGATCTGTCATCATCCTTGCTCAATTTCAATCCTGTTATCACTGGTGTTGGTGCTGTCTTGCATTTTATCATCTTAAATTTGTTTAAGACATCACTTTCATACTTCAAATGAGATATAAATATCCCATTTTCAGTCTGATGCACTTCAATACCCAGAAAGTACTTCATATGCCCCAAATTTGTCATTTCAAATTCACTTTCCATGACTGTTCTAAATTCTTCTATGCCGAAATCACTAGTAAATATTAAATCATCTACATACAAGCAGACGATTAGCTGATTACCTTGCTTGTTGATTTTTGTGTACAACGTTGGCTCACATTCACTTCTGTGAAATCCATTCTGAATGAGGTAAGAGTCAATGCGACTGTACCAGGCTCGCGGAGCTTGCTTCAAACCATAGAGTGTCTTTTTCAGTCTGTATACTCTATGTCCTTGTCCTCGAACTTCATAGCCTTGTGGCTGCTCCACATATACTTCTTCCTCCAAATAACCATTTAAAAATGTAGACTTGACATCCATTTGATAAACATGCCATTTCTTTTGTGCTGCGATAGCCAGAACTGTTCTAACAGTGTCCATTCGTGCTACAGGTGCAAAAGTTTCATTGAAGTCTATGCCAGGCTGCTGTGTGAATCCTCTTGCTACCAATCTCACCTTGTGCTTCTGCACATTTCCTTCAGCATCTTGTCTAGTCTTATAAATCCATTTGATGCTTATCACATCCTTGTCGATAGGAACGTCGACTAATTCCCATGTTTGATTTTTCTCTATGCATTCTATTTCTTCATTCATGGCTTGTGCCCAGACTTTATCTTCTACAGCTTCTTCATATGTTAGCGGATCATTAATTTGAGAAAATAATGCAAAACATGAGAATGAATTAGGTGTACCAGTCTCATATATCTCACACAGACTTCTTGTTCTTGGCGGAGTTGCTGGTGTCGAACTGTGCGAACTGCTTGATGGAGTTTGTTCCGCACTTGCTGTGTTTGTCAGAGTTGCTTGAGCTGCGACTGATGTTGCAGTACCTTGTGCTGAAACATGTTGCGATGTCCTGGGAGTAGACGGTGCTGCAACATTCTGGTTTATATGTGGAGTTTCAACCGCATCTTCTGCGATGTCATCATGTTCGATATGCGACACGATTTTAACATTCTTCTCTACAGTTCCATCCCATGCTTCATTTTCAACAAACTAAACATCGTGACTGATAATGACTTTCCTTGCAACAGGATCATACAACTTGTATGCTTTTGTGTCTTCAGAATATCCAATAAAGATGCATTTCTGTCCTTTATTATCTAATTTTCTTCTTAGATCATCTAGAACATGTGCGTATGCTACACAACCAAAGACTTTTAAATGCGAAACACTATGTTTCATAATTTTCCATGCTTCCTGCGGAACCTTGTTCTTCACGCTCTTCGTCGGACATCGATTCATGATGTAAACCGTAGTTGCAACTGCTTCAGCCCAGTGCTCTATTGACAGATGCATCACTGCCAACATGTTGCGTGCCATTTCCATAATGGTTCTATTATTCATTTCTGTGATGCCATTCTACTGTGGTGTGTACCACGCAGTGAACTATTTCTGTATGCCATGGTTTTTGAAAAAATTCAATAAATCATTTGAAACATACTCACCTCCTCTGTCTGTTCTCAATATCTTGATGCTGTAACCACTCTGCTTTTCCACGAGTGCCTTGAATTGCTGAAAACAATCAAATGCATCAGATTTATGCTTTAGAAAATAAAACCATGTTTTTCTTGTGAAATCGTCAATAAATGTGAGAAGATAAGTGCATCCTCCCATGGACGGTGTTTGTATCAGTCCACAAATATCTGAGTGCACAATTTCAAGTGGTGCACGAGCTCTGTATGACTTTCCAACTTTCAAAGTCTCTCTATGCTACTTTTCAAAGATACAGCCTTCACAAATTCTCTCTGGATTTTCAATCAATGGCAATCCTTTCACCATGTTCTTCATGTGCAGTAGCTTCATCCCACCAAAGTTCAGATGTCCAAATCTGAAATGCCATAACTAGGATTCATCCTTCATTTCTGTTTGAAATGCAGCTTGCATTGCGCTGCCTTTTTCTTCCTTGTTGCTGCGAACTTCTGCTCCTTTGCTTTCTGTCTTGAACGCAGCTTCAAAATTTTCATTCTGACTTTCATGAACAGCATGAGTAGTTTTACCTTTGATGATTGGTGTTATCCTTAAAGGAAACAAGCGATTGCTTGTCATCGGCACTCTGGAAATTAACTGATTGCTTGGGTATATGTCTTTGATCACACAGTCCTTTCCTATCATGTGAACTCTGTAACCTTTCTCCATCAGCTTTCCAATGCTCATCAAATTATGCTTTAAACCTTGAACATAATAAACATCAGGCATAAATTTCTGCTCCCCCTGTTTTGTTAGAATATCAACAGTACCCTTACCCAAAACAGTGACTTGGATATTGTTTCCAAGTGTTACATCAGTTTGAACTGATTTATGTAGACTAGAAAATAAACTTAAATTATCAGTCATATGATTGCTACAGCCTGATTATAAATACCATATGTCATTTGGACTTTCTTGGACGGCATTGCACTCCAGAGATGATGCGCATGCTAAGAAAAGTGAATTGTTCGCAGTGTTGTTGCTACCTGACTGAGTTTCACCTTGTTTTCCTTGGTCATACTACTTCTTCCTGCATTCATATGCGAAGTGTCCATACTTATTACAGTAATGACATTGAATTTTTTATTTATCATACCTTTGCCCACTTGGCTGATTGGGAGTCTGATTTTGGCCTCTATCAGCGACATGTGCAGGACTGCTGCTGCGACCTCCTCTGAAAGAACTTCATCCCTTGCCTCTAGAGCTTGATCTTCCTCTACCTCTACCGCGACTTATGGATGACTGTACTATGAATGCACCTTCCAACGATGTGTCTGAACCGCTGATTCTATGTTCATGATTGAGTAATGAGGCTTGCAACTCATCAATACTAAATGTGGATAGATCTTTGTTTTCCTCCAGGGTTACAACCAAAGACTCAAATTTCTTTGGAAGAACTCTAAGAACCTTTTCAATGACTCTTTGATCAGTTAGAGTTTCTCCATGAGACATTATTTGATTAACTAGACCAATAACACGAGTATAAAATGAGTCTACTGACTCTGTGTTTTTCATTGACAGTGATTCAAATCTCTTCTAAGAATTTGTAGTTTAGCAGTTTTTATCTTGTTCAAACCTTGGTATGTTGTTTCTAGCGTGTCCCACGCTTCCTTGGCTGACTGCGCTGCTGCTACTCTTGGGAGTATTGATTCATGTGTCGCTTGATGTATGTGGAACAGCGCCTTTCCGTCTTTCTTCCTCTGTTCCCTTAGAACATCCTTCTCAACTTGAGTGAGACTATTGTATGCTACTGCATTTGTTGGTTCTGCATAACCAGTCTGGACTATGTCCCATACATCTTGACCTCTGAACAAAGCTTTCATAGTTAGCGACCAATATTCATAATTTTTACCGGAAAATATTGGAGTTTGCAAATTACTAGAAGTGGAAGCCATATTTTAATCACTCTTCCCTTATGTAAATAGAATTCTTCTTTGCTGTAAACCAAGCTCTGATACCAGATGAAGGGAAGAGAGCACCGCAACACCGCACAGTCAATTTAAAATTAACTGCACAGTAAACAAATCTTTTCTTTCGCTGCGAACTTTGACGGAAACTCCAATTTTGACTTCGCGAATGACTATCACTTCCACGAGCATTTACTTCGTGTGGAATAAATTTGCGAAATTTTACTTTGCTGCAACATTTGATATCGCACCAAATTTAATTCGCACCAATGCGATATGCGATATGCATAACCTTGCGATAGGTAATACAATGCGGAAATTATAAACTTGAGGTTATTTTTACTCCACGTAACTTCGCGGCGGACTTGTTGACATTGACAAGCCTAATCTTAAGCAAATATTTTAATAAAATATTTCTTTCTAAAACATAAGAACGGAAGAATGAAGATTATGCCGAAGTTACTCTGCGTTAAACTAAAAACTTACACCGCTGTGAAATACTTGGAATTCTTGATTTCTTTTACTAATAGTAAATGTAAACAACATTTACGCAGATGAATATGAAGAAGATGTGCGACATGTAATGACAACCATTCTTGAGAATGAACACAAAATAACTATTGACTTATATATTACCACAGTAAAACAAGTAACATTGCCGCAATACAAAGAGATGGTAAATACTTTAATCTTTCACCATTTTACGCAGAGCTTGGGCTCCTCGTACATTTCAGGATGAACTTCTTCTTCTTCTTTCACTTTTACATCTCTTTCATCTATGCTTAATCTAATGAGAGTGATTTTAATTTATACAAAAAACTTGGGATTGCTTCGCCTAGAAGCTATTGAACTCCATTAAAGACTGTAATTAATTTCTACCTAAGAAATTCAACTTACGGAATACAAACGCGACTGATTAAATACTAGGAAGTGTGCACGATGCCTTCTGACAGATTGACAGACTGTCTGACATCTCTGCGATATAGCGGACTGAAAAAATGACTCACGGGGTGACTGACAGAGCCGCCGCGAACTAGATGCGCATTCAACTCGTAAGTACATTTCTCCAACACTCATCACTCTACTCTAGGCTTGACCAGAGCAACCTCACCAGTTAGAAGCATGGAGGCACTCCCCGACCATGGTCGTGTTTCCTCCACCATGGATGCACCAAACCTCAACCAAAAAATTGGCCCCTAAAATAGAAAAACCTCCATCTAAGGCATGACACTCAAGGTTTGCATGCCCACCTAATATCCTCTCAACGATCACAATTGGTGCCTCTGCCATTAATTCACCCTCTCTCTCCATCATTTTTGCATAGTGAATTCTCAAGGTGGCGTGGTACTTACAAGCAGTAGGGATGGGGGTGATTTAAATGTTGCACCTCCTTGAACATCATCGCTAGCTCGTCCCCCATCACATCACCATCATGCCTCCATCTCTACCTAGTTATCACCCCATCCAGGAGCGGGTTTCTATTGTTAGAAGAAACTATTAAGCCTCGTTATCAAAATGGTTTGTTTATGTTGAATCAAATTGGATATGTAATAAAAATAAATATATGGAACCGAGGATGGTGCTCGGATAATTCATTAGGTCTGGCAGGTGATCAAACAAATGACTAAAATGCATATTTAAGATATCTCAAAAAAGGTCATATGAAACTGAAATATAATCTAGATTCCTTCGATTGGGATAAGAACAAGATCCGTGGTGAATATAACATGAAATTGGGTTATAATATTATGTTTGAAATGTTGCTATTAAACCTTGTTGGTTGTGGAAGAAAATTTGAAAGCTTGAAGTTGATAAGAAAACCAGAATATTTATTTGGATTGCATATATGAATAAGGTTTTCACATAAGAAAAGATGGAGAAAAGTCATAGACAAGGGTCCAAGCATCTACACACTTTGTAGGAATGAGTGTGAGACATCTCTACATATTTTTTTTTATTTTCCATATTCTAAGGATATGTTGGAGGAGGTTGAGAAAGTTATTGGGGTGATAAATATGTTGAAAATAAACTCAATATAAGAAACTCAGTAAAAGAGAATTAAAAAGGTTCATATATGTTCCTTTCTAGTGTTATGGGGAATTTGGTTGGCCCAAAACTCCATCATATTTGATGATATTTTTTCCATCTTTCAAAGCATATATATAGATATCTAGTTTTGCTCAAAAGTGCATTACACATGAAATAGAGAATGTTCATAGTCAACTCCCTAAAATTGCAAAAGATATAATGATGATCTAGGGATCCTTTAATGGGGATTTCAATGCAATGAAAATTTCAGTAGTGCTAGAGAAGTCCTATACCGGTCAAATGAGCATACCATAAGATTTAAAGCATGTTAGGGTGTGGGATATTGAATTTGCACGGATAAAAAGCAAAGGAATGGACACAATATGTGAATGTGTTGAAACATAGTGTTGTAAATCTCACAAATCACCAAGATATGATCAAGTGGTCAAAAAATTAGGGTATAGTGAATTATATAGCCAAATTGGGATACTCTACTAACTTGGAAGAATCCTAGGAAGAAGAAAGAATTTGGTGGTGGAAACAAGTATGGAAACTAGAAAATCCATTAAAATCTAAAATCTTTCTATGGTTAGAATTAGTTAATAAAATTTTAAGATGGGATGATTATCAAAAGAGTCGGAAATTCCATTAAGATGTATAATGTTTAAATATAGTGACAAATCTAAGGATCATATGTCTATCACGTGCTTATTTTCTAGATCTATTTGGAATGAAATACTACAAATATTAAATGGTAACATAAGTATTTGATTGATTATTATTACCTCCAACCAAGTTGCTCATAAAATCGAGATTTCTTTTTAGAGGAGCTAGATATTCCCAAAACAAATCTACAGGAACCAAACTAATAACGCATGAGGCTCCTTCCATAAATTATGATAATGCATGAGGCTTCTTCCATGGGCCATGTCAAAAAAACCCCAAGTATGTGTGGGAGAAGGTTAATTATTTTCTTTGAATCAACTTATTATATTTATTTGAAATATGTTGCTAGGCAAGGAACAAATAATCAAGTTGATTTATATGCAACATGTCTACTTTTGAAAATAGCATCACATAGAGTTTTAAAACACTTATAAGTTTTCAAAGACTCCAAGATACTAATGGATTATTCTAATAATATATTAGAATTGAAAATATGTTGTTAACCCCACCCATGAATTGTTTTCGAGGCAAATAGTAGCTTTGATGTAATATATTTTGCCATATTTATGGATAGTATGATTTGAAAGAAGACAAGTTTCGAAGAAAGATTTTTTTTTATTGTAGGAAGGGTTCTTATATAATAAAGACTTGAAAGGAGGGACAAAATTTCCAAATTCTGAAAAAATGGTTTAATTTATGGTTTGCAATAATAATAATAACAATTTATTTTTAAGGCCACAACGAATCTAGACATCAACTTGGTGTACAATAGAAATAGTTTAGTCAAAGTGGTTGAGAATTGTGAATAGTAAAAATAACTTTGGAGGTTAAGTTTTTGGGTTTGGTGTTTGTCTGAGTCTAGACCATGTCCCTGCCAAATCAAGTTAGAGAATGACAAATGATTTCAACAATCCCCAGACTTAAATTCTTAAATATAAGAATATCTTTTATACCATGGTTGATTTAATTTCATGGTTAACAACTATAATTAGGGAAAATTTTAAGGATCTATAATTTTTTATAGTGTAAAAATTTTGGGGAATAAGATTCCAAGCATGAAATGTTTGAGGCAATTTTGGCCATATTTAGTGTAAATTTTTTTTATCTCATAAAATTTGGAGAATTATTATTTTTTAAATAAAAATTAACAATTTTTTTTTAAAATATTGAAAATTAACCTAGTACTAAATTTAACCTCTAAAATTTTCCTTACTCTAAACACAATCAAAAGCATTGTTAATAAAAAGAAACCCATCTCATTCTTTTCATTGAACTCAAAACACTTGGTAGCAAAATCAACAATACTTCTTTGCTATCAGCAGTAGCATGTTACTATTTGTATTGCTGATCCAACAATAAGATCTAAATTGCATCAGTGCTCTGTAAATTGATATAAGTAAACCAAATAAACATTCAAACTGGAATTGCAAACGGAATCATGTTGCTATTTGTATTGTTGATCCAACAATAAGATCTAAATTGAATCAGTGCTCTCTAAATTCATCATAAGCATACCAAATACACATTCAAACTGGAATTGCAAACTGAATTATAATGTACATAATTTATTGCACTGTATATGGTTTCACAATATGTTAATGCCAAACTTAACAAGAGAAATTTGGATTTATTGAATATGCATTGTTCTGAAAAGTTTTGAAAAACAAGAACAAAGAACATCCAAAAAGCCGTAAAGATTCTATTTCAACAAATAGAAATGACTCAGATCTATAAAATCGATGCTATCCCTTCCAGAGCCATGCATCGCTACAAGATATGGAACTTAGCAAACATTAGATATAGAACTAGCTTATGCATCGCTATACATAGCTTAACTGATATCAAAATTCGGTTCAGAGATCAAAATCTTGATATAGAACTTTTAAAATTTGCGCCTACGCCTGAAATATGTCTTCGGCACTTTTTCCTGTTTGGCCGCTTTCTGTACATCTTGAACCACCTCTGCTGTATCTTCTACCTCTGTAGCTTCTTGAGCTTCTTCTACATTATCTTCTATCCCCATTACCTCTGCTGCTCTCAGTTCTTCTGCGTTTTGAACTTCACTACAATGCTGGTTCCGCTGATTCCGCTCATCCAAATGGATTATTTTGGGTTGTTCAAGACTCATTTGCGGACCCATAGACACGGGATTTTCTTTGCACTCGTAGTGAGCAGAAGATGGTTCCCTGGTGTTCACAGCTTCGATTATTTTGTTTGTAGAGCATACTTGGGATACATCGAAGAGGCTGCTGGATTTTGCAGCTTCCTCAGCACTCATAACCCTAATTACCTGCCCAATGTTTAGATTATTCTCCTGCATAATATAGTTCAAAAGTTCTTGAATCAGGGTACGATACAAACTCTAAAACTAATACTAAAACCTGAAGATATAGAGAGAGATTGAGAAATCTAACCGGGGGCACCAACGTCCACTTTTTTTCTCGCCATTCTTGAGGGACGTAACAGTGAAAGAGGATATGCCGTTAAAATGTGCGTATGAGGGAAGGAAACCAACCAAAGATGGCGACCGTCACATGAAACCTCACATCAGCCCGAGAGACCTCCACCAATGACTGTCCATGAGTCCTTATAGACTTTTTCACCTCCAACAATGACTTTACATTAGTCCTTACAATCTTCTTCAAATTTACCTTGCAAACCCCTCCTCTTTCAATAGTTCTGACAATACCTTCAACCCAAGCCCCTTTATATCCTTCCTCATTGCTGCGAACCTCCACTGTCATTCCTTCCTTCAGTGCCATTTCACTAGTCTAACAAAGTACTAAAAAAGTTAAATGGATTCAAATCACTTTCTTGTTGCCACCACAAGCCCGCTTAAGATAAAAGACAACAGAAAACGTCCCTCTTTTCCAGTTACCCAGATTGCCGAAATTACAATCTAAGTACTCCAAATTGCTATTTTGACAAAAATTGTTCTGTCTGATTCCAGCTAATTGGGGACGTTTTAGTTAGCCCTTATAAAACTCCCCACCAACTCTGCTCTTGGTATGTTGTGCCTCTTACATATATAAACTCCCCACCAACTCTGCTCTTGGTATGTTGTGCCTCTTACATATATAATATATAGAGAGAGGGGGCGTTTTAGTTAACCCTTATAAAGCTCCCCACCAACTTTGCTCTTGGTATGTTGTGCCTCTTACATATATATATAAAATATACGAAGAAGATAAGTTTATGTAGATTGCATATGAATACAACAATCAGAAAAGGATTAGTTTATTTATTCTATTAGTTTTCAAATTTACTGTGGGTTTTAGTTCGTCTAGTAATTTTTTTTTGTAAAATTCAAATTTCTACATGTTTAAATTGTATTTTTTAATCTATATATTTATGCAATTTCTATAGCTAATATATGTGATTTTAAGATTTTTTAAAGATTTCCAACAGTAATTTCAACAAAATTACAATGAAAATATACTCAGAAAAAAGTTGAAAACTTAAAATATTTAAACTACACTATCAAAAAATGATTAAAATCGTCTGTTCTTTAGACTATTCATTATTGGCTATGCCAATATAATAAATAGCCGATAGTCATTTTGTTTATATCAATGTAATACTTATTGGTTGATAGATCATGGAATATTTATGAAGACTCCATACATTTATCCATATTTATACACTTGGCGCTTGAGGAGTCAAATTTGATATTCTTTAGACTACTTGTTGTTGGCTATGTCAACCTAATAATTAGTCATTTGTTTATATCTATGTAGTACTTAATTGGTTGATAGATTAAGGAATATTTATGAAGGTTACATACATCTAGTTGGATTTATAGGTCAAATTTAACAATTTAATACGAGAAAGTTGTGTAATATAATGTATATATAAAGAATAAAAATAGTAATAATTGAAATTTGGCGATATCAATGTGATAATTATTTTGTGAATGTGGGTTAGAATTTTATTATTTAAATTTGGTAATGTCAAATGTAAGAATTAGTTAATGGACATTGAAGTTGTTTATAACGATGTTGTTTAAGGAATATTTATGAAGGTTACATACATCTAATTGGATTTATAGGTCAAATTTAACAATTTAATATGGAAAAGCTGTGTAATATAATGTATATATAAAGAATAAAAATAGTAATAATTGAAATTTGGCGATATCAATGTAATAATTATTTTGTGAATGTGGGTTAGAATTTTATTGTTTAAATTTGGTAATGTCAAATGTAAGAATTAGTTAATGGACATTGAAGTTGTTTATAACGATGTTGTTTAATGGGTTAAATTTCATTAAATTGATAGTTGAGAAAAATTAAAGAGATAATTGTTCAAAAGATACTTTCTATATGGGGGAGATGGGGAGATATGTAATGTATCATGCATAAAAAGGATAAATATAGTAATGATAATTTGTTAGTTAATACAACATGGAATATTTATGAAAGCTCCATGTATTCATATGGATTTATACAATTAAAGATAATATCCTATTGGGAATTGCATATAAAGAATAAATATAGCAATAATTTAATTTTGGCTATGTGGATTTGGGTCAGTGCAAGCTAATGAGGGTCACTTTTGGCGCGTTAGATGCAATAGAAAACTGAAAAAGCAGGCATCCCTCAACTTACTTGGATTTTTTGATCTACTTACGCAAAATATCTTGCATTGAGTTAAAAAGATGAAATGTAGGAAATTGAATCACGTTTCTGAATATATAACTTTTATGTATTGAAAATTTGCATAGCTATGTCAAGTTTCATTTTTCCTAATAGACACTTTTTATTTTTCAGGCAAATGATAAGGTATATGTTTTTGTGGGTAGAGCCTTTGAGGGCCTAAATGATGGAATCAAGCTACAAAAATCGGCATGCATGTAGAGAACACATAGCACTTGTGCGCCATTATTTTTCGAAAATTAAATTAGTAATTTTATAATTTTTTTATAATTGTCTAAGTGATCAAACCTCGAAAATAGTACATCTTTTGTGGGTAGAGCCTTTGAAGGTCTTAATGCAAAAATCTTGAAATGGGTTTTTCATAGAACGTGGAGGTTAGTGTCCTCTTGTGCACCATACAATTTTTTTTTGAAATGATTGAGAATTGAAAAAGTTATGGAAGAAACACTAACAGTGTGTTTCACAAGTTAAGGAGGTAGGACAGAAAAGAAATTGAAATAAAATAGGAAAAATTAATATTTCAAAATAAAAGTTACATATTTGGAATCTGCAGAAAAAATGCTATTTGTGTCTAAGATTTCGTCAAAAATGACTCTGTGTAGCATATTGTAACGAGTGGCTAAGCACAGGATTCTCCAGAAACTTGAAGAAATACCCAATTAGCTTTGGTTTTTCATTAACATAGCACAGGTTTGGAATTACCGAAGCAAACTCCAAAGCATACACATAGGATTATTGTTGACATGTGAGCATGTGACTTGGCCTGTTTAAATTCAAAAATATTGCCGCGCTTTTAGATGTAAATAACGCGTACGCGTTATATAACTACATAACGCGAGCGCGTTATATAACTACTTAACGCGTACGCGTTATATAACTACATAACACGTACGCGTTATATAGTTACAAAACGCGCTCGCGTTATTCAAATCATAAAATACATGTTTAATACTTGGGAAAGAGGGGGTGTGGAAGACTCAAGGGAATTTTTGTTTAATATTTGAGAAGGGGTGGGGAAGGGTCAAGGGAATCTATGGTTAATATTTAATAGGGGTGGGAAAGGGTCAAGGGCTTAGAAGGATGTTGGAAGCTTGAGTCGGGAGAGATGAAGGGAATGAGAACATGATGGGCTATAGGGGGTGAAGGGAAGTGGATCTTGAGAGCACTATTAGGAGTAGAATAGGTTCTGAAGAGGTATAGGGTTAGAAGTTGAAAGTGAGACTTGAGTGACAAGGGGGAATGGATGGAGGCAAGGGGGATGTGAGAGAGAAATAAAGAATACAAGGGGGGGAGAGACATAGAGCAAGGGAGTGAGAGGGACAATGGGGATGAATGGATTTGGAGGGAGTGAGAGATAGATGGGGATAGAACGAAATAAGAGATAGGAAGGGAGGGAGAGAAAGTGTTGGTGGGAGACATGCAGGGAGTGGTGGCGATGGAGAGAGAGGGAGTGATGGAGAGATTGGGATAGGTTGAGGGAAAGATAACATGAGGGAGGGATAGACGGTGAGAGACAGGCGATGAGAGAGGGAGGGAGAGAAGGTAGGGTGATGGATGGAGAGAGAAAGTTGGATATAGATATGGATGGAGGGGGGATGGGTTTGAGAATGGAAAGTGACATAATGTGTGTGTATGTGTGTGTGTTTGAGAGAGAGAGAGAGAGAGAGAGATTAATGGTTGGGGAGAGAGAGACTAGAGGGAGTTGTGAGCATCATATTCTCCATCAGCATCATATTCTTCATCATCATCATCTTCATGACCATCATCATCATCATCAACATCACCATCATCATCATCATCATCATATTCCTCATTAAATCAACATCTCCATCATCATTATCATCATCTTCTGAACATCATCATGATCATCATCTAAACATCACCATCACCATCATCATCAACAACTTCATCATCATCACCATCACCATCATCATCAAAATCTTCATCGTCATCACCATCACCATCACCATCACCATATTCATCATCATTGTCATCTCTAGGTTCCCCATCAACATCAACATCTCCATCATCATCATCTTCTTCATCATCATCATCTTCATCACCATCATCATCATCATCAACATCGTCATCATCATCACCATCATCATCATCATCATCATCTTCCTTGAATCAGATCAACATCTCCATCATCTTCTTCATCATCTTCTTCATCATCATCATCATCATCTAAACATCACCATCACCATCACCATCACCATCATCATCATCATCTTCATCATTACCATCACCATCATCATCAACATCTTCATCGTCATCACCATCATCATCATCATCATTGGCATTTGTAGGTTCCTCATCAACATCTCCATCATCATCATCTTCTCCATCATCATCATCTTCATCACCATCATCATCAGCATCAACATCTTCATCATCATCACCATAATCATCATCTTCATCGTCATCAGGTCAACATCTCCATCATCATCATCTTCACCATCATCATCATCATCATCATCTTCATCGCCATCTCCATCATCTTCAACATCTCCATCATCATCACCATCACCATCATCATCATCTTCATGACCATAAACATCTTCATCATCATTGTCATCTCCCCCTTCCTCATCAACATCTCCATCATCATCATCATCATCATCATCATCATCACCATCTGAACATCACCATCACCATCATCGTCAACATCTTCATCATCATCATCAGCAGCAGCATCAACATCATCATCAAAATCTTCATCGTCATCACCATCACCATCTTCATCATCATTGTCATCTCTAGGTCCCCCATCAACACATCTCCATCATCATCATCTTCTTCATCATCATCATCTTCATCACCGTCATCATCGTCATCAACATCTTCATCATCATCACCATTATCATCATCATCATCATAATCATCTTCCTCATCAGATCAACATCTCCATCATGTCACCATCATCTTCATCTTCATCATCATCATCATCATCATCATCATCATCATTACCAGCACCATCATCATCAACATCTTCATCGTCATCACCATCATCATTGGCATCTATAGGTTCCTCATCAACATCTCCATCATCATCATCATTAGCATCTGCAGGTTCCTCATCAACATATCCATCATCGTCATTTTCTCCATCATCATCACCATCATCACCATCATGATATTCTAAACATCATCATGATCATCATCTAAACATCACCATCACCATCATCGTCAACATCTTCATCATCATCGCCATCAGCATCATCATCAAAATCTTCATCATCATCACCATCACCATCTTCATCATCATTATCATCTCTAGGTTCCCCATCAACACATCTCCATCATCATCATCTTCTTCATCATCATCATCTTCATCACCGTCATCATCGTCATCAACATCTTCATCATCATCACCACCACCATCATCATCATCATCATCATCTTCCTCATCAGATCAACATCTCCATCATGTCACCATCATCTTCATCTTCATCATCATCATCATCATCATCATCATCATTACCAGCACCATCATCATCAACATCTTCATCGTCGTCACCATCATCATTGGCATCTGTAGGTTCCTCATCAACATCTCCATCATCATCATCATTGGCATCTGCAGGTTCCTCATCAACATATCCATCATCATCATTTTCTCCATCATCATCACCATCATCACCATCATGATCTTCTGAACATCATCATGATCATCATCTAAACATCACCATCACCATCATCGTCAACATCTTCATCATCATCGCCATCAGCATCATCATCAAAATCTTCATCGTCATCACCATCACCATCACCATCACCATCTTCATCATCATTATCATCTCTAGGTTCCCCATCAACACAACATCTCCATCATCATCATCTTCTTCATCATCATCATCTTCATCTCCATCATCATCCTCATCAACATCTTCATCATCATCACCATCATCACCATCATCATCATCATCTTCCCCATCAGATCAACATCTCCATCATGTCACCATCATCTTCATCATCAGCATCATCATCATCATCCGAACATCACCATCACCATCATCATCAACATCTTCATCATCATCACCATCATCTTCATCAACATTATCATCTTTATCATCTTCATCTGCATCATGATCATCTTCATTGTCATCACCCTCCTCCTCCTCATCATCTTTATCATCTTCATCTACATCATGATCATCTTCATTGTCATCACCCTCCTCCTCCTCATCATCTTGTGCACTTATGCACTTAGGGATTAATGTTTAGAAGAGGGTCTAAAGGCCTTTATGGGGGAGGGTGTAAAATTAGTCACAGCAGATCTAATGAACAAGTAAATCAATCACAACAGATGAACATAGAAAATATGGTGCAAAACTGTGCAAAACATGCAGCAGTGCTCTCTATCCCAGAAAGGGTGAATGAATTACAATACAAACTGTCACAATGACTGAGCAATTCGAATTGCCTAAGGAGTTCATTCGAATCACTGAATGGAGTAGCTTGACTCTATCTAGGAGTCCTCATCAATCATCGGTGGTGCTCATCAATCACAACAACCAGTCATCCAGGTGTCAAACTGAGTCTAACTGAGTGTAATAAATGTAACTGAAGTGTGTAGCACTGATATAGGATCTGGAGGCTCAGTGGGGGCGCATGGGAGGCTAACTGAAGTCAGAACAAGTCACCTAATCAAACTGGAGGTCAAACGGAAGTGATACAGTCAGTCGGGAGTGAAACTAGCCTCAAATCAGGGAGAATCGGAGCTAACTGAATGTAACTGAAGTGGAACTGCAGTGGTAGGTGAACAAGTGCGCCCTTCTCTGGCAGTAGGTGAGAAGTGGGCACCTTTCAGCTTAGGAGGGCTAAAACTCTGTGGTAGGTGGCTCCCGGGTGCTAGAAGAAGGTGGATAAGGTGCTGGAGGCATCAAACTGGTGACTGGGCTGCATGCCATTGCATGTCTGTGCATGCAAACCCTAGATTCTGCATATCCTGAAATAGATCATGCAGGATCCTGAAATAGATGATGTACCCTGAAATAGATGATGTGGATATCCGAACACCCCCCCTCAAGCTAGACTATGATGTGCCAACTAAAATAATGTGGGGCCCTGGTAACTAAGACCAAAGGTCACCCCAATACAATAATCCAAAAAATGCTGAAAATAAACTAAGTGAGGAAAGAGGGAAAACCCAGTGGGAAGAAAGCCCCCCCTCAAGCTAAAGCATAATAATGAATCAATCTGTCTCCACCATGATGGAACTCACCCCCAACAGTGAACGGAGGTAAGAGAACTTCTTCTCAGTGAAGCTCTTGGTGACGATGTCTGCAATTTGCTCATCAGTAGGGCAATATTGCAGAATGATGGTGCGGTCATGCACCAACTGTCGAATGTAGTGCATATGAATCTCAATGTGTTTGGTCCTCTGTCGCTGAACTGGATCTGTGGAGATCTTGATAGCACTTTGATTGTCACAAAATAGGACATTCGAAGTAGTGCCACCAAAACCAAACTCGGAAAGAATACCCTGCAACCAAACTGCCTGAATGCAGGCATTGACTGCCCCTCGATACTCTGCTTCTGCTGAAGAAAGTGCAATGGCTGCTTGCTTTTTGCTGGACCAGCAAATAGCACCATGACCAATCATGAAAACATAACCGGAAGTGGACTTCCGATCAATGCTATCACCTGCCCAATCTGAATCAGTGAAACCAATGAAATCTAGCTCAGAATCTGCAGCATAGTGTATGCCAAACTGTCTCGTACCTTGCACATACTGCAAGATCCGCTTGGCTGCTCGCCAATGAAGCTCATGTGGCTGCTGCATATATCTCGACACGGCACTCACGGCATATGATATATCAGGCCGTGAATGTGTCAAATAAAGTAGTGAACCAATCAACTGTCGATACATACTGCAATCTGCAAGCGGTGTGGGATCTCCCTCCTCAAGACTGATTCCTGAGAGGAATGGGAATGGGGCTGCCTTACATTCAGCCATATTAAACTTCAATAACAGGTCGGAAGCATATTTTTGCTGAGATATAGTGATCCCATCGAAATTTTGAGCTATCTCCAAGCCCAAAAAATGACTCAGCAAGCCCAAATCGCTCATGTCAAAAGCTAGATTTAAGGCAGATTTTAGCTTGTTTATTGAAGTAAGTGTGCTACCAGTAATAAGCAGATCATCAACATAAAGTACAATAACCAACAAATTACCTTTAACTCGCTGAAGATAGACATTCGGATCAGATTTGCATCTTTGGAAATTCTGAGAAAGAAGGAAGGAGTCCATCTTTGCGTACCAAGCTCTTGGGGCCTGTTTTAAACCCGTACAAAGACTTCTTCAATCTACAAACCAATGATGGATCTGATGTATAACCCTCTGGCTGCTGCATATAGACCTCTTCAGCAAGGTCTCCATGTAAAAATGCACTCTTCACATCCATGTGATGCACTTCCCAGTGCTTGGATGCGGCAATAGCTAAAACAAGGCGGATGGAATCCATCTTTGCAACCGGTGCAAAGGTCTCTGTGTAGTCCACTCCTTGGACTTGGGAAAAACCTTTTGCCACCAAACTTGCTTTGTATTTGCTGATAGTGCCATCAGAAGAAACTTTAGTACGGTAGACCCATTTACACTTCACTAATTTTCTTCCAGGTGGAAGAGAAACTAGCTCCCATGTATTGTTCTTTTGAAGAGAACTGTACTCTTCATCCATGGCACTTTTCCATCTCGGATCTCGATGGGCTGAATAGTATGATGTAGGATCTGAACCAGCCATCAAATAACAAATCTCAGGAAGAAATGGATCAGCAATAGAAAGAGCTATACCTGCTCTTTGAAAGTCTCCTCTTGTTCGTCTCGGATCAGCAGGATTTCCAAGATTCGAACCAGCAGATTGTAGAGTGTTTTGGGCCCACTTTGGTAACTGGGGGGGATCATAATGGTCGGATTCCGAACCTGATATTTCATGATCATCATATGCTGCTACAATATCAGAAATATCAGAACTCATACCTTCATTATCGCTGCTCGAATCTTCTTCTGGTGAAGGCGGTGAATCGGCAGTTTTCTCCTCAACTAGTTGCAATTCTTGAAGCGGTTCTTCAAACTGCACACTGCGCTCTATGAATATCTTTTTAGATCTGATATCCATGAGTTTATATGCTTTTTATTCTTCCCCATATCCTATCAATATGCACTCGATACTTTGTGGATCCAAAGCTCGTCTCTTCTCAGAAGGAATTCTAGCCCATGCAGTAGAGCCAAAAACTCTCAAATTTGACACATCCGGTTTGTGACCAAAGAATGCTTCGAAATGAGTCATACCTTTCACGGATGAATGTGGAACACGGTTCTGTATATATGCAGCAACATTGATTGCTTCATCCCAAATATTTGCAACCAAACCTTTCGATTCAATCATGCATGTAGCCATCTCTTTCAGTGACCGGTTTTTCCTTTCCGCTACACCGTTCTGCTGGGGTGTGTAGGGAACTGTATGTTGGATCTTGATTCCGCTTTGGGCACAAAGTTGCAGCAACTCGGACTTGATATATTCCCCACCATTATCAGATCTAAGATCTTTGATCTTGCTCTCAGTGGTGGTCTCAACAGAAGCCTTAAAATCCTTGAATTTTCCAAGCACTTCTGACTTGTTTTTGAGAAAGAATACCCATGTAAAGCGGGAAAAATCGTCAATAAATGTCAAAACATACCTTGAACCATTTAATGACATATGGGGCAGCGGACCACTGATATCAAAATGGATCAATCCCAAAATAGTAGAGGCTCTGCTAGCCTTGCCGCGGTCGAATCTGTGCTCGGGGTGCTTCCCAATAATGCAACCGGTGCATATTCCCTTCGAGGAACGGAGTTGTGGAAGCCCATCTACCATGGATTTATTTGATAGCAGCAGCAAATACTTATAATTTAGATGTCCAAATCTTTCATGCCAAAGCCTACTAACCTCATTACCATGTGTGCGAAGAGCAGTGGGCTTTGCAAGCGGAATAAAGTGCGAAAACTCATAGCATTTTGCAGTGTGGTTTGCCTTTCCAACCGCAACTAGTCTTCCACTTTTGATATCAGAAATTTCAACTGTATTAGGGCTGAATATGACTTTCTTTGGATCACCAGTATGTGTCATTTGATATACAGAAAGGAGATTCGAAGCTAAGGAAGGCACATAGAGAACATTCTGAAAGCATCCATGTTCTACATGAATCGTACCTTTGCCCTTTGAAGAAATTTTTGAGTCATCTCCCAAATGGATGGGGATGGAGCTGTTTGGATCGAATGAGGAAAAAGAATCAATATTTGCAGCCATATGATTTGATGCACCCGAATCTATCAAGAGAGTAGTGGGCTTCGAAACCGTTGCCATGAGTGCTTGTCCTCTTTCATGATCGTCATTCCGATCCTTCTTCCTTGCACCGTCAGGAAGGGTTATGTTGTTCTTTTCCAAAAGGAGGGCCATTTGATCTATAGTCTTCCTCATACATGAACTTTTGGGATGAAAGCCACGATTACAATAAGTACATTTAGATTTTTGGTTACCTTCTTTGCCCTTTTGCTTGGATTTCGAACTGGATGGTGCATCCGTTTGCTTGCCTTTCTCTTTTTGCTTGTGAGGCTCGAATTTGGGCTTCTCCTTCTTTAGCTTTCCTTTACCATTCGAGATCTTGGGTCCTTGAACAAATAGGGCTGAATCTTTGGAGCTTATGGACCCCATTTGAATCAACTTGTCATGCTCTTTCGTAACGGACTCAATGAAGGCATTCAAGGTAGGCATCTTCCAATTCGGGGTAGTTAGCCGACCGGAATTGAAAGTAGAGACAAATACCGAATAATCTTTCCCAAGCTTGCTTAGAATGGAGAGGATCAACTGTTTATCCTCTTTGATAACACCACTGTTCTTCAATTGTAAGTTCAAGTTCTTGAATTTTGTGAAGAATTCATTGATGGTCTCGAAATTCTCAGGATTAAGGCCAATCAATTCATTCTCTAATTGAAAATCCCTAAGCTCATCCTGCTTGCCGAATAGTGTTTCAAGTTGCTCCCATATGGCTTTTGGAGTCTTCAATCCGCTGAGATGGAAGTGAAGATATTTGGAGATGGAGAGACAAAGAAGACCATAAGCTTCATCAAGCTTGTTGTAGTGTTTGGTTCTTTCTGCCACATTGTTTGGCTCCAATTCAAGACCAAGAGTGACTCGGTAGTAACCTTTTGAACGTAATATGATCTCCATATCATCTTTCCAATCAAAATAATTGAATGGGGTGAGGATAGGCTTTGAAGAAGAGTATTCCATTGCAAGGATTGAGTCAACTGATGAAGAGGAAGCTTGCATGCAGACTATAGCGAATGCAATTGCTGTAGAAAGGCTTGCATGCAGAAGGTAGCGAGTGCAATTGGAGGAGACAATAAACCTGCAAATCACATCAAAACAACCACAATAAGGTCGAACAATCCACCCTTTGAGAGTTGCATCACACCTGGGATTGGATTTCAAGCAATGTTGAATGGGTCCAATGTATCAGATCCAGGAATTATGTGGTAACTCAAGCTTCTGGAGTGGTATTGGAATAATTTTCAAGCTTTGCATGCACAGGAGCGAATGCCCTTGAGATATCTCATGCCAAACGTTTTGCAATTTTTAGCAATTCAGTCAAATCTTCTTGTAGAAACACCTGTAGAAAAGAGATCTCGTCCCTGCAATGGCTCTGATACCATGTAAAATTAGTCACATCAGATCTAATGAACAAGTAAATCAATCACAACAGATGAACATAGAAAATATGGTGCAAAACTGTGCAAAACATGCAGCAGTGCTCTCTATCCCAGAAAGGGTGAATGAATTACAATACAAACTGTCACAATGACTGAGCAATTCGAATTGCCTAAGGAGGTCATTCGAATCACTGAATGGAGTAGCTTGACTCTATCTAGGATTCCTCATCAATCATCGGTGGTGCTCATCAATCACAACAACCAGTCATCCAGGTGTCAAACTGAGTCTAACTGAGTGTAATAAATGTAACTGAAGTGTGTAGCACTGATATAGGATCTGGAGGCTCAGTGGGGGCGCATGGGAGGCTAACTGAAGTCAGAACAAGTCACCTAATCAAACTGGAGGTCAAACGGAAGTGATACAGTCAGTCGGGAGTGAAACTAGCCTCAAATCAGGGAGAATCGGAGCTAACTGAATGTAACTGAAGTGGAACTGCAGTGGTAGGTGAACAAGTGCACCCTTCTCTGGCAGTAGGTGAGAAGTGGGCGCCTTTCAGCTTAGGAGGGCTAAAACTCTGTGGTAGGTGGCTCCCGGGTGCTAGAAGAAGGTGGATAATGTAAGTTTTAAACCTTAACAGTGAAGTACAAACTTATATCGATTCTTAAGCATTCACAGAAAATACACAATGGCACACACATTACACAGAGATTTTCACCTGGAAACCCTTAACCGGGAAAAAACCAGCCAAACTTAGAGCCGCATAGCTCCTTTTTCATTATATGTTTATTTTACATGTACAATACAATAAATGGTATTCTGCAGCATCTAAAACCCTAATTCGTTTACCCGAATTAGGTTACAACCCTAATTCCTTTTACCGGAATTAGATTAGAGTACAATGGGTCGAAAATCGCGAAAAAGCAAAAAAGCAACCCAAAAAATTTTGCGCTCCGCGCGGACTGAGGGGGCCTAACGGCCCCCTCCGTGTCGTTTAGGAATCTAACGGTCCGAAACGAAGGGGGTGGGCCCTGTCGGGCTACCCCCCCTCTAAACCCCCCCCCTTCGGACGCGCCCGGCGCAGGCGAATCACTAGTGTCGTAGGGATCGTGTTGTACACGCAGCGACCATGTGAAGAGATATAACATACCCAACATTCTCCCACTTGTTGTTCTCTTCACATACAGGAGAAATTTATGACTTCAACAATTCAAGGCAACAATGCCCATGTTCTCTTTACACCAAGAGAACTTCTGAGTACTCACAGACTTTGTCAAAGAGTCTGCAACATTTACCAAAGTGTCAACCTTCTCCAGCAACACTTTGTTTTGTTCAACCATGTCTCTGACGAAATGGTACTGCACATCAATGTGCTTTGTCCTTGAGTGATAAGCAGGGTTCTTTGCTAGAAATATTGCACTTGAGCTATCACAGCCAATCTTTACTGCATTCTGAACAAAACCAATACCTGAACACAATCTTTGCAACCATACAGCTTCCTTACTTGCATGGGTAGCTGCCATGTATTCAGCTTCTGTAGTTGAGAGTGCAACTACAGCTTGTCTTCTACTCATCCAACTGATTGCTCCTCCAAATAGATTAAAAACGTAGCCACTTGTAGATCTTCTGTGATCAAGATCTCCAGCCCAGTCAGCATCAGCAAATCCTTGTATATCTATCTCTCTGTTTACACCGGGTCTTCCTTGGTAGCAGATTGCAAAATCTGTAGTGCCACGCAAATACCTGAAGACCCTTTTTACTGCAGTCCAATGTTCCTTTCCTGGTTTTGACATGTATCTACTCAAAACTCCCACTGCATGGGCTATATCTGGTCTAGTACAGACCATGGCATACATCAGACTGCCAACTGCACTAGCATAGGGAACATGAGACATGTCCTCTACCTCTTCTTGTGTAGTGGGACACTGTTCTGCAGATAACCTTACACCTACAGGAATGGGCACCTTCACTGGTTTGCTTTCCTGCATATTAAATCTCTTCAATATCGTTTCAACATATTTTCTCTGATTTAACCAGAGTTTCCTGTTTTCACGATCTCTTTTTATTTCCATGCCCAAAATGAAATTTGCAGCACCAAGATCTTTCATGTCAAATTCAGATGACAGCTGATTCTTGACATCCTTGATGATTTCTTTGTTGTTTCCAATTAGCAACATATCATCAACATACAATATTACATAAATAAAATGATCACCAATTAGCTTAAAATAAACACAGTGATCAGCTTTGCTTCTTGAGAAACCAAGTCCCAGTATATAAGTATCAAACTTTTGATACCACATTCTGGGAGATTGTTTCAAACCGTAGAGAGACTTTTTCAGCTTACAGACAAGCTCCTTTCTTCCTTTCACCACAAACCGTTCTGGTTGCTTCATATAGATCTCTTCATTAAGATTTCCATGTAGGAAAGCTGTCTTTACATCCATTTGTTCTACTTCAAGATCAAAAGCAGCAGAAATAGATAAAAGAAATCTAATAGAAGTCAATTTTGCAACAGGTGAAAAAATCTCACCAAAATCGATGCCCTCAATTTGGGAGTAACCTTTCGCAACTAGTCGAGCCTTGTACTTCTCCACTTTACCTGCTGCATTTAACTTCTTCTTGAATACCCATTTGCTTCCAATAGGATTTCTTCCTTCTGGCAACTCAACCAGATCCCATGCCTCATTTTTGTCCAAGGCATCCATTTCTTCTATCATGGCCTTCTTCCATAGTTTACTATCTTCTGAATCCATTGCCTCTTTAGCAGTTCTAGGATCATCATCAGTAATAGATAACACAAAATTAGAACGAAAATCAGGGGGACTGTACCTTTCAACTTGCCTTCTTTCTCGGTCAGATCTCCTCAATACCGGAGTCTGTGGATCCGCCTCTTCATCTGATTCAGACGATTTTGCCTCCTCATCTGATTCAGACGAATCTGGTTCCTCAAAAGAGTCACCTCTTTCATCCTTGATATCAAAGTGTAGCTTCTCTGAATCCTTTTCCTTTGGTACATCCTCAATCTTGGAAGTGCTTTCAACTTCTCTGAAGATCACATCTCGACTGTAAACTGTTTGCCTTTTTACTGGGTTCCACAACTTGTAACCTTTCACTCCATCCTTGTAACCAATGAAGATACATTTTTCTGCTTTATTATCCAACTTGCTCCTTTTCTCCTTTGGAACATGTACAAAAGCATCACACCCAAACACTCTGAGATGAGAGAGAGAGGGTTTCTTACCAGTCCAAACCTCATGAGGTGTCTTGTCAACCAACACTGATGTGGGTGTCCTATTCACTAGGTAACACGCAGTGTCAACAGCTTCTGCCCAGAATTGTTGTGCTAGCCCTGCACCACTGAACATACTCCTTTCCTTTTCCATCAATGTCCTGTTCATCCTTTCTGCAACCCCATTCTGTTGAGGTGTGTATGGAGTAGTCTTTTGCCTTGCTATTCCACACGTTTTACAGAACTCCTCAAATTCACTTTCACAGAATTCTCCACCGTTATCTGTTCTGAGTACTTTTATTTTCTTCTCAGTTTGATTCTCTACAAGAGCCTTAAATTCTTTGAATCTATTAAAAACCTCAGATTTCTTACGCAGGAAATAAATCCAAGTTTTCCTTGAGAAATCATCTATAAATGAAACATAATACACAGATTTACCAAGTGATGGAACAGGCACAGGTCCAAAAACATCACTGTGTATTAACTCTAAGATTCCTTTAGCTCTTACAACACCAGATGAGAATCTTACTCGATTCTGTTTACCATATAAGCAATGTTCACAGAAATCAAAATCTAATGTGAAATCAGACATGCCTTCAGCCATACTTTTACCTTGTAATAGTCGAAGACCCTTTTCTCCAATATGTCCCAGCCTTCGATGCCATAGCGATGTCTTCTCACTAGAGACAGTAAGGACTCTGTCTCCTTCATTTTTACCCTCAGAAACAATAGTGCTGTTACATCCATTTTTGAAGGTGCTTCCCAACAACTTGTATAGAGTTCCAATCCGAACTCCCCTCATCAGCACCAATGACTCTCGAACCATCTTGCATGTGTTCTTTTCAAATAGAGTTTTCACACCTGCATCATCCATTTTACTTACAGATATAAGGTTTCTAGCCAACTTTGGAATGTGCAGAACCCCGGGAAGAGTTTTAACCCTTCCATCTTTGAGCAGTAGCTTGACCTTTCCTCGACCTATGATTTTCGCTACCGAGTTGTCTCCCAGAAATACATCTCCTCCATCATACTTTTCGTATTCAGAAAACCACTCCCTGTGAGGAGTCATATGATAAGACGCACCTGAGTCAATCAACCACGAATCATGCTCTGCATGTGTACTTGAAGATGCCAGATACACATCTCCTCCTTCCTCTGTAGATTCTTTCCCATCTGCGGATGGAGCGTCATTAGGTCCTCTACTTTTATCAGTAATTTTCGATTTACAATCCTTCTTGTAATGCCCAGCTTTTCCGCACTTCCAGCATTTTCTTACAGAAGGTCCTGGAGATTTAGATCTCCCTCTAGATTTAGATCTACCACCTGAAGACTTATTTTTAGATCTGTCTCCAGGGCGACCTCTGACAAATAAGGCATCCTTGGCTGAACTATCTATGGATTTCCACCTCATTTCCTCCGATAGTAGGGATGCAACCACATCATCGAAGTTTAGCGTGGTTGCATTACTCCCAATAGCTATGACCAGATTATCCCATGAATCTGGCAAAGGGCACAACAGACTAATACACTTTTCATCATCATCAAGTGTAATACCAACAGATGTCAACTGACTTACCAGAGTATTGAAGGCGTTTAGATGCTCTGATACAGAGTCTGCATCAGTCATCCTCAGAAGGTACAATTTCTTTCGCAGAAATAACTTATTTACCAGGGACTTTGACTGATACAGATTTCCCAGTTTGTCCCATAGCTTCTTTGCACTGTCTTCTCCAGCTACGTTCACCAATACCGAATCTGCGAGGCAAAGACGAATGGTGCTCCTTGCTTTTCTTTCCAGCTTTTCCCATTCTTCTTTTACCTCTCCAGAGGGCATGGTACCTGGATCTACTGCGATCCATTGTTCTCTATCTACCAGAAGATCTTCCATCTTGAGCTTCCATAGCTCAAAGCTCTGACCATTAAATTTCTCAATCTCGAATCTAGAACTGCTCGCCATTCTTTAAAGAAAAAATAAATCACCGCTGCAAAGCTCCCACTGAAACCAGGTTTATCACAAATCCAAGATCGAGCCAAACCCTTGGAAACAAAGGCGTCCCTCTGAACCCAAAAATGCTCTGATACCAAATGTAAGTTTTAAACCTTAACAGTGAAGTACAAACTTATATCGATTCTTAAGCATTCACAGAAAATACACAATGGCACACACATTACACAGAGATTTTCACCTGGAAACCCTTAACCGGGAAAAAACCAGCCAAACTTAGAGCCGCATAGCTCCTTTTTCATTATATGTTTATTTTACATGTACAATACAATAAATGGTATTCTGCAGCATCTAAAACCCTAATTCGTTTACCCGAATTAGGTTACAACCCTAATTCCTTTTACCGGAATTAGATTAGAGTACAATGGGTCGAAAATCGCAAAAAAGCAAAAAAGCAACCCAAAAAATTTTGCGCTCCGCGCGGACTGAGGGGGCCTAACGGCCCCCTCCGTGTCGTTTCGGAATCTAACGGTCCGAAACGAAGGGGGTGGGCCCTGTCGGGCTACCCCCCCTCTAAACCCCCCCCCTCCGGACGCGCCCGGCGCAGGCGAATCACTAGTGCCGTAGGGATCGTGTTGTACACGCAGCGACCATGTGAAGAGATATAACATACCCAACAGATAAGGTGCTGGAGGCATCAAACTGGTGACTGGGCTGCATGCCATTGCATGTCTGTGCATGCAAACCCTAGATTCTGCATATCCTGAAATAGATCATGCAGGATCCTGAAATAGATGAGGTGGATATCCGAACAGAGGGGCTCTAGGAACAAGGTAAGACAGAGAGGGCAGGTGGGAGGGATAAAGGCGTAGAGGGTTAGTGATTAAGGGAGAAGAAGGGAGAGAGTGCTATAGGGAGGGATAATGACGAAGATAAAGAGAAGGTGGAGAGATGGAGAGTGGGGTGGTAGAGACATGGCTGGAGTAAGGGAGAGAAAGAAACATGTAGGGAGGGATGTAGGGAGAATGAGGGACAGATATTTAGAAAGAGATAGGGGGTATCTAGGGATTATTGGGAGAGAGCTAGGGGGTATTAAACCATACAAAACATTTGTTTTGTATGTAACCATATAAATTATTAGTTTTCTTTGATTTTGTTCGTTGTCCTAGCCGTGCACCTAACCTATTTATTGTGCTTGACTATATCGCGTTCGCATTTTTTCACTACATATCGCGCACGCGTTTTGTATTTATATAACGCGTGCGCGTTTTGTAACTCCAGAAATAATGGACTGTTGCTGTTCGAGAGCAACTTCACTCTGTCCGAATGAAAACAACAGTCCCGCGATTTTTCGAACAGCACGATCCCGCCAGTGAAAATTTTCACATTCTACACCAACTCCATAATTTTTTTTATGCAGGTGCAGCATTGAGGACATCTTTCATGGTTGCTCAATGTGGTGTTGGGTTATATGGCCATATTTGAAGAAAATAATCAGCAAGCTTGAAGAATCTCCAATTGAAGAACACCAAAGATAAGGCCTTTGAAAGATTGATTCATTTTGCTTATATTTGAGGAGCACACAAGATAAGATATCAAGCTTCAATACCAACAAGGAAGAACTTCCATTTGATTATTATTGAAGAGCTTGTAATTGAGGAGCAACAAAAACAAACTATATTGAATTGATCATTGTGGTGATGGGGAATGCACGTAACCGAGTAAACAAATCAAC
This sequence comes from Larix kaempferi, assembly GCA_027924585.1. NCBI lineage: Eukaryota > Viridiplantae > Streptophyta > Pinopsida > Pinales > Pinaceae > Larix > Larix kaempferi. The sequence goes on from BSBM01000600.1 coordinate 17,092,437, forward strand.
AAGGAAGAAGAGACCTCAAGAAGTCATTGAAGAAGAGAAAGAAAAGAAAAGAATATACATGATGAATCGGAGGCTTTCTTTGGAAACTAATCCAAATCCAATTGTAGAGGATACCACGGTTCATCCTATTAATCCACGAAAAGAGGGACCTTCAATTTCCACAATAGTTGTTGAACAAGCACCCCATGGAAGTAATCAAGAAGCAAAACGTAGGTGCTCATTAGGGGATGTTTCAATTCCCACTTCAAGTCAAAGTGATAAGTTACCATCTCAAGATGAAGCTCACGAAGAAACACCCAATTTGCTATCCGGATGTGGTTATACAAGCGATGAAGTCAGAGAGGCGTTGGACATTTTGCCTACTGTTGAAGAAGAGAATGTTATCCACACCATCGATGAGGATGTTGGACTTCCACAAGGGGATGTTGGACTTCCACCATCCAACTACTAGGAAGAGAATGAAGGACACCAAGCTACTACTGAAACGCCAGAGCATCTTGGTGATGCGCTACATGGTACAATTCCAACCCCCTTACCTCCATTAGCAAGCACACGTCGAAGAACTCCGAAGCGTATACAAGTTGATGAAAGACTTATGAATTCCATTGAAGGTACGCTATCTAAACGTAGTATTGCTTATCAAACTCAACATATACTTGATAAATATTTTGTTTCTAAATGTGATGGAGATAAATGTAGATTATTTTTATCATTGTTAAAATCTAGGAGCATGAATGTTGTTAGGAAAAAGTTAGGGATAAAGATGATAAAGAATTATGAACCAAGTTCTCATATAGTTAAAAGCCTAGTAGATGCATTTGGTAAAATTGGTAAGAACACACGTTCAAAGGACCGCAATGTTGCTTGTCGTGTGTTGTCACAATCAATTGCAAATAAGAACACCAGGGCCCTTCGTATTCTCAGGCCTACATCCGAACTAGTTAATTTGAATGTAAAAACCCTCCGTAGGTATTCTATTAGAAGAGAACATCTTGACACAACCGATCAGACAGATTTTTGGGCTTTTGTTGGTCAGTTGCTACGTCGTGACATGAAGCTAGTTGATGCAGTAAAGGGACTAGTGCACAGTTCTTGGCATGATCACACAAGGCCTTCTTCAAACCGAAAGGATGTACTAAAACTAAGAAGGGGTTTAAAGGATCATGAACCACATACTAAGCATCTTCTTGATATAACACAGACAGAGCTTTACGAGAAATTTAAGATTGAGCATAGACAATTGAACTTGGGGAAAAGATCTTTTGAGAAATGTAAGCCATGGTATGTTAGAATAAATACTCTTCGTAACACTTGTTGTTATAGATACCATGTAGAATATGAATATTACTATGAAACATTTTTGTACATTCGTCGTGTGTTGCATACTAACATTGTGCAGGATTGCTCCATGACAATACCACCGACTTCATCAAGAGAATTCATTCATAGCATCATGTGCAATAGGCCCAAGGGGCAAACATACTATGCAAAATCTTGTTTGGATGGAACATGCTCCAACTGTGCTGGAATGGCATTATTGAGCCAATGTATGCATGAGAATGGAGACAGTGAATTTGAGAAAATGGTTACAGACATGAAAAGTTTCAAATATATCAACTATGAAATAGTCCCAGGGAAAGAAAGCAAAAAAATACAATTGGTGACATCTCAGGTATGCATTTATATCTATAAAATTATGTTGTAATGGTTACATTTCAATCCTTACTTACAACAAAAAACTGACATTGAGATCATTTTGTGTCACTAGGTACAAGTTAGTGACTTCATCAAGGAATTTATTGAAAAGACACATCAATATGTTCAGCATGTCCACGTGGCACGATGGCAGGATGAGAAGTTTAGAATATGCAGAGATACATTTCCCCTTGGTACTATACTTTCAGTTGTTGATTTTGCCGAGAACTACACTCTGCAACCTCAAAATGAGAGCCAAAGTCAGTATTATCACTTTGAGCAGGTTTCCTTGATGGTCCATATCACATATAGGCATGGCCCAAATAGCACTGAAGAGAAAAGAGAAATTATGAAGCAATATCACTTCTACATAAGTGATGATAGGTGCCACGACTTCCACTATGTACGTCATTGCTTCATCATGTTCTATGATCACTTGAAGGGAAGGAACATACAGATGGATCGACACTGGATTTGGTCTGATGGGTGTGCTGGTCAGTTAAAAAATGCACGCATATTTCAGTGGTTGTGTTCATTGCATAAAAACTACAAAGTGCCACATATGTGGAACTATTTTGAGACTGGGCATGGTAAAGGAGAGCATGATGGAGCCGGAGCATGTTTCAAAATAGCCCTACGAAGAGAGGAATTGAAAGTATCTACAAAATCTACTATTCTAAATGCTCAATCTATAGTTAGGTGGTGCACGTCAGTAATGGGAGAGGAATCAACTATGCGAGTAGAATCCACAAGAAAGAGACACGTGGAGAGATTTTTTTGGGAGGTGGTAGACATAGATCGTTCACATGCATGGGAATGCAAGACTGTGCCTGGGACTCATGGCTTTCATTCGGTTCGAAGCTCTGATAACCTAGTATTTAAAATTTGGACCAGAAAACTCGCTTGTTTTGCCCGCCTTGTTGTGATGGTGACTGGGATGGGTGTGAATCATTGGATTGGGTTGATGGATGGGATCGCATATCACTTCCACTTTATCATCGTGCAATTGTTGAGTTAACTCCGTTGGAAGAAGACCAATCATCTATTTCTGCAGATTTTGATCATGTCTCAGACCTTGTACAACCCGGTATGATGCATTTCCTTAACATTTTTTGTTTGTTTACGTAGTCTTCAAATGCACATTAATGGCCTTGTATCGCACGAAAAATATTTTGATCATATACCTACAATCATATAATGCAGGGCACATATACGCAGTGGTTGCCTCAAAAGATACTGAATGGGGTGATGAATACTGGTTGGCACGCTGTATAGATGGAAAGCAAACCCTCATTGTGTCCATGACTGACGATGAAAACAACCACTTTCCAACTGGGTCTATGGTTGTTAAAGGTGAATACTTGACACGGGACAGCAATGGAAGAAAGAAGGGTGGATATGTTTACAGGGATTACAAACCAGGTGCAAGTGTGTATCACTTTACCAACTTAATCATTGGCACAAACCTTCAGGTACGAACAATGCCTAGTCGAAATACATCGAAGGTACGCTACTTCTTACCGGATACAGAGCACGAGAGACTAATGGAGACCATCAGTATAAGAGATGATCTGGAGGGCTTGGTTGTATGATAATAGGTGGGATCTAGCATGATGAGGTACGTTACATACTTTTAATACTATACTATTTATACTATTTGTAATTGAATATTGATATATGCTCAATTTTCACATGTATGTTTCATATGAATATGTCAATTTTGCGTTCTTGATATGCCAAATTTACGTTTACGTTGTTTATAAATATGCCAAAAGTTCTCTTGTATGTCAAGTTTATGAATATGCCATTTTTTACATATGATCAGTAAACCCTAAAATTATATTATGTTCATCATGTTGGTTATTGGCTTCACCCAACAAAATTAATTCAATTCATGCTCACTATATTAAACAATACACGTATATTAAATTTAATTCATGTCTTGTTAAATATTTCATAATGAATTAGCTATTTGAGAGCACCACCTTAGACCAAGCCATCATCATCAACATCTTCATCATCATCACCATCATCATCATCATGGACCTGCAAAACCCTAGTTTCCAAAGTGTCTAGGTAGGTTCGGGTTAGGAACACTAGCCATACCCGCCCAGTGGATGATTTTCCAAAGTTGACCCTCGTGTGCAAAAATTGCACACTCCCACACTAAGCAAAACCCTAGTTTCCAAGATGAACCTGCAAGGTGACACATGGGCCACCGGGTAGGAGGGGAGGGGCACCCCTGGCACTATCCCGGTGTGCTGAATCCAACGGAGTCTACGGTTCATCGATCCGAGCCACGGTCTTCATTCTATGGCTCGTCCCGTCTCACTACCAGAAGGCCTTCAGGGACACCTACTGGATACCTACCGGGGGCATAGAACTCCAACCATGCAACAAAACCGGGTTCCGGGGAGTCCTGCAGGTGTGTCTAGACAGGTTCGGGCTAGGAACACTAGCTATACTTGCCCGGTGGATGATTTTCCAAAGTTGACCCCCGTGTGCAAAAATTGCACACTCCCACACTGAACAAAACCCTAGTTTACGAAATGAATGTACAATGAAGCCACTGGGCCATGGGGAGATGAGGGAGAGGGCCCCCTAGAGGTAATCGCACGCTAGGAGACCAACGGAGTCGACGGTTCGTCGGTCCGACGTCCGGTTTCCGAGTTATGTCGAGTTGCAAGTCGCATGAAAATGCCGTTCAGGGACACTTGGTGAATTTCCGTCCGGGAGCCAAAAAGAAAACAGAGTAGGAAGATTGCGTGTCGTTGGCTCCTGCAAGTGTGTGTGGGCAATGTCAACATGGGAACACTGCCAACATTGGCTCGAGGGACGTTTTTGCAGAGTTGACCCACCAATGCGAGATTGCATGCAATTAAACTGAGCAAAACCCTAGTTTACGAAATGAATGCATAATGAAGCCACTGGGCCATGGGGAGACGAGGGAGAGGGCCCCCTAGAGGTAATCACACGCCATGAGACCAACGGATTCGACGGTTCATCGGTCCGACGTTCGGTTTCCGAGTTATGTCGAGTTGCAAGTCGCATGAAAATGTCGTTCAGGGACACTTGGTGAATTTCTGTCCAGGAGCCAAAAAGAAAACGGAGCAGGAAGATTGCATGCTGTTGGCTCCTGCAAGTGTGTGTGGGAAATGCCAACGTGGGAACACTGCCAACACTGGCTCGGGGGAGGTTTTTGCAGAGTTGACCCACCAATGTGAGATTGCATGCAATTAAACTGAGCAAAACCCTAGTTTATGAAATGAATGCATAATGAAGCCACTGGGACATGGGGAGACGAGGGAGAGGGCCCCCTAGAGGTAATCACACACCAGGAGACCAACGGATTCGACAGTTCGTCGGTCCGACGTCCAGTTTCCGAGTTATGTCGAGTTGCAAGTCGCATGAAAATGTCGTTCAGGGACACTTGGTGAATTTCCGTCCGGGAGCCAAAAAGCAAACGGAACAGGAAGATTGCGTGCCGTTGGCTCCCACAAGTGTGTGTGGGAAATGCTGATGTGGGAACACTGCCAACACTGGCTCGGGGGAGGTTTTTGCAGAGTTGACCCACCAATGCGAGATTGCATGCAATTAAACTGAGCAAAACCCTAGTTTACGAAATGAATGCACAATGAAGCCACTGGGCCATGGGGAGACGAGGGAGAGGGCCCCCTAGAGGTAATTGTATGCCAGGAGACCAACGGATTCGACGGTTCATCGGTCCGACGTCCGGTTTTTGAGTTATGTCGAGTTGCAAGTCGCATGAAAATGCCATTCAGGGACACTTGGTGAATTTCCGTCCGGGAGCCACAAAGCAAACGGAGCAGGAAGATTGCATGTCGTTGGCTCCTGCAAGTGTGTGTGGGAAATGCCGACGTGGGAACACTTCCAACACTGGCTCGGGGGAGGTTTTTACAGAGTTGACCCACCAATGCGAGATTGCATGCAATTAAACTGAGCAAAACCCTAGTTTACGAAATGAATGCACAATGAAGCCACTGGGCCATGGGGAGACGAGGGAGAGGGCCCCCTAGAGGTAATTGCACGCCATGAGACCAACGGAGTCGACGGTTCGTCGGTCCGACGTCCAGTTTCCAAGTTATGTCGAGTTGCAAGTCGCATGAAAATGTCGTTGAGGGACACTTGGTGAATTTCCGCCCATTTTATAATTTAAGCCACTTTTAAATATTTGAACTTCCATATTATTTTCGAAAGAGTATAATATTTCAAAACTCCTAAAGAGACAAAAACACATGATCAAAACTCCTAAGGCTGCAATTTAGAGTAGCAATAATGGGGGTGATGGAGTTGAATTTGATCCTATGGAAGATAATGATACTAATATTATTGAGAATAAAGGGATAATAGGTTGATCCATGACACCTTTGTTTGCATGGATGAGGATGCACCTATGTATGAGACCTATGATAATATTCATGATGTACATCTTATTGATAAGGCACACAAAGGCCTATACAAGAGATCAAAGATGAGTCACTTTGTCTACTAATTTGATGTTGATAAAATTGAAGGTATTGAATGACATTTCAAACAATGGTATGACAAAGATCCTAATGTATACACAATAACTCTAATGATAAATATAAGTTTTTAATATTTTTTGTGATTGTAATAACTACATTGCGATATCCATTATTTAGTACATAAATTGATTTTTTCTTATAGATTGTTAGGTAATATTTTCCTATAACCATCAAATGCTTTACCGTGCACATATTGAGAATTGTGTGCCCTTATGAAAGATACAAGAAAGGAGTATCAAACAATTGATGCATGTCCTAATTATGATCAAATGATATATTATGGATAGCATGCAACAAATTTAAAATGCCATGAATGTGGGATCAATAGATATTGAACTAATTAGGTAATATATAAGGTGCCCCATAAGGTTCTTTGTCATATCCCTATAATTCTAGGTTTTTGATGATTGTTTAGGTTAAAAAACATAGCACATTTTATGGATTATCACGTACAAAGATAAGTGAATATGGTATTATATGAGTGGCTACAAATGGTTCTCAATTTACGATCATCAAGGAAATATTACCCATTTTTAAAGAAGAACCTCATAATGTTAGACTTTCATTGGTAGTTGATGGAAATGGGTGTGCATGAGTGAGTGAGTTGAAACCTTGAAAAACAGTGTATTGCATTTAGTTTGATTAAATTACACGAGCAAGAACTTTGACATAACTTGTAATGATCATCCAAAATCACAAATTTTAATTAGATACCAATTAGTGCATGCATGTAGTGAATTCGTTGAAACCTTTGAATATAATAGTTTGTTCTTTTGACATAGTGCATTCATGAGTAATAGATAATCCACACAAATCAACACATTAGATTGACACAAGAACACGTGGAAACCGAAGAACAAATACAAAGTGAAATGTATCATTCATTTATAAGTGAAATGTCAATGTGCATGTCTCCAAATGTACATGTATCCAAAAGTACATATATATCCAAAAGTATCCAAAAGTGCATGTCTCCAAAAGTACATGTATATCCAAAAGTATCCAAAAGTACATGTATCCAATGAAGTCAATGTACATGTCTCCAAAAGTACATGCACAATAAAGTCAATGTACATGTCTCCAAAACTGAATGTATCGAAAAGTACATATATATACAAAAGTATCCAAAAGCACATGTGTCCAAAACTATCAAAACTCAAGCTTCCTCTTGTTCTTTCCCGACGTTGATCCTCTAGGCACATCTCTAGGATCAATGTGCATCTCTGGATCCTGTAAATTAAATATCAATTGTTAAATTCAACTAACTATGTACACTAATACATTAGCTCAACAATTATCAACTGGTGCATGGAAAGTGCATGAAACACTTGGTCACTGAAGGACATCTCACCTCAACTGATAAAGGAGATTGCGTTCCTTGTGTAGCAGATTGAGCCGTTGGTTGAACATCCAGGATGGTCGAACCAGGGGGGCCAGGAACTGCTCCTGCTGGTGGTGGCTACAATGAAAAAATGTTGAAATAGTTAGAAATGCATGAATAAACAATAGACAACAATAATAAACTATGTAAAGATAATGTTGAAATAGTTACATACCTGTGTGTGATCAGTTGCCATTGCAGATGCGGCACTAACTGCTGCATCAACCATCGATGCGAGGTTCTCAGTAGACAACTCGGGTTCCTGATGCAGTAAACATGCAATTCAAACATTAACAAAAACGATTTATGCACTGGATTTCAAGTTAAACAACAAATATCATCGAAGGATATACATTACCATGGTGTGAGTAAGCCCATGGTCGTGGGAAGCTGGAGTCTTTCTAGGAGTAGAACGCCTCACATACACACGCCCCTTGTTCATGAATGGCCTGGAGGGAGATACAAATCCAGGCAATGGGCCAGATGTCTCGGATGGTGCCTACAGTCAGCAAGTGTTCATGTAGTTAGACATGCATGATTCAACAAACAAACATGTATTTAAAAAATGTCATTTTTAATTGTTTACCTAGAGCCCAGATGTTTCAGGGGACGGTATGACCATGGGTACTACCTCCACATTACCTTGCCCCAGTGAAGGATCTGCCATCTGCAAGTTTAATAATTGTAAATATTAGACCGTAGATAGCATTAATGAACTAAAATGTAAAGTATGTGGAAATTAACAAATTAACAAGTATTAAAAAACTGAAATTTTAAAATGTTTACGTCGGTGTGAGATACGGCAATAGGTGGTACATAATATGGGCCTACCAAATGGGTAGCATCATGCCCCCCTGTAGAGTCTGGAACATCTGGCTCTGGCGCGTCACTGCCGGCATAAAGCATCAACTGCAAGTTCACAAAATTAATATATTAGCTCAAACTATATATATATGTGTACAAAGACGAAAATAAATGAAGAATTTATTACAATTAACCATCAACATACCTCTCTCAAAAACCCACTGAAGGCAACATCTGAGCCAATACCATAGCAGGGACGACCATATGATGTGCACTCGTGAGGATCAATACTAGGATGGGGATGTGTTGATGGTCCTGCACTAGTGGATGGTCCTGATGGTCCTGCACTAGTTGATGGTCCTGCATGGTGACGAGCTGGTGTATGTACCACACCAGGGACAGATGTCCCTTCCTCACCCATATGTTGAACCATCGTGCCATGGCGAACAACCGCCCGTGCCAAACTCAAAAATGCATCCCGTGTCTGCGGAATAATGCGATGTGCTGGTGGGACATCTGGCCCAGGCAACTGCCTGCGAGGTGCAGGGATAGGGCGATCCTAGTCTCGAAGCCTGGCATTGGGTCGGTTTTGGGGCATCCCCCCACCGATCCCCTGAAACTGCAAGATGTTAAAATAGTTAACGTGTTTATGCAACACGAACTCTACGTACATCTTTCGAAGGAAATATAAAGGAATTTCCCTGTTGTTGTGTGGTGGCATATCAAAAACCATGTACCATATGTCCATCTAGTTATCAACAAATGGTTGAAATGTGCACCACTCAATGGAGATATGCGACCTATTTGCATTTGGGATTTCCCCCGTCCGAGGGTCCCTAAACAATGCAAATATAAGCTCTTTGGATATTTTCAACTTTTTTATTGCATTGTAATCTAGCCCATCAACATATTGTTGTCTTTTTCTTTCTCTGTAAGATGCAATATCATATAGGACATTGGTAGATTGTGAAATGGTGTCCACAATTGCATCCAAGGTTGATGCAAGTGAATGACGAATCCTGTCACCACCACTAAAAGCTGCACTTATGCCCCTCAAGTGGGCAAGCTCAATCAATATCTCGGCATTGGTATCCATAGTCGCAACTGCAATAAAGACATTAATACGAAAATCATTAGAAACATATACATGGTATATAATGACGTCTCTTCAAAATTGAACATGTATTAAATCAAACTCACGTAAGCAATTTAATGGCATTCACTTACATACATTTAAAACTTAAAATTAAAAATTTGACAATTAAAAAGTAAGTTAGTCAGATTGGCAGGGAGGAGGAGGAGGAGGAGGAGGAGGATCAGGGCGGTGATGAGTTTGTTGATTCAGGCATGGAGGAGGAGGATCAGGGCAGTGATGAGTTTGCATCTATGTGTCTCAATGTCTCATTGTGATTTGTGATTGTGAATGACAAATGTGTTGTGATTTGTGAATGATCTAATTTCTATTGAATATTTCATATTTGTAATTGTAAATATAATTTCTATTGAATATTTGTAATTGTAAATGTTAAATTTTATTGGATCTATATGTCTATAATTTTAAATTTTAATATATTTTAAAAATATATTAATTCTGGGGGTCACCGTGTCCTACGTGTCCTAATTCCGGGGGTCACCGTGTCTAGTGGGGACTAGGGATCAAATTTGGGGTGCGGTCCCATTTCACTATGAAGGGCTATGAGATATTGAACCCTTCAATGCTGCCATGTAAAAATAAGTTATTCTTTTCATTTGAAAATGTAATAGTACATCAAAATTTCAATGTTTACTGACGTAGTAAAGTTGAGAGGCTTTATTTTTTAGTGGATATAGCAGCACTGAACATTATATATGTCATATAACACAACCATATTTCGCAAACTCTCTTGGAGGACTGGAGGAGATAGGGTAGGTGGAACTTGGAAGTAGCTCAACCACAGTGGAATAGGGGTATAAGAAAAAGCTTGTTTCTATTCATGCAATATTATATATTGATGGTCAGAGCCATGGAAGCATGGAATTCGAGGATTGACTTGATACAACAAAGAAAACAAAAGGTGGAACTCGGGAGCTGCAGGATTGACTTGATACAACAAAGAAAACATAGGGTGTGAGGCTGGGAGCCGTAGACGGTAGGATTAACTTGATACAACAAAGAAAACACAGGGCTATAGGTAGGGGCCACGGGCAAGAGCAACAACCTGCAACATTACAAGAAGTTTATGGATTGTGGATTTTGTCTGAAATGCCAAATTCGCGGGGGCACATTAACATAATATATTATACATTGAATACTCAATTAACTCACGGAGTCAGCATTCACGAATTGGTATGTGATAACTTGTAACTTGGTAAGCCCGCTAGCAACAACACGTATGAGCCACCTACCAGGTTTAATAATTTTGTTGATGCCATTAAATGTGTTAAACACGTAAGCGCTCGCTACAAACACGAGAACTTCGAAGTGTTCAAGCCATGGGATACTCAGTGTAAGCCCGTCCACGTAAGTTGCTCAATGATATTATAGAGGCCCAATGGTCCATGATCCATGGATGATCGAACACGTGGATATTGGAGAGTAACCGAGTCCCACTCCCAAGTCACCTAGCTAGTAGCCGCATTCCCAATTTCCCACTAAAAATTGTTGATGGGTGAAATTTGAAGCTACCCTTCTGTTGCAATTTTAAACAGTAGTGGTTAATTTAATTATTGAAGGGCTTACCATGAAATTAAATTTTTTTTGCATGGTAAAATTTGAAGTGGCCTTCTATGAGGTGTGGGTAAAATTTGAAGTGGCCTGAAGGCTTCAAATTTGAAGCCTAGTGGGGACACTCGTGTCCCGTGTCCTCGTGTCGGGTGACTTAGATGAATACATTGTAGAAAGGGGGGAGTTTTATTTTTTTCAATTTTTGGTTGGATTATGAATTTTTGAGTTTTTGAAAAGTGATTCATTTTAATTATTCACTCATCTTGGTTGAGGGAGATGTGAATTTAATTAGAGATTGGGTTATTCCCAATTTTATCAATATTACAAAACTAGGTTGTTTTAAACAATTAAAAAAATAGTAATTTAGGTTAAGAAATGACAAAAAAATGGTATGGGTGAATGAATTACCTGATTAGATGACAATCCACCGGTGAATTTGTCTCCCCTCCAGCTAAATCGAGCAACACCGTTACTTGAGTGGGCCACAAACCGTCCTCGTCCAAGGTCTATTTCGCCTCTATTTCGCGTTTCTGATGCGTGAGTGCCGCGGGTGGTCGGCAATCGTCGGGACTGTGTATTTAAATTCATTTTTAGATTTACATAACGCGTACGCGTTATGGTTACCTATCCTACATGTCCAATGACATGTTAGGCTCGGGGCTTACCATGGCAGGTGCTAAATATCAGAAACACGTTATGTTTTATGTATCAGGAACGAGTTTTGAAAAAAGTAGCATTGCATCTAAAGTGACCCTCATCTTATTGCACACACCCATTTATAAAACTAAGGAATAATTGTGTGAAAGATGATTTCTGGAATTGCATATAAAGAATAAATATAACAATAATTTAACTTTGGTTATATGAATGTAGTAAGTAATTAGTGAATGTAGGTTACACTTTTAATGTTTAAATTTGGCAATGTCAATGTAATGTAATAATTAGTTAATGTGCATTAAGTTGGTTTATATCGATGTAATAATTAATTAGTTGATAAGCATGGAATATTTATGAAGGTTCTATGTGATTTAGTTGGAATATATAAAAACTATATATGCGATGTTTAATGAGTCAAATTAAGTTGGTTTATATCGATGTAATAATTAATTAGTTGATAAGCATGGAATATTTATGAAGATTCTATTTGATTTAGTTGGAATATATTAAAACTATATATGTTATGTTTAATGAGTCAAATTAACTAGATAAGGACAAATATAGTAATAATAGTAATCATTAGTTAGTGGGCATTAAATTTGTTTATATGGAAGTAATAATTAATTAGTTGATACATATGGAATATTTTATGAAGGTTCTATAAAATTTAGCGGAATATTGGTGTTTAATAGGTGAGATTTAACCATATAATATTGATAGTTGAGAAAAACTAAAGAAAACATTATACAAAAACACTTTTTATATGGGGGAGATGTGTAATGTAACATGCATAAAAATTACTACTAATTTAAATTTGACTACAAATTTGGCATAAAAAAGACTAATAATTTAAATTTGGCTATAAATTTGGCATAAAAAAGACTAATAATTTAAATTTGGCTATATTAATAGAATAATTAGTTAATGGACATTAAATTTGATTATATCAATGTAATAATTAATTCGTTGATAGAGCATAGAATATTTATGATGGCTACATAATTTTAGCCTATAAATTATACATGTTGTGTTTAATTGATCAATTTGAAAGAAACTAATGTTTTCTAACCTAGAGTATGGGGGAGATGATGATTATTATTATGATTGCACCAATACGGTGCATTTCTACAGCCCAAGTGGGGGAGAAGTGTTTGTATGTCCCATAAAAATAAATAAATAATAAAATAAGAATGAATTCATTAGTGTGTTTTAGTCTAGTGGATCGTGAGTAGGGGAGGTGTACCTACCCTACCCCCATGTTTTTGAACCTATGACCTACTAGGAAGAAACACACGTTCTTAACCATTAGATCCACATAGATTGGATTTTTGATAAAATTGTAACCCATAAAAAATAAAGCTACTATAAAGAAGTTTAAAAAGACTATGATAATAGCATTGGAAACTCTTAAAAATATTTTTTTAACTTTTTTAATTTTTCATTTGAAATATATAGAATATAATTGTTGTTTTATTTTGGAAAAACCCAATTTAAAAGATATTAAATTTAATATATATATTGATATTAAATAATTTTTTTATTTCAAAATATTTTTATGCTACATAATTTTATCTAATTTTATTTTATTAAATAATTATTTTACTAAAATATCTTCTTACCACCTTCTAAAAACATCAAACCTAACCTGAGATACCAAATCATTGACATAAAAGCAATTCCAAATTGAAAGCATTGTAATCCAAGTAATTCCAAATTTATACTTAAATATTATACCTTGTTAAATTTATCCAAATGTAATTAGAATATAAAACATATAGAACCCTTAAAACTACAAAAATACATTTAAAAAAATATATTACCAAATATTTATCAATTAAATATATTATTTGTATAATATTAATAAATTTAATTTTAATTTAAAAAACAAATTATATTTTCCATACATTTTAAGGTAATTGAAAATATTATGATTATTTGATTATGTATGTTTCCAAATTGTGAAAGCCTTGAAATGTTTCAAAATAAAATTATGAACACGAAATTTTTCATTTTAGTGAAAGAAAATGTTATATTATTTTTTAAAAATACTCTCCATATTTACAACTATATTTATTCAATAATTTAAACTGGAATCTCCAATCATATCATCTCTATTTCTCAATAGACCACATTATTATAAATAATCATTTCCTAATTAAATTAATTAAAAAAATAAATAAATAAATATTAAAATAATAATATTATATAGAATATCTTAATAAAAGGACTCCATACACCCAAGCATATGTAGTCTTTGCTTCAATGCAGCAGAAACTTCTCAACATTTTTTTGTCAATTGCATTTTCACAAACAAAATTTAGAATTTTGTTTCTGCAAAGCTGAATATTACTCGTCAATGGGATGTTGGAGATTTCAACTTCTGTCTGTTAAATTGGTACAGAAAATGTAAACCCTTCTTTAACATTGCTATTTGTGTTTCCTGGGCAGTTTGGTACACTAGGAATTTTGTTATCTTTCAGAACATACAGCCTAATGAAATGATTTGTAGTATGATTGCACTGAAGATGTTTCTATCGTACAAGGGTAATGAGCACATTCTGCCGGTTGCTAGGGTTCGTCATTTTACTTTTAAGGTGACTCAACCTGTCTTATTCTTTGATGGGGCTGCACAAAATGGGATTTGTGCGGTAGGAGGAGTCTTATTTTTGAATGAGGACCATTATTACACTGTTCGACTCAATTGTGGAGTGGGAAGCAATATGAAAGCAGAAATTATGGCACTTTGGTGTGTCCTAAAATTGACAAATATTTTTGGTTTAGTCGATATCAAATTTTATGGAGATTCCCGTGTAACAATTAAGTGGGCTATAGGGGACTTCAAGCTTAATGTCACCAATCTTCGTCACTGGTGTATCCACACACAAAAAGAAATCTCTATGTAGCAGAATATCTCTTTTGAACATATTTATAGAGAACATAATTCTCTGGCGGACAAGCTATCAAAACAGGCTCTTGATGGTACTGAAGCAAATCTTATTTGGGAGGAATGGGTGGATAATGCCATTCTGGAGTGTGGTGTCACCTACTTTTTTTATTAAACTTTAGAGGAACATACTTACTTTTTGTTGTTGATCGCTGTTATAGTTTCTCTGCATCCTATTTTGGGAAGAATGACTTGATTTTTAAATGCGAAACACTATGTTTCATACTTGTCCATGCTTCCTGCGGAACCTTGTTCTTCACGCTCTTCGTTGGACATCGATTCATGATGTAAATCGTAGTTTCAACTGCTTCAGCCCAGTATTCATTTGACAGATGCATCACTGCCAACATGTTGCGTGCCATTTCCATAATGGTTCTACTATTCCTTTCTGCGATGCCATTCTGCTGTGGTGTGTACCACGCGGTGAACTGTTTCTGTATTCCATGGTTTTTGCAAAAATTCAAGAAATCATTTGAAACATACTCACCTCCTCTGTCTGTTCTCAATATCTTGATGCTGTAACCACTCTGCTTTTCCACGAGTGCCTTGAATTGCTGAAAACAATCAAATGCATCAGATTTATGCTTTAGAAAATAAAACCATGTTTTTCTTGTGAAATCGTCAATAAATGTGAGAAGATAAGTGCATCCTCCCATGGACGGTGTTTGTATCGGTCCACAAAAATCTGAGTGCACAATTTCAAGTGGTGCACGAGCTCTGTATGACTTTCCAACTTGAAAAGTCTCTCTATGCTACTTTCCAAAGATACAGCCTTCACAAATTCTCTCTGGATTTTCAATCAATGGCAATCCTTTCACCATGTTCTTCATGTGCAGTAGCTTCATCCCACCAAAGTTCAGATGTCCAAATCTGAAATGCCATAACTAGGATTCATCCTTCATTTCTGTTTCAAATGCAGCTTGCATTGCGCTTCCTTTTTCTTCCTTGTTGCTGCAAACTTCTACTCCTTTGCTTTCTGTCTTGAACGCAGCTTCAAAATTTTCATTCTGACTTTCATGAACAGCATGAGTAGTTTTACCTTTGATGATTGGTGTTATCCTCAAAGGAAGCAAGCGATTGCTTGTCATCGACACTCTGGAAATTAACTGATTGCTTGGGTATATGTCTTTGATCACACAATCCTTTCCTATCATGTGAACTCTGTAACCTTTCTCCATCAGCTTTCCAATGCTCATCAAATTATTCTTTAAACCTTGAACATAATAAACATCAGGCATAAATTTCTGCTCCCCCTGTTTGTTAGAATATCAATGGTACCCTTACCCAAAACAGTGACTTGGATATTGTTTCCAAGTGTTACATCAGTTTGAACTGATTTATCTAGACTAGAAAATAAACTTAAATTATCAGTCATATGATTGCTACAGCCTGATTATAAATACCATATGTCATTTGGAATTTCTTGGACGGCATTGCACTCCAGAGATGATGTGCATGCTAAGAAAAGTGAACTGTTCGCAGTGTTGTTGCTACCTGACTGAGTTTCACCTTGCTTTCCTTGGTCATACTACTTCTTCCTGCATTCATATGCGAAGTGTCCATACTTATTACAGTAATGACATTGAATTTTTTATTTATCATACCTTTGCCCACTTGGCTGATTGGGAGTCTGATTTTGGCCTCTACCAGCGACATGTGCAGGACTGCTGCTGCGACCTCCTCTGAAATAACTTCATCCCTTGCCTCAAGAGCTTGATCTTCCTCTACCTCTACCGCGACTTATGGATGACTGTACTATGAATGCACCTTCCAGCGATGTGTCTGAACCGCTGATTCTATGGTCATGATTGAGTAATGAGGCTTGCAACTCATCAATACTAAATGTGGATAGATCTTTGTTTTCCTCCAGGGTTACAACCAAAGACTCAAATTTCTTTGGAATAACTCTAAGAACCTTTTCAACGAATCTTTGATCAGTTAGAGTTTCTCCATGAGACATTATTTGATTAACCAGACCAATAACACGAGTATAAAATGAGTCTACTGACTCTGTGTTTTTCATTGACAGTGATTCAAAATCTCTTCTAAGAATTTGTAGTTTAGCAGTTTTTATCTTGTTCAAACCTTGGTATGTTGTTTCTAGCGTGTCCCACTCTTCCTTGGTTGACTGCACTGCTGCTACTCTTGGGAGTATTGATTCATGTGTCGCTTGATGTATGTGGAACAGCGCCTTTCCGTCTTTCTTCCTCTGTTCCCTTAGAACATCCTTCTCGACTTGAGTGAGACTATTGTATGCTGCTGCATTTGTTGGTTCTGCATAACCAGTCTGGACTATGTCCCATACATCTTGACCTCTGAACAAAGCTTTCATAGTTAGCGACCAATATTCATAATTTTTACCGGAAAATATTGGAGTTTGCAAATTACCAAAAGTGGAAGCCATATTTTAATCACTCTTCCCTTATGTAAATAGAATTCTTCTTTGCTCTAAACCAAGCTCTGATACCAGATGAAGGGAAGAGAGCACCACAACACCGCACAGTCAATTTAAAATTAACTGCGCAATAAAAAAATCTTTTCTTTCACTGCGAACTTTGATGGAAACTCCAATTTTGACTTCACGAATGACTATCACTTCCACGAGCATTTACTTCGTGTGGAATAACTTTGCGGAATTTTACTTTGCCGCAACATTTGATATCGCACCAAATTTAATTCGCACCAATGCGATATGCTTAACCTTATGCGATATGCGATATGCATAACGTTGCGATAGGTAATACAATGCGGAAATTATAAACTTGAGGTTATTTTTACTCCGCGTAACTTCGCGGCAGACTTGTTGTCATTGACAAGCCTAATCTTAAGCAAATACTTTAATAAAATATTTCTTTCTAAAACATAAGAACGGAAGAATGAAGATTATGCCGAAGTTACTCTGCGTTAAACTAAAAACTTACACCCCCGTGAAATACTTGGAATTCTTGATTTCTTTTACTAACAGTAAATGTAAACAACATTTACGTAGATGAATATGAAGAAGATGTGCGACATGTAATGACAACCATTCTTGAGAATGAACACAAAATAACTATTGACTTATATATTACCGCAGTAAAACAAGTAACATTGCCGCAATACAGAGAGATGGTAAATACTTCAATCTTTCACCATTTTACGCAGAGCTTGGGCTCCTCATACATTTCAGGATGAACTTCTTCTTCTTCTTTCACTTTTACATCTCTTTCATCTATGCTTAATCTAATGAGAGTGCCTTTAATTTATACAAAAAACTTGGGATTGCTTCGCCTGGAAGCTATTGAACTCCATTAAAGACTGTAATTAATTTCTACCTAAGAAATTCAACTTGCAGAATACAAATGCGGCTGATTAAATACTAGGAAGTGTGCACGATGCCTTCTGACAGATTGACAGACTGTCTGACATCTCTACGATACAATGGACTGAAAAAATGACTGACGGGGTGACTGATAGAGCCGCCGCGAACTAGATGCGCATTCAACTCGTAAGTACATTTCTCCAACACTCATCACTCTACTCTAGGCTTGACGAGAGCAACCTCACCAGTTAGAAGAATGGAGGCACTCCCTGACCATGGTCGTGTTTCCTCCACCATGGATGCACCAAACCTCAACCAAAAAATTGGCCCCTAAAATAGAAAAACCTTCATCTGAGGCATGACACTCAAGGTTTGCATGCCCACCTAATATCCTCTCAACGATCACAATTGGTGCCTCTGCCATTAATTCACCCTCTCTCTCCATCATTTTTGCATAGTGAATTCTCAAGGTGGCGTGGTACTTACAAGTAGTCGGGATAGGGGTGAGTTAAATGTTGCACCTCCTTGAACATCATCGCTAGCTCATCCCCCATCACATCACCATCATGCCTCCATCTCTACCTAGTTATCACCCCATCCAGGAGCGGGTTTCTATTGTTAGAAGAAACTATTAAGCCTCGTTATCAAAATGGTTTGTTTATGTTGAATCAAATTGGATATGTAATAAAAATAAATATATGGAACCGAGGATGGTGCTTGGATAATTCATTAGGTCTGGCAGGTGATCAAACAAATGACTAAAATGCATATTTAAGATATCTCAAAAAAGGTCATATGAAACTGAAATATAATCTAGATTCCTTGGATTGGGATAAGAACAAGATCCGTGGTGAATATAACATGAAATTGGGTTATAATATTATGTTTGAAATGTTGCTATTAAACCTTGTTGGTTGTGGAAGAAAATTTGAAAGCTTGAAGTTGATAAGAAAACCAAAATATTTATTTGGATTGCATATATGAATAAGGTTTTGGCATAAGAAAAGATGGAGAAAAGTCATAGACAAGGGTCCAAGCATCTACACACTTTGTAGGAATGAGTGTGAGACATCTCTACATATTTTTTTTTTATTTTCCATATTCTAAGGATATGTTGGAGGAGATTGAGAAAGTTATTGGCGTGATAAATATGTGGAAAATAAACTCAGTAAAAGAGAATTAAAAAGGTTCATATATGTTCTTTTCTAGTGTTATGGGGAATTTGGTTGGCCCAAAACTCCATCATATTTGATGATATTTTTTTCCATCTTTCAAAGCATATATATAGATATCTAGTTTGGCTCAAAAGTGCATTACACATGAAATAGAGAATGTTCATAGTCAACTCCCTAAAATTGCAAAAGATATAATGATGATCTAGGGATCCTTTAATGGGGATTTTAATGCAATGAAAATTTCAGTAGTGCTAGAGAAGTCATATACCGGTCAAATGAGCATACCATAAGATTTAAAGCATGTTAGGGTGTGGGATATTGAATTTGCACGGATAAAAAGCAAAGGAATGGACACAATATGTGAATGTGTTGAAACATAGTGTTGTAAATCTCACAAATCACCAAGATATGATCAAGGGGTCATTAGGGTATAGTGAATTATATAGCCAAATTGGGATACTCTACTAACTTAGAAGAATCCTAGGAAGAAGAAAGAATTTGGTGGTGGAAACAAGTATGGAAACTAGAAAATCCATCAAAATATAAAATCTTTCTATGGTTAGAATTAGTTAATAAAATTTTAAGATGGGATGATTATCAAAAGAGTTGGAAATTCCATTGAGATGTATAATGTTTAAATATAGTGACAAATCTAAGGATCATATGTCTATCATGTGCTTATTTTCTAGATCTATTTGGAATGAAATACTACAAATATCAAATGGTAACATAAGTATTTGATTGATTATTATTACCTCCAACCAAGTTGCTCATAAAATCGAGATTTCTTTTTAGAGGAGCTAGATATTCCCAAAACAAATCTACAGGAACCAAACTAATAACGCATGAGGCTCCTTCCATAAATTATGATAATGCATAAGGCTTCTTCCATGGGCCATGTCAAGAAACCCCAAGTATGTGTGGGAGAAGGTTAATTATTTTCTTTGAATCAACTCATTATATTTATTTGAAATATGTTGCTAGGCAAGGAACAAATAATCAAGTTGATTTATATGCAGTATGTCTACTTTTGAAAATAGCATCACATAGAGTTTTAAAACACTTATAGGTTTTCAAAGACTCCGAGATACTAATGGATTATTCTAATAATATATTAGAATTGAAAATATGTTGTTAACCCCACCCATGAATTGTTTTCGAGGCAAATAGTAGCTTTGATGTAATATATTTTGCCATATTTATGGATAGTATGATTTGAAAGAAGACAAGTTTCGAAGAAAGATTTTTTTTTTTTTTATTGTAGGAAGGGTTCTTATATAATAAAGAGTTAAAGGAGGGACAAAATTTCAAAATTCTGAAAAAATGGTTTAATTTATGGTTTGCAATAATAATAATAATAATTTATTTTTAAGGCCACATCCAGATATCAACTTGGCGTACAATAGAAATAGTTTAGTCAAAGTGGTTGAGAATTGTGAATAGTAAAAATAACTTTAGAGGTTAAGTTTTTGGGTTTGGTGTTTGTCTGAGTCTAGACCATGTCCCTGCCAAATCAAGTTAGAGAATGACAAATGATTTCAACAATCCCCAGACTTAAATTCTTAAATATAAGAATATATTTTATACCATGGTTGATTTAATTTCATGGTTAACAACTATAATTAGGGAAAATTTTAAGGATCTATGATTTTTTATAGTGTAAAAATTTTTGGGAATAAGATTCCAAGCATAAAATGTTTGGGGCAATTTTGACCATATTTAGTGTAAATTTGTTTTATCTCATAAAATTTGGAGAATTATTATTTTTTAAATAAAAATTAACAATTTTTTTTTAAAATATTGAAAATTAACCTAGTACTAAATTTAACCTCTAAAATTTTCCTTACTCTAAACACAATCAAAAGCATTGTTAATAAAGAGAAACCCATCTCATTCTTTTCATTGAACTCAAAACACTTGGTAGCAAAATCAACAATACTTATTTGCTATCAACAGTAGCATGTTACTATTTATATTGCTGATCCAACAATAAGATCTAAATTGCATCAGTGCTCTGTAAATTGATCATAACTATAAGTAAACCAAATAAACATTCAAACTGGAATTGCAAACGGAATCATGTTGCTATTTGTATTGTTGATCCAACAATAAGATCTAAATTGAATCAGTGCTCTCTAAATTCATCATAAGCATACCAAATACACATTCAAACTGGAATTGCAAACTGAATTATAAAGTACATAATTTATTGCACTGTATATGGTTTCACAATATGTTAATGCCAAACTTAACAAGAGAAATTTGGATTTATTGAATATGCATTGTTCTGAAAAGTTTTGAAAAACAAGAACAAAGAACATCCAAAAAGCCGTAAAGATTCTATTTCAACAAATAGAAATGACTCAGATCTATAAAATCGATGCTATCCCTTCCAGAGCCATGCATCGCTACAAGATATGGAACTTAGCAAACATTAGATATAGAACTAGCTTATGCATCGCTATACATAGCTTAACTGATATCAAAATTCGCTGTACATCTTGAACCACCTCTGCTGTATCTTCTACCTCTGTAGCTTCTTGAGCTTCTTCTACATTATCTTCTATCCCCATTACCTCTGCTGCTCTCAGTTCTTCTGCGTTTTGAACTTCACTACAATGCTGGTTCCGCTGATTCCGCTCATCCAAATGGATTATTTTGGGTTGTTCAAGACTCATTTGCGAACCCATAGACACGGGATTTTCTTTGCACTCGTAGTGAGCAGAAGATGGTTCCCTGGTGTTCACGGCTTCGATTATTTTGTTTGTAGAGCATACTTGGGATACATCGGAGAGGCTGCTGGATTTTGCAGCTTCCTCAGCACTCATAACCCTAATTACCTGCCCAATGTTTAGATTATTCTCCTGCATAATATAGTTCAAAAGTTCTTGAATCAGGGTACGATACAAACTGTAAAACTAATACTAAAACCTGAAGATATAGAGAGAGATTGAGAGATCTAACCGGGGGCACCAACGTCCACTTTTTTTCTCGCCATTCTTGAGGGACGTAACAGTGAAAGAGGATATGCCGTTAAAATGTGCGTATGAGGGAAGGAAACCAACCAAAGATGGCGACCGTCACATGAAACCTCTCTGACTATAAAGCCGGGCCACCAGCAATCTGTCTCCGAAGCTTCCACAGCTGCTCCATTTAAACAATGGAGAGGCCACTGTCTGTGTGGCGGAATGGATCTCACATCAGCCCGAGAGACCTCCACCAATGACTGTCCATGAGTCCTTATAGACTTTTTCACCTCCAACAATGACTTTACATTAGTCCTTACAATCTTCTTCAAATTTACCTTGCAAACCCCTCCTCTTTCAATAGTTCTGACAATACCTTCAACCCAAGCCCCTTTATATCCTTCCTCATTGCTGCGAACCTCCACTGTCATTCCTTCCTTCAGTGCCATTTCACTAGTCTAACAAAGTACTAAAAAAGTTAAATGGATTCAAATCACTTTCTTGTTGCCACCACAAGCCAGCTTAGGATAAAAGACAACAGAAAACGTCCCTCTTTTCCGGTTACCCAGATTGCCGAAATTACAATCTAAGCACTCCAAATTGCTATTTTGACAAAAATTGTTCTGTCTGATTCCAGCTAATTGGAGACGTTTTAGTTAGCCCTTATAAAACTCCCCACCAACTCTGCTCTTGGTATGTTGTGCCTCTTACATATATAATATATAGAGAGAGGGGACGTTTTAGTTAACCCTTATAAAGCTCCCCACCAACTTTGCTCTTGGTATGTTGTGCCTCTTACATATATATATAGAATATACGAAGAAGATAAGTTTATGTAGATTGCATATGAATACAACAATCAGAAAAGGATTAGTTTATTTATTCTATTAGTTTTCAAATTTACTGTGGGTTTTGGTTCGTCTAGTAATTTTTTTTTGTAAAATTCAAATTTCTACATGTTTAAATTGTATTTTTTAATCTATATATTTATGCAATTTCTATAGTTAATATATGTGATTTTAAGATTTTTTAAAGATTTCCAACAGTAATTTCAACAAAATTACAATGAAAATATACTCAGAAAAAAGTTGAAAACTTAAAATATTTAAACTATACTGTCAAAAAATGATTAAAATCGTCTGTTCTTTAGACTATTCATTATTGGCTATGCCAATACAATAAATAGCCAATAGTCATTTTGTTTATATCAATGTAATACTTATTGGTTGATAGATCATGGAATATTTATGAAGACTCCATACATTTATCCATATTTATACACTTGGTGCTTGAGGAGTCAAATTTGATATTCTTTAGACTACTTGTTACACTTGGCGCTTGAGGAGTCAAATTTGATATTCTTTAGACTACTTGTTCTTGGCTATGTCAACCTAATAATTAGAAATTTGTTTATATCTGTGTAGTACTTAATTGGTTGATAGATTAAGGAATATTTATGAAGGTTACATACATCTAGTTGGATTTATAGGTCAAATTTAACAATTTAATATGGGAAAGTTGTGTAATATAATGTATATATAAAGAATAAAAATAGTAATAATTGAAATTTGGCGATATCAATGTGATAATTATTTTGTGAATGTGGGTTAGAATTTTATTATTTAAATTTGGTAATGTCAAATGTAAGAATTAGTTAATGGACATTGAAGTTGTTTATAACCATGTTGTTTAAGGAATATTTATGAAGGTTACATACATCTAATTGGATTTATAGGTCAAATTTAACAATTTAATATGGAAAAGCTCTGTAATATAATGTATATATAAAGAATAAAAATAGTAATAATTGAAATTTGGCGATATCAATGTAATAATTATTTTGTGAATGTGGGTTAGAATTTTATTGTTTAAATTTGGTAATGTCAAATGTAAGAATTAGTTAATGTAAGAATTAGTTAATGGACATTGAAGTTGTTTATAACGATGTTGTTTAATGGGTTAAATTTCATTAAATTGATAGTTGAGAAAAATTAAAGAGATAATTGTTCGAAAGATACTTTCTATATGGGGGAGATGGGGAGATATGTAATGTATCATGCATAAAAAGGATAAATATAGTAATGATAATTTGTTAGTTAATACAACATGGAATATTTATGAAAGCTCCATGTATTCATATGGATTTATACAATTAAAGATAATATCCTATTGGGAATTGCATATAAAGAATAAATATAGCAATAATTTAATTTTGGCTATGTGGATTTGGGTCAGTGCAAGCTAATGAGCGTCACTTTTGGCGCGTTAGATGCAATAGAAAACTGAAAAAGCAGGCATCCCTCAACTTACTTGGATTTTTTTATCTACTTATGCAAAATATCTTGCATTGAGTAAAAAAGATGAAATGTAGGAAATTGAATCACGTTTATGAATATATAACTTTTATGTATTGAAAATTTGCATAGCTATGTCAAGTTTCATTTTTCCTAACAGACACTTTTTATTTTTCAGGCAAATGATAAGGTATATGTTTTTGTGGGTAGAACCTTTGAGGGCCTAAATGATGGAATCAAGCTACAAAAATCGGCATGCATGTAGAGAACACATAGCACTTGTGCGCCATTATTTTTCGAAAATTAAATTAGTAATTTTATAATTTTTTTATAATTGTCTAAGTGATCAAACCTCGAAAATAGTACCTCTTTTGTGGGTAGAGCCTTTGAAGGTCTTAATGCAAAAATATTGAAATGGGTTTTTCATAGAACGTGGAGGTTAGTGTCCTCTTGTGCACCATACAATTTTTTTTTGAAATGATTGAGAATTGAAAAAGTTATGGAAGAAACACTAACAGTGTGTTTCACGAGTTAAGGAGGTAGGACAGAAAAGAAATTGAAAGAAAATAGGAAAAATTAATATTTCAAAATAAAAGTTACATATTTGGAATCTGCAGAAAAAAATGCTATTTGTGTCTAAGATTTCATCAAAAATGACTCTGTGTAGCATATTGTAACGAGTGGCTAAGCACAGGCTTCTCCAGAAACTTGAAGAAATACCCAATTAGCTTTGGTTTTTCATTAACATAGCACAGGTTTGGAATTACCAAAGCAAACTCCAAAGCATACACATAGGATTATTGTTGACATGTGAGCATGTGACTCGGCCTGTTTAAATTCAAAAATATTGCCGCGCTTTTAGATGTAAATAACGCGTACGCGTTATATAACTACATAACGCGAGCGCGTTATATAACTACTTAATGCGTACGCGTTATATAACTACATAACACGTACGCGTTATATAGTTACAAAACGCGCTCGCGTTATTCAAATCATAAAATACATGTTTAATACTTGAGAAAGAGGGGGTGTGGAAGACTCAAGGGAATTTTTGTTTAATATTTGAGAAGGGGTGGGGAAGGGTCAAGGGAATCTATGGTTAATATTTAATAAGGGTGGGAAAGGGTCAAGGGCTTAGAAGGATGTTGGAATCTTGAGTCGGGAGAGATGAAGGGAATGAGAACATGATGGGCTATAGGGGGTGAAGGGAAGTGGATCTTGAGAGCACTATTAGGAGTAGAATAGGTTCTGAAGAGGTATAGGGTTAGAAGTTGAAAGTGAGACTTGAGTGACAAGGGGGAATGGATGGAGGCAAGGGGGATGTGAGAGAGAAATAAAGAATAGAAGGGGGGGAGAGACATAGAGCAAGGGAGGGAGAGGGACAATGGGGAGGAATGGATTTGGAGGGAGTGAGAGATAGATGGGGATAGAACGAAATAAGAGATAGGAAGGGAGGGACAGAAAGTGTTGGTGGGAGACATGCAGGGAGTGGTGGCGATGGAGAGAGAGGGAGTGATGGAGAGATTGGGATAGGTTGAGGGAAAGATAACATGAGGGAGGGATAGACGGTGAGAGATAGGCGATGAGAGAGGGAGGGAGAGAAGGTAGGGTGAGGGATGGAGGGAGAAAGTTGGAGATAGATATGGATGGAGGGGGGATGGCTTTGAGAATGGAAAGTGACATAATGTGTGTGTGTTTGAGAGAGAGAGAGAGAGATTAATGGTTGGGGAGAGAGAGACTAGAGGGAGTTGTGAGCATCATATTCTCCATCAGCATCATATTCTTCATCATCATCATCTTCATGACCATCATCATCATCATCAACATCTTCATCATCATCACCATCATCATCATCATCATCATATTCCTCATCAAATCAACATATCCATCATCATTATCATCATCTTCTGAACATCATCATGATCATCATCTAAACATCACCATCACCATCATCATCAACATATTCATCATCATCACGATCACCATCATCATCAAAATCTTCATCGTCATCACCATCACCATCACCATCACCATATTCATCATCATTGTCATCTCTAGGTTCCCCATCAACATCAACATCTCCATCATCATCATCTTCTTCATCATCATCATCTTCATCACCATCATCGTCATCATCAACATCTTCATCATCATCACCATCATCATCATCATCATCATCTTCCTTGAATCAGATCAACATCTCCATCATCTTCTTCATCATCTTCTTCATCATCATCATCATCATCTAAACATCACCATCACCATCACCATCATCATCATCATCATCTTCATCATTACCATCACCATCATCATCAACATCTTCATCGTCATCACCATCATCATCATCATCATTGGCATTTGTAGGTTCCTCACCAACATATCCATCATCATCATCTTCTCCATCATCATCATCTTCATCACAATCATCATCAGCATCAACATCTTCATCATCATCACCATAATCATCATCTTCATCGTCATCAGGTCAACATCTCCATCATCATCATCTTCTTCATCATCTTCACCATCATCATCATCATCATCATCTTCATCGCCATCTCCATCATCTTCAACATCTCCATCATCATCACCATCACCATCATCATCATCTTCATTACCATAAACATCTTCATCATCATTGTCATCTCCCCCTTCCTCATCAACATCTCCATCATCATCATCATCATCATCATCATCATCATCATCACCATCTGAACATCACCATCACCATCATCGTCAACATCTTCATCATCATCATCGTCATCAGCATCAACATCATCATCAAAATCTTCATCGTCATCACCATCACCATCTTCATCATCATTGTCATCTCTAGGTTCCCCATCAACACATCTCCATCATCGTCATCTTCTTCATCATCATCATCTTCATCACCATCATCATCGTCATCAACATCTTCATCATCATCACCATCATCATCATCATCTTCCTCATCAGATCAACATCTCCATCATGTCACCATCATCTTCATCTTCATCATCATCATCATCATCATCATCATTACCAGCACCATCATCATCAACATCTTCATCCTCATCACCATCATCATTGGCATCTGTAGGTTCCTCATCAACATCTCCATCATCATCATCATTGGCATCTGTAGGTTCCTCATCAACATATCCATCATCGTCATTTTCTCCATCATCATCACCATCATCACCATCATGATCTTCTGAACATCATCATGATCATCATCTAAACATCACCATCACCATCATCGTCAACATCTTCATCATCATCGCCATCAGCATCATCATCAAAATCTTCATCGTCATCACCATCACGATCTTCATCATCATTATCATCTCTAGGTTCCCCATCAACACATCTCCATCATCATCATCTTCATCATCATCATCATCTTCATCACCGTCATCATCGTCATCAACATATTCATCATCATCACCATCATCATCATCATCATCATCATCATCATCATCTTCCTCATCAGATCAACATATCCATCATGTCACCATCATCTTCATCTTCATCATCATCATCATCATCATCATCATCATTACTAGCACCATCATCATCAACATCTTCATCGTCATCACCATCATCATTGGCATCTGTAGGTTCCTCATCAACATCTCCATCATCATCATCATTGGCATCTGCAGGTTCCTCATCAACATATCCATCATCGTCATTTTCTCCATCATCATCACCATCATCACCATCATGATCTTCTGAACATCATCATGATCATCATCTAAACATCACCATCACCATCATCGTCAACATCTTCATCATCATCGCCATCAGCATCATCATCAAAATCTTCATCGTCATCACCATCACCATCTTCATCATCATTATCATCTCTAGGTTCCCCATCAACACATCTCCATCATCATCATCTTCTTCATCATCATCATCTTCATCACCGTCATCATCGTCATCAACATCTTCATCATCATCACCATCATCATCATCATCATCATCATCATCATCTTCCTCATCAGATCAACATCTCCATCATGTCACCATCATCTTCATCTTCATCATCATCATCATCATCATTACCAGCACCATCATCATCAACATCTTCATCATCATCACCATCATCATTGGCATCTGTAGGTTCCTCATCAACATCTCCATCATCATCATCATTGGCATCTACAGGTTCCTCATCAACATATCCATCATCGTCATTTTCTCCATCATCATCACCATCATGATCTTCTGAACATCATCATGATCATCATCTAAACATCACCATCACCATCATCGTCAACATCTTCATCATCATCACCATCAGCATCATCATCAAAATCTTCATCGTCATCACCATCACCATCTTCATCATCATTGTCATCTCTAGGTTCCCCATCAACACATCTCCATCATCATCATCTTCTTCATCATCATCATCTTCATCACCGTCATCATCGTCATCAACATCTTCATCATCATCACCATTATCATCATCATCATCATCATCATCTTCCTCATCAGATCAACATCTCCATCATGTCACCATCATCTTCATCTTCATCATCATCATCATCATCATCATCATCATCATTACCAGCACCATCATCATCAACATCTTCATCGTCATCACCATCATCATTGGCATCTGTAGGTTCCTCATCAACATCTCCATCATCATCATCATTGGCATCTGCAGGTTCCTCATCAACATATCCATCATCGTCATTTTCTCCATCATCATCACCATCATCACCATCATGATCTTCTGAACATCATCATGATCATCATCTAAACATCACCATCACCATCATCGTCAACATCTTCATCATCATCGCCATCAGCATCATCATCAAAATCTTCATCGTCATCACCATCACCATCACCATCACCATCTTCATCATCATTATCATCTCTAGGTTCCCCATCAACACAACATCTCCATCATCATCATATTCTTCATCATCATCATCTTCATCTCCATCATCATCCTCATCAACATCTTCATCATCATCACCATCATCATCATCATCTTCCTCATCAGATCAACATCTCCATCATGTCACCATCATCTTCATCATCATCATCATCATCATCATCCGAACATCACCATCACCATCATCATCAACATCTTCATCATCATCACCATCATCTTCATCAACATTATCATCTTTATCATCTTCATCTGCATCATGATCATCTTCATTGTCATCACCCTCCTCCTCCTCATCATCTTTATCATCTTCATCTACATCATGATCATCTTCATTGTCATCACCCTCCTCCTCCTCATCATCTTGTGCACTTATGCACTTAGGGATTAATGTTTAGAAGAGGGTCTAAAGGCCTTTATGGGGGAGGGGCTCTAGGAACAAGGTAAGACAAAGAGGGCAGGGGGGAGGGATAAAGGCGTAGAGGGTTAGTGATTAAGGGAGAAGAAGGGAGAGAGTGCTATAGGGAGGGATAATGACGAAGATAAAGAGAAGGTGGAGAGATGGAGAGTGGGGTGGTAGAGACATGGCTGGAGTAAGGGAGAGAAAGAAACATGTAGGGAGGGATGTAGGGAGAATGAGGGACAGATATTTAGAAAGAGATAGGGGGTATCTAGGGATTATTGGGAGAGAGCTAGGGGGTATTAAACCATACAAAACATTTGTTTTGTATGTAACCATATAAATTATTAGTTTTCTTTGATTTTGTTCGTTGCCCTAGCCGTGCACCTAACCTATTTATTGTGCTTGACTAAATCGCGTTCGCATTTTTTCACTACATATCGCGCACGCGTTTTGTATTTATATAACGCGTGCGCGTTTTGTAACTCCAGAAATAATGGACTGTTGCTGTTCGAGAGCAACTTCACTCTGTCCGAATGAAAACAATAGTCCCGCGATTTTTCGAACAGCACGAGCCCGCCACTGAAAATTTTCACATTCTACACCAACTCCATCATTTTTTTTTATGCAGGTGCAGCATTGAGGACATCTTTCATGGTTGCTCAATGTGGTGTTGGGTTATATGGCCATATTTGAAGAAAATAATCAGCAAGCTTGAAGAATCTCCAATTGAATAACACCAAAGATAAGGCCTTTGAAAGATTGATTCATTTTGCTTATATTTGAGGAGCACACAAGATAAGATATCAAGCTTCAAGACCAACAAGGAAGAACTTCCATTTGCTTATTATTGAAGAGCTTGTAATTGAGGAGCAACAAAAACAAACTATATTGAATTGATCATTGTGGTGATGGGGAATGCACGTAACCGAGTAAACAAATCAACAAGGAAGAAGAGACCTCAAGAAGTCATTGAAGAAGAGAAAGAAAAGAAAAGAATATACATGATGAATCGGAGGCTTTCTTTGGAAACTAATCCAAATCCAATTGTAGAGAATACCACGGTTCATCCTATTAATCCACGACAAGAGGGACCTTCAATTTCCACAATAGTTGTTGAACAAGCACCCCATGGAAGTAATCAAGAAGCAAAACGTAGGTGCTCATTAGGGGATGTTTCAATTCCCACTTCAAGTCAAAGTGATAAGTTACCATCTCAAGATGAAGCTCACGAAGAAACACCCAATTTGCTATCCGGATGTGGTTATACAAGCGATGAAGTCAGAGAGGCGTTGGACATTTTGCCTACTGTTGAAGAAGAGAATGTTATCCACACCATCGATGAGGATGTTGGACTTCCACAAAGGGATGTTGGACTTCCACAGACCATCGATGAGGATGTTGGACTTCTACCATCCAACTACCAGGAAGAGAATGAAGGACACCAAGCTACTACTGAAACGCCAGAGCATCTTGGTGATGCGCTACATGGTACAATTCCAACCCCCTTACCTCCATTAGCAAGCACACGTCGAAGAACTCTGAAGCGTATACAAGTTGATGAAAGACTTATGAATTCCATTGAAGGTACGCTATCTAAACGTAGTATTGCTTATCAAACTCAACAGATACTTGATAAATATTTTGTTTCTAAATGTGATGGAGATAAATGTAGATTATTTTTATCATTGTTAAAATCTAGGAGCATGAATGTTTTTAGGAAAAAGTTAGGGATAAAGATGATCAAGAATTCTGAACCAAGTTCTCATATAGTTAAAAGCCTAGTAGATGCATTTGGTAAAATTGGTAAGAACACACGTCCAAAGGACCGCAATGTTGCTCGTCGTGTGTTGTCACAATCAATTGCAAATAAGAACACCAGGGCCCTTTGTATTCTCAGGACTACATCCAAACTAGTTAATTTGAATGTAAAAACCCTCCATAGGTATTCTATTAGAAGACAACATCTTGACACAACCGATCAGACAGATTTTTGGGCCTTTGTTGGTCAGTTGCCACGTCGTGACATGAAGCTAGTTGATGCAGTAAAGGGACTAGTGCACAGTTTTTGGCATGATCACACAAGGCCTTCTTCAAACCGAAAGGATGTACTAAAACTAAGAAGGGGTTCAAAGGATCGTGAACCACATACTAAGCATCTTCTTGATATAACACAGACAGAGCTTTACGAGAAATTTAAGATTGAGCATAGACAATTGAACTTGGGGCAAAGATCTTTTGAGAAATGTAAGCCATGGTATGTTAGAATAAATACTCTTCGTAACACGTGTTGTTGTAGATACCATGTAGAATATGAATATTACTATGAAACATTTTTGTACATTCGTCGTGTGTTGCATACTAACATTGTGTAGGATTGCTCCATGACAATACCACCGACTTCATCAAGAGAATTCACTCATAGCATCATGTGCAATAGGCCCGAGGGGAAAACATACTATGCAAAATCTTGTTTGGATGGAACATGCTCCAACTGTGCTGGAATGGCATTATTGAGCCAATGTATGCACGAGAATGGAGACAGTGAATTTGGGAAAATGGTTACAGACATGAAAAGTTTCAAATATATCAACTATGAAATAGTCCCAGGGAAAGAAAGCAAAAAAATACAATTGATGACATCTCAGGTATGCATTTATATCTATAAAATTATGTTGTAACGGTTACATTTCAATCCTTACTTACAAAAAACTGACATTGAGATCATTTTGTGTCACCAGGTACAAGTTAGTGACTTCATCAAGGAATTTATTGAAAAGACACATCAATATGTTTAGCATGTCCACGTGGCACGATGGCAGGATGAGAAGTTTAGAATATGCAGAGATACATTTCCCCTTGGTACTATACTTTCAGTTGTTGATTTTGCCAAGAACTACACTCTGCAACCTCAAAATGAGATCCAAAGTCAGTATTATCACTCTGAGCAGGTTTCCTTGATGGTCCATATCACATGTAGGCATGGCCCAAATAGCACTGAAGAGCAAAGAGAAATTATGAAGGAATATCACTTCTACATAAGTGATGATAGGTGCCACGACTTCCACTATGTACGTCATTGCTTCATCATGTTCTATGATCACTTGAAGGGACGGAACATACAGATGGATCGACACTGGATTTGGTCTGATGGGTGTGCTGGTCAGTTCAAAAATGCACGCATATTTCAGTGGTTGTGTTCATTGCATAAAAACTACAAAGTGCCACATATGTGGAACTATTTTGAGACTGGGCATGGTAAAGGAGAGCATGATGGAGCCGGAGCATGTTTCAAAACAGCCCTACGAAGAGAGGAATTGAAAGTATCTACAGAATCTACTATTCTAAATGCTCAATCTATAGTCAGGTGGTGCACGTCAGTAATGGGAGAGGAATCAACTATGCGAGTAGAATCCACAAGAAAGAGACACGTGGAGAGATTTTTTTGGGAGGTGGTAGACATAGATCGTTCACATGCATGGGAATGCAAGACTGTGCCTGGGACTCGTGGATTTCATTCGGTTCGAAGCTCTGATAACCTAGTATTTGAAATTTGGACCAGAAAACTCGCTTGTTTTTTCCCGCCTTGTTGTGATGGTGACTGGGATGGGTGTGAATCATTGGATTGGGTTGATGGATGGGGTCGCATATCACTTCCACTTGATCATTGTGCAATTGTTGAGTTAACTCCGTTGGAAGAAGACCAATCATCTATTTCTGCAGATTTTGATCATGTCTCAGACCTTGTACAACCTGGTATGATGCATTTCCTTAACATTTTTTGTTTGTTTACGTAGTCTTCAAATGCACATTAATGGCCTTGTATCGCACGAAAAATATTTTGATCATATACCTACAATCATATAATGCAGGGCACATATACGCAGTGGTTGCCTCAAAAGATACTGAATGGGGTGATGAATACTGGTTGGCACGCTGTATAGATGGAAAGAAAACCCTCATTGTGTCCATGACTGACGATGAAAACAACCACTTTCCAACTGGGTCTATGGTTGTTAAAGGTGAATACTTGACACGGGACAGCAATGGAAGAAAGAAGGGTGGATATGTTTACAGGGATTACAAACCAGGTGCAAGTGTGTATCACTTTACCAACTTAATCATTGGCACAAACCTTCAGGTACGAACAATGCCTAGTCGAAATACATCGAAGGTACGCTACTTCTTACCGGATACAGAGCACGAGAGACTAATGGAGACCATCAGTATAAGAGATGATCCGGAGGGCTTGGTTGTATGATAATAGGTGGGATCTAGCATGATGAGGTACGTTACATACTTTTAATACTATACTATTTATACTAATTGTAATTGAATATTGATATATGCTGAATTTTCACATGTATGTTTCATATGAATATGTCAATTTTGCGTTATTGATATGCCAAATTTACGTTTACGTTGTTTATAAATATGCCAAAAGTTCTCTTGTATGTCAAGTTTATGAATATGCCATTTTTTACATATGATCAGTAAACCCTAAAATTATATTATGTTCATCATGTTGGTTATTGGCTTCACCCAACAAAATTAATTCAATTCATGCTCACTATATTAAACAATACACGTATATTAAATTTAATTCATGTCTTGTTAAATATTTCATAATGAATTAGCTATTTGAGAGCACCACCTTAGACCAAGCCATCATCATCAACATCTTCATCATCATCACCATCATCATCATCATGGACCTGCAAAACCCTAGTTTCCAAAGTGTCTAGGCAGGTTCGGGTTAGGAACACTAGCCATACCCGCCCGGTGGATGATTTTCCAAAGTTGAACCCCGTGTGCAAAAATTGCACACTCCCACACTGAGCAAAACCCTAGTTTCCAAGATGGACCTGCAAGGTGACACATGGGCCACCGGGTAGGAGGGGAGGGGCACCCCTGGCACTATCCCGGTGTGCTGAATCCAACGGAGTTGACGGTTCATCGATCCGAGCCACGGTCTTCATTCTATGGCTCGTCCCGTCTCACTACCAGAAGGCCTTCAGGGACACCTGCTGGATACCTACCGGGGGCATAGAACTCCAACCATGCAACAAAACCGGGTTCCGGGGAGTCCTGCAGGTGTGTCTAGACAGGTTCGGGCTAGGAACACTAGCTATACTTGCCCCGTGGATGATTTTCCAAAGTTGACCCCCGTGTGCAAAAATTGCACACTCCCACACTGAGCAAAACCCTAGTTTACGAAATGAATGTACAATGAAGCCACTGGGCCATGGGGAGACGAGGGAGAGGGCCCCCTAGAGGTAATCGCACGCCAGGAGACCAACGGAGTCGACGGTTCGTCGGTCCGACATCCGGTTTCCGAGTTATGTCGAGTTGCAAGTCGCATGAAAATGTCGTTCAGGGACACTTGGTGAATTTCCGTCCGGGAGCCAAAAAGCAAACAGAGCAGGAAGATTGCGTGCCGTTGGCTCCTGCAAGTGTGTGTGGGCAATGCCGACATGGGAACACTGCCAACACTGGCTCGGGGGAGGTTTTTGCAGAGTTGACCCACCAATGCGAGATTGCATGCAATTAAACTGAGCAAAACCCTAGTTTACGAAATGAATGCATAATGAAGCCACTGGGCCATGGGGAGACGAGGGAGAGGGCCCCCTACAGGTAATCGCACGCCAGGAGACCAACGGAGTCGACGGTTCATCGGTCCGACGTCCGGTTTCTGAGTTATGTCGAGTTGCAAGTCGCATGAAAATGTCGTTCAGGGACACTTGGTGAATTTCCGTCGAGGAGCCAAAAAGCAAACGGAGCAGGAAGATTGTGTGCCGTTGGCTCCCGCAAATGTGTGTGGGAAATGCCGATGTGGGAACACTGCCAACACTGGCTCAGGGGAGGTTTTTGCAGAGTTGACCCACCAATGCGAGATTGCATGCAATTAAACTGAGCAAAACCCTAGTTTACGAAATGAATGCATAATGAAGCCACTGGGCCATGGGGAGACGAGGGAGAGGCCCCCCTAGAGGTAATCGCATGCCAGGAGACCAACGGAGTCGACGTTTCGTCGGTCCGACGTCCGTTTTCCGAGTTATGTCTAGTTGCAAGTCGCATGAAAATGTCGTTCAGGGACACTTGGTGAATTTTCGTCCGGGAGCCAAAAAGAAAACGGAGCAGGAAGATTACATGTCGTTGGCTCCCACAAGTGTGTGTGGGAAATGCCAACGTGGGAACACTTCCAACACTGGCTCGGGGGAGGTTTTTGCAGAGTTGACCCACCAATGCGAGATTGCATGCAATTAAAATGAGCAAAACCCTAGTTTACGAAATGAATGCACAATGAAGCCACTGGGCCATGGGGAGACGAGGGAGAGGGCCCCCTAGAGGTAATCGCACTACAGGAGACCAACGGATTCAACGGTTCATCGGTCCGACGTCCGGTTTCCGAGTTATGTCGAGTTGCAAGTCGCATGAAAATGTCGTTCAAGGACACTTGGTGAATTTCCATCCGGGAGCCACAAAGCAAACGGAGCAGAAAGATTGCGTGCCGTTGGCTCCTGCAAGTGTGTGTGGGCAATTCCGACGTGGGAACACTGCCAACACTGGCTTGGGGGAGGTTTTTACAGAGTTGACCCACCAATGCAAGATTGCATGCAATTAAACTGAGCAAAACCCTAGTTTACGAAATGAATGCACAATGAAGCCACTAGGCCATGGGGAGACGAGGGAGAGGGCCCCCTAGAGGTAATTGCACCCCAGGAGACCAACGGAGTCGACAGTTCTTCGGTCCGACGTCTGGTTTCCGAGTTATGTCGAGTTGCAAGTCGCATGAAAATGTCGTTCAGGGAGACTTGGTGAATTTCCGCCCATTTTATAATTTAAGCCACTTTTGAATATTTGAACTTCCATATTATTTTTGAAAGAGTATAATATTTCAAAACTCCTAAAGAGACAAAAACACATGATCAAAACTCCTAAGGCTTCAATTTAGAGTAGCAATAATGGGGGTGATGGAGTTGAATTTGATCCTATGGAAGATAATGATACTAATATTATTGAGAATAAAGGGATAATAGGTTGATCCATGACACCTTTGTTTGCATGGATGAGGATGCACCTATGTATGAGACCTATGATAATATTCATGATGTACATCTTATTGATGAGGCACACAAAGGCCTATACAAGAGATCAAAGATGAGTCACTTTGTCTACTAATTTGATGTTGATAAAATTGAAGGTATTGAATGACATTTCAAACAATGGTATGACAAAGATCCTAATGTATACACAATAACTCTAATGATAAATATAAGTTTTTAATATTTTTTGTGATTGTAATAACTACATTGCGATATCCATTATTTAGTACATAAATTGATTTTTTCTTATAGATTGTTAGGTAATATTTTCCTATAACCATCAAATACTTTACCTTGCACATATTGAGAATTGTGTGCCCTTATGAAAGATACAAGAAAGGAGTATCAAACAATTGATGCATGTCCTAATTATGATCAAATGATATATTATGGATAGCATGCAACAAATTTAAAATGCCATGAATGTGGGATCAATAGATATTGAACTAATTAGGTAATATATAAGGTGCCCCATAAGCTTCTTTGTCATATCCCTATAATTCTAGGTTTTTGATGATTGTTTAGGTTAAAAAACATAGCACATTTTATGGATTATCACGTACAAAGATAAGTGAATATGGTATTATATGAGTGGCTACAAATGGTTCTCAATTTACGATCATCAAGGAAATATTACCCATTTTTAAAGAAGAACCTCATAATGTTAGACTTTCATTGGTAGTTGATGGAAATGGGTGTGCATGAGTGAGTTCGTTGAAACCTTGAAAAACAGTGTATTGCATTTAGTTTGATTAAATTACACAAGCAAGAACTTTGACATAACTTGTAATGATCATCCAAAATCACAAATTTTAATTAGATACCAATTAGTGCATGCATGTAGTGAATTCGTTGAAACCTTTGAATATAATAGTTTGTTCTTTTGACATAGTGCATTCATGAGTAATAGATAATCCACACAAATCAACACATTAGATTGACACAAGAACACGTGGAAACCGAAGAACAAATACAAAGTGAAATGTATCATTCATTTATAAGTGAAATGTCAATGTGCATGTCTCCAAAAGTACATGTATCCAAAAGTACATATATATCCAAAAGTACATGTATATCCAAAAGTATCCAAAAGTACATGTATCCAATGAAGTCAATGTACATGTCTCCAAAAGTACATGCACAATAAAGTCAATGTACATGTCTCCAAAACTGAATGTATCGAAAAGTACATATATATACAAAAGTATCCAAAAGCACATGTGTCCAAAACTATCAAAACTCAAGCTTCCTCTTGTTCTTTCCCGACGTTGATCCTATAGGCACATCTCTAGGATCAATGTGCATCTCTGGATCCTACAAATTAAATATCAATTGTTAAATTCAACTAACTATGTACACTAATACATTAGCTCAACAATTATCAACTGGTGCATGGAAAGTGCATGAAACACTTGGTCAC
The DNA here is from genome assembly GCA_027924585.1 of Larix kaempferi. Classification (NCBI taxonomy): domain Eukaryota; kingdom Viridiplantae; phylum Streptophyta; class Pinopsida; order Pinales; family Pinaceae; genus Larix; species Larix kaempferi. The sequence goes on from BSBM01000600.1 coordinate 17,130,731, forward strand.
TGAAGGACATCTCACCTCAACTGACAAAGGAGATTGTGTTGCTTGTGTAGCAGATGGAGCCGTTGGTTGAACCTCCAGGATGGTCGAACCAGGGGGGCCAAGAACTGCTCCTGCTGGTGGTGGCTACAATGAAAAAATGTTGAAATAGTTAGAAATGCATGAATAAACAATAGACAACAATAATAAACTATGTAAAGATAATGTTGAAATAGTTACATACCTGTGTGTGATCAGTTGCCATTGCAGATGCGGCACTAACTGCTGCATCAACCATCGATGCGAGGTTCTCAGTAGACAACTCGGGTTCCTGATGCAGTAAACATGCAATTCAAACATTAACAAAAACGATTTATGCACTGGATTTCAAGTTAAACAACAAATATCATCGAAGGATATACATTACAATGGTGTGAGTAAGCCCATGGTCGTGGGCAGCTGGAGTCTTTCTAGGAGTAGAACGCCTCACATACACACGACCCTTGTTCATGAATGGCCTGGAGGGAGATACAAATCCAGGCAATGGGCCAGATGTCTCGGATGGTGCCTACAGTCAGCAAGTGTTCATGTAGTTAGACATGCATGATTCAACAAACAAACATGTATTTAAAAAATGTCATTTTTAATTGTTTACCTGGAGCCCAGATGTTTCAGGGGACGATATGACCATGGGTACTACCTCCACATCACCTTGCCCCAGTGAAGGATCTGCCATCTGCAAGTTTAATAATTGTAAATATTAGACCGTAGATAGCATTAATGAACTAAAATGTAAAGTATGTGGAAATTAACAAATTAACAAGTATTAAAAAACTGAAATTTTAAAATGTTTACCTCGGTGTGAGATACGGCAATAGGTGGTATATAAGATGGGCCTACCAAATGGGTAGCATCATGGCCCCCTGTAGAGTCTGGAACATCCGGCTCTGGGGCATCACTGCCGGCATAAAGCATCAACTGCAAGTTCACAAAATTAATATATTAGTTCAAACTATATATATGTGTACAAAGACGAAAATAAATGAAGAATTTATTACAATTAACCATCAACATACCTCTCTCAAAAACCCACTGAAGGCAACATCTGAGGCAATATCATAGCAGGGACGACCACATGATGTGCACTCGTGAGGATCAATACTAGGATGGGGATGTGTCGATGGTCCTGCACTAGTGGATGGTCCTGATGGTCCTGCACTAGTTGATGGTCCTGCATGGTGACGAGCTGGTGTATGTACCACACCAGGGACAGATGTCCCTTCCTCACCCATATGTTGAACCATCTAGCCATGGCGAACAACCGCCCGTGCCAAACTCAAAAATGCATCCCGTGTCTGCGGAATAATGCGATGTGCTGGTGGGACATCTGGCCCAGGCAACTGCCTGTGACGTGCAGGGATAGGGTGATCCTGGTCTCGAAGCCTGGCATTGGGTCTGTTTTGGGGCATCCCCCCACCGATCCCCTGAAACTGCAAGATGTCAAAATAGTTAACGTGTTTATGCAACACGAACTCTGCGTACATCTTTCGAAGGAAATATAAGGGAATTTCCCTGTTGTTGTGTGGTGGCATATAAAAAACCATGTACCATATGTCCATCTAGTTATCAACAAATGGTTGAAACGTGCACCACTCAATGGAGATATGCGGCCTGTTTGCATTTGGGATTTCCCCCGTCCGAGGGTCCCTAAACAATGCAAATATAAGCTCTTTGGATATTTTCAACTTTTTTATTGCATTGTAATCTAGCCCATCAGCATATTGTTGTCTTTTTCTTTCTCTGTAAGATGCAATATCATATAGGACATTGGTAGATTGTGAAATGGTGTCTACAATTGCATCCAAGGTTGATGCAAGTGAACGACGAATCCTGTCACCACCACTAAAAGCTGCACTTATGCCCCTCAAGTGGGCAAGCTCAATCAATATCTCGGCATTGGTATCCATAGCCGCAACTGCAATAAAGACATTAATACGAAAATCATTAGAAACATATACATGGTATATAATGACGTCTCTTCAAAATTGAACATGTATTAAATCAAACTCACGTAAGCAATTTAATGGCATTCACTTACATACATTTAAAACTTAAAATTAAACATTTGACAATTAAAAAGTAAGTTAGTCAGATTGGCAGGGAGGAGGAGGAGGAGGATCAGGGCGGTGATGAGTTTGTTGATTCAGACATGGAGGAGGAGGATCAGGGCAGTGATGAGTTTGCATCTATGTGTCTCAATGTCTCATTGTGATTTGTGATTGTGAATGACAAATGTGTTGTGATTTGTGAATGATCTAATTTCTATTGAATATTTCATATTTGTAATTGTAAATATAATTTCTATTGAATATTTGTAATTGTAAATGTTAAATTTTATTGGATCTATATGTCTATATTTTTAAATTTTAATATATTTTAAAAATATATTAATTCTGGGGGTCACCGTGTCCTACGTGTCCTAATTCCGGGGGTCACTGTGTCTAGTGGGGACCAGGGATCAAATTTGAAGGGTGGGGTCCCATTTCACTATGAAGGGCTATGAGATATTGAACCCTTCAATGCTGCCATGTAAAAATAAGTTATTCTTTTCATCTGAAAATGTAATAGTACATCAAAATTTCAATGTTTACTGACGTAGTAAAGTTGAGAGGCTTTATTTTTTAGTGGATATAGCAGCACTGAACATTATATATGTCATATAACACAACCATATTTCACAAACTCTCTTGGAGGACTGGAGGAGATAGGGTAGGTGGAACTTGGAAGTAGCTCAACCACAGTGGAATAGGGGTATAAGAAAAATCTTGTTTCTATTCATGCAATATTATATATTGATGGTCGGAGCCATGGAATCATGGAATTCGAGCATTGACTTGATACAACAAAGAAAACAAAAGGTGGAACTCGGGAGCTGCAGGATTGACTTGATACAACAAAGAAAACATAGGGTGTGAGGCTGGGAGCCGTAGACGGTAGGATTAACTTGATACAACAAAGAAAACACAGGGCTATAGGTAGGGGCCACGGGAAAGAGCAACAACCTGCAACATTACAAGAAGTTTATGGATTGTGGATTTTGTCTGAAATGCCAAATTCGCGGGGGCACATTAACATAATATATTATACATTGAATACTCAATTAACTCACGGAGTCAGCATTCACGAATTGGTATGTGATAACTTGTAACTTGGTAAGCCCGCTAGCAACAACACGTATGAGCCACCTACCAGGTTTAATAATTTTGTTGATGCCATTAAATGTGTTAAACACGTAAGCGCTCGCTACAAACACGAGAACTTCGAAGCGTTCAAGCCATGGGCTACTCAGTGTAATCCCGTCCACGTAACTTGCTCAATGATATTATTAGAGGCCCAATGGTCCATGATCCATGGATGATCGAACACGTGGATATTGGAGAGTAACCAAGTCCCACTCCCAAGTCACCTAGCTAATAACCGCATTCCCAATTTCCCACTAAAAATTGTTGATGGGTGAAATTTGAAGCTACCCTTCTGTTGCAATTTTAAACAGTAGTGGTTAATTTAATTATTGAAGGGCTTACCATGAAATTAATTTTTTTTTGCATGGTAAAATTTGAAGTGGCCTTCTATGACGTGTGGGTAAAATTTGAAGTGGCCTGAAGGATTCAAATTTGAAGCCTGGTGGGGACACTCGTGTCCCGTGTCCTCGTGTCGGGTGACTTAGATGAATACATTGTAGAAAGGGGGGAGTTTTATTTTTTTCAATTTTTGGTTGGATTATGAATTTTTGAGTTTTTGAAAAGGGATTCATTTTAATTATTCACTCATCTTGGTTGAGGGAGATGTGAATTTAATTAGAGATTGGGTTATTCCCAATTTTATCAATATTACAAAACTAGGTTGTTTTAAACAATAAAAAAATAGTAATTTAGGTTAAGAAATGACAAAAAAATGGTATGGGTGAATGAATTACCTGATTAGATGACAATCCACCGGTGAATTTGTCTCCCCTCCAGCTAAATCGAGCAACACCGATACTTGAGTGGGCCACAAACCATCCTCGTCCAGGGTCTATTTCGCCTCTATTTCGCGTTTCTGATGCGTGAGTGCCGCAGGTGGTCGGCAATCGTCGGGACTGTGTATTTAAATTCATTTTTAGATTTACATAATGCGTACGTGTTTTGTAACTACATAACGCGTACGCGTTATGGTTACCTATCCTACATGTCCAATTACATGTTAGGCTCGGGGCTTACCATGGCAGGTGCTAAATATCAGAAACGCGTTATGTTTTATGTATCAAGAACGAGTTTTGAAAAAAGTAGCATTGCATCTAAAGTGACCCTCATCTTCTTGCACACACCCATTTATAAAACTAAGGAATAATTGTGTGAAAGATTATTTCTGGAATTGCATATAAAGAATAAATATAACAATAATTTAACTTTGGTTATATGAATGTAGTAAGTAATTAGTGAATGTAGGTTACACTTTTAATGTTTAAATTTGGCAATGTCAATGTAATGTAATAATTAGTTAATGTGCATTAAGTTGGTTTATATCGATGTAATAATTAATTAGTTGATAAGCATGGAATATTTATGAAGGTTCTATGTGATTTAGTTGGAATATATAAAAACTATATATGCGATGTTTAATGAGTCAAATTAAGTTGGTTTATATCGATGTAATAATTAATTAGTTGATAAGCATGGAATATTTATGAAGATTCTATTTGATTTAGTTGGAATATATTAAAACTATATATGTTATGTTTAATGAGTCAAATTAACTAGATAAGGACAAATATAGTAATAATAGTAATCATTAGTTAGTGGGCATTAAATTTGTTTATATGGAAGTAATAATTAATTAGTTGATACATATGGAATATTTTATGAAGGTTCTATACAATTTAGCGGAATATTGGTGTTTAATAGGTGAGATTTAACCATATAATATTGATAGTTGAGAAAAACTAAAGAAAACATTATACAAAAACACCTTTTATATGGGGAAGATGTGTAATATAACATGCATAAAAATTACTACTAATTTAAATTTGACTACAAATTTGGCATAAAAAAGACTAATAATTTAAATTTGGCTATAAATTTGGCATAAAAAAGACTAATAATTTAAATTTGGCTATATTAATAGAATAATTAGTTAATGGACATTAAATTTGATTATATCAATGTAATAATTAATTCGTTGATAGAACATAGAATATTTATGATGGCTACATAATTTTAGCCTATAAATTATACATGTTGTGTTTAATTGATCAATTTGAAAGAAACTAATGTTTTCTAACCTAGAGTATGGGGGAGATGATGATTATTATTATGATTGCACCAAGACGGTGCATTTCTACAGCCCAAGTGGGAGAGAAGTGTTTGTATGTCCCATAAAAATAAATAAATAATAAAATAAGAATGAATTCATTAGTGTGTTTTAGTCTAGTGGATCATGAGTAGGGGAGGTGTACCTACCCTACCCCCATGTATTTGAACCTATGACCTCCTAGGAAGAAACACACGTTCTTAACCATTAGATCCACATAGATTGGATTTTGATAAAATTGTAACCCATAAAAAATAAAGCTACTATAAAGAAGTTTAAAAAGACTATGATAATAGCATTGGAAACTCTTAAAAATATTTTTTGAACTTTTTTAATTTTTCATTTAAAATATATAGAATATAATTGTTGTTTTATTTTGGAAAAACCCAATTTAAAAGATATTAAATTTAATATATATATTTATATTAAATTATTTTTTATTTCAAAATATTTTTATGCTACATAATTTTGTCTAATTTTATTTTATTAAATAATTATTTTACTAAAATATCTTCTTACCACCTTCTAAAAACATCAAACCTAACCTCAGATACCAAATCATTGACATAAAAGCAATTCCAAATTGAAAGCATTGTAATCCAAGTAATTCCAAATTTATACTTAAATATTATACCTTGTTAAATTTATCCAAATGTAATTAGAATATAAAACATATAGAACCCTTAAAACTACAAAAATACATTTAAAAAAAATATATTACCAAATATTTATCAATTAAATATATTATTTGTATAATATTAATAAATTTAATTTTAATTTAAAAAACAAATTATATTTTCCATACATTTTAAGGTAATTGAAAATATTATGATTATTTGATTATGTATGTTTCCAAATTGTGAAAGCCTTGAAATGTTTCAAAATAAAATTATGAACACGAAATTTTTCATTTTAGTGAAAGAAAATGTTATATTATTTTTTAAAACTACTCTCCATAATATTTACAACTATATTTATTCAATAATTTAAACTGGAATCTCCAATCATATCATCTCTATTTCTCAATAGACCACATTATTATAAATAATCATTTCCTAATTAAATTAATTAAAAACAGAAATAAATAAATATTAAAATAATAATATTATATAGAATATCTTAATAAAAGGACTCCATACACCCAAGCATATGTAGTCTTTGCTTCAATGCAGCAGAAACTTCTCAACATTTTTTTGTCAATTGCATTTTTACAAACAAAATTTAGAATTTTGTTTTTGCAAAGCTGAATATTACTCGTCAATGGGATGTTGGAGATTTCAACTTCTGTCTGTTAAATTGGTACAAAAAATGTAAACCCTTCTTTAACATTGCTATTTGTGTTTACTGGGCAGTTTGGTACACTAGGAATTTTGTTATCTTTCAGAACATACAGCCTAATGAAATGATTTGTAGTATGATTGCACTGAAGATGTTTCTATCGTACAAGGGTAATGAGCACATTCTGCCGGTTGCTAGGATTCGTCATTTTACTTTTAAGGTGACTCAACCTGTCTTATTCTTTGATGGGGCTGTACAAAATGGGATTTGTGCGGTAGGAGGAGTCTTATTTTTGAATGAGGACCATTATTACACTGTTCGACTCAATTGTGGAGTGAGAAGCAATATGAAAGCAGAACTTATGGCACTTTGGTGTGTCCTAAAATTGACAAATATTTTTGGTTTAGTCGATATCAAAGTTTATGGAGATTCCCGTGTAACAATTAAGTGGGCTATAGGGGACTTCAAGCTTAATGTCACCAATCTTCGTCACTGGTGTATCCACACACAAAAAGAAATCTCTATGTAGCAGAATATCTCTTTTGAACATATTTATGGAGAACATAATTCTCTGGCGGACAAGCTATCAAAACAGGCTCTTGATGGTACTGAAGCAAATCTTATTTGGGAGGAATGGGTGGATAATGCCATTCTGGAGTGTGGTGTCACCTACTTTTTTTATTAAACTTTAGAGGATCATACTTACTTTTTGTTGTTGATCGTTGTTATAGTTTCTCTGCATCCTATTTTGGGAAGAATGACTTGATTTTTTGATGGTTTGCTTCTTTTTGAGAAAAATGGACTAATTGTGTATCTGATCCTTTTTTTAGTTTTTTGGTTCTATTTATGAATCAAGACGATCTTTGTACTATTTGATTCACCTTGAATATCAATAGTAGTTTTTTTTAGCTGAAAAAAAAAGACTCCATACACATCGAGTAAATTAATATTATAATATTTTTATCTAAATAAATAAATTTAAATTTTATTTTATTTTTCATAATATGTTTGTTTAAACATTAATTATATAAATATACCATTTAAAAAAACTTGTTTCACACTATTATGTAAATATTTAGATTTACAACTAAGCATCTAAAACATTAAAATACACTAAAACTTAAAAGATTGTTCGAAAATTGTTTCATAGAAATAGTTTAGTAAAAGTGGTTGAGAATTGTGAATAGTAAAAAGAACTTTGGAGGTTAAGTTTTTGGGTTTGGTGTTTGTCTGAGTCTAGACCATCTCCCTACCAAATCAAGTTAGTGGATGACAAATGATTTCAACAATCCCAAGATTTAAATTCTTAAATATAAAAATATCTTTTATACTATAGCTAATTTAATTTCATGGTTAACAACTATAATTAGGGAAAATTTTAAGGATCTATAAATTTTTAAAGTGTAAAAATTTTGGGGAATAAGATTCCAAGCATAAAATGTTTTGGACAATTTTGACCATATTTAGTGTAATTTTTTTTTATCTCATGGAATTTGAAGAATTTTTTTTTTAAATAAAAATTGACAATATTTTTAAAAAATATTGAAAATTAATCTAGTACTAAATTTAACCCTTAAAATTTCTCTTACTCTAAACACAATTAACCCTTAAAATTTCCCTTACTCTAAACACAATTAAAAGCATTGTTAATAAAGAAAAACCCATCTGATTCTTTTCATTGAACTCAAAACACTTGGTAGCAAAATCAACAATACTTCTTTGCTATGAGCAATGGCATGTTTCTATTTGTATTGCTGATCCAACAATAAGATCTAAATTGCATCATTGCTCTCTAAATTGATCATAAGTAAGCCAAATAAACATTCAAACTGTAATTGCAAATAAGTAAGCCAAATAAACATTCAAACTGGAATTGCAAACTGAATCATGTTGCTATTTGTATTGTTATCCAACAATAAGATCTAAACTGAATCAGTGCTCTCTAAATTCATCATATGTATACCAAATACACATTCAAACTGGAATTGCAAAATGAATTATAAAGTACATAATTTATTGCACTGTATATGTTTTCACAATATGTTAATGCCAAACTTAACAAAAGAAATTTGGATTTTATTGAATATGCATATTGTTCTGAAAGCTTTTGAAAAACAAGAACAAAGAACATCCAAAAAGCCGTAAAGATTCTATTTCAACAAATAGAAATGACTCAGATCTATAAAATCGATGCTATCCCTTCTAGAGCCATGCATCGCTACAAGATATGGAACTTAGCAAACATTAGATATAGAACTAGAAGTATATCTAGAACTTATACATCGCTATACATCGCTATACATAGCTTAGCTGACATCAAAATTCGGTTCACGGATCACAATCCTGATATAGAACTTTTAAAATTTGTGCCTACGCCTGAAATATGTGTTCAGCGCTTTTTCTTGTTTGGCCGCTTTCTGTACATCTTGAACCACCTCTGCCGTATCTTCTACCTCTGTAGCTTCTTTAGCTTCTTCTACATTATCTTCTATCCCCATTACCTCTACTGCTCTCAGGTCTTCTGCGTTTTGAACAATGCTGGTTCCGCTGATTCAGCTCATCCAAATGGATTATTTCGGGTTGTTCAAGACTCATTTGCGGACCCATAGACACGGGATTTTCTTTGCACTCGTAGTGAGCAGAAGATGGTTCCTTGGTGTTCACGGCTTCTATTATTTTGTTCGTAGGGCATACTTGGGATACATCGGAGAGGCTGCTGGATTTTGCAGCTTCCTCAGCACTCATAACCCTAATTACTTGCCCAATGTTTAGATTATTCTCCTGCATAATATAGTTCAAAATTTCTTGAATCAGATTACTATAAAAGACTGTAAAACTAATACTTAAACCTGAAGATATAGAGAGAGATTGAGAGATCAAACCTGGGGCACCAACGTCCACTTTTTTTCTCGCCATTCTTGAGCAGGACGTAACAGTGAAAGAGGATATGCCGTTAAAATGTGCGTATGAGGGAAGGAAACCAACCAAAGATGGCGACCGTCACATGAAACCTCTCTGACTATAAAACCGAGCCACCAACAATCTGTCTCCCAAGCTTCCACAGCTACTCCATTTAAACAATGGAGAGGCCACTGTCTGTGTGGCGGAATGGGTCTCACATCATCCCTAGAGACCTCCACCAATGACTGTCCATGAGTCCTTATAGACTTTTTCACCTCCAACAATGACTTTACATTAGTCCTTACAATCTTCTTCAAATTTACCTTGCAAACCCCTCCTCTTTCAATAGTTCTGACAATACCTTCAACCCAAGCCCCTTTATATCCTTCCTCATTGCTGCAAACCTCCAATGTCATTCCTTCCTTCAGTGCCATTCCATTATCTAACAAAGTACTAAAAAAGCTAAATGGATTCAAATCACTTTTTTTTTCCACCACAAGCCTGCTTAAGATAAAAGACAACCAAAACACCTAGCTTTTTGGACGATTTTGAGATAAAAACGGGTTAAAATTTTTGTTGGAAATTGTTATTTTTGTATTTTTGTAATTTCAGCCATTGAGATTCCCTGTTCTAGGCTAATTGTCTAATTTTAAAACTCCCCAACCAGCTTTACTCTTGGTATGTTGTGCCTCTTACACATATATAGAGAGAATACAAAGAAGATAAGTCTATGTATATTGCATATGAATGATTGCGAATCTATTTATTCTATTAGTTTTAGAATTTACTGTGGGTTTTAGTCGGTGTGGTAATTTCTTTTTTGTAAAATTCAAATTTCTACAAAATTACAATGAAAATATGCTAAAAAAAAGTTGAAAATCTAGAATATTTAAACTACATCATCAGAAAATTATTATGAAACAATTTAATCTTTAGCCAAATCAGCATTTCTAACCACTCTTGTCAAATTTAGGAAATAGAAAATGGTCAAAATCATTTGTTCTTTAGACTATTCCTTATTGGCAATGCCAATGTAATAAATAACTAATAGTCATTTTGTTTATATCGATGTAGTACGTATTCTTATTGGTTGATAGATCATGGAATATTTATGAAGGCTCCATACATTTATCAGGATTTATACACTTGGCGCTTGATGAGTCAAATTTGATATTCTTTACCCAACTCGTTGTTGGCTATGTCAGCCTAATAATTAGTCATTTGTTTATATCGATGTAGTACTTAATTGGTTGATAGATTATTGAATATTTATGAAGGTTACATACTTTTAGTTCGATTTATAAGCGTGATATTTGAGGGGTCAAATTTAACAATTTAATATGGGAAAGCTATGTAATATAACGTAGATATAAAGAATAAAAAATAGTAATAATTGAAATTTGGCTATATAAATTATTTGCTCTCACTTGACTTAAAAAGGGTAGTGAATAGAGCTGGTTTTATTACATTGAATAGTGTAAAAAACAAGAGGAAAGGCAGCTACTGGAGTGGATTTAGGTTTGACCGGAACAGTGAAGGTTGAATGTGATGCTTACGTTAAGTCTATGAATGATGTTGGGTGTAGACTTAGTCAAGAAAATGACAAGATTATTTGGTCTAGTAATGAAAATAAGGGGATTGTGACGGCAAACACAGCATACATGTTAATAATTAAGAGGAAATGCATATTTCTGAAGCACTGGTGGTATGAGGTAATTTGGATGTGGAATATTTCTTTAAAACTTAGGTGTTATCTTTGGTTTGCATTTATGAACAGATTGAAAACCTAGGAAAACTTACTCTTAAAGGGATGGCAAGGACCAAGTCTCTGTATCTTATGTAACGAAAATTCTGAAACTACTGAGCACTTGTTTATTGATTGTAATTTCTCAAAGAAATTATGGGAAAAATTTTATAAAGCACTTAAACTTGAAGTTTGTTGGGGCAGTGGTAACTTTGATACAAGCTTAAAAACATGGACCAAAACTTGTAAGACTCATCTTACACTTCCAGTTTTTATCACTTGGTCGATCTGGAAAGTGCGCAACAAGGTGTTATTTGAGGATATTTCCCCAAACATTGAAGTTGCTTTTGTACAGACTATGAGTTTATATTTGCCTTATAAACAGAGGGAGACTTTAACAATTCCCAGGAAGGTGAAATTATTTCACTTGTTTTATGATGATCCTGTTATCTTTTTCGATGGTGCAGCTACTATGGGACATTGTGCAGCTGGGGGCTATTATACTTAATCAAGAACATTAATATACCTTTCGGCTTAAATGTGGCAGAGGCACAAATATGAAGGCGGAACTCCTAGCACTTTGGTGTTCACTTCAGCTGGCAAATTGTTTTGGTTTACCAAGGATCAAAATATATGGTGACTCTCCAGTTACCATAAAATGGGCCAAACGTGAATACAAATTGAATGTGACAGCTTTGACGCATTGGTGCAAGAGGATCATGAGTGAAATTGATAAATTCAACAACATTATACTTGAACATATATATCAAGAGTATAATCACTTGGCGGACAAGATGTCAAAACAGGCTTTTGAAGGTGAAGATGGCTTTCTGTTTTGGGAAGAATATCTTGAAAAGAAGGTCCATGGAAATGGTTCATTATATTTTATGGATTATCATATATTTTTTGGTTAAAAATTTTAAATATTGAGAGATGTAGAATCGATACTGTGATGATACTGAATAGTCTGAAAACTTTTGTAAGGATATCTAAACTGAAGAGATGAAAAACGAGATGAATGTCAGGTGATGACTGATCTATCATTGTACTATTTTTTAATATCCATAGTTGGATATTCTCAATTAACTCGGGATGAACCCATAATTTCTGAAATAACTCACATATCCGTAGATATAAAAATGATATATAAATTGATAGATTGATGATATGATCAATAATTTACAATGAAGCTCGCCTTTATAGGCTTGAGCATGTGTAGTGAAGGGTTACACCCTTTCACTTAATAATTAATAACTATAATTAATATCTTATTTTATATTCCTTACATTGCCTTCCCCTTAAGGGAAGCTTTGTCCCCAAAGCTTATTAAAGACAAGGGTTATGTCTGCTTTTAGCTTGAACCGTCATATCTGGATCCTTTTTAGTATTTGCGATACTTGATGAAATGAGGCGATATGAGTTACGAATTCCAAAGAAGAACCGTCGCATCGTCTCTGATGTGGTCCATCCGAGATCTGTTTTTATCGAAGCTATTTGATCGCTTTGTGAGATGGGTGTTCTCGTTTGTTTAGTATTTTGATTTGATGTTCTTACTTGTCTTACAACATGACTCCTTTATGTATGTTCATTTTGACCCTGTCGTTGGTCAAAATGACGTTTATAATTGGGGCGTCGATAAGGAGTCCTCGCTATTTGTTTTCTACTGGAGTGACTTCTTTTTTAATTGTGTCGAGGACTGATTTTACTTCCTCAACTTGACTTTGTTTTCTGGGGGATCTGGATGCTTCCTCCTCGATTTGCGCTAATTTACTCTCTAATAGATTGTTATTACTCTAAATTTTCTCGAACCTTTTGTCCTATGACTTTTTGTCCTCTTTAAACTTCTCAATTTGTTTCTCTAGTTCTTTATTACGATTTTTCAGATGATGGTTTTCTGCTTATTGTTCTAGTATTTTTCCTTCTAAGTCTTCATTAGAGTGTTCCATCTTCTTACTATGTTTCAACTTTTTTATTTTCGTAAGTAATGTTTTATTATGAATTCTTAGTCGAAATAGTTCTTCGGTATTGCTTGCTAATATGTCATTGATTTTCTTAATTTCCACTTTGTGCGCCTTTTTAGTAGCGTCGTACATCTGCTGGATTTCTTTATTCTTTTGTTGTTGTTGACCTACGTCTGATTCTTGACCTTGTAGCTTCCTCTAGACTTGCGTCAATTCCTCATTTTTGTCCATGATGAGCTGGTTAAATGCTTTATTTCTTCTTCTAAATCATTATCGTTTCCATATGGTGATTTTTCGTCATTTTTTTATTTTCCGATCTCACCTTCTAGGTTTTGATTGTGAATTTTTAAATAGGAGATTTCTTTATCATGATCATAACATTGTCTTGTTGTCTCTTATGGTTCATTCTAGCTGTCGATTTTGATTCTATAAGCGATGATTCTCATCGTCTTTCTATTCTTTCAACAAATTCTGCGTCTCAACTTCAGCTTGTAGACATTTATTGATCGCCTTATATTACTCTAACTTGTCCACTGTTGTTTGTAATTTTGACTTCATTACTGAATATGTGTTTGCCATTGTTCCTGAATTTGTTCGATGATAGTTGGTTTCTTTTGACTTGATTTCTTGATGATAAGGGTCTTCTTCTGGCTTGATATTGCTCTTCAATAATAACCGATCTTCAATTTCTTCAATATCTTCCAAGCACTCCTTTGAATAGTTTCTTTGACTTGGCTTTTATTGATAAATGGTCCTTGGCTTCTTTGGACGTAAACGATCTTTTCTTCTTCTTCTTCTTTCTTTCTTTTTATTTTTATCTTTTTCCTTTTCTTTTCTTTTTTATTTTGTCTTTTTTTCTTTTTTTTATTTTGTCTTTTTTTCTTTTTTTCTTCCTTTTAAATAACTTTTTTTTTCCAAAAAAAATTATTATTATTTCAAAATAATTATTTTTTTTTTTTTCCCACACTAATAATTATTTATTTTTAAAAATATTAATATTATTATTATTTTTTTTTGACAATAGCGGCTAGGTTTTATATTATTAAAACTGTGACAGAGTCACGAAAAGTTTACATTCCATATCAGGAGAATCACATGCACATTCAACCCATTTAAACATATGCCTGTAAAACAAAATCAGGACTTTTGTGAACAGATGACTGAGACAGAAAACAAAAACCGGGTCTAGTTTGGATTCAGCGATGGCGTGCCCCAAAAGCAGGTTTGGAGGTCTCTTGATGCTTATCATGTCCAGCAGTCTCGGTTTTCTTCAGATTCGCCAGTGCCACCTCCGCCCGTTGAAGCCTAAGTTCCAGGTTGTCAGTTGCCACCATGACTTTCTCCTCCAGAGCATCGTAGGCAGCCTTAAAATCAGCACGAATCAATGCTAATTCATCCTCCACTCTGTCGAGGCGTCGTCCACCCTGGTGGTCCAGTTGCTGCATAAAATTCCCCTGACGACGAACTCTTCTTCGCAAAACACGCACCTCAGCTTCCAATTCCTGCAATGGATCCGGAGAGGAGGTAGCGGATTCGCCAGAGTCTGCCATTTTTGCCTTCTGCTCTGTTTCAGCGGGCCAACCTTCCAAAAGATCAACGCAAGAAGTACCGAGCCTTCGCCACCAGGGTGATGGCCCAAGAGTGGAGAGGATTTTGCAATCGGAGCTGATGAAATGAGGAATACGATGCTTTCCTTGCTGGGATGCCATGAAATAAATAGGATCATCCATAAGCCTGGGGTGAATTTCAAAGCCCATCACCGAATTACGCGGATCGTCAATTCCAAGGACCGTACTTCCATTAACCTGCTGATTCAGCATGCTTTTTAAAGAGCCATGATGCGAGACCAGAGAAATTGCGTCACCTTTCCCATACTAGGTACCATCCGGCCCAGGAGCAGTGGCTGCGAGGGTGAAAGACTTAATTGAAACTGCCCGAAAGATGAACCTGATATGATTGCAGGGTATCCTCGTTTTACTTGATATCTTTCCCGTTAACTTCACATGCCCAAAGGTACAATTGCAAGTACTAGCATTCATCAGCATGATCGCAGATGACATTATGTAGAGGGAGGGAGCGATCTGGGAGGCATTATAAGCCAAAGGAGAAATCGCCACGACATGGATACAGACCATCCGGCAGCAAAAAATCATGACATCCGTTTTAGCCTTCAGTCTCCACGTGTTACCGATTCTTAGAATTATAGACATTCGCAGCGAGTTAAGGGATGGAGGTCCAGCTAAGCCCACGATTGGTCTTGAGGGTCCCTTTAGCAAGGCCCATAGATTCATTGGCCGCTTTGTCGGCGTGCTCATTGTTTTTCCTTAGTATATGAAAGAACTCGATGGCTCGAAACTGAGAAGTTATGAGCTCAATTCTTCGAAGGATTTGTCGGAGCCGGATAGAGGCTGGCAGTTCCTTAGAATGCATGCTTTGAATGATCAACCTGGAGTCCCCTATGACCGTAAGGGACTGTATTCCATAATAAAGAGCTTGATTGATGCCTTGCCATAACGCCATGGCTTCCGCCACGTTGTTGGTTTCCATTCCGATGTTCCAGGAATAAGTGCAAATTCTTTCTCCATCGGGGCTTAAAATCACCCCTCCCCCTCCTGCCTCCCCTAATATTATTATTATTAATATAATGTTTTATTAATAATATTTAATACTAATAATATTAAAATATATTGAAATTTTATAATAATAGTAATATATTATTATTAAAAAAATTCAATAGTTTTAAATTTATGGTTTTGTGTGTAATGAGGAGAGAGGGGTGTGAGGGCAACAAAAAGCAAGGATTGGTGAGTGAGTGGTGGAGGGAGGTGGAATTGAGTGGTGGAGGGAGGGGACGTAGGGGAACTGGCACAGGTTTGAAGGCAGGAGCGCAGGGACGTGAAGGAGCGAGACAAGGTGGAGGAAGGTGTGAAGGGAGACGTGGAGGGAGGTGTAAGCGATGTGCAGAGGAATACGGGGTGAGCAGGCGGAGGCGGGGGTAGATGCAACGTGCAGGGATGGGGTTTGGAGTTGCAGGATCTCGCGATGGTAGATAGGTGGAGCACAGGGAGAGCAAACGTAGTGGGGTCACAGCGAGCAAGTGGGAGATCGCTGGAGTGTGCAGACGTGTGGGGGATGGGCGAGCAGGAAGCGTTGGAGGAAGGAAGGGATGAGTGTGGAGGGAGCCTAAGGGTGGGGAGGAGGAGTAGAGGTGAGAAGGTGAGGACACTGGGAGCAACCGACGGAAAAAAGCGGTGTGTGGAGGCTGACGAGAGGAGTCACGGAAATGGGAAGTGGTGCAGAGGAATGGGAGGAGCGCGGGAGAAGTAGAATGCGGAAGGGAGATGGGGTTGGATGGAGCCGGAAGCTGGGAGGGAGACGAGGTGTAGTTTGAGAGCTTTGCAGAGGTGGAGAAGGAGTGTTGCGGAAGCACTGGAAGGGGGATGCTGCAAAATTGCGGAAGCAGGGGGGAGTGTTGTAGCCAAGGGCCTTTTTTCGGTCAAAAACCAGAATCTTCAGAAACTCTGAAGTGATAGCGACCAGTCGGAGCACAGTTGGCTATGATACCAATGTAATATCCATAGTTGGATATTCTGAATTAACTCAGGATGAACCCATAATTTCTGAAATAACCCACATATCCGTAGATATAAAAATGATATATAAATTAATAGATTGATGAGATGATCAATAATTTACAATGAAGCTCACCTTTATAGGCTTGAGCATTTAAAGTGAAGGGTTACACCCTTTCACTTAATAATTAATAACTATAATTAATATCTTATTTTATATTCGTTACATGTTTGATTCACATTTTGAATATCAATAGTACGCTTTTTTTTGCTGGAAAAAAAAATTATTTAATGGATGTTGGTTAGAATTTTATTGTTTAAAGTTGGTAATGTAAGAATTAGTTAATGGATATTGAAATTGTTTATAACGATGTTGTTTAATGGTTCAAATTTCATTATATTGATAGTTGAGAAAAACTAAAGAGATAATTGTTCTAAAGATACTTTCTATATGGAGAGATATGTAATGTATTATGCATAAAAAAGACAAATATAGTAACAGTAATGTTAGTTGATACAACATGGAATATTTATGAAAGCTCCATGCATTCATGTGGATTTATACAACTAAAGGAATAATTGTGTGAAAGATGATTTCTATAATATTGTATTGGGAATTGCATATAAAAAATAAATATAGAAATAATTTAACTTTTGCTATATGAATGCATTAAGTAGCTAGTGAATGTAGGTTAGAGTTTTAATGTCTAAATTTGGCAATGTCAATGTAATGTAATAATTAGTTAATGTGCATTAAGTTAGTTTATATCGATGTAATAATTAATTAGTTGATAAGCATGGAATATTTATGAAGGTTCTATGTTATGTTTAATGAGTCAAATTAACTAGATAAAGGACAAATATAGTAATAATAGTAATCATTAGTTAGTGGGCATTAAATTTGTTTATATCGATGTAATAATTAATTAGTTGATACAACATGGAATATTTATGAAGGCTCCATACAATTTCGTTGAATATTGGTGTTTAATGGATGAGATTTAACCATACAATATTGATAGTTGAGAAAAACTAAAGAAAAATTATACAAAAACACTTTTTATATGGGGAAGATGTGTAATGTAACATGCATAAAAAATACTAATAATTTAAATTTGGCTATATTAATAGAATAATTAGTTAATGGACATTAAATTTGATTATATCAATGTAATAATTAATTCGTTGATAGAACATAGAATATTTATGATGGCTACGTAATTTTAGCCTATAAACTATACATGTGTTTAATTGATCAATTTGAAAGAAATTAATGCTTTTTAACCTATAGTATGGGGGCGATGGTGATGATTATTATGATTGCACCAAGAAGGTGCATTTCTACAGCGGAAGTGGGGGAGAAGTGTTTGTATGTCCCATAAAAATAAATAAATAATAAAATAAGCATGAATTCATCAATGTGTTTTAGTATAGTGGATCCCAAGTGGGGGAAAGTGTGTGTTTGTCCCATGAAAAAAATTAAAAAATAAAAATATGTTGTTAACCCCACCCATGAATTGTTCTAGAGGCAAATAGTAACTTTGATGTACTATCTTTTTCCCATATTTTTGGATAGCATGATTTGAAAGAAGACCAAGTTTCTAAGAAATATTTTTTTATTGTAGGAATAAGAAAGAGTCAAGAGGAGGGACAAAATTTCCAAATTCTGGAAAAAAAAGTGGTTTAATTTATGGTTTGTAATAATAATAATAATATATTTTTAAGGCCACGGCCAATCTAGACACCAACTTGGTGTACAAGACCCCCTTGTTTGTGGGACAAAGGACCCCCCTCTACACAATAATGTAATAAAGGTGTACATACCCTACCCCCCTTTGTATTTGAACCTGTGACCTCCCAGGGAGAAACACATGTTCTTAACCATTAGATCCGTATAGATTGGATTTTTTATAAAATTTTAAGGCATAAAAAAATAAAGCTACTATAAAGAAGTTTAAGAAGACTATGTAATATGTAATGATAGGATTGAAAACTTTTTAAAATATTTTTTGAACTTTTTTAATTTTTCATTTGAAATATAGAATATAATTGTTGTTTTATTTTGGAAACACCCAATTTAAAATATATTTATATTAAATATTTTTTATTTCGAAATATTTTTATGCTACATAATTTTGTCCAATTTTATTTTATTAAATAATTATTTTACTAAAATATCTTCTTACTAACTTCTAAGAACATCAAACCGAACATAAGATACCAAATCTTTGACATAAAAGCAATTCCAAATTAAAAGCATTGTCATCCAAGCAATTCCAAGTTTATACTTGAATATTATACCTTGTCAAATTTATCCAAATGTAATTAGAATATAAAACATATGGAACCCTTATAATAAGGGGAAATAAAAAAATAGATTTAAAAAAAACATATTACTAAATATTTATCAATTAAATATATTATTTGTATAATATTAATAAATTAAATTCAAATCTAATTTTAATTTTTAAAACAAATTATACATTCCATACATTTTAAGGTAATTGAAAATACATTAAAAAAAACATATTACCAAATATTTATCAATTAAATATATTATTTGTATAATATTAATAAATTAAATTCAAATCTAATTTTAATTTTTTTTTAAAAGTATACTTTTCATACATTTGAAGGTAATTGAAAATATTATGATTATTTGATTATGTATGTTTCCAAAATGTGAAAGCTTTGAAATGTTTAAAAAAATATGAACATAAATTCTTCATTTTAGTGATAAAGAAAATGTTATATTCTTTTCTAAAAATACTTGGTATATTTACAAGATTATATTTACAATCATATTTATTCAAGAATTTAAAAACTAGAATCTTCAATCATATCATCTCTATTTCTCAATAAACCACATTATTATAAATAATCATTTTCTAATTAAATAAATTTAAAAAAATAACAAATAAAAGAAAATATTAAAATAATAATTTATATAGAATATCCTAAGGACTTCTTACCCCTCAAGTAAATTAATATTATAATACTTTTTTTCTAAATAAATAAATTTATATTTTATTTTATTTTTCATAATATTTTTGTTTAAACATTAATTAAATATAAATATACCATTTAAAAAACCTGGTTTCACATTAATATGTAAATATTTGGATTTATAACTAATCATCTAAAACATTAAACTACACTAAAACTTAAAATATTGTTTCAAGATGGTTTCATAGAAATAGTTTAGTCAAAGTGGTTGAGAATTGTGAATAGTAAAAAGAAGTTTGGAGGTTAAGTTTTTGGGTTTGGTGTTTGTCTGAGTCTAGACCATGTCCCTGTCAAATCAAGTTAGAGAATGACAAATGATTTCAACAATCTTTAGACTTAAATTCTTAAATATAAGAGTATCTTTTTATACGATGGTTGATTTAATTTCATGGTTAACAACTATAATTAGGGAAAATTTTAAGGATCTGTAATTTTTTAAAGTGTAAAAATTTTGGGGAATAAGATTCAAAGCATAAAATGTTTGCAGCAATTTTGGCCATATTTAGTGTAAATTTTTTTTATCTCATGAAATTTGAAGAATTATTTTTTTAAAATAAAAGTTAACATTTAAAAAAAAATGAAAATTAATCTAGTGCTAAATTTAACCCCTAAAATTTTCCTTACTCTGAACACAATTAAAAGCATTGTTAATAAAGAGAAATCCATTTGATTCTTTTCATTGAACTCAAAACACTTGGTAGCAAAATCAACAATACTTCTTTGCTATAAGTAAGCCAAATAAACATTCAAACTATAATTGCAAAATGAGTCATGTTGTTATCTGTATGGTTGATCTAACCCTAAGATCTAAATTGAATCAATGCTCTCTAAATTCATCATAAGTATACCAAATACACATTCAAACTGAAATTACAAACTGAATTATAATGCACTGCATATAGTTCCACCATATGTAAATGCCAAACCTAATATGAGAAATTTGGATTTATTGAATATGCATTACTGTTTTGAAAACTTTTGAAAAACAAGAACAAAGAACTTCCAAAAAAAGCCGTAAAGATTTTATTTCAACAAATAAGAAAAATGCAAGTGATGGAATTTGACTGGTGAATTGCCCGTCATATTGCCCGTCATAGGTCAATTTAACCATCAAATACGGCTAACACTTCAACCAGGCCGTCACAAATTGGCTTATAATATGGAAAAACGTTGAGGAATTTGGTTAAAACCGGTAACTTCGACGGTTGTCCGTCATTTGAATTTCCTACCCACAGACAGATCAATACATCGCAACTAGACATGGAACTTAGCAAGCATTAGATATAGAACTAGCTTAGCTGATATAGAACGAGCTTAGAAAACATTAGATATAGAACTAGCTTATACATCGCTATACATAGCTTGGCTGATATCAAAATTTGGTTCACAGATCCGAAACTTGATATAGAACTTTTAAAATTTGCGCCTACGCCTGAAATATGTGTTCAGCACTTTTTCTTGTTTGGCCGCTTTCTGTACATCTTGAACCACCTCTGCTGTATCTTCTACCTCTGTAGCATCTTTAGCTTCTTGTACATTATCTTCTATCCCCATTACCTCTACTGCTCTCAGTTCTTCTGCGTTTTGAACTTCACTACAATGCTGGTCCCGCTGATTCCGCTCATCCAAATGGATTATTTCGGGTTGTTCAAGACTCATTTGCGGACCCATAGACACGGGATTTTCTTTGCACTCGTAGTGAGCAGAAGATGGTTCCTTGGTGTTAACGGCTTCGACTATTTTGTTTGTAGAGCATACTTGGGATACATCAGAGAGGTTGCTGGATTTCGCAGCTTCCTCAGCACTCATAACCCTGATTACCTGCCCAATGTTTAGATTATTCTCCTGCATAATATAGTTCAAAATTTCTTGAATCAGAGTACGATACAATACTATAAAACTAATACTAAAACCTGAAGATATAGAGATTGAGAGATCAAACCGGGGGTAGCAGCGTCCACTTTTTTTCTCGCCATTCTTGAGCAGGACGTAACAGTGAAAGAGGATATGCCGTTAAAATGTGCGTATGAGGGAAGGAAACCAACCAAAGATGGCGACCGTCACATGAAACCTCTCTGACTATAAAGCCGGGCCACCAGCAATCTGTCTCCCAAGCTTCCACAGCTACTCCATTTAAACAATGGAGAGGCCACTGTCTGTGTGGCGGAATGGGTCTCACATCATCCCTAGAGACCTCCACCAATGACTGTCCATGAGTCCTTATAGACTTTTTCACCTCCAACAATGACTTTACATTAGTCCTTACAATCTTCTTCAAATTTACCTTGCAAACCCCTCCTCTTGCACTAGTTCTGACAATACCTTCAACCCAAGCCCCTTTATATCCTTCCTCATTGCTGCGAACCTCCACTGTCATTCCTTCCTTCAGTGCCATTCCACTAGTCTAACAAAGTACTAAAAAAGCTAAATGGATTCAAATCACTTTCTTGTTGCCACCACAAGCCCTCTCTTCTCCAAAATAAGCCCAACCAACTTTGCTCTTGGAATGTTGGGGCTCTTACATGCATATATAGAGAGTATATGAAGAAGATAAGTCTATGTAGATTGCGTATGAATACAACAATCAATCAGAAAAGGAGTAGTTTATTTATTAAATATGGTTTTCAAATTTAGGGTGGGGTTTTCTAATTTAAGGTGGGTTTTGGTGGGAATGAGTTAAATTAAATGTAATAAATAGCGAGTAGTCATTTTGTTTATATCAATGTAGTACTTATTGGTTGATAGATCATGGAATATTTATGAAGGCTCCATACATGTATCGGCATTTGATGAGTCAAATTTGATATTCTTTAGACTACTCTTTGTTGGCTATGTCAACCTAATAATTAGTTATTTGTTTATATCGATGTTGTACTTAATTCGTTGATAGATTATGGAATATTTATGAAGGTTACATCCATTTAATTGGATTTCTAACCGTGATGTTTGAGGGTCAAATTTAACAATTTAATATGGGAAAACTATGTAATATAAGGTACATATAAAGAATAAAAATAGTAAGCTATATCAATGTAATAATTATTTAGTGGATGTGGGTTAGAATTTTATTGTTTACATTTGGTAATATTAAATGTAAAAATTAGTTAATGGACATTGAAGTTGTTTATAACAATGTTGTTTAATGGGTCATATTTCATTATATTGATAATTGAGAAAAACTAAAGAGATAATTGTTTTAAAGATACTTTTTATATAGGGGAGATATGTAATGTATCATACATAAAAAGGACAAATATAGTAATAGTAATGTTAGTTGATACAACATGGAATATTTATGAAAGCTCAATACATTCATGTGGATTTATACAACTAAAGGAATAATTGTGTGAAAGATTATTTCTAAATATAGTAATAGTAATGTTAGTTGATACAACATGAAATATTTATGAAAGCTCAATACATTTATGTGGATTTATACAACTAAAGCAATAATTGTGTGAAAGATGATTTCTATAATATTGGATTGGGAATTGCATATAAAGAATAAATATAGCAATAATTTAACTTTGGCTATATCAATGTAGTAAGTAGTTAGTGAATGTGGGTTAGAGTTAAATAATGTTTAAATTTGGCAATGTCAATGTAATGTAATAATTAGTTAGTGAGCATTAAGTTTGTTTATATGAATGTAATAATTAATTAGTTGAAAAGCATAGAATATTTATTAAGCTTCTATGTAATTTAGTTGGAGTATATAAAAAACTATATATACGCGATGTTTAATGAGTCAAATTAACTAGATAAGGACAAATATAATAATAATAATAATCATTAGTTAGTGGGCATTAAATTTGTTTATATGGATGTAATAATTAATTAGTTCATATAGCATGGAATATTTATGAAGGCTCCATAGAATTTAGTGGAATATTGGTATTTAATGGGTGAGATTTAACCATATAATATTAATAGTTGAGAAAAACTAAAGAAACAATTATAAAAAACACTTTTTATATGGGGAAGATGTGTAATGTAACGTGCATAAAAAATACGAATAATTTAAATTTGGCATTAAAAAGACTAATAATTTAAATTTGGCATAAAAAAGACTAATCATTTAAATTTGGCTATATTAATAGAATAATTAGTTAATGGACATTAAATTTGATAATATCAATGTAATAATTAATTCGTTGATAGAACATAGAATATTTATGATGGCTACATAATTTTAGCCTATAAACTATACATGTTGTGTTTAATTGATCAATTTGAAAGAAACCAACACTTTCTAACCTAGAGTAAGGGGGGGATGATGATGATGATTATGATTGCATCGAGAAGGTGCATTTCTACATCCCAAGTGGGGGAGAAGTGTTTGTATGTCCCATAAAAATAAATAACATAAGAATGAATTCATCAGTTTGTTTTAGTATAGTGGATCCCGAGTGGGGGAAAGTGTCTGTTTGTCCCATTAAAAAAAATTAAAAAATAAAAATAAAAAATAAAAAATAAAAAAGAAGAATGTATGAATCACTGTGTTATATCATAGTGGTGAGAGGGTTGTGTGTTGTAGTTTAGTTGTGAAAGGTTTGCAGATTTGATTCCTCTTGGTGCTTTGTACAACCAAAGTTAGATGGGTCTATACTGGTGATAATTTGATTTTAAAGTAACTGATAGACACAAAGTTGATATATGAGACCTCTTTGATCCAACTAAAATTATATATAAAAGAATGACCTCAATAAAAATAGAAATAGAAAAAAATGAGTTAGTAATTGGATAAACTCAACCTCTATGAGAAATTCTTCCACGGATTGTTTAAGCCCAATCTTGAATTTTTGAAAAAAAATCAATGAATACATGTAATAATTAGTTAGTTGACATTAAATTTTATTATATTAAAGTAATAATTAAGTAGTTGGTAGAGTATGGAATATGTATGAAAGCTCCATAAGTTTGGCCCAAATATTTATACAAAAAACATGTAATTTTTTTATTCCATTTAAGTGTATAATATTATTAGCTAAGAAAAGATGAGGGGTAATTGGGTGAAAGGTGCTTGTGTGGAAATACATTTTTTCAAGTTAGGTTGAGCCTAGGCTAGGGCTTGCCCCAATGTTGGATGAAAGAACGAGCTACCCATAAGTAGAATGCTTCCACTAGGTTTGTACGAGGCTTGATCCATCTCGGATGTCTCTTGGGGAAGTGAAATTATCCCCCATAAGTGGCTCCCACCCTCGACCCCTCCCCATGAGATTTGAACCCAAGACCTGATGGAGAATAAACCCCACACAATCCAATTGAGCTAAACCTCATGGGTATATGTGGAAAATACATTATGTAAATGTGCATAAAAAGAACTTTATGTGTTGTTGTTGATGATGGGGGTTGTGGTGGCAGTGGTCATCATTATTAGAATTCACCAAGACCAAATTTGGTTTATTAGACCTATTGTCATACAACTTAGTAGCCTTGATATTGCAAGGATTAATCAGCTACTAAACTGGTGGAACCTTAGGAAAATACCCATAAGTGTCACATGGGAATGGTCTCTCTCAATTCCACCAAGCTAGACCTAAACTAACCACAAGAGGTGTAAATATTTTTCAAGTGCCTACCACTTAAAACCAGCTTTCCACAATACTTGCTAGATCGATTTCTAAGAGACATGGTGCCTTGGAAATTAAAAAAGGGCCCAAAATATGGTGCCCTATGGGGAAATTCTAAGGAGTTTAAGTTCTATGGATTGAAATGACCCTTAAGCACAAAAAGAGTAACTAAGAAGATTTGAAACAACACCAAGCTACTCTTAAAATGGATTAGTTACAGTAAAATGAGTAGGACCCAAGGGTAAATGGTTGTCTCAAGGTTTGAATAGTAAAGAATAGAGGTTTGTCACAATTTATTTTAAAGTGCTTAGGATTTTAAGCATACATGTCACTAAGCATCTTTAGGTGTTGAGTGTTAAAAGTTGCCAACATTGATTTTAATTCAGATCTTGGTTAATGTTAAGTTTAAATCTTAGATCCAAAGTTAATGAGTTCATTTAGGGTGCTAGTGATAGTTTAAGATGCCTAAACACATAAACAACCTGTTGGTTTTAAGATATTAGATTTAGGGAATAAATAATGACAAGCCAATAACACGCACTAAGTCGCACCAAGTCCAATACACACTAACTAAGCTAAATGTTATGCAAGAATGATTCTCCTGTGCCTTTTTCGTAGGGTTCTTATATTGATTAACTCAAATTTGCATGCAAATATTCCTTTAGATGTATTTCCTAGGATGCATGTTATTTTCACCCAACAAATGTGAATTATTTCATAGTGCCAAAAAAAACTAAGAATAATGTGTTTTGATTGATGGAGAATTAAGGCTACAAGATAAATATGACCAGCGCCTTGATGTTGGGAAGGGGAGTTGATTTAGCCTTCCTAGTAATTGGGATGCAAATGATATTTGATATTGGTGAAGCCTCTGAACAATCAACCAAGTTAATCTAGTTGAGTTGCTCCCTTAGATCCAAATGCCCCTCTAACCTGTAAACTAAGTGTTAGTGAATGGAAGTGAAGATTTGAAATCCCAAACCCTGTAACCAAACTAGCAAACAAAATAGAATAAGATGTATGAATAGCAATAAATAGAACCTAATAAATGAGAAAAATGCAATAAAATTCTAAGCAAAATTCCTCACCAAACCCCCAAATCAACTTGCATAGTTGAAGAAATCAAATCCATACATCACTAAACAAAAGAAATTTTACCTCAACATAGATCCACTACTATTAATACATCAAATATGAAATAAAGATCCAAAATCCATCTACTCACAACACAAGAAACACCATGTTGTGATTAAAATAATAATAATAATAAACATCAACATATATATATATATATAATAATAATTAATAATGTCTTTCCGAAAAGACATGACTACTAGTGAAAGGGTATTCCGCCAAAATATAAATAACGGGCCCTCAATTGTAATTCATATCATATCTTATTTTATCATCTTTTATATAAATTCATATTTATGGATTATTTTTCATTTATGAAGTGGAAGTTCGAGTAAATGAGATTTTCTCATTACAATGGTATCAGAGCTAAACTTGTGGACATCATTTTTGGGTTTCCCTAAAATCTAGGACCTTGTCCAAAAATCAGGTCCTTGTCCAAAAAGCAGGCCCTTGGCCCAAAAACGTAAAAAAAAAAAAAAAAAAGTAAGTAAAAAGAAAAAAAAGAAAAAAAAAAGTAAAGAAGTAAAACCACATGTGGTTTCCCTAAAAGTAAAAGTAAAAACAAAAAAAGGAAGAAGTAAAAAGAAGGAAAAAAAAAGTAAAACCACACGTGGTTTCCCAAAAGAAGAAGTAAAACCACACGTGGTTTCTTAATAAGTGGGTTTGGGTTTATTCTCCAACAACAAACAAAAAGCGATATTTGAACCTGGGTGGGGAAGGTAACAATCATTCCTCCCAACCACCCAATCTACACCATTTTACAAAAATTAAGGGGAAGATAAGATTAGAAGAGCATCAAAAGAAGATTTTCTACAAGAAGAATCATATTTAATATTGTTTATTATAAAAAAAGGAGATATTGAATCAATTTCAAAGAAAACTCAAGAAGATGGGTTTTAATGTTGAAAAGAAGGGAAGGTTTCCTAGAACCTCGTTGATGAATGTCTCAATACTATTTAGAGTTAAAGGGACACTTGCAGGGAAGGATGTCACCATTTCTATTGCCCCTACAGAAAGAAATAATTATATTAGTGTTGAATTTGCTAACCATTTAGTGATTCCCGAATCAAATATCGATGAAAGGACAGACCTTTGGAACAAGAAGCATTTCAAATAAGTGGATTAGAATTGAATGTTGGAGATTATATGGTCATATCTCAATTCATTTTTAGTTCCTTATGGAGCTTTGATGGTGACATAGTTTTAGGGTTACCTTGGATTAAAACATTGGGGACCATCATCTTAAATGCCGAAAAGAAGTTTCTGACATTTTCTTATAAGCAGAAGAGAATCACACTTCAAGATATTACAATAAATTCATATTTAGAAGCTCCAAGATATGAAGACTTCAAGGATATATCAAAGATGATTTCACGGGGTAATCAAAAGTCAGAACAAAAGAAGCAGGAAGAAGTTGAAAATATTGTCACCAGTAAGGATGAAGAAATTACTCGTTTGAAGAATCATAGTCTAGACTTGATCGCACAGATTAAGAAATTAAAAAGGGAAAAAATATCGCAAGAAGAAATCCAAGATAAATTCCACCCAAAAGAAGTGGATCTCCAAAAATAATTCAATAAGAATCTATTAGAAAAAAATGAAGAAAATTCTCGCTTAAAAAATTTGAATCAAGGGTTGCTTGAACAAATTACAAAATTAAAAATGAGAAGTTAGAAAAATCCTTGGAGTTATTATCAGACAGTAAATCACATGAATCACAATTTACAATTGAATTTTATACAAGGGTTCCACAAATGGCTCGAATGCCTTCTCGTCACCCAAATCACAGAAGTCGATACAACCAACATCAAAGTAAAGCAGAAAATAAACAGTGTTCTTCTTATAGACAAACCAACTACAACATTGAAAATGAACGAAAACAACATCGACAACTTTTATGGAAACTTAAATTAAGAAGTTATGTACAAGCAGTCGATCATCAAACAGTTCTAATGAAGGTAGATTTGGGATGGATCACTTCCCAAAAAGTGCAACACATTAGTTCAGAAATCAGAAGATTATACCACCTGGTTTCATCAAGCATCGTAGTTCCAAGCTCACAACATCATGAAAAGTCGTTACGAGCAAGAGAACAAAGTCATACAATAAACTCTGGTTTGAGAACAAAACATGTTTAAGGGGAAGGCAATGTTGTGAATAAAATAATAATAATAATAAACATCAACATATATATATATATAATAAATAATAATAATAATTAATAATGCCTTTCCGAAAAGACAAGACTATTAGTGAAAGGATATTCCGCCAAGATATAAATAACGGGCCCTCAATTGTAATTCATATCATATCTTTATTTATCATCTTTTATATAAATTCATATTTATGGATTATTTGTCATTTATGAAGTGGAAGTTCAAGTAAATGAGATTTTCTCATTACAACTTGAAGTGTAAAAACTTCTTAACGCCCGTAAATGTTCTAGAATGCCCACAGATACTTCGAATCCCACATATTGATAAGAATAGTATATTGATAAATGATTGGTGGTTTTATAACTTACATTTGATTGGCTTTTATAATCCCAATGTACCTTTTTGTAGAAAACATGACTCTGGACTTATAATTGTTTTATTATTAACAATTAATATTAATTGTTATCTTATTAATACGAATGTTATATATATATATATTTACATAACATTGCCTCTCTCTTAGAAAGGCTTTGTCCTCAAAGCCTTATAATGTTGTTGCCACGGGGGGTTCACTAGTGAGGCAATATCATATCACGTCCATTCATATTGGGGGGTTGAATACTCTTAAAAACCTCAAAAATATATTGCCCCGTATTAAGGGGTCAAGGGGGTTTTTTTATTTGACATAGTAATATAAATATTGGGGGTTATTTTATTTGGGAGTGTTGAGGAATAACCTCCAAATCGTGGGATGGATTCATACATCCAAATAACGGGCTCAATTCATACCCACCTAAGACTTAAGGACCTTCCATTTTTATTTGATATTGCTTATGATCCTAAGTTTTGAATAAATTTGATAATAGTGTACCAATGATAATATCGATGGAAGTCTCTTTGGATTATTGTCCTTGAGCAATGTAACATCCTGATAATTTCATAAAAATTTTTAAAAAAATTATACCAGCATTAAATGTTAAAATTGTGATTGCGGAAGTAATAAATGCTTGTTAAGGCAGTATTAAATAATAAAGTCATTAATGTATATAACAATTTAACTACTATGTCCTTTTAACTAATGATGCTTTAAGACAGTGATGTGTCTTACCTCCATAAAAATGATTACGACACTAATTTGTTTGTAGTTGTAATAACTGAAATTTCAAAACAATATAAGACGAAGTTCTCCTTGACAAGGTACTGACAGTTTTAATTCTGGGATGGTGATGAAAGGGTTCCTGCGAGGTGCCCCGAGACTTACTTAGCTAATTAGCTAAAGCATTTGTACCTATCCTTCTTGCGAATATTCACAGGTAAGGATAACAATGACAAAACAATGTTTAAGAGTATTTATATTTTCCAATTAGTCGTCTTATTTGGTTAAAGAAATTATAAGTACCTCCTTGTTTCAGGTATGGAATTCTATCCAAGTTCTAAATGTATTATTTCGAAAAAAAATACAAGTTGCAGAAGTTAATAATATTTAAAGAGGGTTCAAAAGTACATTATCTTGGTAGAAATATCTATGCTTAAAAATCTTAAGATTAATTACTAGATTTGAAGAATAAATTGCTAATATGATTCTGCCAATATTTTCCAATTCATGAAACCTTTTACTACCAGGTGAAACGATTGATGGACAAATTCAATTTGAACTTTATTCCTTTATTATAACATCAAGTTTCACTTACTATTTCAATGCTTGGTATTTTATTTAAGATAACTATGGTAGCTTCTACTTTCTCCATTTATAATTTATATATATATGGATATAGTCTTGATATTTATAAAGTCAAAATCATATTTTATTTAAGAACATAATACAATCACTACTACATAAGGGGGGTTTTTAAGACAATTATTTAAGACGAAATTCCCATTTCATCTCTAATATTTAGAATACCTTTTTATTGTCTCAACTAGTTTTTAATTTTTTAATTATCTTAAATTAAAAAGGTAAAAATGGGTTCTCCCGCATCCATATTTCAGCTTCCGGTGGGCGCCAAACATATCTTCCCTCCGCTCAGCCAAACATCTCTTCCCTCCACACCAAACAAGATCTCTTCTGGAAACTCTTCCCGAACAAATAGCTTCTACCAGATAACCAACCCGTATTGATATGCCAGGTTTCGGCTGCACAAGGAGCTTCTGGGGTTTTTTCTTCCAGAGGAGGGGTGGTTTCCCCTAATTCCAGCGAAGCTTTCATTCACTCGTTGTTTCTGGAGCTATTTGTTGCAGCCATTAGGCAACGCTTCATCCACATACATGGTCGAAGCGGGAGTGTGTTTGTCATATTGTATATTTGGGTTAGGGTTTTTACTTATTACATCTTCTACCTCAGGATTTACAGTCTTCCAGCCCCTTTTCAACTTGTATTACACTCTGCGGTGCCCCTGTTTTACCATTTTACTGGGTAAGCATGTTTTTATTTCTGGGTTGTCTTAATTAGCTCAAAGACTATATTATCGTCTGACTAAATCATTCTTGGTGCTTTCAGCTTGCAGATTGCACGTTTAGAAGATCATTGGAGCTGCTAAAACCCTTGAAGATGGCTTTGATGGCGATATGAAGGAAGCTGCAAGTGGCCGCATCAAGGAAGGTGCCAGAAATTTTAGAGGTTTGTGGGCTTCTCTTTAGAAGGTAATTATTGATTATGATTTATACATCATTGATGAAGCATGTATGCAAGCTTAGTATATGGAAATGGACAAGAAGAAAGGACCAGGTGGCCATGTTAGCTTGTTGGTTCAACTAGTCAATGTAAGCTTCTCCTTCGTAGCCCTGCTTAATGCCTTATTTACCTAGCTAGAAATGACCCTTGGATACTTTCCTTGTTAGAGCGCTCCTCTTTTTTGGTGCATGTGAGTCGGGTTTCCAGTTGGTGGCACCTTTTTTTTCTTCACGCGGGGCTATTATTTTCACCCTAGGTTTTTACCAGAAGTGAGGGAAAACGCTAAGTCTCCAGCTTTCCATATGGTAGCATGTAACAGGTAAAGCAAGTCTCCTGCCTTCAAAATTCGTAAAGAAGGCAGGTGATAAAAAATCTTTTTTGGTTTTTAGCTTGGGATTAAAACTTCTATAAGGTAGGTCGCGATACGACCTGCGAGCCGGTCTCCTTCTGGCGCTCCTCGTGCTACCTTCACTTAACTCATTTTTGCGGTTGAAAGGGAGTTAATCGCAGCACACATCCTTTCAGGTTCCACTCGCTCAATCCGTTCTATATTGAGGGCATACAGTTGTATTACTTTCACGCTTCCCCTGCCTACTCCTTCTGTTTCGACTGCTGCTAAACCAATACCCGGCCCCCTTTAGAGGAAGATAAGATGGGGCCCGGAATAGATATTTACTTTACTAGCTAAACAATAGATGAATATGCTATGGATGCATTTGAGCCATGAATTGGTGTTTATCCATGTAGTAGCTTCTGTTATTAGGGATTTAACTTCTGAATGAGTAATGCCATGCGGCTTGGATGTCTTTACCTCAATAAAATAGGGATTTCAATCTGATAATATAAAGCAGCTGAGTGATTTCTTTCATATATATTTTTCCAATTACTCAAACAACAGAACAGATCAGGGGTGAATGATTAATCTATTGACCAAAAGGGAAGTTCCCACTAGCATCACAATTTATTTAATGGCTTCAATTAGTTTGCTTACTGGGCATTAAAATTTGTCATTCTTGCACTTGGCCATCACTTTCAACCATTATCCTATATTGCTAAAATCCTCGACTTCCTATACCATAGCTGGAACCACGTTGTAACCCCTCAACTTTAGGGCATGCTCTGATAAAAGAAATGGAAGGGATATATAAACGTTACAGGTAAATTTTCTATAACAGAAAAAATTAATTAGATTCACAATAATTAAAACATAATAATGATCAACAATTTTCTACCTGATAGGGTCCTCTGATTCCATAGATATGTACAATTAGGCTTTAAAAATGAGTGCTCTATCATCAAGTATTTTTTTTTATATTTGCATATTATAGACCCTCAAATCGCTGTTTTGAACATACAATGCATCTCGTATAAATAGTAAATTAAGACTTATTATTTTTAGCTCTTTCCTGGCAGCACAGAATGTTGCTTTAATCCCCTGTCTAATACCTCAGTGACCATTGAATGTTTGTTTTAACCTGATCCTGTTGAGACCAATTTATCACCAAAATCCACCACATCTCTTATATTACCTTTCATTGTTGAGCTTAGAAAAAAACTATATTTATAGTGACACTTAACGCTCTTATGTTTCTTGTTTAACCTTCTTGCTGAGTAATAATCTTTTCATTTATCCCATCAAACCTTCTTGCTGAGTAATAATCTTTTCATTTATCCCATCATCCATCAATTGCAATGCCTTAGCAAATTTGACTCCTCCAAACATATTTAAATCCCTTATGACTTGGGATTCCAGCTATAGTCAGATTGATAAAAATATCTCAATGTTTTCTTCTTATCCCCGCATTTAAAAATAGATCTTCACTCATTTCCCATACTTACCCTCTGAGCATTATCGTCACCATCCTTTCAAAATAAGGCACAAATATATTCAGGATTATTATACTGGTTTTCAATTTTAATTATATTTTATTGTGTCTTAGTCATTGCTTTGTAATTGCTTTAACTTCAATAGCTAATCGACTTTAAGAGGGAAATAGTCTACGATTGAGTATTTCTAGAGCCACATATTCAATTATGAAATTTTATTCTCGTGAATTGTGAATGGAATGTGAATTGGAATGATCGTGTGTGGGAAATGGAAATGGTTAGAAATCAAATTTATTAAATACTTGATCGATGTTTGCTGGAACGTAACATGATATATATGAAGATAATTAACGCAATTTTAGTTGGATGGCTAGAATCACTACTACATCAAGGGTAATTTTAAGACGATTATTTAAGACGAATAATCATATCGTCTTTAACTTACCCACCAAATCATTTATTTAATATTTTATTATTAATTTCTAATCCCCACTTTGTTTATTTTTTTTATTATAATTTTTTATAATATTGTTTGCACTACATAGGTATTCCAGCCAAGTGGGCGCCCTTGTTGAGGTAGCGAGTAGCATAAGAATGCCGCGAGTTCATGTGGGCTATGACCAGTTATAGAGATCCAGATGCGGATAAGCCGTTTATGGCCGGGTAGAAGCAGCAGCTAATTGCGATTAGCAGTTCCAGCCATTGCATTTGATCCTAAATTGCCTATTTGAAATCCTGCAGATGCAAAGGCACTTCCTAATCTGAGGCGGGGATAGTTGATTCCGCGCAAGTCGAAGGAGAGGTAGGGAGATATTTTCCAGCAAGTTCATTCTGGTAGCAATAGATCTGCAATGCCCTAAAAATATAGTCCAAAAAAATGAAAAAAAATGCATAATATTTGATGACTAGAATATCGCAGAGTCCATGTCTCTTGGGGATTGTGGGCTTGTGAATTTCCATGGTAGTTAAATCAGTGTGGTGGTCGTAGTGCAGACTGGATGGAAGAAGCGTGGTTTCTTTGGAAGAATGGGAAATAAAAGCCCTAGTTCATTGTCATCTTCTCTTTCCGTTTTCAGCGCTCCCGTCCATCATTGCGGCCATCATTGTTGTGGACCAACTTTTCAATACTTGAAAATGGAATTGCTATTGTGTTTGTAAGCCTCCAACTAAGTAGATGGAAAGTGGAAGAAGGAACTGGGCAAGACCATGGCTGAGAAGGACTCCATAGCCATTTGGATTGATCTCGGGACTTTTTCTAAAGGGAATTCTGTGTTAATTTGAGCTCAAGGATAGAACGGAACAAGGGTTCAAGAGACACCATAAAATTTCTATTTCTCCTCTTCTCTAGAAGCAGTCCGTTGCTGCTTCCTCCTCTTCTGGAAAAAACTAGGTAAATATTATTTCTCTTTTCTTTCTTATATCAGTTAATGCTGCCTTTTCTCGCTCTGTTTTCCCTCTTCGTGCTCTAGATCTCTCTGAATCTTAGCAAGATATTATGAATGGTGTAAATTTGATTTCTTATGGTGGTCTCGGTTCAGGTATCGATTTGGGTTTTCTAAATTTTGGGTTTTTATTTTATTTTTTGGGTTGGGTTTTTTATTTAATTTTTTGGGTTAGGTTTTGTATTTTTATTTTGGGGATTTTAGGTTTAGGATGGATCTGAGAATAGCGGGGCCGATTTTCCCTCTTCCTGCTCTAGATCTCTCTCAGGATTAGTAAGAGCTTTTGAATGGTGTAAATTTGAGTTCTTATGGTGGTCTCAGTTCATGTATTAAATTGGGTTTTCTAGATTTTGGGTTGGGTTTTATATTTTTATTTTGGGGATTTTAGCTTTAGGATGGATCTCAGAATAGCGGGACCGATGTGGTGACTATATTTCTCACAAATATATATGACATGGCCAACTACAATAGACTTGATAGTGACATCGAGTCCTGAGAATACAAGCTTCATTGTGGGAAACCCCTCGAATTTTCACAAGTTTATTGCCTAAGTACTTCAAGCACTACAATTTCTCCAGCTTTGTCAGCGGCTCAATACATATGTAAGTATAAATCATTTTCTTCAGCCTTTCCATGTATTTATTTCTTTGATTGTGCGAAACAGGGTTTTTGGGTTGTTAAACATGTGGGTCAATTTAAAATTCTTTTTTGAGGCTCTTGTTCACTATTGTTGACAGTTTTGGTACCTATGTCAATGGAGTGCCTTTACCTTCTTTCCATTTTTCTGTTTAGTTTTGATAGTATATATTTAATTAATTTCCTGCAACATTTCGTTCCCTTCCTATATCATGTGGATCTGCTAGAACACCTCTTGGTAGTGGATAGTTTTGTACTAGTTGGAATCGATAGACACATTGAAAAGGAAATCAATGAAGATATCAATTATGCTCACAGGTATAAATATAAATTTTAAAAGTTTACTCTCCTTCAATTCCATATTAATTCCTCTCTAAAATCCATTGATGAAAATTGTTGCACACAGGCATTGGAAAGAAAGAGGAATTGGGTGGGGTAGACTGAATCCCATAACTAACCTTGAGATCACTGCTTTGGGGTTTCGACTCCTTTGGTTGCATCAGTACAATGTAACTCCAGGTGTGTTTTATATTTAAATCCATTCTTCCATTAGGATAAAATATACCAAAAACAATGCCTTGCACTGGTTTTTCAGACAACATATGTTGCACTGGTTTTTCAGACAACATATGATGAGCTATTCTATGTTTTGTTCTTATCATTGGACATTGTCTTATCAATGGTTTTTGAGAACTTCAAAGACTAAAATGGGAACTTATTTTACTCGGTTGCTGAATTCAACCAAGATGTAGCAAGCACGCTGAGCCATTATAGAGCTTCCTCGCTGGCATTTCTAGGAGAAACATTTTGGATAAAGCTAAAATCTTCACTAGTAAATATTTAAATGAATATTTTGAGAAAAGTGAGACTTACACTGAGTGAAACAAGAAAAAAAACCTAACTGAAGAGGTAACATAACACACTACCCAATGCCTATACATGTATGTCGTTTGTTTTCCCCATATAAGGGATTGGATTGGATGATTTTCTAATTTTGTTTGTCAATGCCGTGGCCATATTAAATACATGATGGAGAATTCTTGGCATGCTTGTGTTCGAGACTGGAAGCAAAGAAACATTGTCAAGTGTATTGCTCAAATGATGCATGCCTAGCTAAAAGCGTTTACCACTATGTGAGACCTCAAATCTTTCCTTTTTTAAAAAATTTAGCATAATTTGCACCTTCTTTCCTTTCTTTCCTTTCTTTCCTTCCTTGCTAATAATAGTAATGGATCTCATTGGGTGCTACATTTTGTCTAATTTCAGGCTGCCAAATGTGAAGAACCAAAATATTTTAGAGCTGGCGAAATTGGATTTCAACATTATCCAGGCCATCCATCAAAAAGAGATGAAGAATGTCACCAGGTAATTAACCAACCCTGATTATTTTGGCTATTATTCTAGAATCTAATTTGTATCCACTAAATGAAGACTCTAGTACGTAACCACTATGTCATGACTCTCGATTGGCCTTTGAACATCTCCAAATCACTGTGATAGATAGATCCTGATGTTAACATAGCCCATTTGATTAAAGGTTGGGATTGTTGAGTGTGTTCAATGGTCAGGCCTAGCATCCTCCAAAAGAATTTCTAATGAAACAAAGCTGAAATTAGGGCTGCAATTGCTCTCTGTTTTGCTACACTAATTTTCCTTCAAGTGTTTGTATAAGAACACCAATGGATGCATTTTTTAGCAAAACATTATTGCATATTTATTTGGAATTTGATGCTATGGAAATTGTGAAATCAGTTGATGAATTCAAACATATTCTCATACTCAACCAGTATGCCTATCTTTATCTCAACCAGGCCCAGATTTGATATCCAAACCTATGGAGTTTCCATAGTTTAAAAAATTGTTGGGTTTATATAGGGTGGAAATTTTGAAAGTTACAACTTTCCTTTCTTTTTTGCAAGCAGCAATGGTCATGGAGACTGTTGTGCCTTTGCTAACTCAGCAGGTATATCTATCTCTATCCCAACCAGGCCTAGATTTGGTATTCAAACCTATGCAACTTCCATAGTTTAAAATATTGTTGGGTTTCTATAGGGTGAACATGTTCAAAGTGACTTACAGGACCAATCATCAATACAAACCGGAAAAACATAGTGAATCAAAATGCTATGTGCATTTTGCATACATGAAATTTGGGGTTTTATTCTTTACACACTACTACACGGAGGGCTATTTTGAGACAATATTTTAAGACAAAAATCTCATATTGTCTCTAACTTGCCACTTTCATCTTTTATTTATTTTTAAGTGTTTTTTTAGTTTTTCATAGGCAAAAAGAAAAAATAGCGCAGGAAGGCAAGATAGAGTTGCAATAGAATAGATAGTAGGGGAAGGCAAGATAGGGTTATAAATTTTATGCTCTGCAACTTGGGGTTTTCAGAGTAATTTTTGAGCCAATGTTTAGGGGGCTAGGGTTTCTACCCTAGCCTCCCTTATGTCTGCGAGGTTACTGGTTTCGAGCTTGCACAATCTGATTATTGTGGCAGCAAAACTATCTTGTTTTCTCCTGTGGGCTTGGTTGGAGAGGGGAATATGAGGCAGATAATTTTTTGCGGCCTGTGAGCGTGGACGAAAGTGTTGGTTATGGCGGCAGCATACCATGTGGGTGTGGACGTCGTCAAAGGTGGTTTTCACGGGACGAAGGTGGTTTTTACAACGTCCTGTGGGTCGAAGACAGTGTTTGGTTGGGTGTATGCTGCCTGGTTTGAGGCGCGGTGTGGTTATCTTCCCACGGGTTCTTTTGGCTGCAGCTGGACGTAATCCCTTTCAAATTCATGCTTTTTTTCAGCGCGGTCTGTAGGTGGTAGAGGAGTGCAGCATATCGTTCCATGGCTTGGCTACGCTTCTGTTTTTCTTGCTCTTTCAAGTACAGTTAAAGCCCTATAACAGGGTCTTTTCTTGCTGATTTTATCAGCTATTTGGCTCTTATGAGCACAATGTATCCATGTAAAAAGGGTTGCAAAATTTGGGGCAAGTCCCAAATTCATTTTTCCGTCCATGTTCTATATTTTTTAGTACTTCGATTGAGGAGGATTTTAGCATGGGTTTGGAGGCCTATGCCCGGTGAAGTTCATTTGCAGGATTCTAATTGATAAGTATTTAAACTATAGTTTTCTGTGCGGGGATGAAGTATTTTACTTCTGTAATTTGATGAATTAATTGCTATGTTGGCATTTTAAGAGAAACTGTTCTATAATTTAAGATCAATCTTTCTTGGCTCACTGGAACCAAGAAAAGTTTGATCAATGTTTCTTGACTAATTATTTATTTCAACTTTTTGCATTCTTCTTTAATTTTTTCACATTTCCAGTTAGGAATAGTTGTTATATTGAGTTATATTTGGCACATTCATAATTGTAATTTCAATTCTTATATGTAAGGCATCTATTTTAATATTATATTGGAATTAACATGAACATAGGTGAAAATCTAAATCCTTATTTAGATACCCTATGTGTTATCATTACCATGAAATGGTATCATATAAGTTTCACTATTTGTGTATCTTTATAACTATTGCATGCTTGAAACCTAACAATGGATATTTTCCCCTATCTAGATATAACCCAAGAAAAGGTAACTAAATGTTGTTAATTCCCGTGATTGTAAGAATAAATGTAGAGGAAGTGGAGGCAATTCATTGGATCTTGTGAATGACCCAAATCCAAGCTATGCACATGATCATATGGTGTTATTGAAAAGTAAAAGAAATTTTTCTATGTTCATTTGGGTTCAAACATCGACAATGATGTTTTTTTTTATAGGAAGGTAGGGGCATCCTTCCACAAAAGGGTTTCAATTTTGCATTTTTATGGAGATTAATTTATTAAGCATATAGAAAACATGAGTTATCTATGGCTATATTTGTATTACATGATATAAAATTGGTAGATTGGTAGGTTGTAGTGTGAAACATTTGCAATTATCATATTTTCTAAGCATTGCACTAACAATTGGACTATCAGTCTTTTACATTCTTTGTTAATATGTTGATCCCTTGACTAGGTTTTGTTTTATGTATTTTTCCTTCGCTGGTACTTTATTTCTTTGGGTGTTCCACTCTCCAATGCTACAAATTGATCGGTCACCCCTGCGATCCTAGTGGGATCATTGTTAGAATTATACTATTATTTTATTTAGCATCGTGTTTGCTTATACAAGATGTGGCAGGGCTCCTGTTTGTTACAACTTGATAATATGATATAAAGGGGGTGTTAAAAATGGGTTGATAAAAATGGATACCTACAATATCTAGTGAAACTAGGGGTTTTCTTAATT
This sequence comes from Larix kaempferi, assembly GCA_027924585.1. Taxonomy (NCBI): domain Eukaryota; kingdom Viridiplantae; phylum Streptophyta; class Pinopsida; order Pinales; family Pinaceae; genus Larix; species Larix kaempferi. The sequence continues at coordinate 17,170,253 of BSBM01000600.1, forward strand.
GGAAAGGCATATTGGGAGGGGGGTTCAACAATACAATTTTAGGATGCATTTTCCAATATTTAGTGAAATTAGGGGCATTCTTTAATATCACGCGAACGATCGTGCTATGCAACAAGTTCATTGAGTGAACCCCCCGTGGTTGTTGCATTGTTCCTTGTGACATCGTAGCTAACGAAACATGTCGATATGAACTATTAAGTGTAGATCATAACTTCCGATATATTGACGAATCAATCCATACCAAATTGATTTGTTGTTGACTATTGGGATTCCCTACTGATCTGTCGCCAGGAGCTTTGAGCACATTAGTACAATTATCTTTCGACAATTCCCACTTTTTAGGATCGGTTTATATGGTTGGGGTGTCGCTAGGGAATTTTCACAATGTTATTTTCTTTTACGAGCGTCTTTTTTTAGCATTGATCTATGTTGGACATTGTATTTCCATCTCTTGAGTTTTTAATGTTTCGTTATGTATCTTTTCCAACTTGTTTTCTAACTGTATGTTATCATTTTTAAACTTTTTAATCATTTCTATTTGCGATTTTCTATCATCTTTAGACTTCTTAAGTTGCTCCTTAAGATATTCGTTATGATTTCTGATGTAGCTATTTTCTTCCTGCTTGTCTAAAAGTTTTCCTTCAATGTCTTCACTAGAGTGTTCTTCCTTCCGGCTATTTTTCAACTTCTTAATTTTTGTGACTAACATATTGTTATGGTTCTTTAATCTAAATATTTCTTCGGTGTTATTTGATAACGTGCTTTTGACAGCTGTAATCTCCAATTTGTATGTCTTTCTAGTGTCGTTCTTGTTAAGATTTAATATGCTAAAATAGAAAATATCAGTATTACATTCCATTTCACAACAATAGCATATACAAGATCACTGAAAGAACAACAAGCACAACATAAACACAAGAGACACAGATTTATCCTAGGAAACCCTCATGGGGTAGAAAACCCAGCAAAGCTTCCTCAATATAGATGACCAAAAAATACAAAGATGTAATCCCCAAACATGAGCTCCTTCTCCTCCATAGCAGATCTCTCTCTCTCCTATGCACCAATCACAAGTGAGTGAATGTGTGTTAAATGAGGAACACACCTCCTCTATTTATACACTAATCCGACTTGACTTTTACACTAACTAGGTCGGCCCCAACTTAACCACTCAACATAATACTGACTGGGCCGACCCCACTGGGGACTTAAACACCCCTTACAACTAAATCTGGGCCGACTCCACTAGGGAATTCTAATAACCCAAGTTACCACATTCTCTCGGAGGAATAAACATCTTCGGATATACAATAGGGTCTTCACGGAGGAATGAAACATCTTCGGAATAATAAAGTACAAATATAATATTCTTAGAAGTTACAATATCTCAACAGTTCTCTTTCTGCTGGAGTTCACTAATCCATTGTTGAAGGCGGCAATTCTCGGCTTCTTGACTTTCTAAATTTCACTGGACTTGCGCCAATTCAGCATCTGTGTCCCCGATGATATTGTTTAGATGCTTTATTTCTTCTCTTAAATCATTATTGCTTGTATATGGCGATTCTTTGTCATTTTTTGACTTTCTAATTTGGTCTTCAAGCTTTTGATTATGAGTTTCTAAATGTGTTATTTTCTCATCTTAATCTGATAACATTCTCTTGAATTCTTTATTGGTTTTTTCTAACTCATATTTTTCATCTTTCAAGCGTTTATTCTCTTGTTCTTCTAAATGAGGAAACCATTTTTGCTTCCTAATCTCGAATTGAAGATCTTTATTTGTCACTTTATATTGCTCTAATTCATCCAATGTTGCTTGTAACTGCGATTTCATTTCTGATTTTGAATTCGCCATAATTCCTTACTTCTTAGATGATAACTAATTTCCTTCCACTTGATTTCTTTGATGATAACTGATCTTCAACTTCTTCGACAATAATTGCTCTTCCCTTGACTCTTCTCTTTTTTCTTTTGAAGTCCTTCTCTGACTTGATTTTTTTGTATTAATTAATAATTGTAATAACAATTATTATTATTATTAATAAAAATAATAATAATTTTTTTCAAATAATTAAAATTAACTATATATAATAATAATAATATATTATTATATATAGTCTTTTTTTTCTCACTTAAGGATAAAACTCTTTAACTATAATAACTAATTATTATATTTAATAATTCAAATTTTATCTTTAATAATGATATTAATATTATTAATAAAGTTTTATTAATAATATATCTTCCATTTTATTATTATATCACTTCTATTATAAATGTTCGAAACCGAAAACAAAACCATATATTGGTTTTGTTCTAGTTTTATAAAACCATGTTCTTGTTTTCTTTAACTTTTCTTTTCTTACTTTCCTTTTTTCATTTTTTTTTTACTTTCCTCTTTTTACTTCTTTTTTTACTTCTTCTTTTATTTCTTCCTTCTTCTTTTTTTTTACTTTTTGGGCCAAGGGCCTAATTTTTTGCCAAAATCCTAGATTTAGGGAAACCCAAAAATGATGGCTACAAGCCTGGATCAGCAGCTCTGATACCACTTGAAGTGTAAAAAAAATCTTAACGTCCGTAAATGTTCTAGAATGACCACAGATACTTCGAATCCCACATATTGATAAGAATAGTATATTGATAAATGATTGGTGGTTTTACAATTTACAATTAATATTAATAATAGTAATAGTAATTGTTATCTTATTAATACGTTGTTATATATATATATATATATATACATAACACACGAGAGAAAAGTTTTAGATCTCGGAACTCTCTTGTATTGTTGTAGTAAAACCATATCCCGTACAAAATGAGGCTCAATCTCTTTTAAAATATGAAGAGAGAGAAAAATCATTACTCTAAAATGATTGAGGGATGGGATATTCATTTGATTCTCACCCTTTACATCAATGGCTTAGATTAAAACATTATTTGTTGAGTTTATAAGCTGGAAAAATCACCTCGTTAGAGAGTGGAGCACTTATCCAAATGGGCACATGTGGGGCCAAAACATTTTGAGATAAAACATCAATTGCTAAATTAGAACATGATGATGGAACCTTTGTTGATTTATTGGTTGAATTTGATGGTTGAGTGCAAAAAGAATTAGTTGTTCAAATAAGAAGTGTGCCCACTAGGAGAGAGAGAGTGCCCCCTTTGATGAGAATTTGCTAGATGGGGTCCCAAATCATGTGGAAATCACCAAGTAATAGTTGATTTGTCATTACATTCACATTTGAATAAGACCCACTTCAATATTTTCTCAATTACATTCCTTCTTTCCATTTAAATGATACTTAGAAAACTTTTTAAATCAAACTTTAGGAAGTCTATTTAATAATCATCTATTGATTGGGTTTTGATCAATACATGAGACAAACACTTGGAATTTGACTTGGATGAAGTCAATGATGATTTACTAACCAATATAAATCCATACCATGCCAAAAACTAATATGAAATCTTAATTTATTTGATGTTCCAAATTATTAATCTAGGACTTAGTTTTTTTTTAACTAGAAACTTAGGAAAAACCATTAATTAATACATATTAGTCCATATGAGATGCAAAACACATTTGGGAGAATAAAATTGGCTTCTAAAGGCTTGAGAATGTTGAATGATGATGAAATATGAACATATATTGTTGGTTGGTCCTATTGACCAAGTCAAACACCTCCCTGACCAAGTCAAAAAGTTGAAAACGTTAACTTTGGTCAAAGTTGGACAAACTTGTCCAATAAATAAATGGACCTTTCTAATGCCTTTAGGAGGAAAAAATAACATCTTAAATGTCTTAAATTGATAATGAACTGGAGTTACAATACTCACATATATTAGTAGTCCAAGTGAATCAATGCATAGCTTCAAGCATAGAAAATTATACATAAGTTAGTACAAAGCATGAGGTTAGTGTTTTATAAACATACCATCATCTAACCAATATCAAGAACATTATGAAGACCATTTCTCCTTTGGGTGAAGTGAAAAATTCCAAAAGGTAGTCAAGTGGAAAATTGGTCAAAGGTGACTAATTGACTCAAGATAGAGGATAAGGGAAAACTATGTGGTCTTCACCAATTAGGAAAACAATAGGGAATGTGTCTCACAAATGGGTGTTGCATAATGAGGTACTACTCCATTTGACCTTAGCAAGCCCCCCCATTTTATTATTGTTTCTGTTTCCCTTTTCTTTCTTTTTCATCTTTGGATCTTTTTCTTTTTGCACTCTTTCTTTCTTTCTTTTTTCCATATCTCTTTATTTTGCTCTTTTCTTTTCTTTTATATTCTAGTTGGATAATGGCTAAAAGTTACTAGACCTTACCAATGATGACACTTATCCCTGCTTCTAGCAACAATGGTTAGGACCAACAGAGTTGTCACATTAATGCTTGGTTAGAGAAAATAGACAATTCCTATTGATTCAAGGAGAACCTACCGTTCCAACCACTAACCAAGTTCAAATATATAAGGAGACTTGTCTCAAGTCTAAGGAGAATCAATGATTAAAGGAAACTTTATGTGATTGATGATAGTTAGTTCTAGGGGTCTACAAGTGAACTTCCTATATTGTCACAACAATCATTGCAACACAAACCAACCTAAGACTTACGGGAAGCTAGGGAGACCTTCATGATGAAGGGATCACAAAGGGGAAGTCAAGAGTCAATATGTCAATATCTAGTTGTAACGTCCCCATTATTGACCCCATTACATTCAAATGTAATTGATGTAATATTGTTATGAAATCATGGTGAGGAGCTCAAGGCCAAGGCCCCGCCATCGATTTAGTGATGCATGTGGCTTGTGTGCTAGCCAGGCACATTGAAATTTCAATATCATGTAAGATGCATTTTAATAAAAATACCCAAAACTAGCTATGCAATGCAACAAGGAGATGGGGGCATGATTTTACAAGGAATTGGGAGGGAAAACATTCAAACCCTTGGAGCCAATCAAGTCAAGCGAAGTGTCAATGAGAGAACCAATCAAACCCTCAACTACCCATGTTGACTTTTGTACCCAATCATTGATTTCTCCCAAGAGTTGGTTGAGGTAGTTAATGCATTGGGGAATGGGAGGTATGGCTGTCCAAATCTGGGTCATTAGAGAAATTTTGAGGTAAAAAAATGGCCTCAAAACAAAGAAAATGTACTATAAAAAACAACCAATCACATTCTAGTAGATGACATCATCTCCCTTGGTGAGGTGGCATTGCATAAGTTAAGAATGTTTATTTGTCAAATTTTCTATGGTGGATGAAAACACATAGTTAACCAAGGTAGTGGTGTAAGTACTTTTAAGTCATAAAGTAAAGTACTCATAATGATAGTCTTTTCATAAAATAATATTATTGTCATTTTCAAGTGAAGTACTCATAATGAATGTCTTTTCCCACTTTCTCATAAAATAATATTATTGTCATTTTCAAGTGAAGTACTCTTAATTCATAAAGAAAGTCCTTTCACATTTTTTTATAAAATAATATATTATCATTTTTATGTTTTTAATTTTAAATTATATATTCACTCCATTCTATTTAATAACATAATGTCAAACTAATAAAGAATAATAATAGATTTAATAAATAATAATAATAATAATAATATTGCAATGTGGATTATAATAATATTATTAAGATTTTACATGTAAATAAATTCTCAATTAAATTACATTATATTAAAATCATGAGAAAAGTACTAAATATAAAAAGTCAACATAAAATTAAAAAAATAGCTCTTAAAAATATTTTTTATTATTTAATTTCATTTACAAGTTCAAGACAAATAAATGCTAAAGGACAATAAATTTTTGGGAATTTATAATGAATCTTAGTCACATCAATGTAGACTTATTTTATTAATTTTATTTCAAGTGAATTTTGAAAAGCAATTCAACCATGGTTATTTATATTGTGCATAGAAAATAGTGTGGGAGGTGACTTGTCATATATACCTACCCCATAAAACCCCCAATTCATAATATTTTAATATATCTCATATTTTTGTAGTACATCTCTTAGGAGGCCATTTTTTGACCTCAAAATCTCTCTAATGATGGGCAAGCCACCCTGCATGGGAAATCGCGTTTTGCTTCTTGGGCAAGAAAAGAGCCATGAATTTCTCCCCTTATGGTATCAACAGTCAATACGAGAAAAAATGTTATTATATTAAAAAAATAGTGGCGTCGGTGCATTCGCCATGAGGAACACACCAGTGCATACATAAATTGAACACACCATAGCTAGCCCAAAAACCCATATGACAAGAATAATATATTCTAAAAAAAAATAGCATAAATGGTGTGTTAGATATTGATATACACAACAGACTCACCGATGTGGAGAAAATATTAATGCACCAGTCACGAAAATCTCATTTCAATACGAGAAAAAATGTTTTTATATTAAAAAAATAGCAATGACCGTGTGTTCACAACATGGAACGCACCAGTGCATACATAAATTTCATGCACTATAGTTGGCCCAAAACCCAATAGGCTAAGAATAATATTTCTTTTTTAAAGAACATAAACGGTGAGCTAGATACTTATGTAAGCACCGGTGTGTTATGTGTATTGAAGCATCGAATTGAGTAAATTTTAAAAAAAAAATTGCGTAAACAATTTTCATATTTTTCTATGACATAACAGTGTGTTTGTATTATTATGAAGCACCGGTGAGCGATATACAAGAATGGCCTATTGTTTCCTGGTATCGAGTGCACCAAAGAAGGGTTAAATAAAAATAATAATTACCTGTTGAGCTATTATTTTTATCATTCTACAGTTCTCTTCAAATATCAAGCATCGGTTCCACCTTTGCGTCCCTAAAGTACCTTGCCATCAGTTCTCCTCTTACCTACATTTCTCCAATCCATTTCTCGGTATGTGTTTTATGAATTTTGTTAAATGGTGGACAAAATTCATTTTTTGGACTATGTGGACCATGCCTCCCTGACTATAAAATGTCCAGGTAATCTCTTTGTTTTCTTCTAACTTAAAAAATTTTAGCGGATTAAAATTTGAAATTAAGCTTAAATTTTCACTGTTTTTTTTTTAAATTAAAAATTTTGTGCGGTGTGTTCGTTGGGTTCGGCTTGCACCGCTCCTCAGTGAACACTGTAAACTTACAAGGTGAACAGTGGTCGGTGTGCTAATGATAGTTAAGCGTAGCACACCATTTGATGGTGTGCTATATTATAGAGCATCACCACAAATAAATTTAAAAAAAAAAAGTATATAAAAATATGGTGTGTACATGGTATATAGCGCACTAGTGCCATTTAATTTAAAATTATAAATCATAAAAAAATAGTGATTCAATTTATTTCAACACACTAGTGGGCTCAAAGCATCACACTACAACCAATGCTCCTACCATCGGTAAACCAACCACACCATAGAATGGTGTGCTCAATTATAGAGCACCGCCACATTGTTACAGAGAAAAAATTCCTATGGCTTGGGGTAGAACAACAACAGACAGAGTGACACCAAAAATCAACTCAATTTTCAAGTATGCTATATAAATATAAAATGCCAACAATAAAAGAATAACACTCTTACCTGAATCGGATGTTCGAAGAAGACCACCATTGGGCTCACATTTCAATGCTCCTTACCTCCAACTTGTCGTCAACAACCAAGATATATGAGCATATAAAATGCATATAATCTACCATAGTCCATTAACATATTAAACAAATATACCTAATGAGAATAACATAAACATTTGCAACATGGATTGGATGAGAAAAGAGTATTTATTAATATAATGAACAAAAGTACATAGTGACAACCTTCTATCGGCAACTCGTCAGAACCAAGAAACTAAGTTTCTCCACCTAGGCCTCCACCACTTCAATCCTCCATGCAATGGCAAGCTCACAAGTTAAAGGAGTAAATGGGTTCCTCCTTCACAAGATATGGAAGATCTTGGGAGATGAACACAAAAGAGTTCAAACTAACAAGGATAAAGGGATGTAGACTCAAGGCAATGGCAATGGGGAAAAATTCCTCCATAGTTTACTTGCGAGCTCTAATTTCTCCTCCCTCAAATGCTCCACAATGGCTCAATATATAACCCTCAAAGGAGCTCGAGGGTCGAATCGGAGCATTTTCCAGCATATGGAAGGCCAAGGATGAAAATGGTCGTTACTCGAGAAGGAAAACCTGAATAATGGAATTTGGAGAATTATTTTTTTAAAATAAAAATTGACATTTAAAAAAAAGATTGAAAATTAATTAGTGCTAAATTTAACCCCTAAAATTCTCCTTACTTTGAACACAATCAAAAGCATTGTTAATAAATAGAAACCCATCTCATTCTTTTCATTGAACTCAAAACACTTGGTAGCAAAATCCACAATATTTTTTTGCTATGAGCAGTGGCATGTTACTATTTGTATTGCTGATCCAACAATAAGATCTACTATTTGTATTGCTGATCCAACAATAAGATCTAAATTGCATCAGTGTTCTCTAAATTGATCATAAGTAAACCAAATAAACATTCAAACTAGAAATGCAAACTGAATCATGTTGCTATTTGTATTGTTGATCCAACAATAAGATCTAAATTGAATCGGTGCTCTCCAAATTCATCATAAGTATACCAAATACACATTCAAACTGAAATTGCAAAGTGAATTATAAAGTACATAATTTAATGTTCCACAATATGTTAATGCCAAACTTAACAAGAGAAATTTGGATTTATTGAATATGTCTATGGATTTATAATATTTTTTATCTAAATAAATAAATAAATTTAAATTTTATTTTATTTTCCATAATATTTTTGTTTAAGCATTAATTATATAAATATACCATTTAAAAAACCTTGTTTTACACTATTATCTAAATATTTAGATTTACAACTAATCATCTAAAACATTAAAATACACTAAAACTTAAAATATATGTTTCATAGGAATACTTTAGTCAAAGTGATTGAGAATTGTGAATAGTAAAAAGAAGATTTACAACTCATCATCTAAAACATTAAAATACACTAAAACTTAAAAGATCTATTTCATAGGAATAGTTTAGTCAAAGTGGTTGAGAATTGTGAAGAGTGAAAAGAAGTTTGGAGGTTAAGTTTTTGGGTTTGCTGCTTGTCTTGTCTGAGTATAGACCATGTCTCTGCCAAATCAAGTTAGAGATTGACAAATGATTTCAACAATCCCGAGACTTAAATTTTTAAATATAAGAATATATTTTATACTATGGTTGATTTAATTTCATGGTTAACAATTATAATTACGAAAAATTTTAAGGATTTATAATTTTTTAAAAGTGTAAAAAATTGGAGAATAAGATTCCAAGCATAAAATGTTTAGGGTAATTTTGATCATATTTAGTGTAAATTTTCTCTATCTCATGGAAATTGGAGTTTTTTTTTATAATAAAAATTGACAATTTACAAAAAAAGATTGAAAATTAATCTAGTGCTAAATTTAACTCTTAAATTTTTCATTACTCTAAACACAATCAAAAGCATAGAAACCCATCTGATTCTTTTCATTGAACTCAAAACACTTAGTAGCAAAATCAACAATAATTATAAGAATCATGAACAATCTGGTGGATGATCTGAAAATTAAAAGATAGACTGAATGATAAAAATGGGACATAAATTCAAATCATAAGAAGTACAAACAGTTATTGCCTTGAAACATCTTATGGAAATGAGATGCTTAAAAACAAATTTTAAACATCTATCTTGCAATGACATTCATGTACTTGCATTGACACATATACAGAAAACATCCATATACAATAAAAATGCAAATATCATTTCAAACAGAAATACTGAATATCAAAACAATAAATAATTTGAATCAAACTCCCAACAGGTATCCTCACATAAGCATGTTGATATAACCAGACTGTAAAATCATAACATATGTGTTCTGGACCCTCATAAGTCTCTCCTTTCTCAGCCCCCTTGGCTGGAACCTCTCCCCCCTATTACATTTAACACCATGGACTAAATAGAAAATACAATCCAGAGCTGTTACAAATTTTAAGGGATTAAATCTGGTACCAACCGTGTGAACAGTGGCATGTTGCTATTTGTATTGCTGATCCAACAATAAGATCTAAATTGCATCAGTGCTCTCTAAATTGATCATAAGTAAACCAAATAAACATTCAAACTGGAATTGCAAACTGAATCAGGTTGCTATTTGTATTAAGATCTAAATTGCATCAATGCTCTCTAATTTGATCATAAGTAAACCAAATAAACATTCAAACTGGAATTGCAAACTGAATCAGGTTGCTATTTGTATTGTTGATCCAACAATAAGATCTAAATTGAGTCGGTGCTCTCTAAATTCATCATAAGTATACGAAATACACATTCAAACTGGAATTGCAAACTGAATTATAAAGTACATAATTTAATGCACTGTATATGGTTTCACAATATGTTAATGCCAAACTTAACAAGAGAAATTTGGATTTATTGAATATGCATATTGTTCTGAAAACTTTTGAAAAACAAGAACAAAGAACATCCAAAAAGCCATAAAGATTCTATTTCAATAAATAGAAATGACTCAGATCTATAAAATCGATGCTATCCCTTCCAGAGCCATGCATCGCTACAAGCTATGGAACTTAGCAAACATTAGATATAGAACTAGCTTAGCTGATATAGAACTAGCTTATACATCGCTATACATAGCTTAGCTGATATCAAAATTAGGTTCACAGATCAGAATCTTGATATAGAACTTTTAAAATTTGGGCCTATGCCTGAAATATGTCTTCAGCACTTTTTCTTGTTTGGCCGCTTTCTGTACATCTTGAACCACCTCTGTTACCTCTGTAGCTTCTTTAGCTTCTTCTACATTATCTTCTATCCCCATTACCTCTACTGCTCTCAGTTCTTCTGCGTTTTGAACTTCACTACAATGATGGTTCCGCTGATTCCGCTCATCCAAATGGATCATTTCGGGTTGTTCAGGTCTCATTTGCGGACCCATAGACACGGGATTTTTTTTGCACTCGTAGTGAGCAAAAGATGGTTCTTTGGTGTTCACGGCTTCGATTATTTTGTTTGTAGGGCTGCTGGATTTCGCAGCTTCCTCAGCACTCATAACCCTGATTACCTGCCCAATGTTTAGATTATTCTCCTGCATAAAATAGTTCAAAATTTCTTGAATCAGAGTACGATACAATACTGTAAAACTAATACTAAAACCTGAAGATATAGAGAGAGATTGAGAGCTCAAACCGGCCGGGGCACCAACGTCCATTTTTTTTCCCTCCATTCTTGAGCAGGACGTAACAGTGAAAGAGGATATGCCGTTAAAATGTGCGTATGAGGGAAAGAAACCAACCAAAGATGGCGACCATCACATGAAACCTCTCTAACTATAAAGCCGGGCCACCAGCAATCTGTCTCCCAAGCTTCCACAGCTACTCCATTTAAACAATGGAGAGGCCACTGTCTCTGTGGCGGAATGGGTCTCACATCAACCCGAGAGACCTCCACCAATGACTGTCCATGAGTCCTTATAGACTTTTTCACCTCGAACAATGACTTTACATTAGTCCTTACAATCTTCTTCAAATTTACCTTGCAAACCCCTCCTCTTTCAATAGTTCTGACAATACCTTCAACCCAAGCCCCTTTGTATCCTTCCGCATTGCTGCGAACCTCCACTGTCATTCCTTCCTTCAGTGCCATTCCACTGGTCTAATAAAGTACTAAAAAAGCTAAATGGATTCAAATCACTTTCTTGTTGCCACCACAGTCTAATTGTCCAATTTGAAAATTACCCAGATCGGTCTAAATTGCGATCTGAACATTCCAAATTAAGATTTTAACAAAAGCAATGTTCAAATTGCGATTTTGACAAAAATTGCTCTACCGGAATCGAATCCGGGGCGTTTTAGTTAGCCCTTATATAGAGCCCCACAAGCCCTCTCTTCTCCAAAATAAGCCCAACCAACTTGTTCTTGGTATGTTGTGCCTCTTACATATATAGAGAGTATACGAAGAAGATAAGTCTATGTAGATTGCATATGATACAACAATAAGAAAAGCATTAGTTTATTTATTTTATTAGTTTTTGAATTTAGGGTGGATTGGTCTGTGTGATAAATCTTTTTTGTGAAAGTCAAATTTCTACGTGTTTAAATTGTATTTTTGAATCTATATATTTATGCAATTTTTATAGCTAATATATGTGATTCTAAGATTTTATAAAGATTTCCAACTGTTACAAAGTTGAAAACTTAGAATATTTAGATTACACCGTCCAAAAATAATTATGAAACGATTTAATCTTTGACTGGATCACATTTCCAACCACTATTGTCAAATTTCGGGAATAAAAAATGGTCAAAATCATCTATTCTTTAGACTATTCTTTATTGACTATGCCACTATAATGAATAGCCAGTAGTCATTTTGTTTATATCCATGTAGTACTTATTGGTTGATAGATCATAGAATATTTATGAAGGCTCCATACATTTATCCGGATTTATACACTTGGCGCTTGATGAGTCAAATTTGATATTCATTAGAATACTCGTTGTTGGCTATGTCAACCTAATAATTAGTCATTTGTTTATATCGATGTAGTACTTAATTGGTTGATAGATTAAGGAATATTTATGAAGGTTACATACATTTAGTTAGATTTATAAACGTGATATTTGAGGGGTCAAATTTAACAATTCAATATGGGAAAGCTGTGTAATATAATGTATATATAAAGAATAAAAATAGTAATAATTGAAATTTGGTTATATCAATGTAATAATTATTTAATGAATGTGGGTTAGAATTTTATTGTTTAAATGTGGTAATGCCAAATGTAAGAATTAGTTAATGGGTATTGAAGTGGTTAATAATGATGTTATTTAATGGATCAAATTTCATTATTATATTGATAGTCGAGAAAAACTAAAGAGATAATTGTTCGAAAGATACTTTCTATTTGAGGGAGATATATAATGTATCATGTATAAAAAGGATAAATATAGTAATAGTAATGTTAGTTGATACAACATGGAATATTTATGAAAGCTCCATGCATTCATGTGGAACTAGATTTATACAACTAAAGGAAGAATTGTGTGAAAGATGATTTCTATAATATTCTATTGGGAATTGTATATAAATAATAAATATAGTAATAATTTAATTGGCTATGTAGATTTATACAACTAAAGGAAAATTTGTGTGAAAGATGGTTTCTATAATATCGTATTGGGAATTGCATATAAAGAATAAATATAGCAATAATTTAAGTTTGGCTATATGAATGTAGTAAGTAAGCAGTTAGTGAATGTAGGTTAGAGTTTTAATGTTTAAATTTGGCAATGTCAATTTAATGTAATAATTAGTTAATGTGCATTAAGTTCATTTATATAGATGTAATAATTAATTAATTGATAAGCATGGAATATTTATGAAGGTTCTATGTGATTTAGTTGGAATATATAAAAACCATATATGCATGTTTAATGAGTCAAACATCTGATCATTTGTTTGTGAAATGCTCTTTTGTGCAAAAAATTTGGTCTCTGTGTTGTCAAGATCTCAATCTGCTGTATGTATGGGATGCGTTGGATTTTGGTGCTGGTCTACTTGATTGGGTAGGAGATAACAAGAAGCCTCTTTTCCTTCCTATTTTCATATATTGGATCACATGGTACACAAGAAATGAAGTGATTTTTTAGAATAAGCGCCCTGATGCTGTGCTTTGTGGAAAGACTGTCTGTCAAATGATTCAGACTTATCCTGAGGTGGAATCAGGTAGGAATGTTGTGAACAAGATTTCTTTCTCCTATAAGGTTTCACAACCAATTTTATTTTTTGATGGGGCTGCACAGGATGGTTTGTGTGCTGCTGGTGGGGTCATCTACATCAATGATAGCCATTATTTCGCTCTTCGTCTTAATGGTGGCAGAGGAACCAATATGAAAGCTGAGTTATTGGCGCTTTGGGTTGTTCTTAAGGTGGCAAATTATTTTGGATTGGTGAATATCAAAGTCTTTGGGGATTCACGTGTTACAATTAAATGGGCTACTTCGGAATTCTCTCTTAATGTTATTGATCTTAGATACTGGTGTGCTCGAGCTCGTCAGGAGATTGAAAAACAGGATCAAATTTCTTTTGAACATATTTTCAGATGTCACAACGCTCAAGCTGATCAGCTATCAAAAGAAGCTTTTGTTGGTCCTGTTGGGGTTCTTTTTTGGGAAGAATGGATGGATACCTGTCTGCTAGACAAGGGTAATTTATATTTCTTTTAAGGAATTTTGTAATCCTGGGAAGGTGAACAGTTTTGTTTTGTAATCCTTCTCTTTTTTGGGCGATTATATTCATGTATAAGGGTCTTGAGGAAGATCATGGGATACTAGATCTAACTTTTGGATATCTTGGACTAAGTTATCCTTTCTATCTTTGTACTATTTGATTCAAAAGAATAGCAATAGTACGATTTTTTTCTGCTGGAAAAAATTAACTAGATAAGGACAAATATAGTAATAATAGTAATCATTAGGTAGTGGGCATTAAATTTGTTTATATGGATGTATTAATTAATTAGTTGATACAAGCATGGAATATTGATGAAGGCTCCATACAATTTAGTGGAATACTGGTGTTTAATGGGTGAGATTTAACCATATAGTATTGATAGTTGAGAAAAATTAAAGAAAAAATTATACAAAAACACTTTTTATATGGGGAAGATGTGTAATGGAACATGCATAAAAATTACTAATAATTTAAATTTGACTACAAATTTGGCATAAAAAAGACTAATAATTTAAATTTGGCTATAAATTTAGGATAAAAAAGACTAATAATTTAAATTTGGCTATATTAATAGAATAATTAGTTAATGGACATTAAATTTGATTATATCAATGTAATAATTAATTCGTTGATAGGACATAGAATATTTATGATGGCTACATGATTTTAGCCTATAAACTATACATGTTGTGTTTAATTGATCAATTTGAAAAAAAACTAATGCTTTCTCACCTAGAGGATGGGGGAGATGATGATTATTATTATGATCTACATCCCAAGTGGGGGAGAAGTGTCTATATGTCCCATAAAAATAAATAAATAATAAAATAAGAATGAATTCATCATTGTGTTTTAGTATAGTGGAGCCCAAGTGGGGGAAATTTTTTGTTTGTCCCATTAAAAAATTTAAAAAATAAAAGAGAAGAATGTATGCATCAGTGTGTTGTAGCACAGTGGTGAGAGGGTTGTTTGTTGTAGTTTAGTGGTGAAAGGTTTGCAGATTTGATTCCTCTCAATGCTTTGTACAACCAGAGTTAGATGGGTCTATACTAGGGGTGATCATTTGATTTTAAAGTAACTGATAGACACCAAGTTGTTATATGAGACCTCTTTGATCCAACTAAAATTATATATAAAAAAATGACCTCAATAAAAATAGAAATAGAAAAAAATGGGTTTGTAATTGGATAAACTCAACCTCTTTGAGAAATTCTTCCACAAATTGTTTAAGCCCAATCTTGAATTTTTGAAAAAAAATCAATGAATAAATGAAATAATTAGTTAGTTGACATTAAATTTGATTATATTAAAGTAATAATTAAGTAGTTGGTAGAGTATGGAATATGTATGAAAGATCCATAAGTTTGGCCCAAATATTTATACAAAAAACATGTAAGTTTTTTATTCCATTTAAGTGTATAATATTAATAGCTAAGAAAAGATGAGGGGTAATTGGGTGAAAGGTGCATGTGTGGAAAGACATTTTTTCAAGTTAGGTTGAGCCTAGTCCAGGGCATGCCCCAATGTTGGATGAAAGAATGATATTCCCATAATTAGGATGCTTCCACTAGGTTTGTACAAGGCTTGATCCATCTCGGATGTCTCTTGGGGAAGTGAAATTATCCCCCATAAGTGGCTCCCACCCTTGACCCCTCCCCATGAGATTTGAACCCAAGACCTGATGGAGAATAAACCCCACACAATCCAATTGAGCTAAACCTCATGGGTAGATGTGGAAAAGACATTATGTAAATGTGCATAAAAAGAACTTTATGTGTTGTTGTTGATGATGGGGGTTGTGGTGGTGGTGGTCGCCGTTATTAACATTCACCAAGACCAAATTTGGTTTATTTGACCTATTGTCATACAACTTAGTAGCCTTGATATTGCAAGGATTAATCAGCTACTAAACTGGTGGAACCTTAGGAAAATACCCATAAGTGTCACATGGGTAATGTCCTCTCTCAATTCCACCAAGCTAGACCTAAACTAACCACAAGAGGTGTCAAGATTTTTCAAGTACCTGCCAGTTAAAACCAGCTTTCCATGATACTTGCTAGATCTATTTCTAAGAGACATGGTGCCTTGGAAATTAATAAAGGGCTCAAAATATGGTTCCCTGTGGGGAAATGCTAAGGAATTTAAGTTCTATGGATTGAAATGGCCCTTAAGCACGAAAAGAGTAACTAAGAATATCTAAAACAACACCAAGCTACTCTTAAAATGGATTAGTTACAGTAAAATGACTAGGGCCCAAGGGTAAATGGTTGGACCTCAAGGCTTGAATAGTAAAGAATAGAGGTTTGCCACAATTGATTTTAAAGTGCCTAGAGTTTAAGCATACATGTCACTAAGCATCTTTAGGTGATGAGTTTTAAAAGTTACCAACATTGATTTTAATTCGGATCTTGGGTAATGTTAAGTTTAAAGTGAGTTTAAATCTTAGATCCAAAGGTAATGAGTGTATTTAGGGTGCTAGTGATAGTTTAAGATGACTCAACACATAAACAGCTTGTTGGTTTTAAGATATTATATTTAGGAAATAAATAACGACAAGCAAATAACACGCACTAAGTCACACTAACTCTAAATAAACACTTACTAAGCTAAATTTTATGCAAGAATGATTCTCATGTGCCTTTGTCATAGGGTTTTGATATTGATTAACTCAAATTTGCATGCAAATATTCCTTTAGATGTATTTCCTAGGATGCATGCTATTTTGACCCAACAAATGTGAATTATTTCATAGTGCCAAAACAAACTAACAATACTGTGTTTGGATTGATGGAGAATTAAGGCTACAAGATAAATATGACCAATGCCTTGATGTTGGGCAGGGGAGTTGATTTAGCCTTCCTAGTAATTGAGATGCAAATGATATTTGATCTTGGTGAAGCCTCTCAACAATCAACCAAGTTAATATAGTTGAGGTGCTCCCTTAGATCCAAATGCCCCTCTAACCTGCAAACTAAGAAAGTGTTAGTGAATGGAACTGAAGATTGTAAATCCCAAACCCTGCAACCAATCTAGCAAACAAATTAGAATAAGATGTATGAATAGCAAGAAATAGAACCTAATAAATGAGACAAATGCAATAAAATTCTAAGCAAAATTCCTCACCAAACCCCAAAATCAACTTGCACAGTTGTAGAAATCAGATTCATAAATCCCTAAAAAAAAGCAATTTTACCTCAAGATATATCCACTACTATTAATACATCAAAGATGAAACCAAGATCCAAAATCCATCTACTCACAACACAAGAAACACCATGGAAAAGTTTTAGAACTCAGAACTATCTTGTATTGTTGTAGTAAAACCATCTCCCATACAAAATGAGGCTCAATCTCTTTTAAAATATGAACATAGATAAAAATCATTAACTCTAAAATTATTGAGGGATGAGATATTCATCTGAGTCTCACACTTTACGTCAATGGCTTAGATTAAAACATTATTTGTTGAGTTTATAAGATTGAAAAATCACCCCGTTAGAGAGTGGAGCACTTATCCAAATGGGCACGTGTGGGGCCAAAAAATTTTGAGATAAAACATCAATTGTTGAACATGATGACGGCATCTTTGTTGATTTATTGGTTGAATTTGATGGTTGAGTGCAAAAATAATTAGATGAAAATAAGAAGTGTACCCACTAGGAGAGAGAGAGTGCCCCCTTTGATGAGAGTTTTCTAGATGGGGTCCCAAATAATGTGGAAATCACCAAGTAATAGTTGATTTTTCATTACAATCACATTTGAATAAGACCCACTTCAATATTTTCTCAATTGCATTCCGTGTTTCCATTTTAATGATACTTGGGCAATTTTTAAATCAAACCATAGAAGTTTAATTAATAATCATCTATTAATTGGATTTTGATCAATACATGAGACAAACACTTGGAATTTGACTTGGATGAATTCAATGATGATTTACTAATCAATATGAATCCATACCATGCCAAAAACTAATATGAAATCTTCATTTCTTTGATGTTCCAAATTATTAAACTAAGACTTTGGTTTTTTTTTAACTGGAAGCTTAGGAAAAACCATTAATTGATGCCTATTAGTCCATATGAGATGCAAAACAAATTTGGGAGAATAAAATTGGCTTACAAAGGCTTGAGAATGATGAATGATGATGAAATATGAACATATATTGTTGGCTGGTCCTATTGACCAAGTCAAA
Organism: Larix kaempferi; assembly: GCA_027924585.1. Taxonomy (NCBI): domain Eukaryota; kingdom Viridiplantae; phylum Streptophyta; class Pinopsida; order Pinales; family Pinaceae; genus Larix; species Larix kaempferi. Next base: position 17,188,741 of record BSBM01000600.1, read on the forward strand.
CGCCCTCTTGACCAAGTCAAAAAGTTGAAAAAGTTAACTTTGGTCAAAGTTGGACAAACTTGTCCAATAAATAAATGGACCTTTCTAATGCCTTTGGGAAGAAAAATAACATCTTAAATGTCTTGAATTGATAATGAACTGGAGTTACAATACTCATATATATTAGTTGTCCAAGTGAATCAATGCATAAATTCAAGCATAGAAAATTATGCATAAGTTAGTACAAAGCATGAGGTTAGTGTTTTACAAACATACCATCATCTAACCAATGTCAAGAACATTACGGAGACTATTTCTCCTTTGGGTGAAGTAGGTGAAAAATTCCAAAAGGTAGTCAAGTGGAAAATTGGTCAAAGGTGACTAATTGACTCAAGATAGAGGATAAGGGGAAACTATGTGATCTTCACCAATTAGGAAAACACTAGGGAATGTGTCTCACAAATGGGTGTTGCATAATCAGGTACTACTCCATTTGACCTTATAAAGCACCCCCATTTTATTATTTTGTTTGTTTCCCTTTTCTTTATTTTTCATCTTTGGATCTCTTTCTGTTTGCACTCTTTCTTTCTTTCTTTATTTTATATCTCTTTCTTTTTCTCTTTTATTTTCTTTTATCTTTTAGTTGGATAATGGCTGAAAGGTACTAGACCTTACCAGTGATGACACTTATCCCTGCTACCAACAACAATGCTTAGGCCCAACGGAGTTGTCACAGTAATGCTTGGTTAGAGAAAATAGATAGTTCATATTGGTTCAAGGAGAACCTACCATTCCAACCACTAACCAAGTTCAAATATAAGGAGACTTGTCTCAAGTCTAAGGAGAAGCAATGATCAAAGGAAAATTTCTCTGCTTGATGAAAGTTAGTTCTAGGGGTCTACATGTGAACTTCCTATATTGTCGGGACAATCATTGCAACACAAACCATCCTAAGACATAAGGGAAGCTAGGGAGACCTTCATGGTGAAGGGGTCACAAAGGGGAATTCAAGAGTCAATATGTCAATATCTAGCCAATGGGATTTAGCCAATGACATGTGCATAAAAAATTAAAATCTTCTAAGTACTAGACTATGGAACATCTCTACTAACTATGCTTATCATAATAAACTATTGTAAGTAACATGTACAAAACCTAGTACAATCATCGATAAAAACCACCAATCCATAAATACATATCCTCAAGGCATGAAATGGAAAAATATCATATATGGAATGGCTTCATCACAAGGAAAATCATGGAAACCACTCGTAGCAACTTAGCAAAAGATGACATATGCTCTCTGACTATTGAATCTCAGCTTGATCTTTGAAGCAAAAATATGGGGAAAAGTCCATAATAAGGCCTTAAAAAGGTAAGAAATCACTTTATTTTCTTTAGAATTTTATTGATGTCCTTGAAAATATTTAAGAGAAGAATTATTATTTTACCATAGTTGTGATGAGGTAATAGGATAGGAAGGTTAGTATTGTAACCAATATTTTGAAATTGCGATCTAATTTAGGTGTACTCAACGCATTCTAAGAGAGTGATTTTCATCTTCAACCCTCTAAGTGTCACAAAGATGACAAATTCTTTCATCCCACAACTTATTTCACTATGGATCTCATGAGAGTTTGTTCTTGTTTTAGCAATATTGGTTTTCTTCTTTACACTAGTTAAAACAAAGACATACTTTTGATCTTATGGATTAGGGTTGATCACCTCCTTATGGTATCTCAATTTTCTCTTATCCTCTAATTTGTTATTGTACCACAAATTCTACTTAAATTTGGATGCAATATTATTTTTAATACTCTCACCATTTTGTAGAGTGGCCTTTTCTTCAATTCTCTAATTATTTATCCAAGACTTGGCATATTGATGCCAACCTTGTTCGAGTCACAAGTGGTTTTGATTAGAGTTTGAAGAAATATTAGGAAGACTCGTGTCTCCAATGTTGTTTATCTTGTTCTTGTACATTAGGGACCTATCCATATCCATGTTCCCAATGGGGGAAAGAAACACGTTTATGGGGAGGGTAGGGTAGGGAGTATTTTTTTAATTTTGAGATTAGAAGTTACAAAATGCTTATGTATTTTCTTTATAATTTTCCATGGTTCTATAGACATGTTGAAAGCCCAAAATTCTCATTCATATAAGATAACAAGAGTGACAAAAGCCTCAAAGCAGAGTTTCTTATTATCCAAAATTCAAAGGTATAGTAATTTGCAATTGTTTCAAGCCTATAACAAGATTTCCACCCTCAATTTATCATTTTCTCAATGCTTTAGTTCCAGTTAAGCTTGTGATGAAGATTGATTTTGATATATTTGTATGATGCCACTTCCAACAAACTATTGTTGACATACATGGCCTTAGCATAAGTTATATTTTTGGATTGCATTATCATAACCTTTTTTTGTTATTTTTAATGGGCATACTCATACTAGAGAAAAAATCCTTGAGAATTTTTAGTTGCTTATCGAGATCATAGGGACTCCAATCCATAAGAAAAATATAATCAGTGTAAAGAAAAAGGATGAAGACTATACCAACTAGAGTCATGCTGACACAACTTATTTCCTCCAAGCAACCCTCTAACCTATCAATCTATACATCAAAACGGGTAGGGGATAAGGGACAAACTTGCTTAACTACCATATTATAATTAATTTCTTTTGACCACACCTTAGTGTTCATAAACATGGAAATAACATTCTCATAAAACCTTATCATGGTATCTCTAAACTTGAAGGGAACTTTTATATCTTCTAATATAATCCAAAGTTTAGTTATGTGCACTGTGTCAAATGATTTTCTAAAGTCAACAAAGCAACACAAAAATTGGTTTTATTACTATGATTGTAACATCCTGATTTTGACCCTATTGCATTAAAATTGTAAATGATGTAAATATCGTTATTAAATCATGGTGAGGAGCTCAAGGCCAAGGCCCCGCCATTGATTTATCATTTTATGTATCGGAAATTAAAAATCGGTGCATATGGTTCTCGTGCTAGCCACGCACAATAGAAATTAAGACATCATGTAAATATGAATTTTATACCCACAACTATCTATGCAATGCAAGAAGAAATGGGGGCATGATTTTTACAAGGAATAGGGAGGGAAATTATTCAAACCCTTGAGCCAATAGTGTCAATGAGAAAACCCATAAACCCTCAACTACCCATTTTGACTTATGCACCCAATCATTTAATTCTTCCAAGAGTTGGTTGAGGTAGTTAATGCCTTGGGAATCGAGAGGTATGGCAGCCAATTTTGTGTATGGGCAAGCCATCAATTTTTGAAATCGTATTTTGCTCCTTGGGAAAGAAAACACCCACAAAATTGTGCCCAATACATTCTTCACCCATGGTCTTTGCTTCCTCACGCAATCTGAGCTAGCTGGGGCGTTTTCCTTCACGTTTTCCATCATTTTCCTTCATTTTCCATAGCTGGGAACTATTTTTTTTTGTTGCACAATGGCTAGGAGGAAGAGAGTCACAACTCGGGGTTTATAGAGGCTGTTTTTGCCCCTTGAATGCCCATAAACGTTTTCTGATTTTCTCGCCCAGGGTTGTTTCCCCATCCAACATTTCGTTTTTGGTTTCCCACAATTTCTGAAACTAAAGGAAACCCCATCTTGGGCATCCCACAGTCAAAACATTTTCCTCATGCCCAACACTCATGTTTTGTTGTTATGTGCACCCTGGTTTTGAGTTGGATTTCTGAGTAAAAAGCTAGGAGTGGAAGAGGATTGGAACTGGCTTGATAAACCTAGTGAAGAGAGTAATCTCACAGAAAGATTAAAAGGGATGGCTACTCTTCTATGCACACCTTGAAGAGCACTAGAATGGAAGGTATGGCCTGAGGGACTGTGTAGCAGTGAAGGGAATACTTTCATTGTTGGGTGTGTAGGTATTGTGGAGACCATGCTAGATAGATCTTGCAGAGGTATCCATAGCTCTAGGGTTGAGCTCACTCGCTTAGCAATTCTTCCTTTCCATTGCCTTGGCAATCTGATAAACGTAATTGTGGATTGGCTTGGCTGATTTTTGTGTATATTTGGCTATGTGTGAGTCTGTTGTTCCCTTTTTCCTTCTAGAAATCATGCCCGGCTCGAGGGTGGCAGTTGTGTTTAAATATTGATGAGCACAGATGGCCTATGGTTGGGTGGAACGTTGCAGTTGCATAGCCAGTTTCTCAGGACTACTTTGTTTTAAGATCAGAACTCTCTTGTGTTAATTCTATAATGTATTTATTTGATGACTATCATGAATATCTTGAATGCATGCTATATGTGTAGTTGAATTTACTTATGTTTTGTTTCTTACATTTATACATGTGCATATGTCTTTTTATTTTCAATGAATTTTCTTAATGATCATGAGGCTAGATGCCCAAACTTAGCATCATGTTCTCTCCATCGCACTAGATCGATGAGAGGGGACGTGACAATGATACTTTTTTATAATGATCCTAAACATAACCTAGGGATGCAAGTGTAGGGAGGGTCATTTGTTATCCTAGTATAAATGCAATGTTAACCTATGAATGGGGTTTAGGAAAAGAAACCAACAATCAAACAGAACATCGTGATCTCTACCTTGGATTAGATCACATTGTTTCCATAGAGATTCAAAAGGTTGTCATTATAGGAGATTCCCTTTTTTAATTTCTCAAGTCCAAAAACAAGTGGAATTAGAGGACAAGATAGTCGAGAGGCTTCATAAGTGTATCATTAATCTTCTCCAACACATCCCATACTCCAAATTGATGCATATACGACAAGATAATAATAAGAGGGCTGATACACTAGCAAACAAAGCTTCATTGTTGGAAAAAGGGAAATTATTGCAAAATGGCGGCCAAAAAACATCACATTGGCTCCCCTAAGGATTAATATGCATTGTTATCAAGTTCACCTGGTCCATAGAACAATTTTCAATCATAATTAATGGAATCCACTACCATAAATGTAGATCATCATTGTTTCATTCCCCAAGGAAATGTCATAAGGCATCACATGCCTTCAAGCATGGGAGACCTCTCTGAAAGCTCAACCATAAGTCAATTACATCAACAAGGTGGTAATATGCCACCCCTCTCTCTGTACGTCGATGTGTTTGGGACAAAGACTTGAAACCATATCCCAATTAAGTTTATGAAATTTGCATAGGGAAACAACCACTACAAAGAGAACACCCTTTAGCAGAAGTTATAGCGAAAGCCCCTAAAAAGATCCCAAATATCCGTTTATAGTGGAGGTCTCTAGCGAAGGAAAGAGGGCAAAGGTTTTAGTGTATTTTTTTATCGATGCTTCTGTAAACTTAAAATGCACCATTGTGGTTAAAGTGTGGGTGCACCAGTGCGGAGAAAAACTTAATGCACCAGTCACAAAAATCCCAATTCAATACGAGAAAAAATGTTGTTATATTAAAAAAATATGTGATGAACCTGCAATAATTAATTAATGCAAATACACGAGATATCAGAAATAATAGAACTCAGAATCACTTTTATATTGATCACAGGCCACTTCGAGGGGGCAACCTCCTTTGAGCAAGCTCAATACAATTAACTTCACGGTGCCTTCAATGACCTCAACACACACTTATATACTAAGTCTATGCCCAATACTATGAGTCAAAACCATGGGACATATAATACTACGGGATGACTTACAAAGCATATGCATCCAATACTATGGGTCAATACTATGGGATAATATAAACTATGGATCAACAAATACTACGGGACGACTTACAAAGCATATGCGTCCAACAACAATATACTAACATAGTAAAGAGAAGGGTTGGCATAGGTTCCTAACATCCCCTCTCCCTTAGAAAAAGCTTTGTCCTCAAAGCTTTGGTTGGAGAAATCGCTACAGAATCTGAAGGAGTGGTTCCCCGGTAGCATCCTCAGGTTGCATTTCGGGCCACTGACGCCTTTGGAGTGTCAAGAAGGATTGCTTGGAAGGCTGTAGATGAAGAAGAACCCTGTCAGCTACGTGGAAAATGTACTCAGAACAGTGTTGATCGGCTTGTTGTTTCAGGTGAATTCTGACCATGTGAAGATTGTCCTGCAGAATGAGAAGAATCTGATCGTGGTTTCGAAGAACCGAGTCAATTTCCTGAGCAGGGGGGCTGCTAAGGGTGTATGGAAGAAGAACTGGCAGTGTTTTTCCATAGACTGCTTCATATGGTGTCCTTTGAGATGTGGTATTGTACCACCAGAGCACTGCTAGGAAATCCATAGAAATATTTGGCCAAAGCTGTGTAGGGTTGGGCAAGGGTTTGAGCAATCCTGAAAGGAGTTTCATTTCACCCTTGTTGACTTGGAAAGTATCATCATCAGCCACCATCTGTTGAATTGTCATTTTTAGTCCCTGCCAAAAGAAGTTACATTGTTCCCGGTCATACATTTTGCAGAACCTAGAGTGCCCTGTTGATGAAGAAGCATGGAGTTCATAGAAGAGATAGCCCTATTGAACATATTGCAACCAATTTGGAACAAGCAGAGAAAGAGCTGTAAGAGAAACTGGGTCATCAATTGTGCGAGAAGGAGCATCTTCCACCATATTGTCCTTACCCTTCTTGTAAGTGATCACATAGGGATAACCCATGAGTTGGATAACCCATTTCAGGTGGGTTGAGGAGGAGACCCATTGTTCCAGAAAATTTTCCAGACTCTGGAGATCAGTCTTGATGCAGAAATAATTCCCTAATAGGTATGGCTGCCACTTCTGTACTGCATGCAAAATAGCCATCATTTCCTGCTGAGAGGTAGATGTGGCTAAATTCTTACCGGAAAGGTCTCTTGAAGGCAGCAAGCGCATTGGTTCAGCAAATATACCTGCATATCTATCCAAGGAAGTAGTGGAGACTGTTGATGGGTGCATCTGAATGGAATTGAGCTGAGCGATGACACCATGTGAATTCTTCTTGAGGATTTTTTCCAGGCGATGTGAACTGATGATGCAGAGAGACCCTGCTTGTAAGCCCATAAATTTGTGTTGTGCCCCATTGACTTTAAATTGCATCCAAAGTTCAGCAAAATCCCATAAGATGGGGCCAAGTGTGTGTAACCATTGAACGCCCAAAACCACATCACATCCGCCTAAGGACAAGGAAAACATGTCAGAGCATAGGTTATAATATTCCATAGAGATACGCACATTGTGACACTTCCCCTTGCAAGGTAAGGTGCCCCCATTGGCAACCATGACTTCAAAGTTGGAGCAAGGATGGGAAAAACAATCAGCCTATTTGGCAATCCGAGGGTCAATGAAGTTATGAGTGCTACCAGAATCAATGAGTATGGTGAGAGGGAGCTTCTTGAAGTATCCCCTGACCCGCATTGTTTGTGGGGTGGTGATGCTAGTTACAGCATGGAGAGAGATCTCAAGTGGGTCGTCCTGAGATGGGGTGTCAACAGGCAGGTGTTGAATGTCGACCTGATCATCTACTGTATCTTTATCTTCTTCACCAAGTTCTAAGGCAGGCGGAGAATCCACATCCAAGAGATAGAGCTTTTGTTGAACACATCTATGTCCCCGAGTGAATTTATCATCACAATTATAGCAAAGCCCTTTTTCTCGGCGTGCCTGCATTTCTATTTCAGACAAATGCTTGATAGGAGTTGGTTGAGGAGCAAGCATGATGGGAGGTCATTGGGAACCCATATTTCTGAAGGGAACAAAGGTGGGTTTGGAGTGTTGTTGAGCTATGATCTTGTCCTCGGCTAGCTTAGCCAACCCTAGGACTTCCATCATTGTGTTGGGACAAAACATTTTGACCTCTGAGCGGATTTCATCCTTAAGACCACTGATAAAACAACTCCTGTAGAATTCATCAAACAATCCTTCTGTGTGATTGGCCAATTTCTCAAATTCTGTCTGATACTCTCTCACTATGCCAATTTGGTGAAGTTTAGTGAGTGCTCCTGTGAAATCATCAAAAGCACTAGGACCAAATCGTGGCAAAATGAGTTGGCAAAAATCTGTCCAGTTTGGCTCGAGATGAGCTTTGATGTACCAACAGTACCATTGAAGGGATTCCTGTTCCAAATGAAAGGATGCAAGTGGAACTTTCTGGGCATCAGAAGTATTATGCAGACTGAAATATTTTTCTGCTCGATATATCCATCCTGTCGAATCAATACCATTGAAGCGAGGAAAATCAAGCTTCGGCCCACAAAAATTGCTGGAAGAAGAGAACCCATTGGCTGCAAAAGATTCTGGCTGTCTGGTATTTTTCGTGGCTGAATGCTGAAGATGGAGGCTGAGAAATTTTTCATCCAAATCTTGGAGTTTGGTTTGGATGGCTGCAAGTGCTTCCTCCATGGTGTGTGCTCCTACACGGGTGACAACCATAACCAGGATTTTTTTTTTTTTTGGTGGAATGGGTAGAAAAACACAAACAGAAGCTGATTTAGTAAAGTGAAATTTGGATTGGGGAAACAATCTGATGGGGAATTGGGTTTGACTAGATTTTGGACACTGTCGAAAGGACAAGAAAGCAAAAAGGGGGATTTCAGAAGCAGGGTGATAGAATGAGAAAATTTGACAGAGAGGGACAAAAAAGCAGAATTCAGAAAGGAACTCTGTGGTTAAATTTGAAGGTGATTGGGTGAAATCTGAGGAAGTTATGGAAAACCCTAAAAATAGACAAATGTGGGATTTTGGGCTTTGGGAAGGGGAATTGGGGATAGGATCCTCAGGAATGAAAGATGCATAATGGGATGATAGGGGTTCCCTGAAAATTTCAAGGGAAACAGAGTGAAAACAAGGGAGATATGGAGAAAAAACTGAATTTTATACTTTTCATAAATGGATTGGCAACAGCGGCGCAACGGCGCGGAAGGGATCGAAAACGGCTGGATCTGAAACGACGACTGGATCTGAAACAACTTTCAGAATAGATCTAAAATGGCTGGATCTGGAGCGGAAGTGATCGGCAACAGTTCAACTGAAAATAGATATGGACCCCAGGTATGTACGGCTTCCTAACAGTTCAGGTGTTTCACTCGGCCACCAATGCTGTCTGACGGCTTGCGTATTGGGGAAGTACCCCTCACTCCACAGCTCAGGTAAAACTAATAACCGCTTTGCCACAAACGACAGCTCTTGGTTTACCTCACGGGTGGGAGCTAGTCAATCAGGTAGGGGTCGTGGCCCTTTTCGCTGGCAGGTCCTCTCAATGGGCCAGCTACTTTGGGGTTCCTGTGGTACTCCTCACAATGCGTTTTAGGGCTTATTCCCAAGTACTTCCCACAGTTAAGCGGATAGGGATTATTCCCAAATCCGAAGCTGCAACAAATGTGAAAAAAAAATTTGGCAAAAATTCCACCCAACGAGCCCAAGAAAGTGCTCTGATACTAGATGTGATGAACCTACAATAATTAATTAATGCAAATACACGAGATATCAGAAATAATAGAACTCAGAATCACTTTTATATTGATCACGGGCCACTTCGAGGGGGCAACCTCCTTTGAGCAAGCTTAATACAATTAACTTCACGGTGCCTTCAATGACCTCAACACACACTTATATACTAAGTCTATGCCCAATAGTATGAGTCAAAACCATGGGACATATAATACTACGGGACGACTTACAAAGCATATGCGTCCAATACTATGGGCTAATATAAACTACGGATCAACAAATACTAAGGACGACTTACAAAGCATATGTGTCCAACAACAATATACTAACATAGTAAAGAGAAGGGTTGACATAGGTTCCTAACAAATAGTGGCGTCGGTGCGTTCACCACAAGGAAAATACAAGTGCATACATAAATTGAATGCACTGTAGCTAGCCCAAAAACCCATAGGACAAGAAAAATATATTTTTAAAAAACAAAATAACATAAACGGTGTGTTAGATACTGATATACGCACCGGACTCACCAGTGTGGAGAAAATACTAATGCACCAGCCACGAAAAATCCCATTTCAATACGAGAAAAAATGTTTTTATATTAAAAAAATAGGAATGATAATGTGTTCACCACATGGAACACACCAGTGCATACATAAATTTCACGCACTATAGTTGGCCCAAAAACCAATAGTCTAAGAATAATATTTTTTTTTTAAAGAACATAAATGGTGAGCTAGATACTTATGTAAGCACCGATGTGTTATGTGTATTAAAGCATCGAATTGAGTAAATTTATAAAAAAAAGTGCGTAAGCAATTTTTATATTTTTCTATAACGTAACAATGTGTTTGTATTATTATGAAGCATCGGTGATCCATATACAAGAACAGCCCAGTGTGTCCTAGTGTCAAGTGCACCGAAGAAGGGTTAAATAAAAATAATAATTACCAGTTGAACTATTCATTTTTGCCATTCTACAGTTCTCTTCAACTCTCAAGCATCGGTGCCATCTTTGCGTCCCTAAAGCACATTGCCATCAGTTCTCCTCTTATATGCATTTCTCCTGTCCATTTCCTAGTACATGATTTTTGAATTTTGCTAAATGGAGGAAAAAATTCATTGTTTGGACTATGTGGACCATGCCTCCCCGACTATAAAATGTCCAGGTAATCTCTTTGTTTTCTTCTAACTTAAACTTTTAGCGGATTAAAATTTGAAATTAAGCTTAAATTTTCACTGTTTTTTTTTTAAATTAAAAATTTTGTGCGGTGCGTTCGTTGGCTTCGGCTCGCACCGCTCCTCAGTACACACTATAAAATTACAAGGTGCAAAGTTGTTGGTGCACTAATGATAGTTGAACGTAGCACATCGTTTGACGGTGCTCTATATTAGAGATCACCGACACAAATAAATTAAAAAAAAAAGTATATAACAATATGGTGCGTGCATGGTATATAGCACACTAGCGCCATTTAATTTAAAATTATAAATCGTAAAAAACAGTGCTTCAATTTATTTCAACACACCAATGCATTCAAAGCATCACATTACAACCAATGCTCCCACCACCGATAAACCAACCACACCATAGAATGGTGTGCTCAATTATAGAGCACCGCCACATTGTTACAAAGGCAAAATTCCTATGGCTTGGGGTAGAACAACAACAGACAGGTGACACCAGAAATCAACTCAATTCTCAAGTATGCTATATAAATATAAAATTCCAACAATAAAAGAATAACACCCTTACCTCAACCAGATGTTCGAAGAAGACCACCGTTGAGCTCACACTTCAATGCTCCTTACTTACAACTTGTCATCGACAACCAAGATATACAAGCATATAAAATGTATATAATCTAGCATAGACCATTAATATATTAAACAAATATACCCAATGAGAATAACATAAACATTTGCAACATGAATTGGACGAGAAAAGAGTATTTATATTAATATAATGAACAAAAGTACACAGTCACAACTTTCTATCGGCAACTTGTCAAAACCAAGAAACTAAGTTCCTCCACCACTTCAATCCTCCATGCAATGGAAAGCTCACACGTATAAGGAGTAAATGGGTTCCTCCTTCACAAGATAGGGAAGAGCTTGTGAGATGAACACAAAAGAGTTCAAACTAACAAGGATAAATGGATGCATACTCAAGGCAATGGTAATGGGGAAAATTTCCTCCAGAGTTTACTTTCTCTCTAATTTCTCCTCCCTCAAATGCTCCACAATGTCTCAATATATAACCCTCGAAGGAGATGGAGGGTCGAATCGGAGCGTTTTCCAGCATATGGAAGGCCAAGGATGAAAATGGCCATTAGTTGGAAAGGAAAAGCCGAAATATTTTTAATTTTGAGCATGAAACCCGATTTACGCGATTTGTAATGGAGCGGCCTGCGTATACGCATGTTGTAGTGTTGGTGACCTGCATACATCAACAAAAATGTGATTTTTAGGGGTTTTACTGAGCAAGAGGGGTAATATGGGTCTGTAGAGGGAGATGGTAGGCCATCAAGGCATGTTGCATAGAGTGTGGCAAATCATAATATAACACACAATAAATTAAAAAATGTATATAGAAATCCAGTGCATTCATTGTGAATAGTGCACCAGCCATTTTAATTTAAAATTATAAATGATAAAATCGGTGCTTTAATTTATATCAATGCACAGGTGTGTTCAATGCCTCACACTGCAACCAGTTCTCTCACTACCATTAAACCAACCACATCGGAAAATGGTGCACTCTATTATAGAGCACCACCATATATAAATTAAAAAACTCATATAACAATCTGGTGCGTTCATCGTATATAACGTTTTGGAACCATTTGATTTAAAATTAAAAATCTCAAAAGTGTTGTAATTTATATCCACACACCAGTGTGTTCAACTCCTTGCACTACAAAAATTGTGCCCATAACCGATAAACATACTGCACTGTACAATAGTGTGCTCAATTATAGAGCATCACCACATATAAATTTAAAAAATAAATAAATAACAATCTAGTGCATTCATGGTATATAGTGCACCAATGCACTATATTACATGAGGCACACAGATACATGTGCACCATTTTAATTGTTATCACAATGAATCCTCGTGGTGCACTACTTTATCTAAGCACACCATACAATATTAATTAAAAATTAAAAATTTTATTTTAGTGCATTACTTTTGCAGCGCACCAATGCATTGTATTCTTTGTCACACACTGTGTCAATGTTAGTCATGTTATGAACGCACCAGTGATTTTTATGTATACAGTGCACCATGTCATCTTTTATTACAAACAAGTAGGGTAAGCAGTGTGCAACATATAGGCGGTGCAGCATTGATGGTTTGTATGTACTAATATGCACCAGTTGTAATGTTGCACTATGTTTCAAGTGCACTGAGTCGGAAAGTCAGGTGTTTTTAGAAGAAAAAAAATAGTATTTCTTATTTCTAAATAAAATTCATTTAATAAAGAAATGTATGTTTAATATAATAGACTGATGTATTTTATATGTTAATCAGAGATGTCAATGTATAGAGAAACACCAGCAACAACAACAACACGTTGACCATTACGACAACTCGTAGGAACCGATAAACTAAGTTCCTCCACCTAGGCCTCCACCACTTCAATCCTCCATGCAATGGAAATCTCACAAGTTTAAGGAGTAAATGGGTTCCTCCTTCACAAGATAGGGAAGAGCTTGGGAGATTAACACAAAAGAGTTCAAACTAACAAGGATAAAGGGATGCAGACTCCAGGAAATGGCAATGGGGAAAAACTCCTCCAGAGTGTACTTGCTCTCTAATTTATCCTCCCTCATATGCTCCACAATGGCTCAATATATAACCCTCAAAGGAGCTAGAGGGTTGAATCAGAGCGTTTTCCAACATATGGAAGGCCAAGGATGAAAATGGTCGTTACTTAGGAAGGAAAACCCAAAATATTTTTAATTTTGAGCATGAAACCTGATGTACGTGAACTCTAATGGATCATCCTGCGTATACGCATGTTGTAGTGCTGGTGACCCATGTGATTTTTAGGGGTTTTACTGAGCAAGAGGGGTAATATGGGTCTGCAAAGGGACATGGTAGGCCATCAAAGCATGTTGCATAGAGTGTAGAAAATCACGCTATAACACACATATAAATTAAAAAATGTATATAACAATCCAGTGCATTCATTGTGAACAACGCACCAGTCATTTTAGTTTAAAAGTATAAATCATAAAATCGATGCTTTAATTTATATCAATGCACCGGTGTGTTCAATGCCTCGCACTGCAACCAGTTCTCTCACTATCGTTAAACCAACCGCACCGGAAAACGGTGCACTCAATTATAGAGCACCACCACATATAAATTAAAAAATTCATATAACAATCTGGTGTGTTCATCGTATATAACTCACCAGAGCCATTTAATTTAAAATTAAAAATCTCAAAATAGTGTTGTAATTTATATCCACACACCAGTGCATTCAACTCCTTGCACTACAACAATTGTGCCCACAACCGATAAACATACCACACCATACAACAGTGCGCTCAATTATAGAGCACCGCCACATATAAATTTAAAAAATAAATAAATAACAATCGGGTGCATTCATGGTATATAGCACACCAGCGCACTATATTACATGAGGCACATGGATACATGTGCACCATTTTAATTATTATCACAATGTATCCTCACGGTGCACTACTTTATCTAACCACACCAAACAATATTAATTAAAAATTAAAATTTTTATTTTGGTGCATTACTTTTACAGTGCACCAGTGCATTGTATTCTTCATTACACACTGTATTGGTGTTAGTCATGCTATTAACGCACCAGTTCTTTTTATGTATACAGTGCACCGTGTCGATTTTTATTACAAACACGTAGTGTAAGCAGTGTGCAACATATAGTTGGTGCACCGTTGACGGTTTGTATGTACTAATACACACTAGTTGTAGTGTTGGACTATTTTTCAAGTGCACCAAGTTGGAAATTCAGGTGTTTTTAGAAAAAAAAAATATAGTATTTATTATTTCTAAATAAAATTCTCATTTAATAAAAAAAATGTATGTTTAATATAATAAACTAGTGTATTTTATATGTTAATCATAGATGTCAATGTAGAGAGAAACACCAGCAACAACAACACGTTGACCATTACAATGTTCAATGGTTGTGGGAGGATCGAGAGAGGGAGAAGGATTTATACCCTTGCCCCATTACTACACAGACATGAGGCCTCTTTAGGGAAGTAGGAATCATCAATTTCTATGAGGAGGCTACATCCCTAAAAGGGAACTCGGCATTTTTTATGCAGTTGATTTATTAGTAATATTATCAAAGATGGTCCTTCCATGTCAATCATGATCAGTGGTTACATCCCACTAAGGAGGATATATATTTTATCACTGGCTATCCAAGAGAGGGGAGTATTTTCCTTAGTTCCCTGATATCCCATTCGGCATAATAGTTGAGATTCAACTTGTCTATTCTCATAGATATATCAATGATGTTGTTGTTTTTCGATCCTATTTTGAGGCTTCCAGTGGACAACTATGCATCTCTTCTTTCAATCGATAGGATGTTAGGTGCCTCTCTCTATTGGTGACCACCATTGTGCACTACACTATTGATGGGAAGTGTTAGTCCTAAAGTATACAACTAGACTAATGGGTCACAAAGTATAGGCACCTCAAATTTAAGAATTGGTTTGATTTCAGTAATGATGGTTATAAATTATTGAGGGATAATGCTAAAACATAAAAGCTAAACTTAGACATCTGTAAACATCAAGTTTTACTAAATAAAGATTTAGATCTTATACTAATATTACAAAATAAGAGGAGCCGGATTTTAAAACCAGGGATGATGCTAAACAAAGACAAAAAGTCCATAAACATTTGCATCATAAAAATATAATGTTTAAAAATAATTTTCAAACATGTTTCTTAAAATATTCATTTGTTGGTAGAGCATCCATAAAGAAAACATCTGTATGAATGAAATCTACAAGAAAAGATTCAAACTGAATCACATAACATTCAAGCATATGTAAGGCTAAAACCTGTCTCACAATTTAAACAAAGAACATATCTCAACATAAAGTAGATCCTTATATTATCAAAATATATGTCTTTAGAAGTATTGTAAATTCCTCACGACCCTCATCAAAAAGTAACCCCTTCTTTTGTGTTTCTTTAAAATTTATAGGTATTGTTTTAAAACAGTTTTTGAAGATCCACTATCCAAGGATCAAATATGATAAAAATAGCTATAACTAAAATATAGGAGAGACTAGATAAAAATAATAATAAAAGCTGGTATATGATCTCGATCAAAGTCTCGGATCAAAGGTAAAACTTCCAGTTGTAACCTTAACACTTATCAACAAAAGCATCAATGACTTCATACTCTTCCAGCTGCCTATGCCAGTACATCTAGTCCATCTAAATCCTGTGCCTTTTTCTGAAGACGAGCACATTCCGTTTGCATCTGACAAAGCTTATGCTGGAGCTCTTCATTTTCCTCAACAAGTTAAATATTCTTTTGTTGAGCCACCTTTCTTCTTTTTACAGCTTCATCAACTACTTGAACCAACTTTGCATAGTCTTTATTCATCTCCTATATATCCTTCTTTAGCATCAGATTAGCTTGAATTAACCTGTCATTGATTTGGATAACATGCTCATTTTGTAATTTAAAATGATTTAATTCTTCCTTTTGCTTTTCTATTCTGAATTATTCAACTGAGAGATCTTGATCTTTATCATACTCTTTTGGAGTATTATTCTCTTATGAAGCTGCTTGTTTCTTGGAGGTTTCCCCAATATCTAGTTCAATTATGCCTTTACCTTTATCCTTTGTATCATCAAATCCAAAGACTAATTTCCCTTCGTAGTTTTCATCTCCAAAATCATCTTTAGCTCACTGATTTTCTTTAATGAGATCTAGTATTTTCTTCAGACTCTGATCAATATTATCTAACACCTCTTCCAACGTGCCCTCCAATTCCTTTGCTTTATGATCTTCTTCATCAGATGAACCTTCAATGATGATTGTTTCATTCTTCTTAATTTTAGGATCCAAGATAGATCTCATATTTATCCTAAACTGATTTGTTGGTCGAGTTTTAGGCCTCCTATAAACTTTAAGTGGAATTGATGAACAAACAGGAGAGATTTTAAAATTATCAAGAGATGAAACTTCAAAAGTAATGTGTTCTGGATTTTCTTCAATTTGTTCTTACTATTTATCACATATGACACCGGAATTAACATGTGCACTATCCTGAATTTGAAGGATTTCTATTGGACTTTCATCAAACTTAGCAGGAGTTTGTACAACCATTTCTTCTTCAACGGGTTTTAATTCAAAATTATTATGTTTCCCCTCTTCAGGAACAAGTTCCTATTCATTACTTTCTTTCTAATTATGGATGGAAGATTCCTTCGAAATTTCCTCTGCAACACCAGTCTGCCTTTTTTTAATAGAAACAGTTTGGCCTTCATTACATTCAGACTTCTTTTGCTCAGACCCAAAACCAGACCAAAAAAGGAAATGTGACCAGGATCTCTTATACTTCTTCAAATATTCAATCACTAATAACTTTACTAATCTATGATGAAAGATACTATGACTACTAAAATTGGAATGATTATGAACCCTAGCTTCCATTTTGCCCAATCTTTTCAAGAAAAAGTAGGGTAAATTCAGTATTTTGATACCTGCTATGTGGACCAAGAACCGCATCTGATATAAGAACACTGTCACAAATCTCCCTTCACAGGTCACGTATCTTTGCACTATCTGCAAAAGGTCGCGCCATTCCTCTAAAAGACATGTCCTTTTGATTCCCTTACTCCAGTCAGGATTTATGTGCTAAGAGAGGAGAAATTGGTATATAATCTGCATCCATCGGATGTTTTTTGAACCACCTTTCACCTTCAAGGGACACATCAATTGCAAGTGCAATCAATTCTTCTGTTACTTGGAACTTAAAAACCTCGAAACTTATGATTGGTCCTATGAAATTCAAAGCAAAGTGCTTTGTTACCTCAACATTGTGACCCTAAATTATTTTACACATGGAGAACCAACCTGCATCCTTTAGCTTATTAACATCAAGTGGAAATTTTTCAATCCAATCTGTATTTTCAGGTTCAATTCGCAGTAGTTTCCCACTAGGTATGCTTGGTCCACTAGGTCTATTTTTCTTATCGGGCTCCATATTCGGTTATGATTTATTAAAGCTAAACACCAATTATTCTGAAGCTTACTCTCTATCATGCAATTGTAGCTGTAGAGGAAATCGTGTCTACTGGAGAAAGGACTCGCCATTTGAAATGAATCCACCAACTTCACATCCAATCGTAATTGGGAAACAAACACGAGTCTAATGATTTGAATGACTAGAACATTAAATTCAATCTTTACATATGCACATAACAAGATAAAGCATCAGTCAAAACATTAGAAACATTTCCCAAGGCTCAGCTCTGTAATTATTACGAGATATGCACCTTAAATAAGTTTTGTCTATGATTTGGCATTCTAGTAGCGTGCGCATATACAAAAGTAACACCTTGCCCTGCCAGAATATACCAAAATCAAAATATGTCATGTTGACCTCTAAAACTTTATTTCTTTGGACTAAAACTCAACTCATAATGTTTTTGGAATATAAAGGATACTTAACACTTCAAACATTAGGAGCCAGGATAACACTAACATAGCTTAAAATGCAAAGTGAATTTAGTCTTAAAAATAATTTAAAGCAGCCAAACCAAGCGAAGTGAAAAAAAAAAAAAAAAACTATGGGTGGCATTTCAAAAAAAAGGAGTTTGGTAGATCTCGTAATAACAAGAAGCACATTAGTTTCCCTCTATTATTCCATGTTGATTCTTTACTACAGAAACTGAGATGCATTCAATGGTATGCCATTTTTTTGTAGCAGTTTTTTTTTGTGCTTGGTAGATGTCGTGCATAGTTCCAGGGAAGGTTCAACTTCCCTTTTGTTTCAAAGTTGTTCTATTTATTTTTTGAGAGGTTTCCAGCCATGAGGCCTTTGTTTTACCATCACCCTCCTAATACGTCGACTAAGGACCATATGCATATGTGGGGCCAGATGATTCCCAAGAGAGGCTAGATTGAGTTCCCTACGAGGATTACAATAGAGACACTAAAGATACTACGCACTGTGGAGTATCACAATTCATCCCTAGTGTCGTTTACTTACGCCAAGTTGGATTGGAAAGGATGTACAAACATCCTCTTCACCCAAGATGATCCAGCAAATGCCAGAGGTAATATCAATGTTTTGTTTAAATAAATCTAGTTTCATTTTATTGTCTTTATTAATGTGAATAAAATTTATTCCAATTTGTTTTATGAAATTGTATAATTATTATTGTGTACTATATATTTTGCAAATATTGGCACCTATGTAGGGGAGAGACCTCCCCAACTTCCTGATGTGGATATAGCTGAGGATGTGGAGGATCGTGGTCATGGGCCATGGAGACCTGAGATGCAAGTCAGGCTCGATGCCGAGTACAGACTGGATTTTACAAAAAATTCTATGAGATGATAACTCGATAGGGATTCTTCCCTATGCTATTCAGTGACATCATGTGAGACTCTGATCTCGTGGCGATTTGGAGTGACCTTCCTCACAATATGAGGCTCATTATGCGTCATATTTTTGGATCAATGAGGCTTATCATAGAGTTGAGGGTTGGTTACACTTTTTCCAAACATACTTCATATAGCCACACTTCATATAGTCACCACACTTCACCTAGTAACACTGTATCATTTGAGGCCTCTTTGACACACGTAGCTAACCCACCACCACCTCCTTGACAACCAGATGACCATCTATCGTCTTCTACTATAGGCTAGATTCACCTCCTCGATGACCAAATGAAAATCCATCATCTTCTACTATAGGAGAGGGTTCTACTATTGTATATAGGATGGTAGCATTAGGTCATATTCCCAAATATTCTGATCCAAAGATTATTGTGCTGCTTCGGTCTGCAGTTTCTCCTAATGGAGGTAATGATGCTTCACACTCTGCTGGTGGAGGTACCGATGCCTCTGGTTCTATAGGTGGACATGATATGTCATAGGAGTTATTTAACTTGATATTTTTATTTGACATCATGTATAATGAATTTGATATTATTGTTCATATATGTATATATGGTGCATTTTTCATGTTCATGTTGATGTTGATGTGTATATTGTTAAGTCGTCTTAGATATGTTTCCTCGATGTGCTTGATATATGTGTATGTCAAGTGATGCTTGTTAAATGTGTGTGATGATGATGTTAGACAGTGTTTGTGTTTCGTTAGATGTTATTATTAGATTTGTATGATAGATGACATTTATATGTGTTAGATGATGCAGTTATATAATGTTTAGATTATTATGGACTTTGTGATGTTTTATGTGTATGCTACATGATGTTGTTAGATAATACGTGTGTTTTTTTAGATGTATATGTTCTTTGTGATTGATTTGATTTATGTTAGATAGGCATGTGTTTTATCATTATCACCATATACAACATATTGATTAAATATGTGCTACTTTACTAGAAGCATTTAACATTCATACATATATGCTTGTGTTTTATCATTATTTACAAACTATGGTACATATCAAGTTCATAGGGTTGTTGAAAAAATTATGGTATGGACATTAAAAATGTAAATTAACATGGTAAATAAATTATGTATCAAAGAGCAATTAATAAAATTGTAGAACAATATGTAAATGTAAATTAACATGGTAAATAAATTATGTATCAAAGAGCAATTAATAAAATTGTAGAACAATATGTATCAAAATGAACCTAATTCATATTAATTAATTACAATTACAAATTACAATTACAATTACAATTACAATTACAAATTACAAATACAAATTACAAATTACAATTAAAATTAGTACAATTGCAAATTGCAAATTTCAATTACAAATTACAACATTAGGCAAGTGTTTGATCATTATTACCATATACAACATATTGATGAAATAAATGTTCATTTGTTAGAAACATTTAAAATTCATACATATAGGGTTGTGTTTCATCATTATTTATAAACTAAGGTACATATGAAGTTCATACGTTTGTTGAAAATAGTATGGTATGGACATTAAAAATGCAAATTAACATGGTAACAAATTTATGTATGAAAGAGCAATTAATAAAATTGTAAAACAATGTGTATCAAAACTAGCCTAATTAATTAATTTGTATTACTTCATTACAATTACAATGTAGGGTCCGACTTGGTTAGGAAAAAAAAATTGTAAGTAATCAACCATCAGAATTGTTACGTGATTTGATTAAGTGAACAGTTTCTCTTTATGAGAACTTTAAGCAAGGTGATGATATCTTACTAGTTGAAAAGTCACATACTCCTAACCATAACCCTAATCCAAATCACATCAAACATACTACGCTATGCATTCTATTGCACTTCATACATTCACATGTGTTGACAGTGCATTTAAAATTACAATAATTCTCAATCAACTTTTGGTATTAATAACATGAATATACAAGGTATATTTCATGTCCCAAAATTGGAATTGGGTCACAATGGCCTAATCACATTGGCCATATTCATTAGAGTTTGTAAAATTGATGTTAAGGGTCAAATCATTGCCAAGGAGGAAAATTACTAGTTTCCTAGGTTTGGGGTGGAAGCTTTGGGATTTGGAATAAGAGGGATAATAAATGATGTTTGAACATTAGAATGGCATAAATATTTAATAAAGGAGATAAATAAATATATAAAAGTGAAAATCAAAGTGGCATTTGATCATGAAGACACGTGGAGGAAGTGGGACCCACATATGGCTAGATTTCCCTACTACCCTTGGAATCATTCTCTCACCAATTCAAATTCAAGGTGAATGGTAACATTCTTGGGGGAGTCCAAAAGGTATTATTCATGGTATGACTCATCCAAGGTTGAAATATAGAGGAAGAGTAACTCCCATGGAAGAGGAAGAGGCAATTTGGAGCTAGTGAAACACTTGGGCTAGATTCCCTAGCTCTATGACAACAATGATGAAGATGATATGACACCTATGACACAAATCAGACCTGAAGGCTGAAATATGACATATATGACATGTCAGGGATAAAAGTAGACTCCAAGAGGGTGCTCAAGGGTGTTAGGGAAGCTAAGATGCTTCCACGTGTGATTTGGTGGAAGTGGGAGACTAGGAATTGTTGTACAAGTGGCATTCTTTGGAATCTCTTCCCAACTTGAGTTGGCATGAGTCTCTTGGAAGGAATTAGACCCATGGAGGAAACTAGAACTTTATAAATGTCAAGAAAAAAGAATGAAAGCAGCTTTTGATCATTTGTAGAATTTGCAATTGCATTTGTGAAGAGGGAGAGCTAATGGATGACTAGTTGCTTGCCTTAGCCAATTTCGAGGGTGAAAGATTCCCATTTCATTTGGAGATTTAATGGATTCTTTATTTTCAAGTTTAAGCTACAGGGTAGCTCATGTTTTCTTCTATTGCAGCTCACTCCTTCAACCATTTCCAGTTTTGATGGCATATTCTTGATCCTTGAGGGAGGGCATTTTTGGTGTGCTATTGTACTCTTTGGGGGAGCTTATAATGCCCCATTTCTTTTTTAATATGAATTAAATACTCTTTTCTTCATATCCAGAAAGTTTCAAGTCGAAATTCCAAGTAGAAATGTATAAATCTCAATTTTAATGAAAGAATAATGCCATTTCCCCACTACCTTGTTGTGAATCAATGTAATGTTGATGATTTCGAATGAATAGATGATTATATGATGAATTTGTGATTAATGGACTTCCATGGATGTATTTTACAAGTTTCATGTACTGTACTTGAGCATTTGAAGTATTTTTACTCAGTTTAATTGCATTGGGAGAAGAAATAGTGCCATTTCCCCAAGGGTCGAATTGGTGATTTTTGCAGCTAAATGGGAGAGGGTTGGAACAAATATAATAATAAATTAATGGTGCACATGAGACCTTAATAACATCATTAATACCTTCCCTACCTCTGTTAATAAATTTGAGTGGGTTTGGAGGCATTTGGGAAGCCATTTTCAGTACTTACCCCAAGGGGATTTGAACCCCAAATTACTAGTAAAATTGCATACTTGGACCAGAATATTCAGAGAGTTTGCATAGGTATTTTGGTGGCCATATATCATACCTGAACATCATATTTAAGTCTTAATATCATTCATAAACCTTCCTTGAATATTTGGGACCATTTGGGGCAAAATTGGGACCTAGGCATCAAAACTAGTCAAAGGTCGAAATTGGGGAAAATTTGGAAAATTGTGCATCTTCATAAAAATTTTAAAAAGGGACATTACAGTATACAATGCATGATATTCCGAACACAAGATAACGTGAATGCGTGAGTTAATTTAATTAGATTATCTATATAAATAATTCAACCTATCAAAATTGGTTTTTCACGATATGATTCTACTCAACCCAACTTAACCAATAATTAATTGAATAAACATAAAGATAAAGGTTGGTCATCTTGTATGTCAACACAACAATTCCAACCTATGCATCGTTAAAGAAGTACTTCAAGCATTGCATAGAACCGATCCAATGATCGTGTGCATGCATCTACCTTTTTACATGCAACTAAGTAAATGAAAATATCTACATACAATCACACTATCGATTCACAATCGATCTATCTATGAACGAAATACAATATATGATTTTATTTAGACGGTATCGATCTACAAAGATCGACCCAATCCATACAAAATACAACCATAAGAAAACGTTTAAGATATATGGCATCCCATTCGATACAATATGCAACCATAAGAATGTATTCGAGCACATGGCATCCCATTTAATACAATATGCAACCATAAGAAAGTGTTGTGACTATGCGGCGTCGATCTACAAGGATCGTCCCACTCAATATGAAATATAATATAAATAATATTACAGTCAACATGCAGCATCAATCACAACAATCGATCTATGCCATGCTATTGCAAACAAAAGATAACAATGAATTCATCTAGGTGTCATCGATCACAGGGATCGATCCACCCCATATTAAATGCAACATATAAAATATTAAAGTCAACATGCAGCATTGGTCACATGGATCAATCTACACCGTTCTATTGCAACCATGAGAGAATCACAAATTCATCTACGTGACATTTATCACATGGATCGATCCACTCCATTCAACATAAAGATTCTGGCGTCGATCTTAAACCATCGTGCATATGTGTAGATAGTGATTCGGTATCGATCAGAGATCGATCGCCTTCCTTTCACTGTCTGTGTGTGTTATCACATTGAACCATAGTGTAAGCATTAATAGGGGTTTGGCGTCGATCTGAGATCGATCGCCTTCCCTTCACACAGTGTGTGTTATCACAATAAACCATTATACATATGTAAATAATAACCATGTTATAATCCATGATCATTGATCTGGCATCGATCAGGGATCGATTGCCTTCCTTTCATGATATGTGTACATCACATTAAACCCAAAAATGAGTATGAAAACACTTTTCAATTGTGAAAACCATATTCAGTGATCCAGCGTCGATCTGAGATCGGTCACCTTCCTTTCACGATCGTTGAGTATCGTTTTACTACGATGCATATGTAATATTTTCCCACAGTGCAAACCATATTCGGTGATCTGGCATCGATCACAAGGATCGATTTCCTTCTTTTCATTCCTCTGTAAACTAACGCAAATTTACATCCAATGATTCGGAATCGATCCTAGGGATCGATCGCCTTCCCTTCTTCAAACAGCAAGCAATTATTTTAAACATAACATAAATACGATCAGGGATCCGGCAATGATCACAGGGATTGATTACCTCCCTCTCATTAATTGGTAATAAAACATTTTAATTCCCAAACAATTATGATTTGGTATCTGACATCGATCTCAGGGATCGATGGCCTTCATTTATTCAAACTATAAGCAAATAATTTAATCGTAATATATAATACAATCAAAGATCTGGCAACGATCACAGGGATCCATTTCCTCCCTTCCATCAATCAGTAACCAAACATTTTGATCCAAATACAATTGCGATCTGATATTCGGCATCGATCCGAGAGATCGATTGCCTTCATTTATTCAAACTATAAGCAACATTAAATATAATCTCCAGTTTGGGTATGGCTACAACAAACCGGCGTGGATCTACAAAGATCGACGCCCATCGTTTCGGTGGTTACACAGTAATACCATTATTCGCGGTATTCTATGGATGACCCACAGAGGACGGTCTACATTCCTTAATCGGAAAAATGCAAGCAGGAGTGAATGTTGCAGTGCCCAAGATATAGGATAGCAGGGATGCCGTGAGGATTGGGTCAACCCACACATAGGATGAATTACATACAATACTATCCAATCGAATCTTCATATGCCAAGCTTAACAATTAAAAACATAATATAATGTTAACAACAAACCCACGGATATACTAAGCTTCCCCTCGTGAGCCTAGAAATAGGTAGATTATAAACATGATATTGTGTGCATAACCAGCGTGGAATCATGGGGTTCACGCTGTCATTCTTTACCATTGAACATCCAGTTTTAAGTTCCTTTCATTGCTAAAATTTATATATCCAACATATCTTACAATGAATCTATAATTACATGCATTTTCATATATAATCAAATAATTAAATGATACATGTCCGACAATTGTTCGAGTTGGTGATGATGGCACCGGATCTTGAGTTCTCCATGATCCTCTTCCAACTTCAAAATTCATCGACGGACACCTCAGTTTACCTCTCGACCTTATCGGGAGTACTCTTCTTCCTCCTGAACCCCCGAGCAATTCGGGTCGTAGAGCTCACACACACACTAGAGATCCATAAGTGGGCTTCCCTCCCACCGATATCTCTAGCCAAACTCACAATAGAACCAAATCAATGTCTTACAATCATTACGGTAGCCATCAAGCCATGATAGGGTATACTCCCCTTTCCTCTTTCCTTCCTTAAATATGAAATTCCTCTGCGACACATGTTGCTTCATGAAAATATGCCTAATATTTTAATTATTCAAATATAATTAACTCACCCAGCCATGTGTTCAATTCCTAAGAGAGTGCACCTACATTCCTAGATTTACTCAAGTTTGTCTCCCCTGGTGCTTCAATCTAGTCTCTAGTCTTGTGGGGGCAAGTGAAGATGTCTACATGCTAATTTTTTAGTATACCATTTTCTCCTAAACAAATATTCTCCATTATTTAAATTACAAATAATCATTTCATTTGCAAATGGCCTAAATGCAATTCTATATGCTTAGTACATAATATTCATTTGTTTTCTCGTCTTGGGTCTAGGCACCACATCTTCGGGTCCATACTTCCCTCATATTCTTTTTATTCACATGGTACCACGTCGTCGGGTCCTTCATTAGTACTTTTTCCGTTGCATCCGATTTGCAGGAACTTCATGTAGGGATTTAGGATCCGTTACCTTCAATCCTTCGTCTACACTCTATTGGAGACTAATGGCACTAAGGAGTAAGCACGTTCTTACTGAATGCCCCCCAACCTCATACATGACCAAATCCGTCATGGTCCACTTCTCACGACTTCACGCTTCCCCGAGTAAGCGGATAGGTGCTTTTTAACTTGTGCATGGAATCTGTAGGAAATCGACATCGTCGTCGTTCCTTTGTGTGTGATTTTATTCGTACTCTATGACCTATTTATTTCCTTTGTGATTTCTCCGGTGAATCGTTTCACCTGTCTCTGCACACATGCTCTAAAGCACACATTAGTAGCTCTGTTCTCATTCATCATATTCACTTCATAATCCACTAATTGTTAAGCAACTGTAATTTACTCATAGCATCATACATTTTGTCAATTTGCTAATCATTAAGAAATCATGCATTTCTTTCATTCACATCATATATTTCATAACATAGCTAACCGTTAAGCAGCATATTCATGCATACTCATCATATATTTCCTAAAACAGCTAATCATTAAGCAATCATACATTTATTCATCAATTTCAGACAAAGTATCCATTTCCACAAATGTCATTCAATTCATTTTTTTCATTCATCAATTTGTCGTGATGCACAACATCAGGTGTTTCTCAATTATTCATAATCAAAGAGTCATTTTATTAAGGTTTTATTCAGCCGGGTCACTCGACGAGTTCCCTAAGGGTCTACATCAGTCTAGGGGCACTACATACAATTACAAATTACAAATTACAATTACAATAAAAATTAGTACAATTATAATTTGCAAATTTCAATTACAAATGACAACATTAGGCATGTGTTTGAGCATTATTACCATATACAACATATTGATGAAATATATGCTCCATTGTTAGAAACATTTAAAATTCATACATATAGGCTTTTGTTTCATCATTATTTACAAACAAGGTACATATGAAGTTCATAAGTTTATTGAAAAATGTAATATCATCTGGTTTAGCGCATGGACATATTATTATTGTTGTTATGTTGGACATAGTGGCACAAGGTGCCTGGACTATGGTTTTCACATTATTATTATTATTATTATGTTGAACATTAATAATTAATAAAATAAAATAATTGGATCAACCGATGCCACAAAAGAGAGTATGAGGAACCATGATGTTACGAGCAAGGGGTTGTGGGAAAAGTGTTACCTTGTGTTTTGACCTATGTGGATGTGATACACCCTTCTTGTGTACTTGGTGGACCCTCTCTATTTATGCACCCTCATGTGTTATGATACCCCTTGGTTTTTATTTTATTCTGGGATTAATTTTATTTGGAGTTAGATTTTCTCCCTCACCTAATGCACCCCTCGTGAAAATTTGTAACTCCCACCTTGATGAGGACTCTTCCTCTCCCCTCTAATGTTCCCTATTGATAAGTGTATGTTGGAATATCCAACAATACTGAGAGGGGGGGTGAATCCGTATTGCCTTCTTTTACTTTTTATTAAAACAATTAGTACAAGACACACAAATAATCAAACAAGTTAAGACACGGGATTTTATCATGGAAACCTCAAAGAGAAAACCACAAACTCATACTCATTAATAAGATGAATTTTTACAAAATTGTTTATATGCTTCTACAAAAGGGATGCAACTACACCCCATATTTTTCCTGCTACTACAAACAAGGATGCTACTACACCCTAGATATTATGCTTGCTGCTACAGGAAAGGATGCAACGACACCCTATTCTCCAGCTTCTACTGGATGGAGGCTACGACCCCCTGCAGGCTTCCTTCCTTCCCTAGCACCACCCTGCCACCATATTCTTGATCTAGTCAATCTTCCAGATCTCTTTCTTTTGATAATGCCACAACTTCTTCATATTGTCTCTGAATTCTTGCTCTGCTGCTAGATCGGAACTTCTAAGACATCTTTTTTCTTCTTCAAGTGCTTGTTTATATATTATTTATTTCATTTTTGAAACATTGCATCTCTTCAATCTGGGCTTGTGTCTTCTCATACTTGTGCCTCTTCAAATCTAGAAGTTGTCTTTTATTTATTTCATCTTTTAATTAACTGGATGAACAACCTCCATTTAAATCTTTGGCTTTATTATCTTTTTTATTAATTTATTCTGGTAGCTTATCTTTTGTTATCTTATCTCAGTTTATGAATAATATGCTTTTGTTTTTACTTTAGAAATAATAAACTATGTTTTACATGAATGATAAATTTTTTATTATGTTTTTGTTTTAAAAATAAACAATTTATTTCTTGGATATTAACTAATCCAACATTCCCCAAACCCTAGCGTAGAGCTTTCTTAAGATATGCAGGAGTATATTAATTATTTATTTCATGACATCTTAATCATTCCATATCAAATTGACTTAGCTGGGCAATTTAAATAAAAACGTGTTAACATCTATTTTCAGGCTTATTTATATTTCTGTGTAAAATAGAATTTTTCTTCAACTTGGGAACTTACTTTTTCACACGTGTGACTACCAAAAAAGATTCTGACCCCATGGCTAGATGGTAAAATTACCAAAGAACATATCCACACCTTTGGATGAATTTATCTACACACCCACAATTTATGGTGTGCAATTTCTTGAGGCAATTTAGGCATATTTACCAGTACTGGAACAATGCAAAAACTGCCAGAAGGCACTTTTGGAAAATTAATAACTTCATCCTCAAATACCTTTTTGACAAACTGATGGTATGGTTAGGTGAACCAATCAACAATCTAAAATATTGTACCTTCAGAATAATTGACTCCATCAAATGGAAATTATGACGCATTTTACAGAGGCTACTTGGGCAGTTTTACCAGCAGATTTTACAGACAATTTGTGCCATTTTCAAGGTGGATTTTTTATTTCACCAAAACCATGAGACAATGTTACCATAGGATGTAGGACACCTCACTGAACACAATACAACTTTTTTCACCTTCAGACTCTTCTTCATTTGCCCTAGGCGGGCATTTTACTGTAGTGCAAATATGACTGGGAGGCACTTTTGGCAGATACATATATTTCACCAAAAAGACCGTTTGGATCATATGGGACCATGGTTGGATGCACCAACAAACACTCTAGAGATCCACTCTCAAAATATTTTTCTCATCATCCTATGAGATGTGGAGGGCATTTCCCTGAGGCCACTTAGGCATATTTTAACATTAATTCCATACTTAGGCAATTTGCCCAAAACCTAAAGTGGATTTTTCATTTCACCAAAAACCTAAACTAATGCCACTAGATGATGTATTACACCTCACTGAGCATACATATGTTTATTTCACTCCCAGAATCATCTTCATTTGCCCTAGGCAAGCATTTTACTGAACTTTGGTGTAAGATTGCCTGAAAACCTGTTTTGGCAAATCCATATCTTCTTTCTCAAGCACTATCAAGTCAATGTGAGAACATGGTCAGGTATACAAAACACACACCTACAGTATGACCATATGGTGCGGGCATTTTCTTCAACCCACAAACTATGGCGGGCATTTCCCTAGATAAATTCTGACTAATTTGACCAAAAATCCTTCTTTTGGGAGACCTGTATATTCTTCTCTAGGGAGTTTTTCTGAGAACTGGGGCCATGGTCAGATATATATTTCAACAAACTATGGGATGGTAGGTCATGGAGGGAATTTTCTTCTTCTTATGAATTATGGTGGACATTTTCATAAGACAGCTGCTTTAGGGTAGTTTTTCATCACTTAATTTTACAAACTACTACCGAAATGTAATAATGACATCATGAGACATTAGGACACCAACATGTGTCTTTCCTACCTTATCACACATTCCCATCAACACTTATTTTGTCATTAATGATCTCCTTTTACATCAATGACAACCATACTTAACATTCTCCCTTTTTGTCATTGATGGCAACCACTCCTTGATTTACTCCCCCTTTGACATTAATGACAAAGGCTTCCTTTTGACAGCTCCTCCTGTCAACATATCTCCCCCTGACATGATGCCTTTTTCTCCTTTTTATTCATTGCAAAGAAATTACTCCTATCTCTTGTCTAAGATGCTCAAATGTTTCTTTGGGTAGTGGTTTAGTGAAAATGTCAGCTATCTATTCTTTTATGTCTACATATTCCAATTTGACAACCTTTTGTGACACTTGATCTCTTAGAAAATGATATTTTATTGGAACGTGCTTTGTTTTAGAGTGCATAATAGGATTTTTTGACATGTTTATAGCATTAGTGTTGTCACAATTGATTATTATTGGATTTCCATACTTCACAAGCAAGTCTTCCAAAGTCTGCTTCATCCAAATGACTTGGGTACAACATGATGCAGCATCAATTTATTCAGCCTATGTTCTAGATAGTGATATGGATGATTGTTTCTTGCTAAACCATGACACAAAACAATTTCCTAAAAAGAATGCTGCTCCACTGGCAATTTTTCTTTCATCAACAGTACTTCCTACCCAAGTTGCATCAGTAAATGCTTTTAAGGTGAAATCTTGGCATTTTAGGTACCATAAACCATACTCCATAGTGTCTTTTAAATATCTGAAAAATATTTGTATTGTTTCCACATGTGTTTCCTTGGGAGATGATTGAAATATTGCAACCAATCCTGCAGCTTGCATCACATCTGGTCCTGTAGCTGTCACATACAATAGGCTGCCAATTATGGATCTATACATGGTATGATCCACTTCCAAGGACTCATCATTCTTGCTTAGCTTACAACCAGTTATCATGGGAGTGCTAATAGGCTTGGAGTCTTCCATCTTGAACTTCCTAAGCATATCCTTGATGTACTTGTTTTGAGAAGTGAAGATTCCTTTGTCTGATTGATAAACTTGTAGTCCCAAGAAAAATGTTAATTCACCCAGCATTGACATTTCAAATTATTTTTTCATTTCAGAAGAAAAATTTACACTTAGTATTTGTAGATTGCTTCCAAAATGATATCATCTACATAAACAACAACAATGATCATATTCTTATCCTCGATCTTTATGTAGAGATTACTATCGGTGGCTCCTCTTTTATATCCTTGTTGTTTCAAGTAGTTATCTAGCCTTGAAAACCATGCTCTTGGGGCTTGCTTGAGACCATAGAGTGCCTTTTTTAGTTTGCAAACATAGTCCCTATTCTCTGATAGGAGGAAACGTTCAGGTTTTTCAATATATACTTCCTCTTCTAGCTTCCCATTTAGAAATGCAGACTTGACATCCATTTGATATACTTTGAAGTTTTTATAACATTAAAATGCCAAAAACATTCTGATTGCTTTAAGTCTTGCTACAGGTGCAAAGGTTTCTTCAAAGTCAATTCCTTCCACTTGAGCATATCCCTTACACACTAGCCTTGCTTTATTTCTGATCACTTTACCATCTTCATTGAACTTATTCTTGAAAACCCATTTGGTCCCTATAACATTCTTGTTTGTAGGTCTTGTAACAAGTTCCCAAGTTTCATTCTTCTCAATCTGATCTAGTTCTTCATCCATGGCTTTGATCCAATCATCATTTTTGCTTGTTTCTGTAAAGTTTTTAGGTTCCACTACTGAAATTAGGGCTTGTTCAGTAAATAATGTTGATGTATATGTAACTTCGGAATGTATTTCATCTATGTATTTTTTATTGTACTCCTATAGAGATGTGTTATTCCTCTATATGGAAGTGTCGTCATTTGTATTGACAAGTGTCACAAGTGTTGTAACTTGCTGATGGGTTATTAGACCACCTAGTAAGGGGTCGACCCGGATTAATGTAACCATGGGTTATTAGGCTAAGTTAGACAAGTCGGCCCCATTGGTTTATTGGGCAGGACAGGACAAGTATAAATAGAGATCAGGAGATCTCTATTTGATCATCTCATTACTCACTCTTCCATCACTCAGAAAGTGGCGCACATGTGAGGAGGAGGATCAGCTGCTAGGAGAAGACTATCTCTTTTACTTTGGTTGTACTTTGGTTGTATCATTGCTCTTTCTATCTCTAAGGAAGTTGTGGGGTTTTTCACCTTTATGGTTTTCCCCAGTGAAACTCTGTGTGTCTATTGTCTCATGTGATTATGTGAGGCACCTGCAACAATTAATTAACAAGAATGCGCGAAATAGCAGAAATGACAGAACTCAGAATCACTTTTGTATTGATCACAGGCCACTTCGAGGGGGCAACCTCCTTTGAGCAAGCTCAATACAATAACTTCACGGTGCCTTCATAGGTCTCAACACACACTTATATACTAATTCGAGGCGCCAATACTATGGGTCGAAACCATGGGCCGTTACAAACTATGGATTAACAATACTACGGGCGACTTACAAAGCATATGCGCCAATAACAATAACACAACTATTGATCAACAAATACTACGGGACGACTTACAAAGCATATGCGTCCAATAACAACATACTAACAAAGTAAAGACATGGGTTCCTAACATCCCCTCCCCCTTAAAAAAAAGCTTTGTCCTCAAAGCTTTAGATGTGGAAATTGCTGTTGAATCTGAAGGAGTGGTTCCCATGTAGCGTCCTCTGGTTGCATGCCGTGCCACTGAATTAAGACCTCTGTGATAGAGCGAGAGCGAAGCTGACGCGTGCGTCGATTGAGGATGGCCTCTGGCTCCAAAAGGATGGATCCTTCATTATCCAGTTCAGGTAAAATCGTTTGTCCGCTGATGTTGGTGCCAAGAACTTTCTTCAGACAAGAGACATGAAAGACTGGATGAATGCGGGAAGAAGGAGGAAGTTCCAATTTATAAGCAACGGACCCAATCTTCTGAAGAATCCGATATGGCCCATAGAACTTTGGAGCGAGCTTATGACGCCCTTTGAGTTTCAAGGAGGATTGTTTGTACGGCTGGAGACGAAGAAAAACCATATCGCCGACTTGAAAAGTGCGCTCCGAACGGTGTTGATCAGCTTGTTGCTTCATGCGATTTCTTGCCATGTGAAGATTGTCCCGCAAAATGCGAAGAATCTTATCGCGGTTGCGAAGGACCGTGTCAACTTCCTGAACTGGTGAACTGGTGGGGGTGTAGGGAAGAAGAGCTGGAGGTGCCTGACCATAGACTGCTTCATATGGGGTCATTTTAGAGGCAGTGTGGTAAGAGGTATTGTACCACCATTCAGCGAGAGGGAGCCACTTTGCCCACTGATGTTGTTGTTCAGAGGTGAAGCAACAAAGATAAGTTTCCAAGCATTTATTGACAATTTCAGTCTGACCATCTGTTTGTGGGTGATACCCTGAACTCATCTGCAGTTTGGTGCCCGTGTGGCGAAATAGTTCTGTCCAAAAATGACTGGTGAAAGTTGCATCACGATCCGAGACAATGGAAGAAGGGATGCCATGAAGACGAAAGATCTGGTCCAGAAAAATTTGAGCGACGGAGGAGGCTGTATAGGGATGGCTGAGAGCACAAAAATGACTATATTTGGAGAGGCGATCAACCACAACGAGAATCACTGTCTTCCCACCAGATTTAGGAAGCCCTTCAATGAAATCCATAGAAATATCTGTCCAAATCCGTGTAGGTATGGGCAAGGGTTCAAGCAATCCTGGGAGGAGTGTTGTTTCACCCTTATTGCGCTGGCAAGTATCACATTCGGCCACCATATGTTGAATTGTCCTTTTCATGCCCTGCCAAAAGAAGTTACACCGTGCTCGTTCATATGTTTTGAGGAACCCAGAGTGTCCTGCCGATGGAGAAGCATGGAGTTCATAGAAGACAGCCTGTTGAAGATCTGTGCTCTGGGGAAGCACCAGACGAACCTTGTATCGTAGAGAAGCACCATCCCAAGAGTAATGTGGTACAGCAGAAGGATTGTTGGTCAAGCGTTGGATGATTTGCGATAAGGAAGAGTCATTGACATAACCCTGTTGAACAGATTGCAACCAATTTGGAACAGGAATAGAAATAGCTGAAAGAGAACCTTGGGCCTCAAATGTGCGAGAAAGAGCATCTGACACAATATTATCTTTACCCTTCTTGTAAGTGATCTCATAGTCATAACCCATGAGTTTGCTAACCCATTTCTGTTGTACCGGGGAGGAGACACGCTGGTCCAAGAAATATTTCAGACTCTGGTGATCAGTCTTGATGCAAAAATGATTTCCTAATAGGTATGGGTGCCACTTTTGTACTGCATGCAAAATAGCCATCATTTCCTTTTCATAGGTAGAGGCAGCTAAATTCTTACCTGAAAGGGCTTTGCTGGTGAACGCAATGGGGTGTTCATCTTGAAGGAGAACAGCACCAAGTCCATTGCCGCAAGCATCACTCTCAATAGTGAAGGGCTTGGAAAAATCGGGCATTGCTAGCACAGGTGTAGTACACATGGCTTGTTTTAGTTGGTCAAATGCACACTGAGCAGCAGGTGTCCATGTAAAAGCATCCTTTTTCAATAGCGCAGTTAATGGAGCTACAATCTTCCCATAATCCTTGACAAATTTGCGGTAGTATCCCGTCAACCCCAAAAAACCACGAAGGCTCTTGAGAGTCTGAGGATGTGGCCAATTGGTCATGGCATCGATTTTGGCAGGATCCACGCGAACCCCTTGTGCTGAGATAATGTGCCCGAGATACTCAACTTCCTTCTGTCCAAAAACACATTTAGACTGCTTGGCATGGAGATGATGGTCAGAGAAAAGTTGCATGACAAGATCCAGATGCTGGAGATGTTCATCCCATGTTTTACTGTAGATGAGGATGTCATCAAAGAATACCAGAATGAATTTCCGCAAGTAGGGTCGAAATATTTTATTCATTAAGGCCTGGAATGTGGAAGGGGCATTAGTGAGGCCAAAGGGCATGACCAAAAACTCATAATGGCCATCATGTGTGCGGAAAGCTGTTTTAGGAATATCATCCTCATGAACCCGAATTTGATGATATCCAGAACGAAGATCCAACTTGGAGAAAAAGCGGGCCCCATGAAGCTCATCAACAACAGGAATTGGAAACTTATCCTTGATGGTGAGGTGATTAAGTGCTCGGAAGTCAATGCAGAGGCGCCATGACCCATCTTTTTTGCGAACAAGAATAACTGGAGAAGAGAAGGAACTAGTGCTTGGGCGAATAATACCGTGCTTCAATAAGTCCCGAACGAGCATTTCAATCTCCGTTTTTTGATGAAATGGGTAGCGATAGGGTCTGATGTTGGGAGGAACGCTGCCAGGAAGGAGCTTAATACGATGGTCTTCTGGCCTAGAAGGTGGTAAGCCCACTGGTTCAGCAAAGACACCTGTATACCGATCCAGAATTTGTTGTAGATCCAAAGGAGTAGTGGAGACTGCTGCTGGTTGCATCTGGATGGAATGGATCTGAGCGATGACACCATGTGAATTCTTCTTGAGGAGTTTTTCCATGCGATGTGAACTGATGATGCTGAGAGAACCTGGTTGTAATCCTGTCAATGTGTGTTTGTGTCCATTCTCGGAAAACTGCATCCAAAGTTCGGCAAAATCCCATAAGATAGGGCCGAGAGTGCGTAGCCATTGAGCGCACAAAACCACATCACATCCGCCTAAGGGCAAGGCAAACATGTCAGAGCGCAAGGTATAATCTCCCATAGAGATACGCACATTTCGACACTTCCCTTTGCAAGGTAAGGTGCCCCCATTGGCAATCATGAATTCAAAGTTGGAGCAAGGATGGATAAAACAATCAGCTTGTTTGGCGATCCGAGGGTCAATGAAATTATGCGTGCTACCAGAATCAATGAGGATTGTAAGGGGAAGCTTCTTGAAGTAACCCCTGACCCGCATTGTTTGGGGGGTGGTGATTCCCGCTAAAGCATGGAGAGATATCTCTGGCTGGTCATCCTGAGACGGAGGGTCACTAGGCGGTTCCTGAATGTCGACCGGTGCATCCAGTGTTTCTGGATCTTCGTCACCCATTTCAGAGGCAGGCGGAGACTCCACATCCAGGAGATAGAGCTTTTGCTGAACACATCTATGTCCCCGAGTGAATTTCTCATCACAATTATAGCAAAGCCCCTTTTCTCTGCGTGCTTGCATCTCTGTTTCAGACAAACGCTTGATAGGAGTCGGTCGAGGAGCCTGCGGTATAGGTGGTCGCTGAGAACCCATATTTCGGAAGGGAACAAAAGTGGGCTTGGAGCGTTGTTGGGCTGCAATCTTGTCTTCTGCCAACTTAGCCAACCCGAGTGCTTCCATCATTGTGTTGGGACAGAACATTTTGACCTCAGAGCGGATGGCATCCTTTAGACCACTGATAAAACAACTCCGGTAAAATTCATCAGACAATCCTTCGGTGTGGTTGGCTAGATTCTCAAATTCGGTTTGATACTCTCTCACAGTGCCAGTTTGGCGAAGTTTAGTGAGGGCTCCTGTGAAGTCATCAAAAGCACTAGGACCAAATCGTTGCAAAAGGAGCTGGCAAAAGTCTGGCCAGTTGGGCTCTGGATGAGCCTTGATGTACCAACGGTACCATTGAAGAGCTTCCTGTTCCAAATGAAAGGATGCCAACGGAACTTTGTTGACATCAAAAGTATTATGCAGACTGAAATACTGTTCTGCCCGATAGATCCATCCAGTTGGATCGGTACCATTGAAGCGAGGAAAATCAAGCTTCGGACCACGGAAATTGCTGGAAGAAGAGAACCCATTGTCTACTGAAGACTCGGACTGCCGTTTGTTGTTCATAGCTGAATGTTCAAGATGGAGACCAAGAAATTTTTCATCAATATCCTGGAGTTTGGCTTGGATGGCTGCAAGGGCTTCCTCCATGGTTTTTGCTCCTGCACGGGTGACAACCATAACCAGGGATTTTTTTTTTATTTTTTTTTTGGACTGAGTAGGAAAACAAAAACAGGAACTACTTCAGTAAAGGAAAATTTGGATTTGGGAAAAAATCAGAAGGGTAATTGGGGTTTGACTCGTTTTTTGGACACTGTTGGATAGACCGGGAAGCAAAAATGAGGATTTCAGAAGCGGGGTGAAAGGATGGGAAAATTTGGCAGAAGGGAACAAAGAAGCAGAATTCAGAAAGGAACTCTGTGGTAAAAATTGAAGGTGATTGGGTGAAATCTGAGGAAGTTATGGCAAACCCTAAAAATAGACAAATGTGAGATTTCGGGTTGTAGGAAGGGGAATTGAGGATAGGGTCCTCAGGGATGAAATATGCAGAATGGAATGACAGGGGTTCCCTAAAATTTTCAAGGAAAACAGAGGTAAAACAAGGGAGATATGGAGAAAAAAATGAATTTTATACTTTTTTTTTCTTTTTCTTTTTTTTTCTTTTTTATTTTTTTCAGATTGGAGCGGCTACGGCTCGGTTTTTTTTTTTTTTTTTTTTTTTTTTTTTTTTTTTTTTTTTTTTTTTTTTTTTTTTTTTTTTTTTACAGACTGGAGCGGCTACGGCTCTGCTTGCAGAATGGGATCTCCGGTTTGAAGGATTCTGGAACAACGCCAAACGGCTGGATCTGGAACGGCTTGC
This sequence comes from Larix kaempferi, assembly GCA_027924585.1. Taxonomy (NCBI): domain Eukaryota; kingdom Viridiplantae; phylum Streptophyta; class Pinopsida; order Pinales; family Pinaceae; genus Larix; species Larix kaempferi. Next base: position 17,226,124 of record BSBM01000600.1, read on the forward strand.
AAAATGGATCTGAAACGACGCAGCAGTGATCGACAATAGTTCAGCTGAAGGTAGATATGGACCCCAGGTATGTGCGGCTTCCTAAAAGTTCAGGGTTTTCACTCGGCCACCAATGCTGTCTGACGGCTTGCGTATTGGGGCAGTACCCCTCACTCCACGGCTCAGGTAAAACTGATAACCGATTTGCCACAAACGACAGCTCTTGGTTTACCTCACGGGTGGGAACTAGTCAATCAGGTAGGGGTCGTTGCCCTTTTCGCCGGCAGGTCCTCTCAATGGGTCAGCTACTTCGGGGTTCCTGTGGTACTCCTCACAATGAGTTTTAGGGCTTATGCCCAAGTACTTCCCACAGTTAAGCGGATAGGGATTATTCCCAACTCCGAACCTGCAACAGATGCGAAAAAAAAAAAAATTGGCAGAAATTTCACCCAGCGAGCCCAAGAAAGTGCTCTGATACCAAATGTGAGGCACCTGCAACAATTAATTAACAAGAATGCGCGAAATAGCAGAAATGACAGAACTCAGAATCACTTTTGTATTGATCACAGGCCACTTCGAGGGGGCAACCTCCTTTGAGCAAGCTCAATACAATAACTTCACGGTGCCTTCATAGGTCTCAACACACACTTATATACTAATTCGAGGCGCCAATACTATGGGTCGAAACCATGGGCCGTTACAAACTATGGATTAACAATACTACGGGCGACTTACAAAGCATATGCGCCAATAACAATAACACAACTATTGATCAACAAATACTACGGGACGACTTACAAAGCATATGCGTCCAATAACAACATACTAACAAAGTAAAGACATGGGTTCCTAACAGATTGCTTGGTGTGATTGATATGCATTTTTATACTTGATATTTTGTACATGTTATTCTCTCAGTAAAGATCCTAGAGTATATTGAATTAATGCTCAAAATTAACATGGTATCAGAACTTCCCTGAGAAGAAGACATTTTGCAGTGGCGGAAACTAGGGTTTCTTGTTTATTGGGTTTCTCTCCACAGATTTTTGAAAAGCAGTAAGGTAGATTGACTCTACTCATCAAGGAAAATATATCTGTCCAATTAGAATTCAATTTTGAGCACTTTCAGTTTTGGCCCTAAAAATTAGGGTTTCCACAAAAATAGGAATTTCTGAAATCTGAAGACATAGCTGGAAGCTCCTTGAAAACTCAAAATTTAGAGCTTTGGATCGAGATTTTGGGTTGGGTGAAGCTCCGACAAAACTCAAACCCTAATTCAGGGTCCTCCCTAGTGAATCTGGGAAGACTAAAAGGCATTTCTGAAGGGTGAAACTTTGCAGATCTCAAAATTTGAATATACTAGGCTGATCAGCTCATCAAGCTGCATCTTTCTATCCTTTCAGAAGTTTGAAATTCAAAGTTTGAATTTTTAGGGTTTCTCTAACAGACCCTAATCCAGGACCAGATCTAGGTTTCAGAAAATTAAGTGGTAAGACCTATATCTTTTCTATTTCCATTTGAAGTACTCTTTAAGATGTCTCACCACACCAAGATTGAGGATAAGCTTGAAGGGGATGATAACTTCCAAGCATGGAAGTATAGGATTGGGTTAATCCTGGAAGAAAATGAGTTGTACACTTATATAAGTGAAGAGGTCCCTGTCCCAGAGGGAGAAGAGGCTAAGGCTCTTCACAAGAAGAACTTGGTCAAGGAAAAGAGAATCATTGTTGATTCTATCAAGGACCATCTTTTCCCACATGTGTCATCTCTGAAGACACCCAAGGAGATGTTTGATTCCCTGACCAAGTTATTTGAAGGAAAGAACATAAATCGGAAGATGACCCTGTGAAACCAATTGAAAGGGGTAAAGCTTCAGAATGGAGAGACCATTCAATCTTATTTTTCTAAGGTCTCTCGGATCAAGGAACAGCTTGAAGCTATGGATGAAATTGTGGACAATGGTGAAGTTGTCATGACCACACTAAATGGCCTACCCAGATCATGGGATTCCTTTATCCAAGGAATCTGTGCAAGAAAGAAGTTGGTCTCCTTCAGTAAATTGTGGGAGGAATGTTCACAATAAGAAGCAAGGCTTGTGGCCCAAGAAGAAAATATAGTGAATGAATATCAAGCTCTCGCATATCACACCAAAATAAGCAAGCCTAAGAAGGAGCACTCTCATTACAAGAAATCCCCTCACACCCATCAAAAGAATAGGAAAGATATGAGATGCTTCACATGTAATGAGAAGGGACACTTTGCTGCGGATTGTCCCAAGAACAAAAGGGATAACAACAACAACAACTCCTTCAAGAAGAAGAAGAATAACAAGAGAAGATATCATGCTCATGTTGCTGAGGATGATGAACCTCCCAGGAAGAAGGCTATAGCAGAAAGTGATGACTCATCTAGTGAAGATGAATATGTTCTAATCTCAGCCCTCACAGGTACTATTTCTCATGGTTGTAATGATTGGTTGATTGACAGTGGGGCTTCTCAACACATGACTAGGTTTAAAGAATCTTTTGTAAATTTATCTGAACATGAATCACCCCATAAGGTGAAACTTGGGGATGATTATCAATATCCTATCAAAGGAAGTGGGGAAGCCTCCTACAACCTAGACTCTAGAAAGTCTTTGAAAATGAAAGATGTGTTATTTGTACCTGGGCTCAACAAGAACCTACTCTCCATCTCTACAGTGGATGCAAAAGGCATGAGAGTTGCATTTGTAGATGGTCAAGTCCTAATGTGGCCAAAGGGTAAAACTATTGATGATGCAGTGGTGATTGGAGAGCAAGAGGGAGGATTGTACAAATTGAAGGGACAACCTGAACATGCCATGGTATATGAATCCATGGAGCCAAGTGAACTTTGGCATAGAAGGCTTGCACATGTGCATTACAGAGCACTACCAAATGCAACTAAAGCTATAGAAGGTCTTTCTGAAATCAAGACAAAGCATGAAGGTGTTTGCAAAGGATTTGCAACAGGAAAGAACACAAAGAAGGAAATCACAAGCAAGTAAGGAAAAAGGAACTATCCACTCTGATGTATGCAGTCCGATGTCATCTAGTTCTCTGAGTGGGTATGTATACTATGGTTCTTTCATTGATGATTTCTCTAGGAAGACTTGGGATTTATTTCTCAAAGAAGCAAAATTCAGAGGGAGTCCACCCAACAAACAAACAAAGATAAGTATTTGAATTGTCATTTCTTATATATTATGTTTGTTTAAATAATGTTATTCAGTGATGTTTGTGCTTATGTTCATAGACATAGGTTGTGTATTATGCATATTAGAATAATTGCATTGATGAACAAGATACTACTAATATGCAAGTAATGCATAAGTGGTCTATGGTACTGTACAACATTCCATTGCTACTTATCTAGAATGAAACCTCTTTGCTGACATGTTGGGAGTTGTGCACACTCTTAACAATGTTCTGGTAGAGATTGGAAGGCATCTATAAAGTTATGGGATATGGATAAATGTTGTATTGAAGCATTGGCTAAGATAATTGCATGACTGTATGACATATTTATTTATGTGTAAGAATTTGTTCTGAAAACTATGAGATGTTTCTAATCATGCAATTTAAATTGTCTTGTAGGAAAGATCATATAACATCACCTACAAAAGAAGGACTACAACATTTTTTCCAGCAACAAAGTTATCTATTGAAGATATTGAAGTTCCCAGGATTCGGGAAGAATGCCATGATCGAGGAGTACCAATCGATCATGAAGAATGATATTTGGGATGCAGTCCCAAGACCTAAAGGGAAGTCTGTTGTGAATTCCAAGTGGATCTATAAGATCAAGCATGCTGCAGATGGCAGCATAGAGAAAGACAAAGCGAGATTTGTAGCTCGTGGCTTCTCCCAGAAAGAAGGGATTGATTATGAAGAGACTTTTGCTCTTGTGGCTAGATACACTTCCATTAGATCGGTACTTGCTCTGGCTGCAGTGATGAAAGATACACCAAATGGATGTCAAGACAACTTTCTTAAATGGTGTAGTCGAAGAGGAAGTGTATGTGGAGCAACCACTCGATTTTGAGACACATGACAGAGAGTCATATGTGTGCAGGTTGAAGAAAGCCTTGTATCACTTGAATCAAGCTCCTAGGACTTGGTATGGTAGGATGGACAGCTTTCTATCCAGTTTAGGCTTTACCAAGAGTAAAGTAGATTCCAACCTTTACTACAAGGTTGAGGAAGGCAGTCCAGTGATACTACTTCTATATGTGGATGACATGTTTGTTACAGGATAAGATAGTTTGATTGTTGATACCAAGAGGAATCTTGCTTCTGAGTTCGAGATGAAGGACTTGGAGCTGATGCACTATTTTCTGGGTATGGAGGTGTGGCAGAGTGCAGATGGAATCTTCCTTGGAAAAGAGAAGTATGCAATAGAGATCCTGAAGAGGTTCGGGATGATGGACTACAAGGCCATGGCCACACCTATGGCATCGAACCTGAAGCTTCTGTGTGATGCTTCATCTGATCCGGTTGATGTCACTATGTATCGTCAGATGATTGGGTGCTTGATGTACCTGACGAACACTAGACCAGATATTTGCTTTGCAGTGAACACATTGAGCCAGTTCCTGACGGATCCCAAAGGTTTTCACCTGATTGATGTAAATCATATTCTGAGGTACTTGAAGGGTACAATTGACTATGGGCTCAAGTATGATGCGAATCAAAAGTTTAACCTGTAGGGTTTTGTTGATTCAGACTGGGCAGGAAGTGATGTAGATAGGAAGAGCACATCTGGGTCTTGCTTCAGTATGGGATCAGGTGTGATCTCTTGGTTTAGCAGGAAGCAATCCTGCGTAGCACTGAGTACAGTTGAGGCAGAGTATGTTGCAGCATGTTCGGCTAATTGTGAGGCATTATGGCTCTGGAAGCTATTGTCCGAGTTATTTGATCTCCCGCTGGAGGCTACTGGTATCTTTTGTGACAACTAGAGTTGTGTGAAGCTATCTGAGAACCCGGTGTTCCACGATAGGTCAAAGCACATTGAGATCAAATATCACTATATCATGGATATGGTGCAGAGAGGAGCAATGAAGCTCCTGTATGTTGCGACGGATGAGCAGATTGCAGATGTGTTGATGAAACCACTAGCTAGAGTGAAGTTTGAGTACTTCAGAGAGAGGCTTGGTGTTCTTCAGATTAACGACACTTCGAGAAAGAAGTGATGGACACATTTGTAGGAGCCATTCCAAGCATGGTGAGAGGAGGATCCTTCCCATGGCTGTGGATGTAAGAGCTGGATGATGAGCATTAGGATGATGCTCCAGTTACTACTCTATATATGCATCTGTTGGATGCTTGATATATTTGTATATGCATCTGTTGGATGCTTGATATATTTGTATATGCATCATGTTGGATATATTTGTATATGCATCATGTTGGATGCTTGATATGATCAGGTGGATCATGTGTTTATGTATCAGGTGGATACATTGTATGATCAGGTAGATCATGTATATATTAGGTAGATACATTATATGATCAGGTGGATCATATAGTTGTATGTGTATCAGGTGGATACATTATATGATCAGGTGGATCATGTGTTTATGTATCAGGTGGATACATTATATGATCAAGTAGATCATGTATATATCAGTGTTGTGGGCACAACATATCCCATGCTTCACTAAAGCAAGGGAACCCCATTTCTAGATAAACGCAAAGGTATTTGGGTAAGTCGTCTTGTAAATATTCGATTTTGATCTTACCTCTAAAATTCTTCACCCATGCTTTTGGTTTGCTTGGTTGCAAGTGTTTGATTATTTCTTCCAAAGTGTTTCGGTTTGGGAAAAGCCAAGATTTTTGAGTATTTTGTTGACTATTATCATCATCCCGAAATCCGACATTTGGAGAACCCGAAACCCACAACCCGATAGGTGCGGGTTGCGGGACTGTTGTTTTTAAGTTTTGGTTTTGCTAATTCCGAAACCCGCAACCGGCTGTGGGTTGCGGAATCAGTCTTTAATAAGATTCAGAAATAATTACCCCGAAACCTGAACCCCGCAATGGCGTCATTCGGCTTTCGGGATTGTGGTTTTTCATTTATTTGGTGTGTCCTCCCGAAACCCACAACCCGTAATTTCGGGATGCGACTTTCGGGATGGTTATCTCTCCTCATAGTTTCACGTTCCCGAAACCCGCCACCCGCATAGTCGGTTTTCGGCTTTCGGAAATCCTTTCTCCTACTTCCATTTTTGTGAACCCGTAACCCACAAATCCGTACTTTCGGGTTTCGGCTTGTGAGGTCTTTGAATAAAAGCTTCATGAACATACCTGAACCCGATTCCGCGCTCGCTGCGGTGAATCTTAGTCGTCCATTTGTTATAATCACACGGTTGGTTTTATCTTGGTGAATGTATTTAATAGGTTTTTTTACCTTTTAGTTTTACATTTTAACAATTGAAGAAATTACGCTGTCGCATTATCATTTTACTATGGATTGCGTGTCAGGTGTCGTTTTTCATTTTGTTGGTTATTTCAAGTAAGTCCATTGTTATCCTTACGCTACTAGCCTGCAATTCTACTATTTTTAGGTTGAATTTCATTTGATTTTCTGTATCAATCAGATATTGCAAAGTTCTTTCACCATGTTGAGAAATACACGGTCTAAATCGTCATACAAAGACGCCCTGATCAAAGACCCAAATTTTGGTTTACTCTTTGACACCAGTGAACGAGTTACTGAAATGTACCAGATAGACTAGTCTAAGATATACGCCATTTTTTATAATGATGACCTTTCCCATGTCGAGAATGATAGACCAGTCTACGAGAGAATTAGGGCTTCCAAAATTCACGCCATCACTGCACGCCCTGCCGTCTCACCCTACACAAATGCAGTTAAGTGGATAATTGAGAATGCTGATGTTAAAGATCGTTCTTTTAATGACAGTGCAGGTTGTCAATTGACAAGTTTTCACCCAAAGGTTTTTGTTCTAGCTTTTGCTCTGAAACCCCATGCACAGACGCTCTCTGCTGAGTTCATACAATCATCCAAAACCCAGTATAATTTTGATCAAATGATTAAGTCTTGGATGCTCAAGCCTAATGCCTTTGTACCTAAGTCGGATAACCTTTATCCTATTATATGGTTTAAGGAACCCTTTTCTCTACTTACAACCATGCTCTGTCGGCTTTTCGGTCAACCCAATTATTCCCATTTTAAATCAGAGTGGGCACCCATAGCACATCATGTGTTAGTTACCGATGAGTCTTTTCCGTGGGCCTCTATCTTATCAGCGGAACTGAAAAATGCCATCCATGAATATCAAAAGGCACCAGCTCATAAGAAGCCACCCTTCTTCCTATCTGCATATGTCCTTGATGTTTTCTGTTCAGAGTTCCAATACCCTAATTTGGGTTGGCATTGGACCCCTTCAGATCCACCTATACACATCTACCATTCAGCACTATGGGAAGGGAATTTTGCACGTATGATATATGACATCTGTGACTGTTTTGTGGGTACCATCTATTTCAAGATCTTCTAGCAGCAGCCACCTACATTCTCAGAGGATGCCAAAGCTTTTATCAACACAATTGGTGACTAGTATGTAGGTGAGTACTTTTCATACATCAGAATCTAGGGAAGTGAAACAGTTCATTTCTTGCCCAGAATAGTTCCAGACAGGATGGTAATATAGGAGGTTTCTTTTCAAACTGTCACTGATGGTATGTATAAGAGACTCATAGGACCTAAGTTTGCTCTGAATCTGGGTCAATTGGTCATCCCAACTTCAACCTGGGCTGCAGTTTTGGGTGATTAGATAGCTGCTCTGAGATTAGGTGTTGCCCCGAAAAGGAAACATGATCCTAAGAAGTTCTTGGATGCACACCTAAAGCAAGTTCACAGGAAGATAGACTATACACATGAGTCAATCCCCAATGATTCCATATATCAGGGGGTAGACATATTTTCTCAAGTCTTGGCCAAAGCAAAAGACTCTCAAGAACAACATGACATTCTACAGTATCAAAAACAATTAAAGGATAGAATCCTAAGTTACAGGGCCATGCAGTTGAATCTTGTTGAACAAGCAAGAAAGGACAGGGAAGAGAAAGAAGCTCAGAAATCTAACGCTCCTCCTTTGGCCACAAGTCTTGATGGAGACAAAGGTAAAACTATTCAAGGGGAACCATTCAAAGAGAAAGCTAATGAAGAAGCTAAACTCATGCTGCAGACAGCCCGTGAATCCAAACAGCAAATGGCGCAGTTGTCATCAATGTTACAGACTCAGCTGCTAGAACCCCCAAGGCCTACAGACAAAATTCAGCCACCAGGTACACTGGATGATCAAGTCTCTACTCCAAACACTCCAGAAGATGATGACTTGGTCATAACCAAGGCTATCCCAGCTAAAAGACAGAAGGTCATGCCTTTCTCATCACAAATTTCTACTGTAGATATAATTGACTGTGATGAAGAAATAGTTTCACCTCTTCCAGTACCAGTAGTTGAAGAAGTCTCTGGAAATCCTAAGACTGATACTGAATTGCTGGAAAATATTGATATGGATCAGTCTTTCCCTGAACAGTCAGTGTTGTAGTTTAATGCTACCCCTGGTATCACATCATCAGCGATTGTGTTGTCCTCTGTTCAGTCAAATTCTACTATGCCTCTAGGAGGAACACTTCCATTCTCATTATCCCACTTGTTTAATACCCTCAACAATACTAGTACTTCATTACCAGAACATTCAGTCCCTTTTTCCATTTCACCATCTATTACTGCAGAATCCCATCCTTTGTCTATCCCTCTACAATCATCTGCAGTTGATTTATTAATAACCTCCATCGATGCATCTTCCAAGGTTTCTCCTACACACTCACCTGGAAAAGATCAGAGTCCACTTCCTTTCCCAGAAGTCAGTAGTCATGTTCAGGTTCCACTTTCCGAAGTCTTTGTCTCACTTCCCTCCCCAGACAAAGGTGTGTCAGCTCCCGAAGTCATTAGTACACCTCTAGCTACCACTCAAGTCACTCTACCTATCCCTAGCTCTGTTGTCACACAGACACCTTCTTTGATTTCTACAATTAGTGTCACTTATGTCCCTACACAGTCCATTGCTGAGTATACAGACAGAGATGTGGTTTTCCTTGGGAATTATTTCTATCGTCAAGATGACAAGGAAGTTGTTAAAAGAAGCAGGAAGAGGGGTCAAGGCCAAGGTGGTTTGGAATCACATGAACCAGATCAGGTGATATGGGCCCCCAGAACAAATAACCCAAGAATTGAAGCGGTTGAAACAGCAGCAGCCTTAAGGGATTTTTCCACTGCTAACTGGGATTCAGTCCAGGTCTTGAACAAAGAAGTTGACCTCAGGGAGGAAGAAATCAGAAACCTGAAAGAAGAGTTGGCTAAAACAAAGGATCAGCATTATGTTGATGTGGCTGACCTCAAGAAAACTTGGGTAGACAAAGTACAAGACCTAGAATAGAAGAATGCTACTCTTCTTACTGAATTCAACCTTTTGTTGTCTCAACATTCTACTAATCTCGTAAAGATAGACTCTTTGGAAAAGCAAGTTTAAGATGCAACTGCAAGTGTAGCTTCCTCCAATGTTCTCAAGTTCACATCCTGTGACTTCAAAAATTTAGCCCTTGAAGTGAATCAAAGTCATCATGAAGAACTAAAGAAGTTATATATTGCCTTAGATGAGATCAAGGAAAATTTCATCAGTTTTTCTAAGATGTATTCTACTCTTGAAGAACAGAAGGCAAAGAGACTCCAAGCTTCTAAAGTTGAAGAAGAAATCAGTCAATGGAAAATGTATATCAGGAATGTTCCAGAGAACATCCCAATCCTTAATACTTTCCAGATAAAGAAAGTCAAGGCATTTTTGAACATGTGGCTTGATTTGAATGAATCGGCTGAGGAAATCATTAATAAATCACAAGACATCTGCACTAGACGATGGTATGCAGTTGACAATATCATGGATGCCCTAGGTTTGCCATTCATGAATCCTATTTTAGAAGCTCTACCACCAAAATGCATACTTGAAGAACTCGAGAGCAGATGTGAAGAATTTGCACAGAAGATTCGGGATTTGGAACAAGTAAGCATTCAAGATGTAGATAGTTTGGTTAAAGAACCGGTCAACATGGAAGGGAGGATTCGTATGTACCTATGTAATTGGCACAATCTAGCGAAGCATGATATGGAGAACAGCGCATGCAATGCTCAATTATCCTTGGAATCTGTCATTTTCCCAAATGTAGATGAATTGTTAGATCTTTATGAAACATGGAAGGATTTCCTGGATATTTAATTAGATCTGATTTTGTAATCCCTATTTTGTAGAATTTCTCCTTTTGGACTCCTATGTTAATTAGTATTTAAGGGGGAGTGCTTCTCTTAGTAAAGGGGGGAATATTTGGAATTGTAATTCAACAGGAGATAAGACTGAAGATACTCTGTGGTCAGAGTCATTGTAATTTTGGTACAAGGAATCTTAATACAATAATGTTATCTTCGGATCCATCTTCTGATTATCACTTAAATTTCTTTAAGGATTTATGATTTTATGTTCCAGATTATCATCCGTTATGCATATGATCTCTTGTTGAATATATAATGAATATATAATGAATACATAGATCTGTTGGATTGGTTTTTCTGTATAATTGATTTGTGTATGAAAATATTTGATTAAATACTTTCTTTATCGATTTCTGCAATTGATCACATATATATATATATATATTCTATCATTTTTTATTTTTCAATCAACAAAAGGATAACAGGTTATATCTTGATGGTCTTTAAGCTTGGATTATTTTGTTTAATTTTCATTAAATAAATCATAATCTAAGTCAGCAAATATCTCATCTAAAGGCATTTCTGTTAAGGGTGATAGACTGTTTGTTCTCTTACACCTCAAGGTTGATCTGCATAAACACCAAGCTTTTCATTTTAGGATAGATCTAACTTAAGATTAGGTTCTTTTCCCAAATAGGCTAAGTTAGAATTTCTAACAGCTTTTCCATACCTTTGTTTCCCTAAATTGGGAAACTGATCTTATTGATCAAACCTTTTACTCATAGAGTGCCAGCGGAGGCCAAATATCTGTGGGTGATCACCACACCAAACAGCTCGAGGATAGAATTTCCCTTGCACAAGGTCTTTCGAATCCTTTGGCTGGGTTTTCATCCCCTGTTGTGTGCCTTGGAACCCATTCCAACACCTTGCACTTACCCTGCACCCTCGAGGCATCAACAATCAAGTAGATACATTATATGATCAGGTGGATCATGTAGTTGTATGTGTATTAGGTGGATACATTGTATGATCAAGTAGATCATGTATGATGATATGTATCAGGCAGATATTGTGTATGCATCAGGTGGATGCATTGTATGACCATGATGATCATGGATGATGAGTTTCAGGATGTTGCTCCAGATGCCATGCATCAGCATGATGCAGTGATGATGATCAGGATGATCATGTGTACATCAGGATGATGTATGGTGAGTATCATTTTGATACTCTGTGGCCATGGAACAGGTTGTGCAGATAATCATATAATCCAACCCTGGGAGGTTTGCAGATAGTCTTTTGAGGTTTTGCCTATGGCATGTAATGTGGCCCTGGGATATTTGGCAAACGCTCTTTCGAGGTTTTGCTTTGGGAGGACATATAATACGGCCCTGGGATATTTGCAGATAGTCTTTCGAGGTCTTTCCTATGGCATGTAATCTAGCCCTGGGATATTTGGCAGATGCTCTTTCGAGGTTTTATCCTATGGCATATAATCCGGCCCTGGGAGATCCGATAGGTTGAGCTGTGTGCTCGTAATCAGTCCTGGGATGCTCTTTCGAGGTTTTTCCATGGTCACATGAAATATGCCCTGGAGATCTGAACAAGTTGTGCTAGTCACGTAAAAGGCCTCAGATGCTCTTTAGAGTTCTTGCTAGTTAAGACACTCTTTTAAGGATTTGTGACAGTCACATATAATACATCCCTGGGAGATCTGACAGGTAGAGCCATGTGCTCGTAACATCCTGGATGCTCTTGCAAGGTTTTGTGACACACGTAATACGTCTTGGCGATTCCATAGTATGGCCAATGATGATGAAGACCTACAGGTGGTGGGCCTACATCCAGTATGAAAAAGGACTGGCTCTGTAGAACTTCCTATGACGAGTAGATCGGAGATTGATTGATATAGCAGCAGTAGTGACAATGACAATGATTCGATGACGAGGATCCAGAGAAGAAGACTTGTGCTAGAAGATCTGTGTCGAGAAATACCTTCCTAGTTAAGAGGGAGTGTTGATGTATATGTAACTTCGGAATGTATTCCATCTATGTATTTTTTATTGTACTCCTATAGAGATGTATTATTCCTCTATACGAAAGTGTCGTCATTTGTATTGACAAGTGTCGCAAGTGTTGTAACTTGCTAATGGGTTATTAGACCACCTAGTAAGGGGTCGGCCCGGATTAATGTAACCATGGGTTATTAGGCTAAGTTAGACAAGTCGGCCCCATTGGTTTATTGGGAGGATAGGACAAGTATAAATAGAGATCAGGAGATCTCTATTTGATCATCTCATTACTCACTCTTCCATAACTCGGAAAGTGGCTCACATGTGAGGAGGAGGATCAGCTGCTAGGAGAAGACTATCTCTTGTACTTTGGTTGTGCTTTGGTTGTATCATTGCTCTTTCTATCTCTGAGGAAGTTGTGGGGTTTTTCACCTTTATGGTTTTCCCCAGTGAAACTTTGTGTGTCTATTGTCTCATGTGATTGCTTGGTGTGATTGATATGCATTGTTATACTTGATACGCTGTACATGTTATTCTCTCAGTAAAGATCCTAGAGTATATTGAATTAATGCTCAAAATTAACAAATAATATCCTTCTTGTACTAACTCCTACATCTTTGTCACCTATAATTTGTGTTTCAAGATGGTTCTTTTGTATTCTTCTTGATGGTGCCTTTGTATCAGCTATTGGAGAATCTTCACCTTCATTTTCTTATGATTCTTCTCTTTCTTGTTCCTCTTCTTCTTCTTCTTTCCCAACGACATGTTAATTCTTTTGCAAGACTTCTTCTTCATTGTTTTTTCTTGCATCTTCATCTTTGCTTCTTATCCTTCTTGGCTTCATGTCATCCACTCTTCAATCTGCACTTTATATGATTTTGTGTAATCTTTGATTGTAACATCGGTAAGCCTTCTTGGTGGAGGAATATCCCAAGAATATTCCTTCATCAGTTCTAGAATCAAACTTGCCAAGATCATCTTCATTCCTCTTTATGTAGCACTTGCTTCCAAACACTCTGAAATACTTGACTGATGCAGATCTTCCATACCATAGTTCATAGGGAGTCTTGTCATTATTCACTCTGAGTTGTCCTCTATTAAGTATGTAGATAGCTGTGTATACTGCTTCTCTCCAATATGTATCAGGAATTTTTGCTTCATTTAGCATGGTTCTGGCAACTTCTTGAATTGTCTTGTTTTTTCTTTCCCCCACGCCATTTTGCTGAGGTGTCTTTGGAGCTGAAAATTGTCTTTTAATCCCATGGATTTCACAAAAGTCATTGAACTCATTTGAAGTGAATTCACCTCCATTATCTGACCTAAGACATTTGATTTTTTGGTTTGTCTCATTTTCCACCATTGCTTTGAAAGTTTTGAACTTTTCAAAGGCTTCTAATTTTTCCTTGAGAAATGTTACCCAAGTCATCCTTGTGTAATCATCAACGAGTAACATAAAATAATACTCTCCTTACAAGCTTTTAGTCCTTGTTGGTCTAGAAAGTTCAATGTGAACTATTTCCAAAAGATGTGAGGTCACATGTTCTTTTGACTTGAAGCTAGCTTTGGTTTGCTTCCCATGTTGACAATGTTTACAAACTGTGTTCAGAGGTTTCACAGTTTTTGGCAAATCTCTCACAGCTTCCTTATTACTTACCTTGACAAGATTATCAAAATTTAAATGTCCCATCCTTTTGTGCCATAACCAACTTTCATCAATCATACTCATGTAGCATTGATCTTCATTTTCTAGAATGTACACATTACTCGAATTTCTTACAACAGTTCCAACAAGTCTCCCTGGGTCCTTTTTTTTTATTTCACATTTCTCAAAGTCAAAAGTGCAGATGTGCCCTTGGTCACAAGTTTGACTTACACTGATAAGATTAGGCTTTAGGTCTTCTACTAGCAATACATTTTCATCTTTTATCTTGTTATCGATAGTGGTTGTACCTTTGCCAATTATTTTGGAAGACATATTATCTCCAAATGTGACTCTACCTCTATTATCTCTTTTTAGATTTATGAATTTACTTGGGTCTCCTGTCATATGTTTTGAACACCCACTGTCAATATGTCATATATTCTACTTTTCTATCACACATAGAGAAATCATGGCTTTCTCCTCTTCGCTCTTTCTCTTCCAATCCTTTCTCTGTTTTTTGTCTTGGAATTCTTTTGCAGCAGTCCTTTTTGTAGGGGTCATTATTTTATAGTCTCTTTCTATATGCCCATGGTTATTGCATTGTTAACACTCTATGTCATATTTTTGAAGAGGTGCAAAGAAATTATGATTCCTTGCTTTTGGTTTGTTACTGGATGCCATTTTCTTGTAGTCATGAAGCTTTCCATATGCTCTGCAATTTAGGACTTTATGTCCAAAATTATTACAAGAGTAACAATATCCAAAGAAGACATGTTGATATCTATTTGTCTTTGGTATTCTAGGCATTACATTAATTATGTTTTGTCAAGAGAAGATGGAGTAGATTTATTGCTTTCTTCCTTTTTGAATGAACTCTTTAGTGCAACAGCATAACTTCTTTTATTTCTTCCTTGGCTTGTGAGAGACGAACATTCTGGCTTTCTTTCATTGTCATAGCCTAAACCAGATTTATCTGATGATGGTCTTTGGCTACTCAAGATGTTATCTAAAGTCTTTGAACTATTTTCATATTTTGACTTAATAGATTCTTCATCAAGCTTTTTCCTAAGCTGCATAATTTATTCTTCAAGCTTCTCTGATTCTTGTATTCTTTCTTTGAGTTGTAAATCTAGGTCTCTTTCAATCTTCTTGGCTTCTTCAACCTAGGTTTTCAAATCACCAATGATTTGGTTTGACTGTTTGTTCTTTTTCCTGCTTTTTTCAAGTTCTTCAAGAGCATTGATTAATTTAGCTCTTAGATCTACTTCTCCTTCTTCCATTGACTCGTCATCGTGTGCTTCTATTCCCATGAATAGAATCTATGTTTCCTCATCATCACTTGTGTCTTCATCTTCACTATTTTCCATGGGGTAAGAGATTTTCTTCTTTTCATGAAACTTCTTTTCGTTTCCTGTTTTGTCCTTTTTGAACTTCTTTGAGGTTTCTTTCTCATCATTTCCATTTTGATTAGGATAAGGACATTTTGAAGCAATTTGTCCAACTCTTCCATAGTTAAAACATTTTATAGGTAGCTTTCCCTTGTACTTTCCAGTACCTCTCTCAAGATTTTTGATGAAAAGGGCTTCTTCATCATTTGATTTTTCTGATTGGTTCTTGGATGAGGCTTTAAATGTTGCTTCTTTCTTTGATTGTCCATCTTGTCCTTTTATCATCTCGTAGGCAGTGAAGATCCCATGTAGTTCATCCACTGTCATGTGTAAGGTGATCTTCTGTGCAAAGCTTGCAAGGAAATTTCACTTTACATCTAGGTTTGCGGTCCCCACTAGCATTTCCGTTGTCCCAAGGAGGGTTGGTGTTCTCCTTATTAGGATTATTGTTCTTATTATTCCCACCCCTACAATTATTTTTCCCCTTTTTCTTCCCACCAGGTTGTTGGTTACCTGATGGGTTCGCCGATTGTATAGAGTGAACATCTGACGACTAGGTGGAAACGGACGAGGCATGAGCCTGTCCAGAAGTAGATTGGCTAATGGATAGATTATGCATCTGATTCGTAACCAAATCTACAAGACGAGTACTTGTGGATCCAACAATACCATCGACATGTGGTCCAGGAACAGGCTTGGGCTCATGTCGTGATCATAGTGCATCAGGTATAATGTCATATAAGATGCCAAACTAAGCATAGACTAGGTCTAGCTGTTGGGATATGAAAATAGCTTGTTCCTCGGTCATAATACTGGACAATGAAACATCCTTCGAAATGTAAGGGAGTAAATACTTAAGGAACCATTCCAATAGAAACTCTAGAGGAATGTTGGCTTTCACTAGCCTCTTCCACCTGCGCCACTCCTGAATATGGCCAGAGATGTGCATGGCTTTGTCCTGACGGGAGGTGGATAAAAGTTCGGTGCCAGTATCATAACGAACCGGCAACTGAATGTGGTCTAGGAAAACCAAAGCTAAATCGTTGAAACCTCTATATGTGCCCCCAGGCAACTCGACATACCATTTCATCGCTGCCCTCGTGAGGGTGCGTTGAAATAGCCTCAAACGAATAGAGTCATCGTTCAAGGAATTCGAGGAGCACCATAAGTGAAAAGTAGTGACATGATCACCTGGATCCTCACCATTCTTCCCCTCAAATTTCGGAACGTCAGAAGGGAGCTTGGTGGGGACTAGAGGCCATGTAGGATCGTGACACACCGGATTATTCGTGAGCTTTGAAAGATCGGGTAGATTCAATCTAGCAAGAAACGAGAGTTGAGGCTGTGAAGCTTGATTATAAGCTCCCAAAAGAGACTAGTTCTGCAAAGGTGAGATCATGTTCATGGTATCCGACACCTGAGGTGCCGATGAACTCTGATAGAAGCCATGACCGTGACCATAAGGATAATAACCTCCTCCGAACTAACCCATTTTATGATACACGGGCATGTGCATAGAATGGATTAGGATAATAACTAGGACCAGTTGAAAAGCCATAAGAATGACCTCCATAAGAATGGGGTCCCATATAACCACTCGAGGAAGGGAAACTAGACGAGTGATGGCCATATGAAAACGGTATATTCCCACCCACTGGAATCGACAAACTAGAAATAGGGGGGGAATCAAGTGGTCAAATAATTAGGGTATAGTGAATTATATAGCGAAATTGGGATAATCTACTAACTTCTAAGAATCCTAGGAAGAAGGAAGAATTTGGTGGTGGAAACAAGTATGGAAACTAGAAAATCCATTAAAATCTAAAATCTTTCTATGATTGGCATTAGCTAATAAAATTTTAAGATGGGATGATTACCAAAAGAGTTGGAAGGTCCTTTGAGATGTATAAGGTTTAAATATAGTGACGAATGTAAGGATTGCCTATCACGTGCTTATTTTCTAGATCTATTTGAAATGAATTACTACAAATATCAAATGGAAGAAACAAATGGTAACATAAGTATTTAATTGATTATTATTATCTCCAACCAAGTTGCTCATAAAATCGAGATTTCTTTTTAAAGGAGCTAGATATTCCCAAAACAAATCCTCAAAGAAATCTAAAGGAACCAAACATAAATTATGATAGTGCATGAGGCTCCTTCCATAAATTATGATAATGCATGAGGCTTCTTCCATGGGCCATGTCAAGAAACCCCAAGTATGTGGGGGAGAAGGCTAATTATTTTCTTTGAATCAATTCATTATATTTATTTGAAATATGTTGCTAGGCAAGGAACAAATAATCAAGTTGATTTATATGCACTATGTCTACTTTTGAAAATAGCATCACATTGAGTTTTAAAACACTTATAGGTTTTCAAAGACTCTGAGATACTATTGGATTATTCTAATAATATATTAGAATTGAAACTATGTTGTTAACCCCAACCATGAATTGTTCTAGAGAAAAATAGTAGCTTTGATGTACTATATTTTGCCCATATTTATGGATAGTATGATTTGAAAGAAGAACAAGTTTCTAAGAAATATTTTTTTTATTGTAGGAAGGGTTCTTATATAATAAAAAGAGTCGAGAGGAGGGACAAAATTTCCAAATTCTGAA
The DNA here is from genome assembly GCA_027924585.1 of Larix kaempferi. NCBI lineage: Eukaryota > Viridiplantae > Streptophyta > Pinopsida > Pinales > Pinaceae > Larix > Larix kaempferi. The sequence goes on from BSBM01000600.1 coordinate 17,244,086, forward strand.
AAAATAATAATTACTGTAATAATAATAATTTATTTTTAAGGCCACGGCCAATCCAGACACCAAAGATGGCGACCGTCACATGAAACCTCTCTGACTATAAAGCTGGGCCACCAGCAATCTATCTCCCAAGCTTCCACAGCTACTCCATTTAAACAATGGAGAGGCCACTGTCTGTGTGGCGGAATAGGTCTCACATCAGCCTGAGAGACCTCCACCAATGACTGTCCATGAGTCCTTGTAGACTTTTTCACCTCCAACAATGACTTTACATTAGTCCTTACAATATTCTTCAAATTTACCTTGCAAACCCATCCTCTTTCAATAGTTCTGACAATACCTTCAACCTAAGCCCCTTTATATCCTTCCTCATTGCTGTGAACCTCCACTGTCATTCCTTCCTTCAGTGCCATTCCACTAGTCTAGCAAAGTACTAAACAAGCTAAATGGATTCAAATCACTTTCTTCTTGCCACCACAAGCCCACTTAGGATAAAAGACAGCCAAAACGCCCCGCTTTCCAGCAATTTTGGGATAAAAACCAGTAAAATTCTTGCTGGAAATTGTTATTTTTGTATTTTTGTAATTTCAGCGATTGAGATTCCCTCTTCTAGATTAATTGTCCAATTTTAAAATTACCCAGATCCGCGATCTGAGCACTCCAAATTATGATTTTGACAAAAATTGCTCTGCCGGATTCCAATGAATCGGGGCGTTTTACTTAGCCCTTATACGGCTCCCCACAAGCCCTCTCTTCTCCAAAATAAGCCCAACCAACTTTTCTCTTGGTATGTTGTGCCTCTTACATATATAGAGAGAGAGTATACGAAGAATATAAGTCTATGTAGATTGCATATGAATACAACAATTAGAAAAGGATTAGTCTATTTATTCTGTTAGTTTTTGAATTTACAGTGGGTTTTGGTCGGTCTAGTAATTTTTTTTGTAAAATTCAAATTTCTACGTGTTTAAATTGTATTTTTGAATCTATATATTTATGCAATTTTTATAGCTAATATATGTGATTCTAAAATTTTTTAAAGATTTCCAACAGTAATTTCAACAAAATTACAATGAAAATATGCTCAGAAAAAAGTTGAAAACTTAGAATAGTCAGAAAATGTTTGGCTAGATCGGCATTTCCAACCACTCTTGTCAAATTTCGGGAATAGAAAATGGTCAAAATCGTCTGTTCTTTAGACTATTCCTTAAATAAATAGCCAGTAGTCTCATTTTGTTTATATCATTGGTTGATAGATCGTGGAATATTTATGAAGGCTCCATACATTTATCCAGATTTATACACTTGCCGCTTGATGAGTCAAATTTGATATTCTTTAGACTACTCGTTGTTGGCTATGTCAACCTAATAATTAGTAATTTGTTCATATCGATGTAGTACTTAATTGGTTGATAGATTAAGGAATATTTATGAAGGTTGCATACATTTAGTTGGATTTATAAGCGTGATAATTGAGGGGTCAAATTTAACAATTTAATATGGGAAAGTTGTGTAATATAATGTATATATAAAGAATAAAAATAGTAATAATTGAAATTTGGGTATATCAATGTAATAATTATTTAGTGGATGTGGGTTAGAATTTTATTGTTTAAATTTGGTAATGTCAAATGTAAGAATTAGTTAATGGACATTGAAGTTGTTTATAACGATGTTGTTTAATGGGTCAAATTTCATTGTTATATTGATAGTTGAGAAAAACTAAAGAGATAATTAATCGAAAGATACTTTCTATATGAGGGAGATATATAATGTATCATGCATAAAAAGGACAAACATAGTAATAGTAATGTTAGTTGATACACCATGGAATATTTGTGAAAGCTCCATGCATTCATGTGGAACTTGATTTATACAGCTAAAGGAATAATTGTGTGAAAGATGATTTCTATAATATCCTATTGGGAATTGCATATAAAGAACAAATATAGCAATAATTTAACTTTGGCTATGTGTATTTATACAACTAATGGAATAATCAAGTGTGAAAGATGATTTCTATAATATCGTATTGGGAATTGCATATAAAGAATAAATATAGCAATAATTTAACTTTGGCTATATGAATGTAGTAAGTAGTTAGTGAATGTAGGTTAGAGTTTTAATGTTCAAATTTGGCAATGTCAATGTAATGTAATAATTAGTTAATGTGCATTAAGTTAGTTGATAAGCATGGAATATTTATGAAAGTTCTATGTGATTTAGTTGGGATATATAAAAACTGTATATGCGATGTTTAATGAGTCAAGTTAACTAGATAAGGACAAATATAGTAATAATAGTAAGCATTATTTAGTGGGCATTAAATTTGTCTATATCGATGTAATAATTAATTAGTTGATACAGCATGGAATAGTTGTGAAGGCTCCATACAATTTAGCCAAATATTGGTGTTTAATGGGTGAGATTTAACCATATAATATTGATAGTTGAGAAAAACTAAAGAAAAAATTATACAAAAATGTTTTTTATATGGGGAAGATGTGTAATGTAACATGCATTAAAAAAATACTAATAATTTAAATTTGACTACAAATTTGGCATAAAAAAACTAATAATTTAAATTTGGCTATAAATTTGACATAAAAAGACTAATAATTTAAATTTGGCTATATTAATAGAATAATTAGTTAATGGACATTAAATTTGAGTATATCAATGTAATAATTAATTCATTGATAGAACATAGAATATTTATAATGGCTACATAATTTTAGCCTATAAACTATACATGTTGTGTTTAATTGATCAATTTGAAAGAAACTAATGTTTTCTAACCTAGAGTATGGGGGGGATGATGATGATTATTATGATTGCACCGAGAAGGTGTCCCATAAAAATAAATAAATAAATAAATAATAAAATAAGAATGAATTCGTCATTGTGTTTTAGTATAGTGGAGCCCGAGTGGGGGAAAGTGTCTGTTTGTCCCATTCAAAAAATAAAAAAAGAAGAATGTATGCATCATTGTGTTGTAGCATAGTGGTGAGAAGGTTGTGTGTTGTAGTTTAGTGGTGAAAGGTTCACAGATTTGATTCCTCTCGGTGCTTTGTACAACCAGAGTTAGAAGGGTCTATACTGGTGATAATTTGATTTTAAAGTAACTGATAGACACCAAGTTGATATATGAGACTTCTTCGATCCAACTAAAATTATATATAAAACAATGACCTCAATAAAATAGAAATAGAAAAAAATGAGTTTGTAATTGGATAAACTCAACCTCTTTGAGAAATTCTTCCACACATTGTTTAAGCCCAATCTTGAATTTTTGAAAAAAATAAATGAATAAATGTAAGAATTAGTTAGTTGACATTAAATTTGATTATATTAAAGTAATAATTAAGTAGTTGGTAGAGTATGGAATATGTATGAAAGCTCCATAAGTTTGGCCCAAATATTTATACAAAAAACATCTAAGTTTTTTATTCCATTTAAGTGTATAATATTAATAGCTAAGAAAAGATGAGGGGTAATTGGGTGAAAGGTGCTTGTATGGAAAGACATTTTTTCAAGTTAGGTTGAGCCTAGTCCAGGGCCTGCCCTAGTGTTGGATGAAAGAACGAGATTCCCATAAGTAGGATGCTTCCACTAGGTTTGTAAAAGGCTTGATCCATCTCGGATGTCTCTTGGGGAAGTGAAATTATCCCCCATAAGTGGATCCCACCCTCGACCCCTCCCCATGATATTTGAACCCAAGACCTGATGGAGAATAAACCCCACACAATCCAATTGAGCTAAACCTCATGGGTAGATCTGGAAAAGACATTATGTAAATTTGCATAAAAAGAACTTTATGTGTTGTTGTTGATGATGGGGGTTGTGGTGGTGGTGGTCGTCATTATTAGCATTCACCAAGACCAACTTTGGTTTATTAGACCTATTGTCATACAACTTAGTAGCCTTGATATTGCAAGCATTAATCAACTGCTAAACTGGTGGACCCTTAGGAAAATTCCCATAAGTGTCACATGGGTAATGTCCTCTCTCAATTCCACCAAGCTAGACCTAAACTAACCATGAGAGGTGTCAATCTTTTTCAAGTACCTTCCAGTTAAAACCAACTTTCCACGATACTTGCTAGATCGATTTCTAAGAGACATGGTGCCTTGGAATTAATAAAGGGCTCAAAATATGGTGCCCTGTGTGGAAATGCTAAGGATTTTAAGTTCTATGGATTGAAATGACCCTTAAGCACGAAAATTGTAACTAAGAAGATCTGAAACAACACCAAGCTACTCTTAAAATGGATTAGTTACAGTAAAATGACTAGGCCCCAATGGTAAATGGTTGTCTCAAGGTTTGAATAGTAAAGAATAGAGGTTTGTCACAATTGATTTTAAAATTCCTAGGAGTTTAAGCATACATGTCACTAAGCATCTTTAGGTGTTGAGTTTTAAAAGTTACCAACATTGATTTTAATCCAGATCTTGGTTAATGTTAATTTTAAATCTTAGATCCAAAGTTAATGAGTGCATTTAGGGTGATAGTGATAGTTTAATATGCCTCAACACATAAATAGCTTGTTTGTTTTAAGATATTATATTTAGGAAATAAATAACGACAAGCAAATAACACGCACTAAGTCGCACTAAGTCCAAATAAACACTTACTAAGCTAAATGTTATGCAAGAATGATTCTCTTGTGCCTTCGTCATAGGGTTCCGATATTGATTAAATCAAATTTGCATGCAAATATTCGTTTAGATGTATTTCCTAAGATGCATGCTATTTTGACCCAACAAATATGAATTATTTCATAATGCCAAAACAAACTAAGAATAATGTGTTTTGATTGATGGATAATTAAGGCTACAAGATAAATATGACCAGTGCCTTCATGTTGGGCAGGGGAGTTGATTTAGCCGTCCTATTAATTGAGATGCAAATGATACTTGATCTTGGTGAAGCCTCTGAAAAATCAACTAAGTTAATCTAGTTGATGTGCTCCCTTAGATCCAAATGCCCCTCTAACCTGCAAACTAAGAAAGTGTTAGTGAATGGAAGTGAAGATTTGAAATCCCAAACCCTGCAGCCAAACTAGAAAACAAATTAGAATAATATGTATAAATAGCAAGAAATAGAACCTAATAAATGAGAAAAATGCAATAAAATTCTAGGCAAAATTCCTCATCAAACCCCCAAAGCAACTTGCACAGTTGAAGAAATCAGATTCATACATCACTAAACAAAAGCAATTTGACCTCAACATAGATCCACTACTATTAATACATCAAAGAAGAAATCAATATCCAAAATCCATCTACTCACAACACAATAAACACCATAGAAAAGTTTTAGAACTCAGAACTCTAATCATCTTGTATTGTTGTAGTAAAACCATCTCCCGTACAAAATGAGGCTTAATCTCTTTTAAAATATGAACAAAGAGAAAAATCATTAACTCTAAAATGGTTGAGGGATGAGATATCCATTTGATTCTCACCCTTTACATCAATGGCTTAGATTAAAACATTATTTGTTGAGTTTATAAGCTGGAAAAATCACTTCGTTAGAGAGTGGAGCACTTATCCAAATGGGCACATGTGGGGCCAAAACAAATTGAGATAAAACATCAATTGCTCAGTTAGAACATGATGACAACACCTTTATTGATTTATTGGCTGAATTTAATGGTTGAGTGAAAAAATAATTAGCTGAAAATAAGAAGTGTGCCCGCTAGGACAGAGAGAGTGCCCCCTTTGATGAGAGTTTGCTAGATGGATGGGTCATAACACCCAACCACCAGATAAGAAATGGAAGAAGTTGTGGGATGCAAAACTTTGGCCCAAAATTTCCATCTTCATTTGGTTAGTAATTAGAAGACGCATCCTTCCAAGAGAAAATCTTCAGAAGAGAGGTATGCAAGGCCCTTACCGCTGATGTATGTTCACTAATGAGGAAGAAACAATGTATCACCTCCTAGACTCGTGCCCTTTTGATTTGAACTTATGGGACCGGGGAGCCACTGCTTTCAGAAGATCAAACAGGCACAGAAATTGCCCGGACCAGACAATTTCCTCATGGACAAAGGACCTCTATCAAAACCCAATTGTTAATCGCCTTTGGAAAATATTTCCATATTTTGTGGTCTGGGAATTATGGAGGGAAAGAAACTCCAGAACTTTCCAAGGGAAATCAGGAACTGAAGACAAGGTCTGGAACTTCATCCAGAATAAGATGCTTGAAACAGTGAAAATGCAATCATGGGAAAATGCAGACTGGGAATCAAATGCCTCAGAGTCCTTAATCCTGAAGGCATGGGGGGTATTCGAGCCAATGCAGTGTTTTGGTAGACCTGGAAGGACGTCCATGGCGATATCTAGCCTATAATTTTGGTCTCCTCCACCATCCAGTTTCTTCAAACTCAACTTCGACGAAGATTTGAAGGGAAATCATGGTCCAGCAAGGTTCGGATGTGTTATTAGAAATCACCTCGAGGAATTGCAAGGTTTCAGAACCGGCTTCAATGGCACAGAATCCAACAATGTAGCGGAAGTGGAGGGTTTACTTCATGGAATACAACTGGAAAATTTACACAACTGGACCCCACTAATTGTTGAAGGAGACTCCCAAGTGGTCTTACACATGGAAACTAAGATCCAACATGGAAAGACGAGCTCCAAGGTGGCATCATCCTGGAGGTTAGAAGGGAGGCTGGAGAATTTGATAGTGATCATGCATCCCATGTTGGCTCTTACTTTCAACCACGTCAAAAGGAATGGAAAAAAACTGGTTGGCCTCCTGCCAAACATTGGGACTGAGACCCATAATCATATTAATGCTAACACTTGGGAGGATTTGAACGATGAGACTGCCCAGGATAGATGTAGAGAAATTATGCTCAGTACATGACGCGATATCATGAAGTGGAGGAGTCAGGAAAACAGGTGGGCCCTTGCCCAGGCACATGAAGATTTGCTCCACACGCCAAACAACTGAAGTTTTAAGGAGCAGGCAAAAGGGCATTAACCAACATTTACTACGGCTTATCTTCAGTATTTTCAAAAGCTTGAGGTTATGGTTGCAGTTATGAGCAAAGGAAGTGGAGGATCGAGCCATCAACTTGGGTGATATATCCAAAGGAATACGGAGCACGAGCAGCTTTTAATGGTAGGTACGAAGTCAATTATTGCCCGGAATGGCAATTTCCATTATAAGGCATGGAAAGGTGGTGGCATCATACATGCCCACAAGGATCTTTTCTACATGCACCTTGCCACTACTGTTATGTTAACAGGGAGAGAATAAATCTAGGATATTAGTAAAATGGAGGGATATCATCCAAAGGATTGCGAGAGTATCACTTACGAGCGACGATTGAGTCTGAAGAGGGAAGAGGCTCATTTGCATGAGGGATGCAGGGTCACTCGGGCGCAAAAGAAATCTAGGTGGGAGGCTCATATATTTGAATTGGGTTTACCATCGGTTATTCAGCATGAAATTCAAGGGGTGGAACAATAGCTATGGCAAGAGATTGACAAGGAAACCCTGCATGAGGAATGTCGGAAAGTGGAAGACTGGGTTATGGACTCGGGAAATAATGTTTCCCGCCTCAGCCTTTATGAGCGGATAGTTGCTCTCTACTGGGTGATGAAGAATCTGATGGGGCATGTGATCTGGGAGCGGTTGGAGAAGACTGGGGGAGAGGAGCCGATGGACCAATGGATGAACATGCTTCAAGCATAAACAAAAGAAATGCACCGGAAGATGGACTTCATGATGCAATCCATGGGCATTTTCTATCTCGCTTCTCTGACGTCTTTTGCTGGCATTAATCAACAAGAGTGCTTTTCGGACTTGCCTTACATTCTTCTTTAAAGGTTCTCTGGGCTTGGGGTCTTTTTTTTTTATAGGTTTTGGTTTCCTTGTATGTTCGTTGTTTTATGCTTAGAAGGTTTAGAAGTATTAGTATGGGTTCTATCAGGTAGTTTAGATGTTATGAAGGTTTGTTGCAACAACAATTGTAATTTTGGCTTAATGATATGGGATGGAAAGTCATATGATTATTCTCATGTAGTAAGGTTGGAGATCCAAGAAACGTAGAAGAACAATATAGCTTCAACCTGTTGTGCACAAATGTATTTTTTCATTTTTATATAATACAAAATCTACCTTACTTACAAAAAAAAAACATAGTGAAATCCTTCGAGCATAATACATTTTAGACCTTAACTAAAGTTAATGTGTGCACATACCTCCCAATATGGAAAATTGAATAGAATTGACCTTTTCTTCCATATGATAGTGTTCGAATTTTCACCTTTTTTAAGTTTTCTCTTTCTTTTTGTACTTTCACTATTCTCCCAAATCTCTTCCCTTCTTTCTATTTCTGCAAAAATATCTGACACATTTACAATTGTAGGTGCAATGTAATGCTCAGGTGTTGGAATCTTATTAATACTAATATGGGGGGTGAATCTGTATTAACACAGTTATGAACAATTTTAAACTTCTTAACTGAATAATCTAAACTTAAATTATGCATCCACATAAACAATAACATTCATCATCACATGAGCGCAATACATAGAACACACAGATTTTTACGTGGAAACCCAAACATGAGAAAACCACGGAATGCTCTCTTATAATATAAGATTATATTCATGGAAGCACCGACTTCTGATGTTCTCCAACACCAACTAGAAGGAGGCACCGACCCCCTGGTTTTATAGGCACCGACCTGAAGGAAGCACCAACTCCCTAATTTACCAACTCCAACTAGAAGGAGGAACTGACACCTTGCTCCTTACCCCATCCTGACTCCCTGATATGAAAGAAGAAGATATTACTTTGTTGTTCTTCTGATCTACACACTCTTTTGATAATTTGTTGTTCATTTTCTATGTGCGCCTTATATAACATTGGGATCTTGCAATCATTGTTTTGTATCACAAGCTTCAATTGACTTGACTTCATACTTCACAAACTGTGTATTGTTTCATCATATTCTGGAGTCTCCACTTCAGGTTTAATATGCCTTTCCATTTTTGTGCATCTGCAACTTCAACTGATACTACACATTTACTGATGAATTGTTGTTCTGACTTTGCACATCGGTAATAGATGAGTCTACACACCTTCTGAGATATGTCTATTTTGTCTTGGTGCAACCATATTTAGATAACATGCGACCTTATGTGCATCATTTGTGATATAGCCTTTCTGTTCTATGGACTTGTCTCAAATCATCCTTATCATAATGTGCATCTTTTACTATTCAGCAACTCTATCTTTGCGCATCATACAAAATATTCATTTTACCTCGAGCTATACATCAAATGTATCTTCATGCACTTGTCTTAGATCATCTGTGACTATCTTCGTATTGTCTTTGATACTATCATTCTGGTCTCACGCACTTGCGCATCTTCTGTAATTCTGACTTTCAGTCTTCATGCATCTGTCACAAATAGTCTTACATCACACTGCGTACTATCAACAATTCCATTCCTCTGTTTGCATGCACTCAGCTCATTGCTAGATCATCTTGTTCTGGTTCCACGAGCCCTTGATGCCCAAAAAATAAGAAGCTTTCTAAATCTGTATCTTTCAATCTTTAGCTCACAATCTTTTTTCATCTCTCCAGCTTGGCTTCTTATTTACACTTGTTATGTGTGGATGGTGATGTCCACAATTTGGTTGTGGATTCCTTTCTTCCTTGCTTCACACTTCATGCTTCCTCCACTTTTCATGTTCTGCACCACTGAGGTTTCATCTCTTGTGGGTCTTTCACATACTTGGTCCTTGCATTAGTGGGACTTGCACCCTTGTTGTGTGGTTTTGCGTCGTTGATGTACCATCGCTTGTGGGACTTGCACTCTTGATATCTTCAGCAGCTACGTTCTTGTTAGTATTTTTGCACGCTTCAACAACTTGCATACTTCTTCTGATTGGTGTATCTTGTGCACTTCCAGGACTTGTATACATGTCTAACCACTTCTTGTCTTCTAGCCACTTGTGCACTCCCAAAAACTTGTCCAACCATTTCCTTGGCATTTCCTTAAAGTAACATGACTAGATGGACATTGGACTTGCACATGTACCTAATGTATTCTTTATGTACTTCTTCAAACTGGATATTCTTGATGTACTTTCGGATATACTTCTTATGTAATTATTCAAACTGGATTTCATATATTTCTTCAAATTAGCACAGGAATATTGAATCCTCTTTGACATCAATTGACAATGTCAATCAAAGTTCAACAATATCCCCCTTTGGCTTTGATGTCAACACTTCATGAAGTTGTCCATAATCATCTTATGAATTGGTGCACTTCATCTGTGTTGGTTGCAGTACTCCCCCTATGTGTACTCCCCCCGTGTTCTTGCCAGTTTGAACCTTTGCTCATCTTCGCATCCTGTTGTCAATGCTCTTCCTTATGTTCGTGTTTCTTACACGAATCTCTTCTACTTATGCATGCTTTATGATCTTTCTGCATTGATCACAGGATTCATGATCATTATCCCCCTTTGACATCAATGGAAAAGAGCTGCCATCACTGCACAATTATAGCTTCTCCTTTCTTCTGTATTGAGCATCTACTTGCTTTAGACTTATCCCCCTGTCTTCATGCTCCATTCTTTTGTTGAGGTCTCTGCACAGATAATATGTACAATTTTTTTGCATCTGACTTGGATATGCTCCCCCTGTATAGTTGCTATCTTCCTTCTATCTTGATATTTTGTTCCTATCATATCAATCATCAATCCTTCATCATTCCTTACGCAATATTCCATGCCATCTTGTTGTCATATTCATTACACAGTGCAGAATTCCATCTGCTTTTATGTCCTCTTGTTGAGGTTGTCATCATGTTGTGGATTGTGGATCACACCCAGTTTCTCCCTGAGATATTCAAACGTGCTTCGTGGGAGCATTTTTGTAAATATATCTGCAATATGTTCTATGGTGTCTACATATTCCAATTTGACAATGTTTTCAGTGACCTTTTCTCTTACAAAGTGATACTTTATGGGATTATGTTTGGTTTTGTAGTGCATAACAGGATTTTTTGATATGCTAATTGCACTTGTATTGTCGCATAGAATTTGTATGGGTTGATCTAGTCTCATTTGTAGATCCTTTAGAGTTTGTTTGATCGATAGAACTTGTGCGCAACAGGAAATTGCTGCAATGTATTCTACTTCTACTATAGGTAATACGACCGATGACTATCTTTTGCTAATCAAGGATACAAGATAATTTCGTAGAAAAAATGCAGCTCCACTAGTACTTATTCTGTCATCAACACTACCAGCCCAGTCTGCATCAGTATATGCCAGTAATTTTATATCTTTACTTCGTGGATACCCCAAACCAAAGTTCATGGTCCCTTTCAAATATTAAAAATTCTCTTCACTGCTTGGACATGTGTTTCTTTGGGTGCTTCCTAAAACCTTGCAACGAGTCCTACTGCTTGCATTATGTCTGGTCTTGAGGCAGTTACATATAAAAAGCTTCCAATCATTGATATGTAAACTATTTTATCTACCTCCTTTGCTTCATCCTCTTTACTTAGCTTGCACCCAGTGACCATGGGTGTACATATTGATTTGCAATCTTGCATGTTAAATTTCTTTAGCATTTTTTTCACATATTTGGTTTGAGAAATGAAGATGCCATTATCCAATTGAGATATCTGGAGTCCGAGGAAAAAGGACAATTCTCCAAGCATAGACATTTCAAATTCTTTTTGCGTGTCCTTAGCAAATTGCTGACTCATTATGTTATCATTGCTTCCAAAAATGATATCATCAACATATACTTAAACAACAATCTTAAAACCTTGTTGTTGTTGTTGTTGTAGATATTACTTCATCAAATTATTTTTATGAGCGTCTAATCGTCATTAAATACTATGCGGAAGATAACATGTATGTACAATATCTATAATTATAGTTTTGCTATAAAGCATTACGACAACATCTCATAACTTTTAACATTAATTATTTAATTGTACTCATTAATGAAACTTTACTTGTCGCCGCAAAGATTTTTTATATTTTGACAACCCATCAAAAGATACTCTATTTAACATATTCATCTTTGCTCCCCTTGACGATTTCTAAATCTGAATACTGATACCATCATTACTGAGACACATACTTTAGAGAAGTAATTTATCATATAAACATCCAAGTTATATATATATATATATATATATATATATATATATATATATATATATTTAACAAGCAAATCATGAAGTGTACTTAAAAGGGATTAACCCCAACTTAACTACTCACATAAAACAAGAGACAAAGATATAAATAATAATTTTCATAATTAGTAAAATGCTTAAGGTACGCATATTCAAGTAATGAAACTGAAATATCATTTGAAACACAATATCAAAAGAATACACAAACAAAAGACACAACATAGAGAGAGAGACCATTTTAACGTGGTTCACCCACTCCTTGGGCTACGTCCACAAAAGGTTGTGTTTTTATAAAAAGAAACAAGGTGAAGGGTTACATTCTACTGCGACACAATTATCGCAAGGCTTATTTTCTTCAAGCCTTCCTTACATGAAACACTTTCCAAAATAACATAACCTTCGTTGAGAAGATGAGATTCTTCATATAACAACCCAAGCATGGATGTAAAAGAAACACCTTTCTACAAATTCTAAAGAAATAACTCCCTCCTATTTTATAACTTTGATATCACAGGGTAATGTAGATGATACCAAATTTATAACCCAATAACATAATCCTATATTATAATATTGACAACATAATCCAATGTACTCTTTTAAATTCCCTAATGTCTCATCCATAATTCATTACACTACTATCCATGTAATAATACTGAGATATAGTTCATAGCCCAAATAACATAATCCAAAAGAAATATTAAATCTTAGCTTCTACCATTTGTTGTGCAGACCGTACTTAGCTACCACAACCTAAGTATGTACCAACATTAAGACATAGGATTGTAAAAGGAATGTTTATTTCTTGTTAAAGGACGAGCAAACCCAAAAGTCATTTAATAAGGGAAAAACTACAATATTCCTATGGATATCAAAGGCAAAGCCTCTCTTTTTAGATATGAAAAAAAAATAGTTCAAAAGTAAAAAAAAAATGATTTAGTCACCACAAGGCAAAACGGCCCCAAGTCCACATCTTAACTTGCAAACCGAAGAAGTAAAGAAAATGATCTGCAGACATCTCATAGTGCCAGCATTAACAGAGTTTACCTAAAAAGCTTTAGACGGTTTACCTAAAAAGGGATAAAACAAAGCTTAGTGCTTTGGAAAGAGATAGGTCGCGACCTACTTGGGTGCCATCAAAAAGTAACTTAACAGAACTACTTAATAGCCACTCCTTTTGATATAGAAAGAGTCTTATTACAACTGATACTCTTATAAGCTCAAGGGAACGAGCTGGCACCGACTCTTCTTAGAATTCTTTTAGCCTCAAGAAAACCTTTTTTATTTACTTGCGCCTTCTTGTGAGTATGCCCTTTGTTAAAATTTATACACCCTTTTTTGGGGGGGGGACGTAAATATATATATAATATTTCCCTTTTATTTAAAGACATAAACTCTTTACACTTGTATGTAATTTGTAATAATAAAATTATAACTAATACATCATACCCTTTTACGTACATAAATCTTTTACTCATTTGGCTTTATATAATGTAATAAGCAACATCTAAAAAGTTTCCACCTCCTTCCCTTAAGGGAGTGTGTAAGAAAATTTGGAACTAAATGACTTAACCGTAGTTCTTTAGTTTTTATAACATAAACATGCATATATTACTTGTACTTGTTTCTTAGTAATTCCTTTGGTTAACCCTTCTTATATATGTATATATATATAAATTCTTTTCACTTATTTATTAACTTTTTCATAAAAAAATGTACATAACACCTTTCCAAAAGTTATCTCAACTATTCATTAATCATTTTTATGTATATAATAGTTATCTCAACTATTTATATAATTCTATACGACACATATTTAAATATATATCAAAATAATACTTATCTTTACTTTTAAAGTTATCTTATTCATGAAGGTAATGAGAAGATGATTTCCTTTCATAAATATATATATATATATATATATATATATATATAACTTTAGTATGAAAGACTAACGCTAATCCTTTTATACTAATTCCTCTATCTTATCAAAGGAATAATGAAGAGTATCTTGCACCTTCAATTTATTCTTTTTGTAATGTATGGAGGCACTACGATGACGCCCGTCATCCACTTAGGATTTATTTATTTACCTCTTCCTTTGTGGATTCTCCACCAATTGTTTTTGTCGTAGTAGTAAGTCCCATAAGTATAAAATAATATTTTCAAACAAAATAGTAGTTTCCTCATCCACTGGTGGGGCCTTGGCCTTGAGCTCCTCGCCAAGGCTGCTTACAAAATTCATAATAATAAAATACCAATAGGAGTCGAAATTGAGGGATGTTACAGATTATGGCACTTATAAAATTCAACGTCTAAGTTCTGGAGACTGAATGAATTGACATTTTCTTTTGGAGTTTCAGCTTATTTTTTGGCATTCTTCTATCTAAAACTGGCTTGATTAGAGTTGTTATTTAATCTAGCATTCACATGTGCATGTGCTTTGCATTTTACTGCCTTATGACCCAAATTATGACAGAAATAGCAATTACCCCAAAAGAGAGTTTGATACCTGATTGATGAGATATTTTGAATTACGCAAGTCTAATCAGTTCTTCAAACTTTTGATCATTCTGTGGAGTGTTACTTTTGAGTGCATCGGCATAACTCTTTCTATTAAGTACAAAGTTCGAACCCTCATAATCTCGTTTTGGCAGGATTTTGGTGTTATTTTCATGTCCCAACTAGATACTAATTTTTTGAAGTTCTATCTTCATAGAAGTGATCTCAGCTTCTAGTTTTCACACTTTTCTTCTCTCAATTTCAACTGCCTTGCTGCATCTTCTTCTAATTTTAATATGGATTCCTGTAAGTGTTTACTTTTCTTCCTTGATTTCTTTAACTCTTCCAAAGCATTGGTCAGCCCTCCTTCAAAATCTACTTCATCCATCCCCTCAAATTTTATGTCCATATTTATTAGATCCTTGAAGTCAGCCACAAAGATATTTTCGTGCATGTTCATGTTTACACATGGATCTATCTTCTAGATGTTAAGCTGTTACTGAATGTCATAGATATGGATATAACTAAACTAGCTTACGTATCTATGCATAACAATAACATATCACAATAAATAATAACAGAAATAGAACAAGAGAAAAGAGTACACCAAATATACGTGGTTCATCCAATTGGGTTAGGTCCACGGGAAGGTAGTCTTCTATTATCTCCAAAATATCTCCCTCAAGCTTACAAGAGAGCAATGCCAATAACCCCAATACAATATAGAAAGATCATGATGAGTGATCCACCACGGATGAATGGATGATTCACAAATGAATGAATGTGAGAGACTCCCTTGACTCTATTATATACCAAGAGATGAAGAGGAATTACTCTCATATATTACATGTGGGATAATATAATTCTCCATAATAACATCTCTTTATATAATAATGAATATTAAGAGTATATTTTATCATAATGAATATGGGATATAATGTATTACTCTTTTACATAAGATTGTGGATATCTTCCGACATAATACAAAGACATTATTACCTTCCAAGGAATATAAAATATTCCAACACTCCCCCTTAATAACGGCTGGGAGAAAAGTCCACTAACAAAGGAAGGAAGGAGTCATTACTGCTCCCCCTTGATGATAACTTCCCGAAGAACCAAAGCTGCAAATAAGAAGAATACTTCAGCTGATAGAATTTGATGAAGAACAACCGCTTCTCACTTAATCATGAAATTGCACGAACCAGGTTGTACGATGAAGAACACCACAACAGTGTACAAAATATCCAGATGGCCAATACACATGCGGATAGCAGACATTCTTCCAATCAAGGTGCAATAGAAATATCTGTAAAAGACCTCAAACATCGAAGGAACAAGACCCCAATGGTCTACACATGGAAAATGATATCATACAGATGAACATCATGACTTTAACACTAGAAGATGGTGCTTCATTATTTATGGAATAAGGTGAAAGCCTAAATAGAAAACTGATCTGCACAAGAACTTCCAAGATTAAAGCATATAAAGATCATAAAATAAAGGTGCTCATAAATAAATGAAAATGCGTATACACCAAAGGTAAGCAAACATCATATAAAAAGATGGCAACATAATATGATCAAATAAAAGATTAACTTGCTCATTAAGGAAAATGAAGTTACTTTTACACATTAAGTGTCAGCCACAACATATAAATAGTGAGCCCGAGATTTCACTTAAATATATGAAAATTTAGTCATCAAGCAACTAATCTTAAGCATAGGTGCATTTCTTATTAGTATGATGCTAATATGCAAGAGATGTATGCCTTGAAAATGCCAATGCTTCCATATAGGAACGTTAGAGACAAGTAAGAACAAGATAACCTCTGCAATCATAAGAATATAAATCTCATTGCAACAAGAACAAGGTGCTCATAACAGATATTTCAAGATTATAAGATTGCTCAAAGCCATATAAATATTGAGTAAAAGATTATCGAAATAAACATGACATGATATATATGAAAATAAATCAAAATGTTTAATATGATCAACATATAGCAAATTATGATCAAAATTATGAAATGACAAGTCATTAATGGTCTTAATCATGGGTTCATTTCTTGTTAACACTATGTAAATATGCAAGAGATGAAATGCCCTGGAAATGTCAATGCTTCCATATAGGAATGTTAAAGACAAATAGCACAGGAACTAGATACAATCTTTGCAAGACATTAGAAAGAAACTATATCACAATTAAATAACTTATGACAAGCCAAAAAATTATGATATCATATAGATTCAAAAAATGACTTTACTCAAGAAATTAATTAGCAAGAGCGGATAATGATCATAAAGAGATTGCTTATAAAAAATTAATGAAATTTCTTTTACACAAAGGTAAGCAATAACTCATAAATAAAGCAAATAATGATCACAAGATAACACATATGAGATTGTTCTTATAAAATTGCTTTTATAAACATGACATGATTAGAAATCAACATGATTAAATATGATAAAAAAATAACAAATTAGTTATTAAGTATCTTGTTAAAAGTATTAAGCATTAGATGGTTTATAGCTATCATCATGACAAAATACTAGAGATCCATGCCCTTAAAAAATGTCAATGTTTCCATATAGAAATGTGAGACAAATATATACCAAGAACAAGAAATAATCTCTTAATAAACATGATTAGAAGCAAAACCTAAATGCAAAAAGATGAATAACATAAAACTTAAATACTTTACCATACTGATCTAAATCTGCAAAAAAAACACAGTTAGAAAAACAGTAAAGGAAAGAGAAACTTTTACTTACAACCCTTTTGATTGAGTGCCTAGACTTTCCCAGACTTATGTTTTGTTTGCGTAGGTGGACGCATAATAGCTTCTCCAATTCCAAAAATAGGTTATAATAAAAATTCCACTAAATATTGACCGAGTTATGGTCACTCATGGGTCTGCCAACAGGAAACCTGCGAATAAACACAGGTACTCGCGGGTTCTACTCAGCAAAGGTCGCGGTTACTAGTGGGTTGACAGTAGCGTCAGCCACGGGTTCACGGGTTTCGGTGTAATGGATTTGCGGCTACTCGCGGGTATATGTGCAGTAAGGTCATGGTTATGTCGAAGCACTCGCAGGTCTTTGCACAACAGGGTAGCGAGTAAACTGAAGAAAGCGCAAGTTCAACAGTAGAGCAGACGCGAATATGCCGTAGCACACGCGGGTCTGTACACTGTAAGTCACGGGTCTGCAGTGTACTCGCGGGTTCGCAGTAGGGAAAGTCGTGGTTACAGTGAAGAAAAGTCACGAGTGTCTAGTATAAGGCCGAAAACAATGTCGAATCTTCCGAAGACGGAAACCTGCACAAAGTCTACCAAACTTGGACGAAAATTTCCCATTTTGACAACCGGGAGATAGATCTCCTTGAGGAGAATCAAAAAATCATATAGATCTACAAAAACAACATCAAGAAACCCTTGAAATTTTTCTGCAAAAATCTACACAATAAGGTTAGGGTTAGAAATAAAAAAACTGCACAAATATGCCCAGATCTGAAGAGAAGCCTAATGGATACCAAATAGAAATCAAATCTACAAGAAATAATCAATGCCCAAATGATAAAATATTGTTTGAAAGCAATAGAAGGTGCTATATCAGAGCAACAAGCTCTGATACCATGTCAAAGATATGGATCTAACTAGACTAGATTACCTATCTATGCAAACAATAACATATCACAGTAAATAAGAACAGAAAGAGAACAAGAGAAAAGAGTACACGAGATATATGTGGTTCACCCAATTGGGCTATGTCCATGAGAAGGTAGTCTTCTATTATCTCCAGAATATCTCCTCCAAGCTTACAAAGAGCAATGCCAATAACCCTATTACAATATAGAAATACTTGTGAAATTATAAATCATGATATATGATCCACAATGGATGATGTGAAAGACTCCCTTGACTCTATTATATACCAAGAGATGAGGAGGAATTACTCTCACATATTACATGTGGGAAAATATAATTCTCCATAATAACATCTCTTTATATAATAATGAATATCAAGAGTATATTTTACCATAATGAATATGGAATATAATGTATTACTCTTTTACATAAGATTGTGGATATCTTCTAACATAATACAAAGACATTATTACCTTCCAAGGAATATAAAATATTCCAACACTGAAGACACCTGCTCTAATACGAATTGTTGGAATCTTATTAATACTAAGAGGGGAGGTGAATTAGTATTAACGTAGTTATGAATAATTTTAAACTTCTTAACTGATTAATCTGAACTTAAATTATGCATCCACATAAACAATAACATCCATCGTCACATGAGCGCAATACACAGAACACACATATTTTTACGTGGAAACCCAAATGGGAGAAAACCATAGAATGCTCTCTTATAATATAAATATTACATTCATGGAAGCACCAACTTCTGAAGTTCTCCAACACCAATTGGAAGGAGGCACCGACCCCTTGGTTTTACAGGAACTGACCTGAAGGAAGCACCAACTCCTTGATCTACCAACTCCAATTGGAAGGAGGCATCGACCCCCTACTTCTTACCCCATCATGCTGCCTTGATATGAAAGAAGAAGATATTACTTTGTTGTTCTTCTAATCTACGCACTCTTCTGATAATCTGTTGTTCGTTCTACTATGCGCACCTTCTGTAACCTTGAGATATTAAAATCACTTATTTGTATCACGAACTTCACTTGAACACATTAACAAGATACACTTGACTTCATACTTCACAAACTGTGTATTGTTTCATCATATTATGCAGTTTGTGCTTCAAGTTCAGTATGCCTTTCTATTTATGCGCATCTACAACTGATACTACGCATCTATTGATGAACTGTTGTTCTAACTTTGCGCATCAATATCAAATGAGTCTGCGCACCTTCTGAGATATGTTTGTTATGTCTTGGTGCAATAGTCTTTAGATAACCTATGACCTTCTATGCATCATCTGTGATATGGCCTTTCTGTTCTATGCACTTGTCTCAGATCATCCTTATCATAATGTGCATCTTTTACTATTCAGCAACTCTATCTTTGCGCATCATACAAAATATTCACTTTACCTCAAGCTATACATCAAATGTATCTTCATGCACTTGTCTTAGATCATCTGTGACTATCTCTGTACTGTCTTTGATACTATCATTCTATTCTCATGCACTTGCGCATCTTCTGTAGTTATGACTTTCAGTTTTCGTGCATCTGTCACGGATAGTCTTATATCACACTACGCACTATTAGCAATTCCATTCCTCTATTTGTGGGCACTTGAATCTCTACTAGATTTCCATAAGCAAGAAAGTCGTGGATTACATACATCAATATAGCCTTCATATTAAATAATGACCTTGAATGAGCATTGTATGTCCTTACCCCTTCATCCCATGTTACCATTGGTTCATCTAACAATGGTTCTAAATAAACATCTATGCCATTTCTTGGTTGCTTGGGACTAGATATTAACAATGACAATATACAAAAGTTCCCTTTCATGCATAACCATGGCGGAAGGTTATATGTGACTAGTATTACTGGCCATACACTATATGCACTACTCAAGTTTCCAAAAGGATTAAATCCTTCCACTACCATTCCAAGTCGCATGTCGTGAGGATTGTTGGAAAAATTAGGCCATTGAGAATCTATAGTTTTCCATGTTGGGCTATCAACTTGGTGGCACATTATTCCATTCTCACTTACATTCTCATGATGCCACCTCATTTTCTGTGAGATATGTGTAGAGTTGTAACAAAAAATATATAAGATACACATTGCAATACTTAAGAAGAATAAAGAAGATGATTTGTGAGTAGGTCGATAGTACATGAATGTGCATGCTATAATGGAATTAAAAGAGTTCAAAATCATACATATACATTCTCTTCATACTTGGTACTATAGGGAAATACCTCAACACTTTGGTCGGGACAAATATATGCACCTTTCCAGAATGAGCATCAACCTTCCATCTAGATTCACCACATGTTGGGAATTCATCTTTACTTTCATATTTTTCCCGATATAAAATCCAAACATTATGGCATGCATGTATCATTTCATAGTCCAAACCCAATGATTTAATCAACCTTTTTGCAGCATATAAAGAATTTTGAAGTGTATTTTCTTTAGGAAGCATTCTCTTTGCAACTTCAATTGTAGATTGAAACTTGTGTCAGACCATCCATTCTTCACTTTAAGGTTGTGCAATTTCATAGTGGTTGATAGATTAGTGAAACTAGTGCAACGAAGGTACAATGGTGTCTTAGCATCTTCAATCAACTTATGATATTGATTGATATCATTCATTTCATCCATTGATGCCTCTTGTCCATTTTCATAATTCACATCTAGATTTTCATTGAAACATTGATAAACATCATTCACCATTTGAACCATATGATCATCAACCATGGTTGTATCATCATCATTGTCATGTTTAGGAACTTCAATATCATTTCTAAGAAATCTTGCAAACTCATCATTGTTATTATCATATTGATGCTCGACTATGTGCTCATCACCCTATGTAATTTCTCGACGTAAGTCATGCATCTCATTTGCATGGCATTTCTTTTCCTTTTCAAATATGGAGTCTTGATTAGGATCCCTCTCTCCATGGAAAAACCAAATTTTATATGAGATCATTATACCATGAATCATCAAGTGGTATTATACTTCCTCCAACATCAGTACTACAACATTGAAACATTTTTTACAAGGGTATCTCATGGTCTTCTTACCATTTGAATGCCTAGTAGCAAACTCTACGAATTCTTCAACCCCATCTTGATATTCTTTTGTCATTCTACATACAACCAATTTGCACATAAATTAAAGATAAATCACTACAAATTGCAATAAAGACATATTCTATATTATGTCATATCAAAGAATCAAATATACAAATTATAGCTCATCTTCAAATCTTTCCAAAGCATTTTTTGGGCCATTTGAAAATAAAATCAACCCAATTTCTACAACTAGCTCCTCAATACTTGAACTCTTAGCTACTTTAAAATATACAATTACTTGAAGAAAGTAAATGTTAATGTTAATTTGAGTCTAAACATAACTTGTTTGCTTTTTCTAAGATATTGGCTCTATTGGATACACCCTAGAATACTCAAGACCAAGAGGAGTCTATTCTTGACCTTTAGCAAAGGCTTCCTTTGCCAAAGGCCAATGGTTGTCTCTTTGCAAGAGAAGAAACTTCAAAGGAGAGTCTAACCCTTGATTTCATGTTTAATTGATTTTAAAGTGCACAACCAAATTTTAGTGAGAGGGGAAATAATTGTATTTGAACTGGTGAAGCATAAGACTCAAGTGGAACTCCATGCTTATTATCCATCCACATTCATGATGTGGCTATAGATGTCTACACTGACTACTTACAAAGTTATTAATCTTCATAAGATACCTAGTGTACTCTCCCAATCACTCTTTTTAAAAATATTGTTTCAAGTAGCTCAAGAGAGATTGAATGGTTAAATCTCATGAGTGCACTTTTTTTGTTCCTTGAAGAGATATTAGCCTCGACTCTTAAACACATTGGGAGAGATGATGTAAACAAATTGTAAGGTAAACAACCACATTGCATAAGTTGTATGTTTTTATAGTAATAATAACTAACAGATCAACTGAGAATAGTAAAAATTATGGATGAGATGCCAAGTGCAATTGGTTGATGAGTAACCTTTTGATATTTTGTCAAGAACCTTTGCTTTAATCAACCACCATCGGTAATTAGCTTCTCTTAGACATTCCATTATTTGTATCAATATGATTGTTGTTGTTTGTATTGTATGAGATTCTATGATGAGATGTGATTCCTTATATATGTTGCTATAATAAAAAGATGTCAGGGCTACTTATCCTTTTGTAATGGTGATGTGTGATTTGTCTAGTTGTGTGTCTTAATCCTGTTTATTTTCTATGTGCTAGAATTGTTTTTAGACTACAAAACTCAAACTCTA
Organism: Larix kaempferi; assembly: GCA_027924585.1. NCBI lineage: Eukaryota > Viridiplantae > Streptophyta > Pinopsida > Pinales > Pinaceae > Larix > Larix kaempferi. Next base: position 17,266,759 of record BSBM01000600.1, read on the forward strand.
TCTTGAATACTACTACAATAAATGGCATTCGGATGCTATATTTTAAATTAACTACTTCATGTTGTGGATGTATGAGTCCTTCATATACCCTAAATGTTATCATTTTTGGATAATGGTGAAAATGAACTTTTGAATTTTCTTTCACTAAATAAACTAGGAGTTCAACTGATATTCTTCTCATCTTTAGGAACAAATTTATGCCCGTTACCATAGCAAAAAACTACAGAATGTACCAAATGTTTCCAACTTTGAGTGGAGTATATTGGCCTTATTGTCTTATCTTTTGAGTCCAGCTTGTTTCATATGTTGTCTATCAATGTCCTATGTGCATTTATATGTCAATCTCTGTTCATTGGATCATTCAACAAATTATGTTATTGGAAGGTGAAATTGGCCAGTTGTTTCTTAGAAAATCTCTATTTATACCTCATCATTTTTTGAAATGAAAAGAAAATTTTTATATAGTTCTTTTAAATTCAGTACTATATCCACAAATTGTGTCCTCTTATTGTTTTTCCGGGAATGTTATTATATTAATGTAACATCCCGTAATTTCGTAAAAATTTAAAACTTTTAAAAACAACATTTAATATTAAAATGCAATGCGGAAGTAATAAATATTTATTAAAACAGTATTAAATAACAAAATCATTAATGTAGGAAAACAACTTAACTATTGTGTCCTTTTAACCAAAGACATTTTAAGATAGCAACACGTCATACTTCTATAATGATTAAGATGCTAAATTATTTTCATTTGTAATATTTCTTTAAGACAGAGTTCTTTTGAGAGGGTACTAACAACTTGTTTCTTATTGATGATGAAAGGGGTCCCTCGAGGTGCCCGAGGCTTACTTAGCTATGTTAACTAAAGCATTTGTACTCGTCCTTCATGTGCATATTCACAGGTAAGAGAAAAAGCGACAGAACAGGTGTTAAGAGTATTTAAAATTTCCAATGGTCGTCAATGTTTTTAAAGAATCTATGTAACTATTTGTTGTAGGTATGGATCTCTTATCTGTTCTAAATATGATGTTTTGAACATGTAATCATCTTGCAACATTAGCATAATTTCAATCGATACTTCATTCGAAATGAATATGTCAACAAAATGCTTTTGTCTATGGCTTGTTATGATATAGGCTAGAATACAAAAACTAAGTATTATGATCATACTTCTACTATCTATTTCAACCATTAATGTAATATGCATCGATCTATGGATACTTGACTGTGTGTAGGCTTTGAAACTATACAAAGATACCCCATGAAATGTTGTGATGCATTTAGACTTTTAATTCAACTCTTCTTGAAGTTTACTAACAATTTAAACTATGTAAAAAAAACATATATATATATATATATATACAAATCCTAACTATATAATACAAATTGGATTAACATGTCAATTATGAATTCAAGGTATCGCTCATACGAGAACTATATGAATTAATCGATGGTGCAATACTATGAAGTTATATGGAATATATCCCATAGTCAACCTATATGAACCAATTCATTCAACATACCTTTGATATTATTAAAACAATGGATTGATATGTAATGCATTAACGTCGAGATGGTGACATGGCAGGTGTTACCATTGTAATGATTATTGAGTACAGAGGGGTTGTATCACGACGCCGGTCTTGGTCTTGGCATTGAAGTCTCCTGACAGTGGTAATTAGTGGAAACACGAGTGAATGCTGCCGTGGCTAAAGATATGTGAAGGAGTTTGATAAACAAGTGATACGAGTCTTACTTGTAACTATACTTACCCATTGAACTATTGATTTGGTACTTCATGGTTGTAACAATTAATAGAGTAATAAATATGGTGGTTGTCCATATTCCAATACGCCCGGTTGGCGATGATCTCCACCGTTGATTTGTGAAACCTTGAGATTGTAATGAAAACCCTATTTGCATACTACATCAACCTTGAACATGTTTCTCGACATTCATTTTGCTGGGTAAAGGTTCAGGAGAGAGGCCGATAGGCCGAGGAGTTTTAGGGTTTGTTAGTGTTTGTTTCTCTGAATTCGAACCCGTGACCTCTGTGTGTTCATCCTGTAAGTGACAGTTCTGTTTTTAAGAAGCTGAGCTAAGGTTTTGTAAAGTCACAGTGATTTACTTATTGAAGGGTTTGATTCTGCAACTTCTTTCACTGAATGAGTTTGAGAGATGTTTATCTAGGGTCTTTATGGAGCGATGGCACTGGTTTTGAACATCGGTACGTGGTAATCGTTGTTGTTTCTCATAACTGGAAAACTCATTTCTTTGAGCTGGATGTTGGCTTCGTTAATCTCGTCTATAGGAAGGTCTCCTTGATACGAAGGTAAGAATCTTTCTTACCCATATTTTTGTTTTACAAATATTCATATGTAGAGTGTAAATCGTGTTTAACTAATGTGTTGTCTTTGTGGCAGGTTAGCCTTCGTCAGAGAACCACTTTCTTGGAGATGAAGGAGGAGTCTTGCGTGCCCACCGATAAGCTTCAGTGGTTTCCTTACCTCATTGGTCATCCTGTCAGTTGAAGTCCATGAATGGTGTTTGACACAGTTCTGGGTGTTTGGATTTCGACACGGTTTTTGTCCAAGAACTTTGTGGACAGTAAAACTATGTTCCTAGCTCTACTATCGTGTTGGCTAGTAGTTTTGATGCAATGTCTATTGTAAAAGTTTAGTGGAAAGGTGACTTGTTTTTGGTATTGTAAACTCTAAGGAGTAAACCCTTGTCATTTGATTGTTACAGTAGTTTGAAACTACCAGATTTACTGTGTAATATTGAGATTCCCAATTGTTGATGAAGATATAAAAGCAAAGTGTTTTTTATGACAATTATTATGATGGTGAAATCGTTTCTGTAAATGAATAGATGGACTGTAGTTTTTTTTTTAAACAAAACAACAATTTTTTATAATGAATAGGGTTAATGTTTTAGTATTAGAATGTTGGCCGAAAGTTTAAGGCTTGCATACTTATATGCATGTACATCGTTTTTCGTTGTTTGATTATCATGATTTGGAAAATAGCTGAAATAGTTTGTACTATTAAAAAAATTTGTGAAAGTGTTGCCTCCATACTCTAGTTTTCATTTACAAAGGATACCCTACCTGAGACTTTCAAATGCCATCGGGCCTGTGTTAGGGTTTGTCCAACCTTCACTTTCGGCTATTTGAAAAATATTGATGTTTAAATACTTTGAGTAAACAGAAGTGTTAGAAACCAAGAACTGGTTCCTCACTTGTAAAATGTGAATGCTTCCAAGAACTATCCATGTTTTCTTACTAGAGTTATAACCTGTCGTTTAAGTAAAGATACAGGGAATGCATTCTACTAAGTGAAATTTACTGTAATGTAGTAGTCTCAAATGCTAATTAGGGTTTAATAAATTATAATGTTATCATGCTTTGAATAAAATCCACATTTTGTCTTTGAGATAGAAAAGATGATGTTTGTATATAGGGTTAGGGTTTACAATGTATTAGGTTTGATACTACTTAAATAAATAATTGATACACGAAATCAAACAGGAAAATAGTGAAGAATTACAGTATATGTAAAGATAAGAAAACTAATTATTGATCAATTCTAGCAGCTGTTAAAATCATTGGAAACACTATTACTTGGAAAACATGATATGTATGATTTTAATTGCATTTGTTTGCTATCTTGATTGAATAGAAATAAGAGGAAATTATATGTATGTGCAGAAATTAAACTATGTTTATATTTCATGAAATAACAAAAGAATTCTATACACTGTTGATACTCTACAGTAAATTTTACTATGTTTAGATATAGGACAGAACTATAAGCATAGCACTTACTATAATTAATTGTCTAATCAATGGCAATCTGCCTATCTCTCATCTATCATTTAATTTGCTTCTCTATACTAGAGTACGATGCAAATAACAACATGTGGAAAAATATAGAGTTGATTTTCTAATCAGATTTTTAACAAAGCTTATCATTCAGACTTAAACAAAGATCAGAAATAAATACATTTACAAAACAGAGTTTGATGATTTCACTAAACAGAATTATTAAACTGTAAACAAAATAGGAAACAACAAAACCTGGTTAATCTGTAGGGAAACAAACAATCCAAGGAGCCTGTTCCACCCAACCAATTCCTGAAGACAGCCAAGTTACTTGCCTTAGGACCCCCGAGCCTGTTCACTGAACCACCAGGAGGAAGAAACTTAGAAGCTTAGGACCTCAACTTGCAGTAGCATTAGTTATCCAGTCTTAAAGACTTTAGTAGTCAAAGGGACCTGCACCAGCACCTCTGGTTCTCCTTCTCATAATAATTTGCAGACTTACAATGCACTCACATAGCCTCCCTATTCGAATCTCTCAGTCATCACCTGATGCACATGAGGAATATTTCTGCAGAAAATATTGTGTTAGAGCTGCCTGCTCAATTCGAATTTTTCCTTATGTAGGTTGCCTAGGCCTTTTTAATTTTTAACTGGTCATTAAATGAGTTGCATGCTCACTCCCTCCACCTGGGGGATAATGCCACATTTGTAGGGGTAATTGTCCCATAACCAACAGCTAGTGGTGAAGTGCAATTGCTGCCATCTGTCCCATGCCTACCAACAGCTTCTATTCCTCCTAGTGGGTCAGTGAACACTCATTTAACAGTTCCCTTGGGTGTTTGTCTCCTACTTTAATTTATTAAATAATAGTAATTCAGTAATTACATTCATCCTTGACCAAACTTGGTCATAATTACAAAACTTTGTAATTAAAATTTAACATAAAGTATTTTGCCAATAAAATAATAATTTCAGAAATTGGGTAGGTGACATACACCCCCCCTTAAGTCTCAACATCGTCCTCGATGTTGGTCAATCACTCTCTGAGTGTTCCTGAAACAGAGTTGGGTATGTTGCCTGCATACTACTCTCCAACTCCCAGGTTGCCTCTTCCGGGCTAAGGTGCTTCCATTGCACCTTCACTTGCACAATGGTGTGATTCCGGAGCTATGATGGAGTCATCTATTGCAGGTTGAAGCTACAGGGTTGCTTGTGATCTTCTCTTCTTCAACTTGTTCCCACCTCTCTCTCACATTTCTCTTCATATTTTGGCTCTTAGAGGAAGGGCGCACTTGGTGAGATGCTGATCTCTTTGGGGGATATATTGGGGCCCCATTTATTTTTAATATGATGTATTTAATCTTTATTTGATTCTCAGAAGAACCTCAGGTCGAAACTTCAAGTGAAACTATGTATGAATGGTGCCATTTCCCCCTATATCTTGTTGTGAGAGCTTGAAATTACTTAGTTTCGATTTGTTTCAGTCAACCTCTATGATTTTAATACTGTATGGAGAGAAATTAATGTATTTAACAAGTCTCATGAACATTATACAAGTCATTGGAACAATTATCTCAAATTTCATAGCAAGTTGTGGAGTTTTTCTAGCATTTCCCCCTATGTGAAAACATGTTTACAAATATATGATTTATGGGAGTTGAAGAAGCCTTTAGTAACTAATTAATGATGCATTTGGGAGACCATTGAAGTCCTATAACTATTCCATGTCTCTATTCTGAAATTTGGGAGGTTCATACTACATTTGGGAAGCCATTTGTGTCTCCTACCTTTGGGGGTTTGAGCCTCGAATTTACTAGTAAATTTCCCTATTTTCTCATGAACTTAAATGAATGTTGCATAAGTCTTTTGAGAGTGTCCAAGAATCCATAAGCTTAAATTTTATGTATTAACACCCTTCAAACACCTTTAGACCCAATTTGAAATCATTTGGAACCATTTGGAAGCATTTAAGTCATTACTAGTCTAAGGGTCGAATTGGCCAAAAATTGCAATTTTTCCCAATTTTTCCAAATTTATAAAAAGGGACACTACAATATACTTAAATTCAATTTTATCTTATATGGAGGACATTTTGGGGGCTTGTATTTGCATTGACAAGATGTATAATGTGTTGATGTTTCTCCAAGTTGCAGCATCATGCAGACATTCTTCCATATTGGTCATGCTAAGCTAATTTGACCAAGGAAGATTGATACATTCATCCTTGGAGACTAATTCATATGGATAGAGGTGAATGTACTAGGAAGGGGCAATGCTTGTCCTAGGTCATATGGTGTGGATATGGGCCCCAAGATGCTCTCACATTGCCTGCTCCTGGACGAAGTGATCTATTCTATATTAGAGTGATTTGACTTGTTTATTTGATAGGGGATTTCATCCCCTTGTGGAATATACAATTCTAATCTAATGTTGAATTTGACATAGGCTCTGAGAAGTGTCCAATACTTCTTAGTGTTGGTAAAATCAACATTAGAGCTCTATGGGTGAATAGACGTGCATGTGAAGAGATGATCATCAACAGGGACAACTTTTCTATGATGAAGAAATAACCATGAAGACAAGTCAACCATTGAATAAGTCCTAGATAGCATTGAAGAATCCCAAGAAATATTGAAGAAGAAGAAAGGACAAGTTGGCCCTGAAGATAAAAATAAAAGTGGAAAACAAAAGTGCAAGTCATCCCCATAAGAAAAATCGGGGTGAATTGAAGTTTATAAATAAGCAACTAACATTTCATTTTCACAATCTAGCTAACACATCACAACAACTCTTCCACCTAATGCACACTTGTCAAGAAGGTCTAGAAAAGGCACAAGAAGCTAATTTGGGGGGTTTGTATCTTCTCTAGAGGCTTGCTATCCCTATCTAGGGTTTTTTTGTGAAGGTCACACACTCTTGTGGCCAGGGTTTCCTCATGAAAAGAGGATGAACTTTATGTGCTAGGGTTTATTTTCAAGAATGGTAATGTACTTGAATTGGATTGATTTCTTCTAGGAAAAGGTGGTTGGGTTTTCTCCTAGGTTTGGGTTTCCCAAGGTAAAATTCTTGTGTCCATTGTGCATGGCTGTGTTTCTATGATCTTTTGTTTCCACTCTAATTTAAGTTGAAATTTTTAGTGTGAAATTATTCAATGAAAACTATGGGATGAAATGAATACTTGAAATCATTAGGAAATAACTGTCAAGATCTGAAAATTGTATTTGTACTGCTATATGAGAAAAAATCAACATAATAAAGAAGGAAGATTTTTCATAAACCTTCAGTGCTAGACAACCACTGTGAAAATGTCAAGTGTGTGGAAACCTAAATTAGGACCAATTTTCATGTAAGAACATGAAGAATTTAAACAAGCATCTTTGATGCATAGTAATGTTATCGGGTGTCACCATGAGATGAAGTTGAAGCATGATAAGTCTGACCTAGAGCATTATATAACAACATTGAGAACAAGAGAATATAGGAATAGACATGAAATGGGAGCTAGTACAAAATGTATGGAGCATAATTCCATAGGAATTGTGGCATTTATAGAAAATAATAATATCTTGATATTGTGAGAGGAAAAAGAGAAATAGCACCAAAGATTGAAATACCCTTCATCGCGAGAAGAGACACAACTTGCATATGATATCAGGTTCATGGTTTTTGTTCTATTTCAATTGAAACGTCAATCTTATATTTATTGAAACATATGCTATCAGTTGTGTGGTAGCTAGAAGTGGTGATACAATAGTTACACTATTGTTTGCTTATTGGTCATGGCTATAAAACTAGGAAAAAAGTAAGTGAATGGTGAATAGATTGTGGGCTTATCAAATTTGTAGTCTATTCATGTTAAAGCCCCAATCTGATAATTTTCGAAGCATATGTTATCAGTTATGTGGTAGCTGGGAGTAGTGATACAAGTGTTTGCTTAAATATCTTGGCTATAGAACTAGGGAAAAATAGAGTGAATGGTGAATAAACTGTGAACTGATAAGTTATGAGGTTTAATCTTCCACATATTAGAGGCATTTTCAACAAGTTCTCTTTTAACTTGCATCAGATAATCAAACTTTTAATATATTTATGGCAAGCATTAAGAAAGAAGGCCGAACTTGTGTGGAAATCGTATCTCTAGACTATGGCCAAGATCGACCAATGAAACTGCTATTAAATTAAATCCCCAATCCACCCCTATTATTGACGAAATAAGGATTTTCCCAATTTTACTTCACTTCATATTGGTCTAGTTCATTGACGCGATTAAGTGATGGTGTTATGAGGCGAGCTTATTGGTTTATTTTAAATAAATTGGCTTTTACATGTTTTTCCTTAAACCAAATCCATTAGTGCATAACTTGAATTTATCCTAGTATTCACTACACAAGCATGTGAATGGTTCGATGCACTAAAGGATTATAGAGGCAATGATAGTCTACTTGAGTGTAACCAAATCTTAAACCCTAGTAAGCTAACAACTAGGTGGGTTAAGAAAATGCTTTTCATCATGGTGGTTGAGATTCAAAGAGATCTATAAATATGTTTGTAATCGAAGGCACAAGGGTTGAAAATCTTATGTTGAAAGCTTTTGGTAATTTGAGAACTAGTCTGTAAGACATTTTTGAGCTGTTTTAATAAAGTTTGCAGAGTTGAAGCCTGCGTTTTGACAGGGATTCCTGTGTAATTGGTCTGGTAGTCTGTATTTTCTCTTTTCCCATGTGCAATTGTGCCTTCTTTCTTTCGTAAATCCATTTTTGTGTTATTTCCTTCATGCTTGGAAAAAGGGTAATGATTAAGTGGAATTCATAGAGATTATGCTCTGCTTAGTTATTTCCAAGTATTTCACCAACATATTCTGCTAAAGTTGATGTAGGATTCATCTTGGTATGCCTTACACTGATGGATTGTTTCTTTTCTCTTCTATTCCACAAAAATAAAAATCTCTTTCACTACTAGCTACTTGCTACCTTGCCCCTGTAAATGCGTTTGCAGAATCTTTGTGAATGATGTTTCATAGTTTGTAAAAGGTGACTCCATTGCCCAAACTAAATCCCATACGTTTTCAACCAAGCTACGCATGAATCATTTTATTTCCAAACAGAAAGCTGATCTTCTGTATAATTGTTGTAATTGAATATCTTGGCCGTGAATGCTGGTGTTTCTTTTTCATTATTGACAATCTTGATTATTCCAGTCTTTTCATGAGATTTTAGAGAGAGCCCTCTCTGTCTGTGTTGGGTCAGTAGCACAGGCCAAAGATTGGTTAGTGGTTACCCAGAATTACCCTCTTTCAGCCTTGGGGGTCAATTTCGGTGTTAACAGGTTCCACTCTATTTATTTTCTATTCAATAATCCTACAAAGAGTTGCTTGTTCAAAAATGCAGTGAGTGTTGAGAATAGAAAACCGTAGCATTGCAAACTTCAAATGATAGAATTTGTGGAACAATTGTTTCCTATAGGGTATTCATGACAAGTAGAATTGTGATCTTATTTCCTTATAGGGGTTTAAAGTAAAACTTTATCATGTCATTGCTTTAATGCAAGATACCAATGAAAAATGTACACTAAGGTCACATTTCTATAAAGTCAAATCTTGTACATTTTTCACTTCATATAGAAACATAAAAAATACATTTTGTATGTTCATTCAGGCACTCAAAATAAGTCCGTCCTCTCTTAACAATAGAGGGTTGAATTCACAAAGTCGTTTAAAAGAAACACAACTTGAAGACTAAAGCTCTACTTAATACATATTTTTTCAATAAACAATAAGAGAACAAGGGACACTCCCTTTCAACAAAAATATCCATTGAAAACAAACCAGGGTTTTCTTTTGAAGCCCTATCACAAAAGAGAGTGCTTTTGATGAGATTGAATCCGTAAGTATAGATCATTATTGACTAGAGATAGTGAACAGGGATTTCTATTTTCATCATTTAATGCTTGCCCAATGTTTGGGTACAAGTTCCAATCCTTCAAGTCCCAACAAATAGCCATTTATCTTCGTCTTGGTTCAAGTCTTCTATCCATTTTGGCCCTTCAAAACTTGCAATTATAGTTTATGTTGTCAGGTTAACACTTGTTGTTTTCACTGGTTTGGGTTTAGTGACTTGGTCATTGAGGTTTTTGTTATACCTGGATAGACATATCTTCTCAAGGGAGTATCTCAAGGGACCAATGATTCCCCTCTTAGCAAGATTTTTAGTAGTGAGGAATTTCCGTGATGAAAGTCCAACTTAGGGATGGAGTAGGGCAAACATAAGTTTGTCCAGTTAATATCCGAAGGCAGGGAAGGAGGGGGATGAGTAAGGAAAGATCGATACCTTTCTTTTATTGAGTACATTCCTTATCAGGATTCCCATGAGAATAGGGGCCTTTGCCTTTAAGGCCCCAATGATATATTACCATAGAGAGAGAAGGGCCTGAGGGAGAAGCTGAAGGCATGATTGTTCACCAAGATGTGGGGTTCAGAATGTGACAAGGAGGAGATTATGGTGGTTACCGAAAGTTGGAGTTTTGATGGCGATCGAATCACCATTCAACTGCTATCCACATGTGCTTAAGACTGGGGCTTACAATTCTTCATGTTTATACATTTAGTTCAAGTTCTTGAGATATCTATCTAGGACTATGTTTGTTGTTTACAAGCTCATGAAAAGTTTGAAGATAAATGACTCTGAGAAAGTTTTATTAAGCATCTAAATATATACCATTACAGAAGCATATAGACATTCTTAAGAAGTGAATAGAGCTAAGGTATAATTCTTTGTAAGACCGAGCTCATACATTGCAAAATGTTGTTTAAGCCTTATGATTATTCAAAGGACACAAGGATGTGAAATTTGAGCTTGAAGAAGAACAATTTGCAAAGCATTGAAACATATTGATAACATATTTGAAGGACTTGTGTTATAACTTGAAGATTGAGCATATTCTTTGTGACCAAATTGAAGTTGAGTTTGAATAGTGTTATGGGAGAACATCAGTTATAACTTGAAGACCGAGCCTATTCTTTGTGACCAAATTGAGTTTGAGTTTGAATATTTGTGCCATTAAAAGACAAAACTTGAAGTTGAAGAATTGATTGTTGAAAAGGGATAAGTATGAAAACTACTTGAACAAATTTTATTTGTGTTATTGCTTATCATAAAGACTTGGTAACTACTTTAAGGAATACAATGCAAGATTATTTGTTTGATGAAGTTTGATAGAATTGGAAACCATCATTAAGCAAACTTGTTTGCAGATCTGAAAGGAATCATTGATAAGGATTTGATTGTAGATGTAAGAGCTAGTTCATGAGAAGTGCTTTTAGTCTTTCTAAAGCAAATCTATGACTGTATCGTCGCATTCAATTTTTTTTTTATTATTTACACTTCCAGGTATCATCTCTATATCGACGAACATCAATGTAGGCTATAGAAAATGTTTCCACGCAGTTGTTGAACCTGCCACGAAATTTTGTGAAGGCCTACATGGATACTGCAACGATGATTCGTGGAACTATAAAATATCTTCCACGCAGGTACTGAACCTGCCACGAAAGTTTGGGAATCCATGCATGGATACTGCGACGATGATTCGTGGAACTATAAAATATCTTCCACGCAGGTGTTGAACCTGCCATGAAAGTTTGGGAATCTATGCATGGATATTGAGACGATGATTCGTGGAACTATAAAAGTATCATCCACGCAAGTGTTCAATCTGCCATGAAAGATTGTGAATGGATGCGTGGATACTGCGACGAACATTCATGGAAGGTTCAGCACCTGCATGGAAATGTATAGGAGTTGTGCGTCGATATAGTGACGAAATTGCATGGCAGGATTCATTTTCCGTAGATATGAGAATTGTTGTGTTGTTGACACGTGGCAACAACGAAGCATTGCTATTGCCACGACGGTGGAATTTTCGTCCCTATATCCACGGATCACTTTCCACGAAAAAAACAAACCCCAATCGTTGCAACAGGTACAAAAATTCGTGGCTATTACAATGAAATTTCGTGGCAAATTAGACCATATGTAGTAGTTTCAAAAGTCATCATCCGCGTCTTAAAGTTGATGACTGCTCCATTATCGTTAGCCCATCCAATCCCCAACAACGCGGAATAGGAGCTTCCACCTTCAACTACTTCAATGGCGTCGAAGTCGGCATAAGTCTTCATTCCCTCGATGTCCACCACCAAGCGTGGAACTCTCCCAATCGGTGTCACCTTGGCGTGATTAGCTAGCCGGAGCTGTACGGGAGACCAACTCAATGGGGGGCTCCCCATTTTCTGCCATGCCTGCTTGATTAAGATGCTGACATCCGAACCAAGGTCCAGAATAACGGAATCAACATCATAGTCTCCAATTTGAATGTTCATACGCATCTCCTTACCTGTCTTCCGCCGTTGTAAAGAGTTTACCGCAGATTCTTGTCGTCCCCTAATCGATCGTTGCAACAATCCCTCGATCTCAGCGAGAGCAGCAGGATCCCTTGCCAACGATAAACAACTCTCGATTTTTTTTTGCAAGGTTCCAAATTGCGCAAATGGACCTACCTCCGAAGTGGCACCAAAGACAGCGGGCATGTCACAGATGATGGCCTTACCTTGAGCCTTTTCCATCGCCCGTCGCTCCTGGAAGAATGCATCGCGCTCGGAATTAATGTCAAATGACACCTTCTTCTGTCCTGCTAACCGAATGAGTGGATGCGGGCTATCTTCTCCCATTGTTGCACCTCCCCGAGTAATAACTGTGACAGTCGCATCTTGTGGCCTTGGCTCCGCATAAATTGTTGCAACACTCGCACCTTGATTCTAGTTCGGCGGTGGATTCCCTAGTTGGTTCACATTCTGATTAGCATTCTGGTTTGGGCATTGGTTCTGGTTTTGCACCGGTTGCTGCGCTTGATTCTGCACTGGCTGCTGCGCCTGAGTCTGATTCCGCAATTGTGGAACGTTCCATGCTTGCCACCGTGCAATTAATTGTGGGCAGTTTTCCACTATGTGATCTGTAACAAAGCAAAATGTGCACTATGTCTGCAATAGTGTGCAATCTCACTGATAGTGTCCCCACACCGCACAGTGATAGCATTGAACAAGCCCACGACCTCCTCGTCCTCCTCCATGACCAAATCCTCCACTGCGTCCACCCCGGAATCCGCTCTGCTGTTGGTACTACGGTTGATTGAACTGCTGCTGCATAGGATTCGGTTGCATGCCTTGCCCTTGCTGCGCATATTGCGCTTGCTAAACGTACTGTGGCTATTATGGAGCCATTTGCATCGGAGCATATTGTGGCATAAACTATTGTGGATGCTACTGCGGTACAAACTGCAACTACGGTTGAGGTAGCGGCTGGACTACCTATGGCTGCGGTTGCGGTTGTTGTACGGCACACTAGTCGTCCTTTACATAGAATGCATCGTACGTTCTCTCATGAAGCAACTCATATGCGCGACAATCTTTGTCTTCATGTCCCACAGATTTACAGAATGTACAATACAGATTCATCGGTTTTGTGACCATTTTTTGCATGTATTGACATTCGTCATGGCGATGCCCATATACTAGCAGACGCGGCACCACGGCATGCCACCGCCACTCAACGGATTTAGTGCTCCTGAGACCAAATCATTGCGGAAGTCTGGGCAATTATCCTTAGTATGTCCTTCTCCTCGACATCGCATGCACCAGAGTTCTTCTCGTTGTTCCTTGCCCTTCTTAAGATCTTGCAAATGTATGGTCAAGTTAGCCAACTGTGTCTGAATCTACGACATCCCGGTTGTGTTTTCACCAATTGGCAACGCTTCCAATCTCCAGAGATTCACTGGGTGTTGTAATGTTCTGTTGCATCAGCGGTAGTCAAATGTGCGGAAGCAGTGCCACGATGAACCATTCTTTATGTTGGACAGTGCTCATATAAAAACTAACCCTTGCCATCAGCGTCTTGAATCGCTGGTCAAAGTCCCACACCGTTTCATTGGGATACTGCTTAATCTCTTTCAGTTCTGTAATATACTGTGCTTCAGACTTGGGTTTTTTGAATTCTGCAATCAATCCGTTCTTGATATCATCTAGCGTCTTCTCCGGAGCTCCTGTAGGGACTAGAACAAACTTCATAAACCAATCTAATGCGCGACCTCGCAGAGTTGTCACTAGTTGTCCTTTCTTAGCATTATCATCAGTAATTTGCTTTACGGTCCATACCACTTCACATAAAGACCAGTACTGTTCAGGGTTATCTGTCCCATTTCCATGGAATAGCGGTAACTTAGTATCCTCGCCTGCCATCCTGGGCTTCCTTCCTCTAGTTGCTGAACTGCTAGCAATTAACTTCTATTGACTTGATGAGCACGGTGTAGTTGTATTTATCACTGGTTGAGAGATAGTGAGCGGAGGTGTGGGTACGCTGCCACTAGGGTTTGGTCCTGCCTCTATCCTGGGTGTAGCCTATTTGTCCTCGTCTAGACTGTGAGGTCGCTTCGTCCCGTGTGGTCTTCTTTCGCGACCTTGCAGTTCGATCGCAGTAGGACCTTCTCCTGTCCTCTGCCTCTTTTCCTGTCGAAACCTTTCTCCTCCCCTTGTAAGACCACTCTCTTCCTTGGCTTCACTCACAGTCTCGTCGTGACCTGCACCCATCTACCCCTTATCATTCCATGTACCGCCCACCAGGCTATTTACTGATCCAGATGCATCTTCAATATACCCTTCTCGCAAATAAGCATCTTAATGGACAGTTGGAGCGACAGTAGAAACCTTCCTCATGGCCCATGGAAGAAATACCTTTTAGCTTCACTATAACATTTGTTCGTATCAATCACAAATTCAGTGATATAGCCTTCCAATATGCTGTCAAGCCAAACTTCGACAGCTCGCGATGCCTTGTTGTCGACTTCCTGTAGCTCCTGGATCAGCTCTGGGGTCTAGGTCGTCGGCTCACCACCTTGGAAGTTCCTCTTCTGAAAGGTCAACTTCGCCAACCACTCATACAAGATGACTGGGAACTCGCAGAAAAAAATATTCGTGTGGACCGTCGTGAATATATCTTTCCACCCATTGATCTACCGTTAGCCGGAAGTTTTGACTTTCCTTTTCAACAAATTCTTGCAGCTTCTGATCAAACTAGTTTTGTTTCTCCGGTTGCGTCGGATGCCACAACATATCCTCCTTTCAATTCACGCAAGGTCCCGACAATGGAACCATTTGTTGACTCAAACCCAATCGACAGGGGTTCCACTCACTGTCGACATCCAAACCACCGCGATCTCCCTGAGCACCGACCCAATCAAGTTTTACCCCGTCCAACAACACCTGCAGAGCAGATGAGGTCTCACCCGAGATGTTCAAGGGAGAGTTGACGAAACCATGTTTCCGCCGAATGAAGGAGGATGTTTGCGGCCGAATTACTTGACTTATTGCAGCATTTCATAAATAGATCTATGCATTTAACCCAGACATTATTTGTATTCATAGCATCATTCAAAATTCATCATCGCAACAAATATAACAGTAAAGCATTAATTGTAGCAAGAAAGCATAGCATCATTCATATATCGCAACATGCATTACCACAGATGAACAAAAGAGACACAGGGATTCTACAAAATAGCTATGCCATATCATATTACCTCCGCAACAACCCAGATACAATATCTTCGCAAAATACAGATATCGCAGGTATCTCTTGATCTCAGATACACAATCAAACGACGCATAAATCCAAGATGATTTTATGCTTACACATCTATGACTATTTATAGGCTTTCGCCTTTACATTGCTTGTCCACTTACTAACAACTTCCTAGCCGACACTTCAAGCAATGACCCAAAATCTAGCTATCATGGTCCAAATGACCCAAAAACCCGCATACCGTGGTACAATTGACCCAAAAATACAAAAAATAACATCATTTGTGGTTGACTTTGCGCCTTTTGCGGTATCGTAGCACTTGCGGTGCTGCAATAATGACCCATCCTAACTGCTTGCCAATAGGGGTTGGTACCTCCTTCCAGTTGGTGCTGGAGAACTTCAGAAGTTGGTGCTTCCATGAATGTAATCTTTTAATATAAGAAAGCATTCTATGGTTTTCTCCCGTTTGGGTTTCCACGTAAATACTTGTGTTCTGTGTTTTTCGCATATGTGGATGAATGTTATTGTTTATGGTGAATGCATAATATAACAACTGTTTAAGTTTGATAAGAAGTAAAATTGTTCATAACTGCGCTAATATCGATTCACCCCCCTCTTAGTATTAATAAAATTCCAACATGCACTGGCGAATAAAAAGAATAGATATTATATAATAACAACTAGTTTATTGGCTACCCAACGCGTAGAGCACAATTATAAACCCGTGGGTTGTCTCCTTAGCACTTGGACTGCTTTATTGGTCTTGTGGTTGCATGGTTATTCAGAGGTATGGGCTTTCAGATCAACGCCTAAAGAAACTTTTACAAAAAACGACAAAACCAAAGATAGAAACTATGGATTCGAAATAAAGCTTGGGTTTGAGTTGCGACATGGCTTGGATACAAAACCTATTTTATTTGGTAAACCCTTTTTTCAACCATAAGGACCATTTTAATGTGAGATTTACAAGGTATATAATTTAAAAGGTTAATATTAAAAAGGCATATGAATTAAAATAACATTCATTTAACCTTTTTAAAATATAGTTTAAAACCTTTTAAATTAATTAACCATTTTAATGTGAGATTTACAAGGTATATAATTTAAAAGGTTAGTATTAAAAAGGCATATGAATTAAAATAACATTCATTTAACCTTTTTAAAATATAGTTTAAAACCTTTTAAATTAATTAAAGGTTATTTCATGGCTTTGGAAATTATATTTGGTCATAAGCAATGATAGTCTTTATAAAAGATGAAAACTTGATAATGGAAGAAATCTTAGTTTGGTGAAATGATCAAGGATAAATTGATAGACTTGTTAGATTAAAAGTTTGGAGTGAAGGGAGACTGACCAAATTAATATAAAGATTTGAGGTTTTGGCAAAAATACAACTGAATTTTTGAACTTCCGGCAGACCCTCTAAACTTTTTGATCAATATGCTGTCAGATCTTGAAATTTGGCCGAAGTAGATTTTGGTACCAACAACATAACTCACTTGGACTAAGAAAGTGGTAGTGATCCCAAACTTGTCATTGTAGATCTAGTTGTAAATCAACAAGAGCTGCAAGCAACATAGTCCCTGCCTTTTAAACATAATTCTTATTTTTTTATAAAGTTAAAAATATCAATATATTGTTTATGTTTAACTAAACTATAAAATCACATAAAATCTAACCTCCAAATAATATATATATTCCATAATTCTAAACTAATGTTAATTTCAATGGTTAAGAGTATACTTCTTCTAAAAATAAATGGTTAAGAGTATACTTCTTCCAAAAATAAATGGTTAAGAGTATACTTCTTCCAAAAATAAATGGTTAAGAGTGCACTCCTCCTGAACAATGAATGTGGATAACTAACTTAAATTACATCAACATAGTTTTTTAAACTAAAATTAGTATAAATATAAATATGAATAAATTTGATTTTATGAATATTTATGAAATTGGATAGTTAACTTAAATTACATCAAAATAGGTTCTTGAACTAAAATTATTATAGATATAAATATGAATAAATTAGATTTTATACATATAAATATTAATAAATTCTCGCAACTATTCATGTCTTGGTTAATAATAAATAATAATTGTAATGAACACTCCATCTTATCCATCTTGGCTAATAATAAATAAAAATTGTAATGAACACTCCATCTTTCCCATGGCATTTTAATTTAATGACAAAATTTATCACACAAAAAAATATTTCATTATGTAAAATAAAGTTGTTAATTCTTCTAAAACTAATTGAAGCAATTTGCATCTAAATGGTAATAAGTTCAATAAATCTAGATGAATTTACATATATCTTCAAATTTTCAATGTTAAATGGTGCATTGTAAATCCAACTCTTATAATTTAAATTTGGAGTGCTATGCAATTCATATATAATGTGAATGTATTGTGCTTTGTTCTTCCTCCACCAAAGGAAAGAATCTCATGAGTATTTTTTAAATACATAATAAATACAATGAATTTGGTGAATTCAAGGATTTTATACCACAAATTTTGAAAACAATTTAACTATGTCAAATTTCAGTTGTTTCTCAAGCTACACAAACTCAAGTCAAGATTAACATATGATTTTTAATTTTCAAAATAAAATTTAAAACGTACTTCAATAGCAATTCAAATATTTGAAAAAATGAAAACCCAGGGATGTATTCCCACTGTGGTCAAAATTTCAAATACAATATTCTTATAAAGGGTCATTGTATAGTAGAAAAAAGTTGTTGATGCTACCTAACTTTTACCAGAGATGATGGGAAGGGGTTGCATTCATGATATTGTGACATTTAGTACCTTAATTGATGGTTTGCGCATAATAGAAGGGTTTATGATGCTTTGAATTTTTTGAAGGAATTACTAGGCAAGGTCCATGATCCATATGTTGTGCTTTACAATATAATTATACATGGTCTTCGTAGTTTTGGGAAAGTAGAAGATATCTTTCATATTTTGTATGAAATGAACATGAAGAATTGTTGTCCAAATATCATTAAGAAAAATAGACTACTTGATGATATTTATAAGATGGATGAGGCATAAATGGCTTCTCAATTTACCATCATTAACATAAAAATCCACAATCTTATATTACTCATCAATTGATATTTATGCTTTCAATAAAGTATATTTATGCTTTTACTTTTCTATCAGATTAAATTGCTATTACCATGATTACTTTTGCTTTTGAAAGATAAACTTGATAGGAAGCCAGCATTGAAACACTTGTCCAAAAAGCTAACCACATTTTTTTTAAAGATATAATTGTTTGCTTCATATTATTTTTTATTTGAAAATAGTTCTTAGATTTAATTTCTTTCCAACTCGATGCACCAATAAAATCTCAAACACGTACCTTTTTACATTGAAATATAACGTTGTGGAAAGTCGAATTTAACTGTTCTACTTTAATCTGTTTCTCAATTAAAGCTACATCCTTTGCTTCATAAATCATGTGAATTTTATATCCACGGGAGAACCAATATCAAGAATTCTATTACAAAGATTGTTTTTTAATACTAATATGTCAGGTATCCCCGTTTATTAAAGAATCTGCTCAAGTTTTTATACATTAGAGCACAAGAAGTTTTTAAAAATCTACTGTAGTTTTCATAGATCATAGCACAATCAGTTTTATAAACCCAACAGAGATGCAAAAATAAATTCAGCTGACAGGTGTCAAATTACACAACTCGTTGCCTTATTGTCTAAATATGGAACTATGCGAAGGAAAGATGGTTCATAAACAGAATATACTGCTTAAAAAACTTGCTAAGATACTGGTCCTGGTGCTGCTTACCTTGCCCTTGGCAGTGAAAGTGAAAGGGCTGATAGCCTCGGCTGTTAGGATGGTACCATCCCACCATCCATGTTTCTGTCTCTGAAGTTCCGACTGTTTATTCTCAAACTATTCGGGGCAGCTAATTATAACACTCCTGAATCAAGCTCTCCTAAAATGATCCTTAATGTATGAAAACAAATTCATTACATTATAATTAAGAGGAGGTTTTGTGTCAATAATAAAAATAAGTTTGCAAAAGGACTCAATAGCCAAATAAACCCTTGCTCTGTTCTATTCTGTTCTCTGTTTCACAACATCTGCTTGAGTGGTTTGAAGACCACTTCCTACAGCGCTCCCTTGATTGCCCAAGCTTTGTATCAAGGCACAGTAACAAATATACGCTTGCCTCAAGCCTATGCATTGGATTCATTAGGTAGAACAATTAATTCATGGATATATGAATACACCAATTAAATGCTTCATTACTGCACTGAGAAGTATGCTTTTCATCTTATCATTTATTTGAATTTAAAATGAACGGTGTTGTTGATAAAGCAGCTGGGTATGAATATTCGAAATCAACAGAAGTGGTATTAAAAAAAATTGAAGTGCGCAAAGAGACAAATGTCCTACAAAATCTATGTACACCCCTAAATTTATGACAATACAGTGGCTAAAATTCGCCAACATATGTAAATGAAGCATTAAATAGCCAAGATTGAAGCGATCTACAACGTGCCCTGCTCTTTAAAGAAAACCTTTACAGTTTTTAGTGCTCTTTCCCCTTTTTGCCTAATCTCGTTCACCAAATTAAAGGAAGAAAATGGCAGAATCCCATGTTTATTCAAAATACAGAGTGTTAATTTCCACTATTTTCCAATACTCAAAACAATCAAATACACCTCCACACTTATAAACAACAAACTACAACAAAGCTCCATGAGTAGTGATCTCTTTCGCTGCTTCATTATACATAAATATACCACATCAGATCTCATATTTGAAATCAAAAGAAGCAGAAATGAAAATTGAGCATTACCTGGATAGCGACTTCGGTGGAGGAATCTGAGATAGAAAAGGTGATTCAAAATAAGGTGTAACCACAGGCTCGTGTGAAGGCCGAGAGAGATTTTGGTAATAGAACTTAAAAAGGAGGTTTTGTGGGTTCGGCTAACGTTATAGAATCAGTTGAAATCATCGAGTTGACCTCAGACATTGATGGACGAAGTGATGAATCCAATTGGGTACACAAAAGACCAAATGAATGCATCTGGAGGTTTTCCCCACATCACATGCTTCAATTATCACTGGATTAATAATCTCCTCAGTATTTCCTCCATACCTGCATTTCAATCAAATGTATACCTGATTGAATCATCCACAAGATTGGCGGCCATCATTTTGTTTTATGGAGAATTAGTACACAAATAAATAGATATTAGCATGATCTAGATGACGTAGATATGCTCAGTGGGAAATAAAACTAGAAGAATATGTCTCACCCATAGTAAAACCATATCTGATGACGGAGTACGATCCCCCATCTTTCTTCCCGTTGTGAGTTCAAGGAGAACAACGCCAAAGCTATAGACACCTTCTTTCACTGATAATTCCCTTGACATAATGCACTCTGGTGCCATATAGCCGCTATATATTCAAGTTACAATGGCAAAGGTATAGTGAGGGAAATGTTGGGACTTGAATAATGATAAAGTGAAAGTTGTCTGGAGAGGGTGCTAGATCCTACAAATTGAAAACAGAATGTGAACCGAGATTGTAAATCCCCCGAGACAAAGATGTCATAAAGTATAATTACAATACTGTCAATTACTCTAAAAATAATTACAATACTGTCAATTACTCTAAAAAAACACAGCATTAGCTTAAATTTTCTTCCGCAATGGTAATTTGTCTCAGTAACAATCAAACAAACGGAATCCATGTAAAAAAACACAGCATTAGCTTAAATTTTCTTCCGCAATGGTAATTTGTCTCAGTAACAATCAAACAAATGGAATCCATGTTTTTGGGTTATCTGTTTGAAAAACTTTGTTTCTTATCAAAAATATCTTTGAACATAACAAGACATTACAGCAGCTGGCTGCGGCTTCCATATATATATCAATGTAAAGAAAATGAAGGAAGGAACTTTACAGCAGCTGGCTTCGGCTTCCATATATATATCAATGTAAAGAAAATGAAGGAAAGAACTTGCATACCCACTGTGGCTATTGTGACCACCTTGCGCTTAAGCATGGGTATTTGGGTAGGCCTCCTCCATTGCAATGAGTATTTGGGTAGGCGTCGGCCATTGCAACAACCAAGGAGTTGAAGTGTGTGCCAGCTCCTGAAAATATGAAATAAATTTTAAGATAGCTTCATGAAGTAGAAAATACTAAAGGACAATGCCTGAGATAACTTACTTCCAATGAAAGATGAAATGACAGACCATTGTCAAATTGCTGACAGGTCGCTGCAAATCTATGATGGAATGGAAATTCACTAGTTTATAAATATTTCTGAAAATTTGGTAAGTAATATTATGCAAATGGTTTTTTTTTCTTTGAATTTTTAACATTCCATGCAATGATAAAAAATGTCTAATCAATAGCTCTAGTCCAATAAACATTAAGAAAAAATCTAATAAAAAAAATTGGAAAATAACATTATTTTGGTTGGCCTTAATAGACATTATACTTTTCAATAAATTGATCTTAAACTAATTATAAAAAGCGGAACATATAGTCTCACCTACAGCAAGGACTAACAAAGTGGTGACATACCTTGTGACATACCTCAAGCACGATCTTAAGTTTTGGAGGGACCACCTTATACAATGGATGCACATGTGGATTAATCACAATAGTCTTTGCAAGAGTAAAACAACCCATTAAAACCAACAATTGCCCAATGCCTACTCAACAATGATAAGTTCTTATGTACTCCACTTAGCATCTCAAAAGGTGGGTAATTCAATTCGATGCATATGAAAATTGAAAACCTCCATATTCTTAATGAGCCTCCTAGACATCCCGTTAATGATGGCACTCGATGCATAACAAGGTATTTATTTATATTATAGTAATTAAAGCATGTTGGTGGTTATTCGTTGCAATTCACTATTGATGTCTTCATTTTTTGACACTATAGTGCTAATTAACAATTAAAGGTTTAAACTAAAAGCATATATTTAATAATTTTTGTGGTGGCATTGTAACTCCCTTGTTTGAATTTTTAATGCAAATATGTAATATGTTATGTGTATACCATATTCAATGTGTAGGGTTGTTAGGTTTACTTGCTTGATATTTCTCTCCTTCTTTTGTGTGGAGCAGTATCCTCGACAACCAAAATGCCTCCGAGCCCTTAGAATCCGGTCGAAGAATAATTGGTGAAAGTGCAAGTTCGATTGATCAAATCACGATTTTGACAATTTGGGTAGTTTCAAAATTGAGCGTTTAGTCTAGAAAAAACAAATGTGATTGTTGAAATTGCAAAATTTCATCAACTGCAATTTTCAAGCTTGATTTTGACCGGAATTAAGAAGAAAAACACCAGAATAATGAGGCGTTTTGGTTGTTGTTTATCCTACGTGCTTTTATGTAGTCTATATTGTATAAATAATAACAATAACATATGCCCATGTATAATGTTTTGGAATTGTTTTATAACTACCAGCATAGATCCATCTTAAACCCGTATCTATGAAGCACCGAGAGGGATCCAATTTCTTGAGGTGTATTTCTTTTTAAAAAATTTAAAATCAAGAAATTTGATATCTCTTGATTGATAAACCCGAGTTTAAGTTTTAAGTTTTTATTTTATAAACGAACATCAATTTTTTAATTACTTTTCATAACATTTTATTTTATGAGCCAACATGGATTTTTTTTAAATACTTTCATTAATTTTTTATTTTATGAACCGACATGAATTTATTAAATGGCCTACATAATATAATTTATTACTTTTTACTCTTTTTTTTACTTGTGTGATGTTACAACATCTCCCTCATACTCATGTGTAACGCTACATCCATACACGTTACAACATCTCCCCCATATTGCGTTGTAGAACACCTCGTTTCACTCGGTGCAATAAATCTCCTCTCTTCTTATCCCATATTAGTTAAAAGGCCTGGTCTCCACAACATATAAGTCTCATCATATCATAAAAAGATGAAGTGGGCTAAACTCTAGACCGTTTGCACCTTTACCGGCAATTTTCACCGGAATCCGGCAAAGGGGAAATTGCTGAAAATGCGATTTGGGTTGCTTGAATTGCAATTTTGGTTGCAAGAATAGATTCAGCGACCTCGATTATTCCTGGGGCACCCCGATTATGCAATTCTAGCAACCCAAAACTGTCATTTAAGCAATTTCAGCCGGATTTTCTCCGGAAAAATCGCCAATTTCTTGGTGCAAACACTCTAGAGTTTAGCTTACTCTTAAAAAGATAGCGATACCCTATTAACTTAAACAAGAGCCACGAGGTGGCAATGTCCCCGCAATTGCTAATAGCAATAACAGTTATCATTATAAGACAAAAGCTATAGAAATATGATACTTTTACATTGCTAATATTGCTTACATCGTTCTAATTGACAGTGAGAGAGGCCAATTTTAATGCAACAGATTATGTTCTTCACCAAAATTTTGACAATAGATATGTAGTTATTATAGTGATGTTTTCTGTTTCATTTATTTTTCAGGATTTAAAAAGAGAAATGAAAGAAGACATGGAACAAATTGGAATTGAAATTGCTACCTAAAATGAAATATACAGAAAACAGAAATTAGATTGCTGGAAAAAACAAACTACATATCATATTTAAGTAGTATAATACAACATCAAAACAATATTCTTGTTATATTCAATTGCAAGTGCTAGAAGCGTTGTCTTTGAAAATATGGATACTATGAAGCAAAAAAATTTATATATTGTGGAAAACATAATTCCATGCAAGAAAGAGAATGCTAAAGGAAAAGTTTTATTGCCAGTACAATAAATCGAGCCAATTGCAAGTGCTAGAAGCGTTGTCTTTGAAAATATGGATACTATGAAGCAAAAAAATTTATATATTGTGGAAAACATAATTCCATGCAAGAAAGAGAATTCTAAAGGAAAAGTTTTATTGCCAGTACAATAAATCGAGCCAATTGCAAGTACTAAAAGCATTTTCTTTGAAAATATGGATATTATTAAGCAAAAAAATCTATATATTTTGCAGGACATGATTCCATGCCAGAAAAAAGAATTCTAAAGGAGAAATTTTAGTGCCGGTACAAGAAATCCAGGAAATTGTATTGAAGTGACTTGTTCTCTATTCCAAGGTTTTAAATCTGCAAGGTTCTGTTTGCAAAACTTAATGTTCAATATTTTAGGCAAAATTCTTAACCAATGCATAATTTCTATCTATTTTATATTTTTCTTAAACTAAATATTTGTGAGTAATGATTCTAGTGAGAGATTATCAAAATGTAAAAATCACAACCTAATAATTAAATATAATTTATTTAAAATATCAATAATCATATATAAAATTTCAATAATGAAAATAGAATATATGTTCATATGCCTTTGAACTACTCCTATAGATTGATGCATATGCCTTTCATAGATAAAGCTAGATCATTTTCTCGATATGGATTCAAATTGTATACTAGCAAATCTCATTGCAATCAGTTTCAAAGTAATTTTGTATATGCAACTATAGATGGATATGGACATGTATTCATCAAAATATTTCTAAGAGTGCACCTTCAGTATCATAATATTCAAATCAGAAAACATAAAAATATAGCCTTTGGCATGCATTAAGTGGATATATTTTGATTCAAGATAAATTGAATCATGTTTTTTAAAAGGAAAAAACCAATTGGACATGTAAGAAAAAAAAAATTGTAACTGGAACTGCAACTTTTTATACTAGCAAATCTCATTGCAATCAGTTTCAAAGCAATTTTGTGTATGCAATCGTAGATGGATATGGACATGTATTCATGAAAATATTTCTAAGAGTCCATCTTCAGTATCATAATATTCAAATCAGAGAACATAAAAATATAGCCTTTGGCATGCATTCAATGGATATATTTTGATTCAAGATAAATTGAATCATGTTTTTAAAAAAGAAAAAACCAATCGGACATGTAAGAAAAAAAAAATTGTAACTGGAACTGCAACTTGAAAGTTTATATATATTAACAAAACCATGTCTCATGTTTTGATATAGCATTTACAAAAACTAGGTTGGTATAGCTTTAGTGTTTGAGGTCATTTAAGAAAGATGTCATAAAAAAAGACATAACAATAGCATAATTTAGTTGAAATTGTTTTCTTGTGAAAGTCAAATAAACTAAAGAAGACATAGACTATGTCAAAAAATTATGTTAACAATGTCAATGGATGATGTGTTATATAGTGCAACTATCAAAGTGCAAAAGACTCCTTGCAGGAAAGCACAAAAAACAGCAGTTGTGTTTTTTATGGGCACTGCCAATGGATGATGTGCTATATAGTGCAATTGTCAAAGTGCAAAAGACTCCTTGCAGGAGGCATCTTCAAAATTGCACTTCAGAATGGCAAAATCATTGCTGTTCCAGAATTTTCAAAATTTGTTACCTGCAAATTGTGAAAAGATTGTAAATAACTATGTACATGAAAAAAAGGAAAGAATGGATGCATGAAAATTGACGTGTCATTTAAACAAATATGCAATTTTGACTGATATAGTAATCAGTTATAGAACCTAATATGCAATTTACTATCATGTTTTGTGTTTGAAGATGAAAATGAAGGGGTTTTTATGTAGTCTATGTAGCAGTATGCAAGCTGTTTTCAAGTTTTTTTTTTTATTTTTTTTTATCAGTTTGAGATTTCAAGTGTGGACAGAAACAAAGCGCGTATGTAGTGCAAATGGTATTTCATGGAGCATAGAAATTGGAAAAAGTAAAAAAAAGAATATCAAGCATAAAATATATTTTGCTTCAATTGCATTTTGTTAACGAGTTAATTAGATTAAAAAAATCTAATTGAAAGTTACAAGCACTCTAAAACAAATATTGTTTGCATGTATCTGTATTCTTTGATTCGTAGAAGCAAGTTTGGGATTCTATAACATGAATTTCGAGAGCAAATTATTATTAACAATGATCATTGACGTAAAACCCTTTAGGATTTTTAATACAACTATTGAAAAAATCAATTTCAAATTGCAAAACTGGAGGTTGGGTGTTAATGTGCTGACATTTCAATTGAGCCTATAAATTTAACAGTGTCTCATACATCCACAATCCATGAAATAGAATAGATGCCATGAACTTTTAAAAAAGAAATATTTTGCAGAAACTAAACTTTCAGAAGTGGGTTGAAAGAATTTTAAACTGAAGCATTGAACCAATGTTTAAATGAAATGAACTGAAACAATAATCTATAAACCGGTATCAACAAATGGATCGGTTTAAAATCTATTTCATGTTAAGAAGTGTTTGCTCTACTTAAAACAAAGCAAGAAATTCAAGAAAATTTTAGAGATGCTATGTAGCTGTAAAACTTGCAGAAAACAAAAGTTGTTTTTGACAATGCATATTTTTGTTTAGTGAGAAATCATTGTTTGGAGTCTCTTGAAGACACTATTTCTGTGTTTATAAATGTTGCACAGGAGGAATAATTTGAGCTTGTACACGTATCTATTCTATATCCATGTAACATGTTCGAAGACATCTTCTACATAAGAGGGTGTTGTTATTGAAATTGCAAGTATTTTTGTGACATTTGCTAGATGACATGCTGTTGTTATTGAATTTGAAAGTATTTTACGAGGACGTTTGCTGAGATGAATGCATTGGCATGTTCAAGGGGAAGCCAAGATGCAGAAAAATCTAGAGTTTAAGTCTAAATTGTAGGAAATGAGGAGAGAGGAAAGGTTGTTCTTGTGCTTGGGCATAGAATTATGTGTTCAATGCATCAGACAACAGATGGGTTTGGAACATAATGCAAATACCAGGAAAAAGGAAAAAAGGTGTTGTTCAATAGAAACATTGCAATGCACTATACTGAAAGCTTATGTGAAGAGGAGCAAGTTGGTTTTAACTGATTGTTGATGTTGTGTTAGTGGCCATGTTCAGTTTGCAATTTTTTTACAACTGAAAAAGAAGATCAACAACGCAATGAAGAAAGCGCAAAGAAAATAGGCAAAAGAAATGGTAGAGACAAATTTATTGCACAGGCATAAGTATACAGAATGAGGAAGTTATTTTGGGTTATTTTAGTCTCACATATGGATTGATAATATGCAGATGAAAATGCTCTTTTCATTTGTTTATGCCTATGTTTTGTTTTTTTTCAATATAACTACTTACCTGTCTAAAGTAGTCAATAGATTTGAATAAATGAACATGGTAAGTTTACTTGCCTATTTAAGGTAGCTATTTATAAAGTGCTTTTCCATGTTTTATTTTGTTTTTATTTTTTATATCTTTAAGAAAAACTAGTACATGTATGTAGTGCAGAAGAAGGAACAAAACAGTGCAACATGTCGTTAAACATCTTTGGAGCTGAAAATGAATCTCATAGGAAGCACAAGAAACAAGACAGCAAGAAGAAAAGACTTAAGGATATCCTCAATAGAAAAGAAAAGTTGCGAAGAAAGAGAGAAGAGATTTTTGTGCACCTGCCATTTTCAGATTCTTTTGACATCGAGTATTCTGTTGTTCATGGCCAAAGTATATAGTCCTTGTAAGCAGAGCCTGCGAAGATTGAACACTGTCGATGGAGCGGTCTTGCAGTATTGTTCATATGTGAGAGCAGCAATGTTCGGGAAAATTTCTTGCAGTTGCAGCCCTCGCAATGTGCATTCGATAATTCCATCATCGGTATCCAAGTTGCATAGCAAATTGTGTTCGTAAATTGTTTTTGTTTGAACATTGCAAAATACACATATGCGAGTATTAAGTATCATGGGCAATTTACATTCAGAACAAATGCATTGGAACAGTGGCGCGAACACATTTCTTACTTTAAGTGTTCCATAGA
Source organism: Larix kaempferi (assembly GCA_027924585.1). Lineage (NCBI taxonomy): Eukaryota > Viridiplantae > Streptophyta > Pinopsida > Pinales > Pinaceae > Larix > Larix kaempferi. The sequence goes on from BSBM01000600.1 coordinate 17,295,045, forward strand.
CCTAAAACAATGAAAGAATATTAAGCACATAAACAAGAGAGGGAAAAAAACTATAAACATAACTATGAATGAGGAAAGTAGTTTGGCATTGACCATTGGCAATGGAAATTCAAGTTGGTTGCAAAAGAAGAAAAAAGGAACATCAATTTGGTTCTTGTCCTTCTACTTTTTGTTGTTGTTGTTTTTGTCATGAACTCTGGCCAAGTTTTCCTGGGCAGAAGAGTTTGAGCAATTTTTACAAGGTTTGTTTGGAAAGAGTCAATGTAACAGACAACAGTGCACATGTTATTGATATAGAAGTAGCAACATGTACAAGAATCTACACATGCGCATTGCATTTGTCTGTAAATGTAAAATAATGGTAGTATGGTATTTATCTATGCAATTTGAAAGCAAGAAAAGAACATGAAAGAAAACATTGCAAATTGTTTTTCCAATGTCATTATAAGCAGCATTTTTGTTTTATGAGTATTTGGAAAAGGGAAAAAAGCAGGTTGTGGTTAGTCACCTGTATCTTTGCCTCAACAACAGGTAACAAAAACTGAATTGCAGACTCGTCATTTAAAGGGTCAATGAAAGTGGATTGCGATGTCTTTATCATATGGCTTCCTCTGTTGCCATTTCTAACTATGTTATTGAATAGATAGAACGGCGGTTCATCGATTGCAAGTTGTTGTTGAACTCGGAAAAATAAGTTTTTATATGCTTCATTAACTTGTAACTGCAAAAGAAAAAGCTGTTAGAAAATAGAAAATGGGCATATTTGGTGATTGCAAGTGCAAACAGAGAACCGCTCCATTTTGTTTTTTTCATTGTTGTCTTATGTTTCTAATTTCTATGTTAAATGTTTTTTTAAAATATATATATATATATATATATTTTCCATAGCAAGGAAAAATGAAATGATTTTCAACTAGATAAAGAAATTGGAAAATGAAAAAGAAAAAAGGAAAAAAAGTTCAAAGGTTGTGAAACTTACAGTTGCAAAATCATTTGTTGTTTGTCCATCTCTAATGAAGAAATCTAGCTGCTTGTTGTTGTATTGATAGCCAACGACAATTACTGCAATGGATCCAACGACATATGATTCATCTAAGGCGATAACTTCGCTTATTGTCATGTCTGGTGGCAAGGAGCATAGTTTACATACTTGTTCAATCGGCTCAATTATGATATCAAGAAATATAGTGATAGTGAATATTGCATCTCCACGATCATACTGGCCCTTTTTTTTTAGTTCAAAGCCAATGATTTTAATGCTTTTTCCAGGCAGTATGTAACTACTAAAACGATTGATCAAGCTATCATTTATGGTGGCTGTTATTGTCATCAGGCCAAATCTATCAACCAAGTCTGCATGGAGAATGTTTGTTTTTACTGGGGAGTTCTGAGCAGGTCCATACACAATCAAGATATCTCCTTCGAAAACATTAGTATGGCTCTCAGTGCATAATTGTATAATGGTCGATGGTTCTGTTACATGTTTTATTCTGCAAATGCAAATTCATGTTAAAAATAGACATGAAATAGCATCAAATGTTTAATATACAAATGTGAATTGCAAAAATGTGCAATATGCTGAACATTATGCAAAATAGATAAGAAGAAACATACAAAGTCAATGCAAAAAAAAGTACCTTTTTGGACTGTTTGTTATTGCTGCAGATGCTGTTATTGAAGATTTTGTCACTGTTAATGCTTCAGGAACATCTTGAAAGAGAGAAATAGCTTTTTCAATAGATGAGCTAGCAGTTGTCGACATAATATGCACTCCTCTTTTGATATTAGACAATGAACTTTTTTGCTAATTGAGTTTTGGCGTGGCTGGTTTCTGTATGTTGTGGATTCACTTGAACACAGAATTTGAGACATGTAATCAAAGGAGAAAAAATTGAACAGAGTTTTGAATTGTTTGAAGATAAAAGTGAGCTAAGAACATTTACATTGCAATGGAAATGGCAACATATAAAGGTTCTGGAAAAACGGGAACAAGCATGTGTTTTTCTGGTTTTTTTTCCCTCTTTTTTTGTTCTTTCTTTTGCTTGTTGCATTTAGGAAATTCATAGTTAAATACAGGTAGGTAGTCTGAAATGATTGTGCAATGAAAAATACAAATAAAAAGGTCTTCAAATGGTATTTAAAAAAAAGGACCTTGCATTGAGCCGAGCACATGATACTTGCGAATGTTAGAGGAAAATGAGCATAAAAAACTGACAATAAAATATTTGTTGAAGATATCGACTGTTTTTTCTACGTACCTTTAGTTGTACGTTGGATGTTTGTTGATCTGATATATTTTCAGCTATACATGGAAAGGAAGCTCGTTCTAGAACAAGAAGACAGGGAAGGTTAAATGTTATTGAATTCTAAAAGAGGAAAAGTTTTTCAAGGATTGGAGAAAATGAAAATGGGAAAATGTAGAATGAGAAGCAAAAAAAAGATGCAATAGAAATTTTTTCTGGAAGCAAGAAACCGAAGCAACTGCCTAAGTGATGGTATGAGGTTGGTGCTACAATGGTTGTATGAAAAAATCATGTGCAATGATGAACAATAAGTATATGTGGTGGTTCAAGGATGGAGAAATAGTATGTTTACAATAAAGCAATGTCAAAAAGATATGAATTGTATTTCCAAGAACATAAGGAGAAAATGTGATAATCATTTGTTTTGGAAAATGAAAAATAGCAGTTTCTATGTCTGTTGCATGAACGTAGTTATTTTTTTCATAGTTCAGTAGCATTGATGTGCAAAAAAGAAAAGAAAACAAGGGTAAAAGCATTATAGGTAAATGTATTAAAAAACAGACACGCAAGAGTTCAATTGATGTTAAGAGGCATTGACAAGAAACTACTGAGATGGTCTGTCCAACAAGCATGTGAAGTGTTGAAGTACATTGCAGATGTGGAAAAATTTGTCCAGAAATGGTCGAGCATAGCACCAGAATTAGTTGTAGGTTTAGTTGTTTTTAACATTAGTGAATTTCTTTCCATGAAGAGCCGTAGCCTTTTGCTTGCTATTGTTTGTTTTTGCATATCAATATTGAAATTGCCAACGACAATGAATTTTCTGTCATTTTTCCTTTGAGAAAGGATTGAGTCTAGCATAGAAAATAGTGAATTCAAATTGTTGGTGGGCTTGTTATAAACATTGACAATGTCAATGGTTATTTGTGGAAGTTTTAGACTAGTCACAATTGCTTCAAACGAATTTCTTGTATAGACTTCTATTTTTAGAACAATAATATTTTTTTTAATCATAGTTAGGATGCTATGCACAGAGCATGTCATTGCACAAGTGTAGGGTTCAAAAAAAGATGAGTGTTTCGAAATCATGTCCATATGGGTCTCTTGTAGACACAAGACGTCTAATTGCATTAGTTCAAAATCATTTGCAACGTCTTCAATGTGCAAGAGAAGACTTCGTGTATTTAGTGTGGATATCAGTATATGGTTTGTAGAGGTAAATGAACTTATTCCATATTTGAAGTGTAACTGTGCATGTTGTTGAAATCTTGCAATTTCAATTGCAACTTTTGTTGAAATTGAAAAATTCTTTTGTTCAAGCTTGTTTATGATATAGAGGCAATCAACACTTTTGACCCGAGAAAGTGCAGTGTACACAAGGCCATGTCTTCTAACCCCTTTAGGGTCAAACGCTAGTTGTTCCATTGTCAAGCCTTGTGCCCTATGGATTGTTCGTGCACATGCTAATTGAATTGGAAATTGTCGTCTAACAATATGTTTTGCATTCCCAAGTGATATTTGCGATGCCATTCTTTGAATTGGTGTCCAAGTGCGCATTGAGGTGAATTTGTAAAGATGTTTCATTTTTGCACGTGCACGCGCACCGACCGAAGGCTCTGTGAATTCAACCCAAACAATGTCAGGGGATGTTGGACAATATTCTTTGAAAAGCCCTTCTACACCGTTAACAAGGCCATCTTCGACTGAGTAATTTCCACCGACAAGTTCCACGAGCATGTTCTCTTTAAGAACTATTGTAGATGGAAGTTGAATATTCTTATGAGTTTCAATTTTTTTCAAGTTGATCAAGTTTCGAGTCAAAAGATGTTAATGTGAATACTTTTGTATTTACAATAGACAACATCCTAGAGTTATGTTCTTTAACATGTTTGTTGCAATGATATAGATATGGGAATGTCGGATCCAATGGAGGTTGTCTGTGGCAATGCCTATTCAAATAGTCAATATCATCAGTTGTTTGATTTGATGTCCTCATCTTGTTTAAAATTGAGGCAAAGGTTTTATCTTTTTGACGAACGACTGTTTTTAATTCGTAGTACTTGACAATGTCAAGCCAAAAACTATAAGGAAATGTCTGGCCATGGAATCTTGGTTGCTCAAATATCCAGGCATTGTGTATTGGTTATGCTTGCAAAAGATCACCACATAATATGACATCAAGATTTCCAAATGGTTCCATTGGCGTATGCATTATCTCACGCAAGCGTTTGTCTATGTTATAGAGCATTTTAGAACCTATCAAAGAAACTTCGTCAATTAAAAGCACTCAAAGTTGTTGGTAATATTTTGATAGAATATCAAGGGTATTTGCATTTAATGGCAACATGTTAGAAGAGTTCAAAGGCAATTTGAATGCGGAGTGCACAGTGACACCATTAATATTGTAAGTTGCTTTACCAATAAAAGCAACAACAAGACCTTTTCTCTTTAATGGATCACTACCAAGTTCTTTGTCATAGAAATGGACAAGAGCATCATAAAGAGATTTAGCGGTGTGAGTTTTTCCAATGCCAGCACTTCCTGTCAAGAATATATGAATTGGCGTAGAAGGGTTAGCCTTTTTCCTAGAGATAATTTCTTTGACAATTGATTGTTGTTCCTTGTTCAACGATCGTCGTATTGCATGGCATTGATTTATTTCCAGTAGATATGGTTTATCTCCCAAACTGAAAGAAGGTGTAGATTGTGATACACGGATTGAGTTCTTGACCTAGAGATCAGATTGAATATCATAATGCTCTGTTGTGGTTTCACGTCCTTTGCTATTCTCAAAGTAATCAGAGTCATTGTTATTATTGGAATGAAGTTCAACATTTTGAAGTTCAATGTCGAGGTCGCCCCATTTTCCAATCATGTTCGCTATGAACTTTTGTTCAACAAAAGAAATCTCTTCTTTTCGGCTTAAATATGCCTCTACCCTTGTTTTAAAGGATTTTTTCAACAAATTGAAGTCACCCCTGTGTGCTATGAAGAGGAGAATATTTTCCTATGCATAGTTCTCAGGATCTTTCTCTTTGTTGTATCGAATGAATCGAATGATACAAGGTCTATTTATTTTGACTATTTTTGTATCAATACAACTGAAATAAGAAGCATACTCTGCTAAAGAAATGTCTTCAAGTTCAATTGGTCGTGCATTGTATTTGTCTATGATAGATGGTGAAACAATGTCTTCGGAGTCATCTGGCTCGTTTTGCAACAATGTTGGTTTCTTAAGAACAACTGTTTTTTTCTCATCTGGTGCAGTGTTAATGAAAATTGTCTTTCTAGAAGATGAATGAAAAGGCAGAGAAAGAACAACATGAGCTGCTTGTTTGGTGGACATTTGTTGCATGTTCAACAATGTGTTACCTAGTCTACGAATTGTTTCGACATTGTTGGCACTGCCAGAGACAGCTTGCTCTTTGATTTTCTTAAATGTAAGTGTCATTGGACGATCTATCTTTGTTATGTATGAGCTTATGTATGTTGCTGTGGCATAAGCATCTAGGATGAACTATGCATCAGTGTTTGCTTGCCACAAATCTGGAATTCCTTTTGCAAATGCATTGATCCAAACATTTGCAGGATCTCTTTTTAATACCAAGGAAGGGCGTGTGATACGAGAACGCAAAAGAACAATGTATTCATCCTTGGTAATTTGCAATTCTTGAAGAAATGTTTGAAATGATGTCTCCTTTGAGTAAGTTGTTTTTTCAAGCATAGATAACAATTGTTTGGCTTTCTCAATTAGCTCATTCAATGTATCTTCAAGTGGCTCCAGAACCATTGTATTGTCAATGGGAGGAAAGAGGAAGTTAAATCTGCATGAAGAACAGAAATTTTTTTTGCATGTCCTACTATGTCGATGTGTGTGAAATTTCACAAGATCATGTTTAAGTAATGATGAATCTATTGAAATATATTGGTCAACGAAGGCCACTATATCGCTATTGCTATTTCTTCCAAACATTGGAGCATGTTTGATCCATATAACACCGTGCTCATGCTCATTTCCCCTTTGTTGGAACTCAGTTGTGAAGAAAAAATCTTGAACCTCGCGAAAGAAGCTGCTATTCTTACATATCAAAGACTTAAGTGCATTCATTATTTGTTTGTAATAGCGGGCACAAAGTACTGGATGCTTTCTTATTAGTGCATCAAGATCATCTTCAGTAGCTGGAATAGATCCCGCGTTGTGTTGTGTTGTTTCAAGTTGATGCAAGGCAGAGCACAACGGTTTCCAAATATGGTCCAACACTAGTAAAAGTAACAAAGAAAGTTGGTGGTCCTAGTTGGCGTATCATTGCAAAAAGGTTTTTTTTCATGGAATCGAAATAGTCTGGCGATGTTCGAATTGCTTTCAATGTGCGAAAAGCAAGAGGGGATTTAAGAATTTTGTCAATGATTGCTTTTGTTTTGACATCTTTGGCTACTAGTTTTTTGCCTTTCAACTCCCCTATGCGTATTGTAATCCAACAAGTGTTTGAAATTTGTTTAATAATAACCTTAACCATTTTGAAAAAAAGATTAGTTGGGTGTGTTTCAAAATCATAGCTTTCATGTTGGAGTTCCCACTTTGCCACTTGTTGATAGTGATATTTTTTTGTAGATATCTGCATCACGGCTATATCCAAAGAACAAGGTTGGGAAATTCAATTCTTCAAAATATCTATCTTGGAAAATGCCCAATGGACAGAATTTCTCAGAAGGTGCTAATTCAATGGTTTTGTTGGCTAGGTCATCTAGCAAGTTGGTTTCTCCATATCCATGGACCAATGTTTCTGACACAGGTTCAGGATCAAAATCAGGAGAAGAACTAAGCTCAGAATCAGAGAGGTCCAAGCTATTTTCATTGAGCGGTTCAGTTTTTTTTCCCTTGGAAAAATTCGTAATTTTATTTCAAATTGGAACAAAATTACATTCAGCACATGTAGTAAGATCACTAAGATCCCTACATTGTCACAGATTACATCCCAAATGCATTAACTCAAGTTCAATCTACCTCATCAGTGTCTTGATCATCTTAGATCAGTTGTTTTCCTTACTGCCTGTTGCATAAAATCCATCTGAATTCAAATAAAGGCTGTCCCAGCCTGTAACTATTAAATTTCTCCCTTCGTATACTCTGTTTACCAATTTTATTGCTGCTACATTCCGCACAGATTAACATATTAATCTTATGCGATTTCACTTCAATTTTCTGGTACTCGGCGATCTGTGACAGCGTCCAGTGAAGGCCGGTCCTCTAATGTATATTAGCTCATGTTATATGTCTCCCATCTGGCTATACAGCGAGCAGCTTTCACTTATCTCCCCCATCAATCATCAATATTCAATGCAGTGCCTCCGGATCCTCATAAAATGGTCGGTGATAGTAACTGAATATGCCTGCCGGTGAATGAATAGTTATCTTCCAGGTACCATTGGCTAAAGCCTGCTGCGTTGCCTCCTTTGATAGCTTGTCTGCCATCCCATTCCGCTCCCTGTAAACATGTGTAAATGTGATGTGGTTAAATGTCAATTTTATCCGTTTCACCTCTTCCAAGATAGGTAAAAGATCCATCACATGACACAGTGTATTCTCCTTTGCCCAGTTGATGACTAACAAGGAGTCACCAAAGATCTGAATGGCCATGCATCCTTGTTCCAGGGCAAATAACATTAGCAATTTTAGCGACATGAGTTCTGCGTAGTTATTAGTTCCTCTGCCCAGTCCAGCCGCCATGTGGAAATAATGTGCCTCAGATTTGTATAGGACTCCCCCCCCTCCACAAATTGATTGTAGGTCAGAGACCCCATCGAAATATGCCCATGGCATGGAGCGATCTATCAGTTCTTCCCGCATAGGTCGTGTTCTGCTAATTTGTACAGGTGCCACAAAATGAAGAGTGACGGCCACCATCTGAGCCACTACCGAATCCAGAGGTACCCTGCAGTCCTGGAAAATCACCTTATTGCGGGCAAGCCATATGCCCCAAGTGTATATACACGGGAGAGCCCGGAGAGGGGATGAGTATTGAGCAGACCACCATAAATGGAATGCTTCCAGCACACTCGATCCCCTCCACCCCACCTTAATAGCCAATAGCTTGCTGATATCAGACCATACAGTCTGTGAGTATTGACAATGAATAAAAAGATGTGCCAGATTCTCTTCAGCACCCATGCATAGTGGACAGATCCCTGGACCCTGAAGAAAACGTTTCTGCAGAATGTCCCAAGTAGGGGCCTTATTTTCCAGTATCGCCCAGAATAGTAATTTAGCTTTACCCGGGCATCTGAGTTTCCACAATAATTTCCACCACCACACCAAAACTCTGTTTTGGTTTTCCACATTGAGTTGGATATATCCATATTTTGGTGAATATACTCCGGAGGGATGGTGATCCCATATAAGAACGTCAGCCCTGTTGGTCAGCCTAATATGTGTAAGTCTTAACCGCCGTATATAATCCTCCCATTCCTCCTGCAATTCGGCCAAAATCCCAAGTTGTCGAGCAGAAAGCCACCCCTGCTGCCATAGTGTTGTTGCTCCCTGATCCGCTAATTCATACAAATAATGACAACCTCTAGAAGCCAAATAAGTCCTCAGTGCCAACGAAAGGACATGTCCCCCCCTGCAACCAACCCAAGGGTCCAACCCTATCCGAAGTAGCCTCCCGTCGCCGATCCTCCACACTAAACCAGAGCCAACTAATGAGAAATGCTGCACCACTGCTTTCCAAACCATAGAGCAGTTTGCCCTCGACTTGTTTCTCAGCCTGATCCATTCGAGGAGTGTTAAAGGGGCAATATATTTATGGTAGACCACTCTAGTCCAGAGGCTCTGTGTATGAATTAGTCGCCACGACACTTTGGCCCCCAAGGCTTTAGCAAACATGAAAATATTCTTTAAACCCCAACCTCCCAAAGCCTTAGGTACAGCAATTTTCTCCCAGCGTACCCACACCAATGCCCGATTCTCACTCGCACCCTTCCAAAGAAAGGCAAAACACAGTCTCCTGATCTGCTCCAGCACTCCGATGGGGATCCAAGCAAGTGACAGCCAATATACCGGGATTGCTTCCAATACTGATTTTATCAGAACCAGCCTACCTGCCCGAGAGAGCCATTTGTGACTCCAACCATGAAGACGCTGTTCTAATTTTGCTATTAACCATCTCCAATCTGTCTTCTGATAAGCATTCGGTTTCAAATGGAAGCCAAGGTACTGTAATCCCTCATCTATATCCAAGGTCTTGTATGGCAGTTTGTTAACCATGTTTATAATCTCCGGCTCGGATAGATTCGAGCAAGTGATAGTAGATTTGTCGATATTAACTAACATACCTGCAGCAGCTTGTACTAAGTGGAGGCCTTCAACCACCTTGTCAATATCCTGGCTCGTGCCATCACAGAAAATCAAGATGTCATCAACAAAAAGGAGATGTGTAATGAACAGTACCTGAGAGATAGAAATGCCTCTAAAAGAGCCATCTGCTTTAGCTTTCAGAATAAATCGGCTAAGTCCTTCAGCGACGAGGAGAAACAACAGCGGTGATAGGGGGCATCCCTGTCGTAGCCCCCTCCCAGCCTGGAAGAATGGGCTAGCAGACCCATTAATTAGGACAGCAAATTGCACCGTAGTGAGGCAGGCCATAATCCATCTAATAAAATCATAGCAGAATCCCAGGTGTGTAAGAAGCAACCGGATATAAAGCCAGCTAACCCTGTCAAATGCCTTGGAGAGATCGATCTTTATCACCGCTCCCTTCTGCTTCTGCACCTTGAGCGTGTGTAAACCTTCCTGTGCTACTCCAATGGCCTCATGAATTTGGCGTCCTTCCAAGAAGCCAAATTGCTCACATGAAATGTGCTGAGACAGAATTTTCTTGAGTCTTCGCGCCATTACCTTAGATATGATCTTATAGATGCAGTTGCAGAGAGCGATTGGTCTGAATTCAGCAAAATTGGCAGGCTTGTCATTCTTTGGTATCAGAGTTAAAAAGGTGGAGTTGAAGGGACCATGGACGAACCCAGCCTTGCGCGATTCTTCCACCACTTGCAATATCTCCTCCCCGAAAAAGTCATAGAATCCTAGGAAGAATTCTATAGGCCAGCCATCTGGCCCCGGGCTGCTATCTTTATTTAAAGATTTCATCACCGACGAGAGCTCATCCAGCGTCACCTCCTCCATCAACGCACTGTTTTCTGCCTCCCCCACAAAGCTGGGAAACAGCTGAGTTACACGAATTACCTCAGCAATGGATATGCCAGGTGGAGCCGAGAAAAGATCTCCAAAATGTCGAACTCCCAACGCTGCTAATCCATCAAAGCTTGTAACCTATTCCCCATTTTCAGATGATAGTTCCCAGATCGAGTTTTTGAATTTTCGCCCCTTAGCATATGATTGAAAAAAATTTGTATTCTCATCACCACACTGTAGCCAAACCGCCCTGCTTTTCATCCTCCACAGCTCTTCACGCTCACCCAGTAACACATTTCTGCGTCTCTCCCACTCCAACAACTCGCCTTTCTGCATATCATCCAGGTATCCCATGCCCAGCCTGTTATGAATCCTAGAAATGTTAAGCTCAGCATCTAATAAGTTCTGATCATCCTTCACCCTTTTGTCATGAGCCCAAGTGCTAGTGGCCTCTTTAATTCTTTTCAGATTGTGATAAAAGTGTGCACCAGCAGGCATCTGAGTGTCAAGTGGACGATGAATCCATAGCTCCTGAACCAGTTTAATGAAAGTCTCCTCCTTCAGCCAGCTAGGATTGAATTTGAATGGGCTGGGTGGTTTTTTCCCGCTGCCTCGTAACTCCAGGAAAATAGGGCAATGGTCAGATATCCCACCTGAACCTACCCACTGTCTAACTATATCCACCCCATGTGCCAACCCTTCGGCCACCAGAAACCTATCCAGTCGTTTGGCCACTCTATGAACCCCAGCTCTCATATTCCTCCAAGTGGGAGATAGCTGGGATGGAATGATGTCGAGGAGATCCTTCCTGACAAAGACGTTGATGAAATGGTTTGCTAATGAGTCTGGTACAACCCGAGGCCCCCAAACTTCAGAAGACCCCAGAGTGAGGTTGAAATCCCCACCCAGAATCACGTCCCGGCCGTCAAAGATATCCATCCCTAACAAGGAGTCCCAGTAGCCCACCCTATTTAAGTAGGGTCCATAAATATTGAGTACCGTGATCTTCCGACCTATCTCAGCATCCCAAACTTCCAAACCAAGACCAGAGGATACCCCCCATGTACAGTCACATCGGCAGCTCGTTGCCTTCCACCCCGATGCCAGCCCTCCAGAGCGCCCCCTGGCATCCACACCTACAAACTTCCAGCCAGGGAGTAAAGTTTCTAGAGTACGAACCACATCCTCACTGCCACCCAAAGTTTCTTGTAGCATAATAATGTCCGGTTGATATAGGTCAACCAACCTACGAAGCGAAGATTTTTTTAGTGGGCTCGCCAACCCACGACAATTGAAGGACATAATCTTCATAAACAATCCCCATCCTGGGCTATCACTGCTCTAAGTGCCCACTCAATAGTAGATTGTGTTCCCATCACTAAATCCACTTTCGCCCGTTCTTTAGCTTTAGTAATATGAGATTTACGTCCCCGGCCTTTCCCCTCAACACTAGAGGCCAGCTCAGGTAGTCCCTTGCCTCCCGATCCATCGGCAGAGATCTCCCTACTACGAAGAGCGTATCGAATATTCCTACCCTCGGAGCAAGAAGAGTGTGATGTAGGAACAAAAGGGGGCGTGACGTTACCCATCTCAGGCCGAATTAGGAGGTCATCCTGTCGAGGAGGAGGCCCATGGCAGCCCCCCCCCAAAATAAATGGGTCAGCAAGGACAGAATGAGAATGAGAAGCAGACTTACCCGAGTGTGTCTCATTAGAACCCTGACGATGAGAGGGCATCTCCTTCTGCTGTGAGGTGGCCTGCGAAAACGGAGGAATCGAGCTCATGGAGTCTCCCTCCACAGCTGGGAGCTCACTACTTTGCTCATTACTACTAGTATTCACCAAGGATGGCAGGCGAACCTCTGATTTTGTCCTCCCAGCATTACTCAAATGTTCCACAGAATCATGAAGCCCCCCCCCGTCAGAAGCTGGCCCATTTCCACCCTCTACCTCCACCTGTGTGTCCACTTTCAACACAGGGACAACTACAACTTCTGCATCAGCATCTTTCAGAGGCATACTTTTCCGAAACGATAAGGGACAGCATGCTACAAGATGTCCCAGATCATGGCAGCGATAACACCTAAATGGCACGCCCACATAATCCAGTGTCTGGACATAATCCCCATCCTGGGAATGAACTTTAATCTCTGCAGAGAGTCCCATCCTAATGTCGAGATTGACTAAAATCTTAGCAACCGAGTAAATCCCATTCTTCAGATGGGAGGAATCAGAGCACACGTATTCGCCAAGATAATTCCCGATCTCAGCAAACCTAGTCTCGTTCCACATATGCATAGGTAGTCCGAGAAGTTTAACCCACAACGGTTCTTTGGCTACATGTTCCGTTTTAGCATCGAATAAGGGTGACCATCTTTTCAGAACAAGTGGTGCTCCCAGCATCGCCCAATGTTGACGCAGAACAGCATTGACCTCCCCGCTGTTCAAGAAAATGAAGGAGAACCAACCATTCGACAGAACACGAACCTCAGGGGCAGTTGGCGCGAATTTAAGCCATTTCTCTGCCACCCAACGCTGGAGGAAGCCTCTGCCTAATCTCCTGCCTCTAACATGTCCTACCACTGCAGTGTTGGAGTAATCCACGGCCTCTGCCATCGTGACATCGACCCCCAGCACCAGCTGATCCAGTCTCTTGCGTTCTTTGACCTTCTTAACAGGGTTTTTAATTGTCATCCCTGTTCGTGGCTGTAGCACGTCTTTCAGTGCATCTACTCTCCCCGGGATTGCCATCTAAGCTCCACTCAGCTTCCAGCTAATGGTCCAGTCGAAAGCTCTGAACAAAGACAGGATCCAATGGGCAAATGTGCCAGAAAATAGGTTGGGTAGTCCCTTCCCAGCAACTTGTCCAGTGTAGTATACGTGCCAGGAATGCTATCACAGTGTCCCAAATAACTGTTCAGCAGTGTTGTTCACTCACCAACAGCACCAAGAAAGTGATCGCCTCCTATCTTGCCCCATAATGCACAACCTGCAAGCAATCTGGGTAGACCCTAGCGGTGGATAAAACCAAGATCCTCAAATGTCTACAGCACTGGTCCACCAGATAACCAGAAAAGATACACCCAGCTGCGATCCCATTAACAATTACACCACGACAGTGTCTCTTAGCATAGCTCCAGTCGCAATAAAATGCCACTCACTGGAATCCCACACAGGGAAAGTGCTCCGCAGAGCCAAAGTAATGCAGCCCCTCATACCCAGGTCGAAGGCACGAAACTCAGCATTCTAGCCACCAAGAATCCATGATGTCCCTGCATTGAATCCAGCGATCAGCTAACACTAGTTCCTCCAGGGTTCACCCACAAATCTGCCACCAGACAAATTCATCATATTCTAACGTACTTCTTCGATTCGCTTCTTGGAGCCCAAATTCAAAATGAGTGCCGCGTTACTTACAAGAAAATAGATCCCTTGGATTACGCATTGAGCGGTTCAGTTGTTGATGCCAATGGCAAGGTTTCTGTTTTAGCAAAGATGGTAAACATTTCTTCCCATTGTTCATTAATGGTTACACCTTCAGTCTTGTATAACATAGTTTTAGACAAGTTTCTTAAGGCTGTCATGACAATGCTAGGGCGCACATTTCCAGATAGGAATGCATTTTTGAATTCTGGTCTTCGTTTTAATACAACAGCAATTGTCAAGGCATCGTCAAGATTTATGGGCAAAGAAACTTGCACTTTATCCAAATCTGCAGGAACATTGATGATTGTTCCAGTTAAACCTATTTGGCCTCGCTTGTAACTAAGTTGTCGTATTTGTGCAAATGCATTTCTGGGCGAGACCAAGCGCTCTTCAAGATGAGTTAACATTGCTATGGATGGAATTGAGGTGTTTCTACGAATGGAAATAGGAGATGCATAGAATGGAATTCCTGACTTTGGAATGTCTTTCTTACAAAACTTGCAAATTTGATCGGAGATAGAAAATGTACACTCGACACTGCAATTTGGAAAGGATCTGAAAGCCAATATAGTATTTTCATCAACTTTTCGAATATCTTTTTTCAAATGCAATCGTCTACAACAATAGCATGCATGGGTAGGAGTGTCATTGATACTTTTTAAGTAAACATGGACATGTTTTTTCTCTAGATTGCTTCTCTTTTTAGCTTGAGATTTTTTAAAAGCCTCTTGTCGTATTGTTGCCTTCAAAGACCGTAACTTTTTGTTGAACTACATTGAATATTGCTTTGTGGTTTGGAACCATGTTTTTTTTGTTCAGAAGTGACAACAAATGTTTTTGCATTTGTGGTTTGCAATTGCTTTTATGATTTTGCATTTGAAGAAAGCATTGCAACATGTTTTTTTTTTGCATTGTCATTAGTCTCTACCATTGCCACGTGCAACTTTCTTTTAAGTTGCCTACCATAGGAATTTCGATCGTCCATGCTCCGAAACTGGTTTTTTGCAATTGGCAATGTGCTCTTTGAAGTGGATGCTTGTCCATTTGTACCTGGAGCAAAGAAATGAGTATTTAAATTTGCTACCGCCAATGGATAAAAATGTGAATGATTTGCATCTACACCATGATGGAAAAGGTAAATATTTAAATCCGTGCTAGCTGTTGAATAAAAACATGTCAAGACTTGTTGCACATTGCTTTCCCATAAGAATATGTTAATGTCCATTAATTCAGAGAACCATTGCAAAACAAATTCTTGCATATGTGCATAGTGAAACTGACATGTATCTGTCAATTGAACTAGGAACATTTTCCATTCAATACTAGGTTGGTTTATCTCTAGAAGATTTCCTTGTAGATATCTTTCAAAGCATTTAGTTGCTCTATATCCATTTAAGGCCATGGAATTGGAAAACGATTGGGCAAGAGCTTTTTGTAGAGAAACAGTATCTGTAAAAGCTGTCAATTTACATAGGGATTCAAAAAGAAAGCCATGACAATCACCGTTGATTCTAGAGCCAATACTAAAACCTTGTTGGGCCAAAGCGTCTGTGGATATTGAAAGTGCAGTATGTAAATCAAAACAATGGAGCATCTCAACATTGCCATCTACTTGTCCAAGGGCAGGAGTGGTTGTTGATATAGGACCATACGATAGCAGAAGCTCAAAATGACCAGCAGCAGGGTTGATGTCATGGAAAAGCAAGTTGAAGCAATATCCTGTTTCATGTGAGTTGAAATGAAGATACTTATTTTTTCTTGTCGATGACCATACAGCAATAGGAACATTCAACCATTTTGCAAACCATTTTATGCAAAAGATATCACCCCACAATCCGTAGGTATTATTTTCATTGATTTGTGAAGCAGATTGCGACATCCGTTCAAGATACAAGTCCACACTTCGCACTCCATGCAAATCAGCCAAGATTTCAATCGATAGGTCTGATTGTATCGAGGTCAATGCAGCAGGCTGCGACTGAGCCAATGACATGCGAAAATGATTAACAATTGATTGTCTTATTTCAAGTGACGTGTATCGAAAGTGAAAGAGAACTGCAAGCGCATCAAAAAGGCAATCACTCATTCGAAAGTGGAAATCCTGTAGACGAAACAAATTGTGCGTAGAGAAAGCAACATCAATGCCTTCAAAAGGGAAATGTCTTATTGGAGGCAGGGACATGTTTCTATTGAAATAGCCCTTGCAAGTGATCTGCTAATTGTTTTCTCCTATTTCCTTTGGTTCAAGGTCAAAAGCATAAACAACAAGAGGAATGACAGATGAACTTGGACTAGATGATGGACATATGTAAAACCAAACATGCACTTCGCATGGAATGAAGAGAACTTGCAGAAACAAGAGAACTTGTATGGAACCTTTGAAAGATGAACCTGCAATGAAATGTGGCAAGGTTAGAAGCAATGCCAATACATAATTTGATTTTTTTTCTTTGGTAGGGAGTTGTGCAACACTCATGCGCATGATTTGAAGGAAAAGAATAGTAGTGAAATAAACAAAAGCATAGAGTCAAGCAACAGAGAGCGCTCACATAGAAAAATTGATTAGATCTTTGCGATTTTTGCAAAGGGGATGACGTAAAACAGTTTTAGTTTTTTTTCAAGATACTACATCTATGTAAAGTTACCTAATTTTTTGAAAGGAAGGAAAAGCCATGGACATAAGAACAGATGAAGTTTTATATTAAAATGGTATACACTTTTTATTTTGCACATCAAATAGGGAAATGCAACACAAGCAAAAAAGCTAGTATTTGCCAACGAAAAGAGTTGAAAAATGGCAATATGTCGTTGGCAATGTTCCAACCAGGTATCCACCATAGTTTATAAGAAATCAATAGAGGTCAAGTTGTTATGCACAATGGCATTGTATTTGTTCCCAAAATGATATTCAGCTAGGGAAGATTAGATTTGCAAAAAAACATGTAGGTGCTTAATACTTGTCTCTTATAACAAACAATGTAAACTCTACATATGCGTCTAATCAACAATAGACTAACAAAGTCTGCTAATTGTTTGCAATGCCTAAAAGTTGATTTGGTACGGCTATGGACAAATGCATTCTGCTAAATACTCATTGCCAATAAATATGGACCCCAAGTATGCTCAGCTTCCTAAAGGTTAAGGGCATTCACTCAGCTACCAATGTTGTCTAACGGCTTGCGTATTGGGGCATCACCCCTCACTCCACGGCTCAGGTAAAACTGATAACCACTTTGCCACAAATGACAACTGTTGGTTTACCTTACAGGTGGGAACTAGTCAATCAGGTAGGGGTCATAGCCCTTTTCGCTGACAGGTCCTCTCAATTGGCCAGCTACTTCGGGGTTCCTATGGTACTCCTCATAATGAGTTTTAGGGCTATGCCCAAGTACTTCCCATAGTTAAGTGGCCAGGGATTATTCTTGGATCCGAACCTGCAATTGGAACAAACAATTCAGATGCAAAGAAAAAAGAACTATTGCAACAACCAAAACGCTTGAAACTTGATAGGAGGAATATACTCTTGCGTTTACTGCGAAGCATATCTGAATCAAGTAGCGAATATCGGTTTATTGTACATAATTTCATACTAAGAAAATATACACTTGTCACATAAAGAAAGTTGCTAAAGGTATTAAGTAGTATCAAACTAAGAAGATTCTAACCAAATAATTAGCAACGTACAAAAGGAAAAAAAAACAATGGATTTTAGACTAAACCAATACAATAACAAAAACTTTACACTCAATTTTTTTAAATAATTTTCATATTACAAAACACCTAAATGGAAATCATGTTTCGACATAAGCTCTCTTTTTCTAGATTTTTACTAAAGCTTTGAGAAAAAAAATTGGAAATGCAATTGATTGCAAAAATGTTTCATTTTTATGGCAAAAACCCTATTTATGTATTTACATAATTAAAGTAATGATGTAAGTGTAATTTTAAAATGGCCGAATGAAATAAACATATTTAAAAACAACCTTATGTTGAAGTTTTTTTTTTCCTATTTTCTATTTCAATCAAAGAGTTTAGAAAATGCAAAAAATCCCAAACTTGAAATAAAAATATGGGCAAGTCAATACCTATTTCCAATTCAACGAAATCCAAAACACCTACATAACAATAGACATAGAATATCTATGACGAAAATATGTTTTCTTGAGATAGCAACCAAGATGGAAATATTGTAAAAACTAGTCTCTGCATAACAAAGAAGAAAATAAATACATGACACTACATCTATGTAAACTTACCTAAATTTTTAGAAGAAAGAAAAAGCTAATAGCATAGAATAGATGAAGTTTTTATTAAAATGCTATAGACTTTTTATTTTGCGAATCAACTGGGCAAATGCAACAACAAACAAAAAAATTAGTAATTGGTAACTAAAACAGTTGCAAAATGCCAATATGACATGGAAGTGTTCCAGGAAGTTATCCACTATAATTGCTAAGAAATCAAAAGAGGCTAAATCACTATGCACAATGGCATTGCCATTGTTTCGTAAAGAATATTGAGCAAGGGAAAATTAACTTTGGAAAAGAACATGTCCTAAAGGTCTTGCAAAAACTAAATCTAAGAAAGCGGTATTTCAACACGATTGCAAAACTTGTACGCAACCAATGAAGGGAGGTATTGCAAGTTTGTGAGCTTGACCTTGGCAAGAGTTTTTCAATTTGCCAGACAATGATATTGTTGTTCAAATTTTTTAATGAGATGGATTTTGAAAATATTAGAACAATTTGAAAATGAGAGAGGTTGTGGAGGTTCAACTGCTTCATCCTAAGAAATTTGTTAAGCTTGAAATAAATCTCCTGATGGTGTTTTGTGTTATCGACCACTTGGCACAGGAAATATACTACTAGCTCTAGCAGTGGATAATTGCAATGTTCCATGTTTAATTAAAGTTAGTGTAAAATTAATTTGTTCAGAAATATATTGGTGAGCATGGTCAAATTGTTGAAGACTTTTTCAGATGGCTCAGTCAAAGAAGGCTTGTATTGCCTTTTTGATGCCAAGTTAAATATACAACCCATATTTTATTTTGCATTTGAAGATTTCAATGATATAAGTTATAGGAAAAGAACATATCTTGGGGCCTAAGAAATCATATTTTAGATTTAATGGTAGTGATTGAGCATCATGTGCATATCTAGATGGTTTGATCCACTTTTTTAGATCCACATTTCTATGAACAGTTGCAACATCACAATATTTAATAAATATTTGCAAGTGTTTTTTTCTATAGACTTCCATAAAAAACAATACAATAAAACCCCTAGAGTATGATTATAAATGCCGTTGTTCATGTTCTTGAATAGCCTAAAATCCTTGTTGCATCATAACACCTTCCTTGGACTAGTCATTAACATTTTAACATCTTGGTTAATTTCCTTATATACATGGTGATAAGAAATGCATTGAACAATAAAAGAGATACATCCTAAATCTCAGCTCATTTAAAACTAGTTGCAATAAGAAATTTCTAAAAGAGTATTCATTCTTCACTTGATTTGTAACCACAAGTGAATCTTGACACACTTTTAATGTGCAAGTACAATTTTCAGTAGTCAATATTAAGGTAAACTAAAAAGTCATTATCTATGAAAGATTGTTTGTTCTAGGTCTAGGCATGCTTTAAAATTAAGAAAATGAGAGTCTTCCTAAAAGAGAGACCCATCGACTCCTCAAGTAAGTTGCACCATCAAAGAAAGCCCATACACCTCCTATCCATTCTTCGATAATATGTCTTTATTCTTTTTCCTTGTCATGATTCTTTACGGTGGACTAAATGTTGAAACTATAATTTCTTGCTATCCAAATGCCCCATGCTAGAAGCATAAGCAGAGTTGTTATCTATTGGATCAAAAGGATTCCACACCAATTTGATTGGGCAATTAGCGCTTTTTTTGTTATCTTGATTAGAGGATACAAGTCTACCCTTAAATTTTGTGAGGTCAAAATTCATACTTTCCTTAATTGATTTATGTAAGTGTATATTTATGTGTGTGTGTACTAATAATAAAAAATAATAATAATTAGTAATATTATTATTATTAAAAGTCACAACTTAGTTAGATGTGAAATTATAGATGAGACCCTTTCATTATGATACAAGGGATTTCTTTGTGCAGTGGTTTAATTGCTTACTCTACAGAGGTGTATGTAGCCTATGCCCTTCAGAGTTGAACTTGTGAGCTAGAAGGAGTAAAGCCATGTTATTTAGACCCACTCAATCTGGACATTCATACCAGGCTTCTACAAGTCTCAATTTGTTTAGTGACCATTGTGAGATTCTATATACAACTAAAGTTACATGTTAACCAATGTACTATCAACTTGAACAAATCCAATAAGAGATTGCAAGTATGAACTTCCAATTATCTATGACCGATAATCTTATTGCTAGGAACACCTTTACTTCCAAGTTACTTAAAAACCTAAAATTATTGTTCTTATGTCTACTCTCCCTAACCCTAGCCTTAGGAAATGGACTAGGCTTCCTAGTATAGGGTGAACATCAACCATGGTAACACCTTATACTTGTTCTTGAATTAATAATCTTCATTGAGAAGTAATATTGATGATTTGAAATGAATGATATTCATTCCCAATTGTAAGCTCCAACAATTGTCTTCAAGTGGAAATTGATATCAATTCCCAAATATAGAGACCCTTCATTCATATATTAGATAAGAGGAGAAACAACATAAGGAAGTACAAATTCCCAAAGGCTACTGAACTATGATAATGTATGTAATTACTTCATAGTAATTACTGCACTCATCATCATATGACTTTAGTTTTATGATTTTTTTTAATTGCAGAGAGGGAAACATTGAATTTTGTTCATATAATAATTTATGTACAGGTCAAGATGTCTGAACAATGCAAAAACCCTAGATTCTAGGTGTGAGCACCAACAGATCTAACGTACGTAGCAATGCAAAGCAAGAAGATTTGATGCTTATTTTGAAGACTTTAAATGATAAATAAAAAATGTTTGACATAGGTTAGGGATCATGGCCCATAGGATACATAATTTACAAAAGGAGTACAAAATTTAATATAAATTATAAAGTCCAAATTTACAGCATATATATTATATTCTATATAAAATACAAAATATAGTTTTCAACATATATATTGTACAAAATTATAAAATACAAAATATTTATTAAAGTTGCACTTCTTTGGAAAAGAGATTATTTACATAAGTCTTAGGCTGTTTTAAATGAAGACTTCATGAGTTAAAATCTCCATAAAGAGTCAATCAATAATGACATTTCACCTATATTCTGGAAAGTGTTGTATGTATATTAACAGAACAATTGAGCCAAACTAACATTGAAATAGAAATGGATAATGTTAAAGTGAGATTGGAATGGAAAAGCTTGTTATGAAGTCATAACAAGCTTAATGACCTGCAATCAGGCCAAAACAGGATTCTTTCTATGATTGACTGATATGATGGACGTTTTTGTATACCTGGGTAAACGAACAAAACCGTGGTTATAATCTGGATATAGTCACATGTGTAAATCATATTTACAAGTAAATGAGCATTGGGTTTTAAGAATTCTAATTACGCGAATGAAGACTAAATGTAAATATAGGAATAGATACAAAAATGAAAACTAAGCACAAGAATTTGAATTGCAGAAATAAAATAGGACAGAAACTAATGGTAATCCAACTCAAAAGTAAAATCTAAACCAAAGTATGGAAGGCAACATGTGCAAATGAATTATGGAATAAAAGCTGCAAAGATACAGTCTATTTGTATCTACTATCCCACTAACACAATACTAGCCAAATCAACCACACTTGGCTGGCCTCTAACACAACATTAATGATGTTGCTAAGAAGATAAAACTACCCTAAGACAATATATTTCTTTCTATCCTTAATGACTATTTTTTTTAATTTGGTTGCTCTAAATAAATAATATATGTCACTTGATCACCACTTATAACAATACATAAACTCAAAATATATATATATATATATATGTTTGATGATCTATAGCTGTAATGTTTATGTCTTATTCAAGACAATATATATGTGTGCAATAACTGTTAGGATATTCCTATACTCCATCCTAGTCCCTCCAGTATTTTGATCATTTACATTTTCAGTCATGCATGCACCTTTAGGGTTTGCATGCATTCTAGGGTTTGCATGCATCCCAGTCATCTGTCCAGCACCTAACCCTCAATTAGCCAGCCCCCAGGAGC
Source organism: Larix kaempferi (assembly GCA_027924585.1). Classification (NCBI taxonomy): domain Eukaryota; kingdom Viridiplantae; phylum Streptophyta; class Pinopsida; order Pinales; family Pinaceae; genus Larix; species Larix kaempferi. Next base: position 17,317,141 of record BSBM01000600.1, read on the forward strand.
TTCTCACTATTCAATTTTAGCCCTCCAGTTGCTTAATGCGCCATTCTTCCTTGATTTTAGGGAGCAACTCGCCCTTCTTCACCTACCAGTCCAATTGTCACTCAGTTACAGTCATTTACACTCAGTTACAGTCAATTACACTTAGTTACAGTCAGTTACAGTAAGTTACACTCAGTTACACCTACCAGAGTTAGTTTGACTGATGGTTGACAGTTACTTGAGCATTGATGACTCCACTGATGATGATAAAGACTTCCAGTTGTGCTCCGATGACACTCTATTGATCTTATGATCACTCTGAGAGGCTAATTCAAATTGCCACCTTGGGCATTCCAATCCTCTCTACTATTGTACTATTTATTTGTCCATATTGTGATTAATTAACTAGTGTGTGTGAAGTATTATTGCTTCTATCTGAGTTCTACTGTACCATATTATTCTGTTGCTCATTATACTGTATTGTTCACTCTTCTTCTATTTTCCTGCTTAATCATAATTACTCTTGTGAGGTATACATCATCTCTTAGATCTGCTGTGAGGATTTTCACATGGTATCAAAGCATGTTGAGAGTATTGTTTATCTCCATTCTTGAGAGTTTTTTGCAGGTTATTACCAAGATTTCGAGTGCAGCAGTTGCAACAGTTTCTGCATTTTTGCACCAGTAGCAGTTGCAGTTATTCTATATTGTTTTTGCAGGTCCACTACAGCTTCAATGTATTCATTAGGAATTACTCCTCTTGATCCACTCAACTATGATGAATGGAAACCAAGAATGATAGCAGACTTAAAGATCCATGATCTTTTTTATTGTTATTTTGAAAGAGAGTTCGAATCCCCTGAAGAGAAGATTGACTGGTTAAATAAAAGTGACATGCACTTTGCAGCAATAATGTTTTCTTTGTTTGCACACCAAAGATTCCAATTCAAATACCGTAATGGTGTTGAAACTCCAAAGGAGTTATGGACTCCAAAAGAGATATGGGCTCACCTGGATGAAAAATTTGGCAGAAAGAATGAAGGACTTGGTCCTAACCCATTCGAAAGCAAGCAAAGTGATGCATTCGCTCCTCTTGATGGTCTCTTAGATCATGAACCATTATCATCTCATATTGAAATTGTTGACAAAGAACTTGCAGATTCTCCACTCATGCTCAAAATTTCTTCTCTTTCTGTGCCAACTCACACTCTAGATATTGCAGAAGGTCCTAAATTCTCTCTTGCACCAGAGTCTGTTGGTTTGCATTATGATCACATGATTATTTCAGAGGTCAAAACAGCTTTTGAAGGTAATGCATTCGCTCCTCTCCAGCTAACTCCTCTTTTATACTACTATATGATCATAATTCCATGCTTTCAGAAGGTCATTGAAGAATATGGCCATTGCCATTCGCTTGGGATAATTTCTCATGCATCTACTTGTTTTGATCTCACCTCTCGTGGTTCAAAGGAGATCTCAAGAAACCATGATTCAAGTCTTGGATCTAATTTGGATTCTAAGCAATTACTACTTGGGATAATTTCTCATGCATATGATAGTTTTGATCTCACCCCTGCTGGTTCAAAGGAGATCTCAAGAAACTGTTTTTTAAGTCTTAAATCTAATTTTGATTTCAAGCAAACATGTAATAGTTATTTTTGGCATAATCTCACCCATGGTGGTTCGAAGGAGAAGACAAAAGACTATATGCACTTTCACAGATTTGATCCTACCTCAGTTGATTCGAATCACAGGTTCAAGGATCATTCTCATACTGTTGGATTTGTTCTCATCACATTCGATCTGAAGAGCAAGTACAAGCACATGCTTTTTAAGCATGATCCACTTCTTCCCAAGAAGAAGATACCTCCATACATATGACCAAGCATCACACATGCTTGAGTTTGGAGCATTTATTTTTATGTGTGCCTTATAGTCTATTTTTTAAGGAGGGGGTATGTTTCCCATGAAATTTTCCCACTTCCTTGGTTTATTGATTGTTATTATTCATTGTATTAGGTGACCTTTGGTCTTAGTTACCAGGGCCCAGGATGGATTAAGGCGGGGTGTTAGGATATTCCTATACTCCATCCTAGTCCCACCAGTATTTTGATCATTTACATTTTTAGTCATGCATGCACCTTTAGGGTTTGCATGCATTCTAGGGTTTGCATGCATCCCAATCATCAGTTCAGCACCTAGCCCTCAATTAGCTAGCCCCCAGGAGCTTCTCACTATTTAGTTTTAGCCCTCCAGTTGCTTAATACGCCCTTCTTCCTTGATTTTAGGGAGCAACTCGCCCTTCTTCACCTACCAGTCCAGTTGTCACTCAGTTACACTCAGTTACAGTCATTTACACTCAGTTACAGTCAGTTACACTCAGTTACAGTCAGTTACACTCAGTTACACCTACCAGAGTTAGTTTGACTGATGGTTGACAGTTACTTGAGCATTGATGACTCCACCGATGATGATGAAGACTTCCAGTTGTGCTCCGATGATCATGAGGACACCTAGTTGTGCTCCGATGACACTCTATTGATCTTATGATCACTCTGAGAGGCTAATTCGAATTGCCACCTTGGGCATTTGAGTCCTCTCTACCATTGTACTATTTATTTGTCCATATTGTGATTAATTAACTAGTGTGTGTGAAGTATTATTGCTTCTATCTGAGTTCTACTGTACCATATTATTATGTTGCTCATTATACTGTATTGTTCGCTCTTCTTCTATTTTCCTGCTTAATCATAATTACTCTTGTGAGGTATACATCATCTCTTAGATCTGCTGTGAGGATTTTCACAATAACAATTTGAGGAATTTGATAAAGTTTAGAATAGTTACAAAAGAATGGTGGATGGATTTAATGTACTCAATGTTGGTGCAAGAATTACATGTAACATGTACATGGACAACCTCAGACCCCCACCCCCTCCACTTCAGCAATTGTGCAAGACATCACTTTAAAACCAATCAAATTTTGAATCAACAATGTTCAAATTTTCCATCTAATAAAACAAATTTCCAATTTTTCATCAAATAAAACATAATTTTGTAACTTTGCAATTTTGTGCAGTATGATTGTTTTCAGTTTCAGAAATCATCATTATAAACTACAATGCAAAAGCCAGAAAATGGTTGAAAAGAAAAAGAGAAATCCAGTTTGATAAAGACGAATCACTTGGCTGAGCATTGAACCATATTCCATGGTTTGATTATTTTTTGTTGCAATTGTTTTTTTATATTCAATTTTCACCTGGGTTGGATCATCTTTATTGTCGATTATCTCATTTCAATTTACGATTTTAAATTTAACAGTCTTTCTATGTCTGCCTATGTTTTGGTTTTTTGGTTTGAAAATATAATTTAAGCCAAATCTATGTTGTACATGACACCAACTTAATATTTGCAAATGTCGTCCCAGTTTGTTGCAGTTGTCATGTGCATCAAACAACAATGCAGTTAACAATGTCTTTGGCTTGGATACGGACTTTTTTTTTGAACCTGGGACGCCCATTAAATCCATTTTCTCTATTGCTACAATATATGCCTTGTCTATGTCCAGGTTTGCTAGGCTGCAACTTGAAAGTCTAGGGGCTGGTGCTAAAGCCACAGGAAATAGAAATGACGAGATTAGAAGACCTATACAAATGCTTCTAGAAGAATCCAGGAAAAGGTGAAACGATATCGTTTGTGAATCATTTGCACCTGAAAGCCATGTTATTTAGACCCACTCAATCTGGACATTCATACCAGGCTTCTACAAGTCTCAATTTGTTTAGTGACCATTGCGAGATTCTATACACAACTAAAGTTACATGTTAACTAATGTACTATCAACTTGAACAAATCCAATAAGAGATTGCAAGTATGAACTTCCAATTATCTATGACCGATAATCTTATTGCTAGGAACACCTTTACTTCCAAGTTACTTAAAAACCTAAAATTATTGTTCTTATGTCTACTCTCCCTAACCCTAGCCTTAGGAAATGGACTAGGCTTCCTAGTATAGGGTGAACATCAACCATGGTAACACCTTATACTTGTTCTTGAATTAATAATCTTCATTGAGAAGTAATATTGATGATTTGAAATGAATGATATTCATTCCCAATTGCAAGCTCCAACAATTGTCTTCAAGTGGAAATTGATATCAATTCCCAAATATAGAGATCCCTCATTCATATATTAGATAAGAGGAGAAACAACATAAGGAAGTACAAATTCGCAAAGGCTACTGAGCTATGATAATGTATGTAATTACTTCATAGTAATTACTACACTCATCATCATATGACTTCAGTTTTATGATCTTTTTTAATTGCAGAGAGGGAAACATTGAATTTTGTTCATATAATAATTTATGTACAGGTCAAGATGTCTGAACAATGCAAAAACCATAGATTCTAGGCATGAGCACCAACAGATCTAACGTACGTAGCAATGCAAAGCAAGAAGATTTGATGCTTATTTTGAAGACTTTAAATGATAAATAAGAAATGTTTGACATAGGTTAGGGATCATGGCCCATAGGATACATAATTTACAAAAGGAGTACAAAATTTAATATAAATTATAAAGTCCAAATTTACAGCATATATATTAGATTCTATATAAAATACAAAATATAGTTTTCAACATATATATTGTACAAAATTATAAAATACAAAATATTTATTAAAGTTGCACTTCTTTGGAAAAAAGATTATTTACATAAGTCTTAGGCTGTTTTAAATGAGGACTTCATGAGTTAAAACTCCATAAAGAGCCAAACTAACATTGAAATAAAAATGGATAATGTTAAAGTGACATTGGAATGGAAAAGCTTGTTATGAAGTCATAACAAGCTTAATGACCTGCAATCAGGCCAAAACAGGATTCTTTCTATGATTGACTAATATGATGGACGTTTTTGTATAGCTGGGTAAACAAACAAAACCGTGGTTATAATCTGGATATAGTCACATGTGTAAATCATATTTACAAGTAAATGAGCATTGGGTTTTAAGAATTCTAATTACGCGAATGAAGACTAAATGTAAATATAGGAATAGATATAGAAATGAAAACTAAGCATAAGAATTTGAATTGCAGAAATAAAATAGGACGGAAACTAATGGTAATCCAACTCAAAAGTAAAATATAGACCAAAGTATGGAAGGCAACATGTGCAAATGAATTATGGAATAAAAGCTGCAAAGATACAGTCGATTTGTATCTACTATCCCACTAACACAGTACTAGCCAAATCAACCACACTTGGCTGGCCTCTAACACAAAATTAATGATGTTGCTAAGAAGATAAAACTACCCTAAGACAATATATTTCTTTCTATCCTTAATGACTATTTTTTTAAATTTGGTTGCTCTAAATAAATAATAAATGTCACTTGATCATCACTTATAACAATACATAAACTCAAAAAAAATACATATATATGTTTGATGATCTATAGCTGTAATGTTTATGTCTTATTCAAGACAATATGTTATATGTGTGCAATAACAATTTGAGGAATTTGATAAAGTTTAGAATAGTTACAAAAGAATGGTGGATGGATTTTGCAACAACCGTATCCAGTTGGATGCAGCAACCGTATTCGGTTGGATGTTAATAGTCGAATCTGACTCTCATATTGAATGAAAAAATGATAATATATTAGATGATGTTGATCAATTACAATAAGATCGCCTTTTATAGGGCTTGAGGAAGCATAGTGAAGGGTTACGCCCTTTCACTTAGTAACGTAATAATCTATTAATTTATAAACAATAATATTAATTAAATATTCACAACATTGCCTTCCCCTTAGAAAAGCTTTGTCCTCAAAGCTTGAGTATTTTCCTAATGTCCTCTTTTATTCTGGCTCTATGTCACACTGATGACTTGAGAGATGCAATTTTGATTACGACCATTGCCTCATTTTGATTATTATGTCTTGGTATTTGCAATAAGTACGAACTCGGTGAGGTTTTGTTTACGCTATCTCTACTTGTGTGATTGCTTCTTTTAACTATGTTTGTCATCAATTGAACATGGTCAACATACATTACAACCTTAATTATTTTCGTGTTGTTAACCCCAACACATTTTGTGTCAGTTCCCTTGAATGGGCTCTTTGTGCTTATAATGCTCATAAGAACACCGGTCTTATCTTGTGTCTGATAGATATTATAGTTGCTTCCCCTAATGTCCTTTATAGCCGTCTTTGTGATGATATCTGTCCTTCGTGTGTTTGTGATTGTGACATTTTTGTCGCAGCATTGATCATCTTTATTGTTAGCAACATCGGCTTGTCTCTTATCACAATCTTGGTCAAGATCATCCTTCTCCTTGTCAATTATTTCGTTGTCAATTCCCTTATTACTAGGGTATGTTATATCTTTGTATTGCATGTTATATTGATTGATGCCATTACTCTCATTGGGGATGACATACTGGCCTACTCTATCTTCCTTTTTTTCATCAACTTGGGTGGCTTCTTCTACGTGATTTTCACCTCCATCTACATTTACTTTAAATGTTTCATCCATAGTTTTCTTTATTTCATCTATATCCTTAAGGATTTCCTCAAGGAGATCTATGAACTCGTCACTCTTATTATAGGATGCCATGGATGTTTGTCGAACGCAATTTTAGCTTTTGAGGCCAAATTTGAATAATAATATATTAATTAATTAATTAATATTATTATTATTATTATTATTATTATTATTATTATTTCATAAACTATATAATATTTTGTATATAGTTTTTTTGAAAAACTTATATATATTAAAATAAATATTATAATAATATTATTATTATTATATGGAAATAATTTTTTTTTTTTTTAGGGTTGAATCGAGATTGGCGTGTAGGAGGAAGGGCGCAGGTGCAATGAGGATGGAGGAGGTTGGTGACTGCAAAAGCAAGCAGCAAGGGGGCGTGGCCGTGGAGGAGTGGAGTGGTGGTGGTGGAGAGGGGAAGCTGCAGGCAGGGAGAGAAGGAAGGTTTGGGAGAGGTGCGCGAGCGGGAAGGGAAGAGGAAGGAGACACGGGCGGTGGTGGGGGAAGGAAATGGAGAAGGGAGAGCTGGAGGGTGCGGGCATGGGAAGAGGGAGGTGCAGGGAAGCCAAGGGAAAAGCGTGAGGAAGGGGGGAGGCGTGAGCAGCAGCGAGGGCGAGGCGGCCGTCGGGAAGTGTGGAGCATGGGAAGAAGTGGGAGAGGGAGTGCGCAGGTGGGTAGGAGAGAAGATGGTAGGTAGAAGAGGGCGTAGGGTGTAGAACGTAGAGAAACGAAGTGGGAGGTGGAGAGTGGGTGAAGGCTGGAGGGGGAGAGCAGAGAGGATGGCATGGGGTTGAGCGGAGGGAAATGCGCAGAGGAGGAGGGCTGCGTGGAGGAGGCAAGCAGCAGATGGGGAGGAAAGGAGCCGGGCGTGTGTTGAAGGGAGCGTGGAGCGTTGGTTGAGTGGTAGCGGATAGTGGTGGAGCGTTGGAGCAAGGCGTGTGGATGCTGGTGTGAAGAAGGATGAGAACAGTGTGGAAGCGCGGATGAGGGAAGGGCAGCGGAGATGCAAAGTGGAGAGAAGATATGGAAGATGGGTAGAGAGAATGAGGATAGGTGAGCTGAAACCGAGCTTTATAGTAGGAGGAGCCGAATCCGAGCTCAAGTCGGAGGAGCCGAATCCGAGCTCAAGTTGAAGGAGCCGAATCCGAGCTCTGATACCAAATGCAGCAACCGTATCCAGTTGAATGCAGCAACCGTATCTGGTTGGATGTTAATAGTCGAATCTGACTCTCATATTGAATGATAAAATGATAATATATTATATGATGTTGATCAATTACAATAAGATCGCCTTTTATAGGGATTGAGGAAGCATAGTGAAGGGTTACGCCCTTTCACTTAATAACCTAATAATCTATTAATTTATAAATAATAATATTAATTAAATATTCACAACAGATTTAATGTACTCAATGCTGGTGCAAGAATTACACGTAACATGTACATGGACGACCTCAAACCACCACCCCCTCCACTTCAGCAATTGTGCAAGACATCACTTTAAAACCAATCAAATTTTGAATCAACAATGTTCAAATTTTCCATCTAATAAAACAAATTTCCAATTTTTCATCTAATAAAACATAATTTTGCAACTTTGCAATTTTGTGTAGTATGACTGTTTTTAGTTTCAGAAATCATCATTATAAACTGCAATGCAAAAGCCAGAAAATGGCTGAAAAGAAAAAGAGAAATCCAGTTTGATAAAGAGGAATCACTTGGCTGAGCATTAACCATATTCCATGGTTTGATTATTTTTTGTTGCAATTGTTTTTTTATATTCAATTTTCACCTGGATTGGATCATCTTTATTGTCGATTATCTCATTTCAGTTTACTATTTTAAATTTAACAGTCTTTCTATATCTGCTTATGTTTTGGTTTTTTGGTTTGAAAATACAATTTAAGCCAAATCTATGTTGTACATGACACCAACTTAATATTTGCAAATGTCGTCCCAGTTTGTTGCAGTTGTCATGTGCATCAAACAACAATGCAGTTAACAATGTCTTTGGCTTGGATACAGACTTTTTTTTTGAACCTGGGATGCCCATTAAATCCATGTTCTCTATTGCTACAATATACGCCTTGTCTATGTCCAGGTTCATTAGGCTGCAACTTGAAAGTCTAGGGGCTGGTGCTAAAGCCACAGGAAATAGAAACGACAAGATTAGAAGACCTATACAAATGCTTCTAGAAGAATCCAGGAAAAGGTGAAACGATATCGTTTGTGAATCATTTGCACCTAAAAATTATTCATTTTATTGCATGAGTCTCTTGGAAATTCAGACTATGCAATTTCTGCAATTAATAATTTATATAATTTATATGGCTAATATATTCATTTTATTCCATGAGTCTGTTGAAAATTCAGATCATGCAATTTCTATAATTAATAATATATACAAGGCAAACGTCAGCTACAAAACAACCAATCAAATTTCAAAAAATCCGTTTAAAAAAAATACATTATAAATCACAAAATCACAACTTTATAAAAATTTGACATGCACAAGTATTTCTGTCATGTACCGACAGATTAATAGCACCCACCGAATCATATATAGCCCCCTGTAGGGACATAATAATTAATATGATTAATATATATAATTAATATGTGACTAAGATCTTTTGAATTTTTCTAGATTTTGCAAAATAAACAAAGTTGGAATCAGCTAATAAGCTTACTCTTTTGACTCTTTTTTGTTGGTGAATAGAAAATCATCGTCTCAAAAGCAATGGTGGACAGTGGGCCATTTCTATACAATTGTTTTTACAGTCAAATGTTTATTTAAAAATCTTGTAACTAATTGTCTTCCAATGTTGCTAGTATGGTTACATTGGCTTCAGACTCTTAGAAATAAATATCTTCCCATAATATCAGCTAGAAATTAGATGCTACTATTCTTACTCTAGCTCCCCCTTTCCCGGCCTGCTTCATTCTGGTGTCATCATACTAATTCTAGGTTTGGGTAGAGGTTGGTCGCTTATAGTTCTCCAGCCAAATAGCAGGTCAACTATCATGCAACATTTGGAAGCGATTGTCCCATTGCAAAGACAGATGCAGATGCAGCCAACGGTGGCAGTAAGAATGGAAAGAGGTCTCGCGCAATGCCAGATTCGTCTCATCATCATCCAATGTGCCAAGTTGATGATTGTAAAGAAGATCTCAACAATGCAAAAGGCTATCACAGGCGCCATAAGGTCTGTGAGATGCAGCCTAAGGTTAACAAGGCTCTTATCAGCAGACCTATGCAGAGGTTTTGTCAACAGTGAAGCAGATTCGCTAATGTGTTTTTACATTTCTCTATAATTTATAATTTTTTCTTCACAAGATGATTTCTGGGCAGAAATGCCCTTCCCATCCTGGGAGCATTACAGTGGAATGTAGCTGGCTTACAACACTCTAGAAAGATCCCCGATCCCTTTGTCTCAGAAGTTGTCAGTGGGTATCTATTCTGCCAAATTTGTCCAGGACTCGCACTTGTCCCCAAATGGAAGGGTCCATGACTTGCAACTGTCCCCAAATGGAATTGGGTGAGATAGTGAGACAGGCCACTAGGGACAAAAGCTGTCACCAAATGGAACGGTCCAGGAATTGCACCAGTCCCCAAATGGAATTGTCTTAGACAGTGAGACAACCCACTAGGGGCAAAGGCTGTCACCAAATGGAACAGTCCAGGACTTGCAGCCGGTGCCAAATGGAATTGGGTGAGACAGTGAGACACCCCACTAGGGGCAAAAGGTGATTATGGGGGATTTGAACCTTGGTGGGGGTATGAAACACCCACACTTTACCAACTAACCAAGTTTTTTGTTACGTTTCACCCTGTGCAGACGCATCACATATCCACCAGCGAGTATGATATCTATATGCACATAGCAGCCCACGGGTACACTCTATGGTAGAAGCGATCCATGACCATCTAGTGATTCTAGATCCCAAGACAATAGCCCAAAGCCCTACCATTGGATTTGCAAAGGTCTAAACCTATGTTCTTCCCATCGGACCATCTTTGGCATGCTTCCTCTGTTTCTAACTTTCTATTATGAAGTTGACCTATTTTGTAACTCGGCAACAGGAAGAACACCCTTCAGGGAACTGCTTGTTTTCATTCTGTTGTGATTCTTATTCAATCAACAACAAGCTTGAAGGGTGTTTGTCTTTGATAGCCTTGAAGAATGTAATAATATTTGACAACTGGAAGGCCCTCTGAACTTCAATTCTCTGTCCATTTTTCACATTTATATTTGTTGCATTTTTTCATTTTAATGACTCAAAGCTAAAGCAACATTAATTTATTTCTCAGAACTCTTACGTGAATTTAACTCTCAGAGTATTGTTTGCAGTATTGTATTGTAGCAAACAAAGTCAATGAAATTGTTCAGTGGACTTGGTCTATTTTTTTGTCCAATTCAAGCTTAGCGTCGAGAGCTTGTTTTTTTTGCCAACATGAAATTTTGTTGATGTAGACCAGAGTATCTTTTCGAGTATGTTTGATTTCATGCCCAACTATAGATTGATGCCCAAGAGGAAGCCTTCCTTAGTTTCAGTCATAAGAGTAACTTGCCCAATTTTGTAATAGTGCCATATCTGCTTCTATTAATATATAGTAGAGTAAGAGCAGCTTTGCATTGAGGTAAGTTTAGCAAATTTTGATGTTTTTGTGCCAAAAAAAAACAAAAACTTACTCTTGTAGCTTCATTATAGTGCTTTGTGAGTTACTTTAAGAATCTATAAGATATTAAGAGCCAAGTCGTTTTAGTCAAGTTTACTTTGAGCTAACAGAACTATGCCTAAAGCTACAGATAAATGCATGAATTTGTATTTGAACTTATCTGGTGGGCCCTGAGTCCAGATACAAGCGAGTGGCACGCGCGACATGGTGGCCAGCCAAATGATATGTCAACTGCAACACGACCTTTCTAAAATAATGGCAGCCCCACCATAAATAAACCTCACAATCCCTTCTGATTTATTCAGCGATAAGTTGCATGATCTATGATGAAAAAGCAGCCGATTCCCATTGCAGGGCTTTCCCCCAGGTGATAATTCTTAGAGTCCAGGTTTCGAATCTCCCTCTATTTTTCTTTTGCCTTTTGGCATTTAGTTTGCCCACATGAATTTATATTGGTTATTTGATTTATGCTTGGGAAGCCTCTAATGCCTGGAAAACTCTTATGAGTAGATTATATTTGTTAGATGGCTTTTTCGTCTCAGGGTTTTCAAATTCGAGGCTTTAGGGTTCCTATGATGTGGCGTTGATAAAATTTGTCCAGGGTTAGGGTTAGTTTAATTATTAATATTTCCATTAATAATTGTTTTACAAGCTAGGAGCTGTCCGTTTTGCACAGTATCTGACAAATTCTTTTGCATTCATTCCTGCATGCTTTCCTATGCTTTTAAGTAGCACAGTCCACCACGCTCTCAGAGAACACAAGGGCTCTGAGAAATAATGATGGCCTGGCCATAAATAAACCTCACAATCCCTTCTGATTTATTCAGCGATAAGTTACATGGTCGATGATGGAAAGGCAGCCGATTCGCGTTGCAGGGATTTCCACCAGGTGATAATTGTTAGAGTCCAGGTTTCGAATCTCCCTGTATTTTTTTTTTGCCTTTTGGAATTTAGTTTGCCCACATGAATTTAATGGTTTTTTCGTCTCAGGTTTTTCAAATTCGAAGCTTTAAGGTTCCTACGATGTGGCGTCCATAAAGTCTGTTCAGGGTTAGGGTTAGTTAAATTATTAATATTTGCATTAATAATTGTCTTACAAGCTAGGAGCTGTCTATTTTGCATAGTATCTGACAAATTCTTTTGCATTCATTCCTGCATGCTTTCCCATGCTTTTAACTAGCACAACCCATCATGCTCTCAGAGAACATAAGAGCTCTGAGAAATAAATCTGCGATTTGATGCACATCGTTTAAACACAAGTAAGGCATTTAAGCTAGGGCCTACCAGGAAGGCACATACAGTCACTTTCAACCAGTCTATGCTCACACCATCAGACAGATTTATTTCTAGCAGATATCTACATGACAAATATCATGTTCTGCATGACAAAAAAAGCATCCAGGCTTACAGGGAAAAAGCACTATCATCATCTATGTGAAAAAAAAACAAATTCAACTTAACCCATTTCAATTGAGAGGCAAACATGCACACAAACGTAACATGCCCTAACTCTAGGGTTCCTATGATGTGGCATTCATAAAATCTGTTCAGGGTTAGCGTTAGTTAAATTATTAATATTTCCATTAATAATTGTCTTACAAGCTAGGAACTGTCTGTTTTGCACAGTATTTGACAAATTCTTTTGCATTCATGCCTGCATGCTTTCCCATGCTTTTAAGTAGCACAGCCCGCCACGCTCTCAGAGAACACAAGGGCTTTGAGAAATCAGTCTATGATTTGATGCGTAGGGTTTAAATACAAGAAACGCATTTAAGCTAGTGCACATCCAAGCTTACAGGGAAAAAGCACTATCATCATCTATGTGAAAAAAAAACAAATTCAACTTAACCCATTTCAATTGAGAGGAAAACATGCACACAAACATAACATGCCCTAACTCTAGGGTTCCTATGATGTGGCGTTCATAAAATCTGTTCAGGGTCAGGGTTAGTTAAATTATTAATATTTCCATTAATAATTGTCTTACAAGCTAGGAACTGTCTGTTTTGCACAGTATTTGACAAATTCTTTTGCATTCATGCCTGTATGCTTTCCCATGCTTTTAAGTAGCACAGCCCGCCACGCTCTCAGAGAACACAAGGGCTCTGAGAAATCAATTTGCGATTTGATGCGCAGGGTTTAAACACAAGAAACGCATTTAAGCTAGCGCCTACCAGGAAGCCACATACAATCACTCTAACCAGTCTATGCTCACACCATCAGGCGAATTTATTTCCAGCAGATATCTACATGACAAATATCATGTTCTGCATGACAAAAAAGCATCCAGGCTTACAGGGAAAAAGCACTATCATCATCTATGTGAAAAAGAAAACAAATTCAACTTAACCCATTTCAATTGAGAGCCAAACATGCCCACAAACGTAACATGCCCTAAAACTACAAGCACCACCCACAAACGTAACATGCCCTAAAACTACAAGCACCACCCACAAACGATCGAAGCAGATGCAAATAACGTTGAAGACACCAACAAATACAACAAAAGAATATTGTTTTTTTACCTATAAATTGTAGTAAAAACAGTGAACGCCTACTTGGTCCACAGGGGAAATCCAACCACCACAGCAACAACACTCGAAACACCAGATGAACAGCACCTCTCCAACGCCGAGGACAAAGCAAAACGTAGAACCCGCTGGAAGAAAAACCTCGGACCCAACAACTTGCACCAGAGCAAAATAGAAGCAACAAGCTGGAACAAAAACCTCGGACCCAGCAGCTCGCACAAGAGCAAAATAGAAGCAACAGGAAAGACCCAGCAGCTTGCTCCAGAGGGAAATACAAGCAACAAGCAAAAACAACACTCGAAACACACTTAAAATGAGCTGCAAATGACAGACGAACAACACCTCTCCAACGCCGAGGACGAAGCAAAACGCAAAACTCGCTGGAACAAAAACCACGGACCCAACAGCTTGCACCAGAGCAAAATACAAGGGACCCAACAGCTTGCACCAGAGCAAGATAGAAGCAACAGGCAGGACCCAGCAGCTTGCATGAGACGGAAATACAAACAACAGGCAGAAACGCCTGTGCAATGAGCTATATAGCTCTCGTCACCTCGGACCCAGCAGCTCGCACCATAGCAAAATAGAAGCAACAGGCAGGACCCAGCAACTTGCTCCAGAGGGAAATACAAGCAACAGGCAGAAACAACACTCAAAACACACTTAAAACGAGCTGCAAATGACAGACGAACATCACCTCTCCAACGCCGGGGACGAAGCAAAACGCAAAACCCGCTAGAACAAAAACCACGGACCCAGTAGCTTGCACCAGAGCAAAATACAAGGGACCCAACAGCTCGCACCAGAACAAGATAGAAGCAACAGGCAGGACCCAACACCTTGCACGAGATGGAAATACAAACAACAGGCATAAACGCCTATGCAATGAGCTATATAGCTCTCGTCACCTCAGATCTAGCAGCTCGCACCAGAGCAAAATAGAAGCAATAGGTAGGACCCAGTAGCTTGCTCCAGAGGGAAATACAAGCAACAGGCAGAAACAACACTCGAAACACACTTAAAACGAGCTGCAAATGACATACAAACATCACCTCTCCAACGCCGAGGACGAAGCAAAACGCAGAACCCGCTGGAACAAAAACCACGGACCTAGCAGCTTGCACCAGAGCAAAATACAAGGGACCCAGTAGCTCGCACCAGAGCAAGATAGAAGCAACATGCAGGACCCAACACCTTGCATGAGACAGAAATACAAACAACAGGCAGAAATGCCTATGCAATGAGCTATATAGCTCTCGTCCATAGCTCTGTACAAACCCCACAACAGCAGCACATTGAAATCCTCCATCAACCGCAACAGCGCATTCAAACCCTCCACCAACTGCAACAGGGAAACAATAAAGCCAGCATTCAAAGCTGATAGATATGGATTACGTCCGCCCGCCGTCGAGGCCCAGGCACCAGAAACCAAGGCAAACGTCACCTACAAAACAACCAATCAAATTTAAAAAAATCCATTTTAAAAAAATACATTATAAATCACAAAATCACAAATTTATAAAAACTTTGACATCCACAATATTTATGTCATGTACCAACAGATTAATAACACCCACCGAATCATATATAGTCCCCTTGGGGACATAATAATTAATTAATTCCCTACATGTGTATACCCATGCTTTATGGGGCTTATTTATTGGCAAAGATTATATGCAAAGGTAGAGTACACTGTAAACTCTCTGTTTGAGGTATAACTTTTACATTTCATTCTGCAACACTATAATAAATTTATCAAAATTTTCAAGAGGCACATTTACTCTTGCCCAATTTGATTCGTTCGCCTTCTGCAACTCTGTGTCTTGCAAGGTTAAGGTCAACAGATAGCGTGGGTACTGGAAGAATCCTCTTCTTCAAACCATCACAACATGGCTATGGCTGGAAGGTTCACTTCGCTAATTTCTCCCTTCTTCGCCAGCGGAAATCTGCGGAGGCTCAGCGTAATCAGCGAACACACTGCCAAATGGATGCAGGTCGGTCTGAATCCTCCATTCCTTCGTTATTTCTTACTCTTTTTGTCTAATAAAAAGAATCAATATCAATCGGCCGAGGCCACGGGATTCGACTTCCTGACCACCGAGGGGCGAAACCCAATTCGTCTCAGGAGGGTTTCTCATCATCTCGACATTCAAATTTTATATATTTGCCGGATCTTGAAGAATTTCTAGGAAGTAGTTGGTATTTGATGTACCAGAAATTTCTGATTGCAACAATTGTATGTAAAACTTTAAGGTGGCCAAGATTTGGAATTATTGAAATTTTGGATCCTAGATAATTAGTTGAGCATTAGAATCCTACTAAAGCAAATTTGAGAGGGGAAGCACTGACAAAACATAGGCAGTTTTATTATAGGGAAATGGTCGACAGAGCCTTGTCCTAATTGCAGAGAATGCTAGAAATAGTCTCAAAACCTCCACGATGCCACTAAGGTTTTTTTATCGTCGAGAGCTTGCGAAGCTCAGGCTCAAACGCAACTCCAACTCCATTCCTAACGCTCTCACCATACTTTGGAGTCGATGCCATCCATTTACAAAATTTCGATCATCACGGTTCAGCTATTCACTATTTCACTCATAGCGGTCCTGGTGATCCACGAGACTCTCCAAGTCCCTACCCCTCTATGCCGAGGAGAATAGTAAATGCCTCTCTGGGTGCCCTGAATAAAAGGCAGGGCTTAACTGCAGGCCTATAAACAGCCAAATATACTAGCATTGCAAAGGCTTCAAATCTAAAAAATGCATAATATTATGCTATTGATTAGAGAATTGAACCAGAACAGTTAGCAGTTAGTAAGTGCATAGCCATGGTTTTCATCTGCTGTACAATTTAATAAGATTCATTATGCCAATCAATGAGGAATGGTTATATTCATGACTGGTGACAATTGCCCTAGTTACCCGTCGGAAACGGGAAACATGTCAGAAATGCTGTTCCTGATTGCGTTTCTTATTTTTTGACTGATGACATGTTTTGCCAGAAACTCTTCGCGTTTCTCGCTAAATGTGGGATTTTTGAAAGAAATTAGCCGCATTACTTGATAAATGCAGGCTGGCTGCCAAAACCATTAAAAAAATACAGAAAAAGGAAAATGCTAACCCTAACCCTAAAACTCTATATTATCCTGCTAAAATGTCAAGGCTCTCTCAGAGTTTTTGACTGTAAGAGCAGATGAGAGGCGTTCCTGCTATTGATTCAGTGATTTCCTGAAGTCTGAGAGTGAGTGAGTGAGATACTTGAAACCGGAGAGCATTTGCAAGTTTCCCTTGTGTCCATTGTCCAGTTCCACTGCGACTTGTGAGACTGTCTGTAACCGTTTGAGAGTTAGTTATTATGAGAGAAAGCTCAGATTGCAGAGCACTGGACTCTTGAGACTTGCAGAGCTTGGAGTTGGAGGCGAGCTACGAGCACTGGACTCTTGAAGGCTCGAGTGCTTTTGGGGTTTGTCTTGGAGAATATCAAACTGTGACCTGTGTACCACATACAAGTTTCAACATTGCACAATGGTTTTTCTTCCTTCTGAAGAATTTCTTTGCTGGTTTTTGGTTTAATTTAGTTATTATTTCAGGTTTTTAGTTTCATTTATAACTGTACAGGCCCTTTTGAAACAAATGTTTAGCACCATAATAAAAACAACCTGTGTCTCCTCCTTGATGCTCGTTCCTAAAATCCAAAATTCTCGTGGAAACAAAATAAAACAGAGAATACCAGATAACAACTTGTAAATTTGGAAGCCAGTCATTCAAATCTTCAACTATTTGCTATCTCTGTGGGCTAGCTTGAGTGATAGAATGCCTTTGAGCTTCATGCTGGGGGTCTAAGGGTCAATCCTTTGGGATGGATGGCTCTGTTTCATGCCTCACTTGATGTCCTAACTGTTCAAATGCTGTAATTAGTGCTGACAGGGTTACACTGGGTTCCATCCACAAAATGTGGGGAAGTGCCGGGGGGTTTCCCCATGATGTTTTCCTTGGAAAATAAATCTTCAACTATTTGATATATCTTCAACCAGTCAGAGTTACTAGTTGTTTATGACCTGAGTATCATTCTTGATATCAGGCACAATGTAAATTTTCCATTATATATTTGAATTGGAGCTTGTATCCACTTGTAGAAATAAAATGAGTTGCAATGATCTAAATTTTTTTAAAGTATTTTTGCATATATATGAAAACAACCTAAATAAACCTAAGAATGTTACTTGTGCAAAACCTGAGAATTTATGTTTCCCATACTGTACCCATTTCACATTTCTCATTTCTTGTGGTATAGACAATAGCTTACAAGTTACCTGATGATAGATGCATCTCCTTTCTTGCCATAGGGAAATGTGATTTGTGAAGCACTGGTACTAAGTCCTCAGTGGCTTAGTAACAACTCTCCACCTAAGTAACCCAAAAGGTTACTTCAATGTGCCCAAATAATGATCACACCCTAAACTAGTGAGAGAGTACTTGGGCCTTCTCTTACAAAGATATGAGTGAATGTGTTTACTGAGATCGTGGATGGTTCAATTAGGAGGTGTTTGCACGTGATGTCTGATGTAGTCATTATCTTTTTGCTTTCCTCTTTCCTAAAATTGAACCAACTCTAATTTGGATGCCCTTCCTAAAGACGGTGCTACTTTGAGAGTCACTAGTTTGTGGAAGTCCTTGTTTGCAAATGCAATGAAAAATGATAGCTCTTAAATAATAGCTCTTTCTTAACTCTTTCAGAATCTCAGATGCACCCTATCCTTATGAATGATGCTTTTAAGCAGTGAAGTCCAATTCTATTCTTAGGAGAGAAGGAAGAGGGAAGAGTAACATATGTTGTGCACTTCGTTGTCACATTTGGTGTTTTTAAATTTTTTTTTGGTCTAATATCAAGCAGTGGTTACTTTACTGGCAATTTTTAAAAAATAAAATTCTGAAAAAATGTTAAGATTTATTTTTTGTCAAGCTTAAAATTATAAAAAGTTAAAACAAAACCATATATGTATAACATGCTTTTGAAAAATATAATGAATTTTTAACAATTTTTCAATCTCTAGTCTTGACATTTAATTTGACATATTTTTGGATTATATCTGAAGTTAAAAAATATTTGTATTTGATTTTTGTTTGAACATATGAAGTGATAATGGAATTTGCTTAACTTTATTTGCCAAACTTAATGGCTAACAGTTAACTTTATCATATTTTTTCGCATTGGTGATTTTCTTTTTCAAATTTCATTGTCCCTGAATTCAAACACGAACACAAACTAGGTGACTTAGTTTGTGCATGTTGTGCATGCAGTGTTCCCTCTACAGACAACAAAAACTAACAAGTAAACAAGAAATAGCTAAACAATATTTGCAATATTAATCCTTTCAATGAATGCAACCTAAACTTAGAAATCTATTTTAACTATGTGCTTTTGATTTGCTTACAGTCGACTCAATAGCTAATATCCTAATAATATGCAATTCCAAGCACATATATGCAAATATATTATGATAGAAGTTTGGTTATGGTTGTAAATGTAGCTGACCTTGGTCCTTTGCATGCATCAAATCTCCTTGGCATCTTCTGTGCAAAATTCCCTCTTTGTAGTACCATTGCATGGACATATTGGCGCGAAGGGAAAGCCTGGTTTATACAAATAGGCAAAATCACTCTACAAGGCACTTAGTGTGGAAGCAAAATGCAAGCAACTTGTAAATGTAGCTGACCTTGGTCCTTTGCATGCATCAAATCTCCTTGGCATCTTCTGTGCAAAATTCCCTCTTTGTAGTACCATTGCATGGACATATTGGCGCGAAGGAAAAGCCTGGTTTATACAAATAGGCAAAATCACTCTACAAGGCACTTAGTGTGGAAGCAAAATGCAAGCAACTTGAGAATAAGTGTGGTAGTCTTCAAATGTGAGGTCTTTTCAACAATAACAAATTCTCTTCATGGATAATGGACTTTGGCAGGGGACCTAGACCCTTTCTTTGGCACGGTGCTTATTATTTAAAGAGTAGGTGGTGTTTCCAAGAAAATAATGGGATAACAAGGATACCCTAAGAATGTCCTTTTGTTTTTGGGGAACAAAAAGTGAAAACTTAGAGATGAACACATTGTAGTTATAGGCAAGTTTATTATTTGTTTCTCTGCCAAGAAGTTGTGCTAATTCATTGTGTTGATGTATGCTAGGGCATGGTTGCACCATTTAACAATGAACATTTGATGACTTTTGCATTTCAACAAAACACAGTTAAACCTTTGACACAGTGAATTGCTACCACAAGAAGGATGTGTGCTACCACACAAAAGAGGTGCATTGTAGCATAGGGTTTTTAAAAAAAAAGATCTAAGGGAATTTGGCATATTGGAATAAGGCTATGCATGTCATGTCCTAAATGGAGGCTTGAAGGAATTTGTTAGTGTATTAGAAAGCATCATAGAGACTTGCACAATAAGTTAGGAGGCAATCTCCTTGCCTTTATTTTATAGACATGACATAGTACATTTATATGAAGGTATGGCATTACACAATAATAAGCCCAATACCGTCAAGAGTTACAAGGGACCTCTTGTTACAGTTGTGCTCCCTGTTCCCAAGACTAGTTTTTGTTTTTTGAAGCTAGAGTCTTCAAACATGTTAGTGGTGGAGTTGGTTCACATGAATTGCTAGACGTATTTTTGGAGAATGGGGTTGACCAGATGATTTGCATATGTGGTAATACTTATTGGAATTTAGTGGACTTGGGTTGTGGAAACGTCAACCATGAATGATCCTTCTACATGACCATATGTTTGAATTTCTGACCTATGTGTAGAGACCACCTTGGAACTTGCCCTAGGAGAGCGCATCTTTCCGTGGAGGCAAATCGTAGATTGTGAAGTTTTAGTTTTGACCTAAATTTTGTAGAAATTGTAGAAATTAGGGTTTTAGTTTGCGAGCTATTCTGTCCACAGATTCAAAAGAAAATGAGGGCTACTCAACTCTCCCTAGGAGGGTGCATCCACCCGTGGAATAAGATTTTCCAAATTTCGAATTTCATTTTTGAACTAGCTCTTGCTAGGGTTTCTGTAGCAGATTTCAGATCCAAAAACTTTCAGTTTTGGACCTATTTTTGAACCAAGGTCAAGATGGTTGTTGGACTTAGAGTAGAAGACAGATTAGAGGGAGTTTCAAACTTCCAATCTAGAAGAGTAGGATGCTCATGCTCCTAAATGAACATGATCTCAAGTATCATATACTTAGAGATATTCCAGAGCTAGAGGGAGCCCGAGAGAAAGCAAGACACAAGAAGAATGAAGCATAGCCATAAGGATTTTGATGGACTCAGTGAAAGATCATCTTGTGCTGCTTATTGCAAGTCAGAACATTGTTAAGAAGATCTATGATGCCTTGAAGAAACTTTATGAGAATGAGAATCCTAGTAGAATCTTGGCCCTGGAAGACCAACTCCATCAAGTGAACCAACTCCGTCAAGTGAACCAACTCCGTCAAGTGCAGTTCAGAAAGGATGATTCGGTTTCTTCTTATTTCTTGATGATTGCTCAAATCAGAGATCAACTGGCAGCTGTTGATGAAAGTATCCCCGACATAGATCTTGTGTTGACATCTATGGGTGGACTTCCCCCAAAATGGAATCCATTTGTGAAAGGAATATGTGCTCGTGGTTAGTTATTCAGTTTTGATCAGAATGTATCCAAGAAGAAACAAGATAGCTTTCCTCTACCTCCAAGGAAAAGGAAGAAGAACTAATTCTTGTAGCCAAAATTGGAAAGAGAAGAGGAAAGTGGAACAAGGGCAAGAAAGGCATCAAGTCAGTCCAAAATCCAAAGATCAAGAAGGATAAATCCAAGCTCAAATGTTTCAATTGTGGCAAGCTAGGTCACTTTGCGGCAGAATTCTGGAAGAAAGGAAATGGAAAGTATGATGGCTCTACAACTAAAGAGAAGCATGCACTAGAACAAGAAAAAATTCAGAAAGATTACTTTCTTGTTATTACTCTCTTAGGTTCTATTTTGGACAGTGATGTTGATGAATATTCTCCACAAAAGAGCTTAAGGAATGCAGAAAATGATCTTGAGGAAATTGCAGAAGATCGTTGAAAGGAGTGTACTTCTTCTAGTACACTCTATAAGTGCACCAATGATTGCGGTATCAAGATTATGTGATTGTCATTGGTGATGTATGAAGATCCAGGCTGTAGAAAGAAGATGAAGATCTGAGGACTTCTGTGATTTCTGCAAGGAGGTAGAGATCAAGAGGGAGCCAACAAAACAATAAAAGATAGGTATTTGTATTGTCATTTGAGTTATTCTTTAAATCTTTGAATGTTTGGTTTAAAGGATAATGTTCACAACAGTTATGTGTAGATATGTGATATAAATTTCTTTTATGCATGACTGAGATTGACGAGTGTTAGCACTCAAAATTTTACCCTTTGGTTGTAGAAGGATAATCCTAAGGTGACTCTTTCAAACCAACCTTTAGGAGGAAAGCTAGCTTCTTTCCTACCAGAGAGGGCTCTCTCAGAAGATGAATACAATAGCCATAAATATTCTTACACAAGCTGAATTAAAGATTGTAATGGCTGAAACAAGATGGTTTCATTGGGCATGGAGTCATAATCATAAAATATAAAAGATACACAAGGATTTCACAATACAAATCTTTCCACAGAGGCGAGATAGCTACTCATTCATAATCAAGTTCTTGATTTGCTGGTGGTAATAGAATAAAAATGAACAGTCCATTAATATGGGTATCAACATGATGAATCCAATTAACTTTAGAGGAAACTAATTTGTGAATACTTGAACTCAATAAACCAGAGCATAAGAATATGAATTTTGATCCATTATACACTTATTCAAGCATGAAAGAAAACATAATGGAAATAAGATAACAGGAGTAACATGCACAGGAGAAAAGGAAATACAGACTATGAAGTAATAACACGAGAATCTCTGCTCCCAAAAGTTTCTTGTTTGGCTCTGCAACTTTTATTAAGTTTTGAAATATTCAGTACACAATGCCTTTCGTTCTCATAAGTTCCAACCCCTATTACATTACAAAAACTTGTTTAAATACATAAAAAATGCTCCATGAGCCTCGACTAACTACTTACATTCTAAAAATAGAAATTTCATAACTGTTTTATCACATCTATCAAAAGTTTAAAATTGAATAGCTAAAAACATGGAAAATGTTTTTTCATATCCACATTATAGTGGATTTTGATACTCCTTCGCTAGTATATTCTGGACACATGTCTTCACTGATGCAACTTATATTTCATTCTCCCTAATTTCTCCACTGTTTTCCACTGTTCTACAGATGGTGTCTCATAACGAGTCATTTCTTTAATTGTAACTCTGAACCCAACATGCTCCACATAGGATATTGAAGGCAATTTAGCAATTATCATCTTTAACTGATTATGAATTTCAAAATCTACAACCAACTTGTCAATTATGACTTTTCCTGCTAGGGACTGAGTCATGTCTTCAAATTTTTTGTGATCCATTATGGATTTAACTAACAAAGCTTGATACTCAGATTGAGAAATTAGGTTTCCATTTTTATCCCAGAAAGAAGGGAGTCCTTTTTGAAACATTTCTGAGAATAAATCTTTAAAAGATTTAACTTGCTGTGACATTTGATTTACTCTTTACTCTTGCGTGAACAGTTTGAACATGATGATGTTTCTCAATGATCCTTATTGCATGAGCTATTATTGTAATTCTATCTTTGATTCCCAATGTTTTGATATATTCCAAAGTTAGGAAATTAAGGAAATCAATAGTGCTTTGGGTTGTTTCTGTCGGTCTTTTCTCCAAAGTCTCCATCATAACTGAGCAATTTTGCAGAGCTATACTAATCACTGATTCTTTATCCTTTATAAAATTTAGATAAGACCTCAAATTAGCAGACTCTGCAATGATCATATCCAGATTAAATGTCTGGCTCCTTGCACAGACAATTTCCCTGAGATTTTCTCTGTCAATTTTTCATTTTGCTCCAATAATCCCTTATTCTCCTTTTCCAGGACTTTTCTTTCTTCTTCTTTCTTTTTCACTACTTCTGCCAAATTGTGATTTTTTGTTTTATAAACCTTTTATTTCCTCTTCTTTCAAACTAATCTATGACATAGCTTGAACAATATCTTCTGTACTAGTTCCTGTGCTTGACTGACCTGTTTTTATCTGATTATTCTTTTCCAGAATCAACTGACTTTCATTAAGGACATCAACTTTAGCTAAAAGTGTAACTCTTTCCTCCTCCCATCTATTTTGTTCTTCTGTAAATTTCAGTATTTTTGCTTTAGTATCAGTTAATTCTTGAGATAAGGCTTCCTTTTCCTTTTCTAACTCTGATAACTCGGAAGCTTGAATTAATTGAGTAGCTGGAATCTTGAGTTTTTTCTTTAACAATTGGATAGTGCTGTCCTTTTCAGCGAAGATCTTTTTTGTGGCATGACCTTTATCTGCTTCACTATCCATGGTCAATATATCACCCTGGAGTTTTTTGATTTGTTCCTGGTATGTTTTATTCTCCAATTTCTCTTGCTTTAACTGATTTTCTAGCCTCAAGACTGCAGATTGTAATTTTGAATTCTTCAGAGCAGCTTTCATCAAATCCATATATATCACTTCTCTAGTTTGCTTATGAAGATGGATTTTATCAGGTATAGGGATTCTCTGCAAATTGAGTTTCATCTTTGAAACTCTGTCTTGGGTGGTTACTGCCAAATTTAATGTGTTTTTGATATGGTCTTTTACAGTAACCAATGAAACTTCTTTGTTTGAGATATCCCTTTCCTTTGTATAAAGCTTTAAAAAGTTTTCTGAAGAAAGGTGCCTTTCTCTGTAAATTTCCTTAAAATCCAACTAGGGCTAGATGCATGCCAAATTAATTTCTAACAAATAACCACACATGGATTTCTTCACTATGCAACGGAAAATAAATACTGAAAGAAATATAGCAACAATCACATCAATTGAGACAACACTATCTTTTTGGGTATAAACCCCCGGACAAAACCCAAGATGGGAAAACCAGTGCAGCAGTATGAGATCTTTATTTTATTCAGAAAATATGGAGCAATACAATTCAAATTTCAATTCATCCCAATAGGCGAAATCGTACCATAGAAAAACAATGAGAAAAACTTGTAAGCTGGCACGAATCCCAAGGCAGCAAGCTGCTGCTGCTCTACGGATCTGTACGACTTGTTGTACGAAATCCGTACGGCTGTACGGACAATACTGTACGGATTGCACGAAATTCTGTACGGTCACCTCTGCCCGTTGCTGTTTCTCTCTCCTACAAATTTGCCTGCTTTCGCTGAATTTCTGCTCTTCCATCTTCTTCTCAAAAACTTCTCTCTCACACTCCTTTTTCCTCCGTCTCTGTCGGAATCCAATTGTGTGTCCTCTCCACCAATTGATCTTTCTTTTATAACTCAATGCTAAGCGAATAACCTAATCTCACTATAGATCTAAGGTTAAGATCCTCTGGTGAGACTGAATGGCCAAGATTAGATCTTCCCTTTACTTTAATTTTTCACTTATACTCTATAAAAATGTATTTCATTAAGTCAAATTAGATCACTTTAATTAATTTTCCAAAGTAAACTTAGGAAAACTAATTAAATACATTTTATTGGCTACCAATTAATGTCTTCTGCATGCAAGGACACATGCATGTAGGAAGACCTTCCTTCGTTGTCACTTTCTAACACTCCCTCTCAACGAGGAAGGGATTCGGTAACAACCCCAACTTGTCTCTGAACTTCACAAACTTGAGTCTGCAAAGTGCCTTGGTGAATGTGTCTGCCACCTGCTCATCTGTCTGTATGTACTCCAGCCGAATGGTTCCTCTCTGAACACAATCTCTGAGGAAGTGATACCGGATGTCAATGTGCTTACTCCTGTCATGAAACACTGGATTCTCAGAAAGGTTGATACCACTCTGATTGTCACAGTGAACTATAGTAGTCTCTAGCTCACTCTCGAATAATCCTGAGAGCAACTTCCTCAGCCACATCCCCTCACATGCAGCCATGCTGGGATGTCATCTTCTCAGTCACTCTTATCATGTCAACCTCACAACATGCTTCTTTAATAAATACATCTACCACAAACCCACTTCGTTCTTCCGCCTTCAACATAAATTTTTCAACATTGAGTTTCCACATACAGCCGAGATCAATCATACCTCTTTCAGCCATGATCAATCCTTCATAATGTTGGGCTTCCGCATTGGTTCTTCTCACCCGTAGATTAGTTTCCTTTAAGAGATCCGAAATTTCCCATTCGTTAGGTTGATGTGCTTCCATTTCCTTTGGAACAAACATGTCTTGTCCATCTTGTGCTTCTACTATGGGAATATGAATTCTCACATCATCTCCTGCTTCACATTTACCATGAGCTTCCATGGAATCCTCTCTTTCCATGTGTGCCCTCACATGATTTCGTTGCACCTCCAAATACAATATCAAATATGTTAGGTAAAACAATAGTTCTGATCCCCATGGTATGCTACAGCCATCCAGGATTTGTTTTGCTGCTGTAATTTTCCTTTTCTGAAGTTGATTCTTCTTCCGCTTTTCTTTCCTCCTCTGAGATAGATGCTTTCCCATCACACTGGTAACATCCTCACGCTGATTCCAATCCAACAAAGCTATTATCCACTCAATAATGCCAAATGTTGTTGCATTCTTTTCACCCAACTCGATACCGCTGTACTTATGTATTCCATTTATGTGTTCCATCCTCTCATAACATTTCCATCTCTGTTTCTTTCTGCTCCAAGTCCTTGCTTCCCATGCAACATTCATTTTTTCTCTATCAGATGCTATCAAATCAGACAATGCTATTGGGAACATACCTTCATCAACAAGCATTCTTGGAAAAACATTTCTTTGGATAATGTCTTCAAATCTGAACATGCCTTTATCTTCATCACCTTCTCGGTCCTTCAGGTTTCAATTGTTGCACTCTCCAATTTTCTTGTCGCAATGGGTATTCTTCAACTTCTTCTGAGGTATTTTTAAAGTGTCGAATCTTGTCACAATTCCTTTGCCAAGTTGGGGATGGTTATCTGCTGTATCTTCCTGGAGTTCATCTTCCACATGGTTACACTTCCCATTTTCCTCATGGACAATTTCTTTTCTAATTCTATCATCGACAAGGTATTTAAGGTCATTTCCAACACCATTTTCATTACTTGGAATCCAACATTCTGCTGCAAATTCTTTCTCTATTTGCCCTTGGATGCCAACAAATTTGAACTCAATCTCTTCACTTGGGCACTCTTGGACAATCATTTTCTCCCTATCATATTAATATTCATAACCTGTAAGGTTATCTTCAACAACATTCTTTCAGGCGTGTTCATCCCTTCTAGGATATGAAATCTCAGCTCTCTTAATGTCCTCTTCAATCCTTGTATTGTCAGCAATCTCATGGTCTGCAAGGTCATCCTCTTCATTACATTCTTTTACACCTACAAAAGCAACAAAACCATCACATGATACAGGGACTTCTTGAGTTTATGGCTCAGCTTTCGGTCTCCATGCCTCTTCATCCAATATGCTTGGCATCTCTGGTGCACATTCTTCCTCATTTTCTTCTTCTTCAGGCCAGCATATAGTCGCAGGTCCTCCATCTCTCTTTATATCACTTCCACCAAGGCTCAAACTAGAGTTTTCTTCCTCCTCCTTGACCTCTTCAGTCCTTGGGGGTTTTTGCATATTGACCGCTCACATTCTCCAATGCAGACTGCTGTATTTTCTGATTCCCATACTTTTCTTGACCTTCAGAAGCCAAATGTACAGGCTTCCTCCTTGGCTTGCTTTCCAAAGCATCCAACCTTCCTTTTAAGAAATCTATCAAATACTTCTCGAGCCTTTTATCCTCTACCATCTTCTTTTTTTGAGGTATTCTTGCTAGGCTCTCGACCATGTTCATCGATTCTTTGATTCTAGTCATTTCATCATCTCTTGGGATTCCTTTCTTACCCATTCTTGCCATCAAACTGCAAAATTATTTGTTTATTTATTTTTCTTCTTTGCAAATTGTCACTTGCAGACTTCTACCGTTTTCCAATCTCCTCCACAATCATTGTTGATTGTCTTAATTCTTTCGGTTTGCTGGTTCTGTAGTTCCCATGGCTCCTCATGCCTCTCCAGGTCATTCCTCTTTGTGGCTGTCTCTTCACACTTTCGCCTTGTAGTCTTAAATCCAAACTACTAGTTACAAAGCGCCTTGCCAATGTTATCTCCCATGAGCTCCCCTTCCATCATACTTGCTGAAACAACCTTCACTTAGGTCTTATACAACCACAACTTCTACGAGGAACAATTTCTCACGGAACCAATTCAACAGGAGCTAAATAGCTCTTTGGTAACTCTATAATTCTTCTCTACCTAGAACTGAACCTTTGTTATGCTAATTTTATTTATTTATTTTTCAGTCTTCATAACCTAGAGCCGAACCTATCTTTGATACCACTTGATGCAATCCTGTAGCCTGCAACTCTCTTCAACAAGGCTTACAGGTTTCCACTGCCCATTAGGTGCACAGCTATGAACCTTTCTTAAATAAATAACAGAGAACACAAATTTCAGCGTTGCAATAGAATCACTAAATTTAAACCAACAAAAATTTCAGAGCAACAGAGTAATGCTTTCTTTATTTAAATTTATCAGTCCACATACAAGGCAAACATAAAATAACAGTTTTTTGTACTTTGCTTACAACATAAATTAATTGCCAATTTGAATTTAACCTTCTGTAGCGATCTAAATTGACTCCCTTGTCTGTTGTTGAACCGAGTTGAGACAAGTTGAACTACGTCCCCAACTGCAGAGCCAACACTGCACTTCCTTGCTACATTAAAACTCCTTCCAAAACTGAACTGTTCTGCTTCAAAATTCCTCATTTTATTATTTCCTGTGTGTCCCTTCATTTTCCCATGGGGAAGGTTCGAAATTCCTCTTTTTATTATTTCCTGTGTGTCCCTTCATTTTCCCATGGGGAAGGTGGATAGTTGCAACCGTTCCTCTTCCAACCAATTCCACCAATGAATCGCTGTCCAACTCATATGCTCATCCTTGATTATGCCACCTCATTCCACGTGTAGATTTGATTTGATTCGAAATCCGCGTATTTTGTAATCGCTAACTGTAATCTACAGGATTTCCGTAGTCGAACATACTTTCCGCAGCAGAACAGGCTTTCCTTAGTGAAACAAACTTTCTACAACAAACATACTTTCCGCAGCAGAATAGGCTTTCCGTAGTGAAACAAACTTTCTACAACAAACAGACTTTCCGCAGCCGAGACTTTCCGCAATCGAACAGACTTTTCACAACCGCACTTTCCATAACCGCACTTTCCGCAACCGCTACAGACTTTCCGCAACCGCTAGCAATCATGTAGCGGATCCTCCGGTACAGGCTTTTCATAGCCATTTATTTCCTCCTACAACTATTAACCGAACTAAATCTTTTTGGGGTGATGCTGATTTCCCAAACCCAAGGATGCTCTTGCATCATTGACATACTCAGAGTAGTGTTCGCTCTTGCTAGTATGTTTTGGTGGAGATGGAAGGTATTCAGATAGTCACCACGTGTGTTTGGGATATGGATAGATGTTGTGCTGAAGCATTGGCTAAGATGCTTACATAACTGTGTGAACTATTGCATTGAAATGTCAATATGATTTGATTGAATTTCATGATTATGTAATATTGGTAACTAATTCACTGAACTTGACTTGTAGGAAAGATCATGTGCTATGACCTACAAGAGACTTGTTCCGAAGAATAAGTGATAGTTGTTCAACAAGAGGACAAGTGATGGATGCGAAGATCTAGTTGATGCTTAGATGTAGAGGGAGTAGGGCGCTTGAAGATTGATGTTTGCAACATCGGGCGGAAATTTCCCCAGTATTAGTCATGTGACTTGGCTAAGGGGTGAATGGATCGGAGATAGAGCTGTGTTTTCTTTCGGACATCCTGTGATGGGGTGGGAAGATTAGTCCTCAGTTGTACACACTATCATCCTAGAGGTCAAGCATCGAGCATTTCCCAGTGTTGGCCGTGAGACTTAGCTAGGGGTGGATCAAGTACATTCAGTCATATAACCTACAGGTCCAAAGGATCTCATATGGGGTTTGATGGTTGGAAGTAGGAGGCTCCAATGAATTTTTGGTCTCTCTCTACTACAAATATTCATCCTTCCGATGATCAAGAGGAATTATGGTTAGTAGCAGTTGATGAGTTCTCTAAAGTTCCTTAGTTACATTTAGCATGTTACCGGAGATGTGGGGGCCACATGAAGAGCAATTGGCTTCCAGTTGGAATCATGGTAGACTCTAAAATTGATTTGAGTATTACTTGTTCAATTAGAGCAGTGGCCCAGGATTTAACATGTGCAGGTGGCACACATTGCTGATATTGATCGTGATGCTGTTTCCCATCGAGACAGAGAGTTCATTGACATATGCAGAGGGAGTTAGAACCTTGACCTGATACATTATTACTTGGGATTAGAGGTGTGGCAGAGACATGATGAGATCTTCCTAAGTCAAGGGAAGTATACTATTGATGTTCTGAGAAAATTGGGGATGATGGACTGTAAGTCTATGGCAACACCTATGAAGGCAAATTTGAAGAATGTTAAAGAAATGTAACTTCGAAAGATATTCTAAATGTATTTGTCTATTGTATTATTTTATTCCTCCTTCGGGAGATGTCATTGATGTAATTGATAATGTAAGAGTCATTGAAAGAGTCAATGTAAACCCTAACTGTTAGGTCGACCTGGAAATAACTAGAAAAGAATATTTTATTGTAAAGTGTACAGGTCGGCCCGGTTAGGTGAGTTAAAGCTGACCTAATTAGTAAAAAGGTCAAGTCACTTGTTAAGTATAAATAGGGGATTGAGTTGCTCATTTGTAAACACTCATCTCACTCACTCAAGTTCATGATTTGATTGAATTTCATGATTGTCATTAAAAGAGTCAATGTAAACCCTAACTGTTAGGTCGACCTAGAAATAACTAGAAAATAATATTTTATTGTAGTGTACAGGTCGGCTTGGTTAGGTGAGTTAAGGCCGACCTAATTAGTAAAAAGGTCAAGTCACTTGTTAAGTATAAATAGGGGATTGAGTTGCTCATTTGTAAACACTCATATCACTCAGCTCATTTAGACTTTATTGGATGAGTTGATTAATTGTGGGGTTATGGGATTCCCGATGTACCTTGTGTTACAGGGAATATGTCCAGAATGTGATCTAGGTGGCTTCGTACAAGGACGTGTGGGCTGGAATGGAGTCTCGAGAGCGGTGTTCAACACTACACCAACAAGGGTGTAGCCTAACTGTGCTCTGAGGTCACCTCCTAGTTGTTCCCACTTCCTTAGTCGAAATTTCCCCACTTTCGGTTACTTTCGAGGCAATGCCAGATTTTTGTTGGTTTAGGGGACTTGATTTTATTAACGAGGGGATTAATTAAATGTTCAAAAATTATGAAGTGCAAAGTCAACCGTTTTTGATATCCCAAAGCTCAGACCAGCCTACGATGGGTAGAGCATACATGGTGTTTTGCAAAAATGTTAATTCCAATTGGACCCTCCGACAGAGAGCACTCTTGATCCGCTAAAAGCGTGATTCAAGAGATTTTTCAAAGTTTAAGTTAGACTCTTTGACAGAGAGCACTCTTGATCTGCTAAAACGTGATTCAAGAGATTTAAAAAAAAACAAAAAGCTCTCCGAATGGCGAGATTCAAGAGATTTTGATGATTTGTTAAAACAAACTTAAACAAAAAATAAGATGATGCTAAAGCTTTAAATGAATAAAACTTGAAAGAACTAATTAACTTGCAAAATTACACCTTTAATAAACTTGAGACTACTTGCTAAATGGGCAAAACTTGAAAGAACTCATGCAAAATAATCTTCAAGAATTTTATGCAAAAATTTAAAGCTTCTATGGACTCTTTTGACTACTTTGGAAAAACATAAACTAATCTAACATGCTATTGTTCTAATCTATGAGATATGATAAGCAAAGAAGGGACAGATACAGGCTTCCCCCAAATGGGGGAAGAGGGGTGCGGGAGCCATAATCCCACTTGCTTTTTTATTAAATTATTACAATATAACTCTATGAGAGATGCTTTTGATTCCTTGAAATGGGATTCAAAAAGGCTTATAGAAAGCTTTGAGAAAGCTAGAAAATAGAGGGACTTGAAACAAGTCTTCTTTGAAAGCCTAGATCTCCCAAATTCCTTCAAATCCTTCCGCTTTCCTGTGACAAAAGGAAAAAACCAGCCAACAAAAGACTCGAATAAAAGTTAGTATGTTAGCGAAAATCACATAAAAATACACTCCCTAGTACTTGCAAAAGATGGGAAATATTTTGCTTCTTCAAGTACTAAAGCAATATTGTTAGATCTAAGCATGAGATGGTAATTTAAAGGCACTTTAGATCTAGCATGTAAACAAGCAGAGATTGTATGAAAACACTTTTAATGAAATCTAAGCTTTTATGAAAGGTAACCAAAGAGTAGATTGAAAGTTTTCAAGAGAGGGAAGAAAGGCCTCAAGCTCAAGCCAATATTGCTGAGATGTGGAAGCTTCCGTGGGACAAGAAACGTTGGATCCGAAATATTGTATTGAAGATAAAAAAAACGCAACTGAGCTCAAGATGGCCTTCAACTTTGGTGATTCTGCAAAGCTACAAAACTTCAAACAAAAGAGATCAAATCTAGTGTGATAAATAAACTAAGATTGAAAGAACATTAGTATAATTGACTACAACTTGTTACTTTCAAATCTTAGAGAACCTAACACAAGCAAGCAAATTGGAGACTTCAAATGCCTACTCTATGGATTAGAATATAACCTTCTAAGCTAGATGATAGATCTACAAACTTGCATAAGAAAAAATACAACTAAGCTAATATCACCTCGATTTTAAGCCAAGCATTCACAATCATGAGAGTTCTTGCACCATAGGGACCTCCAAAGTCTCAACTTTATTCAATAATGATAACAAAATAGAAAGCATTTACAATTGAGTAGAGGTTCCTTGCATTCCGTTTGTATGAGGAGCAAGCCTTGCTTTTATAGCAAAAGAATACAAGAGAGGGGGGCACATGAGATGGTTGAGAAGGGATTCACATCCCTTAATTTAGGGAGAGATCAATGCGTTGAAGTGAGGCTTGACTAAGCCTTGGTTGGTGTGAGGTGATGAGGTGACTACCACCTCAAGAGAGGGGCGCCCCTCTTCACTTAGGAAACTCCTTCAAAATGTTTACGAGCCACCACATGAGAAATGACACCCATGTGAGGTTTACGCACCCTCTTAAATTGATTTCACTATTCACTTTAATATTTGACCTTTTAAACCATGCTCTTATTTCTTTAGAGAGGTCGCATATCATATGAGACTAATTAGCCACCTTTTTCCATACCTTTTTTAATCATTTTTTTTTGGATTTTCCAACTTTGTCATTTGTGCAATTTGTAGCACCTTTAGCATTTAAATGTCATTTTGTAGCACTTTTAAGAAAAAATGCCACAAATAACAATTTAATCGCCCAAAACATAAGAAGAGTGGGTCCTAGGTTAAAGAGGATGCTCTGAGCGTGAAAACGACCATCCCCATGCCAAATTCCGCCTCCAGACCATGCAGTTATTACACTTTGGATTTTTCCAATTAAACCATTAAAAAATGGTCTAATTTTACGAAAAAATTTATTTTTATCGGAATTGACTCAAACTCTTAGGGGACCTAGTGCATGTCCATACGACTTATTACTGATGGCTAGCATGTAAAAATACATAGACACTTAGGCTTTAATAACCTCTCTAGGTTCGACCACCATGGAAAATACTCTAGCTTTGGAGGTGTGAGTGAAAAACTCAGGAATTATACGCCACTAAAGCGCAACGCATGATTCCTAAGGAAAAAACACTCTATAGTATCCCCTTGACAGCTAAACCTAAGGTGGGCCAAGCCTTTTAAAAATTAATCATGCTTAGACCAACTTATTACAATTCCCCCAAGGGGGTCTGGACATGCAAATTTTACAAAGAGCCAAAAATTTGGCCTGATGAACCTCTGAACACTGACGATGAACATTGAACATGTTCATAAAACTGACGGCTCACAAGAAGTCCAACTATGGTACAAAATAGTTGGTAACAAGCATCATACCTCATGTGTGGCATCTCATAACTAATGGATGGAGTTTCCAAAGTTGAAAAGGGGCGCCTCTCCCATGTGGAAGCCACTCATCATATTCCAACAACCAAGGCATAGTTAAGCCTTACTTCAACGATTGGTTTTCTCCTTGGATCAACGGATGCGCCCCTCCCTCTAATGGGCCCCCTCTCTTGTATCTTCTTCTATAAAAGCGAGGCCTCTTCACTCATTCCAGATCAATGGTGGAGCCTCTGCCCATTGTAACACTGTTGTATCTGATGAATAATTATTGAAAGACTTTGGAGGTCCATGCTGTGCCATTTGATGAATGCTGTGTTATTGAGGTGATGTTGTACCACTTATTTTCTCTTGCTTCAATATTGGTGATAGATCTAAGCTTAGAAGGTTGTTCATAATCATAGAGTAAACATTTATGGTTGTTAAGTTGTTTATTTGTGTTCTGTTTTCAAGAGACATAGGAGTAGTCAATTGTATTATGTTGTATTGAGGCTCTCTTGATCTCTTTTTTGCATGCACACTAGATCTAATCCACTATTGGCAAGTGTTTCCTATAGTTGTGCAGGATTACAAATCCGAAGGCGAAGTTGAGCTCAGTTGCATCCTCTCCCCTCTTTAACACTTTCGAGCTAATACTTTTGTTTGCAGGCATTCCAAAGTCTTCGATGAAGATCAAACTTAGGGCTCAAAGCCTTCCTTCCATCCCTTTAAACTCAACTGCTTTGTCTTTTCCTGGTTACTTTGTTTCCTTCATGCTTAATAAGTAGATCTAATATAAAAGTCTTATCATATATTTTTCTTATTTTGCATGCATTAGCTAGATCTAGAAGCATTTAGATTCTTATCACAAGCTTAGATCTAGCTTTCAGTAGTACTTATGCTCATAATTTTTCCAAGCTTTTTCAAGTACTAAGTTGTTAGAATTTGTATGTTTTTATTTGATTAGTTCATCACTTTTTTAATAAAATAGTTTGCTGGTTTTTCTCTTTTGATGAACATGTAAGCGGAATCTTTTTGCAAAATTTGGGAGCTTGAACCATTAAAGGAGCCCCTCCCTTAATTCCTTTTTCATACTTAAATTTTTTTTAGGCTTTTAAAGTCTCTTGAATCTAGTTTTTACTGATCAAGAGCGCTCTTTGTCAGAGAGTTAAAACTTGTAATAATTTAATAAAAAGCAGGTGGGATTTAAGGCTCCCACACCCCCTTCCCCCATTTTGGGGAATCCTGTGCATGTCCCCTTTACTTTCCGCTTTAGATTAGTTTTGCTTGCTAGATTAGTTCTTTCAATTTTTTTGCAACTAGATCTAGATTTTCTTTCAAGTTTTACTTTATTTTATTTTGGAAATAAACTGAATACTAACCCCCTTACTCTCCCGAGTACGGTCTTCCGACCTGAAAGAGATTCTTGGGTAGTGTTACCAGCTAAGTTGCACTTAGATGGTTTCAAGTGAGCCTGTGAAGATGGAACAAGTTTACTTGTTCATATTCAGAAGATCAGAAGTCCTAGCAGGCCACCTTGACCATTTAAAACTAAAATAAAATCACATGTCCATTCCCTGTGGGGAAATTGTAAAAAAATGTCTTAGCATAATGGTTTTGTAATGGACTCGTCTTTCCTAGGACTTAGATATCAGTTCATCTAGCCCAGAGTGTTTTTTCCCTTGTCAATTATATGTTGTTGAATAGACGACTTGTAATTTCCAAGTTTTCCACTCATACCTCCAAAGTTGGGGTGGTCGACATGATTTCTCGGCCTTAGGAGGTTATTAGAGCCCAAGTGTAAAGATGTATATTACCATGCTAGACATTAGAATTGAGTCGTATGGACATGTGCTAGGTCCCCTTAAGTTTTTTTTTTTAAATTATGAGAACAATTTTTCCTGTAAAATTAGACTATTTTTTAATAGTTTAATTGGAAAAATTAAAAATGTAATAAAAGTATGGTTTGTGGGCATCATTTGTCAAGTGGATGCTCGTTTTCTAAGCCAGAGCATCCATTAAACCCATAAAGCCACTTATCCTAAATTTTGAGTAAGTATTTATCTTAGAAAATAATATTTACTCAAAAAACCCATAAAAACCAATTTAATTGGCAAAAAAAAACATTATAAAGGAAAAATCCCAATCCCACGGATCAAGGAAATGTGTTGGAATCAAATCTCCTTTGATTGACAATCAAATCAAGGAGAATATTGAGCAAATAAATGATGATTTGATTGAAGATTGGAGATCCACCAAAGGGGGGGGGGCGAATTTGTGGTTGGAGAGGTGTCAAGTGGAGGTTGAAAAGTGTCAAATGGTTGGAGAAAGGTTTCCTTAACCTCCCCAAACCTCTCACATGTGTCAACAAGCCTTTTCCAAGTGTATGAACTCATTTCTCCAAGTGTCAAAGAGGATCTCTCTTGGTTTTGCTATATAATGAGGCTCCATTCTCTCATTTAAACTAGTTGGAGTTTTGTTGAGAGAAAAGCTTGCCATTGTAATTGTATTTGCTCTAGTTGGAATAAAGTTGTGTTGAATTTTGTGCAACTCCGGAAGATATTATTTATTGTATTTTATTGTACTTGATTGTACCTCCTAAGGGAGATGAACTTGATGTAATTAATTATGTAAACCCTTGAAAGGATCAATGTAAACCCTTGGGATGAAAAGCAAGCAAAAGAAAAATTAAATTTAAATTATTTATTGCTCCCCAAGTGAAGTCAGCCCAGTAAAATAGAGAAGTCGACCCAGTTAGGGTAAAAGCCAGTTTTGGCACTTGTATAAATAAGAGGTAAAGTCACCTCATTATTCACTCACTCACTTCACACAAGTTCGCATCATCCAGAGAGAAGTTCGCACTGCAGAAGATGTTACCTCCCCACTGTTATAGGGATGTCTTCTAGCAAATCTTTGACAGCTTCCAGAACCAGAAATTGCAAACAGTCCAAAAGAAGAACCTGTTGATGAATGAACCAAGGATGAAGATTTAATCAGAAGCACCGATTCAAATAACTCTTTTGCCAGAGGAAGTGATATGAATTGGTCAACGCTGCAGAATTCTGAAGTTACTGAAGAACCAATTGAAGAAATCTCAGGTAGGAACAAAAATTAAAGGAAAGCCACTAAAAATGCTGCTTGCGGGTCTTAGTGTCATGAGAATTATTGGCAAACTCACTGCTGCAGCTATAGCTTATGAGTTTTACAAGGTGCACTGAAAAGAAAGCAATCCTGATTTTTTGGTGGAGGAACCTTTGAGGTCTCTTGCCTTTCTGTTAAGGGTGGTAAAATTGAAGTTAAGACAGTGCGGAGGTCGAGTGTTTTGATTTAGAAGATGAGCCCGAGTTGCTAGTGATTCTATTGTTGAACTCTACAGGATTATGGAAAAGACAAGTTCAGACATGATGCTAAGTAGGTAATGGAAATGCCCATGTTGGTCGAATCTCCAGCAGATGCAAGCGACCCCACTGTGCCCTTGTTGCAGCCATCAGTAAAAACTAATTCTCCAGCAGTCATCCTGTGGTATAACCTGCTCACAAAGATGAATGCTTACCTTGTTGGCATCATTGTGCCTAGTGCCTTTGGATGTTGATGGGGAGGTTGGTTTTGCAGTCAGACACTATAGCACTTCTTCGTTAGTTGAAACGTCGTGGGAAGGAGTTTCAACTCTTGCAGACCTTTTTGAACAAGCATGCAAAAGACATGCACAAATGCGCTGGCTTGGGACCCAAAAGATAATCGGCAGAGAAACGAAAGTCAGTGAAGATGGCAGGAAAATAAAAAATAAAAGCTACACTTGGGAGATTGTGAGCAGTTAAGTTTGCATCAGGTTTGGTAGAACTTGGTCATGAAAGAGAAGAGCGAGTTGCAATTTGCTGAAACCCCAGAACAATGTTGATTGCCTTATAGGGTTGCTTCCGTCACAACAACACAGTGGTTATGATTTATGTTTCTTTGGGAGAGGAACGGTTTCCGGATCGTATTTGAAGTTACCAGCACCGTCAGTTAACAAAAGGAGCTTGGCTCGCATATGTAGCAGCCGATTTTTTCGATGTAGAGAATTAGACTCAAAGCCAGTACTCGGGGTTCAACAAAGATCAACCGATGACAAATTTTGATCGGAGCTTGCGTCAGGAGGATTCTAAAAGATAAAAGCAGCTAAGTTAAGAACGCCGAAGATTCCATTTGCCATTTTCCAACGCAATTGGTTTATTTTTCGCATCTTTCCATGAACAGCCGAGTTGTGGATACGCGTCACATTTTTCCCCTGTCCGCACTTCATCAGTGGCCTAATTTGATGTAGAATGCTAGATGCTCGGGGTTTAGTAATAAGTAATTGATAATGTCTTTATTTCCAATGCGTGGCTATGGGAGCCCAGTCACGGTCGATCCCGTCCACAAATTCACAGCAACACGCAGTAAATTCTGATATGGGCTCAATTTGGTAAAACCGTAACTTCTTGTTAGCTACTGATGAAGAAGCCACCCACGCATCAATTCATTTGCTAGCCGATTTTTATCGCGTGACCAGCAGTCATTTGCTAGGGTTTTCATTTCCAAAGGAGGGCAACGCTTACGGTGGGCACATTTTGACACCGGTGCGTGATTAACGGCGATCCTGGATCTCTGCGACAAATAGTTACATTTGGAGTTCCACATATTTCAAGTGCTTTCACATCCGGTTCAACAACTAATACTGTTGGCGATTGTGGACGTGCTAGGGCACAAGTGGATGTTGGTTAGCGAAATCAGGGATGCAAAAGTATTTGTTAACCCACTACACAGAAGTATTTATTCACTGCATGCACTTAGCCTGCTGTCATCGATATTACAGCTGTCTTTTTAAGAGCGCCGTGACCTGTAAGCACCCTTTCAAAAGGGATTCGATTGCATGCTGGATTCATTTTTTCATCATTTGACAGATGCCAGGGGCATCTTTTTCTACATGGCTGTTGGAGCGTTCTGTCTTATGATTGATTGTCCACTTTTGAGTAGGAGTTAGGGAGAAACGTTTGGAGAGAAAAGTGGATCTTCACTCACTTTTTCTCCATTCTTTTTTATTTATTATTATTTTGTTCTCTTTTTAATTTCAAGAGAGCCTTTCAGGCCTATAAAAGGAGCCAGCCTCCTTCACTGTAAAGATGGAAAATTTGGGGAGTCTTTTCCCTTTGACCTTAATAGAAAAAATACCATGATGGGACTCTTTGGATAGATTGAGCATCTTTTATGTGGTTGTGCGTTTTATTTCAAGTTGTAGAGTAAATCTAGCGTAGAGGGTTTCTAGCCCATTGGGCAAACATTTGCGGTTGTTAAGTTGTTTGCTTACGTCACATTTTCGAACTATCTTAAGGGTAGCAGAATGTAGTCGGTTATACTTATGCTCACCGTGTCTTCGATCATGCAATGTCCTAGACTAATCTCCCTTGTGTGAAACACCCGGCTCCCTTGAGTTCTCTTTGACTCCATTCTCCCTGATGGTACTGGCACTGGCACTGGCCTTTCTTCGAGGATTGATCCTCCCGTCTTTCCCATCACCCAAGTAAAAAAAACTTTTTTTTTTGTTACTATTGTTTCTCAAAGGCAGCCTCTTCATTTCACCTTGCCCTCCGTTGCGCCTGCCTTAGCGATCCTACCTTAGGGATACCCCCCTAGAGTTGGAGAAGAGCCAACCTGAAGTGAGAGGTGAGAAGTGTGGTGACATTGGCCTCTCTCTTGAGAGTTGTCAATCAGTTGGTGTGCTACATTTTGGGCTTCAGCACACACATGTCAGTTTTGGGAGACAACAGAAGGATAAGACTATTTTTGGGGTTTCTATCTTTGGAAAACATTTCCATCTTTTCTCTTTTATGATTGTACTCTGATCTCAGAATTATCATCTCTATACGAAGGTTGTTGGGTTTTCTCCCGTTTGGGTTTTCTCCCGTTTGGGTTTCCCAGGTTAACTCTTGTGTTATTGTTTTGTGCGTTGTCTTTCTTCTAGAAGATCCGATTTATGCATTTGAATTATTATGCTATGAATGTATGAAAAACTAACATGGTATCAGAGCAGTACTAGAAGAAGCCATTGCCGAAACATTGTCGGAACTAGGGTTTCATCTTTCGAAGTCTTCACTCAACTTTTTGGAAGAAAAAGAGCATTGGGAATTTCGCTCTAAGGAGGGCACATCTTTTGGTGAAGACAGAATTCAATTCTGAGAATTTTTAATTTTTGACCTAATTCTACAGCAGCAACAGAAATTAGGGTTTCAATTTCTGACCTATTTTCTCCACAGTTTTGGCTCAGCCTACCTCTACTCAACTCGCCTTGCTAGGGCACATCTACCTGTGGAATCAGTTTTCCAAAATTCCAACTTTCATTTTTGACCTAGCTCCTACTAGGGTTTCTGATCCAGATCTTCAGTCAAGATGATTGGAATGAAGGTTGAAGATCGTCTGGAAGGGGCCTCCAACTTCATCTCTTGGAAGTCTAGGGTTCTTCTCTTACTAGAAGAAAATGATCTCTTGCATATTGTCAATGAGAAGGCCCCAGAACCAGAAGTTGAACAAGACAAATCTTGCTAGAGGAAGAATGATTCTAGAGCAAGAAGGATTTTGGTGGACTTAGTTAGAGATCACTTGGTTCTTCAAATCTCAAGTAAGACGACTGCTAGAAAGATGTTCAAAACCATAAAGAAGCTGTTTGAACATAGTAGTATCAATGTGACGCTCACATTGAGGAACCGACTATCAAATATGAATATGTCCAAGTCAGAATCCATTGCCTCATATTTCATGAGGATCACAGAACTAAGGGACAAGATTAGTACCAGTGGAGATCCCATTGATGAAAAGGAGCTTGTCATCACTACTCTAAATGGTCTCCCACCATCTTGGGAGTCCTTCATTCAAAGTATAAGCAATAGATCCAAGCCACCCAAATTTGATAAGCTATGGGCAGATTGCACTCAAGAAGAGACAAGAATCACAACACGACAAAGACTTCATGGCACTCAACCTGAGGAGAATCAAGCATTTGTATCCCATGTCAAGAAAGGTAAGGGAAAGGGAAGAAAGTTCCACAAACACAAGCACCAAGGTAGGAGATCAAGTCCTCCAGATCAGAAGAAGGAGAAGAAAGATTTGTCTTAGATACAATGCTACAGGTGCAAGGCATATGGTCATTATGCCAATAATTGCCGAAGTTCCAACAAAAGGAAGCATGAAGCCTCAACTGCTGATGTTGAAGAAGATACTTCTCACAAGAAGTCAAGGAATGATGATCGTTCAGAGTTCTTCTTCTAGGAGATAAGAAGATCCAGACTGCAAGAACAAGAGATCTCTCATGGTTCCCACAAGAAGGCAGTGGGAGCCCACACACAAAAACAATAAGAGATAAGTATTTAGTTTTCTTGCTTACATAGATCTGTTTTGTCTTATATAACCATTATATGCAGATCTATCAAGAAGTGTGTTGAGCAGTTGATATAGTTTACTTTTGATTTACCGTAGGCTATTGTTGTATTTGTTATATGAGCTACACAACATTCCATAAACACATGATAGAGCTAGTCTAGATGATATCTCCTTCCTGCATGCTTAGAGTAGTGCACACTCTTGATGGCATGTTCTAGTGGAGATAGCAGACATCTAGATAGTTCCCAGATGTGTTTGGAAGACATGTTTATGATTGTTGTGCAGAGATGCCTGTGTAAGCTATTGTCATTACATTGATTATGTAATGTCACTGATCATCAGTCGGGATGTGACTTGTAGGGAAAAGACCATGTGATATGGCCTACAAGAGAAGGATGATGAGACTTGTTCCGATGAACAAATGATGGACACATGAATCCCGTTGATGTTCAGCAGAAAGCTTCCATGAGTATAACTCTCAGCCTAGAAGGATGACCTTGGAAGAAGCTTTCACAGATGTAAAACCAAAAGTGGGTCACCTTCAGATATTTGGCTGTCTAGCCTACATACATGTGCCCAAGAAGAAAAGGACAAAGTTAGAACCTTCAGGAAAGAAGGGAACCTTTGTGGGAAACAGTGAGTCTTCAAAGGCTTAAAGAATCTACATCCCAGGATCCAGACAGATTGAAGTCAGTAGGGATGTGACCTTTGAAGAAGAGATGACTGTCAGGAAAGGCAGAGGATCAGACATGGAGATCGATGATGAAGAAATGCTAGAACCAAAGGAGATGAGATCATCTCCCCCTCCAGTTCAGAGGGAGTTAGCAGAAAAGGATGAACCCATCGATCCCATTGATCCAGTTGATGTTCCCAGAGATATTGTAGCAGGTCGGAAAGGGTCTAGATGGGCACAACAGACTTTGCAGGATGCAGAGGGGCATGAAGCTCCACATGGTGCTTTCAGAGAAAGCAAAAGACCTCAGAGGTTCTCCAGTTATGTAGCATTGATGAGTAACTTCATTGACTCAGAACCAACCACTTATGAAGAAGTATCCAGACACCAAGTTTGGGAGGATGCCATGGTAGAAGAGTACCTATGTTGTACAAGTTTCTGGTATGCTGGTATGTGGTGTACGTGGACACGAGTATCTGGTACGGCTAGAAGCTTCGCCCAAATTTACAGGAAACGTCAGGTTGGGAGCGGCAATAATATAATATATTAAATTTTAATATATATTAAAAAAATATAAATTTATTAAATTATAAGTTTAGTTATTATCTTTTTGCTTATTTTAAAAGTTGTCTGTAATGGTCAAAGATCAAATAATTTACATTGTCATGCATATACTGTCTCTACTAACAAATCACATCTACATTATAAAACTTGTTATGGTCCCTCCACCCATTCTATACAGGATTGAAAACGAGTGTATGAATATTCATGAAAAATAAACTTTTACGGTCTCTATAACCATTCTACAAATGACTGAAAATTAGGTACGAATATTCATGAAAAATAAACTTTTACGGTCTCTCTAGCCATTCTACAGAGCACTGAAAATCAGGTATGAATATTCATGAAATAAAATTTATTATGATCTCTCCAGCCATTCTACACGGGAATAAAAAATAAGTTACAATAGTATTAACCAAGCTTGAAGCAACCTTTGATAAACTATTTAGTATTAAACATTGAACAATAATATACTAATAAATTAACAATAAATCTGAAGATCGATACTTGCACAGTGCACAATGAAAATTTGGGCGAATTTGAAACTGTTGCAGCCTGTTTATGAAGTCCCCCAAGCTTTAAATCTCCAAGCGATCACTTGGAAGTGGGCACTAACCAATGCTCAGAACTGATAAATGATAGAAATCGCTCGACGCTAACCAAATGGGAGAAATGAAAACTCAAAACTGAGAAAACGTTTTCAAGCTTTTCGGCACATGAAAAACGTAGATGATTTTTCAAAGAAGGGGAAGCCTGTTTATAAAGCCTTGACCCTCAAGTACATATCTCAATGCTCTCAATGCTTCTCGATGAAAAGGAAAAATTGATGAATTTTGAAAAAAATCTCAATGCTCCTCGATGGATCGGGAGCTTCCTCAAGCTCCCGACCACAAGTATCCTTGGAAACTCGTACCGGGAGCGGTCATTTTACCTCTGCGAAGTACCCGAAAAGCTCCCGAGTACCCAAGGAAGCTCCCGCCTCTTTTGGAGCGTTTCGTACCAGCTCCAAAGCTCCCAGATACGCGGGAATGCTGGGTACACTCTTTCTACCGGTCGGGAGCGGTACCCGTGCAACATCGAAGAATACCAATTCATCATGAAGAATGATGTGTGGGAGGTTGTGCCGATACTTGAGGGGAAGTCAGTAGTGACTTCCAAGTGGTTATACAAAGATCAAGCATGGAGCAGATGTGAGTGTTGAAAAATACAAGGCCAGATTTGTTGCCAGAGGGTTCTCTCAGAAAGAGGGAGTCGATTATGATGAAACATTTGCTCTTGTGGCTCGATATACTTCCATCATATCGATCATTGCTATTGATTCAACTATGGGATGGAAGTTGAATCAGATGGATGTTAAGACAGCCTTTCTCAATGGTGTTATTGAGGAAGAAGTATACATTGAGCAGCTTGAAGGGTTTATTGTCCACGGAAAGGAGTCTCACGTATGCAAATTGAAAAAGGCATTGTATGGACTCAAGCAAGCACCCCGTGCTTGGTATGGACAGATAGACGGATTCCTGGTGAGATTGGGATTCACCAAGAGTGATGCAGGCCCCAACCATTACTACAAGGTTGTGGATGATGAGCCACTGATTTTGGTACTATATGTTGATGACTTGTTTCTCACTGGAAATGAGAAACTTATCGTATGGTGTAAGAAGAAAGTCGTCTCTGAGTTCAAAATGAAGGATCCTGGATTGATGCATTACTTCTTGGGATTAGAAGTATGGCAGAGGCAGAAAGAGATTTTCCGAGTTCAAGGAAAATACACCATAGATATTCTGAAGAGATTCAGAATGTTGGACTGCAAGTCCATGGCCACTCCGATGGATGCACATTTGAAGAAGTTGAGAGATTCTGCTTCAGATTCAGATTTGATTGATCCTACTATGTATCGCC
This sequence comes from Larix kaempferi, assembly GCA_027924585.1. Classification (NCBI taxonomy): domain Eukaryota; kingdom Viridiplantae; phylum Streptophyta; class Pinopsida; order Pinales; family Pinaceae; genus Larix; species Larix kaempferi. Next base: position 17,361,611 of record BSBM01000600.1, read on the forward strand.
AGTTGATTGGGTCCTTGATGTATCTGACGAACACCAGATCAGATATATGTTTTGCTGTGAATGCTCTCAGCCAGTTCATGTGCGAGCCGAGACAGATTCACTGGATTGCTACAAAGCATGTGCTTAGATACTTGCGTGGCACTCTGGGATATGGCCTAAGATATGCTTCAGAATGTGACCTGAGATTGTAGGGGTTTACAGACTCAGATTGGGCCGGATGTGTTGCAGATAGGAAGAGTACTTTCGGATGTTGCTTTAGTTTGGGTTCTGCAGTGATTTCCTGGTGCAGCAGGGAGCAAAACTCGGTAGCACTCAGTACAACAGAGGTCGAGTATATGGCAGCTAGTACAACAGCCCGAGAAGCAGTATGGCTTCGTAAACTCCTTGTAGGATTGTTTGGACAGATTCCAGAGCCAACCGTGATTCACTGTGATAACCAAAGCTGTGTGCAGATGTTAGTGAATCCTGTATTTCACGACAGGTCGAAGCATATAGAGATTCAGTATCACTTCATTCGTGATATGGTGCAAAAAGGTGTGGTCGAGTTACAGTACGTGCCGACAGATGACTAGACTGCAGAAGTTCTCACCAAGCCTCTTCCTAGGGTGAAGTTCGAATACTTTCGTGGAAGACTTGGAGTAGAAGAGAACGTGTCCCTCCTTGAGAGGGAGAGATGACATAGAGATGCTTGCCCTGCTTTCACCCAGGTGCCTCCACTCGTCCAGGTACTTAGCTAGGTATGGGAGAAATCCCATCGGCAGATGAGTCGGACAGGTAGTGGATGGTTGGGTTCACCCAGGTGCCTCCACTCGTCCAGGTACTCAACCAGGTATGGGAGAAATCCCATTGGCAGATGAGTCAGACATGCAATGGATTGTTGGGTTCACATAGGTGCCTTTGCTCGTCTAGGTTCTCAGCCAGGTATGGGAGAAATCCCATCGGCAGATGAGACGGACAGGTAGTAGATGGCCGTGTGATTGCATAGGTACCTCTAAATAAGAACTCATACTAATAAAATTAACCACCCTGAACATAGTGAAAATCCAGCACTAAGAACTTAATTATTGTGTGGGGAAATTTCTCAGGAGAAGCGAGAACCACTAGGAGGCAACCTTAGGGCACCGTTAGGCTACACCCTTGTTGGTGTAGTGTTGAACACCACCCTCGAGACCCCATTCCAGCCCACATGTCTTCGTGAGGAGCCACCTTTAATTAAATTTCCGGACATTACTGCTTGTACCTTATTGTATATCTAGGCCCCCCTTTCTCCCGTAATCAAGTTTCATCTTATAACAAACTAAAACTGACCAAGAAGCACTCGCAAAACATTTACAACACAACAACGCGCATTTTCGACTCCATTTTGGCACTGATCTTGTCTATTTTTTTATGTTTTCAATCTTTGATTTAGATCTCATGTGTTATATGATTATATTATGCTGTTGATCTAAATTTATAATTGCAAGTGATTTTTGCTTTCAGTTAAATCTTATTCAAAACTCCTAAAAAACTTACCCATTCAAACCAAATTGCTTAAATAGCCTTAGTAACTCATAGGGACTACCCCCCTTGGCTTCGTTAGGAGTTTTGCCTAAACGAAGGAGTCAAGATCAAGTGACACTACTTGACTCGAGACTTGCCTGCCACCCAAGCAACGAACCTAAGTAGCTTGAAGATTTCTGCTGCAATAACCCTCGGGTGCGTGTTCCGACGGCAACAAGTAAATAATTAGAAAACTTCTAATTCTTTTGCATCATTAGTTTTTTGGTTAGGTTTACATCTCTGTTTCTTTTTCCATAATCAAATAAACCGACTCATTGCCACAAAGTATGCTCTCGCCACACCTAAAGGCTTTGCCGATTAGTGGTGGATGATCAGAAAGTTGACACATAGTCGTTAGTAATTAGTATAACATTTTATTTTTGTACAAGCAAATTGAACAAACATTTTTGCTCTCTTCCACCCACAGGTGGAACTGTGGCACTTAATTAAATTTTCACATTTTAAAGGACTCATATTAATAAAATTAACGATCCGTAACATAGTGAAAATACGACACTCGAACATCAAACATTGTGTGGGGAAATTTCTCAGAAGAAGCGGGAACCAGTGGAAAGTGACCTTAGGGCACCGTTAGACTACATCCTTGTTGATGTAGTGTTGAACACGCCTTCGAGACTCCGTTCTAGCCCACACGTCTTCGTGAGGAGCCACCTTGCTTGATTTCCAGACTTTACTCCTTGTACCTCACGGTATATCTGGAGCTCCCCTTTTCCTCCTAATCATTTATACCCAAATAATCTAAAATTGACCAAGAGCATTGCACAACGGTTTTCTTTACAACTGCAAGCACTTTTTATTTTGATTCCATGACACTGGTCTTTTCATGGTATTTGCTATATTTTAAGTTCTCTATCTTATGTCGTGAATGTATTCATATTTATGATGTTGATTCAATTTAAGTTGCAATATCTTGTGTCGATTATTAGCCTTCACTTAAAAACTCCTAAAAACAACTTACTTCCATTCGTAACAACCAAATTAACTTAAGAGCTTTAGAAACTCTTTATTAGGGTCTACCCCCCTTGGCTTCGTTAGGAGTTTGCCTAAACAGAGGAGTCAGGATTAGGTGACAGCACCTGACTTGAGACTTGCCCCCAAGGACGCACCTAGCAGCTTCGAAAGATTTTTGCTGTGTTTCCCCCCAGGTGTGCATTTTGGTGGCAACATAACGGTAGGGGAATGTATGGAGAAAAGATTATGTCAAATGGGGAACCTTCACATCAATAAAATAAATGTTTGATAGTTTTGTTCTTGGTATTTGGGCAGCAAAACAATTGATGGTTTTGGGTGCCTATGGTATTGGTTGACCGCTAGTATTTGGTTAAGTATTGGGTTTTCCCTCTTTTATGGGTTTTTAAAATTTCCCCGCATCTTTTGACTTTTTGGGGAATTTTCCTTTATTTTGGGGATTTTTTTTTTTTTTGGGGGGGGGGGTTTAACTTCCCTGTTCTTGTGGTAAAGGGGAAAATATACAAAATACTAATTGTGGGCCAATTTAATTTGCAAATTTGGGCTTTTTGGACATGTGAAGGTTAAAATGATGGAAATGAAAGTGGTCATAATGTAGGGATATGGTGTGGCTAGTGGGATGAGCAAGGTGAACAATTTTTTGGTGTTAACAATCATGTAGTAAAATTCTGGTGTTTATTTGTATTTGGCTGTATACTTTCTTCTTGCATTGTTTTGGCCCAAAGGAACTATCTGATCAAATGTATTTGTGTTAAGACATGGATGTTTAGTAAGCTCATTAGAACTGAAGGATGGCTTTATCATATTGTCATTCTTTGTATGTAGAAGGTGTTCAGTTCTCATGGGTTACATTACATCACCATTAGTATATATTTGATATCAATTTTATTGAAAAAATATCATTCTCTAAGCTAGCAGAGATGATGCAATTTTACATCTCCTTATCCTCCCAAGAACTTGCCATTGCCTTTTGAGCTCAACACAGGAGATAGCCACTACCTATTGCATCTCATAATTTAGTTGCTGTTCCAACTCGGTTATTAATTTCCTTTGGTTTCTTAATTTGTCTTAGAGGTGAAGAATGCTTTGTTTTGTTAAAGGAATTTTTACTAAGTGTTTCTTCCATTGAATGTAGTAATGTACAATTCCTTTTAGGTCAGCATCTCTCTATTTAATTACACCCGTAATAGTCTTGTTATTTTCTAGGACAACAATTGTTTCTATCATTTCAGTTATTGATAACTTCTGATTGTTATAGCTTTCAGGGATGCTTCCCTGTGATCTACGGTACACTGTAGTAAGTTCTCTCTGTACAGTGTAATCTTCTGTATTTACTATTTAACATGTTTTTTGTCTTTTCTAGAATTGGTAGCGATTTCCTTTGAAATATACACTCAGTATCTAGACTTGTGTTCTGTAGTAAAAGCATGATGGTTTTCACGAGTACCAACTTATTTATTGGGATCATCTCCATAAATTAGTCTTCCATATTGAAAGTAATTTGCTTGAGTATATAGAGGCTTTCTTATAATGTAGATATTGTTGAAACTAATATTTTTGTGGAAATATAACGTCTTCTGAATTTCACTTGACATTTCTCTCATGTCATCCTACTTCACATTTAAATTGCATAGACTGATATGCCCTTGATCACACAGTCAAGTGTTGGCCTTAAATTTAATATCACAGTCACTGTGTAACATATCTTCCTTTTGGGCTTGGGGCCATGTTTCCCTCTGTTACCAGAAATGGGATGGTAGTTGACGATTTTGAGAAAAAACGAGGTAGAAACAGGCATTTTCTACGGTCGTTCCCATTTTTAATGTTGAAAAACCATTTCTCGAGAAACGGACCATTTCTAGGATGGTTTCCCCAAAAGCGGCCTCCTGTTTCTTCTGGTTCTAGGTTAGTTTTTGTCTTAGATCAGTTTTCTTTCAAACTTCCATTGTATATTTTCATGCTTGTAGTGTTTGCCCACCAAGAATTTTCATTGTTATGGTAGAACCAACCTGGCAGACAGAGATACGAATCACACCACCTAGAACGAAGGCCGTTAGCAGCAATAAATAGTATTAGAGATAGCACGAGACAGAAACCGAGATATCAGGTGTGACTTCAGGTATTGAAGAGCAAAGTGGCAGAAGACTAATGACACTTGGCAGATGTTGGAAACTATATAAATTGGTTTATAAATAAATAATTGGAAGTAAACTAAAGCTTTTGGAGTTTTGAATGAGTCCTCCCACATCTGTGCTTTCTTCAATTATGGTCACCTCTCTTTGAATACCCACACTTGGATTTCAAATGCAAATTGATGAATGGTGTACTTTAAGTCTTTAACACATGTCCTCAAAACCAGGGATTACATTTTCTATCTGAAATTTAAAATATGTGAAAATAGTAAGAGGATGCCATTGCATACTGCATAAATTTAGGCATGTACTCCAAATAAGATTCTTATTGTAGTTAAGAAGTAAAACATATTAAAATAAGATTCTTGACAAAGAAAACAATTTTAGAAAGAAGAATACTTTTTTTTCGTAAGTCAATCCATCCTACTCTTTAACAATTACATTTGGTTTTTGATGGGCGTTTAGATTTATCTATGTTTTGGTTGTGTCTTGCAATTGGTCATCATTTACCAAACCAAGTTAAACCCTTACTTGCAACAAACATGAAGTTTGTTATATTAAAGATTGACACAGTGTTACATGGGTATGCGTCCCCAAGGGTAGGAAACACGTTTCCACACTCCCGCACGTCTCAGAAACTTGGAAACTCTATTGGAAACGTCCCCTCCACGTCCCCGTTTGAAGTAAACTCAAGGAAACACGGAAGGGAAACGTTTCCCTCCTAAAATTGGTGTCCCAACGTTTCCTTTGAAAGTTTTTTTACCAAAAGATAAAAAATTAAATGATAAAGGGCCATGCCATCCACTATTTTCCTTCTAAGTAGCCTCAATTTCATTTCGTTGTTCAATATGGTGGTATTTCCGAATTTGTTTGATCAGTTATAGCTTATGTATGGTTGTATTTCATTTTATTTCACTTGATGTATGTTGTAAACTTGTATTAATCTTTAGATTATAAAATTAAAGTCTTTAATGACTTATGCTCCAACTTTCAATTTGTATGTATTCTAATATAAATTTTGTAGTATTCCTGGTGGGGTCCCCTATGTTTCAGACCTCGACGTACCCTTAGACGTTTCCTAAAATTTGGGGGGGTACTTCTACATATGTCGTTTCTGCGTTTCCCCGCTCCCGCGTCCCTGCGTCCCAGAAACTTGGGGGAACATTGGATTGACCTTTAGTCCAAACACTTATTCTGTAATGTTCTGAACTTTCATTTATTCTCATCATTTGTATTTCGGGATAATCTTTCTTCTTACATGTATACTACTTTATTCATTCATACATATACCATGATGTATATTTAGGGTTCGAGGAGAAGCTGCATAGCCACACAGCAAAATATTATTTCCCATCTCTTAATTTTTTTCAGTTTTGTTGTTTTTCTCTCTCTTTGTTTCTTGTATGCGAAACCTGCAAATTCCATTTCTCGTACCGTTCTCGCTTCTCGTTCTATTTCCCATTTCTTGTTTCTGGTAACATGGATGTTTCCTGGATCCCAATAATGTTGGATTATAGGATGGTAGTTACTATTTTGTCTATGTTGGTTAATGGATTATCAAAACATTCCACTGTTATAAGTGTTTAATTAAAATATCCTTCATTTGATGGAATTTGTCTTTGGGTTAGAGGGAATAAATCACAAAGAGGCCAAAATAATGACAATCTGAATGAGGGGATATTGCTGGGTTTAACAATGGCATCCTCCAGAAGTGCAACTGAAATCATTGCCTCTCCAACATTGCGAGGGAAGCATATCCTTTACTACTGAATAACTAGTTGCATGCCAAAGGTAGGACCTGTAAATTTTAAACAACTAAGTAGGTTTATGCTTGTGTAGATTAGATCTCTTTGCCTCTGAATGTCAAGTATAAACTAGAGAGTTTTTCTTGATGACTGTTGGAAATCATCACAGATTTTCAGGGTTGACTTCAAGCATTTGAGTGGAACATGAATGCACTGTCATCTGTGAAAGGAATGAAAATAAAAACTCAACACAGGTAACGGTGTCACTATCATCTAGCCCTGTAGTTGATCCGAGAGCAAATCATAGACATAATTTTCTCAATAAAAAACATTGATGGTAGGAATATTTCATGTCAATGAAAGAGGAACTAAACTTAATGACGACTTTTTGAGAAACTGAAGCTTGAGCTTGACAAAGCTTTTTAATGCAAGCAGAATCAAACAGCTGCATGTCCATGGGTTTAGATTCTAGAGAAACTAAATTTTTGGAGGATCTAAGTGAATGGCATCAAGTTTAGAATGATCTAATTACTAAATCTGATTTTTTGTTCATGCTGTCTATTTTTTTTTGAACACAAATCTGGAATCTATGCAATTTGGTTGTCCAAGGATTGTGGGTCTTATTATTAAAAAAATGTCAACAGGCATAAGTTTTGCCTGCGTTTCATCCCAAAATGAGCCATTAGTGTCTGCATTTTCATGCAATACCTTTATTTCCACAAAAAATCTGAAAATTCTATGTCCATTTACGTTCAGTTTTTGCTTACTTTATAGGATTCATGTTTTCAGATTGCTATGGAGTTGTAGTTAGTGGATTGCTCTGAATTTTTACTAAACCTTGTGATATTCAACCAAGAATTTGTAGTCTTAGTTAACGTCTTCTTTCAAGGTTCTTTCTTTCTTGTCTCCATAAAGCTTGGCTTAAATTGATGGGTTTGGTGCTTCATAGTTATATGTTGAATGGGAAATCAGACATGTAATGTTAGGCCTTGAAGGTATGACTAAACCAAATGAAATGTCCGTGCATGATGTTTTGAAACCAGGATATTGGCAACTAGTTTTTGTCAAGTATCAATTGGCTACATCTCTTCTAAGAGTCTTTCTCATTGCCATTGTTAATGGTACATTGTATACACTAAATTGAATACAATGTGGGAAAATATAGCATTGAAAGCTGTTAGTATTCATGTGTCTGAACTCGGATGTATGTAAAATCAAGGGAACTGCCTATACGGGAAACCATCTTACTCTTGACTACTATGGCATAGGACTTTCTGTCACTGTCACTTAGTTATGTACAGCAATTTAGCATCTGCAGATTTCCTGCTCAAATAACATTGTCTCTTTAAAGTTTATAGCTTTATTTGCTTTAAGCTAGTAATATAATTTGTTTCTTCAGAAAGATGTCAGTTACATTCCAGAGGTTTTGATGATATTTTCAGACAGTTGACAAAAAATCCCCAATGGAGCTCATTAATGAAGTTCCTCCAATTAAGGTGGAAGGGCGGATTGTGGCATGTGAAGGAGGTAAAACATCGTGTTTCCCTGTAATGCAATTTTGTGAAGGACCTAGATTGCCTATTTGCATGTTCACACGGGGACACATTTGCACTGAAAATTATTTCTGTTATCTCTAAAAGATTCTGTTAATTGCAGATAGAAATCCTGCACTGGGCCATCCCATTGAGTTCATATGTCTGGACTCGCCCCAGCCAAATGTATGCAAATATTGTGGCCTTCGGTATGTCCAAAGTGATCACCATTGAGGAAAACAACGTTTCTTATGCAGCATATAAAGAAGTGCTTCAACATGACTCTCTGTCTACCTTTGTTCTTGTTACTATTTTCTGGGTTGCAAGGACACTCCTAATGTTAATTTTTGAAGCCCTTATTTTGAGAAAATTCTGAACTGTTATATTTATGTTTATGTTTGTTTTTAACATTCTTTAGGACCTACTTGCTCTATAGGTTTTCTCCTAGAATCGTGAATAAAATTTAATCAAATATTTGGGTCCAAGATGTTTAGTTTTAATATCTCGGTTTTTTGGTTGAGTCTCGTTATAAAGTTTCATATTTTGGTTTTCGTGGGATAAAATATCTTAAGAGGGACATAATCACAAATAATTTTGTATTTAGTTTTAATGGGCTCAAAAGCCAAACAATATAAAAGGGATCCGTTTTTCATATTCTATGGGTAGTGTGGTACATATTGTGCAGGGTCTTTCTTCATAGGGGGTTTTGGGTTGTGTTTACTGTCCTATTTTGCTGTGTAGATTATGCGAGGTTGTCTTAACTTTGTAATTATATAATTCATATCACAGATACTATTTTTTGCAATTATATAATTATTATTCCAGTACTATTTTTGCTAGTTATGGTCTTCTAGTTTAGATTTGGTTGCTTCTTAGTAGTCAATAAGCTTTTTCATTCCTTTCTGTTGTGTTGGTCTGAAAGTCTTTTTGTTAATTATGTTTTCATATTGATTTTACTGATGTCATTAATTTGAAGATCATTTATTCCCATAAATCTAACCTTAATTTGAAGATATACATTTATTCCATCTAAATCTAACCACTTTCACAAAATCCTTGCACCAATTTTGCTTTAGTTTGGTGTGGCGGTTGTTGCTTCTAATGCTATAATGCTCTAAGGGGTATTCTTTTTTTCTCTTTCATAGATTTAAATGTCAAATTTCGGTATTTTTCATAGTTTTTAATGTCAAATTTCGCTTTGGTGTGATGGCTGTTGCCTCTAATGCTCCAAGTGCTATTATTCTTTCTTTCATAGATTTAAATGTCAAATTTCATTAAAAAGGGGATTAGGTAAGGTTTCTTGTTTTACAAAGAGGTTTTAAAGTTCACTTTTGCCACAAAAAGTTGTAGGTGGTATTCTTCTCTTTTTCATAGTTTTAAACATCAAATTTCATTAAAACAAAATATTAGGTAAGGTTGTGTTTTACAAAGAGGTTTTAAAGACTTTTGCCAAAAAATTGTGGGTGGGGTTATTCTGCCAAATTTGCCCATTAATTGTACCTTCCCCTGATTTCTTGGAAGTGACTTGCTTATACAGTGGAGATCACCCACGAGGGGCAAACTATGTTTTTGGGACTTTTGAACCTTGGTGGGAGGATAACATAGCCTTTTCTTAGCCATGGAACTAAGATCTTGTTAGTGTCGTTATGTTCTTGAGGCATTTATTTATATTGTGAAAGTTTGGATACGACTTTGGCAATCGTTACATGGGAATTTGATCCAATAGTGAAGTCCACTTAAGATAGAAAAGATTTACTTCTCGTAGCATGCATGTTGATATGGAAAGTAGTGGTGATAAAACCATGTTTTACTAGATTGAAAATTCATGTATTTTGAGTCTTGACTCCTAAACTCGTGTTTTGCAATTTTGAATAATTTTTTTCTTTAATACAAAGTTAAGAGTAGAGTTCCCCTGTTGCTTTCTCACAAGGAAACAATCTGTCTTAACTTTTATTTGTTTTGTATTATTAGAGAGAAGCTGTGCTTTATTATTGAGTAGATTCCTTCAATAGACTACTATAGTCCTTTTGTTTAAAATGCCAACATGCTTCACAAGGATAAATGCATTTACTTTCTAAAAAATTGCTTTATCATTCATATAATGTATTTACTTAAAAAAATATTTAACTTTTATTCACAAAGCCTATAATGTGGTTCAACTCTTTGCCAAGATTTTATTGCATAACTATGGTGTTGTTTGAAATAATATTTTTTTAATAGCATTGCTAAATAAAATTATTTAAATGTTATCCTAACATGAAGCCTCTAATTATTTTATATTTTTTTAAAACCTTTTTCTGATAACACAATACTAAATGCTAATATTTGTGATAACCTCTGATTGTTCTTTTGCTTAGGGAAAAATTGTAACTCTATTCATTACTAAAAATAAAAGGTGCATTTTGTATCATAGGCACCGAGTTTGCTTCCCAAATACATCACCAAGGTCAAATAGATAGGAAATGAGGGCTTTGACAAAACATGCAACTCTACGAAGGAACATTATAGATCCAAAATAGATCATGATTGGAAACTTTGGTGATAAGGATAAGGAATACAACTTACACAATCAACTTTTAGAGGTAGGGCTTCATCTGATCCGTCTCAAGTGATGACTATAGTAAGAGTTCCAGTGCTTTTGGTACAAACTTGTTTTGAAAGCCTATCACCTAGTTGGTTGTGTTCCATGTAGACATATGGAAATGAAAAGCTTGAAATTTATACTTTAGATAATAAGGATGTCGAATTGCCCCATGCAATTCCATATTCCTAAACTCCATTGTGTTGTTCATCCATGAGATACCGAGCTTGGAGTTTCCATAGATATTCAAATCACTTAACCAATGCCCAAAGCAATTGTCATAAAAGCTGACAACACCTTTAGTTCAACTAAATTGTTTGAATGACTCCCTAAGCCCAATTCAAAAGTAATCCATAGGATTTTTATGCACTTTGAATCTTGTAGAAAACACATTATGAGTGAGTAAATTTTCTTGGAAAAGGATAGCATTTCTTACCAACTAGATAACACATAGAACAAAAACTAGAAGAGAGTGACACTTCTTTATAATGTTATTCTTCTCCAGTCATTGCTTGAGTGCTTCCTTGATTGAATCTCCTTCCTAGTTGTCTTTACCTTCAATGATAATTCCCAACCACGTGCCAAATTTCTTTTGCAAATCGACATGTTAAAAATATTTGATGTCCATTTTCAGATTGCTTTTTGCATATATATAGTTACATCTGCCACAATAGATTGCTTTTTGCATAGATATAGTTACATCCGCCACCATCTTTTTGAAGATTGTTCCATGTGGGGACTTTATAGTGGAGTACAAGCCATAGAAAAACCTTTGATCTTCCAGTGTGCTTTGAATTTCCAAATGTGGCTCCAAACCCACTTGTTATCTTGATTTGCATAAGAGACTTTACAACATATGCTTACTTTGTATAAGCCTCGTGTTTTCTTTTCTGCCATACCAACATGTCTTGTGTCATTGGGCTAATAGAAGCCATAATCAAGGAAGATCTAAGTCAAGTCCATTCCTCTATGCATCCATTTACTAGTCCCAACTTTTTTGCACTTTTTTGCCTTGTTGTCCACCATCTTGAAGCACTCCAATTGCATAATATTTTGGAAGTTATGGATGTTTAATGAATGGAAATGAATTATTAATCCTTGTTAGAAGCTTCAATATGGTAGATGAACAGTCACAATACAAAGACACGAATGTATGTACATCTCTTTGAAGAATGGGTGTGCTTTCCACAATGCTTGAAAGGTTGAAGATGAAAACACTGATATTTCATATGGCCAACTCGATTACAATTTTGGCATTTTGAACTTTGAACTAGAGTGGATGAAGATGAACTCTCATTGAGGAATCCAATACTCTGAAACTAGATTGGCTTGGAGAAATAAGGAATGTGAAGTGTCACTTCTTTGTCATATCCAAGACCGGTTCTGTGTTCGTTATGGCTGATCTCTTCCCAAGGTCTGATGATTGGCTTGGAAAGAACAAGTGGAAGCTCTGTATGCATATCTTCATCTTCATTTTATTTTACTTCGGTATTGGGCCACTGATTTGCTTATGTGCTTTTGAAGTGGCGTCATTCTGTGTAGGCTGTTGAACATAATCATGAAGAGGATTGTTTTGAACAAGAACAAGTTCAGAATGTGTTTCTTATTATTGAATCTGCAACTCAAGTTGTATAAACTCAAGAGTGCCTTGTGAATCTAACATAATTTCGAATGTGAGTATGTTCTTGTCGATCATGAAAGTATTGTTGATAGAGGAAATAAGTAGAGTGTTCAGTAATTCTAACAAGTCATTTAATTTCGCCATGTGATTAATGACTCACTCAAATGGAGAAGGGCTTCTTGCAATTCCACCCTTTTAGAAACAAGACTTAGAAGATGAAGGGTATCGGTCTCAATCAAGAATGCACCAAAGGACAATGTAGCTCAATTCAACTAACTTTCAATTTGACACTTATAAGGAATAATTGCAAGTACCAAAATATACAAGAATACTTACAGAATCAATATCTATAGGCTACAAAATGTTCTTGAATGAATGTTGCACGTTGAAATGTTTTACCTTTGTGGAATTTGAAGCTTCATGGATCTCAGTAATGCAATAGCTTCAAGCTACAAGCTTATAACTTGGTTACTTATCACTGTGAAGACAATTTCTTGGGCTTGCATTGCAACATATTCTATTCAATGAACTATGTTGAAATGGTCTTCAAGCTACAAGCTTATAACTTGGTTACTTATCACTGTGAAGACAATTTCTTGGGCTTGCATTGCAACATATTCTATTCAACGAATTATGTTGAAATGGTCTTCAAGTGAGTCTTCACGCATTCAACACTAACTCAATGATTACAATATTTCTAGAGGTGTCCACACAAGTGTATGTTATCATAGATGCCCCACATAGCTCTCGAACAGACGTCGAATAATTCCCATAGTTGAGAATACGATGGTTCTTCACACAACTCCGGAGCAAGTAAAATTCATAACATGGAAACATACTTGATTCTTTGATGTAGCTCTGCTATTGTACCAAGGCCACTTGAAGTACTATATACATCAACTGGGCAATGAGAAAATTGATATCTTATATGAAAACCTTCAGTATGAGGACTGCATGTCTTATATGAATATTGTAATCCACCAGATTTCGGTTTTGTAAACATAGATCACTAAAAAAAGATAGATCGCCTAACTCCCAATGCAGGTACTTATTTCAGAGCCACAATGCATCTTGAATATGGAAGCCTATGCATGATTCAAATGGAGATACTTGGAAACTTGTGAGTATATTAGAAGGATTGCTCAATTTTTTTCTTTCATCTGGTACAAATATAGGAACACTTGTGGACTACAATGATGTGAGGCAGTGGGCAACATGGATAAATGTGCGACTGGATAGGTTAGACACATAGAGAGAGGGAATACGAGGTAAAAAATGCAAGGACTAGGATTTTGTAAATCCAAAAATAAGAACTGGAGTTGAATTGTTACTCAACACAACTATAGTCACCGTATTTACTAATCCTCCTACCAAAGTTTACATAAACAAATTCGGGGTTTAGGGGCTGAAATTCCCATTTGCTAACAATGGCGAAAGAAGATAATTTTGTAATTGTTCTTCTAATGACCACAATCAGAAGAATGGTGTGAACTGCTTCCTTAAGCTCACACCTTAACTATAATTTTGTGACCTACACGTTTCTCAATTTTTTTTCATAGGAGGCAAGCTTCATCATAACAAGATAGACATAACCTCACCTCAAACAGCCAAATATCAATGATTTTGTATGCAAAAGATATCGGTGAATGGATTCGAAACATAACTCAGGAAATCTTCAACTCTCAGCAGATGCACTAGTTGCCAATGCAATCAACAACCAACGTGTCAATCCTTGTCCATGACGAAGATTAGGGTTAGTGCAGCTCCAATGAGTCACAAGCTCAATGCTCTCATTCGCCCAAGGAGAAACCCTAGCAAATCACAATGTAATTTGTGGCAGAACATATTGGCGGATGGAGGAATCTCTCGGGTTCACTGACCATCTCTTTGTTGCAGTCGATGATGATGGGGGAACGAATGACAAGAACGAAACCCCGACATCCGTCACATGGAGGTCAAGTAAGTCAAACTTGTTTTATATTCATCGGTAGGTAGTCTTCCATTGGTCATTCGTCAATTGCATGCAACAAATGAGGTCACAAGTGCAATACTCTAGGCAACAACAGTCTTCAACTGGTGCAATACTTCACACAATCACATTCTTAGCCATCTCAATAGTAGTCCAATTCTTCAGTCTTGTCTTAAAAAAGAAAAGGCGTAGTTTTGATCTCTAGGTAAACGCAAATGGAAATGGAATTTCAGTTCCATGCATTGTATTCTTAGTTCAATGCTTTAATGGAAGCTCCATGTAGTAACAAGTTGATAACTCCATATAGTATCAACACACCACCAACAACAATGAAATGCAACCTCAACGCATAGACATTCAACGTTCCAATGCAACGAATGCAGTAGTGTGGAGAGATCATTCACATAAAATGTAGCATCACATATTCATTAAACGCACCATCGCAAACACCCACAATTCGACCATAGCACCTACGGATGAGGAGTCAATAACACCAGCCAATATCATTGGGTGTGGAAGAGTCAAGTTGAAACTCAAGGATGGAAGGATCAAAACTCTCCTTGGAGTATTACACATTCCGAATCTAGCGAGAAACTTGATATCTAGGTAAACGCAAATGGTGCAATACTTCACACAGTCACATTCTTAGCCATCTCAATAGTAGTCCAATTGTTCAGTCTTGCCTTCAAAAAGAAAAAGGTGGAGTTTTGATCTCTAGTTGTGCAAATGGAAATGGAATTTCAGTTCCATGCATTGTATTCTCAGTTCAATGCTTTAATGGAAGCTCCGTGTAGTAACAAGTTGATAACTCCATATAGTATCAACACACCACCAACAACAATGAAATGCAACCTCAATGCATAGACATTCAACGTTCCAATGCAACGAATGCATAGTGTGGAGAGATCATTCACATAAAACGTACCATTACAGGTTCATTAAACGCACCATGGCAAACACCACAATTCGACCATAGCACCTACGGATGAAGAGTCAATAGTACCAGTCAATATCATTGGCATGGAAGAGTCAAGTTGAAACTCAAGGATGGAAGGATCAAAACTCTCCTTGGAGTATTACACATTCCGAATCTAGCGAGAAACTTGATATCTGTCGGAAAGATGGATGTTGTAGGTGTACAGATTGTGTGTAGAAATGGAAAATGCAAAATGGTTCAAGGATCAATGGTATTAATGAGAGGGGTTTGGTTTGGAGCTCTATACAAACAATTGGCAAGAACCATCATCGATGAATGTAACAGTTCTATTGTGCCTGAGGTAAGAGATAAAGAAGCCAAAACCTTGACTGCATCAAGAGGAAAGACAATGCTATGGCATCAAAGATTGGGGTACATCGGAGAAAAGAACCTTCGAGCATTACAAGGTAAATGTATGTTTGAAGGTATGTCTAATTGCACATTCGATTTTGATTTATGTGAACATTGCAATATCACTTTGTAAGAGACATGGTTGAAAGCAAGAAGGTGTTACTGGAGAAAGTTGACACTTTGAAGAATGTTGCAGATTCATTGACAAAATTTGTGAGCACTAAGAAGTTCTCTCGGTGTAAAGAAGCAATGGGGATTCGTGCCCTGGATTGCTGATCCAATAAAATATTGTACCCCCATGTATGCAAAGAAAACGACAAGTGGGAGAATGTTGGTATGTGTTATATTCTTTGCATGTGTGTGGGGGGGGAGTGTGTCTTTGACCACACATTTGACTATCCCCTCACCTATTTTTCGGTTATTTTCAGCCTATTTTTGGGTTTTTTTCTAAAAATATGTAATTAATCTCGGTTAAGGGGATTGGGGTCTATTTCTAATCCAGGTTAACGGATTAAGGTTTTGGATGTTGCAGAATACCTATATTTGTGTTGTGAGTGGTTAATAATCAATATGAGAAAATAAGAGGGGCAGCTCTAAGTTTTGCTAGTTTTCTCAGTTAAGGGTTTCCAGGGTAAATCTCTATGTATTATGTGTGAATGTTGTGATGTAATCTCTATTTTACTTAAAAGAATCTGTATGATTTGCTTCTCTGCATAGGTTTAAAACTTAGAAAAACAAGGATTGAATGATATCAATTGTGCTTATGCTTGGAAGGTTAATCACTTGTTTTGATAGTCTATTCAATTTTATTAGATTTTGAAATAATTTCCAGTGCTACTAGGGATTGTTTTGTAGAATCAAGATAGTGACACACTTAAAGCTTGATTGGTCTAGCAAGTCTATCTAGATCTTTTATTTTCATAAAAATCATAAGTCTTTGTGCGATGTACTATTTTGCCTCAAGCTTTTATGTGTAATCGCAGGGGTTTGTAAGGAAAGATTACAACTATAATTTGGAATGAGATTAATAAAGCTATCTGTTGATTTTATCTTACTTTGGTTCTTATTTTTAAATATGATATTTAGTCTCTTTTATTTTTTATGTTTTTACTTGTCTCTTTGATCGACATCGCAGTTGGAATTGTTGTCAAATGCTAACATCAACTGTGACAAGTCATCGATGTCGATACAACTTTGACAAGTTTTAACTCGACATGACTTCGACAAACTCAACAACTCCGACAGGTTCCCATTTCGACACAACTCCGACGAGTCTCGACTTCGACATACTGCAACACACTCCGCACCTTCAACATGTTCAACAACCTCACAGTTTCGCGACATTGACATGCAACGTCGACATGCGACCAGCGACTGTCGAACTTCGACAGACTGTCTCTCTGTCTTCTAGTCGACTATAACAGTTGAACTGCTGAACCGTTCTAACTTCTTCTTTGTAACTGAACGTAACGGGCAGGCACCCAAGTGTCTCAGAATTCTATATAAGCATGTAAAGTATTGTAACATACATCTTATCATCAATCTATCTGTTTGCAATTAATGGAGAAGAACAGTTCGCATTCATGCATATTGTCTGTGCGTATTTGTGTTTATCTGTGTAGTGTAATGCTGCTTTTGATCATTCTGCTTCTTATTGCTTCCGCCATAACAGAGCCGACTCATTCAGTCGAACTGTTGTCCCCCTCGTGATTCCTGGACACGACCTGGATCATTGGTATCAGAGCAAGACTCAATCAGAGCATTCAATTTTCGTGCTTAAGTTCTGCATATACACTTCTCTCGAAGTTACCTGACTTATGTCGGTTCAAACTCGCTTGCAATCTCAGCAATCCAAGCAGGCACTACCTCTAGAAATGACAGAAGAAACATATGATAGACATGCAGCCGATGAGATGGCACAACTTGTTGAACAAGCTCTGGCTCGACAATGGACTGAAATGTTCGCCCAATTCAACGAAATTCTCATGCGATTTGCTTCGACATCCAGAGGATTTTCGACGAGAACTTACTCCGATAAAATTAGCCCCTTCAAAGTGCAAATGAATCTGGACATACCAAATCTTGAAGGTAAGATTGATTCGGAATCCGTCGACAATTGGGTACAACAATTGGAATCCTATTACTCTGTTAATCAACCCTTAGAAGTCGACAAGATCACCATTGCATTCTTAAAGATGTCAACATCTGTGCATTGCTAGTGGGAGAACCTCTCGACAAAGATGGAGAAAAGCGAACACCCCATCGACACATGGGATAAATTCGTCGAGCACATCCGAAAAGAATTTTACCCGCCCAAATACCTCGAGCAACAGTATAAGAAGTGGCAACAGCTAAGGCAATGAAAAGACCAATCAGTACAGAGTTACACTGACGAGTTCTATCAACTCATGGCTAGACTTGGCGTCCAAGAAGAAGAGAAATTGCTTGTTCTGAAGTACATCAGCGGATTGTCCCAGTATATTCAGCAAGAGATGGAATTTCTGACTGTCAATATGCTTGCAGATGCATTCCACTATGCCAACAAACTGGAAACCAAGCAAAAAGGGAAATCACGTTTCACGACAAAGCCAACATCAGGACGACCAACCGACTTCGACAAGTCAAAATCTTCTCAACCGACACTGCCAAAGCCAGATCACGAAAAAAATCCTTTTCACAAGATGGAACATAGCAAACAACCGCCTACCGAAAAATGGTGCGATTACCACCACTCATCTTGGCATGATACGTCTGAATGCAAAGCTCAAAAGACATTTTTGGCAAAAGTGTCGACCTTTGACGCGTTCGACAAGACGGTGGAAGAATCTGATCCAGATGCAACGACCCTTTTGACATCGACACTCTAGCAGCCTCGACTATCGTTGACGAGGAGGAACGAGAATGCCTGTTCCATACACAAATATGGGTCTAGAGCAACCCATTGCATCTAATTGTGGACAACGGTAGCTAGAAGAACTTCGTTTATGAAAATCTCGTAAAGAAACTAGGTTTTCTTACCACTTCGCATCCTCGGCCTTACAACATCGGTTGGATGAAGGATGGCCAAGAACTACGGATCACTCGACAATTCAAGCTTGCCAAGCTTGCCTACTTCATAAAACCTTTTGAAGATGAAGTACTCTGCGATGTGGCACCACTCTCCGTAGCCGACGCCCTGTTTGGGAAACCTTACCTCTGGGATAGACATAGAAGTTATCAGTCACGACCTCAGAAGGTGATCGTCGGAATCCAAAATCGATGGTTCAGCATACCAGAGCGTCAACCTACACCAACGGTTGCACTGATATCTTCCAAACAAACAAAGAAGCTCATCAATCATGCTCAGAAGTTCGCATTAATCATGATCAAGCTACAACATTCTAGGAAGACTGCAGCAATGAGTCGAGTCACTGACCAATGCAGCTCCCGACAAAAGCAGCAAGTCGATCATATTCTCGATGAGTACCAGAACCTCTTTGAAGATCCCGACGGAGTACCTCAACATTGTCAGGTAAAACACTCTATTGAACTTGTTTCTGGTTCTTCTTTGCCTAATGCATCTGTTTACAGAAGATCCATTCTCGAAAATGAAGAGATTCACAGACAAATCCAAGAATTAATCGACAAAGGTCATATCCAACCCAACTCCTCTCCTTGTGGAAGTCCAGTCGTCCTAGTTCCGAAGGAAGACGAGACTTGGCGCATGTGCATCGACTACAGAGCTCTCAACAAAATTTCGGTAAAGAATGGCTACCCTTTGCCGCGGATAGACAAGCTCATCGACTGTCTGAAAGGTGCTAAATTCTTTACTAAGCTTGACCTCAAGTCGAGATACCATTAGATTCCAATCGAGCCCTCAGATGTGTGGAAAACTACTTTCAAGACCAAGGAAGGATTGTTTGAATGGTTAGTCATGCCTTTTGGCTTAACCAATGCACCTGCGACCTTCATGCGACATATGGATAACCTTCTTCGACCTTTTATTGGCAAATGGGTCATTGTCTATCTCGACGATATATTGATTTTCAGTCGATCATGAGAAGAACATGTCGGACATCTTCGACAAGTCCTTGACACTCTCCAACAACATTGTCTCTCTCTAAACATGGACAAGTGCTCTTTTGCGATGACCAACATCAAATATTTGGGGTATGTAATTGACTCTGCAGGCATTCACGTCGATCAAGACAAGGTACATATCCTCAAAGATTGGCCCATTCCTAGAAGCATTCAAGAACTAAAGAGTTTTCTTGGTTTGGCGAATTTCTATCGACGATTCATACTCGGCTTCAGTCACATAGCCTGACCCTTGAATCGGTTGACGAAGGGAAGTGGGAAAACTGTCTTCCAATGGACAACAACACATCAAGCAGCTTTTGAATAGCTCCAGCACAAGCTCTGCACTGCACCAGTACTTGTGTTACTTGATTTGCATCATTCCTTTGAGATTGAGACAGACACATTGGACTATGCCTTGGGCGCAGTGATCACTCTGTTTGGTCACCCAGTCGCTTTTCATTCTGAGACTTTTAACGACACAGTTAGAAGATACTCGACATATGAAAAAGAACTGTACGCCATTGTGCAAGCTCTCAAGCAATGGAGGCATTACATCCTTGGCAAGGAAATGATCATTCTCACTGATCACAAGCCTATACAGTTCGCTTCGACACAATCAAAGTTGCAGAAAAACCGACAACTCAAGTGGATTAATTACCTACAACAATTCCAATTGGTGATTAAGTATTGGAAAGGTAAAGCTAACGTCGTCGCCGATTTTCTCAGTCGACCACCCATTACTCTCCTTTTGAGAGTGATGAGTATGCAGGGATACGGCACAAACACTTGGCCACAGTTGTATGAGGACGACAATGACTTCTCAGCAGTATACCGACAGTTACAGACTAACAAGTCGTCGACCTCCGACTACTTCCTGAAAGACACCTTGCTATACAAGCTTGGACAACTTTGTGTATCGACCGGTGAGCATCGACATCAACTCATTTGGGACACGCACTACAACAAGACTGCAGTGCACTTTGGAGTAGCAAAGACACTTGCTATTCTGCAGAAGTATTTCTTTTGGCCTACACTTAAATCCAACGGCAACAAGTACATTTGATCATGCGTGGTTTGTGCCATTTCTAAATTGCCTAATCGACGATAGAGATTGTACACACCTCTGCCAGTTCCTAGTCGACCATGGGAATTTGTTTCTATGGAATACTTGACGGGTTATCCTACTACTAGACATCAACATGACACAATATTAGTAGTATTCGACCGATTTTCCAAGATGGCCATTCTCATACCATGTAAGAAGACCACGACAGCGCAGCAGACCGCTCAACTCTTCTTTACACATGTTTGGAAACACTTTGGTTTACCAACGACCATAATTTTCGACCGACATACCAGATTAGTCAGCATCTTTTGGAAGACCCTCTGGAAACTGCTAGACACACGACTCTCATTGTCGACATATTTCCATCCTCAGACCGACAGACAGACGAAAGTTGTGAATTGCTTGGTAGTAAAACTGCTTCGCATGTACAACCACAAGCATCGACGCACATGGGATGAAAGTATTCCATACATCCAACACAGCTACAATCGAGCTCAGCACAACTCTATAGGCAAGAGTCCATTTGAGATCTGTTACGGATTTCAACCCTTGGCGCCTATCGACTTGATCAGCTCCTCGACACAGCAGAGTGACATCGACTATAGCCAGTAAAGCAGTCAAGTTCAGAGATCAGATACGCGACATCTAGAAGCAAGCACAAGAAATGTTGCAAAGAGCAAGCGGGAAAGCTAAGGCCCGACACGACAAGCATCATATTCCTCATTCATTCCAAATTGGGGATAAGATCTGGTTACATCTCAAGAAGGAGCGTTTCACAGGTCCATTCAAGAATTTGAAACCTTTGCGATATGGTCCGTACAGAATTCTTCGACAGATTGGAGAAAACGTTTTCCAGCTCGACATTCTTGCATGCCTAGGTCTGCATCCAGTATTTAATGTGGATCTACTTCCACCATACCATGCACCACTGTTGGAACAGAACGATTTACCGACAACAGAACCTGAAGACATCCATCCAGATGTTCAGGATCCTCTTCCTTGTGACACCATCGTGGGATGATGAGTACGCCTCACAAGGACGAACACAATTCCCTTGTTTAAGGTTTCCAAAGCTGGCCAGCTCCCATCTCAAGGAAAGTGGTACTCTGTTACTGAAATAACCGACAAGTTTCCTCACCTTTGCGAGCAAACAATGGGGACCATTGTTTCTTCAGGAAGGAGGTCTGATCCACATCGCAGTTGGCATTGTTGTCGAATTCTAACATCAATTGCGACAAGTCATCGATGTCGATACAACTTCGACAAGTTTCGACTCGACATGACTTCGACAAAATCAACAACTCCGACAGGTTCCGATTTCGACACAACTCCGACAAGTCTCGAATTCGACATACTGCGACACACTCCGCACCTTAGACATGTTCAACAACCTCACAGTTTTGCGACATCGACATGCAACTAGCGACTGTCGAACTTCGACAGACTGTCTCTCTGTCTTCTAGTCGACTGTAATGGTTGAACTGTTGAACCATTCTAACTTCTTCTTTGTAACTGAATGTAACGGGCAGGCACCCGAGCGTCTCAGAATTCTATATAAGCATGTAAAGTATTGTAACATACATCTTATCATCAATCTATCTATTTGCAAGTAATAGAGAAGAACAATTCGCATTCCTGCATATTGTTTGTGCGTATTTGTGTTTATTTGTGTAGTGTAATCCTGCTTTTGCTCATTCTGCTTTTTATTGTTTCCGCCATAACATATCTAACTCATTCAGTCACACTGTTGTCCCCCTCGTGCTTCTTGGACACGACCTGGATCACTCTTGTATAAAATCAGTTCTTAACATTTTCACGGTTTTTTTTTCTTCTTCAAATTTAATATATTTTCAAAAAAAAAAATATAGCATTAGACACAAGTATTTGTTGTTTGTGGACTAATTGATATTTCCAGTTGGGCTATAAAAGGAGGGTAACAATCCCGCCTATCTTTCCTTAACCTAGCAAGATTCGAAAATGTTGGTATATAAGGATTTCCATTCATCTTCATCGACACCAGGCTCAACGAGAATACTTGAGAATTTTTTGAATCATCACAAGATTCACTACAACACAAAGTGGGCCCAAGACACAACGAAAACATGGAGGCACTTGTGGTGAAGAGAATACAAAGGTGGAGATCAATATTTCATCAAGTCAAGTTCAGTAATCATTAGCATGCATAATCAAAATGAAATTATGATAGATAATGGAAATGACAAATTATGAAACCGAATAAGGGGGAATAATTGTTGCAAGACCAAGGGTCATCTTGGTCTGTGGTACATAAATAAATAAATAAATCCTTCACCTAAGTCAACCTATGACTGATACTACTATCTATACTCATCAAAACAATCATATGCATGATCATGTAGAAGCAGAAGAATACAACATCTAGTAGCATATCATCATCATAGTAGATCTTTTGGCACCGCATAGCATCATGAAATGGAATCATCGCAACACTTATATCATATGTAACCATAGGAGTTTGGAATGTTGAAGTTGGCTAAGAGCAAAAATAAATTCTAGTATGCCCATACAATATATGACATGACATTTGGCTCCATGGGTAACAAGCACCCTAAGAGAGAGAGTGCTCGAGAACCTCAGAATCTCTTGTATAGCAAGAACCATCAACATATACCTGCAAAACAAAAATATACCTCCCCCACAAACCATTATTAGTGATTTTGTTTTAAAGCATAACATCAACAACATGAAAGGAAATGTGCAAAAATGTTTAAATTAAACTACATGTCATAAGCAAAAGCTCAAAATTCAAGTTTAACAAAACATTCTAATGTTCAACAATGAACTTATTCATCCTACCTATTCGTAGGCTAACAAGTTAAAGAAAAATCTAGGTAAAATAAAAAAATCCAAAGTAACCACTTAACAAATTGGTCAATCCCTCTTCCTTTGTTCTTGAGAATAGAACAAGCCAAGAATTCATCAATAATTAAGTAAATGAAAGATGGGATTGTCATCATTCCTTGCTTGAAATTTGAAGAGGATTTGTGATATTGAAAAATGAATTCATGCAAATGTTAATATTCACCTTTGCAAGCTTCTTCCATCCAAAGTTCAACGGGAATAACAAATCGATAAACATCAGTCACCAAGTCATGATGTATGAAAGATAGTGAAAAATGGTCATGTGACATGTCACAAGACACTACTTGGCACTTGGTATTTGCTCCATTGAAAAGTTTGATTATAGAAGCATGATTTAGAGTGATGATAGATTCCAAAGATGGGGATAGGAGGGAGGAGTGAAAAGATGTATTTTGTCCCAAATTTCTCATAATGATTTACTTTGAATTCTCATGAGATGAAAATATTTGAGAATGGAAATTATTGATTTCACATATATGCCCCAAGTTAAGAGAGAGGTCAGTATAAGCCTTTGGATGATGGGGCTTAGGTTGATTGTTTTCATTTACCTCCACATCCAAAGTTGACTCATTGTTAGAATACCTTAAAATTTTCCAAAAGGAAAAACACCTATTCAAATTTACTCCTTTATCATCCTCATCATGTTGATTTTCAATCATACAACCCTCATGTTCCTTCTCTTCTAAGGATACCTCAATGGTTTTAACAAATTCTTCAAACATTTTCAACTATGGATGTTCCTCCCAAGGGGTTCTCATCATCTAAGAGTTGATCACAAATCTCTTCAAGAAATTCCTCATCTTGGTCTCCCTACTCTTCATCCTAATTTCTAGGCCAAGAGTCAAATCATAGTTAGGATTATCTAAACATTGGTCCAAATTTAAGAAATGTTTGAAGGAAATCAATCTTTGTCCTTCTAAGGATGCCTCAGTAGTTTCCAAAATGGATTCTTCAACAATGGACGTCTCTTCCAAAGATTCTTCTGAAAATTGATTATGGGTTTCTTCTTCATAGAATTCTTCGTGTTCAAGATCTAGAAAAACTTCATGTAATTCATCAATACACTCATTTTACCCCAGGATTCCACACTTCTCCCTAGAAAAATCAAGAAATATAGCAATGATTCTTGCCGAGCTTTGACCTCACCAAGGAAAACTTCAGAAGGGTTGAGTTCATATTGTTGCATTGAATTTCCATTGTGCTTCTCTTCATTTTAAAAATATGAACCCAAAGGGATGCATCACCTAAATCATCCCATTGATCTTACATATCCATCCAAAAATATTGAAAAAACATGAGAAAGGCACAAAATGGGGATATGCTCTTCGGAGAGAAACTATAATACCATTCCCTCTTCCTAATTGAGAGGGAAAACAACTTCATGAGTTCCTCTTCATGAATCAAATTGTGTTGACAATGAAATCAAGTTGTTAACAAAGAATGAAGGTTCAAAACCATGATGCATGTTACCTAAAAAACTAGCACTCTTCCATGATCAAAGATATGTGGAGCCAAATGCAATGTGTGGACCCCAATGTGATATGTGGACCTAGTACTATGATTGGAAACTCTTCAAGGTAGTACACCCATTTTCACCTCGATGTAACCTCCTTCCTCTTTAGACCCTTCTCCTTAGGCCACGGTAGGCTCCCCAAATGAGGTAAGGATAGTCTTGTAATAACACGACAAAAGACAATTCTATCCCTACAAAACCTTCCTATTGTTAGTAGACCAATGCCTAATGGAGTCAATAAAATAAGTCTACAATAAAATTTTAAGTTTGGAAGGCTAGGATCACTTCTGAATATGTAACTCATTGTTATTTTCTGCATTAAAAACCAACAATAGAAAAGTGCAGATATCTCCCAAACTGACTGTCAAAAACGTGCAAACTTTACCTCTTGATGACTAGCAATGAGGGGCGTGCCTATTCCTCCTAGGGAACACTTGTTTTGATGGATGAAATACCTAATTTAGCAATGGTTTACCCTAAATGTCTACAACTTACCGCAGTCAAAGCAAATCAGAAAATTCCTTGGCCTCAAATCCCCTCAAGGTCCTCCGAGATGACCTTGGATTTGACGCAAAATTCTCTTCTTCTTCTTCTTTTTTTTCGGATTTTTATGATGTCTTGTATGTATCTGAAATATACTACTGCAATTAACTTCATAAAATAACAATTAAGATAATCTATAACACAAAAGATAAATATTTTTGGATTTTTGCGAAAGTATGAATTTTTATGGTTTTTCACAATATATGATTTTTTTGTATTTTTTGCATAATATAATACAAAAATTTGATAAAAATATTTCAAGAGAAGATGAGGGAAATAAAGACTTAAGTATTTTCCCTTCGAGGCCACTAAGGAATCACGGTTAGCATTCCTTTCAAGGATTGACAATCCTATTTTGATGAATTAGGGAAAAACTAAGAAACCCTAACTTGTGTTTGTCTTGATCTAATTAGGGAAAAAAGAGGTGTCAAAGGCCTAACAAGAGAGACCCTCTAGAGAGGAATGTCTCACTTACAGACATAGCGTTTTTGCGAAAAAAACCCTAATTTACTCTTACGTTGGATGTCTCTGATAGTGCAAGAGAAAGAGAACTAGAGATATTACCACAAAAGAAGAAAAATGAGAAAAGAGTAACCTCCTAAGAATCCATTAAACGAGCCTTGCAAGATTAAATATCAACCTCAAACACCAAGAAAATGCCACATTGAAGCTTCAAGAGTGCCAAAAAGAGAGTACGCACCACTATCCCAAGTAGACAAGAAGAAATAAGAAAATAACTTTATTTTATCCCATGATCTTGATTTACAAATGAGGAGGAGTTGCCTTATTTATATGTAACTTAGGCAAACTTAACCTCCTTTACAACCCGACCAACATAAAATGTCTAAAATAACTTAAAATGAAATTTCAATGATTTTTTTAGGGTTTGTCATCCACAAGTTGAGGACAAAACCTCACACAACATAAAATAATGATAAAGTGCGATGAATTGTTACAACTTGGATGAAATTTTGAGCATGGGATTAGGGTGGCATGCCCCATTTAACCCCAACATTGTACTTTTTCCCTCAACACTCTCCTCCTTTACGTGGTATGGCTTCTCTAAAGGATGACATCATCATCAATTTGGCTTACTTGAGCCAAGAGGAGGGTCAGTACATAATAAAAGTAGGTCCAAATGGGCATAATGAGATGTGCTAAAATGAGTATGACAACCCTTACACACGCAATCACCTTCTATAAAGCATAAACATGAGTAGCTAGGAACCCCTAAGCCATGTGTCCATATGGAGTCATCCCAAGAAGCATTGGACACCAACCCAAGGGACAAATGGACCAACATGAACAAGGAATTCTACCCATCAAGGGGTAGTCAGCAATGCCATTAAGCCAACACTTCCTAGAACAAAAACCAAGAGGACCGGCCATGACTAGACCAAGGGCCTTGAGCCCCGCTACATAAATCAAGCCCAAACTTGGCCTTTATATAGAAAAAATGACCCCTCTATGGCAATCTAGTATGGCACACTGCAGAGTATCTGGAGGGTAACAATGCCCATAGAATCTAGGAGCATGCATTTTCCATAAGCCATAATGGAATTCATGAGGATATTTTGGAATATATGTAAAATCTAAAGGGCCAAGAATTTCCTCCCATTTTTGGCAAGAGGGAACTATTGTTAATAACCAAACCAAATCAATGGATTTATCAGTGGATTCACCAATGGAGTCACTATGTGGAGTCGCTAGGTGAAGATATGGACTACTTCACCAAAAATATTTGTCATTAAAACACCAAGGAATTCCTAGCTCCTCAGTAACGATGTTATTATCAGTTAGAGTGGCACTTCTCCGTCCGTGACCACACGGCATTGTCGGTCACACAAAAGGACATTATGGATGGAAGAGCCTCATTGACCATAGATGATTTGGACCCAAATCTTACAATACTTTCCTCAGCATAAATATTTTTTGTGAAGTATTTTGAGTTATAACCGCGACTTTCATATTGGTCAACTCGCCGGTCACCCGTCGGAGTTTATACTGACAACCCGTGGGTATTTCCTAAAAGTTGCACCCGCTAGTTGCTTGACACTAAAAATACGAGTCACTCGCCTGTTGTCAAGAGATACACCTGCAGGTTTCTCCAAATCACGAAAAAAATATATATGAAAAGATTGATTAGGGATTAGTTATGGCAATTATCCTAACTACCATAACCTCCCCAACCATTTACCTTTTGAGCCTATCCTCTCACCCTTGCTATAAATACAAGGATATGTCCTTGAGAAATGGGAGAACCATTTTGATAAGGAAATGCTGGAGAAATATCCATTGAAGGGAGAGGAGCAAGGATCCCAGGTTCAAGTTTCGACAGTGCAGGTATAGCTGGTTGCCATTAATGCAAGTAATACAAGAGATTTTCCTTCATATAAGATTTGTCTACTTTATGAATCTAGTTCATTGAATCTTTCATATTTGCTTATATATGAGTTTCATGCTAAGTTGTTCATCTTTGTTTAGACAAAATATTTGAGAAGGGTATCTTGTTTATTGCAGGTTTCTCATTTGGAACAATGGATTAGAGGAATAAAGCTTAAATATTAGATCAGACTTCAGTTGTTTAGGTATGTGTTTTAGCTTTAAACCCTAGTTCTTTCTTGATTAAAGAAGTATTGTATGTTGTACTTGTTTGTCATTTAGACTCTGTACCTTAATAACCGTATGTTGATGATCTCTGAACTTCCCAATCATAGGTATATTTACCGAACAACAGGCGCCAAAAATGTTGTTGCACAACCTAGCATCCAAATGATTGCAACGTAAATTAATTGTTAACCCGACGAAACTATGGGATTTCCTACCCAACGTGTCACTACTGGAAGGAAACCCTGAGACTTTTACTTGATACTAACAAATAATTACTAGCTTTCACAAGTACTAGTCTAGTTGAGAGTGTGTCTAGGATTAAAAGGATGAAAATAGGACACACTTCAAAGTGAAAAATAAGCCAAAGGTTTGTCAGAATTCAGGAGTGAAATAAAAATCCCCTAGCTTGACGAAGTTCAAGATAAATTTTGGAAAAGTTAATGTATGAGTGTGAAGATACCAATAACATTCAAATATTTTGGTTAGTGTAAGTATATGAAATTAGGGATAAGAATTACCCCACAGACTTTGGCTTAGGATAAAAAGGAGTGTTGTGCCATTGTAGCTCTTCTATCTACGTGTGGAGTCCAACAATAATAATCGACCCAATCTCTCAGAGCACTAACCAACGAGGATCAACCATACTCTTGGCCATATTACATGACTACCCAAGTAGGTGAAGAGTAATCTTCTCTAATGGCGTGTTCAATCCACTACAATGACACGACGATCGATAGGTTGTTTTCAGGTATCCTAAGGAGGTCTTAGATATAATCAAGGTACGTGGAGTCCAATTATGTGTTCAAATAATGTCTAATGCTATACTACTCGCATGAGATTCTAAAAGGAGTTATAGCAGTGGCTAACAATGCCCCCTAGTATGACTAGGACACAACCTGCAATTAAGAACCTATTGTATTCAATCAATAATTGTTCCTTAGTCATAGATTTACAAGCCTAAAGACAAATCCTTGTTATCTATAGATGCTAAGACATGTCTTCTACCCCAAACCCTCAACAATTCAAAATGATGTCTCGTATGCCATATATCAAATGTCAATAACAACCATGTCATGAAAATAACACATCAACATCTAATAATTTGCTTGAACAAAGAGTAAAGAAATTCACTAAGTCCAATATCAACCATAAAATGCGTTCACAAATTTATCTTAGGCGAAATATGAACATGAGACATCCAATGGAAATTATTTGTCCAAGTATGAAATAGTGTCAATAAATGTGGCCAATACGTTTTATGTGTATGTGTATTAGCAATAGTGAGCATATAGTTTCAGATCTAATCAAAAGTAAAGATATGAATCTTGCTTGATGAGAGTTACTAGGTATAAGAACTATTCAAATCTAGTAATCAAGAGCATTAACACATGCAAAAGTGTGACTATATGAAACCTGATCCTAAAAATAGTAAACATGCAAAGAGTAGCCCACTAAAGAGTAATGTGAATTAATCTAGTTCAGCCTAAGGTTTGCACAATGCTAAGATCTATCAGACTGGTTATATTGATGTTTATTAGACGTAGAAATAAAGTATAAACAACAATTGCAAAAGAAGTTATTTGAATGCTAGAAAGATGGTTTACATCTAGCTAATAAGTTGAAAGGAAGTGAGGTAAATCACAGTTTCTTCAAAACTACCAGCTACAAAATGTTACATCATTCAAATAAGAGAAAGACTTGCTATAATAAGAATGCACCTACAAGGAATGTTAGCATAAATAACAAGTTGTAAGCATTCACCATATATATGTGAAATTCTAATTCACAACAGATCTAAGAGCCGAGGATACCTCACAAAGAAAGAATGAGCAGAAAAGTTGAATAAGAGTGAAAATTGCGGTAAAAAGGAGCAAAAGAATAATTATGCAACAAAACTTAGATAGGAGTAGAATAATGTCACATGATCCAATAATCAATATAATGAACAATGATGTTACAATGGAGAGAATTCGAACCACACAGGAGAATTTGAACCTCAGTTGGTCTAGCATAGGGATTATCACCACTGTAGTGCTCTAGAAGACTCAAACTGAACTAAACCTAAACTCATTTAATTGAAGTCACAATCAGTTAACTACTAAGGAGGGCACAATAGTGAGTTTTTTCATGCATGTCAATTAGAAATGGGCGCATGAGGCCAAAATCAGTGGCATCCAAAGTTGTAACCCCCACAAGAGTAAGCTAACTCAGGTGGACTGCACTGGAAGACTCAGTAGGTTCCTGTAAAATAGGGAAATAACTGAAGTGGTCCTAAAATTATGCATGCAGGCCTCAGAAGGTGGTAGATGGATCCTGGATGACATCTGCACACCACTAGGGGGAAAATGACATCATCAACAACTAGGAAAAATAAATAATGCTAGGTAGGACAAGGATGGAGTATTGAAATATCCTAACACCCCCCCTTAATCCATACTTTTGCATCATGGGCCCTAGTTACTAAGACCAAAGGTCACCCATACAATCAAATAAATGATAAAAAATGAATTGTCCATATACCAAGGAAATGGGGAAAAACCTCATGGGAAAAATACCCCCCCTAAAAAAGAACAGAAATAGGGAACTCAAATAACCTTCATACTAAGCAGAGAAGGAAAAAAATTTCCTCAGTGAAATCCTTTGCAAAAATATTGGCAAGATGCTCCTTTGTAGGATAGAAATGCATGTGCTAGATCTGGATTTGGATCTGGATCTGCTCCTCTGATGTACCTCCCATGGTGTAGAAGTTGTATTTTCCAAAACAAGTCTTTCATGAACCCTTCCTGCTACTGGAGTGAATGGATCATTGTGGTCCAAATCATGAACCTTTAAGTACCCTTTGTCAGACAACTGAGATTGTTTCTTGGTTGTAGATCCCCCATGGAAAGTCTCTCTAAGATATTGTGGATCAAACCCCACCATCATGTAGCACCTCTCTGAGATAAGTGGATCAGCATGACATAGTGCAAGCTTTGCATGATACTGAGATCCGGTGGTTCTATGGTCAGATGGATCCCCAATTGTGTTCCTAGCAGCTACAAGGACTTTGTGAGCCCATATTGGCCTTGGCCATGGATTGGGAGCATGTGTTGGATTTGAATTTGAATCTCCTTGAACTTTATTCTCAACATCAAGATCTTGATCCTCATCTTCATTAGAATAGATATCACTCTGATCTTCATCATATCCCAATGGGGTAGGTAGGGAGTATGGAAAAAAATGGGAGAATTCATATGCCTTGGAGGCATGGTTTGCAAACCATTTCGCTATAATCTTCCTAGTAGAGATCTCTACAATCTCAACTGTGTCAGGACCAAAGACCACTTTTTTCGGTGAGCCTGTGTGAGCCATATGATATACAGACAACAAATTTGCTGAAAAAGAAGGCACAGATAGAACATTTTGAACTTCCCATGATCCATATGTATTATGCCCTTCCCTTCAGTAGAATTGGACCATCTTTTAGATCTAGAGAAGAAAATGATTCTATGGAGGAAACCATGTGGTTGGAGGCTCCTGAATCTATGAGGAGGGCTTGTGATTTTGAAAATATAGCCTTCAATGCATGGCATCTCTCATGACCATCAGACTCACTTCCAGAATTAGTCTCTCTTGCACCTTTTGGGAGGGAAATGTTGTGTTGTTCAAGAAGCTTGGTCATCTGATCTATCTTCTTTTGCATGGAAGATCTCTCTGGGTGGTTTATTTTCTTGCAATAGGAACACTTGGGTTTCTCAAATCCATTTTGTTTGTCCTTCTTAGAGATGGCGGCTCCTTCTGATGGAATTGACTTGGCATTCAACTTGGGTTTAGATGGCCTCTTATCCTTGCCCTTGTGCTTCCCTTTCCCATTTTCACTTTTTGCTTCTCCAACCATAATAGCTTGATCTTTGGAGGCCTTCAAGGCTCCCAACTGAAAAAATTATCTTGTTCTTGGATGAGAGATTCAGTGAAAATATCTAAGGAGGGAATCTTCCAACCAAGGATTGACATTTTCCCAAAATGGAAGGTAGAGACAAATATGGAGAACTCAGGACCTAGCTTGCTTAGAATGGATAGCACCAACTGCTCATCCTTCTTGTGAATGCCACACTGCTGCATTTCATAACCAGAGATTTGAATTTTGAAAATAACTATTGAATGGTCACAAAACTGCTCAGTTGTAGAGAAATCAACTCATTTTCTAGAATATGGCCTCTTAGCTCATCTTGTTTGTTGAAGAGGGTCTCTTAATTCAACCATAATTCTCTTGGATTATTCAATCCATCGAGGTGGAAGAGTAGATATCTGGAAATATGAATACACATGAAACCAAATGCTTCATCCAAACTATTTAGATACTTGGTTTTCTCCACAACTGATTGTGGTTCGGGATCCTTCCCCATTGTCACCATGTATAGTGATTTGTTGCGCAATACCATCTGCATATCATCCCTCTAATCAAGGTAATTGAAGGGTTTCAAGATCCTGGGAAAGAGAGGAGAGTTCAAATTGTCCATTACAACTGCTGGAGCGAATACAAGGTGAAAACTACTGCTTCTGCAACAAAACTGTTGCAACACTCAAAAAATTTGAATAACCTGCAAAACAATCTCAATAATGGAGGTAGACTACTACTGAGCATTGATTTAGAACAATAGGCACTTTTTATTTGGATCCTTCACACCTTGATAGACCTCATTGGATTTCTCCAATGAATTCAATGTAATGGCACCAGGATTTGCTATGGAAATCTAGAGGCTTCTGGTGCACTACCGAAAAGAGTTGCTCAACCTATTCACTCAATGGCTCTGATACCATGTGAAATTCTAAGTCACAACATATCTAAGAGCTAAGGATACCTCACAAAGAAAGAATGAGCAGAAAAGTTGAATAAGAGTGAAAACTGCAGTAAAAAAGAGCAGAAGAATAATTATGCAGCAGAAATCAGATAGGAGCATAATAATGTCACATGATCCAATAATCAGTATAATGAACAATGATGTTACAATGGAGAGAATTTGAATCACACAGGAGAATTCAAACCTCAGTTGGTCTAGCATAGGGATTATCACCAGTGGAGTGCTCCGAAAGTCTCAAACTCAACTGAAATGAACCTGAATTCAGCTAATTGAAGTCACAATCTGTTAACTGACTAAGGAGTGTGCAATAGTGAGTTTGTCATGCATGTCAATCAAAAAAAGGTGCATGAGGCCAAAATTAGTGGCATCCGGATCTCCAACCCCCACAAGTTTCAGCTAACTCAGGTGGATTGCACTGGAACACTCAATAGGTTCCTATAAAATAGGGAACTGACTGAAGTGGTCCTAAAATGATACATGCAGGGCTCAAAAGGTGGTAGATGGATCTTGGATTACATCTGCACACCACTAGGGGGAAAATGACATCATCAACAACTAGGAAAATAAATAACTCTAGGTAGGACAAGGATGGAGTATTGAAATATCCTAATAATATATTGAACCAAAAGACAAGATACAACTTTGTGAGGTTAATTCGGATCTAAGATTATTCTTCTTGATTAAGTGTGTGTGTGATTATGTCCTTCACTTGGGTTTTATGAGCTAGATGATGAAGAAGAAAGGGGGTGCTAATACCCTCAAGGATAAAATCTATCTCTCAACAAAGTGAAATGGTGAAATGGGTAGCAGAGAGAGAGAGAGAGAGAGAGAGAGAGAGAGAGAGAGAGAGAGGAAAGAGGTATTGTCAGAGACCAAGTGCCTTAGGTGTTGGGCATGGAGATGATTCACCCTTCCTAGTTGGCTAATCTGAAGATAAGTCCCATGAATGGAAGATACCTTAGAGCAATCTACAACTTGATCTTGCATAGGAACCCTCTAGAAACCTTGCACTCCACCAAATTGCATGCTAAGTGGAATCTGTCAATGGATATCTATCAGACGATCCAAATCCTAAGTAAGCAACCAATAAACAAGTTAGAAGATTGATGCATAAGCTAAAGAGAACAAAATCATAAATGATGGCAATGCATGCATATTTTTTCACACTTATTTTTCTTCGGAGCATTATACATTCCAGAGTATTGAGGCCCATCTTTGCTGCTATTGGGCCTACTTTTGATGAGATGCTGTGATGATCATGTGATATATGATATTCTCCTACTACTATGCCAGGTTATGATGATATATTATGTGATTTTGTACTTTTATTATTGTTGTGGCATTCCATGTGTTTATTATTTGATTAATATAGTTAGTAGTACCACCCATACGTTGACAAGGGTAGTAGATTCTTGATTTACTTATGTACCATTGAACCATGATGCTTCTTGGTCTTTACTAGGACTTTCACCCCTTTCTTCAGGTCCACCTTCAACCACCTACACACCATCCATTTATGAATTCATACTTTGGTATGCATCCTTTCATTAAATATTGATAGATTGATTCTTGATCTTCCCTTTGTGACCCCTTCACCATGAAGAATTCCTTGTTATCTCTAGTGTCTCAGGCATGCTTGTGTTGCAATGATTGTTGTGACGGTTCAAGAGGCTTCCTTGTAAATCTCTGGGGTTAATTGGTTATCAAGTAGAAAGAGTTTCCATGGAGCAATGTTTCTACCTAGACCTGAAACATGAAAGGTTATTCCCCTACAATGCCTCAAAAAAGGGCATTTGAAGACAGCTCCCGGTCCAAGACTCCTTGTACTTGAAATTAAAAAAGAAAATGAATACCAAGTCAAGTTGCAAAAATCAAGCAATTCAAAGAAGAAAGAATCAAGTATTACTTTCCATGAGCCTCCAAAGAAAATAAATACCATGGTCTCTGGAAAGAAAGAAGTACAAGAATAAGAGTCCAAGAAATCAAAGAAGACAAGTCACAGAGGGAGCTAACAAAGTAAAAAGTAAAAGGGGGGAAGTCTGATTACCAAGTTAAGGGATTAGCACCTCATTACACAACACCCATTTGTGAGGCACTCTCCCTATTGTTTACCCTATTGGTGATGATCACATAGTTTTCCCCTTTCCTTCATCTTGAGTCAATCATGTTTCATTTGACCAAAACTTCACTTGTCTAGCTTGGCTTAATCCATCCAATCCACCCCAAATAAGAACATTGTCTTTGTAAATGCTTAAATATGTTCACTGTACTAGTTAATTTGTAAATTATCTTTCTCAAAAACCTATTTGAAGATATTTGTAGTGCTGGTATATTATCATGTCTATCATGTCTAGCTATATGATGACTCAACTTGATGATATTTTGCATCTATGTGTACTTGTCCATGTGGACACCCATTGTTGTTGGTCCACCAAGGAAACATATTATCATAGTACAACATCATTACATTGCACATAGATTTCATCATGTAATATTTAGAGTTACAGTGTATTCAGTGATAATGTATCAGTGTTGTATAATGGCTTAGAGGGGCTTATTGCATATCTTTAGTTGTACATGGGATCCAGTGATTATGAGTACATATTTGGATATTCATTTCTCCACTTACTCAAGTATATGACATCAAATTGATCATTACTGCCTCAGATCGATCTCTTCCAAAAAGGTGGTGGGCCTTTCCCCGATGTTCTGCAATCCTAATTTTCATGAATGTTCATGGGATTGATATACTCAATATTTTCCATATCTACTGATGGATTTGGATACCCATTTGGATCTACTTTCATCCCTCATAATTGCATGTCAAAACCATCTCTCAGTTTGGTCACATCTACAAGGTTCATTTAGTGCAGTGTCAACAAGCAGTCTGAAAACTTCATCAACACGCATGGGAATTGTTGTCACACAATCTAGCAATCTAATGATTGCAAGGATTAATCGACCACTAGACCAATGGAACCTCCAGAAACCTTCCCCAAGGTGTCACACAGACAAGGTCCCCTATCTTTAGGTCTCTTGAATCTACTAAAGGCGGACTCAGACTAACCACGAGAGGTGTCCCTAGTCAAGCTTTTCTGGGTAGTTGCCAGTAAAAATAGCTTTCCCACAATACTCACAAGACTGATTTGTGAAGGGAAACAAGGTAATGAAACTAATTAGAAAATGGGAAAATGTATACCCTGTAGAAATGGCTAAGGGGATGATGGGTTTTGAATATAAATTGATCCTCTACTGATTGGAAGTAACCTATGGTTGATTAAGCATAAACGGGGTTAATGTCTTGGTCACTTAAAATTACTGCAGGATGAGACTAGTGAATTTTCAAGCTTAATTAAGTTCATATATTTAGTGATTAAAAGGTTAAATGCAAAAATATGAATGTTGAGGGTATGGTTTAGGTGTTGGTATGTGTTTAAGGGTGGTATCAATTGTAAAACAACTTGTTCATTGAAGTTTTTATGTTCTGAAATATACTTACCAAGGTAATTTTTAAGGGCGAAAATTGGCTATTTTTTGGGATTTTTTTTCAAAAAATAAATTCGTTATTTAGTCATTTTTAGTCTCTAATATCGCCTATATTTACATAAAATATGTTTTTTTATCATAATATTCGCCAAAATTTACACATTTTAATAGTAAATTGTATGTTTCATAATTAATATTTGCCTACCTATCCATATACATGTTTTTCAATCCAAAATAATCGCCTAGGATACTATACTTAAGTATAATATTGGAATCCTTAAAAAATCCTCGGATACCTACAACAAGCTAATATAGTCACTAAACACTTCAAACAACACAATGCATGGCATCATAGTAGTATCATCTCATCACCCATATCATATGAAATATCTTAGCAAAAAAGAAACAAGATCACTAAGAATCTCGGATCCATCAGCATAAGTAAAGAAAAAATAGCAGTATGCCAATACAGTATGTGGCATATTAGACCTGTTATCCACTAAATTGCATTTAGTGGATTCCGAGTGAGCCGTCGAAGACTTGAATAACTTACATTGCTCATCATCAGTGTTTCGAAGTCCATCAGGCCAAATTTTTGGCTCTTTGTAAAGTTTGCATGTCTAGACCTCCATGGGGGAATTGTAATAAGTTGGTCTAAGCATGATACTTTTGTAAAAGGCTTGAACTACCTTAGGTTTTGTTGTCAAGGGAATACTCTAGAGTGTTTTTTTTCTTAGGAATTATGCGTTACGCATTAGTGGCGTATAATTCCTAAGTTTTTTCACTCATACATCCAAAGCCTACGTGTCTATGTATTTTAAACATGCTATCCATCAATAATGAGTCATATAGACATGCACTAGATCCCCTAGGATTTTTAAGTTATCCGGACAAAAATGTTTTTTCCCATTTAATGAGATTTTTTAATATTTTAATTAAAAAATAAAAAAAGTGATAAAAGTGTGGTTAGGAGGTGAATTTTGGCATGGGGGTGCTCGTTTTCTAACCCATAGCACCCATAAAACCCCTAAACCCACTTTTCCTAAGTTCTAAGTGATTATTTTTCACTTAAATAAAAATTCTCTCGAAATGATTTTTGAGGAATTATTTAATTAAAAAATAATAAATATGAGATAAAATCAATTCCTAAAACAGTGGAATTTGTCTCTATGAAGGCCCAGTTGAGTTGGCAAGGGAATTTAGTGAATATCTCATGCAATATTTGGTGGATCCAAGCATGTTTAAGAGTAGGGTGAGTTGTCATCCTTGGAGAAGTGCGCCCTCTCTTCTCTTGGGAAACTTCTCTCATGTGGTAGCTTGCTATTTGATGGGATATGGAACCAAGGTTTGAGTGGGGGCTTCCTCCTTAGGTGGCATCCCACTCATCCCCAATAACTCGAATCAAGGGATCCAATCAAGGATTGGCTTGACATTTGGCTCCTGCACTCCATGAATGCACCCCCTCCTCCTCAATTCGTCCTCCCTCTCTCAAAAACTATAAAGGAAAGGTCTCTATTTCCCATTTCTCAATGATAGAAAGGCATAGAACCTATGCTCCTGTGTATAGTAATATTTTCTCAAGTAATAAGATTGAAGACTTTGGAGTTCGATTTGGACTCTTGGTTCCATGCATGCACAATTTCCAGTTGATGTGACATCCTTCTGAGTTTCATTTGTTTTTATGCAAATAAATGTTTAGATCCAGCTATTGTAAAACAAACATTTACTGTTGTTAACTTGTTTGTTTATGAGAGTGCTATCAAGGTTTAAGAGTAATACTAGTATTTGGTTGTACAACATATTCTCTTGATTTTGATTGATGAGCATACTAGATTTAACGTTGTTTGTGTGAGAATTTTTTGTAAGCTCTACAGGAAGCTTCAAGGTGAAGGGACCTTGGATCTGGTTTGACTCCTCTCTCTCTCTCTATCACATTTGAGCTTCATATCTACAAGACATTGGTCCACAACTTCCTTCTTCTCCATCTTGTTCCCATATCAAGCCTTGAGCTTGAGAGTTTGCTTCCACTATCTATCCTTTTACTAAAATTATTCTTTGGTTACTTGATTACTATAGGCTTGGTAAGAGATAGATCTTGTTACCAACTAAGTTGTACTTGGTTGGACTATCAAGTGAGCGGGCAAAGTTGTACATGTTACATGTTCATTTTCGATGATTTGATGTCCATCATTTTAAGGGCCTTCCTTTTTTATTTTTTCTTCACATGTACATGCCTTACGGGGTTTGTAATAAAATGTACTAGCATGGTATTTTTTGTAAAGGACTTGGTTCCTTAGGAATTTTTGGTCAATTCGGGTATTCCAAGGAGTTTTTTCACTTATTAATTATGTATTGCATTTTTTGCATAACATAATTTTTGAGTTTTTCTCCTGCTCCTCCAAAGCTGAAATGCCTAGTGAGGTTAACGAGCCTTAGGGGGTTATTAAATTCCATGGGTCAATGTATATGAACATGCTAGGCATTATTTTTGAGTCATATGGACATGTGCTAGGCCCCCCTACTTTTTTTTAAAATTCCGGCGAAAAAGTATTTTTCCGTAAATCTAAGCCATTTTTTAATGGTTTAATTAAAAAATTTGTAAGTGGTGTAAAGTGTGGTCTAAGGGTCTTTGTTTCCGTGGGGGTGCTCGTTTTCTAGTTCAGAGCACCCACCATACCCTGAAACCCACTTTCTATAGTTTTCTAGTAATTTATTTTTCACTTATGTCAAAAAACCCCCAAAAAGGTGAAAGTGTGAAAAAATACAAAAAAAAAAAACCAAAAATATGAAAAATCAAACTCCACAAATTTTGGGATTTGGAGTTATGAATTTGATCAGATATGTAAGAGGATGCAAGAGGAGCATTTTGGCAACTTTTTGGGGCAGCTAATAAAGAGGAATGACTCCCCATAAGGGAAGGCGCATTCCCTCATGAGGTGGGCGCATTTCACAAAGAGGGGAATCCCACAAGTTAAGGAAATGGAAGCTTGTTTCTTGGGCTGTCATGTGGCTGATTTTGGGATGATTTGGGCAGCCAAATACAGGGGAGTGGGAAGCCCCATTCACTACACCATTCTCTCCACCCTTTCTCCCCTCTCTCCTCCTCTCGTGGGCATCCTCCCTTCTTGGTTTCTCTATAAAAGAAAGGCTTCCCACTCTCATTTACTCTAGAGTTGGAGTTGGAGCAGACCATCATTGTACTTGTTTTTATTTTGTTTAATGAAATAAAGAGACTTTGGAGGTCAAGCTTGGTGTGGGGCTTGTGATGAGTGGATGAATGTCATGATTTTAACTGAGGTAATCTGTATTTGAGCTACTTGTTTTTCTTTACATCCAAGTCTAGCTTTGGAAGGATCAATACTGATTTAAAAGGAAGGTTAAATAATTTGTTTATTGTTTAATATTTTATCTATGCATGTGTAGAGATTTGATTTAGATGTTTCATTTGTTTATGAGCATTTTATTTTTATTTCTTATATGTATTTTTCTAGATTTGATCTTTGTGTTTCAAGTTGATGTAATTTACAGGTTGTTTCAAGTGGATGAGTGGAAGATCTTGCTTGCTTCTTTCATTTCTCTAACTTCTTTTCCAGACACAGTCCCTCAACTCTCCACCAAGAAGGATCCAAGGCTTCTTCAAAAGAAAATTGATAAAATGATAAGAACTCTCCATATCTCCTCCTCTCTTCTTCACACACTTTATTTGGTTACTGGTTAAAACAAAGAGTAATAGTGGTTTACATTATGAAGTTTATATTCTAAAGTATTACTCTTAGAAATCTGATCTTGTTTATTTACAAAAGATTTTATCATTCATAAATTAGATCTCTTTGTTGATTAAGCATTTCATTTTTTAAGTTATAAAAAATTGTCAAATTTTAAAGCTTGAAATATAGTGCTTAGATATGAACTTTAAAGGGTTTATTTGGATGATTCAAGAGCTTAAAATTTGCTGCTCTTTGAGTGTGCAAAGATCCTAAGGAGACAAGCCTTACAACTTGTCTTACTTAGTTCATTTTTTGCATTTTTACTTAGTTTTTTCCTTAGATTTTTTTTTGGTATTTTTGGGATGACCCAAACACACTCTTAAAGTGTTTTTGGGCTCTTTTACTGACTTTATCTTTCTGGTTTGTAGCATTTCATGAACAGATAGGAGCAGATGCTGGCCAAATTTTGATAGATTGGGCCATCCGAAGCACCCAGAACCATATTTTCTTAAACCAGATTCTATCTCCTTCAAGTATTGCAAGCCTTTGATTCATTTTGCAAGGATGGGGCACTTCTAAATTGCATTGTAAAAAAATATTAAACGATAGAAAGTGGGATAACCATCGCCCACACCACATGCCCCGAGGGGAGAACTGTGTCGACTCATTTTTTCATGGCGTGCATTTTTTAGCTTAGATTTTCTTTTTAGTACTTTAATAAAATTAACTAGGGCTAAAATTAACCTCATTGGTTCGTTCCATTGGCGGGCCATGAGTTTACTCAGGACCTAGTTTTCATCATTTTTTACAATTTTCCCTTTTTTAATACAATTCAAAACACTCCCTTGCTTTCTCGAAGTAAGGTTTCAAGACAAGGACTTGCCCAAGTACCGGCTCGAAGAGACTCTTGGGGCTTAAAAAAAAATATATATTTGTTCAAAAATACTTAAAATTTAACAAGGCTTTCCCCCGTATGCTCTGGGATCACTGCAGCTTCGTCTGAACATGTTGATCACACTAGAAAGGGAATACGTGACTAGTAATAGGTCTAACACATCCCAATAAACCACCTTTTTATGGACATCCGGCGTAAACGTCTATTTGACTTTGGTGGGAAAATTTCTCGGAGGACACGAGAACCACTGGGTAGTGACCTCAGGATATCGTTAGACTATACCCTCATTTGGTATAGTGTTGAACACCTCCCAGAGACTCTAATCCAACCCACATGTCCAAGTGAGAAGCCACCTGGTTAAATTCCAGACATATTCCCAGTACCTTGAGGTATATTGGGGATCCCCCAGCCATAATAAAAAGATTCATTACCACATTAATAATAAAATTAACCAAGAAAAATTGCACAACATTGTCATTTCTCTTTCAAGCACTTTTTTTCTGACTCCATTTATCAACACTGGTCTTGTTATTTATTTTTCACGATGACGGATTTTTATATTTTCGAATGACAATGATGATGAACAATGAATAATATTTTCTTTGTATATTGTATTGCTCTTATGTCCAAAAATTTCTAACTCCTAGATTAGTTGTTTTTTACCTTTCGTGGATTAAACACCTTAGTTTTATTTTTAATTTTTAGGGTCCACCCCCCTTGGCTTTGCTAGGAGTAAGCCTAGATAGAGGAGTCGAGTTTCAGGTGACAACACTTGACTCTGGCTTGCCCCCAAGGCCATACCAGCGGCTTGAATATTTTTGCCGCGTTTTCCTTGGTGTGATTCCAGGCATCAACATTTTGGCGCCGTTGTTGGGGATAAATATTTTTATTCCCGAAATACGACTTTTGTTTTCTGCTTTTTTGTTTTCGATTTGTTTGATGAATCTTTAGATTGGATTTTTAATTTTTCATTTGGAGACTCCACTAACCTTTTTCCTTTAATAAAATTTTCAAAGAAAAACAAGAAGATAGAATTCTTTGTGAGATTGTTTCATATGCATATATTTTTTCTCACATGGCGACTCCATTGAAGGGATAAAACCCTTTTATCTCATGAAGTTTGCTGAGACTACTTGTGTGTAGATAAGCCCATACATTACAATAAAATCTATGAAGCACATTATTTTGACAGCTCACCTGATTCAACACAAGGCATTTTTCATGGTTATATCAAATGCATGATGACTAAATTCTAATATGGACAAGTTAAGGGAATGGCTTGGTTCTTAGATTACCAGTCAATTTCATCCTATTAACTTTTCAAGCATCCTTGGTTTCCCTAATATTGTTCATGGAAATTGGGATGCGTATAAATGGCTTCCGATCTTTCATGGAAATGGTGACTCAACCATATGGCATATCAAATGTTTCCTCCAGTTTTTGGTTGACTTCAACATTAGTAGTGAAGATCATATGATGCAGATGTTTGCTAATAATCTTCAGGGAGATGCTTGTTTCTGGTTTTTCTGTACCCTCCCTAGCAAATGTATTTCCTCATTTTCAAGTTTGTTTCACATATTCTTGATGCAATGGCATGATGGTATGGGTGTGTGAAAGGTCTGGAAAAGCTACTTAAAACAATGTTTACCCTCTACTTGTCAAAAGTTGAGTACCATGAAAATCTTCTTCATATTATCTTCTTTAAAGCTATTGAATATTTGGAGCTACTTTTAGAGTACTACAGTAAAGATGATGACATGTGTACTCCTGCTGTGCATTATAAAGAAGCACATGAAGAGACCTTGATCGAAAATGTGGCCAAACACATTCCTCATATGGCCATGATATGCAACACTAAAGAATTGAAGTGTCATCAGGTATATAATGATAACATTTTGCAGAATCTCATGAGATTCAACATGACCCTATTGAAGAGTTCCATGAAGCTCCCTCAATTGAAGATTCTATTGTAAGCCATCCTCTTGTCACCATAACTGAAAACATTGAAGATATGGAGTGTTCTTAAATCCATGATGATGATCACATGTGTATTCCAGATTTTCCTAAAGAGGAAGCCATCATAGAAGTTGACAAAGAAATTCATGAAAGGTCTTCAATTGAAGATGTTTCAGAAGAGCTTCCTCAATTTGCAATTGAAGATTTGGGATTTCATGATTACCTCAATGAAAATGACGATGTTTGTACTTCAGATTCACCTCATGAAGAAACCATTACAAAAGCCTCTAAAGAAACTTATGATGAATTTTGTATGGTTTATGATGACACTCCTCCATTTTCTCCACATAGTGGTGAAGTCTTGGACAACTTTACACCTTGTAATATCTTTCAAACCAAGCCTTCTAAGGATGAGTATTATGAACATGAGGATGGGTATGGACAGGATTGTGATGCAATAGACAAAGACTCCCCCTTCATTTACAAGGATGGGTATGATGATTATTGGACGGATTTAGAAAAACCCATCTTTGATATATCAAGAGAAGGGAGTGTTGATTTTGAGACCTTGAGGAATATTGACATTGAAGAGGAGCATGTAGATACTTCTTATGATAAATCAAAGCCATACATGGGTATTAGTAATGAAGACTTGGATCAGCAGTATAACGAAGAGTTGGATATGATGAAATCAATGGAATGTCAGTTTCAGCCTTCATCAACACATTCAGAGGTTCCTTATGATTTGGAGCTGCTTGGTGCTTATACTTTGACGGAAATTAACTATCAGAAGAGCCCTTCAGATCAATATGATGAGGTAGTTGGTCTGCCTTATCATTCATATTTTTTTC
This sequence comes from Larix kaempferi, assembly GCA_027924585.1. Classification (NCBI taxonomy): domain Eukaryota; kingdom Viridiplantae; phylum Streptophyta; class Pinopsida; order Pinales; family Pinaceae; genus Larix; species Larix kaempferi. Next base: position 17,405,478 of record BSBM01000600.1, read on the forward strand.
TCATCCCTATCCAGTCATGGGTAGAAGAGGCCTGCATGAGGACTTACCATTTGGGGAAGCACTTCAAAGATCTATCATATGCCTATGATCACCCATCTAACCCTCCAATCCAGAATTATCATCCAGGTTTGCATTTTCTGAATATGGTATCCTTGTTTTGGCTGGTAACCAAACACAAGGTAAAAAAAATTATATTGATAAAATGTTAAGATGGTTGCATTGGATTTATCATTTTACTTAGAATTTTATTATGTTATGCTTAGAGTAGGAGAATAAGCTCATCAAAGTGAGCATTTACTTTTTGCATTTCTTTTTTTCCAGTACTTTCCTTTTATGTACTTAGAATTTTTTAGTTAATTTTGTTTTTGAATAATGCAACTTATGGTTCATTGGCCTCTTATAAGAACTTGTGCTACTGAAAGGTTTTCTTGTCAATTTAAGATGTTTTTACAGGTCATAGAAATAGGAGATTCTGATGTTCTCGTATGCTCTCCTTTCCTGAAGACCAAATCGAGCACACGTCCCGCAGTTGGAGCCAGAAAAATGTTGCCGCCTGGAATCACACGTGGGAAAACGCAGCAAAAATATTCAATCCGCTGGTGTGGCCTTGGGGGCAAGCCAGATTCAAGTGCTGTCACCTGAAACTCGACTCCTCCGTCTAGCCTTACTCCTAGCGAAGCCAAGGGGGGTGGACCCTAAAACGTAAAAATAAAACTAAGGTGTTTAATCTACGAAAGGTAAAAAACAACTAATCTAGGAGTTAGAAATTTTTGGACACAAGAGCAATGCAATATATAAAGAAAATATCATTCATTGTTCATCATCATTGTCATTCGAAAATATAAACATCCATCATCATGAAAAATAAATAACAAGACCAGTGCTGATAAATGGAGTTAGAAATAAAGTGCTTGAAACAGAAATGACAATGTTGTGCAATTGTTCTTGGTTAATTTCATTATTAATGTGGTAATGAATCTTTTTATTATGGCTGGGGGATCCCCAATATACCGCAAGGTACTGGGAATATGTCTAGAATTTAACCAGGTGGCTTCTCACTTGGACATGTGAGCTAGATCGGAGTCTCTGGGAAGTGTTCAACACTATACCAAACGAGGGTATAGTCTAACGGTATCTCGAGGTCACTACCCAGTGGTTCCCACGTCCTCTGAGAAATTTGCCCACCAAAGTCAAATAGACGATTACGCTAGATTTTTGTAAAAAGGTGGTTTATTGGGATGTGTTAAACCTATTAATAGTCACTTATTCCCTTTCTGGTGTGATCAACATGTTCAGACGAAGCTGCAGTGATCCCAGAGCATACAGGGAAAAGCCTTGTTAAATTTGAAGTATTTTTGAACAAATATTTTGCTTTTTTTTAAGCCCTAAGAGTCTCTTTTCGGGCCAGTACTCGGGCAATCCCTTGTCCTGAAACCTTACTTCGGGAAAGCAAGGGGGTGTTTTGAATTGTAGTAAAAAAGGGAAAATTGTAAAAAATGATGAAAACTAAGTCATGAGTGAGCTCATGGCCCGCCAATGGAACAAACCAATGAGGTTAATTTTAGCCCTAGTTAATTTTATTAAAGTACTGAAAAGCAAATCTAAGCTAAAAAATGCACGCCACGAAAAAATGAGTTGACACAGTTCTCCCTTGGGGGGATGGGGTGTGGGTGCTGGTTATCCCACTTGATCTCGTTTAATATTCTATTACAATGAAATTTAGAAGTGCCCCAGTCTTGCAAAATGACTCAAACTCTTACAATAGTAGAAGGAGATAGAATCTGATTTAAGAAAATATGGTTATGGGTGCTCCGGATGACCCGATCTATCAAAATTTGGCCAGCATCTCCTTCTATCTGTTCATGAAATCTTGCAAACTAGCAAGCTAAAGTCATTAAAAGATGCCCAAAAACACTTTAAGAGTGTGTTTGGGTCATCCCAAAAATACTCAAAAAAAATCTAAGGCAAAAACTAAGCAAAAATGCAAAAAATGAACTAAGTAAGACACGTTGTAAGGATTGTCTCCTTAGGATCTTTGCACACTCAAAGAGCAGCAAATTTTAAGCTCTTGAATCAGCCAAATAAACCCTTTAAAGTTCATATCTAAGAACTATATTTCAAGCTTTAAAATTTGACAATTTTTGATAACTTTAAAAATGAAATGCTTAATTAACAAAGAGATCTAATCTATGAATGATAAATGCTTTGTAAATAGACAAGATCAGATTTCTAAGAGTAATACTTCAGAATATAAACTTCATAATGTAAAGCACTATTACTCTTTACTTGTAACCAGTAACCAAAGAAAGTGCGAGAAGAAGAGAGGAGGAGATATGGAGAGTTCTTATTATTTTATCAATTTTCTTTTGAAGTAGCCTTGGATCCTTCTTGCTGGAGAGCGGAGGGACGATGTCTGCAAAATAAGCTAGAGAAATGAAATAAGCAAGCAAGATCTTCCACTCATCCACTTGAAACAACCTGCAAATCACATCAACTTGAAACACAAAGATCAAATCTAGAAAAATACATATAAGAAATTAAAAGAAAATGCTCATAAACAAATGAAACATCTAAATCAGATCTCTACACATGCATAGATAAAAGATTAAACAATAAACAAATTATTTAACCTTCCTTTTAAATCAGTATTGATCCTTCCCAAATCTAGACTTGGATGCAAAGAAAAACAAGTAGCTCAAATACAAGTTACCTCAGTTAAAACCATGACATTCATCCCCTCATCACAAGCCCCACACCAAGCTTGAACTCCAAAGTCTCTTTATTTCATTAAACAAAATAACAACAAATGAGAGTTGGAAGCCTTACTTTTATAGAGACACCAAGAAGGGAGGGCACCCATGAGAGGAGGAGAGATGGGCGAAATACTGGAGAGAATGGTGGAGTGAAGGGGGCTTCCCACTCCCATGTATTTGGCTGTCCAAATCAGCCCAAAATAAGCCACATGATAGCCCAAGAAACAAGCTGCCATTTCCTTAACTTATGGGATTCCTCTCATTGGGAAATGCACCCACCTCATGAGGGAATGCGCCTTCCCTTATGGGGAGTCATTACTCTTTCTTAGTTGCCCCAAAAATTTTCCAAAATGCTCCTCTTACACCATCTTACATAGCTTATCAGATTCATCACTCCAAATCCCAAAATTTGTGGAGTTTGATTTTTCATATTTTTGGCTTTTTTTGTATTTTTTTCACTTTTCACCTTTTTGGGGTTTTTTGACATAAGTGAAAAAAAAATTACTAGAAAACTATAGAAAGTGGGTTTTGGAGTATGGTGGGTGCTCTGAGCTAGAAAACGAGCAACTCCATGGAAAAAAATACTCCTAGACCACACTTTACACCACTTACAAATTTTTTAATTAAACCATAAAAAATGGCTTAGATTTACGGAAAAATATTTTTTTTGCCGGAATTATAAAAAAACCCTAGGGGGACCTAGCAGATGTACATACGACTCAAAAATAATGCCTAGCATGTTCATATACGTTGACCCATGGAATTTAATAACCCCCTAAGGCCTGTTAACCTCACCAGGCATTCCAACTTTGGACTAGCAGGAGGAAAACTAAAAAATTATGTTATGCAAAAAATGCAATACATAATTAATGAGTGAAAAAACTCCTTGGAATACCCAACTTGGCAAAAAATTCCTAGGGAACCAAGTCCTGTACAAAAAACACCATGCTAGTACATTTTATTACAAACCTCGTAGGGCATGGATATGTGAAGAAAAAATAAAAAAGGGGGCCCTTAAAAAGGCCTAATGGACATCAAATCATCGAAAATGAACATGTAACATGTTCAACTTTTCCCGCTCACTTGATATTCCAACGAAATACAACTTAGTTGGTAACAGATCTCATTTTCATTTGAAAAATTATACATCTTCTTTTACTTTAGCATAAAACTCAAATCTAGAATAATCTCAAATTTTACATTAAAAAGCAAGATCTAGATCCCATTTTTCTATGCTTGTACTTGCTAAAAGATTTTCAATATTTTTTTACAAGTGTAGATCTTGTATTTTTATGTAATATTGCATGTTCTAATCACTAATTTGCAGCATTTTAGCTCGCTGGTTTTTGAGCAGGTCCGTGACGAAAGTGGGCAAATTTGTGACCAAAACCGGTCAAAAAGTGCAAAAAAAAACTTTTTGTGGAACCCCATCCACTTGTACAAATTTCTATATGATAATAAACCCTTAGATCTAACTAAAAGTGGAATAAGTGGCATTTTACTTTCTTATTTCATTATAAATATTAAACGAGAGCAGTAGGATACTCAACGCCTACACCCATCCCCCTGGGGGGATTTGCATTTGTCAATTTTTGTGGAATAAATTTTTCTAACAACACAACAAATACACACACACCTTTTAATTTGTAGGACTGTATACTTAACTCATTTTAAAAAATTGCTTTTTAAATTCATTTTCTTTTTGCAAGCGTAATTTATAAATAACACGAAGTCTCGTTGCCATGAAGTATGCTCTCACCACCACACAAAGGCTTTGTCGCTTGGTGGTGGTTGATCAGAAAAGTGACACTTAGATTTTGTGTTTCTTTACTTCTGTTTTAGTTTTAAGTATTCTTGTCTTACAACCACCAACCAGAATAAACATTTGGCATACATATCAAAGTATACTCTTTCCCCTTGCGGGCATCTTTCCTGGGCCTGTGGGAAATCAGAAATTATGTAGCCACTTCTTTAATCTTTCACATTTAAGTTAAGAAACTCACATAATAAAATTCAGTACCCTTCACATAGTGAAAATACGGCACTTCGTAATTAAAATTTGTGTGGGGATATTTCTCAGAGGAAGCGTGAACAACTGGGATGCGACCTCAGGGTACAGTTAGGCTACACCCTTGTTGGTGTAGTGTTGAACAACACCTTAGAGAATCCATTCCATCCCACACGTTCTCGTGAGGAGCCACCATCTTTTGATTTCCAGACATTCCTCTTCGCACCTCACGGTATCTCGGGAGTTTCCTTTTTTTCCCTATGTAATTTCGAACCATTAATAATCTAAAAGTAACCAAGAGACAATCACAAAACATTTCCCTTTCAGCAGCATTTTTATATCTTGTATTGACTATCATAAGAGAATAGGTTTTGACGAGGAAACCCTATCCATGGCCGCCTCCCATCGATCCTTAACCCATCGATCCAACCGCAGAGGAGCTGCGCTGCCCCAACCTTGGAACGTCGCCTAACCCCACGTCGTTGTGCTTTCAGCAGAGCACGACCTCCACTAGATCGCTGCCCATCGATTCAGGCCGCCACAGGAAGACCGAACGGGTAAATGCCGGAAGGATTCGAGCCCTCTGGCCCCATGCTGTGTTGCGAAGAAGCTAAACCCTACCCCGAGAACCCAGTTGCAAACACTAGAAGGAAATCAGATGGACTCCCTTCCTACCGGGAAACCCTCAAACACAGATACATCGCTTAGAAGCATTCAAGCTTTTCAGGAGCAGCATGAGAAAAATCGACTGCTAGAAGAGTTGGAGATCTTCCCATTCTTTGTGAAACTGCTCTCCGGAACAACGAAATGTTTATGCATGCATGCAGTAGATCTTGTCTCCAAGATCCTGCTCAACGTTCAGCTCAGAACCGAGATCCCCAAGCATCATTTCAAACTCTTGTTCCAGAACCTTTACCTGGAAGAGGATGCCTAACTTAGAGACTATGGAATCGGATGAGATTCGACCATATGCTTGGTGGTAGGCCTCAACGGAGGGGTCAGAGACTCTTCTATAAAAATCCTCCTAAATACCCAACCTTCAAAGCAGCAGTGAAGAGCTCTGGAGCCGGAGAAGTGAGCTCAATCCAGAAGGCGTTATCAGGTTCAACCTACATTGTAGAACACTTGGAGAATACACCCATAACGAAGCTGGAGACCGTAGATGCCATAGCCACAAGATCTAATCTCCAACTTACAGCCATCATCTGTAGATTTAATGGCTTTTGGACCTCCGCTGAAAGTATGCAAGACTAGATACAACACTCCTGGAAATTGAAGCCGAAAATCTTCTTTTGTTCTAAAGGGTATTTTATAGCAAAGTTCGAGTAAAAGGAGGACTGCAACAACGTAATAGAATGCAGGCCATGGTTTTGGGGAGGATCAGGGCTATCTATGGAACAATGGTTCCCTCTACATCTCTGGTCGCCGAAATCCCTAACCATGGTAGGGAATGCGTTAGGTAGATTTCTCAAGATAGATACAGATCGAATCTCAAAAGGTCTAAGGTCCTTTGCCTAGGTTTGTGTGGAGCTAGATCTTCATAGAGGCCTGCTGGACAAAATCTTTATAGACTGGGGAGGAACCAAACCCCATCTGCAAGTCCTAGACTATGAGAATACAACGTTCATATGTCGTTCCTGTCAACAACCAGGGAATATCAAGGAAGCTTTCCCATGACGACCACAAGGCTGGCATGAAGGCAAAAAAATCAAGAAAACCCCAATGCCGTAGGAGACTGGATACCCCAAAAGCACCCCCGTCCCTCCTGCTTCGACTCAGCCACATTCTGCTTTGGATTTGGACATGACGATAGAAGCCCCCAACACTACTTCCGAGGGTGAATATCTCAATGATAGATCAATGATTTCTGCTTTGGGCATGGGAGGTCAAAAGCGACCTCATGAATCCAATCACTTAGAGAGCGACAAGGAGGCAGATCTAAGCATTTTGAAGAACACAAAAGACCTTTCGACACAAGAGTTGACTGTAATCCCGATCTCATCATAAACCAACAACTCGGCAGGGTGGATTGATGTTCAAAGAAAGAAAAAGGACCCACGCGGGGCGTCTCATGGACCCACTTGATCTATTAAAATCGATGATGTTTCATTCATAGTAGTATCTGTCAATTTGGCTCAGAAAATTCGTTTTCTATGAGTAGTAGGTTTTGTGGAAAGGCCATAGGCTTGCATTTTTTGTGAGTAGTAGGTTTTGTGGGAAAGGCCATAGGATTGCATTTGTATCACTATGTACTTTTTGACTGAGTAATAGAAGGTTTCGCGACTAGCTTACAAAAAAAAAAAACTTGTATTGACTCCATAAGGCACCGGTCCACAACAAATTGTTAATTTATTTGGTTAATATCATTGTTGTGCTATCTATATTGGTTGTCATGTTATTTCATTGACGAAATCTTTTCCTAAACTATTTTGCAAAGCAATCTTGGAAAAAAAATTTAATCATAAACTTCCTTAAACTCCTAAAAAACATTCATAACTAATTCACCAAAACATTATAACTAGCCTTAGAAACATTTGATAGGGGCTACCCCCCTTGGCTTCGATTAGTAGTTGGCCTAAACGGAGGAGTCAATATCAGGTGACAAGCTTGACTCGAGACTTTCCCCTAAGGGTACACCGAGCAGTGGCATAGATTTTTGCTGCATTAACCAGGTGTGCAATCCTACGGAAAAAAGACCCATTAGAGAGTTAGTGTGTAGTGTCTTAATGTAAAAGAGCCTTCCTTACTGAATAAAGGCCCCTAGGTGGTTGACCCTCATTAATAGTGAGATCACAAGTAGTTAGGCCTTTGGCTATTGGGGCACTATATATAGAGTAGTAAATTATGTAATGTGAGTGAAGAATTGGCATTGTATTTATAGCTTTGCTCTTGGAGGTTTTCCCCTTGAAGAGACACATGAACATAGATATCTATTTTATCTATTCCCTCTTGTGTTTTTCTATCTTGTCTCTAACTTTCTGGGTTTAAGTATATTACAAGCACATTTAGGACATCTTGATATTTTTGGTGAAATCACACTTGAAAAATAATGTATTGTTGGTTGTTCATTCTGTAATGAAAAGTTATTACTCATCTACTTCATTTATGGTTTCATATATGGCTATCCTTTAATTATGCATGGTTGTACGTTCTTACTTGGCTAATTTTGTGCTTGTTATGAAAAGCATTTTTGGAATTTTCCTCCTTTAATCTTTGGCATATTGAAGTAGATCCATGTGATTAGTTTGAATATGTCTATAACAACCTAGCTACACCTCCTTCTATATTGTTCAAACCCTCTTGATTGTTGTTCCTAACTCCATCACCCAACTAGATAAGCATTGGTGTTGGAAATCCACCATCCCATTAATTTTAAAGAGTATCATAAAGTTCTTCTCTAGGGTTTCCCCCTTGTGCCAAAAGAGATTCGAACTAAAGTCAGAAAAATAGTAGTTGTGGTGACAATGAGAAACCTTCCTAGGTGCCCACAGGGTTGCACTTGGATTTGGAACGTTGAATATCTTTGAGTGAAGGTCTGAGAGGTAACATAAAGCAATACAACTAAAATGAGGTTATCCAACGAAATGACATTCACAAAGAAAAATCACAAATCGAAATTGTTATATCGAGCATATTGTTTTAGGTGTATCTACACCCTGTTGAAAATGTAAAAATAGGACAATCTTATTGTATAGCTGGATTTGTTAAACTTAACCCGCTTTCTATATCTCCTATGATTCCCAAGCATGGCCACAATTTTATCTTGACTATGTTACAACACAAACTAGCACGTGTGATTAAAGCCCCAAAGAACAATGCTAGCCTAATCACAACCTAGATGGGTTACCCACTATCACCTCAATAATTCCCTCAGTAACCTCCAGATTAGTGCGGACCCGCGAGACCTTCCATCCTCGGGATCTCAGTGGCATGACAAGACCATACCACCCCTCCCCTTGAGGTAGACGAGAACCCCCAAGCCTCAACGATGGGATACTTCCTCTTGAAAACAACACAATGGGCAACCCATGTCTTCCACAAGCTCTTCCTCTGGACAACATAATATCTTGAGTTTCCTTCATTCAGCCTTGGATGTTAGGAGAGTTGGGTTTCTTCCATAACATACTTACTTAATTACTACTAGATCTTCTTGCTACCAGATCCTTTACTATTGTACATCTCCACCCCTATGCAGTCTCTCGTTCCCAGGGTCGAGGGTTCCTCATATTTTCCATGACCTAGCATAGATTTCATGCTCTGTTCAACTTTATTTTCCTTTCCTATCTTCAACTTTTTATAGGTCGTTTGGTACTCCCGCTTTGTAATAACATCTTTGTACTTAGCAATGCCATTGACCTACTTTTGTGGTCACTAGTTGGAGATTAATAAAATTATATTATTTTATCTCTACACTTTAGGTTGGATCTTCTCCAACTGAAAGGGGGCTTCCCTAGGATAAGATTGCTAAGCTATGACAATGAAGAATAAGGTCATGTGAAGAGATAGCTTAGGAAAACAGTTTTATTGCTATAATATAGAAAATAAAAGGGTGATGGGAGCACCAAGAAGACTAGGTCCAATCCAACAAGGAAAAATGGAGTCAAAGGATTTAGTCCGAGAGGGTGAGTTCATGAATGGTTAGAGAAACTAGGGTTTCTAAAGCATGCGACAAGGAAACTCATACATGTTAAAAAATGAAAGTAAAAGTAAACTAGGAAGGCCCAATACTGGTACCATATCAAACCATTGTTAATTAAGGTGTGTATTATGCAATGAAGTATTATAAAGAACCAACCCTATACCACTACACATTTCGCCATTGGGCACATGCTCTTTGTATTTAGTTAGGCTAGTTCAGAGTGGGTTCCCATCGTCTTAGGGTTGAGACGGGTCACCATATTGATCGATCAAGCAAGATCTACCAAGTTGCCACCTTCAATAAGTTGAGACAGAGGAGCACTTCACCTTTTGTTGTCCTGTATACTATGGGATCCGCGGATGGTTCCATTTTCTTTTTAGAGAGCTTCTTCTCAAGTATCTTCAGACCCTGACCAATTTATTTCAGTACCCTAACCAAATATGTATGGATTTGTATTAGCAGGAGGCCCTCTAGATATGCTCTATCGTCCTTCAATCATGTTCATCTACTAGAGCAATCTCCATCCAACAAATCACTTCCTTTTTTTTGGTGCTCCCATATTCAAGGCGTATCAAGAGGCAAATAGATGAAAACACTTCTTTCGAATCCATACCTATTTAGACGCATAGGATCTCCTCCTCTTCCATCCAACCCAAGTGACATATCCAGTCTCGGCCTCGTACCAACAGTCAGCTAGTTTCTTCTAAGGCAGAGAGGCAGGTACATCACTCCATGAAAAGAGACATTACATCGTCTTCTCCTCTTCCAACTCTTCATATGGACAAGGTTATATTATCATATTATGTGCTTCCTCCAGTCGGCCTCATATCTTAGGAGAGATGGTTCCAACATAACATGACATACATATGCCATTTGTTTCATAGCCCCTAGATCTATTATCTTTGTACATCTCTCTCCTAGATTGGCTCTCCATATTTGGTATCTAGCTTTTAGTCTTACTTTTCTTTTTGCATCTCATTTTATAAGAGCCTCCTTAGTGCTCCCACTTTATATTGACATCTTGGTAGCTAACAGTGCCATTGACCTACTTTTGTGGTCATTTGTTGGACATTAATAAAATTATATTATATTATATTATCTAAAAGATATTAGAAGTAAGACAATGCATTCATCCATAGGACATCAAAGGGAAATAAGGGAAATACTTCTCAATAAAACCCTTCCAATGAGGGGATATACCCTTTCATATGGCCCTAATTAGACAAGTTCTAGCAATTCCACAATTCACAACAACATAGAGAAATAAGAACATTAAGCCACACTTTGAATGGAGAAGAAACCCTTCCACTTCAAATTGCACCAAGAAAGATATATCCATTAGGCTCCAAAAGAAAGAGAACTCTCAAAATCCAACCATGACAAATGAGGGAGAGATAAAAATTTTATATAGGTTTGAACTCATCTTCCTCCTACAATAAAATAATAATAAAACCCTAGATCTAACCTAGGATGGAGTAAACAAACCATAATACTCCAACTACTCCAACAAAATACATGAAATAAGGTTGTCAAAGCCACATGTACAAGCTCCAAGAGAGAAAAGGCCCTATGAAGGAGGGCATTGTTATCACATCCATAGTAGCTGGGCTACCATGATTGTAGAGTAGTCATCTGCATATTTTTTATCTATGCCTTTGCACAGTTCTAGTGAGATCAACTATGATGAGCCGTGTTATTTATGATCACTCACACATCAGAGCAGCCCTATATCAGACATGCAATAGACCTTATGCCAGGGCTGAGCCGATTCGATGACTGAGATGACCTTTTATCCCATACAGATGCAATGTAGTGTTTGTAGCTTCAACAACAGTGTTCTCAGTGGTTATAGGTGATTCAGATAGCAGATACAGGTATATGACCCAGTAGGTATATGATGTGCATTGGTTTTATTATCTTGTTGTTTTAGTCATTTTGATAGCTTGACTTGGTATATAGTACTCATGATCTGGAAGTATATCTTCACAAAATGAAAATGGTTGTTATTGAATATCTATATGGTTGTATTACTTGCACTTAGAAGCTCTTGTAGTATACTCGTTGGTTTTACCCTCTTACAAGTGTGAACATGATCATTCCCACCTGTTATGGTTTGCTAGCTTAGGCATCACCTTCACTTTCATCATCCATTTGTTACCTTCCTTACATTTCTGGTATTTGTCCCGACTTACACCTCAGCCTGTGATATGGGGGACTTCCTCATTTTTTCCTCTGTGTTGGACAACATCCACGTTATCTTCATGTCTCGGCTCTGAGTTGGCAACAAAACTTACCATTGGTGAGTTGGATTTTATGCCTAGATCACTCTAGTCGGTTTCTCCGATCCGTGGTCTTGATTTGTGGAATTTCCCCTTGTTGCTTGAGTTGTGTTGGCTAAAACCTGAAACAAATTGTACTACATATGGAAATTATTATCTCTTGTAAATCCCAATGAAAAGGGTTGTGAAATGGAAATGAAATTCAATGAAATGAAATGTAAATACACCCGGGATGAAAGCTGCGATTAGTTGTGCTTCTAAGCACATGCAAAATCCCAAAGGGGTCCCAAAGGCCTAAAAAGCAATGGATAAATGTATGCTAATTCTAAAGATTGTTGGCCAAGGAAATGAAATGATATAAAATGAAAGGCCCAAATAAAGCAGTGGTTAAATATATGCCAAATCTAAAGACTGCTGGCCTCAAATGAATTTTTCCTCATTGAGCCTGCAGGTTATGATATGAGATGGAGCAAGGGACAACTAATTCTAAGTGTCCCCTAGAACCTCAAGTTCGGTTAGTCGGACACCCAGTTCACGGCGGTTCTAGTAGTAGACATTTTTCCAAGGTTGAATAAGCACTTCTCTAAACAACTTACCCATTTGTGAGACATCGCCATTCCTTATGTATTCTTGTCCAACACATGCTTAAGTGTTTAATACCCTTTCCTTTATCCAAAGTATCACAATGTTGAGTCAGTCAAGTCATCCCCTTAGCCTAGCCTTTCATTTTTAGCCTTCACCCTCTGCTAGCAAATTGATCATGTTTACAAAGTGAGTATATTCTTGAGGTTCTTTTGTAAGTAAAATATTATTTAAATGGATAAATTATTATAATGAAATGTTAACTGCCAGTGAAATGATACTTAATGCCTTAAGTCTTGTTGTGAAAATGATTAAAATAGCATGTTTTAACCAATTGCACTTGCAGCATCAGGCTCTTCTAGCCTGGGTCATATTTTGATCAGTTTTGACCTGGTCAAACCTAGTTTGACCAATTCAACCTTGGGATCCATGATGAGTTGGGCCAGTTATGTTGTATGATGATGATCTATGGTCCTTGATATACTTTATTGTGGTTCCATGCAGTGGATACAATTTTCAGATGATGGTTGATGTTATTTTTTTATTGATTATTATTATCTTCGGACCATTATATTATTATTGTCCAGGTATGGTGGATGCTATAGATGATCTTACAAGATGCCACAAGGTGTATGAGTACTCATCCTTAGTAGACTTGGATCTTCTGGATCCATTGGGACACTGTATTTACAGTTTCAGGCACTTTCAGGGATGATATGAGCCTTTTTCCACCTTTTGACTAGTTTGGCCATGCTGAGCTGGCCTGTCCAACAGATGATTGGAGGCAATTTGTTTCCTAGGGCGCTACAGAGGAAGGGGGTGGTCCGACCACTTGTTATTACCATATTACCCCCCTTCCGTACATGATGGTGCAGTCATATTTTGTGCCCGGGCACCAGGCAATTGTTTTCAAACAGTTTGATGGATTTTCAGGTGGGGGTGAAAACATGAAGTTGGGATACAAATTTGGCTTGTTTTTTACAAACAAAACTGCTAATTTTTATGTTTTTCAACTTCGACCTCTTCAAACCCATATCTCTCTTAGTAATTTCAACTTGAAGTAAACACAAAGGTTTTAGAGACTTGAATTAGCTTTCTACTCATATTTTTTTTAATTTTTTTCATGGACATATCGTGGCACAAATTTGTTGTCAACCAATGGCATATACTTGAACATTTTAGGTACGGATAATGAGTGACCTTGGTTGACAACGTTCTTTTGATAGATGGTTATTCATTTTAGGGAAACAAATTGTAGGCTCATAATCTACACACACTACACTTTATCCAAGACTATATTTTGAGTTTTTTAAGACTTGGGAACTATTTATTATTATTTATCGAAACAACGTATGTTCAGAAAATGGTGCATTATCGACACATGTTTTTGTCTTCACATTTTCTTTCAAATGTGACTCTTATTGGAAAAACTGAAAGTACCCTTTTGAAGAGGACGAGCCAATTATGATCTCTGTGAAATTTCAATTTTTTTGGTGTTGTCTTTGTTATGATATTGAATTTTCATTTCAGGTGATTTTCAAAGTAATAAAATTCTTAAGGGATAAGGTTTAGAAAGAAATTATTAATAAATAGTAATTCAAATCGAAATGAAACAATTATTATATCATTGGAAACTAGATTCAGAGATGAATCCATTGCTACCAAGTCCGACAAATAATACTTAAAATTTGCAGGGGTTTGGGCTTGCCAAAGTTGCAGGTTCCAGAAAGATGCCTGATATTTTCGCAGGTTTTGTTGACCATAAACTCTCGGCTGAAAAATACCTTCCAAACTCTCGGAATGAGAGTTTAGTTCAAACTCTCGTCCGAGATTTTTTTTGAAAATACAGCGTGGCGATTGGTTCAAACTCTCGGCCTAGAGTTTGAACTCTCAAAACTCTCGATCGAGAGTTTGAGGTTGACTTTTTTTCCCTTGTTCATCCACGCGCCCTCTTTTGTTTTTCACTCCATTGTCACAGAATTGTTTCTCAGCTTCGCATTTTCACCCGTGGGATAAAAATGGGACAAAAAGGTCATAAAGAAATCGATTTGGGAAATTGAGGCAAGGTTTTGGCATGTGGTATGCTCATAGGTCATCTATGGTGTATCCCACTCCTTCCAGATTAGTTTGCAGTGTTCAATGGGGTCCACACAGTCTATAGGTTGTCTTTTGATGTATTCTTCTCTTAGTTGAGGGGGCCAGGATTGGATCATTTGTTCACTTGGACATGTCATTGAGTCATTTTTCCATGGGGTGATTCTAGTGAAGGAAAGTAATGCCTCCTAGCCCCACCATGTGCTCCTATTTACTTGTCCTAGTCACATTATGTGGCACACTTGTATTTTAGACACCCCCATGTAGTGCACACCCCTCCTAGTCTCTCTATCATACAGTGTGCACCCCCCTCATGTGAGTGATCCATGTTATATTGTACCGGATCATGTTAACCGTTGATTGTATTACTTTATCTTTTGATCTCCACCACTATTTTTCAAAAGTGGTTTAGGGTTTTGGTCTCTCTCCTCCTATTTAAGGAAGAGGCTCCCCTGTTGTAAAGGCACCTTTTGGCCGTGGAAAACTTGGAATAAAGATATTATTTTTGTGGATATGCTTCTCTAGCTTCGATGGACCTCTTTGCAATTTGAATATACAACTATTTCTCTGTGTATCATTGTGGATCTATCTATCCAACGTTTTCGCTGCAGGGGGTCGTGTGGGTTGAAGAGGAGGATGAATCAAGGGGACGCTATTGTGGGGAAACCCCATATCTTACCTTTGATCTTATTTTTGTCTGAGGGAGTATCATTATTGTATCTTCCTGACATAATTGATACTTTATCTTTCATCTTTTCATCCTTATAGTCATTTTCATGCTGGAATGATTCTTACATAGATATTTTCTTGCAGGAGGAGGGCGCACGTGTGACCTTGGAGGGCTAGCGATTTCACTTGGGTGGATTGGATCTCACTCTCGATTAACACACAGGGAGAAATTTATCACTTTGAAAAGTGTCCTCAATCTCTAGAGGTAATATCTACAAGGTTAGTATCTATTCTATGCATTTTACCCAATTGGTCATTTAAAACCCTCAAAGTTAAAACCCTTGTATTTTTATTTTTCAAATCTATGGAGATCTAGCAAACATTTGGGATTAATAATTAAAACCCACCTTAATAATCATCTTAACATTCTCAATCTAAAGTTTGGTGGATATACGACTCCATTTGCCCCCTGATCTAAGGCATTGGGCCTCTCCAAGGGAGGTCACACTTGTTGGGTAGGTGGCCATTTGCTAGATCCCAAACGTGGGTATTGCTCATTCATTGTCAAATCACTAGATCCATTCAATTTTGAAAGCCCCTAGTGCCATTTCAATTCAATTTTCACCTTGTGGGCCCCATTTGGACCATTTTCCACATTTTAAGGGTGGGTCCACTTATTCATCATAGATCTAGATCTATCCCTCTTCATCTCCTCGCATCTCATATTTCACATTACCCTAGGAGGTCTTGAGTAGGTTTGCTAGCCTCTATAGGTTAGTTGGGGTCTCCCCCTTGGTATTTCTTAGGCTAGGTCTAAAGTGAAGAGTGCCTCAGTTAGCATGACAACCAATTACATTGGGAACCGTGGCATCTCTTGGGTCACCTCTTTAGTTATCCAACACCTCTACCGTCCTGGATAGGATAACCTTTAGGGACAACTACAAGTTGTGTGATAACATTTTTTGCGCCATTGTTGGGGAAGGTAGAGGCCTACCTTGGTTCGACATATATTTTTAAGCTCTACTCCTGTTCTCTTTTCCAACATTTTTGGCGTCGTTTCCGGGGAGGTAGACACTTAGACACTTACCTCAGATGTCCGCGAGTGTCCATGTGTAATTCATATCTTATCGCATCTGGTCTTGTAATTTAGATGGTTATCATTTTTCATCCCTAATCTAAATATAACCATCTCATTGTCACTCATCTCTCCCCACTTATACACGACATATATTTTGGTAGAAGAGAATTAAAATCTTCCTGACGAATCCAATTCGTGACTCCGATGAGAAACGAACCCATACAAAAATGTCTTCTCAAAATAATATCACTCCTGAAATTACCGTGGAACTTATGTCAAATCTATGTGAAATGGTCACCAACATGGCTATGTACCTTAAAAATCAAGATGAGGATTTCAAAAGATGTGATCAACAAACTAAAGAAATATTAAAATCTATCTGTAACAATTCAATTCCTTCAAAGGCTAGTTCCCTAAGCCTCAATAGCATAAGGCAGTTGATAGCCAACCTAATAAATCAGTACGCCCAAGCAATCCACCTGTGCGAAGAATTATTTCCAAAACTCCAAATCCTTTGCCTAAAATAATCTCAAAGGGTGGAAGTGTTGTCGGTACTAGTCATTCCTTTAATAAAGCAAAAGTTAGATCAAGAAGTCAATATTGATCCTCCTCATAAAGCTAATATGCCCAAAGAAACCCTTTGGAGAAAACAACTACGGCCTATGAAAAGGATGAGGAAAACCCCTACAACTTAAACATTGATGTCTCTGAATTTCTGGCGAAGATGAACATGCCTGTCCCTTTCTGCGAGATTTTCAAAATTCCTTCCTTTCACAAAAGGGCTACCAACCATCTGGGAATCCAACCAAGAAAACAAATAACAAAACAAGTCCCAGTCGATCCTAAGGATTCCCCTGTCATGATCCAGAGTGTGTCAGGTGACAACTTTGGAGGATGCCCTCCATTTTATATAGTTCTGCATAACTGCATGTTAGATTCAAGAGCTGAAGTAAATGTTATGCCCCTTAGAGTCGTGGAACAACTCGAGCTAGTGCCCATTAGGCCTTACAAGAATGTGTGTGGAATGGACTCTAGAACGGTGAAAGTTATTGGGATAATAGAAAATTTTCCCGTTAGATTGGCTGCATGTTCGGATATTGAGCTTTTAATGAACATCTTAGTCCTCGATGTCCCTGATGTTTGGGGAATGTTACTGTCCAGGGAATGGTCGGCTAGATTAGGTGGGAGTGTTCAAATGGATCTTTCATATGCTATGATCCCAACTGGAACAGGTTCATCTATAAATTTATTCAATGAACCACCCATGCAAGAACATGTAGAGACACGTGAACACTTATTTAATGAGGCTATGTATTCAAGCGATGAAATTGGGAACTTCATGGTTTTGGAAAATTATTGGGAAGAAGTAAAGAAACACCCTTTTCCACCAGATCAAGTGTGGAAGATGCACTTTGACGGGGCCCACTCCCAGCATGGTGCAAGGGCTGGGATTGTCTTGACCTCACCATCTGGGGAGGAGGAATTATTCTCTTTCCGTCTAGAGTTTGATTGTACAAATAATGTGGCTAAGTATGAAGCTTTGCTTTTAGGATTAGAGCCATTGCTCGAGAAAGGAACATCAAGTTTATAACTGTCATAGGTGATTCTGACCTCATTGTATCGCAAGTCAAGAATCAGTTTGCTGCTAAGAATAATAGACTTAGAGATTACATAAATGTAGCTCTGGACACTATTGAATGTTTTGATGCCTTCAAAATTAAGGCCGTCCCACATGAGCAAAACACTCTAGCTGATGAGTTGTCGGTCATAGCCAGTACCCTCCAAGCCTCTGAGTCTTTATTGCAACGAAATTGCAAAGTTGAATTCTTGTTCAGACCCTTACTCCCCAATAATCAGGATTATTGGCAAGTTTTTGATGATGATGATGCTCAAATCATCCAACTCCTAACTACTTCTCAGACCCCCATGGTTAATTTTGAAGATCAACTAAAGGGAAGTTCTATAGAAGGCATGGACATAACAGAAATCACTTTTCCTTTAGAGGAAATTTTCAATAGGCATGATGAATTTAAAGGTAGACGTTCTGAGCCAATTGATGAAGTCATTGAAATCAACATAGGTTCCTCCTACGCCCCCAGAATGATCAATATAGGGAAAAATGCCTCTGAGGAAAAAATAAAGAAATTTGAAGAATTAATTAAAGAGTACAAAGATGTCTTTGCATGGAATTATGATTATTTAAAAGCTTATGATCAATCTGTTATTGAACACACAATTCCCCTAAAACAGGGAGTTAATCCTAATCGTCAAAAGCTGCATAATGTGAATCCTAAATTAGCTCCATTGGTCAAAAAGGAATTGGAAAATATGTTAGCTGCAAGAATCATTAGACCTGTCAGACATACTACTTGGGTGTCTAATCCTGTAATTGTAAGAAAGAAAAGTGGGGAGATTAGGATTTGTATTGACTTCAGAAACCTTAATCAAGCCTCCCTAAAAGACAATTACCCGTTTCCCAATATGGAAAATCTGTTGCAAAGTGTGACTAGCACCGGTGTGTTATCTTTTCTTGATCATTTCTCGGGGTATAACCAACTCCAAATAAAAAAATAAGATCGTGGAAAGACAAATTTCACCACCCCTTGGGGAACAGATGAATATATAAGGATGCCATTTGGTCTTCTAAATGCAGGATCAACCTTTCAAAGGGAAATGGACCATGCATTTGATGGTCTAATCGGAAAAATCATTGTAATCTATCAAGACGATTTGACTGTGTTTTCCAAAGAAATGGACAACCATGTACAAAATTTGAAGAAAATTTTTGATAGGTGTCAAAAGTTTGGAATTTCTCTAAATCCTAAGAAGTCTACCTTGGGTGTTGATGAGGGCGAGTTTTTGGGACACATTGTCTCTATGAAAGGTATCAGAATTGATCCTGAGTGAGTACAACGAATCCAAGCCATAGCCCCTCCAAAAGATGTTAGTTCTTTGCAATCCTTTTTCGGAAAAATAAATTTTGTAAGAAGATTCATCCCTAACTTAGATGAGTTGGCCAAACCATTAAATGCCTTGTTGAAGAAATATGTAAATTTTATCTGGGATAAGAAATGTGAGGTGTCATTTGAATCCTTAAAGAAGGCTATTTCCTCCACTCCTGTCCTAGTATGTCCTAACTATAATAAAGACTTCCTAATTTACTCATATAATAAAGACTTCCTAGCTGGTGTTTTATTGCAAAAGAATGAAAGTAATCATGAGCAACCTGTCTCCTTTATGAGTAAGAATCTTAGAGATGCCGAATTAAACTATACAACCACTGAAAAACAAGCCTATGCTTTGGTCAAATCGTTGAAACATTTAAGGACACACATAGGATATTCCAAGATATTAGCTTATGTCCCTTATCAAGCTTGTTATCACACCATAGTAGCAGGGCTACTATCCTTGCTGAGTAGATATCTGCACATTTCAGAGCTTTGCTTTTACGGAGATCAGCTATGATGAGCTTGTATTTTGATATCACTCATGATCATAGCAGTATATTATATCAGATTTTTGTTAGACCTTGTGCCAAGGATGAGCCTTGGGAGCTTAGATTTGATGACCGATGTGACCCTTTATTCCATACAGTTTCAGTTCAGTACCCAATGATTATATTGCAGCAGTGTTTCAGATGATATTTGATGATTATTATTATGATGTGATATAACTTATGGAATTCTGATTATTGACTATGGATTATTATCTTGTTGTTTTAGTCATCTTCACAGCATTAGCTTGGTATATGATTCAGGACATGGCAATATTATTTAAAACTAAAATTGAATATCTTGGATGGTGTTATAACTATTAATGGATGTATTACTTGCACACTTAGGTTTCCTGACAAAACTCACCAGTTTTATTACCCTCCTATGAGCATAGATATGGTCTTCCTTGACATTCCTATCTGCTAGCTTAGGCACCACATTCATTTGACTCCATCCATCCATGACCTTCCTGATTTGGATTTCACCTTTGACTTTCCTTACTTGACTTTTTGATACTGAGGACTTCCCTATTTCTACCTCCATGTTGGACCGCATCCATGTTTGTTTAGTGTCTCGGCTCTGAGTTGGTGACAGAACTTGCCTTTGGTGAGTTGGATTGTAGGCCTAAATCATTATGGTCGGTTGTCCTAATGTTTGGCACTAGCAGAAGTCCCCCTAGTCACTTGAGATGTTGTTGGCTAAAGCTGAAAGCTCATGTACTACTTTGTATTGGAAATCTTTATAAATTCGCCCATGGAAATTGTAAACTCTAGAATGTGTTTCTTAACACACGTGAGTAAAGGGCAAGAGCAATGAACTGCTAAAAATACTCCTCGAAGAGTATAGAAAAGGTCTAAAAAGCAAATGTTACTCAAAAGTTATATCTATTATTGATGACCTTGTATATGTATAAACATGTCCTAGATGCAAGTTGCAACTAGTTTTGCTTCTTAGCACATCTGAAATCCGAAGGGTTATGGAGGAAAAAAAGGCCATGAAATGAAATGAATGATCCTAATGAACCTGGATCAACTTGATGTAGACATGATGCCTAAGTTGAATAAACAACTTATCCATTTGTGAGGCACAACCCTTCCCCGTGTTATTTTTTCGACACATAGTGTAGCTCCCCCTTTCCTCGTCCAAAGTGTCACCTAGTTGAGTTTGGTCAAGTCATCCCCTTTTCCCAACCGTGTCTTAGCCTTCACCCTTAGCTAGCAGTTAAACCATGTCCAATGGGTGAGTCTGTCACTAAAGCTCTTGTGCAAGTAAAGTATAAATAACATTAAATATCTATATGTATTAAACTGCCATGGAATGATGACTTAATTTAAGTTAAGCTGTGAGGATGATTAGAGGAACATGTCTTAGTCTATTGATATAATTTGTCATTGGTTATATTTTGACCTAGTCAAACTTAGTTTGACTATGGTCATTCTTGGGATCTGTGATGATGTGGACCATGTATGCCTATGGATGATGATTGATGGTCCCACATACTCTTGTTGATGATACCATATGGTGGACATATCATTCAGATGGTGATTGATGCAGTTCAACAGCTTTTATTATTATTTCAGATCATCAGATTATGCACTGTCTATGTATGATGGACCAAACAGTTGACCCCTCAGGTCAACCCATGGTGTATGAGTACACATTCTTAGTGGATTTGGGTCTTCTGGATCCAATGAGACACTCATCATTCAGTTCCGGGCGCTTCTGACAGTGATAGATGCAGTTATCTACTTGTTGACCAGATTCGGGGCTATTTTCCCAGCCTGTCCAACAGGGGCCATGAGAGGCCAGTTCACCTAGGGCGTTGTATGAGGAGGGGGTGGTCCAGCCACTTGATTTTACCATTATACCCACCTCCCAGAGAGCCTGATGGGATCCGTTTGACAACACAGGCACCCTGGGTGTCAATTTGGGCAGCTTCATAGTTATCGAGGCAGATAAGAAATGGAATAAAAGGGGCACTGAGGAATTCGATTTGGACAATTAAGGCAAGGTTTTGGCACTTGGTCTTCACAGAGTTCTTCCACGGTAAACCCCCCATCTTCCAGCCAGATATCACCAGTCAGTGGGGTCCACAGTGGCCACAGGAGGCCATTTACTGCATGTCTCTATCAGTTTTGGAGACAAGATTTGATCATTTGTATTATCTTGGACACATTATTTTATATTATTGTGCCATGGGGATGAGCTAGAAAGAATTGATACCTCCTAGCCCCACCATGAGCTTATTGAGTCATGTCCTAGTCATATGAGGTGGGCCCATGTGTCTTATCCCCCTCCTAGTGATGACGTCACCCTCCATGAGTCACTTGTAGCTATGACGTCATCTCTATTTTGAGTGATCCATGTGATATTGTATTTTGGCTCATCTTAGCCATTGATTATGTTGTGAGATATTTTAATCTCAACCACTCATCTTGTTGTATTGTAAAGTGGTTTTGAGATCTAGGGTTTTGGTCTTTATTATCCTATATAAGGAGGAGACACCCTATTGTAAAAGCACCTTTTGGCTCTGAAAAAATTGGAATGAAAATAATATTTTGGAGATCAACTTCTTGGATTTGATTGGGTTACTCTTGTACATGTTCTTGCATCTCTTGCGTCTAGACATTGTTTGCTTTTCAGGTGAAATCGACATCAAGAGAGGGAGGCCGAATTGCTTGAAGCTAGCTCAACGTTTTACTTTGTGGGAAGATTGTAGGGGTTGCTGACATCCCCCGTGGGCAAGACGTCTTCATCTTGAGGGAGTTTTTCAATTGTGCTATGTCCATTGATTGCTTCTTTGATATGACATGCTTAGATCTTATGGATCTGTGGATCAAATCTAACTTTATGTAGTTTGATTTACAAGTTTTCATGAGACATCTCTCCTCCTAGGGCTTGGACATTTTTGGTTGAAGACACTTGGATCAAACTTGGAATTGTAACTAGGGAAAGAATTCTCCATATGCTAAGAGGCCGCAAGCTTTGAGGTAAGATCTACAAGGTACGTATTGATTTCACTTGTTATCCATCCTATTGGTCACAAACTTCATTAAAATTCAAAACCCTCATTTTCTATTTTCCTAGATCTACTTGGATCTAGATTACCTTTGGGTATAATAAAAAAAAACACCTCTATAGCATCCACGGCAATCCAGATCTATAGTTTGGTGGCATTTGGCCTTCATTTGACCCTTCCCCCAAAGCACTTAGCCTTCCTTGGGTGAGGTTGCACTCCTTGGGAGGGTGAGTTTTGCTACTTCCAAGACATGGGTAGGTGAGATCCCACTTGATTTGCACTCCTCTCACTTGATAACCTACCCCTAGTGCTTCACTTCTTTGATTTTTTCCTTGTGGGCCCCATTCCTCATTTTGAGGGTTGTGCCCCACTTGGGTCATTGGGTGATGCATTTTCAACCTTAGATCTATGGAGATCTAGCTTACCTTGGGGCATGCAACTCAAAACCCACTTTGATAAGCCTTAACTATCCCGATCTACATTTTGGCATACTTTGGACTCCATTTACCCCTTCATTTCAAGGCACTAGTCTCCTTGGGTCAATTCGCACTCCTTGGGGATTGTGTCATGTGCTAGATCCCATATGTGGGTGTTGCCTAATCTATCTTGGATCCATAGATCCACATCATCAAACACCCCTTAGTGCCATACCACTCCAAACTTCACCTTATGGGTCCCATTTGGGCCATTTCCATATTTTAAGGAAGTAAGCCCCACTTGTGTATTTCATGGTACTAGATCTATCTCTTTGATTTACTAGGTGGCCTAACTCATTCGTTTGTTGAAACACTTCTCATATCTTAAGCCTCTTCAACCATACTTAAACTCTTGGGCTCACCTAAGCTTGCATTGGTTTCGGTAACTCAATTTACACATCTCCCTAGGAACCTTTGCTTTGGCTAATCTTCTTTGATTGGTTATAGGGCCTCCCCCTTGATCTTGACTTATCTAGATCTAAAGTGAAGAGTTCCTCAGCTATCGTGACTCCCAGCTTGCATTGGGAACCGGGGCATCTCTTGGGTCACATCTTTAGTTGTCTGTCTCCTCTACCATCCCGGATGGGATATCCTTAGGGACAACTACAAGTTGTGTGATAACAAAGCCTTCAAGGATGTTTTGTCTCAACATGATGGTATCAGGATTAGAGGAAACTGGATATCTAGAATTCATGAATATGACATTGAAATTAAGCCAATTAAGATAGTCAAAGGTCAAGGGTTAGCCCAACTTTTAACTGATGCAAAAGTTCAAACAAGTCATGATGAGGTAAACATGGGAAATGCTATGGTGCTCTATATTGATGAAGATCATGAGTGGTACAAGGACATTATTTACTATCTTAAACATATGTCATGTCCTGATAATCTTTTAGACCACCAAAGAAGAGCTTTGAGGTTAAAGGAATCTAAATATGTGTTAACAGAAGATGGTTTGGGATGGAAAAATCCAGATGGAATTGTGTTAAAATGTGTAGACCATGATGAGTCCCAAAGAGTCATAAAAGAGAGCAACTTTGGATTATGTGGAGGTCATTATGCATCCAGAACTATAGCTTCTAAAATCATGCGAGCTGGGCGTTATTGGCCATCCTTATTCAAGGATGTGCATGCCTTTGTCAAAACATGTCAAGAATGTCAATTCTTCTCAGGAAAGCCTAGATTGTTTGCCTCACCGTTAACCCCAGTCATTGTAGAAGCACCTTTTCAACAATGGGGAATGGATTTTGTTGGACTAGTTGACCCTAGTTCATCCAACGGGTATAAATATATCTTGAATTGCACAGATTATTTTACCCATTGGGTAGAAGCTATCCCTACTAAAAGAGTAACTGCAGAGGTGGTGGTTAAATTGTTGGAAGAAAATATAGTCTCTAGATATGGTTGTCCTTTAAAAATCACAAAGGATAATGCAAAAGACTTCAGCAAAGAAGAAATGTCAACATTTTTCTCCAATCATGGAATTACTCTATCTCATTCTTCTAACTATTGCCCACAAGGAAATGGATTAGTAGAATCTAGCAATAAGAATTTATTTCGGCTTTTAAAGAGGATGATTGGTGAAAACAAAAGGAGTTGGGATAACAAACTCAAGTATGCTCTTTGGGCAGATCGAACGACTGCTAAGAGAATAACATGAAAAGCTCCTTTTGAAATAGTATATGGGAAAAATTATAGACTGCCTATAAATCTTCAAATCCCTATGTATGAACTTTTGCAACAATGTTCCTGAGAACAAGAAGCCATGCAAGCAATAATTGATAAATTAGTGGAGCTAGATGAAACTAGAAGAGAAGCATGGAATACAATGGTTCTAGAGCAAGAAAGGGTGAAAGGAAATTTTGATCAAAGAAATAGAAATGTCAATTTTTGGATAGGTGATATAGTCTTGCTTTGGGATAACAATAAAGAAAAACCAGGAAATCATGCAAAATTTGAGAAATTGTGGATGGGTCCTTATCAAGTGAGCAAAATAGCAGGAAAAGGTTCGGTGTGGTTGGAGACGCTGGATGCGGACGAGTTAGAGTTTCCAGTAAATGGGGTATTGTTGAAACATTACTACCCCCTTGTCCCTTTGCGATAGGACTCCTCTTGCATGTTTAGAGTAGGTAGGTTTTCAAATAAGCTCACTTGACCAGTAGTATTTGAGTGCCTTTTTCTTTTTTCTGAGTGTTGAGCATCTTCCGAGTATTTTGAGTTTCTTTGAGTGCTAAGTGTCTTCCTTTCCTTGAGTGCTGAGTTCCTTTATGCTAAGTGAGTTGAGTCTTCTCTTTTCTAATCCTATTCATCTCCTGCATTAAAAATAACAAAATAAAAATGTTAAATGATAAATTAGGATTTACTTCTATGCATTTCAGTTTTGCTCTAAATTAGAATTTCATTTTTAGTATTTTATTTTATGATATTTTATTCCATATATGCGTCAAGTGGTAGTTTGCTTTCATGTGTGTAGAAATAGGTACATTTAAAGATAAAGCAAAACAAGTTGGTGTTGGATTGAAGATTGACTGGGTTTGTGTTGGGGACCAGAGATTCTGAGGTTCTCAAGCACTCTCTCCCTTAGAGCACTTGTCCCAGCTAGAGCCAGATGTTATCACCTCCATAATAGTCGGGCTACTATGATTGCAGAGCAGTCATCTGCATATTTTTGAGCTTTGCCTTTGCACAGTTCCAGTGAGATCAGCCATGATGAGCCATGTTATTTATGATCACTCACACTTCAGAGCATCCCTATATCAGACATGTAGTAGAATTTATTCCAGGGATCATCCTCTTGACATCAGATTCGATGACTGAGATGACCTTTTATCCCATATAGATGTAGTGCAGTGTTTGTAGATTCAGCAGCAGTGTTATCAGTGGTTACAGGTGATTCAAATAGCAGATACAGGTATATGACCCATCAGGTATATGATGTGCATTGGTTTTATTATCTTGTTGTTTTAGTCATTTTGATAGCTTGCCTTGGTATATAGTACTCATGATCTGAAAGTCTATCTTCACAAAATGAAAATGGTTGTTATTGAATATCTATATGGTTGTATTACCTTAGAAGCTCGTGTAGTATACTCGCTGGTTTTACCCTCTTAGGAGTGTGGACATGATCATTCCCACCTGTTATGGTTTGATATCTTAGGCATCACCTTCATTTTCACCATCCATCCGTTACCTTCCTTACTTTTGTGGTCTTTGTCCTGACTTACATCTCAGCCTATGATATGGAGGACTTGCCCATTTTTGCCTCTGTGTTGGACAACATCCATGTTATCTTCATATCCTGGCTCTAAGTTGGCAACAAAACTTACCATTGGTGAGTTGGATTTTATGCCTAGATCACTCTAGTCGGTTGCCCCGATGTGTGGTATTGATTTGTGGAATTCCCCCTAGTTGCTTGAGTTGTGTTGGCTAAAACATTAAACAAATTGTACTACATATGGAAATTATTATCTCTTGTAAATCCCAATGAAAAGGGCTGTGAAATGGAAATGAAATGAAATGTAAATACACCTCGGATGAAAGTTGAGATTAGTTGTGCTTCTAAGCACATGCAAAATCCCAGAGGGGTCCCAAAGTCCTAAAAAGAAATGGATAAATGTATGCTAAATCTAAAGATTTTTGGCCAAGGAAATGAAATGATATGAAATGAAAGGCCCAAATAAAGCAATGGTTAAATATATGCCAAATCTAAAGACTGTTGGCCTCAAATATTTTTTTTTCTCATTGAGCTTGCGGGTTATGATATGAGATGGAGCAAGGGACAACTAATTCTAAGTGTCCCCTAGAACCTCAAGTTACAGTTAGCTGGGCACCCAGTTCACGACTTTTCTAGTAGTAGACATTTTGCCAAGGTTGAATAAGCACTTCTCTAAACAACATACCCATTTGTGAGACACCGCCATTCCTTGTGTATTCTTGTCCAACACATGTTTAAGTGTGTAATACCCTTTCCTTTATCCAAAGTATCACAGTTTTGAGTCAGTCAAGTCATCCCCTTAGCCTAGCCTTGCATTTTTAGCCTTCACCCTCTGCTAGCAAATTGATCATGTCTACTTGAGGTTCTTTTGTAAGTAAAATATTATTTAAATGGATAAATTATTATAATGAAATGTTAACTACCAGTTAAATGATACTTAATGCTTTAAGTCTTGCTATGAAAATGATTAAAAGAGCATGTCTTAACCAATTGCACTTTCAACATCAGGCTCTTCTAGCCTGAGTCATATTTTGATCAGTTTTGACCTAGTCAAACCTAGTTTGACCAAGTCAACCTTGGGATCTGTGATGAGTTGGGCCAGTTATGTTGTATGATGATCTATGGTCCTTGATATACCTTATTGTGGTTCCATGCAGTGGATACAGTTTTCAAATGATGGTTGATGTACTTTTTTTATTGATTATTAGTATCTCCAGACCATTATATTATTATTGTCTAGGTATGATGTTATAGGTGATCTTACAGGATGCCATAGGGTGTATGAATACTCATCCTTAGTATATTTTGGTCTTCTTGATCCATTGGGACACTCTATTTA
The DNA here is from genome assembly GCA_027924585.1 of Larix kaempferi. Lineage (NCBI taxonomy): Eukaryota > Viridiplantae > Streptophyta > Pinopsida > Pinales > Pinaceae > Larix > Larix kaempferi. Next base: position 17,433,122 of record BSBM01000600.1, read on the forward strand.
CAGTTTCAAACACTTTCAAGGATGATATGAGTGTTTTCCACCTTTTGACCAGTTTGGTCATGCTTAACTGGCATGTCCAGCAAATGATTGAAGGCAATTCGTTTCCTAGGGAGCTATAGAGAAAGGGGGTAGTCCAGCCACTTTTTATTACCATATTACCCCCCTTCCAGACATGATGGTGCAGTCAGATTTTGTTCCCTAGCACCAGGAAATTGTATTTAGGCAGTTTGATGGATTTTCGGGTGGGATAAAAATGGGATAAAAAGGTTATTAAAGAAATCGACTTGGGCAATTGAGGCAAGTTTTTGGCATGTGGTCTGCTCAGAGGTCATCTATGGTGTATCCCACTCCTTCCAGATCAGTTTGCAGCATTCAGTGGGGTCCACACAGTCTACAGGTTGTATTTTGATGTCTTCTTCTCTTAGTTGAGAGGGCCAGGATTTGATCATTTGTTCACTTGGACATGTCATTGAGTCATTGTGCCATGGGTTGATTCTAGTGAAGGAAAGTAATGCCTCTAGCCCCACCATGTGCTCCTAGTCACTTGTCCTAGTCATATTATGTGGCACACTTGTATTTTAGCCACCCCCATGTAGTGTGCACCCCTCCTAGTCTCTATCATGTAGTGCACACCCCCTTCATGCGAGTGATCCATGTTATATTGTGCCGACTCATCTTAGTCGTTGATTGTATTACTTTATCTTTTGATCTCCACCACTAGTTTTCAAAATTGGTTTAGGGTTTTGGTCTCTCTCCTCCTATTTAAGAAAGAGGCCCCCCTATTGTAAAGGCACCTTTTGGCTCTGGAAAACTTGGAATAAAGATATTATTTTTGTGGATCTTCTTCTCTAGCTTCGATGGACGTCTTTGAAATTTGAATATACAACTATTTCTCTGTGTATCATTGTGGATCTATCTATCCAACGTTTTCTTTGCAGTGGGCAGTGTGGGTTGAAGAGGAGGACGAATCAAGGGGACGTTATTATGGGGAAACCCCATATCTTACCTTTGATCTTATTTTTGTCCGAGGGAGTATCATATGTATCTTCATGACATAGTTGATGCTTTCTCTTTCATATTTTCATCCTTATAGTCATTTTCATGTCGGAATGATTCTTACATAGATCTTTTCTTGCAGGAGGAGGGCACACGTGTGACCCTTGAGGGCTAGCGATTTCAATTGGGTGGCTTGGATCTCACTCTCGATTAACACACAGGGGGGGTTTATCACTTTGCAAAGTGGCCTCAAGCTCTAGAGGTAAGATCTACAAGGTTAGTATCTATTCTATGCATTTTACCCAATTGGTCATTTAAAACCCTCAAAGTTAAAACCCTTGTATTTTTATTTTTTAGATCTATGGAGATCTAGAAAACATTTGGGCTTAATAATCATCTTAACATTCTCGATCTAAATTTTGGTGGACATCCAACTCCAGTTGGCCCCCGATCTAAGGCATTGGGCCTCTCCAAGGGAGGTCACACTTGTTGGGTAGGTGGCCATTTGCTAGATCCCGAATGTGGGTATTTCTCATTCATTATCAAATCACTAGATCCATTCAATTCCAAACCCCCTAGTGCCATTTCACTTCAATTTTCACCTTGTAGGCCCCATTTGGACAATTTTCCATATTTTAAGGGTGGGACCCACTTGGATCTTTCATCTTGGCATTAGATATATCTAGATCTACTACTCCTAATCCATAAGTGACCTTATCTCACACTTGGTTGAACATTTGTCCTTGTCTTAAGCCTCTTCAACCAAGCCCTAACCTCTTGGGTCCGCTTATCCTTTATAGATCTAGATCTATCCCTCTTGATCTCCTCACTTCTCATCTTTCACATTACCTTAGGAGGTCTTGAGTAGGTTCGCTAGCCTCTATAGGTTAGATAGGGTCTCCCCCTTGGTCTTTCTTAGGCTAGGTCTAAAGTGAAGAGTGACTCGATTAGCGTGACAACCAATTGCATTGGAAACCATGGCATCTCATGGGTCACCTCTTTAGTTGTCCAACACCTCTACCGTCCTGAATAGGATAACCTTTAGGAACAACTACTGTATTAATATTGTATTGCATTAATTGTAATACAGATTATATTAATACAGTATTACCATATTAATACAGTATTGAATACAATACTATATTAATACTGTAATACAGTATTGAATACAATACTATATTAATATTGTAATACAGTATTAATATTAAATTTTATCTGTGTTTACTGTATGCATTGTGCAAATCAGTTTTTTTATTTATAATTTAATTTCTTCTTTTTAGATTTTTTTAGATTTTATTAGATAGTTTACATAGTTCTTAACTTCTTATTACATAGTTTATTTTTTTTATATTTTATTACCTAGTTTATTTTATATTTTTATTACATAGTTCTTATTAAATAGTTTTTGACATTTTGTTATATTGATTTTTTATTTATATATATTTTTATTTTAATTAATTTATGTATTTTTTATTTTTATTTTGTTATAATTTTTTTTTTTAAATTATTTATATTTTTTATTATATAGTATTTGACATTAGTATTTATCTTTATATTTATATATATTTATATATATATAGATAGATATATTAATTATTTTGATTTTAATTAGTTTGAAATTTCTGTATTTTTTATTTATTTTTAATTCTGTTTTGTTATTTTTTTATGTTTATAATATTTTTTTGGTTATATATATATATATATATATATTATGTATTTTAAATTCTATTTTATATTTTTGTATTTATTTAATTTTTGTCATATTTTGTTTTTTAATAATTGCATTTTATTTTATTTCTGATATTTATTATATATATTTTTATTTTATATTTTTTTAAAGTTTAATTTATGTTGTATATTTTGTATTTAATATTTATTTTGATTTTGTTATATGTTTTTTATATCGTTATATTTTATATTTTATTATTTTGTTCTGTTATATATTATATATATATTTTTATTGTGTTTTTAATATTTTGTATTTTATTGTTTTTTTGTTATATTTTGTGATTTGCTATATTTTTGTTTTTTTTGGTTTTATATTGAATTCAATTTTATATTTTTATAAATAATATATATGTATATATTTACTTTAGTTTATTTTAAAATTTCAATGATTCATTTTATTTTTTTATAAATCATATATATATATATTAGTTTATTTAAAAAATTCAATGATTCAATCACAAGTAATGCCATATGTTTTTAAAAAAAATCAATGATTTATCAAATAATAATAAAGAAATTAAATCTAAATTACAATTTATATTTTTTTTGCAATCCAAATTCCATGGCACCTAAGGCTAGAAGGCCTCTTGATCCGGCATGGAAATATTGTGTCAGGGTGAATCCCAATGAAGACCACAGGGTCATTTGCAACTTCTACTCCTCTCAAATGTCTCAGGGCATAAACAGGATGAAATATCATCTAGCAATAATTGTTTGCAAAGATGTGGCGGTTTGTGAGAAATGACCAGATGAAGTCACAGCAAAAATGGTAGCTACTTTGGATGCCATTAGAGAACAAAGTGAAAAGAGGGCAAGATACAAGTTTGAAACTTCCATGATAGGTAGATCTACCATGGCACCACTGAATGCAAGTCCAAGTACAGGAGGTATTAGCCCTAAAGTTTGTTTGACTACAGGAAAACAAAGCTTAGGCACCTCAAAGGAAAATAGGGTTTTTGTTCATTTGATAACAAACGGGGATCAAAGAGCAGAGTTTAAAATATCAAAGACTATCTGCTATATAATCTGAAAACATCAGATTTAAAAGATATATAAGGATGAAATCAAAAAATAAAATGAATGATAAAAGTAGGATAACAGGATTCAATCATCAAATGTACCAACACAAGACAACAAACAGTTCTAATGTTGTAGAACAGAAGATATAAATTAGATGTCTAAAAAGACATTTTAAACATCTATTTTGGAATGAAATTCATATACTTGCATAGGCATGTACACATAAAACATCTATGTAAATAAAAACACAAATATAATTTCAAACGGAAATAAAGAACATCAAAACCATGAACAGTCTGAATCTAGCTCCCAATAGTTTATATCATTCATCAAAATAATATCCTCACATAAGCATATTGATATAACCAGATAGCAAAACTTTAACACAAGTGTTCTCGACCATCATCGGTGTCTCCTCACAACCCCCTTGGCTGGAACCTCCCACTTTTACATTGCAAATGTAAGCATTTATAAAAATACAAACTCCCAGCTATTACAATTTTTTAGGAAAACAATCTGAGATTGATCATTTGAAATCTTGTAAATGCTAAGTGCTAAATGCCTGCTTTCTCTAGATATGGATCGATCCCTTTAAATCTGTATGTGCTCTGCCACTTATTTCTTAAATTGCTACTCAACTGCCATCAAATCTGGAAACGATCCTCCAACTGCTACTTGAACTCCTCCAACGTTATTTGAAAATGATCTGTCTCTTTCAGATCTGGACTTGATGTTTATTTGCTGCTAAAATTCTGAGACTCATTGTGATCTTCTTCCTAGAAAGATGGATGAGAATATGCAACTATCAACTTGAAATCTAGAAATGATATGAATATTGTTTAGCTATTAATTTTGTGCATTAAAATTGAGCTTGCATTGTTTCCGAATGCTCTGCCATTTTCCCTCTGAATATTCAAATGCTACTAGAAAATTCCATTGAATGACTTCAAAATCTGAAAGTAAATTAAACGTTGCTTGAATTCTGGGATTGATCCTCCTTGACCTTGAAGATATTTTCGATCCATCTTGTAATGAATAAACAATAGCCTATGCGCAAAATCCTCCTAGCTTGAGAAAACTGGGTAGTACTTAGATTAATATGTTTGGATACCTGTCTTTGATGTTTGGCACTCGGGCTCAGACTCCTTTTAAATGCACCTATCCATAAATAATTGGCATTCGTTCATGCGCTTGAGGCTAAACCATCCATTTTATTTTGGTGAAATCCCACACCTGGGAACTACTAATAATCGGCATTTGTAGACATAGATTTGATGGTGTTCCCCTTAACATCTTCTCACACACTTGGAAACTCAACACTTGTGTATTCTTTATTGACTCGAGAGTTCTAGCTTGGCAGGATTGGCATTTGGTCTTTCCGTTGGCGTTCATCAACACATTTTAGTTTTGTCTTTGATGGAAATTATCCCAAATACATAAGAATTAACTTTTCCATACACAAGTGTAATATGGAACTGTCCACACGTTGTGCCATAGTTATGATGTGGCTCTATGCCTTCTCTTGTGAGGGTGCTTCTTTGATGACTTGGTATTAGATGCTTAACTTTGATGCTGGAGAGAGAGGAGGCAAGCTGGCATGAACATTCGGGGCTTGTCAAAAATGCTAGTGGACTTTCCGACAGTGAGAATCATGATCTCTTTTACATACACGCTGTTGGAATGTAAATAATTTTGTGGGACGGATCTGGTGATAACATCTGACTCTGGCTAGGGATGGCATGCTCCCTGTGAGCTGCCAAGTACAAGCAGACTAAGTGCCTTTTCCATTCCATTGGGCTGGAGTCTTCATGCTGCTGCAAACTGAAAATTGCAATCTGTTATGTTATATAGTAGTGCTCCATTGAGCTGAAGTCTTATTATCATATGAACCTCTGCACATCATAACAAACTAAAGAAGAAAACTGTTGGAAACAACTGCATAATGGAAACTAGTTTATGCACTCCAAACAACAACTTAGACTCCCTTACTCATTCATTGAGCTTATTTATAAACAGGTACTAATCTAATTAGCTGAATTCTGGATGATCAAGAGTAATTCCATTTCCAATGAAACCAAGTTAAAAACTGACTTAGCAATTGAACTTCCAGAATATACTGCTGTAAAATAAAAATTGAAGAGCTTATAGGAAACTCATCATGAATCTGAAACCCATATTTACAGTTGAACAAAAAAGAATGACCTGAGCTAATAAAATCCTCCATATAAGCAGCAACTGGATCATAAAAACAATTAGAAACCATGTTTTGATTAGATACCTCTGTTTCTTGTTCAAGGTAAGTGAACTGCCTTTGGATAAGCTCTGACCTTACTGTTTCCATAAAAGCAATATAATCATGTGAAAACCACTTTTTAAGTTTCCAAGATATGTTGATTTAATTCTTTATTCAAGGTCTCGCACATATATTCAATTTCATAAGAAAAACTTTGAGAATTTTTCTGAGTCAACAAAATTTCATATTCTGACTCGAGTGTTTTAAGAAACTTCTTCAAAAAACAAAATTTATCTTCTTCACTAAAGATGTTATAAGAGTCTAAATAAGAAGATAAATCTTCATTCCATTTATCATCATCAGAATAAATCCATTCTTTGAAATTGTTAAGAAAAGCAAGGCCTGCCACAAAATCTGCTATCTCAATTGATGAAGTAACTAGATTAGCAGCTGAACACATCATTATGGACCTAGTGGAGTCGCCCATAGATTCATCAAGAGTTGGACCTGGAACCCCTGTGAGCAATGGAGAAGAAGGATTCGCTCTGGTCCCTATCTGCTTTGGAGCCACAACTGCTTTTTTGAACCTCAGTGAATAACTGCAGTCTACAAAGATTTCCCAACTTTGTTCACTGTCAAAATTAGGAGCAAAGATATAAAATCCGAAGAAAATTTTCAATTTCATCCCCGGTATGGTCACCAAAAGATGTTAGTTGTTTGACTACAGGAAAACAAATCTTAGGCACCTCAAAGGAAAATAGAGTTTTTGTTCATTGGATAACAAAAAGGGATCAAAGAGCAGAGTTTAAAATATCAAAGACTATCTACTATATAATCTGAAAACATCAGATTTAAAAGATATACAAGGATGAAATCAAAAAATAAAATGAATGATAAAAGAAGGATAACTGGATTCAATCATCAAATGTACCAACACAAGACAACAAGCAGTTCTAATGTTGCAGAATAGAAGATATAAATTAGATGTCTAAAAAGACATTTTAAACATCTATTTTGGAATGACATTCATATACTTGCATAGGCATGTACACAGAAAACATCTATGTAAATAAAAACACAAATATAATTTCAAACAGAAATAAAGAACATCAAAACCATGAACAGTTTGAATCTAGCTCCCAATAGTTTATATCATTCATCAAAATAATATCCTCACATAAGCATACTGATATAACCAGACAACAAAAATTTAACACAAGTGTTCTCGACCCTCATCGGTGTCTCCTCACTGCCCCCTTGGCTGGAACCTCCCCCTTTTACATTGCAAATGTAAGCATTTATAAAAATACAAACTCCCAACTATTACAATTTTTTAGGAAAACAATCTGAGATTGATCTTTTGAAATCCTGTAAATGCTAAGTGATAAATGCCTGCTTTCTCTAGATATGGATCGATCCCTTTAAATCTGTATGTGCTCTGCCACTTATTTCTTAAATTGCTACTCAGCTGCCATCAAATATGGAAATGATCCTCCAAATGCTACTTGAAATACTCCAACGTTATTTGAAAATGATCTGTCTCTTTCAAATCTGGACTTGATGTTTATTTGCTACTAAAATTATGAGACTCATTGTGATCTTCTGCCTAGAAAGATGGATGAGAATATGCAACTATCATCTTGAAATCTGGAAATGATATGAATATTGTTTAGCTGTTAATTTTGTGCATTTAAACTGACCTTGCATGCTTTCCGAATGCTCTGGCATTTTCCCTCTGAATATTCAAATGCTATTAGAAAATTCCATTGAATGACATCAAAATTTGAAAGTAAATTAAACATTGCTTGAATTCTAGGATTAATCCGCCTTGACCTTGACGATATTTTCGATCCATCTTGTAATGAATAAACAATAGCATATGCGTAAAATCCTCCTATCTTGAGAAAATGGGCAGTACTCGGATTAATATGTTTGGATACCTGTCTTTGACGTTTGGCACTCGGGCTCAGACTCCTTTTAAATGCACCTATCCATAAATAATTGGCATTCGCTCATGCGCTTGGGGCTAAAACCATTCATTTTATTTGGGTGAAATCCCACACCTGGGAACTACTGATAATCGACATTTGTAGACAAAGATTTGATGGCATTCCCCTTAACATCTTCTCACACACTTGTGTATTCTTTATTGACTCGAGAGTTCTAGCTTGGCAGGATTGGCATTTGGTATTTCCGTTGGCGTTCATCAACACACTTTAGTTTTGTCTTTGATGGAAATTATCCCAAATACATAAGAATTAACTCTGCCATACACAAGTGTAATATGGAACTGTCCACGCGTTGTGCCATAGTTATGATGTGGCTCTATGCCTTCTCTTGTGAGGGTGCTTCTTTGATGACTTGGTATTAGATGCTTAACTTTGGCGCTGGAGAGAGAGGAGGAAAGTTGGCATGAACATTCGGGGCTTGTCAAAAACGCTAGTGGACTTTCCAGCAATGAGAATCAGGATCCCTTTTACATACACGTTGCTGGAATGTAAATAATTTTGTGGGACATATCTGGTGATAACATCTAGCTCTGGCTAAGGATGGCATGCTCCCTGTGAGCTGCCAAGAACAAGCAGACTAAGTGCCTTTTCCATTCCATTGGGCTGGAATCTTCATGCTGCTGCAAACCCACAAACTGAAAAGTGATCCAAACTCATACTCTACAAACTAAAAATTGCAATCTGTTCTGTTATATAGCAGTGCTCCATTGAGCTGGAGTCTTATTAGCATATGAACCTCTGCACACCATAACAAACTAAAGAAGAAAACTGTTGGAAACAACTGCATACTGGAAACTAGTTTATGCACTACAAAAAACAACTTAGACTCCCTTACTCATTCATTGAGCTTATTTATAAACAGGTACTAATCTAATTAGCTGAATTCTGGATGATCAAGTGTAATTCCATTTCCAATGAAACCAAGTTAAAAACTAACTTAGCAATTGAACTTCCGGAATATACTGCTGTAAAATAAAAATTGAAGAGCTTATAAGCAACTCATCATGAATCTGAAACCCATATTTACAGCTGAACAAAAAAGAATGACCCGAGCTGATAAAATCCTCTAAATAAGCAACAACTGGATCATAAAAACAATTAGAAACCATGTTTTGATTAGATACCTCCGTTTCTTGTTCAAGGTAAGTGAACTGCCTTTGGATAAGCTCTGACCTTCCTGTTTCTATAAAAGCAATATAATCATCTAAAAACCACTTTTTAGTTTCCAAGATATGCTGATTTAATTCTTTATTCAAGGTTTCGCACATATCTTCAATCTCATAAGAAAAACTTTGAGAATTTTTCTGAGTCAACAAAATTTCATATTCTGACTCGAGTGTTTTAAGAAACTTCTTCAAAAAACAAAATTTATCTTCTTCACTAAAGATGTTATAAGAGTCTAAATAAGAAGATAAATCTTCATTCCATTTATCATCATTAGAATAAATCCATTCTTTGAAATTGTTAAGAAAAGCAGGGTCTGCCACAAAATCTGCTATCTCAATTGATGAAGTAACTGGATTAGCAGCTGAACACATCATTATGGACCCAGTGGAGTCGCCCACAGATTCATCAAGAGCTGGATCTGGAACCCCTGTGAGCAATGGAGAAGAAGGATTCGCTCTGGTCCCTATCTGATTTGGAGCCACAACTGCTTTTCTGAACCTCAGTGAATAACTGTAGTCTACAAATATTTCCCAACTTTGTTCATTGTCAAAATTAGGAGCAAAGATATAAAATCCGGGGAAAATTTTCAATTTCATCCCCAGTATGGTCGCCAAAAGATGTTAGCCCTAAAGTTTGTTTGACTACAAGAAAACAAAGCTTAGGCACCTCAAAGGAAAATAGGGTTTTTTTTCATTGAATAACAAAAAGGGATCAAAGAACAGAGTTTAAAATATCAAAGACTATCTACTATATAATCTGAAAACATCAGGTTTAAAAGATATATAAGGATGAAATCAAAAAATAAAATGAATGATAAAAGTAGGATAACTGGATTCGGTCATCAAATGTACCAACACAAGACAACAAACAGTTCTAATGTTGTAGAACAAAAGATATAAATTAGATGTCTAAAAAGACATTTTAAACATCTATTTTGGACTGACATTCATATACTTGCATAGGCATGTACACAGAAAACATATATGTAAATAAAAACACAAATATAATTTCAAACAGAAATAAAGAACATCAAAACCATGAACAGTTTGAATCTAGCTCCCAATACTTTATATCATTCATCAAAATAATATCCTCACATAAGCATACTGATATAACCAGACAACAAAACTTTAACACAAGTGTTGTCGACCCTCATCGGTGTCTCCTCACTGCCCCCTTGGTTGGAACCTCCCCCTTTTACATTGAAAATGTAAGCATTTATAAAAATACAAACTCCCAGCTATTACAATTTTTTAGGAAAACAATCTGAGATTGATCTTTTGAAATCCTGTAAATGCTAAGTGATAAATGCCTGCTTTCTCTAGATATGGATCGATCCCTTTAAATCTGTATGTGCTCTGCGACTTATTTCTTAAATTGCTACTCCGCTGCCATCAAATCTGGAAATGATCCTCCAACTGCTACTTGAACTACTCCAACGTTATTTGAAAATGATCTATCTCTTTCAAATCTGGACTTGATGTTTATTTGCTGCTAAAATTATGAGACTCATTGTGATCTTCTGCCTAGAAAGATGGATGAGAATATGCAACTATCAACTTGAAATCTGGAAATGATATGAATATTGTTTAGCTGTTAATTTTGTGCATTTAAACTGACCTTGCATTCTTTCCGAATGCTCTACCATTTTCCCTCTGAATATTCAAATGCTACTAGAAAATTCCATTGAATGACTTCAAAATATGAAAGTAAATTAAACGTTGCTTGAATTCTGGGATTGATCCGCCTTGACCTTGAAGATTTTTCGATCCATCTTGTAATGAATAAACAATAGCCTATGCGCAAAATCCTCCTAGCTTGAGAAAATGGGCAGTACTCAGATTAATATGTTTGGATACCTATCTTTGACGTTTGGCACTCGGGCTCAAACTCCTTTTAAATGCACCTGTCCATAAATAATTGGCATTCGCTCATGCGCTTGAGGCTAAAACCATCCATTTTATTTGGGTGAAATCCCACACTTGGGAACTACTGATAATCGACATTTGTAGATAGAGATTTGATGGCGTTCCCCTTAACATCTTCTCACACACTTGTGTATTCTTTATTGACTCGAGAGTTCTAGCTTGGCAGGATTGGCATTTGGTCTTTCCGTTGGCGTTCATCAACACACTTTAGTTTTGTCTTTGATGGAAATTATCCCAAATACATAAGAATTAACTCTGCCATACACAAGTGTAATATGGAACTGTCCACGCGTTGTGCCATAGTTATGATGTGGCTCTATGCCTTCTTTTGTGAGGGTGCTTCTTTGATGACTTGGTATTAGATGCTTAACTTTGACACTGGAGAGAGAGGAGGAAAGCTGGCATGAACATTCGGGGTTTGTCAAAAACGCTAGTGGACTTTCCAGCAGTGAGAATCAGGATCCATTTTACATACACGTTGCTGGAATGTAAATAATTTTGTGGGACATATCTGGTGATAACATCTGGCTCTGGCTGGGGATGGCATGCTCCCTGTGAGCTGCCAAGAACAAGCAGACTAAGTACCTTTTCCATTCCATTGGGCTGGAGTCTTCATGTTGCTGCAAACCTACAAACTGAAAAGTGATCCAAACTCATACTCTGCAAACTGAAAATTGCAATATGTTTTGTTATATATCAGTGCTCCATTGAGTTGGAGTCTTATTAGCATATGAACCTCTGCACACCATAACAAACTAAAGAAGAAAACTGCTGGAAACAACTGCATACTGGAAACTAGTTTATGCACTACAAAAAACAACTTAGACTCCCGTACTCATTCAGTGAGCTTATTTATAAACAGGTACTAATCTAATTAGTTGAATTCTGGATGATCAAGTGTAATTTCATTTCCAATGAGACCAAGTTAAAAACTAACTTAGCAATTGAACTTCCAGAATATACTGCTGTAAAATAAAAATTGAAGAGCTTATAAGCAACTCATCATGAATCTGAAACCCATATTTACAGCTGAACAAAAAAGAATGACCCGAGCTGATAAAATCCTCCAAATAAGCAGCAACTGGATCATAAAAACAATTAGAAACCACCTCTGTTTCTTGTTCAAGGTAAGTGAACTGCCTTTGGATAAGCTCTGACCTTCCTGTTTCCATAAAAGCAATACAATCATCTGAAAACCACTTTTTACTTTCCAAGATATGTTGATTTAATTCTTTATTCAAGGTTTCGCATATATCTTCAATCTTATAAGAAAAACTTTGAGAATTTTTCTGAGTCAACAAAATTTCATATTCTGACTCGAGTGTTTTAAGAAACTTCTTCAAAAAACAAAATTTATCTTCTTCACTAAAGATGTTATAAGAGTCTAAATAAGAAGATAAATCTTCATTCCATTTATCATCATCAGAATAAATCCATTCTTTGAAATTGTTAAGAAAAGCAGGGTCTGCAAGAAATATGCTATCTCAATTGATGAAGTAACTGGATTAGCAGTTGAACACATCATTATGGACCTAGTGGAGTGGCCCATAGATTCATCAAGAGCTGGATCTAGAACCCCTGTGAGCAATGGAGAAAAAGGATTCGCTCTGGTCCCTATCTGCTTTGGAGCCACAACTGCTTTTCTGAACCTCAGTGAATAACTGTAGTCTACAAATATTTCCCAACTTTGTTCACTGTCAAAATTAGGAGCAAAGATATAAACTACGGGGAAAATTTTCAATTTCGTCCCCAGTATGGTCACCAAAAGATGTTAGCCCTAACGTTTGTTTGACTACAGGAAAACAAAGCTTAGGCTCTGTTATCACACAACTTGTAGTTGCCCCTAGAGGTATCCCATCCGGGACGGTAGAGGAGACAGGCAACTAAAGAGGTGACCCAAGAGATGCCACGGTTCCCAATGCAATGTGGGAGTCACGTCAACCGAGGCACTCTTCGCTTTAGGTCAAGGTGTAACTAGACCAAGGGGGAGACCCTATACCCCAATCACAATTGATTGGACACAAACAAAGGTTTCTAAGGGTAGGTAAAGGATGAGTTACGGAAACCAATGCAAGGCTAAGTGGACCTAAGAGTTAAGGAATGGTTGATGGAGGTGTAAGAGATTGTTAATGTTTCAACCTATGTATGGTTTAGGCCACATGATGGGGTATGATGATTAGGTAAAGTACCATGTGTTTACACAAGTGGGTCTAGTTTCTTGGGAAGTGTGAAATGGTTCTAGGTGGACCCACAAGGTAAAGTTAGGTGTGAGGATAGTACTATAGGTTAGATATTGACTAGATCTATGAGTTTGAGTTGGTTCTAGGAGTACCCATGTACTAGATCTAGGGTTTGACACGAATCCCAAGGAATGCGACTTGCTTGGAGAAGGACTAGTGCCTTGTTGGATGGGCTAATGGAGTCAAGAAGTATGTCAAAGTGTAGATCGGGACACCTAGAAGCCAAGTCAAGTGGGTTGGATGAGATCCAATGGTTGGATCTTACTAGATCTAGGTTTTTAAGTGATTACCCTAAGTGGACCACAATCCCTTGAAACAAGGAATGCAACCCCCAAGGCGGATCGTGACAAAAAGACAGTATAGACCTAGGTTTCAAGGCATGGGGATTCCAAATCCACAAAAATCTCAAACACCCACCTCCTAGAAGTGGACAAACTCAGATTTTCAAGGGGGTGCGACTTGCTCAAGGAAGGGCAAAAGATGGGTTTGGTGGACCAAATCAAATCCAATGGCCACCAAACTGTAGATCCAAGTGGCTAGTACCCCGATCTATGTATCTTCAAAATTTCAAGTGAATTGAATGGCTAGATCTTAGTAGATCGAAGTTTTAAGGTACCAAGAAGATCAAAAGGGGGTTTCAACCCCTTAAAACATGGAGAGATGTCCACAAGGTAGTTTTCACCAAAGTAAAGATGTGGGTATAGGTTATCAAGTGTCTAGATTCCAAATCAAGTGAGATCTCACCTACCCATGTGCTAGATCTAACCCAACAAGCTTCTATTAGGAAAATCGATTTAGGTTCAAGAGGGCTTTTTGCATTGAAAAGTGTGTCAATTTTTAGCCAATCACCACCAAACTATAGATCCAACTAGGGGTGGATCCTATAGAGGTGGGTTTTTAATATCTTTTCAATCGCAAGGCTAGATCTAAGTAGATCTGAAAAATACCAAAAACAAGGGTTTTAATTTGATTAGGGTTTTTATGATCTAGAAATTATGGAAGATTCAAGGAAGAGAAGATCATACCTCTTGGAACATACCTGGATGAAGAGATGAATGCTAGTTGAGACGAGGATTACTTTGCCAAAGATCAAATGGAGAATTGTTGAAGCCCTCTTGCCAAATCGATTTTTCCAAGCCACATGTGATTCCTTCTAACCTGTCAAGCCAAGGAGCAAAGCATCAATCAGTTTAACAAGTTGAAGGTAGATACAAGCAAGAGAGAGAGAAACATAGAATAGTTGACACAAAGGCAAAACTACTCCCTGTTACACCAAAGCGACTTCTTCCAAGATTGAAGGGCAAGCCTCCCCACCAATTCGCCCTTGTCCAAAATCGCCCTCTTAACCTGTAAATAAAATATGGCAAATATGCAAGATAGCTACAATAGATCCTCCAGTGCAATGGACAATAGCATTTACAATCGAAACAACCAACATCCACTCCAATCCAAGCATGTACTCCAAAAGATAGAAATTTTATTCCAAGAGCCAAGAGCCAAAAATATCTAGATGAATTTTACAATGAGAGGCTCCCTCCTTAAATAGGATGGGGAGAGAGTACAATCCTAACCACTTTTTACATGAGTAGCTAAGATTAAAAGATCTCAAGATCTAATCAATGGCTAATAATAAATCATAACAATATATCACATGGATCACCCATATAATGATAGCGCCCCCACTAAAAGGTACATAAAGGGGGTGACGTCATCCACTAGAGGAAATATAAGCACCAAAATCCACCTCATGGTGACTAGGACATGACAATATAAGCTCATGGTGGGGCTAGGAGGTATTAATCCTTACTAGCTCATCCCCAAGGCACAATAAAATAATAAAATATGTCCAATATAATATAAATGATCAAAACTGTCCTCAGAATCCATGACAGTCAAGCAGTAAATGTCCTCCTGTGATCAATCTGGGCATACCCACATGGTGAAAACTGACTGGAAGGTAGTGATGCCACCTTGGAAGACCTCTGTGAAGACCAAATGCCAAAACCTTGCCTCAATTGCCCAAATCGATTTCCTCAGTGACCACTTTTTCCCATTTTTTAACTGCCTCGGGAACTGTGAAAGTGCCAAAACTGCCTCCTAGGGTGCTAGCGCTGTCCATCTGGGCCCACCAGGCTCTCCGGAAGGGGGGATAAATGGTAATAACAAGTGGCTGGACCACCCCCTCCATCATCAGCGCCCTAGGTGAACTGGCCTCTCGGGGCCCCTGCTGCTCAGGCTGGGAAATCAACCCCCAATCTGGTCAACAAGTGTAAAACTGCAACAATTACTGTCAGAAGTGCCCGGAACTGAAAGATAAGTGTCTCAATGGATCCAAAAGACCCAAATCCACTAGGAATGAGTACTCATACACCCTGGGTTGCCCTAATGGGCCTGCTGTAGGGTCCACCATATATGGACAATGTATAATCTGCTGATCTGAAGTAATAATAAACCTGCTGAACTGGATCAAACATCATCTGCATCATATGTCCATCATATGATATCATCATCAAACATGTGGGCCCATAAATCATCATCAATAATCATCCATACATGGTCCACATCATCACGGATTCCAAGAATATATAATCAAGGATAAAACACATCAGTAGACTAAGACAATGCTTCTCTAATCATTCCCACAGCTAAGCTCAAAGTATAAAATCCATTCAGTGGCATTAATTGAGTTAACATATTCCGTTGTTATATAAAATTACTTGCACAATAGTTCAAATAACAAACTCACCCATTGGACATGGTCAAACTGCTAGTGAAGGATGAAGGCTAGGAGCAAGGTTGGGCCAAGGGTTTGACTTGTCTAACTTAACTCAAAAATACTTTGGACTGGGAGAAGGGGGAAGCTACAAACTCTATGCTGGACAAAAGAACACGGGGGATGGCTGTGCCTCACAAATGGATAAGTTGTTTAGAGAGTGTTTATTCAACTTAGGCATCATGTCTACATCAAGTTGATCCAGGTTCATTAGGATCATTCAATTTTATTCCATGGCCTTTTTGGCCTACATAACCCTTCGGATTTCAGATGTGCTGAGAAGCACAACTAGTTGCAGCTTGCATCCAGGGCATGTTTTTCACATATTTATAAGGTCAGCAATTGTTTAGATATAGCTTTTAAGAACTATTGCTTTTTGGACCTTTCTTATACTCTTCGAGGAGTATTTTTTAGCTTTTCATTGCTCTTGCCCTTTTTTGTTTCCATGGGCGAATTTTTCAAGTTTCCATAGGTAGAACATGAGCTTTCAGTTTTAGCCAACAACATCTCAAGTGACTAGGGGGAGTTCGAGCCAATGCCAAACATCGGGACAACCGACCAGAATGATTTAGGCCTACAATCCAACTCACCAAAGGCAAGTTCTGTCACCAACTCAGAGCCGAGACACTGAATAAACAGGGATGTGGTCCAAACACAGAGGTAGAAAAATGGGGAAGTCCTCGGTATTAGAAAGTCAAATGAGACAAATCAGGGTTTAAAGTCAAACAGGAAGGTCATGTATGGATGGAGACAAGTGAATATGGAGCCTACACTAGCAGACAACTGGTGTCGGGAAAGACCATATCTATGTAAGGTGAAAAACCAGTGAGTTTTGTTAGATGATCTAAATGTGCAAGCAATTGTCCATTTTATAATTTACAGTTCATTTTAAATAGTTTGCCACATCAGGAATAATATACCAAGCACATGCCATGATCATGACTAAATCAACAAGCTAATAATCCACTGTCAGTGAGGACATATCCATAGATCATACAACATCATCATAATAATAATCATCAAGTATCATCTGAAACACTGCTGTAATACACCTCTAGGCACTGAACTGAAACTGTAATGGGATAAGTGGTCACATCAGTCATCAAATCTGAACTATCAAGGCTCAGCCTTGACACAAGGTCATACATAAATCTGAATAATGCACTGCTCTGATCATGAGTGATCCCAAAATATATAGCCATGCTCTGGAAAAATGTAGGCTCTGGAATGTGCAGATATCTGCTGTACAAGAATAGTAGCCCTGCTACTATGGTGTGATAACAGGCTCCTCAAAGGAAAATAGGGTTTTTGTTCATTGGATAACAAGCATGGATCAAAGAGCAGAGTTTAAAATATCAAAGACTATCTGCTATATAATCTGAAAACATCAGATTTAAAAGATATATAAGGATGAAATCAAAAAATAAAATGAATGATAAAAATAGGATAACAAGATTCAATCATCAAATGTACCAACACAAGACAACAAACAGTTCTAATGTTGCAGAACAAAAGATATAAATTAGATGTCTAAAAAGACATTTTAAACATCTATTTTGGAATGACATTCATATACTTGCATAGGCATGTACACAGAAAACATCTATGTAAATAAAAACACAAATAGTTTATATCATTCATCAAAATAATATCCTCACATAAGCATATTGATATAACCAGACAACAAAACTTTAACACAAGTGTTCTCAACCCTCATCGGTGTCTCCTCACTGCCCCCTTGGCTGGAACCTCCCCCTTTTACATTGCAAATGTAAGCATTTATAAAAATACAAACTCCCAGCTATTACAAATTTTTAGGAAAACAATCTGAGATTGATCTTTTGAAATCCTGTAAATGCTAACTACTAAATGCCTGCTTTCTCTAGATATGGATCAATCCCTTTAAATCGGTATGTGCTCTGCCACTTATTTCTTAAATTGCTACTCAGCTGCCATCAAATCTGGAAACGATCCTCCAACGGCTACTTGAACTACTCCAACGTTATTTGAAAATGATCTGTCTCTTTCAGATCTGGACTTGATGTTTATTTGCTGCTAAAATTCTGAGACTCATTGTGATCTTCTTCCTAGAAAGATGGATGAGAATATGCAACTGTCAACTTGAAATCTGGAAATGATATGAATATTGTTTAGCTGTTAATTTTGCGCATTTAAACTGGGCTTACATTGTTTCTGAATGCTCTTCCATTTGTACTCTAAATATTCAAATGCTACTAGAAAATTCCATTGAATGACTTCAAAATCTGAAAGTAAATTAAACGTTGCTTGAATTCTGGGATTGATCCGCCTTGACCAAAGATATTTTCGATCCATCTTGTAATGAATAAACAATAGCCTATGCGCAAAATCCTCCTAGCTTGAGAAAATGGGCAGTACTCAGATTAATATGTTTGGATACCTGTCTTTGACATTTGGCACTCAGGCTCGGACTCCTTTTAAATGTACCTATCCATCAATAATTGGAATTCGTTCATGTGCTTGAGGCTAAAACCATCCATTTTATTTGGGTGAAATCCCACACCTGAGAACTACTGATAATGAGCATTTGTAGACAGATATTTGATGGCGTTCCCCTTAACATCTTCTCACACACTTGGAAACTCAACACTTGTGTATTCTTTATTGACTCGAGAGTTCTAGCTTGGCAGGATTGGCATTTGGTCTTTCCATTGGCGTTCATCAACACACTTTAGTTTTGTATTTGATGGAAATTATCCCAAATACATCAGAATTAACTCTACCATACACAAGTGTAATATGGAACTGTCCATGCGTTGTGCCATAGTTATGATGTGGCTCTATGCCTTATCTTGTGAGGGTGCTTCTTTGATGACTTGGTATTAGATGCTTAACTTTGATACTGGAGAGAGAGGAGGAAAGCTGGCATGAACATTCGGGGCTTGTCAAAAACGCTAGTGGACTTTCCAGCAGTGTGAATCAGGATCCCTTTTACATACACACTGTTGGAATGTAAATAATTTTGTGGGACAGATATGGTGATAACAGGAGAGTCCACTTCAACTGCTATAGTAAATAGAAGTGTAACTTCTTCTTTCTTCCTTCCTCGCACAACTCCAGGATCTCAACCATCCTTAGAGAGTTTCAATGAAAAGAAGATGAAAGAGGCAGATATGGCAGTAAGGAGGTTTTGGTACCATAATCGCCTTTCATTTAACTATGCAAAGTCTTATTTTTATCAACCCATGGTAGATGCCATTGTAGCTGCTGGCCCTGGATACAAAGTCCCCTCCCATAATGCACTTAAGGGAAAGAGCTAGATGAGGATCTCATGTGTGTTAAGGAACAATTGGAGAGCATTGAAAGCTCATGGAAGTTTACAAGTTGCACAATTTTGTCTGATGGGTGGACAAATCAAAGGGGTAGAACAATCATCAATTTTGTTATAGCTTGCCCTAAAGGAACCATGTTCCTAAGATCCATTGATGCATCCTTGCATGTAAAGGATGCAAATCTAATTCTATCATTGTTGTCTGATGTTGTGCAGGAAGTCGGGGTAACAAATGTTGTCCAGGTAGTCACGAACAACGCTGCAAATTATGTGGCAGCTAGAAGGTTGCTTTTTGCAAAATACCCCACCATTTTTTGGACTCCATGTGCTTCCCATTGCATAGACTTGATGCTGGAGGACATTAAGAAGATGGAATGCATGCAAGCAATTGTACAAGAGTGAAAACAAATAACCAAATTCATTTATAACCATGCTTGGGTGTTGAGCCTTATGAGGGGATACATAGAGGGTGAACTAAGTTGCCTTGCTATCACACGGTTTTCCACAACCTTTCTTTCCCTCCAAAGCCTTCTGAATGAGTACCAAGCTTTGAGACAGATGGTTTGTAGCCAGGAATGGATATTTTGGAAAGATAGCACAAAGCCAGATGCAATTGTTGTGAAGTTGTCTCTCTTAGGAGATGGTCTGTGGGAGGAAGTCACTGAGATTGTCAGCTTCACTAAGCCACTTGTAAAATTCTTGAGGATCATGGATGGAGAGAAACCTGCAATGGGATATATCTATGAGGGCATGGATAGGGCTTGTTACCACCTAAAGTTTCACTTTATTTAGACTTCAAAGAGATGCCAATGTTGCACAACTTGTGCTTATCAATGATCAGAAGTTCCAAATTTGGCCTTTTCAGGGCCCCTTTTGTATTTTTGTAATGCATGACCATGCCCCATGAGGTTTGTAATAAAGTGTGCTAGCATGGTGGTCTTTGAGTGACTCGGTTCCCTAGGACTTGATGACCAAAGAAGGTATTCCAAGGATTTTTTTCCCTTGTCGATTATGCTTTTCCTTTAGCCGAGTATAATCGATGAGTTTTTCTCCTACAACTCCAAAGTTGGAATGCCCAAAGTGGTGGTTAGACCTTCCATGTGTTTTACCTTCCATTTAAAAAAAACAATCAGAACTTCCCAACGTTAACTCCAACGCAGTTGGGAAACATCAAGTTCTCCCTTCACCTTCACGTGGGCCATCCGACTCCCACATGCCCGTGATTCATTTTGGATAAGGATAAGTTCAAGGTGGGATGCCTACCTCTTGAGGTGGTACCACCCACGTGTGGATAAGCTTCAAGTTGAAGCTCCAACCAACCCCACCAACCAACGATACAACAAAAACATCAAGGATGCACTCCATCTTCACGTGAGTTGTTTGCTCCACGCGGCACCTTCCTCTTTCGAGTGATTTTCTCCAATGATGAGTGTGCCCACCTCTCTTGAGGTGGCGTGTCTCCATTGGTTATTTTCTAACTTGCTCTACAATCAAGGAGCTCACCCTCCTTAGGGTTTTGCACCCTAGATTGTTTGCCTTATGTTATTTATTGAGGAGCTTAGGTCCATTATCAAGATCTGAAGGTGGAACCTCTGCTCGTGTATTGTAATATTTTTTTGATTATTGAGTAATAAAATGCTTTGGAGACTACCCTGGTGTTGTCTGCGGTGTGTATTGTCATGTTCTTTGATCAACAATGAGGTAATTTGTATCTTGGTTCAAACTAGGATATGTTGGGATATTTGTCTTTGTAGGAAAACTATTTTTCATAAGGATAGTAAGCATTGCTTTGTAGAATACTTGCTATTGTAAATGATATTAGAATGCTAGAGGCAATAATATTTCTTGTTTGATTATGTTATTCCTTTCGTTTCTTTCAATCGTTTACACAAATATTTTTAATCCCCTTTGCTAGTGTTGATTCCATTTTGCAAGTAACTCAAGCTGTAGGAGCGGATGAGCATGTTAGCTCTTCCTCACACTCAGTAGATCCACAACAAGGAAGCCAATACTACCAGTGCATCAACAAACAAACTCCATATCCCATTTAAACGCTCATCCCCCAAGGGTTCCTTTCCTCTTATCCAAACTTCTCCTACTATCTTTGGTTATTGTTACTCATTTAGATCTAGTTCCAAAAGTCTATCATTAGAATAGATCTAAGTCCTTATGCAATCTTAAAGTCATTTAAAATTTATATATCATTAGAGCTAGGTTGCAAGGATTTTCAAATTTCAAAGCTTCTAAGGTAGATCTAAAAAGTGATTTGAGAAGTTTAAATATTTTTAAATGTTATATCTAGTATTATTAGGCTTGAAATATTTGGCTTACCACTTGTAAGAGGGCAGCCAAAGAACCTAGCAAGACAAGCTCTCTAGCTTGTCTTACTAGTTATTTTTGTCTCTTTTTTTATTGCATCATTTAGATCTATTTTTTAGGCCTAGTTTGAATTAAGAAGTAGTTTGAGTTTTAAGTTGTTTTTAGGCATTTTACCTTTTTTTAGTTCACTGGAAATTCTTGCATGTATGACAAGCCTACATTCAAAAATTAAATAAAAATCACTTAAAGACTCAAAAAATTGCCCAAAAACAAGTTTTTTATATACTAGTTGCATTAGTTTTAGTTTGACAATTTGTAGCATTGTTAGAACACTCTTAGAGTGTTCTGATTGTCATTTCTAATTATTATTTGTTTGCGGGTCTGTTTTCTTTTCTTAACAGGTTGGAGCCAAACATTTCACAGAAAAGTCATTTTGAAGTTTCCAGAACCATCTTGTGAATCAGTTGTTCAAGCATTGTTTTACTTTTGCAATAAATTGTAAACTGTCTTGTTCCCTAATCATAAAGGCCAAGCAGTGTTTCATTTTGAGTTTCATGTTGTAATCCAAAAAATAAAAAGAGCTCAACAGGTAATTCCAGCACCTGACCCCAATCCCCCCAAGGGGGATTCACACTTTTTCTTTTTTTTTACTTTTCCGCAACTTTTTCCTCTTTTTTGTCTTAGATTAGTTTATTTTGAGCTTTAGTAATTAAATAACAAACACTCAAGCACACAACGTCCTATGAGGACTCATTTATCATTTTGTTATATGCTTATGTGTTTTTAACAAACAACTATTATTGTTCTTAAAATTAACCCCATGCTCTATCGAAGTACTCCATCACTTTGTGGTGCGAGGAAAAGATACTCTTGGGTTGTAGTTTAGTTAATCATCCACTCACACATTTTAATAAAACGAACCACGCCCCAAGCCCAAAGTATGCTCTTGACCACTGCAGCTTAGTCGGAACAGTTGGCTCGATTAGAAACGGGTGTAAGATACATAGTTTTAATAGGACAATCCAATCTCATCTTTCTTGGAGAATTCAAGAGGTTGCATGGGTGTATACCGTAGAGTAAGCAGGCTACTTTAAGAAGGTTCATCCTCGCCTAGTTAGACACTCGGTGAAGCCGCTAAAGCACTTTGTCCAAAGAGCTAGATTTGGTTGGGCCAAACCAATAATTTTACCCGCTCCTTTAATACTCATCTAATAATCTAAAATAAACCAACAAGCCTTTGTAATACTTTCACAACCCTACACAACAATAATCGCACGCATTTTATTTCACGGCACTGGTCTATTTATTTTTATCATTCTTGCAAAGTGTCGTGAAATGTATCTTTACCAATATCATGTGTAGTGTTGATTGAATTTTTGCAATGTTGTTGAGTTATTTTTCCATCTCATTATGTTTTAACTCCTAGAATAGACTTTTACCTTTGTTATAGATTAAAAGCCTTAGTTTAATTTTTATAGGGACCACCCCCCTTGGCTTCGCTAGGATTAAGCCTAGACGGAGGAGTCAAGTAATCAGGTGACAACACTTGACTCTCACTTGCCCCTAAGGACACACCGAGCGGCTTGAAGGTTTCCTGCCGTGTTCCCCAGATGTGTATTAGGCGTCAACATTTTGGCGTCGTTGTCGGGGATAAATCTTTCTATTCCTGGGTCACAACTTTTTGTTTTCTCCTTTTTTGTTTTTGCTTTGTTTGATGATTGTTTAGAGTAGACATTTATTCTTTCATCTAGCGACTCCACTAACATTTTTTCTTTTTATAAAATTTCAAAGTAAAATAAAAAATAAATCAATTTTGTGAGAGTTTTTAAATGCATATTTGTATTCTCACATGGCAACTCCATTGAAGGGATAAAACCCTTGTATCTCATAAATTTGTTGAGATTGGTTGTGTGTATATGAGCCCATGCGACACAGTAAACTTAAAAGCTCATCATTCTGACAACTCCCCTGATTCAGTACCAGTTGTCCTCCATGGTTATTTTAGACCGATGCTTTTGACACCAATATGGATGATGAAGAGTCTGGTGCTCAAATTGCTAGTGCATATCCTCCCCTCAATTTTTCATATATCCCAGGTTTTCCTAACTTTCACTATGGTGAGGAGGATATATCAAGTTATTTGTCGATGTTTTATGGAAATGGTGATCAAGTCATCCAACACATCATGTCTTTCCTTATGGTTCTGGCTGACTTCAATGTTTTGTATGAAGATAATATGATGCAGATGTTTGCGGGTACTCTAGAAGGAAAGGCTTATTATTGGTTTATTGAGGGCCTTCCTAGCAAGTGTATTACCTCCCTTTCATGCTTCCTTAGAATTTTCGTAAAGCATTGGCAATATGATGATGACAATGTGGAAGGATTCCTTGAAAAATCCTTGGCTTACTTCTTACCCAAGATAAAATATCACATGGAAGACCCCGAGCCTCCTCGTGTCGTCATGATAGAGAACATTGAATATGTGGAGGTTCCTATAGCTTCTCTGAATTAAAAAGAGATTACACAGCTTATTGAAAAGCATGGTGTCATTCTCCCTGGAGCACAGTTTGACTTTGAAAGAATGATCCATGATGATCCCATTGAAGAGTTTCATGAAGCATCCTTGATTGAGGACATTGTTGAGGACCCTCCTCATTTCACTTTAACAGAAAATATGGAAGATTCTGAGTGTTCTCAGGTCCATTTCAATGATGATGATCATATGTATGTTCCAAACTTACCTGAAAAGGAATCCATTGCAAAGATTAACGAAGACATTCATGAGGGATCTTTAATTGAGGAGGCCTTTGAGGAGTTTCCTCACATTGCCATGGTAACAAACATTGAATATTTGGGATTTCAAGATTACTTTAGTGAAGATGACAACATTTGCACTCCAGATGTTTCTATAGAAGAAACAATTATAGAAGCATGCAAATAAATCTATGATGAAGATTGTTTGGTGTATGATAATACCCCTCTTTACTCTCTGCATGGTAATGAAGTTAGGGAAAGCTTGTTCTCTTGTAGACTTTTTGTAGCCGAGCTTTGTAAGGAAGATTATTATGACCATGAGGGAAACAAATATAGTCGGGGATATGATACAGATAGTGAAAAATCATCCATCTTTTCCAAAGATACCTATGATGATTATTGGACATACATTGAAAAACCCATTTTTGATGTATCTAGAGAAGGGAGTGTGCATTCAGAGACCTTGGGAAATCTTGATATAAAAGAGGAGCATGCTTGCGCTTCTTATGATCAGTCAGAACCAAACATGAGTACTAGTAATGAAGACCTGGAAGAGTTGTGCATTGAATATTCATACGAGAATTAGTCAATTGAACGTCAGTCACAACCTTCATCTTCACATTCAGAATTCTCTTATGATTTGGAGCAGCCTGGGGCTTGTGTTACTACAGAGGTTTTTCATTCGTTAAGCCCTCTAAGCCAATATTGTGGTGTGGTTGATCTACCCCATTCTATAGATTGGTACATCAGTCATAAACAAATCTTGGATAGAAGCAGCCTGCGAGAGGACCTGCCAGTTGAGGAAACAGTTTGATGATATTCTACATGGTTATGATCTCCCATCCAGCGCTCCCATCCTCAATATTTTCGCAGGTTTGCATTCCGTGAATAAGGTATCCTTGTTTTGGCTGGTAACCAAACACAAGGTGAAATCTTTTTATATTGATGAGATGTTAAAATGGTTGCATTGGATTTATCATTTTACTTAGCATTTTTTATCATGTTATGCTTAGAATAGGAAAATAAGCTCCTCAAAGTGAGCATTTACTTTATGCATTTTTCAGTATTTTCCTTTTATAAGAATTTTTCAATAGTGAGTTTTGAATAAAGCAACTTATGGTTCATTGGTTTCTTGCAAACACTTGTGCTACTGAAGGGTTTTCTTGTTAAGTTGAGATGTTTTTACAGGTCATAGAAACCGGAGATTCTGGTGTTCTCGTATGCTCTCCTTGCCTTATAGACCAGATCGTGCACACGTCCCGCAGTTGGAGCCAGATGTTACCACTTAAAGTTGCACTTTAGTTGGACTTCAAAAAGCCGCCAATGTTGCACAAATTACTTGTGCTTATCAGTGATCAGAAGTTCCAAATTTGGCCTTTTCAGGGCCCCTTTTTATTTTTGTAATGCATGACCATGCCCCATAGGTTTTGTAATAAAGTGTGCTAGCATGGTGGTCTTTGAGTGAATCGGTTCCCTAGGACTTGACGTCCAAAGAAGGTATTCCAAGGAATTTTTTCCCTTGTCAATTATGCTTTGCCTTTAGCCGAGTATAATCGATGAGTTTTTCTCCTACATCACCTCCAAAGCTAGAATGCCCAAAGTGGTGGTTAGGCCTTAGGGGGTTATTAGAGTCCATTTTTTAACATTTATAAACATGCTAGACGCTAGAATAATGTCACTTGGTCATGTACTAGGTTCCCCAGGAGTTTCAGTCAAATCCAAGAAAAATAGTTTTCTGCATTTTAAGCCATTTTTTAATGGTTTAAATGGAAATATTCAAATGGTGATAAAAGTGTGATCCGGAGTCCGAATTTGGCGCAAGGATGCTCGTTTTCACGCTCAGAGCATCCTCTTTACCCTGATACACGACCTTCCTATGTTTCGGGCGACCAAAACACCCCGTGGAGCAGTTTTTCTTATCAGAGCTACAAATTGGCACTTTAATGCTAAAAATGCATCAAAATACAACAAGTACCAAAATTAAAATATTCAAAAAAATGAATTTGTCACATGCCAATTGAGTTGGCATATGTTGTCATAAGGTGGACAACTATGTTGAAGGGTCAAAGCAATTTATTACAAGGTCGTATGGTTAAGTTTCAAAAGTCGAGCAAGTGACTACCTTCACGTGGGCATCATCTTCACTCGGCCGTGTACGGATTTGGGTTGATGGTAAGTTAAGTGGTGGGCGCCTACCTCATTGGGAGGTGGCACACCCACATGTTTTACGTTCCATTTAAAAAAAAAATCAGAACTTCCCAACGTTAACTCCAACGCAGCTGGAAAACATCAAGTTCGCCCTTACCTTCACATGGGCCAGTCGACTCCCACATGGTCGTGATTCGTTTTGGATAAGGATAAGTTCAAGGTGGGGTGCCTACCTCTTGAGGTGGCACCACCCACATGTGGATAAGCTTCAAGTTGAAGCTCCAACCAACCCCACCATCCAACGATACAACGGAAACATCAACGATGCGCTCCATCTTCACGTGAGTTGTTTGCTCCACATGACACCTTCCTCTTTCGAGTGATTTTCTCCAATGAAGAGTGTGCCCACCTCTCTTGAGGTGGCGCATCTCCATTGGTTATTTTCTAACTTGCTCTACAATCAAGGAGCTCACCCTCCTTAGGGTTTTGCGCCCTAGATTGCTTGCCTTATGCTATTTATTGAGGAGCTTAGGTCCATTATCAAGATCTGAAGGTGGAACCTCTACTCGTGTATTGTAATATTTTTTTGATTATTGAGTAATAAAAGGCTTTGGAGGCTACCCTGGTGTTGTCTGCGGTGTGTATTGTCATGTTCTTTGATCAACAATGAGGTAATTTGTATCTTGGTTCATACTAGTATATGTTGGCATATTTGTCTTTGTAGGAAAATTATTTTCATAAGGATAGTAAGCATTGCTTTGTAGAATACTTGCTATTGTAAATGATATTAGAATGCTAGAGGCAATAATATTTCTTGTTTGACTATGTTATTCCTTTCGTTTCTTTCAATCATTTACACAAATATGTTTAATCCCCTTTGCTAGTGTTAATTCCATTTTGCAGGTAACTCAAGTTGTAGGAGCGGAAGAGCATGTTAGCTCTTCCTCACACTTAGTACATCCACAACAAGGAAACCAATACTACCGATGCATCAACAAGCAGACTCCATAGCCCATTTAAACGCTCATCCCCCAAGGGTTCCTTTCCTCTTTTCCAAACTTCTCCTACTATCTTGGGTTACTGTTACTCATTTAGATCTAGTTTTAGAATAGGTCTAAGTCCTTAGGCAATCTTAAAGTCATTTAAAATTTATATATCATTAGATCTAGGTTGCAAGGCTTTTCAAATTTCAAAGCTTCTAAGGTAGATCTAAAAAGTGATTTGAGAATTTTAAATATTTTTAAAAGTTATATATAGCATTGTTAGGCTTGAAATATTTGGCTTGCCACTTGAAAGAGGGCAGCTGAAGATCCTAGCAAGACAAGCTCTCTAGCTTGTCTTACTAGTTATTTTTATCTCTTTTTTTATTGCATCATTTAGATCTACTTTTTAGGCCTAGTTTACATTAAGAAGTAGTTTGAGTTTTAAGTTGTTTTTAGGCATTTTACCTTTTTTAAGTTCGCTGGAAATTATTGCATGCATGACAGTCCAACATTCAAAAATTAAATAAAAACCACTTAAAGAATCAAAAAATTGCCCAAAAACAATTTTTTTATATACTAGTTGCATTAGTTTCAGTTTGACAATTTGTAGCATTGTCAGAACACTCTTAGAGAGTTCTAATTGTCATTTCTAATTATTATTTGCTTGCTGGTCTGTTTTGTTTTCTTAACAGGTTGGAGCCAAACATTTCACAGAAAAGTCATCTTGAAGTTCCCAAAACCATCTTGTGAATCAGTTGTTCAAGCATTGTTTTACTTTTGCAATAAATTGTAAACTGTCTTGTTCCCTAATCATAAAGAGCAAGCAGTGTTTCATTTTGAGTTTCATGTTGTAATCCAAAAAATAAAAAGAGCTCAACAGGCAATTCCAGCGCCTAACCCCAACCCCCCAGGGGGATTCGCACTTTTTCATTTTTTTAACTTTTCCGCAACTTTTTCCTCATTTTTGTCTTAGATTAGTTTATTTTGAGCTTTAGTAATGAAATAAAAAACACTCAAGCACACAACATCCTCCGAGGACTCATTTATCATTTTGTTATATGCTTATGTGTTTTTAACAAACAACTACTATTGTTCTTAAAATCTGATCTTAAAATTAACCCCTTGCTCTACCAAAGTACTCCATCACTTTGTGGTGCAAGGAAAAGATACTCTTGGGTTGTAGTTTAGTTAATCATCCACTCACACATTTTAATAAAACGAACCACACCCCAAGCCCAAAGTATGCTTTTGACCGCTCCAGCTTAGTCAGAACAGTTGGCTCGATAAAAAACGGGTGTAAGGTACATAGTTTTAATAGGACAATCCAATCTCATCTTTCTTGGCAGATTCAGGAGGTTGCATGGGTGTATACCGTAGAGTAAGCATCCTACTTTAAGAAGGTTCATCATCGCCTGGTTGGACACTCGGTGAAGCCGCTAAAGCACTCAATCCAAAGAGCTAGATTTGGTTGAGCCAAACCAATAATTTTACTCACTCCTTTAAAACTCATATAATAATCTAAAATAAACCAACAAGCCTTTGTAATACTTTCACAACCCTACACAGCAACAATCGCACGCATTTTATTTCTCGGCACTGGTCTATTTATTTTTATCATTCTTGTAAAATGTCGTGAAATGTATCTTTACCAATATCATGTGTAGTGTTGATTGAATTTTTGCAATGATGTATTGTTGAGTTATTTTTCCATCTCATTATCTTTTAACTCCTAGAATAGACTTTTACCTTTGTTATAGATTAAAAGTCTTAATTTAATTTTTTATAGGGACTACCCCCTTTGGCTTCACTAGGAGTAAGCCTAGACGGAGGAGTCAAGTAATCAGGTGACAGTGCTTGACTCTCACTTGCCCCCAAGAACACACCGAGCGGCTTGAAGGTTTCCTATCGCGTTCTCCGGGTGTATATTAGGCGGCGATAGGGCCAAAGAGGCCATCAAAATATCTCCTATGTGGAAAATTATTGATTCTAGGTGGGACAGGTAGCTACATTCACCATTGCATGCAACTGGAGCATATCTCAATCCAAGCTTATTATATCATCCAGATTCTAGCATTCAAAGAGATCAAGCGGTGATGAGAGGTGTCATGATATGCATTGAGAAAATGTTCACGAATCCAGAAATTCAGGACAAAATCAACTTGCAACGTGATATGTACAAAGAAGCAGTTGGCATGTTTGGATTCAGCTCAACCCAACCACTCAAGGACAAGAAAATGCCATGTAAGATTCAATTTGTAAAACTAAATTGTTAGACTTAGAACTTAGCTTGTAAATTTGCTAGTTCTCTTTTTCAATTTTGGCATTGCAAAACTTGTAATCATCGTTGTTTTTAACTTTTACAACCCATTGGTGGATAGATTGTGGCTCTGAAGCACCACAATTACAAGAATTCGCCATCAGAGTTCTAAGTCAACCCTGCAGCACTTCAAGATGTGAGCACAATTGGTCGGTATTTGAGCACATCCACAGCAAAAAGAGGAATAGGTTGGAGCATGAGAGGTTGAAAAAGTTGGTTTTTATCTACTACAACCTTCGAATGCTCACAAAGCAAATGCAACCGAAGGACCTAGATCCAATTTTATTGGATGATATTGGTGTAGAGTCTGAGTGGGTTGTGGAGGAGGAGTTCCCTGATGATTTGGCTTGGCTTGATGTGGAGACTCAAGATCCCTCTAGTCTGCGATCTCAAATGGAAACTCCAAATACACCTGCTTCACAGTTGCTTCAGTCCGTCGATGTTGGCACTAGCTCCTCGATGACTTATTGTAGGCGTACTCGTGGTGAGGCATGAGACTCGAGTACATGGAGACATTGTCTATTTTGGTTTTCTATTTCTGTTATGACACTGTATTTTGAACTTGCACCAATCTGATTTTTAAATCAGTATGGTTTATGTTTATGATTTACGGTTTATGAACACTATGACCACTTTATGGTTTATGAGCACTATTTAAATTTTTGCATACAAAAATTGATTGTGTTATGTCATATAATCATAGTTTATGAGACAATGTTATGAATTATTGCATAAATTGTAGTTTTATAGCTTATATGGATCGGAAATGCTTTTAAACTCTTTTTTTGTGCCAAAAATGTACAATATTTTTATTCTTTTTCCTATTTGCCGAGTCTTGCCGAGTCTGTCCCGAGTGTTTCCCGAGTCTACGAGTCATATGCCAGCCAAGTATTTGCCGAGTCCGAGTCGTGCAACATTGGAATACACCACTACCATAGTTCTAAAATAACACTAACATATTTGACACCGTTAAAGGTTAACAGATGGATTTTCAAATAAGCAAAAGGGGACCAACAAAAACATCATGTAACATGCTCATTGAATGTAAAATTATAATTCACATACTCCCACATTTCAGTAAAAACACCAACATGATTCAATCAGTTACGTATTAACAGAAACATTGACAGCAGCCAAACAAAGACATCCTGTAGTATGTTCATTGAGTCTACAATTTATAATACTCGCATATGGCTTTTAAAACTTAAATTGCTACTCTATGTGGGTACTTCAAGTTCCCAGCAAAATCCAGTCAACAAATCAATTAATAAAGAACACCTTGTAAAAGAAAAGATCTGATTCTAATAACTAAGTCTAGCATGTACCATGCTGAGTAAAAGCCTTGACCACTAAACTGATAACGACACTATCATGACTATGTCCCTGTTCTTCCATCTCCTTGAAAAGGCAATTTGCATCTTCTAGTTTGCCGAATTCAGCATATGCATCAATGGTGGAATTATATACCATTTTTCCAGGAGTTGATCCGGAACTTGAAAATGCCTGAAATACATTTAATGCTTGTCCGGTTGTCCCAGTTGTTGGTGTTTGCCATAAAATCTGATCAGAGAGGCAAGGGCTGAGTTGTTGGGACTGAAACCAAGTCCAACAATTTCATTCAATAAAGACTCAGCTCTATCTATCCCACCTACAATACAAAGTCATCAAAGATTAGCTTTCTAAATATTTCCATTAGACCTCATCAAACAAGTTACAGAATATGGCATGTTCTGCATTTTAAAGAGGAAAACATTTAAATTTTGACAGTAACAAAAGACTAAGTTTCTATATTTCAAGACTAACTTGCCTTCGCTTGTAAATCGGAGAATAAGATGGCTGCTCAGTGCTTGTAGAAACACTATTTGAAGTCTCTAGCAGCTTTTTGTGAAGGACCTTGGCATCATCTTCATACCCAAACCTTCTATAAAAGTAAAGCATCAAACCAAGAGCCACTGAATCTGGATGCTCTAAACTTTCAAACACTTGTTTCGCATCCTGAAGTCTTCCAGCTTCTCCGTATGCTTGCATCAATGTCGTCATAGGAATCTGGTCTACAAGCATACCATTGACTCCCATCTCCTTAATTAATAACTCAGCATCCCTAATCATACCTGCTTTGCAGTAAACATTTATAATTGATCCATAAAGCTCATTATCAAACTCCATGGAGGATTCCCTCAGCTTAATAATTAATTCTTTGGCCTTTTCTATCAATCCCTCATCCGTATATAAATTCAACATGTTAGTATATGCAACTTTGTCTGAAAATCCTGATGTGAACATAGTCTGAAAGGTCATTTCAGCAGACTCCACACTTCTTTGCATCACATGACAGTGAAGCAAAGCACTCAATGCAAATTTTGAAAACATAACATTGTTTGCCTGCATGTTCTCTAGAACATTCAGTGCTTTGTCATAAGACCCTGCCTTCATATATACTCGTGCCATTGCAACATATGTTTTCTCTTGAGTGAGGTGCCCATTTTGTTCCATTTCTCTGAAAGTTTTTTCAGCAACTTCATAGAGTCCCAGCTTTCCATAAATTCTAATAAGAATACTGTATACTACTTCATCTGCATCAAATTTATTCGTCTGCATCTCAGAAAAAATTGAAAGAGCACACTGATAGGAACCAGATTTGTAACAAAGATTAAGAAGCGATGCACATGTATAATTGCTTGGCACAATACCCTGTGACCTCATGTCATCAAAAAGTTTTAGTGCATCTTCCTGCAAACCTTGCCGACCAATCATGTTGATGACAATGTTATACGTTGTTTCTTCAGGAACAAGACCTGTGCTCCTCATTTCCTGGAACATTTTTAAAGCTTCA
Source organism: Larix kaempferi (assembly GCA_027924585.1). Classification (NCBI taxonomy): domain Eukaryota; kingdom Viridiplantae; phylum Streptophyta; class Pinopsida; order Pinales; family Pinaceae; genus Larix; species Larix kaempferi. The sequence goes on from BSBM01000600.1 coordinate 17,465,880, forward strand.
TCTGTTTTACCTTGTTTGCTGTATAAATCTATTACCAGTGTATAGGTGAAATGATTGGGCTTCAATCCTGCCACAGTCATCTCTTCCCACAATTGTAGTGCAGCATCATGCATGGAAGCCTTGTGCAAAGATGCAATCATATAATTATAAATTGTTGGAGATAGAAGGATGCCTTGTTCACACACTGCAGAATAAAATGATAGCATGTCATCATTGTATCTCCATCTAGCATAAGCACGGATCATTGTGCTACAAGCTACTTCATCTGGTTCGCACCCTACCTCAAGCATATCCATGAAAGTTTCTTCAGCAAGATTAAGCTTTCCTGCTTCTCCATAAATGCGCAGAAGAATTGTGTATGCAATGACACTGGGTATATAACAAAGCTGCATAAACAGTTTTTAGAGTCAACTGCAAAGCCAAATTTTGCAAGTTCCATTTGATGGTGCAACTTCACCCAGCTCCCTTTTCTTTTCTTGAAAGTTTTGATTGTAATATTACTTTGGATCATTTACAAATGCTGCATACATTATTTTCAAAATTTAGTCGATTTATCTCCTGTTGACTCCACTTCAAACAAAGCAGTTAGGAACTAACTATACAGCTTGATGTTTTATAAGGATACTTCAAACGAAGCAGTTAGGAACTAACTATATAGCTTGATGTTTTATAAGGATACTCCATGGACTTTAGATAAGATAATATAATTTTATTAATGTCCAAAGAATGACATTTCACTGTTATCAACCTGCTGTGTTAAGGTTTTGTCAAAAACAACCTTGAATCCTCATTTTCTAAACTTCCAAGAGGCATAACTTCTACATCTGAGCACTATTTCAAGTGCCATTTTTTTTGCATGTGCATATTTTTTCAAGCACTTTCTATCAGTAGTCAATTTATATTTTTAGAGTCATTTTACTTCCAGATTGTACTATGGTTAGTTCAATGAGATCTTACTTACAAGTACCAATTATTTCTCTTGGAAATCCTATATGGTGGATCTTTTGAGAAGTAGGGTCAGCTTGGGAACAAAAGTTACCCCCATGTATGGATTGAAAAGAGACAAACAGAACAAAAATAACTCAGCATGCAGACTCATAGGGATGTCCATTTCCAATGACTTCCAGTGTCACCTTCAAAGGGCTTGGTACCCCTGACGTAGCTTCGTAGAAGTTGGAAACTGTATTTGGTAAACACAACCAGATTCAAGCCCACAGATTGGAAATAAGTTAATAACTTCATCACTTTCAATCCTGATGATTTTAGTTGGATTGAATATTTTCTTTCGAAGTTCAAGACACATAGGCTCTCACTTTTGATTGTGGAATCAAGAAAGATGATGATCGACAAATTTTTGCTATTCTTTCTAACCTTGAAAATGCCTACTGCTTTTGTATCCACCTGTTACTCTTCTAGAGAGGCTTTTATTAGGCAAGGTGCTGCTTATAGGTGTATCCTGAGTGAGGTGTCATTTCTGATTGGATTTGGTTTCAAACGATCCCTATTTGTCCCTTCCTTGTCTCCTAGGTGGCTCATGAGGAGCCCTTGAGCTCTAGTTAACTTAATGAGGTGTCAAATTACACTCTACTTAACTCCATGAAGTGTCATATGACACTCTAGTTCACTTTGTTGCCGCCTAATACACACCTGGGGGGAAACGCGGCAGGAAACCTTCAAACCACTCGGTGTGTCCTTGGGGGCAAGTCAGAGTTAAGTGCTGTCACCTGATTACTCGACTCCTCCATCTAGGATACTTCTAGCGAAGCCAAGGGGAGTGTTCCCTATAAAAATTAATCTAAGGTTTCTACACTACAAAATGAAGAAAACCAATTTCTAGGAGTTATTGATGGATATGAAATTACTGAAAACAAAGCATTTGCATATTAAATCAACAATATTTAAAGATATTGCATTCACGACATGATAATGAATTAATTTAAACCATGAAAATTGTACGAGAGACCAGTATCGTAATGTGTAGATTGTTGTTGTGTTGGGAATGTTGTTGTCTTTGTTTGTCAGTTTTAAGTTATTAAAAGATGAGTGATTAAGAGAGTGGTTTGATCGTTTGTTTAGCCCAACTCTGAATCGCTCCTTAAAGTAGCCTGTTGACTCTAAAGTAAGCTTCACTCGACCTCCCGAGTTCTAGAGATTGAATCTTTGAAGGATTGCCCTATTAAAACTAGCCATTCAAAAATCCCCTTTCTGATTGACCAAACTGTTCAGACTAAGCTGCAGTGGTCAAGAACATACTCAGATCTTTCAAGCCTTGGTAATTTTTATTAAATGTAAGGGTGAGTTGCTTAACTAAACTAAAGCCCAAGAATTTATTTTCCACACACCAAAGATTGGTGCAGTACTTCAGGAAAGCAAGGGCACGGATTTTTAAAGTTTATTGAAAAATTGTAGAATTGTAAAAATAACAAAGCATGAAAAAAGGAAATCTAATCAATACAGCCCTCAAGGGACGGATTGTGTGCTCGTGATTGTTTTTTAATTACTACTTGCATAAAGAAACTAAGCTAAGCAAAAATTAAGCAAAAAAAGAAAAAATCACAAAGACTCAGATCCCCCTTGAGAGGGGGGGATGGGGGCAAGCGCTGAAATAGCCCGCTTGCTCTTTTTATTTTTTAAGTTACAATAACCCAATGATGAAATGCTGCTGGTCCTTTATGAATTAGGCACCAATCAGCTTACAAAAAGCTAGAAAGAAAGAAGGAAAAATATAACCGGTTGTCCAGATGGTCACAAAGGGTTCCAAAGCTCAAATTTTGACCAAAACATCCTTCAACCTGCTAAAAACTAATAAAACCAGCAAGCAAATAAGTGTCAAAAACAGTCCCAAACACCTTAAGAGTGTTGGGAAATAAGTCTGTTGCCGCCTAAAACACACTTGACCACAGATAAATTTCCCAACTGCTATGTGTGTTTTTTAGGGCAACTATGAGTGTAGACTATAGAACCCACTGTCACCTCGATTCCTAACTCCTCTGTTTAGAACCCAACTCCAAAAGGTCAAGGGGGGTTGTCCCTACTTACTAAGTTTCTCTAAAGAGTTTATTTTAGGATTTGCAAATTATTAATGTTCAATGACAAGCATTCATGCAAAGATGCAATAATTTTGATGACAAGCAAACCTTCTTTGAAAATAAACCATGTACAATTGCAAGAGAGAAATAGCAAATCATCTACCAAACCAGTGCCTACTTTACTTGGGTCATGGAATCGCAGGTACAATAAAAGTAAAATCACCACAGATAATCAAATTGCATTAAACCATTCACTTATTACAATGATCAAAATATCACATTTAACACATGAGAAATACTTGTAGTAAATGAACAATTAATGAATGAAAGGTGCTTGTAACAAGATTGAACCGAATTCAAATACTTCGAAAGTAAAGAACTGAAAATGAAATAGTAATTGCAATGTTTTGCCAATGGTCCTGGAGATTTGAATTATTTTTAGGTCTCTCTTTAGCTTTGGAGATTTAAAGTTTGTGCAAGAAAATTAAAGCTATCCTATGTGTCTACCCCAAAACTTATCTCTTTCGATTTGAGAGAGATTGTCGGGTACTCAACAAGAGAACACAAGGTTTCCAACTAGCTCCACGGGTCAACCCCAAAGCTTGTCGGATGCTCAACAGGAGGACACTAAGTGCCACGAGGCTCCCAACAGCCTCTACCCCTCTAGCTCCATGGGTCAAACTTAGTTTTCTCAATGTCTTATCAAGATAAGTTTATGAGTGCCTATTATTCTAGCCAACACTAATCTTTGTCATTTCTTGTCACCCAGGATCGGACGAACCGGCAAGGGGAGTGAATACGGGGCAAGGATTGGGGCACGGTTTATTTAACTTTTTAAAAGAATAAATCAATATGGCACGATATTGCAAGGGTGGCAAAGCCAACTCACTTGCAAGGTGTGGGCAACAAATATTACCAAATACAAATAAGAAATAAACTAATTCCTAGCCCTTTCTCTTTTGCTTACAAAGATAGGAAAAACCCAACTACCTTTGTAAGCAATGGATGGCAAAATAAAATAATTGCAAATTAATTACTAGCCTAGCCACACAACTCGCTTCCTAATGAAGAGGAGGGGCAAGCAATCTAACAAAATGAAAATAACAAATACAACTAACACTGGCCTCTCTACACTTGCAATACAAAGGTGGGCAAGCCCAACTTCTTTTGCATGCAAGGGATGGCCAAAAAATAAGAAGAGTTTTTACTAGAAATAAAGGAATAAGGAACCAAGCCCAAGAGACTCTCTTGGGCTTGTTACAACAAGAAAAATTTCAGCCTTTGAAATAAAAGATAATGGGGGTCGAGAACAAGAAATTTGACCCTTTTTGGGGAAGAAACTTGAAGTGGCCTCTTGGATGATCTTTGAGCTTATTTGTGGCCAAATTTTGGCATTTCCTCCCCCTGTAACATGAAAAACCTGCACAAAACAGCAAGCTTATCCTTTCCAAATATGATAAAAATGAGTATGGAATCACTTTAAAAAATTTAACATATAAATTTCAGCTATTTGTAAATAAAATGTAGCATATAAAAAAGCTGAAAATGATGATTTTTTAGAGCAAAATAAGTATAACTCTGCAATAAGAAATAGTTAGTGAGAAGAAACCAAGTTCCTCAATAGTTGTTTGAACAATGGGGTATCCCACCCGGGAATCCCACTCTCCAAGCTTAAGTAACATGTAACAAAACTAGCTTCAAATGCACAAGGGGTGAGAGATCAAGCAAAGAAATGAGAAACCATTTATTCAAACTAGAAGTCCATGAAATTCTCAAATGCTAAGAAGATAACCCACATAACACATAACAACAATATTACAATATTATTCTCAAGCAAAACAATTTGCTTGAGATCCACAAATGCAAGCAAGAAACTACAATGCTACAATGTTACCTCACATAAAGCCAAGAACCAAATTTCCTCCAGAGATTTCTCTTCATTCACATCAAAAGCTGGAAATTACAATGGCTCACTTCTTTGGACAATAATGGAAGCAAGAGAGCAAGAAAGAGTAAGAGCATGAGAGATTGTAGAAGAAGGGAGATTGTCACCAAAATGAGGAGAAGGAGCCTCCTTAAATAGGAAAAGAGAGAGAGGAGAGTTCCTTTGCATGAGTGACATTTGTCACTTAGAGAGAAAAGGGGCCCATGAAGGGGGGTGCACTTCCTTGGGTTAAAAATAACAAACAATGGGGGGGAAAAAGCCTCCACCCATGTTTTAAATTTCATTGCTAGGCCAAGGGGAGGGAATCATGAAGATGTGACCCCCCCTTTTGGCTTATTTCAATTTTTCTCATTTCCCATGGTGAGAGGGTTTCCCCCCCTTAGGGAGACAACTTCAAACTTGAAAAACACTTACTTTGGGGGCCCCTTTTGGCCTTTAATTTTACCTTAGGGTCATAACATAACACTTAGGAGCATTGTTTCCCCTCCCTAAGTGACTATAGTCATTGTTATCACACAACTCGTAGTTGCCCCAAAGGGTGATCCTATATAGGACGGCAGAGAGGATGAGCAACCAAAGAGGTAACACAAGAGGTCCTCGATCCCCGAGATGGATTGGTTCTCACGCCAATCGAAGCGCTCTTCACTTTATACTATCCAAGCCACGGATAGTAAAGGGGGAGACCCTAATCTACTCCCGACCGGAAAGATCTAACCCAATCACCAGATCAAGCTATGGAAATAGGGTACGTAAGGTGAGGGGTGAATAACCCTAGATTTAAGCAAACAAGGTCACTGTGGAGGCTTAGGAAAAATAAGATTGGACTTTGAGTGTTTAGACACAGTGACTTGAAGATCAAAAGTGAATCCAGGATTTTAGTGCTAGGGAAAATGATCAAATCAGAATGCCTTGGGAAACGTGAACCTTAAAACAGGGAAAATGGTCCCAAGGAGTAGATCTGAAGAGTTAGGGATTTTTAGCACTGCTTGCAAGTAGATTTGACAGTATCAAGGCACACAAGCTCAACAGAAAAGGGTTTAACAACCCGACAGACAGGCTAACCAAGGAGGGCGCAAGGGTTAAAGATCAGTGCCTAGGGAAAAGGGGCAGATGGAGTCCTCAGAGCATGATGCCCTTAAGAACCCCCCTGGGGTTTGGCCTTAAGATAAAAACCTAGAATTGGTTTGCCAGTAAACCAAGTAATCAAGCCCAGAGAATTTTCTGAATAAATTGCAATTAGGGTTTGAATCATTGAATGTAAATGACAGATGGGTAAGTTAAAAGAATAGATTACGTACCTTGCAAGCCTACGTGGATCATGGAAATGGATGATGGTATGTCAAGGACTACTCCCGCAAAGATCAAGTGAAGATTTGATGCTTTATCTTGCCTCTATGAATTTTCCCGGTTCCACTAATGTGCCCCTCTCTTCCTGCAACACCAAGGAGATAAACTCAATTAGCAAGCAATAATGAAGCTAAATGCAAATGACGAAAATGATCACAAAGAATAAGTAGTACAAAGACAAAATCACTCCCTGAATCAAACCAAATGAAGAGAGAGAGAGAGAGAGAGACAAGGTAAGTCTCCCCATCCAGTGCGTCCCTCCTCCAAGTCGTCTTCTTCACCTTCAAATTAAATGTGGATCGAAAGATGTGCAAAATATTCACCAAGATTTTCAATGCAATGGAAAAGCAGTTTCAATTGATATAGCCAAACATCAAAACCCAGATCAAAAGGGTTTTTTGCAAAATATATTTTCTATTCCAGTAGCCAAGAGCCAAAAGTCCACTTACAATGAGGGGGGTCTCTCCTTTAAATAGGAATGATAGAGACCAAAACCCTAACCACCTTTTTAACGAGTGGTTGAGATCAAAAGATACATAAGTGATAATTAATGGCTATGATGAGCCCAAATACAATATACACGAATCAACTCAAAAATAGAGGGGGTGCACTAGCTAAGTCGCCCTAGGGGGGACGCACCACATGAAAGTGACTAGACAACATAACACAAGCTCATGGTGGGGCTAGGAGGTGTAACTATCCTTCTCTAGCATGTCCCCATGGCACAATAACATATAATAATTCATCAATAATAGCATATTGTGACACATGGCCAAATCGTGCCCCCTCAATAATATAATAAAAATACAAAATAATAGCCCGGAGTGTGTGTGGACCCCACTGAATGCTGTAAGTTGTGCCGGAAGGTGTGGAATGCATCACAAAAATCATCTGAACAAACCTGATGCAATTTCTTTGCCTCATTTTCCCAAATCGATTTCCTCAATAACCATTTAAACCATTTTTTATCCTCAGAAAAATCACCTATGAAAGAATAAAATGCTTGTAGCTCACTGCCTAGTACCCTGGGGGCCACATCTGACTGCACCAAAATGTCTGGGAGCATAGTAATATGGTAATAACAAGTGGTTGGACCCCATGCTCCCTCTATAGCGCCCTAGGTGAACCAAAAAAAAGCCCAACTGTGCTGTCATGCCATTTTATAATGGCAAATCTGTATTAGAGTGACAATTCTGAGTGAAATCTCGTCCAGAAGTGCTTGTAACTGAAAACTGAGTGTCCCAATGGACTCATAAATTCATATGGAGAGCAAACATTAATGATATAGTGTCTCCATGATCGGATAGGGTCACAGTAGGAAAAGAGTGAGCAACTGGATCACACTGACAATTGAGTGAGTCTGGAGGATTTGAGGACTTGAAATTTGAACCATGAGTGGTGAAATCAGATTCAGACATGTGGAACAATAGTCCAATGATGGCCAAAGACATGGTTTTCCAACCAATGAAAGATATGAAAGACATAAGAACAACAGAGACAAGTGACAATGTAGGAAACGATGGAATTGTGTGGTTTCTCAACTAGAGAACTTGGGGGTTGTAGGGTCTTGTGTGCATCCAATGGTTGGGAAAATGGTGTGGAAGGTGTCATGACCTGCATATAAGTCTGTGTATCATCTTCCAAATCAGAATATGAAAGATTTGAATGGAGGTGGAAGGACCTTTCAGAAGAAAAATTAGAAACTAGTGAAAATTGACTAGGTTTGGGAGGAGACTTTGGTGAACTGATTGGAGATTCTTCCAAGGAAGGCATGAAGGTTTCTGATTCTTATATATCAGAATGTGAATCAAAATCAGAGACATGGGAAAGAGTTTTTGTTAAAGAAATGTAACTTGGGAAGATATTCTAATTGTATTTGTTTATTATATTATTACTATTCCTCCTTCGAGAGATGTCATTGATGTAATTGGTCATGTAAGAGTCATTGAAAGAGTCAATGTAAACCCTCCTTTGTAAGTCGGGTCAATAGTACCCTTAAGAATTGTATTAAATATATTATTGAGTCTCCCTGAGTGAAGTCGGCCCAGTCAGTTAGGTGAAGTCAGCCTTGTTAGGGTAAAAGGACACCCAACAGAAGAATATAAATAGAGGTTGAATTCCTCATTTGGATCATTCATTCACTCACTCAAGTTCGCAAGAGAGAGAAAGAAGAAGTTCGCTGGAGAAGAGAAGTTGCTATTTTGTCTTGGGGTTTTACATTATCTTGGTGAATTATATATTGAGGAAGTTTTGCGGGGTTTTTCTCCCTTGTGGTTTCCTCGAGGAAAAATCTTGTGTTCTTTGTGTTGTTGTGCTTGTCTTTCTTTCAGTGATCCTATTGTTGCAAATGATTTAAAGTTATCATGCTAAACAAATAAAAACTTAACATGGTATTAGAGCAGGCATGAAAGAAAACATTGTGCAACTGTTGCAACTGCAGGAACTAGGGTTTCTATTTTCGGGAGCTCTCTCCACACATCAGCTGAAAAAGAGGGTGCATTCAACTCACCTCACTAGGGCACATCTTTCTGTCGAAGCAGAATTCAATTGCGAGAATTTTCATTTTTGGGCCCACCACTACAGCTTGGAGAACTAGGGCATCAAGGTTTTGTAGGATTTGTTCACAGATTTGGGAAAAGGAGTACATTGCTCAACTCGCCTTAGAAAGGCGCATCTATTCCTCCAATCAGTTTTTCAAGATCTCAAAGTTGAAAAATTAGGGTTTCTCTGTCAAACCCTAGGTCAAACTAGAAGTAGTTTTTCAGAAAGGCAACATTACTGGTAAGTACTATCTCTCTTCTATTTCCATTTAAGGTTCTCATATTATCAAAATGACAAACAACTGTTAGATTTTGTGGTATCTCGAGAAGTCCTCCATGATTCAGATGCCTTGCATGGAGGTACAACAACAATATAGGCATTAGGATGGAGTAGAGGGTGAGATACACTCTACTCAGTGGCATGAGTCCATTGGTGGCTGCATGTGGACCTTCCGGGGTGTTTTTCCCTTTGCATGCATGAGATTTGCATGACCTGTCAATGATTAAAAGATGCATGCAAAAGTGACTTTTTGCATGCACCGAGATTAGGTTTTTGGTAAACCTAATTCATCGGTGAGATTATATATAGAGGCAGGGGGTCCCTGGATGAGGTTACTCAGTTGACTTATCAAAGATTGATAGATCAGGAGTGAGGAGGGCGCATTAGTGCATGCAGGGCGACTTTCTGAGAGAGAGAGGAGCTTTTGCAGGAGGGAGAGTGGTGAGATCTGAGTTGGATCAGAGACCACTTGCTCCAGAGGCACTTGGCGCCCAGTTCTGTGGACTGAGATAGTTCACTGGAGTGGTTTCTGCAGAGATAGAGGACGTCTTCCAGAGAGGAGGAGGGGCGCATTACCTGAGGAGAGAGGAGCTCATTCAGAGTTCGATCGATCGATTGAGAGTCTAAGACATTCAGGGTAGCCTTGCCTTAGTGTTTGAGGAAGGTCTGCGACGATCAGAGCTCAGATCTGTTGAGATATGGCCCAGTACGAGTATTTGACATCCAGAGGGGAGGGCACACTTTTCCATGCAAAGGAAGGGCGCATTCTTCAGTTGAGCAGTTGGCCTTCTTCCTGAGCAGAGCAGATTAGAGCAGAGGATTGAGAGAGGCAGTACAGTCGGGGCTACCTGCAAAGACTCAGATCCAAATTGACAGTTAGGGCACATTCTCCCAGTGCATGCATCAGCTGATGCGTACAGATCTAGGGTTTGACCCGTTCAGGATTGAGTGTTACATCTGAGGTAGCATTGTTGTATTTGTCCTTTTCATATATTGCTCTGGGATTGAGATAAAAGAAAGCCCCACAGGATTGCTAGTTTTCCCCGTTTGGGGTTTCCAGGGTATATGTAGTGTCATGCGTGATTGATTTGAGCATTTCAATGTTTATATTGTAAACAGATCTAGTTGTTGAGTCTTAATTCATTATAGCATTATTGATATACAGAGACTCAAACCGCTTGAGATCTCAGGGCTATCCAGAGGGAGTAGTGATCTCTGGATTAAAATTTACATGGTATCAGAGCCCTGGTAAGGGTCAGGAAGATCAATCACACTGAGATCAGAGAAGATAGAGACCAGATCTACCAGATCTAAAGAGCGGAGCTCAGATCTGTGGTTGTAGAGGTCAGATCTATCAGATTTGAGGTATTGAAGACTAGATCTGAGATAGATCTAGTATATCAGTGAAGATAGAGACCAAATCTACCAGATTTGAAGAGCACAACTCAGATCTGAGGTTGTAGAGGTCATATCTATCAAGATCTGTGAGTTCAGAGGATAGATCTGCCAGATTTGTGATCAGGAGAGATTCTTGCATCACTGTGTTCTAGTTTTCAGTTCAGAGAGTATGGCCACTAGCGTGAGAGTGGAGGACCGGTTGGATGGGGCCTCCAACTACAGTGCATGGAGGGCACAAATTGTACTCTTGTTGATAGAGTGCGAACTGTGGGATGTTGTGAACAGCACAGTCGCAAATCCAATCACAGTTCCATCAGATGCTACTGCCAAAGCAGTATATGAGAAAAAGAATGTAAAGGCTCAAAGGATCCTACTTGATGCTATCAAGGATCATGTCATTCCACATGTCTCAGCCAAAGACAATGTGTATGAGATGTGGGATGCATTGACTAGTTTGTACCAGAGTTCCAATGCCAACAGGAAGATGGTTCTTAGAGAGAAGTTGAGAAGCATCAAGATGGGAAAGGATGAGAGCATGTCTACATATCTCACCAAGATCACTCAGGTGAGGGATGCGTTGGGAGCTGTGGGTGAGAAGGTAGAGGATAGCGAGTTGGTAAGACAAGCCCTGAATGGCGTGACTGTGCCATGGGCAGTATTTGTCCAGTCCATTATTGCTAGAGATAACCTTCCCAAGTGGGATCGTCTGTGGGATGACTTCACCCAAAAGGAGATTCGGAGAGGATATATTCAGGGATCAGCTTCCACCATTCCAGAGGAGGAGGATGTGGCACTTGCAGCAAAAGGGAAACAGAGGTTCAAACAAAAGAAGGATCTGAGCAAGATCAAGTGCTTTGCCTGTAATGATTATGGACACTATGTGGGACAATGTCTGCATAAGAAGAAAGGTAAGCAGGCAAAGGATGAGTGGCTAGCAGCAGCAGAGGAGGTGGATGAGTTTACCTCTCGGTTTGAGAGGGAGTTCTCATTAGCCTCATTTCAGTCAGGGCATGATAGCAGTCAGCCAGAGGTTTAGGTTGATGAGAGATGGAGAGTTGATTGCATGCAGAGCAGTCACATGACAGGGATGCGAGATGCATTCCTCATCCTAGAGCACACAACTAGGCAGATGATTCGGGATGTGCAGGGGACTAATCACTTGGTCACAGGAGTGGGTAGAGTTCGGTTTCTACTTGACCTTGGAGAGCTCCTGGAGGTATCAGGAGTGTTGTCATTCTAGGACTGAGAGGGAGTATCCTCTCAGTGGCAGCTTTGGGAGTTGTTGGCTACATAGTAGTGTTCCAGCGGGATTTGATTTTCACCTATCCTAGAGGAGTTGACCCAGTCTTGATGGGTCACAGGATCGACGGTGATTACTTGATTCGGGGACAGCCCACTACTGGCACATCAGGTTGGTTGAGTGCTTACTCTTCAGAGTTAGAGGGGGATAGAGAGCGAGATGCTCACAGCAGGGATGATGCTAGGAGGAGTGAGTCCAGTCAGTAGATGGGTGAGCGAGATGCTCACCATGATGATGAGGATCAGAGGAGTGATTCTGGTTATCCGATGGATGAGCGAGATGCTCATGATACTGATGAGTCTCAGGAGATTGGGCCCTTGGACTCAGATCGGATGGATGAGCATGATGCTCATACAGGCACCAGTCGGAGACTGAGATGGTAGAGATGGACTTAGCTCAAGAGAGAGCTGAGTCAGCTCAGAGACAGAGGGAGTCCACTTACAAACCAGTGGATCCACTTGACAATAGTCTTCGGGATTGGTTACAGCAGAGATTCAGAGGGAGTCTGAATCAGAGTTCAGTGACAGAGTCAATGGTTGATCAGAGGGCTTCTTCTGGAGCCAATTTATGGAGGTTGATCAGGGTAATTCAGGTCAGAGGGCAGCAGTGACAGGCAGGACAATTGGGCTAGTGTCAGCAGCAGGGGACTTGTTGGATTGAGGCATCAATGGTAGGACTTCCCTCATTAAGAGGGAGTGTTAGATTTTGTGGTATCTCGAGAAGTCCTCCATGATTCAGATGCCTTGCATGGAGGTACAACAGCAGTATAGGCATCAGGACGGAGTAGAGGGTGAGATACACTCTACTCAGTAGCATGAGTCCATTGGTGGCTGCATGCGAACCTTCCGAGGTGTTTTGCCCTTTGCATGCATGATATTTGCATGACCTGTCAATGATTAAAAGATGCATGCAAAACTGACTTTTTGCATGCACCAAGATTAGGTTTTTGGTAAACCGAATTCATTGTTGAGATTATATATAGAGGCAGGGGGTCCCTGGATGAGGTTACTCAGTTGACTTATCATAGATTGGTAGATCAGGAGTGAGGAGGGCGCATTAGTGCATGCAGGGCGACTTTCTAAGAGAGAGAGGAGCTTCTACAAGAGGGAGAGTGGTCATCACACAACTTGTAGTTGTCCCTAAAGGTATCCCATCCGAGATGGTAGAGGAGACGGACAACTAAAGAGGTGACCCAAGAGATGCCACGGTTCCCAATGCAAGTTAGGAGTCACGACAACCGAGGCACTCTTCGCTTTAGATCTAGACAGGATAAGATCAAGGGGGAGACCCTATAGCTAATCGACAGAAGACTAGCCAAAACAATGGTTCCTAGGGAAGTGTGAACGTTGAGTTACGGAAACCAATGCAAGCTTAGGTGGACCAAAGGGTTTAAGTATGTGGTTGAAGAGGCTTAAGGAGTGACAAGTGTTTCAACCAATGTATGAGTTGGGCCACCTAGGGGGATCAAAAAGATAGATCTAGTACCATGAAAATACACAAGTGGGACCCACTTCCTTAAAATAGGGAAAATGGTCCAAGATGGGTCCACTTGGTCAAAATTAATGGGAGATGGTACTATAGGGGCTCTATGACATGGATCTATGGATTGACAAAGATTTAAGAGCACCCAAGTGCAGGATCTAGGAAAAGACACAATCCCCAAGGAGTGTGAATTGTCGCAAGGAAGACTAGTGCCTTAGATCAAGGGCCAAATGGAGTCGGATGTCCACCAAAATGTAGATCGGGGTAGTTAAGGTGCAAAACAAGGTGGGTTTTGAAGATCAAGAACATCCAATGGCTAGATCTCAGTAGATTTGAGATTCAAAATGCATCACTCAATGACCCAAGTGGGGCACAACCCTCAAAATGAGGAATGGGGCCCACAAGGCAAAAATCAAAGAAGTGAAGCACTAGGGGTAGGTTATCAAGTGAGAGGAGTGCAAATCAAGTGGGATCTCACCTACCCATGTGATGGAACTAGCTTAATTCACCTACCCAAGGAGGGCGACCTCACTCAAGGAAGGCTAAGTGCTTTGGGGGAAGGGACAAATGAAGTCCAAATGCCACCAAACTATAGATTCGAATTGTCGTGGATACTATAGAGGTGGGTTCTTTTTATTATACCCAAAGCCAAGCTAAATCTTAGTAGATCTGAGAAAAACAAAAATGAGGGTTTTAAGTTTTAATGGAGTTTGTGACCAATAGGCTGGAGAACAAGTGAAATCAATACATACCTTGTAGATCTTACCTCAAAGCTTGCGACCTCTTAGCATATGGAGAATTCTTGCCCAAGTTACAATTCCAAGCTTGATCCAAGTGTCTTCAACCAAAATCGTCCAAGCCCTAGGAGGAGAGATGTCCTATGAAAACCTGTAAATCAAACTACATCAAGTTAGATTTGATCCACAAATCCATAGGATCTAAGCATGTCATATCAAGAAAGCAATCAATGGACAAAGCACAATTGAAAACTCCCTCAAAATGAAGACGTCTTGCCCATGGGGGATGTGAGCAACCCCTACAATCTTCCCACAAGGCAAATCGTTGAGCTAGCTTCCAGCAATTCGACCTCCCTCTCTTGATGTCGATTTCACCTGAAAAGCAAACAATGTCTAGAAGCAAGAGATCCAAGAACATATACAAGAGCAACCCAATCAAAGCCAAAAAGTAGATCTCCAAAATATTATTTTCATTCCAAGTTTTCCAGAGCCCAAAGGTCAGCTAAACAATATCTCCTCCTTATATAGGATAATAAAGACCAAAACCGTAGATCTCAAAACCACTTTACAAAACATGAAGATGAGTGGTTGAGATTAAAAGATCTCATAACATAATCAATGGCTAAGATGAGCCTAACAATATAACACATGGATCACTCAATACTAAGGTGATGTCATAGCTAGAAGAGACTCATGGAGGGTGACGTCATCCTCTAGAGGGGGCAAAAGTACATGGGCCCACCTCATATGACTAGGACATGACTCATGAAGCTCATGGTGGGGCTAGGAGGCATCAATCCTTGCTAGCTCATCCCCATGGCACAATAAAATAATACAATATGTCCAAATAATACAAATGATCAAAATCTGTCCTCAAAATCTGTGAGAGACATGCAGTAAAAGGCCTCCTGTGGCATCTGTGGACCCCACTAACTGATGAAAACTGGCTAGAAGATGGGGGGTTCACCCTGGAAGACCTCTGTGAAGCCCAAGTGCCAAAACCTTGCCTCAATTGCCCAAATCGAATTCCTCAATGACCCTTTTATTCCATTTTTAACCTGCCTCGATAACTGTGAAGGTGCTGAAACTACCACCTTGGGCACCTGCGCTGTCAAACTGAGCCCACCAGGCTCTCCAGAAGGGGGGTAAAATGGTAGTATCAAGTGGCTGGACCACCCCCTCCTCATACAACGCCCTAGGTGAACTGGCCTCTCATGGCCCTGTTATCACACAACTTGTAGTTGCCCCTAGTGGTATCCCATCCGAGACGGTAGAGGAGACAGGCAACTAAAGAGGTGACCCAAGAGATGCCACGGTTCCCAATGCAAGGTGGGAGTCACGTCAACCGAGGCACTCTTCGCTTTAGGTCAAGGTGTAACAAGACCTAGGGGGAGACCCTATAACCAATCACAGTTGATTGGACCCAAACAAAGGTTTCTAAGGATGAGTAAATGGTGAGTTACAAAAACCAATGCAAGGCTAAGTGGACCTAGGAGTTGAGGTATGGTTGAAGGTGGTGTAAGAGATTGTTAGTGTTTCAATCTACGTATGGTTTAGGCCACATGATTGGGTATGATGACAAGGTGTAGTACCATATGTTTACACAAGTGGGTCTTATTTTCTTGGGATGTGTGAAATGGCTTTAAGTGGGCCCACAAGGTGAAGTTAGGGATGAAATTGGTACTAGATGTTATGTTATTAGTAGATCTATAGATCTAAGTTGATTTTAAAAGTACCCATGTACTAGATCTAGGGTTTGACACAATTCCCAAGGAGTGCGACTTGCTTTGAGGAGGACTAGTGCCTTGTTGGATGGGTTAATGGGGTCAAAAGGGATGTCAAAGTGTAGATCGGGACACTTAGAAGCCAAGTCAAGTGGGCTAAATGAGATCTAATGGTTGGATCTTGCTAGATCTAGGTTTTCAAGAAATGACCCTAAGTGGACCACAATCCCTTGAAACAAGGAATGCTACCCCCAAGGCAGATCGTCACAAAAAGATAGTCTAGACCTAGGTTTCAAGGTATGGTCGTTACAAATCTTCAAAAATCTCAAACACCCACTTCCTCAAAGTGGACAAACTCACCTTCCCCAGGTAGTGCGACTTTGTTCAAGGAGGGTTAAAAGGTGGGTTAAGTGGACCAAATCAACTCCAATGGCCACCAAATTGTAGATCCAAGTGGTTAGGACCCCGATCTATCTATGTCCCAAAAATCAAGTCAATCCAAGGGCTAGATCTTAGTAGATTTGAGTTTTGAGGTGCCAAGAAATTCAAAAGGGGGTTTTAACCCCTTAAAACATGGAATGATGTCCACAAGGTAGAATTCACCAAAGTAAGAATCTGGGGGTAGGTTATCAAGTGTCTAGATTGCAAATCAAGTGGGATCTCACCTACCCATGTGCTAGATCTAACCAAACAAGCCTCTCTCTAGGAAGTGCGATTTGGCTTCAAGAGGGCTTTTTGCCTTGAAAAGTGTATCAATTCTAAGCCAATCACCACCAAACTATAGATCCAACTAGGGGTGGATGCTATAGAGGTGGGTTTTTAATATCTCTTCAAAAGCAAGGCTAGATCTAAGTAGATCTAAGAAATACCAAAAAACAAGGGTTTTAATCAATTAGGGTTTTTATGATCTAGAAATTATGGATGATTCAAGGAAGAAGAAGATCATACCTCTTGGAACATACCTGGATGAAGAGATGAATGCTAGTTGAGACGAGGATTACTTTGCCAAAGATCAAATGGAGAATTGTTGAAGCCCTCTTGCCAAATCGATTTTCCCAAGCCACATGTGATTCCTTCTAACCTGTCAAGCCAAGGAGCAAAGCATCAATCAGTTTAACATGTTGAAGGTAGATACAAGCAAGAGAGAGATAAACAAAGAATAGTTGACACAAAGGCAAAACCACTTCCTGTCAAACCAAAACGACTTCTTCCAAGCTTGAAGGGCAAGCCTCCCCACCAATTCGCACTTGTCCAAAATCGTCCTCTTAACCTGTAAATAAGATATGGCAAATATGCAAGATAGCTACAATAGATCCTCCAGTGCAATGGACAAAAGCATTTACAATCGAAACAACCAACATCCACTCCAATCCAAGCATGTACTCCAAAAAATAGAAATTTTATTCCAAGAGCCAAGAGCCAAAAATCTCTAGATGAATTTTACAATGACAGGCTCCCTCCTTAAATAGGATGGGGAGAGAGTACAATCCTAACCACTTTTTACATGAGTGGCTAAGATTAAAAGATCATAAGATCTAATCAACGGCTAATAATAAATCATAACAATATATCACATGGATCACCCCACATAATGATAGCACCCCCACTAAATGGTACAAAAAGGGGGTGACGGCATCCACTAGAGAAGTATAGGTGCCAAAATCCACCTCATGATGACTAGGACATGACAACATAAGCACATGGTGGGGCTAAGAGGCATCAATCCTTACTAGCTCATCCCCAAGGCACAATAAAATAATAAAATATGTCCAAGATAATATAAATGACCAAAACTGTCCTCCGAATCCATTACAGTCAAGCAGTAAATGACCTCCTGTGATCAATGTGGGCATACCCACATGGTGAAAACTGACTGGAAGATAGTGATGCCACCCTGGAAGACCTCTGTGAAGACCAAATGCCAAAACCTTGCCTCAATTGCCCAAATCGATTTCCTCAATGACCACTTTATCCCATTTTTTAACTACCTCGGTAACTGTGAAAGTGCCAAAACTGCCTCCTAGGGCACCTGCGCTGTCCATCTGAGCCCACCAAGCTCTCCAGAAGGGGGGGTAAATGGTAAAAACAAGTGGCTGGACCACCCCCTCCATCATCAGCGCCCTAGGTGAACTGGCCAATCATGGCCCCTGCTGCTCAGGCTGGGAAATCAGCCCCAAATCTGGTCAACAAGTGTAAAACCGCATCAATCACTGTCATAAGTGCCCGGAACTGAAAGATAAGTGTCTCATTGGATCCAGAAGACCCAAATCCACTAGGAATGTGTACTCATACACCATGGGTTGCCCTAATGGGCCAACTGTAGGGTCCACCATATATGGACAATGTACAAACTGCTGATCTGAAATAATAAATAAACCTGCTGAACTGCATCAATCACCATCTGAACCATCTGTCCATCATATGATATCATCATCAAGTATGTGGGACCATCAATCATCATAGTAGGCATCTATACATGGCCCACATCATCATAGATCCCAATAATATACAACCAAGGATAAATCACATCAGTAGACTAAGACATGCTTCTCTAATCATTCTCACAGCCAAGCTCAAAGTATAACATCCATTTAGTGGCATTAATCAAGTTCACATATTCTGTTGTTATATAAAATTACTTGCACAATAGTTCAAATAACAAACTCACCCATTGGACATGGTCAAACTGCTAGTGAAGGGTGAAGGCTAGGAACAAGGTTGGGCCAAGGGGTTGACTTATCTAACTTAACTCAAAAATACTTTGGACTGAGAGAAGGGGGGAAGCTACAAACCCTGTGCTAGACAAAAGAACACGGGGGATGGCTGTGCCTCACAAATGGATAAGTTGTTTAGAGAGTGCTTATTCAACTTAGCCATCATGTCTACATCAAGTTGATCCAGGTTCATTAGGATCATTCAATTTTATTCCATGGCCTTTTTGGCCTACATAACCCTTCGGATTTCAGATGTGCTGAGAAGCACAACTAGTTGCAGCTTGCATCCAGGGTATGTTTTTCAAATATATATAAGGTCAGCAATTGTTTAGATATAACTTTTAAGAACCATTGCTTTTTGGACCTTTTTTTATACTCTTCACGGAGTATTTTTAGCTGTTCATCGCTCTTGCCCTTGTTTTTAGTTTCCATGGGTGAATTTTTAAGTTTCCATAGGTAGAACATGAGCTTTCAGTTTTAGCCAACAACATCTCAAGTGACTAGGGGGAGTTCAAGCCAATGCCAAACATCGGGACAACCGACCAAAATGATTTAGGCCTACAATCCAACTCACCAAAGACAAGTTTTGTCACCAACTCAGAGCCGAGACACTGAATATACAGGGATGCGGTCCAAACACAGAGGTAGAAAAATAAGGAAGTCCTCAGTATCAGAAAGTCAAATGAGATAGGTCAAGGTACAAAGTCAAATAGGAAGGTCATGTATGGATGGAGTCAGGTGAATATGAAGCCTACACTAGCAGACACTGGTGTCAAGAAAGACCATATCTATGTAAGGTGGAAAACCAGTGGGTTTTGTTAAATGACCTAAATGTGCAAGCAATTGTCCATTTTATGATTTACAGTTCATTCTAAATAGTTTGCCACATCAGGAATAATATACCAAGCAAATGCTGTGAACATGATTAAATCAACAAGATAATAATCCACAATCAGTGATAACATATCCATAGATCATACAACATCATCATCATAATAATCATCATGTACCATCTGAAACACTGCTGCAATACATCTCTAAGCACTGAACTGAAACTGTATGGGATAAAGGGTCACATCGGTCATCAAATCTGAACTCTCAAGGCTCAGCCTTGACACAAAGTCAAACATACATCTGAATAATACACTGCTATGATCATGAGTGATCCAAAATATATAGCCATGCTCTGGAATAATGGAAGCTCTGGAATGTGCAAATATCTGCTATACAAGAATAGTAGCCCCGCTACTATGGTGTGATAACAGGCCCCTACTGGTCAGGCTAGGAAAACAACCCGAAATCTGGTCAACAAGTGGAAAACTGCATCTATCACTGTTAAAAGTGCCTGGAACTGAATGATAAGTGTCTCATTGGATCCAGAAAACCCAAATCTACTAAGAATGTGTACTCCTACACCATGGGTTGCCCTGATGGGCTAACTGTAGGGTCCACCATATATGGACAATGCATAATCTGATAATCTGAAGTAATAATAAAACCTGCTGAACTGCATCAATCACCATTTGAATCATATGTCCATCATATAGCATCATCATCAAGAGTATGTAGGGCCATCAATCATCATCAATAAGCATACATGGTCCACATCATCACAAATCCCAAGAAATGACCATAGTCAAACTGGGTTTGACTAGGTCAATATACAACCAAGGATAAATCATATCAATAGACTAAGACATGTTCCTCTAATCATACTCACAGCTTAACTTAAAGCATAAACATCATTTAGTGGCATTAATTATGTTTGCATATTCCATTGTTATTTATACTTTACTTGCACAATAGCTTAAATGACAAACTCACCCATTGGACATGGTCTAACTGCTAGCTAAGGATGAAAGCTAGGAATAGGCTAGGCAAAGGGGTGACTTGTCTAAACTCAACTAAAGATACTTTGGACTGGGAGAGGGGGAAGCTACACTCTGTTCTAGACAAATAACACGGGGAAGGGTTGTGCCTCACAAATGGGTAAGTTGTTTAGAAAGTACTTATTCAACTTAGGCATCATGTCTACATCAAGTTGATCCAGGTTCATTAGGATCATTCAATTTCATTTTATGGCCTTTTTGACCTACATAACCCTTCGAATCTCAGGTGCACTAAAAAGCACAACTAATTGCAACTTGCATCTAGGGCATGTTTATATATATATATATATAAGGTTAGCAATCGTTTAGATATAGAGTTTAAGAACCATTGCTTTTTGGACCTTTCTTATACTCTTCGAAGAGTATTTTTAGCATTTCATTGCTCTTGCCCTTTTACTCACGTGTGTTCAGAAACACATTCTAGAGTTTAAAGTTTCCATGGGCGAATTTACATAAGTTTCCATAAATAATACATGAGCTTTCAGTTTTAGCCAACCACATCTCAATAGACTAGGGGGAGTTCGTGCCAGTGCCAAACATCGGGACAACCAACCAGAATGATTTAGGCCTTGTTACCAACTTATTTGTACCATAGTTGGATTATCTGAAGAGCCGCCATTTGACAAACATGATGAATGTATTTAAGCCATGGGGGGTTATTAGAGTCCAACTGATGTATTTAAGCCTACTAGACACTATTAGAATAGGTTTTGGGCATGTCCTAAGTCTCTAAGACCCTCAGAAAAAATTTCAAAAAATTTTTACCGGGTACTCCGATTTTGGGTTTTTAATTATTTGTTAAATTTTAATAAATTTCTCTATAGTTTAAATGGAGAAATTTCAATTTGTAATATGTCAGTCATCCGGGATCCGAATTCAATGATTAAAGGCTCTAACCTTAGGCCAAAAATCATTCATGATCCCTTGACCTGTTTATCCTAAGTTTTGGATGTCAATTCAGCCTCATAATCAGTAATTTCTCAAAAAACTCATTTACAAAGAAATTATTGATTAAAAATAATAAAATTGAATATTTTGGAGATAATCCAAATCTCTCCAAAATAAATCAATTTGAATAAAATAAAGGGCTAATTGACATGGCACTGGACATTAATGAAGATTCCAATCATCTCAGTCATCATTCAGTTGAGTATACAGTCAGCACAAGCTTATCTTCACCAAGCAATTCGCCCTCCCTCATGCAAAAGTCGAGTTTGTGATGTGGCAAGTGTTTGGTGGGTTGATTAGATTGAAATAAATGCTAAGGTGGGCGCCCTCCTCAATTGAGGGCCACCTCATGCATTGGCTCTCATTGAAGACAAGTCGCATTCATGGCAACTAAGAGCAATCAACTCCAAGTTCCTACCACATCCTCACGTCAAACCTCTTTTGGAGCTCGAGTTTGCCACATGGCAAAGGTTTATTTGTTGGAGGAGCTTCCTAAGTTGAGATGGGGGGCGCCTTGCCTAGGTGGAGGCCACCTCCCCACTCCCAACCACCGAGATTCAATTTGTTTGGTGAGTTAACTCCAAAGCTTGGCTTTGATCATGATGTTGATTGAGATTTTGACTTGGAATTCGAATTGCATCTAGTGCCACTGGCTCTCCTTCATGCCAATTTGACGTAGGTGTTAGGTAGCTAGTCTTTGCTATAAAGAGATGCCATTTTGGCCATTCTCTCATGGAGATTTTGAGCATGAACACTCTGCCAAATTCTTGTTGTAAGATTTGTTTGAAATATTGAATAAAGTTGGGACTTTGGAGGTCTATGCTGGAGTATTTGGGGTGTTCTTCACACTATTGGTGATATCTCTTTCACTTTGTCTTTGTTTATGCAAATTCTATATTCAATCTATGTTCTAGCTTTGCTTAGAACTATTTTGTTCATTATTTGTGTATGCCATAACAAGGGTTTTTGCAGGGGTTTCCCAAGGTGGAGAAAGGCTTAGAAATTAAGTCATTCTTTGCTTAGCAGTGGTTTTCGGCACCTAATCAACATCTTTTGCAGGTCTTCAAAGTTTCTCCTCATTTAAAGAGAAGAAACACAAAGAAGAGACTTGCCTCTTCCTCCATCAACAGACAAGTTACATTCTTTGGTTACAAAACTATTTTAATCTTCTTTCTGCAATTCTATACCAAAAGTTTTGACTTGAGATAGCAGCTTGGGATTTCATCCCAAGGGCCACATCGTTTTGTGGTTGCTTCTCTATCCTCACTAGCACCCTGCGGACATCTAGCTAGCTAGAAGGTTTTCTTGGGCTAGTGTTCTAGTGATCTACCTTGTTCAGAGGTAGATCCCACCTTGTGTTTGTTGTTTCACTTGATTTGCTAAGCTATTTTCTTCTTCTCTTTGTCATTTCGTTTTTGCCCTAGATTTGTCTCTTCTTCCTTGTTTCATCCCACTTCACTTTGACTTCTTTTCAAGCTTTCGCTCCTCCTCTCTTTTTTTTGTCTTCTCACCTTGCTCTCGCCCCTCCTCTTCCTTCTTCCTTCCTACCATTCACTCCCCATCTTAAACCCTCTCTTCTTTTCCATTCGCTCCTCCTCTTTCCAAAACCCTCTCCTAGCTTTTGTCCTCCTCATTTCCATCTAGTCTTTCGCTCCTCCTCCTCCATCTCCTTTCGTTTTGCTTCTCCATCTTCCCATTCGTCCACCTTCCAAAAGAACATAAACAAAAAGTAAAAAGCAAGTAGTTTGTTAGTGTTAGATTAGTTCATACTTTAAGCTTCACATTGTAATAGTTCGATCTCATTTTAAAGCTCTAAAGTTTTGTTAAATAGATTCTAGTTTCATGCTTTGAAAATAGGCATATAGATTAGATCTTATATTTGCACATAGTCAAAATTTTGGTTTTCATTTACATCTAATGGGTGCCATGTTGAAGTTGGTTTAAGTTTGTATAGGTACTTTGGAAGAGAAGAAATACTTGTGAAGACAAGGCTCAAAGAGGATCAAAAGTTAAATCCAAGGAGAAGACTCGAAACATTTTTATAAACCATGTATACTCTCCTTGGTAAAAGCCATTAAGGGTTCCTAAGCTTGTTTCATAGTTATTTATTTCTCTTAAAGACCTTTCAAGGATTTTTCCAAAGGCATTTGTAAAAGTTTAAATAAAAGGCTAAGTGGAGGAGTCCTCCACTTTTGGGTTCTTCTGCCCCATTTGGGGAAGAGTGTTGTGCTTTGTTTAGATTAAATCTCTCTTTTTTCAAATTCATAGATTAATATTTTATTTTCTGTACTCTATTTCCAAGTCTTGACTTGAGATGGTATCCTTGGGAGCAGGGCCACATAATTTTGTGGTTACTTCTCTTTCCCCATTAGACTCCTTTTCGAAACTCAGCTAGCTGGAATTTCTTAAGGACTGGTGGTTCTAGTGGTCGACCTTGTTCGGAGGTAAATCCCACCTTTAGATTAGTCTTGTTTGGTAGAACACTAAGTCTCTTTCAATTATTACTATTGCAATCATCTTGTTTCTTTTAAATATCTGTCATTTCACTTTCAGTTTCTTGAGCTTAATTCATGTTCTTTATTCTAAACTGCTTCTATTCTTAAAAAGAACTAAAGCCTCTTGAACTTGGCCAAATCCAAGTCAAAGAGCACTCTCTATCGGAGAGCATTCCCACTGCATCTACCTTGCATCAAGCATATAGATTAGTTTAAAATCTTTTGAACTTCGTCATAAGACGAGGTCAAAAGTGCTCTCTGTCGGAGAGTTGAACAAGTGCGCTCCTAATAATTTCTAAAATATTCCAACCCACACCCCATTAATTAATTTATCTTGGTCGTTATCTGACACCCATATGCTCTGCCAACTTGAAAGGGTTGGGCTAGTACTCAGAAAGGTGTTGGACTTGCTAATCTCACAAGTGATAACTTAATAAAACTTTACCCCAACCAACGTGCCGGCATTATTTCGAGAAACCTTTAAGTGGGAGGCAGAAGATCCTATACCTGGTGGGGCCAAGAAACATACCGTTGTCAGACATCAGGGTGGTCAAGCCAATTAATTGAACACTTACCCTTCGAAATCTGGACGGTCTTGACATACCATCAAAGGGGAGCCACTTAAAAGTACACCTTTCCGGACTTTTGATTACCTTGTTGGTTCTTAGCCAAATAGTCAAGACCATTAAAACTTTAAATTTATCAAGATAAATTGCAAAACGTTCTCACAAACAGTTACTAAGACTGCATTTTCAGCATCCCCCAGCACTACATTCAATTATTTAACTCCTTCACCCAATGGATAAGACACTGGTCTTTTGTACTTACATGCTTTAATTTTAAGTTGAACCATTTGTTCATTGGAATTTATCTATCTGTGGATGCTTTAATTTACAAGTCTTTATATACTGCTACATCTTGTCTCGCAATGTGGATTGCATTTTATCTTGTGTTTATTACAAGTTTTGTGTCTTTCAACATTAAAAAACTCCTAAACAACATCCATCCGTATCACCATACATTTAAAACACTTAAAAAAACATTGAGCCATAGTTAAACTCTTTGTAGGGACTACCCCCTTGGCTTTGTTAGGAGTTAGCCTAAATGGAGGAGCTGGGATTAGGTGACAGTACCTAGCTCATTGCTTGCCCCCAAGGCCACACTTCTCTCACTTGTAGTGAAGAGACGGCTTTCGAAAATTTTTTGCTTCTGGTGTGCATCTCGGTGGACAACAGGCCTACAATCCAACTCACCAAAGGCAAGTTTTGTCACCAACTCAGAGCCGAGACACTAAACAAACATGGATGCGATCCAAACACAGAGGTAGTGAAAAAGGGAAGTCCTCAGTATCAAAAAGTCAAGCAAGACAATGTCAAAGGAGAAAAGCCAAATAAGGAAGGTCACGGATGGATGGAGTCAAGTGGAAGTGGTGCCTAAGCTAGCAGACAGGTAATGTCAAGAAAGACCATATCTATGCAAGGTAGTAAACCAGTGAGTTTTGTCAGGAAACCTAAATGTGCAAGTAATATGTCCATTTTATAATTCATCATCAAGATAGTCCATTTTAAGTTTACAAAGTTTGCCACATCATGAATCATATACCAAGCTAATGCTGTGAAGATGACTAAAACAACAAGATAATAATCCATAATCAATGATCAGAAATCCAAAGGTCATACAATATCATCATAAGAATAATCATCATAAATCATCTGAAACACTGTTGCAATAACATCTCTAGGCACTGAACTGAAACTGTATGGAATAAAGGGTCACATCAATCATCAAATCTGAACTCTCAAGGCTCAGCCTTAACACAAGGTCTAACATAAGTCTGATAAAATACACTGCTCTGATCATGAGTGATCTCAAAATATAAACTCATCATGGCCAAGCTCTGAAATGTGCAGATATCTGCTAAGCAAGAATAGTAGCCTGCTACTATGGTGTGATAACAGGTCAGATCTGAGATGGATCAGAGACCACTTGCTCCAAAGCCACTTGGCACCCAGTTCTGTGGACTAAGAGAGTTCACTGGAGTGGTTTCTGCAGAGATAGAGGAGGACGTCTTCCAGAGAGGAGGAGGGGTGCATTACTTGAGGAGAGAGGAGCTCATTCAGAGTTCGATCGATCGATTGAGAGTCTGAGACGTTCAGGGTAGCCTTGCCTCAGTGTTTGAGGAAGGTCTGTGACGATCAAAGCTCAAATCTGTTGAGATCTGGCCCAATATGAGCATTTGACATCCAAAGGGGAGGGCGCACTTTCCATGCAAAGGAAGGGCGCATTCTTCAGTTGAGCAGTTGGCCTTCTTCCTGAGCAGAGGATTGAGAGAGGAAGTACAGTCAGGGATAACTATAGAGAGACTCAAATACAGATTGATAGTTAGGGCATATTCTCCCAGTGCATGCATCAGCTGATGCACGCAGATCTAGGGTTTGACTCGTTCAGGATTGAGTGTTACATCTGAGGTAGCATTGTTGTATTTGTCCTTTTCATATATTGCTCTGGGCTCGAGATAGAAGAAAGCCCCACAGGATTGTTGCTTTTCCCCGTTTGGGGTTTCCAGGGTATATGCAGTGTCATGTGTGATTGATTTGAGCATTTCAGTGTTTATGTTGTAAAGAGATCTAGTTGTTAAGTCTTATTTCATTATAGCATTATTGATATACAGAGACTCAAACCACTTGAGATCTCAGAGCTATCCAGAGGGAGTTGTGATCTCTGGATTAAAATTTACAACAACACCAAGCTTGATGAGAAGCTTGAGGGAGCTGAGAATTTCAAAGCATGGAAATATAGAGTCATGCTCATTCTTGAAGAACATGACCTAGAAGGTTTCATAAAAGAGGAAGTTGAAGAACCAAAAGGAGATGAGGCCAAAGCAAAATACAAGAAGGATATGATCGAGGCCAAGAGGATCATAGCTGACTCTATCAAAGATCACTTGATTCCTCAAGTGTCTTCAAGGAAGACTCCAAAGGAAATGTTTGATGCATTGTCTAGTTTATTTGAAGGAAGGAACATTAACAGAAAGATGACCTTGAGAAATCAAATCAAGGGTGTGAAGATTCAGAAATCAGAGACCATGCAGTCATACTTCACTAGGGTATCCCAGATTAAAGAACAATTAGAAGCTATTGATGACATGGTGGAAGAAGCAGAAGTTGTGATGACCACCTTGAATGGTCTCCCAAGGGACTGGGAATCTTTCGTTCGTGGCTTATGCTCTAGAAAGAAGTTGATCAAGTTCAGAAAATTATGGGAAGAATGTGTACAAGAAGAAGAAAGAATAGTAGTCAGAGAAGAAAAGTTAAATGACAATGACGATCAAGCCTTGGCAGCTCATACCAAAGGAAAGAACAAAAGGAAGGATCATGAACATTCTCCTAGAAGAACTCAAAGATTTCAAAGGAACAAAAGGACTAAGAGAGACTTCTCATCTTTTGAATGTTTTACTTGTCACAAGATGGGACACATTGCAAGAAACTGCCCCCTTAAAGCTAAACAATTCAAGAAGAGAAACAAAAGATTGCATGCCCATGCAATCGAAGATAATGAACATGATGATGAAAAGAAGGCCAAAGAAGATGAAGATTCCAGTGAAGAATATGTCTTAATTTCAGCCCTTACTAGTTTCATTTCTCATGGAAGTGACACTTGGGTCGTGGAAAGTGGAGCCTCCAAGCATATGACAGGTTACAAATATTATCTCTCACATCTTGTGCAGAAAGATTCTCCACACAAAGTGAAGCTTGGAGACGATTACCAATTCCCTATCAAAGGGATGGGAGAAGCCTCTTACAAGTTGGATTTTGGAAAGTCCATGAAGATGAAGGAAGTCCTATATGTCCCAGGTTTGAAAAAGAATCTCCTTTCTATCTCAGCTTTAGATAACAAAGGTCTCAGAGTTGTTTTTGTAGATGGTGAAGTCCTCATGTGGCCAAAAGGGAAGACAATAGATGATGCAGTTGTGATTGGAATTGAAGAACGAGGACTCTACAAATTGAAGGGACATGTAGATTCAGCCTTAATAGCTAGTACCATGAGTCCTTGTGAGTTGTGGCATAGAAGACTCGCTCATGTACATTACATAGCATTACCAATAGTGAGCAAAGTGGTGACAAGATTACCAGAAATCCAGATTGATCATGAAGGAGTGTGCAAAGGATGTGCACAAGGAAAGAATACAAAGAATCCATTTCCAAGCAGTGACAGTAAGGCGAAAGGCATCTTGGATAGTATTCATTCAGACAATTGTGGACCAATGTCAACTACTTCTCTAAGCAGGTATGTTTATTATGCTTCTTTTATTGATGATTATTCTCGCAAAACGTGGATTTATTTCTTAAAGAATAAAGATGAAGTATTTGGAAAGTTCAAGGAGTTTAAGGCTCTTGTGGAAAACCTTTTTGAAAAGAGGATCAAGACCTTAACGACAGATAATGGAGGAGAATTCAAAGATTTTTGTAAAGAAGTTGGGATTAAGAGGGAGCTTACCATTCCCTATAATCCCCAACAAAATGGTGTAGCCAAAAGAAAGAATAGATCTATCATGGAAGCAGTAAAAGCCATGATCCATGATCAAGATCTACCTATGCACTTATGGGCAGAAGCAGCTAGAACCGCGGTCTATGTATAGAACATAATATCTCATGGTGCTCTTGGGAACAAGACTCTAGAAGAGATGTTCACTGGTGAGAAGCTCGAAGTCAGTCACCTAAAAATATTTGGTTGTCCAATATTCATACATATTCCCAAGGAGAAGAGATCAAAGTTGGACCCTTCGGGAAAGAAGGGGATATTTGTGGCTTACAGTGAGCAATCAAAGGCTTACCGAATCTACATCCCAGGATATCGTCAGATTGAACTCGGTAGAGATGTTACATTTGATGAGGATGCAGCTTTTAACAAGTCTAGAAAGAATCATGAGAATGAGGAGGAGCACGAAGCTCCTAGAGTTACAGAAGCGAACAACACACCGGTCAGAAATGTTGAAGAAGAGCATATACCAAAGGATCATGACATGACGGAACCTCAAAGACCTGAGGAGCCACCTCATGAGATGATTTCACAAAAAAGAAGACCAGCTTGGGCACGAGAAATAATTTAAGATGCAGAAAAGTATGGTGCTCCAGAAGGTACATGCAGAGAAAGCAAGAAACCAAGGCCATACTCCAGTTATGTAGCCTTAATGTGAAACCTCATTGATGAAGAACCTACATGTTTTGAAGAAGCAACAAAGAAGAAGGAATAGTTGGATGCCATGATTGAAGAATACCAATCCATCATAAAGAATGATGTTTGGGATGTGGTACCGAGACTAAAAGACAAGTCAATAGTATCTTCAAAGTGGATTTTCAAAACAAAGCATTCAGCAAATGGGAGTATTGAAAAATACAAGGCAAGATTCGTAGCACAAGGGTTCTCTCAAAAAGAAGGAATTGATTATGAGGAGACTTTTGCTCCTGTGGCTAGATACACTTCAATCAGAACCGTCCTTGCTTTGGCAGCTAAGATGAAATGGAAGTTACACCAGATGGACATAAAGACATATTTTTTGAATGGTAAGATAGAAGAGGAAGTTTACATCAAGCAACCAAAAGGTTTTGAAACAGATGACAAGAAGACACATGTGGGTAGATTGAAGAAGGCATTGTATGGGTTGAAACAAGCACCCAGAGCGTGGTATGGAAGAATTGATGGTTTTCTGATGAGCTTGGGATTTACCAAGAGTAAAGTAGATTCCAACCTTTATTACAAGGTTGTAGATGATGAACCCATGATATTATTATTGTATGTGGATGATCTATTCTTGACAGGTAAAGATACGCCCATCAGTGAAAGTAAGAAGAAGCTTGCTTCAGAATTTGAGATGAAAGACCTTGGTATGATGCATTACTTTTTAGGTCTTGAGGTGTGGCAGTGTCTAGACGAGATTTTCCTAAATCAAGGAAAGCATATTGTTGAGATCTTAAAGAGATTTGGGATGATGGATTATAAGGCTATGACTACGCCGATGACGATAAACTTGAAGCTCTTAAATGATGCTTCATCAGAGACAGTGGATGTTACATTGTACAAATAGATCATTGGCTCATTGATGTATTTAGCAAATACAAGACCAAATATATGTTTTGCTATGAACACCTTGAGTCAGTATATGGTAGAGCCTTGACATGTTCACTTGGTTGCAACAAAACATGTGATGAGGTACCTAAAGGGTACATTGGATTGTGGTCTCAGATATGTATCAGATAGTGAGATCAGATTGCACGGTTATACAGATTCAGATTGGGCAGAAAGTGTCGAAGAATGAAAAAGCACTTCAAGATGTTGTTTCAGTTTGGGATTAGGCATGATCTCATGGCTCAGTAGAAAGCAAACCAGTGTTACTCTCAGTACGGCAGAAGATAAATACATTGCAACATGTTCAGCTTGTAGAGAAGCAGTTTGGCTTCGCAAGATGTTGGCAGGATTGTTTGATACCGAGGTAGATGTGACTGATATCCTTTGTAATAATCAGAGTTGTATCAAGATGTCAGAAAACCCAGTGTTATGCAATAAATCGAAGCATATCGAAATCAAGTATCACTACATCCAGGATATGGTGCAAAAGGGAGTTGTAAAGCTCAAGTATGTTCCTACAAAGGAACAAGTTGTTGATGTGTTAACTAAGCCTCTATCTCGAGTAAAGTTTGAATATTTTCGAGACAAGCTTGGTGTGGTCCGAAAGGACCTCCCTCAAAAGAGGGAGTGACAATGATGATGTGGTTTCCTGGAGCTGTGGTGTGGCAGCTCAATCTAGGATTGGTATGTCAGTCTGACAGGGCCAGTTTGAACCCAAAAGGGATTGGTATGTCAGCCTGTCAAGGCCTGTTTGATCCTAGGGGGATTGGTATGTTTGACCAAGCTTGTTTGGTCCGAAAGGATTAGCAAGTCAGACAAGGCCTGTTTGGTCCCCAGGTAGATTGATATGTTTGACTAGGCTTGTTTGGTCCAAAAGGATTAGTAAGTCAGACGTATGATCTACCAAAGTGCCCACTATAGAGCAGTTCCAAATGTACATCGATGTTGTTACAACATTCATATGTTGATGATGATGTTGTTCCAGCATTCACTTACTGATGATGACGATGATGATGTTGATGATGTCCCAGCAGTTCCGTACTGATGATGACGATTGATGATGTTGATGATGTCCCAGTTGTTGATGATGATGATGACGATGACATTGATGATGTCCCAACAGTTATGTGTTGATGATGTTCTAGCAGTTCCATATTGATGATGATGATGATGCTCCAGATATATGATGTTGTTTCAAAACTTCCTATGACATACAGAGATTCACCAGTCAGTTGTACAGTTGTTGATGTTGATGTCTGTAGAATACCTTCCTAGTTAAGAGGGTTTGTTAAAGAAATGTAACTTCATAAGATATTCTAATTGTATTTGTTTATTATATTATTATTATTCCTCCTTCGGGAGATGTCATTGATGTAATTGGTCATGTAAGAGTCATTGAAAGAGTCAATGTAAACCCTCCTTTGTAAGTCGGGTCAATAGTACCCTTAAGAATTGTATTAAATATATTATTGAGTCTCCCTAAGTGAAGTCAGCCTAGTCAGTTTGGTGAAGTCGGTCCTGTTAGGGTAAAAGGACACCCAACAGAAGAATATAAATAGAGATGTCGAGTTCCTCATTTGGATCATTCATTCACTCACTCAAGTTCGCAAGAGAGAGAGAGAAGAAGTTCGTTGGAGAAGAGAAATTGTTATTTTGTCTTGGGGTTTTACATTGTCTTGGTGAATTCTATATTGAGGGAGTTTTGCGGGGTTTTCTCCCTTGTGGTTTCCCCAAGGAAAATCTTGTGTTCTTTGTGTTGGTGTGCTTGTCTTTCTTTCAGTGATCCTATTGTTGCAAATGATTTGAAGTTATCATGCTAAACAAATAAAAACTTAACAGCTTTGGCTTGAGCACTCAAAGCATACAGATGATTACCTTTGTGAGTAGCACAAAGACATTGTTCTTGTTCGACAGAAAGCTTGCCTTCATCTTTTCTTGCAAAATCGGGAACATCAATATTTTTTTTTCAAGCATCTTGGCCATGATGTCCAATTTCTTCTTGAAACAAGATTGCTCAGAATGGGTACCTTTGAAGCACTAAGAACACATGGATCTCTCTTTCTTGTTCTTCATCTTCTTCGCTTTGGAATCTTCATCGGAGTCCTCTTCATCTGACATAATCTTTTCCTTCATCTTTTGTTTTCCTTTGGATTTGACATTCTTGGAAATCTTTGCTCATGAGCAGCAAGTGCATGGTCCTTGGAGGGACTCGGCGCCCCCATTTTGTTAGTTTTTTAGAAATTTCAATCTGATCTAGGATCTTAACTGAGAGAATAACATGTACAGCATATCTACAGCATATATACAGCATATCGATCATGGACACAATAATGCAAGCACACAAGAGACACAGAATTTCACCGAGGAAAACCAAGAAGGTGAAAAACCCCGCAACTTCCTCAGAGATAGATAGAGCAATGATACAACCCAAGTACAAGAGATAGTCCTCCTAGCAGCAACTTCTCCTCCTCCACTAGTGCGCCACTCTCTAATGAGTGTGTGAGTGAGAAGTGAATCATCAAATAGAGTGCCTCCCGCACTCTATTTATACATGACTTGACTTGCCTAATAACCTTTACTAGGTCGGCCTCAACTTAACCACATAGCATAATGCTGACAGGGCCTACCCGCAATAGGGTGGTCTAATAACCCTTTAACCCACATGACTTATACAGGGTCGACCCCATCAAGGTGGTCTAATAACCCATCAAGTATAAGTTACGACACTTACAATATAAATGATGACACTTCTGTATAGAGGAATAATAACATCTCTATAGGAGTACAATATACATATATGTGAAATACATTCTGAAGTTACAATTACATCAACACTCCCTCTTAACTAGGAAGGTATTTCTCAACATAGGTCTTCTAGCACAATTCTTCTTCTCTGGATCAACGTCACTGGATCATCAACATCGAATCATCGTCATCGTCACTACTACTACTATCTCAATCAATCTCTGAACTACTCGTCATAGGAAGTTCTACAAAGCCAGTCCTTTTTCATACTGGATGTAGGCCCACCACCTGTAGGTCTTCATCATCACTAGACATACTGTGGAATCCTCAGGACTTATTACGTGCATCACAAAACCTCGCAAGAGCATCCCAGGCTGTTACGAGCACACAGCTCTACTTGTCAGATCTCCCAGGGACATATTATATGTGACCTCACCACAAAACCTCGCAAGAGCATCCCAGGATGTTACGAGCACACAACTCTACCTATCGGATCTCCCAGGGACATATTACATGTGGTCAACACAAAACCTCGCAAGAGCATCCCAGGACTTATTACAGGCACACAGCCCAACCTATCGGATCTCCCAGGGCCATATTACATGTGGTCATGGCAAAACCTCGCAAAAGCATCCCAGGGCTTATTACGGGCACACAACCCAACCTATCGGATCTCCCGGGGACATATTATATGCCATAGGACAAAACCTCGCAAGAGCATCCCAGGACTTATTACGGGCACACGGCCCAACCTATCGAATCTCCTAGGGCCATATTATATGTCCTCCCAAGCAAAACCTCGAAAGAGCATTTGCCAGATATCCTAGGGCCATATTATATGCCATAGGCAAAACCTCAAAAGAGTATCTGCAAACCTCCCAGGGCCATATTATATGCTTATCTGCACAACTTGTCCACGGCCATAGAGTATCAACCTGATACTCACCATACATCATCACATGATCATCCTGATCATCATCATAGCATCATCCTAATGCATATCATCTGGAGCAACATCCTAAAGCTCATCATCCATGATCATCTTGATCATCATCATAGCATCATCCCGATGCATATCATCTGGAGCAACATCCTGAAGCTCATCATCCATGATCATCCTGATCATCATCATAGCATCATCCCGATGCATATCATCTGGAGCAACATCCTGAAGCTCATCATCCATGATCATCCTGATCATCATCATAGCATCATCCTGATGCATATCATCTGGAGCAACATCCTGAAGCTCATCATCCTGATGCATATCATCTGGAGCAACATCCTGAAGCTCATCATCCATGATCATCCTGATCATACAATGAATCCATAGCATCATACATGATCTACCTGATCATACAATGTATCCACCTGATACATATCATCATACATGATCTACCTAATCATACAATGTATCCACCTGATACATATCATCATACATGATCTACCTGATCATACAATGTATCCACCTGATACATATACAAATACATGATCCAACTGATCATAACAAGCATCCGACATGATGCATATACATATACATGATCCAACTGATCATATCCAGCATCTAACATGATGCATATACAGAGCAGTAATTGGAGCATTGTCCCTTAGTCCTTCATCTCGAACTCGGCAGCAAGTTTCCTCTTTGTGTCGGCAATCATTCTATCCTCACCTATTACAAACAGGTCATCCACATACAAGAGTAGTATCACAGGATTGCCTTCCTCAACCTTCTAGTAAAGGTTGGAATCTGCTTTACTCTTAGTAAAGCCCAAACTGGATAGAAAGTTGTCTATCCTACCATACCAAGTCCCCGCAGCTTGCTTCAAGCCATACAAGGCTTTCTTCAACCTACACACATATGACTCCCTGTCATATGTTCAAAACCAAGTGGCTGCTCCACATACACTTCCTCTTCGACTTACACCATTCAATAAAGCTATCTTGACATCCATCTGGTGTATGTTCCATTTCATCACTACAGCCAGAGCAAGTACTGATCTAATGGAAGTGTATCTGACTACAGGTGCAAACGTCTCTTCATAGTCTATTCCCTCTTTCTGAGAGAATCCACGAGCTACAAACCTCGCTTTGTATTTTTCTATGCTACCATCTGCAGCATGCTTGATCTTATAGATCCACTTGGAAGTCACAACAGACTTCCCTTCAGGTCTTGGGACTGCATCCCAAATATCATTCTTCATGATCGACTGGTACTCCTCGATCATGGCATTCTTCCCGAATCCTGGGAACTTCAATATCTTCAATAGATAACTTTGTTGTTGAACAAATGTTGTAGTCCTTCTTTTGTAGGTGATGGTATACGATCTTTCCTTCAAAACAAGTTAAATTGCATGATTAGAAACATCTCATAGTTTTCAGAACAAATTCTTACACATAAATAAATATGTCATATAGTGATGCAATTATCTTAGCCAATGCTTCAATACAACATTTATCCATATCCCGTAACTTTCTAGATGCCTTCCAATCTCTACCAGAACATTGTTAAGAGTGTGCACAACTCCCAACATGTCAGCAAAGAGGTTTCATTCTAGATAAGTAGCAATGGAATGTTGTACAGTGCCATAGGCCACTTACCCATCACATGCATATTAGTAGTATATTGTTCATTAATGCAATTATTCTAATATCCATAATACACACCCTAAGTCTAGGAACATAAGCATATACATCATTGAACAATATTATTTAAACAAACAAATATGCAAGAAATGACAATTCAAGTACTTATCTTTGTTTGGTTTGTAGGGTGGACTCCCTCTCAATATTTGCTTCCTTGCAGGAACTACTAGAGTGTGCTCCCTCTTGATCTTTGCTTCCTGGATTACCTGTCCTTGAACTTATATCCATCCTCGATCACTTATGCATACTTACTAGTATCATCATTGTGTTATCCTCGAGGTCTCATACATACATTCATTAGTATAATCTCAATACTATCAAAACACAATAATCTTAAACATGTATAGTCATGATCATTTCAAACACAGATAATAAACATTAGTATTCAAGATTTCAGGGAATACTTCTTTTACTCATGCATATTCTTTATTTGACCAAAGGACTTTTCTGGTTAGTCACATCATCAATCAAGGTAAGAGACATAATATGCATAAACCCTTGATTACTTACATTTCTAACTTCATGAATAATCATTATCAACCATACAACAGTATAAGATCCTAACACAAGGTAGGATTCTAACTTGATATAGGAAAAAACATACCTGGTTATCATATTTGCTAGTTATGTCTAGCAATGTCTTCTTGTTCTCTTCAATGACTTGTGCTAATAACCTGCATATCTCATAGGTTAAGCATTGTAGAACCAAATTATACATACCTCGTAAGTAGATCTTCTATGTGATCCATGACAATGGCTGAATCTTTGTCTTCATGTCACCATGGTCATATGTTCTTGAACTAGAACATGATTTGTCTTTCTTGATGTAACTTTCATGTTAGCGGACAACATCAACCTCATACAACACCACAATCCATTAGTACAATCATAAGTGTCAAAACCCTAATCAATGAATATCTTCTATCATGCATTCATATTTTTATTAAGGTGATACGATAAGTCTAAGATTAATCAAGATTGTACTGATCTTAATGAAGACAAACATAAACTTAATCATGAGCAGATTTCAAAACATACCCGTAAGTCATACCTGTCGAGTTTGCTTGTAATCTTCTTATGTAAGGCCTTAGCCTCATCTCCCTCTGAAACTGGAACTTCTTCACTTATGCAGGTGACCAATCCATTCTCTTCTAGGATTTACCCGATCCACTTGATTTGTAAAAACTGGATCTGTAGCTGGATTAGGGTTTGTCAGGGAAACCCTAAAAATTCAAACTTTGAATTTCAAACTTCTGAAAGATAGAAAGATGCGCCTTTATGAGTTGATAAACCTGGTATAGTCAGAATTTGAAAACTGCAAAGTTTCACCCCTCAAATTTGTTTTTCAATCTTCTGGATTCACTATGGAGGTCCCTGAATTAGGGTTTGAATTTCCCAGAGCTTCACCCAACCAACTAGTTTGATCCAAAGCTCTAAACTTCGATTTTTCCAAGGAGCTTCCAACTATGGTCACAAATTTCAAAAATTCTCATTTTTGCAGAAGCCCTAATTTTTCACCTTTCCGAACAAAGTCCCGAACTAGGGTTTGATCAAGCCCGGCCTTCTGCCCAACTAAAAAATTCGATCTTGGTCTCTAAATTTCAATTTTGATGAGGAGCATCCAGCCATGGCATCCGATTCCAAAAATTTCAACATTCTCTGATACCCTAAATTCCCAAAGCCATGAATGAAGGTGCTCAAAATCCAATTTTGTTTTGAAAGAAATATGCACCTGATTGTTTCTAGTGTAACTCCGAAATTTTAGATCTACAGGGTCTGAAAATTCTGCCTGTGGTAACTTGACCTGTTATCTTTCCAACCCCACAGGTCTGACCTCAAATGGATTCTCTGAGAGAGAGTTATGCCAAGTGTCGCAACGTGACCTGTTTATGGGATAAAACAGGAGAGCGAACTTGTACGGAGTGCCACGTGTCACTGGTTCAATTTCGGCCTCTGAAAAGCGTACCTGTGAAAGTACAGTCCGTGCCCTACCTGCCACTTTTTACGAAATTTCATTTGGAGCTTCCTAGCCCAAGTTGTGACATTTTTTCCTAGGTCACCTGTTTATGACTGAGATCTGGAAGAGGCAGAAACCCTATATTGTACAAATCATAAATCTAAAAGTACAACGAATTAGAGGCTCTCCTTCGGACACAAGGTACATGGGGATCTTATCTTCGACCTGTAAGATTTTCAGATCCTGAAACCTCGCCGAAATGGATTTATAGCGAAATTTCTACGATGACTGGTTTTTGCTATATCAAGCCCTAGCTTCGCAAGTGCAACAAGTGTCATAAATGCC
Source organism: Larix kaempferi (assembly GCA_027924585.1). Taxonomy (NCBI): domain Eukaryota; kingdom Viridiplantae; phylum Streptophyta; class Pinopsida; order Pinales; family Pinaceae; genus Larix; species Larix kaempferi. Next base: position 17,503,527 of record BSBM01000600.1, read on the forward strand.
ATACCATGCCTTCTTTCAGGCTAGCTCTAATACCATGTTAGTTTTTCAGAATTTACTTCAATCTGATCTAGGATCTTAACTGAGAGAATAACATGTACAGCATACAGCATATCAATCATGGACACAACAATGCAAGCACACAAGAGACACAGAGTTTCACCGTGGAAAACCAAGAAGGTGAAAAACCCCGCAACTTCCTCAGATATAGATAGAGCAATGATACAACCCAATTACAAGAGATAGTCCTCCTAGCAGCAGCTTCTCCTCCTCCACTAGTGCGCCACTCTCCAATGAGTGTGTGAGTGAGAAAGTGAATCATCAAATAGAGTGCCTCCCCAACTCTATTTATATATGACTTGACTTGCCTAATAACCTTTACTAGGTCGGCCTCAACTTAACCACATAGCATAATGCTGACAGGGCCGACCCCCAATAGGGTGGTCTAATAACCCTTTAACCCACATGACTTATACAGGGCCGACCCCATCAAGGTGGTCTAATAACCCATCAAGTATAAGTTACGACACTTACAATATAAATGACGACACTTCCGTATAGAGGAATAATAACATCTCTATATGAGTACAATATACATATATGTGAAATACATTCTGAAGTTACAATTACATCAATAGATTTGAACTAGCTTGTCCTTCTCTTTAGTGAGCAACTCTATGAATGCATCTAAGGTGGGCATATTCTAGTTGGGAACTGCAAACTTTGCAGCATGAAATGCAGACACAAACATTGAGTACCCAGGACTCAGCTTTGACATAATGGAAAGGATTAGTTGCTCATCCTTCTTCTCAACGCCACACTGCTTGAGTTGAAGCACCAGATACTTGAACTTTGAAATGAATTCTTCCATTGTATTGAAATTGCTTGGTTCTGATACCATGTGAGAATTTAGATTGCCTAGATCTAGATTCAATAAGACAATTTCACTTGGAATATTTTCAGAGAATATGAGAAGAAAAATAGAGAAGATAACTTGGGTAAAACTCACTGTGTTTTATTCATTATTATGTTTACGATATATAATACATCCTCAAGGGAGAATTTGAGTGCCTTAGAGGCAAGTTTGAAAAGCTCAAAAAGGCAAGCTTACTAAAAGCATAAAAACTCCAAAGGTAGCAAAAACACCTTCCAAATCTGTCAAAAGGCTCACGAATTAGCTAAATAAGGTATGGCAGCTAGTGAGTGATGAAAATGGAATGTGATCATAGCTTTTGGAGAGAAGAAAGAGAAGGAGGGTGAGTTGGCCAAAAGATCATGTTTCCTAAGTCAACAAGCTTTATCCTTATCCACTAAATGCAGAAAAGCAGGAATAAAACTGTCTAAAGCAGGAAAGTGCACTACTATTCTAGGAATAGAATAAAATCGAACAGAATCAAAGAAAATCTTATCCATAATCTATCCAAGTGTGCCCTAGTGACTCAGGATGGCAAGTTGTGTCATATGAAGACAAAATTAGGCCAACTGCCTAGTCAACACCTAGGAAATTAATAAAAAATTATTAATGTATTTTATCTTAAGTCTAACATGGGTTTTTAATGTTTCAATAGCTACTTTTACGCTCATATTTTGTATTGTTCTCACGGTACTACAAAGTCCCATTGACCTACTCTTGTGGTCATTTGTTGGACAATAATAAAATTATCTTATCTTATCTCCTCTTTTTGCTTCTAATAGTGAAGTACTTTAACATCTACATCTACATTTTAAGTGTGACATGGATTCTGTATCTGTATTACTTTTTATTACTATGCACTAATGCCTTCGCTTTTCTTTTTCTTTTTTTTTGGATTAGTGAATGTGTTTACATTGGTTGGTTGTATCTCTGAAGTCCCATCATAGTGGCCTCTTTTGGACATTCATAAAATTATCTTATCTTCTCTGGTCAGGCAATGTCATCTATATAAACTACATACAACAGATGGTATTGGGCATGTTTCTACCATCCATGGGAAACCATCCTTTGCCATAAAATATGTTTAAAACATTTTATAAAATCCTTGCCAAATATTTATAATTTTACAAAAGAATGCCAAAATTTCTGAACTGACCAGACAATTATATTAAATTATGATTCCTTAAGAGGCCATCATAATTAAATTGCATTAAGCATAAAATATGACAAAAGATTAAATTTAATGTACCTGAAGCTTCATCCAGGCAAAGAATTCAGCGGCAGGCCTCCAGCCTCGCTGCTCCTTCAACACAACGCACATATCTCTAAACGAGAGTCCATTGTTAAAACCCTTGAGGACTTGGCGGATATTGTAAGACCCCGGGGGCTTGGAGTCCAATTTGCGCACAGTTCTGATAGCCGCCACCACGTGCCTCTGGTACTTGTGACTATGACGATCGTCTGTCAAAAATTGGGGCATTTGATAGAGCGCACGTTTGTTCCAATTCCAGTTGGGACATCTGGTCTCATTGCCCGGGTTTTGCCGCACCTGGCTCCCGCGCCTGGCTTTGTCTTTTATCAAATGCCGTGCATTTTCGCCTGAAACAGATTTCCACCGTCTCCACTTCTCGTTCTTCCTGTCATTTGGTCTCCATTCATGTTGTGGCAATTCACACCTCAATTTACGCCTCCTCTTCTTCTCCTCCTCCTTATCATGAACAGCAAATTTTAGCGGAGAAATGAGGGGTGATGAGGGATTTTCAAGCACAGAGAATGAGAAGAAGCTGCTCCTGAAGCTCATTGTCACTGGCATTGTCATACTCGTAATATTTTGTTTTGCTTATCTGGCTATTCTTCTGTTTCTGCCACTTCATTTGATCTGATTACTCAAATAACATCATCGACTGAACCACTGTTCGAAGCGCAGTATGGAGGCAGTCCAGAGTTTCCCGGTTTGTAAGAATTGAAACACTCTTCGGGCTTTGTGGAATTAAAAGATGGAAGTCATATAGTATCAAAAATTTAAGATGGAGAAATAATGGTTCCCGGAAAATCCAGAATATATATAATCCTCTTTGCATATTGGTTAGATAAGCCACGTGCAATGCGATATTCGGGTTTTGATTTCCATCATACAACACTACATGAACTGTATTTGATGCGATATTCGGGTTTTGATTTCCATCATACACTACATGAACTGTATTTGACCTTTACTGTGTTATAGAATATCTTAATGTTAAATGAGTTTTCCGCCGTGGGACAAAGAGCAACAAAAACTCCCCGTTATTCCAACGTATTTTTCCACAATTACAGTCAAAATCGTGACCTTATTCCAGCGTTTTTTTTCCACAATTCCGGTCAAAATCGTGCCCCTAAATTGCACTTTAGTCAAATTTCCAATTTCCGCAATCACAATTATTAAACCTACACTAAATGCTTGATTTTGAAACTACCCAACTGGTCGAAATCATAATTTATGTTATCACTCGGGATTCCTCTGGGTTGTGGCAAAATGGATCACTAGGGTAACTATTTCAACTACACTCTTGTGGATGGAAACTAGCCTTTCCAAACACAGAGAGGGCTCTCTCTCTCACAACTCTTTCAGCATGCAAAATATCTTTTGAATTGGCTGGTTGTGTATAAATAGTGGTGGCTAGACCTTCAGATAGGGGTTTTTAGGGTTTTTTCAGTTTGTTGGGTCAAGGCTAGGTGTCTCTTAGGGCATGGAGTCAAACCTTAATGGGTTTTTTGTTACAGATGATTGATTGGACTATAATTTCAGAAACAAAGGCAGGATATATGAGGTTTTTTCAAGTCAAAGAGGTATTAGCGGATGGTAGCAGAGAGGGGGACAAGATCCATTACAGAGTCAGAGCATTTAGGAATGAATTCTAACTTGCAATTTCAGGAAGAAAGGGTGAAGTGTTTAATCATATGTACCTGAAGCATCGTAAATGAATTTCAGACCATGCAATCTTGATCTAAACATTGCAGAAGAAAACAATCAATGTAAAATACTAACAAGGAAAACATGCACAGGAATCACTGACATCAAAACACTCATTTCAAGAATTTCTGCTCCAAAATTAGGTCTTCACATTAATCAAAATGGATGGGTTTCATTACATACTCAGAGTTTCTTCTCTCAAAATACGAACCCTTATTCAAAACCTGCCTTTAATGGCTTACAAAACAATCAAAAAATTCTAGATAACTTCAGCCATATGTGGTTGTTTTAATTCGCAACTACAACTGTTTGTAAAACATCAAACCTAACTATCAGTCTTATAGACTGTTTATTCAAAATAATAATAAACTGGAAGTGATGAGGCCGTCTTCTTTCCTTGCGCCGAGCTGCTTGAACCAACTGCTTCTTGATCTGGAGATGCGCCTATGGGAAACTTCAGTGCGCTATCAGTGCAAACTCGGTTGTCAAAACTACCTGTTGTCCTTCGGATCGGGCTATTTTAGGCTGATTTGCAGGGATTGACATGTTGGGCCTTTTTTTTGCCCTCAAATCGACTCTCAGTCGCAGAACAATCAAGCCTTTTTCCCACCAAATTCTGCATTTTACGCAGCCGCAATTCATTTTGATAAACCAACTTCAGTCCGCAATCTGCAATGCGGGAGTTAGAAATCGAGATTGCCAAACGGACTTCATCAAATTTCATTTCCGACATCCACAATCCGCAATGCGGGATTCGGAAATCGGAACTGTCGAACAGACTTCACCCAATTTCACCTCCGACATCTGCAATCCGCAATGCGGGATTCAAAAAGTTGAAGCATCATCGCACAACTTTGTAGAAATTACCCTTCCACAATACGCAGTCCGCAATGCGGGAGTCGGAAGTCGAAAACTCAATATTCGCAGCTTCACAAAAATCACCTCCACAATCCACAATGCGGGACTTGAAAATCGAAAACTTAACTTCGCGCCCTCGGAGAAATCACACCTCCGCAATCCGCAGTCCGCAATGCGGGACTCAGAAATCGGAAACTCAAGTTCTCAACTCTAAAGAAATCACACCTCCACAATCCGTAATGCGGGTTTCAAAAATTGGAAACTCAAATTTATAATTTCGCAGAAATCTCACTTTCGCAATCCGCAATCCACAATGCGGGAGTCAGAAGTCGGAAACTCAATATTCGCAGCTTCGCAAAAATCACCTCCGCAATCTGCAATGCGGGACTCGAAAATCAGAAACTTAACTTCGCGGAAATCTCACTTCCGCAATCCGCAGTCCACAATGTGGGAGTCGGAAGTCAGAAACTCAATATTCGCAGCTTCACAGAAATCACCTCTGTAATCTACCATCCGCAATGCAGGACTCGGAAATCAGAAACTTAACTTCGCGGAAATCTCACTTCCGCAATCCGCATTTCGCAATGCGGGACTCAGAAATCGGAACCCCTATGCATAATTTTGAGAAAATTGCTCCTCCGACATCCATAATCCGCAATGCGGTTTTGGGAAATCGGAACCTTTGTGGAATTGTTCTACGGCCGTCGCTCTAGCTTTATCTCCAATCTTGACCCTTCAATCTCTTAAGAGCGAAATAACTCCATTTTTCTCGTTTTTCTCATTGCGGCTTGATCATCTGGTCGGAAGATGTTAATACTTAGTCATTTTTTGGAGATTTTGCTTCTTCTTTTGGTGTAAAAAGTCAGTGGGCAAACTTGAGATTTCAGTAAAGGGGTTCCCTTTCCTTCCCTTGCGGAAGTTTTCTTAGAGGTGATAACAACGGCTCCAACTGGGGATGCTATCCTCCCTATGAGGTAGCAAGAACAGTAGACTAGTGACCTCTTTTTCTTTTCTTTTTTTCTTTTTTTTGGTAAATGAATGCAAATAGAACTAAAGAACAACTGACTGAAACTCAAAAAATGGTAATATACAGTGAGGGTGGGTTGATAGACTCATTTCTTCATTGGAGATAGTGTTTTAAGAACTGCCCATTGACAGGTCTCTTTCCCACTGGTTCACCATCCTTGTCCTGCAAAAAAAAACATTATTTCCATGGTAAGCAATGACTGTATGAGGTCCTTGCCAGAGGTTATCAAATTTTTGGGCTTGTTCTTCTCTTCTAGCATCCCATTTCAATTCCAAATTTCCCACATGGAAATCATCAACCTTGGTTCTTTTGTCAAAAGTTTTCTTGACCTTCTCTTGAGACATCATGGATTCAACATGTATCATATCCATGGTTTCTTGTATCTCAATCAGCTGATTGGCTCTCCATAGCTCGGGGTTTGGCTCTTCTTCTTGTTCCTATAGCAGTCTCATTGCAGGCTCTCTAAGGGAATCAGGGAATATCACCTATGTTCCATACACCAATTTGAAAGGAGAAGTCCCAATGGATCTCTTGGAGGTGATTCTATCAGCCCACAGAGCGAAGGTTAACTTGGTATGCCAAGCTCTTTTATTTTCTTGCAGCAGTTTCTTGATGATCCTAACCAAGATTTTGTTAGATGACTCAACCAATCCATTTCCCTGGGGGTAGTAAGCAGTAGAATGACCCAATTTTATGTGAAATTCATTGCATAATTTGACCATTTTCTTGGATTTGAAGGCTTGGGCATTATCAGTGATTATTTTAATAGGACAACCAAACCTGGATATGATATTTTCCTCCATAAAATTGATGATGACTGTGTCAGTGGCCTGTCTGGTCGGTACTACTTCAATCCATTTGGTAAAGTAATATGTGGTAGTCAATATCCACCTATGCTTCCCAGAGGAGTTGGGAATGATTTCACCAATGAAATCTAGTCCCCACTGCTGGAAAGGGGCTTCTACGGAGATTGGCTTTAAAGGAAAGGGCAGGAGCTTCCTTTTTCCTTCAAAGATTTGGTATTCATGGAAAGTAGCTACCTCTTTGTATGCATCATTGAACATAGCGAGCCAATAAAATCCTGCCCTGAGGATCTTGTTGACAGTGGCATTCCAGTAATGATGTCCCCCACAGACACCTTTGTGAAACTCTTTTATGGTCATTCTGGCTTCATCTTCCAACTTGCAATTCAATCAAATACCTCCAGGGTCTTTCCAATAAAGGTCTCCATTTAGTATGCAAAACTTTGCAGCCTTCATTTTTGTTGATCTAGCTTTGCTCTTATCCATCTCAGGAGGTGCTTGTAAGTTCTGCAAAACATATATAATATCAAAGTACCAAGGAGATGATGAGAATTTGTCTTATACCTGCAACAGTGGGTCTTGAGTAGTATTTTCCAGCATGTGTGAGACCAAGTTCACACTTAGTCAATCCCAATTTTCTTCGGCATCCCTGACCATTGACAAGCTTTGTAGGCTTGATTTCCAAGTCATACTCCAATAGTACAGCTATCCATTTTACCCTTCGACCTTCTGGATCAGGATGTGTTAATATGTCTTTTACAGCAGGACTAGGAACAAAAGCAACAACATGAGAATGTAAAACATAAAATTTGAAATCCTTTAAAGTTTTGATCATGGCATAGGCCTATTTTCCCATGATATTGTACTTGACCTCCGCTGAAGAAAGCTATGGGTTTCTCATCCCCCTCTTGATAGAAGTACTCCAACTATAGAATGCTCTGAGGGAAAAGAAAACATAAGAAATTCATTTTCAAAATCAGGACTGATTAGCACAGGTGCTTCAACAATTGTCTTCTTTATGTCTCCAAATTCTTGCTTGGATTCAACAATCCATCTGATATGATTATCCTTTTTAAGCATGTTTGTAATTGATTTCATGATCTCTGCAAAGTTGGGGATAAATCTTCTTAAAATTTTTACTCTGCCAAGGAAAGATTGGACCTCCTTTTTACTCCTGGGGAGCTCAATTTTATGTATGGTGCCAGCTCTGTCTGGGTCAATTTTAATTCCATCTTTAGATATTATATGACCCAACAACTTACCTTCTTGCATGGCAAAGTTTGACTTCTTGGGGTTCAAAGAAATCCCAAACTTTTTGCATTTTACAAACACTTCATGTAAATGTTTCAAATGTTATGTATCAGATTTGGAATACACAATAATATCATCCATGTATATAACCACAAACTTGTCTCTTTCTTCTGCAAAAGCTATGTCCATAGCTCTCTGAAATGTGGCTCCCGTATTCAATAGACCAAAAGGCATTTTTGCATACATGTAAGTTCCCCACTGTGTAGTAAATGCGGTTTTTTCCTGATCTTCTGGTAGCACTTTTACCTTATTGTACCTTGAGAATCCATCTAGCATGGAAATGCTTGCTACCCCTACAACCTTCTGTAAAATGTGATTCATTTTGGGCAAGGGATAGTTGTCTTTTAGGGACACTTTGTTCAGATTTCTAAAGTCTATACATAGTCTGATTTCTCCATTTTTCTTCCTTACTGTGACTATGTTGACTACCCACCTTGAGAACCTTAATGAGACTATGATTTTGGCTTCATATAGTCTCTTCACTTATTTTTCTATGAGGGGGAATAACATAGGGTTTATCCTTCTTAGCTTCTGCTTGAATGGTTTTTCACCTGTCTTTACTGGTATGGTGTGTTGTATGATAGATGTATCATATTCCTTTAAATCTTCATAAAACCATGCAAAAATATCAGAAAATTTTCTCATTAAATCAACATAATCATCTTTAGTACCTGGGGTTAGAGATTTAGATAGCTTGACAATATTAGGTTCCTCATCATCCCCAATGTTGCAATCTTCCACTTCACCTTGGTTTGGAACAACTTTAGCCACATCATTTTCAACAAAGAGTTTTTCTAATGGTACTAACCCTTTGGGGATATAGTTGCTTTTCAACTAAAGGATCTCTTTATCCCCCAATGTTGTTAGAAACTCTGTTGGATCAGGTTCCCATTCTTCATTTGCACAATTCTCTTGATCAATATGGGTATTGGCAAACTCCTCTATCATTTCTAGGAACTTCTTTATTTGTTGGTCATCCTCAAAGATTTGTCAATGTCTAGTATTATAAGGGACATAAGGCCTATGCTTTATACTGATCATATAGGTTTTGGTGGGATAAACAGGGAGCTGGAATCTGCTAGCAGAGCTGGCCAATGTATCTGTTGTTGTGTTTTGCTCTCTAGGGATGAAAGAAATATTGTGTTATTTAAAAAAGTTGTCAAACATGTCCCAAACAGCATTCCTGTAGGCTCTCATTTTGGGATGCTTGGTCTCATAAACCCCATTCACTTGTTGGATTATCAACTCAGCATCCCCATAAATTTTATCTTTTGGCTTCCAGATCCTTAAGTGCATTCAACCCTAACAACAAAGCTTCATACTCTGCTACATTGTTTGAGCAGTCAAACATTAGTTTAAAAGAATGTAACCTGGAGCATTTATTTCCTTTATCTGGGAGGATGATCCATACTCCTGCCCCAGCTCCTTCTTTGTTTATAGCCCCATCAAATCTCATAGCCCATAGATCTTCTTTTTGGGCCGTGGCTGTAGCTTCTGGTTCCATTTCTAACTTCTCATTGCTTTCCTTTTCTGCTTGTGGATCGTTGTCTTTCCCGCTCTCAGAGCTGCCAATGCATTGTGCGTCTTTCTCGTTATCAAACCCATCATTCGTTTCAGGGAAGTCATCGATCTTCATCTCTTTTTCCCCTGAACCAAGGTCATAGCAGAAAATCAAAGAGTCTATCTCGGTATCTATAGCAAATATGGGATGATTTTCAGGCTTGCTTTTACTACTTACTACACACGCCAATCTCCGTTCTCTATATAGTCTTTTGCTTTACCCAAAAACAAGGATGGTGGCATAAGACATATCCATTTGCAGTGCTCCTTTCAGTTTAGATGCCCAAGATCTAGATAATAACATCTCAAATCTAGAGGGGATATCTGCCACTACTACATCCATTATCACATTCTTCTGAAGGATTTGTGTCAGTGATACAACCATGTCTTTGATCATCCCTAAACACTGAACTCTTCTAGAATCAAAGGAAAACAAATCTTTATAGGGTCTGGTGATTTCTAACCCTAGTTTTTCTACCACTGATCTTGGCATGAGGTTATGTGAGGCCCCAGAATATGTGAGGCCCTAGAATCTAACATTGCATTATGTAGTACATGATCATGTATATTCAGGCTGACATAAAAGGGGGGAACATCATATCCTTGAGCACTTTCAACATGGGGGCCAAACAGAAGGGTGGGATTATCATCATGCAAATTAAGAGTATCTGGCTTCTTTCCTTCCTCTCCCTTCACTATTTTCATAATCCCATCCTTATATTCTGTATTTTTAACCAACTCATTGAAGGGAATCGAGATTTTTATCTTAGAGATTTCATTTTCTAAATTGAAAGAAGAATGAGTCTTCTCTATTGTTTTCACATTACTTTCATCCTTTCTTTATGGGATTCTTTTAGGAGCTTCTGCTCCCTTTTCAGTTGCTTTATCAGAGGTAACAGTCTTTGGATCACCCTTCCTGGGGTTTCTTTTTTCTGTTATTGAGAAGTAGATGGATCAGCAGTGGCCTTACCTTGGTCTACATTTACCTTTCTATTCCTCAAATTATGTTGTCTCTGAAATTCATAAATTGCATTTTGGAAGCCTCTTTGGTATTGTTTAGACTCTGATTCTTCTAGGCTGCTATCTAACTACAGAGACGATTGATCATGTTCTTCTTTTTCCAAATAGAATTGGGTTTGTATCTGATCAAAGAGGTGGATCTGATCTTCAGGCTGTCCATATTCCTCTTCTCCTGCTATCAAGTTTTCAGCAAAAGGTGGTCTAATTGGTTGATTTTCTGCATTTCTAGGGTCCCTTGGCTCTCTTGGTCTTCCCTGTGGGGAAGGGGGTCTTCTATAATTGGTATTTTGAGCTTGGGGCTCAAAGTTTTCTCTGACAGGAGGCCTGTTATCAAGGGAGATCCTATCCACCAGTTTTTCCATAGTTCTCATCATCTGCTCAAACCTGGTGTCAATAGATTGGGATGTGGAAGGTTGGGTTGCCTCATTGGATCTCTTTTTCTCAACTTCACTTATGTGCCTTATTTTACCTGAGGCCATCAGATTAGCTCCAACTTCTACAACGTCTTTCAACATATCAGGTAGGGTAGCATATCTCCTTTCTCTTAACATGAGAGCAGAGTCACTGTCAAAACAATTAGCATAGTGAAGTTTGGCTGCACCCACAGGGGGTTTGATGTCCACAGGGATAGAATTGTACATTATCATGAACCTGGCTGAAAATTCTTGGACAGTCTCAACATTAGTTTTCTTTGTGTTTTCATATTGAGTGAGAATTTGGAGAGGGTTTTTTTATCCTACCATCTGGCTAGGAAAGCTTGTTCCAACCTCTCATAGGTAGCAATACCCCCATTTGGAAGGACTTTCAACCATTTCTTCACTTCTCCTAAAAGACTCTGGGAAAATAACCTATATTGACATCATCTTCATCTACCTCCTCCAGATCTATGAAGTCAATAAATTGGTCCACATGTTGTTGTGCAGTACCACTCCCTTCCCCATCATATCTCATGAGGTGTTGGGCATATCCCACAGGTAGATCATGGAGATTGGCAAGGAGGGCTAGAGGGGAAAATCTGGCATCCATTGCTCTTGGGGTTTGTTTGGAACCAGGAGGAATATTTGAAATAGGTTTAGAAGTAACACTAGGTATTACAACGGTATGAATTGAAGCAGCAGGAGGGGTGATAAGGACCTAGGTGTTTGTACTGGCTACTTTAGTGAAGAAGACCACGTCACTGATTTCGTCTTTGGCTTGTAGACTCTCCCACAAAGCACTCGAACATTGGGTTTGGAACTTTCTATGATCAAATAGGGTTTCTTTCAGATCTGTCTCAGATTTAGACCTAAATAAGGTATTCTAAAACTTTAAATCAAAAGAGACAGTTTCTATAGCCTGTGCCTCTTCTTTAGGTAAAGAAAAAGACCTGGTTAATGGGGGAATACTTTTTTTTCTTTCTTTTCTTTTCGGATGATCTTTTCTAGATTTGATACGAACTGTGCTCGTTCAGGATCCAACTGATTTCTGGTAGGTATTCTTCGAGAAGCCATAATTCTTTCAAGAAACTCACTAAGTGTCTCTTGTGGGATTGAAAATTTGAATATTGGAGTTGCTAGGGAAAAATATTACAACCTTTATGTATATGATCTTATGTTTGCCCTCAGAGATCTGATTTGATGCTTTGTAATTATTTTTTTGGGAAAAGAAGTTCTTCGGTCCCCAGTATGGTCGCCAAATGTTATCATTCAAGATTCTTCTGGGTTGCGGAAAAAGGGATCACTGAGGTAACTATTTCAACTACACTCTCGTGGATGGAAACTAGCCTTTCCAAACACACAGAGGGATCACTCTCTCACAACTCTTTTAGCATGCAAAATATCTTTTGAATTGACTGTTTGTGTATAAATAGTGGTGGTTAGACCTTTAGATAGGGGTTTTTGAGGTTTTTTCAGTTGGTTGGGTCAAGGATAGGTGTATCATAGGGCATGGAGTCAAACCTTAATGGGTTTTCTGTCACAGATGGCTGATTGGACTATAATTTCAGAAACAGAGGCAGGATAAATGAGGTTTTTTCAAGTCAAAGAGCTATTAGTGGATGGTAGCAGAGAGGGAGACAAGATACATCACAGAGTCATAGCATTTAGGAATGAATTCTAACTTGCAATTTCAGGAAGAAAGGGTGGAGTGTTTAATCATATGTACCTGAAGCATCATAGATAAATTTCAAACCATGTAATCTTGATCTAAACATTGTAGAAGAAAACAATCAATGGAACATACTAACAAGGAAAATATGCACAGGAATCACAGACATAAAAACACTCATTTCAAGAATTTCTGCTCCAAAATTAGGTATTCACATTAATCAAAATGGATGGGTTTCAATACATACTCAATGTTTCTTATCTCAAAATCCCAACCCTCGGGTCTTATTCAAAACCCGCCTTTATAGGCTAACAAAAAAATAAAAAACTTTTAGACTACTACAGCCATATGTGGTTGTTTTAATTTGCAACTACAACTGTTTGTAAAACATCAGACCTAACTATCAGTCTTATAGACTATTTATTCAAAATAATAATAAACTGGAAGTGATGAGGCCGTCTTCTTTCCTCAAATCGAGCTGCTTGAACCAACTACTTCTTGAAATGGAGATGCGTCGATGGGAAACTTCAGTGCGCTATCAGTGCAAACTCGGACTAGCAAAACTACCTGTTGTCCTTCGGATCGAGCTATTTTAGGAGGATTTACAGGGATTGACATGTTGTGCCTTTCTTTTTCCTTCAGATCGACTCCCAGTCGCAGAACAATTGAGCCTTTTTCCCACCAAATTCTGCATTTTACGAAGCCGCAATTCATTATGATAAACCAACTTCATTCCAAAATCTGCAATCCGCAAGCCATAATGCGGGAGTCGAAAATCGGGACTTCCAAACGGACTTCATCAAATTTCACTTTTGACATCCACAATCCCCAATGTGGGATTCAGAAATCGGAACTACCGAACGGACTTCACCCAATTTCACCTCTGACATCCACAATTCGTATTGCGGGATTCAAAAAGTCAGAGAGATGTCACACAACTTTGCAGAAATTATCCTTCCGCAATCCGCAGCCCACAATGCAGGAGCTAGAAGTCAAAAACTCAATATTCGCAGCTTCTCAGAAATCACCTCTGTAATCCGCAATGCAGGACTCTGAAATCAGAAACTTAACTTCGCGCCCTCGGAGAAATCACACCTCCGCAATCCGTAGTACACAATGCGGGACTCGGAAATCGGAAACTCAAGTTCTCGACCCTGAAGAAATCACACCTTCACAATCCGCAATCCATAATGCGGGTTTCAGAAATCGGAAACTCAAATTTATAAATTCGCAGAAATCTCACTTCCGCAATCCACAGTCCGCAATGTGGGAGTTGGATGTCAGAAACTCAATATTTGCAACTTCGCATAAATCACCTCCGCAATCCGTAATGCGGGACTCAGAAATCAGAAACTTAACTTCGTGGAAATCTCACTTCCGTAATTCGCAGTCCACAATGCAGGAGTCGGAAGTCGGAAACTCAATATTCGCAGCTTCGCAGAATTCACCTCTGCAACCCGCAATGCGGGACTCGAAAATCGGAAACTTAACTTCGCGGAAATCTCACTTCTGCAATCCGTAGTCCACAATGCAGGACTCGGAAATCGGAACCCCTGTGCATAATTTTGAGAAAATTTCTCCTCCAACATCTGCAATCCACAATGTGGTTTCAGGAAATCGAAACCTTTGCGGAATCATTCTACTGCTGTTGAAACCTTTGCGGAATCATTCTACGGCTGTCGAAACCTTTGCGGAATCTCCAATCTTGACCCTTCAATCTCTTAAGAGCAGAAGAACTCCATTTTTCTCGTTTTTCTCACTGCGGCTTGATCATCTAGTCGGAAGATGTCAATACTTAGCCATTTTTTGGAGACTTTGCTTCTTCTTTTGGTGTAAAAATTCAGTGGGCAGGCTTGAGATTTCGATAGGGGGGTGCCCTTTCCTTCCCTTGTGGGAGTTTTCTTAGAGGTGATAACAATTTAGACAACCGAAATTGCAGTTTGGGAAATTCTATCTCTACTAGATTCCAACAAATTGGGGGCGTCTTGGTTGTCGAGGATACTTCTCAGAGTTTTCCAAATGATTATACAACACTCTATCCTATTTTTAAATGAGTTTTCCAAATAATTATATAACATTAAAAGCAATTGTCATTTAGAGAGCATGTTTTCATTTTTTAAATGAGTTTTCCGAAAATATTAACAAAATCCTTATATTAGGAGTTTATTGTATGGATGGAACTAGGGGCAGGCTCTATGGTTCAAACGTATGAGGGTTTATTGCTGAGGGCGTAACATTTAGGGGTTGCAGCAACAGCCTCATTCTAATTCCCTCTCTTGTCTTTTCTTCTAGACTCTCCACATGGCAGCAAGATGCAATGGGATTTTATGTTGGGGTCAAATCTTTGCAAATGGATTAATCCGAAGTAGACATTGTTGACTATTCACTCGACCCTTATGAAGGTATATCTATTTTTGTTTCAGGCTTTGGTGGGAAGATGGCAGACCACCGAGTAGATCTAGGCGACAACGAGGATGTAGGAGCTTCTGGAGTGCCAACTGGAGGTATTTTCCCAAATCTGGTGGACATGGATAGTGGTTTTTCATTGCCCCAATCTCTTGATGGAAACACGGTTGTGACTGTCTCTAAAACCGCTATGGTCCCATTGTCAACATGAGGTTTAACAAAGGGTTTGGGAGGGAACCTTTCTCACTCTTTTCTGACTCTATCCAAATCGGATTGGGCTTTCCCTGGGTGGTGGAAACCTCTTCTGCTCTTGCGGTGCAGGATCTAGGGTTTTTTCAAAACCTCACATCCTTTGGAGTCATAGGACAGATATATGAATATGAGTTTGTGGAGGCGGGATGGCCCCTATCTGGTGTTGCAGGACTTGGAAATATGTAGGAGGGTTTGATTGATTTCACATGTGGGACCTTCATTAGGACAACCACTATTAAATATCCATTTACCTCATTACATATAAATTTAACCCACTATATTCTCCCCTTGGGGTCATATCATATACATTTAACCCCATATATGCCCCCCTTGGGTCATAATGTTATGGAATTCAAAGCTTCTTGGTTGGGAGCTAATTAGTTAGCATTCCTTTATTTGGTTCTATCCTTTCATTTCTCCAAGAGGTTAGGGTAGTGTTTAATGGATTGGCTTGGGATTCTAAAGTGCCCACATATCAGCCTTATTAGAAGGTGGTATCTCTTCGATGTATGGTTTGTATCATGATCATAATAATATCATCTTATTGGTCAAGTTTTTCCTCCACCGTGACCTTTGCTAAAACCTCCTCCTTGCCCATGAGTGACATCGTTGGTATTATCATTGATCCTTTCTTTTAACTCTAATGGGGTTTTTCAAACATTCTGCCAAAACTTGTAATTCCATGTTAGTTAGCCCCCCCCCCCCAAATCAAGGCACTTTTTTGCCACATGTCCTTCTATTTTACATTTTGTGCACTAGACCAATTTACAACCTACCTTGTCCCTCGTCAATCTAATATCTTCTATGTTAGAGTTGGTTGTCAATTCTAGACTTGGTCCATTTCTATAGTTTTGTTAGAGATAGGTGTGGTTTCATATGAATGTGAGAGGATTCAAGGTACCCCACCATTGATTCAGTTTACATTTCCTAATCCAGAGTCTCTCTATACAAAGCCCATCTTTTTTGTGTTAGAATAATCATTATTAGGGGTAGGATTCCCCCAATGAACCATTCTTTATGTTTAGTGTCATGTATTTGATACTTTAATCCATTGTGTAACCACCTAAACCTCTTGTCGTACTCCCCATGCACTCTTCCTACAATCCACTTGATATCATTCAACTAAGTGCAATTTCATTGCTCAATTTTTAGCTTCTTAAACTCTATGATGAAGGCTTATTTTACCTAATTTAGTGTTTCGGTCATCCCTGGAGGAGTTCTCTATACATATTTCATATACCCTTGCAAAACACAACCTCTTTATGTCGTTTTAAACTCAACTACTTTAGCTTTAGGAATCACAATGTTCTTTGCACTCTATATGGCCTTGCACAAGAACTAATGTTGTTCAACATCACCACCACCTTTGCTTGAGAACTCTAGTTGATGCAATGTGAAACCCAAAAAAATATAACCATATTTTTGTTTGAGTTTCTAATAAATATAAATCCCTTCTCTCCTTGTTGAGTTATAAGGTTTTCATTTGTATTTGAAAATAAGCTGACACAATTGTTGTTGTTTAAACAATTACTACAATCTCTCTGACAATGTTTTATGCTTGTCCTTGACTACAATCTTGTGTAATAAAATTTGGATTGACAGGATTTACAAGGGTTACCTTACTAGGATCTGAATTAGAAAGGCTCACACTTTTCCACTCCAAATTCTATAATATAGACTTCCATTGTACTCTTTCCCTAAAAGACTACAACTCTTGTTATAGGGGTGTGACAATGATGTAATGTATCTAGGTTCTAAAAAATCTAGGTTATGTTCTACTCCTCTATTCATCATCATAATCTATGGTTCTCATCAAACCTATACAATAACAAAAATAGACTCACTAAAAATTTGAATTAAAATACCTCATAGAGATCGTTAAACATCTTGCAATCCTTAAACTACTATTGTGTCCATCCAATAAATAAGGGATTTAGTTTAGATAAAATATTGATTTGTTCATCAAATGAATACTAAATATATTCTTTCATAGTCCACTTTGTCATTTCACGATCTCCTAATTTTCCTAGTGGCACCCCAACAATGAAATAGTTTGTTGGCTCGAAATAGTTGACCTGGTTCCACAAGGTTGTCCAACAAAGGGGTTGTAGTGTAATACCAACATATCTATCCTTGAAGGCAAGGAATGTCTTACCCAATGTGTATTGCCAAGACTTAGATTTACGGGACACAACTAACAAGTGATATATGTTACCATATCTAACTTCATATTTGGTATAATAAAAAAATGTCTAACCAATATATTAGCCATGTAAATATTATTTTGCCATGCATTATAATATATTAGAGATGCAATCAATAATGGTAAGAAGTAAATAAAATCATTCTTGATAAGAAGTAAGCAAAAATGATAATAGAGAACTAAAACACAATAAAGAACACATCATTTGAGTAAATGATCAACACCGTGAACAAGTTTTGAAATCGAAGGTTCATTCCATCCATATTCAACACAGTCAAGATAATCATTAAAAAATTCACTATACATCAACCTTTTTTATTTAAAAATTCACGTCTAGACTTAATCTTTTCAATCTTTTATCTCTCTTTCAAGCTCTAATTCTCATTGTAGGTCTAGATGACCCCGTGCAACTCTAACATTTTACATTCCTATAGTTGTGTCTATGAGTGTTGAGGTTATTCCGGGTCATTAGCTTACTGCTAATGGAATTAAGTCTATTTGCTACTCAACTATTTCTTGCCTCACAATGATCTAAGGTCTTCTGTCAACTAGTCTCCCAAAACTCAAGATATTATCTTGCTCTTCTAACTTTCGCTTCCTATGACCTTTATTATTTTTTATTGTTCCCAATCACCCCAAGTCTAGGTGGCATAGCTTAGGCTCTATCATCTCCTGAGTTGAAAACATATCGAAACAACGGGACCACCATATAATTTAGGTGCATTTTACCTTGTGGTTGTCTTTTATTGGTTACAAGTTGATCTAAAGATTTTCCTTTTAATCTAAAATGTTTTTAAGCCCAAATACATGGTGATCTTTAGGGCTACGACTATAAACTAGCATATAGGTTTAGGATATCCATCCCTTGTTAAATGTTTGCCTTATGTTGTTTGTTATTCCTCAGGGTCAACCCCATCATATGATCATTATAAACAATTTCCAAGTCATTTTTTTTATGTTTTCACCTGGTGTTAGAGCCTTCCTTTAATAGGTTGTCGTAGATAGTGGCTTATTTTGTTGTTCAACACCCATTCTACACAAAATTGGTAGGCTCTAGAGCTCTTTTAGTCCTTTTGAAATTGTATGTTTGAGTGACAATTTTCACTCTCGTCTCTTTCTGGGCATTTCCCATGAGCTCCCACTTGATGGTTTTTGTATTACTTTGCTTGCTTTGTTGTGATTTGGCATTTGCCTTTTCTTATTAGAGGTATTTTGCCCTTACTTATGCTTGTCTTTGCTTGAAGTTGTCTCATGTAAATCCATGTTGACCTGGATGAGACATGTTGATCATTGTCTATGACCTGCAATTTCTTGACATGCTTTTATTTGCATCAACAAATATATTCCATAATTGGGATCACCTTACTTAGTTTTGTGACACATGTCTCTCTTGTAATTTTACATCATTTGATTGATTTTTATGTCTTCCACTTAAACATAAAAAGAAAAAAGAAAAAAAGGACCAAGATTGGGTAGCAATCCCTGTTACTCTTGAACATAACACCTGTATTGAGTTTTATGCTTTTCTTATTGAGTTTTGAAAGCTATGTCTTAAGAATTTTTACCAATCTCCTTGAGCTCATTCTTGAATTCACCTTGATCAGTTACTCCTCCAACCTCTTTGGAGTTATACCTTAGTGCCTAGTGTAGTGAGCGTTTACTTCCTTGGTCTCTTTTGCTTGTAGTTGATTACCTAGTCATCTTTTGTCCATGCTTAGATTCAAGGGAAGTCCCGAGTTTAATTTTTAATCATCCATATTTCAGATCCTCTTATCCTAGTGTTAGTCATTCCTTAGTTGTCTTGGCTTGCTTGACAACCATTCTCCAAATCAAGTATGAGTATCATGATCATCTATCAAATCATTGTCGTACCTTGTGCTAGTTTAGGAATAGATCATTTCTCTTTCTAAGGTGAGTTTGTCCCTATTAATTGTGATATATCATTCTAGGAGATAAACTTAGCGTATTTAGTACCCTAGGACCTAATTTCATCATTGTTATGTGCCCTTGCACTAAGTAGTGGATTTTAATTATTGATCATTGACTAATCAATTACTCATGTGTTCAATGTCAACACATCCATCTGCACAACTGTGTACCTTGGATCCCTTGTTCATTATTGGTGGGGCACCTTGCACCTAGAGGTGATTTTCATTATTGTTCACTAATTGGGAAGGATTTCCCTATGCTATTGTATTTTATTTAGCGAAAATTTGTTCTCAATGGATTACTTAAAAAATTGTCTAAAGGATGCACCATACATCATCATCTTACTTTATACATTGTGTTAGTCAAAGGGATTCATATTGTCTCTCCCTGATGAGTCTACTTCTATCGAATCCAACCCAATGCCATATGAATATGACTTTGATGCCCCTCGTACCTTGGTAATTAAAGTCATTAGTTGCAAGTTTCCTCGTTTAGTAGTGGATTTATGTCCATGATTGGGTGATTCCTTTCATGTTCAACTCTAGTGCTTCCTAAACAAACCCACATATGCAACTCAATCCTATTGCAAAACATACTTGTACCCAATCTCCAATACAATGCAAAATACAATGCTAGATCTACTATAGAAAACAACGCATCAATGAAGCATTGAATGGTGACCAAAAATCCATAAAGAGGGTGGATACCTCCCTTTCCTTGGCTATAGTGAAAAATTTCTTAAGGTAGTAGGTTTTAATTGTCCAAGTTATGAGAGGGGACAAAGACAATGAAGATGCCCTAGGACTAAAAACACAGGGCTTATATTATAACTAAATTTATACCTATTACTCCTTTGTGATCTTGTTTTGATTGAATTTGATTCATGAGGTAACATCCATACTTAATTGGATTATTGGAGTTTGCTGTAAGGTGAGTTTGAATGATTAATTTGGTTAATTAAGCTAAGTAATAGTGATTTGGATTAAAAATTGACTTTAAACCATACAAATTTGTTAGCGGGAAATAACACAAATCAAACAACATTGATGGATTTTGGGCTTAAAGATGTGTGGTTGTCAATAATCATTCTTGCACCTAAAAGATAGGATGACCCACGATCATCTTTTCTTTTGCTAGTTTTTCCATGACTTGCAGGACTAGCCTATGGTCTAAGAAACCACGACCCAGGGGCATCTAAGCTATCAAAATCAACCAGGAATTGCACCCGGCCTGGGACAAACCAGCCCTTAGCATGGTTGGATTTCAAGCGTCTCCTCCCAGCTACCTTGCGGGGTTTGAACTCGGGTCACCATGTAGAATGAGGCCTATCAAAACCAACCATGCTCACTGGATTTGATAACCCATGATCATCTTGATCTAACGACTAATGATCATTTTTCCAGGACTAGAGGAATAACTTCAAGCATGAATGAATTTCACTAATTGGAATCACTGCTTTATACATTCAAGGGTGACTCTTGGCTTTTAGTTTCCAAGAGGTTACATGACCCTCCAATTCATTATTTAGTAACTAAAAACTAATATTTACAATATTTTACAATATCTACATTATACCTTAATGCCATAGGATTAGGTATCCAACATTTCCCCCCTTAAGCCGAATGGGTGTTTGTGAATCCAAACATCTTTATGAACTTTTCAATCTTCTCTCTTCTAAGCACTTTGGTGAAGATGTCTGCAATTTTCTCATTCGTGGAACAATGTCTCAATTGAGTTGTCTTGGCCTCTACATGATATTGAATTAGATGTTGCTTTGTGTTGATGTTCTTAGTTCGATCATGGAATTTGGGATTCTTGGCCAGCTTTATTGCGGAAGTATTGTCAATCAATAGAGGAGTAGAATTCACATGTTTCTATTGCAAATATTCAAGTATTTTCGTGAGCCACCCAATTTCCTTTCTTGCTTTTGTCATAGCCACATATTCTACCTCTATTGTGGAATCTACTGGAGTAGGTTGTTTGTGTGATCTCCAGAAGACAACTATTAATCCAAGATTCATGATGTATTTTGAAGTGGACACTCCATTCTCTTTATCAGCATCAACATCTGAATCATAACATCCAATCAGTTTGAAGTCATCCACCTTAGAATATTTGAGTCCAAAATATTGAGCAACCTTCAAGTATTATAGAACTCCTTTTGTAGTAGACCAATGTCCTTCACAGGGTTTTTGCATGAACTTGGAAAGGATACCAACAACAAATAAAATATTGAATTTGACGGTGGTAAGGTAGATAAAACTCCCCACAACTTGTTTATACTTGGTTTCATCCTCGAATTCATTCCCTTCTTTTGATGATATCTTTAGGTTTTGTTCCATTGGAGTAGAGAGAGGGTTACTCTCTATCATGCCAGACTTGTTAAATAATTATCCAATGTACTTCTTCTGGGAAATGAATATGTACTTTGGATTCTGGGTCACTTCAATCCCCAAGTAGTAGTGAATATGTTCTAAATATATCATCTCAAAGTCTTTCTTCAATTCTCTCTCTATAGATGCAATGTAGCTTTCATTGTTCCCTGTCATCAATAGATCACCAACATACACTACAAGATATACAATAGATCTTCCAATTTTCTTTACAAACCATGTTGCATCATCAAGATTAAAGTGTTTGAAATTTAATTTCAGAAGGTGCTCAGTTATCTTTCAAGGCATGCGTGAGGTGGTTGTTTCAGGTCGTACAATGACTTAATGAGTTTGCATGCACTATTTTCTTGTCCCTTCGCAACAAAGCCTTCTGGATAAGACATGAAGATGTTCCGTTTCAATTTTCCATCCAAGGAAGCATTATTTACATCCATTTGATGAACTTTCCACCCATAATGTGCAGCCAAAGACAATGGAGTGCATATGGTATCCCATTTTTTTATGGGGGAGAAAGTTGTCTCATAGTTAAGGCCTTCTTTCTCTACAAAACCTTTGACATAATTCTCCTTAATATTGTCAAGTGAGCCATCTAATTTTTACTTATTCTTGTATACCCACTTGCAACCATTTGGTTTGGTTCTAAATGGAGGGTCCACCAATTCCCATGCTCCATTATTTATGAGAGAATCACATTCATTATGCATGGATTCTTTCCACTCATCATGAGGAACAACTTCTTCAAAGGAATTTGGTTCATGGTTAGAAGATAAATTCAATTCACAATCATACAAATATCTATATCTTCTACATCACCTAAACTTTAATTATCTGCATCTCCTCCATCTTCTTGCCTTGTTGAATTTCTAGTTCCTATCTTTTTGACTTCATCAAGATGAACAATTTCAAGTGTCTTCATGACCCACTTTGGAACTTTTCGTGAAGTTCTAGGTTGCTCATGTAGTGGTGCTTCATTTTCTTCATGATTCGATCTTCCATTCCTCTCAATCACATCATCCAATTGAACCTCCTACTCTAGTGAAATGGCATAAACTTCTTCATGAGGTGGATATGGCGTTGCAAAAGGATATTCCAAAGATTTATCCAAAATAGGGATCCCCCCTCCAAGATGTGGAATCTCATTGTAAAATACTTGAAATGTATTTACATGGGTAAATTATCAAGATGATCAAGTTGCCTCTCAATAGACTTGTCATTTTTATTCATTTCAAGAAAAATGACATCTTTGGAAAGCATAAACTTTTCATTTACCTCATTGTAAATATGATATACCTTATTGGTGTTTGAGTACCCTAAGTATATGCAATTTCAACTTCTTGCACCGAGCTTGTCTCTTTGTTCCTTTGGAATTAAGGCATAACATGTGGATCCAAATAACCTAAGATGCCTCATTGAAGGGATGAGGCCATACCACATTTTATATAGATCCTTGTTTGTAAGAGCATGAGATGTAATTATGTGCTTTAAATAGACTATGCTCAAAATTGCATCACCCCAAAACACGAATTTCACATTCTTGAAAAATAGCATGGAGCATACCATATTCAAGAGTGTCATGTTCAATCTTTCTGCAACACCTTTCTACTGAGGATTGTATGTAGTAGTGGTTTGATGTCTAACCCATGTTGTTTAAGAAAGGATTCAAATTCATCAGATGTATATTCTCCTCCATTGTTAATACGAAGGGAACCAATATGAGATTGTGCTTCATTTTCAATCCATACATGAAAATTTTTAACTGTTCCAAAGGCTTGAGATTTATATTTCAATGAATAAACCCAACACATACTGGTGTAATCAATAATAAAGGTCATGATATATTTTTTACCATTTGCAAAAGCAACAAGCATGGGGCCACACAAGTCAAAGTGTATCAATTCTAATTTTCTATATACTCTGAAATTTGAATAATGGAAAGGTTGCTTATTATGTTTGCCAATAAGACATGCATCACACTATTTCAACTTAATTGGAATGGTGGGAAAACTAGAGATCCCATTCTTCTTTAGCAAATGAATACTATCATAATTGATGTGCCCATATCTAAAATGCCACAAAAGAATGGAAGAGAATGTACCAGCATCATGGTGACAGAGGTGTGCAAAGTTTTGAGCTCTTGCAGATGTTTCTTTCAACTTCAACAATTTCTCATCTTCATACCTAGTCATAATGACTTGGTTGACAGGGGATCTCCTTATCTCAACTTGTCCATCGAATATGTGGATGGAATGACTTTGTTGTTGAATCTGCATAAGAGACAACAAGTTTCTCTACAAATCTAGAGCATAGAGAACATTATGCAACAGAAAGTCAAGGAATCTAGGAAATTTGAGCATGATGATGCTAATTCCCTTTGGTTTGAGGTTGAACTTATCTACAAAATATACTATACCATCTACATTGCCATACTATTATCAATTAAATATTTTTTGAATGTCATGTGGTAGGTTGCACTTGTGTTAAACATCCAAGTATCTCTCAAAGATGAAATGAAGTATTGAATGAAACTTCATTTATACCAATATCATAGCGTGCAACAATAAAATGAGTAGATTCACGACGTTTACCCACATCAAGAGCTTTGTCTTTTTCTTATGTATTCTAGTCATGTTTATCTTTAATCATTTCCCATGGATCCCAACAATGTTTTGCATCATGTACACTCTTGTCACATCGGAAACAATGAAGATCAGATCTCTTGATGTGACCCTATCTAGCTCCCTTGCCTTTGAAATTATTTTCTTCTACATCCACTCTGAGAATTCATCATTAACAATGTTGGCAATACAAAATTCACAATATGCAATATACTGTTTGAAACAAACTTTGCAATACAAGCTTACAATATAGTCTTAGCAAATTGAATAGCTATGCAAAGGTATATGATGTTGTTTTACAATTATAACAATGAAGATGTAGAGGTAGATGTATTAAAAATAGTCCATTGCCGACATATAGAAATGGTTGCCTTTCTAAAAAATATTATGTACAACATTCAGTAAACCATATAAGATAAAAAGAAGAAGCTATTAGTGCTTAAACATAAGGTCTCAATACACCATATTCCATTCAAATGTTCAGGCATATTAAATTAGTTTAATTCACATCTTCCATGAATTTTGTCATAGCTCTCGCTCACGAATTCTTCTTTCCAACTCAAGCTTGAACTGAATAATATACCTTGGATGGGCCACACTGAGGCATCACACAATGCACAGATTATATGACCTTCAATAAGCTAATATTTCAACATGGATGGAACTTTGCACCTTAGGAGTGGGAGTCATCAAAATAAATTTATATCCTCCCAGGTCAAATGAAGAATCCAACCAGAGGTTGCAAACTCACTATATTCTACTCTGCAACCATTTGACTCACTAGAAGAATTAAGATATGGTGATACAAAAAGACTAGTAGAACAAAAAACCCTTTTGTTACTATATTAGTGAGAGAATCTACACTATCTAAGTGAGGAGATTCTCCGTTTGTAGGAATGCTTGAGTAAATATGAGCATTCTATGAATGGAAATACTCCACGGGTTGATGTTTTCCATCTATTAGCAGCTAGTGAACAAGAACACAATGTAATATCAACTAAGTAAGATCAACTTCACTCATAGTTACATCTAGTGCCAAGATTAATTGAAGAACGAGATTCTGAAATTCAACACATTCAAATGATTGATGAGAAATACGTTACCGAGAATGGCAGGCTCAAGGATATGATAAGGGAATGGAGCACACATGCAACAAAGGTGGAAAGGGCACTAGAGGATGAGAAGCTTCTAAATGTGGAATTATGAAAGAAGATTACATTGTATAGACTCTTCTCCCAAGTCTCAATTGTTCACAGGGTCCTAGTTTGAATCTCACTCTAAAAATGGAAGATCTCTTTGATGAGCTTCATAAAGATTTATAAAAAGGATGAAGAAAAAAGTGAAAGGGATTTTGGACATTGTTGAATTTTTATATTTGATATATATTGTGGCTTTTCATAGATTAGGATATGTTCCCCTTGCATTTGTGACTGGTTTCAATGGTGAAAGATTCCACCCTAGCTAGTAGAGAGGAGGAGGTCACCTAGATCTCTTCATTGTGCTTCATGGAAATTGATTGAGAGGAGAAATAAATTTAAAATTTCTTTATAGATTTTTATTTCAGGTTTTTATGTTCATTTACAGCAGTGGGATCGAAATCTTAAAGGTGTCTTCAAGTTCCAGTCAGTAGAAGTGTGAATTTGTGGTGTTTCCGAAGCGCATTATTTGTGGTGATTTCTGCTTGAGGATGGTGCACTTGTGTCTGTCCAAATATAATTAGGTTGATATAATTGATTTATATCACTCATATTTGATGTAGGGAACACTGTATGTGGCATATCTAAATTTTGGGGTCGAAATATTGCTTGTGGAGGGTGCAACAGTGGAAGGAAATCACTCATTTGAAGCAATAACTCTCCCTCTCTTCTCTGTGGTTTTGTAGCAGCCATTTCTACTCTATTTGCAGCAATTATTTCTATGTATTTTGATCTGATGTAGAATCCATCAATGTACTATCTGTAAATTCTCCATTGATAATAAAAATCATAGTGTTATACCCCGTATGTTGTTCGATATTCAAGCACAATTTAATCTATGAGCAATTGGTGGACTATGAGAAAATATGTTACTGTATGGTTGTGTAAAATTGATACATGGGCCTGAAAAATTCATAAGATTCCTCGGTATCATTTAAAAATACATTTGTCTTGATTCAAGTGTGTTTGGAAGTATTTTGGGGGTATTTGGAAGTTCTATGGTTGTGGGTGTTCTCAATCTTGTACCAGTGTAAAAGGGGTCGAAATTCACTTTATGGTTTGACCATTTATGAGTGTTTTTGGGTTATTTAACCTGTTCCATTGTGTCGGGAGTGTTTTTTTCAGTACGAAACACTTTTTATTCCATCCAAAAAGGTTCCCAAGTTATGATCATTTTACCAGCCGGATGTACAATTATGCTAACGCACCCTCAATTATAAAGGTCTGTGTAAAGTGTTCAGAGCTTCCATAAAAGTCATCTGAAGTCCATTAGTGGTCAAATTGGGAGTGTTTGGGTCCATCTGAAGCTGTTTGGGTCAAATTCAATCCTGTTGGGAGGTGTTGGGGAAGAGTTGGAAACCTAGTGTTCGATGCAGGCAATTTTGAACTAGTTTCCTAGTTTTGATTCCAATGGTTCTCGAAGATTCCAAATGAGATAGTAGCTATGATTTTGGGTAGGATATATTGCAGAGGTATTACAGAGCTATATCAGATCTGATTGAAAACATCATAGTGTTTTGAAAATATACATTTTGGGATGCACATCATCATCCATATTATGCATATTCCGGTGAACCATACGAAAGCCATTGTTTGGGATAAATTTACCCTTGATTGGAAAGTTGAAGTTAATGTGGCTAAATTTTAACTAGGTACACTCCATATTGCCTATAAATAGAGTCTATTATGTCAGTATTGTCTTATCTAGTATGTTGGTGATCTCGTCCCAGTCACATGATTAATTTCCATACAACAATCTCGAAGTAGTAGATTGAGATTTTTATCAATTGACTATAACTTATTATAAGTCTGAGGTTCTGGGTGAATGATAGGAGGCACATATTTAGATTGGCCTTCCACCTTTTGAGTACAACAACATTTTTTATTGACCTGTAGAATGGTGCTAGTTCCATGTGTTGTATATGGATCTCCTATTATCACTATTGGTCTCTGAGCTTTGGAATCTCCCATTTGAGAAGCAGGTGAAGGATTTTATGATCCAAAATACATAGAAACACACATGATGCATTTAGAAAAATTATGGCATGCAAATAAACGGAGGAATTCTATTTCTAGCATTATCATGACTTTAGCACCATCATGGAATTTTTTTCTTTAAAGATGGGAAATTATGGGGAAGTCACTACTAGAAGATCTTACATTCTTAAGGCATCGAATAAGAGGGAAGTGAAGAGATCATTTGTACTTTCGAAGGAAATCACCATCTGGGCCTGAATTTAATGATGAGGTAAAGGTATAGTTAAAATATGATTCCATTGCCTGTTGAAAAATGTCACATGGTATGTGGTTCTTAATGCCTCCATTGTAAGGATCACCCCTAAGGTCAAGCCAAATGTTGTAACTAAATTTATACCTATTGCTCCTTTATGATCTTGTTTTGATCAAATTTTATTCATGAGGTAACATCCATACTTAATCTACTTATTGGAGCTTGTAATGTCAAGGTGAGTTTGAATGACTAATTTGGTTAATTAAGCTAATTGATGGTGATTTGGATTAGAATTTGACTTTAAGAACTTGCAAATATTATGGCATGCAATAGCATAGATGATATGGTGTTGATGGATTTTGGGATGAAAGGTGTAGATTAGTTAACAATTGTTCGTACACTTGAAAGATAGAATGACCCATGATCATCTTGATCTAAGGACTCACAATCATTTTGGGGTGGAAATGATTGATTCCTAACATGAGGCTTAGCTTCTGAAATACATCACGTGACGACACATGGTGAGATATGTTGTGCTAGAAAAAGGTTTGTGAAAGTAATAACCACCACCTTTAAACCAACTTTTGAACCTTGAAAACCACTATGGTTTTGAAAATCCATCAAATTGCATTTATGTAGAATCTGACTTGACAATCAGACTTTGAGGAAACAAATTTATTTTAAATCTTTCTACAATTATATCATTGAATTAATATGGTTTTTAATGCTTCAATATGTAAAAATGAGTTTGCAAGGTAGAAGAGGTAGTTATTTTGCATTTTCACCATTTGATTTGCGAGCTCCTATAGCAAACAAATAATGATTTAATTTATGCAAACATTACTCAAGTTGATTATACACCAATCATTTAAGTAAGTATATTGATTACTCATCATTCTTAGAATTTTCTTTCACAATTGTTGGATAATAGCTAGGTTTGTAGGGTAAACTGTTCTTTGATGGCACCAAAGAGGAATCCTACCTCTTTTGCTGCTCCAAACCCGTTAACCTATGAGTTAGATAGAATTGTGGACCTTTACGAAGATATTTTGAACCTAGGTTCTCTATGGGGTCGATAAAAGCCATGGGGAATGATGCGTAGGAGTCTTCTATGTCTGTTAATTATGGCCCATGATCTTAGTCAAGTGGACTCACTTAGGGTGTTGTTCAAATTACTTTATGTTTCCCCAACTTTGTAGCTACCTATGTAGGTTGTTAAAATCCCATGACAAGAAATGTGGTGTCTATAGATGCAATAAAGCAAATATGTTATGTAACAACCAAATCTTTATCTTTTATGTTATGCCACTAGGTTTTTTGAACTTCCAATTGAATCCAAACATGAAATAATTTGAACTTACCTTGCCGATGAAAATTCTTCATCTGACCTCACTGCTATGTTGCAGAATTATGTGTTTTCAAAGGAATCTAAAAAATTGATAGCCATGATTGTATCTATTTTTGGTATGATGATGGATTTATGTTTGATGAATTAATAGTTGGGGTAATGAATTCAATTCCATCTAATATCAATATATCCCCCATTAATTTTCACTCAGTTGAATTACTATCATAATCAATTCACAAACATCTCTACAAATTTCATGAATTAAATTTTTTTAGATACCAATATTATTTGATTTATCTTCAGTTGTATCATCCACCTAATTACTTTGAGCCTCTTAGCTTAAATAAGTTTGATAAATATGGTCATCCACTCTCTATTGTGTATTGGATAAAAAAGAAAGTGAAGTCATGAACTGGAATAGGTTATAAAGACATCGTTGACCAATCTATTTCTCATGCTCATATTGTTTTTAATGGTAAGGCCCCTCATAGGATGCCTTAGGAATTTACATATATTCTTCAAGTAAGTCCCAACACTACGGTTGGGGATTGGTTTTTGTTTAAACATCGTACGGTGATTAGAGTATATGGTTTTGAAGAGTCCCCTTATCTCCAACCTGTGTACATACCATATGTTTTATTTTCTTTAGAATTTATTAGACAAAGGCTTTCCTTTGGCTACTTACACTTTGGCTCAAAAAATCAAAAGTCAACCTTTATTCTTCCTACACAAATCTTCTTGTTTGTTGTTAAGAGTAGGTATGCCCTCGAAGTTGTCAATGGTATATTGAATGCCTTGAGTCTTGAAAAGGGACTTATGTGACACTATGATCCTGACTATCT
The DNA here is from genome assembly GCA_027924585.1 of Larix kaempferi. Classification (NCBI taxonomy): domain Eukaryota; kingdom Viridiplantae; phylum Streptophyta; class Pinopsida; order Pinales; family Pinaceae; genus Larix; species Larix kaempferi. Next base: position 17,533,468 of record BSBM01000600.1, read on the forward strand.
AATTTCCAAACAAAGAATAGAACTAAATTGTTCAACATATGTTCATCATATAAATCCTAGAGATGAAATTCTTGCTAACAGAGATTCATGGCGGGAGATGTAGACTTTAATGTGCATGCAAGATTCTTCAAAATACATTAAACCTCAATCTATGAAATCATTTTAAACTAGATTAGTGGAAATTGAGGATATCAACTCTTAGTCTAGAATAGAGAAATGATCAAAGATGTCAGTTACAAGCAAGGAAGTTGCAAGAATTCAGGAACAAGGAGCAACAACATCTCAGTGAATTCATGTTGAGCAGGGAGAATTCACAAGAAAAGCTATCAGAGAGATGGGTGAGTTGGATGATGATTGAAGCGAGCGTGAATTAAAGAAATTGAAAACTTATTAGCAAAGTTCACAATTGGTCTCATTCTCTCATAGTGAGATCGAAACAAAATAAGAGAATATTTCCAATGAAGTGAGTACAATCACAAGAATTGGACCATGATCAGGTCAGGAACTAGTTGTTAAAGTTAAACCATATACTACTCCAATGTCACGGGAGTTAATTCAAATAGAAAGCATGAAACAATTAAAATCATATCAAGGTTCTCAAGAATCTTCGAGTGAAGGTATGGTCTTGAGATTCTTAGCTTCAGCGATCCATGAGAAAAATAAATTCAATTTATTAGTTCTATGGCCTAATTCTGCATTGAATAAAAATGAGTATAAGAATATTGCAGTGCAAGTTGATCTTAATTACATAAATGAAGTGGATATGATTGAATGGCATAAGAAAATAGGAGAAACAGTTTCCAAGAAGCTAATATAGTCCACCATGGATGTCATGAGGTTGCATAATCTGGTTGTGAAATTGGATAAGCAAATTAAGCAAGAAAGAATCAGTAATAAGGAAAGAACAACCTTAACAAAAGATATTGAGGGCAAGATTGCCACTTTGGTAAGTGCTCCTAATGCAGCAGACAATGTGAAGAATTTATTGGATTCCAAGGATACAAAAATTAACACATTAAAGTCTAGCCTCAAATTCCCTCCAACTAAACATGTTGAATTTGTAGAGCTCATTACATCTCATGAAGAAAAGGAGGTTTTCATCTTGGAGAATGGTAAACTAAAGGACCAAAATTATCGTCTCTCTTCAAAAATTTATTATCTCATAAAGGAAAGTACTAAGATGAAGCAAGAGCCCGTAGGGAAAATTTACAAGTTACAATAAGAACTCATGGAGAAAGGATCTCAAAGTAGACCCTTTTTAGATTTATTCCAATTGCTAGATATAGTTGATGTTAATAATAAATTGATGGATATTTCAAGAAATGAGGACGATGTCAATGACATGTTGGAAAATATTGCCACATATAAAGCTAAAATCACATAGATGTATGCAAAAATTAAGTTGTTAAAGATAGAGAGGAAAGCTAAAGAAGAGAAAGTGGAAAATGAAGTCTTAAAAGGGAGAGATATAAAAGTTCGGGACCTGTAATCTCAATTGTCTGAAAAAAAAAAATCCAACATAGAGACATTAACTAAGAAGCGAGAAGAAATAAAAAGGACACTTTAGGACACATTGCGACAAATATTAATAAAGCAACTTTTTGTGGGTACCAAATTTGAATTTTGGAATTGAATCATCGATCATAAGAATAAGTTCAAACCAACGTTTACTTTTTACAATCTAGCAGAATCCATTATGGTTAAAAATGCACAGTAGGATATAAATAAATGGTCGATTGATGTCACTAACAAGGAGGAGGATGTTAATCAAGTTATTCAATTTGAAATTCTATGTCACAAGAGCATCTAACTATGATTGGATCAAAGATATATTTGAGATGATCATGGAGGCCCAAAAGGTGAACACTAAAAAGGAATTAATTTTAGCATCTCAGGAAAATTACACCTAATTTAATAAGGAAGTTTCAGAATTTAAGGCTCGGTTCACCCCCATTTGTAGTCTTTCCCTAATATCACCTTAGACCAAGGACCATAGATTGCTCAGAGATTAATTTTATTATGACAACCTCAAATCTTTCTCAGGAGACATGCAAAAATTTAAAGATCAAGATGAACATATCTCGAGCAAAAAGTTGATTTATTTATTGTTTACCGATTTCAATATATTGGACCAACTCAAAAGTTTTTTAAAGAAACAAAATCCCTTGTGTTATCAACTTTATTCGGAATTGGACATGAAATTTGTTACACTTTGTTCATCCTATAGGACAAGCTTGGAGTAATATTAAAAAATATAAAGTTAAGAAAGTAGCACAACCAAACAAGGGATCCTCATAACAATGGATTTCTCCTTTCACTCGACGGTGACTAAAATTATGGGTGTGGCCACTATATCAACCAAGACTACCAATTTCCGATTATTGAAGTAACCTAGATTTTTCAATGTTTAAAGGGATAAAATACTTGATAAAACATAAAGATAGATGAATGATTCTTCTTGATGGACTTCAAATTCCACTTCTTCTTGCATGGGTAGACTTTGGTCAGTAGACTCGAACTTAGGGTTATCTTTCATAATGATGTCTTCAGAATGGATAGCAGTGGGTGGTTGCATCAATTTGAAATAAAAAAATTCTTCACATTTATTACCACGAGCATACTTTTAATCACAATTATAGTAGAGTCCATGTCTTTGTCGATCTACAATTTTTGTTGGACACAACCTTGTTGAAGGATGTAACTTAAGAAGATATTCTTATTTGTATTATTTGTGTCATTTGTATTGTACACCCTACGAGGATTATTATTGATGAAATTGATCATGTAAAATTCATTGAAAGAGTCAATGTAAGCCCTAATTGTTAGGTCAGCTTGGAATAATCTAGAAAATAATATTTTATTGTGAAATTGACAAGTCGACCCAGTTAGGAGAGTCAAGTCGACCCTGTTGGTAAAAGCGTCAAGTCAGTTGATTATTATAAATGAGGAGTTCGACCTCCTCATTTGGTCACCTCACTCAAACATTGAGGTCATATCGATAGGACAGATAGAGTCATTCAGAGTAGCCGCTTTTGGAGTCTTCTTGTTTTGGAACTTTGCACGAGGAATACTATTGTACATTCTGACGAATCTATATAGAAGAAGTTTGTTGGGTTTTTCTGCCCTGAGAGGGTTTTCCCAGGATAAATTATTCTGTACAATTTTCTATTGTGCTTGTTTTATATTTCAATGATCCTTATTGTTATTGCACTTAAAAATCTAAAATAGTATCATTGCAGACTTGAAAGAGAACATTGTGCAGCTACTACAACTACAACTGTCAAAGATTGGGGCTTCATGCTTGAAACCCTAGAAGGAAAAATCTAGTCATCTAATAATTTTCGCTACAACGCACTTTTGGTTAAGGTTCAGGAGCTGAAACTCGGTCATGCCGAAGATGAAATGTTTATGTAACCTGTGTGCGAGTTTCAGCCTCATATTCATTGTACTTTAGGATATATGATCCATGCAAATCAGGGTTCCAACCTCTTCTAGAATTTAGTTTTAAACATGTGACCTAGGGATAAATGCTATATCTAGGTCTAGGAAGATCCAAATCGAATTTCGTAACATGTTCCAGAAAATGAATGGACTGTAGTTTCACTGGTGCGAGTTTAAGAAACCAAAGTTCAAACAATGACACATGGAAGTCCGTACAAGTTTTCTATACTGAAATAGTCCTTAAATAGGTCACCTTGGGAAACTTAGCATAAATTCCACTTGGTGAATCCAATATTGATATAACCTATGGGGTTAGATAGAGGATAGATGCTACTACCTCAAGAAAAAGTTTCAAACATCGAGGAGTGGAAATTTCTAAGATACATCAGAATTAAGATCAGATAATTCAACAGAAGAAATTGAAGAAACTATGGCATCAAATATTTTGCAGTTCTGTCCACAAATTTGGGAAAAGGAGTACATTGCTCAGCTCTCCTTTAGGAGGCACATATTTTCCTCCTCTCATTATTGCAAGTCACCAAAGTTGAAAAATTAGGGTTTCTCTGTCAAACCCTAGGTCCACCATAAGCAGTTTTCTAGAAAAGCATTGAAGAAAACATCCAATTGAAGCACTCTCATTGGTAAGTCCTATTCTCTCTATTTCCATTTGAGTTTCTCATTTGATCAAGATGAAAAACAATACCAAGCTTGAGGACAAGATTGAAGGAGATAAGAATTTTCGGGCATGGAATTATAGAATACTTATTATACTAGAAGAGCATGATTTGGAGACAATGGGAGAAAGAACAAGGCAAAAGAACATTCTAGCAAGAATAAAATATTTTAGAAGAAGGACCTCTCACAAATCAGATGTTTCACTTGTGAGAAGAAAGCACACTTTGTGAAATATTGTCCCCTGAAGAAAGGAAAGAAGAAGAGACACCATACTCACATCACAGAAGATGATGAACCAGTCAAGAAGAAAGCTAAAGAAAATTCCTCCATTGATGAGGAACATGAATTTTGATCCAGAAGGATTCAAACCAGGATTATGGAAGAACCTCTTATCCATTTCAACATTGGATAAGAAGGGATGCAGCTGTGATTAGCTATGAAGAAGAAGGGACACACAGATTCAACACCAATACATAGTTCCATGTGATCTATGGTGTAGAAGACTTGCTCATCATTGTCAATCATAAGCAATAAAGGAACAGGTCCTCAAAATCGTATAATGGAGTAGAGCACACTGTCAAAGACTCCAGTAATTCCTAGAAGGAGACAAGGATCAAGAGGGATCCTACCAAACAAACAAAGATAAGTATTTGGATTGTCATTTCCTATATATCTAATTGCTTAAATGATATTGTTCAGTTTTGTACATATTTATGTTCCTAGATTTAGGAAGTGTATTATACATGTTAGAGTGTTTGCATTGATGAACAATATACTACTAATATGCATGTAATGGGTAAGTGGCCTATAGTGTTGTATAATAGTCCATTGCTACTTATCTAGAATGAAACCTCCTTGCCAACATGTTGGGAGTAGTGCACGCTCTTAATAATGTTCTGGTAGAGATAGAAGGCATTTAGAAAGTTACCATATGAATGCGGGATATGGTTGAATGTTGTGTTTAAGCATTGGCTAAGATAGTTGCATGACTGTGTGACCTATGTCTTTATGCATAAGAATTTGTTTTGAAAATTATGAAATGTTTCTAATCATGCAATTGAATTTGACTTATAGGAAAGATTGTGTACCATAACCTACAAGAGAATAATGATGAGACTTGTTTCGAAGAACAAGTGATGACGGTTCAGATATGACATTCAAGAATATTTATGGAATCAAGCATACTACATAAGTACGAAGCGAGGGTTCTCTCAGAAAGAGGGAGTCGAATATGATGAGACATTTCTCTAGTGGCCAGACGCACTTCCTCAGTGGTGAATATTACACTAGATAGATGGTGTAATCGAAGTAGAAGTGTACATCGAGCAAACTCCAGGATTAGGGACTCTCTACAGAGAACCACATGTGCGCAGATTGAAGAAGGATTTGTACAAGATCAGAAGGAACCCATGGGATAACATGATGAGCTTGAGGATCACCTAGAGTGACGAGATATCAACCGTTTCTACAAGGTTGAAGATGAGGAGCTCATAGATGGGTGCAAGAGATAACTTGCAACAGAGTTCGAGATCTTGGTATCCAGTGATCTAGAGAGATGACATATATGGATACATAGAAGATCACCAGAAGAGAAGGCTACCAATCACTTTAGTGCAAAATGTCCCGATGCAAAGAGTACAAGATGCAGAGGGAGGATAGTGCTCAGTTACAGAAGGAGCAGGAAAGCTCCGCTTCAGAGGGAGTGACTACAACACAGTTTGAGAGACATTATCACTTAGCCTCTATCTGTGGAAAAGGTTTTTTTCCCCAGTATATCAGGGACATGCTCAAAGTGATACCGGATGTCTCCCCTCACGAAGAGGAAGCATATCTGGTGAAGTTTGAGACAGGTACCTAGGACATGGTACGACAAGATTGACGGGTTTATGACGAGATTGGGATTTACCAAGAGTAAAGAGTATTCCAACCTTTACTACAAGGTTAAATAAGGAAATACTGTGATTCTACTATTATATGTAGATGACTTGTTGCTGACAGGTGATGATAATCTCATAGTAGAAACGAAGAGGAAACTTGCCGCAGAGTTTGAGATGAAAGACCTAGGTATGATGTACTATTTATTAGGTATTGAGGTGTGGTAGAATCCACAGGAACTTTTCTCGAGTCAAGGAAAATATGCGGTAGAGATCTTGAAGAGATTCGGCATGATGGATTGTAAGGCCATGGACACACCTATGGCATCAAATCTAAATTTGATGAGTGATATTTCTTCAGAACTTGCGGATGCCACGATATATAGGCATATGATTGGTTCATTAATGTACTTAATGAACACAAGGCCATATTTATGCTTTACAGTGAACACTCTAAGTCAGTATATGGTAGAGCCGAGACGAGTTCACCTAGTTGTAGCATAGCATGTGTTGAGGTACCTAAGGGGTATGGTTGATTATGGCCTCGGATATGCATCAGATCAAAGGATTAACCTGCAGGGTTATGTTGATGTGGATTGGGTCGAGAGTGTCACGGATAGAAAGAGCACATCAGGGTGTTGCTTTAGTTTGGGATCATGTATGATCTCATGGTTCGGTAGGAAGTAGACGAGTTTGGAACTCAGTACAGCCGAAGCCGAGTATATGGTAGCTTGTTCGGTAAGCTGCGAGGCAGTATGGCTTCGAAAGTTTCTATCAGGATTGTTTGATCTCAAGTTAGAGGTGACTTGGTGTCTTTTGTGACAACTAGAGCTATGTGAAGTTATCTGAGAACCCTATGTTTCATGAAAAGTCGAAGCACATCAAGATCAAGTATCACTATATTCAGGATATGGTGTAGAAGGGAGCAGTGAGGCTCTAGTACATACCAATAGAGGAACATATAATTGATGTGTTGAACAAGCCTCTATCAAGAGTGAAGTTCGAGTACTTCAGGTACAAGCTTGGAGTGGTCCATATCAAGAGGGAGTGATGAGATCGGATGAGGTAGTAGGTAGTCACGGGTCAAGTTACGTAATTGAGTCTCCTAGGCTACATGATGATCTAGACATGTGGTGAGGTAATGTAGGTAGTTGCGCTGTGCAACGTAATGGATCTCCTGCTTTGAACCCACCGGATGGCTTGCTCGGTTCTTGGAAGAGGAGAGTTGCATCTAGTATGAAATAAGACTAGCTCTGCAGGATATCTACATCTAGTATGAAACAGGACTGGCTTTGTATTAGTGTGCATCTAGTATGAAACGGGACTGGATATGTAGGATATCTACATCTAGTATGAAAAAGGAATGGCTCTGTAGTGGTGTGCATCCAGTATGAAAAAGGATTGGCTCCGTAGGATATCTACATCCAGTATGAAAAAGTGCTGGCTCTATAGTGGTGTACACCCAGTACGAAATAGGACTAGTCATTGTACATGATGATCCCAACTTGGTTGGTTGTATATTTGAGTTATTGGTTGTATCTCCAGGGGTGTATCACTAGGGGAGATCCCAGTGTAGGTTCCCCGATGGACTGGGTTGAATTGGTGCAGTAAGATCTCCGACGGACTGGATTTAGCAAGTGCATGTTGACTGGTGGATTCCAGTGTGGTTGGTTGTATCTCTAGGGGTGTATCACCAAGGGGTGATCCCAACGAGAATCCCTAGATTGGATCTAGGCCACATCCAACATGAAAAAGGGTCGACACTTCAAGGCACATCCAGCATGAAAAAGGGTTGGATTTGTGAAACTTCTTATGATATATAGATTCAAGAGATGTCAGATGTCAATATTCTGTGTACAAGTAGTTCAACAACGGGAGGATGATGGTGACAATGACTGAAGAATACCTTCCTTGTTAAGAGGGAGTATTGAAGAATGTAACTTCATAAGATATTCTTATTTGTATTATTTGTGTCATTTTTACTGTACACTCTATGAGGATTATTATTGATGTAATTGATCATGTAAAATTCATTGAAAGAGTCAATGTAAACCCTAACTGTTAGGTCGGCTGGGAATAATCTAGAAAAGAATATTTTATTGTGAAATTGACAAGTCAACCTAGTTAGGAGAGTCAAGTCGGCCCTGTTGGTAAAAAGGTCATGTCAGTTGATTAGTATAAACGAGGATTTCGACCTCCTCATTTGGTCACCTCACTCACACATTGAGTTCATATCGCTAGGAGAGATAGAGTCATTCATAGTAGTTACTTTTGGAGTCTTCTTGTTTTGGGTCTTTGCATGAGGAATACTATTGTGCATTCTGACGAATCTATATAGAATAAGTTTGCTGGGTTTTTCTGCCCCGAGAGGGTTTTACCAGGATTAATTATTGTGTACTATTGTTGTGCTTGTTTTATCTTTCAATGATCCTTATTGTTATTACACTTAAAGATCTAACAAACCTTTGTACTTTGAAGGGAGGAGAAGGGATTGTTCTCGAGGAATTTACTTGTTAAGCATAAGAGCTAGGAATGAAAGAGGGTTTGTGATTTTATGCATTGATCTCCATATTTGCTTCTAAATCCCTCTAAGATGCATCCAACCAAGTAACAGGATGTTACATTATGACTTGTGGTTTAATTGCCTCCTTGAGGCCACTACTAAAACATTCTTTAAAGAAAGAATATATTAAGCTCTATGTACGTATGGTTAATTGCTCAAAGGTAGAGATAACGTTTGTGATTGAGCATGTTTGGATTAACTTGGTAAGTTGTGTAAATAATGAGTATCTCACTCGGAATGGGCATGGAGATATTTAACAAATAGAATCTAAGTGATGTGGCACCCACAATTTTTTTATGCCACTACCACAATTGACATCATTCTACATCCATATACAAGACCCCCACCATAAGTTTCATCATGTCATCAGTAATGCCATGAAGGGTGAAGTAATGTTCCATCTAGGTGAGCCATCCTAATTGGTTAGAACCATGAAACTCATTCAAGTCCACTTTCGAAAAAATCCTCTATGTGTTTTTATCCATGGAGGGTGGGTTATGACTATGAGGACCCGATGGGGTTGCCAGTGGCTAAATAGTCATGAGTGAGATGTTTCTTCCTACTGTGGCTCAATGTGTTGGGTATTCTAAGGGAATTATTCTAAGATGCCATTATTTGTTAGATGAGCCAAGGATTCATGTATACCTGCTAACTTCTGATCTAACTTCTTATCCAACTTATGATCTAGGCTGCTTACTTCCTCCTAAAGTTGTCAAATTTCTTCCATATATCAATCATCATTGTCCTGAATTTGTGTCTAAAGAATCTTTCATTATTCTTCTAGGGTGTGAATCTTCGTGGAATTAATGTTAGAATAATATAAAAACATAAGCAAAGAACAATAAAAATAAAACATGAGATTTACGTGGAAACCCTGTTATGTGTAGGTAAAACCACATGGCAATGGTAGCTTTGATATTTATTGTTACTTGGAAAATACAACTTACAATGCATTCTTCTCTTAGAATATGATGCCATGGGTCAATCCCCTATTATACAATACATGACAGGGTTCATGAATGAACCAAAGGACACTAGAAGGATCTAGAATTTTTTTCTCACGAGCTCCGCCCCCACACCCCCTATGACCCCTCTACATGCCCGTCGCATATGAATCACCCTATGAGATATTCATGTACCACTCTATAGGAAAATGTTAAAGATCTAGATATTAAATTCACCTCCTAACATTCTCCCACTTGAAGTTGATATATAGGAAGTTTCTTGCCTATGTTCTCCACTCACTTGTCATTGCCCAATGTTTCCTTCATCACATTCTTAGCAATCCCAAAGAATTTTTGCACCATTACATTTTTTATGTTCTAACCAACTTTGTAAACATATATGCAGTATTCCCATCAATAACAATTTTCTCCAGCGGGATCCTACATTCTTCTACCACTTTCCTTATAAAATGGTACTTAATATCAATATGCTTCGTGCAATCATAAAAAGTTGCATTCTTCACAAAGTGGATAGTACTTTGACTATCAAAATGCAAAGCGATCCTTCCCTGCATTATCTTGAATTCATTCATTAGTCGCTTTATCCATATCACCTCTTTATTGGCCTTAGTTGTTTCCACATGTTCTACTTCAGTGGTTGATAAGGCTACCACTCGATGCAACTCATATGTCCAGCTTACAGCTCCACCAACAAGAGTGAAAGTGTATCTTGTAAAAGGGTTTCATCCATCTCCATATCCACCAAATTAGAATCTACAAAACCTTTAATTTGTAAATATGTTGATTTGTAACAAATAACAACTTAAGTGCCCCTTACATTAGATTAGAGGAACATTGAGGTAAAAAAAGGGCCTCAAAACAAAAAAAATGTACTATCAAAATCAACTTTGTGTTAAAATATTGAGAAATATGCATAAACATACAACAATGCATCTACCAACATGTAAATCAATAACACGAATCAACTAGTCTATTCTCCTACCAATACAAGCACCAAATAATCAAATAGTAAGAAAGGAAAAGAGAAAAATATAGTACACAAGATAGTAAACATCCACGGAAAGGCTTGATCTTCTTTATTATTCATAAATCTCCACGCTTACACTTGAACACCACCCACATATACTTATCACAGCTTTACAATATTGTTCACAATAACATAATCATCATACCAAAGGGTTTCCTTCACCTATAATATATAGCTAGAGGTATGGAAGATTTATATCCCATAATACATGTGGGATAAATGATTTTCCACCTCCTTATATAAAGAATGGTAATTAGAGAATATTACTCCACGATGCATGTGGGGTAACACTTTTTACACAAGATAGAGATAATTATGCCTTCCTTTGCTAGATAGGATATCATAATAGCTTACAACATCACACTAGACATCATTACATATATACACTTCCAGAATTTATAGTACACATGCCAACATCCCCCCTTAATGATGTCTAGGGAAAATGATCACACATGGAGGAATATGGCCCCTATATTAACATTCCCCCTTAATGACAACTTCCCTCATTCCCAACCAATTTCGAAGATGCACAAACTTCGCTTATGTCATGGATTTGGTGAAGATATAAAGTAGTTTGTTGTTTTGTGGTACAATGTTCCAAACAAATAAAACCATCCACAACAAGATCTCAAATATAATAAGTATCAAGGTCAATGTGTTTAGTCTTGGAGTGATACACTAGATTATATGCAAGCTCGATTTCACTCTGATTTTCACATCTTAACTCAATAGGATATTTCTGAACTAGTTCAAGCTTTGTAAGAAGATGTTCGATCCACACTACTTATTTAGTTGCTTCCTTAGTTGCCTTATACTCCGATTCATAAGAAGAAAGAGGAAGAGTTCTCAAATTCTTACTGGACCATGAAATTAGACTTGAACCAAGCTAAAATATGTACCCTACAATAGACCCTCTATATGATTATCCCTTTCCCAATCAAAATATGTACAACCAAGAAGTGAAATTGTAGCCCTACTAGAATAGAAAACACCATAATGTAATGCCCCTTGTAAATATATGAGAATTCTCTTTATTGCTTTCCCATGGCTATCATGAGGCTTTTGCAAAAACTTGGAGAGTGTATTAACCACAAAAGAGAGATCATGCCTTCTATGTGTCAAATATATCAAACTCCCCACAAGTTGACAATATAGAGTGGAATCAACAAGAGGGTTATCACAATCAACAGTTAGCTTTACTTTGGACTGAAATGGAGTTGCTGAAGGATTACAATCACTCATATGAAACCATGTTAGTAAATATGAATCATACTTTTGTTGAGAAAGCAAGATATATTAAGCATCGATTGTCATTGTGATGTCAAGAGTTTGACTGAAGAAGATATCAAATGTTTGACTGGGAGATTGTTGAGCATTGGTTGTCATTGATGTCAAGTGTTTGACTGAAGCCTGATATCAAGTGTTTGACTGGGAGATTGTTGAGCATTGGTTGTCAATGATTTTAACTGAAGAGGATGTCAAGTGTTTAATTGTCATCCAATGTCAAAGAGGATTTCAACTGATTCAGTATGGATCATTGATATCAGCCTAAGTCAAAGTGGATGCAACATTCCAACAGAAGTATAAAGAAGCCACTTTGAGGTAGTCCATGCGCATGATGAAGAAAGCATGAACACCATAAGTATATGCGCAAATGGTGAAGGTGACATATATGTATGCAACTTTGGAGTATATCTAAGAGTGCATTATGTCTGAAGATGTATATCAAGGATACAACACTCAAGCAACTTTGGAGTATATCTAAGAGTGCATTATGTCTGAAGATGTATATCAAGGATACAACACTCAAGCAACTTTGGAGTATACCTAAGAGTGCATTATGTCTGAGGATGTATATCAAGGATACAACACTCAAGCAAATTTGGAGTATATCTAACAGTGCATCAAAGATACATTTGGCAAGTCAAGATGATACATCATGCATATCAAGAAGATACTTCATGAAGATCCAATCCAAGAATAAACACAAGTAATGAATCCTAAATCATGTGGTCCTTGTGCAGAAATCAAGTCCACCAAGTCATACTCTCTCATGACAGCAAATGGAAGGAATTGGTTGGACAATGGTACAAGTGCTCAAACTGCCAAGGAGTTGGTTGAACAAACGAAGCAAGTAAGCAAGCAAGACTAAGCATTGCTTGGTTGATGGTTGGGAGTGCACAAGAAGAAAGGAACAATAGATGGTCAGACAATCTTGAAAGTGCGCAACTATGGCCAATCAGAAGATGATTTCAATAAGTGGAATGCGCACGAACTCCTAGAGTGGTACAACGATTGAAGTTAATATAGGTGCAAATTCCATAAGCGACAAATAACAGGTGCGCCAGTCCCACAAGTGATGACAAGGAAGAGGTCATAATCCCACTAAGCAGAAGCTGGAGAATGCAAAGATTACGCAAAGTATTGATATCACTAGAGCACATTACCCACAAGGGTTGGAAAACACAAGTAATGGACACACCAATACGAAGTAGAAGATTGCGCACACACCATAATGTAGTGGTACATCAAGAGCACAATGAAGGTGTAAAGTCCCACTGTGTTGTGGACCTTGAGGGCGTTTGATACATTTGAGATTACACATCAATAGCGGAGATGATGACACGTGGCATATGCATAATCCGTGAAGTATGAAAGAAGGGATTCCACGACCAACTTATGAACATACAATCTGTGCAGGACATGTATAAATAGAGATGCAAGTTGAAAATTTGAAGTAAGTTTGACAGCAAGAACACAAGTGTCTTTGTGGGAAAGTTTCAATTTTTTTTCGGGGTATCAAGGGGATAGTGGACAGAACAAATGATCTAGTGAATATCAAAATGCACACATGCAGCAGAACGAAGTTTTGATGGTGCGCAGAATGATGTTGTAAATATGCGACAATTGCGCAAACACCGAAATGAAGAGATACTGAAGAATGTGCAAGTGTTGGATATCTCAAAAGACAGTATTGCAATCAGCACGTCGATAGTCATAGATATTGTAAAGACATAAGCATAGAGACAGAATCGATGTTTATCAGATATTGCGTAGATGTCTAGTTGATGCATAACAAAGGCTAAAGCTTAAGTAAAGGCTAATATGTTTTTTTTTTTTACAGAAACGGATAGTTTTTATATTAAAAAAATAGTGGCAGAGCCACCAACAGGATTACATCTCCAAAAATGTAGTAAGCCAAGCAGTCTTCCATACATTAGGTACATATGCCTGTGACTAGCAAAAGCAGGACTTAAAGTTTTTAACAGAGGAAAATTAACAGAAAGAAGTCAGAAACTAGACTAGAATTAACGATATCTTGCCTCTGAAGATGGTTTGCCGAATGTTTGACTCTTGCCATGGCCTAGTTTTTCAGCAGCTCGTAGATTTGGTAGGGTGATTTCCATGTTCTACAGCCTGAGATCCATGTTCTCAATAGCAGTCGTGACCTTCACTTCCAGTGCCTCCAAGGCTGCCGCGAATTCCGAACGAATACTGCCAATATCCTCATCCATTCTTTCAAGACGTCGCCCCCCTTGCTCATCCATTTGATGCATAATATTCCCTTGTCGTCTAACCCGTCGACGAAGGATCCTGATTTCAGCTTCCAATTCCAGCAGAGGGTCTGGGGAGGAGGCTGCTGAATCACCAGAATCAGCCATGCCACCCAGAGTACACAGATTATTTCCTAGAAAATACAGGCAAGACAAAACGTAGAGATCCAGAAATCTTCGCTACCCGGGAGAGACCACCTTCAATGGAGGAGGAGCTTTTCTTTTTGAAGCAAAACGAGGGAGATTACAACTTATGACGTTGATATCTTTCCTGTGATATAAATGGAGCATAATTACCCATAAATTGGAGCATGCCGGGGGGCCTTTCATCAACCTTCGAGGAGCTCCATTACCTGAACCCGTACTGATTAATAAATAACGACTCTCAATGCTGAAAGAGGAAACCTCTTGGGAATCATGAGCCTGAACGTCATCATAATAGGATTTGGTTTCAACGAACCCAATGGTTTTTCCAACAGAAGATATCATACCTGTTTGAACAGAGGAAGGGGATTCCGCACGCCTGAAGGAAATGAGATAGGAGCCCCTCAGATTTTGTAAGATCTTGCTCCGTAAATTCTCCTGTTCCATAGTACAGAAATTGGTACCCTCCATCACCAGCAGAGCCGGAAACGACATCATCCTTGAAGTGGCAAAGCATGTGAACTGGTGGGAATTAAGATGCATAATAGAGGAAGTATAGATGAACACGATGGGGAAAGCCACGCCGCAAGCAGAGATGGCCCCCATCTGGCAACAGGTTCGCGTGACACTTGGCCTATGGCCCATACTCCAGATTACCAATCCAGCCATTCTCGTGTCCGGTTCCAAGACTTTATGGAATAGAAACCACACTATATTCATCGTTGAGTTTAAGGACCTCTTTCCCTAGGGGTATAGCTTCGTTAGCAGCCTTGTCCGCTTGTCCATTATTATTTCGTAAGACATGGTAAAAATCAATGTCTCGAAAGAGAGGGATGAGTAAGGAGATTCTTCGGAGAACTTGACGGAGGCGGATAGAAGAGGGCAAGTTCAAAGAATTTATGCTATGAATAATCATCCTGGAATCCCCCACCACCGCTAGGTCCTAGATACCATGGAGGTGAGCTTGATTTAAGCCTTGCCAGAGGGCCAGAGCTTCCGCCATATTGTTGGATTCGATTCCCAAGTTCCAGGAGTAAGTGAAAATCCGATCTCCATCGGGGTCAAAGAGCACCCCTCCCCCTCCTGCCTCCCCTGGGTTTCCTTTTGATGTTCCATCAAAAAACAGAAGATTTTTCCTTAGATTTTTACACCAGCGGTCAAAATCCGCCCCCTCTGATCTGATTTCCCAATTGTGCAGCGTGGAGGGCCTATATGGAAGGCTAGCAAAAGTACCAGGGTTCAAACTTTGAAACCAGATGGCTTCCTATTTAGACAAAGGAGAGAGGAGACATAGAGAAGGTCGAGATCTAATGAAGTCCCCTATAAAAGCTTTTATTTTAACCACCACTTGGATAGGAGAGGATCGGATTCCTCTGAAGATTCGATTATTTCGCTCGAGCCAGAGTTTCCAACAGATAAATTTAGGGAGGGTCAACCAAGCAATGGCCAGAGGATCCATTGCATGGTTCCTTATAGGGGAGGCCAACGACCAATGACAAAGAAGGGGGGAGACTTCATCATAATGCAGGGGAATGTGCCAGGGGAGAGTCATTAGATTCCAAACAGCAGAGGAAAAGGGACAAGAGATAAACAGATGAGGGGACGATTCTTCCACAGCAAGGCAAAGAGGGCAATGCGACGGACCTTCCCATCCTTTTCTTCGAAGGACTTCAGTGGTGAGGACTTTGTTATGAGCAAGAGTCCAGACAAAATGGTCAATTTTAGGAAGCGATTTGGTTGACCAGATGTACTTCCAGACTACAGGGTTTCTAGGAACATTAGGGGTTGCTTTGATGCTTCTGTAACCTTCAGCAACAGAGTAATGACCTGATTTTGAGCCCCATCCCCTTACATCTTTATAGAGCTTGGCAACCGGGGAT
This sequence comes from Larix kaempferi, assembly GCA_027924585.1. Taxonomy (NCBI): domain Eukaryota; kingdom Viridiplantae; phylum Streptophyta; class Pinopsida; order Pinales; family Pinaceae; genus Larix; species Larix kaempferi. Next base: position 17,549,591 of record BSBM01000600.1, read on the forward strand.
TTCCCATTCAAGCAGAGGAGAAGAAGAGATTTTTCATCTTCGAGGTTTGGAGGACAGTCCGGGATGTCCCATCCTATCCATCTGTGTTGACCTTTAGGATGCCATTTGGATATGTCCCAAAGTTTTGATATCCCAAGGTTTGAAAGGAATCTCCGAACACCTTCCATTCCTCCCATGTTTCCAATTGGAGGGCTGCCTGAGATGGAGTCTTCCCATATTCTAATTTTCTTATCATTACCTGGGATCCACGTGAGGCCCTCGGATAAGAAGGAGTGGGCTTTAGAGCAGAGTGCCAGCAGGGGAGATCCTTTGACCACCTTCGGGCCCTGGTTCAAGCACCTGATCCTAGTCCCTGAGAAATATTTTTTCCATAACACTTGTTTGCTCCAGGAGGTATTCCCTGAGACCATATTCCAAAGTAGATTAGCACCCAGGGTGAGATTTTGGGCTCTAAGATCTCGCAAATGCAGTCCCCCTTCTAGATAGGGAGCAGTTACTTTTTCCCATTTGACCAGAGGAAGCCTGTTTTCATTTTGTTTCCCTCCTTTCCACAGGAATCTCCGGAGAAGGGCTTCAATCTTCTTTAGGACAGTTATGGGAGCCAAAAGCAAAGAGCATTGAAAGACAGGCATGCTTGCAAGAACTAATTTAATGAGCACTGATTTCCCTGCAAGATTTAGCCATGAGGCTCCCCAAGCCTTGATTTTCAAGTTCAATTTTTCAATCAGCGGCTCCTAGCTTGAGACTTTTGGTTTATCCTTGAAAATTGGAACTCCAAGATACTTAAATTCAGTCCAATGGTATTTCCCTTCTATCTTTAGGATACGGGATATAGCTTGCAGCTCAAAGGCTAATATGTTAAAGAAGGTAAAATATGCTAATAACTGTGCTAATATTGATTCACCGCCCCCTCTCAGTATTAAATTGATTCCAATAAGTCACCATCAACCATATGCCAAATATGAAGACCCAAAAAATAATGCAATAGGCCTAAATCTGTCACTTCAAATTGATGCTTAAGATTATTCTTCAATTCATGTATAAATGAAAGCTGGATACCAATAGAGATTAGATCATTCACATAAAGTACACAGTGACAATATCATCATCAAAGTTCTTAATATCTAGATTTGGATCAGAACTACACTATTTGAAACCATTCTTCAAAAAATAAGTTCCATTTTTTCATACCAATCTCTAGGTGCTTATTTAAAGCCATATAAAGACTTGTTCAATTGGTATGTCAAACTTGAAGTTTCGGAGGTTGTTGCATATAAATTTCTTCACAAAGATCACCATTTAAGAAAGTGCTATTGACATCCACTTGGTGAATTTCTCATTGATAAGATGCTACAAGATAAAGTATGGTTCTTGTTGTGTTCATTTTAGAAACAAGAGCAAAAGTTTCAATATAATTTCTACTTTATTGTTGAGATAAACCTTTTGCTACTAACTGGGCCTTTTATTTTTCAATCTGTCATTCTGTTGTAAACTTTGTTTTATAAATCCATTTACAACCAACTAAATTCTTTCTAGGAGGAAGGGGAACAAGAGTCCAAGTCTTGTTCTTCATTCATGAGTCATATTATGTAGTCATTGTCTTTTCTCATTCAAGTTTGTCTTTAACTTTATCATATATGGAGGGGTTATCCATGGCCAAAACTTTAATCATGAGAGAAAAGTTAGTTCATTAGGTGGAATTTTGAGATCTAAAATGGGCCTCAAAACAAAAAATGTTTTATCAAAATCAACTTGAGAAGAACCAATTACATTTTAGAGAATGGCATCATCTCTTATGGTTGAGATGGCATTGTTTAAGTTAAAGATGCTTACTTGTCAAATTCTAAATGGCAGATGAAAACTCATAATTAACCATACTCATAATAGAAAAAATACTCATAAATTACTTTTAAATATAATATACATGTACTTAGTACTCTTAAAATATTTTATAAAGTAAAATATCATATATAATAAATGTTTGAACATAAAAAATATTATTAATATCAAAAGCGAAACTTTTAAAATATTATTAATATATAGTAATAATAAATTAATCTTACATACATTATAACCTCTCTCTCTCTCTCTCTAATTGTTAATGTTATTTTGAACTTGTAATAATGTTTGTAATAAGTTAATTTATGATATTAGCCTAATGCTAATATCATAAATTAACTTATTAGAAACATTATTACAAGTTCAAAATAACACCATCAATTGGGCTTTCGGTGAATTCAATTTGCAAGTGGTTTCCTTATATCATTGGTGCTATCGGATTAAAGAGCGGCTAAATCATTTGTTTTTCATATGTTTTACTCATATTTATAGGGAGCAGAACTAGGGTGCAGACTCTTTGTCTAAATTGGCCTTGATCAATGATGAAGGGTTACATTTTTGGGAAGAATTGTTGGAAAATTCTATTATAGATCAAGGCTCCGTGAATCTTTTTCTAATGTAACTTCATAAGAGATGTGGGATGGATCTTTGATATGTTTTTTTGACTACCTGATCAGACTTTGTCAGGATGTTTGGTTAGCTAAAAATTGATAGATTTTGATTTTTTATTATAATGATTGTATGAGACTTTGATGTACTTTTTGATTCACCTTTAAAAGCAAAAATATAATTTTTCCATGCTTGAAAAGTTAATTTATAATATATAACATATATTCATTATATATGACTATATCTTATAATATACGTTGGTTTTAATTAATCTTACTCATTATATATGACTATATCTTATAATATACGTTGGTTTTAATTAATCTTACAATTTGTAGATATGGTTTAACATATATTTAAGTTTAAAATTTATTGTTAATATAACCCATACATATATTACCTTTAGATGGTATTACTAATAGGTATAGTTATAGTTTAAATGATATAATATGTACTTGTTAGTATTAGATATAGTTATAAGTTTTATGCAATTTTTTTTGTATGTTTATATATATAATGTGGTTTACAATTTTGGAGAGGAGTTGCTATGTTCACGGGAAAAATTGGGTGGACAAGGGCCCACCCAAAGAGGTCTCACCCTGTTGGCTTTGATTACGGAGCCTAACCCAATGGGGACATCATGTGAGGCCCGTATATATTTATGCATAGCTACCCAAACATTTGACATGAAAACCTTATGCTTACAACTCACAGCTCTCAACCACTTGAACAAACCCATTGAACTATATATATATATATATAATATTTTAAATGACAAATTAAAATTTTAAACTTAATGTATATTAATTTAAAAATTAATAAATATACTTTATTTTAATTTTAATTCCATATCATTTAAATAATATATAAATTATATTAATAACAAAATATATATATATATATATTTTTGTTGTACTTTAATTTAAATTTCATATCATGTAAAGTAATATATGAATTATATTAATAAATTAAATTTATTTATATATAAAAGTAAATTTAATTTGTTAATATAATGCATATATTACTTTAGATGATGTGAAATTTAAATTGAAGTACATTACATTTATTACTTCTTAAATTTATATTTAAATTAATATATTACGTAGCTTATTAATTTTTAAATTTATATTTAAATCAATATATTGCTAAAATTAAAATTTATTATTTAAAATATTTTACTTTATTTATTTTATAAGTATTTTATTTTAGTAGTTTACGAGGTATAGAATAGATAGTAAATGTGTATATGGTTAATGTACTTCTTGTGTTATGTTAGGTTATTAGTTCAAAACTCTTTGGGTACTAGCTTAACAAGTGAAATTAATTATAAAGGTGCTTATACATGTCTCTTAGAAATGTTTTCATACAATCATTATACATAATTCAAAATTAATTCAAATTAAGCTAAAATAATTGTGCAACATTTTATACAAATTGATAGGATGTCCTCAAGCAAATGATGAAGTTTGGACATGATGCCTTGTCCATGTTTTATGGAATCCACGGCCTATATAACTCATACGATGTAGTAATTTGGAACAACTCCTTTTGGATGCTTCTTAAACTAAAGCCATTATTTTTCATGCATCACTAACAACATTGGAAAATAAGTAGAATAAAGGGAGTCTTGCAAATCCATTTGCAAAGATGCATACATGAGGTTTTGATTGAATCATTCCAAATCTTATTATACAGGTGCTCAAAACAACCCAATTATGCAAATAAGGATTCTTATATTGGGAAGTGGCCACATTAATTACACTTTTAATGAAGAACTCAGAATGAGCGGAGAAGATTTATTAAGCACCTAATATTCTTAACCTTATGCATAAAGATGGACCATTGAGATGTTATTCCTTAAACTCCATGTGTTTACTAATCATGTGCTTAGTAATTAGCAAATGTGATAAATAGAGGTTGTAATGTAAATGCAACCTAAGACGACACATGTCGTGTTTTAGTTTCCCCTCCTTTCTGCAATTCCCTTTCACACAAAATGTGGTTGTTTAAGTTTGTGCAGTTGCCACTATCAATTCAAACATAAGAAATACATGATTGTGCATCCATTGGGTGTTGGAGTGAAATGGATGGTTGAAAATTTTGTACAATCCAAGAAAACATTAATGAGGAATTTAAGGAACTAGTTAACTTATTTGCAAGTGAAGATCATCCTACCCAATTTTGCACTCCATATTCTAATTTTTGTTGTGTTCTTTATCTTTAGAAATTCATCTTTTACAATACAAATATACTCAAGTCTTAGATAAACTTAATAAAATAAATACCCTAACAATAACTATTTGCCCAAAAAAATATTTTGATAACTCATAATATATTTTTATAATATTGTAATATCTCACCTAGAATTCAAAAAAATATTTTGATAACTCGTAATATATTTTTATAATATTGTAATATCTCACCTAGAATTAAAAATATCTATTATGTCAAAGATATTCAAGTTTGCATGTCTCTATCTACAAATAAAAGCATCATAATATTGTAATATCTTACCTTAAATAAATGATACGTGTCTCTATGTAAAGGTGAATATCATAATAAATCATTTGACTCATAATTTTAAGAAAAAAAACTTTTTCAACTTATTACAATATTTCTAATTTTTTTATATATTTAAAAATTTATTATACTCTATCAACTTATTTTAATTTTCTAAACCCTCAATGGATAGAAAGATAAAAAAGACTACTAAAGAAAATATAACTAAAAATATTTAAAAGTTAAAAAATAATAGCTTCAAATTATGATTAATAATATGTACTCTTTAAAATTTAAAGAAACTTTTGAAAAGTTAAGAGAACATCCGATTGGTACTATGCTCCTTATTAGACCCCACATCGTTATTCGAAAAGTTATTCAAAATGAAATAGTTTATTAATTGACACAAATGTCATCCGCCTTATATGCCACGAATAGAAGTTACTACCGCCATTAGAAACCAATGCCACGAAATTGTGTGCTATGGATGTAGTGGCCATAGACGCCCTTAAGTTATGTAAGTTGGCAGCCTCTTAACACTTGTGTTAAGTTATGTAAGTTGGCAACCCAAGTGCTAGTTACACTGTAATTTTTATACTAATATTATAAAATTAAAAGCGTGTATATTTTACGTGTGTATATTTTGAAAAATATCTTACTTTAATATCATAAAAGAATATTCTTTGGAATATGACGAGTCGTTGGTTTTTTGGCACCTATTTACAAGCGTGTATATCTTGAAAAATATCTAGACAAATGCATGTACTGGCATACAAGAAGTTGAGTATTTTTAATTAAATGTGTCAAAACTCAAGTTAGGTGGCCAAATTTTGATGCCACCGATTTACAAACGTGTCCATGATATTAACAAATGCATTTATCGACATTACTGAGCTTTTGCAAATTTATTTCGGGGAGGTTTTCTATACAATGCCAACGAGAGTTTCTGCAAATTTATTTCGAGTTGTTCAAAGGTAAAAAGAAGAGGTTTGTAGCAGAGAAAGCAAAAGCGAAGAAAGCTAAGGGCTTATGATAAGGAAACTATTTTGAAAGGTAGTTTCAGTAGTCTTTAAAGCAGTTTTTTTAATTAGTGAAGCTCTCTCTTTGTCGGTTTTGGCAGTCTTTAAAGCGGTTTTCATATATGAAGCTTGTTTTTTTTGCGAGTTGGGTAGTGAGTTTGTTTTTATTGACGTTTTTGTTGTTTAAAGCGGTTGTCTCATTGCTTCTATGCAGGTTGATGTTCTTGGTCGATACAGTTAAGCTTTTGTTGTAGCTTTTTGGGAGTGGTATTTAATCGACATGTAGGTTGGAAGAGCCCCATGCGGCCGGATTGTGAAGGAATTCTATGTTGATGTGGTGCCGAAAGTGGCCGAGAACTTCCGCGTGTTGTGCGCTGGCGAGAGGCATCGACCGCTACTGCAAGGCCCTGCACTACAAGAGTTCTCGACATTCCACCACGTGATCCTATGCTTCATGGGTTAGAGCGGCGACTTCAGGTAGGAAACAACACTAGTGGGGAGTCGGTTTACAATGAGAAGTTTGTCGATAAGAACTTTGCGGACAGTGGCCAATTGCCAGGCACAATGGCGGCAGTTTAAGGATACATGCAGCAATCTAAGCCGACAGGCGACAATCTAATGATGACAGGTGCGGTTAGGCGGCAAACTAAGAACGAGAGACGTGGCCAGTTGATTGACAGTTTGTAATTTCAAGGACGAGAGATGTGGCCAGTTGACAGCTTGTAATTTCAAGGACGAGACATGTGGCCAGTTGACATTGCATCCACATAAAGAAAATGCCTTACGACATAGTTAATGCACCATCATTTTCTCTCTCCATCGATGGCGTAATTAATGCAACCATAATTTTCTTTATTTTATGCTCATATATACCTCAGATCGAAACTCCAAGTAAAACCATGTAAAAATGCCAAACTATGTATGAATGGTGTCATTTTCCTAATATATCTTGTTGAGAGAGTTTGAAGTTGTTTGGTGTTGACACACTTTTGTAGACCAGGGTTCACTTCGCACTGCTGTCAACAAACGCCAACCAAACTCTCTTAAGCATTGGCTCAGAAAGGTTTTACCCTTTCCAGCAACACCCACGAAGCGAGTGAAGTTTCACCCGAGATGATCAAGGGGGGCTACAGGAACCAGGTTTCCGCAATGGGGGGAGGACATGCATCTATTCTTATTCTATTGCTACAGAAACCAGAGATTTATCTTTGCATCATGCATACATTCATCATTCGCATTATCAATGTATAATCGGCATTCACACTAACATGGTAAAACTTGCGATCGCATCACAGAAATTACAGAACAACCGAGTTTAAGAATAGCACATTATCTAGTTGCATTCATCATTCGGTATAAGCAAAAACACAAGAAAGAGACATCATCATTCAACAGGGACATAGCCGAACATATTCATGCATTAACTCATCAAAACAACTTATCGTGAATCCATACAAAACTTGCTGAAAGCAGAGCAAAACATTACACAAATCATCTGCTTGTCTATTGTTCAACTGATTCTTCGATCTCCGATCTAATGCCCTTAGGATTACAATCATATTCCTATTTATAACCAACTATGGTGGTTACAAAATGGTCCAAATGGCCATTTCTAACTAACTAAACTAATCGTATGCTTCCGCCAACTCCTTGTTCTCCGCGAATGGTCCCTTCTTCCGCGGATAATCCTTCTTCGCTGTTGTCGGCTTCTGCACTTTATGCGGTCTAACCCTGTGCCAACATTTTGTATCGACTTGTATCAGTAAATATCTGTGGTTTTATTGTTGTTTGGAGAGCCATTAATATACTGAAGAAGTTTCATACACCTTATGCAAGTCCTTGTAACATTTCTCTCAAATTTCATAGCAAGTTATAGCGTTTTTCTCTCATTTCCCCCTATGTTAAGACATGTTTACAAATCTCTAATTTATGGGAGTTGCAACAGCCGTTAGGAATTGATTAATGATGCATTTGGGTTCCCATTGAAGTCATATAACTAATCCCTGTCTTTGTTCTGGAATTTGGGAGGTTTGTACTGCATTTGGGAAGCCATAGTGACCTCTACCCTTGGAGATTTGAACCTCGAATTTACTAGCAAATTTACCTATTTTCTCCTTAACTTAAATGAATGTTTCAAAAGTCTTTTGATAGTGTATAAGAACCCATTAGGGTCATTTTTATGTCCTAATACCCTTCAAACACTCTCAGACCAAATTTGAAATCCTTAGGAGTCTTTTGGAGCCATCTACCCTTGGGGATTTCAATATCGATTTTTTTAGTAATTTTGTCTTTCATTCTCTAATTGTAAATGCAAGTGGCTAAAGTATTTAGAAAGTGTCTAAGCATATAATATCTGCATTAATGTGTCCTAATACACCTCAATCCACTTTATACATAATTCGAAACCACTGGGGATCATTTGGGACAGTTTAGAGTTTCACAAGTCCAAGGTTCGAAAATTGGCCAAATTGGGTAAAATTCCAATTTGGGGACATTATAGTAGTATCAGAGCATGGTCCTTTCACCTGTGAATTAATATCATACATTGAAGAATAATTTTCAGGCATGTCTTACTATTATGATGAATCCTATGACTACAATGCTTATGAGCAATATTGATCCGGAAACAAGATCTTTGCTACTCTATGACGTTAACATGAATTGCATAAAGAGCATGAATGAAGCTCACAAATTCACAAGAAGAGAACCAAACAGCATAGACAAAATGCACATAAAGATAACAAGTTGATAATGGAGTTCGTCCAGGATGGACTACGTCTCCGGGCCTGCTTCTCAATAGGAGGGCCGATCTATAATCTCAGCATAAGGAAAAATACATGGCAATGATACAATGATACCTTGGCGACAATGTTCAGGAAGAGAACCGCTGCCCAAAACATAACAAGACTGCTTCCAGCAACTCCGAAGCCTGAAGACGATTTAAAACTAGTATAAACACTCGTACCTTCCTCCTGCAGAGCTACGCAATCTCCCTTCTCTCCTTTAGCTACAAAGTCTCCACTCCAAAGCATGACTGACAATGGAAAATGAGAGGGTTTATATAGGCTTGTATGAACTCCTCTCACATGATCCTCATGGTTTCTCAAGTTACAACAATTTTGCCTAATTAGGCATGTGGTTACAAACCTCCAAGTGGTTAGCATGTGGTTGGGCTCTTTATTAACTAATAACCAAAGATACTTAACAAAATACCCTTTTAAAAAGGCATTCCCTTTTGGTTGGTTTTTAATATGGTTACAACCATATAAAAACCATACAACCCACTTTTAACTTAACCCAAAGTTCGTTAAGCAAGGGTGGCATGTAACGTGGATGGGGTGGCGCTCCAATCCATTTGAAAGTTTGTTAAAAACATGTGACCATGTCATAAAACATATAACCATATCACGTGGGTTGTGGGTTGGAGTTGTAACCAACTCCCGTGCATTGAAAACCAAGCCCCGACCCCTTTTGGCTCCATTACCAACGTTTCCACGCTTAAATAAACAAACCTTAACAAACATACCGATAAAGATATGTAGCCCAAGTGGTGAAGGCGGAGCGCTTATATGAGAGAGGTCACAGGGTCAAACCTCATGGAGGCCATAAATTTTTGGCTTAGATATATTGGCCAATCCCATGCTGCCACGTGGCGGCCTAAGATTGGTCCACCTCACGCCCAGTCAACCGCCAAGTCACTGTCCGTATTGCCACGTCACCATCCGTACGTCCAGTCACCATATGCCAGCTTGGAACATACTGCCACGTGTCACCTTGTGACAGGTCTGTGTTGCCACGTGTCACCCTATCAGTGGTGCCACGTGGCACCCCATTTTGCCAAATTTGCCTATTTCCCTTATAGAACAGAACGCGATAACTTTCTGATACGGAGTCCGTTTGAGGTGAAACGAACGCCGTTGGGATTGTCTTGACGAGCCCTTCGATCTGGTGTTGGTTTTGCTGAGATTGGAGGACTTCAAAATTTTGCCTTCTTGGATCCTCCTGGATCAAATATGAAGAAGAATGTGAATGGTATGAGAAAGAGGTGCCATCATGCATCACTTCTTACAATTTCATAAAGAAAGAGGGTTATTCTTATGACCTTGAATTTGATGAAGATGAGTGTGTCAAACTACCAAGGGATAATTCTATGAATGAATTACAAATATTGTGAACAACATGTAAAACCTTGCCACAACAATATCAGGCATATCTTGATCCGTATAAGGGAGATACACAAAAGGCCATCATTTTGAAGAATTTGTTGATTAGGTGTTTGAAAAGAGGCCAAAAAATTAAGATGTGGAGTTAGTGAATAAAGGTCTATGCCCTTCTTGAAAAAGACCTTGGAGAGAAAATAATATATGTTTGAGTGAAAGTAGGAGACCCTTGAGCCACCTAGTTCTGAAACATGTAAAGCAAAAGAAGCATTACATGAAGAGGGTCGAAAGTCACTCCCAAGTTACTCTGAAAATATGAAGAAACATCACATGAGCATGAAGAGGAGTTACATTCTGAGACACACTCTACTTTGGAGATGAATCAAAGAGCATCTACTGATGGATGCTTGAACTATGAGGGAGTACCTACTGATGGGTGCTCACACCTCTATGTTGGTGACACAGAGATCACTTTTGAAAGTGTTGCTGCAAGCCAAAGTTCCATTAAGCATGAAAATGAAGGTCTTGTATTAGTTGAAGAAGAACCAAGATCAACTTCCCCATCACCACTTGGGCTTAATGAAGTTGGTCCAAGTAGAAAGTACAAAGAAGAGGAGGTCCCTCTACAAGAGCCTATTTTCCTTGAAGGGTCATTAAAGATGAATGAAAAGAAGATCCAAGAGACCCTTAGAATACTCCATGACACTCAATCATTGGTGTCAAACTCTTGTTGGAGATTTCTTCATTAAAGGATCCATCCTTCCTTGAAGACATGGAGAAGATTCCAAGAGCAATGTGCAACATTGAAGGTAATTTCATGTCCTTTCTTTTTGATAGAAATAATTTGGTTGAGTTTAATGAATGGTTACATGGAGCATACTTGAATAATAATGAGGACATTTATAATCTCAAAATGCAAAATGAACAACTTCTTGATAAGTTGCAAGATACTTGCTCTTCCTCCTATGTTTCAGATTGTCAAATGGTAGATTGCTTGGAGGATTATCATGACATGATGGATCATGAGAAACATGGAAAATTGAAGGTGCTTGATGTGTTTGAAGATGATATTGATGAGAACCAAGCACTTGTTGTGGTGGAAGAGGAACTTGGGTTGCCCCTTGGAAATGGTTACACAATTTTTGAAGAAGTGTATGATTCCACTACCTTCGAACCAACCTATGAGGAAAGTTTTGCCCTTTTGAGGAAGGTGCATGATCCTACCCTTATAGAGCCTACAAATGATGACACTTTTGCATATTCTGATCATTTGGGTGAGTTGATTCATTCTCCTACATCCTACACTTCCATATTTTACAGCATTCATTCTAATGAAGTATGGGTGAAAAGTTTCTTTTTGATGGTGCCAAATGAGGAATATGAAACTCCTATATCTCCTTTAGATGATGAAATGATTATAGCACTTTCTTATTATTTACATTTACAGAAACATCATTTGTTACCTTATGATGATACATATCTACATGGATGCACCTATGATGTTCACTTGAGTCACTTGAAGACTCGTGATTTTCCTTGCTCCTTGCTTAGCTCAATTGATGTTGGAAGAACTTCATCCAATACTTGGGTGAAGAAATATATAATTTGAGCAAATTATTATTGGCAGCAACATCTTTTGTTATTTCTTGATGATGCACATATACATGGATGCACTTATGATGTTGACTTGAGTCACTTGAAGACTCATGATTTTCCTTGCTCCTTGCTTAGTTCAATTGATGTTGGAGGAACTTCATCCAATACTTGGGTGAAGAGATATATAATTGGAGAAAATTATTATTGGAAGCAACATCCCTTGTTATTTTTTGATGATACACATATTCATGGATGCACAAATGGTACTTTTGTGAGCCCCTTGAAGGCTTGATTGTTTTCTTTGTTCCCTACTTGGTTCAGATTTTAATGCAGATTATTCATTCACTTCTTGGACGAAAGAACACAGGGCTGATTATTTTGATGCATCTTACATACTTTTCGAGCAGCATTATAGGACATGGGATCCTCACCTATGTCATTGGAGCAGATTTGATTGGTCACTTGATGTTTGTATGCACTTGGCAAATGGTGGTCTACTTACTTGGAGGTATAAGCACTTTCATGATTCTTTGATGAGGCACCTCCTTGATGTACATTTTTATTATGTTGTTATGTACTTTGATGATCTATCTTTTGTACTTATGATTTTTGGAAGAATTCATACAAGGAAATGGGATGCAGGAATTCTCTTGCCTGATGGTATGGGTTGGAGAGCACTCCTAATTGTTGGAGTGCAATACAAGCAATGGGACCATGGGATAAATTTTAGTCTCATTGGTTTCAAATTTTTGGGGAAACAAGTAGTATGGGAGATTGGGTCCTCACTTAATAGGGTTATTGTAATCAAAGTAGTGCAGCACCAAGCATTGTGGTTCCTCTCTAAAATCTTCATAGAATCTCGAAGACTCAAAGTTGGGCAACTCAGTGGCAACTTCAAAGAATTATACAGAGGTATTAGAAAGGGTTTCCAAAATATGAAAGAGGTAAAGAGTAATTGTGCAAACTTTGTTTTGATGGATTTAATTAATATTTTGGTGTTTAGCGGTGATGTCACAAGGGATATCAATATGAAAAAGAAAACCCACATCTCCTTGCTTTTGGAAACACACAATTGTAGTGCATGAGTGCCACTACTCACAGTTTTAGAAAAGAAGTTTTGGAAAGAATGCAGGTTCTTCAACATCCATGTTTGAAATTGCTTGAGGACAAGCAATATTGGGAGGGGAGGATTTGTCATGTCCCCAAATTTTGCATTTGGTCACAATTGCCTAAGCCACTTGGCCATACTCATGATAGTTTGTCAAATTGATGCTAAGGGTCAAATAATTTCCAAGCATGATGTCCAAGTTAGTAATAATGTAAAATTAGATCCAAATGGACAAGGTGGGTCACATTAAGAGAAATTCTCAATTCAAAGTTTGTAATATTCCCATCCAAATGAACTATCATGGAGGAAAATTACTAGTTCCCTAGATTGGGGGTGGAAGCATTATAAGTTAGATTAAAGGAGCTACAATTCCCAAAATGACCTTAGAATTACAAATCCACATTAAAGGGGGTCAATTAAATAATAATAAAAATAAAATGAGGTGGCATTGGATCATGAAGGTACATAAGAGGTCGTGGGATCCACATCTGGCAAGATTCCCCACTACACTTGGCATGATTCTCTCACCAATTCGATTTCAAGATGAAGGGTAACATACTTGGGGGAGTTTAAGATGTATTATTCATGGCATGAATCATGTAAGGTCGAATTGGAGTGGAAGAGTAACTCCCATGGAAGGGGAAGAGGCATCTTAGAGGAATTGTGACACTTGGCCCTAGATCCCCTAAATCCTATGACAACAATGATGAAGATTCTATGACATTTATGAAAAAGTTCATACCTGATGGCTGACATCTGACATATATGACATGTCAGGGATAAAAATAGCCTCCAAGAGGGCGCACAAGGGGAGCTATGGCAGCCAAGAGTCCCCCATTCGAATTGATGGAAGAGGAGAGCTAGGAAAAGTTGGACAATTGGCATTCATGGGAATCTCTCCCTAACTTGAGTTGGGATGAGTCTCTTGGATGGAATTCGAGCTAAGGAGGCCTTGGGAGGTTAATAAAAAACAATAGGAAATAAAGAGAGAAGCTTTTGATCACTTCTCATTTGGTAAATTGGAGAGCATAGCTTGTCCATGCAACTTAAGTGTTTATTCTACTTGCCTTAGCACCAATTTCGAGGGTGAAAGATTCCCGTCCTAATTGGAAATTGGAGAGGCCATTCATACTTTCATTTGGATATGTATGAATACATTTTGTTGCAGGTTGAAGCTACAAGGATGCTCGTGACCTTTTCTCCTTCAACTTGTTTCCACATCTCTTTTAATTTTCTCTCTATATTCTTGCTCTTGGAGGAAGGGTGCACATGGAGAGATGTTGTTCAGCTCTTTGGGGGAGTACAAGGGGAAAAATTTATTTGTAAGATGATTTCCACACTCTGTATTTTATGCTCATATATATCTCATATCGAAACTCCAAGTAAAACCATGTAAAAATGCCAAACTATGTATGAATGGTGCCATTTTCCCATATATCTTGTTGAGAGAGCTTGAAGTTGTTTGGTATCGAATTGTATCAGTAAATATATGTGGTTTTATTGTTGTTTTGAGATCCATTAATATACTGAAGAAGTTTCATACACATTATGCAAGTCCTTGTAACATTTCTCTCAAATTTCATAGCAAGTTATAGAGTTTTTCTCTCATTCCCCCCTATGTTAAGACATGTTTACAAATATTTGATTTATGGGAGTTGCAACAGCGTTTAGGAACTTGTTAATGATGCATTTGGGTGCCCATTGAAGTCATATAAATAATACATGTCTCTCTTCTGATATTTTGGAGGTTCGTACTGCATTTGGGAAGCCATTAGTGACCTTTACCCTCGAGGATTTGAACCTTGAATTTACTAACAAATTTCCCTATTTTCTCTTGCACTAAAATGAATGTTTCAGAAGTATTTTGATAGTGTATAAGCACCCATTAGGTTAATTTTTATGTTCTAATACCCTTGAAACATTCTCAGAACCAATTCAAAATCCTTAGGAGCCTTTTGGATCTATCTACCCTTGGGGGTTTCAACATCGATTTTCCTAGTAATTTTGCCTTTCAGTCTTTAATTGTAAATGAAAGTAGATGAAGTATTTAGAAAGTGTACAAGCACATAATATCTGCATTAATGTTTCCAATACACCTCAATCCACTCTAGACATAATTCAAAACCACTTGGGATCATTTGGGACAGTTTAGAGTTTCACTAGTCCAAGGTTCGAAAATTGGCCAAATTGGGTAAAATTCCAATTTGGTGACATTACATAATCCCATTACAACATGGCGAATATTCATCTTCGCAATTACAATCACCATCAAGTGCATGAGTGAAAAACATCATAGTTTTCAAATTAAAATGCACATGGCCTAGTTGCCAATAACAATCCACATGGCAACCTTTTACAAAAGCTTCCTTTAAATGTGCTTAGGATTAAATATTTCCAAAGACTATAATAAAATAAACCTATCAAAAGCACCTTTTTACATATGATGGGTTTACAACAAAAGCCTAAATTTTTGGCTATCAATAGTTTATATGACAAACCCACAGTAATAAATCAAAAGCGCTCCATGGCATATTTTGTGTCCATCAAAATGCTCCATATGAAAAGGCATACATCAAAACCAAAGTTTAATACCCTTTCAAGGTGCGCCATTGTTTGGGAGCCTCCATGTACTTGTCTCCTATGCTCTCGATGCCTTATTCAAGTGATTTTCCCTCAAGCTAACTTCCCCTCGCTTGGTGGTGGAAGGTGTTTATATAGTGCATGGTGTTCCTAGCCACCTTGAAACCTCGTGGAAACGATTGTAAAAAATGTGGCATACATTTAAAAAGGCATAACCAGTCCAATGCTTCATGGCATATATGGCATATAGTTTGTTGGATCATATGCTAAGTGTGGTGTATTGGTTTCAACCATATCACGGCATGTGGGTAGATGGAATATCCAACATTTACCCACCAAACAACACTATAGTTTTCATATGGAAGTCGTGGGATCTGGTCAATGGTTAACATCGTGGAATAATCCAACTGCTCCAAACTTGGCATAACCAATGTTCTTAAATGGCATATCATTTTCCAACCATGCACAACTACCACCAAACTTGGTCAATGCTCCAACAAAATGGAATCACGTGAAGGCTCTCCAACTAAAAAAAATATGTCATTTATGGTGTTGGCCCCATGTGAACTACACGTTATATAACAACCATGGGTTAGGGCTTATCCCTTGGCCCTTTGTACACCCATATAGAAACCTCTTTTAACTCAAATAAATATCATACCATTAGATGGCAAGCAATGTATGTGTGGAGGAATGGTTAAGGTGTTGGTCTTGTGTATTGGAGGTTGTGGGTTCAACCCTCATCGGACTCACATAAACTTTTGATGAACATAGACCAAACCGACCTGCTAGGTGTTGCGATATGATTGGGCCACATCATTGGGATTCTATACCGCCACATGTCAAGAGAAAACCGGTCCATGTCACTCCCAAGTCAAGTGCCAACGGAGCTATGCAATCTACCACATGGTGCTCTGGGAGGTTTCCTCGTAAGCATCGTACAGGCCACATGGAACCCTTTCAGTGGTGCCATGTGTCACCTTTTTTTCCAGTCTACACTTCTTAAAATTGATGTTTTGTCAAAACTTCAGAAGTTGATATCTTCTTCATTTCGATCCCTTTGATAGGATTCAAGCGGTGTTGGAATCGTCTTGAAGATATCTTCACAATGATGCCATCTTTTATGAGGTTTGAGGACTCTAATTTTTTTTCCTTTTATAATCCTCTTGGATGATTCCTCCCCACTGAAGTACTTTTGGTCCCCAAAAGTTTACATACAGAGATCATACATGTTTCTCTGCTTTACAACATAACCCATACCCTTTGTTGCAAAAGGCCTAAAATATCACTATGTTGCATGACTGAGTGATGTTATATATTTCATCACTTTTACAAATGTGACCTTCTATGGGGTTTTAGAATCAACAAGCAATTTACAATGATGGCCATTATCAACTAACTCAAAAATTATACCTATCCTTTCAGTCATCAAGGCGAATAGTTTCTCTCTCTCGAGCTATATCTTTTTCAGTAGCTGGTCTTCTTCCTTGTAAGACCCCCAACCGGGTCTCCTTTAACTTTTATATACAGTCATACATTTTGTCTAAATTTCCTGTTTTCTATTTCTGTTTCTGTTTCTGTTGAGGGTTTGTGTTCAATTTCAGGTCTGTAAAAAATAACTTACATTTTGCAGGATTTGAAATTTATGTATTTACTGTTTCACCTACTTCTAACCATTTATGTTTGTGCAGGTGTAACAACTAATACATGTATATTAAATCACAAATTTACCATCTATTAATAACTTGATAAAATGATAACAGGGTTAGAATTTGCTTAGTATACCTTTAGGAGAAATACCTGTAGGTAGCTTGCAGATCCCCTTTGTTGCTGTCCCTGTTTGCCGTTTCTCCTTGCCTTTTTCCCTGCAGTCAAAAGCCTTCCCACAGTTCTGAAACTCAACCAACCGAACCAGTTTTGCCACCCTGCCAACTGGCGAGGTCTCGCCGACCACCCAGCTCCAAAGGTACCCCTTTGGACCCCCGAGCCCAAACCGAGTACAAGCCAACCCGTTATATCCCTTTAGAAAAACCTCCAGCAAAAACCCCCTTTCAGCTCCTTTCAGCTCTGCTCTAAAATTTCTGTCTCTCCTCTCCTAAAACTTCCTCCCAAAATAACTAAGGTAGAAAAAGGATCCCCTTCTCCTTCCCCCTTTCACCATCTTATACCAAATTTGCCGACTCTTCCCATTACTACCCTTATCCCTAAATTAAATTTCCTCCAACCCATTCAGCCCTCAACTTGGACTTGGACTTTTAAATATTAAATTAATATTAAAAGTGTTGGTTGGGGTCACTTCTCAACCGTAACTTCAATTCAATTAAATTTAATTATTTTACTTAACATAATAATTTAAACATATCCTAACTCCTCTTTCCATTTTTGACCATTTAATTAATAAATAATAAATGTTACATAATATTATATAGTTTAACTTGCATGCTTCCCCATTTAATTTAATTAACAGTAATTATCAAACCATTAATTACAATTACCTAATCATTTAATTAATGGTTTCTAATATTTTTAATATGTAAATTCTCTTTAATTATAAATTCACTAATTCAATTTATTAATTACCAATAATAATCCCGTTTTCTAATAAATCTTAAGCATGATCCTTATAAAACTAATGGTTTATAACTTAATTCTTATCCATACTTCTTAATTAATTATCTAACCTTGCAATTAATATTTACTTATCAAATTAATACTACTAAATTTTACATTACAATAATCATTTAACCATTTTAACCCTTAGTTTTTACTAAACATCTCATTAGCATTCGATTAATCATTACTAACTAGGTTGCATTATTTTACTACATAATTTAACCGTAACTTGTTTATTAGTCAGCAATAATTAATCATTAATGTACAATAATTAACATTAATCAACATTAATAACCTTAATTGACAGTAATTAACATTAATCTACATTGTTAGCCTTAATCATCATTACTAACTTTAATCGACATTATTAACATTGATCAACAATAGTTAATTATGAAACGACAATAATTAACATCATTATTCAACAATATTTTACACAATTTATAAATATGTAGGCGAGTTATGTAAGCGTAGCTACTGCTTACATACCTCGCGTAAGTACACTAACAATAATAATTCACGCACACCGATCATAATCACGAAACTTTATTATTTACTGACACATGTTTTAACATAGTTTGCAAGGTACAATCCTTTAACTAACTGAAGTCTTATTAGTTACGACAATTCATACATTTCTGAGTTACGACACATACTCAAACAAGGGTTTTACATACCTACAGTTAGATCTTGTTTTCACCCCTACTTCACACTACACCTATCTACCTACATCATTACTAACTTCCACATCCTATCCTGTCCTCTGCTGGACTACCCTGGAATGTCAAGTCATGATCGGTTCCAGCTAGAACCCGTAAGCGGAAGTGTCGACTACATCGACCAGCTTCCCCAGCAGGCAACCACCAGTCATCATCACACACCTTGGGGAGCGCGCTGTAGCACAGCCCTCCCATGACTCTGGGTTTCGGGGATAAACGGTGGGTAAAGCCTCCACCCCCCTAATGGAACAAGGGATTATGTCTACTCGACATAACAACAGCGTTGCACTTGTACTCGGTCTGTCATCGTATAACCGATCTGGGCGGTTGAGTTTCCTGAAACCCTACCCCACCCATGTCATAACATACATCGTAATAAACAGCATAATAACCATACGAAAGTAAATAATGCATCACTCGCATACCATTTTATCTTTCGAAGTCCGTGTCCCCGAGGCCCTCCCACCTCGTAGGATCCAGCTATCACTTAGCCGTTTCAACCTGTAAGTCAGTCCTCGACATACAATATAGAATATCGCGCATAAATCCTCGATATGTACACACATATATTTCATCATAACATAACGACAATAAACTCATTCATTCGCCATGCACCTGGCATAACATTCATTGATTTCAACATATAACTGTAACAGTATCCACGTACCCATCATTTAATAAATTTCCATATATTTGACATAATTAACACATGATACATATCTAAACATGACTATCGATCTTAACACTATCATCATACACACACATATATATATATCGGCAAAATAATAGAACCATGTCCACAGTGTCGTCAACTGACGAGGTCTCACAGTCAAACAAATACAACATATAATAGTAGTTCAAGTAGAAATGTCAAAACGGGGTGTTACATTCCTAAAGTTGGCTTCCTTTTTGAGTTGCTTCGTCAGCTAGTTCCTTCACAGGTGCTTACCCAAATTTCTTGTCCTTCTTGGGACACAGCTCTGGATGGAGTGTCCAACATGTGGCTTCCTGATGTCCACCATTGTTACAATGGGCACAATGGTTCTTCTTTATCCATATTTTATTTCCCTTCTGTTTCTCCTTATGTAGAGAAGGGTCTTCATGTCTTGGCTTCTTCCTGGTTTCCATAACCTTCCTGTACAAAGCCATTCTTTTCCAACACTTGGAAACAACATGGTTATTCTTACCACAAAACATACATGGTTTTATATGCCATAAACTTTGCTTTACATTGCCAATTTTCTTATAATCAAAAGAAACATTTGAATAATGAGACTTTTTATACCTTGTTTGGTTGTCTCTGGTGTAGGTTAGGCGCGGAGAAATTGCATTAGCTCCTCTTTTGTAATGCTCATATCTCTTTGTAGATTACTTGTAATCACGTTCATCGGAGTGGTATGATGTGTTCTTAGCCGGCACTGATTTGGACTTGTACTCACTCTCATCATGGAGTGTTGTGTCACCTTCTGGTATTGGCTTGGGCTCTTCTTTTGAAGCTTTGATTGATTCATTTGCTTTGGAGTTTCTTTCATCATTGGTCTTGGAGAATGCTCCATCTTCATCTCTGTCATAGCCTAGTCCTACATATAGAGGTAGTTCTACCACTTGGATGGGATTCACAATGCCTTGGCCATTATCTCTTAGGCCTTTTCCTTCATATCTCATTCTATTCAACAACTTCATTCCAATTCCCTTAGTGTGCTTTTCGAAAGCACCAAAATTGTTATCATCAGGGGGAGAACATGAAAATGAAGAATTATTGACACTTTTTACCTCAGCGAAGGTTTCTGCATCTGGTGTGGAGGATGGCTTCTTTGATCCTTCATCACTTTGCAACTTTACCAAGGCTTCTTCCATGGCTTGTAACTGAATTTGCAATCTTTGCTTCTCCTCTTCTTCTACTTGTAGCAATATTCTCAAGCCAACATTCTTTGCTTGAATTGTCTAGTTGATTTCTTCGAGCTCTTTGAGCCATGCATTCTTCGATGCTTTTCCTATTTCTAATTCAAAACCTGCAATCCCTGTCAATCCTGCTCTAATACCAAACTTGATTTGATTCAGGGTGACCTTGATTTGATTCTAGGCTCACTTAACAAAAGGATAAGTTATAGAACTATTTTAGTTGAACCCGGTTGCATTTAAGGCTTGAATCCAATTTGCATTTAAACTTTATGAATGTATTGGTAGTCTCATATATCATCACTTAATTCATTTAATGAACATAATTACAGAAATAACATGCATAAGAAAATATGAGACAAGAGATCAACACATGAAGCGAGAGATCATCGAGTTGTTAACTGAGTTCACCTAGTGTGCGTTATGTCTCCAGGCTCCGCTCAATTGTGTATCTGATTCATTCTCTTCCTCAAAGATACTCTCCTTTTACAAAGGGATGAATTCCCACATCATCAAGAGACGTTAGAATTCCCACAACAGGTGGCAGTATCGAAGAGATGATCTCATACAACGTAGAGAGATGGTTCTCACAAGCGTGTGGCTATGTCTCTCCTACAAAGAGACAATCTCCTATGACAAAGGATTATCTCTCACAAACATGTGGCTATAAGCCCATTACAACATGGCAAATATTCATCTTCGCAATTAAAATTGCCATCAAGTGCATGACTGAAAAACATCATGGTTTTCAAATTAAAATGCACATGGCTTAGTTGCCAATGACAATCCACATGGAAATTTTTTACAAAAGCATACTTTAAATATGCTTAGGCTTCAATAGTTCCAAAGACTATAATAAAAGAAACCTCTTAAAAGCACCTTTTTACATATAATGGGTTTACAACAAAAGCCTAAAGTTTTGGCTATCAATAGTTTATATGACAAACCACATTAATAACAATCAAAAGCGCTCCATGGCATATTTTGTGTCCATCAAAATGCTCCATATGAAAAGGCATAAATCAAAACCAAATTTTAATACCTTCTTTCAAGGCGTGCCATCGTTTGGGAGCCTCCATGTCCTGAGCTCCTATGCCCTCAATGCATGCTTCAAGTGATTTTCCCTCAACCTAACTTCCCATCGCTTGGTGGTAGAAGGAATTTATATAGTGCATGGTGGTCCTAACCACCCTCAAGCCTCATGGCAAACATTTTCCAAAATGTGGCATACGTTTAAAAAGGAATAACCAATCCAACTCTTCATGGCATTTATGGCATATAGTTTGTTGGATCATATGCTAAGTGTGGTGTATTGGCTCCAACCATATCGCGGCATGTGGGTAGATGGAATATCCAACGTTTACCCGCCAAACAACACTATAGTTTCCATATGGAAGTCATGGGCTCCAGTCAATGGTTAACATTGTGGCATAATCCAACTGCTCCAAACTTGGCATAACCAATGTTCTTAAATGGCATATCGTTTTCCAACCATGCGCAACTACCACCATACTTGGCCGATGCTCCAACAAAATGTAATCACGTGAAGGCTCACCAACTAATAAAAATCCACCATTTATGGGGATGAACCCACGTGAACTACATGTTATATAACGACCATGGGTCGGGGCTTGGCCCTCGGCCCTTTTTCCGTCCATATAGAAACCTTATTTAAGTCAAATATATATCATACCATTAGATGGGAATCAATGTATGCGTAGCAGAATGGTTAAGGTGTTGGGATTATCTATTGGAGGTCATGGGTTCGACCCTCATGAGCCTCACCTAAAATTATGTCTAAATTTTTTATGAACATAGGCCAAACTGACCTGCCACGTGTTGCGATATGATTGGGCCACGTCATTAGGCTTATTGGGATTCCATATAGCCACATATAGAGAGACAACCCAACTCAACTCTGCAATCTGCTACATGGAGCTATGGGAGGATGCCATGTGGACATCATATAGGTCACATGGCATCCTCTTAGTGGTGCCACATGGCATCTTTTTTTCCAGTCCGTACTTATTAAAAATGTTATGTCGAAACTTCAGAAGCTAGTATCTTCTTCATTTGGATCCCGTTTGACGCGATTTAAGCAGCGTTGGAATCGTATTGACAAGATCTTCCCGAGGATCCCATATTTGTTGAGATTTGAGGACTCTAATGTTTTGCCATTTAAAGATCCCCATAGAATATATTTTTCATCCAGATCCCGTCTGACGCGATTCAAGTGGCGTTTGAATCGTATTTACGAGCTCTTCGCAAGGATTCCATCTTTGTTGAGATTTGAGGACTCTGAATTTTCAACCTTTTAAGATCCTCCTAGAATGATCCAAGAGGATATTAAAAGGCTGAAAATTCAGAGTCCTCAAATCTCAGCAAATATGGCATCCTCACAAAGAACTCGCCAAAATGCCATCAAGATGCCATCTTTGCTGAGATTTGAGGAGTTTGAATTTTTATCCTTTTAAGATCCTCCTAGGTCCAGGAGGATCTTAAAAGGATAAAAATTCAAACTCCTCAAATCTCAGCAAAGATGGCATCCTCTCGAAGAGCTCGTCAATACGATTCCAATGCCACTTGAATCACATTAAACGGGCTCTGGATGAAGAAGATACCAACTTCTAAGGTTTGAGCTAACAACATTCTTAAGAAGTGCAAATTGGCAAAAAAAGGTGGCACGTATCACCACTGAAAAGATGCCATGTGGCCTTTATAATGCCTACGTGGCATCCTCTGTAGCTCCATGTGGCAGATTGCAGAGATGAGTTGGCAGTGACATGGACCAATTGTCTCTTGATATGTGGCAGTATAGATTCCCAATAAGTAATGACGTGACCCAATCATATCGTGACATGTGGCAGGTCGATTTGGTCAATTTTCATCAAAATAAAGTTAAAGTTACGCTGGCGGGGCTCGAACTAACCAGCATAGATCCATCTTAAACCCGTATCTATCAAGCACCGAGAGGGATCCAATTTCTTGAGATGCATTTCTTTTTTTAAATTTAAACTCAAGAAATTTACTCTCTCTTGGTTGATAGATCCGGGTTTAAGTTTTAAGTTTTTATTTTATAAACGATCATCTATTTTTTAATTACTTTTCGC
Source organism: Larix kaempferi (assembly GCA_027924585.1). Lineage (NCBI taxonomy): Eukaryota > Viridiplantae > Streptophyta > Pinopsida > Pinales > Pinaceae > Larix > Larix kaempferi. The sequence goes on from BSBM01000600.1 coordinate 17,573,342, forward strand.
AATATTTTATTTCAAGAGATGGATTTTTTTTAAATACTTTCCATAATTTTACTTTTTTTTTACATTTTAATTAATAGCCGACAATACATTTTATCTTTTTACTTTTCATTAAATACTTTCCATTACATTTTAATTAAGACAAATGTTGCAAAGACAAACTTTACATTTTACAACATCTCCACCATACTGAACTATAGAGCACATCGTTTCACTCGGTACAAAGACCTCCAATACACAAGCCCAACACCCTAACCATTCTACCACACATAGGTTGCTTGCCACCTAATGGTATGATACTTATTTGAGTTAAATGAGGTTTCTATATGTGCGGGGAAAGGGCCGGGGGCTAAGACCCGATCCATGGTTGTTATATAACGTGTATTTCACGTGGGATCAACCCCATAAATGGCGTATTTTTATTAGTTAGCGAGTCTTCACGTTATTCCATGGTTGGCAAAGGATATGCCATTTAAGAACATTGCTTATGCCAAGTTTGGAGTGGTTGGATTATGCCACGGTGTTAACCATTGACTAGATCCCACGACTTCCATATGGAAACTATAGTGTTTTTTGGCGGGTAAACATTGGATATGCTATCTACCCACAAGTCGTGATATGGTTGGAACCAATACACCGCACTTAGCATATGATTCAACAAATTGTATGCCATATATGCCATGAATCGTTGGATTGGTTATGCCTTTTTAAACATATGCCATTGCCACGAGGTTTGAGGGTGGTTAGGACCACCATGCATATATAAATGCATTCCACCATCAAGCAAGGGGAAGTCATCTTGAGGGAAAATCACTTGAAGCAGGCATTGAGGGCATAGGAGCCAAGGACATGGAGGCTCTCAGACAACGGTGTGCCTTGAAAGAAGGTATTAAACTTTGGTTTTGATTTATGCCTTTTCATATGGAGCATTTTGATGGACAAAAAAAATGCCATGGAGCGTTTTAGATTTATTAATGTGGGTTTGTCATATAAACTATTTATATGGGTTTGTCATATAAACTATTTATAGCCAAAACTTTAGGCTTTTTTGTAAACCCATTATGTGTAAAAAGGTTCTTTTTATAGCCAAAACTTTAGGCTTTTTTTGTAAACCCATTATGTGTAAAAAGGTTATTTTGATAGGTTTCTTTTATTATAGTCTTTGGAACTATTGAAGCCTAAGAACATTTAAAGGATGCTTTTGTAAAAGGTTTCCAGATGGATGGTTATTGGTAACTAAGCCATGTGCATTTTAATTTGAAAACTATGATGTTTTTCAGTTATGTACTTGATGGTGATTGTAACTGTGAAGATGAATAATAGACCATGTTGTAATGAGATTATAGCCACATGCTTGTGAGAGGTCAACATTTTTCACAGGAGATCGTCTCTTTGTAGGAGAGACATAGCCACACGCTTGTGAGAACCATCTCTTTGCATTGTATGAGAGCATCTCTTCGATACTGCCACTTGTTGTGGGAATTATGCTGCGACTGGATGATGTGGGAATTCATCCCTTTGTAAAAGAAGAGTATGTTTGAAGAAGGGAATGAAGCGGCTACGCAGTTGAGCGGAGCCCGAAGACATAGCCCACACTGGGTGAACTGATCTCTCGCTTCATGTGTTGATCTCTTGTCTCATGTTTTTTTATGCATGTTATTTCTGCAATTATGTTCATTAAATGAATTAAGTAATGATATATGAGACTAACAACACATTCAAAAAGTTTAATATGAAAATTGGATTCAAGCCTTAAATGCAATCAGGTTCACTTAAAACAGTCCTATAACTGATCCTTTTGTTAAGTGAGCCTAGAATCAGATTAGGTTGATATCAAGGTCACCTCGGATTAGATCAATTGTCCATGTTGAGAAACCTTCCATTAATAAGAATATTCCTAGAGGAATTGATTCTGGTAATGGAAGTAACCATTGATGTTCCCCAAGCGATATCCAACTCCCCGAGATAGACGTGAGGAAGTTTGATGGAAAGGATCCCATAACATGGATATTTTAGATGGAGCAATTCTTTGATAAAAACTCGGTGCCAAATCTCCAAAATGAACCTATTGCATCTTTATATTTAGAAGTTGAGTAGTTTGTGTGGTACCAATGGCTTTGTGAACACAAAAGGAATTCCATTATCTCTTGGTCCATTTTTACAGAAGAATTGATATCATATCATGATGATGTTAAGAGCAATTTCTTCTTTACCTAGTTGATAATCTAAGGCAAAAGGGTACAGTAAGCGATCACATTCAACAATTTCAATAGTTGAGTCTTAGAGTGGAGGGAATACTAGATGATAAATTGTTGGATCTCTTTATTGGAACCTTGAAAGATAACATCCAACATGAGATATGCCTCTTCAAAGCAACATCCTTAGAGAAGGCTTTCATCTTGGCAAGGAAGGTTGAAAGTAAAATATGGTGATGGCTACGAGAAGAACTACCTCCAACACTTATAGAGAGAATAATGTTCCTTCTTCTAACCGACATTAAAGGTTGACACCTCAACAACTTGATGAAAAAAGAGCAAAAGGTCTATGTTTTAATTATGACAACAAGTATAGTAAGGGGCATGAGTGTGGTGAAAAGAAATTATTCTACAGATTGTGAAGAGGAAGAAGCAAAAGAGCGGGAACCATCTCCACCTGAAGAAATAGAAGAGATTACTCCCACCATATCTTGTTATGCATTTGCTGAAATTAGCATTCCTCAAACTCTCAATATAAAAGGATATATCAAAAAGAAAAATGCAATAGTGTTGATTGATTCTGATAGTACTCATGATTTCATTCATTGTTAATTAGCCAAAGTTCTCAATTGCTTTATATATCCAAAACCAGAATTTCAAGTAATGATTGCAGATGGAGGAACTATGAATTGCTTAGGGAAATGCCATAATATCAATCTTACTATGGGGGACTATGTATTGAATAGCCCTATGATTGCTATCACAATGGGTGGTGTTGATGTTGGCTTAGGGGTTCAATGGTTACAATCATTGGGAATAATGGATTTTATTTTTCATGAAATTTTCTTGGGAAGGAAAATAATTTGAAATAAGGGGTATCACATGGAATCCAAGCAAGGTGATAAGCTCTAATAGTATAACAAAATTGTTGAAAAATGAACATCAAGGTGTAATTGCACAATTATGTTCACTAGATGTTCAAACATCTAAGCCTTCTATTCCCATGGATATCCAAAGAGTCATTGATAAGCACTCCAATACATTTGAAGATATTCCAAAAGGTATTCCACCTACTCGAGATTTTGATCATGATATTCACTTAATTCCAGGAAGTGTTCCTCCTAACATAAAACCTTATAAATAACCCTATGGCCAGAATATTGAAATTGAGCGTATGGTTGAATAAATGTTAGAATCTAGCATAATTAAGCCTAGCCAAAGTTCTTACTCTGCACCAGTCGTAATGGTACACAAGAAGGAGGGATCATGGTGTATGTGTCCAGATTATAGAGAGCTCAACAAGATCACCATTAAAGATAAGTTTCCCATTCTTTTCATTGATGAATTGTTAGATGAACTACATGGAGAAGTTTACTCCAAAAAGTTGCATCTATGTTTGGGGTATCATCATATTAAAATGAAGGAAGAAGAAATCCCCAAAACAACATTCAGAACTCATGAAGGTCATTATGAGTTTCTAGTCATGCCTTTTTGTCTTACAAATGCACCTTCCACATTTCAAGGTTTGATGAATTCCATTCCAAGACCTTCCTTAGAATATCCGTGTTGGTATTTTTTGATGATATACTAATCTATAGCAAGTCTTTGGAAGAACATGTTCAACATGTTGACGGGGTGAAACAACTACTAAAGGAGCAACAACAATATGCAAAACCTTCCAAATGTTTATTTGGGGTAAAGGAGGAAGAGCATTTGGGTCATATTGTATCTCATGAAGGTGTCAAGGTAGACCCTAACAAAAGTAAATCCATAATGGACTGGCCAATTCCCAAAACCTTGAAGAATATTAAAGAATTCTTAGGTTTGACAGGGTACTACTGCAAGTTTGTTCGGAATTATGGAAGAATAGTAGCACCTCTAACAACATTATTGAAGAAGGAAGCATTTTCATGGACTCTAGAGGAAACTAAAGCATTTGAACAACTTAAAGAGGCAATGTGTAAAGCTCATGTTTTGACCACACCATACTTCACAAAAACCTTCATTGTGGAATGTGATGCCTCAATAAATGGAATCAGTGATGTTCTAATGTAGGAAGGATGACCCCTTGCTTTCAAAATTTGACCAATCAAGGGAAATAACTATTGGAATCGATTTAATATTGAGTGGGGGGATGAATCAATATTAGCGCAGTTATGAACATATTTTTACTTATTTAATTGATTTTCGTTAACTCAATTATTGATATTCAATTATGAATCCATCATAAAGAAACATCATTCACATATGCACCAAATCAAAGAACACATGACACACCGAATTTTTATGTGGAAACCCAAATGGGAGAAAACCACCAAATGCTCTTTTGTAATGAAAATATTACATTCAAGGAAGCATGAAATTCCTGTGTTTACTAGCACCAACTGGAAGGAGGCATCGACCACTTGGTTTTACAGGCACCGACTCGAAGGAAGCATCAATTCCCTATGTTCTCCAGCACCAATTGGAAGGAGGTTCCAACCCCTTGCTCCTTACCCCATCCTGCCGCCTAGATATCCAAAATAATATTTTTCCTTAGTGATCTTCCAAATCATGCACACTTCTGGTCTTCTGTTATTGATTGTGTTGTGCACTACCTTCGTATGCAGACGAGTCTCTACTACTGTGCTGCATACATCACTTGACTTCCCATTTCACTCAATTCTTCAGTTTTGCTGATGACTTGCTCCATGTATTATGTGAATCTGATCCTGCAGTCCGCTTCAAGGTTAACCATGTTAGATTTTCATCATTTAATTCAATATATCTAGGATATTAACTAAATGAATAACATGTACAACATATCAAGCATAAGAGACAAGAGACAAGAGACACAAAACATTTCACCGGGGAAAACCAAGAAGGTGAAAAACCTCGCAACTTCCTCAGAGATAGAATAAGCATCAATACAAGGATCACCATGATCAAACCCAAGAGATAGATATCTTCAGCAGCATGCTCCTCCTCCACTTGTGCGCACTCCTCCTCTGTCTCACTAATGCAAAGTGAGCGAATGAGAGAATGTGTCAAATGAGAGAGTCACACTCTCTATCTATACTCTTTCTTTCACTTGACCTTTACTCAACTAGGTCGACCCCAACTTAACCACTTAACATAATACTAACTGGGCCGACCCCACTACGGTGGTCTAATAAACCTTTAACCCACATGACTTATACAGGGCCGACCCCATCAAGGTGGTCTAATAACCCATCAAGTATAAGTTACAACACTTACAATATAACTTGTGACACTTGCAAGTACAAATGACGACACTTCCAATCGGAGGACTAATACATCTCCGTTGGGGATACAATAAAGTACAAATGTAATACATACAATATACAAGTGAATATCTTCCGAAGTTACAAATACATCAACACTCCCTCTTAACTAGTAAGGTATTCTCTTGACACAAGTCATCAATACATATAGGCACAAGTCTTCAATTCTGGAGCTGGATCATCGTCACTGGATCATGGGGCATCATCATCATCACTGCTGTTGTACCCGTTATCTCGATCACTGGGCTATCTCTGAATTCTTCTCATCATAGGAATTTCTACAGAGCCAACCCTTTTCATGCTGGATGTAGGCCCACCTCTTGCAAGTCTTCATCAACACTGGCCATACTGTGTAATCCTCAGGACTTATTATGTGTGTCACAATGCCTCGAAAGAGTATCCCAGGATCCTTTATGTGCCAAAGCACGATCGACAAGATCTCCCAAGTCAACTTACATGTGACCCCCACCACAAAACCTCGACAGAGTATCCTAGGATCCTTTAAGTGCCGAAGCACAATCGGTAAGATCTCCCAGGGCAATATTACATGTGGTCACCACAAAACCTCGAAAGAGTATCCCAGGATCCTTTATGTGCCGAAGCACAACCGATAAGATCTCCCAGGTCAATATTACAAGTGGTCATGGAAAAACCTTGAAAGAGCATCCCAGGATTGATTACGAGCACACAACTCAACCTATCGAATCTCCTAGGGCAATATTATATGGCATAGGAAAAAACCTCGAAAGAGTATCCCAGGATCCTTTATGTGTCGCAGCACGACCGACAAGATCTCCCAGGTCAATTTACATGTCCTCCCAGAGCAAAAACTTGAAAGAGTATCCCAGGATCCTTTATGTGCCGAAGCACGACCGACAAGATCTCCCAGGTCAATTTACATGCTCATTTGCACACCCTGTCCACGGCCACAGAGTATCAACCTGATACTCACCATACATCATCCTGATGTACATCATCACATGATCATCCTAATCATCATCATAGAATAGTCATGATGCATATCATCCAGAGTATCATCCTGATACTCATCACACATGATCATCCTGATCATCGTCACTGCATCATCCTGATGCATATCATCCAGAGTATCATCCTGATACTCATCACACATGATCATCCTGATCATCGTCACTGCATCGTCCTGATGCATATCATCCAGAGTATCATCCTGATACTCATCACACATGATCATCCTGATCATTGTCACTGCATCGTCCTGAGCATATCATCCAGAGTATCATCCTAATACTCATCACACATGATCATCCTGATCATCGTCACTGCATCGTCTTGATGCATATCATCCAGATACTCATCACACATGATCATCTTGATCATACAAAGCATCCAACTAATGCATATACAAAGCAGGAATTGGAGCATCGTCATGATTCTCATCACACAGCGCTTACATCCACAGCCATGGAAGGATCCTCCTATCACTATGCTTAGAATGGCTCCTGCAAATGTGTCCCATCACTTCTTCCTCGGAGTATCTTCAATATGAAGAACACCAAGCCTCTCTCTAAAGTACTCAAACTTCACTCTGGCTAGTGGTTTCGTCAACACATCTGCAACCTGCTCATCTGTCGCAACATACAAGAGCTTCACTGCTCCTCTTTGCACCATATCCCTGATATAGTGATATTTGATCTCAATGTGCTTTGACCTTTCATGGAACACCGGGTTCTCTAACAACTTCACACAACTCTGGTTGTCACAATAGATACAGGTAGCATCCAACAGGAGATCAAATAACTCAAACAGTAGCTTCCTCAGCCATACTGCCTCACAACTAGTGGAACAAGCTGCGACATACTCTGCTTCGGATGTACTCAGTGCTACGCAGGACTGCTTCCTGCTAAACCAAGAGATCACACCTGATCCCATACTGAAGCAACACCCAGAAGTGCTCTTCCTATCTGCAGCACTGCCTGCCCAATCTGAATCAACATAACCCTCCAGGTTAAACTTTTGATTCGCATCATACTTGAGCCCATAATCAATTGTACCCTTCAGGTACCTCATAATATGCTTTACAGCAATCAGGTGAACATGTCTAGGATCTGTCAGAAACTGGCTCAAGGTGTTCACCGCAAAGAAAATATCTGGTCTCGTGTTCGTCAGGTACATCAAGGACCCAATCATCTGATGATACATCGTGAAATCAACCGTCTCTGATGAAGCATCACTCAATAGATTCAGGTTCGATGCCATAGGTGTGTCCATGGCCTTACAGTCCATCATCCCGAACCTCTTTAGGATCTCTACTGCATACTTCCCTTGTCCAAGGAAGATTCCATCTGCACTCTGCCACACCTCCATACCTAGAAAGTAATGCATCATCCCCAAGTCCTTCAACTCGAACTTGACAGCAAGCTTCCTATTTGTATCGGCAATCAATCTATCCTCACCTGTAACAAACAGGTCATCCACATACAATAGTAGTATCACTGGATTGCCTTCCTCAACCTTGTAGTAAAGGTTGGAATCTTCTTTACTCTTGGTAAATCCCAAACTGGATAGAAAGCTGTCTATCCTACCATACCAAGTCCTAGGAGCTTGCTTCAAGCCATACAAGGCTTTCTTCAATCTGCACACATATGAATCCCTGTCATGTGTCTCAAACCTGAGTGGCTGCTCCACATACACTTCCTCTTCGACTACACCATTCAAGAAAGATGTCTTGACATCCATCTGGTGTATCTTCCACTTCATCACTGCAGCCAGGGAAAGTACTGTTCTGATGGAAGTGTATCTGGATACAAGAGCAAAAGTCTCTTCATAGTCTATTCCCTCTTTCTAGGAGAAGCCACGAGCTACAAACCTCGCCTTGTATTTCTCTATGCTGCCATATGCAACATGCTTGATCTTATAGATCCATTTGGAAGTCACAACAGACTTCCCTTCTGATCTTGGGACCACATCCCAAACATCATTCTTTATGATCAACTGGTATTCCTCGATCATGGCTTCCTTTCATTACTTCATCCCGGATCCTGGGAACTTCAGATTCTTCAATATCTTCAATAGATAGTTTTCTTGAACTTCGTTGCTGGAACAAATGTTGTTGTCCTTGTAGGTGATTGTACACGATCTCTCCTACAAGTCAGATTCAATTGCATGATTAGAAACTTCTCATAATTTTTCAAAAACACATTCTTATGCATATGTCATACAGTCATGCAATTAGCCAATGCTTCAATACAACATTTATCCATATCCCGTAATCATACGGAAACTTTCTAGATGCCTTCCATCTCCACTAGAACATTTGTTAAGAGTGTGCACAACTCTCAACATGTTAGCAAAGAGGTTTCATTCTAGATAAGTAGCAATGGAATGTTGTACAGTACCATAGGCCACTTACCCATTACTTTCATATTAGTAGTATCTTGTTCATTAATGCAACTTTTCTAATATGCATAATACATATCCTAAATCTAGGAACATAAGTATGTACATGACTGGACAACATCATTTAAGTAATCATATATACAAGAAATGACTTATCTTTGTTTTCTTGTTGGGTGGAATCCCTCTCAATATTTGCTCCCTGGATTACCTGTCCTTAAACTTATACTCATCTTGGACCACTATGCATGCTTAAGTGTGCACTAGTGTCATGATTGTGTCATCCTCAATATCTCATACACATTCATTAGTATAATATCAATACTATCAAAACATTATGATTCTAAATAATTTTAAATATGTATGGTCATGATCATTTCATACATAGGTAATAAGCGTTAGTATTCAAGGTTTCATGGAAGACTTCTTTTACTCATGCATATTCTTATTTGACCATAGAACTCTTCTGGTTAGTCATATCATCAATCAAAGTAAGAAACATAATATGCATGACCCTTGATTACTTAAACTTATAACTTCATGAACAATCATCAATCATACAAAGGTATACTTATATAAGAGATCCTAACACAAGGTAGGGTTATAACTTGATATAGGAAAAACATACATGGATTATCATGTTAGCTAGTTATGTCTAACATACCCATATAATGTCTTTTTGTTCTTCTTCAAAGACTTGTGCTTGTAACTTGCATAACTCATAAGTTAACCATTGTAGAACCAAAATTATACATACATTGTAAGTAGAGCTTCTATGCGATCCATGACTATGGATGAGTCTTTGTCTTCATGTCACCATGGTCATATGTTCTTGAACTAGAACTTTCTTGATGTACCTTTCATGTTATCGGACAAAATCAACCTCATACAATACCACAGTGCATCAATACAATCATAAGTGTCATAGTCCTAATCAATGAATGTATTCTATCTTCACATGCATTTATACTTTTACGAGGATGATAAGACAAGTCTAACATTAATCAAGATTGTACTAACCTAAATAGTATGAATACAAACATATCATAAACTTAATCATGAACATACCTGTATCTCCTCAGGTCATACTTGTCGAGATTGCTTGTAGCATTCTTATGTAAGGCCTTAGCCTCATCGCCCTCTGGAACTGGAATCTCTTCACTTATGTAGGTCCCCAATTCATCCTCTTCTAGGATTAACCCAATCCACTTTGATTTGCCGAGACTAGATCTGGAGCTGGATTAGGGTTTGTCAGAGAAACCCTAAAAATTCAAACTTTGAATTTCAAACTTTTGATTAGATGAAAATATGTGCCTTGCTGAGTTGATCAAGCTGGTATACTTCAATTTTGAAATCTCCAAAATTTGACCCCTCAAAATTGCCTTTGAAATTTTTGGATCTTCTAGACAGGATCTCGAACTAGGGTTTGATAAAGCCCAGTATTCTGCCCATCCAAAAGGTTCGATCTTGTGTTCTAAACTTCGATTTTTCTGAGGAGCTTCCAGCCGTGGTCACAGATTTAAAAAATTCCAACTTTTGCAGAAGCCCTAATTTTCCACCTTTCCGATCAAAATCCCGAACTAGGGTTTGATCAAGCCTGACCTTTTGCCCAACCATAAAATTCGATCTTGGTCTCTAAATTTCGATTTTGATGAGGAGCATTCAACCATGGTCTCCGATTCCAAAAATTCCAACTTTCTCCGAATCCCTAAATTCTCATAGCAGTGACAAGCCAAGAATGAAGGTGCTCAGAATCCAATTCTGTTTTGACAGAAATATGCACCTTATTGTTTATGGTTCATCTCTGAAATTTCAGATCCACAAGGTCTGAAACTTCAGCCTAAGGTAGCCTGACTTGTCATCTTTCCAACCCCATAGGTCATACCTCAATTGGATTCTCCGAGAGAGAGTTATGCCAAGTGTCGCAACATGACCTGTTTATGGGATAAAACATGAGAACGAACTTGTACGGCGTTCCACATGTCAATGGTTCAATTTTGGCCTCTGAAAAGTGGACCTGTGAAAGTACAGTCCGTGCCCTACTTGTCACTTTTTATGAAATTTCATTTGGATCTTCCTATCCCAAGTTGTGACCTTTTTCCTAGGTCATCTGTTTATGACTGAGATCTGGAAGAGGCAAAAACCCTAACTTGTACAGACCACAAATCACAAATTACAATGAATCAGATGCTGTACTTAGGACACAAGGTACATGGAGATGTTATCTACGACCTGTAGAAGTTTTAGAACCTGAGCCTTCTCCAAAATGGATTTATAGCGAAAGTGCCATAATGACTAGTTTTTGCTATATCAAGCCCTAGCTTCCAATTTGTCGCAAGTGCAACAAGTCCCATAAATGCCATACCATGCCTTCCTTCAGGCTAGCTCTACTACCATGTTAGATTTTCATCATTTAATTCAATATATCTCGGATCTTAACTGAATGAATAACATGTACAACATATCAAGCATAAGAGACAAGAGACAAGAGACACAAAACATTTCACCGTGGAAAACCAAGAAGGTGAAAAACCCCGCAACTTCCTTAGAGATAGAATAAGCATCAATACAAGGATCACCATGATCAAACCCAAGAGATAGATATATTCAGCAGCATGCTCTCCTCCTCTCTCTCACTAATGCGAAGTGAGTAAATGAAAGAATGTGTCAAATGAGAGAGTCACACTCTCTATATACTCTTTCTTTCACTTGACCTTTACTCAACTAGGTCGCCCCAACTTAACCACTTAACATAATACTAACTGGGTCGACCCCACTAGGGTGGTTTAATAACCCTTTAACCCACATGACTCATACAGGGCCGACCCCATTAAGGTGGTCTAATAACCCATCAAGTATAAGTTACGACATTTACAATATAACTTGTGACACTTACAATATAACTTGTGACACTTGCAAGTACAACTGACGACACTTCCAATCGGAGGAATAATACATCTCTTATGGGGATACAATAAAGTACAAATGTAATACATACAATATACAAGTGAATATCTTCCGAAGTTACAAATACATCAACAAACCCTGTCTTTCGGCTACTGCGCAACTTTACTGACCAACTAATATTGTGCTTTCAATTGATAGTTTGTTGTTATGAGATTATGCATCAGTATCAGATGGAACTGCACACTGACTTGGATGTGTTTGTTCTATTTAAGTGCTACAGTATTTTATACAATATGCAACATGCTATGCAACATATGATTCATCCTTTCGGTTTAGCGCACTTGCCTCAGATCATCATCATCATGACGCGCATACTGGATTTTAATGTTGTTCTGTCGTCGCGCACCTGATGGACTTCTCTACTTTGCACACTTCACTTCAGCCTTTATGCATCGGCCAAAATTTTGCACATATACTTTAGGTCTATCTATGTGCTTCTCACTTAACACATTTGTGATTGTTTGCGTGCTGCTCTCAATATTATCATTTAGTCCTCATGCACTTGCACATACTTCTATAATTATGCCTCTCAGTGTTCGCACTTTCGTCACAGATCTACAACATCATTCTGCGCACCATAAGTATTTCATTCTTTTGAATGTGTGTGCTTGGCTCCTCACTAGATCATATTGCTGTATCCTTGAGTCCTTGATGCCCCAAATATAAATATGTATCTTCCACTTTAAGCTCTATGATATCACCAACAAACTTGCTTCAAATCTCCAACTTGCATCTCTATTTATACATGTCCTGCATGGATTGCATGTACACAAGTTGGTTGTGGAATCCCTTCTTCCTTGCTTCAAGGATTGTTCTTTTGCCACATGTCAAATTTTACACTACTGATGTGTCATCCTTTGTGATTATTTCGCATCCATGGTCCACAACTTAGTGGGACTTACACCTTAGCGATGTAGTCTTGCACTCTTCGATGTACCATTGCTTTGTGGTATGTGAGCATCCTTTCTCTTCAACTTGGTGGGACTTTGACCCTTGCTATACCATCACTTGTGGGTATGTCAAACTTGCTGTGTCATTGGTTGTGGAATTTTTGCATACACTTTCATCAACCCCTACACCCTTCTTGGAACTTGTGCATGCTTTACTAAATGAAAGCATCTTCTGATTGGTAAGACTTACGTGCTTTCGGGATTGTTTAACCATAAGCCGTTACTTGTTGCTTGAGCACTCCTAAATATTTTCTTAACATGCTTGAATACTTGTACCTTTTCTTAACCAACTCCTTGTCTGCTTGTGCACATGTACATTTTCCCAACCAATTCTTTGGCTACTACCTTGAGAGAGTATGATTGCGTAGGTACCACATGTAGTAGGATACATTACTTATGTACTTCTTTGAACTTGATATGCATGATGTAACTTCCTTATATGCTTCTTTATACTGATCATACATGATGTATCCTTGGACACACATCCTCAGACTAGATGCAACTTCTAGATATACTTCTTCATACTGGAATCCATATCCTTCACCATCTAGCGCAGGTACTTCTTCAAACTGGCTTCCATATACTTATTCAGGGTGCTGTAGGAATAATATATCCACTTTGACATCAATCGACATCAATGATTCAAATTGAATCAATTGACATCCTCTTTGACATTATTTGACATCGATGACAACCAAAGTTAAACAATCTCCCCCTTTGGCATTGACGTCAACACCTTATGAAGTTGTGTATAATCTTCTTTGAATTGTATGCTTCATCTGTACTTGTCACAGTGCTCCCCCTGTGTATATTCTCCCCCTGTGCTTTTTGAGCTTTTGACTTATGTGCATTATGTTGTCAATACATCTTCGGCTTTATGTTATTTCTACTTAGACCGTATGTATAATCATCTTCACACTCTTTCACGTCTGCTTTTTTTCATGCTGTTTCTTTTCAACTTCATGTTATGTGTGCAATCAATGTAAAATCAACTTCATGATTTTCTCCCCCTTTGACATCAATGGAAAAGAGGTGCCATTACTCACGCAATTATTGGTTCATCTTGTATTTTTCTTTGCACAGGCCTTTTCCTCAACCATTTTTGGGGACGACTCCCCATGTCTTCATGCTTTTATGTTCTTTTGTTGATATCCTGCAATTCTACAAATTATATTTGATTTCTTTCTTGATACAAATGTTGCATTACTCCTTCATCTTGATATCATGTTCTTGTCATAACACTTCATCATTTCTTTGTGTAATGCTTCATCCTATTACGCCAACTGCGCAATGCCAAAACCCATATATATTCATGCCTCTTTATTTGGGTTCTCATTATGTTGCGGATTGAGAACTACGCCCAATTTTTCCCTGAGATATTCAAATGAACTTCGTGGAAGAGGTTTTTGTGAATACTTTGATAACATTATCAACAACTTTCTCTCTCACAAAGTGATACTTGATAGGAATATGCTTAGTTTTGCAGTGCATAACGGGATTTTTGGAGATACCGACTACACTTGTGTTGTTGCACATAATTTTTATTGGCTAATTTATATTTACTTACAGATCTTTCAAGGTTTGTTTCATCCACAAAACTTGTGAACAACTAGCATCTGTTTCAATATATTCAGCTTCTACTGTGGATAATGCGACTAGTGGTTTTTTTTTGTTGATCCACAATACAAGACAATTTACTAAGAAAAATGAAACTCCACTAGTACTTATTCTATCATCTATGCTTCCTGTCCAGTCTGCATTAGTGTATGCTACTAAGTCTAGGTTTTTGATTCGTGGATACCACATTCCAAGGTTCATGGTACCTTTCAAATACTTGAAAATTCTCTTGACAGCTTGAACATGTGTTTCCTGAAATCTCGCGACAAGTTCGACAGCTTGCATGTTGTCTGGTCTTGAGGTAGTTACATATAGTGGACTACCAATCATGGATATGTAAAGCCTCCTATCAACTTCCTTGGCTTCATCTTCTTTACTCAACTTGCATCAAGTAACCATGGGTGTACAAACTGACTTGCAATCTTCCATGTTGAATTTATTTAGCATCTCCTTTACATACTTAGATTGGGCGATAAAAATGCCATTATTTAATTGAGATATCTGTAATCCAGGGAAGAAGGATAATTCCCCAAGCATGGACATTTCAAATTCTTTTTGCATATCTTTGGAAAATTGCTGACTCATTCTGTCATCATTGCTTCCAAAAAGGATGTCATCAACATACAATTCCACAACTATCTTTTTCTCATTCTCAATATTTATATAACGATTGTTATATACACTACCTCTTTTGAAACCTTGTTGTTGCATATACTTGTCCAACCTTGAATACCAGGCCCTAGGATCATGTTTGAGTCCATACAAAGATTTATTTAATTTGCAAACATAATCTTTGTTGCCTGAAAGTGAAAAACCATTTGGTTGTTTAATGTATACTTCTTCTTCAAGATATCCATTTAGAAATGTTTATTTTATATCCGTATGGAATATTTTGACATTTTCAGCACACGCATAGGCCAAAAATAGCTTGATTGCCTCCATCCGCGCTATAGGGGAAAACATTTCTTCAAAATCTACTCCTTCAATCCGCACATATCCTTTGCATACTAGTCTCTCCTTATTTCTAACAACGTGTCCTTCTTCATTTAGTTTGTTCCTAAATACCCTCTTTGTTCCAATAACATTCTTATTCTTGGGTCTCGAAACAAGTTCCCAAGTTTTGTTCTTTTCAATTTGATCTAACTCTTAATTCATGGCCTTCATCCAACCTTCATCAGCTTTGGCTTCTTCAACTCCTTTTGGTTCTATTTGAGAAAATAATGAAAAATTTACTTCTTCAATTGAATTTATTAGACTTCTCTTGGTTCTTACACCAATGTCTTTTTCTTCGATAATCAAGTTTTATGAATGATTCTTTTGGAAATATCTGGAAGGGGCCTTTGTATATTGGCTTCCTTTTTCTAATCCGTGTTGATATATCTCCTCCTATGGAACTTATGTTTCTTGATTTTTTGGTAGATCTTCATATGGTTGTTCTAACATGGGTAAATCATCATCATCTTCTATTCTCCTGTGAGTCAATACTTCATCCACTTTCACTTATGGACTTTCAACAATATTTCTGATTTGCAATTCTAACACTTGTAGGCTTTGCTTCTGAAGGAATAACCAAGGAAAATCTCTTCATCTGATATGGAATCAAATTTTCCATGATTTTCATCATTTTTTTTATGTCGCATTTGCTTCTGAATATTCTGAAATGCTTAATTGTAGCTAGTCTTCCTTTCCAAATTTCATACGGTGTTGAACAACTGTTTGTTCTGATCAAACATGTATTGATAATGTGGACAGTCGTATGAATGGCGTGTGTCCAAAAAACATCTAAAAGTTTTGATTCGTTCAACATTGTCTTGGCCATTTCTTGAACAGTTCTGTTTTTCCTTTATGCCACTCCATTTTGCTATGGAGTTTTGGCTGCTACAAACTGTCTTCTAATTCCATGTTTGTCACGGTAGTTGTCCAACTTGTTTGAGGTATATTGGTGACTAGTTTGGGAGCCCCCCTTGGAAGGGGTTTGGGGGAAGCACCCCCATAGTGAAAATTTTGGAAAAAAGAAAATCCTTGTAAATGTTGTAATTTCATAGTCATGTCTTGGTCAATAATGGGTGATTTATGGGTCTGTGGTATTAGGTGTTCCATAGTATTTTCCCATGGTAATCGCTCTTTAAAAGGAAGGCATTGTAATACGGTTGGGCATGGTAGTATTGTAAATATCTCTATTATTGTGTAAGAGAGACTGTGAGAGAGTGAATGGGAAATTACAATGGATGTGCTTCGGGTTGTATCCCTTCATTTGTTGGATGGTATAATAATAAGGACTAGCAATTTCTATGTGGACGTATCTCATTTTGGGTGAACCATGTTATATTGGTGTCTCTCTTGTATTGCGTTTATGTGATTTATATTTGCATCTTGTTTATTGTTATTGCTTTGTGATCTTGTTTAAAGGTCTATTTGACAGATAAACTCGTGGGAAAGAAAGGTTCTTGGTTCGAATGGGAGCAATGGAGGAAGAAGGAAAGTTTAAGGTCGAGAAATTTAATGACCAAAACTACCAGTTATGGAAGATGAAAATGGAAAACTATCTGTATCAAAATGATATGTTCCTATCATTGGGAGGACAATCAAAATAACCAGTGACTATGAAGGACGAAGGATGGGAGGTTCTTGACAGAAAGGCACTGGGAACGATACAGTTATGCATGGCTTCATCGGTGGCTTTCAATATATCAAAAGAAAAGACAACGGAGGGTCTGATGAGCACATTGGGTAAATTGTATGAAAAACTCTTAGCCTCCAACAAGGTATTTATAATTAAGCGTTTATTTAATATGAATATTTCAGAAGGTAGATCTGTTGTTGATCATTTAAATGAATTTAATATGAATATTTCAGAAGATAGATATGTTATTGATCATTTAAATGAATTTAATATGATTACAAATCAACTAAGTTGTGTAAAAGTGAACTTTGATGTTGAGGTTAGGGATCTTCTAATATTATGTTAATTGTCAGAAAGATGGAACAGATTAGTCATGGATGTAAGTAAATTTGTCTTTGGTTCAAACAATTTTAAATTTGATGATGTTGTTGGTGTTATTCTTAGCGAGGAAAAACAAAGGAAAAGCACAGGTGAGACATCCAGTAATGCATTGACCATGAGAGTAGGGGAAGACAAAGGGAGAGAGGAAAGAGCCCAGGTAATCGAAACAAGTCCAGGAAGGCCAGATCCAAGTCCATACTGGGAATGATAAAGTGTTGGAATTGTGCAAATAAATGACATCTGAATAAAGACTGCAGATCTCTAAAGAATAAAGGAGATGGACAGCAGGACTACTCAGGAAGCAAATGTAGCAGGTGATGTGTTACAAGATGCTTTGATTCTTGCATTAAATAACACTAGTGATTACTAAGTTGTAGATTTATGGGCTTTATGTCATGCTACACCTCATAGGAAATTATTCAATGATTATGTTTCAGGTGATTTTGGACATGTTTTATTGGGTGATGATGAACCATGTAAAATTGTTGGAATGGGTAAGGTACGGATAAAGTTAAAGAATGGAGGTGAATGGTTGTTGAAATATGTAAGGCGCATTCTTGCTATGAAAAGAAATCTGATCTCAACAGGGCAATTGGGAGATGGTGGTTGTTTATCTGCGTTCGGAGAAACGTGGGGAAGATTACTAAATGATCAATGGTCATAACAAAAGGACATAGGATAGGTACGTTGTATTTATGTCCTCATAATATTGATTGTTCTATATCTTTAGCTTCCACGGGAACAAATACATCATTGTGGCATCATAGGCTTGACCACATGAGTGAGAAGAGGATGCAGATTCTCCACTCAAGGAAGTTGTTGCCAGATCTGAAGCATGTAAGTTTGGAATTTTGTGAAAACTATGTTTATGGGAAACAAAAGAGAGATAGAATTCTCAGGGTTGGGGAATAGAAGAAGAGTGAAAAGTTAGAGCTTGTGCATACAGATGTATGGGGACCGGCTCAGGTACAATCTCTTGGTGGCTCTCGTTATTATGTTACCTTTATTGATGATGCAACTAGAAAAACTTGGTTTTATTGCATTAGATAGAAATCTGATGTGTTTTCTACTTTTAAGAAATGGAAAGATTTGGTTGAGAATGAGATAGGAGAAATGTTGAAGTGTCTTAGATATGATAATGGAGGTGAGTATCGCGGCAAGGATTTTGATAGTTACTATTCATACCATGGGATTCGTAGAGAGAATACGGTCCCAGGAACATCACAAGAAAATGGTGAGTCAAAAAGGATGAACAGAACAATCATAGAGTGTGCAAGGTGTATGACGTTGCATGCAGGGTTGCCCTTACAATTTTGGGAAGATGTTGTAGATACTGATGTTTACTTAATAAACATAGGGCCTTCAAGTGATTTGGATGGTGGTATTCCAGAGGAGAAATGGTAAACTACTAATTTCTAAGAACTTTTGGTTGTGAAACATTTGTCCATATTGATAAAGAAAATAGAACAAAGCTTGAAGCTAAATCCAAGAAATGTACCTTTATTGGATACGGGGTTGATGATTTTGGTTATCACTTTTGGGATTATGAAAATAACAAAATCATTAGGAGTAGAAATGTGGTATTCAATGAAAATGTCATGTATAAAGATCAGTTGCAAGGAAAGAAACGGGAAAAGGGAAACATAGAGTATACAGTGCTTGATGGAATCAAAGAAAATGAAGTTCCAAAGGTGTCGAAAAATCAAGTTCAACAACAGGTATCTAAAACTCATGCAAGTGCTAGAAGATATACTAGGTCAAGTAGACCCCCTAAATGATACTCTTCTTCAATGTATTATTTATTGATGACTGAATCTAGTGAACCAGCATGTTATGAGGAAGCAATGCAGGTGGAAAATAGAAAGAAGTGGGAGCAAGGCATGAATGAGGAGATGGATTCATTGGTAAGAAATCAGACTTGGGATTTGGTTCAATTTCCTGTAGGTAAAAGAGCATTGCAGAATAAATGGGTTTACAGGTTGAAGGAAGAATATGGAGGAAAGAAGCGGTACAAGGTCAGACTTGTTGTAAAGAGGTCTGCACAGAAGAAATGTATAGATTTTGATGAAATATTTTCTCATGTTGTTAAAATTACTTCAATTAGAACTATTTTAAGTCTAGTGGAGGTAGAAGATTCACATTTTGAACAGTTAGATGTAAAAATAGTGTTTCTCCATGGGGATTTGGAGGAAGATATTTATATGTAGTAGCCATAGGCGTATGGGGTCAAAGGGACGGAGAATTTGGTATGTAGGTTGAAGAAGAATTTGTATGTCCTAAAGCAAGCTCCAAGGCAGTGGTATTTGAAATTTCCCAGGTTTATGACAGAACAGGGTTATAGTAGATGTCATTCTGACCACTGTGTTTATTTCAAGAGGCTAGATAATGGAAGATATATTATCTTGTTATTGTATGTGGATGGCATGCTTGTTGCAGGGTCTAACATGCAGGATATAAATGTGCTCTAAAGAAAGTTAGCTAATTCATTTGCAATGAAGGATTTGGGTATTGCAAAGCAAATCCTTGGTATGAGAATAACAAGAGACAGGAAAAAATCGCAAATTGACATTGTCTCAAGGTGAGTACATAGAAAAGGTGTTGGAGAGGTTTAGAATGCAGAATGCAAAACCAGTTAGTACACCTTTGGCCAGCGATTTCAAACTAAGTAAGGAGATGTGTCCCAATACAGAGGAAGAGATAGAGTACATGTCCAAGGTCCCTTTTTCATCAGTAGTTGGTAGCTTGATGTATGCCATGGTGTGCACAAGACCAGATATTGCACATGTAGTGGGATTTTTGAGCAAGGATATGAACAATCTAGGTAAAGAACATTGGAAGGCAATACAGTGGATTCTCAGGTATTTGAGAGGTACTACCACTTATACATTATGTTTTGTATGTTTAGACATTGTTCTATAGGGATATGTTGATGTAGATATCGCACGTGATAAAGATAGTAGGAGGAGCACCACAGGGTATGTCTTTATTATAGGTGGAAAAGCAGTTAGCTAGATTTCGAAGCTGCAAAAGGTTGTTGCACTTTCAACAAAAGAAGCAGAGTATGTTACTACTACATAGGCTAGTAAAGAGATTATTTGGTTACAGAGGTTCATGAAGGAATTGGGTAAGAAGCAAGAGAATAACATGTTTGTGCTCTCAGCCTTCACATGCACTCTCGGCCTTTTGAAATTCTGCCTCGTACTGCTACTGAGTTGAAAGGTCAATCTAAACCTCATGAGGAGCCAGAGAAGGTGACTCCACAAAATGAAGGTTTGGATCCCCAGAGGGTTTGCGTGCCAAATAGAGGAATGGCTTCTCAAATTTATAGTTACTTTTAGAAGATATCTCATAGTACTGAAGATTCTTCTTTCTGTGAAATGTAACTTGATTGTCTTTCACTTGCCTATTCTTCACGTCAACCTTGTTTCCACAAACAACAATGGGAATGTTCTCACACACCCTGCAAAGATCCATGTGCCGAGGTTGTACATTCTTGTAGGTCAAGCGAGAAGTAACATCAAACATGATAAATACGCACTTCCCATGAATATAGTAACCATCCATGAGGCCACCAAATTTCTCTTTGCCAATAGTGTCCCAACAATAAAAGCGAATCTTTCCACAGTTTTGTAAAAAATTCAAGAGGATGGACTTCAACACCAATGGTAGGCTCGTATTTCTTCTCAAACTCCCCCGCAAGATGACGCTTCACAAAGGTTGTCTTCCCAGTTCCTACATCCCCTACAATCAGCGTGCTGACCAGGAAGAGCCTTTTAACACGATTATAAATATCTCTTCAGACACCCAATTGAAGGACGAAGTCACTGAGGCCAAGGCTCTGACGATCTGAGGAAAAAAAAATGCATGATAAGGATGCAGAGCGCCCACGGAGAATGTGGGAGAAGAAATATATGAAATCGAAAGAAAGAACCCTTAAAACGACCCCACTCTCTTTTTGTGGCTAATTCTGCCGCCGGGAAAGCACTGTTATCAGAACCAGAGGATTATTTTTCCCTCAAGGTGTAGCTTTATATCCTGTATCAAAAGAAGTAAAAAAAAAAAAAAAAAAACTGTGTGAAAAAAACACTTGTACGCTTTTATATTCCAGATGTCGATCTCCAGATATTGGGTATGATCTCCATATCCCGTATCAGTGATCATCTGCGTTGAACAATCTGAAAACTACTGCCACGTAGAAGAAGGCTGCATTGTTGGAAGTGATAATTTGTTGCACCGTCGAGCAACTCTACCGCCGTGCAGTATCATCTAACCTTTTTTTTTCTCTCTTCTCACAATCTTTGCCATTGTGCTCTATTTTCATTGTGTTCATGAGCAGAGAGGTATTTGTTCTGCGTATATGGCCATGCTTTTGCCAGAAAGAATCCTTCTTTTCCTGAGCTAATAACTCCTCAAAATATATTTCAGCATCTTCTGTCTTGGACGTTTCTAAAAACTGGCCTGTATTGGAATGTGACCATACTCGAGCATCTTCTGATAGGCTGGAGAAGCCTTGAGCTGTTCTTGAAGCCCATTGTAAACTTTGGTGTCCTCCACTAATCTCTTTTGTTCAGTCGCTAGCCGATATATCTGCCCACAAAGGTGATCAAATGATGATTTATCTGCCTTTACTAAAAATGACTTTGCTGTTGTAAACTTGTGTTGAATGGTTTAAGACTTTTGCAGCAGCGGCTTTTGCCTCCACAAGGCAGTTGGTAAAGCGCCGAACCTGGGCTAATGTAAGAGGACCGACCATATTAGATTGGAGGAGCTCATCGTAGTGCTGCTTAAATCTCCTATGTATCACGCTGCCTCTGAGGTGAATGGATAGGGGCAGCTCCCCTCGTGGCAATATTTCATCAATAGAATTGTGGAATTCAAAAAAGAAAAGAAAAAAGGCAATCAAATCGAGTAAATTTTGCTTAGGTGGTGTTTTGCTGTGATCTCTAGGTCTATTATAATCTGATCGTATATGCAATCACACTTTTTTTTTAATGTCTTCACATCAATTTTTTTTTTCAAAATAATCTAACCTGATCTATCTGTTGTTTACAACTAAAAATCACACGTAAGATGTAGATACCAATAGTGGATTGGATAGGTCTCTTTGATGTAGGCTTGAAAAATAGTACAACAACCCGATGATCATTAAACTTAGCAAATGCAAAACCTGGACTTTCGTACAAACACATTCTTTATGTCTGTTGATTGGTCCATAAATAATTTCATCATTGCATAACAGGTTATTTATAAATCAAACCAGATCTGTGATTTTGTGTGTAGGTTATTAATTGTAATGCCATGCTTGAGATGAAAGTAAACATTTTCATGCTTTCACAAATGAAAACAGCATAAAGCATAAAAAATTCAGTTTTGCAGAAATGATAACCATCTCTTACTGAACCATTCTAATGCACCTTTTTTTTTGGCAATGGTGTTTCTTTCAAAATTGGATCCGCCGCGTTGATCACATG
This sequence comes from Larix kaempferi, assembly GCA_027924585.1. Lineage (NCBI taxonomy): Eukaryota > Viridiplantae > Streptophyta > Pinopsida > Pinales > Pinaceae > Larix > Larix kaempferi. Next base: position 17,596,202 of record BSBM01000600.1, read on the forward strand.
TTCTGCCATAACTTCTAAACCCTCCCTCTGTTTAGGTTCATGCATAGGCCTTTGGCTGACTGTATGACGAAGCTTAGGGTGGAGCTTCCAACATTTCTCCTCCCAATGTCCACTCAAATTGAAATGCATGCAGAAATTCTGCATATGCTGTTCTTTTTTGAATTTTTCTTTCTTCAAACAACAAGTGGAATCATCTTGTTGAGGCTTGCTTCATTTTGTCGAGACTCTTTTACAATAAACTTTATGTTTCCAATACTTTGAAACACAATGGTTTTCTTTGCCGCAAAAAGTACAAGAAATTGCATTCTTTCTATGATCATGAAAATCCGAATAGTTATTTGCATAATTGGAATCATACCTTGAAGCTTCGGTGGAGACCCCTTAACCGAATCTCTTTTAGTCGATTCACTTTCATATTTTGAATCACTTTCTGTTTACCTTCCCAAATATGATACCATTTCAGCTTCAATTATGAATTTATATCCCAACAACGTGCTTCATCATGTCCTCTCTTTTGACAATATGAGCAAGTCACCCAATGAATTTCACATGATGTTTCTTCATGATAACCCAATCCTTGGAATCGAGGTCATTCTTCCACCTCGATTGATTTTGTAATTCCTTGACCATGTATTCCCAAGCCTTTTCCTTCATAACCCATTTTCAACAATAATCTAGATCTAATTCCTCGAGTATGTTTCTTGAAAGATCCTAAACCATTATTATCAAATGAAGAATTTGAACTTGAACAATTACTGCTTACCTCATCTTCTTTTGACTGAGGAACAAACATGCACATATGGTCCTTATCGATTTTCGAGGTATCCTCTTTCTGCTTGCTTTGACTTGTTGCAGATGAGGTCTCCATAAGATCATCTTCTGAATGTGGACAGAATGAGAAAACCTCTTCATTTTCTGTCTTAGGAAGACTCTTTGTAGAAGAGATTTCTCCAACTTGTTCTCCTCTAAGCTCCCACAACAATTGTCTTAGCCCTTGCTTCTCATCTTCAAAAGCTGCTAACAATCTTCTAAGCTCAACATTTTCCTCTTGGATACACTGATTGATATCTTCAAGCTCATGTAGCCATGCTTGCTTCTTCGCTTTGCCCATTATTATACTCACAATATGCAAAACTAGTTAGATCTGCTTTGATACCACTTGATCTGAAAAATTTGAGGAGTACTTACTCACTTAAAAGTTTGTAATAAGGATCTTTGCTAACAATCATTTACATGTAAATATGAGCATATGCATGTATATGAACTTATCTTAATCAGAAACAAATACAAGGAGTCACATATACAAATATGACAAACTAGACGGTAATGAAGTTCGCCAAACCTCTTGACTACATCTTCGGGTTCGACAAAAGTTCGAACCGTTCTTATTAATCCTCCTTCATGCTATTTACATCAGAATCATGTGGCGCTCTCCCATCTTCAGCAGCCTTCTCCTAAGGCTCTTACATGAACTTACTTAAGTGAGACCTCCTCACTTAACTCTCAATGCAAGGGAAAGACTTCAAAGAATGCTCTCCAAAAAACAAGCCTCCCTCCTTCTCCATATGAGAGGATTTTATAGTTTTCTCATGGATGATTAGTCATCACCCAGTTTAAGGAGCAAATCTCTCCCATGATGCCCCAAAGTAGGATCAGGAGACACTTTAAAGGGGTATGTGGAGGAAAAGGCCTCATATTCCTCCATGGAGATCTCAACACCCCTTTGGTTTAGGAAACCAAATCATGAGGTGGATTCTCTCACTTTTAATTTCCTTTTTTTTACAAATAAAATGAGAATTAATGTGAGCTTATACATCCAATTCTCTATTACATAGTTTGTTCACGAAATTTCAAATGAAATAATTTATGAACAATTTGTCGAATAAATCCTCATTTATGTTGTAACTTCAACCTCGATTTTCTTCTGCATACAAAGTCCATTTGACCTCGTTCAAGTTGCATTTAAAATATTTTTGTGAGCTCTTCAATGAATGACCACTTGCAAAGAAAATGAAGTCCTTCTTCATTCTTCGACTGAGACGATCCTCTTGGATCAAAAGTGACAGCCAGAGTGTCATTAATCTTGTAAAGAACTCAACCTTCCATTCTAAGGATAAACATATACAGCTCAAGTACCATTTCATACGGTCTATTATGGAAGATGAACTATTGAAGTTGGAAAAGATACACACTAGCTAGAATCCTGCAGACATGTTGACAAAGGTAGTAACCAGAGAGAAACTGAGTTCTCGATCAGTTTCAACTAGCCTTCAAGAATGAAGGTGAAGATGAGAAATTTTCTGGTCCAAGGTTGGAGCATAGTTCAGTAGATGCAGCAACAGTGGAGTTTCTATGATCAGTATCCAAGTAGGAGATTGTTGGTTGTGGCCCAATCTTCCTTAGTCATAGGTTGTTTTTCAGCCGTGTCTGGATCCCAACCCATGACTAGGGGTGGGGGGGGCCTTCCCCCCCACTACAGTCACCATTGGGGGTTCCAGTGGGGGCAAAAACTAGTTTGGGATCCCCCCCTCCCCTGGTGGGGGTTTAGGGACAACGCCCCTGTAGCAAAAATTTTGGAAAAAATGCCTTGTAAAATGTTGTAATTTCATAGTCATGTATTGCTCAATAATGGGTGATTTATGGTCCCATGGTATTAGGTGTTCCATAGGATTTTCCCGTGGTATCCGCTCTTTAAAAGGAAGGCATTGTAATATGGTTGGGCATGGTAGTATTGTAAAGATCTCTATGATTGTGTAAGAGAGACTATGAGAGAGTGAAGAGGAAATCACAATGGATGTGCTGCGAGTTGTATCCCTTCATTTGTTGGATGGTATAATAATAAGGAATGGAAATTTATGTGTGAAACTAGCCCGTCTTGGGTGAACCACGTTATATTGGTGTCTCTCTTGTATTGTGTTTATGTGATTTATATTTGCATCTTGTTTATTGTTATTGGCTAATTTGAATACAAGCCAACATGAGAAGAATGATCTATAAGAAGAATGTTCACAACTAAAGACTGAAAAGGGATTAACTGCACATAAAATAGTACAGTTAGAAAAGAAAGCAGAGGAAGCAATTGAAAAAGGCAGTTCATTAAAGCAAGGACTAGAGAAAGCACAACAGGATGCCTGTAGCCTGCAAAAGGTAGTAGAGGAAGTATACAACGCACTTCCAGAAGCTCAAGACAATGATGACATCTCCCCAGAAATAAAATTTGTGAAAATAGGAGATGTCATTCAAAGACTACAAACCAAAACTAGAGGACAAACATCAGGAACTCCTCCATAAGGAAAGATAGGACAAGAAAAGATAAACATTGTGATTGAAAACCTTAAAAATATGGAATTGAGATGTACAGAGTTGCATGAAGAAAGTGTTCAAATATGGGCAAACCTAGTTGAGGATGAGAAACTGAAAGAAGTAAATAAGAGGCTTCAGACTACATAAGAGTTGGAACAAAATATCTGTGATAGTTTGACCAATCTTCTAACAGTTGAAATGACAAGCAAAATGGGATATTGTAAGAAGCAGCACGAAGAAGTAAACATGATATGGGAAGAACAACGAAAGTTTATTGAAAGACTTGAACCTTTGCAAGAAGAAGCCTTCAGCGTTATATAATATTTTCCCCTGCTGCAAAATGAAATTAAAGAAGCAATTGATGATTGCTTAGAATCTCTGAAATCGATTCTTGACGAAAAGGTGGAAGCAACTATTGTGGGTAAAGAAGAAAAAATAAGAGAAAAGGTTGCATCTATAAAAACAAGTCTGCATAAGATTAAATATGTTTTCCATACATGAACATAAGAAGCAGATCTCAAAAGAATAGTGTAGCATGAAAACAAGGGGATTCATCCCTGAAAACAGTTGAGATAGTGGCCATTGCAAAATAAAGCGAAAGAAGAACCTACATTGTGCAAGTTATGACACCTATTTTCCATTGATGTCAAAGGGGGAGAAAAGCATGAAGCTGAGTACACATTAATTGTTCATATGACAGGAAGATGAATGCAGCTAAGAAAAATCAACATGGAGAAAAGCATGAGTGTGAAGCATATTATTGAAGATACAACATGAAGATGTAGCAAACGTGAAAGAGCGTAAAGTAGATCACTTGGAGAAATGGAATGAAGATTACTGTACATATTATCTGCGCAGAAGTAATAGAAAGCAGAAGAAGTACTAACAACAAAAAGCGTAGAAGTCAAAAGCCCAAAGAACTCAGGGGGAGCACTACGACAAGTATAGATGAAGCATACAATTCAAGAAGATTATACACAGATTCATAAGATGTTTACATCAATGCCAACAGGGGAGATTGTTGAGCTTTGGTTGTCATTGATGTCAACTAATGTCAAAGAGGACGTCAATTGATTCAGGTTGAGTCATTGATGTCAACTGATGTCAAAGTGGATACAGTATTCCTACAACATCCTGAAGAAGTATATGGAAGCCACTTTGAAGAAGTATATGGAAGCCACTTTGAAGAAGTATATGGATCCCAGTTTGAAGAAGTATATCTAGAAGTTGCATCCAGTTTAAGGATGTGTGTCCAAGGATAAATAATGCATGATCAATATAAAGAAGCATCTAAGGAAGGTACATCATGCAGATCCAGTTCAAAGAAATACATAAGTAATGTATCCTACTACATGTGGTACCTGCGCATATATCAAGCTCACCAAGTCATACTCTCTCAAGGTAGCAGCCAAGGGGTTAGTAAAACAAAGGTACAAGTGTGCAAGCATGTCCTGAGAATATTTTGGAATGCGCAAGCAAACCTAAACATTTTTTGGTCAAACATCGGGAGTGCGTAAACAATAAGAAACAACTTATGGTTGAATAATACTGAAAGCGCGCAAGTCTTACCAATCAAAAGATGCTTTTAGCTAGTGAAGCGTGCACAAGTTCCAAGAAGGGTGCAGTAGTTGAAGTTGTTTATGTGCAAACCCCACAAGCTAACGATATAGCAGGTGCGCAAGTCCCACACGTAATGATATTGTAAGGGTCAAAGTCCCACCAAGTACAAGTTAGTTTATGCACAGATTCTGCAAAGCATTAATACATCAGGTGTGAAACACCCACAAGTGATGGCACATCAAGGGTCAAAGTCCTACCAAGCCGAAGAGCAAGGATGTGCACATACTACAAAGCAATGGTACATCAAAGAGTGCAAGAATACACTACAAAGGTGTAAGTCCCACTAAGTCATGGACCATGGATGCGTAAGACTCACAAAGTATGACAAATCAACAACGCAGAAGATGACATGTGGAAAAAGCACAATCCGTGAAGCAAGGAAAAAGGGACGCCACAACCAATTTATGGACATACAATCCATGCAGGACATGTATAAATAGATATGCAAGTTGGAGATTTGAAGTAAGCTTGATGGAAAGATCATAGAGCTTCAATTGGAAGGTACATATTTATATTTGGGGCATCAAGGGCTCAAGGACAGAACAACATGATCTAGCAAGGAGCCGATTTCGCACATGCAGAAGAATGCAATACTAATGGTGTGTTGAATGATGTTGTAGATCTGTGACGGATGTGAAAGTACTGAAAGGAAGAATTATAGAAGTACGTGCAAGTGCATGAGGACTGAATGACAACATTGCTAGCAGCATGCAAACAATCACAGATGATTAAAGAGAGAAGCACAGAGATTGAACCGAATTATATCAGAAGATGCGCAGAATTTTGGCTAATGCTTGAAGGTTGAATTGAAGTGTGCAAGTAGAGAAGTCCATTAGATGTGCGACGATAGAACAACAACAAATTCCAGTAAGAGCGTCATGATGATGATGATCTGAGGCAAGTGCGTTAAACCAAAAGGATGAATCATATGATGCACACCATGTCACATATTGTCTAAAAGACTGTGGCACTTAAACAAAACATACACATCCAAGTAAGTGCACAGTTCCATCTGATACTGATGCATAATCTCATAACAACAAACTACCAATTGAAAGCACAGTATTAGTTGGTGAGTGCAGTTACGCAGTAGAAAAAAGACAGAGTGAACCCTGATGCAAACTACAGGATCAGAATCACATAGTACATGAAGCAAGACATCAACAGAAGGGAAGAATTGAGTGGAACAAGAAGTCAAGTGATGGATGGATCACAGTGGTAGATAATCATCTGCAAACAAAGGTAGTGCACAACATAATTAATAATAGAAGATCAGAAGTGTGTGCGAGTTGAAAGACAACTAAGGAAAAATCTTATTTGGATATCTAGGCAGTGGGACAGGGCAAGGAGTAGGAGGTTGGAGCCTCCTTCCAGTTGGTGATGGAGAACAGAGGGAGTTGGTGCTTCCTTCAAGTCGATGCCTGTAAAACGAGGGGGTCAGTTCCTCCTTCCAGTTGGTGCTCGTAAACACATGAAGTTAGTATGTCCTTGAATGTATTCTTTTCATTACAAATGAGCATTCTTTGTTTTTCTCCCATTTTGGTTTCCACATCAAAATCCTGCGTGTTATGTGTTCTTTGTCTTGGTGCATATATGGATGAATTATTTTGTTTATATTGGATGCATAACTAAAGATCAAGATTAAGTTAAGACTAATATGTTAAAGAAGTTAAAAACTGTCAATAACTGCGCTAATACTGATTCACCCCACCTCTCAGTACTAAATCGGTTCCAACAAAGACTTAGTGGACACAAATGCTATGGAGTAGATGTAAATTCAAACGAATGCATGATTTTTTATTATCTCAAGTTGAAACTTACTTTCTGGGTCATTTCAAGGACACATTCCCTAAGCACTCTTGGGGGGGAACTACAAATAATGCATCCAGACAACATGACATTAGTTGCAACATATGATTTTCACTAGGTCCATTCCCTCCACATAGACAACATACGATAGTGGTCAACTTCTCAAATATTGAGCTCAAGATCAAATTCTAGAGAAATTACCATTGTGCAACCAACCTCTTCAAAAATCATGTTTTATGCACCCATATATGACCATGGGTTGCATGGATAAGGGTGCCATTAGCATTGTTCAATGGAGACAAATCCAACATAAAAGAATCTACTAAAACTAATGCACATTTCTTGTTTTATCTCGAGTTTCATATTGCATGATGAGGACATCAAGGACAACAAAACAACATGTTGTCATGATGCCTCAAATGATCCCATAGGAAAAAAATAAAATGATGCATCAAAACAACATGTTGTCATTTGCACCATGTTAGTTTTTTTGGGTCCATGTCCCACACAAAGTCAATGTAGTGGAGTGGTTGACTTTCAAATAGTGGGGTCAATGTAGTTTTGGATTGCTTGTCATTCCACTACATGGGTACATCTCCTCAACACTTAATGAACATTGTGCCTCATAATTCTTAATAATCTCCTAACCATAACCATCATTCATTATCATTACAATAATTATAGTTATATGAACTTATTATTGCTTTATAACCCCCTTTGTCCCCTATGTGTACATCAAGGAAACTCATTTGGAGGATCATCTTATATTATGCATTTGACATATTGTAATAAGAGGTTGCCTCTTCAAAAAGACTTCTTATTAGTTCACTCTTTCACTTGAATTACAATGGTATTATATTGTGGGATATATTAATTCTATTCCTTGGAAGGTAATAATGTCTTTGTATTATGTCGGAATTTATCCACAATCTTATGTAAAAGAGTAATACATTATATCCCATATTCATTATGGTAAAGTATATTCTTGATATCCATCATTATATAAAGAGATGTTATTATGGAGAATTATATTATCCCACATGCAATATATGAGAGTAATTCCTCCGCATCTCTTGGTATATAATAGGGTCAAGGGAGTCACATCACAATGTATAGTGATATAGTGGTATATGCTCATAGATAGTATCAACACATGTTATTGTGATCACAAGCTATGCTATATTGTATTGGGGTTATTTGTAGTTGCTCTCTTGTAAGATTGAAGGAGATTTCTGGAGATAATAGAAGACAACCTTCTCGTGGACGTAGCCCAATTGGGTGAACCACGTATATTTGGTGTATTCTTTTCCTTGTTCCCTTTCTGTTCTTATTTACTTTGATATGTTATTGATTGCTAACATAGGTAAGCTATTTTAGCTAGATCTATAGTTCTGACATGGTATCAGAGTTGGTTGCTATGATATAGCACCTTCTATAGCTTTCAATCAATAACTATTATCATCTGGGCATTGTTTATTTTGTAGATTTGCTTTCTATTTGGTAGCCATTAGGCTTCTCTTCAGATATGGGTATGTTTCTGCAGTTTTTTTTATATAACCCTAACCTTGTTATGTAGATTTTTGCAGAAAGTTTTCAAGGGTTTCTTGATGTTTTTTTGTAGATCTATATGTTTTTTGGGTTCTCCTCAAGGAGATTTATATTTCAGTTGTTAGATCAGCAGTTTTCGTCCAAGTTTGGTAGAATTTGTGCAGGTTTACATCAGCGGCTTAATCGGCACTATTTTCGGCCTAAAACTGGACATTCGAGACTTTTCTTCGCAGATAAGCGCGACTAACCACGACTTGCCCTACTGCGAACTCGCGAGTATACTGGAGACCCGCGACTTTCAGTGTACAGACCCCCGTGTGCTACGGAATACTCGTGATTTCTCTACTGTGAACTCGCGTTTGCTTCAGTATATTCGCTACCCTCCTATGCAAAGACCCGCCAGTGCTTCGACATAACCGTGACTTTACTGTATAGAAACCCGCGAATATCCGATCAAAAATGTGACATTTGACTTTACAGACCCGCGCACCCGCGGCTAGCTCTACTGTAAAGTCGCGAGTAACCACGACTATTACCGTGCAGAACTTGTGAGTATCAGTTTTATTCGCGAGTTTACTGTTGGCAGACCTGTAAGTGACTTTTCTTGGCCCTTTTTTAAGGGTTGTAAGTAAAAGTTTCTTTTCCTTTACTCTGTTTCTGCATATCAGTGCGATAAAGTGTATCAATTTTCTGTTATTCACTTTTTTCTCTTGTCATTTCTAGCATTTGGGTTTCTTGTCCATATTTCTATCATTATGACTTCAAAATTAGCTTATGTTCCTGAACTTGTTGGTCCTAACTATATTGCATGGAATAGAAAAATGATTGATGTTCTCAGGAGTAAGAATATACAGAGGATTGTTAATTGTGAACACCAAAAACCTTTTGATGCTAAAGATGTGGCTATATGGGAAGATAAATGTGATCAATCAAGAGGGTTCATTGGTCAAACGGTTTCATATAGTCTTCAGGTAAGTATTGAGGTAGAAGACAGCCTGGTTGAGGTATGGAAAATTCTTGCTTCTTTATTTGATAAATCTAATGATGTTTCTGCTTATTACCTTGAAAAGAAGATTTTTGAGCTAGATCCTACTAACTTTGAAAGAGTAGAATTATGTCTTGCTAAAGTGAAAACTTTAAATGAAAAAAAAAATTGTGGTAAAGATTACAAGAAAACATATATTGCTCTTATCATTCTTGTAGAACAAGAATTGCCATCTTGTTTTGATATGTTCATCCAAACTAGGAACAGGGCTCTTGAATTGTCTCAAAATACCACGAAACCTAATTTTGATGATTTTTGTAAAGGGTTGATTAATGGGAAAGAAAGGTTAATTGTTTCAGGACAAATCACACCTAATAAGGCTCTTATGGCACATAATAAGAATCCTAAGAAAATTTTTAATAGTGTTAAAGGTTCTAGTTCACACACTTCAAATCATACTAATAAATTTGGTCATGCTTCTAATGCACATCTTGAACATAGTAAGAAGAAGAAAGTGTATGATCCTTGTAAAAATTGTGGTAAAACTAATCATCCTGGAAATAATTGCTTTAGAGAGAAACGTTTAATGGCTAAAGCTAAAGAGAAAGGTTCTAATGAATCACAAGTAGCTTTAAGTGCATCTGTTGTTTTCATCTAGTGGTTCTTCTTCTAATGTTTAAAAACTAAATTATTCTTTTTTTGTTGATCATGTTTAATCATGTTGATTTATAATCATGTCATGTTTATTTTGTTCATATGTTGCTCATATTGTTTAAGATTTGCATAGAATCATTCCTATATTATTTTTTAACATGATATATGAGTTGCTACTCCTGTTGTAACATGTAATTAGAGAACAAACCTGTGCGTGAGCTCTGAACGCGTCTCCTTCTGCTAGGGCTTCGCTCTTCTCTCCCATCTGGGATGGATCCCCCTCAGGATCCAAGCCCGAAAGACCGACGACGATTTCTTGATGAAGCTTTTAAGGCCCTGGTGGCCGCCTCCCCTGCTCCCTCTGCAGCTAGGGTGTCCGAGGATGGCTTTGTTTGTCTCTTAGCAGCACCCAAGATCCAGATCATGTCGGCTGCTTCAAGATTGAAGGCTCTTTCACTCAGTGAAAGAGGATTGATAGGCTAGTTCACTGGGATATGGTCGTCTCCGAAAACCATGGACATTTGGGTTTAAAAAAATTGGATGCCTTTGATTTCAGGAGGAATTCAACACTGCTTCTGCGGAAAAGGCTTTTTCACTTTTCTATTCAAAGAAAAAAAGGATAGAGATCTCATTTTTTGTAGTGGACCATATTTCATGGGTCCTCGGGGGCTTTACCTGAACCGATGGAGTCTCTCATTTGATACAGAAAAGGATGTGCCATCGGTAGTTCCTGTTTGGGTCCGTTTGCCCCATCTTCCCCTCCATTGCTGGAATGATGAATCCTTGCAAGCAATAGGGAACTCTTTTGGGAAATACATCGACAAAGCGGAACCAAAAGGCCCTCTGTTCTCTTGTGGAAGAATTTGTGTGGAGGTGGATCTGGAAAAAGGCCTCCCGGAGATAGTTAAACTGTGTATGGATGGCTGGGAATATGCGCAGAAAGTAGATTATGAGCAGCTTTTGTTCAAATGTAAAAAGTGCCATGAATATGGACACTTTGTCAAAAACTGCCCAAAAACGGCTAAAGAAGCACCATATCAATCACAAGCAGCTGAATGGAATCAGGTGAAGAAAGGGAAGACTGCTCCAGCTTCAAAGCCCGATCAACAAAGGAAAACCTCAGAAAAAGAAAAAGAAAAAATGCAGCCAACGCCTGATATCCCAACAGACAACCAGTTTGATGCCCTCATTATGGAAGAAGGGGAAATAGATGAGCATGAGGATCCTGAAACTACTCCAGCGATCAATGAGGATCATTATATCAACACCGACACTCCAACTCCTAGCAATGATAGCGAAACCCTAGATTTGGAAAGATCTCCTCCCCTAGACAACTCTTGGGCAGATGTGGTTCGACAGAGAAAGACGGTCACACCAGAATCCTCATCCAGAGAAACACAAGACTCCATTGAACCTGGGCCAACCATAAACACTCGAGGAAGAAAGACGCATCGATATCACAGGGAGCAAGAGGTAGAGAGGGAGGTCGAACTAGGAAGGCAAAGAAACATTGAAGAAATGAAGTTAATCTAGAATACTAAAGGGAAGACAGATACTAGGGCTCGGGCAGGCCAACAGTCGAGGAAAAAATGATAAAACTCATCTCTTGGAATTGTAGGGGACTTGGTGGAGCAGTAAAAATCAAAGCAATGAAAGATCTAGTCACTACTGAGAAACCTGATATCCTACTAATCCAAGAGACGAAAATGAGTGATGTGGAGATTCAGGCTACTTCACATCAATTCTGGAAAAATGGCAAGGGACACGCAATAAGCTCAAGAGGAGCTTCTGGAGGTATAGCTTCTTTTTACACATGTAAGTATTCTTTCAAATTTCTGTAAGAATGTCATCACTGGGTTCAATCTAAGTTGGAAAACAAGGAAGACAATCTCACATTTCTTATTTGCAACATTTATGGTCCTACTCATTACAAAGACAAACAACCCTTCTGGGACAGCCTCATAAGTCTCAGGGAGATTGTAAAGGATAAAGAAATCATTCTAGCCATAGATTTCAACACAACAATCTCCCATTCTGAAAAACGTGGAGGGACGAGGGTAAGGGATCCATTTGGTGAAAACCTGGAACACTTGCTCTCTGTGCTCGACTTGGTCGATCCCCCTCTTAAAAATGGAACATTCACTTGGAGCAATCGCCGCTGGGGTGTGGGACATATAGCTGCTAGACTTGAAAGATTTCTTTTTAGCTCCTCTTTCCTTAAAAAAAAATTAAATTCCATCCTCCAATGCCATCCCCTCTGCTGCCTCGAATCATAAACCTATCTCGCTCACTCTCTCAAATCCTGAAAACCTTGGCCCTATCCCTTTCCGGTTTAATCCCTAATGGATGAAAGAAGAACAGGTTGGGAATCTTATCCTCACATCTTGGAATTATCCCTGCTATGGATCCCCAAGCTACGTCTGGGAGAGCAAGCTCATAAATGTACATTATATGCTAAAAAGATGGGCTAAATCGGAGTATAAAAGCCCGGTTTTTGTCAAAATCTCACTAAAAAATGAACTTGCAACTCTTCAGATTCATATGGAATCTTCAAACAATACCCCAACACATTTATGTAAAGAACAGGAACTAAACAACAAAATTTTGGCAGTAGCTAGCAAGGAAGAAGAGGTGTGGAGACTAAAATCCAGACAACTCTGGCTCAAGGGTGGGGATAGTAACACTAGTTACTTCCATAAGAAATCAAAAGTGAGGCTAAGTCGCAATATGATAAAGGAGATTAGAGACAGTAGTGGAACGGTCCTTCTTGATCAAGAGCTGATAAAAACTCATGTTCTGCAACACTTCCACGACTTATATTCAGACAAGAATGAGGGTGACCCTCGGGCGCAAGCTGATCTTGTTTCTGAAATTCCCCCTCTCATATCAGATGGAGAAAACCGTGAACTCTATAAGACCATTCTAGAGTATGAAATCAAGGAGGAAATTTGGTCCCTCCAAATGGACAAATCTTCGGGGCCTGATGGATTTACTATCAACTTTTATAGAGCAGTTTGGGATATTATTAAAGAGGATTTGAGGAAGATGTTGAATTGGACCAGGAAAAAGGAAAACGTTGGAGGAGCAACCAACTCGTCTTTCTTGGCCTTAATTCCTAAGGACAAAACCCCCCTCTCTATTGATCGCTTCCACCCAATTTCTTTATGTAATACTTCTTATAAAATCTTGACCAAAATCCTAGCTACCAGGATGAAGAAGATCATGGGGCGTCTTATCTCGGAGACACAACGAGGGTTCATTGCTGGCAGGAAAATATTGGATAATATCATAATTTTTCAAGAGGCGATCCATACTAGTATTACCAATAAGCAGCAAGGCATGGCTATCAAGCTTGGCATGGAAAACACGTTTGATCGAGTAAACCACTTCTTCCTCTTTGAAATAATGATCAAGTTTGGCTTCTCACAGAATTTTGTTAGATGGATAAAAGCTTGCATTAGCAGGCCCTGGATTGCTCCTTTGGTTAATGGTAGACCAACTGACTTTTTCCAAGCCTCCCGTGGCCTAAGACATGGATGCTCGCTCTCTCCGTTCCTCTATATTCTAGTGGTTGATTCTCTGAGTCGAAGACTCCACAGACTTCAATCCACAGGCGAACTTAAAGGTCTCAAGATTCCTAGGGGAGTTCGTGCTGCTAATAATGCTCAATTTGTTGATGATACAATTCTTTTAGGCGGGGCCTCCACTGTAATTGCTTCTCGATTCAAAAGAGCTCTCACTGTCTTTCTAAATGCATCGGATGGAAAAATTAATGAACTAAAGTCCAAAGCTTACGGCTGGAATTGTTCACTGGCGACCTTAGCCAGCATTGCTAGAATCTTTGGGTTTGAAGGAATTTCATTGTGGAACTCCTTCAATTATCTAGGAGTGCCAATTTTCAAAGGGAAAAAAAGGAAAGAAGACTGGCAGTGCTTAATAGAAAAAATCAAAAAGAAAATAATTGGGTGGGGATGGTGCTGGTTAAACCCTGCAGGAAGGTTAATACTGATTAAGTCTATTTTGACCGCCTATCCAATATACGTATGCTCCATTTCATTGGCCCCAAGCTACTTCTCTCAGGAAATAAGCAAAGAACTTAGAAAATTTCTCTGGCAAGGGGGAAAGGAGAGCAACACAAAGAATATCCACCTCATAAGCTAGGACATCGTTTGTAATTCTAAAATAAAGGAGGAGCAGGTGTTAAAGATCCTAGTCTCATGAACTTGGCTCTCGGGGCAAATATTTTATGGTGAATAGTCTCAGGTAATGATGCCTGGTGGAAAAAATCGTTGCTTAAAAAATATATGAGAGGCACCAGAAAACGCTGCACTGATAATATTGATATGGAAAAAAAAGGCTTTCCTATATGGGAATTGTGCAGGAAGGCTTCCTTCATTGTAAAAGAAAAAATTTATTGGATAGCTGGCAATGGTGCTCACATCAAAATTTGGTATGACAATTTGGGAAGAAATTCACCCGCCAACTTTAAGCAGGAGCTCAGGAAACTCAAAGACTGGATGGACTCCAAACATCTCCATACATTATCGGATATTTCTAATTGGTCCAGCAGTGGATGCTGGATTGGCTGGAAGGAATTAGATCTTCCACTAAACCTGCAAGAAGACTATTATGCATTTCTTCTTCTTCTTCAAGAACAAGCCCCAGTAAACAGTAAGTTGAAAGATCAGCGTGGATGGGGAAACTTTGGTCTCTACACGGTGAAAGAAGGATATAGGTATGTTCAAACAAGGAAGGAAAGGGATGGGGGAGAAATAAAATGGAATAAGGTTTGGAGCCAAGATTGCCTCCCTAAGGTGAATGCTTTCAACTAGATTCTGGCTCACAAAAAAACTTTGACAATGGATAACCTGAGGAAAAGAGGTATAGAGGCACCTATGAGATGTGTTTTGTGTAAAGCAGCTGAAGAAACAATTGACCATTTATTTCTCAACTGTAATTTCACCCATTAAGTCTAGAATCTTGCCACAAGCAGCCTGGAAATTAATCTTGTAATGCCCACAACCTGGAGTGATGTTTTTAACAGTTGGAAAGACTATTACCATGGGTATTTCTACAGAAAGCCCAATTTTTCCAGAGCCTGGGAAGCACTTCCAAGGTTCATTAATTGGAAAGTCTGGACAGCTAGAAATAAAGAAATCTTTGAA
Source organism: Larix kaempferi (assembly GCA_027924585.1). NCBI lineage: Eukaryota > Viridiplantae > Streptophyta > Pinopsida > Pinales > Pinaceae > Larix > Larix kaempferi. The sequence goes on from BSBM01000600.1 coordinate 17,611,286, forward strand.
GGTCAGGCTGCCAACCCAAGACGTGTTTTTATTGTTGCTAAGGCACATTGGATAGAAGTCCTTACCTCACGAGGGATGGCTAATATTCATCACGAGCCCTTGACAGTTCTTGAAAGGAATTAGATGGTGTATTTTTTGCATCAGACCCAAAATACCTTCAGCTCTGCAACATTGAAGAAGGAGAGATATGTTACTTGGCAGCTTAGAATAACCAAAGATGAACTTCATAGGTGAATGATTCAGCAGGATAGCAGCTTTTTATTTTTTGATGGTGCCTCGAAAGGAAACCCAGGGTTGGCAGGTGTGGGGGGAGTAATTCTAGACTCTCAGGGGAACAAGAAGAAGGACTTCGCTTGGGGCATCGGGAAGAAAACCAACAACGCAGCAGAATGGTTGGGACTAGTCAAAGGATTGGAGATAACAGTTGGCCTAGGAATCAAGAAACTCACCATCATAGGAGATTCCTTAATCACAATTCGAGAAGCTAGGCACATCACTGCAAAAAGAAAGGATCCGTCGTCCAAAATGCATTATCTCCTCCAATGCATCAAAACTGAATTTCGTGAACTCAACTTCTTCCATATCTTGTGTGGGTTGAATGAGAAAGCAGACGCTATGGAAAATTTAGGAGTGGGGCTTGACTATGGATTGCTTAGGCATGGCAATGATCACATCAAAGCTACTTGGATTCCATAACCCAAGAGCAGGGTTATCGATTAAGCCTTCTGTCAATTTCATTAAACTTCTCATCATGATGGATGGCAGTATTTTAATTAGATCATTAATTGAAAATTTCTGGGAAATCTCCCGTGGATATTTGCTAGATTCTCCAAGCCTCGGACAACACTTTCGCATGCTCGAACTTATGGCTTCTTGCAATTTTGCCATCTGGTCGACAAGTGACCATTCCAATCTTTTAAATTCCTATCCTCCAGCTCCTTCTAAAGCAATCCACGCTTTGCTCGGACTGAGGTTGTGTTTTAAACTAAGCATTAGCTTAGGTCTTCTGTTATTTCTCCTCTATCCTGGCTCTGAGATGGCGAATCAAGGCCTCGGTTGTGGTGGGGAGCACTACTGTCAAGGCTCTGGGTACATTCATGGAAATGAAATAACCCGAGGCTGTTGCATGAGGGCGCATGGATGCATATATGTCCGTGGTAGAGGTGATAAGAAGAATAACAATCAGGGTGATTTTGAAGAATACGAATCCGGCCAAGGATCATGTCGAAGGCACACAGGGGTGGGGAATGAGTTCAGAAGTAAGGAGAATCGCACCCTTTTGAAGTTTGAAGAGGAACTCTTGGATCGAACTCATGATTTAGAGTTGCAGCTGCATCTGGTTAGGGGCGAGAATTTGGAATTCAAAAAAGTGACCTCTCAAATGCATAACTATGTCTTCTCTGCACACAACGAGCTCAAGGCCCAGTACAATAGCTTGGCAGGAAAAATCGAAGACATGAAGGAAATTCTGGAACTGGCTTACCCTCGTAAGAAAAAGAAGCCCAAAATGCCTGACAGTGAGATGGAGAATATTAGCAGAAAGATGGAAAAACTCAAGAATTATATGAAGATTGCTGGAAATTATGTAGACCTCTGCAACGAACATAATTCGGCTGCAAATTCTATGGTAGAAGCCATGGACGCTGGACCTAGCTAGTGGTATTTTATTGACTTCTTTGCTATTTTTGAACTAGATATAACTACTCTGCGGTTTACAGTATAGGTTTTAGTTTTTTTGTTGGATCTCATAATGGGCTCACTATCCAGATTTTGTAAAAACAAGACCACCAGAAATGCTCTTTTTCTGCTTATAAATACTAGGTTAGTTCATTAGAAGTTATAGTACACTTGGAACTGGAAGGGATGTAATCTATTTGCAGAATCAAGAAGAAGTAGGCTTGATTGTTGCTTCTTCCACAGAGAAGCAATTTGATCAGCCTCACTCAGATGTAACCCTCTTTTTTATATATTATCAATGATATTAACCATTTCTGTCAAAACAAAAAACATGTAATTAGAGAACTCTTCATGGAATAATTTTTTATGGTCTTGCATATAAGCGATAGCATAAGGAAATCTATATATTCTTGAGCAATTTTATAAAAGCAATCTCATATTTGTAAATCTTGTGTGAACTATTTTATTGCTCACTATTTATATGTTGTGGCTGACACTTATTGTGTAAAAGTAACTTCGTTTTCCTTAATGAGCAAGTTAATTTTTTATTTGATCATATTATGTTGCCATCTTTTTTACATGGTGTTTGCGAACCTTTGGTGTATAGCATTCTCATTTATGTATGAGCAATTTTGTTTTATGATATTTGTATGCTTTAATCTTGGAAGTTCTTGTGTGCATATAAGTTCTCTGTTTATGTGAAAAGTTGTGAGAAGCTGGTTTCTGTACTTCCTTCCTGAGCATATTAATCTTTGATTTTTGTTATCACCTTATTTCAGAAATAATCAAGCACCATCTTCTACTGTTAAAGTCATGATGTTCATTTGTATGATATCATTTTCGATGTATAGGCCATTGGGGTCTTGTTTCTTCGATGTTTGAGGTCTTCTACATATATTTATATTGCACCTTGACTGGAAGAATGTCTGTTATCCGCATGTATATTGGCCATCTGGGTATTTTTGTACACTGTTGTGGTGTTCTTAGCCACATGTCCTGTTGTATCAGCCGTCAGAAACTATCTGTACACTGGTGTGGATGTTATATTAGAGTTCTTCAACTATCAATTATGGTTTTGATGATTCTTGTGGTGATCTAGGTATCTTGTTGATCTAGTATCCATGACGGCTTCTCTTTAGATCTGGGCACCTTGTTGTTGGATTGCGTCACATGTTCTCTGCATTTTACTGTTGGATCTAGTAGCCATAAAGGCTTCTCTTTATATCTCGGCATCTTGTTGTTGGTATTTCATTGTACAACCTGGTTCATGTGTAGTTTCATGATTCAATGAGCAGCGGTTGTTCTTCATCAAATTTCATTAGCCGAAGTGTTCTTCTTATTTGCAGCCTATGGATATTATGGAAGTTGTCATCAAGGGGGAGCAATAATGACTCCTTCCTTCCTTAGTGTTAGTGAGGGATTTTCTCCCAGCCATTATTAAGGGGGAGTGTTGGAATATATTAATTATATTTCTTGGAAGGTAATAATGTCTTTGTATTATGTCGAAATTTATCCACAATCTTATGTAAAAGAGTAATACATTATATCCCATATTCATTATGGTAAAGTATACTCTTGATATCCATCATTATATAAAGAGATGTTATTATCCCACATGCAATGTGTGAGAGTAATTGCTCCACATCTCTTGGTATATAATAGGGTCAAGGGAGCCACATCACAATGTACAGTGATATAGTGGTATATGCTCATAGATAGTATCAACACATTGTATTGTGATCACAAGCTTTGTTATATTGTATTGGGGTTATTTGTAGTTTCTCTCTTGTAAGATTGAAGGAGATTTCTGTAGATAATAGAAGACAACCTTCCCGTGGACGTAGCCCAATTGGGTGAACCACGCATATCTGGTGTATTATTTTCCTTGTTCCCTTTCTGTTCTTATTTACTTTGATATGTTATTGATTTCTAAGATATGTAAGCTAGTTTAGCTAGATCTATAGTTCTGACATTATAAAATTGGGTCTTTTTTAAGCTTATTTGGCTATTTAATGCATAACATTTGATATCATAGAGCACAATCCTTCATTTTTCTCCTTCAAATGAGTCATCTTGCCATTTTATCTTTACTTTTTGTTTGGATCATTGAAATTGTATGACAATATACGAATTGATAGTAGAAATAATGAAGTACATTGGGAAAAATTTAGAATTTGTTTCACTATACTTTAAGAGTTATAGGTTGAACAAGTTAAGGATTTTTCTAGTCCTAAAACTAAGCTTGAACAAATGGTTTCAATAAAATATTCATATATAAAGACTGCAAAGTCCAAAATCATTGTGAATATTGGGGCTCAATAAAGGACAAACTAGGGTGTTTAAGACCCCAATTTCAAACCTATTACAAAAATATTAGTTAAGTGACAGTCTATAAAAGTTCACTCACTTGGAAGACACAAAAAATAACGGATTTTGGTGGCTTGCACCTACATCCACTATAATTATTTAAATTGAATGATACTTGTGGATGTCTGAAGTAGACATACTAAGTGATTACACTTAGAAATTTCCATTATGTTTGTTGTTCCATTATATACATGCAAATCAAATCCTCTAAAACTTTATTTACCCTCTTAGTTTGGCCATTATTATTAGGATGATTAGTTGTGCTAAAATGTAGCTAAGTCCATAGGACGGCTCAGAATCCAATCTAAAACATCCCAACAAACATTGAAGCTTTATCATAAATTATTTTCTTTGGAAAACCATACGTTGAAAATCTCCTTCATAAACACTTGTGCTATTTCATGTGCTTTATAAGTGTCTTTAACTAGAATGAAATGAGCACCTTTAGCAAGCTTATCCACCACAAAATATGCCTCCTAGAAATTATAGGTAGCTCCACAATGAAATCCATGAATATCACTTCTCATTTAGACTCAAGAAATTCATGAGGTTGTAATAACCCTACAAGATGGCCATGCTCAAATTTAAAAACATAACACTCTAAACACTTAGCCATTAAGAGTGACACATCATTCCTCATGCCTATCCAAAATAAGTTAAGTTGAAAATATACATACACCTTTACACTGGGATGAACCCCATACAAAGAATAGTGAGCTTCACTCAAAATGAGCTCACAAAGACCTCCCCTTAATGAACATTGATTCTATTTAAGAATCTTACTAACTCAATATCATCATAAGAGTATCCTTCAAACTTGGGCTTCAAATCCTTTTGTCCACAAAGGACAACTATCACCTCTAAGCACAAGTGTCATCCCTCTACTCATTCAGAATACGATCCCCTAAATCCATTTTGAAACGAATGTTAGAAAAAATGAAAGGCCTTTGAGTGAGTGCATCATCCACCTTATTCAACATTCCTTTGATATACAAAATATCAAAGTCATACTTACTCGAAGGTTTTAACCATCACCTTTTCCTAACATTTGAATCACTTTGAGATCAACTATGTCGCAAGCTTCTATGATAAGTTTCCAACTCAAATTTTTGGCCCATAAAACAATGCCTCCAAATTATCAAAGTGTGAACAATTGTTGCCAACTCCAATTCATGAGTTGTATCATTATCATCATGTGGCCTTTTCTTCCTAGAAGCATAAGCGATCACTCTCCCAACCTGGGAAACAACAATACCCAACCCAACCTTGGATCCATTTGTACATACCACATATATCGGTCTATATCCAACACCTTCAACACTAGGGATAAGTCAAACACTATTTAAGCATGGAAATAGCTTTCTCACGCTGCTTAGTCCATAAAAACATCACTCGTTTATTTAGTAGAAAATTAATATGATTAGAGAATTTAGAAACCCCTCTGTAAACCTTATATAATACCCTGCCATACCCATAAATTTGTGTACCTCATGCACATCATATGGTGTTGGCCATTCAAAACTTTCTTCTATTTTTTCTAAATCAACCATAATACCTTCACTATAAATAATATTACCCAAATAGTAGATTTTTGTTTGGAAAAACAAACATTTTGACATATTAGCTTAAAGCTTGTTCTCCCTCTAGCATTTCAAAACCAACCTCAAATGATGCTCATGTTCCATAGGAGTCTTAGAGTAAATGAAATATCATCTAGGAACACCTGAGCAAACTTTTCGAGATACTTTCTAAATACACCATTCATAAGACTCGTAATAACTCATCTATTATGCCTTTGATTTGAATGCTAATATAAGTCACATCACTGTCTATATACATTTCTTCACAAGTTTGGTTTTCATGAAGGATCTCATCATTAAGAAATCATTATAGAAAGGGTTATTGAAGGCATTTTCACCATCAAGCTTTGGACTCGCCTCTTCCTTAGTATCATATTCAAGTAGAACTTCATACGAAAAATTGTGAAAGGGAAGCTCACTAGAGTAAGGGTGAATAATATCAGTATGCAAATCAAGAGTCAATGACATATTAACAATGGTTTTTTTCTCGTGAGGGATAAGATCATTAGTAGGTACATGAGAATGCTCAACATTAGGTTAAAAATTGGTATCATAAAATATAAAGACATCACAAAACCCTAAAATGATCTTCCTTTTAATGTTAACTTCATGCAAACTTTCATTCTCAAGTGAGTCAAGGATGGATTAGTTTCATTCATTATCATCAATACCCATGAAAGAGAATAATCATAGAATTTATATCACATGTTTCCTTGGTATATCTAAGGGCGAACCATGAAAAGGACAATCATCCACTTTCCTTGTAAGAAGAAAGGCTAGTGTTTTTGTGATATTGCTTCTTGGCCTCTAAGAAACCTTTACAAGTCAAGGGATCATGAGGATCACCGCAAAGGTTACATCATGGAGATATGGGAGTGTTTTCAATTCAAATTTCAAGGCCTTGGGGTGAATGGAAGAGTAAGAGCGACTTTTGGTAACCTCCCTTAATCCAATTGATGGGATGGAACTTAACTCGAAATATCTCAAAGAAACTTCTCCAACTCATGATGGATCTATGCAATATGGACCTAAACTAGGAAACAAACCTCCCATGAAGTGTGAGTAAGAAAATGTTTTAAGATGTTCCTCAATAAATTCCCAAGAATGCCCTAAAAAATGGGACAACTAAGATAAGGTGGAAAACCAAGCAAATCATCTTTAGTATTGCTAGGGATATCACAAGGAATGATGGTTGGCCTCATGGGTGATGTGAAAGAACATTTACGATCTTTGCAAGATCGTTGAGCAAATCAATCCCTAAATCAATGTTTTCAAGGGTTATGAGGAGACCTTAGTTGAACAATGTTTTCTATATTTTGCAACTAGTATATTTTTTTATAAGGGACATGTACCACCATATATAAAAACACATATATCATTCGTCAGATAAAATTGCAGTTGGTAAGAATACACACATAGAATACAAGTCTGATCATCATAAGACACAGTTGTACACCTAGGTTGGTACCCGATGAGTAGTACTATATTTTTTTAACAAGAACATATAACATTTTCATTAATATATCAAATGGTCGAGGAAAAAAAAAACTATGTATAATATATCCTAATGAATTAAAAAAGAGATTCAAAACTGTCAGTACTATCAAAACATCACCTACATACTAGAATTGTTTTTCTTCTAGCAACATGCAGTCTAAATTCTTAGCAATGATATATTTTAATAAACTATGCACACATGAAAATTACATAACAAAACATAATTTAAAACCTAGACTATCTTAGACAATTCATGCCCAATGTGGGTTTCCTTCATTTATTATTCATATATCTTCTACTTTCCAAGTGGTGTCGAGTTCGTTGTCTACTTTCCTTGCTCCCATGGTGCCTATTGAAAAATAAGATCTTCCATGAATGTGTCCTTGATTATGATTATAGAGTCTAAAGGCCCAAGGGAAAATTTTAAGGATCCATAATTTTTTAAAGTGTATAATCCTTAGTGAATCTTTCTAATTCTTAAATTTCCAACCATAAAATGTTTGATTTTTTTTTAATATTTAAATTTTTAAGGATTTTATATAGCTTCTGGAGAATTTTGGCGATTTTTAGAGTAATTTATTTTATATTGTGGAATTGGGATAATCATTTTGAAAAAAGTGGATACAAATATTTTCTTTGAAAAAAACCCTAAAATTAGCCCATGGGCTAAATTTCGCCCCTAAAATTTTCCTTGGAAGGCTTGTTCACCATAGATTTTGAGGTTTGTGAAAAACCTAGAATCTGTTGGGTTATGATACCTATTTACAATGGTTATGCATATTGTTAGCACTTGGAATTTATCCCTTGGTTGTGGAAACATAATCCTAAGGTAACAATTTCAAACCAATCTTTAGGAGGAAAACTCATTTTTTTCCTACCAGAGAGGGCTCTCTCAAAAATAAATGTAATGGCCAGAGATATGTCAAAATGATTAAGCTTTAATTCTGTAAAAGGATGAAACACAAGGATACCATTGGGCATGGAGTCAAAATCAGAAATCTTTTCAAAGTTAAACAAAGTTTGAACAATATGAGTTTTTACAAAGGCAAGGTAATTATTGCTTCACAGTCGAGTTCTTGTTTGCATGCGATAATAGAAGAAAAAGAAACAATCCATTAGTATTGGGCACCGATTATAGATGAATCCAACACCAACTTTCGAAGAAAGATTATGAATACTTAGATCTCATAGATCAGAGCATGGCAACATGAAGTCTGACCTAACTAAAATCTCATCTAAGCATGAAAGAAAACATAATGGAAAAGATATTACAGTAATGACAAATCACATAAGAGGGAGAAAATCACAGACTGTAAATAAATAACACATGAATCTTTGCTTTCAAGTATTTTAACACATCGAGTCCCAAAATCAAAGCTTCATATTCTGCTACATTATTTGTACATTCAAAAGTAAACTTAAAGGAATAGACCATGAATTCCCGATCCGGGGATATTATCCATACACCTGCACCAGCACCTTCTCTACTTATTGACCCATCAAAATGCATTGTCCATATCCCTTCAGCTCTTTGTTTTTGTTTAAGGATTTCTTGTTCTATAACCAAGTTATCGTCTTCTCTTTGTTTTTGAGAATCTGCTTCTTCTTCAAAATGGAAATCATTGTAAAAAATAGAAGACCCCAAATTAGTGTCTACTGCATAAATTGGATGATTATCTGGTTTATCTTGACTACTTACCAGTTACCACATATGCAAGAATTTTCTCTCTGTATAACTTTCTATGTTCTCCAAAAGGTGGAATTGTAGCAAAAGACATATCCATTTGTAAATTTCCTTTGAGCTTTGAAGCCCAAGACCTATATAACAACATACTAAATTTTGGAGGAATATTTGCAACAACTACATGATAATACTTTTGGCTGGAATTTGAGTCAGAGTGACTACCAAGTCTTTGATTAATCCCAAGCATATGACCTTTCTAGAATCAAAAGAAAATAAATCTTTGTAAGGTCTTATGATTTCCAAACCTAAATTATCCACCACAACCTTTGACATTAAGTTATGTGAAGCTCCTGAATCAAGCATGACATTATGGAGAATCATATCATGTATATTTAAACTCACATAAAAAGGTGGAACATCTTATGCACTGCCATCTTCTACTTTGGGACCCGAAATAATAGTTGGAGTATCATCATTTATTTCTAATGTATCAAGTTCCATTTGTTCTTCATTTTTAACTATCCTTGCAATTTTCTCTTTGTATTCATTGTTCTTCAAAAATTCATTGAAAGGGATAGAAATTTCAATCTTTGAAATTTCATTCTGCAAATTGAAAGAAGTGAGTGTTTTATCAGTTTCTTTGACTAAGTCTTTTTTTTTATTTTCTAGAACCTTTTTCACCATATCTTCTTTTTGTTTTTCCTTTTTCTGTTGGTTGGTTGAAGCTTGATCAATAGGACTCTTCCCTTTATTTGCAACTACATCTCTATTTCTAAAGTTGATTTTCCTCTAAAGATCATTCACAACATTCTGATACCTAATTTGATATTGCTATGTTTCTAACTCAAAAGCATTATACTCTCCTTCTTGAGAAAACATTTCATGTTCTATCTTTGTCAGATAAAATTCAGAATTAAGATCATCAAAATGATGTATTTCACTTTCCAAGGATTGTGTTTCTTCTTCGTCATCAAAAACATTCTCTGGGAAAGGAGGTCTTATTTGCTAGTCTTCCACATTTCTTTGATTTCTCTGATCTCTTGGATCTCTCTGCCTTATCTATGGTGGATTAGGTCTCCTAAAATTTGGATTCCTAATTTGTGGCTCTCATTGATCTCTGTTTTGAGGTTTGTTTTCTAAGGTTAATCTGTCCATGATTCTTTCCATAGTTTTCATCATAACCTCAAATTTAGCATCAACAGAAAAAGAAGTTGAATCCTGATTTTTATCTCTTATTTTTATTCTATCCATTTCTGTTTTCTGTTTCATTTTTCCAAATGCCATTAAATTTGCCTCTACCTCCACTGCATATTTCAACATATCTGGTAAAGAAGTTGACTTTCTTTCTCTTAACATAAAGGAAAAATCACCATCAAATGCATAAGCATAGTATAACTAGGCAACTCCTACTTGGGGTTGAATATCAGTAGGAATTGAATTATAAAACCTCATAAACCTTCATGAAAACTCTTGAACAGATTCAAAATTTCCCTTTTTTAAGTTATTATATTGTGTCAAAACTTGTGAAGGGTTCTTTTTATCCTCCCACCTTTCAAGAAAATGATTTACAAATTCATCATAAGAGGGGACAAATCTTGCAGGAAGAGTTCTGAACCATTTTTTTAACTTCTCAAGACAAACTATGAGCTAACAAACTCATTTTTGCATCATCATAATCTACTTCTTCAATACCAATAAAGTCATTAAACCTATCAATATGTTGCTGAGCTATGTAATTCCCTTTTCCATCATATAGTGTAATCCTTTGAGCATAATTCTGAGGAAGGTCATGCAAAACAACAGGTAAAGCAAGTGGGGCAAACCTAGCAGCCATGATTACAGGAGGATTTTGAACAATACTATGAACTTGAGGTGGATGGTTTTGAAATTTCTTTTCTTTTAATTCTACTTTTCCAGTTTTTTGTAAATATTCCCAAACAGATTGCAATAGATATGATTGAAATCTATTTTGATCAATAATAGTTTCTTTTAAATCTGTTTCAGATTTTGACCTAAATAAAGATTGTTCAAACTTCACATCTAAACCAATGTCTTCAATATTCAACAGTTCTTCTTGAAAAGAAGGAAACATTTTTTCTGATTGAGATGTACCTTCTTTATCTTTTCTTTTATTCCTTCTGAGAATATTTTCAGGACTTTTACCACTTGAAATGTCTGGTGATTTGGATTGCTTCTCATATGAAAATTTTTGGAAGCCATAATTCCTATTTTGGAGTCACCTTTTGTTGAACTTCAAAGTAGAGACGCCAGGGAAAAATACAACCAATATAAAATATAAAATTTCTTGTTTACCCACAAAAATATGATCTTTCCAAACTATCGTTATACCTAGGGAAGATTTGAACTTTCGCTCCCTGACAACGGCGCCAAAATGTTAGCACTCAGAATTTATCCCTTGGTTTTGGAAAGATAATCCTAAGGTAACAATTTCAAACCAATCTTTAGGAGGAAAACTGGATTTTTTCCTACCGGAGAGGGCTCTCTCAAAAATAAATGTAATGGCCAGAGATATGTCAAAATGATTAAGCTTTAATTTTGTACAAGGATGAAACACAAGGATACCATTGGGCATGGAGTCAAAATCATAAATATTTTCAAAGTTAAACAGATTTTGAATAATATGATTTTTTACAAAGGCAAGGTAATCATTGCTTCATAGTCAAGTTCTTGTTTGTAGGTGATAATGGAAGAAAAAGAAACAATCCATTAATATTGGGCACCAATTATAGACGATTCCAACACCAACTTTAGAAGAAAGATTATGAATACTTAGATCTCATAGATCAGAGCATGGCAACATGGATTCTAACCTAAGTAAAATCTCATCTAAGCATGAAAGAAAACATAATGGAAAAGATATTACAGGAATGAAAAATCACATAAGAGGGAGAAAATCACAGACTGTAAATAAATAACACATGAATCTTTGCTTACAAGTCTTTTAACACATTGAGTCCCAAAATCAAAGCTTCATATTCTGCTACATTATTTGTAAATTCAAAAGTCAACTTAAAGGAATAGACCATGAATTCCCGATCTTGGGATATTATCCATACACCTGCACTAGCACCTTCTCTACTTATTGACCCATCAAAATGCATTGTCCATATACCTTCAGCTCTTTGTTTTTGTTTAAGGATTTCTTGTTCTATAACCAAGTTACTGTCTTCTCTTTGTTTGTTAGAATCTGCTTCTTCTTCAAAATGGAAATCATTGTAAAAAATATAAGACCCCAAATCAGTGTCTACTGCATAAATTGGATGATTATCTAGTTTATCTTGACTACTTACCACATATGCAAGCATTTTATCTCTGTATAACTTTCTATGTTCTCCAAAAGGTGGAATTGTAGCAAAAGACATATCCATTTGTAAATTTCCTTTGAGCTTTGAAGCCCAAGACCTATATAACAACATACTAAATTTTGGAGGAATATCTGCAACAAATACATCCATGATAATACTTTTGGTTGGAATTTTGTAATGACCCTTTTTCAAAAATTTATTAAAATGCCCAATTTTCCAATTTTTCCCTAATTTTGAACTTTGACTAGTTTAGCTGTTTTGGCCTCCAAATTAATCCAAATGCTCCCAAATATTCTGTAAGGGTATATGAATGATATTTAGACTTTAATATTAGGCTCAGGGATGATTTATGACCCTCAAAAGACTTCTGCAAACTTGATTTATATTCTGGTCAATGTATGGGGTTTTAACTAGTAATTTGTGCATCAAATCCCCCCTGGGTAACATTGAAAATGGCCTCCAAAATGCTTCCAAAATCCCTCGAATTTATGAAAAGATGTAGGGAATGTATTAAGTATGTTATTAAGGTCTCATTTGCACCATTAATTGATTATTATATCTTTTCCAACCCTCTCCCATTCAGCTGCAAAAATCACCCATTCGACCCTTGGGGAAATGGCACTATTTCTTCTCCCAATGCAATTAAACTGAGTAAAAATACTTCAAATGCTCAAGTACAGTACATGAAAATTGTAAAATACATCCATGGCAGTATATTAGTCACAAATGCATCAGAGAATCACCCATTCATTCGAAATCATCTGCATTATAATGATATACATCAATGTAGTGGGGAAATGGACATTGTTTGCTCATTAATCAACATTTTTGCATAAAATCAATGGGTATTTCGACCTGAGACTTTCTGAAGGTGAATAATAGAGTATATAATTCTTATTACAATCATAAATACATCAATAGAAGCTCTCAAAAGAAGCACAAGAGCTCACCAAAAACGCCCTCCCTCAAGGAGCATGAATATGCCTTCAAAATTGGAAATGGTTGAGAGATGGTGCTGCACTAAATGAAACCACGAGCTTCCCTGTAGATGATACCTGTAAATAAAACTCCATTAAAGCTCCATGAAAGACTTGAGTGGCCTCTCCAAACACCAACTTGGATGGGAATCTTTCACCCTTGAAATTGGCTAAGACAAGAAACTAGTCATCCACTAGATCTCTCTTCACAAATGCAATTTTTCTCAAATCATCAAAAGCCCTTCTCTTGGTTTTTCCCTGTATTTTATAAAAATCCTTAGCCTTCTAAGGTTCCCAATCCATCCATAGAATCAATCCAATTCGAATTAGGGTAAGGGAGCAAGATTTGCCATGTGTCCTACCTTTCCTAGCTTTCCACCTTCCACCAATTCGAGTGGGGGTCTCTTTGGATTCTACAACTCCCATGAGAGCCCTATTGGAGCCTATTTTTGGGGCTGACATGTCATAATGGTCAGATGTCAGAGGTCCGGTCTTCAATTTTTCATAGATGTCATAGATGCTCCATCATTGTTGTAGCCCAAGTGTCCACAAACTTCCAATTTGACTCTTCCTCTTCCATGGAGGCTACCAATCCATCCCAATTCTACCTAAGATGCTCAATGCCATGTGTATGAATTACCAACTCACCCAATATTGTTCACCTTCTCATGAATTCGAATTGGCAAGAGAGAGATGCCATGTATCCTTGAAAAATCAAGCTAGTGTGGGTCCCACATCCTCCATATGTCTCCAAAACCACTTGCCACCTAGAATTTCTCTTGAATTTATTTATTCAACCTATTTATTAAATAATTGAACCCTTATAATGTCTAAACATCATTTATTAGCTTCCTTATTACAATTCCACATGTGCCCATCCAACCTAGGAAACTAGTAGGATTGATGGGATTGTCTCACTATGCAATTATTTGAATGGGGACATTAAAAATTTGAGTTAGAGTGACTACCAAGTCTTTGATTAATCCCAAGCATCTGACCTTTCTAGAATCAAAATAAAATAAATATTTGTAAGGTCTTATGATTTCCAAACCTAAATTATCCACCACAACCTTTGGCATTAAGTTATGTGAAGCTCCTGAATCAAGCATGGCATTATGGAGAATCGTATCATGTATATTTAAACTCACAAAAAAAGTTGGAACATCTCGTGCACTGCCATCTTCTACTTTGGCACCCGAAATAATAGTTGGAGTATCATCATTTATTTCTAATGTATCAAGTTCCATTTGTTCTTCATTTTTAACTATCCTTGCAATATGCTCTTTGTATTCATTGTTCTTCAATAATTCATTGAAAGCGATAGAAATTTCAATCTTTGAAATTTCATTTTGCAAATTGAAAGAAGTGAGTTTTTTATCAGTTTCTTTGACTAAGTCTTTTTTTTATTTTCTGGAACCTTTTTCACCATATCTTCTTTTTGTTTTTCCTTTTTCTGTTAACTAGTTGAAGCTTGATCAATAGGACTTTTCCCTTTATTTACAACTACATCTCTATTTCTAAGGTTGATTTTCCTCTGAAGATCATTCACAGCATTCTGATACCTAATTTGATATTGTTATGTTTCTAACTCAAAAGCATTATACTCTCCTTCTTGAGAAAAAATTTCATGTTCTATCTTTGTCAGATAAAATTCAGAATTAACAAAATTCTCAGGGAAAGGAGGTCTTATTTGTTGGTCTTCCACATTTCTTTGATTTCTCTGATCTCTTGGATCTCTCCGCATTATCTGTGGTGGATTAGGTCTCCTAAAATTTGGATTCCTAATTTGTGGCTCTTGTTGATCTCTGTTTTGAGGTTTGTTTTCTAAGGTTAATCTGTCCATGATTCTTTCCATAGTTTTCATCATAACCTCAAATTTCGCATCAACAGAAAAAATAATTTGAATCCTGATTTTCCTCTCTTATTTTTATTCTATCCATTTCTACTTTTTGTTTCATTTTTTCAGATGCCATTAAATTTGCCTCTACCTCCATTGCATATTTCAACATATCTGGTAAAGAAGTTGACTTTCTTTCTCTTAACATAAAGGAAAAATCACCATCAAATGCATCCGCATAATTTAACTAGGCAACTCCTACTGGGGGTTGAATATCAGTAGGAATTGAATTATAAAACCTCATAAACCTTCCTGAAAACTCTTGAACAAATTCAAAATTTCCCTTTTTTAAGTTATTATATTGTGTCAAAACTTGTGAAGGGTTCTTTTTATCCTCCCACCTTTCAAGAAAAAGGTTTACAAATTCATCATAAGAGGGGACAAATCTTGTAGGAAGAGTTCTGAACCATTTTTGAACTTCTCAAGACAAACTCTAAGCTAACAAGCTCATTTTTGCATCATCATAATCTACTTCTTCAATATCAATAAAGTCATTAAACCTATCAATATGTTGCTGAGCTATGTAATTCCCTTCTCCATCATATAGTGTAATCCTTTGACCATAATTCTGAGGGAGGTTATGCAAAACAACAATTAAAGCAAGTGGGGCAAACCTGGCAGCCATGCTTACAGGAGGATTTGGAACAATATTATGAACTTGTGGTGGAGGGTTTTGAAATTTATTTTCTTTTAATTCTACTTTTCCAGTTTTTTGTAAATATTCCCAAACAGATTGCAATAGATATGATTGAAATCTATTTTGATCAATAATAGTTTATTTTAAATCTGCTTCAGATTTTGACCTAAATAAATATTGTTCAAACTTCACATCTAAACCAATGTCTTCACTATTCAACAGTTCTTCTTGAAAAGAAGGAAACATATTTTTTGACTGAGATGTACCTTCTTTATCTTTTCTTTTATTCCTTCTGAGAATATTTTCAGGACTTTTTACCACTTGAAATGTTTGATGATCTGGATTGCTTCTTGTATGAATCTTTCTGAAAGCCACAATTCCTTTTTTGGAGTTGCCTTTTGTTGAAATTCAAAGTAGAGTCTCCAGGGAAAATACATCCAATATAAAATATCAAATTTCTTGTTTAGCCACAAAAATATGATCTTTCCAAACTGTCATTCTACCTAGGGAAGATTTGAATTTTCGCTCCCCGGCAACGGCGCCAAAATGTTAGCACTCATAATTTATCCCTTGGTTTTGGAAAGATAATCCCAAGGTAACTATTTCAAACCAATCTTTAGGAGGAAAACTGGCTTTTTTCCTACTGGAGAGGGCTCTCTCAAAAATAAATGTAATGGCCAGAGATATGTCAAAATGATTAAGCTTTAATTTTGTAAAAGGATGAAACACAAAGATACAATTGGGCATGGAGTCAAAATCATAAATCTTTTCAAAGTTAAACATATTTTGAACAATATGATTTTTTACAAAGGCAAGGTAATCATTTCTTCACAGTCAAGTTCTTTTTTGCATGCGATAATGGAAGAAAAAGAAACAATCCATTAATATTGGGCACCGATTATAGATGAATCCAACACCAACTTTAGAAGAAAGATTATGAATACTTAGATCTCATAGATTAGAGCATGGCAACATGGATTCTAACCTAAGTAAAATCTCATCTAAGCATGAAAGAAAACATAATGGAAAAGATATTACAGGAATGACAAATCACATAAGAGGGAGAAAATCACAGACTGTAAATAAATAACACATGAATATTTGCTTTCAATTCTTTTAACACATTGAGTCCCAAAATCAAAGCTTCATATTCTGCTACATTATTTGTACATTCAAAAGTCAACTTAAAGGAATAGACCATGAATTCTCGATCTGGGATATTATCCATACACCTGCACCAACACCTTCTCTACTTATTGACCCATCAAAATTCATTGTCCATATCCCTTTAGCTCTTTGTTTTTGTTTAAGGATTTCTTGTTCTATAACCAAGTTACTGTATTCTCTTTGTTTGTTAGAATCTGCTTCTTCTTCAAAATGGAAATCATTGTAAAAAATAGAAGACCCCAAATCAGTGTCTACTACATAAATTGGATGATTATTTGGTTTATCTTGACTACTTACCACATATGCAAGAATTTTCTCTCTGTATAACTTTCTCTGTTCTCCAAAAGGTGGAATTGTAGCAAAATACATATCCATTTGTAAATTTCCTTTGAGCTTTGAAGCCTAAGACCTATATAACAACATACTAAATTTTGGAGGAATATCTGCAACAACTACATCCATGATAATACTTTTGGCTGGAATTTGAGTTAGAGTGACTACCAAGTCTTTGATTAATCCCAAGCATCTGACCTTTCTAGAATCAAAAGAAAATAAATCTTTGTAAGGTCTTATGATTTTCAAACCTAAATTATCCACCACAACTTTTGGCATTAAGTTATGTGAAGCTCCTGAATCAAGCATGTCATTATGGAGAATCATATCATGTATATTTAAACTCACATAAAAAGGTGGAACATCTTGTGCACTACCATCTTCTACTTTGGGACCCGAAATAATAGTTGGAGTATCATCATTTATTTCTAATGTATCAAGTTCCATTTGTTCGTCATATTTAACTATCCTTGCAATCTTCTCTTTGTATTCATTGTTCTTCAATAATTCATTGAAAGGGATAGAAATTTCATTCTGCAAATTGAAAGAAGTGAGTGTATTATTAGTTTCTTTGAGAGTTTCCAAACATCCAGCAGCCTCATTTTTATGTCTTAATACTTTTCAAACACCTTCAGACCCAATTTAGAAGTATTTGGAGTCATTTGGAAGCATTTGAGTCATTACTAGTCTAAGGGTCGAATTGGCCAAAAAGTGCAATTTTTCCAACTTTTCCAAATTTCTTAAAAAGGGACACTACAAGCGGTATAAGAACATGGTCCTTGCACCTGATGTGGATGACCCTTCATGAGGACAAGAAGTCATAAAAATTAGCCCCCACCCTTAGAAACTAAAACTGAAAGTATTTTTGGTGAAAGAGAAGAAGAAGGAGAAGAAGTGCATTCTTTTGTAACCGTGACTAAGGATGAGAAAGGAACCTCAGAAACATAGAAGAATGAGGATTTTAGGAAATTCATGAAACCATTATTTGAATACTTGACAAAGCATACCATGAAAGTGTTCAAATTGTTGGCTAGTCAAATTGGAGGCAAAGTGGCAATAGGAGGTAGTAGTAGTTCTCTTTTCGAGGAAAAGAAGGCAGTGGGTGAAAGTATTTTCTCAAAGACCGGGCCTCGTAATTGACCTCATGAATTTCAGAGTTCAACAATAGATACTACACCTAAATTTCTTGATTCCAAAGAATATCCTAACACCCAATATGACATGCAGGAGGTTATAACAGAATGGCGGCAGTTGAGTGAAGATTGTAGAAGGACCCTACCATTTGATCAATACTTCACTGTTGCAAACAAGCTCAAAATGAAGGGAGGTAATAGGAATCCCTTCCAAAATAAAGAATTGAATTGTGCCATAGGTAAAAAACCCCTTCCTACTTTTGATGGCTCATCTCAAAGTTCTGCAAATACTTGGATACAAAAACTAGATGTGTATTTTCAGCTGAATCCAATGGTTGAAGAGGATGCTCTAAAAATGGCTATTTTGCATCTCGAAGGAGAATCCAATGATTGGTGGTTCCATGGAATTATAAATTTGGGACATGATCAGTTTACAACATATGAAGAATTTTTTAACAGGGTATTGGAAATATTTGAGGAAGAAGACCCATAAATGCCTTTCAAAGAACTAGCACAATTGAAGCAAATTGGAACCCCTGCTGAGTACATGTTGGAATTCCAAAAAATATCAATTAAGGTGGCTGATATATCTATTGTCAGATTAGTATTTCTCTTCACTGAAGGTTTGGATGAACCTTTGAAGGGTTTATTTAAGTCCCACAAACGTACTTCATTGAAATATGCCATGAACTTGGCAAGAGATCTGCAAGATGTGCTACCCAAGACAAGGTATCCTCCCAAGCCTAACCTTCCTTCCCAGTTCATATTTGAAAATAAGCCATGGAAAGAATATGCAATTGGAAATGATAAGAAAGAGGGACCACGCAGGGAAGAACTCAGAAGAAAGAAACTCTGTTACACATGCTTCCAACCATGGGTACCAGGACATAAATGTGCTAAGGGGTCAGCCCAAGAAGAGGGATATGACACAACATAAGAAGGAAAACAAGAAGAAGATTATCCATTACCCGACAAAGGGAGACTAGCAGTGCTTTTGGGAGTGCCTCGTTTCCACACTATTCGATGCCAAGGAATGGTACAAGGACAAAGGGTTTCGGTATTGGTAGATGGAGGAGCCACACATAAATTTATTTATGCAGCCATTGTGGAGAGGAGAAAGCTACCTGCTGAACCATTCGATGGCTTCACAGTCATCATTCCAGGTCACCATACTATGGAGTGCACAACATGGATTCCAAAGCTACAACTCACCATAGGTAAGTACACATTTTTTGATAGATTTTATGTGGTTGATGTTGCTGATACTAATGTGGTCTTGGGAGTGCAATGGTTGTACTTTATAGGGGAACATACAGTGAACTATCAAATCCCTGAAATGAGATTCAAATATTCGGAAGGAAAACAAAGGGTATTGAGAGGAATGCACACCTACCCGAATCAAGTAGGGTCCTACCATAGTATGAATTCCACATTGAGGCATAGGGATATTGAATGGGCTGTTGAATGTTGCATCACTTCCCCCAATCCAAAAATAAATATTTCAAAACATCCAAGGGAGATGAGGCAGCTACTACACAAGAATGAAAAGGTTTTTGGAGACCTTCCTCCGGGAAGGCCACCTGATAGAGGAGGAACAATTTTGCAGCATCCTAAATTGAAATTGCTTGAGAGAAAGCAATATTGGGTGGGGAGGACTGTAATGTCCCCATTCAAATAAATCTCAAGAAGAGAAAATCCCACCAATCTACTAGTTTCCTAGGTTGGGGTGGAAACATTAGATTTGGAATAAGGAACTATAAAACCCAAATGGACATTAGCTTGACCAAATATATTAAATGGGGAATAAATAAATAACTAAGATATGAAAATAAGGTGGCACTTGGTCATGAGGGCACATTGGAGGTGTGGGGCCCACTTAAGCAAGATTCCCCATCCCACATGGCATTCCACTCTCACCCATTTGAATCCTAGGTGGAGTCCAACATTCTTGGGGGATTTGGAAGGGGATAATACTTTGAATGACTCAATGAGGGTCGAATTTGAGAGCAATAGTAACTCCCATGGAAGAGGAAGAGGCATCTTGGATTTATTGGGACACTTGGGCTAGATTCCCTAGCTTCTATGACAACAATGATGAAGATGCTATGACACTTATGACACAAATTAGACCTGAATGCTGACATCTGAAATATATGACATTTCAGGGATAAAAATAGCCTCCAAGAAGGTGCACAAGGGAGTTAGGGCATCCAATGAGACACCCATTTGAATTGAGTGAAGGAGGAGGCTAGGAATTGATGGACAAGTGGCACAGATTGGAATCTCTTTCCAATTCGAGTTGGCATGAAGCTCATGGAGGGAATTCAAACCATGGAAGGCTTGGGAAGGTAATAAAATAAAAGAACCAATAAGGAGAGTGTATTTTGATCATTTCTCATTTTTCATATTGGATAGCATAGCTTGTCCATACTTGTGGAGTGTTTACTCTACTTTCCTTAGTACCAATTTCGAGGGTGAAAGATTCCCATCCTAATTTGAAATTCGAGAGGAAATTAAGAACTTTCATTTGGATCTACAATGGAGTCATTTATTGTAGTTTTAAGCTACAGGGCTGCTCGTGACATTCTCTTCTTCAACTTGTTTCCACACCTTTCTCACTTTTCTCTTCATATTTTGGCTCTTAGAGGAAGGGTGCACTTGGTGAGATGCTGATCATTTTGGGGGAGCTCTTGTGGCCCCATTTATTTGTAATATGATGTATTTACTCTATATTTTCTACTCAGAAGATCCTCAGGTTGAAATACCAATTGAAACTATGTCAAAATACCAAACAATGTATAAATGGTGCCATTTTCCTCATATCTTGTTATGAAAGCTTGAAGTTGCTTTATTTCGACTTGTATCAGTTCATATCTATGATTTGTATGATGTATGAAGATTCATTAATGTCCTGAAGAATTTTCATATACATTACATAAGCCTTTTGAGCATAAATCTCAAATTTCATAGCAAATGGTGAAGTTTCCTATCATTCCCCCCTAGGTGAAAACATGTCCACAAACCTCTGATTTATGGGAGTTTCAGCAGCATTTAGGAACTGATTAATGATGCATTTGGGAGCCCATTTAAGTCCTTTAACAATTGCCTATCTCTGTTCTGAAATTTGGGAGGGTCGTATTGCATTTGGAAAACCATTTTTGTCCCCTACCCTTGGGGGTTTTGAACCTCAAATTGACTAGTAAATTTCCCTGTTTTCTCCTGATTGTAAATGAATGTTGAAGTAGTCTTTTGAGAGTTTCCAAAAATCCATCAACATCATTTTTATTTCTTAATACTTTTCAAACACATTCAGACCCAATTCAGAAGCATTTGGAGCCATTTGGAAGCATTTGAGTCATTACTAGTCTAAGGGTCGAATTGGCCAAAAAGTGCAATTTTTTCAACTTTTCCAAATTTCTTAAAAAGAGACACTACATATTACATGTTATTTCTGTCAAAATGTATATCTCATATTTCAAAACATAATGTTCTTGTGTCTTTTAAACAACTGCAGCTTATGGTACAAATCTCTTGTTCAGACAAGAGTCTTCAAGTGTGCAAATTATACTTATTATTGCCATATTTTTCTACTGTTTTCCACTGCTTTAAAGAAGGGATTTCATAGTTGGTCATTTATTTCACCAAAACCTTAATCTCCACATGATCTACAAAATATATGGGAGGCAACTTACCTCCTATCATCATCAACTGGTTTAAAATTTCAAATTCATCTGAAAGCTTCTCGAGTACAATTTTTCTTGTCAGAACATGAGTCATATCTTGAATTTTTTTATGATTCATCCTGATTTCAAATAACAAATTTTTGTATTCATTCCGGGAGATCAATTTATTCTCTTCATCCCAAAAGGAAGGAAGCCCTTTTTGAATTCGATCTCTAAATGAATTCTTGAATGATTGAACCTGTTGTTTCATTTGACCTACTTTGGCCTGGACATTTTCAACATGACAATGTTTACCAAGGACTCTTTTGGCCCAAGTTATTACTGCTATGCTGTTTTTTATTGCCAATGATTTTAAATCTTCGTCTGTAAAGGTATTAAGGAAATTAATTGTATTCTAAGTTGTTTCCTTTGGCTTCTTATCCAAATTCTCCCTCATGGTTGTATAGCTCCGCACACTCTCATTTGCTACTGTTTCTTTAGTCTTCATAAAATTTAAAAATGGCCCGAATTTTCCAGCTTCATTTATTATTGAATCCCAAATTAAATTGTTTTCACCTTGCAAAGGAAGTTGTCCTGTAACCTGAGATATTAGCTTTTGGTTCTTATCAAGTAATTCTTTATTTTTATTTTCTTGATCCTTTATTTATTCTTCTTTCTTCTGGTTTTCTTCATTCAATCTCTGAATTTCTTCCTTCAATTCTTTGATTTATACTTCTTTCAAGCTCATTTGGGACATAGCTTGAATTAGAATCTTTGTATTTGTTTCCTGAATTTCTTGCCATGTTCTTTGCTTTTCCTGTACTGCACTTGCTAATTTTTCCTTCAAATCTTCAATTTGAGTCTTGAGATTTAAATTGTTTTTTTCTCAGCTTACTTCTTTTTCTTCAAATTTAATTAGCTTCTCTTTACAGTCATCCATCTCTTGTGACAGGGATTCTCTGTATTGCTCCAAAACTGTCAATTCAGATGCCTGAATCAACTGGGTTGCTGGAATTTTTAGTTTCTTTTTAAGTAGATGGATGGTATTTTGTTTTTCACTCAGAAGCTTCTTGGTTTCCTGACCCTTATTTGGCTCATCATTTGCTTCTACCAAATCAATCTATAGCTTTTTAATCTGCTGCTGATAAGCCTTATTCTCAGTTTTCTCTTGTCTCAGTTGGATTTCCAACCTATTTGCTGTGTTTTGCAATTTTGCAATCTTCAAGGTAGATTTCATTAAATCTATATAAATTACTTCTCCAGTTTGCCTATGCAAATGGATTTTTTCTGGTACTAGTATTTTCTGCAGATTTATTTTCATTTCAGTAACCTTTTCATCTAAAGATATAGCTAAATTCAAGGTATTTTTTGTAGGATCTATGGCAGTCATCAAAGTGATTTATGAATATGATATATTCCTGAATTTGGGAAACAAATTGTTATTTTTCTCTATTACAACTTGTTTATCCTGGCCATTCTTGACATATAGATCAGCTCTGGATTGGTATCTATCAGCTGAACCTGTGGCATTTGCTTCATCAAAACTGTAATCAAACAACTGAACATCTGGTCCTTCAAACTTTTCTTTTCCTTCCCTTTTCCACCGTCTAGCATAACTATTTCCTTTTCTTGACTTAATTTCAATATCTTGATTCCTCCACTTCCATTTCACTATTCTCAGATATAAAAAAAAAAAAACAAATCTTTATGGCAATTTCAATTTTACTAGGGGTAGGTGCTAACTCACTTGAATAAACTGCTAATGTTGAAGGATTGGATTCTGAATTTTCTGAGACATCTGTATCATATTCATATTGTAAAAAAATAGCTTTTCTAGCTAATCCTTCAACCTCTTGATGATCGAAAGCTCTGATTTTGTTATGTTGCCTCATTTATGATATGATATGGCATGGATCATAATTGACATCAATGGCCCTTTTGAAGTTTATCATTTGCAACTGTTTTGCTAAAAATGAAAGAGCATTTCTATTTTTTATGATAAAAGGTCCTACTTTCAGTGGGAATTTCATATCTGAAGCTTTTTCAAGGCCAAAAAATGATCATTCTCAACTATTAACTTATGTCTAATGAATTCCAATGTGAACACCCTCGGTGTCAGGAAAGCTGGTAATACATATGGTTCTTTCACAAAACCATATAGTCTAATTACTGTGTGTTGTTTCAGCAAAAACCAATCACCCACTGATTTTTCTGGACTGAAATGTAACAGGTTTTGCATTTCTGGTAATTCTCTTGGCAAAATTTGTTCAAAAATTATCCTATATATCTCTGATAACACCAAATTCATATAATTGAATGTATATTATTTTCAACTGTGGCTGAAAAGACCACTTTTGGAAAGTGCAGGTTTCTTTCACTTGAAAGCAGAAACATTTTCATCAGATATGATTGGAATCTGAAATGTTTTGTAGTGTGGAAATTCACTAACTGAGAATGAATATTCTCAGCCAGGAATTCATCAAACTTAAGACATGGGATTTGAATGGACTCAAACTCTAGTAAATATGAACTCAACCTAAAAATAAGACCTAATTGAACTTCAGTAACCACTAGGTCATTATCAAGCCCCATAAATTGACAGATTAATGATAAAACAAGTTGTGTGTTCTCATTTAAAAGGGTAATGTCTAATGGGAAAGGTGTGTTATCAACTGCAATATCTAACTCAAGGTTGTTTGACGAGAAATCTTGCTTACTTTCAAGGGTGGATTGGCTGTACAGGCTGACTAAACTCTCTTCGGTGAAATCTTCTTGGTTTTGGGAGAAGGACAAAGGGATTTCTAATGAATTCTTAACGACCGAAGAATTGACAGGACACAAAATCATTGTTCGTGATGAATTCATGACAACTCTTTCTATCTAGGAGTAATTTTTGGCGCACCAGGAGACGAAGTCGGGAAAACCTAGGGTTTTCTCAAGGCAGAAGTGAACAAAATGGGATTTATGAGCATTATGTACATCTATATTTTGCTTCAGAAAATCCTCCAACTTGTTCTTTATCTCTAAGACTGAATTTCTGGTCATAATACAGTCGTATATATCTCCATCCCTATCCTCTACAACTTGAGTCTAATTTTACGAATTCATCACTCTGAATTCCTACTTCACTGGATATTTCCATTATGTAAAACCTTTTGAAATATCTACACGGGTTTTTTGAAAAGACCTACCTGGTAATAGAGGAGTTGAAAAGGTATCCCTTGTCGTCTTCTTTCTGCACGCGGCATGTCCCAATCACCCAACGTTATATGCCAAATGTCAACCTTTCACGTGCGTTTGGATTTTATACTTTTGGAAATGGTGGTTTCGCAATGGTGTAAGGTGGTTTCCTTACCACCCTTCCAACTTGTGAAATGTTGTGGTGTTGACACATGGATGGTGGTTTATAATTTTGTAGCCACAAACCATTTCACTTTTGCGCGCATGTTGGCAGTGCGAAATAGATACGAGCTGGTGATATTTCTCCCAATCGATCAATCGAACGTTGATCGTTCCTTCCTTTTAATGGCGCCTCAACTGTCATTTTGGAAACCTTTGTCTGTTTTATATACCTTGTTTATTTTCCGGTGAAACTTACCTCCACCATCAATCTTACTTCCGCCTTGATTTGGACTATTGATTCCTTTATGTGATATACGAAGCTATTATTTTAACCTTTTTGGCTCTGCTTTGACGTGGTTGATGGTGATATGGGATGTTTTACTTATGAGACTCTAAACCATCTTTTAGTTCCTTCCTTACCAAGCTTAGGTGATATCAAAACAAACTTTGGATTGGCCATCTCTAAATCAATTAGAAAAAATATTGTGCCAACACATATGATGAATATATTTAAACACAATTATACATAAAGCAATGGCACACAACACATCAACATAATACACATAAATTACCCTAGAAACCCCTCTACAATGGAAAAACCAACAAACCAATGATTTTACTCCTCATCTATTCATCGACACTCTTAACCAATGTTTATAACCATGATTTACTAGAGCACAAATCACACTTCAATACATCACCTCTATGTACATAGTCGTTACATCTTATTTATAGATGCAATACAACCAACTACTCATTGATGGAAATCCATACCTTCCTAACCACTTTCAGTTTTTTTTACAGTCGACTTGACTGGGTCAACCTTGGTTGATATCCCATTCAGATTTTAGTTGTTCTATCGACTACTCATCAACCAATTGTTTGTCTTTGACTAAACAACTATTCCATTCAGCTAGTACGCTAGACCTCCACCATCTACTGAATTTTGACTCCACTCGACTTATACCAGTCGACTATCGACTTTGACCGTCAATATCATGCAAATAATATAACATCCCCAACATTCTCCCACTTTTTTTCTTCTTTGCATAAATAGGATATTCGGAAGTTCAGTTCACTTAGGTAGGGATAACAATCCCATTGTTTCCTTACACTAAGAAAAATTATCTATACTCATCGACTTTGTTAATGAGTCTACAACATTATTCACCATGTCTACCTTCTCCAGCAACTGTTGGACTTTTGGTTGTCATTGATGTCAATTGATGTCAAAGAGGATTCAGTATTCATGTGCTAGTTTGAATAAATATATGAAATCCACTTTGAAGAAGTATATTTTTGTGCCAGTTTAAAGAAGTATATGAAAGATACTTTAAAGAAGTATATGGATGCAAGTATGAAGAAGTATATCCAGAAGTGCATCCAGCTTGAAGAAATATGGCACAGGTGTAGGTATCAAGTCCATTCAGCCATACTCCTTCAAGGTAAAATCCAAGGAGTTGGTTAGATAAAAGTTCGGGAGTGCGCAAGCAATCCAAAGAGATTGATTGGACAAGGTTCTGGAGTGCGCAAGTAGCTTGGAACAAGAAACAGTTGAACAAGGAAGAAAGTCCTGAAAGCGCACAAGGCTCACCAATTGGAAGAAACTTTCAATTGTTGAAACACACAAATGTACCAAGAAGGATGTAGTAGTTGAAGATGTCAATTGCGCAAGTCTCACAAGCAATTGTACATCAAGGGCGCAAGACCACGCCGCAAGGTTGAAATTCTTACTAAGGAAAGGACCAAGTATGCGCAAGACCCATAAAATATGACACCTCAATGGCGGAAGCATGAACAATGAAGCAAAGAAGAAGGAGTGCCACAACCAACTTGTGGACATACAATCCGTGCAGGACAAGTATAAATAAGAATCCAGTTGGATATTTGAAGTAAGCTTGAGAGCAAGGATGTAATGCTTTGAAGAGGAAATATGGAAGATACAGATTTATTAAGCTTCTAAAAGTCGAGGCATCAGAGGCTCGATGAACCAGAACAACATGATCTAGCAGAGAGCCGAGTGTGCACAAGGAGAGGAATGGAATAACTGAAGGTGCACAGAATTATGCAGTGTATCTATGACAGTTGCATGATAACAAAAAGGTAGAACTCTGAAGATGTGTAAGTGCGTGAATACATAATGACAGTATCGCAAATAGCATGCAGACAGTCACAGATGATCTATGACATAAGTGCAAAGACATATTTTAAGTATATCTTGTAATGCGTGAAGTGAACGAGTTTATCTGATGCACAAAGACAGAATTGTTGCACAGTGAAGGATGTGCATTATGGTGAGGATGATCTGAGACAAGTGTGTTAAACATAAATATTGAATCACAGATGATGCACAAAAGGTCACAAATTATCTTAAGTTTGTTGCACCAAGACAGAACAGACACATTTGAGAAGGTCCGTAGTTCCAGTTGATACTAATGTGCAAAGTCAGAACAACGGTTTATCAGTAGATAAGTTGTATCAGTTGAAATGCAATAGCATAGAACTTGAGCGCAGACTGCGAAAGATGATGAAGCAACACACAGTTTGAGAAGTGTGAAGTCAATTGTAATGTTGTGAAATGTTCAAGTAAATTTTGTGGTATAGAACAATGATTGTAATATCTCAAGGTTGCAAAATGTGCGTAAAACATAGTGAACAATAGTTAATCAGAAGTGTGTGTGGATTACAAGAACAATTAAGTAATATCTTCTACTTATATATATCAGGGAAGCAAGACGAGGCAAGGATCAGGGGGTTGTAGCCTCTTTCCAGTTGGTGCCAGTAAATCAGGGAGTTGATGCTTCCTTCAGGTTGGTGCCTATAAAACCAGGGGGTCAGTGCCTCCTTCTAGTTAGTACTGGAAAACTTAGGAAGTTGGTGCTTCCTCGATTGTAATCTGTTTTATTATAAGAGAGAATTTTGTGGTTTTCTTTCGTTTGGGTTTCGTAAAAATTATTTGTGTTATGTGTTTTCTCTGCATATGTGGATGAATGTTTTATTTATGATGGATGCACAATTAAATTTCAAGATTAATTAGTTAATATGTAAAAAATATTCATAACTGCACTAATATTGATTCACCCCCCTTCTCAATATTAAATATATTCCAACAACAACATCTTCTT
Source organism: Larix kaempferi (assembly GCA_027924585.1). Lineage (NCBI taxonomy): Eukaryota > Viridiplantae > Streptophyta > Pinopsida > Pinales > Pinaceae > Larix > Larix kaempferi. The sequence continues at coordinate 17,639,690 of BSBM01000600.1, forward strand.
TCTCTCTGTCATTTCTCTCACAAAATGGTACTACACATCAATATGCTTTGGCTTCGAATGATATGTTGGGATCTTTGCAAGGAATATTGCAATATGACTATCACAATCCAACCTAACGGCACACTAACCAAACCCTACCTCTAATCACAATATCTACAACCAAACAACTTCCTTACAAGCATGAGTAGTTTCCATGTATTATGCCTCAGTAGTTGATAATGCAATGATCGACTGTCTCCTACTCATCCAATTGGTTGCTCCATCGAATAACTTGAACACATATCCCCTAGTCAATCGTCTTCGGTCGAGATCACTAGCCTAGTCTGAATCGACAAATCCATGTACATTGATTTCCTTGGTGTTCTCAATTTCTCCTCAATAAAATATTTCATAATCTATTATGCCACACAGGTACTTGAATACTCTCTTAATTGTGGTCCAGTGCTCTTTTCCAGGTGTCAACGTGTACCTGCTCAACACTCCCACTGCATGGGAAATATTCAGTCGAGTAAATACCATAGCATACATCAGAATACCTACAACACTAGAATACTGGGCACATGTGACATGTACTATATTTCTTCATGTTCCTTAGGACACTATTCAACATATAACTTAACTCCCACGAGAATAGGAACCTTGACTAGTTTGCACTTCTGCATGTTGAATCGTTTCAGAACTATCTCAACATATTTACTCTAATGTAACCAAATCCTTTTACCTGATCGATCTATTTTTATTTCCATTCCAAGCATGAAAGTTCATGAAACTTCCTGCTCTGATATCCTTCATCTCGAACTTGTAGGACAGCTGCAATCTTACCTCCTTAATCAGATCCATATTATTTTTTACCAACAACATGTCATCAACATACAAAACTACATATACAAAGTGATCACCAACTTTCATTCCATACACACATTGATCATACTAACTTCTCACAAACCAAAACCACTGGATATATAAATCAAACTTATGATACCACATTCTCGGTGATTGTTTTAGACTGTAGAGAGACTTCTTGAGCTTGCAGAACAACTCATTTTCTCCTTCCACTCTAAAACCTTCAAGTTGCTTCATAAAAATTTATTCTTCAAGATCACCATGAAGAAATTATATCTTTACATCCATATGTTCTACGTAAAGATAAAATTCTACAGCTAAATACATTAGTACCCTTATGGAAGTTAACTTAGCAACAAGACAGAAAATATCACCAAACTCGACTCCCTTGACTTGGAAATATCATTTTGCTACCAGTCAAGCCTTGTACGTATTGACATGTCTTACTGCATTCGAATATTTCTTGAACACCCACTTACTTCCAAAGGGTTTCCTTCCATTTGGTAACGCGTCCAAATCCCATGTTTCATTCTTTCTCAAGGGTTCCATTTCTTCTTCCATGGTCCTTTTCTAGAGTTTACCTTTTGTAGAGTCTATCATTTCCTTAATCGACCTGGGATCATCTTATATGGTAGATAATACTAAATCAAAGCGAAATTCAGGTGGACTATACCTTTTCAACCAAACCTCATGATAACCAGAGTCTATTGTTCCACCTCTTCATCAAATTCAGTCGACTCATTTAAATCCAAATTTTCGTCGTTCATTTCAAACTCTTTTTTTTATAGTTCCTTTTATCTTTTAACCTCTTCATCCATGGAAGTACCTTTGAATTCTCTGAAGATCACATTCTACTTTAAAATTCCTTCCTTGTGACCAGATTCTACATCTTATACCCTTTCACTCGATTCTTGTACCTAATGAAGATGCATTTCTCTAATGTGTTGTCGAGTTTGCTTCTTTTCTCCTTTGGGATATGCATAAAGGCATCACACCCAAACAAACTGAGATACATTAGAGAGGGATTTTCACCAACCCATGCCTCATATGCAGTATTGTTGACCAGAGTCATCGATGATGACCTATTCACCAAGTAGCATGCCATGTCGACTGCCTCTGCCCAGAATTCATATGAGGCTCTTACACCATTGAGCATGCTCCTTGATTTCTCTATCATCATTCCATTCATCCTTTCAGCAACTCACTTCTGTTGAGGCATGTATGGAGTTGTGTTTACTCAAGCTATATCGTGTTATATACAAAACTAGTCAAGCACTTTCCCACAAAATTCTCCTCCATTATCATTTATCATCACCTTAACCTTTCTACTAGTATAATTCTCTTCAAGAACCTTGAACTCTTGGAACTTCTTAGAGACCTCAGATTTCTTTCTCGGAAAATACAAACATGTCATTTTGGATAAATCATCTATGAAATATATGTAACACTGTGATCCTCCTAGTGAATGTATCGGCATTGGTCCACACACATCACTATGAATTAACTCCAGTATTTACTTAGCCCTTGTAGCACCATATGAGAAACTTACACAACTCTATTTACTATAAATGCAATGTTCACAAAAGTTAAATTCTTCAAAGTAGTTAAGGATGCCTTCAACCATACTGTTAATTCCTAAAAGTTGCACACATGCGACATTTCAGCGATCCATCCAGTAAAGCATCATCAACATAAAGAATGCATCTCACCACAGACATACTCAACAGATCCAAAACACAGGATGATTCAACAAGTGCCAAGAAACATTCAAAACAAAGGGTAGCACAAGTATTACACAGTTGACCTACTCTATAGCACAAGTTACCTGAACAATGCTCGTGCTACACCCGTGCGGATTTTCCTTCAATAACCATGCTACTGTCAAAACAACAGGACCACTCATGCCCAGTGGCACATTAAAGACTCAATCGTCTCCAAGGATCAGAATTCGGCTCCTCACAAACTTGGGTGTAAAACCTTTGAAGAAATGACTAAAACATTTCTTCAAACCCTTGTTTCACAAATGACTTAATATTTGTCTGAGCTATTTAAAGACTAAAATAAATGAAATAAAAGTACTTAGTGTGTGAAGAACCTGCAACAATTAATTAATGAAAATACATGAGATATCAGAAATAACAGAACTTAGAATCGCTTTATTGATCACAGGCCACTTCAAGGGGGCAACCTTCTTTGAGCAAGCTCAATACAAATAACTTCATGGTACCTTCATTGGCCTCAACACACACTTATATACTAAGTCTATGCCCAATACTATGGGTCAATACCATGGGACATATAATACTACAGGACGACTTACAAAGCATATGTGTCCAATACTATGGGGCAATACCATGGGTTAATACAAACTATGGATCAACAAATACTACGGGATGACTTAAAAAACATATGTGTCCAACAACAATATACTAACAAAGTAAAGAGAAGGGTTGACATGGGTTCCTAACATCCCCTCTCCCTTAGAGAAAGTTTTTTCCTCAAAGCTTTAGATGTGGAAATTGATGCGGAATCTAAAGGAGTGGTTCCCCTGGAGCATCCTCGAGTTGCATTCCGTGCCACTGAATGAATACCTCTGTGATAGATTGAGAGAGAATATGACACCTTCCAAGTTTCAGGGAGGATTGCGTGTAAGGCTGTAGATGAAGAAGAACCATATCAGTTGCGTGAAAAGTGCGCTCAAAATGGTGCTGATTGGCTTGTTGTTTCAGTCGAATTCGCTTGCAGAATGAGAAGAATCTGATCGCAGTTTCAAAGAACCGAGTCAATTTCCTGAACTGGGAACTGTTGAGGGTGTATGGAAGAATAATTGGTGGTGCCTGTCCATAGACTGCTTCATATGGTGTCGTTTTAGATGTGGTATTGTAACACCAGAAATAGCTGTCCAAATCTGTGTAGGGATAGGAAAGGGTTCCAGTAGTCCCAAAAGGAGTGTCGTTTCACCCTTGTTGACTTGGAAAGTATGACAGTCATCCACCATCTGTTGAATTGTCAATTTCAGTCCCTGCCAAAAGAAGTGACATTGTGCCTGGTCATACATTTTGAGGAACCCAGAGTGCCCTGCCGATGGAGAAGCATGGAGTTCATATAAGAAATAGCCCTGTTGAACAGATTGCAACCAATTTGGAACAGGCAGAGAAATAGTTGTAAGAGAAACTGGGTCATCCAATGTGCGAGAAAGAGCATCTGCCACTAGATTGTCCTTACCCTTCTTGTAAGCGGTCGCATAAGCATAACCCAGGAGTTGGATAACCCATTTCAGGTGTGCTGGGGAGGAGACCCGTTGTTCCAGGAAATTTTCCAGACTCTGGAGATCAGTAATGATGCAGAAATAATTCCCTAATAGGTATGGCTGCCACTTTTGTACTGCATGCAAAATAGCCATCATTTCCTTCTGAGATGTAGATGCAGCTAAATTCTTACCGGAAAGGCCTCTTGAAGGCAACAAGCCCACTGGTTCAGCAAAGACACCTGCATATCTATCCAAGGAAGTAGTGGAGACCGTTGATGGGTGCATCTGAATGGAGTGGAGTTGAGCGATGACACCATGTGAATTCTTATTAAGGATTTTTTCCAGGCGATGTGAACTGATGATGCAGAGGGACCCTCGTTGTAAGCCCGTAAATTTGTGTTGTTTCCCATTGACTGAAACTGCATCCAAAGTTCAGCAAAATCCCATAAGATGGGGCTAAGAGTGCGTAACCATTAAACGCCCAAAAACACACCACATCCGCCTAAGGACAAGGCAAACATGTCAGAGCACAGGTTATAATCTTCCAGAGAGATATATACATTGTGACACTTCCCCTTGCAAGGTAAGGTGCCCCCATTGGTAACCATGACTTCAAAGTTGGAGCAATGATGGACAAAACAATCAGCATGTTTGGCGATCTGAGGGTCAATGAAGTTATGAGTGCTACCAGAATCAATGAGTATTGTAAGAGGAAGCTTCTTGGAGTAACCCCTGACCCGCATTGTTTGGGGGGTGGTGATTCCGGCTAAAGCATGGAAAGATATCTCTGGGTGGTCTTCCTGAGACAGAGGGTCAATAGGTGGCTCCTGAATGTCGACCTGATCATCCATTGTATCTGGAGCTTATTCACCAATTTCAAAGGCAGGCAGAGAAATCACATCCAAGAGATAGAGCTTTTGCTAAACACATTTATGTCCCCGAGTTAATTTCTCATCACAATTATAACAAATCCCTTTTTCTCTGTGTGCCTGCATCTCTGTTTCAAACAATTGCTTGATAGGAGTTGGTCGAGAAGCTAGCGGGATGGGAGGTCGTTGAGAACCCATATTTCGGAAGGGAACAAAAGTGGGTTTGGAGCGTTGTTGGGCTGCAATCTTGTCTTCTGCCAACTTAGCCAACCCCAGGGCTTCCATCATTGTGTTGGGACAAAACATTTTAACCTCTGAGCGGATTTCATCCTTAAGACCATTGATAAAACAACTCCTATAGAATTCATTAGATAATCCTTCTATGTGATTGGTTAGTTTCTCAAATTATGTCTGATACTCTCTCACAGTTCCAATTTGGCGAAGTTTAGTGAGGGCTCCTGTGAAGTCATCAAAAGCACTAGGACCAAATCGTTGCAAAAGGAGCTGGAAAAAATCTAGCCATTTTGGCTTGTCATGAGCCTTGATGTACCAACGGTACCATTGAAGAGCTTCCTGTTCCAAATGAAAGGATGCAAGTGGAACTTTGTACATCAAAAGTATTATGCAAATTGAAATACTGTTCTGCATGATAGATCCAGCCAATCGGATCGGTGCCATTGAAGCGAGGAAAGTCAAGCTTCAGACCACGAAAATTGTTGGAAGAAGAGAACCCATTGTCTGATGAAGACTCGGACTGCCGTTTGTTGTTCATGGCTGAATGCTCAAGATGGAGGCTGAGAAATTTTTCATCCAGATCCTGGAGTTTGGCTTGGATGGCTGCAAGTGCTTCCTCCATGGTTTTTTCTCCTGCACGGGTGACAACCATAACCAGGAGTTTTTTTTTTTTTGAATGGGTATAAAAACACAAATAGAAGCTTATTTAGTAAAGGGAAATTTGGATTTGGGAAAAACTCTGATGGGTAATTGGGGTTTGACTAGGTTTTGGACACTTTCGAATGGACATGGAAGCAAAAAAAGAGGATTTCAGAAGCGGGAGTGAAAGAATGGGAAAATTTGTTAGAGAGGGACAAAGAAGTAGAAACAGGGAATGAACAAGGTGGAAAAATTTGAAGGCGATTGGGTGAAAATTAAAGAAGTTATTGCAAACCCTAAAAATAGACAAATGTGGGATTTCTGGCTTTGGGGAGTGGAATTTGGGATAGGGTCCTCAGGAATGAAAGATGTAGAATGAGATTACATGGGTTTCAAGGAAGTTTCAAGGGAAACGGAGTGAAAACAAGGGAGATATGGCGAAAAAACTGAAGTTTCAAGGGAAACAGAGAAAAAACAGAAGTTTCAAGGGAAACGGAGAAAAAACAAAGGGAGATATGGGAAGTTTTTTTTTTTTTTTTCTTGGAATGGATCTGCTACGGCGCAGAAGGGATCGGAAATAGATGGATCTGCAATGGCGCGGAAGGGATCGGCAACAGATGGATATGAAAAGGCGCAGAAGGGATCTTTTTTTTTGTTTTTTTCAGAATGGTCTGCTACGGCACTGAAGGGATCGAAAATAGATGGATCTGCAACGACGCGGAAGGGATCGACAATAGATGGATCTGAAACGGCGCGGAAGGGATCGGCAACAGATAGATCTAAAACGACGCAAAAGTGATCGGTAACAGTTCTGGATAGAGGAAATCTGTGATTTATCAGCTAAAAATAGATATGGACCCCGTATGCTCGGCTTCCTAATGGTTCATGGGATTCACTCGAACACCAATGTTGTCTAATGGCTTGCGTATTGGGGCAGTACCCCTCACTCCATGGCTCACGTAAAACTGATAACCGCTTTGCCACAAAAGACAGCTCTTGGTTTACCTCACAGTTGGGAACTAGTCAAGCAGGTAGGGGTCGGTGCCCTTTTTGCTGGCAGGTCCTCTCAATGGGCCAGCCACTTTGGGGTTCCTGTGGTACTCCTCACAATGAGTTTTAGGGCTTATTCCCAAGTACTTCCCACAGTTAACCGGATAGGGATTATTCCCAGATCCGAACTTGCAACAGATGCGAAAAAAAAATTTGGCAGAAATTTCACCCAATGAGCCCAAGAAAGTGCTTTGATACTAGATGTGAAGAACCTGCAACAATTAATTAATGAAAATACATGAGATATCAAAAATAACAGAACTCATAATCGCTTTATGGATCGCAGGCCACTTCGAGGGGGAAACCTCCTTTGAACAAGCTCAATACAAATAACTTCACGGTACCTTCATTGGCCTCAACACACACTTATATACTAAATCTATGCCCAATACTATGGGTCAATACCATGGGACATATAATATACGGGACGACTTACAAAGCATATGCGTCCAATACTATGGGTCAATACCATGGGCTAATACAAACTATGGATCAACAAATACTACGGGACGACTTACAAAACATATGCGTCCAACAATAATATACTAACAAAGTAAAGAGAAGGGTTGACACGGGATCCTAACATAGTGAAACATTCAAAAATAAATCTATGCAATAAATGAACACTTGAATTTAGGGCCAATGCCCAGGGAAAAACCTCAATGTGAGGAAAACTCAGAGAGATGTATTTTATTGTGCTGGAGCAAAACTGAAATTTCCTTTACAAAACTCAGAAATTTATACTTCAAACAACAAACTCAGAAATGCATAAATTACTTATCACTGCCCTCCTTTTCGAAAACTGTGCAAGCAGAAATAAATACCAGATTGTCCACACGTGTGACCAAATGGAAGATTTCTGGGAACATGTGCCACTGTATGGCCTGCAAATTGGCAGACTGTACAGCTTGCAAACTGACAAAAAATTGCAATAAATGCATAGACTGCCTTGGAAATCGTGCTAGATCCGTACTGTACGGATTTGTTCTCTGTTCTACGAAATTTGTCAAATCCCTATTGTACGGATTCATCCTCTGCTGTATGGATTTGCTGCTGTCATAACTCCTCAAAAATTTTGCCTTCTGATTATTGAAAAAAAATTGTATGAAAATTTGTTGTACGGATGCACTGTACGGACTTCTTTGGCCACCTTCGAATCTGTGCACTTTAGTTTGTGAAGCAAATTCTCTTTCTCTCAATAAAAATTGATCTCTCTTTTGTCGTGTGTTTTGGCTCTCTTCCCAAGGATTAATATATAGGTGACTTTATCCTCCCTAAACCCTAACTAATTCAAACTACCTTTTGCATGGATAATATCACTTTTGATCTAAGGGTTTACATTAAATGCACATTAATTGTCCTTTTTTAATCATTTAATGCACAAATACATTTAATAAAGTCACTTCACTTTTAAAACATAAAGTCACTTTTTATATTTCAAAAATACATTTCCTAGGAAAGACAACTTATGTCCCCAACATGGTAAACACAAAAACATGGTAAGGTACCTAAATCATTACAAATTTTAACACTCCCTCTTAATGAGGGAGGTCCCAACACAATCGTCCTGACCACTGTCAAGAACTTCCACTAAATCTAGAAGCTTATGTCAGAACACTGGATCCTCCTCACCTTCTCTGTGTTGGCTGAGTCTTCTGTAAGTGCAGCTCTCCCCATATGAAGGTACCATCGGTGCATCTACTTCATTTTCAGACTCTGATTTGGATATCCATCCACCTGAACATGGAAGCATCACCTCTCCATGTAGAAATTAAAGTTTGTCTTTTCTATTCCCAAGTAGAATAATATTATCAGAGTTTTTTGTCTGGTAGAGGAACACATTTCCTCTTTTGATGAAACTCCATATCCATCATCCTCCAAGGATGATATAGAAAGTCTGTTGACTTTCATACCTGGGATGAAAAACACTTCGTCTACTTCAAGAACTTATCCAAACCTAAGTTGGAATTTTACAGTTCCAACTCCTCTAATTTTTGCTTGAGTGCTTCGAGTACCTATTCCAACAAAATTTCCTCTGGCTATTTCTTCTATCTTCTGAAAATTTCCATATTTCCCTGTCATGTGGCTTATTGATCCACTATCAACTACCCACATGTCATGGAAATCTATAGTGCTACCTACACTATATTGTATAGAAACTAAAGAGAATTCATTTTCAAACTGGGAAGCAAAATCTCTCATCTTTGTTGATGGTACTCCCTCTTTTTCTTCATTCCCTTTCCTTTTCAGACACTGACTAGCATAATGACCATTTTTATTACAACAAAAACAATGTACCTTGCTGAGGTGTTTTTCTTTCTTCTTCCATTTTCCCTTACCTTTAGTTGCAAGGGAAACATTGTCTTCACTATTCTGAGCTCCATTCTGGAATGTCCCCTCCCGGGACTCTTCTTGAACAAAGTCATCCCATAACCTTGTCCAATCTAGAATCTTTTCTTTGGAAACAACTCCTCGCACAAAAGTGTGCCAATTTGCAGTGAATCCATTGAGAGCATAACTCACTAGATCTTCATCGTCCACTTTCTCACCTACAACACCCAGTTCATCTCTAACTCGAGTGATCTTTGTGAGATAAGCAGAAACAATATCAGTTTATGTCATCTTGGTGTTCCTCAGCTTCTCTATGAGAACCATCTTCTTGTTCTAGTTCTTACTCCGATATAAGGTACATAAAGCAAACCACATTTCAAATGCATAAGTCTTACCAGAGACATGAGGTATCACATGATCCTTGATAGAGTCTAAAAATGTACTCTGAGCTTTAATATCCTTCTTATCAAAGTCAGTTTTATGTGTGGCATATATAGGAACTGTTATTGTAGCAGAAGCTCCAACAATATCCCACAATTCTTGCTCTTTGAACAATACCGTGATACGCTCCCTCCATGGACTGAAATTACAAGCTCCATCCAGCCTATCTTAGTATCTTAATCCTCATGAGGCCATGATTCTTAAACTGATAAACACCTGCAAGACCCTTCTTTTCTTCTACAAAAAAAAAATGTTTTTCCCACCTCAAGAAACCACAAGATTCATAAACTTACAGAGTCAAGCTCTGACACCATGTAAAACTTTTGAAGAAATGACTAAAACATTTCTTCAAACCCTTGTTTCACAAATGACTTAATATTTGTCTGAGTTATTTAATGACTGAAATAAAAGTACTCAATGAAACATTCACAAATAAATATCTGCAGTAAATGAACACTTGAATTTAGGGCCAATGCCCAAGGCAAAACCTCAGTGTGAGGAAAACCCAGAGAGATGTATTTTATTATGCTGGAGCAAAACTGAAATTTCCTTTACAAAACTAAGAAATTTATACTTCAAACAGCAAACTCAGAAATGCATAATTTACTTATCTCTGCCCTCCTTTTCGAAAACTGTGAAAGCATAAATAAATACTAGACTGTCCACACGTGTGACCAAACTGAATATTTTTGGGAAAACGTTCCACTGTACAGCCTGCAAACTGATAGACTGTATGGCCAGCAAACTAATAGAAAATCTGCAATAAATGCACAGACTATCTTGGAAATTGTGCCAGATCCATACTGTACGGATTTGTCCTCTGTTGTACGAAATGTGTCATATCCGTGTTGTACGGATTCGTCCTCTGCTGTAGGGATTTGCTACTTCGAAAACTCCTCAAAATCTGTGCCTTCTGATTACTGAAAAATTTATGTATGAAATTGTGTTGTACGGATGCACTATACGGACTTCTTTGGCCACCTTGGAAACTCTGCACTTTAGTTTGTGAAGCAAATGCTCTGTCTCTCAATAAAAATTTGTAATATCCCACTTTTACACCCCTATTATTTTGTAATTATAAATGTAAATTGTACTTGTTTTCTGGTGAGGAGCTCAAGGCTAAGGCCCCATGAGTAAACGTTGTAAGTGATATGGTTTAATTTTTCCTAAATTGTAAGTTAGAATGCAAGTTTAGGAGGTTGAGGTCGCGACGCAACCTGTCGATGAGGGCGAAAAGAAGTGAAATGGCTTGGAAGCCATGGTTTGACGACAGATGTTGTCATGGCGCCACAAGCACCTAAGCGAATGTGACATTCACCGAAGGTTACTTGAGTTGTTTGGTTATGTGTTAGTCTTAGAAAGTGGCGTTGAGGTTACCCTTGACCGTCGAAGGGCAATAAGTGTCTCCTAAGACCTAAATATTAGCACTAAGTTAATATGTGTATAAGTAAAACTAATAAATTCCTACAGATGTCCTTGACATTCTAGCCCCGACAGAGGGCACCAAGGTTTTTCTTTACTAAGACCACTATCTAGTATTTCAGCATAACCTAAGTTATTTTGATCAATATTATTAGTTATAATAATATTTGGTAATTTTATACCTATACTGCATTGTAATGACAATGCAAAGAAAAACTGTATGTGTATGAAGAAATGTTTATTTAAAGTTATGAAACATTATGATAATGTTTTGTAATTGTTTTATAAATGTAAAGCATTACATATATACCTGTGAAATATTATTAATGCATTATAATGCAAGAGAGCAAATATTATTAATGCATTATAATGCAAGAGAGCAAAATAAGTGTATATATATATAGATACTTATAAAATATAATTAATAAGAAGGGCCTTGGAATTAGCTTTAAAAGCTAATATGTTTTCATCCTATAAAAATCTATAAGTTGAAGTAAGTATAAATAATTATTATTTCTATATAAAGGGAGTTCCACTTTTATAAAATATTTAAGAGCTAAGCAAGGACATTTTCTAAAAAGAGAGTAATGCGTTGAAGGCATTATAATTTTCGAGGATGGTATCATAAATTATGTGGATGCCTTACATACTTTATAAGTGCTTATATAAATATTCCGTCCCTATATTTTATGGAGAAAGGATTTGTTAAAATAAGAGAACCATAATTTTTATGATATATTTTATGGAGAAAGGCTTTGTTAAAATAAGAGAATCATAATTATTATTATATATATGGAAATTAATATTATTTAAATAATATTAGCTTATATAAATCATATTTATTATTTAATGTCCAAACGATTGAAGAGAATTATAGATAGTCCATTTAAAGTATTATAAAAGAATACATTTTGGATGACCTACTTAATTATATATTTATATTCATATAGTTAATAAATTTTTTGGGAGGTTAACGTTTTAAGATCGAGCTCGTGTTAGAGTTTGGGATGTTGCATTTTTTCTCTGAGTGTTTTTTATAATTTTTAATGAAACCCACCCGTTTTTGGGAAGCCACTTGCCCATTTTTCTTTTGGGGTGTGTATTTTGGGCAGTAATGGTGGGATAAATCTCCAAAAGGAGAGGAATGCGTTGAAGCACCATTCTTTTATTTATTATGGCTGCGTTGGATCCCTCCTGGGAATGGCGGCGTTGAATCACCACTCTCCCTTTGATGGCTGCATTGGATCCTTCCTTGGGATGGTTGCGTTGGGCATGAGGGATGGGATTACTGTGGTTGGGAATTTTTTTATCCATTCTTGGGATGCGTTTGAGGTAGTAATTTCTGGATGGCTGCGTTGAGAGCATCATCCATTCCTTTGCTGGTGTGGATCTATTCCAGCGCTGACAGAGGTGTTAGCATCAATTACTTTGCTGGTGTTGATCTATTCCAGCGCTATCATAGGTGTTAGCACCCATTCCTTTGTTGGTGTTGATCTATTCCAACACTAACAGAGGTGTTAGTATTTTGTTGCATTGGATATTGTTGTTGCGCATGGATGGGAATGAATCACTGTAGATGTTGTTTTCATATTACATCACTCCCTTGTGCAAGCACAGAGAGGTATGGGAATAAACCCTGAAGGTATTGTTCATATTTTACATTGAATGTCTCTTGGTTTATGGGAGAAATCCCTGTATATTATCCATTGCTCAGTTGCTGACCACGCGGAGTTGGTGAAACAGCCTGTGTTGATATTCATTTAATAAATGATAAAGTTTTGCTTGTTGCCTGTATTTGTAAATCCATGTATACTATCCATTGCTGACCATGTGGAGTTGGGAAATAGCCCGTGGTGGTATTCATTCGATAAATGATAAAGTTTTGCATGATGCCTATGTGTGCAAATCCTTGTGTATATAGTGTAAATATTCTATTTCGTTTTGGTTAAGTGTGAGGATCCATGGGGAAAGGATCCGTGTCTACATAAGTTTATACTTCTATTTTAAATTGCATGTTGCCTATGTATATAGTGTATATATTCTATTTCGTTTTGGTTAAGCGTGAGGATCCATGGGGAAAGGATTTGAAGTTTATACTTCTATTTTAAATTGCATGCTACCTGTGTGTGCAAATACCTGTGTACTTTCTATTTCGTTTTGGATAAGCGTGAGGATCCATTGTGGAAAAGAATCACTGTTCTGTAAATTATATTTACATTTTCACTTAAATTGTTTTACAATAAGCATGGGGTCCATTGGGGAAAAGAATCCCAGTCGTGTAAATTATATTTACATTTCCTTTTAATTTGTTTTACCTTAAGCATGAGTATCCATTTGGGAATTGGGGAAAAGAATCCCAATCGCGTAAATTATATTTACATTTCCTTTTAATTTGTTTTACTATAAGCATGAGTATCCATTTGGGAATTGGGGAAAAGAATCTGAGTCGTGTAAATTATATTTACATTTCCTTTTAATTTGTTTTACTTTAAGCATGAGTATCCATTTGGGAATTGGGAAAAGAATCACTGTTGTGTAAATTATATTTACACTTCCTTTTAATTTGTTTCACATATTATTATTAATATATGCATTAATGTTGCTTGGGAGATTATATGTTTTCATATATTAAATATGCATTATTCTTCTATTGCCCAAACATTGGGAGATTGCTCTATGAATAATATATGTTTCACATATTAGTATTAAATATGCATTATTCTTCTCTTGCGCAAAAATTGGGAGATTGCTCCCGGAATAATATAAGTTTCACATATTAGTATTAGATATGGATTAATATTGTTATGAGCATGCTTGGGAGATTATATGTTTTCATATATTAAATATGCATTATTCTTCTATTGCACAAACATTGGGATATTGCTCCCTTAATAATATATGTTTCACATATTAGTATTAAATATGCATTATTCTTCTATTGCGCAAACATTGGGAGATTGCTCCATGAATAATATAAGTTTCACAAATTAGTATTAGATATGCATTAATGATGTTATGTGCATGCTTGGGAGATTATATGTTTTCATATATTAATTATGTATTATTTTTCTATTGCGCAAACATTTGGAGTTTGCTCCCTGTATAATATATGTTCATATATTACATTATTATTGGTAGCTTACATGGTTGTAGACCCTCTGAGTACAGTATATACGCCTTGAATAGTTTTTTATGTTCAAACTTAATATTGGTGTATGTAAGTACATGATGGTTGGGGTATGGTAAACCCTTTGCACATAAAATGTAATTATTGATGTATATCATTATATGCTAGTCTGGGTAGGGAAAACCCTCTGCACATGTCCTCTATATTTTATGTTTTTGTCATAGAACCCCTGGGTAAGGGACGGTGTCTCATTACTTTATATTATAATGATATGGTCGTGATCAGCGTGGGAGAAAATCCCTGTGATGCCTCTGAGAAAGATGGTTGTTTGTTTTGGAAATGTGCTCTCTGTGAGAGGTTTGAGAAAGTAGAATTATGGCACACAGTGTGTCGCAGAATGTACTCCTCTATATTTTTGATAAATAAAGATGCGACAACTCTTTGTGGACGTATCCCCTAGATATGGAGTGAACCACGTATACTGGTCTCTTCTAATTGTGTACCTTATGTGTTTTTGTTCTATTGATATTTGTGATCCTAAAGGGTAAATGTTATCACTAAAGAATGCTAATGTCTATTTCCCAAGTTTACATGTGAAATGATAATTGTTGGATGTCTGGCGAGGTAATGATCATGAGGAACTAAGATTCCAAATTAAAAGGGGGTTTATACTTCTGTATTTTCTATGTACTATTGTTGGAATGGAATGGACCATAGGTTGGATTAAAAGCATTGGCTAGTCATGTGTAATGTATAAGTGTTATGTAAACAAGTAGTGGTTGAACACGTATTCTTAAGCAATGCTACTTGCTATTGAAATACATTTATGATATTTAATATTTCTAATACCTTGATTGTTGATGTCGAGGAAAAATTTTACAACTCAATCCTTAACGATGGAAAAGAGGAAGTTGGGTATGTTACAAAATTGATCTCTCTTTTGTCTTGTATTATGTTATGTGCTAACATTGCAGCTTACGACCGCAAGATTGTTAGTATCTGCGAGACTTGTTGAAAGATAAAGGGCATGATGCACATTATGCATAAAGTATGGTAAGCATACTGTAAGAGTCTGAATAAATATAAAGGACTCATGTAGGTATATACTCAGAGCATGACTAGGGTCAGTAAATAGGCGAACCTTTAGTTTATCAAACTATGTCGCATGTTGTGGTGACTCACATAATTTAGAGATAAAGTTGCCAAGAACTATGATTATGTAAAGCGTTATGTGATAAAAAAATATTATTGTGTTTTGTGATTGACACTTGAACTCCATGGGGATTTAGCTAATATACCTATTTGGTTGATGTGTGCGAGGAATTGATCACACGAAGTAAGGGCTTAGCGTTCCAGAACCAAGTTAATCAATGGTGAGAGGATCACTAAAACTAAAAGGATTTTGCAAAAAGCACTGTAAGCGAATACCTCTACATGGTTTTCAAACTTAATGATTTGTCATGTGCAGTAGGCTCAACGTAAAGCTTGTGTTGTTAAAGTAGTTTTCCCATGATAGTGGCATTAGAGCCACAGTGTGAACCAAGAGTTCACTAATACAATGTTATGGGACATTGTTGCATGCACATGAGATAGTGTGACCAAAGAAGTGAAAATATTGAGAGAATCAAGGGAAATTAAAAGATAACTCTACACATAATAAAACCATCACACTAATAAGATAAGCGGGAGGGGGAGGGAGGTGCTCTGCAAATCAAAATAAAACTAATTTAAAATAAAGCTAACTTAAATTTAAAATAAAGATAAGCAATAAGAATGAAGAAGAGAAGGCCAAGTCTGGAGCACAGATTTGGGCCAGAAAGGAACACCTACAGTTGGGTATAGAACACAAGATGTGTTTGGGTAGGATCACTACTAGTTTTATGTAGGAGCACTACAATACCCTGAAGAGCTGTTAAAAGTGGTTCCATGGTTTTTGACATAAAATTCTGGAGCACAAACTTGAACTGGAAATGGAACAACTCCAGCCGGGTATGAAATAGAACACGAGAATTGTTCTGGTAGGAGCACTACCAAATGTAATGCAGGAGCACTGCATGGCTATGAGAGGTTGATTCCAAGATTCAGAGCCTTAAAAGTCATTGGAACACTCAAAGAAACTCAGGACCACTGAGTGAGTGTGGGGGTTGTCTTTTGTAATCAGAGAAGAGTTCCTGGATCAAGCAAGAAGGCTTGAGGGGAAAAATAGAAGAGTTCCTGGACTCAAGCGAGAAGGCTTGAGGGGAAAAAGAGAAGAGTTCCTAGACTCAAGCGAGAAGGCTTGAGGGGAAAAAGAGAAGATTTCCTGGAATCAAGCGAGAAGGATTGAGGGGAAAAAGAAAGGAGTTCCTGGACTCAAGTAAGAAGGCTTGAGAGGAAAAAAAGAAAAGAATTTTCCTGGACTCAAGTGAGAAGACTTGAGGGGAAAAAGAAATTTCCTGGACTCAAGCGAGATGGCTTGAGGGGAGAAGGAGTTTTCCTGAAGCACATGAACTACTTTATGATGTGTTGAGATGGCATGCTAGGCACGAGGTATGCGCATATACTTATGTTATGAACTTTTTATACTTAAAAAAAATTATGCATGTATTATGTTATGTTCATGCATTGATAATATTGCTTTCGGGGAAAAGCAAGTGGAGAAAGACTAAAAGTACTTGGAGAGAAGTGTCATGGCTAGAATTTTATCTTAGATCATGATTTATATGGATCCATTGCATGACTAACAACTGCAGGGGTAGGAAAAATACAAAGAAGATTTTAGTAAACTGGTCGAACTCTAGAAAGGGTTGTCGTAAAAAGGTCGCAACATGATTTTGCAAGGGAAAATGATTACTTATGTTCTAATTGATTTTGGAAAAATCATATGTATGCATGTATTTATGGTAAAATGTTAGAAAACAACTTGTGTTGTTTATGAAAAGTACAAGTTATGAGCAATAATAACTTGTGGAAATCATGAAAGTTCAAAGTTTATAGAAAGACAAGCAAAATATTACAAATGAATGACATGCTAAGGAACCCAAGAGTGGGAGGCAAGCGTTTGAAAAGCATGAACACCGAGGACGGTGTTATTCTTAAGGGGAAGAGGAATATCCCACTTTTACACCCCTGTTATTTTGTAATTATAAATGTAAATTGTACTTGTTTTCTAGTGAGGAGCTCAAGGCTAAGACCCCACCAGTAAACATTGTAAGTGATATGGTATAATTTTTCCTAAATTGTAAGTTAGAATGCAAGTTTAGGAGGCTGAGGTTGCGACGCAACCTGTCGATGAGGGGGAAAAGAAGTGAAATGGCTTGGAAGCCATGGTTTGATGGCAGATGTTTTCATGGCGCCACAAGCACCTAAGCGAACGTGACGTTCACCGAAGGCTACTTGAGTTGTTTGATTATGGGTTAGTCCTAGAAAGTGGCGCCAAGGTTACCCTTAACCGTCGAAGGGCAGTAAGTGTATCCTAAGACCTAAATATTATCACTAAGTTAATATGTGTATAAGTAAAACTAATAAATTCCTACAGATGTCCTTGACATCATAGCCCCGATTATCTAGTATTTCAACATAACCTAAGTTATTTTGATAAATATTATTAGTTATAATAATATTTGGTAATTTTATACCTATACTGCATTGTAATGACAATGCAAAGAGAAACTGTATGTGTATGAAGAAATGCTTATTTAGAGTTATGAAACATTATGATAATGTTTTGTGATTATTTTATAAATGTAAAGCATTACATATATACATGTGATGCCAGAGAGCAAAATAAGTATATATATAGATACTTATAAAATTTAATCAAGAAAAGGGGCATTAGAATTAGCTTTAGAAGCTAATATGTTTTCAGCCTATAAAGATCTATAAGTTGAAGTAATTTTAAATAATTATTAGTTCTATATAAAGGGAGTTCCACTTTTATAAAATATTTAAGAGCTAAGCAAGGACACTTTCTAAAAAGAGAGTAATGCGTTGAAGGCATTATAATTTTTTAGGATGGTATTATAAATTATGTGGATGCCTTGTATACTTTATAAGTGCTTATATAAATATTCCAGCCCTATATTTTATGGAGAAAGGCTTTGTTAAAATAAGAGAACCATAATTTTTATGATATATTTTATGGATAAAAGCTTTGTTAAAATAAGAGAACCATAATTTTTATGATATATATATATACACGGAAATTAATATTATTTAAATAATATTAGCTTATATAAATCATATTTATTATTTAATGTCCAAATGATTGAAGAGAATTATAGATAGTCCATTTAAAGTATTATTAAAGAATACATTTTGGATGACCTACTTAATCATATATTTATATTCATTTAGTTAATGACTTTTTTTGGGAGGTTAACGTTTTAAGATCGATCTCGTGTTAGAGTTTGGGATGTTGCGTTTTTTCTCTGAGTGTTTTTTATGACGTTTAATGAAACCCACTCGTTTTTGGAAAACCACTTGTCCATTTTTCTTTTGGGGTGTGCGTTTTGGGCAGTAATGGTGGGAGAAATCTCCAGAAGGAGAGGAATGTGTTGAAGCACCATTCTTTTATTTGTTATGGCTGTGTTGGATCCCTCCTGGGGATGGCGGCGTTGAATCACCATTCTCCCTTTGATGGTTGCGTTGGATCCCTCCTTGGGATGGCTGCGTTGGGAATGAGGGATGGGATTGATGTGGTTGGGAATTTTTTTATCCATTCTTGGGTTGCGTTTGAGGTAATAATTTCTGGATGGTTGCATTGAGAGCAGCATCCATTCCTTTGCTGGTGTGGATCTATTCCAGCGTTGACATAGGTGTTAGCATCCATTCCTTTACTGGTGTTGATCTATTCCAACGCTGACATATGTGTTAGCATCCATTCCTTTGCTGGTGTTGATATATTCTAGCACTGACAGAGGTGTTAGTGTTTTGTTGCATTGGATATTGCTATTGCGCATGGATGGGAATGAATCACTGAAGATGTCGTTTTCATATTACATCACTCCCTTGTGCAAGCACGGAGAGGTATGGGAATAAAACCTAAAGGTATTGTTCATATTTTACATTGAATGTCTCTTGGTTTATGGGAGAAATCCCTGTATACTATCCATTGCTTAGTTGCTGACCACGCGGAATTGGGGAAATAGCCCGTGTTGATATTCATTTAATAAATGATAAAGTTTTGCATGCTGCCTGTATTTGTAAATCCATGTATACTATTCATTGTTGACCACACGGAGTTGGGTGTTCCCGTGGTGGTATTCATTCGATAAATGATAAATTTTTGCATGTTGCCTGTGTGTGCAAATCCCTGTGTATATAGTGTAAATATTCTATTTTGTTTTGGGTAAGCCTGAGGATCCATGGGGAAAGAATCTGTGTCTACATAAGTTTATACTTCTATTTTAAATTGCATGCTGCCTCTGTATATATTATATATATTCTATTTCGTTTTGGTTAAGCGTGAGGATCCATGGGGAAAGGATCCGAAGTTTATACTTCTATTTTAAATTGCATGCTACCTGTGTGTGCAAATACCTATGTATTTTCTATTTTGTTTTGGATAAGCGTGAGGATCCATTGTGGAAAAGAATCACTGTTCTGTAAATTATATTTACATTTCCTCTTAAATTGTTTTACAATAAGCATGGGAATCCATTGGGGAAAAGAATCCCATTCGTGTAAATTATATTTACATTTCCTTTTAATTTGTTTTACTTTAAGCATGAGTATCCATTTGGGAATTGGGGAAAAGATTCCCATTTGGGAATTGGGGAAAAGAATCTGAGTCATCTAAATTATATTTACATTTCCTTTTAATTTGTTTTATTTTAAGCATGAGTATCCATTTGGGAATTGGGGAAAAGAATCCCAGTGGTGTAAATTATATTTACATTTCCTTTTAATTTGTTTTACTTTAAGCATGAGTATCCATTTGGGAATTGGGGAAAAGAATCCCAGTCGTGTAAATTATATTTGCATTTCCTTTTAATTTGTTTTACTTTAAGCATGAGTATCCATTTGGGAATTGGGGAAAAGAATCCGAGTCATGTAAATTATATTTACATTTCCTTTTAATTTGTTTTACTTTAAGCATGAGTATCCATTTGGGAATTGGGAAAAGAATCACTGTTGTGTAAATTATATTTACACTTCCTTTTAATTTGTTTCACATATTATTATTAAAATATGCATTAATGTTGCTCAGGAGATTATATATTTTCATATATTAAATATGCATTATTCTTCTATTGCGCAAACATTGGGAGATTGCTTCGTGAATAATATATATTTCACATATTAGTATTAAATATGCATTATTCTTCTATTGCGCAAACATTGGGAGATTGCTCCCTGAATAATATAAGTTTCACATATTAGTATTAGATATGCATTAATGTTGTTATGAGCATGCTTGGGAGATTATATGTTTTCATATATTAAATATGCATTATTCTTCTATTGCGCAAACATTGGGAGATTGCTCCCTGAATAATATATGTTTCTGTGATGAACCTGCAATAATTAATTAATGAAAACACACGAGATAGCAGAAATAACAGAACTCAGAAGCACTTTTATATTGATCGCAGGCCACTTCGAGGGGGCAACCTCCTTTGAGCAAGCTCAATACAAATAAATTCACCGTACCTTCATTGGTCTCAACACAAACTTATATACTAAGTCTAGGCGCCAATACTATGTGTCAATACAAACCATCGGCCAATACAAAATATGGATCAACAATTACTATGGGACGACTTACAAAGCATATGCGTCCAACAACAATAATACAAACCATGGATCAACAAATACTACGAGACGACTTACAAAGCATATGCGTCCAACAACAATATACTAACAAAGTAAATAGAAGGGTTGACATTGGTTCCTAACAGTTTCACATATTAGTATTAAATATGCATTATTCTTCTATTGCGCAAACATTGGGAGATTGCTCCCTGAATAATATAAGTTTCACATATTAGTATTAGATATGCATTAATGATGTTATGCGCATGCTTGGGAGATTATATGTTTTCATATATTAATTATGTATTATTTTTCTATTGCGCAAACATTTGGAGTTTGCTCCCTGTATAATATATGTTCATATATTACATTATTGCCGGTAGCTTACATGGTTGTAGACCCTCTGAGTATAGTATATATTCCTTGAATAGTTTTTTATGTTCAAACTTAATATTGGTGTATGTAAGTACATGATGGTTGGGGTATGGTAAACCCTTTGCACATAAAATGTAATTATTGATGTATATCATTATATGCTAGTCTGGGTAGGGAAAACCCTCTGCACATGTCCTTTATATTTATGTTTCTATCATAGAACCCTTGGGGAAGGGACGGTGTCTCATTACTTTATATTATAATGATCTGGGCGTGATCAACATGGGAGAAAATCCCTGTGATACCTCTGAGAAATATGGTTGCTTGTTTTGGAAATGTGCTCTATGTGAGAGGTTTGAGAAAGTAGAATTATGGCACACACTGTGCCGCAGAATGTACTCCTCTAGATTTTTTATAAATAAAGATGCGACAACTCTTTGTGGACGTAGCCCTTAGATATGGAGTGAACCACGTATACTGGTCTCTTCTGATTATGTACCTTATGTGTTTTTGTTCTATTGATATTTGTGATCCTAAAGGGTAAATGTTATCACTAAAGAATGCTAATGTCTATTTCCCAAGTTTACATGTGAAATGATAATTGTTGGATGTCTGGCAATGTAATGATCATGAGGAACTAAGATTCCAAATTAAAAGGGGGTTTACACTTCTGTATTTTCTATGTACTATTGTTGGAATGGAATGGGACATAGGTTGGATTAAAAGCAATGGCTAGTCATGCGTAATGTATAAAGTGTTATGTAAACAGGTAGTGGTTGAACAAGTATTCTTAAGCAATGCTACTTGCTATTGAAATACATTTATGATATTTAATATTTCTAATACCTTGATTGTTGATGTCGAGGAAATTTTTTACAACTCAATCCTTAACGATGGAAAAGAGGAAGTTGGGTATGTTACAAAATTGATATCTCTTTTGTCTTGTGTTTTGGCTCTCTTCCCAAGGAGTAATATATAGGTGACTTTATCCTCCTATTATCGGTCAAATTAGTACTTCTCCATCCATTGCCACATTGCCTTGTCGGTCACACAAAATGACACTATGGATGGAAGAGCTTACCTTGACCCTAGATGACCTAGAGTTGAACCTTGCAATCCTTTCCTCAGAAGCATCTTTCTCTGCTTATTTTAATACATAACCATGACCCTCATGCTTTCCAACCAACAGGTCAGCCGTGGGTATCTCTACTAAAAACCCGCGAGTTTCAATTAAAAAGTTGCACCCACTAGATGCTAGTTAGGACACTCGCTAGTTGTCCTATATCATAGTCATGGGTGTCTTAAGAAAAATTTGAAAAAATAATTAAAAACACGAATTGGGATTAGTTGAGGCAAGTACCCAAACTACCCCAACTTCCCAACTCAACCACCTTTCGAACCTGCCCTCCTTGCCTTGATATAAATACAAGGGGAGGGGCTTGAGAAAGGGACCTTAGATTTTGTGGAGAAGGTTATGCTGAAGAAATTCTTAATCAAGAGAGAGGATCAAGAGCCCAGGGTCTGGTTACGACGGTGTTGGTGCAGGACAGGTATAGCTTATGTACTTTCTGCATTTGTCAATAAATATTTGGACATTATTCATTTCCCAATAGATTTGTTTATGTCTATTTCAATATGATTACAAGTTGATGTTATGTTGTCTTATTAATATCAATATTTTATTTGTGGTCAAACTGGTTTGAGGAAGGTTTTATGTTTGTTTTGCAGATTGTTGCATAGGAGAACAAAGGGAGAAAAGCTTGGATTGACCTTCGAAGTAAGGTACATACTCTTCTAACCCTAATCATATTTGCTTAATAACAATGTTTGCAAATATTTATATGTCTATCTGATAACCCCAGTACGTTGGTAGTCGTTCCCCTACTATAAGATCATTTTTCTAACAACAGAATTGGCGACTACATTGGGGAGCACCATCTGTTTTCTACTTTGGGGACTCTTGTGAGTTTATTTCAGTTTTTGTAACCTGTTTGGTCTCTGTGGAGGTCTTTAGGGTATTCTTGACCCTTTTTGCTTGACTCAGTAGGCTTTTAGATCTTCAAATTTCTTTTTTTTTTAAGTTTTTCAAGGCCCACCTGCGACCTGTTAATACATACAGTCGCGACTTTTCTTCCCTACTCGTGAGTTGCTGGTATATGTACCCGCGGGTCACCCGCGTGATGCTGCATGTTACAGTCATGGGTTTTTCCTGAGACTTTCATTTTTTAATCTAGGGTTTGGTCTTAGGACTTTTGGTTTGTGGCTTTGGAAGTCTTTTTCTGATTCGATACCCTCTGGACATTGTTCAGTGTATTCTAAGTTTGTTTGCAGCCTCTTTAAGAGTTCTCCTTTGGTTTATTTGTGCTTGTGAAGTTACCCTTTACTCTCTATCCCATACTATGTTTGGAAAGTGCTTGGATTTAATCCTTTTGAGTCACTGGTATTCAGGAGCAGACTGATCTCTACATAAGAGTCTTTGATTTCCACCTTACATATCAGTTTTCTTTGTTTTCATTTTGTTCCAAAACCTAGTTACTTTCAGAAGCAACTTGTTGGGTTGGTCTTTTTCAATCTTGCAAAAGGTCTAATTGCTTTAGTTTTGGGTCATCTTCTCTTTACTTGCACTGCTTTTACGATTCTTGTTGGTTCACATTTATTTGTATTTCTTCCATCGTTAAAGAAAAAATCAAATTTAAAAAAGAAATTTCATTTTATAGCAAGAATTTTCATTTTCTTTTCGAAGTAGTTGTAGTCATAGCACTATCATCTTTGAAAATACAAAAAACTTTTTATGCTTAAGTTTACTTTATTGATTTCATGCTTTGAAAGAAAAACAAAATTGTGAAGTTTTTACATTTCATATACACATTTCTTTCAGTTGTAACCACCTCACACATTTGCACTATCCTTTGAGTAAGTAACAACCTTTAAAAAGAACCATTAATAAAATTTATTAGTAACTTTTTCCTTTTTAGGTTACACACAAACCAACTAGCTTAGGCTAGGGTTTCGGAACATAACACCTTTAACTTTTTGAAACCATTCAAAATCTCAAATCGTAATACAAACTATCGCTAGGTAAGTCCACTTTTGTGGAGGTGTTCCAGGAATTTCTACTCAAACCAGAGTTAAGCACAAGGTTGTGTGAGATTGGACTATTGGGGATACCCCCCCACTTTTCATTCGAGCATACACCAGAGCCGATTCGTGTACGGGGATCCATCAGTGCCTTTTGTACTCTTGGATTTCAGGCTTAGTTACCTTGCCCATGCATCTTGGCTGGACCTGCGACTGTCCCCCCGGACACTTTCTGCAACTGTGTGTTGGCCGGGAAAACTGTCCTTGGACAACTTATGGAAAAACAACCCACACCGAGGGCTTAATGCAACCCTATGTATGTTTAAGATAGTTGTTTCTCAAAGGATCTAGGCCCTGCTACCTTTAAGATGTGCTCTCTAAGTAGAGAGTCTCCTGAGGATGTGTGAGTATCAAATTCCCTAACCTAACTGCTAATTGACAAAAAGAAACTAGAACTAATGACTAATTACTTCTAATGGCTAACTTATTCTAGAAAGCAAATATTTAGTAGTTCCTAAATCTACACTACAATGATCTAATAACTATTTCCTATCCCGGCCAGGAGCATGATAATTGTTATAAGATATATAAAGGAAAAATCACATTACTGTTTACTTAATGAAGATTAAACAAACAACAATATGTTGAAGCACATCAATATAACAGAGTCTTGTAAAAATGCTTTGATTCTGCATATATGATTTATATATCAGATCTGCAATTATTCCAGACAATTAAATACAACAAATCTATCATTTAAAAGAAATAAACAGATAGATTGTATCTAACTAATGTTCCAATGGATCAATAGAAAACAACTTTACTGCAACAATCCAATGAATCTGAAACAAAAGCAAGAAGAATTTCCGATTACAAAATAATTCTGATAAGAAACCATACAGATTTAATTACATATCCAGAAATCATTTCCAGCAGCAGCGCCTCCTCTTCTTCACAAATATAAAAATTCACAAAGAAGAACAGAGTAGAGAATAATAGCATCCTCTATCCTCTGTTGAGACCTCTACCCAAGCAGAGAAACATCATACAGAAAAATGAAAAAGATAAGTCAGTCCAGTTTCCTGGAGCGTTCGTCGCCTTCGGCAGCATCGTTTACAGAACATAAAAGAAAAACTTCATAGCTCTGTTAAGCCTCCACCCCCCTCTACACAGTCGAATTTATCTTTCTTTTATAGCAAAAGATGTTTGTTTTCTTCCAAGATTTCAGGTTCTAGTCTCTAATTAGCTCGTACAGTTTGTAGGATATCTCTTAATTCCGGCACATCTGGACTATTATCAACCAACAAAGAATGATTCCCGGAATCAGATAAAGATGAGCATCTTACTTTATGAACTGACATAAAATCTCCATTATTGTTGGTTTAACACCCTCGGATCATAAACTCTTTCAAGGCGATTCTGTTTAATGAGATAAGTCTTTCTTCATAACGCCAAATCTCCACAAACTTCTCCTTTCCTGGCGATGTTTCATGTGATTCTGTGATGCAGCTTCCATGCATTCCGGTGGACAGATAGTGTTCATCGCCACAATCTCTACGATCTGGTATCTTCTCGGCTTGAATATGTTTGAACTAGCTCCTTATGGGAAGATTTATCCTTACCCTGATTCATCACGACAACAAACATTACCAAATCAATTTGTGAACGTAAACTGCTTTTAATCTTATGGTTGAATCGTTAATATTCTGCATCAATTCTAGTAAAAAGAGATCCATACAGAAGTAATAGAAGAAACGATTAATCATATCCATTTCACGCTTAAGTTGCACCATAAACATAGAAAAATAAAAATGATCATGAAAGGTAAAATGATAAAGAATAAGAGATTTGCCTTTCACTAGTGGCTTTCAAAATTTTCAATCCGGTGTATTGATCTATGACAGATTTTTATGTAATTCGTGGTGGTAATTTCACGCATAACTGGCATAACTGATTCAACGATTTCGACGATTAAATTTCCATTGATCTCCGATTTAATGGCATGATTCTCCCTTTTCAACGTTCTGGTGTATCAACTGAGCGAATCTCTTTCCTGCGAATCATCTGCAATCTGCAATTTGTTGGGCTTCTGGCAATGGAGTGATTTCAAGAACAATTTTCCGCTCTAAGCTGCAACAATAAAACACACATTAACAATAAAACACACTTTTGTGTGTGATTCCTGCTTTACATTCAATATCAGTTTAAATAATTCCTCCTTCACGTGGTAATCTGAACGGAATTTTAGTTGCAGATCTGGGGCATCTTCTAAAGTAAATATGGAGTCTTAGCATTATTCTTGTCAATCTTCAATGATTAAGATGACAACTGGTAACTATAATTCATTCTTTGCCCGTTTTTCGAGACCCTTTTATTCACTCTTCAACGGAACGAGCTATGTGCTGTCAATTATGAAACATGAGGTAGTTTTGAAACTCATTTCCTACGCCGAGTTTGAACTTGAACTCGTGGAAATATATACAAAATATACAAAAAAAAATAAATAAAAAATAAAAAAATTCCCTTCTCGCGAGCTATCTCATTGATAGATCATCATTAATTCAGCAATCGCTCTGGCAGCTATATGAACTCCGTTTTCTCTGGCGTGACTGAGATGTGGCGTTTCTTCCTATTTGTCTAAGAATGCGTGGCAATAAATTTTGCCAAGCTTTTGCGTGAAATGATCTGGTTGTATGTGACATATGGAGATGCGTACTCATTTGATTTATTGATGCAAACTTTATTACATTCATCATAATAAATCCACCACCAAAATTTGTCGAGCTTCCTTCTCCGCAATGACTTTATAACAGACCTTCACTAGCGCATAATCCAAAGAACTAATATTCACCCAGAGTCTCTTCGTAACCTGCACAAGAAACAATTGTATGAATATTCAAAACCAAATTATAAACCTATGATATTATCTAAGAAAAAGATATTGTGCAGGCTTGAAACATTTATCAACAAAATCGAAGATTGACAGCGCGGAGAAGGATAATCAAGACTCGGAGTATTTTATTTTAACGAGCTCTCCTTATAACAACAATTGCAAACCGTAGTGATTTGTAGGCAACTCGATATATTTATAATTTGGTGTGAGTTATATATCAAGATGTACTAAATTTCACTTTTTATGACATAAACTTATGCCACCTTCAAAACGAATGGTTAATATTTCTCCCAAAAATATATATATATATATATAGAACACTTTTATGCTTTCTGTATCTTATGTGAAAGCTAAACTAAAGTAAAGGGAAACTGAATCCAGCTCATATGACAAAGGTAAGAGAGGCCTTTTTTTAGATTTTAATTAAAAAGTGTATCATCCTTTATTATTTGAAGAATGATGTTTCATTAATTTAATATGTATAAATTTGTATTTGAGAACAAATGAACTTATTAATGTGTATTATTAAATTGAATCAAAATTTTAATGTAGAATATTTTAATTCAAAAATATTTAAGATAAAAAAAGAATTTGATGATATTATTAATATGTAAAATTATAAAGTTAATACTTTAATAAAAATAAGGAAAATATATAAGTACCACTCCATCTGTAATATTTTGAAAATGCAAAATAATAATTTCATCAAAATAAGAAATTAGAATATTTCATCAAAATAAAATAATCTCTTCACAAGATTTTGATCAAAATCAAGTAGTGAAGGCTCACATTACGATTCAAAGAAATGAAGTGAAACAATTTGTAATGAATTTCAAAAGGAGAGCATCAAACCATGAAGCAAATCTAAACAAGATAAAATAAAGAAAGCTAAAGGCTAAATATTTACAAAATTTACATGGGGACCCTTTGATTTTTCACAAAATCAAAGGGGAGTTGTTGGGGTGCCAACACTGTGGTAGCTTTTAGTATCTTTGACCTTTAGGGCTCTACACAGGTGATGGTGGAAGGATATTTCCACTGTACCTAGGATAGATGTGGGAGGAAATACTTTGCAGCTATTTGGGAAGGCGGTTTGGTGATTCAAATGCTTGCACCGAGAGACACTGTATTGTGGACCCAAGGTAACTGTCCTTCGCAACTCTACTGGTTTTTTATGGGCCCTAATCATCCCAGACTTTCCTTCGAGAGTTTCAACTTTTTTTACCTAGTCTAGATTACTGTAGGACATTTTTAGTGGTGTGTTGTTTGCTTCTTGTTGTTATAGTGGCCCCTAGGTTTAATACTTAGTATATTTTCAATACAGTTGTGGAGGACCAACCTCTCTGTAGGTCACGAAGGTTGAGAAACCTTCCTCCACTCACCGTGGAGCCTCCACCGCCACCACAACGCCGGAGAACAGGCTCTCCTGGTTCTTACGAACTCGCGGGTATGACTAAACCCCCCAAAGAACCTCACTTGATCTCTCAGAGTCAACTAGTTCAAGAAATTGTTGAGGTTGAAGACTTGACTTATGAAGAGTTTAATACACCCTTCAACCCTCCATTAACTGGACCCAACAATCCCTTGTTGAAAGAGTAGTCTCTCTAGGGCTTCCAAAACTAAGTGTATATAGGTTTACACTTATAAGATTCAATATGATAAGACAAAAAATATCAGCATTACATTCCATTTCACAACAATAGCATATACATGATCACTGAAAGAACAACAAGCACAACATAAACACAAGAGACACAGATTTATCCTGGGAAACCCTCATGGGGTAGAAAACCTAGCAAAGCTTCCTCAATATAGATGACCAACAAATACAAAGATGTAACCCACAACCATGAGCTCCTTCTCCTCCATAGCAGATCTCTCTCTCACCTATGCGCTAATCACAAGTGAGTGAATGTGTTTTAAATGAGGAACACACCTCCTCTATTTATACACAACTCCAACTTGACTTTTACACTAACTAGGTCGGCCCCAAATTTAACCACTGGGTTAAACACCCCATTACAACTGACTCTGGGCCGACCCCACTAAGGAAGTCTAATAACCCAAGTTACCACATTCTGACGGAGGAATAAACATCTCCGGATATACAATAAGGTCTTCATGGAGGAATGAAACATCTTCGAAATAATAAAGTACAAATATAATATTCTTAGAAGTTACAATATTTCAACACTCCCCCTTAACAAGAAGGATATTATAACAACATCTGCAGGAGAAAGGAATCATCAACATCATACATGATACATCTATAAATCATTGGAAGCTTTCTTCATGCATCATCATTAGTAACTCAAACACTTACTGGAACATAATCAATACTGGAACATCAACATCGTCAGTATTGAGTCTTCATCTTCTGCAGCACTCGATCAGCTACAGCATCATGATCAACATCATCATCTGGATCACTCGATCAACAACCTCATCGTCTGGATCTACCGATCAACATCATCGTCATCTAGATCATCACGATCAACAACATCATCATCTAGATCATCGCGATCAACAGCATCGTCATCTAGACCATCACGATCAGCAGCATTGTCATCTAGACCATCACGATCAGCCGCATCGTCATCTAGACCATCACGATCAGCAGCATCATCATCTAGACCATCACGATCAGCGGCACTGTCATCTAGACCATCACGATCAGCAGCATCATTATCTAGACCATCACGATTAACAATATCGTCATCTAGATCATCACGATCAACAGCATCGTCATCTAGATCATCACGATCAACAGCATCGTCATCTAGATCATCAGTATCAACATCTGGATCCTCTCGATCAACAGCATCATCATAGCAGCATACTCTGCAATACACATGATCCAATTATAGGATGATCAATCCCACTCACTTTAGGACATAAGTCCAAGGATGATACAATCCTATCATGTGCATTTTGAACCAACTGTTCAGTGATGATGCAATCCTATCACATACATTTTGAACCAAATGTTCACGGATGATGCAGTCCCGATCTACTTACAGGATGATCAATCCTTCTCACTTTAAGACACCGCTCATGTCTAGGGATGATGAAATACCTATCTACTTACAGGATGATCAATCCTTATCACTTTAAGACACCTCTCATGTCTAGGGACGATGCAATCCTGATCTACTTACAGGATGATCAATCCTTATCTCTTTAAGACACCTCTCATGTCTAGGGACGATGCAATCCCGATCTACTTACAGGATGATCAATCCTTATCACTTTAAGACACCTCTCATGTCTAGGGACAATGCAATACTGATCTACTTACAGGATGATCGATCCTTGTCACTTTAAGACACCTCTCATGTCTAGGGATGATGCAATCCTGACCACAGTGCCAGTCCTTTTTCATACTGGATGTGACCTAGATTAAATCTAGGATTTTACCTCCTGTGAATGATCACATGTTGCTGCATTGAGTAGTCCAGGAGCGAACATTACATCATTATAGGACCTGCGAATGATCACCTGCTACTACACTGAGCAGTCTAGGAGCGCACATTACATCATTCCAGTCAACCACAGAGCCAGTACTATTTCAACTGGGGTGTGACCTAGATCAAATCTAGGATTTACAACCTGTGAATGATCACTTGCTAATCCAGGAGCGAACATTACATCATTACAGGTTTTGTGAATGATCACCCACTACTGAGCAGTCCAAGAGCGCACATTACATCATTCACAAACATCTTTCTCGAAGACAAGAGTCTACGGATCAATTCAGGGACTGAAGTCCGGGGATGATACAATCCATCTCGTCCACTGGGGACCACTTCTTGGAGACATCTTTCTACGGATCTATTCAGGGACCGAAGTCCAAGGATGATACAATCCCTCTCGTCCACTAGGGACCACTTCTCGGAGACATATGTCTACGGATCTATTCAGGCACCAAAGTCCATGGATGATACAATCCCCTCTCGTCCACTGGGGACCACTTCTCGGAGACATCTATCTACGGATATATTCAGGGACCTAAGTCCGGGGATGATACAATCCCTCCTCGTCCACTTAGACAAAGTCTAAGGACCATGCATCGACCTCATCGTCGTAACCGAAAACCTCATCATCGACCTCATCGTCGAAACAGGTAACCTCATCATCGATACAAATATCCACATCAATATAGTATCCACATCAACGATATAGTATCCTCATCAATACAGTATCCACATCAATGATACAATATCCTCATCATCGATACAAGTATCCTCAACGATACCAATATCCAAATATCATCATCGACCATATCACTCCCCCTTTCAAGGAGGGTCCTTATGAACTACACCAAGCTTGTCTTGGAAATACTCAAACTTTACTCGAGACAGAGGTTTGGTCAATACATCAGCAACTTGTTCGTCAGTGCTCACATACTCGAACTTTGTAGCTCCTTTCTGCACCATATCCCATATATAGAAATATCAAATCTCTATGTGTTTTGACTTATCATGGAACACTGGATTCTCTGTCATCTTGATACAACTCTGGTTGTCACACAGGATCACAGTGGATTCCATCTCTAAGTCAAACAATCCTGATAACAACTTCTGAAGCCATACCGCTTCACAACTAGTAGAGCAAGCAGCTATATATTCCGCTTCAGTTGTGCTCAGAGCCACACTATACTGCTTCCTGTTAAACCATGAGATCATGGTAGATCCCAGACAATAACATCCTCCCGATGTGTTATTCATGTCTAATACACTTCCTGCCCAATCAACATTTGTGTAGCCATACAATCTGAAGTCATGATCTCCAATATAACATAGACCAAAGTCTATTGTACTCTTTAGGTACCTCATCACATGCTTTGCAGCTATCAGGTGAACACACCTAGGTTCCACTAGATACTGACTCAAGGTGTTCACAACAAAGCATATATCTGGCCTTGTATTCATTAGATACATCAATGACCCAATAATCTGTCTGTACAGAGTTACACCCACTAACTCTAAAGAGCCATCAGCTAACAGCTTCAAGTCGGAACCCATGAGAGTGGCCATGGTTGTACATTCCAACATATCAAATCTTCTCAATATTTCCACAGCATACTTTCCCTAGTTGAGAAAGATTCCTTCTGAGCCTTGCCATACTTCCAGACCTAGGAAGTAATGCATCAATCCGAGATCTTTCATCTCAAATTCTGTAACTAGCTTCTTCTTGCTTTCCATGATCTATTTCTCATTCCCTGTCAAAAAGAGATCATCCACATACAGTAATAGTATCATCCATAACCTTAAGGTAAAGGTTAGGATCAGCTTTACTTTGGTAAAGCCCAAGCTTGTCAAGAAGCTATCAATTCTCCCTCTATGACTGAACATCATTCACACTCTGCATTGAGGGATCTTCTGCATATCTATCTGCGCCATCTCTCATCAGATGGGTCTATTAATATGCACCTCAAGATCATTTGAACTCTGTGGTGAGTTCCTTCTTGAATGTCATCTGTATATAGATACCATCTTCAACCTTGTATCAAAGGTTGAAATCCGCATCACCCATGGTGATCATTAAGCTCATCAAATGACTATCGATCCTGGGTACTTGTTGAACCCATATATATCTTTCTTCAATTGAATCCTGGGAGTTTTCTTGATTCGCACTTCTTCTTCAATCACACCATTGAGAGAATAGTATTATCTAGCTACTTGGAGCAAACATCTCGTCATAATCCTCTTCCTCTTTTTAAGAGAATCTTCTAGCCATGAGCCTTCTATAGTATGTTTGATTTGTAAATCTTCTTGTTGAACATCCATCACTTGTTCAGTGTTCATCATTCTTCATGATTTTACCTACAAATCAAAGTTAATTACATGATTAGTAATACTTCACAATCATCAAATCATGTTGATATGATAACCTATTATGCAGACAGATATGATTCACATAGTTATGCAACTATCTTGACCAATACTTTGGCACAACACTTTTCCATATCCTGTATGCATACAATGACTATCTAGATGCCTTCCATCTCTACTAGAACATACTATCAAGAGCGTGCACAGCTCTCAGCATGTCAGCAAAGAGGTTTCATTCTAGACAAGCAACATTGGAATGTTTGTCCAACTTACCAATCATATGCATATTAGCAGTATATTGTTCAATGCTATATGAATGCTTACACTCAACATGACATATTCTAGGAATACAAATATGCATACAATATTACAAGCAATATCATTTACTATTTCAGAGATTCAAATAACAACTCAAATACTTATCTTTTATGGTTTCCTTTTGCTTGATCTCTATATGTCTTTGAACTTCTTATCCATCCTGGACCACTATGCATATTAATGTCATCCTCATGATCTCATACATACTCATACATTCATTAGTATAGTCTCAATACTATCAAAACATTATGATTCTAAATAATATTAAGTATGTATGGTCATGATCATTTCATACATAGGTATACTTACCTAAGCTCCTAACTAAGTAGGATTCTAACTTGATGTAGGAAAACATACCTAGATTATCAAGCTTGGTGATGTCTTAACATACCCAAACAATATCTTCTTTGTTCTCTTCAATGATTTAGAGTCCTTGTGCTAGAACCTGCATATCTCATAGGTTAATCATAGTAGAGCAAAGTCATACATACCTCGTAAGTAGAGCTTCTATGTGGTCAAAGACTATGGATGAGTCTTTGTCTCCATGTCATCATGGTCATAGAACTTGATTTGTCTTTCTTGATGTACCCGTCTCTTGTTAGCAGACAACATCATCCTCATACAACGCCATAGGTGCATTACTACAATCATAAGTGTCATACACCTAATCAATGAATGTCTTCTATCACTTCACATATTATGAACTTAATCAAGAATCAGATTTCAAAACATACATGTGTCTTCTCAAGTCATACCTATCGAGTAGTCTTCTCTATAAGGGTAAAACCCTAACCATCCAAGGTAGATCACTTGTAAATATCTTATGTATGTCCATGGTGCTGGGATGATAGAATATCAGCGCCATTTAAACCTTCTTCATCGATGCCCTATGAGTCTCCCAATTTTGCTAGGGTTTCTTGGAAACCCTAATCTTCAATCTCCTTCCTCCCACAACATTTTGATGGAGGATCAATATGAATGGATTCCAAATCCATTATCAAAGTTTCCAATGTTTTATCAGGTGTCTCCAACATTGTATTAGGTCCTTCCAGACCTAAGAACTGAAAACCCTAAGTGAGAGCTTCTTCCTCCTCATCTTAGATTTCCTTCGTTTAGCCATTTCAGATGTGTCATATTGTTTCTGGTGCATCTCTGAAACTTCGGATCTGCAGGGTCTGAACATTCGGCCTGTGGTAGCCTGACCTTTCATCTTTCCAACCCCATAGGTATGACCTCAATTGGATTCTCTGAGAGATATTTATGCCAAGTGTCACAACGTGACCTGTTTATGGGATAAAATAGGAGAGCGAACTTGTATGGCATGCCACGTGTCACTGGTTAAACTTCGACCTCTGAAAAACTAACCTAAGACACTACAGTCCGTGCTCT
Organism: Larix kaempferi; assembly: GCA_027924585.1. Taxonomy (NCBI): domain Eukaryota; kingdom Viridiplantae; phylum Streptophyta; class Pinopsida; order Pinales; family Pinaceae; genus Larix; species Larix kaempferi. The sequence continues at coordinate 17,674,518 of BSBM01000600.1, forward strand.
ACATATAAATTTTTACAAAATTTCATTTGGAGCTTCCTTGACCAAGTTGTGACCTTTTTGGCTAGGTCACTTGTTTATGACTGAGATCTGGAAGAGGCAGAAACCCTAACTCGTACTGATCATAACTCAGAAATTACAACCAATCAGAGGTTTTCCTTTGGACACAAGGTACAGGGGGATGTTATCTACGACTTGTAAAGGTTTCAGATCTTGAACCTTTTCCAAAATGGATTTATAGTGAAAGTTCTACGATGACATATTTTTGCTATACAAAACCCTAACCTTCAAATTGTTGCAAGTGAAGCAAGTGTCGTAAGTGCCATACATTGCCTTCCTTCAAGTTAGATATGATACCATGATAAGATTCAATATGCTAAGACAGAAAATATCAGCATTACATTCCATTTCACAACAATAGCATATACAGGATCACTGAAAGAACAACAAGCACAACATAAACACAAGAGACAAAGATTTATCCTGGGAAACCCTCATGGGGTAGAAAACCCAGCAAAGCTTCCTCAATATAGATGAACAGCAAATACAAAGATGTAACCCACAACCATGAGCTCCTTCTCCTCCATAGCAGATCTCTCTCACCTATGCGCTAATCACAAGTGAGTGAATGTGTGTTAAATGAGGAACACACTTCCTCTATTTATACACAACTCCAACTTGACTTTTACACTAACGAGGTCGGCCCCAACTTTAACCACTGGGTTAAACACCCCATTACAACTGACTCTAGGCCAACCCCACTAGGGAAGTCTAATAACCCAAGTTACCACATTCCAAAGGAGGAATAAACATCTCCGGATATACAATAAGGTCTTCACGGAGGAATGAAACATCTTCGGAATAATAAAGTACAAATATAATATTCTTAGAAGTTACAATATTTCAACATACACCTGGTGCTTTCATGGATAACACAGGGGATGCATCGAGAGTTCCTTTTAATCCCACCGCATCTATCATGTCAAGAGGAGTATCCCCTCCACATGCACACACATCGATACCAAGTGATCCGAAAACAAGATCTTTGCTACTCTATGACGTTAACATGAATTGCATAAAGAGCATGAATGAAGCTCACAAATCCATAAGAAGAGAACCAAAGAGCATAGACAATATGCACATAAAGACAACAAGTTGATAACGGAGTTCGTCCAGGATGGACTACGTCTCCGGGCCTGCTTCTCAATAGGAGGGTCGATCTATAATCTCAGCATAAAGGCAAAATACATGGCAATGATACAATGATACCTTGGCGACAATGGTTAGTGTAAGACCCCAACCTGGGTCTCCTTTAGTTTTTTTTTTAAATAAGTCAGATATTCCACTTCTTGTTAAAATTTCTGTTCTGTTTCTGTTGTGTTTTGTTCCTGTTTTTTTTTTTTTGGTTATGTTTCTATTCTCATCACTAGTTTTGGCTGTAAAGAAAAATAAAGTGTTTACATTTACAGAATTGAACCATTAAGATTCTGTTTTTATTTCATGTTTTCATTTCTAACTTTTGCTCATTTACATGCCTAAAAAAAAAGATATAAAACCTGCATTTTCATTCTTTTCAGATTTGAAAATTTATAAATATGTTTTATCTACTTCTAACAATTTATTGTTGACTGTGCAAGTAGCAGATATAATCACAGCATATAAACTCTTGAAATTAAATTAACACAGAATTTTGCCAAGGTAGAACGATAACATACCTGATGGAAAATACCTGTAAGTAGATAGTAGCTCCGCACTTGTTGTTGTCCCCGTTGTTGTTTCTCCTTCACTTTTCCCTGCAGCCAAAGCCTTCCCCACAGTTCTGAAACTCAACCAGCCAAAACAGTTTTGCCACCCTACCAACTGGCGAGGTCTCGCCGACCAACCAGCTCCAAAGGTACCCCTTTGGACCCCCGAGCCCAAACCGAGTACAAGCCCAAGCTGTTGTATCCCTTCCAAAAACTCCAACAAGAACTCTCATTTTCTACTCTCCCAGTTCTGCTCTCTCAAACTTCTCCAAAAATCCTAAGGTAAAGATCCCCCTTCTCCTTCCTCCTTTCTCCCTCTTATCCCCATGTTTTCCGACCCTTCCTCCCCATTACTACCCCTATCTTCATCATCAATGTATCCACCCCCTTCCATCTACCATGCAAGTCCTCGAGCCCTCAACTTGGACTTGGACTTTTTAAAATTTTTAAATTAATATTAAAAGGTGTTGGTTGGGGTCACTTCTCAACCGTAACTTCTAATTCAATTAAATTTGATCCTTTTATTTAATATAATAATTTTAAACATATCCTTGCTCATATTTCAATATTTGACCATTTAATTAATAAATAATAAATGTTATATATATATATTATATAGTTTAAACTTGCACGCTTCACCAATTTAATTTAATTAACAGTAATTGTCAATTGATTAATTATAATTACCTAATCATATAATTAATGGTTTCTAATATTTATAATATGTAAATTCCCTTTAATCAATAAATTCACTAATTCAATTTATCAATTATGAACAATAATCCTATCAATGTAAATCATAACATTCTCAATGTGTAATTATATTAATTAAATAAAATTCACTAAGATTTAATCGACTCATATACCTGTTTCCATTTTAATTACACCTTAGTTTGTAATTAGCTAATTAACAATCATTACTAAAGATAAGCATAGTCTTGTTAAAATTAATTAACATCATTAACACATAATTAATTTAAGGGATCAAGTTACTATTAACTTATTTAACCTTATAATTACATTTCAACCCTTAGTCCTGGCTAATTAGACTCATTAACAATCAATCAAGCATCCTAATCACTTGCATTAGTCACTACCTAGGTTATCCATAGCTTTGTTTATTAATCAACAATAATTAATTATTAATGGACAATAATTAACCGTTAATCAACATTATTAACCATAATCATCATTGTTAACTTTAATCGACATTATTAACATTGATCAACAATAGTTAATTACTAAACGACAGTAATTAATATTAAGCGACACTAATTGACATTTCATGTAATTCATAATATGTAGGCGAGTTATGTAAGCGTAGCTACTGCTTACATTCCTCACGTAAGTACACTAAAAGTAATAATTCACATACATCAATCATAATCAAGGAACTTATTATTTATCGACACATGTTTTAACATAGTTTGCAAGGTACAATCCATTAGCTTACTGAAACCCAAGTTACGACAATTCATACATCACTGATTTTGACACATACTAATCAAGGGTTTTACACACCTACAGTTAGATCTTGTTTTCACCCCTACTCCGCGCCACACCTATCTACCTACATCATCACTAACTTCCACATCCTATCCTGTCCTCTGCTGGACTACCCTGGAATGTCAAGTCACGACCGGTTCCAGCTAGAACCCGTAAGCGGAAGTGTCGACTACGTCGACCAAGCTTCCCCAGCAGGAAACCACCAGTCATCATCACACACCTTGGGGAGCGCGCCATAGCACAGCCCTCCCATGACTCTGGGTTTCGAGGATAAACAGTGGGTAAAGCCTCCACCCCCCCTAATGGAACGAGGGACTATGTCTACTCGACATAACAATAGCGTTGTACTTGTACTCGGTCTGTCATCATATAACCAATCTGGGTGGTTGAGTTTCCTGAAACCCTACCCCACCCATGTCATAACATACATCATAATAAACAGCATAATAACCACACGAAAGTAAATAATGCATCACTCGCGTACCATTTTATCTTTCGAAGTCCATGTCCCCGAGGCCCTCCCACCTCGTAGGATCCAGCTATCACTTAGCCGTTTCAACCTGTAAGTCAGTCCTCGGCATACACTACAGGATATCGTGCATAAATCCTCGATATTTACACATATCTCTCATCATAACATAACAACAATAAACTCATTCATTCGCCATGCACCTAGCATAACATTCATTATTTCAACATATAACTGTAACGGTATCCACGTACCCATCATTCAATAATTTCCATATATTTGGCATAATTAACACATGATGCATATCTAAACATGACTACCGATCATAATACTATCATCACACACACACATATATATATCGGCAAAATAATAGAACCATATGTCCACAGTGTCGTCAAATCGACGAGGTCTCACAGTCAAATAAATACAACATATAATAGTAGTTCAGGTAGTAATGTCAAAACGGGGTGTTAGAGCTAGGAAGACAACCGCTGCCCAAAACACAACAAGATTGCTTCCAGCAACTCCGAAGCCTAAAGACGGTGTAAAACAAGTATAAACACTCGTACATTCCTCCTGCAGAGCTACGCAATCTCCCTTCTCTCCTTTAGCTACAAAGTCTCTACTCCCAAGCATGAGAGGGAAATGGAAAATGAATGGGTTTATATAGGTTGGCTTGCCCTTCTTCACATGACTCTCATGGATTCCTTTGGGTGCAACTAATTTTCCTATCTTGGCCTTGGTTACAACTTCTCCAAGTTGGTTTTCATGTGGTTGGGCTTTTTATTAAATAATAAACAAACATATTTAAAATACCCTTAAAATGGAATACCCTTTTAATATGGTTAAAACCATATTATAATAATAACCATATAAACCCATATGCAAATGGTGGTGCTCCAATCCGTTTATGTGGTGGCATGTAACGTTTATGTGGTGACGCTCCATCCCATTAGGTGGCATGTAATCCGTTGGAAAGTTTGTTATAACACATGGTCTCCAACCCATATTATAACCATACAACCCACTTTAAGCGCCATAACAAAAGTTCTTTAAAAAGCACATGTTAAAAGAGCACGTGCTCCATGTGACCCCCGCGCTGGCACCTTCCCTTCGAGCTCCCGATCATGTAGTTGTGTGGTCGGACCAGGGGTCAGGGCTATCCCTGGCCCCTTTTTGCGCCCATACAACTTTAAATAATTTTTTTCCCATAGCTTATACATGAAACTCCTTGTGGCCCAATGGTAAGGTGGAGTGCTTCTGCAGGAGAGGTCACAGGGTCGAACCTCGTGGAGGCAATAATTTTTGTATTAGACATATTGGCCAATCCCATGCTACCATGTGGCGGCCTGGGATTGGTCCACCTCATGCCCAGTCGGCGTCTAGTCAACCGCCAAGTCACTGCCCGTACTGCCACGTGTCCGTATGTACATGCCATGTCACTTCGTCCATACTGTACGGATGCCATGTGTCATCCTCTGAGTGATTCCACGTCATCAGGTTTGTACAGTACGGATGCCACGTGGCACCTCTTTTTGTCGATTTTTCCTGTTGACCTCATAGAACAAAACGCGATAACTTTCTCATATGGAGTCCGTTTGAGGTGAAACGAACATCGTTGGAATCATCTCGTCGAGCCTTTCGATCTAGCGCTAGTTTTGCTGATATTGGAGGACTTTGAAAATTTGCCTTCTTGGATCCTCCTGGATCACTGAGCTCATTGTAGTTAACTTCTGCTTCAAGTCCTTCTTTCAGCTTCAATGCTAGTTCCTCAAGTTTTTTGAACACTCAAGTTACGACAACATCCACTCCATTTGGTTCCACCATTGGTCCATCCAGTATTCCCTTTTCTGGGATACCCTCAGTGTCTTTCACATCTTCCCCTTTTATGCATCAATTCTAGGTTAACCCCCACTCTGCTCCTTTAAGTCACGAATTTCCTTGGTTTGGAGGACACATCGCTCATTTAGCACCTTTTGTAGGCTCAATGCCTGCTTCTTCCACTGCATCCATGTCAGGGTTCAACCCCTTCATAGGCTTCAATGAACATTCATCCAATGTACATACTTCTAACGTGCCTGTAGGGAGTACTCCCTTTTCACTATTTGGTGGAGGGGGCAGTAACAATTATGTCAACCCACATTTCAGGGGTCCTTATACCCAAACACAGTGGATGAGTCCACAAGGAAGCAATCCTTTACCTTACTGTTGGAGCAACTTTAATAATGTATTTTCTTCACAACCGGTGGCTGGGGGAAACCCCAACCAATAGTATAGGAACCAGGTTTCGGGTGGTTCCCCCTACTAGGTTCCTCCTCATTATATTCCATTGGCAAGACCTCGTTTACCTTTTCTGGCAACATTGAATTTTTCAGATCTTTCAAAACTCACGAACGACCCAGTGCGGCACAACCCTGCATGGCCCCCGATCCCAACCAAGCTTCCTTCAGACATTCCAAAGTTCGAAGGTAATACTAGTCAGGACCCCGGAGACCATGGTACGACATTTCACTTGTGGTGCTCCTCCAACTTGCTTAACGATGATTCAATTCGGTTGAGGCTCTTCCAAAGAACCTTAACAAGTGTTGCAGCAAAGTGGTACATTGAATTTCCTGCTGCAGCATACGATAACTTTTGGGACTTAGTGATCGTCTTTTTGAATCACTTCTAGCTTCCCATCTGGTATGATGTTGGCACGGATCTTCTGTCTACCTTCAAGAAGAATAAATCCACTCACCTTTATGACCATATTTAGGAGTGGCGAAGATGGAAGAGACTAATCAAGGCTGAGATCCCCCCAGAATTCCTTTTAGAGTGGTATCTGAAATCACTCCTTCCTTGTATTTCTAAGTATGTTTCGACTTCTGGGGTTACTTCTAAGGAGGAAGCAATCCTAAGGACCCAGTAGCTTGATTTGATCTATGCACAATCCGGGATCCTTTATGAGATCATTCCAGACGCACCGAGGTCTAATATAGATGTTGTTAAACCTAATCCTGGACCACATGTCGATGGCATCGTCAGTTCAGTTGATTCAGCAGCACTTGAAGCTTTAACCAAGCAGGTTCATGCACTCTCTGTGAAGCAATCTGCTGCTAAAGCAACTACGGTTGCAACCTCCCCTTCTAAAACAGAATCTGTACAAAATATACAGAAATATGAAAAGGGTCCTCAGCAGCCCAACAACAAAAATAAGGGTAAGAAAGGGGAGGGGAACCATCAAAAACCCAACAACTCTGAGAATGTCGAGGAGGGAAAGAAAGAGAAAAAGAAGGTAAAGTTTCCTTGCAAGCTTTGCAAGGACGACCACCTTACTCATCAGTGCTCTCTTATGGACGAAGCCCAGAAGCTTTCGAGAAAAGAAATTGGCTGTCTTGAAGGATCCATTTCCTCATGGACAAGGCCCATCTTCTGGAAGCTCTAATTTTGGGGGCACTCGTGCCACGTCATCTAATCAATCATTCATCAACATGGTTAACTCACACATGCTACTGCAAAACAGAGCCAGGAATTATACCTCGTACTTGCAGCAGAAAGATAAGGAAGTTCCTAAATCATCTACTCCTCTCCACATCGAGAGGCCAGCAAACTCTTTGCCGAAGATACCTAAGGGTGTCTACAAATGGTATATGCACAACCCTAATGCACGAGCCGCTCCAAAATAATTTGTTGTAGAGGACCTGGCCCAAACGCCTTGTGCAATGTCCGCACTAGAAGTCTTGCAAGGATTCCCTTCACAGCGGAATGCACTTCTAGCGGCAATCGGGAGCATGGATTCTTCAAGTATGCTTGCACGATTTGATATGTCAAATATCATACCCCGGTTACCGTATCACATGGCCTTCCAAATTGAAGTAGTCCATGGTCCCAAAACCATTGGACGAACCGATGTAAATTAAGGCACGTCAACGTGTGTAATGTCGATATCCTGCTAGAAATCCCTTAGCTCTCCTGAGTTAGCCCCTTCCAGCACACTACTTACGGCTTTTGACCGAAGATCGTTCTTCCCGCATGGAGTCTTTCCCGCATTCGAGATTCAACTTGCTGGTAAGTTACTGTCTATGGAGGTTGAAGTTTTGGATGCTCCCCTCAACTACAATTTTTTGTTAGGAAGGATTTGGACGTATGCTATGCAAGCTATCCCATCGTTTGTTTTTCGAGTACTCATGTTCCTGCACGAAGGTAAGATCATCACGATTAATCAACTTTCCTTCACTTGGAAAAACAACACTACTTCATCACATTCAACTATCCATTTGATTTATCAAACTCATCTGCCCAGCGAGAGTCCGGGAGTAGGCATGTATTCATCGTTGATGGGCACATTTGACTTACCTGCTCCCGTAAACTACATTGGTTCAACGAGCACTCCTGTCATTTTGTCTCGGGAAGTTTTCACGATTAGTCAAACAACTGATCTATGGGTTCTCCCCACTCAACAAGAACCAACTGTGCCCTTATCTGTTGCATAAGTGGCATACCAAGCATCACAAAATGTTGCAACATATTATATCTCGACTTCGTCTGTCTCCACAGAGTCAGATGTTGACTATGCACTTGCATGGTCATTAAACTCTATCCATTCTTTTGACTGTCTAGATATTGTTTTTACTTCTAATGAGGCTATCCTGGAAGCCATGGTAGGTCTGGATCATCTGTGGGAACACATGCATCACAGATCCTATTTCCTTCCATATCTGGACAAGATAGAGAATGGTGAGTTTTCAGTGAGACCTTGTGGTGATATCGATTTGTCCATCACTCCTTCTACTAAGCAAACGATTTATGCTGAAGGTAACATGGAAAACATAACAACGACTATACCGATCGATATCTCCACTAAACCTAACGTTGTTGAAAACATATTTATTGGATCAAACTATTCTCCTCAGGATATCACTTTGTATACCAACCTATTTAAAGATTTCCGCGGCATTTTTTCCTAGTCTTACGAGGAGATTCCAGGCATCAACCCTGCTATAGTTGAGAATGTTATCACAACTTACCCTAATGCTAAACCAGTGAGACAAAAGCTTCATCCGGTAAACCCTCGGAAAGCAGCGCCCAGAAAGGCTGAAGTTTAAAAATTGCTTAAAGCCGGCTTCATCTATCCAATTGACATGACGGAATGGGTTTCATGACCTAAACAAATCCTGTCCAAAGGACAACTACCACACACCTTTCATAGACCAGATCATTGATGCGTGTGTGGGCCATGAAATCTTTTCTTTCATGGATGGTTTTTTAGGATACAACCAATCCAAATAAAACCTGAAGACCAACACAAAATGGATTTTATTTGTCCTTGGGTTACCTTTCCTTATCGGAAGATGTCGTTCAGGTTAAAGAACGTTGGATCTACCTTCCAGCGAGCCATGAGCTTCGCTTTCCACAACATTAAACATGTAGTCTAACCATACCTGGATGATCCCCCCGCGCGATCTCGTAAGAGACAAGATCATCCTGATCATTTGCGGCTCGTGTTTGAGAGATGCAGATACTATAAGATTCATTTGAATCCTAACAAATGTGTATTCTGCGTCGAGTCCGGACGCTTACTGGGTTTCATTGTGTCTAGTCGTGGCATTATGGTCGACCCATTGAAAGTAGAGACCATTGTAAATCTTCCTCCTCCTCGTACCCTTAGACAAATTCAGAGTTTGCAGGGCATGTCAAACTTTCAACGATGTTTAATTATAAACTATGCTAAAATAACCAATGGATTCATGAGATTTATCAAGCAAGACACCCATTTTTCTGGGATGAGGTTGCACAGACTTTGTTCGAGGCCTTGAAAAAGGCACTACTATCAGCCCCCTTGCCGAGCCTACCAGATTATACTAAGGAATTCCTTTTATATCTTGCGGCATTTGTTTCCAGGATTGGTATAGTCCTTGTTCAGGAGGATGACAAGCTCCAAGAGTAAGTCATTTATTATCTCTCGCGTGCATTGGTAACTCCTAAGCTCAAGTATTCTCACGTTGAGAAGTTGGCATTAGATTCCGTCCATGTTGTTCAAAGGTTGCGTCATTACATCTTATCGCAAACAACCACAGTTATTGCAGAGGTCAATCCATTTCAATACATATTAACCCGACGTATCATCGGCGGGAGTTCAATAAATGGATTGTCATTCTGCAGGAGTTTGACCTAACTTTCCAATCTTCCAAGTCAAAGAAATCGCTGGTGTTCACCGAGCTTATTTCTGAGTTCCCTAGTGACGTAAAACAATGAGGAAGAGTCGTCATTTTCGGATGAACACATTTTTCTCATTGTGACCTCTGACCCGTGGTATGGATATATCCTAATATACCTCCATACTTTGAGGTGTTCCCCTACTTTCTCCAAGGACGAATGACGAAAACTTAAACATCATGCACGGAATTACCTCATCATTTCTGACACACTTTACTGGCGTGGGGTAGATTCCATTTTACGACATTTTTTAACCCTAGAGGAAGCTAAAACAATATTGAATGATTCCTATAGTGGATCCTGTGGGGGTCATCTTACTGGGTTGGAAACAACCCATAAAATACTGTGTGCTGGCTATTTTTGGCCCACTATCTTCAAATATTGTGTGGAAGTTATGAAACACTGTCAACCTTGTCAGTTTTTAACCAAGAAAATGCAAGCACACCCGGCTCCTCTCCATCTTGTTATCACAGTAGGACCCTTCACCAGGTGGGGGGTTGACTTCATGACGTGTAATCCAGCTTCGGCAGGAGGATACCATCACATCATCGTTGCCATCGACTACTTTACGAAGTGGGACGAGGCAATGCCTATTGTGAGAGAAGATGGATAAATGACTGATTATTTTGTTTTCAACCATATCATTACTAGATTTGTTATTCCCAAAGAGATAGTCACGGACCATGGTAGACACTTTCAGAACAATATGATGATTGACTTGTATACCATGCTAGGTTTTCGACTGGAACATTCGTTTTCGTTTTATCCGCAAGCGAATGGTCAAGTCGAAGCGGTCAACGAGAATTTGAAAACCATCCTTCAAGGGATCGTTAATGCCAATAGATATAACTGTCACATCATTTTGTATCCATCTCTTTGGGCATATCGATCCAACGTTAAAATTGCTATCGGGTTCTCACCTTTCCAACTTGGTCACGAGGTGGAGGCAGTCATTTCGGTTGAATGCGAGATTCCGTCGTTGAAGTTGGCTATCCAACTGCTTTCTGAAACTTCAGATTTGGAGGAGCGTTTGCTTCATTTAGAGCACTTAGATGAATAGCACCACGATGCGCTTACAACAAATGAAGCTCATAAAACCTGAGTATGGCATCTGTACGACAAATCTATAAAACCAAGGGTGTTCTTGGAAGGAGACCTTGTTCTGCTCTATGACAAGGACAAAGATCCATTGGGGGAAGGTAAATTTAAATCTATGTGACTTGGACCATATATTGTCTCTAAAGTTCTGAAGAAGGGATCTTACAAGCTGACCGATTACGATGGTTGTAAGTTGCCTAAGCCTAGAAATGGGCTCTACCTGAAAAAGTATTACGCCTAGTCTTATATGCTTTTTTATTGTATTATAACTGTACATGTTTGTAGAGTTAGTCTTTTCTTTTGATTTTTTGTGTCTTATATGTCTTCTAGATTGTGGTTTCAAATGACAACCAAGTGCTTTATAGTATTCCTTGATGGCGCTAGTTGCCACACCTGTCAGTTGGCCTCAGTAGCTTGGGTTATTTACTCACTGTCTGGCCAACTTGTGTCTTCGGGAGGTGCTTGTTTGGGCCCTACGATGAACAATGTAGTTGAGTACAGTGCAGTCATTGAGTTACTCTGAGATGATATCCATCACGGCATTTCATGTTTGGAGGTAAGACTCGACTCACAGTTAGTAGTATTTCAATTTATGGGTGAGTACAGGGTTAGAGATCCTTCTTTGCTTCGTCAGTTTTTGCGTGTTAGATTGCTTGAAAGACAATTTGATTTTTGGTTGTTCATTACTCCATAGTTTTGTAAATATAAATGGAAGGAAATTTGTGGAATATTTTCCTATGATTAAACTCCATTTAGATAAATTAAAGGAATTTTACAAACTAACCGACATGCTCCAAACTCCAAACCCTAACCCTAATCCTAAACAAACATTATTTATTACTCTTCACCTCCCCGTGCTAAAAGAGAGTGAGATTTGCTTCTCCTGAGGATGAACCTACTTGAAAGGTTCGAAACTGTCGATTGAAAAAATCTTCCGCAGATTTCCTTCCATTTACAATTTGATTTTATCACATATCAACACATTTCAAGGAATTTAAATTCATTAGTTGATTCATATGCTAACTATATATTGGATTGGCATATGTACCATACACAATCACATTAAACAGTCACACACATAAATACAAACACATGTATATATATAAATCGATATTGTATATATCAGGATCAAAAGATATAAGTACGAGTCATAGGATGCTGCAATGTCATAATATACAAAAATGGACTCAAAGGACTCAAAAATCTAATATGTCTCTCTCCCTATGGAGAGGCCCGGTGTCTCTGCTAACTCTTCCATGGCCTCTCTATAGCATATGAATTGCCTAGCTACTTTTCTAAGTAGCCGGATCCATACTGGGGGCACGCCTACTACATTCTCCTACATCTCGAGCAGCATCCGCTCGATCTTGGACATCTTGATATCATGAGTCAAACGACTCATCTTCCCCTCAAGGTTCACCAACATGGAATCTGCTGCACCTAGATCAGTCAGTCTAATAAATATCCGAGGGTGTCCGGCAGGTCTCACGAGTCACACATCTGCATAAATCACACTATCAGCACTCATACTCATCATAAAAAATTATATATACATAAAGCATAAAAATCAAATAAATTTCAAAAGCATAAGCACATTTTACCTATCTCTCCCCAGGTTGATCCTGGAGGAAGCACGAGCTCTGTATCTCCTTGAAAACCCATGCCTGCATACGAAAACTTCTCCAAAGCCGGCACTTGGCGGCTCCACTATGCTAGATAGTCTTTGTCTGCATATGAAAGACTAGTTTCGACATCACCCTGGCGCAAGAAGATATCTCCCCACCGAGTCATCAATGGCTCGTGAGGATCTAGTACTGGTAGAGCTACCTCGGGACTCAGAGCGGGGACTCTTGAAGAAGAATAAAGTACAAAAAATAGTTCCATAACTAAAGTTTTTCTTCTTCCCAGTTTTGCATTTTGTCAATTGGTGTTTCATATTCACCAAGAGGCCCGAACACCAATCAAATACCACACCATGCAAGCATTCAACCCCGATTCGCATATAGTTTCAAGAGGCCAAATGTTGCACGGCACTCCCTCCAATTTTGTTAAATGTGCTCAATATCACTTTCAGTGGGAAGCTGGCAATAGAGCCAATTGAAACTTGGCTACCACTCTTTTCGGTACCTGGCAAGCAATAAGTGTTGATGTAATCTTGGATCGATAGGGCACCGACCCCTCTAAATGTGCCCTTGAGTTTTACTCCCTCACCTTTACGGGATAAACCAGTGATAAAGTATATATCATCTATGGTGATGTCTAACATCTCCCCTTGGAGATCAAAGATCCCGTGATCGAGATCCCAGTAGCTGACTAGCATTTGGAGTAAGTGCGTTTGTGCACGCATACTCGTTGTTCGGAAAAATTTGAGTAACCCGCATCTTCGTAGCGCATTCAATGTAAGTGGATCTCCCATGGTATATCTATCCATGGATTCATGCTCCCTTTCCCTCCAGGTCAACACCATTCCAACATCATTCACTCCATTAACCCTTTAGTTTTTTTTTAGTTTTTTTTTAGTTTTTTTCATTTAACTTGCGGTACCCGCTGCTTCACCTCTGCAACAGAGGTGGGTACCCACGGATCTGCCTATGCTAAACCCATGCACATTTCACGTAACCGCGAGTTTAGCATAGATGAAACAACGGGTACGAGGCCCTAAATTTTAAATCCTTATAAAAATAAAATAAAAACATCACTAAAAAATCAAAATAATGGATTAAATGTTATATCCGTGTCTGGATATACTCAGTGATTATTCAAGCGAATAATCCTCCAATGGAAAATAACTCCATTTGATAAAATAGATATTATATTATATAATGGATGATTAATAATTTACAATGAGGCTCGCTTTTATAGGCTTGAGCATGTATAGTGAAGGGTTACACCCTTTCACTTAATAATTAATAACTTTAATTGACATACATATAATATTCATAGCATTGCCACTCTCTTAGAAAGGCTTTGTCCTCAAAGCCTTATAATTTTGTCGCATTGTTCTTTGCGATGTCATGGCTGATGAAACATGTCGATACGAACTGCTAAGTGTAGAGCATAACTTCCGATACGTCGACGGATGAATCCATCTCAAATTGATTTGTTGTGGATTGATGGGATTCCCTACTGATGTGTCGTCATGAGATTTGATCACATTAGTACCATTATCTTTCGACATTTCCCACTTTTTCAAATATCGGTTTTTATGGTTGGGGTGTCGATAAGGAACTTTCACAATGTCATTTTCGTTTACGAATGTCGCCTTTAGAGCATTGATCTGAGTTAGAAGTTGTATTTTCGTCTCTTGAGGATTTAAGTTTTTGTTCTGTATCTTTTCCAACTTGTTTTCTAACTGCCTATTATCATTTTGAAACTTCTTAATCAATTCGACTTGCGATTTTCCATCATCTTCAAATGTCTTAAGTTGTTCCTTAAGATCTTCATTACGACTTCTGATACAACTATTTTCTTCCTGTTTGTCTAGAAGTTTCCCTTCAATGTCGTCCATAGATTGTTCTATCTTCCGGCTATTTTTCAACTTCTTAATTTTTGTGACTAGTATCTTGTTATGATTTCTTAGTCTAAAAATTTCTTCAGCATTGTTAGATAATGCTTTATTACTCTTCGCGATCTCTGACTTATGTGTCTTTTTAGAGTCGTCATTTTGTTGTTGAAGAACTTTTATCTGTTGTCGACACTGGCCGACCTCTGATTCTTGACTTTCTAATTTATGTCGTAACCGCATTAGTTCTTCATCTTTGCCGCTAACGATTTTGTTCAAGCGTATTATTTCTGCTTCGTAATTATTTATTTCCTTCTTTATATCTTGATTTTTCAATCTCTGATTGAAATCACTTTCATCTTTTAATTCCTTGATTTGCGCACATAATTTTTCTATGTGTTTTTTCTGGTTGGACATTGTTTGTTCATTGAACCATTCTTGTATCTTATGTAGTTCAATCTTTATTTCTGATTGTGTATTAATGTCTCGTAATTCTTCATTGTCTTTTCGATAGCGCTTTAACTTGGCTTCTAATTTCTCTCGCAAACCGGCTTCCATGGTTTCTGTCTTCTTTGACGGTGGAATGATCTTCTTTGATCTCTTTGATGAGTCTTTCTTAAACTTGGTCGTCCTTGTCGTTAACGTGTCTCGACTTATTGATGAGCCTTCCTTTACTTTGACTTCTTCAACGATAAATGATTGTCCTTGACTTGATTTCTTCGATGATAAGTGTTCTTTGACTTCTTTGATAATAAGGAGTCTTGCTTGGACTTTGTCTTTAATGTCTTCTTTGACTTGGTCTTCTTTGACTTGAATTTGCTTTGTTTCTTCAAACAATTCTTATTTCAAAAGAATTGATTTATTTTTTCTTTGATAATAATAATTATTATTAAAATTTAATAATATTATTATTATTAATATATATATATTTTTTTTTAATTAATAATATTATTATATTAACTTTTTATAAACTATATATATAGTTTAATATATATTTTTTCTTTTCCACAAATTAAAATATTAACCATATAATAATATTATTATACGTTGAATATTTAATTTCAAAAATAAAATTTAGGGTTTCGAGTGGGAGATGGATGGCGGGGGAATGCGGCCGAGGTGGTGGTTGAGTGAGGCAGGCGCAGGGAGAGGACGGTTGGGGAGAGATGGACGAGAGGTGGGCGTGGTGGTTGGTCGAGAGGGTGGCACTGGATGAGGTAGGGTGGCGGCTACAGGGAAGCAGCGAAAGTTGTGCGTAATGGTGGTGCACGGAGGAGAGAGGCGCGGGATCTGTAGGAGGGTGGGAGAGTTGGGAAAGAAGCGCGTGAGGGAGAGGAGCGTGGTTCGGAGGGTGTGGCAGAAGGGAGGATGCGGGGAGAGGGAGCAATGGTGGCAGTAGAGGGTGTGGCAAAAGGGAGGAGCCGGGGAGATGGAACAGCTGTAGTAGCGGAGGGTGGGGATGATGGGGTCGCAGGTGGTGGCGCGACGGTGGAACGTGGGTCGTTTGGTAGTGGAGCATGGAGGGCGAGAAGCGAGGAAGACGTAGCAGCGTGGTGTGGAGAAGACACAGGGTTGAGGGATGGATGGGAGATGACGGGGAAAGGGGGAGAGTTCTGGATGGTAGAAGGGGCGAACGTGGGTACGCAGGAGGAGGGAGGACAAGGGGTGGTGTGGGCGCGTGAAATGTAATGGAAAGGAGAGGAAACTGGCACGAGGGAAAAGAAGTGGTGGAAGATGAGTGTGCGGGAGGATTGGAAGCGTTGGTGGAAGAGAGAGGAGCAGGTGGCAGCCGGGAGTGGGGAGTGTGGTTGCAGCCGAGGAGCTGCAGTAAAATCGAATCGGTGTGGGAGATGAGAGATGTGAGGAGGAGGGTGAGGTGCAAGGCGAATTCGAGCGATGGAAGTGTGGAAATGGAGGATTGAATTTGGCCACGAGCCACTCTATGGTCAAAGACCACTTGAAGAGAGAAACTCTCACTAATAGCCAACAGCCGGAATCACATGCCCGAGAAGGGGTTCTGATACCAATGTTATATCCGTGTTTGGATATACTCAGTGATTATTCAAGCGAATAATCCTCCAATGGAAAATAACTCCATTTGATAAAATAGATAATATATTATATAATGGATGATTAATAATTTACAATGAGGCTCGCTTTTATAGGCTTGAGCATGTATAGTGAAGGGTTACACCCTTTCACTTAATAATTAATAACTTTAATTAACATACATATAATATTCATAGCATTAAATTGATGGACAAGGGAGAGATGACTTACTTGCAACTGACGGAAGTTGATTTGGTGACCCAGTTTGAGTGCTATAAGCGGTTGAAGTAAAGGGGTTCTTTTGCTCTTTTGCTCCAATAAAATGACTTTGTGAGTTATGTGGACATTTTGGCACTATTTATAAAAATTACTTTAAATTTTTACCCACTTTTACCAACTTTCATATAGTTCCAAAATTATTTTTTTAACTTTATTTAATACTAATGAATTTTTCAAGTTGTTTTGATTAGGTGAAGTTCTAAAAGGCATTTCTCACTATTTTCGCAACGGTGATCGTATAAAGGTTTGATTTCCTTATGGCATGTCAGTTTAGTTCAATACTTCCTGTCATTTTATGTCATATTGAAATCTCTTTTGATCATGTTTATATGTCATTTTCTACTACTCCAGTGGTCTTCATGATGTCTACAACCCTTTCGTCAAGTTGACATATCAAGGGACTTATACATTTTATCTCATTTTCACCTAATATTAAGTTCCCTAGTATATATAGAGTCTTTTTTAAGCCCTTGTTAGACTCTTTAAAAACAAAAAAGATCGTTGAGTATACTTGTTCACTCCAGACTCGCTAAAGGAATTGAAGGTACATCCACTTAGGTATAAGTTTACCCCTTTTCCAGACCTTTGTGGATTAATTACAAAAAAGGTATACTCTAGTCATACATGGCTAGAAGAGTTCTTCTCTCATTGTTTTATACTTTTTTCGGGTCAGGAAACTAACTCTACGTAAAAAAGACCTTTTGGAGTCTTCTTTAGGGTTTTCAGACTCTCGAAACATGAAAACACCAGCGAGCATTCACCAACTCGGGCTCAATGTGAAATCCAAGAGTAGGTATATGGAGTTATTGTTTAAGTTTTTCATAATCCTTAAATATGAAAACACCAGCGAGCACATACCAACTCGGGCTCGATATTAAAATCCACAAGTGGGTGTATGGAGTTATTGTTTAAGTTTTTCAGACTCCTTAAAATTGAAAAAACAGGCAAACATGAACATATCCAGGCTCGATATTAAAATCCATGGATCAGTGTTATCGAGTATTAGTCTATCTCTTCTTTAAACTTGTTAAAACATGAAGAAGATCCTGAGTTTCCCTCCCATGGACTCATTAAATTACACATGGTTGGACTTATATCAAGCAGTATTCTCCCTCTTTCTTCGAGCTTGTTTCAAAAATGAAGAAGGACTATTGAGTTTGCTTCCTTGGACTCATTAAAACTAACAAGAAGTGCATTTTTTAAATAAAAAGAGAAATGGAAGGGAAGAATGTCAATTATCTTTCAGTATAATGGAAGCAAGTCAATTATGTCCTTGAACACAACACCTTTTTGTGTCTTTTTCAAACAAGTTGGGTTTTACTTTTGGCCTTAGGATGAACCTGATCTCAGATTTTTTACTCCTCTGATTGGTTACTCTTCCAGTCATATGGAGAATCTGTTAATGTCTCCTAAATTACAGATTTATATCATGGTCACTTTGTCTTCAAAAGTTGCCTAAGTCACTCTTTTGTTGTGCTCACTACTCAAGACCTAATGTGTCGGCCATTCCTTGGTGTCAGTATGTTTCATCATGTACTCAATACTATTCCAGATCAAATCAACCTTTTGTTATATCTCATGTTGGATGATGGAGGATGCCTTAAGGCCTCCCTTCCAGTGGACTTCTTCCCATCGACTTCAACTCATCTCACTCTGGGAATGAAGTTTAGAGTTCCGGGTAGTACCTTGGGGATTGCAGTCATCAGTGGCAATTTCCCTCGTCGTTGAATAGTGGGAATACATAAATGTCCCCTACTCGATGGATTATTCAAGTGTTCAACTTCAAGACCTATTATTCACACTTCTTAGAATGTACTAGGTACCTTGGGCCCCATTTTAATTAATGGTGGGTGCCCTCGCGTTTGTTAACGGTCTACATCATTGGTCGGTAATCAAACGGTATCCTCCATGTTCGACCTCAACTCATTTCTTCGCATGGTTAGGATTCGTACCTTGAGACGGTTTCGATGAATACCTTGGGCCTATAATAGCATCATCACATTTCTTTATTGCCCAATTTGTGCAAGACTGAGCCACACCCATTTTTTACTCTTGATGAGACATAGATCCAGTTTGTTGTTATGGCTATGATCTCTTGTTTGACATGGATCCACGCTTTTATTTCAGTGACCATGCTATATACATATTTCAGTTATGTATTGGAGATTATGTTCTACCATTCTGAACATCTCTTGATGTCAATATTGTAAACTGCTCGCTGACTTTGTTTTTGTTTCAGGTACTGTTTGTGACCTAATCCTGCGGCCTCTTTGCTCATCCTATGCTTGGATTGTAATGTATTTCGGCCATCGCTTCCCTCTAGTTGTCCTATATCATAGTCGTGGGTGTCTTAAGAAAAAATTGAAAAAATAATTAAAAACACGAATTGGGATTAGTTGAGGCAGGTACCCAAACTACCCCAACTTCCCAACTCAACCACCGTTCGAACCTGCCCTCCTTGCCTTGCTATAAATACAAGGGGAGGGGCTTGAGAAAGAGACCTTAGATTTTGTGGAGAAGTTTATGCTGAAGAAATTCTTAGTCAAGAGAGAGGAGCAGGAGCCCAGGGTCTGGTTACGACGGTGTCAGTGCAGAATAGGTATAGCTTATGTACTTTCTGCATTTGTCAATAAATATTTGGACATTCTTCCTTCCCCAATAGATTTGTTTATGTCTATTTCAATTTGATTACAAGTTGATGTTATGTTGTCTTATTAATATCAATATCTTATGTGTGTTCAAAATGGTTTGAGGAAGGTTTTATGTTTGTTTTAGAGATTGTTGCATAGGAGAACAAAGGGAGAAAAGCTTGGATCGACCTTCGAAGTAAGGTACATACTCTCCTAACCCTAATCCTATTTGCTTAATAACAATGTTTGCAAAGCTTTATATGTCTATCTGATAACCCCAGTACGTTGGTAGTCTTTCCCCTGCTATAAGATCATTTTCCTAACAACACAACTGACGACTCCACTAGTGAGCACCATCTGTTTTCTGCTTTGGGTAATCTTGTGAGTTTCTTTCAGTTTTTGTAGCATGTTTGGTCTCTGTAGAGGTCTGTAGGGTATTCTTGACACTTTTTGGTTGACTCAGTAGGCTTTTAGATCTTCAAATTTCTTTTTTTTTTAAGTTTTTCAAGGCCCACCCGCGACCTGTTAATACATACAATCACGACTTTTCTTCCCTACTTGTGATTTGCTAGTATATGTACCCGCGGGTCACCCGCGTGATGCTGCATGTTACAGTCGCGGGTTTTTCCTGAGACTTTGGTTTTTTAATTTAGGGTTTGCTGATCTGATACCCTCTGGACATTGTTCAGTGTATTCTGAGTTTGTTTGCAACCTCTTTAATAGTTCTCCTTTGGTTCATTTGTGCTTGTGAAGTTACCCTTTACTCTCTATCCCATACTTTGTTTGGAAAGTGCTTGCATTTAATCATTTTGAGTCACTGGTATGTTAGGATATTCCTATACTCCATCCTAGTCCCACCAGTATTTTGATCATTTACATTTTCAGTCATGCATGCACCTTTTAGGGTTTGCATGCATTCTAGGGTTTGCATGCATTTTGCATGCATCCCAGTCATCAATCCAGCTCCTAGCCCTCAGTTAGCCAGCCCCCAGGAGCTTCTCACTATTCAGTTTTAGCCCTCCAGTTGCTTAATGCGCCCTTCTTCCTTGATTTTAGGGAGCAACTCGCCCTTCTTCACCTACCAGTCCAGTTACACTTAGTTACAGTCAGTTACACTCAGTTACTCTTAGTTACATTGAGTTACACTCAGTTACTCTTAGTTACATTGAGTTACACTCAGTTACACTTAGTTACACTGAGTTACACCTACCAGAGTTAGTTTGACTGATGGTTGACAGTTACTTGAGCATTGATGACTCCACTGATGATGATGAAGACTTCCAGTTGTGCTCCGATGATCATGAGGACACCTAGTTGTGCTCCGATGACACTCTATTGATCTTATGATCACTCTGAGAGGCTAATTCGAATTGCCACCTTAGGCATTCGAATCCTCTCTACCATTGTACTATTTATTTTTCCATATTGTGATTAATTAACTAGTATGACCGAAGTATTATTGGTTTTGTCTGAGTTCTACTGTACCATATTATTCTGTTGCTCATTATACTGCATGTATCACTCTTCTTCTATTCTCTTGCTTAATCCATTATTCTCTTGTGAGGTATACATCATCTCTTAGATCTGCTGTGAGGATTTTCACATGGTATCAGAGCATGTTGAGAGAATTGTTTATCTCCATTCTTGAGAGTTTTTTGCAGGTTTTTACCAAGATTTCGAGTGCAGCAGTTGCAGCAGTTTCTGCATTTTTGCAGCAGTAGTAGTTGCAGTTATTCTATATTGTTTTTGCAGGTCCTCTACAGCTTCAATGTATTCATCAGGAATTACTCCTCTTGATCCACTCAACTATGATGAATGGAAACCAAGAATGATAGCAGACTTGAAGATCCATGATCTTTTTTATTGTTATTTTGAAAGAGAGTTCGAATCCCCTAAAGAGAAGATTGACTAGTTAAATAAAAGAGACATGCACTTTGCAGCAATAATGTTTTCTTTGTGTGCATACCAGAGATTCCAATTCAAATACCGTGATGGTGTTGAAATTCCAAGAGAGTTATGGACTCCAAAAGAGATATGGGCTCACCTGGATGGAAAATTTGGCAGAGAGAATGAAGGACTTGGTCCCAACCCATTCGAAAGAAAACAAAGTGATGCATTCGCTCCTCTTGATGGTCTCTCAGATCATGAACCAGTATCATCTCATATTGAAGTTGTTGACAAAGAACTTGCAGATTCTCCGCTCATGCTCAAACTTTCTTCTCTTTCTGTGCCAGCTCACACTCTAGATATTGCAAAAGGTCCTAAATCCTCTCTTGCACCAGAGTCTGTTGGTTTGCATCATGATCACATGATTATTTCAGAGGTCAAAACAACTTTTGAAGGTAATGCATTCGCTCCTCTCCAGCTATCTCCTCTTTTATACTACTATATGATCATAATTCCATGCTTTCAGAAGGTCATTGAAGAATATGGCCATTGCCATTCGCTTGGGATAATTTCTCATGCATCTACTGGTTTTGATCTCACCTCTCATGGTTCAAAGGAGATCTCAAGAAGCCATGATTCAAGTCTTGTATCTAATTTGGGTTCTAAGCAATTACTGCTTGGGAAAATTTCTCATGCATATGATAGTTTTGATCTCACCCCTGCTGGTTCAAAGGAGATCTCAAGAAACTGTTTTGAAAGTCTTAAATCTGATTTTGATTTCAAGCAAACATGTAATAGTTCTTTTTGGCATAATCTCACCCATGGTGGTTCGAAGGAGAAGACAAAGGACTATATGCACATTCAAAAATTTGATCTTACCTCAGCTGATTCGAATCACAGGTTCAAGGATCATTCTAATACTGTTGGATTTGTTCTCATCACGTTCGATCTGAAGAGCAAGTACAAGCACATGCTTTTTGAGCATGATCCACTTCTTCCCAAGAAGAAGATACCTCCAGACATATGACCAAGCATCACACCTGCTTGAGTTTGGAGCATTTATTTTTTATGTGTGCCTTACAGTCTATTTTTTGAGGAGGGGGTATGTTTCCCATGAAATTTTCCCGCTTCCTTGGTTTATTGATTGTTATTATTCATTGTATTGGGTGACCATTGGTCTTAGTTACCAGGGCCCAGGATGGATTAAGGGGGGGTGTTAGGATATTCCTATACTCCATCCTAGTCCCACCAGTATTTTGATCATTTACATTTTCAGTCATGCATGCACCTTTTAGGGTTTGCATGCATTCTAGGGTTTGCATGCATCCCAGTCATCAGTCCAACACCTAGCCCTCAGTTAGCCAGCCCCCAAGAGCTTCTCACTATTCAGTTTTAGCCCTCCAGTTGCTTAATGCGCCCTTCTTCACCTACCAGTCCAGTTACACTCAGTTACTCTTAGTTACATTGAGTTACACTCAATTACACTCAATTACACTCAGTTACTCTTAGTTACATTGAGTTACACTCAGTTACACTTAGTTACACTGAGTTACACCTACCAAAGTTAGTTTGACTGATGGTTGACAGTTACTTGAGCATTGATGACTCCACTGATGATGATGAAGACTTCCAGTTGTGCTCCGATGATCATGAGGACACCTAGTTGTGCTCCGATGACACTCTATTGATCTTATGATCACTCTGAGAGGCTAATTCGAATTTCCACCTTAGGCATTTGAATCCTCTCTACCATTGTACTATTTATTTGTCCATATTGTGATTAATTAACTAGTATGACCGAAGTATTATTGCTTCTGTCTGAGTTCTACTGTACCATATTATTCTATTGCTCATTATATTGCATGTATCACTCTTCTTCTATTCTCTTGCTTAATCCATTATTCTCTTGTGAGGTATACATCATCTCTTAGATCTGCTGTGAGGATTTTCACATGGTATTCAGGAGCATAATCATCTCTGCATAAGAGTAGTTTCTTTCCACCTTACATATCAGTTGTCTTTGTTTGCATTTTGTTCCAAAACCTAGTTACTTTCAGAAGCAACTCGTTGGGTTGGTATTTTTCAATCTTGTGAAAGGTATGATTGCTTTAGTTTTGGGTCATCTTGTCTTTACTTGCACTGCTTTTACGATTCTTGTTGGTTCACATTTATTTGTACCTTTTCCATCATTAAAGAAAAAAAAACTTTCCTTTTATTGCAAGAATTGTCATTTTCTTTTAGAAGTAGTTGTAGTCATAGAACTATCATCTTTAAAAATACAAAAAACATTTTATGCTTAAGTTTACTTTATTGATTTCATGTTTTGAAAGAAAAGAAAATTTGTGAAGTTTTTACATTTCATATACACATTTCTTTCTGTTGTAAACATCGCACGCATTTGCACTATCCTTTGAGTAAGTAAAAACCTTTAAAAAGAACCATTAATAAAATTTATTAGTAACTTTTTCTTTTTTAGGTTAC
Organism: Larix kaempferi; assembly: GCA_027924585.1. Lineage (NCBI taxonomy): Eukaryota > Viridiplantae > Streptophyta > Pinopsida > Pinales > Pinaceae > Larix > Larix kaempferi. Next base: position 17,698,356 of record BSBM01000600.1, read on the forward strand.
ACACAAACCAACTAGCTTAGGCTAGGGTTTCGGAACATAACACCTTTAACTTTCTGAAACCATTCAAAATCTCAAATCGTAGTACAAACTATCGCTAGTTAAATCCACTTTTGTGGAGGTGTTCCAGGAATATCTACTCAAACGAGATTTAAGCACGAGGTCGTGTGATATTGGACTGTTGGGGATACCCCCCCCCCCCACTTTTCATTCGAGCATACACCAGAGCCGATTCGCATACGGGGATCCATTAGTGCCTTATGTACTCTTGGATTTCGAGCTTATTTACCTTGCCCATGCATCTTGGTTGGACTTGCAACAGTCCCCCCAGACTCTTTCTACAACTTTGGTAGCCTTTAGTATCTTTGACCTTTAGGGCTCTACACAGGTGACGGTGGAAGGATATTTCCATTGTACCTAGGACAGACATGGGAGGAAATCCCTTGCAGCTATTTAGGAAGGCGGTTTGGTGATTCAAATGCTTGCACCCATAGACACTGTATTGTGAACCTCGGGTAACTGTCCTTCGCAACTCTATTGGTTTGTTCTGGGCCCTAATCATCCCAGACTTTCCATTGCTATTTTTATCTTTGTTTTCCTAGTCTGGATTACTGTAGGACATTTTTAGTGGTGTGATGTTTGTTTCCTGTTGTTTTCCTGGTTCTGGACTACTGTAGAGAGAAATTAGAGCAAGGTTATGCTGCTGGATTTGAGTTGGAGCTTCCTCATAGCCCACCATTTCCTACTATTGTGAGCATTCCCAAGCTTGCTTGCCACCTACCATCATGGGGTAAGTGTTTCTCTCCATTGTTCTTCCAGCTACTTAGCATTTATTTTGGACAAGAAAGGACTCCCTAAGGGAGATTGTTGGCTTCCCTTGAAGCCTTCACCTCCTAGGTGTTGTACAGTTATCACATTGGGAAATACAAGAGTGGTTTAACATATCTTTGGTTGTTGCTGAAGTTTGCATTCTCCCCCCATCTCTTTCATTTTGTTTTTATTAATATTTTCATGTTTGAATGTGAACTACACTAAGAATATCTTGTAGAATAACTTGGAGGAATAACACCAACCACCAAAAACGGGCTCCAAGGACTGAGGCCTTGCAGCAACCTACAAGGTTTAGCCCCTCACTAAGTGGAAGAGTGCACTTGTGCAATTTTTTCCACAACAATTCTAATGGCGACCATACTTATTTTTGTTCATTTATTTTTAAACTAGGTTGTTTTATGCTAAGTAGATAATTCTGGGTATTTTTCACTTTCAGGAGATCAAGTATTCCACCTTTTGCTTCCAAAATTTGGCCCCATCACGGCCCTATTTATTTTTCCATAGTAGTGCAGTTCCCAACGTCTCTTCCACGCTAATAACACGGAATCGACTCAGACAGTCGCGTGCATAGCGTAGGTTACCAATGTTAGACCTGCGCTACATCGCCCATCGTACCCACATGGAAGCTTAGTGTATTACATGCGCTACAACGCGTATGTTTTGTATTAACCTGCGTAGTCTACGCAGAAAATTCTGGTTTATCTGTGCTACTATTGTTTATTTGTTTTTAATCTGCATATCTTAGTTTGTCAGCCCAATTGCTACTTACTAGTGAACTTAAATTAAGGCTAATTCACCCAATTACTTAATTTCTTTGTAATTAGTGCACCTAGGCCAATATTAGGAAGTAAAGGGTACATGTCTCTTGAAACTCACCTAGGTAACCAACTTTGAGGCTTTCAACGGGCCCCATTGTTGTCACTAGTATTCAAGATTAGTAGTATTGCTAGTGTAGAAAACACCTTTTGCACACAAGAAAGGACCTAAAGACACTTGTCACCCGAAGTATGCTCTTCACCTCGCACTTCATGTGATATTGGTGAATCAGATGAAGGGTGACAAGTGTGAAATACCTCCATTGCACACGTGTCTATCAGTTAGAATATTTTGATTTTGCAAAGCGCCATGAGCATCTCTTAGAGTTAGAAGTACACATTACTTGATATACTCTTTTAGTTAATTTGCCAATAAAATAATTTTTGCTTTCATCACATGTGTTTACACCACTAGCACACAATAAGAGGCATAAAGACTCTTCCAATCCTAATATGCTCTTCACCTCGCACTTCATGTGAACTTGGTGAATCAGAAAGGTAGGGATTGTGAAATACCCCTCTTACACTACATAAGTGAAACATTCAAACCCCTTAAAATCAACATTGTAATTGTCTTAACCAACTAAAATCCTCCACGGGAGGTCACAAGCAATATTTTAGTTAGGTAGGATTGATTGGGTTAGGAATCCATTAATGCCCATCAATCTAGTTTCATTAGTAATATTTTGAAAGATAGCATTGTTGTCTGTTAGGGTACTTACAAAATCCTGCTATAAGCAAGTGTTAAAAGAAAACTCGGATCAAAAGTGCATCATGACCAAGGAGGTGAATGCTGAGGTATAGTTTCCCTACTCTCCCCTACAAGCCACTCATCTTGTTGTAGGGAGAAAACACTATACCGTGCAGGCCAAACCATCGATCCACACTTTACACAAGGTATTTTAGTGGCCCAACTTAGGATGTCACCAAGGAGCAATTGTGAGTGCAATTGACTCCTGAAGTTAGCTATTTCCATTGAGAGGTGTTGCCAATTCTTCTTGATTGGATAATTGGCCCCATCGTCGGTAGAACTAGCTCTTTGTTACCTCCACTAGTTGATTGGTGAGTGGATACCATTATCACCACCAATTGTGCTTTTGGGAGGCCCAGTTACATTTTGAGAGGAAGGACGTTAGGTCTTCTAGGGAATTTACATTTATTTTTCTTTTTAACTACAAGTTCACTAACTCGTAATAAAAAGAACCTACATGTGGGGACTCATGCATTAAAATAGACATTGCACGTATCACTCACTTATCGCACCATTTTACATCTGTTGTGGTTGGCATACTTTTGCATTTGTTCAATTGTGTTTATTCCACTATCACTCTCATTTGACACAAAGCCTTCACTGACACAAATACTTCACCATTGAGGAACAAAACAAAATCCTAAGACAGTCTCATATACTGCAAGTCATATGCCCTCTCTTAAGGGGTATTATTACACCTCCCCCCATATTACATGCGGAGGGAATTCAAGCCGGAGTCGTTCTCAGGTAGCATTAATAGGATCATCTGGTTGAAGCCATGCCTTGATAGGTACATTTTCTCCCCTCAGAGAATCTATTAATTACACCACTTATTCCCCAATCGGAAGTACTACCCTGCTGGCTTCTCCCCAAAGAGATCCCTTTGACCCATCCTCTCTCATATGAGTTCATCCATCATTTACAACACCACCTAGGTCTCCCCCTCGTGGAAATCACATCCCAAACAGAATGGCAAGACTCTTCGTCCCTACCTTACCATTTATGGCTAGTTTAAATCTACCTAATTTGGCCAAACTGACAAATGACCCCATTGCTCATGATGCGACATGGTTGGCTATGCCAAACAATCTTCCTTCCTATATTCCCAAATTCAAAGGAAAATAGGGAGACAATATTTCCAACCACGTTATGTATTTCCACTTATTGTGTTCATCTAACAGCATAGCGGATGACCCCGTGAGGCTTTTCCTATTCCAACGTACCCTCACCGGAATAATAGCAAAATGGTACGTAAACCTAGAAAGTGGCACCCATTCCACATTTGCGCCAACATTGGCCACCGCATTTCTTACATACTTTCAACTACCAATCCGAGATTATATAAGCCTTGAAATTCTCAAGTTTCGTCAAAATACTTCCACCCACATCGTGGACCACATCCACGAGTGGTGTAGACGCTGCACACTATGCAAGATCGAAATATAACCTCCCTTTTTGTTGGATTGGTTTATCAAATCTCTCCAACCCACCATAACTAAAGATGTTTCCACCTCCATGCCACAAATCGATGAAGAGGATATTCTTAAAGCACAACATTTTGACCTCATATATGCACAGTCTGGATACCTTTACACAATCCTCCCTAATGCCCCACGGCATCGGTCATTGGATCCTACACCTTCGGGCTCATCACATTCGATGGATGGGATTATTGGGTAGATTTCCCATTTAGGAAAGGTTCCTCCCACCACATCAGTTCCATTCGACATTGTTTTGTATTACCCATCCATGTCACCTATGTCGGTACCCCTACATCAGTACCAACACCATCAGTTGATCAATTACAGTATGGATCATACAGTCCTGCATACCCAAACGTCATCCAAACAATGATGGTTCCTACACCACCAATGGCGCAAGTTGCTCCTACATCCACCTATTATGGAGCACAAACGTCATTTATCCCACCACCAGGATATAATCCATATTACCCTTTCCCATGCCCAACTGGTTAGCAACCTTCCCCCCACATGGGGGTTAAACTAGTTCAACCTACTTATGTTCAATAAGCTCAACATTTTTAGCAATTGAACATCGCAAACCCCTGGAATCCACAGACTCAGGGGAAGAAGAAAGGTAAGAATAAATAAAATCAGCAGCCGGGGTAAGGGGGCAATCCCCCCCCAGCAAAACCAAAACACGGGTGATCCAAATGCAGGGACTAACAATCCCCTCAAACAAGGGAAGAATCCTCCCCTGAGAACCAATTATTGTTGCTCCATTTGCGGTGATTATGGTCATTACACACATCATTGTCCTCTTATCCCCGACTGTCAACAGTTAGTGGAAGCTAAAAATAACATGGTGACAAACCCTCCTCAGGCAATGAATCCTCCCCAACCACAAACAATAGTGTTACAGCAACCCTTTTCCAATCAAGGGGCAGTTATACAAGAACAAGATCCTCGCCCACCCTGTGATGGCTCTTTCCAAAATATCTATACGCTGGATATAAAATTTCAAACACGAGCCAAGGGTTATAATGGGCCTTCCACCATGCAAGTGGAAGATGTTTCTATCCCCTTGGGGGGGCCTCTACAAATACCACACCTGAATACCGAACAAATCCCATGGATTCTGAAATATCCACTCAGGCGTACCCCTAGTAACCCCCACATGAAATCTTCCCACAATTGTAGTATTGTGGATGAGTTGGATCAGTCCCCCATGACTATGTCCACATTAGAAGTGCTAGATTTTTTCCCAAAATAGAGAAATGCATTACTCAATGCACTCAGTGTTGTCTATCCTTCTGACTTGCACGTCATGACCTTTGATTTTGACAAAGGTGATCCACGACTACCATCATCATTCGCATTTCAAGTTCCAGTCACGGTTAAAAACGTCATGATCCATCATTTTATCATCAACAAAGGTGCATCCACTTGCGTATGTCCGTAAAAGTATGAAAACGATTAGGGTCCCCAAGATGGTACCCTCATCTATCGCTCTTCATGCTTATGATGGGATACCATCCCAACTAAGAGGATTGTACCAAAATGTCCCCATATAGCTAGGGGGAAAAATGGTTATGATCGATATCAAAGTAATTGATCATGAGCTCGATTACAACATCCTCTTGGGGCATAGTTACATGTACGCCATGAAGGTGGTAGCCTCCTCAATATTACGTATCATGATGTTTCCCTTAAATGGGAAGATAGTTACCCTCGACCAAATTAACTACTATGACCCTAATACCACAAGCAATCTAGACAACGTCCTACCCACTATAATGGGCGATAATCAACTGTATGTTGACATTGCCCCCGGTATGTACAATGACTCCAATTTGTTAGGAGCATATTCAGGACCACCACCAAAGATCCCTACATCTACCAATGGCCTAATGTGCACAATTTTCACCATTGAAAATAGAGCCACCTCCACCTCAACATCATCATTAACACCACCGCTGAGTCATGACATTGAACAAACGTTGAGTCCATCGGTACCACCGATTTTTCAAATCCAATTCTTGTATCCTCTCATGGGTGTACAAGGGACGTTGATTATGTCTCAGTTAACTCTACCTAGGCTAACTTTGGGGATCCCAGTGTGGTACCTTACACCACACTTCCCAGATATGGATTCCAAACATGTCACCCATTATTATTTTGTCCTTGTTTCAGCTGGTACGTTCGCAAATCCCGTAACACGTCCAATTACGACATTCCAATCTATGACATCTGCAACTACCCCACAATCAGTCGTTGTTAAGACCATCAATGGGGGAACCAAAAAACCCAAGTTGAAAGGTCCCCTATTACCAACCCTGGTATCTAATTCGGTAGAGACTGTGAAGCCTAAAGCAAGGGGCATCAACCATCAGGAGTTGAAAACCCCAGTAATGATCAATACTCCCAATCAAATGGTCACACCACCGTGTTTTCTTTACGGGAATTAAGGCCACGTAACAAACCTATGTCCTACTCTACCAGAGTCACGGAATTTTCTTAACACCCCCGTTAGCATCACCCACAATCCACCATCGATGAAATGGGACACACTTACCTCACCCACAAATAACTCCAAGACATTGTGTATGAACCATGCATGTTCCATATGTGCTCAGCATGGGCACTACAGGCACCATTGCCCCGAAATCCCTTGATACTGAGAGGCGTTAGAAACAATACGTATCACTCAATTAACAATTGAGGAACCCCCCTTCTTACACCAAGAAGTAGAATCCATTAATGTGATCACCACATCGGCGGCACCATCAGTCACCCCTCCCACATATAGACTCTATTTACCCTTTGTTTATAATGCATATCCTAGTATTCCCTCCGATAACCATAGGGTCCCCCTTCATGGCCTTGATGTGCCATCTACATCATTTATGTGAATAGCATGTTTCCCCATCGGTCTGCTCACCACTACCATCCCCATCATCAATTGGAACCCATGATGTAGACCCCCACAAGTCCGAGGAATCTGACCAAACTTGAAACGACCCTCCCTTAGAGTATAATTTCATAATTGCGCATTTACTCCACCAAGTAGACACACATCAGAATCCTCGGCACAAGTTACAAGAATAATTCACGAAGCCACCTTCATACCCCCATGAGCACTTTAACCTTCGTAATCCCCCTCATATCATCACCCTCGCAAAGACACCTATTCCCCCCCCCCCACCATCGGAAGCAACCAATTCTATTCAGGTATCCCACAGGTATACACTGCATGGCATCGTTTCATGGGGTATTCGTCTTTGCATTTGCAAGTTAACGATCACTTCACCATTGGAAAGTGTCCCCTAATCCACTCAAAACCGTGGGGATTCCTCCCATCATCAAATTGGTCCCCCGATACACCCAAAACTGTGGGGACCCCACCAATATTTGTTATATAAAAAAAAGTCCCCTCATCACCTCACGCTGAGGGAACACCATATTATTTTGGAAGCAACCCATGGTCTCCTTTAATCGATCTATATTGAGTGTCCATATGTTCATCAGTATTTGTTTTTTCGATCACCATTACCCTTCATTTTGCGTCTCCATCAAAACCTCTTTCATTTGATATTTGTCTCCTTCTATTTCAACATGTCACATCCTAAAAGAAAATATGTCGTCCCCGCTGCCCATGTTTACATCGATCAAAGGAAGTTATGAGCCCCATGCTTATCAACCAATTTTGTGTCAGGTCTATCCGTCCACTAGTTGGTTACAATATGATCCAAGTTCTCAGGATAGGACTCTTATTCTATCATGTACTTCAGCTCCATTCGACGTCAAAACATTATATTCTGAGAGTTGTAGTTGTACCTTGGGATCCCTTTCAATCACTATAAGGGATCACCTTGAACTTAGTAGGGAGAGTCATTAGTGGTCCTTAACTAAGTGGTTTCCCCTATGCTCGACGTCAACATATCATCGCATCAGGAGGGAACGTACTTTTGAAGGTAGCAGTGTTTACATTTGGAAATCATGATAGCAATCTATCTAGTACGGTGAATCCCTCATGCAGATTTACATACCAAGTTTAGTCCCCCACCACAGTGGGTTCATCATGGTCACCAGTAGTTCCACTTCTTCAATATTTCATAGCATCTCCGGGGAAATTTACTCTAACATGGATTGAAGCCACCTTCATCCATGTCCAAGAAATATAATAGAGTCGACACCTTTGTCCTCTCTCATTGTAATCACTTTGACAGCATTTCATGAGCATGGGTATGCCCGACTCGTTTGTATAAAAACTATTCTTTATTACAGCTCCAACGATCATCACCAACACTCTTCCCCCATGAGAGAACCTTATTTTTTCCACATATGCTTTCTCCTATAAAACATAAGAGAAACAGTATAAAACATGATGCATTATTGGCTCTACAGTAACCTCTGAACCCCATACATGAGGGGGCATATGTTAACGCATAAAAGTCACACAAATGCGACATTTTGACAATCCATCTAGTAAAGCATCATCAACATAAAGAATGCATCTCACCACAGGCATCCTCAACATATACAAAACATGGCATGATTCCACAAGTGCCAATAAATAGTCAAAACAAAGGGTAGCACGGGTATTACACAGTGGACCTACGCTATAGCGCAGGTTACCTGAACAATGCCCGCGCTACACCCGCACGAATTTTCCTTCTATAGTCGCGCTACTGTCAAAACGGAAGGACCACTCACGCCCAACAGCGCATTAAAGACTCAATCCTCCCCAAGAATCATAATTTGGTTACTCACACACTTGGGGACAGTATTCATCCCCCCTTCTGTACCTTGGAACTAGTTCATGAAGGAGGAGAGTTCACATTTGGATCTAGTTGTTTGATGGCCACCTCTTGGCCTATAAAATGAAGTCATTAGTATGCATTTGGTAAAGAGAAATTAGAGCAAGGTTATGTTTCTAGATTTGAGTTGGAGCTTCCTCGTAGCCCACCATTTCCTACCATTATGAGCATTCCCAAACTTGCTTGCCACCTACCATCAAGGGGCAAGTGTTTCTCTCCATTGTTCTTCCACCTACTTGAAATTTAGTTTGGACAAGAAAGGCCTCCCTAAGGGAGATTGTTGTAATCCCTTGAATCCTTCACCTCCTAGGTGTTGTATAGCTATTCCATTGGGAAATACAAGAGTGGTTTAGCATATCTTTGGTTTTTTTGAAGTTTGCATTCACCCCCCATCTCTTTAATTTTGTTTTTACTAATATTTTCATGTTTGAATGTGAACTACAATAACAATCTCTTGCGGCATCACTTGGAGGAATACCACCAACCACCAAAAAGGGGCTCCAAGGACTGAGGCCTTGCGGAAACCTACAAGGCTTAGCCCCTCACCAAGTGTAAAAGTGCACTTGTGCAATTTTTTCCACAACACATACCTTTACTATTCATAGCATGAACACCTTTCTCACCAATATGTCCCATCCGCTACTTCCACAATGTGGTCAAGTCAACTAGACAAGAGGATATGTTGTCAGATTCAGGATAGACTACATTAGCCCCATCATCGGTGTCTATTATTCCCATTAAATTGTATAGGGTTCAAATCTGAACTCTCTCGTCAGTACCATCGCTCCCCGTACCATTTTGCACGTATATTTCTCAAATATAGACTACACACATGCATTCCCCATCTTTATTACCAAGATCAAGTTTCGAGACAACCTTGCATATGCAACACTCCCGGAATTGTTCCTATTCTTCCATCTTTCAGTCTCGGTCGAGATTTAGCTTGTCCTAATATACTAGTCGATTAATCATATCCCAAAAGGACAACACTACCATCAAACTTATCATATTCATGGAACCATTCTATACGAGGTATCATATGATATGATGCACCGAAGTTGATCGACCAAGCGTCACACCTCGACTGTGTACTCTTGGAGGAAAAATACGTATCACCTTTCTTTTCTTATGAAGTCTTACTGTTAGCCTTCTGACCTTCCTCAAACCCTTTGCTTCTCTCAACTTTAGTTCTCCTATAGTTTCGTCTATAATGCCCAACTTTATCGCATCGCCAGCATGTTTTCATCATTGGACCAACACATTTAGATATAGTCTTAGATATGCCTCTTGACTTTGATCTTATACCAATGTTTTTTCCTTTTCCTCTATCTATCGACCAGCCTCTTACCATCAAGGCATCATGGGTGAAACATTCCATGTTCTTTCATCTCATCTCTTATGACAGTAGATATGCAACCAAGTCATCAATCTTCTCCTCCGGTAGTTGCAGCCTGTGTCAAGTTGCGGGTACTCTTCAGTCTCCTCTCGGTATCCGTCGGTCGGCTGGTGCTTCTCTTCTTCCTGAATATCCGCAATAGTGCGGATGCGATATCTGGTTGCTCCTGGACAATTATTTCCCTTGCCCTGGGTTGTTCCTGCGTACTCATGCTGGAAATCACGTGTGCCATCGCAACTCTCTGAACTCACTCTTCACTTGGATTCGCTCTACAATTTATTCACCAATTCTCACAATGCACAATGAGTCGAAATGTCTATCTGTGTGTGCTTTTATAGATTTAGTTTCCCGCTTCCCATCCATCAAGTCGATTATGTGCAATTATTTCCAAATCCTCCGTCGATTTATGAAATCTTGCGCACTCATTGGTCATTAAATGCATCTTCATCCACTTGCGTCGTCGTCCACTGCGTCTTAATTGTTTCATTTATTACCTGATTTGACTAGTTCACACTTCGTCATATGTCGATAGGCCCTAAACCTTATCGTCGTTTCAACCTTCATCACTATTCCATCGACAGACATATGAACTTGATCCTTGTCATAGTGTTGTCGACGGACTCCCGAACTTTGCTGTGCATTTTTTTTCTGACGTGTTCTCTTTCTCAGTCGATGTGTGTCGGGCTATCCCGATAGGGTTTTAGCCGGGATATCTTGAGGTTCGCAACATGGTCCTTAACCAACCCATATACGGTCCAATCGTCCATATACACCACCAAAAACTTTTGAATGAAATATTTGAACGAAGTGACGACTAATCTTGAAAAGATTGCAGGGTCGTTCTTGAGACCAAATGGCATCACTGTGTACTGAAAGCAACCCCATTATGTCACAAAGGTGGTTTTATGTCAATCTTCTTTCGCAATCCTGATCTGGTGGTATCCTAAGAATCCATCTGTGAATGATTAAACCTCCTGTCCTCCAACACCTTCAAGTAATTCATCAGTAAAGGGCATGGGGAATGGATCATGAAGGCATGCATCGTTAAATTTCCTTAGATTGACGCAAATCAAAATTTCGTCGGTCTTTTTATCTTGGACTACCATTGGGATGATCCATTCTGACTCGTCAACAGCCTCAATGATCCCTGCGTCCTGCTCTATCTCATCCTTCACCCACTATTTATATCTGGGATTCAGTCTATACAGTTGTTGCTTGACTGGCTTAGCATCAGGTTTAAGAGGGATCTTCATCTCACCTAGGTCTCCGAAAATGCCCTTCATTTCAAAAAAAATCATTGGGAACAAATCTTGAAATTCATGCAGTAGGTCGATGACCTTTCCAATTGTTGAATCATCCCAATAGTCTCAAATACTAGCAAACTTGGGATTTTCCACTGAACCAATATTGACCTTCTTAATTTTTAGAGGTTGTTGGAATTTGTCAAATGGCATATCTGGTGCTTCGATATCGCAGCTTCCTTATGATTCTAGAACACAGACAGATCTAGGATATTCCTTGTCGTCAGGTTCTCCGCCCACATTATAACATTCCATCATCATTTTCGGTGTCCCAGTCCATTGTGGTCCCCTTGGCATTTCAGTCGGAACTGTCTCAACTACCTTTTCGTGGATTTCCTGCAGTGCATCGTGGATGAAAGGATTCTCATCAACGAAACTAAATATGTGACTAAAACAAGTGGTTAACTCTTCCCATGTAGTTGTTCCTGGTCGCAGCTCGACTGCGATGTACCAGCTCCGCGGTACTTCATCTAGCCTATGGATGAATGCATGAACCCATTCCTGCTTCGGACTCATTCCCCATGTGATTTGGCATTCTCCTAGATGATCCCTTGGACCACCCCTTCCATTATATTTCTTCCCTTTGTAGCATTTATTCTCCCCAAATATGACTTCCATCAATTGTCGACATAGTTTCCAGCTTGTTATCGATGACTTGTGCGCAGCCCACCACCTTGTTGGAGTAGCCTTCAATGCTTCTTCTAGCGCCAGCAGGTGCTATGGTTCTGATACCTTGTCTTCAAACTCGTGGATGAAGATCACCAGATTAGGTAATCCTTCATATGTCGGCAAATCACATACTTATGTCGCTACCCATCTTAATGACTGAGTGATTTGTGAACACTTCCTTAATGATACCTCATGCAACTTATTCTGCCAGTTTTCTAGCGCCTCATCAGAGTCTGATGACGTTGAATTGATACTTCGCCACCCCAATTATCCATCGGCGATGGGATTGATGTAATCTTCTGAAACATTGAATACTTTGTCCCATCCTTCTGTAAACTCATCTCTCATTGTTTCGGCATATCTTTTCCCTTCAAGTGGATCAAGTGGGGCAATGACCCTCATGTCGCGGTTCTCAAAGGCATCGTCCTTTTCTTGAAGTTGATAACCGCCTGATTTTCCATTACCCAGTTTATTCCCAATAGCACAGGATATGGGCTTGTGTTGTCAACTATCTCTATGATGTCAAAATATGTGTATGTCTTCATTCCTTCTGCTTTGATAGGTAGATGAGGCAATCGACTGATTGGTGTAACCTTGCTTTGATTTTCCAATAAAAGTTGCACAGGAGACCATACCAATTGTGGCTTCCCAGCATTTCCCATGTTTGTTTGGTTAGTATATTCACGTCCGATCCTAGATCCAAGATGATGGAATCAACATCATATGTGCAAATCTGGGCATTCATCCCCATTTCTCTTCCCGTTTTCTTCCTGTCTAACCGATTTACTGTACGATCCTGTCGCCCTTCTTCCTGTTGATACAAGAAGCTAGCTATCTCTTCTAGTGCATCTTTATCCTTCGCTAATGTCAAACAAATTTCTAGAAAATTTCTCAGAGTACCGACCTTCCCTGGTGATCTCTGCGAATTTTTCGTATAAAAAATTGGAGGCATATCATAGACAGGTTCTTTGTGGACTATAGGCGGAAACTTACCATTATTCTTGATCAGTGCATCTCGTGCTTCTAAAAAGACTTCTTTTTCTGCTTCGACATCAAATCGAACCTACTTCCGGGTTGTAGGTCAGACATTTGGTAATGGCCTATCTTCTCTCGTCGCAGCTCCTCCTCTGGTTACCATTGCGACATTTACAGGTCGATTTCTTATCTCGGTTGATATCTTATACACTTTTGGATTAGGGTTCTGGTTTTGATTTAGGTTCGAATTTTGGTTGCGGGAATGGTGCATTCTTAGTCTGTCATTTTGCGATTAACTGAGGACAATCTTCGACATTGTGATTGACTAGGATGCAATAGGTACACTACTGGATCGGATTTGGGAAATCTCTCTTATAATGTTCGATCTGGCCACAATTATAGCATGTAATCAGTACTCGACCTCGACCAAAGGTTCCTCCGCGACCAAAACCTCTGCCACGACCACCCCGAAATCCTCCTCTGAATCTGCCTCGCGACTGATTATAGTGTGGCGGACTATACTGTGGTTGATTATACTATAGCTACGGTTGATTGTGCTGCAACTGATTATAATGCGGTTGATTATACTGCGATTGCGGTTGATTATACTACGAATGCGGTTGATTATATTGCGGCTGCGTTTCTGCAGGAGGTTGCTCGTCTCCCTTCATGAAATAAGTATCAGTAGTCCTTTCTTGAAGCGAGTCATATGCTCTACAATCCTTATCCTCATGACCGATATACCGATAGAAGTTACAAAAAGTATTATTCGGCTTCGACACAACCTTCTGTAAATACACACATTCCTCTGAGCAATGTTCCCTTGTTTGAAAAATTCGACAACAGGGTATTCCTCCTTGACTGAGCAGATTTGGTGCAGCAGACTCTAAATATTCTCGGAATTCAGGACACTGATCTTTATGATGTCCTTCAAACTTGCATCGATTGCACCATACCTCTTCACGAACTTCCTTCCCTTTCTTGATCTCTTGCAGCTGGATAGTCAAGTTTGCTAGCTGCGAATGGATTTGGCTCATACCAATCTATGTTTCGCCAATAGATGAAACTTCAAGCTTCATTGAGATTTCCAATGCCTCTGCCTGAGATAGGATCTTTTGCTACATCAACGACATCTAAATGTGCGGTATCAATCCTGTAATAAACCATTCCTTATGTTGTATGTCGCTCATCCCAAAACTAACTTTATCCATCAGAGTTTTGAATCTCTGATCAAACTCCCACACTGACTCATTAGGAAATTGCTTGATCTCCTTTAATTTTGTGATATACTATGATTCTAATTTCGGTTTCTTAAATTCGTTAATCAATCCATCTTTGATTTCTGCCAGGGTTTTTTGTGGATTCCTTGTAGGTACTTGTATAAACTTCATGTACCAATCCAGTGCACGGCCTCTAAAGGTCGTCGCCAGTTGTCATTTCTTAATATCGTCATCCTGTACTTGTTTGATTGTCCACATTGCTTCGCATAAGAACCAATATTGCTCGGGATCCTCGGTCCCATTACCATGAAAGAGAGGCATCTTTACATCGTCTCCTTCCATCCTTGGTTTTCTACTGGTGTTTGTAGATACGCTACTCTTACTATTGTTTTTACACGCAGGACAACCCTACAAAGAGCTTGTGTTTCTTCCTCCAAAGTTTGGAAAAGTGCACAAGGTTATGGGTATGTTGTAGCTTTGGATCTGTCCTTCCTTAGGTTTAGGGGTAGCCTGGTCGTCCTCTTCGTCACGGTAGAGTCGCTTAGTCCCTTGTGGTCCCGTTTCATAGTGCTTTGTTCCGGTCTCACTAGGACTCTCTCTCTCTCTATCTCATTCCTCCTCTTCTTCTCCGACCGGAATGTAAGGTAAAGCCTTACATGATTATCTTTAATAGATAATATATATATTTTTATAATTGAATTGATGAATCTTACATTGACAATCTTACATTATATATGCATGCTAACCTATGAATGGTCGCTCCTTGAAAGGAGGCGACCTTTGACCATTAGTACTAATTAACGTAATTGTTAATAAATTAATAATAATAATATACTATTAGGTATATTATAAGTCATCCTGCTCTGAAAAGATTCATCCACGAATCTTCTTATGAGTGTGCTGCAACTGGAATTCTTGCCACGAATAATGGTGCCACAGTTTAGCAATTCTTGAAATATTTGCTCACATTTCCATTCAAATCTTCTCATGCATATGATTTTGTAGATAAACGCATAACAACTATATGGAGTATTCTTCTGAGCTTCTAATCTGATGATGTTCTTTTGATCTTCTAATTTGATGTAGATTTCTAATATTTCTGCATGCTTTGATATGGTTTTCTTATTTTTAGCGGCAACTACTAATAATGTACTTACTTCCTTCTCTGACGAACTTGTCTTTAGTTGTTCCCTGGGAACCTTTCGATATTGAAATTCTAGAACATCTTGAGTTGCGACTACTAGTAGAATGTTCATCTTTTCATTTGTCGCAACATATTCTGGGTTTCATTCTTCTACGTTATCATGATTAAGGACATCTTTAACACTTTTATTTTCATCTTTGCATTCTTCTACAACATCAATTCTCTCATAATTGTTGTTAACATTTACTTTATTGACTTCATTGACTTCTACGACATCGTCATTTTCTTTACAATTGATATTGACATTGTGATTGTCAATATCATCTTGATCTTTCATATCCTTGTCTTCGACAACTTCTGTTTCATCGTCTCCCTTAACATGTACTTTGCTTTGATTGAGAATCCCAACATGCTATTTGGTTTGTCCTTGAGTACCACTGGACATATTTATAGATTTTTTGACTGGCGCATTAATGCGACTTACTTCCCTACCTTGTAAGAAGCCGCAACGACCTTCCGGTAGGCATGCATACTTAGCTCGGATACCACTAGTAAGGTAAAGCCTTACATGATTATCTTTAATAGATAATATATATTTTTTTATAGTTGAATTGATGAATATTACATTGACAAGCTTACATTATATATGCATGATAACCTATGAATGGTCGCACCTTGAAAGGAGGCGACCTTTGACCATTACACGGAACCTCACCCCACTTCTCAGGCGACCACAATCTTCCACAGCTTCCTTCACAATTTCTCCATAGCTCATATCCATCTACCCCGCATCATTCTATCAGACCCGCAGCCTCTGTACACCCAAGCATTACTCGTCGAAGTTCATCTTCAATATTCCTTTTTCACAAATGAGCATTTTGATCCATAGTTGTAGCGACAATAGATACCTTCCTTTGGGTCCCTTAAAGAACTTCCTTTCTGCGGCGTTGTATTATTCAACTGTTTCGACAACCAACTCAGTGATGTATCCTTCCAAAATGTTATCTACCCAAACATCGACAGCCCTTGAAGCTTTGTTGTTAACCCGACTCAATTCCTAGATCAGTTCTGGGGTCCAATGTTCAGGCTCACCTTCTTGGAAATTCTTCTTCTGAAAAGTTATTTGTGCTAACCTTTCATATAGCAGTATAGGAAACTCGCAAAAAAATACCTCGTGGATATCAGAGTAGATGTATTTCTACAACTACTCGTCTATAGACCATCCAGGGTTCTGATTATCTTCCTCGACAAATTATCATGTCTTTTTATGGAACCAATCTGTGATCTATGGCTTTGTCGGATGCAACAGCATGTCCTCTCTCCTTCGCACTAGGGTCCCGGAAACATAACCATTTGTTGACATAGATCTGTCGACAGGGGTTCACTTCGCACAATTGTCAACAAAACTCAATGCAATCTCCCATAGATATCGACCTGGAAAGGGTTTATCCTTTCCAGCAACACCCGCAGAGCGAGTGAGGTCTCACCCAAGATATATAAGGGGGCTGCAGGAACCATGTTTCCATAGATATAAGATAACATGCACCATTCACATTCAATTACAATGTGACCCGCAGATCGACATAACCATCATTGGCATTATAACATACTAATCAGATCCATGCAATAATAGATTATAGAAGCACATCTAGATGATCTGAGATTTAAAAACTACTGCGACATTATAGATTCATTCATAAACCACATACCACATACATACATTCAATTATACAGCAATACGACATATTCAATTAGACTGCGACAAGTTAAAAGAGACAAAGATATAGACAAAACAATCCTTCTCATTATTCATCTCTAAGTCTTACACATCGCATAATCAGGGATATACATCCGTGGATCAAAATCAAGATGAAAAAGATGTCGAAGGTCCGATCAAATCAAATATGAAAAATATAGATCCAAAATTTACAATGATATGATGCCCTTGGGCTTACAATGCTACTCCTATTTATAGGCTCACTTGGCTGTTACACTTGGTCCACTTCGCAGAGTGACTCATTAACAAATTAACTAATTAACCAATTACTCTGAATTATTCACTTAACTTCCGCTTTATCCGCTCCACGACTGGTAATTTACCCTTGTCAATGTCCCTTTCATCGTTGAATGTACCAAAACTTGTGCACCTTAACCCCGTGCCAACAACACAACAAACAGATACATTTTTCCTCCTCAGTGATTTTAATATCTATGGAAGACAACTAACTAATCACAGTGTTGAACGCATTCAAATGCTCTATATTTGAGTCACCTTCACTCATCTTCATAAGATATAACTTCTTCTAAAGAAACAACTTGTTAACCAGATATTTCAACTAGTATAAGTTCCCCAACTTTTTTCATAGATTATTTGCAGCTTGTTATTCCGAGACTGTAGCTAGTGTTTCCTCACCAACTAGTGCAAAAGGTAACCTACTAAGGGTTATGGAACCCTTAGTAGCATCTCGTGAATGGATAGTGTGTGAGTGCAAATAAAAGTAAAACGCAACTAATATAAATGATTACTGCGGCAAGATAACAAATAAATAGGAACCCATGAATCAAATGTTGATTTTGTATTATGTTGTAAAAATAGATTTACAATAGATAGTTACCTCAAAAGGTGAGTAGATGGGTTCCTCGCATTCGTATGAAGAGTGGTGCTCTGGGTCTCGAAGGTTCCTTGCTCTTCTCCAAATGCTCTAATGGTGGCCGAAACTCAACCAGGAAGTGGAAACATAAGCTCAAAGGGAAGTTGGGGTTTCAATGGGAATTTTGGCAGCATAAGGGTAGGGAAGAGTGAATGTGTTCTTGTGAATGGGGGGCCTCCACCACCTTTTTATAGTAATTTTGGATGGTGGTGTATTGTCCTGTGGTATTGGGAATCCAATAGTATTGGCCAGTGGTATTTGATGGTTTCCCTCCTTTTTAATTTTATTTTTACTATTTCCCCTTTTACTTTTTCTTTTATTTTTATTTTGTGGAGATTTTGACCCTTTTGGGGGGATTTTCATTAATTGATGAGGGAAATAATGATTTTTTTCCCATTTGGTTACCAACTTAGTCATTTTTGGGTTTTTGGAGGCCAAAAATGTAAGAAAAAGGGATAAATGGGTTAGGTGACTAGGGGGTGAGTTAGGTGAACAATGTTTGGGTGTTAACAGATTACCCCCTAATGTGTGAAGGCAGGAGCTCATCATAGGCCCGATAGACATCATAGGTTCTGAATTTTTCCAAGGGTGTGAGCATTATGATGGCGAAGAGCAGAAACTGGTTGGAGACCGGAACGAGTGCATCATACAAACTGTAAGGGCTATAACTAGAAATACATCACCTCAATAATGGATGAGGAACATATAATCTCAAATATATAGACGAGGCATGCATACCCATGCTCGTATACAAATAATGGTGAGGCCCCACGGGGACATGAACAATACATAGAGACCTATTGTGTACATCACAATGGTCCAAAGGGGACACAAATTTGGGACATACTCATGGTCCAACCATGACTAGTCGGAAGATCTGGAACTCGGAACAATGGAATCGCCAACGCATCCCGGATATCCGCGGGAACATACAACTAGGGGTTCCAAATAGACTCACCAATGTGCTAGAATCAAGGGACATTCGGGGTCTTCGAACAATAACTGAAGGGACCAATACCCTGTACGAATCACAATGGTGCAATAATGTAGTTGAAGTCAAGCACGTGAGAAACAACCATGCTAAGAGGCACTAAGGACTCTTCTCAGATGGTCCATAGGCACTCACCACTGATGGAGAAGAGTCTAAGGTACATGGACCTCTCGGTCTATCCTTTGGAATAGATGTTTTGGCATCTACAAAGGGAGACCTACAACTACCAAGGAAATGATGTTTCCTTGATAGGAGTGCGAGGTGTACAACCAAGATATGATGGTACTGGACATGTAACTGACAAATTGTGGGGGAATGAAGAGGGATGCAGAGAGATGGGACCCAAACTTCCTTTGTTCATAGTAGGACGTCAAGGCTTACCTGGCAGCATATGACACTAACTTCTAGGGGAGGGGATCACAGCTTAGGGGATTAGGAATTTTGACTGCAATGGGGGGGTGGGGGGAGCCTCGCAGGGGGGAAATCGATGAGTGTTAACATGAGACTCCATGGGTGACACATTGCAGAATACTCTGAACAAAAGTGACAATGCTGGGGATGCTGGCATAATGGTGGGACTAGATGTGATCTGTCGGGGTGCCTAGAGGCACCATTCGGGCCTTCTTCATGGTTTAAGGAGCTCGAAGAAGGGATAGAAGTGTGCTCGAGATGATACCATAGTGTGGATTTGTACGAGCACAGGGCGGTGCATGCTCATGGGTGATTTCAATTTTAAGGAGTCTGAAAGCGATAAGAAGACTCTGAGATGGTGAGACAATATCATCATGTGGATTTATACGAGCCCAGGATGGTGAATGCTCGTGGTCGCTTTCAATTTTAGAGAATTTGAAAGCAATAAGAAGACTCTGAGGGGATTATTTTTTGTGTGTTAGTCCCCAAATCCCGAAAAACCATAAAAGTATGCAATGGAGAACTCTTCTAGACGATGTGACTAGAGTATTCATTTTTCATAATTAGTCTATCAGGTCCGAAAAGGTTTAAAATTATACTAGATAGACGCCCTTTCAGATGATTTAATGAGCATGAAAGGAAGAAAGGATTGCTCGGTGATATTTTCATTCTTTAAGGAGTAAAAAAAGAGCTTAACAGAAACTCCCTAAGTGCCTTTTTCGTAAAACGAGATGCTCGGCCCAAAAAAGGGATAAACGTATACTTAACAAATGGGAAATTCAAGCAACGAGGAAGTGTTCAAACAAAGGTCATGTATGAGTGGACCAATAAAAAAGGTGAGGGGGGACATTGATGGGGCCTCCTTTAGGGTAAATGAATGGTTGGGATCGACCACTTACTAGAGGGGGTTGCGGATGAAGCATGGAAACATTTGGACCATGATTTGATTGACATCTACTACAACGCTTCATAGGAGTGGAGACCGGTTATGCGGAGGATTGTTATGGAAGCTGAGGTGGTGAAATCCATGTCTCGGGGGTATGCCCCTTATGATGACGAGGAGGAGGAAGAGGAGGTGGAGGAGGATGAGGAGGAGGACAACGACGAGGATGACGCATATGACTCAGATGACTAGGCAATTTATGGAACTGTCCCCCAATGCGATGACGATGGGGAATTTTTTATTCGGTGATTATTTTTATGATGAGGAAGCTATTGGGGCTCCTTGATGTAGCGATGCTCATGTTATGACACTGTGATATTTTGATGATATATATATGCACATGGATGCGCTTTATTATGATTATGAGTCTTTTCTATGATGTTATATGCCTATATGATGTATATGTGTATGTGAATGATATGATGATGCATTTTTATGGCTTACTTCCTATATGTTGTGATTTATATGCCATTCTAGAATATTGTTATCCATTTGGTCTGCAACACCATTCTTACTTCATGGGACATGTGTGAATGTAATGAACTCGAACTGTCTAATCAGTTGTTTAGTGGGAAGGAATTTTCTAAAAAGGCAAGGATCATGTACCTGGTAAAAGTTATAGAGCTGGGCGACAAGGAGCTAGGAGTCGAGAAACACATGAAGTTGAATGTTGCCCAGCTGGAGGGAAATAGTCAAAATACCGGTCACAGCATCGTACTCAGCCTGGTTATTGGTGGCAGCACCGATACACACTTCGTTGAGGTGGATCAACTCGTGTGAGGGGGAATACAATACCCAAGCTGCTGAGGTGAGGTTCAGAGACCATCTACTTGCACCATCGATGAAATCGACATAGATCGGGGGAACAGGATCCATCTGTTGTCAAGCATGGAGGAAAACCGTAAGGCTTGAAAGGCAAAAAGTGAAAAACAAAAAGAAAGAAAACTATACAACATCGACTATTAGGTCCAGGGGAGTTAAGGGAAAAATCATTTAAGATACAACCTGTTGTGAGGGTAGGACAAGGGGTGTCCTTCAGAATTAGTGAGGATATATGCACCCTTGCCGAGACAAGTTTGGACAATGTATGGGCCTTTCCACATGGCTTCGAACTTTCCTTTTCCATGCTTGTCATGAGCTTGGTCATAAATGAGCAGTAGGTTTCCCTCTTGGAAGGTGTGGGGATGGACGCGCTTGTCATAATGGGATTTGGAGCGATGTTTGGAAGCCTCGATTATTTGTAAGGCCGCCCGAGGATCCTCATCTACCTACTCCAACAAGAGTAAGCATTTCTCAAGAGGTGAGGTATCCGGGAGAAGTTCAACGGCAATATGTAAAGTGGGGATTTGACACTCAATAGGGAGAACATACTCCATGCCATGAACCAAATGGAAAGGGGTAAAACCCGTGGTGGTCTTAGTAGAGGTGCGGTAGGCCCAAAGTGCCTTAAAAAGCATATGGTGCCAATTTGACTTGTGCTTGTTCACTGTAGGTTGCAGGATTGTTTTTAGAATTTTATTGACAGCTTCAACTTGGTCATTCCATTAAGGGTAGTAGGAGGATGCATACTAGTGGTAAAAGTTCAAGAGGGTGGACAACTCCTTCCAAAAGGTGTCTTCAAAATGTCTACCATGATCGGACACGATTTTTTTAGGGACCTCAGACCATGTAATGACATGGTTAAAAAAGTAACGTGCCATAGTCTCGGCCTGGAAGTTAAATGTGGGCATGGCCTCGGCCCATTTAGTGAAATAATCGAAAGCCACAATGATGTACTTATGGAAACTTTTTGAGGGGGGGTTGCACTCCATAAAATCAATGGCCCATTTACAGAAAGGGCCGACGGTGATCACTAGATGGAGTGGGGGTGGGAGGAGTCCTGGATTTGGGCAAAAAGAGTTGGAAATTGCAGCAATGTTTAACTGTCATAATGCCATCAGTGAAAAGGGTGGGCCAAAAATACCCAGCGTAGATGACCTTTTGGGAAGTTTCCATTCCAGAGAAGTGGCCACCACATGTTCCGCTATAACAGACGTTCAAAACCTATTCATCCTTGTTACTTGTGAGGCATCAACGTAAAATGGTGTATATGACGCGTCGATAAAGGACATCGCCAATAAGGAGGTATCGAGAAGCATGATGGCGTATGCGATGTCGATCATTGCGACAGATGTGGGATCAAAACTTCTGCGTGTGCAAATACAGAAGGATGTCTCCGTACCACGGGTCATCTGACGAAATGGTGAAAGAGTGTTCATCAGGCAGGTCAGTGGTGATCGGAGATGACGCGGACGAAGATGGGAGGTCGGTCGTAAGATGTGTCAATGCAAGGGACTTGGTACTCTTAGGTGTAACAAATGCCAGGTCATATTCTTGGAGGATAACGTTCCATTTAGCCACACAGGCTTGAAGAAGGCGGCAACTCAAGAGATAGACCATGGGTTTGGAGTTTTCCACAACTGTATTTTGGCTCATAAGAATGTAGTGGTGCAACTTCTGAATAGAGAAGACGATGACTAGGGCCAATTTCTCCTCATGCAGCTAGCGCAGTGGTGGACCAAACAATGTCTGATTCACATAATATATGACATTCTCTTTATGTGCACTATCTTCCTGGACTAATACACCACAAATGGCATATTCGAATGCAAAAAATAGAGGATAAAATCCTTTGAGAAATCAGGAGGTGAAATCAAGGGACCGGAATTCAGGGCTTGTTTTAATGCTTCAAAATTTGCTTGTTCCTGTTCGTCTCAAACGAAGGGAACATTGGTTCGAAGCAAGCGAAGGAAACCATGGACTTTTGTAGCATAGTCAAGAATGAAGCGGCAGAGGAAATTGGCCTTTCCTTGAATGCTTTGTAATTGTCGTAATGTGTGTGGGGATGGGAGGTCATGAATGGCTTGAACCTTCAAAGGGTCAATAGTGATGCCTTTTTGGGAAACGATAAAACCCAATAACCGACCGGAAGGAATGCAAAAAATACACTTGAGGGGGTTCAAGCGAATGTTATATTTATGACAATGCAAAAATACTTTCCGGAGATCGTACAAGTGGTCGGAACGTTTCTTGGATCGAGAAGTGAGGTCGTCCAAGTATACAAGGATAATATGGACCAAGTCGTGAAAGAAAAAGATCATTGCCCGCTAAAATGTGGCTCCAGCATTTTTGAACCAAATGACATGACATGGTAGGTAAAGGTGCCCCATGGAGTAGTGAATGCAGTCTTATACTGATCATCTTTACGAATATGAATCTAATTGTATCCAGAGAAACCATCCATGAAGGATAGGGTCTCATGGCCCACACATGCATCGACGAGTTGATCGATGAAAGGTGTAGAAAAGTTTTCTTTAGGACATGCTAAATTTAGATCACAAAAATCAGTACAAATGCGAATGGTGCCTTGTTTTTTTTTAACTGGCACTAGATTGGACACCCATGTGGTGTAAGCAATGGGGTAAATGAACCCATCTTGACGCAAATTTTCAATTTCAGCCTTCACTACTAGCAGTTTAGAGGGGTGAATGGGACGCTGCTTTTGGCAGATAGGTGATATGTTAGGCCAAGTATCAATACGGTGCTCAACAATGGCAGGGTCAAGACTAGACATCTCAATGTATGACCAAGCGAAAATATCATAGAACTCTTGGAAGAGTTTCTTATAGGCAACTACTTCGTCGGGAGTACATGAGGTGCCTAACATAATGTTCTCAACTATACTGGGTTTGACTGAAATATCCACTTGGATGGTGGACAAGATGTTAGCCATGTTACCTTCTTCAAAGGCATCTGGAGCTGGAATGGGGTTCCTGAACCAATCCACTTAGTCGTGGATGAAGTATTTTGACTTGACCGAAATTTAGTCGGTCGTGACAAGAGTGTAATCCTCGAGAATGAAATAGGATCTATGATGTATGTCATCCCAAGAGAACATTGGTGCGGTTAGTGATTCGAGGATTTCTTCGTCAATTCGAAAACACTGTGTGGAAATATCAAAGGAGGTAGAGATAGGAGTCGAGGGAATGGATGGTTCGCCACTTGTGGAAATCAAATAAATAGTGTTAACCTTCGTCGAGGAGGAGGATTCGGGTGGGTGAATCTCCTCAATGATAGTAATGGATGAGTCTAAAGAAGGCTGGCTGATTTCATGAAGCACCAACCTATACTCTGGTAAGTCGGGAGAGTGGTGGGAGTAATGGCCGTAAACACCACATATGGCGCAGGAATGATTGGTGCGCAATGATTTGTTACGCGGTGGAGGGGTGGTTGGTAATTCAAAAACCATTATATTAGGGTCATCCACCAATGTCTTCATATGATTTTGAAGGTCGGGCAAGTGTGGACAATTGTGGGTTGCATCACCCAAAACATCGCATAAGGAACACTTGCGGGGTGCGCATGCTGGGGGAGGGGGGTGCACAACTTTAGTCGCATTTGATGCAGTATGAGTTTGTGTGGATTTTCCCCAGTGTTATTAGAATATTGAGGGATGGTGTTTGAGGAAGATGTTGTTGACACACCGGGAGGTGGATAATTGGCGGTGGTGATCAGTTGGACTGGTTGAAGAATGACTTGTGGTGTCATAGTGGGATTAGGGGTAGGTAAATACCATACGGGAATTCCTAATGTCAATCCTGGGAGATTTATTTTTTCCATGACTGGCATACTTACTACCCTAGATGGTGGAAACAAGAAAGGAATCATGTGGATCGGTGTTTCCCCCACGTGGCTGGGTAACGATGGAGGTTCAGACTGAGGTGGCAGTTGAGGTGCCCATGAAGTGGTAGGCTATGAAGTAGTGGCTGAGTTACTTGACGAAATGGTAAACAACTTTGATATATCAATGGTCGAAGGAGGCGGGAGTATGGAATGAAATGTGGAGACCATTGGAGCCTCTGAATAAATTCTAGGTCCCATAGGGGAGATCAAAGGTGCAGACGCACCAAATACAGGTTTTTCGACCATGGGGAGGACATTCTCTGGTGTAGCGGGCGCATTAGGTTCATGGTAAGTGACCTGATCGATTTTGACAACCCGTCCCTCATGGGGGAACATCATAAGTCTAAACACAGATGAGGTAACAACCTTCATTGTGTACATGTAACTTTGTCCTAGGAGCAGGTCGTAGTCGAGTTGTGCGTTGACGACTTTGATGTCAATCAGGACAGTTTTTCCAGCTAATTGGACTGGAACATTAGAAAGAAGGCCTTGCGGTTGGGCTTAGCGGCCATTGTAAGTTCTTAGGGTGGTCATGGATGGATGCAGGGGAGTAGATCCGAGCTTCTGCCACATGAATGTAGAAATTACGCATGTAGAGGCACCCTCATCGACAATGCATCAATGGATAACGAGGTTCCAGATCGAAACGGAGATCTGAAATGCTAGGGTTGAAGGCATGCAGGGTTCATATTGGTCTAAGTCAAATGCCAGCATTCGTTAGTCATAAGGGTCGATCGCACCTATGGCAGACAATAGTGTTTTACGTTGTGCTAGGAAATTGTTTAAAACTTCTAAGGCTAACATAGCAGCGGGAGATTGGGCTAAGTCATCTAGGATATTATAGTTGGGGGCAGCACGAGCATTGGGTTTATTATTGATGCGGCACAGAGGAAATCTGGGATATTTTGGGTCCCCCTCTAGCGGTGGTGACGGTAGACGTAACGATTGATCTATGGGAAGAGTGTTAGAGGCCTTATCCATAGGAATGGTCTTGGTGGTTGAACCATACTATTTACGATGCGTCTTAAGGTTGATATCGAACGAGGACATCATTAAAAGGTGGTGAGTTCTTGAGTCAATGGGTTGATTAATAGGAGCAACGTAAGTAATTGGATGTTGTGGTGTGGCATCCCCTTGAGGGGAAGCCAAAGGTTGGGTGGCTACTACCCCTTGCGTGGGTAGGGGGTTCTGCAACACTAGAGGTTGAGTGTTGGGTTGCGATGGGTTTAGTGGTGCCATAGGTGCATCATGTCCTTGACGTTGGGCATCCTCAATCCAAAGTTGGAAAGCTCTCGCCAGATGGGGACAATTGTGCGTGTAATGGCCATAGACCCTGCAAATGGAACATGGATGGTTTGTACGTAAGTTGGAATTTTTAGCTTGCCGAGGTGGTCGATCAGCATTTTGGTTAGCCGTTGTGGCACCATTATTATCCAGGGTGTTTGGTGGTGGACTATTATCCGGGGGGTTTGGTGGTGGACCGCCTCCGACGGGAGGCTAGTTATTACCTCGATTTATTCTTCATCTCCTATTATGTTGTCCTTGTTGGTTTCATTGGGTAGGTTGGTTTTGTGGTTGGTTTTACTGGGCATAAAATTTCCCTTGGGTAACGGAAGGATTTTGTGGTTGGGAAGGTGTTGGTGCTGCTAGCGATGGATAATAAGCAGGAGGAGCTTGAGGTTGTGTAGGTGCGGGTGTAGTCGGTGGAGGGTAGTAAGCGGGTGGTGCAGCAGGGGGGGCGTATGCTTACGGGGTATGACTGTAGAAATGTGTTGGACAAGAAGGTCCATGTATCTAATGGGCTTGGGCCAATGGAACATATGAAGGTGTTGATCCAGAATGGGTCGTGGCATGAGAAAGGTCGAGACCACTGCTCATGGCAGGTGTTGCGGAACTGGGCATAGGAATATAAGCAGGGGTGGGGGCGAGAGGCATATGGATGTATGGTTGACTAGTAGATGCAACATGTCCAATGATGCCATCGGCAGCGTGGGATTCCCCTACTGCATCCTTTCGGGAGGAATCACCATGAGGAGCATCAGGTAAAATGGTGTAAAGGTAGCCCAACTGTGCATAGATAAGGTCAAATTGTTGGGCTTTGAGTATGGCTTCTTCTTCAGTTTGGGGTCGTTCAGATGCCACATACTTAGCGATGGCTGGTATGAGATACTTTAAGAACCAATCTAAAAAGATACAGTCATCTAATTTGATCTTGCACAAACTACGGCAATGACGCCACTCATGGATATGGCTAGTGATGTGGATAGTCGTGCTTGGTCTACAAGATAGTAGAATCTCAACACCAGCATCATAACGGACTGGTAGCTAGAAGAAATGCAGGAAAGTCAAAGTGAGGGAAGAAAAACTGGAGTGTATCCCATGGGACTGGTCAATATACCACTTGGTTGCAGTGTCAGTGAGTGTCCATTGTAAGAGGCATAGGAGAATCGAGTCATCCACTATGGAGTTGGAGGAACATCATAAGTGGAAGGACAAGATATGGTTTTGGGGGTCCTCACCACCCTTCCCTTCAAACTTTGGTATGTGTGAAGAGATTTTGGTAGGCATGGGAAGCCATGTAGGGTCATGTTGGATCGGATCATTAGTAAATCGGGCCAGATCAGGTAGGTTGAGACTAGTCATGAATGGAAAACTAGCAGGAGAATGTGACATGGTTGAAGGGGCCTGCATGCTAGCCATGGAAGTGATCGTGGGGCCACCTCCGCCTAGTGGTGGTGCAATGGCGTGAGTCATGACTAGGATTGAGGGATCTCCCGTAAGGGGAAGAGGGATCTAAAAAGAAGGGTCGGTGCCCCCAAGGGTACCACCAGTAACCAAAGAGACAGTGGTCGGAATAGGTCCGCTACTGATGGGTATAGAGGTAGTAACTGTAATGCCATGCGTAGGTATGTTAGATGGCATAACAGGAATGGATGTTGAAGTGGTAGTGGGGCCAGTGGTGGATCCACTGTCGACAATGCCGTGTAAAACAGGTTGGATTTCACGACGGCCATGGGGATAGATGAAGTTGTGTGTATGGGTGAATATGACTCAGAATCATAAGTGAAATAAGGGGCGTTGGGATGAAGATCCGACAACGAAAAATGTGCGTCTCGAGGGAGTGTGACGAGTGGGGTCTAATTGACCGTACTGCGTGGATTTCCCCCGTAGGCAACGAGAGTGTCTCGGTGAATCAACGGTGATAGGTGTAAAAATTATAAAGGGATGTGAAAGGTAAAGCGCTAAAAAATACTAGTGCAACTGTGCGTGAAAAAGGAGAGCTCGCAAAAAGACGGCACTTAGGCCAACATCAAGCTCAAAAACACCTACTACAACAACGTGCTACAATAGGTGGAGCGGCAATAAAATGGTCAGAATACCAATAATCAACACTCTTAGAAAGAGAAAGACTCACTAACCTATGGGGTATCATGCAAACACCTAGCTAAAATATATGGAAGCTCACTCAAATTGTATCCCCTGCAGGGTGATCAAATCCATAGTCAGGAAATATGAAATGGAGAACCAAATCGCTAAAGGATATCCCTCTACCGAGAGGGATCGCGGGTAAAAGAGTCCTAGAAGAATGGAAACTAAGCTACCCCATTCATGGCACGTCCATAAAAGTGTCCCATGACTTCAGTTCTTTGACTGTCGCGCACCCAGTATGGGGGCCAACATGCACGATGAGAACAACGAGTTGGTGTCCTTCAGTACGGACTGGAGAGCGGTATTCCACTCAGACTTCCAGAACCAGTCTTGTTACTTGCCCTCCTAGGGGAGAGGCCCTTCAAAAAATTGGTTTCAACCATACCAATAAATAATAAGGGATTTTGGCTCGCTAAAGGACAACAACTATGTCTCAAATGTGTATGACAAAGGGGGTGTTATTTGGATTCCTAACCCTAATGTCCTACCTAGCTACAAAGTTGTTTTTGGGTCCCCAAGTTGGATTAGTGTGTGTTCAATTAAACCAATTTTAATATCACTTGAATTATGGGGAGTGTGTGGGTGCACAAGTGGTGTAAACAACCCAAGATATGCCGATAGTAAATGCTGAAATAAATAACTGAAACGGAAAAGTACTAACTACTATAACATGTATGGAGTAAATGAACTTGCTGAAATATAATGCAAGAGATAGCAATGCACTAAGGATGCACGCAAACTTAAATGTCTCAAATGCTATAGCAAGCAAACAGTAGAAAAGTACCAATGGCAATGGGTGCAAGTAAACAGGAGACTGTAAGTGCAGCCAAGGTGAATAAAAGAGTCAAAAATAGGTGTAGGACACGTCTATTGAAGGAAAAGTCGTGCTCTGGGCGCTGCAGACTACAGAAAAATCGTGCCAAAACAAAAAACCAGAACTCAAAAAATAGGGCGTGGGTCTGGGAGGGAAAGGCGCGGCCGGGGCGTGCCTATTGGGCAGAAATTCGCGCTCGGAGCACAGGTTATGGGCTGAGAAGCGCGCTCAAAGCGCGGATTTGAGTCCGGAATTCACACTCGGGGCGCGAGTTGCAGGCCGAAAGTCATGCTTGGGGCGCGGGTTGAAGGCTAAAAGTCACGCTCGGGGTGTGGGTTGCAGGCTAAAAGTCGCACTTGAGAGCGCGTAAAAAACATCGAAAGTCATGGGCCGAATCGGGAAAATGGAAAAAAATAATATGTACTGTGATGGCATGTGCCAGATATGCAAGTACGGGGTGCAAGGCTAGGCCACAAAAATAAAATGCAAGCAAAACAAAAAAATACAAGACTAAAAATACCTACTAATCTAAACAAACCACGGATCAATGGGAATCGACCTGGTTGGAGTTGCCAAAAATTGTAGCTAGTGTTTTCACACCAGCTAGTGCAAAAGGGCACCTGTTAAGGGTTATGGAACCCTTAGTAGCAACTCGTGAATGGATAGTGTGGGAGTGCAAATAAAAGTAAAAAACAACTAATCTAAATGATTGCTGCAGCAAGATAACAAATAAATAGGAACCAATGAATCAAATGTTGATTTTGTATTATGCTGTAAAAATGGATTTACATTAGATAGTTACCTCAAAAGGTGAGTAGATGGGGCCCTCGCAACCATACGAATAGTGGTGCTCCGGGTCTCCAAGGTTCCTTGCTCTTATCCAAATGTTCTAATGGTGGTTGAAACTCAACCAGGAAGTGGAAACATAAGCTCAAAGGGAAGTTGGGGTTTCGATGGGAATTTCGGTAGCATAAGGGTAGGGAAGAGTGAATGTGTTCTTGTGAATGGGGGGCCGCCACCACCTTTTTATAGTAATTTTGGATGGTGGTGTATTTTCCTGTGGTACTCGGCAGCCAATAGTATTGGCCAGTGATATTTGATGGTTTCCCTCCTTTTTAATTTTATTTTGACTATTTCCCCTTTTAATTTTTCTTTTATTTTTATTTTGTGGGGATTTTGACCCTTTTTGGGGATTTTCATTAATTGATGAAGGAAATAATGATTTTTTTCCCATTTGGTTACCAACTTAGGGATTTTTGGGTTTTTGGAGACCAAAAATGTAGGAAAAGGGGATAAATGGGTTATGTGATTAGGGGGATGAGTTAGGTGAAAAAAATTTGGGTGTTAACAGAGACATTCAACAATACATAATTTACTAAATAAGTTCAGACTGTACTCCTTTCTTTCTTGTTGATTTTATGCCAATCTTCCTTCGACAGACCAGCCAAAGTCATTGCCAGGTCAAATACAACTCATTGTTCTTGATCCACGAGGAGATCCTCCATTTAAGCTTCCAACACTCAAAATTACACCTATTAAACTTTTCAATTTATATCCCCAACTTGTTAGCCATTCTAACTATAAATCAATATTTTCGGAAACTCCCACTCAAACAAGTATACACCAAATCCAAGACCAAGCCAAACCCTTAGCAACAAAGGCGTCCCCTTGCAACCAAATACAACAATGATACCAATTGTTGGGTCATGATACCTATTTATAGTGGTTATGCATATGATTCATATAATTAAACACAATTATACATAAAGCAATGCCACACAACACATCAAAACAATGCATAGAAATTATCGTGGAAACCCGTCTAATGGGGGAAAACTAGCAAACCAGTGAGTTTAACACTCATCTATTCATCAAAACTCTTAACCATTGTTTACAATCATGATTTACTAGACCACAAATCACACTTCATTACATCACCTCTATTTGCATAGCCATTACATCTTATTTATAGATGCAATACAACCAACTACTCATTAATGGCAATCCATAACTTCCTAACCATTTTTAGTTTTTTTTAACAGTCGACTTGATTGGGTCAACCTTGGTCGATTGCCTATTGATATTCTGGTCGTTCTGTCGAATTCCCATCAACCAATCGTTTTTCTTTGGCCAAACAACTATTCCATTCAACCAGTACACTAGGATTCCACCATTTGCTAACTTCCAACTCTATTCGACTTATACCAATCAACTATCGAATTCGACCATCAATATCATGCAAACAATATAACATTCCCAATATAATCATGTTGTAATGCATCTCAATATATGTGGTTGATTTCTTCATTGTTTTGCTATGAGCTTCCAATGTCTCTTCCAACGCATCTTCCCTTGCCAATTATGCCCTAATTTGGTCTCATATGCTTTGGTTCAAATGTACAGTTGCTTCTTGTAGTACATCCAAGTACCTAACCAAGGATTTGATAACCTTAAATTGTAGGTTCCATAATTCACAAAGAGCACACGCATCATGATTATTGTACTCATACATGGTGCCTCTGTATCCTAAATGCACAAACCAACCTAGGTCTCCACTTCACTTTAGACTTCCCAAATGAATTTCCAAACAATTACTTGCACTACTCAACAATTCACAACCCAAGTGCAAGCGGGTCCATCCAAACAAATTGTGTAAAATACCATAACCAAATTGTGCTCCTACCCATCTATGTAAATGTCCTAAATGCACCACCATGTCAACTAGAGTAATCCTACATATGTTGCATATTTCCATCATCTCAAACATAATCCTCCCCACGCTGACTGAAGTTAGAATTTACCTATATGTACGAGGGAGGTTGGAGGATTAAAGATTCCCTCCTTGAGCATCAACATAGGCCACTTGTTCCATGAATGTCAATGAGTATTATTTCTATAGTTACTAGTCATTAAAGTAATAGATTGAAGGGGTTGCCGCTATTTTACACTTGAATTGTTAGTAATGGAATTAATTAAGTTAAGTGCTCACCCAAATTTTGAAATAAAGTTCCTATGGCATCTACTTGGGAATTACAAAGTTGGAATAGATGATAAAGTTTGATATATTCAAAACTAGGAATTATCCCTTAATTTGATCCTAGCTATAGATATGGTGATGGCAAGGAGGGTCATAGGACTTATTTTCTCAATTTCCCAATGACAATATATGAGTCACCAAATACCTAAGCCTTCTTGACTTCCATAACCTATGGAGTTAACATTCCTTGGTATAAAGCAAGAACTTATGCTTGATTTGTTAGTTGTCTTGCCTAATCCCCATGTGAAGGTTAATTCTTGTTGTCCATCGAGGTTGTAGATGACCTCGCCCCCTCCCCGCACCTGCTACCCCTTATGAGTAATCATACAATATTAGATATAATTTGTTTATGGGTTTAAATTTTCCACATTCCTTAGGGTATATCATGATCCCCATAGTCATACCCGAGACCATACTTGGATAACCTTTCAAGCACTTGATTCTATAGTACATTGAGCACAACAATTAGGGAGATCACTCTTCCTTACCAAGAAATTGGGTAGTATAGCCAAAGAAAACTTTACTCCTAGCTTGTCAATTCAAATTGGCCAGTTGAATTTCCACCCAACCATGCTCTAGTTACTCTTCTTCCCATGAGTCCCTCAACTCGCATGGGACTACACCAAGAGCGTGATTTCAACAACAATGAATCATGACTTGATCAATTATTTAGGCTTGCTTCACCAGTTTAGGTTACCAAGCTTTCTAGTAATAGTTTAATTTACATACTTAACAACATAACCCCTAATCCGGCTAAATACCCCAGTATTTATAGGCAAAAAGAGGATTACCATTAAATTCTCATGCAAAAATAATGATTTATGAATTCAAAATTAGAGAATTATCATCCCCTTGAATGTTAAAGCACACATTTACTTTATTTTTATAATATATTTATCTGTGATTAATCACCCTTGCCTATGTGTTAGCCTAGGGGTTTTTTCTAGAATTTTAAATGTTAATAGAAGTAAGACTCCTCATTGCATTAAAATAAATTTAACTCAACTAATACAACCAAGGGGTCATGAAGATAACTTAGGTCTAGCCTCAAATCTGGTGAAGGTATTAGTCTCTTGGGGAAACAAGGTAAGAGACTCTATGTCACAAAGCGTGACTAGGTAGTCAAGTTACCTCTAATCCTCCCATCAAAATCATTCACCGGAGATCCTTGGTGTGTCCCACACCCATATGATGGCCAACCCGCAAGACTTGAACCTTTGTCCTACACATCTCATTAACACAAATTAAATAGATCTATTCAATTAATCATCTAATGATCATATACAAGTTACACAATCTAGTTACCCACCTAAGACAAAGACGTTGAAATTGAAAGATTGAATGCCAATCTAATTAGTCATGCAGAAAAACAAGAAGACCCTAGTGAAGATTCAGAAGAGCTTAAAGAAACAAGGAAGGGTAATGTTGATCTGAAGATTCAACTTGAGGAAGCCAAAAGGATATAAGATTTTTGGAAGAACCAGTTGGATGAAAAGGAGATGGCATGCCAGAAGCTTGAAATGGAGGTGGTTGATCTCAGGAAGAAGAATGAAAATTCTGATGCATATGTCAAGTTCAAAAACAGCTCAGTTATCCTGGATGAGATCCTGGATTGTCAAAGATCTCCATTTGACAAATCCGGTCTTGGCTTCAACAAGGAAGAAGTAAAATCTGAAGTTGGCACATGGTCTCCTAAGACTCCTGAAGCAAGCCCTTCAATGTCCAAGAATGGAAGCAAAGCTCCTCGGCAAGGACCTGCACAACATATTGAAGACTTCAAAAGATCAGATAGACATCAAGAAGTTGGTCCCACTCCTCAAAGCAGATTCAGAAGAGAAACAACTTCAAGATGAAATCAAGCACTCAGATATGAAGATGGTTTTAATGGTTATTGTTATTCATGTAATGATTTTGGTCACAAGGAGAAGTTGATCAGTGCAAAGAAGATGGTTGCCATGTGGCAAGCCAAACTTGAGGTATTTTAAAGACCTTAGTACAACCCTAGTCCATGAAGTTTGGAGGATGGACTCAAGGGAAATTGATGGTTACTCCAAGCAGTGGAACAGGTCCAAGGATCATGGTTATAATTGGCATGTTGATAAGGGGAGTATGGTTAGCAAATGAAGTGAAGCAACATGGTGATGGTTGGAAAATTGTCCTTAATACATGCTTACCTTTTACGAATTTATTAGATGTTTGTTGATGCATTCATCCATAAAGGTGTACTTATGACTCTCTCTAGATTTGGATATGATTGACAAGGATGTATTCAAGAAACACTTATTATTGGTATTTGATTGTATGACTTATATTGAATAAAGTTGGTTATAATCCAACTGGTTATCAATATTTTTATCA
The DNA here is from genome assembly GCA_027924585.1 of Larix kaempferi. Taxonomy (NCBI): domain Eukaryota; kingdom Viridiplantae; phylum Streptophyta; class Pinopsida; order Pinales; family Pinaceae; genus Larix; species Larix kaempferi. Next base: position 17,733,091 of record BSBM01000600.1, read on the forward strand.
TTATATATGAAGAACAACTGGAAATATTTTCATCTCTGATTTCGAGGATAGCAGGATAACAATAGTAGAAGATTATCCATGTACAATTCACAAGACCAAGGGTACAAGGAAGACATGTTCAAATCTATGATCTCTTGAAGAATGCGCAGATCATGAAGAAGACAATTCTGGGTATACAAGGCATCAAGTATGTGATCTTCTTAGAATTCGAATTAAGTTGGAAGTAAAGTTTGTGCCCAGATCTCAGGTACTTTGAAGCTTAACTCAAAATCTCGGGTCAGAATAGAAACATTCAAAAGATAAGAAGACATAACACTACAATCCAAAATAAGAGCATCCGAAGTTTGTATCTAGCTTCAACTCAAATGTGATAAACTTGTTATGAGTACTGAAGGAGTTGATCTCTGTACACACTTTTTCTCCCAAAGGACAGTATTAAATCAATCCTTGTTTTGATGACTGAAGACAGCAGCATATGAAAGGTCTCGTGATCATAATCATAGGGGTTGATCAAATTACAGTAAAAACCTTGTTCTATCAAGTAATAACAAGTCTGATTTTACTGAATAGTGAATTCATTAATCTGACCAAAAGTGACTTGAGAAGCTTCTTAAGCAGTGCAAATACAAGTGAAGTTTTAAACAATTGTATACGCTTCTCCTTTTAAGACATGTCAAGACAAGTTGGACAGATTGGAGGATAGACTTGAAGAAAATATTAGCACACATTCCATGGACTGATTGGAAAAAAATTTATTCCTGTGGTGACTACTTCCTTGTTGGGAAAATTGAGAAGGTCAAACTTGGAGCATTGGTTGTTGAGCATTATTGTGGACTAAGTTTACTCTTAAAGGCGGAGGTTCATGGCTGTATAGGAAATCCAAGAAGACTTGTTAAATACTTGTGAATACACAAATTTTCTTACGTCCAAAATAGGAACTATTTAAGGATTGGTTATCTTTAAGTTGTTGGCATATGCAAATAGTATTCATACATGCTTAACCTTTTTGGGCATTGTGAAGCGTGATTTGAAGATCTGAAGTAATAACCCTGTGAAAGGTTTGAAGAATTTATTTAATGGTCGATATGACATGTTGTATACAGTCAAGAGTAGCACATTGAAGCAGCCTTAAGAACCATAGATTTACAAGGCATAAATGCCAAGGAGTACACAGTCAAACTATGAAGACCAAGGAGCTAAATGTAAAAGAGAGAGCAGTCATTTCAGCTTGATCTCAAGAAGTATTCAAGGATACATTTTTTTTGGGCATTGTGAAGCTTTTGATGGATAATTGTTTGGCCCTTTGTCATTAATGTCAAAGGGGGAGAGTAATTGAAGAGGTGTTTCCATCAATGAGAAAGGGGGAGTTTATTTAGCATGGTTGTCATTGATGACAAGCCATTAATGACAAAGGAGTGAAAAAGGTTGATGACATGGGTGGTTTGGGCATTGGGACACTAGGTGGTCCAAATGACCCATTCTGTGGTCATTTGTGGTCATGAAACCCACACACTTGGTTTCTTTTTTATCTTTTTCCCACAAGCTAAATGGAGGTACTTTGTTGATGTTAATGTAGCCCATGCTCATGTGGATGGTTTGAGAAGCCCACACACATGATGAAGAAGCCCATGCCCATGTCACATCAACATGTGGATGGTTTGAAAACCCACACACATGATGTTGTTGAAGCATTGTTGATGGTCATGCTCATGTTGGAGCCCTCACCATCTGGCTAGGGTCATGTTGATGGAGTTCTTGTAGCCATGAAGAAGCCTTTGAATTCCGTGGTAAGTTCCTAGATAACATGATGCTTTGAAGAAGTTCTTGGAGCCATTGCTTGCACTTGATGGTCCTTGAGTTCTTGTGGTGTCGCTAAGCCCACAAGTTTGGTATGGCTCATGTTCCCTTGCATATGAAAACTTGCAACCCACTCTTGAACCTTGGGAAGATGTCTCTTTGCAAATATTCAAAAGAAATTTTAATTTTAAAAATGTTATGCTAAAACTTGTGAAGTCACCCCAACTTTGAAAAATAATTTTAAAATTAAAAACTTAATTGGTACTAGGTCGGCCCAATAAGAATGGGTTTACCCTCCACGAATTAAGTATATATATACATCATTTCATTCATCAAAAAGTAGAATACTTGGTTCTGATTTCGGATTAGTCTGAGGCAGCCGCAGGGACAGTTCTAATTTTCTGTATGTAGGACTATGACAGCCACAGCACGGAGTGTTTGAAGTTGTGCATTGAAATGAGTTCTAAAATCCGGGTGGTTCCTGAAGGGAGTTCAGTAGAACAACTAGCAGAAGTTGAAGAAGAAACAACATCTTTCTCTCTGATTTTTACTAATGCAAAATGTGACATCTATCTCTGAAATTTTTGGACTGTCATTGAATTTCATGGAGCAGCAGTCAGCCATCTCCCATCTCTGAAATTTTGTGGGATCTATACCTTGTCAACAGTTTGTGTTTTTGGTGAGCCTACCTTTATCACAGTCCCGAGCAGCTGAAGGTCACAGCTGTCACATGACATGTAAGTTTACACAGTGGCTCATTCAAGATTCAGTATGCAATGTTTACACAGTGAATACATGTAAGTTTACACAGTGACTCATTAAAGATTCAGTATGCAATGTTTACACAGTGATGACATGGATGTTTACACAATGACTCATTCAAGATTCAGTATGCAATGTTTACATAGTGATGTTATGTATGATTAGTATACACAGTGATGGCATATATGCTCAGGGGTACTCAATGATGTACTAAGAAAATTCTACCCAATGATATGCTACAATGATGTATGATAACAAGTGTTTTGACGGTGCTATGATTGAAAAGAGATTTAGTCAGTAACATGATTGAGCTTAATATCACAAGTTGATTTGGTGATGAGACAAAAGTTTAGTTGAGAAGACAAGCAGCTGAACTATTTGATTGATAGTGACAAGTGGCAGCATGAGTTAGTTACAGATGGACAAATTGTGACAGTAGTGACAAATTGACTTGACAGTGACATCAAAGCGACATGTATGTGACAGTTGGCATGAAAGTGATTGATATGTAACAGGTTGATGGAAATTGACAAATTGATATATGTAGTAGCAAGCTAGTCTTGCTTCTAAGGTTTGGACACCGTTTGGACACCTCACCACTTCTTAGTTGGAGCTAAGAAAACCAGGTTGGGCCTTGGAATAGGAGTTGGTGCTCTTTGGTCAGTTGGTGCTGATGTAATCGCGAAGATTGAATTCTTCCATTGTACTTCATATGAAATTATAAATAAAGTTTACTATTCTTGTTTATGTGTCTCTTGCTATGATATATGGTGATGACATGCTTATGTAGATTTATGACTTTGTTGATTAGTTGAAGAATGATAATGTACTTGATAGTATGATGACCTCTTATTAAGTTTTGAGAAGTGAAAAATGCTAAAATCTACCACATTTATTCACCCCCCCTCTTAGTGTGGCATTGTGTCCAACAATAGGCATGCATCTAAAGAAAGTGAATTCCAAAAGAAATCAATACGTTATTTGCTTGATAATTCCTCCCGTACCTGCAGAGTAGAATTACAATTCACTAGAAGGTGGTCTACAGATTTTGTAGCCTGATAACAAAGAGGACATCCTGTTGGCCCAATACCGCCACGCCTAACAAAGTTTTCGCTAATAAGGATCTTATTATTAAGTGCCAGCAAAGAAAAACAAAGGACCTTCTTGGGGGCTGGCCAGCCCCAAAGACGTCGGAACCACCATTTCTGCTAAAGTACAGAATTTATAGAGGCAATAACATTGTATGCCAAACACGTTGTCACCTCCCCAATCGATGCATTCCATGTCCAAACGAACCTATTAGATTGATCCTATAATTTTAACTCAATAAGTACAATCCCGACCACATAGTTATCCCAATCCACCGCTCCATTGCCATCTAGATCGAGATCTTACGAAAATAGCCAGTAGTGTAATAGACGAATCAGAAGTCCAATTCCTCATATGATTTAAAAAATATAGGCCTTTCGAATGCAACAAATTTAACATGGAATGTGATAAAACATAATTGAAACTGACCATGGGATGAACCCCAACCACACCTGGAATCCATCCCCCACCTGCCACGCTAGCCACGTGTTCAATAAAGGAAAAGAGTCGAGCATACCACTCCACATATTGGAAATAGTCTGAGATTTCTTATGTGCCTGCCTTATCCATTCAAGAACAGAAAAGTTCTGCAGATAATTATCTCGGATGATCTCCCCCCACAGACCAGAGTGTGTGAGCCCCCTCCAGAGGCTTTTCAGATGTAGAGCCAATCTAATCCAAAATATGTTCCTAATACCCCAACCATTAGATGACTTGGGTGAAACTAACTTGTGCCAAGCCGCCAGATGTAGGCCTTGTTTGATCGGACATGCAAACCAAAGGAAGTTATAAATTATCCTCTTGATCTGATTGAGAATGGTCGTAGGCACCTTAGCCAGAGAGAGCCAATTGATAGGTAAATTATTAAGCACGAAATTTAAAAGAGTGAGTCGACCACCCAAGGAAAGTTTGCGATTATACCAAGTATAGATCCTCTTTTCAAACTTCTTGACTAACCAATTCCAATTGGAAACATGATAATCAATGGGTTTCAAGTAGTAGCCTAGATATTTTAGAACACAATCAAGCTCTAGATAATCAAACAGGAAAATAGATCGCATATATTCTCTAAAATCCTCCTCAAGAGTGAGATGATAAAGGCAAGATTTGGAAGTACTGACCTCCATACTAGAATCCAAGCAAAAACAGTCCAGAAACTCCGAAGCTCTTTAGAGTAAAGCCATTCAAACAAATTACCAGGAGGACATCGTACACAAATAGTAAATTTGTGATAAAATGATTCTTGGAAACCTTGATCCCCAAGATTTAACATTCCGTCTTTGCCTTAATTAATAGTCTGCATACGACATGACATGACGAACTAAGTTATCTATGAAGTGGCGTAGGTTGCTGAGCTTGCATAAGAGATGCATAACACAATTATTGAAGGTTTGGTATCATGGAGACCAATAAAACTTTATTATGATGAACACAACTAGAGTATAATGGACGGTGTTAGGATCTAGACTAGACAAATTGACTTTAACGTACGACTAACATACAATTAGGTAGCACTTACACAATGTTGAGAGGGTGACACCCTAAGCGTTGGAGTTGTGTGGCAAATATAATTACATGTTTTAAAAGAAGTAATAGCAACAAAAGTAAATATCACACACAAATATTGAGAGGATAATTTGAGAGAATTGATAAAATATACACAGCTTCCAATGGATGCAAGACATAGTCTACTCGGAAGGGACAACTTTACCTAATACTATCCTCAATCTTCTCTCAACTGAGTTAAGAGGATGATCCACGAGACCTACGTGTTGGTCCTTGAGAACAAAAGAAAAAAAGATAAAGTCGCCACTCGTGAAAGGAGATCTATAATAATCATGACTTATATGTGAAATGAAAGATGGCCTATAGTAAGAAGGCATTCAAACTAATGTTTATCAAATTATATACTTTGATAGCATATTGTGGATCCCAAGTTTGGGATAAAAACGAGATCGTGGATAATGGTGTGGTTCTTTATAAAGGTACACCACTTATTAAAGTGATGGTTTTTAGGCTTCCAATAAGCAAGACCACGATGTAATTTGATCATTATTGTGTAACAAGGAAGAGTGGGTGAAGGAAAGATAAGTTTTAACTTTGATGTGAAGGTTTTTACTTAATTTTCTCCCCATATCCATGGCCAAAACCTCCACACGAGATCATAAATTTTTATTACATTTGTATAAATTATAATGTTATGTATTATTCAAGTTGTATCGCTTTATCAATATTGTTATACATTTATAATGTAGGATTTGGTGGAATGTGAGAAGTTTCATAATTGAAGGTGAAAATGATGATGGGGTTGTGTGGAAGGTGAGGGTGTGCATTTATAATAAATGTGTATTTTATTTTTATTTTATGAAGGTGGAGTGAAGGTGGGTATTTGTTATAGTTAAAAGTAAGAGTGAAGATTAAGGTGGAGAATGAAGGTGTGTATTTTTTCAAATGCATAAATTTTTTTAATCTTCACTTTTACCCCTCAATGCGTTAAATGCACAACTTCATTCACTATTGGAGTGCAAATGTATCCGTCACCCCTATTTTCATGATAGTGGAAATGCAAACCTTTTATCTTCACCCTCACACTTAATTATGGCAAATGCACATCTTTACCCCACCCACCCAGGTTTTGGATGCACACATTCACCCCTCACTCTCCTCGAGTGCAAATGCACACTCTCAAAACCCACCACCACCCTCATGGGCGGGTATGTTGTCTGAATATGCACAATTACACCTCTAACCCACCCTTAGAGAGTGGTAGTGGGAGGTGCAAGTGCACACCGTCATACCCCATCCCTACCCTCAATAGGGTGGGAGAGGGAGGTGTAATTGCACACCTTCACTATATCCTCGAAGGTGGGATCAAGATGGGAAATTGTGGAATTGTAGTTCCCACCCCCACCCTATTAGGGTGGGTTGGAGTTGCCATTGCACACCTTCACATTGCACCCCCACCCTCGAGGGTGGCGATGGAGCAAAGGTGTGCATTTGCAATCCAAAAGGGTGAGGGGTGAAAGTGTGCATTTATTATAATTGAGGGTGAGGGTGAGTGCAAGGGTGAGGGTGAGGGTGAGAGCGACAGTGATATTGGGGGAAGGAGGTGTACAATTGAGAGGACAACGAAGTATAAGTCATTATTCTCTCCATGTGACATGGATATAGTAATCACTTTGTAGTCAAAACAATTGACTTTCAATTAACCTTATGCCAATATCAATTTCCTAATATAAAATTTTGATATGTTCAAAATATTACTTTTAATCACAAAAAATATGAATTATGTTGAATTTTATTGGTTCATATATAATTTAGTCACGCCATTTGCAATGACATTGTAGTGAGGAAAAATATTAAAATTCCATGAATAACATGTATCACCTTCTTAAATAACTTCATAAATAAGACCATCAAGACAAGATAAACCCTAATGTCATCAACCATGTTGCCAACTAGAACTGCTCATGTGATATTAGCATTTTAGTTTTTCTTTTAAGATCCATCTTTGATTTGCATCTCTATGTCAATGTGTGGCATGATTTCCTTCAATTGTCAATCTATCATATCGATGATCTCTATGCATTATTTAACATATACTATTTATGAAAATCACACTACAATTGTATAGCCTCAATGGGTCTAATGGTTAGGAATACGAGTTTTCTCCTCATAGACCATATGTTCAATTTTAGAGTAGGCTAAGGTATCAACACTTTTTTTTCAGAAGAAAAAAAAGTCAATAACTTGCTATTCAGTAGAATTAAAATTATTTGTACAAAATTCATGAAGAATGCCCAAAACAAGAGTATCAAAGTCATCTAAAAGCATTTTTCATCAAGAGGCCGAATGTACGACAAAGACTCTAAGAACAGTCCAGTAAAGTAGGATTCTCCCAAAATACAAAATATGGAGAAACCATTTTAACAAAGATACAAGACTCATAAAAACTCCAAGCCAATTGTATCTAGGTTGTCTTTTCAAGACAAAATAGGACAACCACTTTGAGACAGAAAAGAAAGATAAAAAATACCACTAAAGAGAAAGGGATACCTACTAATAATCATTAAAGGAGCTTGTTTCCACAACCCTATTTTCCCAAATTTTTCAAAAAATAAGATACCATCTATTGTACCAAGAAATTTTTTGGAGAGGAAGTTTTCAAGGGTATTGTTTTCCCTGTATATATGAGCAAAGATGATACCAGGAAAACTAGAAATAAGATCTTGAATCCTTTTGCACCATTGATCCAAATCATCCACCTGCAAAGTCCCACTATTCTTTGCCCAATCCACTACAAATTTTGAATCATCAAAGACATGGATGTAATGAAAATTTCGCTCAAAGTAAAAAAGAAGAATACCCCAAAGAGCAAGAAGCTCGGCCTGATTATTAGTGCCATAACCGGTCCCCATCCATAATGAATAGAACGAGTGAACATTGATCCTCAAAACCGTACCGCAACCACACCTAATTTTTGCAGCGACACCGTCAAAAAAACTAGAGACACAATTATCAGGAAAACTAAAGGCATGAGCCTGTCTAGGAGCTTTCAAAATTGTTGGTTTATAGTACTCCTTGTGGAGACCCAGAATATAGATGCTAACTAACTGGACCTGAGCAGAGTTATATTCAAAAATACAAGAGTTCCTTTCCCTCCATATGCCCCAACAAATAAAGGAAGGTAACTCCTTATGATCTGGAAAAATTTTGTTCCACTTTCTAAAACATTTATCAAAACTATCATACCTCTAGGCAGCACTATAAAAATACTTCAAAACTATAAAAATAAAAGAGAGATCAAGGGAAAACCTTGTCTGAGCCCCCTCAAACTCTTAAAGAACTTTGATGGGGATCCATTGACTAAAACAAATAAATTAGCCAAAGTGACACAAGCCATTATCCATTCAACCACCATAAGAGGAAGGCCAATCTGAAAAGGAATAAGCCTCATAAACCCCCAGTCCACCTTGTCATAAGCTTTCTTAAGGTCCACTTTGAGCACCAAAGCATGCAACTTCTTAGATTTGATGTAGTGTAGACATTCCTGAGATACCCCAGTGGCATCCAATATCTGACACTTGATTAGAAAACCAAATTGTTCATGAGATATACACTCATCAAGCTTTGGTTTGATCCTTTCTACAATAATCTTAGAGATGAGTTTGTAGACTAAGTTGCATAATGCAATCAGTTTGAAATCATCAAAGGAAGTGGCTTGGAATTATTCGGGATTAAAGCAATAAAGTAGAGTTTAGTGATCCTGAAATGGATCCTTTTATCCTTGCCTCCTCAACCACCTTAAGAAGATCTTGAACCATAAGCTCAAAGACATGGATGAAAATCTCAACCGTCCAGCCATCAGGCAAAGAAATTTTTGACTTTCCAAACTTTTTAAGGTGGCTTCAACCTCAACCAAAGCGAGCGGTCTACCAATATCCTCCCCTTCTTCCTCCGAGAAGAACATGGGATAATGTTGTAAAACCTGGAACTGTGATCCAATCTTAGTGTTGTTAGGATCGTTGAAAACATTAGAGAAATGATCCACATCAGCATGGGCCAACTCCTTTTAAGAATTGATAGACTTACTTTTAGAAACATTAAGGTCCCAAATGGAGTTGAAATTCCTTCTTTTAATGGGAAATTTTGGAAAGGATTTAGAATTGCAGTCACAATACTTGATCCATAAGGCTCTACTTTTGGGCCTCCATGATTCAGTTTGAATCCTTAAGAGACTTAGTTTCCTAGCTTCCAGCTCAACCAACTGATCCTTTGATAAAATGGACAAAATACCTGAAAGGGGCTAAGCAAGAATGCTCGCCATCTGGTCTTCAACCAAGGACAGTTCTTTCTTCTTGTCCTTTTCCCAACTACTGACCGCACCTTTAAGCTTTTTCAGCTTTGTTGATAAAAAAAACATAGGAGACTCTTCATGACTCAAAGAAGAAGATAGCTAGAAATATTTTACCAAGGAAAGGAACTTAGGATCCTACAACCAAACTTGATTGAATTTAAAGGGATAATTGTGTACAACCTTATCCACATCAAATTGTAAAGAAATAGGAAGATGATCAAAAATTCTAGATTTGATAGACCGAGATCTAAATCTCCCAATAGATTCTGCAAAAGCCTCATAGAACAGGAACCTATCCAGTCTCTTAGCTACGTCCACCTTCCTGCTTCTTCCATTGTTCCAGGTTGGAGCCAAAGGGTAAGGGGCAACATGAAGAAGGTTATGACTTGTGAAAAGATGAGAAAAATGTTCAGACAATGGATCCAACCGAGGGGCATCCCCCCATACCTCTCTAGAAAAAAGAGTCAAATTAAAATCACCAACAAATATCAAAAACTCCGCATTCAGAATACCACAACCATCAATCTGATTCCAAAACCCCTCGCTACCACGATAAGGGGCATAATGGTTCACAATTTTCACCTCATGAGGGAATCCTCTAAACCTCCCCGACAGAAGAATGACTGCAGGAGAGTGAAAAGGATTAAATTTTTCCACCAAGGGATTCCATATAGATAAGAGACCCCCATAACGCCCTATCACATCCAATGCACAGCATTCCCACGCAAGGAATATTTTAAGGAAAAATTCAATAACTTATTCACTACAACACAAATATTCCTAAATCAATAGCATGTCCACCTTATTCACCTAAAAGAACCAAGAGAGGGATAGCAGTTTGGGCCTCCCCCCAATCCTTGTGAGATTAAAATACATAAGCAACATTAATACCCTTGAGAGGGGGTCGTCATGGCTCTAAGGGCCCTAGGAATATCAGTAGCAGCGTTCAGAGGAACTAAAGTTAAATGGTCTTTCATCCTAGTAGACAAGGGAAAACACACAAGAGAAGAATCCCATCAAGGAGGAGGGTTTGATAACTCATACTTACTAGGGACTTTGATGTTCCTCCTTCGTCGACTGGTGACATCGGCACACCGAATCAAAGAAGACAAAACCACAGAGGGCCATTAGGATTTATCAGAGAAAAGATATGGAGGGGTATTTTCCCATATACCCTAGTAGGGAGGCAAAGAGGTAGTAAGACCAGCAGACTAAGCTTCTGGGACAACATCGAGGATGCAAGGGAAATCATCAAGAGGTTGGGCCCCATTACCAACATCCACAAGAGAGAGCACATAGTCATATAAGATTGACGAGGGAGGGGACGAAACGTCAAATAGAATAACACCCCCTGGCTTATCAAGGTCAGTCTGCATGTCATCAAGTGTACTTGACCCCACACCCAAACAAGGGACATCACTATCATCACACATTTGGCCTACATCCAAAGAATCCCCAGGGGGAGAAACAACCAACATTGTCGGGGTCAATATCCCTAGAGGGACCAAGGGCGACTCTCGAACCCCCACATCTACACCATGAAGCAAAGAAAGTTGATCCTCATACAATGAATAAAAAAGAGAATGGTTCGACAATTTTAACTTACTGATGATGGAAGACATGTCTGAATCCACATCGACATCTACGACCAGCAATAGATCCATTTGATGAGTTGATAAAATGGGCCCCTCTTCTTCCACCAGATCCTTGTCCAATGAACCCTCTGAATCCGATGCCCCATAGGACACACAACCATTCAACAATCTAGGACAATCCGTCTTTGTGAAGAACCTGCAACAATTAATTAATGAAAATACACGAGATAGCAGAAATAATAGAACTCAGATTCGCTTTTATTGATTGCAGGCCACTTCGAGGGGGCAACCTCCTTTGAGCAAGCTCAATACAAATAACTTCACGGTACCTTCATTGGTCTAAACACAAACTTATATACTAAGTCTAGGCGCCAATACCATGGGTCAATACCATGTGTCAATACAAACCATGGGCCAATACAAACTATGGATCAACAATTACTACGGGACGACTTACGAAGCATATGCGTCCAACAACAATAATACAAACTATGCATCAACAAATACTACGAGACGACTTACAAAGCATATGCGTCCAACAACAATATACTAACAAAGTAAATAGAAGGGTTGACATGGGTTCCTAACATCCCCTCTCCCTTAGAAAAAGATTTGTCCTCAAAGCTTTAGATGTGGAAATTGATGCAGAATTTGAAGGAGTGGTTCCCCTGTAGCATCCTCGGGTTGCATTCCGAGCCCCTGGCGCCTTTTGAGTTTCAGGAGGATTGTTTGGAAGGCTGTAGACGAAGAAGAACCATATCAGCTGCGTGAAAAGTGCGCTCTGAACGGGGTTGATCGACTTGTTGTTTCAGTCGAATTCTTTCCATGTGAAGATTGTCCTGCAGAATGAGAAGAATCTGATCGCGGTTTTGAAGAACCGAGTCAATTGCCTGAACTGGGGAGCTGCTGAGGGTGTATCGAAGAAGAACTGGCAGTGCCTGTCCATAGATAGCTTCATATGGTGTCCTTTTAGACGTGGTATTGTACCACTGGAGCTCTTCTAGGAAATCCATAGAAATAGTTGTCCAAATCTTTGTAGGGATGGGCAAGGGTTCGAGCAGTCCCGAAAGGAATGTCATTTCACCCTTGTTGACCTGGAAAGTATCACAGTCAACCACCATCTGTTGAATTGTCATTTTCAGTCCCTGCCAAAAGAAGTTACATTGTTCCCGGTCATACGTTTTGAGGAACCTAGAGTGCCCTACCGATGAAGAAGCATGGAGTTCATAGAAGAGATAGCCCTGTTGAACAGATTACAACCAATTTGGAACAAGCAGAGAAATAGTTGTAAGAGAAACTGGGTCATCAAATGTGCGAGAAGGAGCATCTGCCACCATATTGTTCTTACCCTTCTTGTAAGTGATCGCATAGTCATAACCCATGAGTTGGATAACCCATTTCAGGTGTGCTGGGGAGGAGACCTGTTGTTCCAGGAAATTTTCCAGACTCTAGAGATCAGTCTTGATGCATAAATAATTCCCTAATAGGGATGGCTGCCACTTCGGTATGACATGCAAAATAGGAATCACTGCCTGCTGAGATGTAGATGCGGCTAAATGCTTACCGGAAAGGTCTCTTAAAGGCAGCAAGCCCACTGGTGCAGCAAAGACACCTACATATCTATCCAAGGAAGTAGTGGAAACTGTTGATGGGTGCATCTGAATGGAATGGAGCTGAGCGATGACACCATGTGAATTCTTCTTAAGGATATTTTCCAGGTGATGTGAACTGATGATGCGGAGAGACCCTGGTTGTAAGCCCGTAAATTTGTGTTGTGTCCCATTAACTGAAAACTGCATCCAAAGTTTAGCAAAATCCCATAAGATGGGGCCAAGTGTGCGTAACCATTGAACGCCCAAAACCATATCACATCTGCCTAAGGACAAGGCAAACATGTCAGAGCGCAGGTTATAATATTCCAAAGAGATACGCACATTGTGACACTTTCCCTTGCAAGGTAAGGGGCCCCCATTGGCAACCATGACTTCAAAGTTGGAGCAATGATGGACAAAACATTCAGCCTGTTTGGCGATCCGGGGGTCAATGAAGTTATGAGTGTTACCATAATCAATGAGTATTGTAAGAGGAAGCTTCTTGAAGTAACCCCTGACCCGCATTGTTTGGGGGGTGGTGACGCCGGATAAAGCATGGAGAGATATCTTTGGTTGGTCGTCCTGAGATGGGGGGTCAATAGGCGGCTCCTGAATGTTGACTTGATCATCCATTGTAGCTGTAGCTTCTTCACCGATTTTAGAGGCAGGCGGAGAATCCATATCCAAGAGATAGAGTTTTTGCTGAACACATCTATGTCCCCGAGTGAATTTCTCATCACAATTATAACAACGCCCTTTTTCTCTGCGTGCCAGCATCTCTGTTTCAGACAAATGCTTAATAGGAGTTGGTCGAGGAGCTGGCGGGATGGGAGGTCGTTGAGAACCCATATTTCGGAAGAGGACAAAAGTGGGTTTGGAGCGTTGTTGGGATGCAATCTCGTCTTCTGCCAACTTAGCCAACCCCAGGGCTTCCTTCATTGTGTTGGGACATAACATTTTAACCTATGAGCGGATTTCATCCTTAAGACCATTGATAAAACAACTCCCGTAGAATTCATCAAACAATCCTTCTGTGTGATTGGCTAGTTTCTCAAATTCTGTCTGATACTCTCTCACAGTGCCAATTTGGTGAAGTTTACTGAGGGCTCCTATGAAGTCATCAAAATCACTAGGACCAAATCGTTGCAAAAGGAGCTGGCAAAAATCTGGCCATTTTGGCTCTTCATGAGCCTTGATGTACCAACGGTACCATTGAAAAGCTTCATGTTCCAAATGAAATGATGCTAGTGGAACTTTGGTGACATCGAAAGTATTATGCAGACTGAAATATTGTTCTGCACGATAGATCCATCCAGTCGGATCAGTACCATTGAAGCGAGGAAAATCAAGCTTCGGACCACGAAAATTGCTGGAAGAAGAGAACCCATTGTCTGATGAAGACTCAGACTGTCATTTGTTGTCATGGCTGAATGCTCAAGATGGAGGCCAATAAATTTTTCATCCAGATCCTGGAGTTTGGTTCGGATGGTTGTAAGTGCTTCCTCCATGGTTTTTGCTCCTGCGCGGGTGACAACTATAACCAGGAGTTTTTTTTCTTTCTTTTTTTTTGGGGGGGGAATGGGTAGAAAAACACAAACATAACCTTATTTAGTAAAGAGAAATTTGGATTTGGGAAAAACTCTGATGGGTAATTGGGGTTTGACTAGGTTTTGGACACTTTCGAATGGATAGGGAAGCAAAAAATGAGGATTTCAGAAGCAGGGTGAAAGAATGAGAAAATTTGTCAGAGAGTGACAAAGAAGCAGAAATAGGGAATGAACACGGTGGAAAAATTTGAAGGCGATTGGGTGAAAATTAAGGAAGTTATGGCAAACCCTAAAAATAAACAAATGTGGGATTTCTGGCTTTGGGAAGTGGAATTTGGGATAGGGTCCTCAGGAATGAAAGATGTAGAATGAGATTACAGGGGTGTCAGGGAATTTTCAAGGGAAACGAAGTGAAAACAAGGGAGATATGGCGAAAAAACAGAATTTTATACTACGGCGCATTTTTTTTTCTAGAATGGATCTGCTACGGCGCAGAAGGGATCAAAAATAGATGGATCTGCAACGACGCGGAAGTGATCGGAAACAGATGGATCTGAAACGACGCCAAATGGATCGAAAACGGCTGGATCTGAAACGGTTTTTAGAATAGATATGAAACGGCTGGATCTGGAACGGCTTTCAGAATGGATCTGAAACGGCATGGAAGTGATCGGCAATAGTTCAACTAAAAATAGATATGGACCCTAGGTATGTTTGGCTTCCTAACAGTTCATGGGTTTCACTCAGACACCAATGATGTCCAATGGCTTGCGTATTGGGGCAATACCCCTCACTCCACGGCTTAGGTAAAACTGATAACCGCTTTGCCACAAACGACAGCTCTTGGTTTACCTCATGGGTGGGAACTAGTCAATCAAGTAGGGGTCGTTGCCATTTTCGTTGGCAGGTTCTCTCAATGGGCCAATTACTTTGGGGTTCCTATGGTACTCCTCACAATGAGTTTTAGGGCTTATGCCTAAGTACTTCCCACAGTTAAGCGAATAGGGATTATTCCCAGATTCGAACTTGCAACAGATGTGAAATTTTTTTTGGCAGAAATTCCACCCAACGAACCCAAGAAAGTGGTCTGATACCAGATGTGAAGAACCTGCAATAATTAATTAATGAAAATACACAACATAGCAAAAATAACAGAACTCATAATCACTTTTATTGATCGCAGGCCACTTCAAGGGGGAAACCTCCTTTGAGCAAGCTCAATACAAATAACTTCACGGTACATTCATTGGTCTCAACACAAACTTATATACTAAGTCTAGGCGCCAATACCATGGGTCAATACCATGTGTCAATACAAACCATGGGACAATACAAACTATGGATCAACAATTACTACGGGACAACTTACAAAGCATATGCGTCCAACAACAATAATACAAACTATAGATCAACAAATACTACGGGACGACTTACAAAGCATATGCGTCCAACAACAATATACTAACAAAGTAAATATAAGGGTTTACATGAGTTCCTAACAGCCTTCACATGGTCAGTCTTTCGGCACTAAAAACATCTAAAAGACACCTTGAGGAATTGAATACGTTGAAGGAATTCCAACCTACACTAGGAAATCCGTTGTTACATCGGAATCCCATTGGAAGTATCCACCTCAACTAGCAGGGAGGCCACCCACTTGTCCGCATCAAAAAAACATTTTCCTCAATAGAAATGAATCTACCCACCAAATTGGACACTTCTCCAAAAATAGTTCGAGTCCACAACTGGAGTGGGAACCCAAGAGTTGCATCCACAGGTGTTGCTTCTGCACCTTCTCTTTAAGTGGATTAAAGGTCGAGTGCCACCGGTCTAAAACCAATGAGCCACAACCAATAAGCCAAGCCTAGGAAAGAATGCGCTTCACATCATCTTCTGTCAGGAAGTGGAAGACATACTAGTCGTTAACTAGAATGGCTAGCTTAGGTATCTGTTCAACAAAGGGTGAACAACTCTTCCTAATACACTCCAACATTTCCACCTTGGGCAATTTAATGAACCCTAAACACCCCACCAACGCTCGCTTAACCAATCCCGTAGCCCTGGTGATATTCACGTCCCAACCTAGAACCAAATGTACAGGTTCTTCAAAATCACGAAGGGTTTTCCTTGCATAGCGAGTCCGTGCGCACCCCTCGTTAATTTCCTACATACTAACTTTGGGTGCGATGCTAAAACCTTGCCAACCCCCACGTCATGGGCACCAACCACCACCCCTTGCTAACATTGAGAATCAGACATAGGGATGCTCGAAAGAGAGACACTAACTGCAACTCCTAAGGGGCCATAAAAAATCCAACTCCTAGCACGCTGAGAGGAAGAAATGAAGTACCGAGCCCCCTCTATCAAAATACCACTCAAAACCACATCGTTCATCTCCAAAACCCCCGGATTCTTTGGAGTCCCCTGCACGACCAGATTCTCCACCACATGAGAGGGCTCAACCCTTGTTGACCTGGCCCCAACAGTTGAAGTGGAATGACATCGCGAACAGTGTTCAGACCAGACTATGCTCTCCTCTGTATTGTCCTCCGACCCGAAATAATCCACTTCTTCCATCCAGAAAATGACAAAACTTCATAAAAACACTAGAATCCAAAACCTTCGATGGCCTGTTAATCGCAAGCGGCCACTAACCCTCCATCCAGAAACCCTAACTCCCAGAAGATCCAAAAAACCTCTCCAGTAATGTCTCCATAATTGTCAACACTGTTATTCTTACTTTCGAGTTAGAGAGAAGGATGAATTCTATTTCACGAATAAACCCCAATGCCTAAAAATTTCCAAAGAAAAAAAAAACACATTAAATTTATTGTCATGAGTAAAGACAAAAGATGAGTTGGTCACGTGCCATATGGAAAATGTTAACAATAATAATGTTTTGTGGGAGCTACTCGTTTTACTATAAAAACCATCAACATGTTACATATTTGTTTTTTACCTTTTATATTATCATCACATCCTATGAATGGTAAAATGGTAAACTCTCACAAAGTTTATCTTTATAAATTGATATTCAATTCCTAGTGAATGGTATTTTCTTATTATAATTAAATATTTGTATAATTGCAAATATCAAAATAAAGTTACATTAATTATAACCTCCAACACAATATCGATTACAATAGCTTCCTAGTGAATAGTGTTTTTTGATTGTAATTAAATATATTTATAACTATAAATCTCAAAACAAAGTTGCATTAATTTTAATCTCCAACCCAACCTTCATTATAATCTTAATAGGGTAAATTTTGATAACAAAGTTGAGAATAAGCCCTATTCCAAAGAAAAATAATAATAAACAAACTAACAAAATGTATAGAATTTTTTTGTTCAAAATGAAAAAGTGGCAACTTGCTATACGATTGGAATAAAAGTTACAAGATACAAACAAATCAGAAAATTCAGACCAGGTACAAACATTCAGGTACAAACATTCAGTCTTGAAGCCAAATCAACACATGCCTACTGATATACTGTAGATCATCTATTTGGCTACAACAAAAAGACCCTTCTAAAGCTTCCCTTAGCTGAGAACAATCAACATAAACTTATAAAGAATATAATCTATGACAAAAGATCTACTATCTAAAAAACATACATAGATCCCGAATCAACCATCTTATTTACAGAGAATTCTTTGAAAAACATGTAGCCATCCATTGGGTCAATAACATCCTTTAAGAGGTGGTCTGCCTGCATATTTAATTCCCGATAGATGTGTTCAAAAGAAATCTCAGCAAAACCGTCAATCAAGTCACGGATCCTACCAAGCCAGTGGTCTAGTTGTATAGAATGCATATTTAGTAGAGTAATATCCCAATCAACTGCAACCCGGGAGTCGCCGAAAATCTTAATTCTGAAGATACCTCTTTTCCTAGAGAACCACAATAAGCCCCACATAGCCAGAAATTCGGCCTTAGTATTACTGCCTGTGTCGATGCCCATCTTCAGCCGAATCTAGTGATCTTTTTTAATATTGATAACCATTCCTGCCCCACATAGACCTCTTTGGTAGCTCTATCAAAGAAGTCGGTGGATAAGTCGGCCTCAACATCCAATCTTCTGAACAATCTAAGATTTTTAATGGGTCTGGAATTTGAATAGTCTTTAAGGGAACATATCACACTAGAGCAAACCTGATGAATAGAGGGCTTTATGTCATCAAAGATGCATCGGTTCCTTAATTTCCACACCTCCCAGATCGTAAACAAGGGTAGTTCTTTAAAAGTAACTCTAGAGTGGAACCATCTATAAATACAGTCATGAAAATTTTGTTGTGCCATTCATCTTCATGATTAAGCAAACGACTTAAATCATACCAGACCGACCTAAGAAAAGAGCATTGATTAAATATATGTGAGACACTCTCCAGCTCCATTTGGCATAAGACACATCTACTAGGTCCAATAAACCCTCGCTTAAGAAGGTTATCCCATGTGAGTATTTTGTTTTCTAGACATAACCATAGAAAACACTTGATCTTAGTGGGGATGTTCCTCTGCCACAATTTCAAAGACCACCATTTACTGTTGTGAAGCACCTGTTGTGACATAATAGCCTCATATGCTTTATTGGTTGTTATTACCCCATTAACATCTCCCCAATCCCAAACTAAGATGTATGCTTCATCTGATAATTTGATACCGGATTTATACAACATCATGGTGAAACCATTCCATTCATCCTCAAACTCTTGCGATAGCCCCAATTCACTAGCCTCGTACCAATAGGATAAAGATGCATCATTATTGGTGGCCCGTTTGACTTGTGAAAGGACCAGAATGTTGCTTTTACGAAGTTGAGCTAACAAAGGTTTGGATAGCCTATAATCACCTTCAACACCAACAAAAGAGTCTATACTAATGAAAATATGGGTACCTCTTCCAATTTTCTAGCTCAACCAATTGCTAAGAACCAAAAAAGTTTTGAGAAGTCCTTTCTAGATTATTAAAGAATTACAAGCATTGAGTTTTGGCTGATGAATCCAATGACGCACGAAATAGGAGTTGAGATATTTTGCCTTGATGGTTTTACTCCATAAATCGTCCCTGAAAAGACTCCTCCAGAGAATCTTTGCACGTGGAGCCTGACTGAACTAGTCCAAGTGCTTGACACCCC
Organism: Larix kaempferi; assembly: GCA_027924585.1. NCBI lineage: Eukaryota > Viridiplantae > Streptophyta > Pinopsida > Pinales > Pinaceae > Larix > Larix kaempferi. The sequence continues at coordinate 17,752,469 of BSBM01000600.1, forward strand.
ATCCTCCCATGTGTTTGGCCAGGGATAAACTATCCCAGGATGATAAATGAAATTTAGAATTTTGAGAGTTACTGGACCATATGAATTGGAAGATCTTCTTTCGAATGCAATTGATGACTGGGGCTGGAACCACTGTCAGAGAAAACCAATAGAACGGGAGACTTTAAAGGACCAATTTGGCTAAAACAAGTCTGCCACCAATAGATAGCCAACGAAATGGTCATTTTTTAATCCTTTTATCCACCTTCTGCAAAATCCAATTCCAGTAAACTTTACCATAATGGTTTGGTTTCAAGAAATATCTAAGATATTTAAACCTTGAGTCGAGTTTCTCCATTCTGTATAAGAAGAACCTTAGGATTTGATCACATATCCTTGCATCAGAGCTTTATTTGTTTGGTGTTATCCATTTGATTGTAAGTGTGAACAAAATGTACACACTTACAATCGAATGCATAACACCAAACAAATATTACGATCAATTAAAAATGAAAAAGTAAATAAAGACTTTACGATCAATTAAAAATGAAAAAGTAAATAAAGACTTGTAATTAAAAATGAAAAGGTAGATAAAGACTTGTTGGATAAAGGAGAATCCATCACAATCGCAATTAACGCTAATTATTTACGTGTCTTCAAATTCTGGAAGACAATGACATAAGAAATGCAAAAGTTGAGTGAATTATATTAAATAAATTTAAATATAAATTAATTTGTAAAGTTGTTTGAATGGTGTTAAACAAATATAAATTAATTTTTATAATTAATTATATATATATATGAAAGCAAGCAAGCAAAGGGTTCCCAAATCATGGACTTAAAGCCTCATTATTCCTATTTTTTAAAAGGGGATACAAATAACTCTTCTAATTATCGATCGATTATGATTAGTCCTATCTTAGCCAAGATTTATGGTATTATTTTGGAAAATAAAATCAATGTATGGCTTGAAAGTGAAGGTCAAGTGGGTTTTAGAAGGCATCACTCAACCACGGAGCACCTCATCACACTTAGGGTCATTGCAAAAGATTGTCGTAATAATAAATCCAATCTCTTTTGTTGCTTTGTGGACTTTAGGAAAGATTTCGATATAGTGCCTAGGAATAACTTATGGAATAGGTTAGAAGAGCTAAAGGTGCATTTCGAATTGAGAGCTGCCGCAATAAGGCTGTACGAGAATGTCATTGCCAAGTTTAAAAGCATTGAGGGATGGTCGAAAGATATTAATTTTAATATAGGAGTTAAGCAAGGTTGCCCCCTCTCCCCTAACCTTTTTGGCATTTACATTGATAAGCAAGAAAGTTGTTTGGAAGAAGCAGATTGCGCTAGCACGATCTTAGCTAGGATTGTCATCATCCTTCTCTTCTGTGTTGATGATATTTTTCTTATGGCAAGGGGTCCTTTTGATCTAAATAAACAAATAAGAATTATGAAGGACTTCTGCTCTAACATAGGCATGACTGTTAATACAAACAAAACAAAGGTTTTAATTATCAAGTCCAAGAGGGACACTTATGCTAATTTTGTGTTTGACAATATCAATTTGGAAGAGGTGTCTTCTTATAAATATCTAGGAAATGATATTCATCAGAAGCTCAATTGGAACTATAGCATTGAGAAAAGGATTAATGGGGTGTGGAAAGATTATTTCGGTCTTGAAAACAAGTGTAAATCAACAAACCTTTAGATGTGGGATAAAAATAAATTCCTCTTTGAAACTCTTGTCACTCATGTTATCTTATACGGTTGTGAGGTTTGGGGTTGCAGTATCTCTAGAGAATCTTGGAGAAAGATTGAGCAAATCCATAAGTGTTTTATACCCTATAACCTTAGAATTGAAAAAAATACACCTTATCCTATTCTCCTTTTAGAAGTGGGTCTTTCCCCTATTGAGAGCATGGCTAATGTACAAGCATGAGACAAATAACATGGGAGACAAAAGACTTCCTAATCTAGTCAAAACCACCTTTGGCTCAAACGAGGCCGGTATGAAGACGCCATGACCTGGTTAAACCATTGGGAGATTGACGAAAATGTTGCCTTGCAAAATATCAATGACATTAGAAATATTATTACTTCTAAGTTTAAAGAGAAAATGCGATGCAAAAAAGACTTAGAGGTTAAAGAAAATTTAAGATACCATTAGGAGGTCATTAACCCTAATCTGGAAGTTCAAAAGTATCTCTCTGTCTTAGCTAGTTCAAAGAAGAAAACTAATATAGTCAAGATAAGAACGAACTCTCATGAGCTCTATAGTGAAATAGGGCGTTGGTCAATTCCTAAAACACCGTGGGAGGAAATGATCTGCCATCTGTGCGACACTATGAGCGTTGAGGACGAAAAACACTTTCTCTTAAAGTGCCCTACATACACCCACATTAGATCTCAATTCTACAATCTTTTGTTGCAATACTGACCTTCCTAGCCTTCTAGCACATCAAAATTATAGTGATTTCATAATGCTTCTCTCCAAACTTTTTGAGCATAGGAATACATTTCTAAAGCAAACTAAATAATCCATTTTTTAGGTTTGATAGACCAAAGTTGGTCTTAGTAGATGTTGACCACCACCACCACCACCACTCCAAACTTTTTGAGCATAGGAATACATTTCTAAAGCAAACTAAATAATCCATTTTTTAGGTTTGATAGACCAAAGTTGGTCTTAGTAGATGTTGACCACCACCACCACCACCACCTAATTTAGTTATTTATTTATTAATTAAAAAACCACCACCACCACATAATTTAGTTATTTATTTATTAATTAAAAAATTATGTTTTTTTTAAATTATTTATCAAATATATGATGAGTTTGTTTATGATAGTCTTTAGTGATATGATGGTTGTTCATATATTTTTATAGGAGATTTAAGTATAGCCATGCAAATTATATATATTATATCTTTGTCAAAGAATTGTTAACCAATATTTTGTTTACATTTCAGAAGATATGATAATCTTCTCTTCTTTTATTCATTTAAAAAAAACTAAGATTGGATAGTGTGACACTTAGTCTTCAATTTTAAAAGTTGAGTCTACATATATGAAGGTTGGATTGGTGCTTGCAGGTGCCTCTATGACTAGGGTCTAGTTTTCTTGATTATGTGTTTCGCCCACTACTTCATATCTCAAAGTGTCTTGACTAATGTCTCACATTTAGTCCAAGAAATATAGTTTATTAAGAATGACATTATGCTTAATGCTTTTATCTTCAATTACTTGGGAAAATGATGGATTTGGCACGTCAATAAAGGTTAATATGCTTGAAACAGTTTGTGTCACAATGATGAGAGCAACCTATATCTGATATTGATTTCCATGAGTTTAGCATTAATGGCACCATATGAGGTATTGCCTCGCTTATCCCTTACTTTATTCTTAATTTGTTCCACTTCCATCTTAATTTTAAGTGGGAGACCTTTATGATACTTAGAAGTAGCTTCCCTGGCCTCCCTTTCTACTTTGGTCATTGGATTGTTGGAGGAATTTCCTTTGTTGTTGTTCTTGCATGAGCAGGGCCTACCTCATCCAACCGCCCTTATTTTGCTTTCCTCGACCACTAACTTCCTTTTAGTGTGGTGGTCTTTCATGCTTGCTAACTAGATATATTCCCTCCCAAGACTATGAGAAAATAAATGAAATGGACCTCGAATCCCTTTTGAAATTCCTTTATAGAATATATCGTAGTTGAATCCTTAAACCCGAGTTAAAAAAGGTAGCTACCTTCTGCAAACACGACTTTGACCTTCCCTCGATCATTGTAAACTCTCACGCCTTTGTAAACTTCGATCTCTGTGAACAAACCAACTACCTCCCCTATCTCATTGAAAACAAAGCCCCAATCACACAGTAAATTGCCTCTTGAAGGGCTTCTAATAGATTCGAGCCCAAAATTGCTCCAACCTAAACCAGAGTGGTTCGCGATGTTTCCTAGAGTATCAAGAAGAACAATAATGAAGCATATCCCATAGATGTCAAAGACATACCTTTCTTGTGAAACAATTGCATATGCTATCTTGATATTTGTGTCTAAAGTAGACTATCTGGAATTAATCAGTCCTTTTCCATGCAAAACCATCATACATGTAAGGGATTGAGTAAATCATGGATAAATTGATGGATAAAAGCTATAGGCTAAAGTAACCTCCCTCATCCTTCCCTCCTTCATCACACACTTTGTAATAATGCCATTGCTTTGCCATCCTTCCCTTCTTCATCACACACTTTGTAATAATGCCACTACTTTGCCACCTATATCTTGAAGGAACATGTATCCTACCTTCTGTTAATACATCTTCTTTACCAACTTGGCAGGAATTCGATTTTCTATGGATCTGGACAAGTTAGCATGGGCAATTTTTTTTGGAAATGGTTAAGTTACTGCCAGCTCGGCTTATTTGGAAATTGTAGACAATCATGCAGATGGTCAAAGAAAATGGTGGCACACGGGACTGTGGAAATGGAAACTCCCTGTAAAAATCAAATGTTTCCTTTGGCTTCTCTTTAACAAAAAAATTCTCACCTGGGAAAATCTGATGCATCAAGGTAAACAGGGTCCAAGCATGTGTTTACTATGCAGGAAATGTGACGAGTCTATAAATCATATGTTCTTTCAGTGTGATTTTTCTTTGGGTATTTGGAAGGAGATTTGTGCTACTCTAAAGATTGATGATGACTGGTCTGCTCTGGATATTGATTCGGCATATCATATATGGATACAAAAGCATCGAAGATTCATAAATGTGCTAGGTATGTTTGCATGGAGTATATGGAAATCTCATAATGCTGCTATTTTTCATAATAATGATCCTACATAGAAGCAATCCTTGTTATATTTCTGGAAACTATATCACACATATGCAAAAGATGTTACAAATACTCGGAATATGCAGAGATTGAGTATTTTAAATGTGGAAGATAATGGGAAAGTTATAGGTTTTTTTTACGGTGCTTCAGCAGAAAACAAGTGTGCTATTGGATTCATAATCAATTGTGGTAAGGAATACACTCTCAAATTTCGCATTGCATGCGGAACAGGTACAAATAATAAGGCTGAACTTCTGGGGCTTTGGGGGTTCTTAAAGGTGGCTCTTCTCTGTGGCATCGATTCAGTGAGAATATTTGGCGACTCTTTGGTAATTGTCAAATGGGCCAACAAGATTTTTCATCTTGACAACGTCTTTATCCATCACTGGTGTCAGAGAATTTCTGGTTTGATGAACAGGTTTCTCGATCTTACTATTGAACACACATATAGAGAAAATAATGACGTAGCAGATTTTATGTCTAAAGAAGCACTTGATGGTGATCTTGGGGTCCTCCACTGGGAAGAATGGGTGGATGAGCATATGGGTTTTTTCTGGTTCTATGTGTTCCTTTTTTTCTAAAGTATATTAAGTTGTGTTTTTCTGTTTTGATGGCCTGATATGGCGTAATTTTACCTAGCAATTGGATTATATATATTTATAGTTCTTGATAGTGGATTATGAACTATAAAAAAGATAGGCATATGTATAAGATGTTTTACATGAGTCCAGGTACTATACTTGGCAAGTGCTATATACTTTTTGATTTCATGGAAATAACAAAAGTACGGTTTTTTTTTGTTTTCCTGAAAAAAATAATACATCTTCTTTACATCCCATATGGAAAAAACTATTTATAATTTCTTTTTATAATTAAATCTTTATTATAAAAATAATAAAATTTATCTATCTGTTAATTAATATTTAGATAATTATATAACAAATAACATATAGATTGACACGAGTCGTTGTCATGATGATGGATAAGCTTAATAGTGCATAACTCTCTATCATCTACATAGGTTGGAGTGACCAGGGGTTTTAAGAGGGATTAGACCACACTTAGAAAAAGAAAGAGACTAACACACTTATATTAATTAAGAAGATGGGAAATTACATATTACAACGCACATAGATATTGACTTTAATTTTGTCACGGGGTCACAAAATGTCAATTCATTTATCCTTATCATATTACCTGATAGAAATCATGACAAGCCGAACTCTATAACAAAATATAAAATGTTCTAATATGCGGCTATTAGATATTGGAGACTCAACTTGACCAAGTAATATGTTATACGCGATTCCTAAATGGACTTTTCAAAAGAAGACAATGTTTCTAAAATAAAACAAAACTTGAAATATATTTTTTCTTTGAAGTATGAAAAAGGTTATAGGATTTAGGGTTGATGTCTTAAATTTTGTAGATATCATTTCAAGATCTTGATGTGAAACAACAATAGATAAACTTTGATCTTTTAAAATAATTTATTAATGGTTTGGGGGGTAAATTTCTATTATGGTCCAATGTTTTTAAGTTTTGGGTTGTTAACCTATTTCCTTATATTTGAGTAAGACAAGCTTTTAACTAATTAGAAACAATTTTAAGTCGTACTCCAATACTAAAATTTTGAATATTTATAATCAATTGATGTATTTATTGAGGAAATTAATGATATTGATATATTGTTGTTTTGGTCCAAAATTTTTAAACACCCTGTTTCAAATTTGTTATAGTGTCAGTCGGTGCATCACTTACTTTGTTTGTTGTGTTTCATGTGTATATTTCGAAACATAGCATTTCAAAGATATTTTGAAATGTAGATGATGTATGCCAATTTATAGATGTATTTTTGTGACTTTGATAATAAAGATGGCGATCAAATTTTTGTAGAAAAATATATAAGTTACTTTCAATTTCCAAGAATAAAAAACACATGGGAGTGGCAGGTGTGGGGGGGTCATTAGTGATATTGGTGGAAATCAAGTAATAGCCTCTCCCGGGAGTAGGTGAGGCAACCAATAACTAGATGGGGATCTTGGCTCTCTACCAAGGATTCTTGATAGTAAAGTATTGGCAATCAAGAACATCACAATAATAGGGGACTCAACAATTATAATTAATCATATGCTCCACTCCTCAACCCCCTTCTACTCCAAATTATCTAATATTGTTCAAAGAACATAGATCATGACAATTTTTGTTGGCATGTTCTCTCTTTTTTTCCAAGTCCCAAGGAGCCAAACACTAGCAGTGACCATTATGCAAATTATGCAACGAGATCGGGCATTGAAAAGTTATGGAAACATGGGGGGGCTACAATATCAAGCCACCTCCCATGAATACATTTTAAGTAGTCATAAATAGAAATGACAACAATCCTCCAATATAAATGGCAAAGACATTGTGAGGTCAACCTCACTCTTGGCTCGAAGGTAGATCATTCAAATTGAGTGAATCCATACCACAACATAGTATATTGTTGCATCGTGTGTAGCCGTGATATAATAATAAATTACTTGGAGAGAAGATGGCCTATGGCATGTGGGAGATATGGTAGAGTGCCTCAACCCACGTACATGATGTTTAGGCTTGGAATATTTGGGGAGTTGAGTCAAATTATGCTTCATCACAAACTAAAGCTCAATATTCTAACAGTAGTCCCTAAAGCAGGGTATTTTTTAAGGATTATAATATTACACTTAAGTATAGTATTCTAGGCGATTATTTTGGATTGGAAAAAACATAGATATAGATAGGTAGGCGAATACTAAATATGAAAACTACAATTTACTACTGAAAAGTGTAAATTTTGGCGAATATTATGATAAAAAACGTAATTTTTGTAAATATAAGCAATATTAGAGACTAAAATGACCAAATAGCGAATTTATTTTTTGAAAAAAACCCCCAAAAATAACCAATTGGTGAAATTTCGCCCCTAAAAATTACCTTGCCCTAATGTTCAATATTCGCCTTGAAGCGAATTCCATACCATGAACGAGGTTCCACGCATTCCTCCAACCACCAAGCCTCTACCACTTTGAATCAAATACCATAAGACATGAGAAAAACATATATTGCATTGAGCCCAGTAAAAGCAACCTCATACAACCAGGTTAATAACCAGGCTCCCTCCTCCATACCGTATTTATCCCACCCATACCCTAGGATTCCACTGTAGACTCCATAATTAACCTCGAATGAACCAGAACATGCTGCGAGGAGCCAAGAGTACGCATAGATAAGATGTAATGTGTGTGCGAAGTAAATGGTGGATAACTTGAGATCACCCAAGGGATTTCATGGCCATGTGCCACCCCACATTCATGCATAAACCAACATTTTTCCATTTATTTGAAAATCCATAATAAAACAGTCTGCACCCCTCAATAATGTGGATTAAGGAGTGGTTGTATACACACAAACCCAACATATTAAATTACGGGATCCACCTTCATAGTGGAGGATCGTTATTTATCACCATTACACCTTTACCCAACTTAGTGGCTTCATTGACAAGTTTATCAGCTAAACTATTGTTATGTTGTCGGGTATGCCAAAATGAGTACTCTTCAATGCGATGAAGATTCTACTCAATCCCATTGAGTATATGATTTTGAATCGCATGAAACCAAAAGAAACAATTATGAAACTGCTTTATGACAAGAAGGGAATCCCTAAATATCATAAACTAAGATTTGCTAAGGACGAAGTTAGCTTCGAACCAAAGTATAAGGTGTAGATCTCGACAAAGTTATTAGTAGTACATCCTAGACCCCAAGATACCCTCATCACTTATTTTCCACTAGTGTCAAAGAGGACCCCTCCTACACTTGCCACCCCTACAAATATAATATTTATTGTTAAAAAAAGAATATAAAGCAAATATTTTATATTATTTATAGTCCATTTTGACGAAGTAAGATTTATGCATTGTTATCAATAATAAGATTTATGTTTATGTAAAAAGAACTACAAAATTTTCACATTTGTAATAATATTTCTGATTTATTTAGAATTTGAATTTCCCTTACAAACATTGTTAAAATTTAATTTTAAACACGAAAGTCTTGGTGTTGCCATATTTCAATTAGAATATATTGCATGTTTCAGATTTTGCAAAATTTAATTTTAAACACGAAGGTCTTGATGTTGCCATATTTCAAATAGAATATATTGCATGTTTCACATTTTCCAAAATTTAATTTTAAACACGAAGGTCTTGCTATGCCATATTCAATTAGAATATATTGCATGTTTCACATTTTACAAAATTAAATATTAAACACGAAAGTCTTGGTGTTGCCATATTTCAATCAAAATATATTGCATGTTTCACATTTTGCAAAGGCAAGTGAAATAACTTATTTGAGCTTTAAGCGATAAATGTTAACATATATTTTTAGGATTTATTTAGATATATTAATTTTGATTTTCGAGTTATTTTACAATCTAGAGTTCAAAACAAATATTTTTTTTTTTAATAAAATTTAATATTACAAGCTTATATCCATCTTAAATTTAGATTTATTGAGTATTAAAAAATATCAAATATTTTAAAGTATAGCTTTTATTATTATCTAAAATATATTTAAACCAAGTTGAAAATAAATACATTTTGTATATATAAATTTTTTTTTCATACGAAAAAAAACTGTAATTTGTTATTCACTAAAAATCAAAGTTACATATATCATAATATATTTTTATATGTAAATATTATATTATAGTATATCTATTTGTAATTAAACTTAATATCTCTCCTTTGTCTATCTATATGGTATTATTAAATATACATATAAAATATCTCCTTTATACACATATAGAGAGATTATTAGTTTCTTTTGCATCTATATTTTACTAACACAGTATTATCATTATTTTGTTAAAAATATTCCATTTTTTCTAAGTCAAGATGTAAACATTATCCATATGAGAAACATGATGACATCTTTACCAATGTGGGTTTTAAATACACTTTGCTCAGTATTATCATTATTTTGTTAAAAATATTCCATTTTTTCTAAGTCAAGATGTAAACATTACCCATATGACAAACATGATGACATCTTTACCGATGTGGGTTTTAAATACACTTTGCTCTCTTGGTGCAATCAACAATAAATGATTCCATGATCTACAATTAAAATATTCCTCAAGTCATTAGTGAATAAATATTTTTTTTTAATAAGAATGGTTATATTTATGTTGATAAAAGGCTGAATAAATTTAGCATAGTCATACAAAAAATCCTCTTTTATAGTTCAGAGGTTCATAGCTGTAGCTTGCAGAACAAAACAAATATTTATAGTCATCCAAAAGGAAGAGATATTGTTCCATAACATAAAGCTCCCCAAACTGCTATAAACTTTCACATATTGGCTGACTAGCAATAAAAAAAAAACATTTAAAAAAGAAGTTAGCTGCTAGAATCACTATTTGTTCTCTACTCAACATAGAGAACATCATCATCTTCGTCACTGCCAGAGCTATTAGTAACATCAATTGAAACCTCTTCATCATTAGCCTCCTCATCATCATAGGAATCTTCCTCCATTTCACATTTGAATCATCCTCTTTATCAATGTTTTCTCCTTCTTGAGCAATATTTTCTTTGGTTTCATTTTCATGGTCAACATCGTCTATCTGGGAATCACTGGAAATTGCTTTATCTTCATCGTTGTCAGCAACAGGATTTGCATACATACCCTCCGATCCTTCTTTCGAACTAGAACATAAGTACCATATCCACTATTAAAATTAAATTTCTCATCAATTTTGGAAAAATTACCCCCAATTAAGTCTTCATGCTTTGAAACAGTAACCATTGTTTCTCCCAACTTATTGTCACAACCCTAACAACAACTTGCAAATTGGTGAATTGGACTTCCATGCCGTTGTTAATTGTTGAGAGAATTGTTCAATTTGGTCCAGACGATTATCTAAGACCAGAGAGTGAGAAACCAATTAGTGGACAACTTCAAACAAACCTTCCATATGATCTTTCATCCATTTCAAATGTGCTCGAAAGTCCTAGATACTTGCATTAACTACACTAACTTGATCAGAGAGGTCCTCTAACTACTTTTCTATGTCCATATTGTTAGTATTTTCACTGTTCCCACCACTATTGGAAAAACCAAAGCAATGTAGAAAATAACAAGAGATCTCTCTAAAGGAGGGGTTACACACATCCCAACCAAAGATTAGATGGAGAGAGTTGACAGAAGCATAAGAAGGAAACACATAAACTTCCTCTTTGACCAGGAGAAAAATATTTTTCAACATCCACAACAAGCCCCAACCTAGAGTTGTCCAATAAAAAATCTAAGAGACTCGTATCCCAGACTTGTCAAATAAAAGAGAGAACATAGCCGCAACGAAATACCTGGAAAGGAAGGTTGGCAAACTGATCGGAACACCTATCTCCTCAAGCTAAGGAGAAGGCAAGTAAACCAACATCCCTCGCCACCATTGCAAAAGAGCAAGTTCTCAACACTGAAACCAATTTTTCCTCGCAGCTAGCCAGATATTGAATCTTCACGAAGAAGCAACACATTAAACCTTCAATGCCACCACACACGAGAACTTGATGATTACTGAGCCTGATGAACCGACTCACATTAATGGCCTTTCTGTCATAATTATTATGCCCGATGGCATCGCTCTCAAGAGGAGTATTAACCGACCCATTCCCCATATCATATAATACATAGAGACAAGTGTCATGGAGATGAGGAACAATCTCCATCCTTAAGTGGAAAACAAAGAACATAAGGAGTACCAAGTAAACTTTAAGGGATCCAATAGTGCTGAATTGATCCTCCATTGACAGATAAACTTCATTGAGAGAGATGTGAAGCTTGATTTGCAAAACCATCTGCTAACTGATTCAGGCTTCTTTTAACATGAAAGAATTTAATCAATTGGAATTGGGAAAGGGTTCCTAAGATATTATTATGAAGACAACCATCGATAAGATCCATTAGTGAATCAATATTACAACACATTGAACAATTTAATTGAAATTTGTGATCCCAACATAATCCAATTTCACAAATCCTAGATAAAATGACTATGGAAAAACATGCATTCATTACTCCCCATCTATGTTGGGTTGGAAATTTGCCATCTTAACATAATCCAATTTCACAAATCTTAGATAAAAGGACTACTAAAAACATGTGTTCATTACTCTTAAACTACATTGGGTTGTCGGATCATATAAAATGGAGCATTGCTCCCCACGAGAGAGAGTTCAAGTCTTCTAACGAATAAGTTAGTGATTATACTTCTATTAGTTGAACACCAATACTTAAATTAGTGGTTAGGGCTAAGTACAATCCTTGGAGAGTTTTTGCTGAATTGATACCACTCACATGTACAACATTCACTTCTAAGTGAAATTAGGTGTATTAGCCCCATAGTGATAAATGGAATTAACTTAAAAATAAAACAAAAAAAACAAAAAACTCATATTTACTATCCCGCATTGATTGTGAGAACTACTATACTAGGAAATATAAATTCCAACATGTTGTATTAATATATGTACGAATAACAAATAGTAAAATACAACTTTCCACACAACTTTACCTATGTGTTTCACTATAATTTGAATATTTTTACAATGTTAAAAATTTCATCATTTCCTTTAGAGAATTCTATTTTATTTGATTTAGTTCACACAATTTAAAATATTTATTATTATAATCAGCGATTCGAAAAGACACGGAGGGTTTCGGGGGCCATGTGAATGTCCCCATGCCGGGGAGCGGGAGGACACATGTGCCCCCCATGTGACCAGATTGGGCACGGTTGGTATAGTCGTCTGGAGGAGGCAGAAGGCGTTATAAGGAAGCCAAAGCGAAGAAAAGCAGAGCAATGCAAGAGTGTAGAAAGAGTGACAGCAGCTGCCCTTCCCTCCCTCTTTCATTACATAATTTGGTTTCATTTTTCCGCAAGATTGACTGAAGAGCCCTAGGGTTTCAACGAACATACTATGCCTCTAATGGCTTCAAGCCAGGCTTGACTGCAACTCTTGTTCACTAATTTTCATTCAACGCCACCAATTATCAATTAACAATACAGCAAAGCACGACGACGACATGTCTTCGGCAGGGAAGAAACTCATCAATGACCCTAACGGTACACATTTGCTTATTATTTCCATTTTTTTGGATGAAACTCATACACATTTCCTTGTTGTTTAAGTTTTCTACTTAAATTCATGCCGATCCATGCCGTATTTGCAACGGCTTTCGTTAAACCCATGCCTCGGCATCTTTTATTGAAATTTGCAGGATACGAACGCACGCGTATCTACTTTTAATTTTGTGTAATTAAGGTTGGATTTGCACGGTTCTTTCCGACTAATTATACATAGAGTCAACAATGAGAGCTAAGATTTTAAATAGATAAAAATTATATGTTGATACGGATTCATGTCTTCAAATTGGTTGTTATATATATATATATTTTTTAACTGAAACGGTTAAATTATATTGATAAAAAATAAAAAAAATGGTTGAGCCGTGGCTAAGGCCAAATCCGGCTGAGTTACATTATTCAAAAAATCTGAGTGATGTTTGCTCTAAGATTCGAAGACTCTTAGAAGACTTTCCTTTCCTTGTTTTACATTTGACATCTGTAAACCAAGTTGTTGAACACGATCTGCTCTTTCCTGTGACCGGATTGCAATGGGAATCAGCGGTTAAATCCTTGAGATGACTGCGTTATGACTATTTCTCTTTTTACATTGATATCGTTTGCATCATGTGATGGTTTGTCTTGCTTGATGACAATTCTCTTGCTCGGTGTTGATTGTTCACCGATTCTTCACATCTTAACCCGCATATAAACTGTGAATGTAATTTAAGATCAGGGAATATGATGATGGCTCTTTTCTCCACTTGAAAATTCGATTTTCCCGGATTCAAGACTGGTTCCAGCTTTTGCTTCCATGTCTGCTTCGTAGTTCAAGCTTCCCACAATGTGGAATGCTTTGAATTGGTCAAATGAATTTGCAATTTGCTGAATCCGGCGAATAATCCGTTCTATTGCCAGATTATTGAAATCTGTATGTGAATTGAATGCTTTGATGATTACGAGAGAGTCTCCAAACACTTGTAGTTTTTCAATTCCTTGTTTTTTGGCGAACTGGCAGCCTTTTAGGAGAGCTAATGCCTCTGCTAAGTTGTTTGAGCAGGTTCCTAGTCCCCATCTATATCTGATTCTCGGTGCTCCTCCAGCAAATAACAACCCCCCACCCCCCGTTCCTGCCACTCCGGGGTTTCTTTTGGACGCGCCATCAAAGTGTAGACTATCCATGGGCTGCTTGTTTCTCCAGTCTTGAAAGTCGGAGTTGGAAAGTCTAATTTGCAAAAGTGGAAGGTTCCGGGGTCGAAAGCCTATTTCTTTTCTGGGGCTTGAGGGGAGAGTGCCAATCCAATTTAATTCACTTGTATTGAGGTTTGTGTCCGTCTTGAGCTTGGAAGAGTTCAAGCATTCTATAAGCATGCCTTTGGCTTGTCCAACGACTTGTAAGGGAGAGGGGTGGGAGTCCTGGAAAATGGCTTTGTTCCTGGCAATCCAAATTTTCCAACAAGTAAATTTAGGGAGAGTTATCCAGATTTGGAGCCAGAGTTTTCTTCTTCTTCGAGAGAAGGGATAGGTGGATTCAGAATTCTTATGGCATAAAGGGCACCAGCGTGGCCCGATGATTCCTCTTTTGATGAGGTTGTCTCCAGTGAGCACCTTCCGGTGGGCGAGGGTCCAAATGAAGAAGTTTACCTTGGGGAGTCTAAATGTATTCCAGACCAATTCCCATAGGCTTTTCTCGAGATTTGATGGTTTTGGAGAGCACTGAATCCCAGGGCAGCGGTGTATTTTCCTTTTGGGCCCCAACCACTATCATCTTTATCCTGGAAATGTGTAGGAGCGCAGCCAATCAAGCTTTCAAAAAGGAGAATTCTGGAAGGTTCTAGATTGGCTGGGATTGACATTTTTTTTCCAGCTTTGCCATGTGTCGGAGGAGTCCCAGGCGCTGAGATCATTCAATGTTCTAATTCCTTGATGAGCAAGCCATTGAGCTATATCATGGAGTTCATGATTATTCTGGAGTGGTCTGTTTCCCATAATATTGTCAAAAAAAATGTTTATGTCTCTTCCATTTCCGGGAACCCAGTGGAGTTCTTGAGAGAAAAAATCCCATGCGGTTCTACATAAGGACCAAATTGAGGAACCTTTGGAAGCCGACTTGCTGTCAAGGCATCTAAGATTAGTGCCTGTTGGGTATTTCTTCTTTAATAATTGACTGGCCCGATGTTGTTTGTTGTGCAGAATTTGCCAAAGGATTTTGCCTCCCATTGCCATGTTTGCCTGGAGAGGATCTCAAACTTGGAGGCCACCAAAAAGCTTTGGTTGTTTTGTGATGCTCCAATTCACCAAATGTATTTTGTTCTCATTATTTTTCCCTCCCGTCCAGAGGAACTCTCTCAGAAGTTTGCCGATATGATTTGACATTCCTTTAGGCGCCAGAAGAAGAGAAGATTGATAGATAGGTAGAGCTGAAAGGACTGCTTTTACGAAGATCAGTTTTCCAGCTTTGTTGAGCCAATATCCTCCCCATTTCCTTATTTTGGATTTGATTTTGCTTATTGTATCTCCCCAATATCCATATTTTGAATGTCCTTGTGTTATTGGGAGACCTAAATATTTGAAATTGTCCCATTGCTTGTGGACTTTGATTCCGAGGATTTGGTCAATGTTGGCTGCAGAAGTGTTGTTCAGATTCCATCCGTAGACTGCACTCTTGTGGAGGTTAATCTTACCTCCTGAGGCATTGCAATACCGAGCCATGTTTTGCTTAAATTTTTGGGCTATGATGGAGGAGCCTTCTGCCAATAAGAGGGAGTCATCGGCGAAGAGAGTGTGGTTGAGAGGCATGGAATTAGCAGCTAAGTTGAGGCCTTGTAGGGATCTTGTTCTAAGGTATGAGTTCAGCTTTCGAGTGAGGGTATCAACCAAAAGTATGTACAAGAAGGAGGAAAAGGGGCATCCTTGTCGAATTCCACGCGTAGCTTGGAAAAAATTTGTGGGTTGGCCATTTACGAAAGGGGCAATCCAGGGACCTCTTATGCAAGCTGAGATCCAGTTTATGAAGGTATCTTCGAAACCAAATTTTTTCATGACTTTAAAGAGGAATGAGTGCTTGACACGATCGAATGCGTTGGCCATATCGAGTTTGATCAACATACCTTTTTCCTTGCGAGTCTTGCTGGAGTGGATAGCTTCTTGAACGAGAATGACATTGTCGAGGATTTGTCTCCCTTTTAAGAAGCCTCCTCGATTGTCTGAGATGATTTTAGCAAGAAGAGGCTTCATTCTATTTGCCAGCATTTTGGAGATTATCTTGTAGGATGAATTAATAATGAAATTGGTCAAAATCTGCTAAAGGAATTGGGATTGGTTTTGTTTGGAATAAGAGCTAGGAATGTGGAATTGGTGCAACCTCTGATCTTTGCTTTTGAGTAGAAATTTCTGACCATTCTCATATAATCTTTTCTGATGTAATGCCAACAGGCTTTGTAGAAGTGGATTGAGTATCCGTCTGGTCTTGGAGATTTGTCAGGATCAAAAGACTAGATTGCGTTGGTGACTTCCTTCTCAGAGAATGGCTTGAGGAGATCGACATTGTCTTTAGGCGTGATGTTCTTCGGAATGTGCTCAAGGAGGATTTGCTCTCCTCCCTCTCCAGCGTTGTCTTCCTCCGTGAAGAGATTTGAGAAGTGGTTATACACTGCGATTTTGATATTTCCTTGTCCTTTGACAGTTGATCCATTGTCCATTTTGATTTCTGAGATGTAGTTAATAGAATGCCTGGCTTTGGTTTGTTTGTGGAAAAGTAGGAAGTTTTCTTGTCGTCGGCTTTGAGCCATGTGCTGCGAGATTTTAATCTCCAGAATTCCTCTTCTTTACGGAAGGCTTGGTAAGCCTTGATTTGATGCTTGACCTCTTTTTCCTGTAGTGTTGTATTATTAGTTGGGTGTTCGTCCAACAAATTTTGAATGGATTCCAATTCATATACAACCTTCTTTCTGAAGTTAGAAGGTGGGGGGCAATTAGTTTTGGCCCATTCCTTTAAGGCCTTTTTGGTGATGATGAGTTTCTGTTCCCAAACAAATCTTGGGGAGCCGGATATGGGAGTTCTCCAGGTTTTGTCAAATATGTCCCAAAAACTTCTGTGATCTAGCCATTGGGGGTTGAATCTGAAAGGAATCGGACCGAGATCTTCATCATCTTGAATTTGGAGTAGGATCGGTTTGTGATCTGCGGCCAAATTTGCCATAATTTTTGAGATAACTGTCTGTCCTTCGGTCAAAAGACTGCTCTGAACGAGGAATCTGTTAAGCAGGGCCATAATATTTCCTTTACCTAGTCGCTTGTTGGACCAGGTAAATTTTCCTTTCTTGGGTTTGATATCAAGCAGATCCCATGTTTGGATGAGGGCTTCTACCCAAGATTTGAATATGTCCTTTCCAATGAGGCATCCCTTTTTTTCAGTTGTGGAGAGAGTTATATTCTTATCGCTAGCTAGAATGAGATTTTGTGGAGTGTATGCATTTAGAAAGTCTTCCAAAAGCTTCTAGCAATCTTTTTTTTTGGAGTATAGGTTAGGAACATACAGATTGAAGAGTGCGGTGTGAGTGTTGGTTTGGGCATGAGTGAGTTCTATGAAGATCCAGTGTTGAGTGGCGAAGGAGTTGTGTAGCTGGAAATTGTCTGAAGACCAGAGGGTTGCTAGGTCGCCAGAGGCCCCTCTGGCACTGACAGCCATACCTGCGTTCTTCTTCCATTTTCCCTTTCCAATGGTCAAGATGGCATTTTCATTGAGCTTGGTCTCTTGGAGCATGAGGATGTCTGGCATGTCTATTTTTTGGAGATCTTTAACTGCTTCTATTTTGCTGGGACTGCCCAGTCCTTTGCAGTTCCAAGAAACTAGCTTCATTATCTATTATTGTGAGTAGAGGAGGGACCTCCCCCTACTGAGTCTCCCATTTTCTTCCCTGCTATTCTGGCTCTGCTGTTCCTGTTGAATGCCATATCTATTGTTGCTTGAGATCTTTGGGTTTTCTCGCGTTCAACTTCTTCTTCCCTTAGGTCTTTGCTCGATTTTTGTCCTAGTTTTTTGGATGATCTGTCTATTAGTTCTTCCGAAGATGCAGGGGAGACCACTGGTTTGGATTTTGTAATTTTTGCATAGGAAGGAGATAGCGTACCTTTATTCGAATTAGGTCTTTTGGCGCTTGGGGTGCTCTGGGGCTGGAGTTCTTTCAGATCTTCTTGGATTTGAGGGGCTTCCTGAGATTCTTGTTGTTCAGGGATTTCTCCTTCTTTTGGGGCTTTGGGGGTTTCCCGGGTTTCTGGAATTTCTAGAATCTTGAATTTATTCCCATTGTTAGTAACCAGAGATTTTTGATGCTGATAGTCTGCTTTCCTTAAACTTTGACCTTTTGGTAGGGTTTTTGGTCCCGATTTGGAGATAGGTTTTTTTTTGAATAGTTGTCCATTGTTCTTTTTTTCCCTCTTGCCTCCGGATCTGTGGGCTTCTTCTTGCAAGATCGAGCAAAATGCTCGTATTCGTGGCAATACCTGCATTTAAATGGGATTTGTTTGTAATCTAATTCCTGAATGTGAGACCAATCTGCCACAGTGAGTTTTATAGCTTCTGGGAGTCCATGTTCCAGATCTACTTCAACGCAGATTCTTGCACATGAGAATTGATCTTTTCGATCTGCTTTATCGATGTATTTTCCAAGGGTATATCCGATAGCTTCTAGTGATTCTAGGTTCCAGCAGTGGAGGGGTAGATGCGGAAGTCTCACCCAAACCGAGACTGCAGATGGGATATCTTGGGATGGGTCAAAATCTGGGTTCCATTTATTCATGTAAAGCCCTTGCGGCCCCATGAAGTATGGACCATTCCTGAAGATTAATTCACGATCTTGTTTGCTTTCAAAGATGAATGCAAAGAAGCCCTTTCCTAGGAAGTAAGATTTTACTTCTTCCGAGATCAAAGGTCTCCAATTTTTTTGAACCCATATCTCAGTGGTTTTCGGAGAGGGCCACAGACCTGTGAACTGGCCAATCAGTCCTCGTTTCGACAGATTAAGAGCTGTCTTGCAGTGTTGCTCTACCGGTAGTGCTACGGTGGGTATCTTGGCAATCTTTTTCACAAACTTCTGTTGGGAGGCAGACAAAGTTTTTTTTCCCTTGAGCTGCGATCAACTTCATAAAACCGGATAGGTCAGAAGGGGGGGGGGAGGTCCTGAGTCTCCTCCCGAGGCCATTGAGGGCGTGGAGCTCGAGGGCCGAGCCCTAGCCGCAGGTGGGAGCAGCAGCTTCGGATTCGCTCGGATGGCTCGCTCGGGGCACGCTCGCTTGCTCGTTTCATGAAAGTGAAAAGTTTTAGTATCCAAATTGGTTGTTATATTATTTGCTCACAATCTCACAATTTCGTGGATATTTTTAGAGCTTTTTTTATAGGTTGTTCTATTATTTGCTCACAATCTCTCGATTTCGTGGATATTTTTAGATCCTTTTCCACTTGTGACACTCCTTTCTACGTATACTGCTTTTCATATTTTGTTTTATTCATATTTTCATTACAGCAATTAAATACTGCTGTTTTTCATATTTTCTTAAACGATAAAATACTGTCCTCTGTTTTAAGATTACATGGTCAAGGCTTCAATTACCCATGCATAGTTGAAAATTGATAGCGGCAAGAATTTGTTTTGGTTTTTGCAATCAAAACACATGCGTATACTGCTGAGAAGTTTGGGCCGGAGATTTGGCAGAAAATTGAGCAAATTGAAAAACCTGTTATAATCTATAATTTTAAAATTTAAACTCAATACAGTTTGTCCGGAGAAATTATATGCAACATTCCTTACCCCATTCTCTTGTTTGTTGCTGGATGTACATTTATGGAGAGCCATCGTTGGATACATTAACATAAATTGACAGCACCCATGAACAATTTTTTGGTTTTTGCAATCAAACCATATGCGTACACTGCTGTGAAGTTTGGGCCCGAGATTTGGTAGAAAATTTAGCAAATTCAAAAACTTGTTATAACTTATAATCTATAATTTTAAATTTAAATGCAACACAGTTTAGTTCAGAGAAATTATATGCAAGACTCCTTACCTCATTCTCATGATTGTGGCTGGATGTACTTATGTGGAGAACCATCATCGGATACATTAAACATAAATTGTTCAAATTGAGGAAGGATAGGCATTTCAAAAGAGGTTGAGCCTAGAGTCTAGAAGACAATCAAATTAATAATATGGATAATTTTAAATCTTGCACCTCTATAATGTTTAAAGATAAGACTGGCTGATCAAAACTATTTTTCAGACATGATAATAAGAACAAATTGAATATTGCCAAAATCAGGATTAATGCTGATCACCTCCACAGTGAAATTGGTTACTGGGCTAACCCAAAAAATGAATCCCCAAAACAAAGGATGAACATCATTTCCTTTTAACATGCTTTACCTTTAATAATATAGGACATAACTTTACCCAGCTTCATAACTTAATTACTTTTTGCCCTCCTGATGTACGAGAACCATAATGACCTTGGTATTTTCATTTCCACCATCTTCAAATATAGAAATGAAATTCTGAAGAATTTTTAACTAGATCCCCTTTATTTGTCCCATAAACCTTGTCAACATCATCATCATAAATGAAATATATATACAAGTTGACTGGAAATACCTACTTATAAAATGTCAAGGAAACTGCATTATAACTTTTTATGTTAACAGCGTAAATATATCTATATAAAATGAAATATATTTAAATATGTAGAAGTTGGCTATATATACCTATTACCAAAGATTGTCAAATTAAATGCAGAGTAACTGTTTATCTTCACAGGATAAACATTGTGTATAAATAAAATCTGTTCAAATATATATAATATCAAATCAAGTGCATGCTAACTTGTAGGCTATAGCAATGATGTGGATTTTTCTTGAGGTGCAGGGTGGGCTATATATACCTACTACCGACTTAAAGATTGCCGAACGAAATGAAGAGTAATTTTCTATTTCACAGCATAAACGTATGTATATAAATAACAACTTTTTAAATATATAGAACAAGTTGACTATGTATACCTATTTATATATTATCAAATTAACTGCATTGAAATTTCTAGCAGTGATGTGGATTTTTCTTGAAGTGCAGGGTGGGCTGCCAAATTTTGACACAGTACCCGATTCCTCACCCCCCTTAATTTTCATGGATAGACCTCCCCGCAGTGCATGTTGACTTCCAAACTTTTTTGTAGATTTACATGCTTCTTGTTTAATTCTGACATTTTCTGAAATTTTGGAAGTCTTCAATTGTTCATTGAGTTGTTTGATTTTGGCAATCATTTAATAGAAATAAAAGTGGTTAGGATATCTGTTCGTGCTCTTCATTGTTTGCTTCTCTGTTTCAATTTGAAGCCCTGACTAATTAACATATCTAAAATTAAATATATCTGTGAATCTGCCAAAGGGAGGATACAAATGATTCCGTACTGATTTCTTTCCAGCAAATTTTATTATTGTATGTTTTGAGTGGAATCCTTTAACTCTTCTCCTTTGACTCAATTAGCAAGTAGATAACGCCATTTAGGATCCTGAACAAAAAAAACTTATCACGCAATAGAATTTATGATGTTTGAAAACGATAAGCCTTATATGGTTAGCCTTGTTTTAATGCAGATGTCGTGACAGAATTTATTGAAGGAATGGTGGAAACTTTTCCAAATCTGCAATACTTGGACGGCTTTCCTGAGGTGTGAAAATATTATATGTTGGTTGTAAGTCATTGTTAGTGGTGATAATGTTGAATTGTCAAAATTTCCAGAGGCACAAGATTTTTTTTCTGACTTATATGCTGTCTCTTTCTATAATTAAGTCCAGTTCATTTATGAAACTCATAGAAATCGTGGTCTCTGTTCCAATGTGGGTTGATGTTGTTTATTTTAATAGAAATGGTTAATTTGTATTGACTCAAAAAGTGGTGGCCATTCCCATATGACAGAGTACATAATTCAGGGTTTCCATCTTTGAGATCAGCTCCCCACTCCACGCGGGATAGGAAGGGTTCTAGGGATGGTGTTTTATTCTTTTTGTATACATGCTTTCTTTTTCCATGTTCTATGAGCAAATCCTCACGAACTGGTTACATAGCAAATGGCAAAAGCAATGCATTTTAATTGTGCAAATCGGTCCAACTACCTAGTGATGGTGTTTTCTCTTTCTTTATATAGATGGTTTCCTTTAATCCTCATAAACTGGTTACATAGCAAATGACAAAGGCGATGCATCTTAATTGTGCAAATCGGTCCAACTACCAGACATCCCTTAATTGGAGGGGAACCCACATGGAGCACCGTCTCTTACATAGCCTTTGTCCCTAAAAAGCTAATTTGGATTCAAAGGCTATATTCCTCTACGCTTCTTTTTCCCTTCTTTTTTTATTGTATTTTTGTCCTCTAGTAAGTGGAGGCCAAGTTCAAGAGGGTGGCCTCCATTTTGATGGGGAGGGGGGACTTCTAGCTTTGATTATTAATCCTATCTCATTACCCTTCCATTCTTCCTTTTCATCTCCTATGAGAAAAGCTGGGTCAATTAGGATGATCCATTGTTCGGCCTTTGGATCATCTATTGCTTCCAATATTTTTTTGTTTGTTTGAAAAATACGTCATATTTCCACATAACTATATAAGTTCCATAGTAGTCTTGAGGAAGAGGATATTGGTTCGATTGTTTCTGGTGGAAATGTAGTGTGAGGATATTGGTTCGATTGTTTCTGGTGGTAATGTAGTGTGAGGATATTGGTTCTCTGCAAAGATTTGAATTTTTGCTACTTCTATGGCTATGAGATTCTCGGTGGCCTCTGTTATCACACAAACTAGCATCTCAAGATTGAAGCCCTAAAATAAATGATAGCTTATGGATAACTAAGAGGGAGGCCAATGTCACCACACCTAGCCCTCTTCTACTCCTTAGGCTAGCTCTTCATTAACTCAAGGGGAGGAGTCCCTATGTTGATGTTTCTCCAGGGTGCAGCATCAGGCAGACATTCTATCGGATTGGTCATGTGATTTGACCAAGGAGAATGATACATTCATTCACGGGAAATGGCCATGTGATTTGGCTAGTGGTGAATGGCCCTGGCATAGCCTTGCTTAGCCATGTGATTTGGCTAGGTGTGAATAAGGCTCAAGGTGCTTGCACAACCTTGCTTAGTCATGTGATTTGGCTAAGTGTGAATAAGGGTTGAGGTCACATTGCATACTTTATGAGGGAGTGCTCCGTGAGGGAGTGATATATCAGAGTGTTTGACTTGTTTATTTGTTAGGGGCCTTCATCCCCCTTTGGAATATACAAGTCTAGTCTAATGTTGAATTGACATACTAAGAAGTATTCGGGACTTCTTAGTGGGTCTATTCAATATTAGAACTCTATGCGTGAATAGACGTGCATGCAAGGAGAAGAATAACATCATCATTCATGGAAACCTTTTCTTAAGAAAGAAGGAAACTCCAATAATAAAGTGGTCAACATGTGAATCAACATTGAAGTGGTCAAACTAGCAAGTCGGCCCCAACAAGAAGACAAGTTGCCCCACATATGAAATTAAAGTGAACTGATGTGTATAAATAAAGTGCTCAGCAGTTCATTTCAAACACACAATTCATCGAAGACATCTCTTCTTCTCTGGTGCGCATGTCTAGTAGGGCAAGTGAAGATTCAAGGAAGCAACTTTTGAAGTGTTCTTTCTCTCTCTTGGGTTCACTATCTTTCCTCCTTCAAGTTCGCACTCTCTCTGTAACTGGTGATGTTGACATACCCTTGTGATTAGGGTTCTTCATTTTGTTGTTGTACTCTTATTATTGGAAAAGATCTTCTTAAGAAAAGTTGTTGGGTTTTCTCCCAAGTTTGGGTTTCCTAGGGTAAAAATATTGTGTCTACTGTGCATGGCTATCTCTCTATAATCTTTTGTTTCCGCTGCAATTTAAGTTGAAATTTTTAGTGTATAATTATTCTATGATAACTGTGGGATGGAAATTATTGTTTGAAATCATAAGACCAATGTGCATAAAGGGGAGCCTCCGATCAAAGTGGTAAACTGCCCTTTCTGAAGGCCACCATAAACCACCAACTCATGACACCAGATCACACAATAAGTGACTGCATGCCAAGTTAAAGTACTAATATAAATAAACAAGCCAAGATATACATCTATGAGCATATACCATATACCTGCTCTTCCATATACCTGCTCTGCTTGAGTGGATATAAAGAGTGACCTCTGACATGTGTGGACAAGGGAATGGCATACCAACATTGATCTTTGTTGCTCTAATAGTATCATGACCAAGTAGTACATCTCAGTGGGGTCATGTAGGAGCAACTAGGACAAAGGGGGCTTGGAATACTGCTTTGTGATGCTTTGGATATACAAAATGGTACTGTGCCATCACTGATCATGACTCTGGCTCTTCTCAACTCATGTGTGCTTTGGCTCAAAAATGTCTCTGATAATGGATCTGCATCATGGTAGCTCCAACTAACATGGATGTGATAACATGACTAATATCTGATCACACCACACTAAGTCATAAATAAGAGAAGTACCATGATTTAGATATTAAGTAACAAGTTGAAGTTGCTAGTTTAACGAAGATCATTCTGTCGTTTGGGTAGAAGACGTGTGACGAAGATTCACTAGTTTGTAGTGCTCCCAATTGGGAGACTACCCTATTGTACAGACTGGTTAGGTAGCTGTTATCATCAATCTTGTAGTTGCCCCTACAGATGGATCCAAGGTGGATGGTAGAGGGGACAGGCAACTAAAGTGGTGAACCAAGAGAGCCTTAGTTCTCAAAGGATGGTTGTCACGCCAACCAAGGCACTCTTCGCTTTAGCTATCAAAGCCAAGATAGCAAGGGGGAGACCCAGATCTACTCCCGATAGGAGAGATCAACCCAATCACCAGATCAAATCAATCAGATGAAGTACGTAGGGTGACAGGTATGGAACCCTAGAATTAAGGAATTAGGACCACTGTGGAGGCTTAGGAAAGGTGTGAAATGATAGGGAAAAATAACACAGTGATTCTATGATTAGGTATGATTCCAGGATTAGAAGCTAGTTCAAAATGGTCAAAATCAACTGCCTTGGGAAACGTGACCCTTAAAATAGGGAAAGCGTCCCAAAACCTAGATCTGACAGTTAGGGCTTTCTAGCTATACTTGATGAAGGGATATGACAGTATCTAAGTGTGCAAGCAACCAGACAGAGATCAACCCACAGAGAAACCTGACAACCGAGGAAAGTCATGAGGGCTTGGAGAGATCTCAGTGTCTTGGAATTTGGGCCATATGGAGTCAGATGTCCACCAAAAAGTAGATCGGGGTTGTCAAGGTGCAAAGCAAGGTGGGTTTTGAAGATCAAGAGTGTCCAATGGCTAGATCTCAGTAGATCTGAGATTGAAAGTACATCACCCAATGACCCAAGTGGGGCACAACCCTCAAAATGAGGAATGGGGCCCACAAGGCAAAAATCAAAGAAGTGAGGTACTAGGGGTAGGTTATCAAGTGAGAGGAGTGCAAATCAAGCAGGATCTCACCTACCCAAGTCTTGGAACCTAGCAAATGCCCTCTCTCAAGGAATGCGACTTCCCTTGGAGAGGCTAATGTGCCTTGGGAAAAGGATCAAATGGAAGCCAATCAACACCAAACTATAGATCCGAATTGCCGTGGATGCTATAGAGGTGGGTTTTCAATATTTTACCCAAAAGCTTGCTAGATCCAAGTAGATCTAAAAAAAAGGAAAAATGAGGGTTTTAATCAATGAGGGTTTTAATGACTTAGACAAATGGATAGATCAATGGAATGAGAAACTTACCTTGAGATCATACCTGAGTGATGGATGAGGTTGCCATGTTGTTGAGGAATGTTCCCGCAGAGATCAAATGAGAGATCTTTGATTTTTCTTGCCCCGATATGATGCCCTAGTCCACACGTGCGCCCTCCTCTTCCTATCAAACCAAGGTGTTAGTTTTTTCAGAAATTTCAATATGATCTAGGATCTTAACTGAGAGAATAACATGTACAACATATCTACAACATATCAATCATGGACACAATAATGCAAGCACACAAGAGACAGAGTTTCACCGGGGAAAACCAAGAAGGTGAAAAACCCCGCAACTTCCTCAGAGATAGATAGAGCAATGATACAACCAAAGTACAACCAAAGTACAAGAGATAGTCTTCTCTTAGTAGATGATCCTCCTCCTCACAAGTGCGCCACTTTCTGAGAGAGATAGAAGTGAGTAATGAGTGGTCAAATAGAGATCTCCCGATCTCTATTTATACTTGTCCTGTCCTGCCCAATAAACTAATGGGGCCGACTTGTCTAGCTTGGCCTAATAACCCATGGTTAACTTAATCCGGGCCGACCCCACACTTGGTGGTCTAATAACCCATTTACCCACATGACTCATACCGGGTCGACCCCATCAAGGTGGTCTAATAACCCATCAAGTATAAGTTACGACACTTACAATATAAATGACGACACTTCCGTATAGAGGAATAATAACATCTCTATAGGAATACAAACACTTTCGTATAGAGGAAAAATAACATCTCTATAGGAATACAATACACATGGGTAAAATACATTCCGAAGTTACATATACATCAACACTCCCTTTTAACTAGGAAGGTATTTCTCGACATAGATCTACTGGCACAAGTCTTCTTCTCTGGATCATCATCAGCGAATCATCGTCCTCGAATCATCGTTATCGTCACTGTTGTTGCTATCTCAATCAATCTCTGAATCTACTCGTCATAGGAAGTTCTACAGAGCCAGTCCTTTTTCATACTAGATGTAGGCCCACCACCTGCGGGTCTTCATCATCACTGGCCATACTGTAGAATCCTCAGGACTTATTACGCGAGTCAACAAAACTTCAAAAGAGCATCCTAGGACTGATTACGAGCACATAGCTCAACCTATTGGATCTCCCAGGACCTTTTACATGCTACTACACAACCTATCCACGGCCACAGAGTATCATCCTGATACTCATGATCATCGTTCACGAAGCACAACCCAGATGCACATCACACAACACTTACATCTACGCCATGGGAGAACACATCTACAACCATGCGAGAATGGCACAACACTTATATTGCAGCCATGGGAGAACACATCTACAACCATGCTCAAATGGTCCAACACTTGTATCGCAGCCATGGGAGAACACATCTACAACCATGCTCGAATGGCACCAACACTTATATCGCAGCCATGGGAGAACATATCTACAACCATGCTCGAATGGCCCCAACACTTATATCGCAGCCATGGGAGAACACATCTACAACCATGCTCGAATGGCCCTGGCAATTACATCACGACCATGGGAGAACACATTTGCCACCATGTCGGAAAAGCCCAACAATTACATCGCGACCATGGGAGAACACATCTACAACCATGTCCGAAAAGCTCATGTGCATCTGTGTCTTCGAAACTCATCACACATAATCCAACTGATTATGTAATGTATCCACCTGATACATGTCATCACATATGATCATCCTGATCATCATCATAGCATCATCCTGATGCATATCATCCAGAGTATCGTCCTGATACTCATCACACATGCTCATCCTGATCATCGTCATTGCATCGTCCTGATGCATGTCATCTGGAGCAACATCCTGAAGCTCGTCATCCATGATCATCCTGATCATACAATGCATCCACCTGATGCATACAGAGTATCTGCCTGATACATATCATCATACATGATCTACCTGATCATACAATGTATCCATCTAATACATATACAAATATATGATCCACCTGATCATACCTGATACATATCAACATACATGATCCATCTAATCATACAACGTATCCACCTGATACATTTACAGATACATATACATGATCCAACTGATCATAACAAGCATCCAACATGATGCATATATAGAGCAGTAACTGGAGCATCGTTCTGATGCTCATCATCCAGCGCTTACATCCACAGCCATGTGAAGGATCCTCCTCTCATCATGCTTGGAATGGCTCCAGCAAATGTGTCCACTTCTTCCTCGAAGTGTCGTCAATTTAAAGAGCACCAAGCCTCTCTCTGAAGTATTCAAACTTCACTTTGGCTAGTGGTTTTGTCAACACATCTGCAACCTGCTCATCCGTCGCAACATACAGGAGCTTCACTGCTCCTCTCTGCACCATATCCCCGATATAGTGATATTTGATCTTAATGTGCTTTGACCTGTCATGGAACACCGGGTTCTTAGACAACTTCACACAACTTTGGTTGTCGCAATATATACAAGTAGCACTCAGCTGGAGATCAAACAAATCAGACAATAGCTTCCTAAGCCATACTGCCTCACAACTAGCTGAACAAGCTGCGATATACTCTGCTTCGGCTGTACTCAGTGCCACATAGGACTGCTTCCTACTAAACCAAGAGATCATACTGGATCCCATGCTGAAGCAGCACCCCAAAGTGCTCTTCTGATCAATGGCACTGCCTGCCCAATCCGAATCAACATAACCCTCCAGGTAAAACTTTTGATTCGCCTCATACTTGAGCCCATAGTCAACTGTACCCTTTAGGTACCTCAGAATATGCTTTACAACAACCAGGTGAACACTTTTGGGATCCGTCAGGAACTGGCTCAATGTGTTCACCGCAAAGCAAATATCTGGTCTCGTGTTCGTCAGGTACATCAAGGACCCAATCATCTGACGAAACACTGTGACATCAACCGGATCAGATGAAGCATCACACAGAAGCTTCAGGTTCGATGCCATAGGTGTGGCCATGGCCTTGCAGTCCATCATCCCGAACCTCTTCAGGATCTCCACTGCATACTTACTTTGTCCAAGGAAGATTCCATCTGTACTCTGCCACACCTCCATGCCTAGAAAATAGTGCATCATCTCCAAGTTCTTCATCTCGAACTCGGCAGCAAGCTTCCGCTACGTGTCGGCAATCAATCTATCCTCACCTGTAACAAACAGGTCATCCACATACAAAAGTAGTATCACTGGATTGCCTTCCTCAACCTTGTAGTAAAGGTTGGAATCCGCTTTACTCTTGGTAAAGCCCAAATTGGATAGAAAGCCATCAATCCTGCCATACCAGGTCCTGGCTGCCTGTTTCAAACCATACAGGGATTTCTTCAGTTTGCACACATGTGACTCTCAGTCATGTGTCTAAAACCCGAGTGGCTGCTCCACGTACACTTCCTCTTCGACTACACCATTCAAGAAAGCTGTCTTGACATCCATCTGGTGTATCTTCCATTTCATCACTGCAGCCAGAGCAAGTACTGATCTGATGGAAGTGTGCCTGGCTATAGGTGTAGAAGTCTCTTCATACTCAATCCCTCCTTCGGGGAGAAGCCACGAGCTACAAACCTTGCTTTGTATTTCTCCATGCTACCATCTATAGCACGCTTGATCTTATAGATCTATTTGGAAGTCGCATCAGACTTCCCTTCAGGTCTTGGGATTGCATCCCAAACATCATTCTTCATGATCGACTGGTACTCCTCGATCATGGCATTCTTCCCGAATCCTAGGAACTTCAATATATTCAATATCTTCAATAGATAACTTTGTTGCTGAAACAAATGTTGTAGTCCTTCTTTTGTAGGTTCTCGTATACGATCTTTCCTACAAAACAAGTTAAATTGCATGATTAGAAACTTCTCATAGTTTTTAGAACAAATTCTTACACATAAAGAAATATGTCATACAGTCATGCAATTATTTTAGCCAATGCTTCAATACAACATTCATCCATATCCTGTAACTTTCTAAATGCCTTCCAATCTCTACCAGAACATTGTTAAGAGTTTGCACTACTCCCAACATGTCAGCAAAGAGGTTTCATTCTAGATAAGTAGCAATGGAATGTTGTGCAGTGCCATAGGCCACTTACCCATTACATGCATATTAGTAGTATGCTGTTCATTAATGCAATTATTCTAATATGCCAAAATACACAGCCTAATTCTAGGAACATCAGTATATACATCATTGAACAGTATTATTTAAACAATCAAATATGCAAGAAATGATAATTCAAATACTTATCTTTGTTTGTTTGTTGGGTTGACTCCCTCTCAGTCTTTGCTTCCTTTCTGCAACTCCATTCTGTTGTGGATTGTGAGAAGTGGTCGACTCCCTCTGAATATCTGCATCCTTGCAGAAACTACTGGAGTGTGCTCCCTCTTGATCTTTGCTTCCTGGATTACTTGTCCTTGAACTTATATCCATCCTTGGTCACTTATGCATCCTTGAACTTATATCCATCCTCGGTCACTTATGCATACTTACTAGTATCATCATTGTGTCCTTGAGGTCTCATACATACATTCATTAGTATAATCTCAATACTATCAAAACACAATAATCTTAAACATGTATAGTCATGATCATTTCAAACACAGATAATAAACATTAGTATTCAAGGTTTCAGGGAATACTTCTTTTACTCATGCATATTCTTATTTGACCAAAGGACTTTTCTGATTAGTCATATCATCAATCAAGGTAAGAGACATAATATGCATAAACCCTTGATTACTTACATTTCTAACTTCATGAATAATCATTATCAACCATACAACAGTATAAGATCCTAACACAAGGTAGGATTCTAACTTAATATAGGAAAAACATACCTGGATTAGCATGCTAGCTAGTTATGTCTAACATACCCGCATAATGTCTTCTTGTTCTTCTTCAATGACTTGTGCTAGTAACCTGCATATCTCATAGGTTAACCATTATAGAACCAAGTTATACATACGTCGTAAGTAGATCTTCTATGTGATCCATGACAATGGATGAATCTTTGTCTTCATGTCACCATGGTCATATGTTCTTGAACTAGAACATGATTTATCTTTCTTGATGTACCTGTCATGTTAGCGGACAACATCAACCTCATACAACACCACAATGCATTAGTACAATCATAAGTGTCAAAACCCTAATCAATGAATATCTGCATTCATAATTTTATTAAGGTGATACGACAAGTCTAAAGTTAATCAAGATTGTACTAAACTTAATGAAGACAAACATATCATAAACTTAATCATGAACAGATCTCGAAACATACCTGGATAAGTCATACCTGTCGAGATTGCTTGTAATCTTCTTATGTAAGGTCTTAGCTTCATCTTCCTCTGAAACAGGAACTTCTTCACTTATGCAGGTGACGAAACCATTCTCCTCTAGGATTAACCCAATCCATTTGATTTGCAGAAACTGGATCTGGAGCTGGATTAGGGTTTGTCAGAGAAACCCTAAAAATTCAAACTTTGAATTTCAAACTTTTGAAAGGATAGAAAGATGCGTCTTGATGAGCTGATCAAGCTGGTATACTCAGAATTTGAAAACTGCAAAGTTTCACCCCTCAAAATTGCCTTTGAAACTTCCGGATCTTCTAGACAGGATCCCGAACTAGGGTTTGATAAAGCCCACCCTTCTGCCCAACCAAAAGGTTCGATCCAAAGCTCTAAACTTCGATTTTTCTGAGGAGCTTCCAGCCGTGGTCACATACTTAAAAAATTCCAACTTTTGTAGAAGCCCTAATTTTTCACTTTTCCGATCAAAGTCTTGAACTAGGGTTCGATCAAGCCCGGCCTTCTGCCCAACCAAAAAATTCGATCTTGGTCTCTAAATTTTGATTTTGATGAGGAGCATCCAGCCGTGGTCTCCGATACAAAAATTCCAACATTCTCCGAAACCCCAAATTCCCGGAGCCATGAATGAAGGTGCTCAAAATCCAATTCTGTTTTGACAGAAATATGCACCTGATTGTTTCTGGTGTAACTCCGAAATTACGAATCCACAGGGTCTGAAACTTCTACCTGTGGTAGCCCGACCTGTCATCTTTCCAACCCCACAGATCTGACCTCAATTGGATTCTCTGAGAGAGAGTTATGCCAAATGTCGCAACGTGACCTGTTTATGGGATAAAACAGGAGAGCGAACTTGTACGGAGTGCCATGTGTGACTGGTTCACTTTCGGCCTCTGAACCTTCGGCCTGTGAAAGTACAGTCCGTGCCCTACCTATCACTTTTTACGAAATTTCATTTGGAGCTTCCTAGCCCAAGTTATGACCTTTTTGCCTAGGTCACCTGTTTATGACTTAGATCTGGAAGAGGTAGAAACCCAGATTGTACAGATCATAAAACACAACGTACAACGAATTAGAAGTTGTGCTTTAGACACAAGGTACATTGGGATCTTATCTTCGACCTGTAAAAGTTTCAGATCTTGAAACTTCGCCAAAATGGATTTATAGTGAAAGTGCTATGATGACTGGTTTTTGCTATATCAAGCCCTAGCTTCACAAGTGCAACAAGTGTCATAAATGCCATACCATGCCTTCTTTCAGGCTAGCTCTGATACCATGTTAGTTTTTTCAGAAATTTCAATCTGATCTAGGATCTTAACTGAGAGAATAACATGTACATCATATCTATAGCATATCTACAACATATCAATCATGGACACAATAATGCAAGCACACAAGAGACATAGAGTTTCACCGGGGAAAACCAAGAAGGTGAAAAACCCCGCAACTTCCTCAGAGATAGATAGAGCAATGATACAACCAAAGTACAACCAAAGTACAAGAGATAGTGTTCTCTTAGCAGATGATCCTCCTCCTCACAAGTGCGCCACTTTCTGAGAGAGATAGAAGTGAGTAATGAGTGGTCAAATAGAGATCTCCCGATCTCTATTTATACTTGTCCCGTCTTGCCCAATAAACTAATGGGGCCGACTTGTCTAACTTGGCCTAATGACCCATGGTTAACTTAATCCGGGCTGACCCCACACTTGGTGGTCTAATAACCCATTTACCCACATGACTCATACCGGGCCGACCCCATCAAGGTGGTCTAATAACCCATCAAGTATAAGTTACGACACTTACAATATAAATGACGACACTTCCGTATAGAGGAATAATAACATCTCTATAGGAATACAAACACTTCCGTATAGAGGAATAATAACATCTCTATAGGAATACAATACACATGGGTAAAATACATTCCGAAGTTACATATACATCAACATAAGGAAATCGATTCAATTAGTGAGATCAAGAATGGAGGAAATACAAGCGTAAGCAAATGATAACATGAAGTAGAAGGTACAAAGACAGTAATACACCCTGTTACCGACGAAGAAACCCCACCTGTAGATGAAAAATACATGGACCAAAATGATAGCAAGATAATCTCCAATAACCCAGTGCAAAGGAAGAACAAACAGTCGAAATCCAAAAGCATTCACCACAACACAACAAGTAGATGCAATAATAATTTTCTATTCCAATAATCTAGAGCCAAAAGTCCCTTTACAATGAGGAGCTCTCTCCTTTAAATAGGATGGAGAGACACCAAAACCTTAACCACCTTTTGAGTGGATGGCTAAGATTAAAAGATCAAAGCGATCTAATCAATGGTTGAGATGAGCTCAACATAAAAGCACATGGATCAATAATAAAATAATACATCAATGGACCAAATCGCCCTAGGAGAGGGGGTCCCACCAAATGTCAATGATAAAATATAAGATCTAGCTCATGGTGGGTCCAAGGGGTAATTTCTAACACCCTTGGTCAATCCCCATGGCACAATAGCATCAAAATATAAATCTAAGCACCAAATCGTGCCTCTCTGGAAAAGTCATGAGCCTTAGGAGGCTCCAAAAATCCATAAAAAATGCTGGAGAGATGAGTGTAGGCCCCACTGAAAGCTGAAACTGCTGGAGAAGGTGTGGAAGACATCCCACTCATCATCAAAAGTCATCCCATGCCAATCCCTTGCTCAAATCGAATCCCTCAGTAGCCATTTTCACCATTTTTAATCTGCCTTGGGAAGTGTGAAATTGCCCAAACTGCCTCCTGGAGTGCCTGTGCTGTCAAGGTGAGCCCACTAGGGTCTCTGGGAGGGGGGTAATATGGTAATAACAAGTGGCTAGACCAC
The DNA here is from genome assembly GCA_027924585.1 of Larix kaempferi. NCBI lineage: Eukaryota > Viridiplantae > Streptophyta > Pinopsida > Pinales > Pinaceae > Larix > Larix kaempferi. The sequence goes on from BSBM01000600.1 coordinate 17,786,445, forward strand.
CCCCTCCATGCACAACGCCCTAGGTGAACCAGTCAAGTCCAACCTTTGCCTTGACAGGCCATTTGACAGGCCAAATCTGCACTAAGATAGCCAACTGAGGCTAAAAATCACTGTAACTGCTCGGAACGGAAAACAGGCCATCTCAGTGGACTCAGAGAGCCCAAATCCATCTAAGATGTGTACTCATACACCATGTAGATCTCTGCATGATCATATAAGCACAAATCATCATCATAAGCCTGAAACCACTGCATAGAACCACCTGGTGACCTGTACCAGACCCTATAACATATCTCTGCATCATTTAAGGTCTGCCACCTCATGTTCTGTACTTGACTTTGGTCAAACTAGGTTTGACCAAGTCAAAATGACCAATAATACAATTCAAGCTATCATCAAAGCTGCTGCAAGTGTCACAGGTTAAAGCATGCTCTACAATTCATTCAAGTAACAATTATAACAAGAAGTAATCAATTACTGGCGATCTAAAACCAAATATATAAGGTCATTAATTATTATTATTACTCAGACCAGACTTTCAAGACCATACTCACTTCATAGTTGTGATCAATTTGCTAGTGAAGGGTGAGGGCTAAAATTTAAAAGGCTAGGCTAAGGGTTGACTACTGACTTGACCTTGTGACACTTTGGAAATGGAAAGGGAATACACACTCTAACATATGTTGGACAAGCAATAACACGGGGGATGGCAGTGTGTCACAAATGGGTAAGTTGTTCAAAGAGTGCTTATTCAACTTAGGCACCATGTCTACTTTTATAAAAGATGATCCAAGTTCATTAGGATCCAATGATTTCACTTTATGGCCTTTTTGGCCTACATTACCCTTCAGATCTCAGGTGTGCTAATAAGCACAACTAATTGCAGCTTGCATCCAGGGCATGTTCATACATATACATAAGGTCAACAATCTTTTAGATATAGAGTTTAAGAACCATTGCTTTTTAGACCTTTCTTATACTCTTCAAGGTGTATTTATAGCGTTTCATTGCTCTTGCCCTTTACTTACGTGTGTTGAGAAACACATTCCAGAGTTTACAATTTCCATGGGCGAATTTACATAAGTTTCCATAAGTAGTACATGAGCTTTCAGTTTTAGCCAACACATCTTAAGTGACTAGGGGGACTTCGTACCAGTGCCAAACATCGGGACAACCGACCAGAATGATTTAGGACTACAATCCAACTCACCAAAGGTAAGTTCTGTCACCAACTCAGAGTCGAGACACAAGAAACAGGGAAGCTCATCCAACACAGAGGCTAAAGCGGGGGAAGATCCTCCATGCCACTAGTCAAGTAGTAAGTCAGGGTAATAAACAAATTGGTAGGTAATGGATGGGTGAAGATAGTGAATAATGAGACCAACACTAGCAAGCCAAAGTATGGTGGGAATGATCACCTCTATTTTCCCTAGGGAGGGTAAAACCAATGAGTATGGGTAGTGAACTTCTAATTCTGAGTGGGGACAATGTAATATATATAAAGATACAACCAGGTCCACATATCTATATGATCGCCAGATCATGATACTAAATGCTAAGACATGCTACAAGAATGAATATAAAAGCGATCTAACCATAACACCAGAATATACCTGCTGAGTCATATACCTGAATGCACATAATCTGCACCAACATATGTCCTCTGAAACTGCTGCTGTAACTCTGGGCAATATTGACTGCTCTATATAAATGGCTAAATGGCTACATCGGTCATCTCTCTGAGTGTCCTGAAACTTAGTCATGGCATGGGGAATAAAACTGCTAGCCATAGTATAATCATGATCCATAATATATGCTCATCTCAGCATCTCAATGTAAGGGAACTGGCTGAAAAGTGTACTGGAATTAGAAAAATAGTGTATGGTAGCCCGGCTACTATATATGTGATAACAGTAGCCTTGGCTAAGAATGCACACAATTGTTTTTGGATAGCTGGATGTTGTGTGCCACCACTGTTGTGCAATTCGGTACCTATTTGGGAGTATTTACATCTAGTGCTTTCTTGAAAACATAATCTTGAACCTTGTCCTATATAGCTTGGTTTGGGTAAAACACGATATATTGAGTAATATGTTTTTATATCATTTCTTTCATGTGATGTATTGATGTTGCAAATGCTTTAATGCTCATGTCATACATCATGCTTGAATGCTAATCTTGTACTTTGTATATTTATTGTAATTAATGTCATTTTGAATGGTTTATGGTGAATGTGCTTTTCATTGAGTAATAATATCATCAATAATCACCTTGAATTAAAGTGTGTCTAGCTATTATACTTTCCAATTCTTTAGACACCTCCTTTAAAAGCTAGTGCTAGGTTTATACTTGGGGTTGTTCTCATACAACTCTAAGCAAAAGCTTGGCCAGGGACTCCCCCTTGGATAGTCTAGGTTCGTTTACTGTGGGACCTAGGAAGCCAAAAGCAATGAATCCCTTTCCGTTAGTGACACGTTGGGTTGGGGGGTTCATAGTTGTGTCGGATTAGTAGCTGATTAGCTTTTCCATCATCTGGGCTGCTAGTTTGTGCATCACAAGGTATAATAAACTAATACATGGAGTGGTGCTAGACCATGTCAAATACATAATAAAATATTCCACTAATGCCAGGTGGATCCATGAGAAAACACAAGAGAGAAGTGCGTTCTCCCAAGAATGTAGAAGATGACAAATAACAAATGCAAGTGCACCTCCGGAGTAGAGAATACCATGAATCAAATCCAATATCATGAGCAAAAACTGTGTTGCACCAATCCACGTGTAAATACCGTGTGCTACCTCCAAGACCATGAGCAAAAACCATGTGTTACCAAACCATGTACCAAAACCAACAAACTCTTCTAGCAAGTGCGCCTTCCTAAGTGGGCCAACCATGTGCCATGTAGAGAGAAGAGTCAAAGTGCCCTCTCCTAGGATGAGTATCTCATTCACACATGTGAAGAAAATGAGTAATATGTGCCAAATGTCAAACATATCATGAGTTTGGCTCTAAATAGATGGCACATGTGTATTAGAGTGCCATTTTGTTAAAGAAGTCCATTACTCACCTGTAAGCCACTAGGAAGCCTCCATATAATCCCCAAGAGTGACTCATCATGCCAAATCATCATTTGAGAATTTCTTGTCATGGCTTGATTATTAATCAAACCACAATTAGGCATTTTTAACTTAAAACTTAGGGAAAAGTTTTAATTAAATGCCATTATGCCAAAAATGTATCAATGTAAATTGAGGGGAAACTGCCTGTGATGAGTCCAAAAATCCTTTGAAGACCGTATGTGCTTGTGTCTTTGCTAAGATCATCCCGGAAATGCCTCTGTAGCTCTGATGAAACTAATGCAAATCAAACTTAGGCTTTTTAAATTAAAACTTGGGGAAAGTTTTAATTAAAAGCCAATTAATTAAGAATTGACATGTAACTGTTATCACAAAATTTGTAGTTGCCCCAAACAGGTATCCTATCCAGGATGGCAGAGAGGGACATGCAACTAAAGTCGTGACAAGGATCCTGCTCCCCAAGGATGGAATTGGTTGTCACGCCGAACATGACTCTTGTCGCTTTAGACCAAAGAATGGCCAAGGGGGAGACCTAGTCTAACATTGTGGGAAAGACTGAAGACAAGGTACCAAAACTAGATCTTATGATTGAACGTGAGATACCTTTTGAGTAAACCCTAGATCAAAAGAAATTGCTACTAAGTGAAGTTCAAGGGATTGATGAGAGTTTATCAATGATTTAAATACAACCCGGACAGATGATTTCTCAATAGCTAGATTAAATATAATGGTCTAGAGGTAATGTGCTAGGTGATAGTGAGCCAAATCGCTACCCTAGGGGGTTTGATCATATGCAAATTGGTAATGCCTAGGATAGAAGTTAGATTTGCAATTTAAAAGGATCTTAACACTTGATTCAATTGCTTGATGACAAGATAAAACAATTTGAGACGATTTCAAGCAAAATCCCAGTTACAAAATAAAGAAAACAACCTCCCTTCCACAAGTGCAACTTAGTAGATTTGATCAGTGACTCGAGAAGTGGGCTATGGGGTCTTCAAGGGTGATACCCTAGGGTTGTTTTAGTATTCCTGGGGCCAACAAAAAATACCCAAGTGTTGAAAAACTGGAAATCTAAGTGATGAGCCCAATATATATATATATATATATATATATTAATTTTTACTTATGAGGGTTTTGTTAATTTTAATTAAGCAGACAATGGAATGCAGAGAAAACAAATAGAAAGAAGTAATTGGACTTTCCTGGAATTGTGAGATGCCGAGACTTGTTTCCCTTCGTCCAACGTTGTCAAGTTGAAGCTCTGTTTTCCATATTCTGTATTTGCCCAAGAATGTCCAGTGCGCCCCTCCTGAAATGCCAACAAGATACAAACAAGCTCGTATCCAAATTGAAATCACAAGAGAAGAAATGCATGGAAGAAAGATAGAGAGAGATAGCAATAAATTGCTAAACAAGATTAACACAAGAAAACTCCTATCAGGAAAACGTTGAGAGAGAGAAAGTGAGTCTCCCCACATAGTTCGATCTCCACCAAATCACCCTCCTACTACAAGCAAAATAACACAACGATTTTGCCGGGATACAGAAAGATAAATCTTCAGTGCCAAAGGGATTCAGAAGCTACAGAAATCAAGAACTTCTAAGAGAATTCAAAATGCCAAAAATGATTATCTATTGCTTTCAATCCTAGAGCCAAAGTCCCTTTACAATGAGGGGTCTCCTCTCTTAAATTGTTTTGAGAGAGACTAAATCCCTAACCAACCTTTTAATCGATGGTTGAGATTAAAAGATGAAATAATGATAATCAACGGTGGAGATTATAATCTCTCACTCACATGGATCAACTAGACATAAGAGGGGGGCGAGTTGCCTCATAATGGCCAAGTATATGATATACAATGATAAAACACAACAAAAGTCACCTAGGGGCGACGACTTGCCTCCTAGTGACTTGATAACACTTTTTACATGGTGGAGAATATATAATACATAAGATACATCTTCATGAAGTTGCCCTCTATGAAGGAGGGTGAACTGCCTAGAGGAGATAAACATGAGTGTGATGCCGAATGATGATGGAACCATACAAAAGTGTATCTGGATCACCTCTGGAGCAATACATATAATACCCAAATCATAACTTTGCCATTCATCAGTCCTTCGTTCTACTTGCCATGCCATGGTCACTTCAATTAATTTAATTAAACTGCTGAAATGCTCTATAAATACTCAATATGCCAAAAATGGCTTCTTCCTTTGTCCAAAATGACTTTCTAACTGCACCAATGAACTTAGAAATGCCAAATCCACTAGGACTCACTACAAATACACCATGGATCAATCTGTAATATCACCTGTGAATATTTTCCACCTTTTTTAATTAAAAATTTGCCTGCTGACTTTATAAAAATGATAATAATGGGAATTTTTTTATAAACTGAAGCATGAAATGATCTGGCTAGCCTCCAAAGGCACTAAAATGGGCATCCGAACACCTGTAGTGAATTTCGGATACGGGCCCTGCCTGTTGACCAAGTCAAAATTGAATAAAAATCTGTAACTGAGCACAAACTGAAGATCTCCGCATGCATGAGGTATTAGTAGTACTTTCTTAAATGCATTAATAGTAGACTAAAAGAATTAGCAATGTTTAACAATGGTGATCAACTCAATAAACACATAAACAAGACTTCTAACTGAATTGGTTGCATAGCAAAAGTGAAGTCCCAATGTGTTCCCGAATATTCCGAAACAATGTTTTCTGGACCTTGCCGTTTTTTTTCACCGAGACGATGCTTGCAACATTGGTATGAGGCACCTTTCCCCTGATCCCACCAGTGATGACATGGCCTTAGTCCTCTACCAATCAGTGTCCATAGCGTCGACAGAGTTGCCATAGTAATGCATATGAGTGCCAATAGGCATAGCACCTACTGCCAATGAGTGTCCATAGCCCCGTCAGGGATTACCTATTCTTTCAATTGTTAACCATAATAACAATAGCATAGGGAATTTGGTTCTTGGGAGAAGGCATTGCTCAATTGTAGCTCTTCTTGACTATTGACAGTCGGGCTTGGGGAGCATACCAGAAAGCTTCCTGTATTGAGGATTTCCTACAACACAACAACCCTTATACACAGTTATGAAATAGTAAAGCACAAATGGTGATAGATCCACAAAGGGGAGAGCAAGAGTCAATCAATCAACTTCAAGCCAATGGGATGTGAACACAAGAAGGATTGGTGATGATGAAATGAAAGTGGCCAATGGTGGAACTGGAGAAGGGGGAATAGTCCTTAGAAATACCAAATTTAGAGTAGTCATCTTGGTGCATGGTATGTCATTAAATCAAGAACCCTTCACCCTCATCAACTATGCAAGGTACACTAGCTATACTCATCAAAACAATCAAATACAATACATCATGTAATAACAACAGTATACAACACAATGCAACATCATGTAATACATCATCATCATCTGGCATGGCATAGTAGTAGAACAAGGCAAAAATATAACATTATCTCATGGTCATCACATCACCTATATCATATAAAAGACCCATAAGCAGAAAAATGGACCACAACAGTCCGGAATACATTAGCAAACTAGAATAGAATGAAGCAAAAATAAGTCATACTATGCCTATACAGTATGAGGCATAACAAGGATCTTTAATGGGGGGTTGCTTTGTTGTGTGGAGATCTGTTGGGTTGAGGGTTTCCTTTGTCTAACTCCAGTCCTTGAGACTGAGATCCTTCCTTTTCATGATGGGCCTCTAGATCAACTAGGGCTTGGAACTGAAATGAGTCAGAGTTGCCTTTGTTAGTCGTCTGATTCCATGGCTGAAATTGGTGTTTGTTCTTGTTATCACAGGCTTAAACTTGACCTGATCATTTTGTGAGGAGCAGGTGGTCTGATTTGTCAGCTCTATTTGAGATTTCAGGTAGCCCCTTGTGAATGGTCATATTCATGGCACATATTGCATTTGAAGGGAAGATTTTTGTAGTCCAGATCTTGATTAAAGATTCTTTCACCAAGGTGGAATAGAATGGCATCCAGTAGACCTTTGTCCAAGGCCACTTCTATGCAGATTTCGGTGCAGGAGTATTGAAATCCCTTTGGTTCTGCCAGTGCAATGAACTTCCCAATCTGCAACCTATGGATTTGAGGATGGATCTGTCCCATAATACAAGAGGAACGTTGGGGAAGTGAACCCAAATAGTTGCTAATGCTATTTCTTCTGTTGGTTTGAAATCTATAGACCAATGGTTCAATTACATTCCTCTTGTGCCCATTAAAACAAAAAAAAAGATCTGTGGTCCAGATTGGAATATAAGATCTGTTTTCTGAAGATTAAAACAAAAAAAAAGCATATTGACCTTGTTGCCGCCTAAAACACACTTAACCGCAGAAAAGTCTCCAATCCACTAGGTGTGTTCTTGAGGGGCAACTATGAGTCACGGACCCACTGTCACCTAGATTCCTAACTCCTCCATTTAGACCCAACTCCCAAAGGTTAAGGGGGGTAGTCCCTATTTACTAAGTTTTAAAGTGTTTTAGTTTTAGGAGTTCAAATTTGGTTATGCTTATTTACGTTGAATGGCAAGCAATCGTGCAAAGTGCAAATATTCAATGACAGGCAAACCTTACTTTGACACTCAACCAAATAAGAATGAAACAATCAAATAACCAGTGCCTATTCTACTTGGGCTATGGAGTCAATAATAAATCAATACTTGTTCAATTAATCATACAAGATATACAGCAAATTACAATGATTTACATTCCCAAATTTAGAACATTCAAAGATTGCAAGAATTGAAATGAATGACTTATTTGCAAAATATCACTTAACTAACCATGAAGCATTCTTGCACTTGAAATTACTTGCAATTGAAAGGTACAAAACTTGAAATGAAACAAGTATGACAATGAAACAAGAAATTAAAATGTTTTGTAAGTGGTCCTGTAGATTTTAAATGATTTTAAAGTCTCACTTTAGCTTAGAGAATTAATATGTGTTGACAGTGCAAATAATAAAAGATTGTTCTAAACTAATGTGACTACCTCCAATACTTATCTTTCAATTTGAGAGAAACTGTTGGGTGCTCAACAAGTGAACACAAGGTTTCCTTCTAGCTCCACAAATCAACTCCGAAAATTGCCGGATGTTCAATAGGAGAACACAAAGTGCCACGAGGCTCCCAACAACCTCTACCCCTCTAACTCCACGGATAAATCCTCTTTTTCTCAACTTCTAGATAAATTATTAGAGTGCCTATTATTTTAACCAATTCAATCTCTTGCCCTTTCTTGTCACCCAGGATCGGATTTACCGACAAGGGAAGTGAATACGGGGCAAGAGCGAGGCAAGGTTTATTGCTTAACCCAAAAGAATGTTGTTACTTTAAACAAATTTAGCTAGCCAACACGATATTGCAGGAGGGCAAAGCCACATCACATGCAAGGTGTGGGCAACAATTTAAAACTAAAATCAAATAAAATAACTTGAATCTTAAACAAAAACAAGCCAGCATGATTTTGCATGGATGGGCAAAGCCACTTCACATGCAAGGTGTGGGCAACCAATTTGTTCGTTTTTCTACTTTTAATCAATATTATCTAGGATCTTAACTGAAAAAATAACATGCACAGCATAACACAATAGACACAAAGATTTTTCTCAAGGAAACCATAAAGGAGAAAACCCCGCAACTTCCTTAGAGATAGAATCGTTAGCAATACAATATGACAAAAGTAAAACCCCAAAACAAAGGTGGTCTTCTCCAGCTCCTCTCTCTTTTTCCTATGCGAACTTGCCCTCTCTCTCACACTTATGCGAACTTGTGTGAGTGAGTGTGTGTTTAAATGAGAAAGCTAAGCTCTCTATTTATACTTTACTTTCACTTGACCTTTTTCACTTGCTAGGTCGGCCCCAACTAAACCTGACTGGGCAAACTTCTCTAGGGGACTCAATAACCCTAATCTAACTGACTCTAGGGGGATCTATTGCCCCGATTTACAATGGAGGATTTACCTCAATGACTTTACATGACCAAATGTAATAATGACATCTCCGACCGGAGGAATAAACATCTCCGTCGGAGGTACAAATAAAATACAATAATAATAACAATATAAAATACAAGTGAATTGTGAAATTGCCCACATAAGATCCAAGGAGATGATGTAAACCTCACAATGAAAGAATTTAGGAATAATAGAAGAAGAGACAAGCAATAGAACTTAGATCCAAAGAAACTCTGATTGAGGCAGAATAATTACACATGTTACCTTAAACAGAATAATAAACTGGTAAATATACAATGCTGAGTATGAGGATTCGAATTCACTAGGTTGAATTCGAATTGGCCTTCATGCACAGATCCATTATCAGTGGAGAGTCATCAATGCCTAACTAGGAGTCCACCTTCTCATCAGTGAAGTCATCAATGCACAAGTAACGGTCAACCGGGAGTCAAACTAAGTCTAACTGAGTGTGGTTGGTGTAACTGGTACATGGAAGCACTAATCTAGTGAAGGAGGCTCAGTGGAGGGCGCAGATGGAGCTAACTGGAGTCAGAACAGGCTGTCTAGTCACACTAGAGGTCCATCGGAGTGGTAAGGTCAGTTAGGAGTCAGTTAATCCTTAAATCAAGGAATGAACTGAAGATAACTGAACTAAATTGGACTGGTAGGTGAAGAAAGACGCCCTTCTCATGCATTAGGTGAAAGGAGGGCGCACTAAGCTCTAGGAGAGCTGAAACTGATCTGAAAGAAGCTCCGGGGGCTAGTTTGTTGAGGGCTAGGTGCTGGTGCTGATGACTAGGATGCATGCAAACCCTAATTTTGCATGCATGACTGAAAATGAAAATGACAGAAAAGCTATGAGGACTAGGATGGAGTATAGGAATATCCTAACACCCCCCCTTAATCCATCCTGGGCCCTGGTAACTAGGACCAAAGGTCACCCATACAATCAAATGAAATGATAGAAAAATAAAGAATTGTCCATAAACTGAGGAAATGGGGAAAACCTCATGGGAAAAATACTCCCCCTCAAAAGAACAGTAAATAACTCAAAGAACCATCATACTATGCAGAAAAGAAAGAAGCTTTCATTAGTGAAAACTTTTGCAAAAGACTTGGCAAGCTGATCCCCTGTAGGAAGGTCTCCCACTGTGTGGAGGATGAAGCAAGTCTTTCAGGAAGTCTTTCTGTATCTGGAGCGAATGGAACATGAGGAGTCTTCCCAAAAGATGGAAGAGAGAACCCCATCATCATGCTGCATCTCTCATGGAGAGGTGGATGGCATAATGCAAGGTTGGCATACTGCTGAAGTCTAGTAGTTCTGGGAACATATAAATCATCAACTGTGTTCTCAGTAGTAGCAAGGACTGTGTGAGCCCATGTTGTCTTCAAATATGGACTGAGAATGGGTGTTGGTTCTGGATCTAAATCCTCTTGAACCATGATCTCAACATCAAAATCTTGATCTTCTTCTTCATTAGAAGAGGAGTCACTGTGATCTTCATCAAAATCTGAAGGAATAGTTGGAGAGAAAGGCATGAAGTGTGAGAACTCATATGCCTTTGAGGCATGATTAGCAATCCCATTCGCTATAACCTTTCCAGTGGAAATTTCTGTAATCTCTATTGTGTTTGGACCAAAAATTACTTGCTTCGGTGATCCTGTATGAGTCATTTGATATACTGACAACAAATTAGCTGTAAGAGAAGGAACAAATAAGACATTTTTGAACTTACCATGCTCCATATGAACTGTTCCCAATCCTTTGGCAGAAATCTGAGAGTTGTCTCCCATGTGAATGGTAGGCCCATCTTGGAGATCCAAAGAGGAGAAGGATTCTTCAGATGCAATCATGTGGTTTGAGGCTCCAGAATCTATGAGGAGGGCTTTTGTCCTTGAAAATCCAGCCATCAATGCATGACAATCATCAGATTCACTTCCAGAATCAGACATCTTTGCTTCTTTTGGAACAACAATTTGGTTTTGTTCAATAAGCTTGGTTAGAAGATCAATCTTCTTGTGCATGCAAGCACTCTCAGGATGGTTTCCTCTCTTGCAGTAGGTACAATTTGGTCTCTTTTGTTTGTCATTCTTGGATCTTGAAGGTTTCTTTCCTTTGTCTTTTTGCCTCCCTTTTGCATTCGCTCCACTAGCTTCACCAGCTAAAAGAGCTAAATCTTTGGAGGTTTTGATGGCCCCCATTTGAATCAATTTGCCCTCTTCTTGAGTGAGTGCTGCAGCAAAGTCTTGTAAAGTGGGAAACTTCCATCCACGGATTGACATTCGAACAGAATGGAAGGTAGATACAAAGACAGAAAATTGAGATCCAAGTTTGCTCAATACCGGGAGTACCAATTGCTCATCACTTTTAGTGATGCCACAGTGCTTGCATTGTAAATTTAAATTGTGAAATTTTGAGAAGAATTCTTGGATGCTCTCGAAATTGCTAGGTTGAAGGGCAATCAATTCATTTTCGAGAATGTGGCCTCTTAACCCATCTTGTTTACCAAAGAGACTCTCCAATTTTGTCCATAACTCATTAGGAGACTTCATTCCTTCAACATGAAACAACAGATCTTCAGACATATGAAGGCAAATACATCCAAAGGCTTCATCCATTTTGTTTAGATGCTTGATTCTCTCCACAGTTTGATGTGGTATGGCATCTCTTTCCTCAACAATTCTAGAGAACCCTTTCGACTTCAAGTGGATTTTCATCTTACTCTTCCAATCGAAATAATTGAAGGGAGTTAGGATTATAGGAGAAGGAGAAGGAGGAGAAGCATTCGAATTGCTCATCTTGACTGCTTGAACAAGTGCAAATAGAAACTGTTGAATCTGCTGCTGGAACTTCGAAATATCTGCAAAAACCTCTCAAGAATGGAGGTAGAATATACTCTCAAATGGCTCTGATACCATGTGAAATTGCCCACATAAGATCCAAAGAGATGATGTAAACCTCACAATGAAAGAATTTAGGAATAATAGAAGAAGAGACAAGCAATAGAACTTAGATCCAAAGAAACTCTGATTGAGGCAGAATAATTACACATGTTACATTAAACAGAATAATAAACTGGTAAATATACAATGCTAAGTATGAGGATTCGAATTCACTAGGTTGAATTTGAATTGGCCTTCATGCACAGATCCATAATCAGTGGAGTGTCATCAATGCCTAACTAGGAGTCCACCTTCTCATCAGTGAAGTCATCAATGCACAAGTAATGGTCAACCGGGAGTCAAACTAAGTCTAACTGAGTGTGGTTGGTGTAACTGGTACATGGAAGCACTGATGTAGTGAAGGAGGCTCAGTGGAGGGCGCAGATGGAGCTAACTGGAGTCAGAACAGGCTGTCTAGTCACACTGGAGGTCCATCGGAGTGGTAAGGTCAGTTAGGAGTCAGTTAATCCTTAAATCAACGAAAGAACTGAAGATAACTGAACTAAACTGGACTGGTAGGTGAAGAAAGGCGCCCTTCTCATGCAATAGGTGAAAGGAGGGTGCACTAAGCTCTAGGAGAGCTGAAACTGATCTGAAAGAAGCTCCGGGGGCTAGTTTGCTGAGGTCTAGGTGCTGGTGCTGATGACTAGGATGCATGCAAACCCTAATTTTGCATGCATGACTGAAAATGAAAATGACAGAAAAGCTAGGAGGACTAGGATGGAGTATAGGAATATCCTAACATGAATATCTTCCGAAGTTACAATTTCATTAACACAATTAAACTAATGCAATAAGAAATAAATAAAATCCTAGCCCTTTCTCTTTTGCTTACGAAGGTGGGAGAAACCCAACTACCTTTGTAAGCAATGGATGGCAAAATTAAAAAGATAAGTTAATCATTAACCTAGCCACACAATCCTCTTCTCTTCCTAGTGAAGAGATGGGGCAAATGAACGAAGTAAAATGCAGAAAATAAACTAAGAACAAACTCCTAGCCTCTCTTCACTTGCAATGCAAGGGTGGGCAAGCCCAACTTCATTTGCATGCAAGGGATGGCTGAAAATAATACTAAAAAAATACTATGGAAGTAAATGAAGAATCAAGTGCAAGAGACTCTCTTGAACTTGTTACAATGAATAAGATTTCAACACTTGAGATTTGAAAGAAATGAGAGAAAGAAGAGAGATTTTTGACTCGTTTCTTGCAAAGGACTGAAGATGGCAGCTTGTGAATGTCGTTTATACTTGATTTTGGCCAAATTTGGGTAGCATAACCCCTTGTGTTGTCATAATGTCCAAGCAAGAGAATGTAGGAGCAAATCACCTCAAAGCAACACCAACACAAGATCTCCTCCAAAGATTTTATTAAGAAAGCCAAATGGCTGAAAAATACAATGGCCCAAAATGGGAGCAAATGAGAGCAAGAGAATGAAAAGAGAGCAAGAATGCAAGAGCATGAGAGATCCTCGCCCAAAATGAGGAGGAGGAGCCTCCTTATAAAGAAAAGAGAGAAGGGAGAGGGCATTTGCATGCTTTCCAAGTGTCACATGAGAGAGGGAAGGACCCATGGAGAGGGGGGGGTGCATTTCCTAGAGAGGGCGCCTCCTAGGGTGAGAGAACAAAATAATGAGGGGGTGGGGAACCCCCCTCTAATGATTTTATCCTCAATACTATGCTCAAAGGGAGGGAAACCACTAAGGTGGGACCCCTCTCTTTGACTTTTGCTTAACTTACCCAATGCCAAGATGAGGAGGGTGCACCCCTAGAGAGACAACTTAAAACTCGTAAAACACTTGCTTGGGGTGCCCCCTTTTGCCTTTAGTTTTACCTTAGGGACATAACATAACCTTTGGAAACTTAATTCCCCCTCCCTAAGTGACTATAGTCACTTTACAAAATTTTGTCATTCTAATTAATGGCCAATTTTCCTGATTTCCTTGACTGACTTAGGGAAATCTATCACAAACTTTATCAAAACTCAACGGAATGACTTCAAACTTGGTCCAAGGGTGTCGGAGGTCCCATGCCATTTATATTGAGTACCCATACCCCTATACAACATCACTAAGGACCACTTATCCCTCTTTTACATTACAACATTTTATGCCGAGGGACATTTTTTAAATACTAAAAATTAAAAAATCCTAAGTAAAACTTAATGAAATTCCACAAGACTCTGGATAATGTCTAGCATGGTAATGTAGAACATTTCTAGGCTTAATCAGCCCATGGACTCGATCATTAGAACACTTTTCACCACTTTGGAGGAAATTTTGAGTGAAAATCTCAAATAAATTAAATCACTAAAAATGAATTTTAATTATCCAAGGGAAAAAAACACTTGATGAAAAGACTTCCCTAATGATAAAGTCCTAGGCAACTAAGTTTTACAAAAATTGACCCTCATGCTGACATATCATTACAAATCCCTCGCAGGGATGTGAAATTTCATGGAGAAGAGTTGAGAAGAGAAAGAGGAAAAACTGCCTCGCTTGAAAAAATTTGCTAGGTACATCTTTTTCATCTTCAAGGTAACATGGTACATGGTTTTCCACCTAGTTGGCTTGGTGGTCAACAGACCTCATCTGCAAACAAAGGAAGAGTGCTGTCCTTGCAGCTTAGGTTTCTGAGCTTCTGCAATCCACTGTTCTAAAGATACGTGGTTGGGCCATAGACCAGTGAACTTACCTATCAGACCTCCTTCCAAGAGAATGCTAATGTTTCTTTCTGGTGCCGGGGATGAGATGTTTGGGATGAGGATGGAGTCCAACTTGTTCTCAAATCTGTTGGTTGAGAGAAATGTGTGGGTTTGCTTGTCTGCTGATTCTGGTGGAACTGTTTCTCCGGTACCCTTTGCAGCATGGGTGGCTTATGGATCCTTGGATCTGCTACTTCAGGGCTCCTTTGGCACCCCAGATTTGCCTCCATGTCGGCCTGTGTTGTCTCCCATATTTGCAGAACTGAGCTCTGGGCTGACATTCTTATCTTAAAAAGATATTTAGGAATGACAAGGACATGAATTCTTATTAAAAACGTTAGAGGATACTATAAGCTATCTTAGACTCTTCAAAGGAAATCTACTCCATAACATTCTGGACTTCGTTTATTTGAATTTTGTGAAAGGCACTTTAAATTTAAAACTTGGTCTCTAGGATTTTAGTTGCATAAGAAGAGAAACAAGGAACCCTTCTATGATCTGAGAAAAATGATAGTTGATACCTATGATATGCACAAACTTATAATGTCAATATCTATATCATGCATTGAAAACTTAAATTGTTGAACATATGCTGCATAATGTGAAATTGTTTGTACAAGGGCTAGATTTATCTCAAAATAGTGATCTAGTGTTGTGGGCCCTTATTTTCTTCTTGTGTCAAGCCTATGAGGTAATGGCACAAGGTGGTTCCAAGTGATAAATAAGCTGCAGCTTGAGAAAAAAGTTTATTATTCATAGTTTGCATGAACTGTTTGAGTTGTTTTCTGCTTCATCCATAAACATGAGAAAACTTTAGAAGTTCTTAGCTTTCAAACATGATGTGTACAATTATATTATAAATTTTAAAAGCGATTTGTCACTTCAATAAGCTTTAAACTAGAAGTGAAAAGCCAAAATCCAATTTCAGAATTTTAGCTCTTTTGAGTGTTTTTCCACTGTTTAATCTGTTCAATGTGTATAATATCTTATGCACCTATTTTGGTAGGCCAAGCATCCCAGGCATCATATGCTTTAGTTTATGTTCAACAAAGAAATCAAAATGCATATTTTTCAATTTTAATTTTTGGAACTTCTGTAGTAAGTGCTAGAAGAAAATTGTATATGTAATTTCTGCTCCCATTAAAGTCTATTAGTATTTTCTGGTGCATGTCTTACCCTTATTTGATGTGCAGGTCAAGGTAGTATTGCGAGCTGATGTTTCTAGAGGGGCATACAACAAGGTTGCTGTTATTTCAGGTGGTGTAATAGCTTAGATTATTATATTGGTTATAAAAGTGTAAAAGCAAAGTCTTACATTATGATGTAACCTAAACTATAGAAAATAACAAATACTCTGAGGTGCATACATAATTGTTGTGGCAACCACGTGTGCTAGGCAAATAATGAAATGACATTGCATCTACATGTTTCAAGCAGGATGTTTCACCACAAATTTTAAATATAGAATACATATGACAGATTATGCAGATTCCACAGTTAATATAAGATAATTGATTAAGTATGAAAGAAATATGGAAATTAATAAAATAACACAAAAGGAATTTATTGATCAAATCAAGTTTTATATGAGCTAATTGTGGCATTAGTCTTAACTCCTACCCAATTTTTTTTCCTTAGTCCTCTTCTTCTATGAACTAATGATTCATTTATCTTCTTGTAAGGTATCTAAAACCTTGATTTTGTTGTTGGTTAATTGCAGTGATCCCTGACCCTTGTAATTGATTCACAAATAAGAAAGAACCCTTAAACTTCAGAAATAACCAAAATTCATCTACAACAAGAGTAACACTACTATGTTGAAAGAGCACTTAAGGTAGGGTAACATCATTAATTGCTTCTTATGGAAGGAATCACTTCACAAGCTATGCTTGCTACAAAACAATACTCAACATTTTCTATACAATGATACTCGTGTATTTATACTTTCTCATGAGTATTCTTAAGGGACTATGCCAACTACCCCTTATTATTGTATTATTTCCTCTAACTACCTAGTCGGCCTATCTATTACCCACCAACTACCAAGTGGGCCTATTCCATGATTATGGCCACATTACATACATTATTCCCTCCGGTACCTCCCTATGTATATTACATTCCATTCTTCTTCACATGTTTCATCCTTGAAACATGGAAGGAAACCATATGATATAATCTCCTAAGCAATGTAGTCAACTGGTATTAGGACATAGCGTTTAACTACTTCCTTGCCACCTCAATCTTTATTCTGGTTGCTCGTTTTTTTCCATGTTGTCGTCATGCTATATTAATATATCTATGCATTTCTTTTTGTTCTCCATGTGCTTCTATATTGGTTGCCTTTTTGATTTTATGTTTGTCCATATGGAAAGAACCCTTAAGGTAGGGTAACACCATCAAATGCTCCTTATAGAAGGAATCACTCCACAAGCCATGATTGCTACAATAATAAACATCCAAAATATTCAATACAATGATACTCTTGTATTTATAGTTTCTTATGAGTATTCCCAGGGGTGTCTGCCAACCACCCCCTTATTATTATATTATTTCTTCTAACTACTTAGTGGCATATTTATTACCCACTAACTACTAAGTGAGCTTATTCCATGATTATGGCCACATTATATTCATTATCCCCTTGGATACCTCCCTAGGTACTCCATATTATCCTCCTTTGGTACGTTACATTCCATCTGCTTTGCATGTTTCGTTCTCAAAACATGGTAGGAAGTCATATAATGTGGTCTACTAAACAATGTAGTCAATTGGTACTAAGCATGAGCATCCATCCATCCTAGTGAAATGTGGATATGGAGTCTAACTATTTCTTTGCAACCTTGATCTTGATTTTGGTTGCTCCTGTGGTTCCAGGTTGTCGTTGTGCTACGTTGATTTTTATATGCATTGCTTTTAGTTCTCCATGTGCCTCCATATTGGTTGCCTTTTTGGTTCCATGTTTGACCATAGTGAGTTTGCTGATGCTCACGATCTTGCCTTAATGACTGTTGTTTTTTTGAGTGGTGTGGATGGCGATATACAACGACTTTAGCTATTGGTTCTTTGGTCTTTGAATCTCAACATGTGGTTCCTTTGAGTCATGTAGCTCTTTAGATTCTTCTTCCTTTTTATGCCCTTCCAGGGGATTTTCTTCATGTGCTTCTGTTATGCACTAAATTCCTAAAATAACGGAGAAATATAAAGAAAGAGCAACCGAACATGTTGAAAAAGAAATAAAGAGATGAATAAAAAGTCTTTTTTAGGGGCAACCTCCTTATACAATCTATCAAATGCACAAGACAAGATGAGATGATCACTAAAGCTAGGTCTCCTTGGTATATATACGAGACAATTATAATTAAGGTCCTAGCCGACCATCCAATTACAATGAAGGTCCTAGCCAACCAATAAAGACAATACTAATATAATGTAATGTCACAATATCTATGGCTTAACATGCTTCTCCCCTTCAAACAAGTGTTGTCTCAACACTTGATTAACTATGGATGTTTCTACATGAATAAATCATCTTCCCATGTAGCCTCTTCTATTGGCAAGTTCTTCCACTTGATGAGGTACTTAGTAATTGCTCAATTACACAATTGTTGATCAGTGTGTCAAGGATTGTTTTAGGTTTTAGTATCATTTTCCCTTCTTCATCAATCTCTGGTAAAATAGTCTAGACGAGGATCTTGTCACCAATTACGTTCTTTTAGGCAAGAAACATGCAGGACTGGATATACACGTGAAGATGGAGGCAACTCCAATTTGTAATCCATACTCCCAATCCTCTGCAACACCTTATAGGGACCATAGTACTTTGGTGCTAATTTATTGTTCTCCTTTTGTTGCTTGAGGGACACATGTTTGTATGGTTGTAGCCTCAAAAATACCCAATTCCCTACTTCAAATTTCCTTTTGCTAGGATGTTGATCTGCTTGTTGTTTCATCCTATTTTGTGTTATAGCCAAGTTGTCTTTCAATTGTTGAAGAACCTCTTGTTGGTGCTCTATGTGCCTCCACTGCTTGAACCTTACCTTTCTCTTTGAAGGATGATGTGATGGATGGAAGACGATTGCCATGAAGCACCATAGATGGTGGCATTTTTGATTAAGTATGGAAAGATGTGTTGTACCACCACTTTGCTAAGGGCAACCGCTTGACCCATCGCGTTTGTTTATCAGATGCAAAGCAATGACAATACCCTTCTAGGCATTTGTTCACAATTTTAGTTTGTCCATCGGATTGAGGAGGGTAAGAGAAGTTGTGAGCCAATTGAGTACCCAAACAAGAAAATATTTCCTTCCAAAAATTACTAGTGAAAATTGGATCTCTATCACTTACAATAATCTTGAGGATTCCATGTAACTTTTGAACTATTTCCATGAATGTTGCAGCTACTGTACTTGCTTTAAAGGGATGAGAAAGAGAACAAAATTGAGTATACTTTGTGAGTTGATCCACTAGTACCATGATGATATTTTTTCCTTTCTACTTTGGTAGACCTGTGATAAAATCCATTGAGACTTCTTCTTAAGGCTAATTGGTATGGCTAATGTTTGTAGAAGATCTGGTGGCTTGAGTGTCTATCCCTTATTTTGTTGGCAAACAAAACATTCTTCCACAAACGTTTGGACATTAGTTTTAAGACCTTCCTAGAAAAAACTTTCTTGATCCTGTGCTAAGTTTTCAAGAACCTTGAATATCCTCTTGTAGGAGAAGTGTGCAATTCCAAAAGGAACTTCTATTTGAGTTGTGAATTCTTACATAAATATAGATGATCCTGGTGCTATAGTGAATCTAGACCAGCTATAACCTAGAGTGTTACCCACTGTCACTTCGATAACCACCTCTCTACAGCTACTGTACTTGCTTTAAAGGGATGAGAAAGAGAGCAAAAATGAGTATACTTTGTGAGTTGATCCACCAGTACCATGATGATATTTTTTCCTTTCTACTTTGGTAGACCTGTGATAAAATTCATTGAGACTTCTTCCCAAGGCTAATTGGTATGGCTAATGTTTGTAGAAGATCTGGTGGCTTGAGTGTCTATCCCTTATTTTGTTGGCAAACAAAACATTCTTCCACAAATGTTTGGACATTAGTTTTAAGACCTTCCTAGAAAAAATCCTTCTTGATCCCGTGCTAAGTTTTCAAGAACCTTGAATGTCCTCTTGTAGGAGAAGTGTGCAATTCCAAAAGGACCTTCTATTTGAGTTGTGAATTCTTACATAAATATAGATGATCCTGGTACTATAGTGAATCTAGCCCAACTATAGCCTAGAGGTGTTACCCACTGTCACTTCGATAACCACCTCTCTACACTTTAGGTTGGCTATTCTCCAACTCAAGGGGGGATTCCCTAGGATAGGATTGCTAAGCTATGGCAATGGAGTCACAAGTTGATTTGAAGAGTTAGCCTTAGCAGTACTTGAGGTCTTCTTTGTAGTATAGGTGATGGGAGGGTCGTGAAGACTAGTGCCAATCCCTAGGGCATATGTAGTCTCGGGATGATCCTCCTTGGGCCTTGTTTGAAAATGGTTGGCTGGAACACCTGCAAAGCATGACAAATTCCTATCCCAAACCTTTGAAGCTCCTTGCAAAATTCATTAAGGAAGGGTTGCCTTAGCATACACCTTTAATCTAGAAACCTAACTTAAACCCTAGTGTATGCAAGCTTGATTAGTACTCCTCCTAAGATGCCAAACACATAATCAAGTCACAAATAAAGCATGGCATAAGTATAGAAGATTCTTATACTTAAACCAATGGAACAAGATTTCCCTTCTATGGATTAGATTAATAGGCCTTACAATGCCAAAATGAAAAGATACATGTTAGTCCAATATTCAACCATCAAGAAAACCCAAGAGAAGAAAACCTTAACACTTAAAAAATGCTCCATAAAGATATGGCAATTAGGGTCTAAAGGAGAGAGAGCTCTCAAAATCCAACCATACAAAATGAGGCTGAGAGCTTTAAGCTCCTCAACCTCATGTTACCTCCCAAACTAGCATGTGTGATTAAAGTCCCAAAGATGCATACTAGCGCAAGGGGGACCAAGGGAAACAAGTCAATGTCACAACACCTATCCCCTCTCACTTTAGGTTGGCTCTTCTCCAACTCAAGGGGGGGTGTTTCCTAGGGTTAGGGTCTACTAGGACAAAGGCAATGAGGAGCAAGGTGATTCCAAAAGGGTTTCCCCAGTAAAGGTTTGTAGTATAGAGATATACAATGGGTGATGGGAGAACAAGGGAACCCACTCCAAGGGACCAACAAATGTAGTCAATAGGTCTCTAACTTATTTAGAAAGAGTAAGTGCTCCAGGCCTCCAACCCTTCATAGATGTATTGGAGGGTTCAACTTGCGATCACAAGGGGAAGGACAAGTCCCTCCGTTACTTCCTTCCTTAAGTGAAACCCTACATTAGAAGGGGTTAGATTTGCAAAGTCTTGATGAGGATAAGTGTTGGGTTTTGTGCAACTTCGGAAGATATTATTATTGTATTTGATTGTACCTCCTAAGGGAGATGAGCTTGATGTAAATGACTATGTAAACCCTTGAAAGAATCAATGTAAACCTTGGGGAGAAAAGAAGCACAATAAAAGATTAAAACAAATTTATTAATTGCCCCCCAAGTGTAGTCGGCCCAGTCTCCTAGAGAAGTCGGCCCAGTTAGGGTAAAGGGTCAATTTGCACTTGTATAAATAAGAGGTAAAGTGCACCTCATTATCTCATTCACTCACCTCACATTTTCGCATCACTTGGGAAAGAGAGAAGTTCGCACTAGCTGGAGAAGGAAGCTGTTTTGGGGTTTCTACTTTTGGAAGACATTTTCCATTTTTCTCTTTTATGATTGTACTTTGATCTCGGGATTATCATCTCTATACGAAGGTTGCTGGGTTTTCTCCCACTTGGGTTTCCCAGGTTAAACTCTGTGTTGTTGTTTTGTGCTTTGTCTTTCTTCTAGTGATCCTGTTTATGCAATTGAAATATTATGCTATGAATGTATGAAATTTAACATGGTATCAGAGCAGTTCTAGAATAAGCCATTGCCGGAACCCTGTCGGAACCTTGTTGGAACTAGGGTTTCATCTTGTGAAGTCTTCACCCATCATTTTGGAGAAAAAGAGCCTTAGGAAATTCGTTTTGGGAAGGCGCATCTATTGCTGAAGACGGAATTCAATTCCGAGATTTTTCAATTTTTGACCTAACTCTTCACCTGGAGTAGAAATTAGGGTTTCAGTTTTGACCCACTTTTCTCCACAGATTTGGATCAGCCCTACCATCTTTCAACTCGCCTTGGCAAGGCGCATCTACCCGTGGTTTCAATTTTTCAAATTATCAACTTTCATTTTTGACTTAACTCCTGCTAGGGTTTCTGAACCAGATCTGTAGTCAAGATGATTGGTATGAAGGTTGAAGATCGTTTGGAAGGAGCTTCCAATTTTATCTCTTGGAAGTCTAGGGTTCTTCTTCTCCTAGAAGAAAATGACCTCTTACTATATGTAAATGAGAAGGTTCTGTTATCACCAAACTTGTAGTTGCCCCTAAAGGTGGATCCATAAGGATGGTAGAGGGGATGAGCAACCAAAGAGGTGAAACCAAGATAGCCTCGACTCCCAATGGATGGTTGTCATGCCAATCGAGGCAATCTTCACTTTATGTTATCTTAGCCCAAGATAACAATGGGGGAGACCCAGATCTACTCCCGACAGGAGAGATCAGATCAAGACACTAGATCAAATCAAATGGGGATGAATTACGTAAGGTGTATGGTGAAGTTAACCCTAGATCTATGAATGAAGTCACAAGGTGAGTAATGGGTTGGATCAAGAGGCTTAAGCAAGGATAATTTGATCCAACTAGGTTATATAAGTGACTTATGAGATTAGACACTAGATCCAGAATCAAGGTACTAGTCAATGATGAGAAAATCCACTGCCTTGGGAATCGTGTCCAATGCAAGGTAGTTAGGGATAGGATTGGGGCTAACCAGTACCAAAGATGGACTTGCTTAACAGGTATGAGAGTGTCAATGCACCCAAGTCTTGGAAAGAAGATCAAAACACTGAAAATTTGGCCAAGTCCAGAAAGTCATGAGGGTTGGGAGAAGCTCAGTGCCTAGGAAAATGGGCCAATGTAGTCCCCAAGTGTGACGCCCTTGAGAACCCACTTTGGGATTTACCCGATCTACAAAACCCAGAAATAGTTTGCCAATTGATCAAGGGATTTGATCTCTAGAATTTTTAGTTGATTTTAGCTTAGGGTTTTAACAGTAAAATAGAGATGCCAATGGATTGGAACCAAGAAATAGTGAACAAACCTGTGGATCTTACCTAGATAACCTTGTAGATGCCTTGATGATGATGATCTATGCAAACTCGATCAATTTGAGAAGATTTGAGGTAGTTTTCTATGAAGTTGATTTGCCCAAGGAAGCCAATGCGCCCTCTCTCCTGCACAACAAACGTCAACAATATCAGATTTGATGCATCAAGAAATAAAGACAAATGCCACAAGAGAAATAACAAAAAGATAGCATAGATCACAATGTTACTAATGATAATCCCTTGATAGCCAAGTGAGCGAGTTGAAGAAGCTTTGCAAAAACGCCCAAGTTGAAGTCGCCCTCCTGTAGACAAGACAAAGTTTCCACGAAAGATAGATCTTACCACAAATACCCAAATGCTAGGATGCAATAGACTTTCCAATCACCATCTAAGAATACCAGATGCAAAGGAGACCCAAGAATTTCCACAAGAAGTTTTTCTATTATCAAGATTCCAAGAACCAAAGACCCTTTACAATGAGAAGCTCTCTCCTTTAAATAGGATGGAGAGATACCAAAACCCTAACCACCTTTTGAATGGATGGCTAAGATTAAAAGATCAAAGTGATCTAATCAATGATTGAGATGAGCTCAACAATAAAGTACATGGATCAATAATAAAATAATACATCAATGGACCAAATTGTCCCAGGAGAGGGGGTCCCACCTAATGTCAATGACAAAATATAAGATCTAGCTCATGGTGGGTCCAAGGGGTAATTTCTAACAACCTTGGTCAATCCCCATGGCCCAATAGCATCAAAATATAACTCTAAGCACCAAATCGTGCCTCTCTGGAAAAGTCGTGAGCCTTAGGAAGCTCAAAAATCCATATAAAATGCCGGAGTGATGGGTGTGGGTTCCATTGGAAGTTGAAACTGCTGGAGAAGGTGCTATGAATATTATATGTATGTTAATTAAAGTTATTAATTATTAAGTGAAAGGGTGTAACCCTTCACTATACACGCTCAAGCTTATAAAAGCGAGCCTCATTGTAAATTATTAATTATCTTCTTATCTATTAAAAATATTTATATAAGTTCGCCTATCAATGGCTTATTTGATTTACCAGGTCTTTTGGTAACTATTATTGTATGAGCGAATAGTTTTTCGCTGCATTTGGTATCAGAGCAGCTCTTTCCTCGAGCCTCATTGATCCCAGGCTGGTAGCCATCCTCTCAGAATTTCTGAGCTACTTGGTCTTTGACCAGATATCGGGCTCTTGGCCCTCTTCTTCACATACCCTCCCGCAACCTCCACGACTTCTGCACTCTCCTTCCCTCGCCAGCTCTCCTCTCCTATCCCTTACTCACCGCACCGCGCCACTCTCCCTCCACTTCACGCCCTTCCACCGCGTCTCTGTTGCGTCCCACCTCCACATCGCATCCTCCTACACGCCTTCTCCACCCACTCCACACCCCCGCGTCTTCTCCCTCCCTCCATCTCCCATCACCCCCGACCTCCCAATCACCCCCGCGTCATTTCCGCTCCTGCTACCCTCTGCTCCCCAGCTCGCAACGCCCTCCCGCCACATCGCCCCATCCTACAGCCTAAAACCCCTGCTCTCTTCCACCTCCGCCTGCGTCCTGCGCTAGCGTTCCATCTCCCCACCACCTCCACGCACAGCCTCCCTCTCTGCTACGCCCCACGCTCCCGCCTGCGTCTACCTCCCCGCCACCTTCGCCAGCACACCTTCCCCCCGTTGTTTCCCTCCCCACTTGCTGCGGCCTCCACGTCACCACGGCACCCTCTCCCTCCTCTCGGTCGCGTCCTGCAATCCCCTCCACTTCAACCTGCAACCTCTTCTTTCTCCTCTATTGCCATCCCCGCTCCGCCCTGCCATCAAACCCTAATCCTTTAAATATATATATATATATATTAAACATTATAATACTATTATTATAATTGTTTAAATATTTTTAATTTAAAAAAAAACTATATATTAAATATATAGTTTATAAAATATTAATTAATTAATTCATAATTATTATTATTAAAAAGAAAAAGAAAAAAAGAAATAATAATAATTATTATTTTTGGAAAAAAAAAAGATCAATTATCATTGAAGGAAGCCAAGGACCAGTTGTCATCGTCAAGAAGACATTAAGACAAAGTCAAGAAAAACAAAAACCAGAAGTCCAAGCAAGACTCCTTATTGTCAAAGAAGTCGAAGAACACTTATCATCGAAGTAATCAAATCAAGGACAATCATTTATCGTTGAAGAAGTCAAAGTAAAGGAAGGCTTATCAAGAAGTCGAGACGCGTTAACGACAAGGACGACCAAGTTTAAGAAAGACTCACCAAAGGAATCAAAGAAGATCATTCCACCGTCGAAGAAGACAGAAACCATGGAAGCCGATTTGCGAGAGAAATTAGAAGCCAAGTTAAAGCGCTATCGAAAAGACAATGAAGAATTACGAGACATTAATACACAATCAGAAGTAAGGATTGAACTACATAAGATACAAGAACGGTTCAATGAACAAACAATGTCCAACCAGAAAAATCACATAGAAAAATTATGTGCGCAAATCAAGGAATTAAAAGATGAAAGTGATTTCAATCAGAGGTTGAAAAATCAAGATATAAAGAAAGAAATAAACAATTATGAAGCATAAATAATACGCTTGAACAAAATCGTTAGCGACAAAGCTGAAGAACTAATGCAGTTACGACATAAATTAGAAAATCAAGAATCAGAGGTCGACCAGTGTCGACAACAGATAAAAGTTCTTCAACAACAAAATGACAACTCTAAAAAGACACATAAGTCAGAGATCGCGAAGAGTAATAAAGCATTATCTAACAATGCTGAAGAAATTTTTAGACTAAGAAATCATAACAAGATACTAGTCACAAAAATTAAGAAGTTGAAAAATAGCCGAAAGATAGAACAATCTATGGACGACATTGAGGGGAAACTTCTAGACAAGCAGGAAGAAAATAGTTGTATCAGAAGTCATAATGAAGATCTTAAGGAACAACTTAAGACATCTGAAGATGACAGAAAATCGCAAGTCGAATTGATTAAGAAGTTTCAAAATGATAATAGGCAGTTAGAAAACAAGTTGGAAAAGATACAGAACAAAAACTTAAATCCTCAAGAGACGAAAATACAACTTCCAACTCAGATCAATGCTCTAAAGGCGACATTCGTAAATGAAAATGACATCGTGAAAGTTCCTTATCGACACCCCAACCATAAAAACCGATAT
Organism: Larix kaempferi; assembly: GCA_027924585.1. Lineage (NCBI taxonomy): Eukaryota > Viridiplantae > Streptophyta > Pinopsida > Pinales > Pinaceae > Larix > Larix kaempferi. The sequence continues at coordinate 17,812,711 of BSBM01000600.1, forward strand.
TTGAAAAAGTGGGAAATGTCGAAAGATAATGGTACTAATGTGATCAAATCTCCTGACGACACATCAGTAGGGAATCCCATCAGTCCACAACAAATCAATTTGGGATGGATTGATCTGTCGACGTATCGGAAGTTATGCTCTACACTTAGCAGTTCGTATCGACATGTTTCATCAGCCATGACATCGCAAAGAACAATGCAACAAAATTATAAGGCTTTGAGGACAAAGCCTTTCTAAGAGAGTGGCAATGCTATGAATATTATATGTATGTTAATTAAAGTTATTAATTATTAAGTGAAAGGGTGTAACCCTTCACTATACACGCTCAAGCCTATAAAAGCGAGCCTCATTGTAAATTATTAATCATCTTCTTATCTATTAAAAATATCTATATAAGTTCGCCTATCAATGGCTTATTTGATTTACCAGGTCTTTTGGTAACTATTATTGTATGAGCGAATAGTTTTTCGCTGCAGAAGGTGTGGAAGACATCCCACTCATCATCAAACATCATCCCATGCCAATCCCTTGCCTCAGTAGCTCAAATCGAATCCCTCAGTAACCATTTTTGCCATTTTTAATTTGCCTTGGGAAGTGTGAAACTGCCCAAACTGCCTCCTGGAGTGTCTGCGCTGTCAAGGTGAGCCCACCAGGCTCTCTGGGAGGGGGGTAATATGGTAATAACAAGTGGCTGGACCACCCCCTCCATGCACAGCGCCCTAGGTGAACCAATCAAATCTCATCCCTGCTTTGACGGGCCATTTGACAGGCCAAAACTACACTAGGATAGCCAACTCAGAGAGCCCAAATCCATCTAAGGTGTGTTCTCATACACCATATAGATCTCTGCATGATCCTATAAAATATCCAATATACTCGGGAGACCAAATAATAATAATTTGTAAAAGTGCTGAAAAGCACTAATCATCATCATAAGCCTGAAACCACTGCATAGAACCATCTAGTGACCTGTACCAGACCATATATCATATCTCTGCATCATCTGAGGTCTGCCACCTCAAGTCCTGTGGTTGAGTTTTGGTCAAACTAGGTTTGACCAAATCAACATGACCAAAATATAACTCAGGCTATCATCAAAACTGCTGCAAGTGTCAAAGGTTAATGCATGCTCTACAATTCATTAAGTAACAATTATAACAAGAAGTAATCATTTCACTGGTGATCTAAAACCAAATATAAAGGGTTTTCAATATTTACTTATGACTCAGACTAGACTTTCAAGACCATACTCACTTCATAGTTGTGACCAATTTGCTAGTGAAGGGTGAGGGCTAAAATTAATAGGCTAGGCCAAGGATGACTACTGACTTGACATTGTGACACTTTGGAAATGGAAAGGGAAAACACACTCTAACATATGCTGGACAAGCAGTAATACGGGGGATAACAGTGTCTCACAGATGGGTAAGTTGTTCAAAGAGTGCTTATTCAACTTAGGCTTCATGTCTACTTTTATAAAAGATGATCCAAGCTCATTAAGATCCATTGATTTCACTTCATGGCCTTTTTGGCCTACATAACCCTTCGGATCTCAGGTGTGCTAAGAAGCACAACTAATTGCAGCTTGCATCCAGGGAATGTTCATACATATACATAAGGTCAACAATTGTTTAGATATAGAGTTTAAGAACCATTGCTTTTTAGACCTTTCTTATACTCTTCAAGGAGTTGTTTATTAGCGTTTCATTGCTCTTGCCCTTTACTCACGTGTGTTGATAAACACATTCTAGAGTTTACAGTTTCCTAGGTGAATTTACATAAGTTTCCATAAGTAGTACATGAGCTTTCAGTTTTAGCCAACACATCTTAAGTGACTAGGGGGACTTCGTACCAGTGCCAAACATCGGGACAACCGACCAGAATGATTTAGGACTACAATCCAACTCACCAAAGGTAAGTTCTGTCACCAACTCAGAGTCGAGACACAAGAAACAAGGAAGCTTATCCAACACGGAGGCTAAAGTGGGGGAAGGTCCTCCATGCCACTAGTCAAGTAGTAAGTCAGGGTAATGAACAAACTGGGAGGTAATGGATGGATGAAGACAGTAAATAATGAGACGAACACTAGCAAGCCAAATTATGGTGGAATGATCACCTCTATTCTCCCTAGGGAGGGTAAAACCAATGAGTATGGGTAGTGAACTACTATGTCTGAGTGGGGACAATAATATATATATAAAAATACAACCAGGTCCACATATCTATATGATCGCCAGATCATGATACTAAATGCTAAGACATGCTTCAAGAATGAATATAAAAGCAATATAACCATAACACTAGAATATACCTGCCGAGTCATGTACCTGAATGCACATAATCTGAACCAACATCTGTCCTCTGAAACTATTGTTGTAACTCTAGGCAATACTGACTGCTCTGTATAAATGGCTAAATGGCTACATCGATCATCTCTCTGAGTGTCCCGAAACTCAGTCATGGCATGGGGAACAAAACTGTTGTCCATATAATAATCATGGTCCATTATAGATGCTCATCTCAGTATCTCACTGTAAGGGAACTGGCTGAAAGGTGTATTGGAATATGAAAAATAGTGTATGGTAGCCCGGCTACTATATATGTGATAACAGGTTCTTGAACCAAAAGCCGAAAAAGATAAATACCGATGGATGAAGAATGATGCTAAAGAGAGAGTGATTCTTGTGCATTCAGTAAGAGACCACTTGGTCCCACAAATCTCAGGAAAGAAGAATGCTAGGAAAATGTTCAAGACCATTATGAAGCTGTTTGAATGCACTAGCCTCAATGTATCCATGACTTTGAGAAACCAGCTCTCAAATATGAAGATAGCCAAGTCAGAATCCATTCCCTTATACTTTATGAGGATCACAGAACTCAGGGGCAAGCTCAACACCACTGGAGATCCTATTAATGATAAGGAGCTTGTCATCACCACTCTGACTGGTCTTCCACCATCTTGGGAGTCCTTTGTCCAAAGTATAAGTGGTAGATCCAAACTACCAAAGTTTGACAAGCTTTGGGCAGATTGCACTCAAGATGAGACAAGGATTGCAACACGTCAAAGACTCCATGGCACTCAACTTGAGGAGAATCAAGCTTTTGTTTCCCATGCCAAGAAGGGTAAGGGAAAGGTAAGAAGTTCCATAAATTCAAGCACCAAGAAAGGAGATCAAGTCCTCGCCAAGAACAAAAGAAGAAAAGGGACATGTCTCAAGTTCAATGATATAGGTGCAGAAAGTGTTGAAATATTGTAACTTCGAAGAATATTCTATTGTATTTTATTATTGTAATTTATTCAGAGATGTTTTATTCCTCCGTCAGGATGTTATTATTACATTTGGTCATGTAAAGTCATTGAGGTAAATCCTCCTTTGTAAGTCGGGGCATTAGATCCCCCTAGAGTCAAATGTATTGGGGTTTTTAAGTCCCCTAGAGGAGTCGGCTCGGTCAGCATTAATTGAGTGGTAAAGTTAGTTGAGGTCGACATGTCAAGTTGTAAAATTAAAGTAGAAGTGAATGTATAAATAGAGAGCTAGGCTCTCTCATTTATTCATTCATTCACTCACACACTCACTTGTGTAATTCGCATAGGAGAGAGAGAGAGAGAGAGAGAGAGAGAGAGAGAGAGCACTTGTTTGGGGTTTTGTCTTTGTACTTTTGATCATCTATTATGAGGAAGTTTTGCTGGGTTTTCTTCCCTTAGAGGGTTTCCCAGGATAAAATTGTGTCTCTTGTGTGTATGCTGTGCTTGTTATTCTTTCGGTGATCCTGTATATGCTATTGTTGTGAAATTGAATTGAATACTGATGTTATCTATCTTAGCATATTGAATCTTAACATGGTTTCAAAGCTAGCCTGAAGGAAGGCAATGTATGGCATTTACGACACTTGTTTCACTTGCGACAATTTGAAAGTTAGGGCTTTGTATAGCAAAACCTAGTCATCGTGGAACTTTCGCTATAAATCAATTTTGGCGAAGGTTCAGGATTTGAACCTTGGACAAGCCGAAGCTGAAATGTTCATGTACCTTGTGTCCAAGTTTCAGCCTCATATTCGTTGTACTTTGTGAGATATGATCCGTACAAGTTAGGGTTTCTGCCTCTTCCAGAATGCAGCCCTAAGTAGGTGACCTAGGGAAAAAGGTCATATCTTGGGCTAGGAAGCTCCAAATGGAATTCCGTAAAATGTGACAGTTAGGGCACGGACTGTAGTTTCACAGGTCCGAGTATGAGAGGCCGAAGGTGAAATAGTGACACGTGGCACGCCGTACAAGTTCGTTATGCTGTCTCATCCCATAAACAGGTCATGTTGGTAAAATTAGCATATCTCTCTCATGGAGAATACAATAAAGCTAAAATCTGTGGGGTTGGAAAGATGACAGGCCAGGCTACCACAAGCCGAAGTTTCAGACCCTAAGGATCCGAAATTTCAGAGATACACCAGAAACAATACAACACATATGAAATGGCTCAACGGAGGAAATCAAAGAAGAGGAGGAATAAGTTCTCACTTAGGGTTTTCAGTTTTTTTTTAGGTATGGCAGGACCTGATACAATGTTGGAGACACCTGATGTTGTTGGTAGTACAGCTACCATTACACCAAAACCCGCAGGTGATTGGTAAACTCACCACCGCCAGATTTCAAGGATCCACGAGAGGCGATTAGTCCCTTGTCACGATACACTGGGGAGCGCTGACTACTTGTAATTTCGTGCAACAATCTCCCCCTGAGCGTGAGCCGAGTGTGTATCGAACTCGTGACCTCTAGCTCTGATACCAATTGTTGGTAGTACGGCTGCCATTACACCAAAACCCGCAGGTGATTGGTAAACTCACCACCGCCAGATTTCAAGGATCCACAAGAGGCGATTAGTCCCTTGTCACGATACACCGGGGAGTGCTGAATACTTGTAATTTTGTGCAACAGATGCAACATTGGAAACTTTGAAAATGGATTTGGAATCCCTTCATCATAGATATTAATCTTCCAACAAAATGTTGTGGGAGGAAGGAGTTTGAAAATTAGGGTTTTCGGGTTTTACAAGTAAGAAGAAACCCTAGCAAAGTTGGGAGACTCATAGGGCAACAATGAAGGAGGTTTAAATGGCACTGGTATCCTATCATCCTAGAACCATGAATCTATATAAGATGTTTACAAGTGATCTACCTTGGACGATTAGGGTATTTCCCTTATAGAGAAGACTACAAGCAATCTCGACAGGTATGACTTGAGGAGATGCAGGTATGTTTTATCTGTTTTATTTATCTGATGATTAAGTTCATGATATGTTTGTCTTCATATTATTGAGGTTAGTACAATCATTTTAGACTTGTCTGATCACCTTAGTAAAAGTATGAATGCATGTGAATGATAGAAGACATTCATTGATTAGGGTTATGACACTTATGATTGTACTAATGCACTTGTGGTGTTATATGAGGATGATGGTGTCTGCTAACATGAAAGGTACATGAAGAAAGACAAATCAAGTTCTAGATAAAGAATATATGACCATGATGACACGAAGAAAAAAACTCATCCATAGTCTTTGATCACATAGAAGCTCTACTTACGAGGTATGTATGATTTGGTTCTACTATGCTTAACTTATGAGATATGCAGGTTACTAGCACAAGGTCTCTAAATCAGTGAAGAGAACAAAGAAGATATTGTTTGGGTATGTTAGACATAACTAGAAAGCATGATAATCCAGGTATGTTTTCCTATATCGAGTTAGAATCCTACTTTGTGTTATGATCTTAGATAAGTATACTGTCATATGGTTGATAATGATTATTCCTGAAGACGAGTTTAGCTAATCGAGGCTTTATGCATATTGTGTTTCTTAGTTTGATTAATGATATGACAAACTAGAAAAGTCCTATGGTCAAATCTGAATATGCATAAGTAAAAGACGTACTCCATGAAACCTTGAATATTAACGCTCGTGATAAATTACCTGTGTATGAAATGATTATGACCGTACATGTTTAAGATTATTTAGGATTATAATGTTTTGATCTTATTAAGATTATACTAATGAATGTGTGATTATGTATGAGATCTTGAGGATGACAAAATGATGAAACTAGTGCACACTTAAGGGTGCATAGTGCTACAGGATGGATAAAAGCTCAAAGACACAAAATCATGATACTATCATGACATGAGAGGGAGGCAATCTCAAGGAAGCAAAGATCCAGAGGGAGGCAATCCCAAGGAAGTAAAGATCCAGAGGGAGGCTACCCCACAAAACATAAAAAGATAAATATATGAATTACTTCTTGAATCTCTGAATAATTAATGATATTAATAGTTGTATGCATATTTGTATTCCTAGAATCGGGAAATGTATCATGCATAGGGTAAGCATTCATATAGAATTGAACAGTGTACTACTAATATGCATATGATGTGTAAGTAGCCAATAATGTTGGACAACATTCCATTGTTGCTTGTCTAGAATGAAACCTCTTTGCTAACATGCTAGGAGTAGTGCAGGCTCTTGATAGTATATTCTGGTAGAGATGAAAGGCATCTAGATAGTCACCGTATGCATACGGGATATGGAAAAGTGTTGTGCCAAAGCATTGGCCAAGATAGTTGCATAACTATGTGAATCATATCAGTATGCATAAAAGGTTATCATTGAAATGATTTGATGATTATGAAGTGTTACTAATCTTGTAATTGAATTTGATTTGTAGGAAAGATCGTGTGCTGTGATCTACAAGAGAAGGATGATGAACACTTGTTCCGAAGAACAAGTGATGACTGTTCAGCAAGAAGTCTTACAAATCAAACATACTACAGAGGTACAAGGCAAGGTCCGTGGCTTGCAGTTTCTCACATGAAGAGGGAATTGATGGATACACTCTTAATAGAGCTATACTCATGATAGCCGCAGTAATGAAATAAAAGTTACATCAGGAAAACATGAAGGCAACTTTCCTGGATGATGAAGTGTACATATAACAGTAACGGGGATTTGAAGTTGAAGACAGACAGACTCACGTATGCAACTTGAAGAAGGCCCTGTATGGATTGAAGCAAGCTCATAGAGCTTGGTACATAAGGATAGATAGCTTTTTGACGAGCTTGGGCTTTACCAAAAGTAACGCTGACCCTAACCTTTACTTTAAGGTTATGGATGATGAACTTGTCATATTATTGCTGTATGTGGATGATATATTTCTGACAAGAAATGAGAAATAGATTGTAGAATGCAAGAAGAAGCTCACTGAAGAATTTGAGATGAAAGACCTTGGATTGCTGCACTATTTTCTAGGTCTAGAAGTATGGCATAGCCTGTTGCCGCCTGGTTCCACACCTGGGAAAACGCAGCAGAAGTCTTCAAGCTGCTGGTGTGGCCTTGGGGGCAAGTCAGAGTCAAGTGCTGTCACTTGGGACTCGACTCCTCCGTCTAGGCTTTCCTAGCGAAGCCAAGGGGGGTGGACCCTAAAGATAAAAAGAAACTAAGGCGTCTAATCTAGGAGTTAGGAAATATTTTTGGTAACCAAGAATAAACAACACATACATTTGTCAAATAAAAATTTCATTTATCATTTACTCCCATTTAGAATAATCATCATTTAACAGCACATTAGTCAATAATATGAAAATAAAATTGAAACAAGACCAGTGCCTTATAATGGAGTCATTAAACAAATGCATAAGCAGGAAAAGTAAATGTTGTGCGAGTGTTCTTGGTTTATTTTAAAAAATTAATGTGATGGTGATCTTTTTATTAAGGCAGGTGGGTTCCCGATATACGCAAGGTACGGGGGAACATGTCCGGAATTTTGAAGCGTGGCTTCCCTCTCAAGCTTTGGGCTGAATCGGAGTCTCGAGGAGGTGTTCAGATGCTATACCAACGAGGGCAAGCCTAACGGTTTCCAAGAGGTCACTATTCAGTGTTATCCCAAGCCTTCTGGGAAATTTGCCCACGACAACAAAATGCGTGTTGTGCCGGATTTTCACAAAAAGGATTTTTTATTGGGGCGGTGTTAGATCCTATTACTAGTCATCCCCTCCTTTCTGGTGTGTACCAACTGGATCAGACTGAGCTGCAAGTTGGCCACAGAGCATACGGGAGAAGACCTTGGTATGCTTTTATAAAATTTTAAGAACCCAAATTTTATCTTTTTATAACCCCAAGAGTCTCTTTTCAGGCATGCATTTCGGGCAAGCCCTCATACAAAACCCTACTTCGGGAAAGCAAGGGGGGCGCTATGAGTTTGTAAAAAAATATGAAAAGCTAGGTTGTGAGTGAACTTGTGGCCCGCCAGTGAACGGACCAACAAGGTTTATTTTAATCCTAATTTATTTTATTTAATGCCGGAAAAACAAAGCAATAAACTACTCTAACATTCACGCCATGAAAATGAGACGACACAGGCCACCCCTGGGGGGATGGGGTATGGGCGCTGGCTAGCCCACTTGCTCTCGTTTAAAAATGTTTACAATGATAAAGAGAAGTGCCCCAAGTCTACTTAATGTGACTTGGTGGCTTACAAAATTTTAGAAAAATATGACCGGTTTTGAAAAATATGGAAATTTGTGTTCCGGATCGCCTGGATGCTCGAAATTTTGCCAGCACTTCCTCCTACCTGCTCATCTTTTGCTGCAAACCAGCAAGCAATGATTAGTATAAGATGCCCAAAAACACTTTAAGAGTGTCTTTGGAACACCTCCTAAAAAACCCAAAAAATTCTAAGTTAAAAACTAAGTAAAAATGACTAAAAATAACCAAGTAAAACAAGCTATGGGGCTTGTCTACCTGGGATCTTTGCTAGCCCTTTAATGGCTGCAAATTTCAAGCTCTATGGCAGCCAAATATATCTTTTATATCAGCACTACAACTACCCAACAAGACTTAAAAAGATATGACGATTTCACTTGCAAGCCTTTTGAAAAGTAGATGCTAAATGAAGGAAAATCTAACAGTTAAAGATATAAGCTTTGTAACTGTCTAAACCAATCCTTTATGAAAATATTTCAGATCTATTTGAAATACAATATGAGCATATAAATCAGAAATATTTCAAATGCAAGTAACCAGTTAACCAAAAAAAAATTTATTTGGAGAGAGAGAGAGGAAATGAGCCCAGTTTTGTTTGAAATCCAAAGCCTTGGGGAAATATTTGTGGTGTTCCAAGGGACTGCATCTGCAAACAAGAATTAGAGAAGAGGAAACAAACAAGATCCGCTTACTCCAGTTGAGATAACCTGCACATTACACACTTTGCAAACAAAGATCAAGTGTAGAGATATATATGAAAGAGAAATCTATGCTGAAACTCATAAACAAATGAAGCATACAGACATGATCCTCTCTTGCAAACATATAACAATAGACTAGACAATAAACAAATTAGAACTAGTCTATCTCATAAATTAACACTAATCTTTCGAATGAGTACAATTGATACTAGTGAATAATCAAAGCTTATGCACATGTTACCTCATCATATAAGTCCAAGATGTTCCATCCACTCACAATGAACAACACAGATCTGACCTCCAAAGTCTTTTTATTCATACAATAAAAGTATTACAATCATAAGTTTTGTGCTCCAATTCTCCCTCTAAAGAAAATGGAGTGGGCAGCCATGCTTAAATAGCCAAAGATGGAGAGAAATGGGTGGAATGAGTGGCATAACTCGTGGAGAAAATGGGGCTGCCCACTCCCATGTAATGGGCTGCCAAAATCAGCCCCAAATCAGCTAAAAATCAGCCATGTGACAGCCCATAAACATAGCTGCAAATTCCATGATTGAGGGGGCCCAATTTTGGGAAATATGCCCCCCTCAAATGGGGAAGTAATCCCACTAATATAGCTGCCCGGAATCTTTCCAAAATCAGCTCTTACAACTCCTAAAACATAGCTGAAAAAATCAGTCCATAAATCACTCCCAAAATTTAATATTTTTATTAAGTCATTTTTTCACTTTTTCAATTTTTTATGACTTTTTGGGGTTTTTTGACTTTTTTGGATTTTTGTGGAAAAATAATCACCCAAACATTAGAAAGAGTGGGTTTAGGGGTTTAGGGGGTGCTCTGAGTTAGAAAACGAGCACCCCTAAGGCAAAAAATACCTCCAGATGCCCCTTATAGGCCAATTAAATTTTTTTTAATTGAACCATTAAAAAATGGCCCAATTTACGGAAAAAATAAAACTTGCCGAAAATTAAAAACAACCTAGGGGGACTTAGCACATGTCCATATGACTCAAAATTAACGCCTAGCATGTTCATATACATTGACCCATAGACTCTAATAATCCCCTAAGGCCCGTCAGCCTCCCCAGGCATCCCAGCTTTGGAGGAGCAGGAGAAAAACCCATTAATTATGTTATGCACTGATGCAAGACATAATAGATAGGTGAAAAAACTCCTTGGGATACCTGACTTAGCCAAAAAGTCCTAGGGAACCAAGTCTTTTACAAAACCCCATGCTAGTACGTTTTTATTACAAACCCCGCAGGGCCATGGACATGTGGAAGAAAAAATAAAAACGGGGGCCTTTAAAAGGCCAGCTGGATATCAAATCACCAAAATGAACATGTATCATGTTCCACTCTGCCCGCTCGCTTGATAATCCAACTAAGTACAACTTAGCTGGTAACATCTGGCTCCAACTGTGGGACGTGTGCTCGATCCGGTTTTCAGGCAAGGAGAGCATACGAGAATACCAGAATCTCCGGTTTCTATGACCTGTAAAAACATTTCAACTTGACAAGAAACCTTTCAGTAGCACAAGTTCTTATAAGAGGCAAATGAACCATAAGTTACTTTATTCAAAAACAAAATTAACTAAAAAATTCTAAGTACAAAAAATGAAAGTACTGAAAAAATATTGTTGAAAGCAAATGCTCACTTGATGAACTTATTTTCCTACTCTAAGCATATAATAAAATGCTAAGTAAAATGATAAATCCAATGCAACCATCTTAACATTTTATCAATATAAAATCTTTTAACCTTGTGTTTGGTTACCAGCCAAAACAAGGGTACCTTGTTTAGAAAATGCAAACCTGCATGATAATTATGGATTGAAAGATTGGATGGTAGATCATAGGTATATGATAAATCTTTGAAGTGCTTCCCCCAATGGTGAGTCCTCATGCAGGCCTCTTCTACCCATGACTGGATAGGGATGAGAAAAAACTCGGAATGATAAGGCAGACCAACTACCTCATCATATTGGTCCGAAAGGCTCTTCTGATAGTTTATTTCTGTGAAAGTATAAGCCCCAAGCTGCTCCAAATCATAAGGAACCTCAGAATGTGCTGATGAAGGTTGAAACTGACATTCCACTGATTCCATCCTATCCAACTCTTCGTTATACTGCTGATCCAAGTCTTCATTACTAATACTTATGCATGGCTCTGATTGATCATGAGAAATATCTGTATGTTTTTCTTCCATGTCAAGATTCCCCAAGGTCTCAAAATCAACACTCCCCTCTCTTGATATATCAAAGATGGGTTTTTCTAAATCCGTCCAATAATCATCATACCTATCCTTGTAAATGAAAGGGGAGTCTTTGTCTATTGCATCACAATCCTGGCCATACTCATCCTCATCTTCGAAAAGAGTGCTTTCAAAGATATCACAAGGAAGCCAACTTTCACAATTTTCATGAGCATGATACTCATCCTCAGAAGGCTTGGTTTGAAAGATATTACAAGGTATAAAGTTGTCCAAGACTTCACCACTATGCAAAGAAAAAGGAGGAGTGTCATCATAAACCATACAAAAATCATCACAAGTTTCTTTAAAGGCTCCTGTAATGGTTGCTTCCGTAGGTGAATTTGAAGTACAAACATCATCATCTTCACTAAAGTAATCCTGAAATCCCAAATCTTCAATGGCAAATTGAGGAAGCTGTTCTGAAACATCTTCAATTGGAAATGGAGTCCCTTCATGAATTTCTTTGTCAACTTCTATAATGGCTTCCTCTTTAGGTAAATCAGAAACACATATGTGATCATCTTCATAGGTTTGGGAACACCCTATATCTTCTATATTTTCAGCTATGGTGACAAGAGGATGGTTTTCAACAAAATCTTCAGTTAAGGGTGCTTCATGGAACTCTTCGATAGGCTCATGCTGAGTCTCTTTTTTAAAGCCAGATTGTGCTATATGGAGATCTACACGATTGATATAACTTAGAGGCACCTCCCAATATTTATTATTCTCTGTCATGATGATACGAGGAAAGTTGGGGTCTTCCTTATGATACTCAATCCAAGGTATGAACAAGAGAAAGTACCTTCTAAGGATCCTATCCAAGTGCTCCATACTAGCTCCTTTATTATGCCATTGCCTTATAAATATTCTAAGGAGGCTCGAAAGAGAGTTAATACATTTATTTGGAAGCTCTTTAAAATACCATTGATAAACAGGTCCCTGTAATGTACTAACAAACATCTCCATTATGTTATCTTCATATAAGACTTTGAAGTTAGCCACAACTTTAAGAAAAGAAAAGACATGCCGGGTTTCTACATCATCATCATCTCCCCAAAAGACCGGTAGATAATCAGATACATCTTCACCATCATGATAATTAGGGAAACCAAGGATGTTTGAGAAGTCAATGGGAGGATGTGCATCGGAAATTTGCTCACTAGACTCTTTATCATCCATTTTCAAAGATCAATAGCCTGCATTTGAAATGACCATGGGATATATCTGGTGCTGAATCAGTGGAGTTGTCAAAAGGTGAGTCTTTATAGATTTTACTATAATGGATGGACTCATCTACACACAAGCAGTCTCAACAAACTATATGAGAAACAAAGGGTTTTATCCCTTCAATGGAGTCGCCATGTGAGAATAAAAATATACATATAAAACAATCTCACAAAGAATTCTATCTTTTTGTTTTTCTTTAAAAATTTATAAAAAGAAAAAAAAAGGTTAGTGGAGTCGCCAGATGAAAAATTAAAAATCTAATCTAAAGATTCATCAAACAAAGCAAAAACAAAAAGGAAAACTCAAAAGTCGTATTCCGGGAATAAAAAGACTTGTCCCCGGCAACGGCGCCAAAATGTTGCCGCCTGGTTCCACACCTGGGAAAACGCAGCAGAAGTCTTCAAGCTGCTGGTGTGGCCTTGGGGGCAAGTCAGAGTCAAGTGCTGTCACTTGGGACTCGACTCCTCCGTCTAGGCTTTCCTAGCGAAGCCAAGGGGGGTGGACCCTAAAGATAAAAAGAAACTAAGGCGTCTAATCTAGGAGTTAGGAAATATTTTTGGTAACCAAGAATAAACAACACATACATTTGTCAAATAAAAATTTCATTTATCATTTACTCCCATTTAGAATAATCATCATTTAACAGCACATTAGTCAATAATATGAAAATAAAATTGAAACAAGACCAGTGCCTTATAATGGAGTCATTAAACAAATGCATAAGCAGGAAAAGTAAATGTTGTGCGAGTGTTCTTGGTTTATTTTAAAAAATTAATGTGATGGTGATCTTTTTATTAAGGCAGGTGGGTTCCCGATATACGCAAGGTACGGGGGAACATGTCCGGAATTTTGAAGCGTGGCTTCCCTCTCAAGCTTTGGGCTGAATCGGAGTCTCGAGGAGGTGTTCAGATGCTATACCAACGAGGGCAAGCCTAACGGTTTCCAAGAGGTCACTATTCAGTGTTATCCCAAGCCTTCTGGGAAATTTGCCCACGACAACAAAATGCGTGTTGTGCCGGATTTTCACAAAAAGGATTTTTTATTGGGGCGGTGTTAGATCCTATTACTAGTCATCCCCTCCTTTCTGGTGTGTACCAACTGGATCAGACTGAGCTGCAAGTTGGCCACAGAGCATACGGGAGAAGACCTTGGTATGCTTTTATAAAATTTTAAGAACCCAAATTTTATCTTTTTATAACCCCAAGAGTCTCTTTTCAGGCATGCATTTCGGGCAAGCCCTCATACAAAACCCTACTTCGGGAAAGCAAGGGGGGCGCTATGAGTTTGTAAAAAAATATGAAAAGCTAGGTTGTGAGTGAACTTGTGGCCCGCCAGTGAACGGACCAACAAGGTTTATTTTAATCCTAATTTATTTTATTTAATGCCGGAAAAACAAAGCAATAAACTACTCTAACATTCACGCCATGAAAATGAGACGACACAGGCCACCCCTGGGGGGATGGGGTATGGGCGCTGGCTAGCCCACTTGCTCTCGTTTAAAAATGTTTACAATGATAAAGAGAAGTGCCCCAAGTCTACTTAATGTGACTTGGTGGCTTACAAAATTTTAGAAAAATATGACCGGTTTTGAAAAATATGGAAATTTGTGTTCCGGATCGCCTGGATGCTCGAAATTTTGCCAGCACTTCCTCCTACCTGCTCATCTTTTGCTGCAAACCAGCAAGCAATGATTAGTATAAGATGCCCAAAAACACTTTAAGAGTGTCTTTGGAACACCTCCTAAAAAACCCAAAAAATTCTAAGTTAAAAACTAAGTAAAAATGACTAAAAATAACCAAGTAAAACAAGCTATGGGGCTTGTCTACCTGGGATCTTTGCTAGCCCTTTAATGGCTGCAAATTTCAAGCTCTATGGCAGCCAAATATATCTTTTATATCAGCACTACAACTACCCAACAAGACTTAAAAAGATATGACGATTTCACTTGCAAGCCTTTTGAAAAGTAGATGCTAAATGAAGGAAAATCTAACAGTTAAAGATATAAGCTTTGTAACTGTCTAAACCAATCCTTTATGAAAATATTTCAGATCTATTTGAAATACAATATGAGCATATAAATCAGAAATATTTCAAATGCAAGTAACCAGTTAACCAAAAAAAAATTTATTTGGAGAGAGAGAGAGGAAATGAGCCCAGTTTTGTTTGAAATCCAAAGCCTTGGGGAAATATTTGTGGTGTTCCAAGGGACTGCATCTGCAAACAAGAATTAGAGAAGAGGAAACAAACAAGATCCGCTTACTCCAGTTGAGATAACCTGCACATTACACACTTTGCAAACAAAGATCAAGTGTAGAGATATATATGAAAGAGAAATCTATGCTGAAACTCATAAACAAATGAAGCATACAGACATGATCCTCTCTTGCAAACATATAACAATAGACTAGACAATAAACAAATTAGAACTAGTCTATCTCATAAATTAACACTAATCTTTCGAATGAGTACAATTGATACTAGTGAATAATCAAAGCTTATGCACATGTTACCTCATCATATAAGTCCAAGATGTTCCATCCACTCACAATGAACAACACAGATCTGACCTCCAAAGTCTTTTTATTCATACAATAAAAGTATTACAATCATAAGTTTTGTGCTCCAATTCTCCCTCTAAAGAAAATGGAGTGGGCAGCCATGCTTAAATAGCCAAAGATGGAGAGAAATGGGTGGAATGAGTGGCATAACTCGTGGAGAAAATGGGGCTGCCCACTCCCATGTAATGGGCTGCCAAAATCAGCCCCAAATCAGCTAAAAATCAGCCATGTGACAGCCCATAAACATAGCTGCAAATTCCATGATTGAGGGGGCCCAATTTTGGGAAATATGCCCCCCTCAAATGGGGAAGTAATCCCACTAATATAGCTGCCCGGAATCTTTCCAAAATCAGCTCTTACAACTCCTAAAACATAGCTGAAAAAATCAGTCCATAAATCACTCCCAAAATTTAATATTTTTATTAAGTCATTTTTTCACTTTTTCAATTTTTTATGACTTTTTGGGGTTTTTTGACTTTTTTGGATTTTTGTGGAAAAATAATCACCCAAACATTAGAAAGAGTGGGTTTAGGGGTTTAGGGGGTGCTCTGAGTTAGAAAACGAGCACCCCTAAGGCAAAAAATACCTCCAGATGCCCCTTATAGGCCAATTAAATTTTTTTTAATTGAACCATTAAAAAATGGCCCAATTTACGGAAAAAATAAAACTTGCCGAAAATTAAAAACAACCTAGGGGGACTTAGCACATGTCCATATGACTCAAAATTAACGCCTAGCATGTTCATATACATTGACCCATAGACTCTAATAATCCCCTAAGGCCCGTCAGCCTCCCCAGGCATCCCAGCTTTGGAGGAGCAGGAGAAAAACCCATTAATTATGTTATGCACTGATGCAAGACATAATAGATAGGTGAAAAAACTCCTTGGGATACCTGACTTAGCCAAAAAGTCCTAGGGAACCAAGTCTTTTACAAAACCCCATGCTAGTACGTTTTTATTACAAACCCCGCAGGGCCATGGACATGTGGAAGAAAAAATAAAAACGGGGGCCTTTAAAAGGCCAGCTGGATATCAAATCACCAAAATGAACATGTATCATGTTCCACTCTGCCCGCTCGCTTGATAATCCAACTAAGTACAACTTAGCTGGTAACATAGCCCAGAAGGAATCTTTCTCAACCAGGGAAAGTATGTTGTGGAAATCCTAAAAAGATTTGATATGTTGGAATGTAAATCCATGGCCACACCCATGGATACCAACCTGACGTTGTTAGCTGATGAATTGTCAGAGTTAGTGGATGTGACTCAGTACAAACAGATTATTGGGTCATTGATGTATCTGATAAATACCAGGCCAGATATATCTTTGCTGTGAACACCCCGAGTCAGTATCTAGTGGAGCCTAGACGTGTTCACCTGGTAGCTGCAAAGCATGTGATGAGCTACTTGAAAGGTACGATAGACTTTGGTCTATACTATGTTGGAGATCATGACTACAGATTTTATGGTTATACAGATGCAGATTGGGCTGAAAATGTCTCAGACAGGAAGATCACCTCAGGTGGATGTTATTGATCCGCCATAATCTCATGGTTTAGTAGTCCAGTGTTGCTCTCTGCACAGCTAAAGCAGAGTATATAGCAGCCTGTTTTGCTAGTTGTGAAGCCATATGGATTCGAAAGTTGATGTCAGGTCTATTTGACTTGGAGTTGGATACCACGGTGATTTTATGTGACAACCAGAGTTGTATAAAGATGACGGAGAACCCAGTGTTCCATGCCAAGTCAAAGCACATAGAAATCCGATATTTTTACATACAAGATATGGTATAGAAGGGAGCTATAAAGCTCCAGTATGTGAGCACGGATGAGCAAGTTGCTAATGTGTTGACTAAGCCTCTGTCTTGAGTGAAGTTTGAGTACTTCTGTGAAAAGCTTGGTGTGGTTTGAAAGGACCTTCCTTGAAAGGGGGAGCAGTGATGATGATGATGCTGGTACTGGTGATGATGATGATGTTGCAGTAGGATTGCATCTTCCCTGGACATTAGTCCTAAAGTGATCCGAAGACTTTTGTCTTCGAGAATGTCGTTGGGATTGCATCTTCCCTGGACATTAGTCCTAAAGAGATCCAAAGACTTTTGTCTTCGAGAATGTGGTTGGGATTGCATCTTCCCTAGACATTAGTCCTAAAGTGATCCGAAGACTTTTGTCTTCGAGAATGTGGTTGGGATTGCATCTTCCCTGGACATTAGTCCTAAAGTGATCCAGAGACTTTTGTCTTCGAGAATGTGGGTGGGATTGTATCATCCCTGGACATTAGTTCTAAATGGATCCGTAGACTTTTCTCTCCGAGAGTGTGGATAGGATTGCATCATCCTTGGACTTATGTCTTAAAGTGAGAGGGATTGATCATCCCGTAATTGGATCATGTGTGTTGCAGGTTATGTTGCTTCAGATGATGTTGTTGCTGATCGAAAGATCACGATGATGTTGTCGTTGATCGAAAGATCAAGATGACGTTGTTGCTGATCGAAAGATCAAGATGATGTTGCTACTGATCGAAAGATCAAGATGATGTTGTTGCTGATCGAAAGTTCAAGAGTTGCTGTAGACGATCGAGTGATCGAGTGCTGCAGAAGATGAAGATCAAAGATGAAGACTCAGTGTTGTAGAAGATGATACTTCAGTACTGAAGATGTTGAAGATATTAAAGATGTTCCAGTAATAGTTCCAGTTGCTGATGCTGTTGAAGAAAACTTCCGATGATTTATAGATGTATCACCTTGATGTTGTTGATGATGCTCTCTCTCCTTGCTCCTACAGTTGATGTTGTTGTTGTCAGTAGAATGCCCTTCTCGTTAAGGGGGAGTGTTGAAATATTGTAACTTCGAAGAATATTCTATTGTATTTTATTATTGTAATTTATTCGGAGATGTTTTATTCCTCCGTCGGGATGTTATTATTACATTTGGTCGTGTAAAGTCATTGAGGTAAATCCTCCTTTGTAAGTCGGGGCATTACATCCCCCTAGAGTCAAATGTAATGGGGTTTTTAAGTCCCCTAGAGGAGTCGACCCAGTCAACATTAATTGAGTGGTAAAGTTAGTTGAGGCCGACATGTCAAGTTGTAAAATTAAAGTAGAAGTGAATGTATAAATAGAGAACTAGGCTCTCTCATTTATTCATTCATTCACACACACACACTCGTGTAATTCGCATAGGAGAGAGAGAGAGAGAGATATCTGCAAGGAGAAGGAGCACTTGTTTGGGGTTTTGTCTTTGTACTTTTGATCATCTATATTGAGGAAGTTTTGTTGGGTTTTCTTCCCCTACAGGGTTTCCCACGATAAATTTGTGTCTCTTGTGTGTATGCTGTGCTTGTTATTCTTTCAGTGATCCTGTATATGCTATTGTTGTGAAATTGAATTGAATACTGATGTTATCTATCTTAGCATATTGAATCTTAACAGAAAGTATGGACATTACGCCAGTAGCTGTCGAAGCCAATCCAAAAGGAAGCATGAAGCATCCACCGCTGATGTGGAACAAGATCACCAACACAAGAAGCAAAGGAATGAAGATCACACAAAATATCTATTCATATAAGCTTTATCAGGTACTATTCCCACCACTAGTGACACTTGGCTCATAGATAGTGGTGCATCTAGACACATGACAGGTTATAAAGAGAATCTTTCAGAATTAGTTGAGAAAGATTCACATCTCCGTGTTGTACTTGGAGATGATGCAAATTACACTGTGAAGGGATCTGGAGCCACCACCCTTCAACTAGAATCAAATGATACATTGCGTCTGAGTGATGTGCTCTATGTACCTGGAATGAAATGAAACCTTGTCTCCATCTCAGCCTTGGAGGACAAGGGATATAAAGTAGGTTTCTTAGAAGGGAAAGTCCTTGCTTGGCACAAAAACTCAAGCATGAGCACAGCCAAATTTATTGGCATAAGAGAAGAGAGCTTGTATAGTCTAAACACTCCACCAGTCCAAGCCCTAATACACGATGCTGCAAGTATGGGCGAGTTATGGCACATAAGGTTAGCTCATCTGAACTATCGAGCTCTCCCAGTTCTGAAGAATATTGTGACAGGTTTGCCAGGGCTCCACGTAGACCATGATGGGACATGTAGAGGATGTGCACTTGGCACGAATGCCAAGAAATCTTTTCCAGATAGCGAGAATAGATCCAAAGGGATGTTGGATCTGGTATAGTCTGACTTGTGCGGGCCAATGACAGTTGTGTCATTGGGTGGATATCATTACTATATCACATTTATTGATGATTACTCACGGAAGACTTGGATATACTTTCTCAAGTCAAAAGAATCCGAGGAAGTGCTCAGCAAGTTCAAAGAGTTTAAAGCACAAGTTGAGAATCTGTCAGGAAATAGGATCAAGATTTTGAGATCCGATAATGGTGGAGAAATATACCTCTACAAAATTTAATGATTTCTGCAAGGAAGCAGGAATTAAGAGGGAGCTCATAGTTCCCTACAACCCTCAACAAAATGGGGTTGCAGAAAGAAAGAATAGAACAATTGTGGAGGCAGCCAAAGCTATGATACATGACCAGAGTCTTCAAATGTTCTTGTCGGCGGAAGCATCCAGAACCATTGTATATGTACAGAATAGATGTCCACATAAGATATTGAAGAATATGACTCCAAAACAGGAGTGAAACCAGAAGTGGGCCATCTCCAGGTCTTTGGCTGTCCAATCTAGATACATGTGCCCAAAGAGAAAAGATCAAAGTTAGAACCTTCAGGCAAGAAGGGAACCTTTGTGGGATACAGTGAGTCTTCAAAGGCTTACAGAATTTACATTCCAGGATCCAGACAGATTGAAGTCAGTAGGGATGTGACCTTTGAAGAAGAGATGGCTGTCAGGAAAGACAAAGGATCAGATATGGAGATCGATGATGAAGAAATGCTAGAACCAAAGGAGATGAGATCATCTCCCCTTGCAGTTCAGAGGGAGTCAGCAGAAAAGGATGAGCCTATCGATCCCATAGATCTAGTTGATATCCCCAGAGATGTTGTAGGTCGGAAAAGACCTAGATGGGCTCAACAGACACTGCAGGATGCAGAGGGGCATGAAGCTCCACATGGCGCTTTCAGAGAAAGCAAAAGAGCTCAGAGGTTCTCTAGCTATGTGGCATTGATGAGCAACATTATTGATTCAGAACCGACCACTTACGAAGAAGCATCCAAACATCAAGTTTGGAAGGATGCCATGATGGAAGAATATCAATCCAACATGAAGAATGATGTGGATCTCATTCACTCACTTCACATTTTCGCATCACTTGGGAGAGAGAGAAGTTCGCACTAGCTGGAGAAGGAAACTGTTTTGGGGTTTCTACTTTTGTAAGACATTTTCCATTTTTCTCTTTTATGATTGTACTCTGATCTTAGGATTATCATCTCTATACGAAGGTTGCTGGGTTTTCTCCCATTTGGGTTTACTAGGTTAAACTCTGTGTTGTTGTTTTGTGCTTTGTCTTTCTTCTAGCGATCCTGTTTATGCAATTGAAATATTATGCTATGAATGTATGAAGTTTAACAATAAGTACAAAGAAAAACCTCTCTCTATGCAAGAACTTCAATTAAATCCAACATAAAATCTTATCCAAGATCCAATCCACTTAGACAGTATTGCCCTTGAAATGGCTCAAGAGAAGTAACATGGACAATGCTAGCAAATATGATCTCCAATAGATAAGCACAATAGCAAGAGAGATGCCACACATTACCAACAGAGAAACCTTAGACAAAATTTGCTCCAAAGAAAGATATATCAATTTGTTGAAAAAGTACCAAGGAAATGTTGTTCACCTTGTGATGCCTTGGGGTGAGTTAAATTCATTTAATGAGAAAATTTGAGCAATTATTTGAGGGCCCTAAATCTTAAAAAGTTAAGATTTAATCATAGCCAATGATCTTGATGGAGGTGGTTACCTCAAACAAAACTAGGGAAAAGGCATTGGGAAACCTAATTTATTCATTCATTGTGAAAGAGAGAAGAGAGAAGACAAGGGGTTTTGAGAAAAGTCAACCTTGAGAGAAAGAAGACAAAAACTGGCACGAATCCCAAGGATAGGGCACAGTTTTTGAGACTGTACAACAACATTAAAGAGCACAGAAATCGAGGCAGACCGTACAGTACCAGACTGTACAACTGCACAGAATTCGAGGCTGAGAAGTGGCATGAATTTCGAGGTGAGGTACAGTCAGTAGGCCATACAGATTGCACAGATTTTGAGGCAGCAGACTGTTGCTTTATGCACAGATTTTGAGGTACTGATTTTGCACAGAAATCAAGGCCGCACGTGTGAGGCCATACAAGACTTTTGGGCACAATTTTCGAGGAAAAGACAGAAAGTTGCAATAGTCCGTACAGCGACAGTTTGGCACAAATTTCGAGAAGAAGTTTGCTGAGGTAAGTACTGCTGTTAATTTCTGTAATTTCTCTCTGAAATAAATAAAATTCTCTCTCTAAACAGGTTTTTCCTAAGCCAATTTGGCTAAAATTTTGAGTCTTTAAATTTTGTGGTTTGGCTGTCATAAAATTTCTGAGTTGTTTAAAGTTGAAAAAAATTCCATGTGTTTCAAGAAAAATTAAATTTGTATGCATTGAACTAACATATGTTAGTGTTTCATACAATTATAGCATAATAATTCAATTGCATAAAATTAATAGGATCACTAGAAGAAAGACAAAGCACAGAAACAATAACATGAGAATTTATCCTGGGAAACCAAATCGACAGAAAAACCCAGCAACCTTCGTATAGAGATGAATAAATCCGAGAACAAAGTACAATGATGAGAGAGAAAAGATGGAAATACTTTCCAAGTAGAAACCCCAAAAATGTCTTCTCCTAGCTGCAGGTGCGAATCTCTCTCTAAGTGATGTGAACTTCTCTTGAGTGAATGAGTGAATAATGAGGTGAACTTTCCCTCTATTTATACAAGTGCCAAACTGGCCATTTCCCTAACTGGGCCGACTTCTCTTGGGCGACATTAAATCAATTAATTTTAATCTTGTCTTTTGTTTGCTTTTCACCCCAAGGTTTACATTGATCTTTCTAGGGTTTATATGATTAATTACATTAAGTTCAACTCCCTTAGGAGGTACAATAAAATACAATAATAATATCTTCCGAAGTTGCACAAATTCCAACAACATGCAGTCGTGGGGTTTGGGCATTAAACTTCATCTGAAAAATTAAACTTGAAACAGGGTTGGGGTTACAAATTTTTTCACAATTAAACCCCAAAAGAGAGAAAGCTCCAAAGATCCAACCATGCATTCAAATGAAGAAGTGGCTCTCTTGATATAGGAGTAGCTCAAACTTCCCGTACAATAAAATATTCATTATTTCCTTAGATCTAGCCTAGGGTGGGGTAAAATAATACAAAAGCCCCACTTAACAACTAACTTCTAACAAGTTACAATAAAATAAAGTAGTCAAAGCCACATGTACAAAACAATAAATACATAAGGCACCAAAATGTGGGGGCTCCTCCATCAGGCAAGGGAACAAATGGTAAGATGATAACACATGGCTGCCAAAGGCCCCTTCAAGGTAGATTCTCTAACAAGAATGTGTCCACAGGCAACCAATTTATCTTTAAAATGCAAAAACGTCCAAGGGGATGGCCCCATCTAGAAGGATTCGAGTGGATGCTAGCTCATGAAGTAATCTCCAAGTAACAAGGGATGTCCACTACTCAACATCCAAGGAATCTCTCTCCATAATAAGATACCCACAAGGTATGCATAGAAAGCCTTAGATGCCACCCAAATGCAAAAACGTCATTCTATAAAACATCCTCCAAATACAAAAATGTCCTTCATAAAATAGGGTATAAACTATGTGAACAACCTTTTGATTGTTGATATAGGCTTGTTATGCCACATCTTGTATTGGCATACTGCTACTTATTTTTTCTTTCAGTTCTGCTGACATATCCCATATCTTATGGTCTCCTTTAACTGTTGCTGGGACCTACCACTATGATATGAGTGATGAGATGATGTATTATGATGCCATTTTTACTGCTATGCCATGTTCTGTTGATGATGATAATATGATATAATCATGGATGTTGTACTTCACTGCTACTGTATGTTGCATTTGATTGTTTTGACGAGTATATGATGCAGGAGCGTCAATGCTGAGTCAACAATGTGATTGCGTGTTCACATGTTGTGGCTAGCAAGAGGACAAGTTGTCCTGAAGTGGGAGAAAGTCTGTTTATTAAGTATTTTGAATAATTGCAAATATGTAACCGAATAGTCTGTTGTCAGTTTTGTGAAATAGGACGTAGTGGCAATTTGATACTCCTTGCGTGGAGATCAAGCCAGATAGCCAGTTTGTTGTTGAATGATAGTGACTCCTTCAGTGATGGAGGAAAGTTAGTTAGTAGTTTGTTTAGCTGTTCAGCCATTCGGTTTTGGAGGGGGATTTTCGAATGGGTGAAATAGGGGAAGATAGGAACTCAGTAGGGGTTCAGAGGTCGGTCGATGCAAGAAAGAGCTCTACGTGAAGGAAGAGTCGGTGGGATATTTTCCTGCACATCAGACGAAAATAGGACTGTATAGATGTTTTGCTATCACTTAATGAAAGGAGCAAGTTCTGTGTGTTAATGTTGTTACTGTGCATTTGGATGAGAGATAAGCCTAGATTCTATTAGGTAGAGCTGTGTGCGAATGTTAACCTGATGTCTGTGTGAATGAATCTTTGTCTTCGTGTTTGTATGTACAGTTGAGAACACCCAAGTCAGTCGCAGAATGATCACCCAAGTCAGTCGCAGAATGATTACCATTAAGTAGTAGACTTAATACCTTGTGCATTTAGTCTCATTCAGTCCAGACGAAGGTCGGGCTGGACTGATTGATTCTCTGATCAATCCACGAGGAGATCGCAAAGTCACAGTTGATTCAAAATAACAGAGGTTGGATGGCTCAGATCCAAGCCGAAAGGAGGATTGACGGCGGGGAAAGAATCGATCAAGTGAACGTGCACCGGAGTTAGCGTCTCCACAAGCCAATGCGAAGTGTTCCGCATTGTTCAAAGATCAACAGACGAGATCAAACCCGCAAAAGATCGACGGTCAATATTGCGTTCCGCAAAAAGAAGAGCTCGGGAGTTAGCGGTGAGAGTTGCGGGAACCGTGTTGTGGAAGCGTCTTTGCGGAAATCTCTTTCAAGAAAGCACGGAAGGTGCACCCGCAATCCGCAAGCTGCGGAAAGAAGTGTTGCGGAAGGGCCGTTGCGAGAAGGCGATTGCGGAAAGATTGTTGCGGAAGAACACTGCAATTGCGGAAAGAAGGTGTTTCCGTAAGGTTGTTGCGGAACGTCAGTTCTGACTTTCAGAACGTTGCGGAAAGCCCGTTTTGAAGGGGAGGACCGCAAGTGAGAAGAACCTAGCTGGTTGTTAGCTAAGGTTGGTGGTCCGATTTCAAAGGATCACAATAATTCCTGGGAAGCGGGTTGGATTGGCTTTTGGTCATTCCCGCCTGCACCAGTATAGCTAGTATTACTAGTCATAGGTTGACGAGAGTGAAGGGGTTATGATTTACTTACATACCATTAATCTAGATGGCTCTTGGCTTTGTAAAGATTATTCCCCCCTTTTGAAAATAAAATAAAAAGCACGGTGACATTTTTTTGGGGTGTGTAGTATTGCCAAAAGCATGGGGATGCTCCTGCCTCACTGAGCATATGGATAAATTAATGAATCTGGGTTCTGTGTGTTGAATGAGAATTCCATTGTGCATCCATAATTCGGCATATAGCAATGCATTTGAAGATTGGGTGAGAGCTGTTGGAAGTTCGAGGTAGAGGCACAAATTGAATCATAGTAAGAATTTGGCTGGCAGATGAAGAAAAATAGACTTTGGTGAAGTGGGCACTGGGCTGGCATCATACAGAGTATGGGCGGGTATGCCATAGGCAAACGTTACAAAATAGACAAAAGACAAAAGAGGACTTTGAGACACATCCCACAAAATTAGGAATAATAAAAGTGTATTGCTATGGTTGATGATGTTTTCCAAGGTATTTTGACAGACAAATGTCAAATATCACACGTTTCTTTGTGAAACGAAATGGTTTAAATTGGACATTTTCGGCGCATTTCTATTTTTTCTATTTTGTCAAACTCTGCAATTATTTTTCCTAAATATTTGCTTACCCTCTACCACTCAGCTTTGGCCTCCCGTTGTTTGTTGTGGATGGAGCTGACCTCTAAATACTTGTCTATAGAAGCTTCCTCTTTCCATGTTATATTTTTGTGTGAGTTCAGAGGTTGGTGATACTGATAAGTGTCAAAGTGCTATTCCTTTTATATTGCAAAATCATCTATTCATAATGCTATTAAAGGTCCTTTCCTTTGGCAGGAGGGGGGGGGGGGAGGACATTTATTTCTGGCTTTTTTTATTCAAGAGATTCTAGCAATAAACTTATATTCTCAACTAGTAGCTGATTCAAACCTGTGGATTTTACTGAAAATATATTTTTTATTTCGGGATATCTTGATGTACAGGGGGTGGAAGTGGGCATGAGCCAGCACATGCTGGATATGTGGGTGATGGGATGTTAACAGCAGCAATTTGTGGAGATGTCTTCACTTCTCCTCCATTGAATTCTATTTTAGCTGTAAGTGACCTGTTAATTTTTAGTAGCACAATTTTGTCGACTTGTAACATAATTTTTAAAAAATGTGTTGGAACATCGCTTTACAATCGTGAGTTGCATTTACATTTTTTCTATAGTTATTTTCTTATGTGAATTACTGGACCTTTCAAATCCATTGTCTTTTCTTATTTGATGTCTTTTAGTTGTATGCTGTGTGGCTGTTATTTTATCTTGAATTGTAGAAAAGTTTGAATCTTGTGTGATTGGTTGCTTGTCAAAATTGATTGTTTATTATTCTTGGATTTCTTCAGGGAATTCGAGCTGTAACTGGGCCTCAAGGTTGTCTGTTAATAGTAAAGGTATAGCCTATCCCTATCCCATAGTAACAAGTGATATCCAAAGAAAAGTTTTGCAGTGGGTGGCAAGATATGCTGACCACCTCCTGATTGGGATTGTTCAGCTCTAACTGAAACTACTCAAATCCTTTTTGCCTTGCTCATCTTTTACATGATTGATGGTTTTTTCTGTTATTTTGATCTGTTTGTTTAATTTCTTCTGCGTGTTCTGCTCTTGAACCTACTGCATATTGGGGTGCCTAATACATTATATTTTGGCTTGGCAGTATTTCTATTCTTGTTTTTTTAGTGGATGTATGTTGCATCACTTTTGCATTTTGAAGGCTTGCTTTTGCTTCCAACTACTTATGTATGCCTTTATTCATTTGTTGTCCTCGATTTTATGAATACTTGTATTTATTATTTTGTTGGAAATAATCATTAGCTTGTGTATTAAGCATTTTATTGAATAAGTTTTGTTGTTAGTATATTTTGGTGCTACCAATGGTTCCCTCTTTAGGACATGAATCCTTTGTAATATCATTGTACGTCAAGGCATTTGATCAAATGGGATGATTCTTGGTGCTTTTTGGCTATTTAAAGGAAGGATTGTGTGACTACCAATCCACATTTATTTGAACTTATTAGTTTATAGTTTAACTGGCCTGTTACAGAATTATACAGGTGATAGGATGAACTTTGGTCTGGCAGCTGAGCAAGCTAAGTCCGAAGGATACAAAGTTGAGGTATACAGTTTATTGTATTTTTTAGGTTTAAAATCACTCTGATTGAAGAATCTTCCAAACTATTCTTATTAAGCCTGGTTAATTCCAGCAAAGTGTGCAGTATTATAGTCTGATGACTGATCATCAGAGCCATGGGTTTTATTTGTTCCCTTTTTGAATTGTAGACAGTTATTGTTGGAGATGACTGTGCTCTTCCTCCTCCTCGGGGCATAGCTGGACGCAGAGGTCTAGCAGGCACTGTTCTTGTAGAGAAGGTACACCTTACTTTGCTTTGAACTTTGAACTGTATTAATCTTTGTGTGTTCCTGCTTTAGTAAATAAATAATTCTGACGTTCTTTATATGATAAAAACATTACATTTCTAGTAGTACTTTTTATGTCTGAAAATTCGGGTTAGAATATAAAAATAGTTCTCTGGTTTAGGAACTGTTATCACCTAAGCTGTAGTTACCCCTATGGATGTATCCACTGATGGATGGCAATAGGGAAGGGCAACTCAAAGGTGCAACCACGATCACCTCGACCTCCAATGGATTGGTTGTCACGCCAGTTGAGGCAACCTTCACTTTATGTTGTCTAGCCCAGACAACAAAGGGGGAGACCCGATCTACTCCCGACAGGAGAGATCAAAACCAAGACACCAAATCAAGTAATTCTAAATGAAGTAAGGTGTATGGTTCATCCTAGACCTTAGGGTGAATTCACAAGACAAGTGAGGGATTCAAAGAGTATAGCTTTGGTTCATAGTTGATGTGGGAGTGACTTATAATATTTGAAATGAGATCTAGGATTAGAGTACTAGTTCAATATTGGAAAATCCACTGCCTTGGGAACCGTGTCCAATGCAGGGTAGTTTAAGGGTTAAATTGGGGCTAACTAGTACAAGTGACAAGCTTAACCATGATACATGATGGCATCAAGGGTTTAGTTCACCACACAAGGTCAAACCACAAGTTAATCCAACAATCTAGGAAAGTCGAATTGACTTGGAGAGAAACCATTGCCTTGGGAATTGGGATAATGGAGTCAAAGTAGGGTTGACTTGTGGTTAAAGATTCCTATGGCATGAGACAAGTGGGCGATTAAGGTCTTGATGGATGAATAGGTCTAGATCTAGGTTTGACCAAAGTGGACCACAATCCCTTAAAATAAGGAATGCTATCCCCAAGGCAAGATTTGACAAGGTGACACACTAGACCTAGGTTTTGAATTATTCCCGTTCCAAATCCACTGAAATCTCAAGTACCCACGTCCTAGAAGTGAGTCAACTCACTTCTCCAAGGTGGTGCGACTTTGCCCAAGGAGGCCTAAAAGTGGGATAAGTGGGGTCAAGACATGTCCGATGACATCCAAACTTTAGATCCGGGTAGGTTGGTCAAGTAGGAGTATGGATCTATAATTTCACGGCAATCCGACGGCTAGATCTTACTAGATCTGAGTTTGAAAATACCAAGTGGTCCAAAATGGGGATTAAATCCCTTAAAATGTGGAATAGGGCCCACAAGGTAGAAATCAGAAAAGTGACAATCTGGGGGTAGGTTATTGGATGTGTAGATCACGAATCAAGTGGAATCTCAACTACCCACATACTAGATCTAGGTCAACCAACCCAAACTAGGAAGTGCGCCCTTGCTTGGAGAAGGCTAAATGCCTTGGGAAGAGGGTCAAATGGAGGCCAATCCTCACCAAACTATAGATCCGGGATGCCGTGGATACTATAGAGGTGGGTTTTAAATATCTTACCCAAGAAGCCACTAGATCTTAGTAGATCTAAAAAAAATGTAAAAATGGGGGTTTTGATTAATTAGGATTTTAAATGTTTTAGACAAGTGGATAGATCATGGAAAGAAATTACCTTGAGATCATACCTGAGTGATGTGAATGAGATGCCTTGATGTTGAGGAAGATTCCCGCAGAGATCAAATGAGAGATTGTTGATTTTGCTTGCCAAATTGATGCCCTAGCTCACAAGTGCGCCCTCCTCTACCTGTCAATCCAAGGAAAATCGATTTCAATCAGAGAGGTCAAGTGTGGAGGAAATACAAGTAAAATGCAATGATAACATAGAATAGAAGGTCCTGGGACAGTAATACTCCCTGTTACCAAACGAAGAGATCCAAAGAAGAAGTAGGGAGAGTCTTCCCCTACCAATACTTCCTCCTCAAAGCAAATCGGCCTCCACCTGTATATGCAAAAAACGTGGTACAAAAGATATGGCAAACAAGATCTCCAATAACTCAGTGCAAAGGAAGAACCAACGAACGAACACCAAAAACATTCACCACAACACTGGAGATAGATGCAATAATAATTTTCTATTCCAATAATCCAGAGCCACCAGTCCCCTTTACAATGAGAGGCTCTCTCCTTTAAATAGGAAGGAGAGGCACCAAAACCCTAACCACTTTTTGAATGAGTGGCTAAGATTAAAAGATACAAATGTCTAATCAATGGTTGAGATGAGCTCAACAATAAAATACATGGATCACTAATAAAATATTATGTGAGTGGACAAAATCGCCCTAGAAGAGGGGAATCCCACCAAATCATGATGACAAAATATAATAAGAGGCTTATGGTGGGTCCAAGGGGTAATTTTATCCCTCCTTGGTCAATCCCCATAGCACAATAATCATAAAATAATCCTAAATGTACCAAATCGTGCCTCCATGGTCAAATCGTAGGCCTCAAAAAGACCTCAGAAATCCTCAGAAAGTGCCATAAGTGATGGATGCGGGCCCCGATGAAGCTGAAACTGCTGGAGGAGGTGTGGAGGACCCCGATCTATCATCACTGATCATCCCATGCCATAACATTGCCTCAGTAGCCCAAATCGATTTCCTCAATAGCCATTTCTACCAATCCTGAAATGCCTCGGGAAGCGTGAAACTGCCCCAAACTGCCTCCTGGAGTGCCAGCGCTGTCAAGGTGAGGGCACCAGTGTGTCCGGGAGGGGGGGTAATATGGTAAAAACAAGGGGCTGGACCACCCCCTCCAAGCACAGCGCCCTAGGTCAACCAGATAAAAATCACATCTGCTCTGACAGGGCCTCCGACAGACCAAAACTGCACTGGAATAGCCTACTGAGGCTCAATCACCACTGTAAGTGCCCGGAACTGAAAACAAACTGTCTCATTGGACTCAGAAGGTCCAAATCCATCCAAGATGTGTACTCATACACCATATGAGTCTCTGCATGATCAAAATATATATCCAATATACCGGAACATGGTAAATGATAATAATCTGTAAATGATCAAATACTGCTGTAAACCATGAATCATCATCATAACCCTGTAGCTGCTGCATAGAATCATCATGTACATGTATATAGACCATATATCATCTGTCCATATCATCATAAGGTCTAACCATCTCATGTCCTATGGTTGACCTTGGTCAGACTAGGCCTAACCAAGTCAACATGACCCAATATAACTCAGACCATCATCAGAAGCTGCTGCAAAGTGTCCAAGGTTAATGCATGCTCTACAACTTATTCAAATAACAATTATAGCACAAAGTAATCCTTACTGGCGATCTAAATCCAAATATATAATGTCATTAATTATTATTATTACTCAGACTAGACTTTCAAGATCATACTCACTTCATAGCTGTGATCAATTTGCTAGTGAAGGGTGAAGGCTAAAATAACTGGCTAGGCTAAGGGATGACTTGACTGACTTAACTTTGTGACACTTTGGCAAAGGGAAAGGGAATACACACCATAATATATACTGAATGAGCAACAACACAGGGAATGGCGGTGTCTCACAAATGGATGAGTTGTTCAAAGAGGGTTTATTCACCTTTAACAGATGCGCACAATCCATAATACAAATAAGGCCAGCAATTGTTTTGATATAGCATTTAAGTTCCATTGCTTTTTGGGCCTGAAGTTTCCATAGCCTTGGTCTATGTGTGTTTATAAACACATTGCATAGATTTACATTTATTTTAGGCTTTCTGCTGCAGGTGTGTTTTTAAGGCACTTGTTTACCTGAGCACTTCTAGGTGTGTCATGGACAGCTTGTTTACCTAGGTATTTATTTTTCCAAAAGATATAACATTTTATTTTCATGGCCATTTTCATTTGGCATGCCTTTCATTCATGTGTGTTTAGAAACACATTGCATGAATGGGCTTTTCATACAAGATATAGCATTTCATTTTCCAGATTTTGTATTCATGGCAGAACTAAAAGTTTCAGGTTTAGCCAACACAACTTTAGTGACTAGGGGGAATTCCAAGGAACTCCAACTCACCATAGGTAAGTTTTGTCACCAACTCAGAGCCGAGACACAATAAACAGGGAAGCTCATCCAATACAAAGGCTACAGTGGGGAAAAGTCCTCCATGCCACTAGTCAAGTAGTAAGTCAGGGTGATAAACTAAAAGGTAGGCAATGGATGGATGAAGACAATGAATAATGGAGCCAACACTAGCAAGCCAAGGTATGGTGGAATGATCACCTCTATTCTCCCTAAGGAGGGTAAAACCAATGAGTATGAATAGTGAACTTCTAAGTCTGAGTAGGGCCAATATAATATATATAATAAGCTCAACCAGGTCCACATATCTATATGATCGCCAGATCATGACACTAAGTGCTAAAACATGCTATAAGAATAAGTATAAAAGCAATATAACCATAACACAATGATATACCTGCTGAGTCATATACCTGAATGCTCATCAACCTGTACCATCATCTGTCCTCTGAAACTGCTGCTGTAACTCTGGGCACTACTGACTGCTCTGTACCAATGGTATAATGGCTATATCGGTCATCTCTCTGAGTGTCCTGAGACTCAGTCATGGCATGGGGAATACAACTGCTGTCCACAATCTGATAGTGATCTATTATAGATGCTCATCTCAGCATCTCAAATGTAAGGGAACTGGCTGAATAGTGTACTGGAATCAGAAAAATAATGTATGGTAGCCCGGCTACTATGTATGTGATAACAGGAACATTTGCGAGAATTTTAATTTCTTACATAGGATATATTTGCTGAACATGCTTATCTGAAACAGTCGATCATTGATATTTAGATGTCGTCTTACTAGCACATATGTTGTAAGGTATCAGATTAATTTAGAACAGTCACTTTGGATAAAAATGTAAATTATTATTTAATTATTCATAAGATTGTGTTATGATGTTCTATTCACAGTCAAATGAACTACAGTACACATATAAAGGAAACTAGGTCATGTAGGAAAAAATGTGCCCAAATAACACTTAAGATTATTTTATTTTTTATTGCTCAAATATAATGTTATATTATGATTACTTTTTTTTTTCCATGGAAAAAAAGCGTAATTTCATTTCAATCTTACGAGTACAAAATTACATTCTTCATCTTCACTCTTTGAGAGTGTCTTTGCTAACTGCAGAAAATAAAACTGATAGCCCTGATACAGCCTTCATACAGAAGTAAAGGCTCCAAAATTTCAAAAAATATTGATTATATTATGATTACTATTTTAATAACTAATAATGTTAAGACATTGAAATGAACAATGTTCATTTACTAACAAATATCCAACTTACGAAGGGCAATAGACAGAAATCTGTATAGAACAGTAGTAAATAACTGAATACGATAGGTGATAGAGAGATGAATGATTAAAATACCATGGGACAGTATCCTTATATCCATTGATTGGTTACCATGGTTGCTAGAGATCATGCACTTCATTAGGATTGGTCACTTCACTAATTATTGTTTTATTATTATTATTATTATTGATATTATATATAGATATATTTATGTTCATTACAGACATGTTATCGATCAAAGTCACACTTGAACCACAAAGTCCCAATGGTTGATGCAACATGTTACCACCTGAAAGTGCAAGGTTCAATTTGAATTTTCAAAATCATTATCTTGGCAACATTTCACTAGGACATGGAAGCCTTAATTCAATTCTTTGGTGGAAAATCTATTATGGTATTTATGTCCACTTCTTCAGGGGAGAACTTGGTGTAGACATCCTAGAAAAGCCCGTAGAGGCTTTTGCAAAGTTTTGGAAGCATCTAGAAGGTTCTAAATGTAAATTTTCAGGTCCTTGGTGACTGGTGTCCTATGTTTCTCTTGATTAAATAAATCAGATCTGATTTATTTAATCAAAAGAAACATAGGACAACAGTCACTTAGGGCCTGAAAATTTACATGGTATCAGAGCTTGGTTCTCTGATTGAGATTCTCAAGGATTTAAAGTAGTAAATCAACTGCTGGAAAGAAAGACCAGCAGTTAGAGGGTTTTATTATTTCTTTTACGGATTAATTTTCAGATATGGTAGTTTGTGCATTAGATTACAAATGGCATCAACTAGCCTTAGGTTTGAGGACAGATTAGATTGTGCCTTGAATTTTCTATCATGGAAAGTCACGGTAACTCTTCTATTAGAAGAGAATGACTGTTATATAAAAATATATAACATAACATAACTTAATAATTAATAATTAATAAGTAGAATTAGTTAACTAATTAATAAAAAAATTTAAAGATGTGCCCCTTCATTGAAAAGGCACGATAAGGCTTATAAAAGCCTTGCCAATGTAATTGCAATTATCATCAAATATTTTATCAATTATATTATCCATTCATGGAGTTTTTATCATACTTGTGTTGGTTATTTCGTTAAAGAAACATATTTCTCCGTTTCAGTGTTATCAGAGCCCCTTCATGGGCTTGTGGATTCTGGCTCTTAGCCATTAATGTCGGAGCTTCTCTGAGTTATCCTTCATTGACTGAAATTAGGCCTTTGGCCCGCTTCACAACATTGTCAGCTCCCACGCTTTCTAATCTCCCTTGCGCCCTCTTCTCCCTTATCTCCTGTCTTTCTCCTTCTAAATCGTTGCAGAATCACTGCGTCCCCTCTCCGTCTCTACCCGCAGCCGCCACCTCCCTTCACTCCAACACTCCCTCACGCTCACGCTCTCCTGTGCCCTCCACTTCCCTTAACCTACCTCTATCTTCCGCCTCCCCTTTTTCCCTTCCACTTGCTACGAATCCACTCCCGCCTGCTCCACATCCTGCACCCTCCGCGACCTGCGCTCTCCCTCTCTCCTTGACTTCCCCGCCTTTTGTCCTCCCTTCACACCTCCTCCCTGGGGCTTTCCCTCGCGCTCCTAGTCCATCCACGCCACCTGTTTCTCATCCCTCTTAGGTTTCTCTCGCTCCTCCCCGTCGCGATCGTGTACCCCTCTACTCCTCTCCTTCCTCCTCCTGTGCATTCTCCTCGCACTCACCATCCCTCCTTCTCACGCCATCTCCTTATCCCTTCCCTCCTCCACTCCTTCCGCACCAACTGCATCTCCATGCTTGCGCTCTTCAACGCCCCAATGCCCTTCCATACCTTCGTTCTTTCTCTCTGCACGCGCTCCCATCCACACTCACGCACCAGCTTCTCCACCTCCACTCTCCAACCCCGCGTCACCACTCTTCCCTTCTTCCTACCCACACTCCACATACAATCCCTCTGCATACACCTCAGCCCTGCGCAGTCACCTCCCAACCCGCGCACACTCCTACAAGTTCTCCCACCCCCATTTCAACCTCACGACCCTCCCGCATCCACACAGACCTCCACGCGTTCCATCAATGTCCACACTATTAGATTATGGTAATTTTGGGATGTCCTCCATGGTTTAGATGCCTTACATGGAGGTACATTGGATGCATAAGCATCAGGATGGAGTAGAGAGTGAGATGCACTCTACTCAGTGGCATGAGCCCAGTGGGGGCTGCATGCAGAGCTTCAGGGGAGATTGACCTTTGCATGCATGAGTATTGCATGACCTGTCAGCATTCAGTGACTGCATGCAAAAGTGACCTTTTGCATGCACCGAGAATTAGGGTTTTGGAAAACCTAATTCATCGGTGAGATTATTTATAGAGGCAGGGGGTCCCCAAATGAGGTTACTGAGTTGTATCATTAGAGAGAGATACTACCAGAGTGAGGAGGACGAATCTGCACATGTGGGGTGACTTTTTGAGATAGAGAGGAGTTGCTGCAGGAGCTAGGAAGGTCAGATCTGAGCTAGATCAGTGACCTTCAGTTCCAGAGAGGCTAGATACCCATTCCTGTGAGCTGAGAGAGCTCAACAGTGAGATTACTGTGGAGATTGGAGGAGGCCGAGTTTTCTTGGAGGAGGACGTTTTTCTTGAGGGAGGAGAAGCTCGTTGTGAGCTAGATTGACCGATTCGGAGTTTGTGACTTCCAGGATAGCCTTGCCTCGAGATTTGAGGAAGGTTAGGGACGATCGGAGCTCAGATCTGTTGAGATCTGGACCAGTACAAGCATTTGACATCCAGAGGGGAGGGCGCACTTGTGCATGCAGAGAGGGCCGATTTCATTAGTGGGCAGTCTTCAGAGCGAGCAGATCAGAGTAGAGAGATCTAGAGAGGGAAGATCTATCAGAGGCACCGTCAGAGCACTCAGATCCAGATTGGCAGTTAGGGCATACTTCTTCAGTGCATGCATGAGCTGGATGCATGCAAATTAGAGTTTGTCCTGTTCAGAGGGATTGAGTTACTGGCTGAGGTAATTCTGTATTGTACTGTCTTTTATACATCTATATGCTTTGGGCTCGAGAGAGAAGATAGCCCCATAGTTAGTTGGTTTTTCCCGAAAGGGTTCCAGGGTATATCTGTTGTCTATGTGGTTGATTGCATTTATGTTAAGTTGGTAAATGCAGATCTAGTTGTTTGAGTTTATTTCTTTATGAGCATATATTGATTTAGAGACTCATACCACTTGAGATCTTAGGGCGATCCAGAGGGAGTAGTGATCTCTGGATCTTTATATATTTACATGGTATCAGAGCCCTGTTAAGGATCAGAGTGAGCAGTCACACATAGATCTGCGGTGTTGGTGACTAGATTTGAGATAGATCTAGTAGATCTGTGGAGATAGAGGCCAGATCTACCAGATCTGAACATTCTCGTTCAGATCTGAGGTTGTAGAGGTCAGATCTATCGGATCTGTGGTATTGGAGACTAGATCTGAGATAGATCTAGTAGATCAGTGACGATAGAGACCAGATCTACTAGATCTGAGGAGCAGAGCTCAGATTTGAGGTTGTAGAGGTCAGATCTATTGGATCTGCTAGTTTGGAGGTAAGATCTGAGATAGGTCTTTCAGATCTTGCATGAGTAGAGTCCAGATCTGTGGCAGACCTATCAGATCTGAAGCATAGTGTTCATATATGTGAGAGCAGAGTCCAGATCTGAAGAGCGGTGTTCAGATCTGTGAGAGCAGGTCCAGATCTGAAGAGCAAAGTTCAGATCTGTGACTGCAAACATCAGATCTGTTAGGATAGATACCAGATCTATCAGATTTGTGAGTTCAGAGGTTAGATCTGAGATAGATATGCCAGATTTGTTATCAGGAGAGATTCTTGTTTCACTGTGGGTTACAATATTTTAGTTTTGCAGAGTTATGGCCTCTAGCTTGAGAGTAGAGTACAGCTTGTTGGGCAAGCCTGTATGTGGGTCCAGGAGACCTTGGATAGAGTTTTCAGTATTAGTGACAGAGGGAGAGCATGATGCTTCTCTCCAGATGACATTGATAGTGGAGGAGTGCAGATCTGCATATCAGAGTGCAATAGATGCCGCTAGAAAGTCTTCCAGTTCAGAGGGAGTAGCTATAGCAGCATATGGTGTGTTTGATCCTGGTGGATGCTTCTCTAGCAGTACCTTCCTCGCTGAGAGGGAGTGTCAGTACAGGGATGTGCATGAGATATGCATGTACATGAGGTCTTGCATGATGCATGTGCATGAGTTATACATGCTGCATATGCATGAGATATGCATGCACATGAAGACTGAGAGATGGTTGATTATGGATGAGCAAGTGGCAGCAGCAGATGAGGTTGATGAGTTTACTTCTCGGTTTGAGAAGGAGTTCTCATTAGCCTCAGTTTAGTCAAGACATGACAGTAGCCTACCAGAGACTCAGGATGATCAGAGGTGGAGAGTGGACATCACTCTCAGCAGACATATGACAAGATTGCGAGATGCATTCTTGACCCTAGAGCATACTTCCATGCAGTTGACTCGAGATGAGCTGGGGGTGGACCATTTAATTGCTGGAGTGGGCAGAGTGAGATTTTTGCTTGATCGTGGGGAGCTCCTGGAGGTTTTAGGAGTGCTCTTTGTTTCGGGACTGAGAGGGAGTGTCCTCCCAGTGGCAGCTTTGGTAGTTGTAGGATACCCTGTAGTGTTTCACTGGGCTCAGTTCTTCACCTATCCTAGAGGAGTAGAACCAGTCTTATTTGGTCACAGGATTGATGGTGACTACTTGGTTCATGGACAACCTACTTCGGGCACATCAGGATGGCTGAGTGCATCCTCTTCAGATGCAGAGGAGGATGATGAGTAGGATGCTCATAGCAGAGATGAGGCTAGGATGAGTGAGCCTGTTCAGCAGATGGGTGGGAGAGATGCTCACCATGATGAGGATCAAGGCAGTGATTCTGGAGTTCAGTTGGATGAGCGAGATGCTCTTGACAGTGATGGAGATGTGGAGATTGAGCCCTTGGGCTCATATCAGAGGGATGAGCATGTTGCTCATGCAGGCACCAGTTAGAGAGTGAGCTGGTATGACATGGTTGAGATGGACTTGGCTCAGGAGAGAGCTTAGTCAGTTCAGTCAGTATAGAGACAGAGTGAGTTGACTTACAGAGCTGAGTCAACTCAGGGTCATAGGCAGATGATCTACAGAGAAGTAGATCCACTTGACAAAGGTCTTCAGGGTTGGTTACAGCAGCAGAGACTCAGAGGGAGTATGAGTCAGAGTGCAGTGACAGAGTCAGCAGTGGTTGACAGGGGGGCTTCTTCTGAAGCCACACATATGGAGATTGATCAGGGTTCTTCAGGTCAGGGGGGCAGCAGTGACAGGCAGATCAACTAGATCAGTGTCAGCTACAGAGGACTTGTTGGATCCAGGTATCCGTGGTAGGACTTCCCTCGTTAAGAGGGAGTGTTAGATTATGGTAACTTTAGGATGTCCTCCATGGTTCAGATGCCTTACATGGAGGTACATTGGATGCATAGGCATCAAGATGGAGTAGAGAGTGAGATGCACTCTACTCAGTGGCATGAGCCCAGTGGGGGCTGCATGTAGAGCTTCAGGGGAGATTGACCTTTGCATGCATGAGTATTGCATGACTTGTCAGCATTCAGTGACTGCATGCAAAAGTGACTTTTTGCATGCACCGGGAATTAGGGTTTTGGCAAACCTAATTCATCGGTGAGATTATTTATAGAGGCAGGGGGTCCCCAGATGAGGTTACTGAGTTGTATCATCAGAGAGAGATACTGCCAGAGTGAGGAGGACGAATCTGCACATGTGGGGCGACTTTCTGAGATAGAGAGGAGTTGCTGCAGGAGCTAGGAAGGTCAGATCTAAGCTAGATCAGTGACCTTCAGTTCCAGAGAGGCTAGATACTTGTTCCTGTGAGCTGAGAGAGCTCAACAGTGAGATTACTGTGGAGATTGGAGGAGGTCGAGTTCTCTTGGAGGAGGACGTTTTTCCTGAGGGAGGAGAAGCTTGTTGTGAGCTAGATTGACCGATTCGGAGTCTGTGACTTCCAGGATAGCCTTGCCTTGAGATTTGACGAAGGTTAGGGACGATCGGAGCTCAGATCTGTTGAGATCTGGACCAGTACAAGCATTTGACATCCAGAGGGGAGGGCGCACTTGTGCATGTAGAGAGGGCCGATTTCATCAGTGGGCAGTCTTCAGAGCGAGCAGATCAGAGTAGAGAGATCTAGAGAGGGAAGATCTATCAGAGGCACCGTTAGAGCACTCAGATCCAGATTGGCAGTTAGGGCATACTTCTTCAGTGCATGCATCAGCTGGATGCATGCAAATTAGAGTTTGTCTTGTTTAGAGGGATTGAGTTACGGGCTGAGGTAATTCGGTATTGTACTGTCTTTTATACATCTATATGCTCTGGGCTTGAGAGAGAAGATAACCCCATAGTTAGCTGGTTTTTCCCGAAAGGGTTCTAGGGTATATCTGTTGTTTATGTGGTTGATTGCATTTATGTTCAGTTGGTAAATGCAGATCTAGTTGTTTGAGTTTATTTCTTTATGAGTCATTCATTTAGAGGAGGACGTACCTGATAAACTGATCTGGTCTAAAAATGGGAAAGATGGAAGTTTCTCAGCAAAACTTGGCTACGAGGCAGCCATAGCCCCTCTGACGTCAGGAGAACATTGCTGGTGGTGGAAAAAAAATTGGAAGATCCTTGCCCCTCTGAAAACAATCCTCACTCTGTGGTTGACTCTAAGCAACAAGCTTTTAACCTGGGAAATCCTTAAGAAGCTGGGCTTTCAAGGACTAGGTGTGTGCGCCTTGTGTCTTTCTGCAGATGAAACGACAACTCATTTATTCAGTTTTGTCCTTATGCAGGGTATGTTTGGGAGAAGACAACCGTTAGACTAAACCTCAGAAGAAATCCCAGCTCAGCTTCCTCGCTGCAACATCGAATCTCAAATTGGTGGCAGGACGTTGGGTTACGTAGCTTTGAAGCTTTCCCCGCTCTTTTTGCTTACAGCATATCGGAGCTAAGGAACGAGGCAGTTTTTCACACTTCTCGGATCCCTGCTGATATAACAGTAACTGTCCTTCTGCAGAAAGCTTTGGAACACCGTTTTGAACCCAGATCAGTCTTCCAAAGAATCCTAAAGAGCCCATCGATCAACACAAACTGCCCGTGGGCTTTTTTCGATGGAGCAAGTCAGGGAAAACCACTGCTTGGGAGAGCAGGAGGAGTGCTGCACCTTTCAGAAGACAATATTTTTTTCATAAAGTATGCTCCAGGTCGAGCTTCCAATAACAAAGCTGAACTTTCAACTCTTTGGATAGTCCTTAGATTGGCCATTCTCAAACAAGTGAAAGACATCCAAATATTTGGAGACTCCAAGATGGTAATAGATTGGGCTAATGGTACTATCCAGATAAAGGCTCCTCATCAACAACATTTACTAAATTCAATCAAAGCTCAGATAGGTACATTTGAGAGGAGTACCTTTTCTCACATTTATAGAGAACTGAACATGGAAGTTGACAAATTATCCAAATTAGCTCTCTCTCTTCCTCCAGGTCTAATCGAGGTGGAAAGGCGAAGAAATGATCAGCTAGAACAGCAGTTTTTGCTAATGTAATTTTGACTATATATG
Organism: Larix kaempferi; assembly: GCA_027924585.1. Classification (NCBI taxonomy): domain Eukaryota; kingdom Viridiplantae; phylum Streptophyta; class Pinopsida; order Pinales; family Pinaceae; genus Larix; species Larix kaempferi. The sequence continues at coordinate 17,852,885 of BSBM01000600.1, forward strand.
ATTTTGTAAAGATATGTAGTTTGCAAGGATAGAATTCGTGATGTCTGCTCTCAAATGAGCAGTTTTGTATATGTAGCCTAGATGGCTATACTCTATGATGTAAGTGTTATCACACAACTTGTAGTTGTCCCTAAAGGTATCCCATCCGGGACGGTAGAGGAGATGGACAACTAAAGAGGTGACCCAAGAGATGCCATGGTTCCCAATGCAAGCTGGGAGTCACGATAATCGAGGCACTCTTCACTTTAGATCAAGACAAGTCAAGACCAAGGGGGAGACGCTAGCCAATCAATGGAGATTGACTAACCCAAAAGGTTCCTAGGGAAACATGTAAAAGATGAGTTACAGAAACTAATGAGTTGATTAGATTGGGTGGACCCAAGAGTTTAGTGTGGTTGAAGAGGCTTAAAGGTGACAAGTGTTTCAACCAATCAATGAATAGGGCCACTTAATGGATAGATCTAGTACCATAAAAACAAGTGGGACCCACTTCCTTAAAATATGGAAATGGTCCAAATGGGACCCACAAGGTGAAGTTAGGGGTGATTTGGCACTAAGGGGTATGCAAGGATGTAGATCTATGGATCTAGGAGAAGATAGATGATACCTACATATGGGATCTAGCAAATGACGCTAACCCCAAGGAGTGCGAATTGACCTAGGGAGACTAGTTCCTTTAGATGAGGGGGCAAATGGAGTCCAAATGATGCCAAAATGTAGATCGGGGTAGTCAAGGCAATTATCAAAGTGGGTTTTAAGTGGCATGCCCCAATGTGAGCTAGATCTCCATGGATCTAAGATTGAAAATGCATCACCCAATGACCCAAGTGGGGCACGACCCTCAAAATGAGGAATGGGGCCCACAAGGCAAAAATCAAAGAGGTGAAGCACTAGGGGTAGGTTATCAAAGTAGACAAGTGTAAATCAAGTAGGATCTCACCTACCCAAGGCTTGGAACTTAGCCCAACTAGCCTCCCTCAAGGAGTGCGACTTCCCTCAAGGAGGCCAATATGCCTTGAAAAATGTGTCAAATGGAGGCCAATCCACACCAAACTATAGATCCAAATTTCCGTGGATGCTATAGAGGTGGGTTTTCAATATTTTTCCCAAAGCCAAGCTAGATCCAAGTAGATCTAAAAAAAATGAAAAGGGAGGGTTTTGATTTTAATGGAGTTTTTGACCAATAGGATGGAGAACAAGCGAAATAGATACGTACCTTGTAGATCTTACCTCATAAGCTTGTGGCCTCTTAGCATATGGATGATTCTTGCCCTAGTTACAATTCCAAGCTTGATCCAAGTGTCTTCAACCCAAAACGTCCAACCCCTAGGAGGAGAGATGTCTCATGAAAACCTGTAAATCAAACTACATCAAGTTAGATTTGATCCACAAATCCATAAGATCTAAGCATGGCATATCAAAGAAGCAATCAATGGACAAAGCACAATTGAAAAACTCCCCCAAGATGAAAACGTCTTGCCCCCAAGATGAAAATGTCTTGCCCATGGGGGGTGTGAGCAACCCCTACAATCTTCCCACCAAGCAAAACATTGAGCTAGCTTCAAGCAATTCGGCCTCCTTCTCTTGATGTCGATTTCACCTGAAAAGCAAACAATGTCAAGAAACAAGAGATGCAAGAACATATACAATAGTAACCCAATTAAAGCCAAGAAGTAGATCTCCAAAATAATATTTTCTTTGCAAGTTTTCCAGAACCCAAAGGTGATTTACAATGAGGGGGGTCTCCTCCTTATATAGGATAATAAAGACCGAAACCCTAGATCTCAAAACCACTTTTTGAAATGAGCGGTTGAGATTAAAAGATTTCACAACATAATCAATGGCTAAGATGAGCCAATACATAATATCACATGGATCACTCAAAAGAGGGATGACGTCATAGCTAAAACTAACTAAGTGAGGGTGACGTCATATTCTAAAGGGGGCTAAGATACAAGGGCCCACCAAATATGACATGGGAATGACTCAAGAAGCTCATGGTGGGGCTAGGAGGCTTCAATCCTTACTAGCTCATCCCCATTGCACAATAATACATAAAATAAAGGACCATGACATGTCCACATAACACAAATGATCAAATCCTAACCTCAAAATCTGTATGAGACATGCAGTAAAAGGCCTCCTGTGGCCACTGTGGACCTCACTGACTGATGCCAACTGACTGGAAGATGGGGGGTTCACCTTGGAAGACCTCTGTGAAGACCAAATGCCAAAACCTTGCCTCAACTGCCCAAATCGAATTCCTCAGTGACCCTTTTATTCCATTTTTTAATCTTCGGAAAACCCTGAAGCTGCCCAAACTGACACCTAGAGTGCCTACGCTGTCAAACTGAGCTCACCAGGTTGTCTGGGAGGGGGGTATAATGGTAAAAATAAGTGGCTAGACCACCCCCTTCCCATACAATGCCCTAGGTGAAACTGGCCTCCAATGCCTCTACTGGACAGGTTGGGGAAACATGCCCAAAACTGGTCAAGAGGTGGAAAAATGCATCTATCACTGTCAGAAGTGCCCAGAACTAAAGGACAAGTGTCTCAATGGATCCAAAAGACCCAAATCTACTAGAAATGTGTACTCATACACCCTGGGTTGACCTAAGGGGTCAACTGTAGGGTCCACCATACTTGGACAATGTATAATCTGATGATCTGGAAATAATAATAAAACTGCTGAATTGCATCAAGCATCATCTGAATCATATGTACACCATATGGAGTCATCAATAAGAGTACGTGGGACCATCAATCATCATCCATAAGCATGCATGGCCCACATCATCACGGATCTCAAGAATGACCATGGTCAATGTATGTTTGACTAGGTCAAAATATGACCAAGAACAAGATTATGACAAAGACTAAGACATGTTCCTTTTGATCATATTCACAGCTTAACTTAAAGTATAAACATCATTCCATGGCAATTTAATACATGTATTTAACTAGTGTTATTTATATTTTACTTGCACATAAGCTTTAATGACGGACTCACCCATTGGACATAGTCTAATTGCTAGCTAAGGGTGAAGGCTACGACAAGGTTGGGAAAAGGGGATGACTTGACCAAACTTAACTAGGTGACACTTTGGACGGGGAGATGGGGAAGCTACACTTTATGCTGGACAAAATAACAAAGTGAAGGGCTATGCCTCACAAATGGATACGTTGTTTAGAGAGTGCTTATTCAACTTAGGCATCATGTCTACATAAAGATGATCCAGGTTCATTAGGATCATTCATTTCATTTCAATGGCCTTTTTGGCCTATATGACCCCTCTGGGATTTCACATGTGCTAAGAAGCACAACTAATCGCAACTTGCATCTAGGGCATATTCACATATACAAGGTCAGCAACAATAGATATAAATTTTGAGTAACATTTGCTTTTTGGACCTTTTCTATACTCTTCGAGGAGTATTTTAGCATTTCATTGCTCTTGCCCTTTACTCACGTGTGTTAAGAAACACATTCTAGAGTTTACAGTTTCCATGGGCGTATTTATAAAGATTTCCAATATAGGTGGTACATGAGCTTTCAGTTTTAGACAACAACATCTCAAATGACTAGGGGGAGTTCTGCACAGTGCCAAACATCGAGACAATCGACCAGAATGATTTAGGCATGCAATCCAACTCACCAAAGGCAAGTTTTGTCACCAACTCAGAGCCGAGACACAAAACAGACATGGATGCGGTCCAGCATAGAGGTAGAAATGGGAAGTCCTCAGTATCAAGAAGTCAAGAAGGCAAGTCAAAGGTGAAATCCAAATAAGGAAGGTCATTGATGGATGGAGTCAAGTGAAAGTGGTGCCCAAGCTAGCAGACAAGGATATCATGAAAGGCCATATCTATGCTCATAGGAGGGTAATGAAATCGATGAGTTTTTTGTCAGAAAACCTAAGTGTGCAAGTAATAGGTCCATTTTATAATTTATAACATTATCAAAGATAATTCATTTCATTTTAAATAGTTTTGCCACATCGTGAATCATATAGCAAGTCAAAGCTATGAAAATGACTAAAACAACAAGATAATAAACCAAAGTAAGTAATCAGAAGTCCATAGGTCACATCACATCATAATAATCGTCAATAATCATCTAAAACACTGCTGCAATATAACCACTGGGCATTGAACTGAAACTGTATGGAACAAAGGGTCACATCAGTCATCAAATCCAAGCTCTCAAGGCTCAGCCTTGGCACAAGGTCTAACAAAAATCTGATATAATATATTGCTCTAATCCATGAGTGATCACAAATAACAAGCTCATCATAGCCGATCTCTGTAAAAGCAAAGCTCTGAAATGTGCAGATATCTGCTCAGCAAGAATAGTAGCCCAGCTACTATGGTGTGATAACATCTGGCTCCAGCTGGGACAAGTGCTCTAAGGGAGAGAGCGCTTGAGAACCTCGGAATCTCTGGTCTCGAACTGCTCTGCATCAATCTTGAATCCAACAACTCATCATCCTTGCTTTCAGCTTTTATTTTGCACCTGTATCTGCGCTCATAGCCACTAGAATACAACATGAAGCATGTATGGGAAAAATATAAAATAAAATTTAAAATGAAATCTATTCTATAACAGAAACTGAAATGCATAAAAGAAATATTAATCTAACATTGCAACTTTATTCATTTTTCTGTGCAGGAGGAAGGAAAGCTTTTCAAGCAGGCATACTCAACTCAACTAACACAGGAAAACAACAAATACCCAAAAAGTTTAATGACTCTTCAATGCATGCAGGAGGTGAGACAAGCTTAGGAAGGAGCAAGGCTCAACTCAATCAACAACTCAGCAAGAAGACAAACTCAAGCAGACAACTCAAAAAGAAAAGACAAATGGCAATACTCAGCACCAATAAAAAGCAAAAGGCACACAAATCTTACTGCTCAAATGAGCTTATTTGAAAGCCTACCTACTCTAAGCTAACCAGTCAACACAAATGCTAGGTAAATTCATATATCGAGTGGAACCATTCATCTAACAGGTTAATGATTCTTCTTAAATTTTTGTTAATAAAACAAGTCAAGATTGGATTAAAGATTAATGCCTTTGATAGGACAATCTTCCTGACTTGTTCATAAATTGAAGAAAAATTTGAATGGTGCAAAATGAGATCATGCCAAAGAGAAGAATAATTGATGCAAACTTCCTCCATCAAAGAGCTAACAGGATCATAAAATTCATGCAAGCTAATCTTTGAGATGGATGGAGGAAAAATATAATGCATGCGACTCAAGTCTTGTTCACACAAATTACTTTCTCATTCACTTCTTTCACATATTCAATTTGGTTCTGCCTGGGACTGATGATCAAATACAAACCAAGTGGGGATAAATCAAAGCTTAGAAGACGAAAAAACAAAATCAAACCCACTTGTTGCTCAAAAATAGAGAAAAGATGAAATTAATCTTTAAACACTTTTTCTAGCCACCAAGAATGATCGATAATTTGACAAGCATTATTGTTCCAAAGTGACTGAAAAGGGAAATGAAGTGCTTTTTCTCCAATCATGTGATCATGCTTATACTTCCTATTGAAAACTTCAAAGGCAAAAGACTGACTAGACCACCAACCCAAAGGATATTGAAAAAGTTGGGAAGGAGGGTGGATTGAAAATATGCACAGTCTCCTAGATGGATAGAAAAATTTGGCCTTGGAATTTGACAAAATGAAAGGCCTTTCAAAGTAGCACTAGGAATGACTTCAAGTTTTTGATTAAATCTAATATTTACAAACTGAGGACAAGACTCTAATTCTAAGAATTGGATGAAGCTATCTTGACTAAGGATGGAAAAAGAAAAATTTAAAGACTCATTATAAGAAGTAGAACAAAGATTAGAGCATCTAGTGTGACTCACTAATTCATCCTCATCTTGAGATTGACCTTCTATTGATTCATCATTAAATTCATATGAGGATAAATGATCATTTTTATTTAATTTGTTAGGGAGAAAATTAACAAGTTCAAAAACATCCTGATTATTTGCACCATGATCATGTGAAATCACTACTAAAGGATCTTGGTCAATGTCCCCACCTTCTTCTTCTTCAATAAGGTGATAAGGAATTGAATGATCAATAAAGATAGAATGACTAATGAGTTTCTCCGAAGGAGGAACTCCAATAGACTTGTTTACTAACAACTCATCCTCAGAAATTTCCTCAGGATCAGGACTAGGGCTACCTAAAAAGAAGTTTGAAAACTTATGGTTTATACAATGATTAGGGATTTGACTTTCGATTGACTCAAAAGTGGAAGACTTATCCTCAAAAGAAATTGGGTAGGAGGGGTCATCTCTGGATGTTGACAATTCACTTGATATTTGATTATTGATTGATTCGACGATAGGATCAGAAAAAGGAAGGTTTTGATCTTGGATTTGAATTGAAGAATAAATATCATCGAATTCACTTCCCCATTCTTCTAAGCATTTATTTTCAAACATGTCATATCCAGAAAGGCTATTGGTCTTTAAATTTAGGAACCAGAGCTCAGCTCTTCCTTGGAAAGACGAGGCCAATAATTTCATACATACATCCTCATCGGTTATAGATAATTCGTTAATAACTTCTTTAGAGAGATTAAGGTGCTCTTTAGCACATACTTCATAACTTCCATCGAACTTAGGCAACCTACTACGGGCCTGATGAGGAATATGACGAGGATACCCAATAATTTTTGAAAAGTCAAAAACTTTTAATCGATCGAAAGTTCTAGGTCACTTAGAAGCAGCCATGGATGGCAATTACTAGAAAAATAAAAAACTGAAATACAAAATGATGCACCCCATGCGTTCTAGATAATGATAGGATCGATCACCAGTGGAGTCACTTATGTGGAGTCGCCAGGTAGATTTAAAATCTCTTCTACCAAAAGATATGTCGTTAAAATAGCGGGGAGAAATGAGCAACAAATAGATGGCTATGTTTAAATTAAGGATTGAAATGATAACCATCGAGATTAATCCGGATGCGATAAGATATGAGTTATCCATCGATAATCGCAGACACCTAAGGTAAGCCTCTACCTCCTCGGCAACGGCGCCAAAAATGTTATCACACAACTTGTAGTTGTCCCTAAAGATATCCCATCCAGGACGGTAGAGGAGATGGACAACTAAAGAGGTGACTCGAGAGATGCCACTGTTCCCAATGCACGCTGAGAGTCACGATAACCGAGGCACTCTTCACTTTAGATCGAGACAAGTCAAGACCAAGGGGGAGACCCTAGCCAATCAATGGAGATTGACTAACCCAAAAGGTTCCTAGGGAAACGTGTAAAAGATGAGTTACGGAAACCAATGAGTTGATTAGATTGGGTGGACCTAAGAGTTAAGTGTGGTTGAAGAGGCTTAAAGGTGACAAGTGTTTCAACCAATCAATGAATAGGGCCACTTAATGGATAGATCTAGTACCATAAAAACACGAGTGGGACCCACTTCCTTAAAATATGGAAATGGTCCAAATGGGACCCACAAGGTGAAGTTAGGGGTGATATGGCACTAAGGGGTATGCAAGGATGTAGATCTATGGATCTAGGAGGAGATAGATGATACCCACATATGGGATCTAGCAAATGACGCTAACCCCAAGGAGTGCGAATTGACCAAGGGAGACTAGTGCCTTTAGATGAGGGGGCAAATGGAGTCCAAATGATGCCAAAATGTAGATCGGGGTAGTCAAAATGAACATACACAGAGGAATTACGATGTTAGACAAGCAAGAACATCAAATCAACGTACTAAGCAACAAATGAAAAGATCCATCCCACAAAGCGATCAAATAGTTCCGATGAAGATAGATCTCGGATGGACCACATCAGAGACGATGCGGCATTTTTTCTTTGGAATGCGTAGCTCGTATCGTCTCATTTCATAAAGTGTCGCATGTACTAAAAGAAAGGATTTAGAGATGACGTTTCAAGCAAGAAATCAGACATAACCCTTGTCTTCAATAATTTTTGAGGACAAAGCTTACTTTAAGAGGAAGGCAATGTTATATAAAAATATATAACATAACATAACTTAATAATTAATAATTAATAAGTAGAATTAGTTAACTAATTAATCAAAAAATTAAAAGATGTGCCCCTTCATTGAAAAGGCACAATAAGGCTTATAAAAGCCTTGCCAATGTAATTGTAATTATCATCAAATATTTTATCAATTATATTATCCATTCATGGGGTTTTTATCATACTTGTGTTGGTTATTTCGTTAAAGAAATAGATTTCTCCGTATCAATGACCTCTGGGATATCGTCAAAGATGTGGTAGCTTCGTCGACAGATCTGCAACTTTTGGCAACTCACGAGAAGAAAGAAGTGAGAGCCGAGCGGATGATCATGGATGCCATAAAGGATCATTTGATTCCTCACATATTCGAGAAGATGACAACAAAGGACATGTTCGATGCCCTAGTTAACATTTACCAGAGAGAAAACATTAATCGGAAGATGATATTGCATAACAAGCTCATAGTTGTTGAGATGACCAAACTGAATACTATCACCAACTACCTGATGAAGGTCACACGGATTTGTGACCAACTTGATGCAGTTGAGGAGAAGGTTGTAGACAATGAGTTAGTAAACATAGCATTGAATGGGTTCCCACCTCAATGGAAAACATTTGTCTATGGAATTTGTACTCGGGAAAACCTTCCCAGCTGGGAAAGACTGTGTCTAGGAGGAGACTTGGATGGAGTCTAAGGCAAGTAGACATTGTTAAAGAAATGTAACTATGGAAGATATTCTAAATGTACTTGTCTATTGTATTATTGTATTCGTCCTTCGGGAGATGTCATTGATGTAATTAATAATGCAAGAGTCATTGAAAGAGTCAATGTAAACCCTAGGAATTTTGTCGGCCTAGAAGAATCTAGAAAATAATATTTTATTATGTACTTAACAAGTTGACCCAGTCAGTTAGGTCAAGTCGGCCTTGTTGGGGAAAAGTCACCTCAACTGAAGAATATAAATAGGAGGGTTGCGTTGCTCATTTGACACACTCACTCATCCACCCAAGTTTGCATAGGAGAGAGAGAGAGAAGTTCGCTGGTGAAGGAGAGACGTTGTTTTGTCTTGGGGTTTTATCTCATACTTGGTGAATTCTATATTGTGGTTTCCCCGAGAGAAATTGTGTTCTTTGTGATTGCTGTGCTTGTCTTTCTTTCAGTGGTTATATTGGTTAATGTTATTATGCTAAATGAGTAAAAACTTAACATGATATCAGAGCAGGCCTGAAAGAAAACATTGTACAGCTACTACATCTGCAAAAACTAGGGTTTCTTGTAGCTCTTTCCACAGATCAGCTGAAAAAGAGGGTGCATCCAACTCGCCTCACTAGGGCACATCTTTCTGTCGAAGCATAATTCAATTCCGAGAATTTTAATTTATGGATCCACCACTGCAGCTCGAAGAACTAGGGCATCAAGTTTTTGGAAGATTTGCTCAAAGATTTGGGAGAAAGAGTACATTGCTCAACTCGCCTTGGGGAGGTGCATTTTTTCATTTAGTCAGTTTTCCAAGATCCTGAAGTTGGAAAATTAGGATTTCTCTGTCAAACCCTAGGTCAAGGTAGAATCAGTTTTTCAAAAGGACAACTTTTCTGGTAAGTACTATCTCCATTCTATTTCCATTTGAGGTTTTCATAATATCAAAATGACAAGCACTACCAAGCTTGATGAGAAGCTTGAAGGAGCTGAGAACTTCACGGCATGGAAATATAGAGTCATGCTCATTCTTGAAGAACATGACCTAGAATGCCTTGTAAAGGAAGAAGTTGCAGAACCAGAAGGAGATGAGGCCAAAGCAAGACACAAGAAGAATATGATTAAGGCTAAGAGGAACATAGTTGACTCTATCAAAGATCACTTGATTCCTCAAGTGTCATCAAAGAAGACTCTAGAAGAAATGTTTGATGCTTTGACCATCCTATTTGAAGGAAAGAACATCAATAGGAAGATGACCTTGAGAAATCAACTCAAGGGTGTGAAGTTTCAGAAGTCAAAGATTATGCAATCATATCTCACCAGAGTATCTCAGATCAAAGAACAATTAGAAGCTATTGGAGACATGGTAGAAGAAGCTGAAGCTGTGATGACCACCTTGAATTGTCTTCCAAGAGATTGGGAACATTTCGTTTGTGGCATATTCTCTATGAAGAGATTAATCAAGTTCAGACAACTATGGGAAGAGTGTGTGCAAGAAGAAGAAAAAATAGCAGTAAGAGAAGAGAAGCTAAATGATATAAGCTTTGGCAACCCATGCCAAAGGAATAAACAAAAGAAAGAATGATGTACGTTCTCATGACCACTCTCCCAGAAGATCTCAAAGATCTCAAAGGAACAAAAGGGTCAAGAGAGAATTCTCCTCCTTTGAATGTTTCTCTTGTCGGAATATGGGACACATTGCAAGAAATTGTCCTCTCAGAGCTGAATAATTCAAGAAGCAGAAGAGAAGATTTCATGCCCATGCAGTCGAGGATGATGAAGATGATGATGAAATCAAGACCAAAGGAGACGAAGATTCTAGTGAAGAATATGTTCTAATTTCAGCTCTCACTGGTTCAATATCTCATGGAAGTGACACTTGGTTAGCAGACAGTGGAGCTTCTAAACACATGACAGGATACAAAGACTCTCTTTGTAATACCCCTAGTTTTGACTTGGAATGTGTATTTATCCAAACTTATGTAAATGATGTAAATATGATAGTGCGAATTCCTAGTGCGGAGATCAAGGCCAAGGCCCGACTAGTGAATGTTTAGGCATGTATGATGTTTATATTTTATTTGGACTATTTGGTTGGCTTTTATGCTGATTTAGAATATTATGTGCATAAATAATAAAATGGTCCATGACTGGTTGTGTAAAGAGCACCAAAGGGGCTATGATTCCACTAGAGGGGAGGAGGAAAGGGGGTCCATGGGTGAATAAGGGGGTTCATGTGCCTTGAATAAGCCAATTATCTCCTTGTTTTGACCATTTTCTAATCATTAATGCATGTGTGTAGTTGGTGGGAAAAGTCACCTCATGTAGTTATTGAAGCATGGGACTGATTGCACTTTTGTGACAGTTCTGTCATGACAAAAGTCAGTCTGCAACTGCCAGGAGTCCTTTCTTCTACTAACCGAAGTTATGTCAGTTGTCTTTTCACCATTTTCTCATATCCATTGGAGTCAACCCTCATTTCTCTCATTTTTATTCTTTCACGCAGATTCAAAGATGCAGAGCTCTCCATTGCTGTCCATGAACTTACCCTGCTGTTTTGAACCCAGAAATTCGAATTTGGAGACCATGTTGCAGATTTGGAAGTGAATATTGTTGGTTGTAGGTGAGCAGAGAGGTTGGGCAAGCTAGGAACCCTTACCCTTGAGTTCTGTTGCTCGTAGGTGCTTGATAAACCACAAGCTGAGGCTATAGGTGGTTCTATAGCAGCCAATATCAGGTTGGAATTCTTCTATGCACAGACTGGAAGCACCCAACAAGATGGATTTCCCAAGAGAACCGTGAATCTATGAAGGGGATGCCTGAGCTAGAAGGGTGTTGTGTGCGGTAGGTATTGTGGAAGCCAAGGCTGTGAGGGCTGAGTGAGACCCTTGTAGAGCTCTGTATGAGCATTTGGCTAACCACAAAGAGCAGAATGGGTTGTGGGCTGAGATATAGAGGCCCGTTGGTGTTTCCTTCGCCCTGGTGGCCTCATAGCCCAGCTTGGGTGTGGCCTCCCAACAGAAAGAGTATATGTAGGACGGAGTGCCTATGGTTGGGTGGAAAAGCGCTCTTACACAGCCAGTTGCTTGGATCTGTGTTGGATAAAGATAAGTATTCTTATTCATTTGATTCTGAAGTGTTTTTATTTTATGCCTGTAATGTTATGCTTGTGTATTTGCATGCTAGATGTGTGTGGATAGATTTTAATTTCGCTGTGCATGTTTATTTACATTTCTGCACACATTGCATTTGTTGAAAATCGTATTATGGGCTTGGGGCGAAATTTGAGAGCCCAGATTTGGCCAGTGTCCCCTCCCGATGGTCGGATTGGGTGAAAGGGACGCTACACTCTTTCACATCTTGTGCAGAAAGACGCTCCACACAAAGTGAAGCTTGGAGATGATTACCAATATCCTATCAAAGGAATGGGAGAGGTTTCTTACAAGTTGGACTCTGGAAAGTCCATGAAAATGAAGGAAGTCCTATATGTTCTAGGTTTGAAAAAGAACCTTTTTTCTATCTCAGCATTAAATAAGAAAGCTCTTAGAGTTGCATTTGTAGATGGTGAAGTTCTTATGTGGCCAAAGGGGAAGACAATACATGAGGCAGTTGTTATTGGAGTTGAAAAAGGAGGACTCTATAAACTCAAGGGACATGCAGATTCAACACTAATGGTTAGTACCATGAGTCCTTGTGAATTATGGCATAGAACACTAACTCATGTACACTACAAAGCATTACCAATAGTGAGTAAAGTGGTGACTTGATTACCAGAGATCCAGGACGATCATGAAGGAGTGTGCAAAGGATGTGCACAAGGAAAAAGTACAAGGAACCCATTTCCAAGTAGTGATAGCAAAGCAAAAGGCATATTGGACATCGTTCACTCCGACATTTGTGGACCAATGCCAACTACTTCATTAAGCGGGTATGTTTACTATGCTTCTTTTATTGATGATTATTTCTGCAAAACATGGATTTATTTCTTAAAGAATAAAAGTGAAGTATTTGAAAAGTTCAAAGAGTTTAAGGCTCTTGTGGAAAATCTCTCTAAAAAGAAGATCAAGATACTAAAGTCAGATAATGGAGGAGAATACACTTCAGGTGATTTCAAAGAATTTTGTAAACAAGCAGGGATTAAGAGGGAGCTTACCATCCCCTATAATCCACAACAAAATGGTGTAGCTGAAAGGAAGAATAGATTTATGATGGAAGCAGTGAAGGCCATGATCCATGATCAAGACCTACCCATGCCTCTATGGGTTGAAGCAGCTAGAACCGCAGTTTATGTGCAAAATAGAATCTCCCACAGTGCTCTTGGCAACAGGACTCCAGAAGAGATGTTTACCGGTGAAAACCCTGAAGTCAGTGATCTAAAGATATTTGGGTGTCCAGTATTCATACACATTCCAAAAGAGAAGAGATCAAAGTTGGAACCTTCAGGAAGGAAGGGGATATTTGTGGGTTATAGTGAGCAATCGAAGGCTTACCATATCTACATCCCAAGATACCACCAGATTGAACTTAGCAAAGATGTTACATTTGATGAAGATACAACTTTCAACAGGTCTAAGAAGACTGATGAGGATGAAGAGGAGCATGAAGCTCCTAGAGTTATAGAAACTAACAATGCACCAGATAAGTATATTGAAGAAGAACATATTGTTAGTTTTTACTTGTTTAGCATTGTTATCACACAACTTGTAGTTGTCTCTAAAGGTATCCTATCCAGGACGGTAGAGGTGTAGACAACTAAAGAGGTGACCCAAGATATGCCACGGTTCCCAATGCGAGTTGGGTGTCACGTTAACCGAGGCACTCTTCACTTTAGATCAAGCATAAGCGAGACCAAGCGGGAGACCCTAGCTTAGCCAATGGAGGCTAGTGAATTCAATCTAGACCTCCTAGGGAAATGTGATGATGAAAGAGTAGGAGACCAAGATGAAACAAGATCTAGATCTAGGATGATAAGTGGACCCAAGGTGGTTAGGGATTGGTTGAAGAGGCTTAAGGCAAGGAAAAAAGTTCAACCAAGTGTAAGATAATGTCACTTATGGATTAGGAGTAGTAGATTGAGATAGATCTAATGCCAAGAGAAAGTACCCAAGTGGGGCCCACCCTTAAAAAAGTGGAAAATGGTCCAAATGGGGCCCACAAGGTCAAAATCAAAGTGAGATGGCACTAGGGGGTATGCTATAGCATGGATCTATGTATTTGAGAAAGAATGAGCAATACCCACATGTGGGATCTAGCAAAAGGCCACTTACCCAAGGAGTGCGACTTGCCTCAAGAGAGGACTAGGGCCTTAGATCGAGGGGCAAATGGAGTTGGATGTCCACCAAACTTTAGATCGGGGTAGTTGAGATGATTATTAAGGTGGGTTTTAATTATTAAGCCCAAGTGATCGCTAGATCTCCATAGATCTTAAAAATAAAAAATACTAGGGTTTTGATTTTAAGGGTTTTATGACCAATAGGATAGAAGACAAGCGAAATGGATACGTACCTTGTAGATATTACCTCAAAAGCTTGCGGCTACCTTGCACATAGATGATCCTTGCATTTAGTTACAAATCCAAACTTGATCCAAGTGATTCCAAGCAAAAATGTCCAAGCCCTAGGAGGAAAAATGTCTCACTCAACCTGTCAAACAAACTACCATAAGTTAGATTTGATCCATAGATAAATGAGATCTAAGCATGTCATATGAAAAGAAGCAAATCAATGGACAAAGCACAATTGAAAAACTCTCTTCAAGATGAAAACGTCATGCCCAAGGGGGATGTGAGAAGCCCACAATCTTCCCTTCAAGCAATTCGCCCTCCTTGCCCAAGTCAATTCGGCCTCCCTTTGTAGCTGTCGAAATCACCTGTTACAAGCAAAGATGTCTAAAGCAAAAGATGTATAATCATGTACAAGAGCATCCCAATCAAAGCCAAGAAGTAGGTCTGCAAAAATAGTATTTTATTCCAAGTTTTCCATAGCCCAAACGGTGCCTTTATATTAGGGGGGGTCTCCTCTTTAAATAGGATGAGGCAGACCAAAACCCTAAACCACTTTTGAAATGAGTGGTTGAGATCAAAAGATACAACAATATAATCAATGGCTAAGAGGATCCAATACAACATATGACATGGATCACTCACTAAAGGGATGACGCCATGGCTAAAAAGACCCTAGGGTGGATGATGTCATGACTAGGGGAGACTAATACATGTGTGTGTCACATAAGATGACTAGGACAAGTGACTAGGAGCACATGGTGGGGATAGGAGGTATTATTTCCTTTCACTAGCATCACCCCATGGCACAATAATATAACATGAGACTCAATGGCATGTCCAAGTACATAAATGATCAAATCCTGTTCCCCCAATCTGAGAGAAAAGTACATCAAATGACATCTTGCTGACTGTGTGGACCCCACTGATTGGTGCAAACTGATCTGGAAGGAGTGGGATACACCATAGATGACCTCAAAGCAGACCTCATGCCAAAACCTTGCCTCAATTGCCCAAATCGAATTCCTTTATGACCTTTTTATTCCATTTTTTATCCTCCTGAAAAACCCTTAAACTTCCCATAACTGACTGTCTGGTGCCTGCGCTGTCAAACTGACTGTGCCATCATGTTCGAAAGGGGGGTAATATGGTAATAACAAGTGGCTGGACCACCGCCTTCCCCTATAGCGCCCTAGGCAACGACTGGCCTCCAATCTAGCTGGACAGGCCACATCAGCAAGGCCAGATTGGCCAACAGGTGGAAAACTGCTCATAACATGCTTGAGAGTGCCTAAAACTGATAGATAAGTGTCTCAATGGATCCAGAAGACTCAAATCCACTAGAGATGAGTACTCATACACCTCCTAATAACTTGTAGGATCATCTATAGGGTCCACCATACCCGGACAAGTAAAAATATGATGATCTGGTAATAATAATAATAATCATGACAAACTGCATCAAAAAGGTATATAGAAGACCATAAATTAACATCATACATAAAGTGGTCCATCTCATCACAGATCCCAAGGTTGACCTTGGTCAAACTAGGTTTGACCGATCAAACTGATCAAAATATAACTTTGGCTAATAAGCCATGCTGCTGCAAGTGCAAATAGTTAAGACATGCTCTCTAAATCATTTTCATAGCAAGCCTTTAGAGTATTAAGCATCGTTTCACTGGCAGTTAATAAGTAATCATAGGTTAGTTAAATAATTTACATTCAAGAAGAATCTCAAGAATATACTTGTCTGTAAACATGATCAAATTGCTAGCAAAGGGTGAAGGCTAAAGACACAAGGCTAGGCTGAGAGGGATGACTTGACTTACTTGAAACTGTGATACTTTGGATGAAGGACATGGTGTTATACACTTAAGCATGTGTTGGACAAGGAGTACACAAGGAATGGCGGTGTCTCGCAAATGGATGAGTTGTTCAGAGAAGTGCTTATTCAACCTTGACAGAAATTGTCTACTACTAGAACCGCCATGAACTAGGTGTCAGGCTAACCGCAACTTGAGGTTCTAGGGGACACTTAGAATTAGTTGTCCCTTACTCCATCTCATATCATAACCCGCAGGCTCAATGAGGAATAGTTTCACACAAGGTCAGCAGTGTTTAGATTTAGCATACACTTAACCACTGCTTTTTAGGACCTTTTCATTTCATTGAATTTCATGGCCAACAATCTTTAGATTTAGCATACATTTATCCATTGCTTTTTAGGCCTAATATGACCCCTCTGGGATTTCAAATGTGCTTATAAGCACAACTAATCACAACTTACATCCGGGGTGCATTTACATTTCATAGCATTTGAATTTCACTTCAATTTCATAGCCCCTTTCATTGGGATGTACAAGATATAACAATAATTTCCACACGTAGTACACTTTTGCTTTAGGTTTTAGCCAACACAACTCAAGCAACTAGGGGGACTTCCGCAAATCAAAACCACACATCGGGGCAACCGACTAGAATGATAAAGGCATAAAATCCAACTCACCAAGGGCAAGTTTTGTTGCCAACTCAGAGCTGAGACACAAAATAAACATGGATGCAAGTCTTACACAGAGGCAGAAGCGGGGAAGATCCTCCATATCACAAGTCAAGGTGTAAGTTAGGGTGAAGACCGATATATGGGGAAATGACAAACTGATGGATGGAGACAAGTGAAGATGGTGCCTAAGCTAGCAAGTCAGACATACACTACATGATCATGTTCACATTCATATGAAGGTATAGACCAACAAGTATAAAGCAAGAGTGTTTCCAAATGTCAGTAATACAACCAATACATATAATCCATAACCAATGTCATTTCAATTTTAATGCTAGATCATAATTACTTTATACCAAATCAATGCTATTAAAATGACCTAAACAACAAGGTAATAACATCAATGCACATCATATATATACTGGGTCATCAATCAACAACTGTAATCTGAACCAACTATAACCATTGAGAACACTGTATCTGAAACACTGAAAACTGCACTACAACTGTATGGAATAAAAGGCCATATCAGTCATCAAATCTGAGATCTCAAGGCTCAGCCTTGGCATAAGGTTTACTAAATGTATGATACAAAGATGCTCTGATGTTTGAGTGATCATAAATAATGGTGCTCATCATAGCTGATCTCACTGAAAAAGTGTAAAGGCAAAGCTTTGAAAAGTGTAGATATCTGCTCTGCTCACATGGTAGCCCAGCTACTATGTGTGTGACAACAAGCATATAACAATAAACAATCTATCACTGAAAGAAATACAAGCACAACAAAAACACAATGAACACAATATTTCTCTCGAGGAAACCACAAGGGAGAAAACCTCGACAAAATATTCCTCAATATAGAAAGCACAAAGTATAAAAGTAAACCCCAAGACAAAATCAGCTACTGCTCCACTTGTGCGAACTTCTCTCTCTCTCCTATGTGAACTTGTGTGAGTGAATGCGTGTGATTACAAATGAGAGAGACCTCCTCTATTTATATTCTTCCGTCGGTTTTGTGTTGTGTTGACTTGTTGATGTGGTTTGTTGCTCTGTCGGTTCTGTGTTGTGTTGGCTTCCATCACATGGCCTCGGTGTTGGCCCAGGGGTTGAGGGCCAAGCCCTCGATCCCGCCCTTTTTTCCAACCAAATGATCCTTCAACCTTATATACAAGTTTTCAACTATATAGTGTAAGCAACACTTGTGGGAGTCCTGGCTAGGCGGGCTCTGTGGAGGCATAGACGGAGGTAGAGGTCGCGGGTTTGATCCCCTTGATCGCCATATTTTTGTAATAAACAGTGCAACCGACTGCCAACAGGGCTGCCACATGGCAGTCCCTGATTGGTCCACCTCAACTGCCATGTCACCAAACCTTGTCCACGTGGCACCCTGTGGTGCTGCCACATCACCATCTATGCTGACTGTACATGCCATGTGGCACCCTGTGGGTGTGCCACGTGGCTCCCTTTTTTGCCTTTTTTACATCATTTTAATCTTTTTGCCGAAATTTTCAAACTCTAACTTTCACGTGTGGAGGCTGTTTCACGCGAAACGAACGTTGCTGGAAAGCTCCTGACAAGCTCTACGCATCTGTAAGCTTCTTTGCATCTTTTGAAGACTTTCATTTTGATTGATCTTGGAGAGGGACTGATCATCCCGTAATTGGATCAGGATTGCATCATCCTTGGCATTATGTCCTAAAGTGAGAGGGACTGATCATCCCGTAATTGGATCAGGATTGCATTATCCTTGGCATTATGTCCTAAAGTGAGAGGGACTGATTATCCCGTAATTGGATTAGGATTGCATCATCCTTGGCATTATATCCTAAAGTGAGGGATTGATCATCCCGTAATCGGATCGTGTGAGCTGCAGGTTATGCTACTA
This sequence comes from Larix kaempferi, assembly GCA_027924585.1. NCBI lineage: Eukaryota > Viridiplantae > Streptophyta > Pinopsida > Pinales > Pinaceae > Larix > Larix kaempferi. Next base: position 17,871,509 of record BSBM01000600.1, read on the forward strand.
TGATGATTTGTTGATCGAAACATCAAGATGATGATGTCGTTGCTAATCGAAAGATCCAGATGTTGATGATGGTATTGATCGAAAGATCAAAATGATGATGATGTTGCTGATCGAAAGATCCAGATGTTGATGCTGTTGTTGCTGTAGACGATCGAGTGCTGCAGAAGATGAAGACTCAGTACTGTAGAAGATGATGCTCCAGTATTGAAGATGTTCCAGTAGCTGTTCCAGTTGCTGATGATGTTGAAGAAAACTTCCGATGATTTATAGATGTATCACCTTGATGTTGTTGATGATGCTCTCTCTTCTTGCTCCTTCAGTTGATGTTGCTATAGTCAGAAGTATACCCTTCTCGTTAAGGGGGAGTGTTGAAATATTGTAACTTCGAAGAATATTCTATTCTATTTTATTATTGTAATTTATTTGGAGATGTTTTATTCCTTCGGCGGGATGTTTGGTCATCATAGAGTCATGAGGTAAATCCTCTCATGTATGTCGGGGCAATAGATCCGCTAGAGTCAAATGTAATGGGGTTTTTAAGTCCCTTAGAGGAGTCGGCCCAGTCAACATTAGTTGAGTGGTAAAGTTAGTTGAGGCCGACATGTCAAGTTGTAAAATTAAAGTAGAAGTGAATGTATAAATAGAGAGCTAGGTTCTCTCATTTATTCATTCATTCACACACACACTCACTTGTGTAATTCGCAATGGAGAGAGGGAGAGAGATATCTGCAAGGAGAAGGAGCACTTGTTTGGGGTTTTGTCTGTGTACTTTTGATCATCTATATTGAGGAAGTTTTGTTGGGTTTTCTTCCCCTAGAGGGTTTCCCAGGATAAATTTGTGTCTCTTGTGTTTATGCTGTGCTTGTTATTCTTTCAATGATCCTGTATATGGTATTGTTGTGAAATTGAATTGAACACTGATGTTATCTATCTTAGTATATTGAATCTTAACACAATGATATAAAATATGACTCAATAACATGTCCAAGTGACTAATGATCAAATCGTGACCCCCTCAATGAGAGAATAATACATCAAATCACAACCCGAAGAGTGTATGGACCCCATTGAATGCCGCAAGCTGATCTGGAAGGAGTGGGATACATCACATATGACCTCTGAACAAACCTCATGCCAAAACCTTGCCTCAATAGCCCAAATCGATTTCCTCAATGGCCTTTTTATCCCATTTTTATTCCACCTGAAAACCATCAAAATTCCTGTAACTCACTACTTGATGCCCGAGCACAAAATCTGATTGTACCATCATGTCTGGAGAGGGGGTAATATGGTAATAACAAGCGGCTGGACCACCCCTCTCCTCTATAGCGCCCTAGGTAAACGTGGAAGCTCAATGCAATTGCTGGACAGGCCATTTCTGCATGGCAAAACCGGTCAAAGTGGAAATCTGACTCTACCATCATTGGGAGTGACTAAAACTGATAACCAAGTGTCTCAATGGATTCAGAAGGTCCAAATCCACTAGAGATAAGTACCCATACACCCCGTGGCAACCTGTAAGATCATATGTAGCCTCTGCTAGACTCGAACAATAATAAAATAGATAGTTTGGGAATAATAATAACCATAAAAATATACATCAACCATCAACTGAAAGCTGTGTCCACTGTATGGAGTCATCAAAGGTGCATCATAGAACCATAGATCATCATCACATAACATCATTGGTCCAACTCATCACGGATCGCAAGGTTGACCTAGTCAAACTAGGTTTGACTAGGTCATAACTGATCAAAAAATAACCGAGGCTAGAGAAGCCCAATGCTGCAAGTGCAAATGGTTAAAGCATGCTTTGTTAATCATTCTCATAGCAATAATTAAAGTATTAAGCATCATTTCACTGGCAGTTAATAGATAATTATATAAAGCAATAATCATTTACTTACAAAAGAACCTCAAGGATATACTCATTCTGTAGACATGATCATTTTGCTAGCAAAGGGTGAGGGTGAAGAATGCAAGGGTAGGATAAAGGGATGACTTAACTAACTCAACACTGTGATACTTTAGATAAGGGAAAGGGAATACAGACTTAAGCATATGTCGGATAATAAACACATAGGGAATGGCAGTGTCTCACAAATGGAATAAGTTGTTCAGAGAGGTCCTTATTCAACCTTGGCAAATGTCTACAACTCACATCCAAGCTGTATCAACTCCTTGAGGATCTTTTCTAGATCCGTCGTGGACTGGGTGCCCGACTAACCGTAACTTGAGGTTCTAGGGGACACTTAGAATTAGCTGTCCCTTACTCCATCTCACATCACAACTCGTGGGCTCCATGAGGAATTAATCATTACATTTCATTTCCTTGGCCAACAGTCTTTGGATTTAGCATACATTTAACCACTGCTTTCTTTAGGCCTATATGACCCTTTTGGGGATTTTGCATGTGCTTAGAAACACAACTATTAAAGCTTTCATCCAGGGAGCTTTTAGTTTCCATTTCATTTCATAACCCTTTCGGGGATTTTGCATGTGCTTAGAAGCACAGCTACTCAAGCTTTCATCTATGGTGTTTTTCATTTAAGTTTCCATTATTTCACAACCCTCTTTCATTTTGCTGAGAAGCACAGTTTTTCAAGTATTCTCATGGGATTTCATAAAGATATAACAATAGTTTCCATATGTAATGATGGTAGTACAATTTGCTTCAGGTTTTAGTCAACACAACTCAAGCAACTAGGGGGACTCTCTACAATCAAGACCAAACATCAGGGCAACCGACTAGAGTGATCAAGGTATCAAATCCAACTCACCAAAAGGTAAGTTATGTTTCCAACTTAGAGCCGTGGCACAAATTGACAGGGATGCTATCCAACATAGAGGCAAAAGTGGAGAGGTCCTCCATATCATAGGTTGAGGTGTAAGTCAGGGTAAAAACCAAAAGTGGGAAAGATAACAGATGGATGGGGAAAGTGTAGGTGATGCCTAAGCTAGCAAACCATAAAGGTGGGAATGATCATGTCTACACTCCTAAGAGGGTAAAACCAACGAGTATAAAACAAGAGCCTCTAGATGTAAGTAATAGAACCATTTAGATAATATTCATTTCATACATATATATTGCCAGATCATGATCACTAGATACTAAGTCAAGCTATCAAAATGACCAAAAGAGCAAGCTAATAAAACCAATGCACATCATATACTTGCTGGGCCATATACCTGTACCTGCTATCTGGATCATCCGTAACCACTGAAACACTGCTGCTGAAAACTTTGGGCACTGCACTGCTCTGTATGGGATAAAAGGTCATCTCGGTCATCAAGTCTGAGGTCAAGAGGCTCAGCCTTGGCATAAGGTCTACTGCATGTTTGATCTGGGGCTGCTCTGATGTGTGGGTGATCATCAATAATACTGCTCATCATAGCTGATCTCACCAAAAATTGTGTAAAGGCTAAGCTCAAAAATATACAATGAACTGCTCTGCAATCATGGTAGCTCGGCTACTATGGATGTGATAACAGGTACGAATCTCAAAACTAGCGGACTTTGACCTTCTGTAAGAAGACCACATCTAGTGGAAATGCTGCAAGATACCTCCCACAAACATCTTGCAATTGGGAAGCATCATCTGTGAACATTCCAATATAGTACGATGAGCTTCATTCCAAGGGGAGATGAAAGTGTAAACTACTAAAGTAGTTGTCTTTCTCAAATCTATCAAAACCAAACAAGCAAACCATTGTGTCCTTATAGGACTTTATCTATTACTGGGGGCTAAGATCCCCAACAAGCTTGTCCGCACAGGTGGGAGAGGAGACCACCTTCAATTGTTTGTTTTGACATGCCAACTAGACTCAATATCCATGGCCATTGGCTTAGAAGAAGCGGAGCTACATGTGATCATAATCCCAAGGTTCCGAGGTACCCTAGTCAATCCCACTGCTACAGAAGATTTAGTACCTTGAGGTTGATCCAAAAGGCCTCTTGGGACCTAAACATAGCCACCATGATTGAGAGTGCCTGAGAAGACACTCCTAGAACCAAATACTTTGGAACTTGGCACTTTTGAACCTAGATCACTATCATGTGCATCACTTGACCCTTTATCAACAACACCTGAAGTGCCACCACCTGCACTAGTCCCAATGACACTTGAGCTGCACGAGTTTGGGCTAACAAAGCCTAAACCACCACCACCTGCACTAGCCCTAGTGACACTAGTACCACCAACTAAAGGACCTTCTCGAAGACCTCCAACCTGTTGGTTTTACTTTTATTTTAATTGTTTTTTTTCCATTCTAGGCTGAGCCTAGGATGGGGACAGCCCAAATGTTGGATGGAAAAACAATCTGTCCACAAGTAGGATGCTACCACCAGGATTGTGTGAGGCTTGGTCGAGCTTGGATGCCCTCGGGGTAGTGAAAGCCCCTGCAAGTGGCCCCCATCCTCAGCCCCTCCCCATGAGATTTGAACCTATAACTTTATGGAGACTAAACCCCACACAAACCAATTGGGTTAAACCTCATGGGTAATTATTTGTTGTTTATTGTATACTCTCTTTCTTTCTTTTCTACTTAACATAAGATGTTCTTCTTCCTAGTCCCATCGACTTATTTTTGTCATTCATGGACTTTAATATAATTTCAATTCTCAAGCATACATGGTATTATATTGCATATAGTGATCTTATTATGATGTAGAGAAGATCCTCAAAAATATGGAATCCCAATTTTGAATCTCTCTCTTGTTAGAAGTAGAACAATGTTCTTCTTGTTGATAGCAATGCAATCTTTATATTGAAGTCTTTAAGATGGAAATAATATAACTACATATGCCCTTGTGTATGTGAAGGGTTTGTTTTTTAAGAAGACTGAGGCATGCTTGTTTTTTTATTTTGATCAATGTTTAAAAAATATTGGTTATGGAAAACAAATGTTTTTAACAGGTTAGTAATTGGCAGATTGCAGGAGCAGCAGCAGCAGCTGGTCTTTGTCTTGGTGATGTTGCTGCAGAGGCAAGTCACGCAGCTGCAATGGTTGGCACAATGGGAGTGGCTTTGTCGGTTTGTACTATTCCTGGTCAGGTTACCTCAGACAGGCTAGGGCCAGGAAAGATGGAACTAGGCCTTGGAATAGTAAGTCATGCTCATTAAAGAGTGATTTTATTTTTATTTTTATTGTAGCTTCTATTGTATGGCATATTCACATTTATGTTCATCACAACTAGATTTGCCTAATTCTAAATATACATTATTATTATTATAATTATTATATATTTAAATTTATTGTGTCAATGTGCATTAGTTTTGGTTAGTTGCCTAATTGTAAGCTTGTAGATTTGATATTGGCACAGAGACAACCATGTATTTGTGGTAGATTTGATTACCCCTAGATTTGGAAATTGAAATATCGATAAATTACATGAGAATGGGTAACACTTATGTTTTCCAGGTATGCACTCATGGCAGTTCGTTTTTAACAGCTTGGGGCAGCATTTTCAAATAGCATCTAGAGGTTACATCCCTTCCCCAAACTAATATGTTGAGCATCACATCTGTGTTTGCAGCATGGGGAACCTGGAGCTGCTGTGGCTGATTTGCAACCAGTTGATGTAATGGTGTCTCATATTCTCAAACAGATTTTGTCAATGGTCTGTATTGATGGTGCTTTTCTCATAATTTCTGACCTGTTCATATACCAGTTGCACTTGAAGATCCAATTAAAAAGGATATGGCAGTTGTAAATTGTATATAACCTTTCTGATTCTGTGCAAATCTTTTTCCTTTTCTGTTTTACTTGGTGCACTGTTTGTGTTGAGTTCTGGGCTCAAGCATCTCATACTTTGTTTGAATGTACACAGAAAAACTGAATCACACACAAAAAATAATGCAAGTTTGTCATATAAATAGACAAGACTTTTCAATTTATGGAAACGCCAGCCATTATAAGCATTCAAAGAAAATCTCAGCATAAACAGCTACCTTACGGATTATAAGATAAGTGCACTGACCAGTCCCTTGTTACCTTATGGGGTTTAGTGCATATGTGTTGGTTCCATTTCTTGTCGTCCACTAATACGTTCAGATGAGATTTCAAAATATATCAGAGTATAGAACTATATTGAGATAGACTAGGTTGCTTGCATGTGATCTTGTTTATTTACCAATAGGAAAAACACTGAAAGAAACAGCATAAAATCCATTGACGGAATTATTAGGAGATCACAGTGAAATAGCATTTGTACTAATAGCAGGAAAAGCATCTACAAAGAAAGTCCAAGTACTGATCACATTCTGGTACAATGGCCGTGTTATGCTGATGGGAAAAATTGCGGGGGGGCCTCGGATAAGAGAATGATGGCTGGAGAACATAACAGTCGGGAAACACAACTTTTCAATGCCAGCGTTACAAATATCTCTGATTTCTCTTGATATTTCCAATTTCTCCCAAGTTTTTCATGTTGACGATTTGTTCGATATTTTCTTATCTCTTCAGGTCTAAGTTTATTTTTGACGATATTTTCCGATAATTCCCGATATTCTCCACTATATTTCTGATAAGTTTCTTTCCAGACCCTCCGCGCTATACTCCCCGGCAGGATATTTTCAACATTGTTTCAACTAACTAATGATGGCTTCCTGAATCCTAATGATGCTCTCGTGTCTTAATTGATAACCCAGTCATAAAGTAACAAGATAAGTTAATTCCAACATCATAAATTAATAATTTTGTTAAATCACATTTATACAAATAATGTAATAAAGTATGCCATCATACAATAATAATAATTCCATTAACTACATATATAAGTGACTAGAAAAGAATGTAGACAGCAGAGGAGAAGTTCTAACTTGCAGGTAGTGTGCTCAGAGTATGGAGGGAGTCGGGACCGAGGGTTAGATATTAGACTCACATAAGTATTAAACACCAAAAGATTTCCACATGGAATATAAAAAGACTAAAATATCAAGGTTAAATTATGTAATCAAATCCAAGAAAAATCAGTTACCATACATGAATATGGCAGCAGTCAAGTGTCTAAATCCTTCTTGTTCCAGCCATCTCCAGATCCAAATTCCACAACTTGAAGTGATCACCATTGTGCGTGACGGAAACTCTTCTAGGTGTTACAACATGAACTAGTAGGTGTAGTTAAAGCCCCAAAGAACTTTGCTAGCCCAACTGCAACATAGAGGTGTTATCCACTGTCACCTTGATAACCACCTCTTTGCACTTTTGGTTGGCTCTTCTCCAACTCGAATGGGGTTTCCCTAGGATAGGATTTCTAGTCTATGGCAATGGAGGCATAAGGTGATTTGAAGAGTAGGCCTTAGCAAAACTTGAGGTCTTTTCCGTAGTATAGGTGATGGGAGGGTTATGAAGACTAGTGCAAATCCCCAAAGCATATGGAGTCAAGAGGAAAGAAGACCAATGAAAGGGGGAATAGGTTCATGAAAAGATTAGGAAGAATTAGATTCCTTGTGGTGCCAACCAACAAACTCTAGCATGTTACATCATAATTGTGAAAATCATTGGGAGCTTCCTTGCGGTGTTACGCCCCAGATTGTTTGCAGTGTGCCCTTCAGGATGTACCAGAGTGAAGGGGTCTATTTCCATTGTAAAAGGCCAAGTCTTGACTTGTTTATGTAAAAGTGTTGGTTTAGCGAGGCTTAAGACCCATAGTTTGGTCATGGTAGGTCCTTTTGGTTTTCATTTCAAGGAGTATTGGCTTAGTGGCTTTGCTGACTACCCCTTGATGGGTAGAACTCGGAAGTCCCCCATCATTTTGGGCATTTGTGCCTTAGGCTGGTGCTCCAGTGCTTCTTGGGATGGTCCCACTAGGACACATGGCTTAGGTGCTCATAGCTACACTTATGATGTTTATGCTATGTAGAAGGTGATTGCACGTGTAAGGGTTGTCATTCCTGTCTTAGCACACTTCATTTATGCCCCCTTGGACCCTATCTTTTCATTTATTACCCCTCCTCTTGGTCTCCATGTGCAAAATTCATGATGATGTCATCCTCTAGAAGAAAGCCTTACCTTGCTAAAGAGGAGGATGTTGAGCGATCTTCTACATCGTTGAGGTTAGTTGGGGCATGATGTCCTCCTCCAACTTAGCACTTCACTTGGTTGAAGCCATTTGCATCATTTTATCATTATTTTTATCCTTTTGTGGTTTATTCCCTTGCATGTGAGTGACAAACCCTAATTTTAAGTTATTTTATCTTTTAGTAAGGTAGGCATTAAAAATAAAAAAGACTAGGAGGTCTCATATGAATAAAGGTTCCTAGATCTCATTTGTAAACAAGACAAGGGTTCAAATCTGATCTTTTTTCTATTTCTCTTGGTATATTGGAGCTCTAGAGGCTATGCACACCTCTACTTTTGGCGCTTATCTCTTGTGATGAATGGTTGGATGATGAAATCTTAAGGTTTTTCTATCTCTCGAAGTTGATTCAAAGAATGGTTGTTATAACTTGTGACTAAGGAAGACCTATGTACTCTCTCTTGCTATTTCTTTGGTGGATGTTGGTAAGATCTTTCAATTTTCTTGTTTGACATTGCTCTTGCACCTTAAGCAATGCAAATTAAGGTTTTATTGGTGTCTTGTCAATCTTGTTTGAGGAGACTTTCCTCTTGAAGGAGCTCTCGATAGTTGTGCCTTGGAATTCATTGTTTGGCCTAATTAGACTTAGGTTACTGTTATCACACCATAGTAGCAGGGCTACTATTCTTGCTTAGCAGATATCTGCACATTCCAGAGCTTAGATTATTTAGAGAGTGGCTATGATGACTTTATATTTTGAGATCACTCATGATCAGAGCAGTGTATTATTCAGACTTATGTTAGACCTTGTGAAGGATGAGCCTTGAGAGTTCAGATATGATGACCGATGTGATCTTTTATTCCATACAGTTTCAGTTCAGTGCCTAGAGATGTATTACAGCAGCGTTTCAGATGATATATGATGATTATTCTTATGATGATGTTTTATGACCTATGGATTCCTAATCATTGACTGTGGATTATTATCTTGTTGTTTTAGTCATGTTCACAGCATTGGCTTGGTATATAATTCATGATGTGGCAAACTTTATAAAATGGACTATCTTGATAATAAATAAAAATTGACATTTTACTTGCACATTTAGGTTGTTTGACAAAACTCACTGGTTTACTACCATGCATAGATGTGGTCTTTCTTGACACCAGTTGTCTGCTAGCTTAGGCTCCACTTTCACTTGACTCCATCCATCCATGCCTTTCCTATTTGGCTTTAACCCTTGACTTGTCTTACTTGAATTTCTAATATTGAGGACGTCCCTTTTTACTACCTCTGTGTTTGGACGGCATCCCCATATGTTTAGTGTCTCGGCTCTGAGTTGGTGACAGAACTTGCCTTTGGTAAGTTGGATTGTAGGCCTAAATCATTCCGATCGGTTGTCCCGATGTTTGGCATTGGCACGAACTCCCCCTAGTCACTTGAGATGTTGTTGGCTAAAACTGAAAGCTCATGTACTACTTATGGAAACTTATGTAAATTCCCCATGGAAACTAAAAAAGGGCAAGAGCGATGAACTGCTAAAAATATTCCTCGAAGAGCATAAGAAAGGTCCAAAAAAACAATGGTTCTTAAATTCTATATCTAAACAATTGCTGACCTTTTATATGTATAAACATGCCCTGGATGCAAGCTGCAATTAGTTGTGCTTATTAGCACACCTGAGATCCGAAGGGTTATGTAGGCCAAAAAGGCCATGAAATGAAATCAATGGATCCTAATGAAACTGGATCATCTTTTATAAAAGTAGACATGATGCCGAAGTTGAATAAGCACTCTCTAAACAACTTACCCATTTGTGAGGCACAGCCATTCCCCGTGTTTATTTTGTCTAGCACAGAGTTTGTAGCTTCCCCTTTCTCCCAGTCCAAGTCACCCCCTTTGCCTAACCTTGTTCCAAGCCTTCATCCTTAACTAGCAGTTAGACCATGTCCAATGGGTGAGTTTGTCATTTAAGCTATTGTGCAAGTAAATATAAATAACAGCGGAATGAACAAATATAATTAATGCCACTAAATGATGTTATGCTTTAAGTTAAGCTCTGAGTATGATTAGAGTAACATGTCTTAGTCTATTGATATGATTTATCCTTGGTTATATAGTGACCTAGTCAAACCCAGTTTGACTATGGTCATTTCTTGGGATCCGTGATAATGTGGGCCATGTATGCTTATGGATGATGATTGATGGTCCCACATACTCTTGATGATGATGCTATATGATGGACATATGATTCAGATGATGATTGATGCAGTTCAACAGGTTTTATTATTACTTCAGATCATCAGATTATGCACTGTCCATATATGGTGGACCCTACAGCTAGCCCATCAGGGACACTTATCATTCAGTTCCAGGCACTTCTGACAGTGATAGATGCAGTTTTCCACTTGTTGACCAGATTTGGGGTTGATTTCCCAGCCTGAGCAGCAGGGGCCATGAGAGGCCAGTTCACCTAGGGCGCTGTATGAGGAGGGGTTGGTCCAACCACTTGATATTACCATTTACCCCCCCTTCTGGAGAGCCTGGTGGGCTCAGTTTGACAACGCAGGTGCCCTAGGAGGAAGTTTCAACACTTTCACAGTTACCGAGGCAGGTCAGAAATGGGATAAAAGGGTCACTGAGGAATTCGATTTGGGCAATTGAGGCAAGGTTTTGGCACTTGGTTTTCATAGAGGTCTTCCAGGGTGAACCCCCTATCTTCCAGCCAGTTCTCATCAGTCGGGGGTGATGAGCAAGATTGTCATTGATGATTAACCATTAATGACAAAGGAATAATTATAGTTGATGAATTGGTATAAAGGAGTGACAAGTTTTGATGACATGGTAAGAAGGACATGGGTTTTTGGGCATTGGACCACCAAATGGGCCAAATGACCCATTCTGTGGTCATTGTGATAGGTGTTAAATTTGCAAATGGTCTATGCTACCACTCTTGAAAAGGTGTCGTTGGACCCAGTGCTTGTGCCACCTTGGACCATGAAGACTTGATGATGTGTGAAGGGTTGAAACGATGCAGTGTTAAAGAAGATAAACAATCTATACTTGAAGAAGATAACGTGGAGATTATGTGATGAAGTCGGCTCAGTTTTAGATGATCTTGGAATATTTTCATAAATATAAACAGGTCGGCTTGATAAGCCTTTTTACAAGTCGGCTTCAAGTCAAAATAAATATAAAATATATTTAAGACAAGTCGGCTCCATAAAATTATATTGGAAAACAAGTATAAATAGAGCTCTTATGATCTTATTTCGTAGGGGATTTTTTTGTAGAGATATAGCTCTGAAATTTTCGGGTATTTAGCTGAGGTAGGCGCAGAGAGATGGTGGAGAAATGGCAAGAAGTTTTTAGGTCTTCTCTTATTCTGAAATTGGGTGTATATTTTCTATGATAGATTCGGTGGTGGAAGTTGACTGTAATTTTCAGGTTAAAGTCTGAAGCAGACGCAGACATAAAAAAAAGGGGTTTGTGTAAAAGATGTGGAGATGAAGTCGTTGTAAGATGACAGAGGCAGTAGCTTGATGGAATCTCAGTATGAAGGGCAGCAGATATGCTAGTGGACAAACTGAGAAATAACACCTGAATAGTGCATGATAAAGGTTGAGATAGCTTTAAGATATGAGTATGGTTTAAAGTCATGAGCAGAGATGATCAGATTGAAGGCAGTGACAAGTTGCTGAGCAGAGGACAAGTCTGTGTATTCTGAATGAGTTATTTGACAAGTGACATGATGACAGTATTGATTTAATGGCAGTTGATAGAACAGTGAGAAAAGTGAGATGCATTTTGATGTGTGTCTGAAGAAGGGAGAAGTGCGGGAAATAAAGATCAGTGAAGAAGATTGGAGCCCTGAGCTGCAGTAAAGGTCTTAATAAGCAAAGGACAAAATTGTTAACATGACAGAGTTATTAGTTCGATGACATTGAAGACATGAATGTAGCCAGAATGATGACATGGGTAAATGACAAAGTTGAGAATTGATATGCAGTAAGATAGTGACAGGCAGATAATGATGACTTCCAGATGATTGAATTGGTAACAGTAATCTAATTTGTACTTACAGGCACGGTCTTGTATCTCTTTCTTGGCTGGGTCTGAGAAAAACTAGGCTGGGTCCTAGATGATTAGTTGGTGCTCATTGTTTCAGTTGTAGCTGAATTACCTCACGGTTGTAGCCATTGAACCAAATACAAAAAACATTACAATTATATCGTATGTCTCTTACTCAAGGTTTTGATGATGTTGTGTTTTTAATTGATGAATGATAGGTGATTAGTTAATTACTGATATATAATTCATTGATGAATATGATGCTGAAGTGAATGTGAAATAATAGGTAGAAAAAGTTGAATTTGGAATTGAGCCCTAGCTCACTGATTCACCCCCCCCCTCAGTGAGCATTGTGTCTAACAGGGGGTCCACAGAGGCCACAAGAGGCCATTTACTGCATGTCTCTCACAGATTTTGAGGACAGATTTGATCATTTGTATTTATTTTGGACATATTATATTATTTTATTGTGCTATGGGGATGAGCTAGCAAGGATTAATGCCTCCTAGCCCCACCATGAGCTCCATGTGTCATGTCCTAGTCATATGAGGTGGGCCCATGTACTTTTGCCCCCTCTAGAGGATGATGTCACCCTCCATGAGTACTTTTTAGCTATGACGTCATCACTATTTTGAGTGATCCATGTGTTATGTTGTTATGATTCATCTTAGCCATTGATTATGTATTGAGATCTTTTAATCTCAACCACTCATTTCAAAAAGTGGTTTTGAGATCTAGGGTTTTGGTCTTTATTATCCTATATAAGGAGGAGACCCTCTCATTGTAAAATCATCTAGAGAATTTGGCTCTTGGCTCTGTGAATAAAATTTCTATCTTTTGGAGTACATGCTTGGATCTTGGAGTGGATGTTGGTTGCTTTGATTGTAAATGCTTTTGTCCATTGCGCTGGAGGATCTCTTGTAGCTATCTTGCATATTTTGCCATACTTTTTACAGGTTAAGAGGACTTTTTGGAGGAGTATGAATTGGTGGGGAGGCCTACCCTTCAAGCTTCAAGAGGACGTTTTGGTTAAATAGGGAGTGGTTTTGTCTTTGTACCAAATATTATTTGCTTATCTCTTTCATGCTTGTATCTACCTTCAACATGTGAAACTGATTGATGCTTTGCTCCTTGGTTTTGAAAGGTTAGAGGGACACACATGTGGCTTGGAGAAAATCGATTTGGCAAGAGGGTTTCAAAATTCTTCATTTGATCTTTGACAAAAGTAATCCTCATCTCAACTAGCATTCATCTCTTCATCCAGGTATGCTCCAAAGGTATGGTCTTCTTCTTCCTTGGCTTATCCATGAATTCTAGATCATAAAACCCTAATTGTTTAAAACCGTCATTTTTCACTTTTTCTTAGATCTACTTGGATCTAGCTTGGCTTTGGGTAAGATATTGAAAACCCACCTCTATAGCATCCACGACAATTCGGATCTATAGTTTGGTGTGGATTGGCGTTCATTTGACACACTTTCCAAGGTACGTTAGCCTCCTTGAGGGAGGTCACACTCCTTGAGGGAAGCTATTGGAGTTATTTCCAAGAGATGGGTAGGTGAGATCCCACTTGATTCATGATCCTCATACTTGATAACCTACCCCTAGTGCTTCGCTTCATTGATTTTTGCCTTGTGGGCCCCATTCCTCATTTTGAGTGTTGTGCCCCACTTGGGTCAATTTGGCGATGCATGTTCAATCTCAGATCTATGGAGATCTAGCCATTGGATGCCCTTGATTTTCAAGATCCACATTGATAATTGCCTAAACTACCTGGATCTAAACTTTGGTGGCTTTTGGACTTGATTTGACACACTTTTCCATGCATTTAGCCCTCCTTGGTCAAAGTCGCACTTCTTGGGGGTTTGAGTTAACCCACTTGGAGAAACTGGGTGTTTGAGATCCCGCTTGTTTTGGAAAGAGCATACCTTGAAACCTACATCTAGTGGATCACTTTGTGAAGTTCTGCCTTAGGGGTATCATTCGTCATTTTGGGGATTGTTGTCCACTTGGGTCACTTAGTGAAACATTAGATCTAGTAAGATCTAACCATCACATCCACTTGGTCTTGAAGAGCCTCCTTGGTTTGCATCTTAGGTGCCCCGATCTACATTTTGACACCCTTTTGACTCCATTTGCCCATCCATTTCAAGGCACTAGTCCACCTAAGGCAAATCGCACTTCTTGGGATTTGTGTCAATTGCTAGATCCCATATGTGGGTATCTCTAATTTCATCTTAGATCCATAGATCTACTCTTTGCAGACCCCTTGGTACCATTGGCACCCTTAACTTCACCTTGTGGGTCCTATTTGAGCCATTTCCATATCCCAAGGAAGTGGGTCCCGCTTGTGTATTTCATGGTACTAGATCTTGTCATTTGATCTCATTAGGTGGCCTAAATCATTCATTGGTTGAAACACTAGTCATCCTTTAAGCCTCTTTCAACCATACTTAAACTTCTAGGTCCACCTAACCTTGCATTGGTTTTCGTAACTTGTCTTTCACATATCCCTAGGAACCATTGTTTGGGTCCAATCACCTTTGATTGGCCATATGATCTCCCCCTTGGTCTTGATTCATCTTGATCTAAAGTGAAGAGTGCCTCGATTGACGTGACTCCCAGCTTGCATTGGGAACCGTGGCATCTCTTGGGTCACCTCTTTAGTTATCCATCTCCTCTACCGTCCCAGATGGGATACCTTTAGGTACAACTACAAGTTGTGTGATAACAGTTACTTTGACCTATCTAGGGTTATTAGTCTTTGCCCTAATTGGTAAATCTTGAATAGCCAAGTTGAGTAGGGACATTGACCTTGATCTCTTGTAGCCCTAAGGTTGAGGACTAAGGTTTAATTGTGAAATTTTCAGTAAACCTGATCTGATTGATATTTATTTACTGATTTTTATCCATGTCTTAATTTAACACACAAAATTGAATCAGAAATAAGAATACAATGATTTACAATAAATCACAGAGAAAACCGAACGCAAGATGTACCTTGGAAACCCCAATTCCTGGGGAAAGCTAGCAACAAATTTGTCTTTTATTGTAGATTTGTTAAACAACACTTACAGTTTACAGAGCTCCAGAGACCTTACTTACTCACCTCCACTGCAATATGTGCCCAAACCCTCAACAATATGACAAACCCTAGCTTGAGTGAATCCCTCACTCCAAATCCTCTGAAAGACTCCCTCTCTCAGATTTGATCACTCATTGATCCCTAACCAACACAAGAGATATGACTCACTCCTGCAACTGTGGTCCTACACAAGAAAATATGGACTAGGAGGAGTCACAGGGGGATGTCCAACACTACACTAAACTAGGGTGTAGTTTGACGGGACCCTGCAGTCGCTCTCTAGTTGGTCCTGCTTTCTTTGTAAGCTTTGCCCACACGAAGTAAAAATCGAGACGCTGGACTTTCGTCTTTCGGGGAGGTTGATTGCAAGATGTGAGACTAATTACTACAAGTTGAGAAACTCTTTTCTGATCATCCACCATGTACTCAGGCAAGCCCTTTATGTGTTGGCGAGAGCATACTTAGGTTATACACAGCCGGGTTCGTTACTTTGAACCAAAGTAATTACTAAAAATGGAAATGTGAACTAATTACTACACTACCGAAGTAGTGGGTTAGGATCCGATTACTTTTGCAAAAAATAAATCAAATTGTACTATAAAAGTATACAGTCTGCAAGACAAAGTAAAAATGTTCCTATGTCCTGAGTGAGTCAATGGCCCAATATTTGGATTGGACTAAGATGGTAAATTTTACTTAATTTGATTTAATTTTAAACAAAAGAAACTAAAGTAAGAAAACTAGAAAAACCATTCTCATGAAAAAGTACACCGACGCGGTTCCCCCCTGGGGGGATGAGGAGTGGGCTCTTAGGAGCCTGCTCAAAACTTTTATTACAAGGTCACAAAGAGATCTAAAAGAAAAATACTTATTTCTCCTTATAGATTTGGAGAAATAAAGTTTACAATTGCTTGGGAAAAGCATTATAGTAAAGAGGAAAGTTTCCAAAGGCTCTTGAGATCTTGGAATTATCGAAATTTCACCCAAAAAGCCTTAAAAGCTGCTAAAAGAATACAAAAACCAGCGAGCTTATTAGCGGTTAAAATGCCCAAAAATCACTTGGAATGTGATCTTGGACAGCCCAAATTTTTTTCTAAAAGAAACCGAATGAAAACTAGATTTAAGTAAAACAAATAACTAAGAAACTTGGGCTTATGAAACCCAATTTCTTAGGATCTTGGACAATCTTTAAAGGGCTTCCAATGAGGCACATCTATGCTAGATTTTAACTTTTAAAGACCAAAGAGAAACTATCCTTTAACAAGTTTTAAAATTTTGCAATATGGAAGCTTGTAAAAGATGATTTCTTTATGCTAGATCTAGGAAAATCAAATGATTTGAAACTTTAAAATAAATTCTAGATCTATGCAAGCTAATTTATGTAGATCTATGACAAAAAATCAACTTTAAACAAATAGATCTATAAGCTAGACTAGTAGCAAGTAACCAAAGGAAGATTTTAATTTAAGTTGAGAGAAGGTGAAGAAACCAAGACTTCTGAATCTTGAACTTATGGAGTTTTTTGGGTGGAGCAAAGAGGGACTTTATCTTTTCCAAGAGATCCGGAATGAAGAAGAAGTCAAGCAAGAATTGCCTTCTTTCCGGATCGAAGTACCTGCAAAGCTTAGAAAAAATACTTGCCAAAAAGAACCTGTCAAATTTGTATAGCTTACACTCAAGATTAGGATATAATGCAAGTGAACAAACTAAAACATGAAGATTCCTCAGTCTTGAAGCATAAACAAATAAATGAGAAAACTAATCTAGATCATCTTCTCATTCCTATGGATTAGAAATAATCACTACAAGGAAGAAAGATTGACAAAGCAAATAATAGACAAGTAAACTAAACTACAGTTACCTCAATGAATCACAGAGACAATTGACATCCACACAACCATGATAATACACCCACGTAGCCTCTAAACCTTCTTATTCATTACTCAATGATAAACAAATACAATAGCAAAATGGCAGAGCTTCAATCCTTCCGTGTCAACTGTTAGCTTTTTAGCTCAGGAGGGCACTCCGCATAGTTTTGTCTTGTATGCGGAAGTGACCTTGCATTTACACTATCTAGGCTACTTGACTTTGTAATGTTGATTTTATAAAGTTGTATTAATGTGATTTTTATAAAGTGTCCTTGTTATTTTTATGAAGTGACTTTATTTCATAAAGTGCACTTATGACATAAAGTGAAATAACTTTATTAAAATGTAAATGATTTATTTTGGAGGGAATGAATCACATTCCTTCATCTTATCAAGACAAGTTTAGATCTTGACTGTTGGATTTAGGGGTACGGAAGATGAAAAGTCATTTATCTAATTATAAGAGAGAGCCTAGGGTAGTGTGCAAGACACAGTTTACAAGAGAAATTTCTGAGAGAGGGCTGAGAGGAGAAAAGTGATTTTTCCAACAGATTTGGCATCTTTCCCAAGCGAATTGGGGCGCAAGTCCCAAGACAAAAATTTATGTGAGAAAAGGGTTGACTGTTTTTCATCAGCAGGGAGGTCGTACTGTACTGCTCATTTGGGAGGTCGTATTGTACGGATCTGTATATCAGGAGTACAAACACGATTTTCAAGGCTGTCCTAGGGCATGGATTTCGAGGTGAATTTTTTCTGTTGCAGGCAGTTCCGTACTGTTCTGTACAACATAGGTTTGGCACACTTTTCGAGGTTGCTACCTATTGGGCCGTACAGGCTGTATAGTCAATTTCTGGGCACGTTTTTCAAGGCATAAATATGGGACTGTTAATTTTGATGCCAAATGGATTACTGCTATAGCTTTTGTACTCTGCAATTAATATTATATTTCTCTTGTTGGGTTTTCCCCTTTGGGGTTTTTCCCGGGCTGGACAGCCAAAATCTTGGTGTCTATTTGAGTTTATTTCTAAATCTTAGATCCAAAGATCACTACTCCCTCTAGATCGCCCTGAGATCTCAAGCGGTTTGAGTCTCGATATCAATACATACTCATAAAGATATAAACTCAACAACTAGATCTCTCTACAACATTTAAACACATGCAATCACACATAAACACTGCATATACCCTGGAAACCCCAACTGGGGAAAACCAACAATCTGTGGGGTTATCTTCTCTCTCGAGCCCAGAGCATAAATATCAAATAGACAAGTACAACAAGGTTACCTCAGAAGTAACTCAATCCCTGAACGGGTCAAACCCTAGATCTACATGCATCAGCTGATGCATGCACTGAGAGAATGTGCCCTAATTGTCAAACTGGATCTGAGATACTCTGCAGGTGGCCAAGACTGCACTGCCACTCTCTACCCTCTGCTCTGATTGCTCTGCAACTGAAGACAACTAAACTGTTGCTCTGAAGAATGCGACTTACACTGCATGCAGAAGTGCACCCTCCCCTTTGGATGTCTGATGCTCGTACTGGACCAGATCTCAACAGATCTGAGCTCTGAACGTCACGATCCTTCCTCGAACACCGAGGCAAGGCTACCCTGAACGTCTCAGACTCTGAATCAGTCGATCAGGCTCTGAATGAGCTCCTCCCTCCTCAGGTAATGCGCCCTCCTCCTCTAGAACACGTCCTCCTCAAATCTCAGTTGAATCAACACTGATGAACTATCTCAGTCCACAAAATTGGACTCCTAGTGTCTCCAGAGCTAGTGATCACTGATCCAGCTCAGATCTGATCACTCTCACTCCTGCAACAACTTCTTCTTCTCTCAGAATGTTGCCCTACATGCACTGCTGTGCCCTCCTCACTCTGGATCAATCAATCTCTGAAATGTCCACTAAGTAACCTCTTCCGGGGATCCCTTGCCTCTATAAATAATCTCACCGATGAATTAGGTTTACCAAAACCCTAATTCCGGTGCATGCAAAAGTCACTTTGCATGCAACTTTTAATCACTGACAGGTCATGCATATCTCATGCATGCATAGGGAAAAACACCCCGGAAGGTCCGCATGCAGCCCCCAATGGACTCATGCCACTGAGTAGAGTGTATCTCACCCTCTACTCCATCTTGATGCCTATACAGCTACTGTACGTCCATTTAAGGCATCTGAACCATGGAGGACATCCCAAAGTTACCATAATCTAACATTATTTACTGCTGTTACTAGTGTTTTTCCACTGCAAATTACACCTGTGTTAGTATTTCAGCTTTCAAGTTACTTGGGAATGCGTGCAAATTATTTGCATTTAATGTGGGTAATTATATAAGTCTGAAATCTGTTATATGCTAAGTGTCTGACGAAACTACAGTCCTTTAGTTTCCAGTTTTTCAACATCAACAATGAGGAATGAGCTTGCTTTTATAGCCAAACCAAGAGGAGATCCTCTTTGACACTTGGAGAAATGAATTGATACACTTGGAAAAGGCTTGTTGACACATGTGAGAGGTTTGGGGAGGTTAATGACACCTTTCTCCAAGCATTTGACACTTTTCAACCTCCACTTGACACCTCTCCAACCACAAATTCGCCCCCCTTTTGGTGGATCTCCAATCTTCAATCAAATCATTATTTATTTGCTCAATATTCTCCCTGATTTGTTTGCCAATCAAAGGAGATTTGATTCCAACACAATTCCTTGATCCATGGGATTGGGATTTTGTCTTTATTATGTCTTTTTTGCCAATTAAATTGGTCTTTTTGGGTTTTTAGTAAATATTATTTTATGAGATAAATACTTACTCAAAACTTAGGATAAGTGGGTTTATGGTTTTAATGGATGCTCTGGATTAGAAAACGAGCATCCACTTGACAAAATATGCCCACAAACCATACTTTTATTACATTTTTAATTTTTCCAATTAAACTATTAAAAAAAGTCTAATTTTACGGGAAAAATTATTTTTCTCAGAATTTAGAAAAAAACTAGGGGGACCTAGCACATGTCCATATGACTCAATTTTAATGACTAGCATGGTCTAATACATTGATGCTTAGGTTCTAATAACCTCCTAAGGTCGAAACACCAAGCCGACCACCCCAACTTTGGAGGTATGAGTGAAAAACTCGAAAATTATTAGTCGTTTGTTCAACAACAAATAATTAACAAGGCAACAAACACTCTGGGCTAGTCGGATTAATGTATAAGTCCTAGGAAGCCGAGTCTTTTAGATACAACTACCATGCTATAACCTTTTATTACAATTCCCCCAATGGGGTATGAACATGTGGTACAAAAAATAAAGGGCCTAGAAGTCCTGATGGACTTCTGAAATTTGTTGATGAACACTTTGGCCTAGAAGTATGACTTAGTAGGAAACAGGCCCGCTGTGCCTTTTACCTAGCCGGCGACTGCCTCAGGCCTACGCGCAGTGCATAACACTACCTGTTTTGTCGGTGCTTCACGTCCAACGATCACAACCTCTACTCTGTTGTTGCGTCCACGACCTCCACCGCTTTGGCTCTCCACAACTGTCACCCCAATTGCTTTGTAGGTTGATCCTCCCGTCCGCTGGTGGCTGCGTCCTTTGCCGTCAGCACACATGGTGTCACTCTTCCGTGTGCGGCCTAGATCCTTTTCGCTAGTGGCTTGCCTGTGTTACATTGCCCCCGTCGCATAGTCCTTTGCTCACTGTCGGGTCCCTCCAGTTGCCACTTCACTTCCAGTTCCTGTGCTGGCTCCCATGCATCATTCCACGTCCGTGTGGCTGCTGCAGCTCGTCGCCTATGTTCTCTGCACCTCGCCCGATCTGCCACTCCTCAACGTTCATGACCCATCGTCCAACATAGCTACAACCTCGATATACAACAACTCTTACGCCCGCATGCTTGCACCTTCACTTGGGGCTGCATGTCCAGTAGCCCGTGCCCTTTCCTGCTCTACCCACACGCTTGATGTTACTTCTCCATGTCAGCAGTTGCTTCAGCGACTCATGCCCCTATGTCGTCGACTCCAACCGACTACAACTAGCCTACATGTGCTTTCATGTCGGTGCCTTGAAAACGCGATGGCTGCTTGTTCATGCTTATGCTGTGAACACTGATCCACGACTGCTGGCAGCGGATCTCAACAGTCACGTGGACGTATGTTGCTGTACTACACCCGTATATCCTGTACAATGGTCGTACAACCTTACTTTTTTTTTTTAATGTAAATTTTTCCAACCTTGTCAAATGCAATTTCCTTTAGAGCGAAGCTGGCCTAGTCACCAGCCTTGATACCATGTTGATTTTATGTTACCAGATCTAATCTTCAACCTTAGTAATTTACTGATTAAAACATAATTGAAAATACATTGATAACCAACAAATCACGCAGTGGAAAAATTGAACATGAAATCATCACACTATTTGACACATTGATTTACCTTGGAAACTCCAATCCTTGGGGAAAACCAACAACATATTTGTCTTTTATTGCAGATTTTTTAAACAACACTTACAGTTTATAGAGCTCCAGAGATCTTACTAACTCACTCCCACTGTAATTTGTGCCCAAACCCTCAGCAATATGACAAACCCTAGGAGTGAATACCTCACTCCAAAGATTTGAGCGACTCCCTCTCTCAGATTTGGCCACACACTAATCCTTGATCAACACAAGAGATATGACTCACTCCTGCAACTTTGGTACTATACAACTCTTTATAGACTCTTTTATAACATTCATTTTATGCAAATACCATGGGACATCTAATACCATGGGCTACCACCCAATACAATTGACCTTTTTACATAAAGTCATATTATATACCAAGAGGGAAGTCAAAGGAAAAAATGGGGGCCCCATGTGAAGTTTCAAGAGTTTGAAGTTGTCTCCCTAAGGGAGCGCCCTCTCTCACCATGGGAAATGAGAAAAAATGAAACAAGCCAAAGGGAGGGGTCCCACCATCATGATCCACCCTCTTTGGCCTAGTTTTAAGTTATAAAACATGAGAGGGGGGTTTTATCCCCCCCCCATTATTTGGTTTTGTAACCAAAAGAGGCGCCCCTCTAGGAAGTGCGCCCCCATTTTTGAGCTCCCCTTCTCTCCAAGTGACAAGTATCTTTCATGCAAGGGGGCTCTCTCCTCCCTCTTTTCCTTTAAAATGAGGTCTCATTTGGGTTACATTCTTTATACTTTTTCAAGATTTCATGCTCTCATGCTCTCTTGCTTATATTTCATGAGCCATTGTAATTTCCAACGATTTTATTTTCAATTAAAAAAAAATCTTTGGAGGGGATCTTGTGTTGATGTTGCTTTGAGGTGATTTGTTCATACATTGTTTTGCTTGCATGTGCTATTGGAGGCCAAGGAAGCAAACTTCTTTGCTTTGGTGAGATCTATTGCATTTTTGTTGTAGATTTCATGAGTTTCTCCTTTTGTATTTAGGAATTTCATGCATTTGTTGTCTGAATAGTGTGATTTCTTAATTCCTTATGGTTGAATCTCACCTTCTTTGGTTTTGTTAAGCAAATCTTACAAGTTGTAGGTTATCCAAGTTGGAGAGTGGAATTCCTTGGTTGGATACCCCACTTCTTTAACTATTTGAAGAGCAAAGAACATATTCTCGTCCATTTCCTTAAAAATTTCTGCATTTAAATTTTATTTCTCATTTGTACATCTAAAGCTAGTTAAATCATTTGTTTTCATGTTTTATTTGAAGCAAGTTATTGATCTTGAATTTTAGAAATTTTTCTCGTAGTTTTTACCCTAACACTAATAGTGTCCCAAAGTGATTTGGGGAATTTTTATAATTTGTTTGCTTGCTGGTTTTTTGCAGGTTTCTAACAGTACAAGGGGAAACTTTGTCAAAATTGGGCCAGAACAAGGTACAAAGAGCACCCAAAGGAAACCACGTCAAATCCTTTGCCAAAAAGGGTCAAAATTCCTCTTCCTTCTCGTATTTCCTTCTTTTCTACAGTGCTGAAATTTTCTCCATTATAATATATCCAAGAGAGTCTCTTGGACCTAGTTTCTATTGTTATTTCCAAGTTAAACTTGTACTTTTCATTTCTGCCATCCATTGCTTGCAAAGCTAGTTGGGCTTTGCCCACCCTTGCATTGCAAAAGAAGAGGGGCTAGAACTTAGTTTGCTTTTTGTTATTTTTGGCATAAGTTTTACTTGTTTTGCCCCACCTCCTCCTTTTGGAAGAGGGGTTGAGTGGCTAGATTAACATTTTATTTCCTTATTTCATTTGTTAACTCGTTGCCCACACCTTGCATGTGAAGTGGCTTTTCCCTCCTGCAAAATTGTGCTAGCTAGTTTTGCTTGGTTTAACTAACAAATTTCATTCTTTTGTTGAGCAAATAAACCTTGCCTCACTTTTGCCCCGTATTCACTCCCCTTACCGGTTTATCTGATCTTGGGTGACAAGAAAGGGCAAAAGATTGTACTAGCTAGTTTAATTAGGCACTCGACATCTTAATGTGAGGTTGAGGAAATAAGGTTTTATTTGGGAGCTAGAGGAGTAGAGGCTGTAGGGAGCCCGTGGCACTTAGTGTCCTCCTGTTGAGCACTCGACAAAGCTTTGGAGCTGATTTGTGGAGCTAGAAGGGAAACTTGTTGTTCTTTTGTTGAGCACCCAACAATTTCTCTCAATCAATGGATAAGAATTAGAGGTAGTCACATTAGATTAGATTTTTCTTTTCTTTTCCCAAACACTAATCCCCTAAGTTAAAGTGAGACCTAAAAATTTATTAAAATTTACAGGACCATTGCAAAACTTTCAAACATTTATTCACATTCAAGCATTTGTTCATTTTGATCTTAACTTTCAGAGTTCAATGTATTCTCCAAGATAAAGCTTTTTCATTTACAAGCAATTTATTTCATTTATTTTCTGTAGCAATTTACTCTTGTATTCTAAGTTTGGAAGTGAGTTATTTCAATTATTTTATGTGTCTTGTATAATTTGCTTTCATGAAGTAAATGGTCTTTTGGATTCAAATTGTAATTTGAGCCCAATAGATAAGGCACTTGATTAGTCAATAAATAGTTGTTTCATTCATTTAGCATTATTTGGTGAATTTCAAGTAAAGTTTGAATGCCATTAAATTTTTGTTGCATATTGCATGATTGCTTGTCATGTAAACCTAAGTCACCGTGTTCGCCGATTTTGAAGCTTCAAAATCAAAATTTGGTGAATTTGATCAAAGGGCGAATTTATTTGTTGAAGTTCGCCGAATTTAATGGTGAACTTAAAGGGGAACTCGAATTAGAGTTTTATGGCAAATAAATTTAGCGAAATCGTTTCAACTTGTCTTGGAAATTGTTTAAATTCACAAAAAAATCGTGTTGTATGACCGAAGCCCTAACCCATGAGCCTATTTTTTTTTGTTTGGACTTCGACTGGGGAACCACGAAATTTCCAGTGGCTGCACCTATGTACGACCGAAGCCCTAACCCATGAGCCTATTTTTTTTTGTTTGGACTTCGACTGGGGAACCACGAAATTTCCAGCCGCTGCACCTGTCGTCGCGAATTAGCTTGTTGTCGTTCCGCTTGTCTGAGTCTATGCTACGCCCTCGACTGCAACTGAGCTTGGACTCTGTGCTATCGTGCTACGTCCTCAACCGGAAATACGAGATTGATGCGAAATTTC
Source organism: Larix kaempferi (assembly GCA_027924585.1). Classification (NCBI taxonomy): domain Eukaryota; kingdom Viridiplantae; phylum Streptophyta; class Pinopsida; order Pinales; family Pinaceae; genus Larix; species Larix kaempferi. The sequence goes on from BSBM01000600.1 coordinate 17,896,211, forward strand.
CTTTCATCGTGAATTCGCTCGCCGCCCTCCGAGTGTTTACTTCGCCTTCACCCTCTAAGTCTTTAATCCGCCTTCCCCCGACGCCCTCAAGTCTCAACCAGATCTGAAATTTGATGCAAAGATGAAATGCTTTTCAAATATATGTTTAATCATTATTCATTAATGATTAATGATAGTATAGTAACTAGCTTCATTTTTATTATGTGTTTAATTAACATATTGGATTTTATTAAAATTTTTCATGTATTTTTTTTTAATTTTCAAATTTTATAGTCTCTTGAATTTAATGACGAATTTTATCACCAAATTTTTTATTGCCGAATTTTTGGCAAACTTCAAGGTCACCGAACTCAAACACGAATTTGAACCAGGTGACTTAGATTTAAACTTTAGATAAATTTACTTTAATTCGTAAAACAAAATCTTTAAAAACTTAGTAAATATGGTGTACCCCCTTGGCTCCCAAATGAAGGAGTTGGGAATCGAGGTGACAGTGGGTCCTCGACACGTAGCTTGCCCCCAAGGACACACTGAGTGGGTTGGAGACTTCTCCATGTTTGGAGGTGTGTTTTAGGCGGCAACAACTGTCTCAGAATGGGATCAATAGTGGATCATCGTTCACTGAATCTTGAGGTTGGTGCGACTCCAGGACTAGTCACCCCGAGTCTTCATATGATTTAAGACAAAACCTATCTATTTAAAATATTTCAGGCAACTGCCAACAATGCATAATCTCAAGAGAAGGATGTAACTACCATATTATTGCTTCTATCCACTTTCATGGTGCTCTTTAGTTCTGAAAGTGATTGTTCTCCATGCCGAGAGCAATCTAGAAGACTCATATAAAGGCACAGACTGTTTAAGTGAACAAACTGAGCATCATGGGTAAGGACCACACCTCATTTTGCTGATTTGAAACCTGTTTGAAATATTTCTCATGACTGCAATTTTATTGCTTCACTAATAAGTTTTCTGCAACGTGTTTCCAGAATGTCCTTTAGCTTTTGCTTCGGTTTGAAATTTTTTCCCATACGGGACACTCCCCCATGAGTTGGAGAAGACCCAGCCTAATTTTTTTTCTTTGGTTCTATTACCATTTAAGTTGTACTTAGTTGGTTTCAAGTGAGCCTGCAAAGATAGAACATGTTTACTTGTTCAAGTTCAGAAGATCAGAAGTCCTAGCAGGCCACGTGGGCCCTTTTTTTTAATGAAATTACATGTCCATGCCCGGAAGGGAATTGTAATAAAGTGTTATAGCATGATGGTTTTGTGAAAGACTTGGCTTCCCTAGACTTGGGCATTAATCCGAATATTCCAAGGTGTTTTTTCCCTTGTCAATTAAACTTTGTTTGTCAACAATGTATAATTTTCGAGTATTTCACCTACTCCTCCAAAGTTGGAATGCTCGTCTTGGTCCCTGGGCCTTAGGAGGTTATTAAAGTCTTAAGTGTTAATGTATATTACCATGCTAGGAACTAATATTGAGTTGTATGGACATGTGCTAGGTCCCCTTGAGTTTTTTTTTAAAATTCCGTAAAAATAAAATTTTCCGTAAACTTAGGCTATTTTTTAATAGTTTAATTGGAAAAATAAAAAAATGTAATAAAAGTGTGGTTAGGAGGTGAAATTCACCATGGGGGTGCTCGTTTTCTAACTTAGAGCACCCATGGTACCCCTAAACCCACTTTCCTAAGTGTTTGAGTGATTATTTATCACTTAAATGAATTTTCTCTCAAAAAATAAAAAAAAATGAATAAAAAAATAAAAAAATAATAAACTATGAGAGAAAATCAAGTCCCTATTTCAGAGGAATCTTGTCCCAATTAAGATCCTGTTAACTGAGGATCAAATCGGTGGAGGATTAGAGGTGATTGGATGTCAAATTTGAAGATTCCAATCAAGATCAAGCAAGGGCGAGTTATCATGGGCATGTGAGGTATCATGGGCATGTGAGGGGCGCACTTCTCCATGATCGAGGCCACAAGCATGAGTTGGCATTGTTGGAATGGATGAGAGTCAATCCCAAGGAGGATGGGCGCATCAATTAAGGGATGGCACCATCCAAGAGAGATCTAATCTAAATCAAATCCCCCCTTTCTTCTCTAGAACTCGCCCATGCACTCTTAGTCAGGAAATGCGCCCCTCTTGGCTCATTTCTCTATAACAGGGAGCCCCATTCTCATTGTTGAGGATGGAATGTGGAACCTATGCTCTCATGTGTAATTTCATTGTTGACTTTCTTTATGAATAAAAGGCTTTGGAGGTCTAATTTGGTGTCTCTTGCTCAAATTGGATAATTATTGTCTCTCATATGTGTTCAGGTAATCTGTAGAACTTTAGCTTTCACTTGCTTCTTTTTCCAGTACTAGCTTAGTGAAGGATTAGTATTAATCAGTAAGAATGAGTATAGAAGTCTCTTTTACTCATTAAAATCATTCTTTGCTCAAGAACTAGAATTTTGCATGCTTATTCGTTTATATGTATGCTATTTTGGTCTTTAGCTTAGATGTTTTACTAGATTTGACAAATCGTTTGGCAAGTGTGAAGGGTTTTTCTACAGGTTCTTCTTGTTGGATTGGTGGATGATCTACCTTGTTTCTACTGCCCTCCAACACCTTATGTGCTTAAAGAAGACATAATCCCTCTCAGCGCCATCATTGCAACTCCATTTCCCAAGTTCCAAGGGCTTTTCATTCTCCACTTCTATCCTCCAAAACTTATCATAATTTATGGTTAATAGTTCTTATACTATGATTTAGATCCGCAATCTCTTGAAAGTTACATTCCAAATCAGATCTTAGTTACAGTCTTACATGCTTAGATCTCAGTATTTCTTAAAAGTTTATTTTTCATCTAGATCTAGCTTTAGGAAAGTCTTTCTTTGGCAAGTTATTTCAAGTAGGTCTAAAGACTTGTTTTGAAAGCTTTATTTTCAGTATTTAAAAGATAAATCTAGCAAGTTAATTGCCTCATTGGCAGCCTTTCAAAGGCTATCCAAGACCCTGAAAAAGTTGGTTTTACAGGCCAACTCTCTTTAGTTATTTGTTTTCTTAGATCTCGTTTCGACATAGTAATTTAGTTTAGTGATTTTTCTAACTTGCCCAAATCACTTTTAAAGTGATTTTGGGCATTTTTTTCCACTAATTAGTTTGCTGGTTTTTGCATTTTGTTAGCAGGTTTAGAGGCGTTTTGGGCACATTTTTGATAAACCAAGAAATCCAGGATCGCCTTGAATCAGTCTCCCTTCTTCTGAAGCACTTTCTTAAAACTTTGTAACCTCTTTTCTCCAAATCTGTAAGGAGAAAGAGGGCTTCTTCTCTTTAATAGTTTATTGTAAAAGCCATAATAAAAGAGATCCAGTGGGCTATTCAGAGCCCACACCCCATGCCCCTGGGGGGATTTGTGTTGGTGTCCGTTTTCATGCAATATTTCTTCTATAGTTTGCTTTCATTAAAATTAATTTAATTAGCTTAAAAACTTACTGTTTATTGGTTCTGTTTCAACGACGGACCACAAACTCACACGGGATGTAGGAACATTTTAATGATCTTTTTTGTAGACGGTATACTTTGAGCATTTTTCTTGTTCCAATTATTCTTTACAAAGTAAACAGATACCAATCCACTACATTTGTAGTGTAGTAATTAGATCACAATTTCCTTTTCAGTCTTTTATCTTTTGTTAAAATGAACCCCCTTGCTTTCCCGAATTACCGCATCAGTTGAAAAGGCAAAAGACCCGAATAAGTGGTGCATGGAAAAGAGACTCTTGGGGTATTAATCTAAACAAGAGAAACATCTTTAAAATTCTTAAAATAACTAAGTCTTTGTTCCTCGTATGCTCTGGATCTCTACAGCTTTGACTAACTAGTTGATCAAACCAGAAAGGGACTAAGTGACTAGTAATTATTTTTTCACATTTTCAAATAAACCCCCAAGACGAAAATCCAGCATCTCGCTTTTTTTGCTTCATGTGGGAAAATTTCACAGAGAAAGCGGAAACAACTAGACAGTGACCGTGGGACCCCGTTAGGATACACCCTTGTTTGGTGTAGTGTTGGACACACCTTCGCGACTCCATCTGACCCACATTTTCTCGTGTGGGCCCACACTTAGTGAGTCTAGACACATTCCCCATACCTTCTGGGTATATTGGGAATACCCCTCCCGTTAATCAACTCATCTTTCAATAAACTACAACTGACCAAGAACAATTTGCAATACATTCACTACAACAACACTTTATTCTTTCGACTCCATTATTGGCACTGGTCTTGTTTACAATTTCAATCTTTTGCTTAAATTTTGTGTTGAATGGTTATGATCATTTCTGGCTGTTGACTTAATTTCATATTGCAAGTAACTTGCTTTCAATATTTATTTCTAAAACTCCTAAAAAACAACTTCACATTTAAAACTAAACACTTAATAGCCTTAGTAACCTTTAGGGACTACCCCCCTTGGCTTCGTTAGGAGTTTTGCCTAAATGGAGGAGTCAAAATCAAGTGACAGTACTTGACTTGAGACTTGCCCCCAAGGAACGCACCAAGCAGCTTGAAGATTTTTGTTGTGATAACCCCCAGGTGTGTGTTCCGGCGGCAACAGGTTCCTCCAGGCTAATGTGCATCTTTAAGACTTTAACAAACCATCCAGGGGCTAAGCATACATCATGTATCTCGAATCTCATGAAACACCCTAAACATGGTGTAACAGTTTCAGAGGAACCCAAAAGTCTAACACATCATGATCAATTGTTGGTATTTCAATTTTAAATCTGAGGCTGAATCGCTTTTCCTGTATTTATTAGTTTCAGAGGAACCCAAAAGTCTAACATGTCATTATCAATTGTTGGTATTTCAATTTTAAATATGAGGATGAATCATTTTGCTTGGATTTATTAGTTTCAGAGGAACCCACAAGTCTAACACGTCATTATCAATTGTTGGTATTTCAATTTTAAATCTATGAGGCTGAATCGTTTTGCCTTGATTTGTTTCGTGATTTGTAGTTGATGAGTTTGGAGTCTTTGGACTTACTCATGATTTTTCCCAAGTTATGGGTTCTATCGTTAACTCATCTCATGAAGCACCCTAAACATGGTGTAACAGTTTTAGAGGAACCCAAAAGTCTATCATGTCATGATCAATTTGTATTTCAATTTTAAATCTATGAGGTTGAACTGTTTTTTCTTGATTTATTTCGTGATTTGTAGTTGATGAATTTGGACTTACTCGTGATTTTTTCTAAGTTACGTGTTCTATCATTAACTCATATGATCTTCAAATTGGTCCATTAAATATCGTTTCTCTTCTCATTAGTTATCCTTCCCCATTTTGTGCTTGTTGTTCATACCTCTAATGAAGTCTGGCCTTGGAATTGTTGATTAGCTTGTCAATTCTATGACCCAATACTTTTGGGGTATCTTCTTTTAATATGCCAACTTTATAAACTAATTCTTTTGTGATTGATCAATCATAGCCATAATTATCATGGTGCTTTTGGCTTCATCTTCACAAGGACTTCTGCTTGTGATTCATAATTATTATACATTTTGGTGTTGGGTTATGTTATCACTCAATGTGTAGCTACCACCAAAGGTATCCTATCTGGGACGGTAGAGGTAGGGTAGCTAACCAAGTGACACTACAAGGGCCTCGTCCACTACTGTAGAAGGGTAGTTGTCACACCAGACAAGATATTGTCAGTTTATATTAAGCCAAGGCAAGATCAAGGGGAGACCCTTACTAGCCTATGAGGGATAATGAACCAACTCAAGATACTCTAAAGACTAGGAATGGGGCACAAGAGTAGATCTTGGGTGGACAAATCTAGATCTAGGAAAAGTTGTGGTGTATATGAGTTAGGAACCAGTTGAGGAGGCTTAGGTAAGATATAAATTCTCAACCTAACAATTAGATCTAGATAGATCTAGTGCCAGATGAAAATACCAAATGATATCCACCTAGGGTTTAGGCAAATAATTGATATGTGGATCCAAATGAGGAGTTTAAGGATGAAATGACACTAGGATTATTGCTTGAGATTAGATCTGACAATTCAAGAGGGTTCAAGCAAAACCCAACTTATAGATCTGCAAAAATGACTAAAAACCCACAAGTGCGTCCTCCCCTAGAGATGGCCAGTGTCTGGATCTGAGGGCAAATGGAGTCAGATTTCCACCAAACTTGGTCTCTAAGATTTGTTGATTATTTAAGAAGTGGGTTTTAAGTGTTTAGCCCAAAATATCGTGGGATCTATCAGATCTAGAAAATGAGAGTTTTAACAATGAAGGTTTTAAATGTGACAGTTGGAATAGATCCCGGAAAAACAAGAATACAATGAAACGTACTTGGAAATGCTTGCGACCGCCAAGCAAATTTATGATCCTTCCACCCTGAAGCAATTAAGCAATTCCGAGTGACATCCAAGCTTCCCCAAGTGAAATTGCTATGCCCCCAAGATGACCAATGCACCCTTCCTTGCCAAGACGATCTACTGTGAGAATCGAATCATCCATGAAAGAAACTATACGATAGCAAAGATAAATCACGAAGCATCAAGATGATCACAAAGATACACTAAAGATACTCCCTGAGATACAAGTCAATTTGAGGAAGAGAGATGGAGTTCCCTCACAATAGTGCCCCCATCAAGTCGCCTCCTTCACTACCACACGACCCCTGCAAGAGAATGGTTTTGGAAAAGATAGATCCACAAGAATGTCGAAGAGAAAAGACTTTACAATCACATGCAAGAACATTCACAAAGCTTCCAAGAGTTTTCAAGAATATTTCTTTATTATGCTAGAAATCCAAGAGCCAAAAGTCCCCTTTACAGATGGTGAGAGTGGATATAAATAACCTCTCACAATCTAAAACCCTAAAATCCCAATAGTATGGAGGGCTAGCATCAAAAGATACATATATAAGATCAACGACTAAGATGAGCCGGTCAAATAATACATAGATCACTCATGACTAAGGGGGACGTCCTCCCTCAATGATGCCCTAGGGGGGACTTGAGGCACATAACATGACTAGGGACACAACATGACATCATAACATGGTGGGGGGGTCTAGGAGATCATATCTTCACTAGATTAATGCCCCACCTACATCAAAATAATATAACATGTGATAAAGTGTCAAAAAACACTAGGATGTGTGTCCAAAAATACAATAATAAACCCCCAAAATGATGAATGGGATGACGTGTCGACCCCACTGATGCCGGGGACCAAGCTAGAAGATGTGGGAAATATCATCATGAAGTCTCAGACCAATCTCATGCCATTTACTAACCCCACTGAGGCAAGTCGATTTTCTTTGTTAGCCATTTTACTGCTAGAAAACTACCTCTGAAAGTACAAAAATGCTTGTAACTCTGCTATGTGCCTCAGGCACAAAACTGACTGCACCAAAATGTCTGAGGATGGGGTAATATGGTAATAACGATTCGCTGGACCCCATATCCCCTCAGGAGTGTCCTGGGAGAAAATAAATGCTCAATGAAAGCGCTAGACAGGCCATTTCTGCAAAGCAAACTGAAGAAAAGTGTTAATCTGACCATATCATCACTTGAAACTGCCCGGAACTGATAACTGAGTGTGCGAACAAACTTAAAATGCTCAAATCCACTAGGAATGAGTACTCATACACTATGTGGCCATCAAGAGATACATCTGTAAGCTCACCCATGCCTGAAATAATAAAATAATGGCCTGTAAATAATAATAATAATAAAAATCCATGAAACCATCATCCGAAACTGCTGTCTGAGGCATGAAACCATCTAATGGGAACAAAGGGACCATGAATAATCAATCTCGAACACTGTTGGCCCATACTCATCCTGGACCTTGCTGTTGACTTGGTCAAACTGGGTTGACCAGGTCAAGACTGATCAAAATAATGATCTAGACCACAAATAACTGGTGCTGCAAGTACAAATGGATGAGATATGCTCCTTCAATTATATCAATAGCGAGACCAAAGTATAAAATGATATTTAATTGGCACTAACATGTAAATATAATAATAATAATAAGTTCAGATCAAAGTAATAAACTAATATAAACATGAACCTCAAGTGTATACTCATTTACAGACTGGGCCAATTTGCTAAACATGGGTGAGGGTGGAGAAACAAGGCTAGGCTAAGGGAAAAGACTTGACAACCTCAACACTGCAATCTCTCGTATAAGGGAACAAGGAACGACCACCTACACATATGCTGGATAGACAAGCAACCTTTTTAGCAATTTCATTTATTTGTCATCTTTACTCACTTTGAGCTTTTGCATTTAATTCACTTTATAGATTTTCACTAGCTAGCCTCCAAAAGCAAGTGCCTTGAATGGTCTTTTGGGCCTCAGATATGACTCGGTATGACCTCCATTGCCCGCCACCGTCCATAGGTGCTATGGGGTGACCACCCTGTTGCCCTGTAGGGGCAAACGACCTTACGTTAAACAAGGATGAGTGCTTGTCCTTTGGCCACTAACTAGTTAATACATATATATGTAGTAATGTTTAACAACACTATTTTTGCTGACTTAGCATTCCTTTAGATATAGCATTTAAGTTTTAATGCTTTAATGTTTAGCAAGATTGTTGGTAGGCATACTTGGTTTCGAGGACTAGAGGAGAACAATCACTGTGACTAGAATCACACACTCCAGAGCCGAGACACAATGTAAACAAGGAATCTATCCAACAATGAGGTCTAGGTGGGGGAAGTCCTCAAGATCACTAGTTAAGGTGTAAGTCCGGATCAAATCAAGATTGGAAGATAACATATGGATCGGGAAGTGACTAATGATGCCATGGATAGCAAAATCCCTACAAAAGGGGAATGACCAAGCCCATACTTATGAAGTAAGGGCATGACCAATGAGTATACACAAGAATCTCCTATGCATAGTAACTGACCACTTCTACTTTAAACAACAAGTAAGCATAATATAAAGTATCACCAGTAAATAATCACCATATACGCAGTCAAAACTACCTAGATAAAGGAAAGAGAACATCAGCAGTCCAAATTCACAAATCATATACCTGAATCCCTGATCTGAACAATTTGAATCATACTGAAGCACTACAGCTGGATACATCATGGGCACTGACATCAATATGCTCTAGATGATAGAAGAATGGCTAACTTAGTCAACGACCTGGGGTCATGGGGCTTAGTCCTGGCATGAGACTGTCAAATATAAAAGCTCTGTATCCACTGAATACATGAGAGTAATCATCAATATGCTGCTCATCATCAACTAATCTCAACCAAAATGTGCAAAGGACTGGCTCAAAAATATACTGGGAACTGATCTGCAATCATGGTAGCCCGGCTACTATGGATGTGACAACAGGGTCTTTGTGGGACCGGCTTAATTTTTCTTTATTGACAATGTATATAAAGTTTGGAATTACATTTTACAAAATTCACTTTAATTTTTATAAAACTGACTTGAGATATAAAACTTTTAAGGTAGAAAATTTGTGAATGAGTTTGAGGGCCATATCAAGGCATGGAATTTAAATTCCATATGCCTGTCAAATGAAAATTTGATGACGGTTTTGTGTTTTTCACACCCTTCAATTTACATTTTACACAAATTCATGAGTGTCAATTTCCTCATGCTCACTGTCAAGCCTTTTCTCTTATTATTTTGGTATGATCCGTTATGATCCCTCAGGCTCGGCATGGCCATGCCTCCGGCGCGTGAAGACTCGACGGCTGCCGGAATATGGAAGCGATGGATCTGTCCGCTGTGGAAGTTGATTGCTAGATATGGGGGAGGTAAAGGTAGGGGATTCAGGGAAGGTTATTTTAGTGGAGGAGGTGGGAACAGTAATAATACTAAGCCACTCTGCCATGATACCATGACATCGCCCCTCTGCACCATTAATAAAACTGTACATTGTTATGTCCCAGTTAATTGTAATGTACACATTTCCGTCCTCTCCCTCCTGTGGCCTCCAAAGATTGAGGCTGGCATCAGCGTGTACAGAGCCAATAAAACCAGAACAAATTGCAATATTAAAATAAATAAAAATAATAAAAAAACTATCAAAAAAAGTTTAGAAATCTAAAAATTAACTCTGTACAATTAGTTGATTAGTTTTTTGGGAAACTAAACATATAACTGAAAACTAAATGTCCCCGCAGGGACATAACAATAATTGAGGGTTGCGTGGAATGAACTAGTGGTTGAGTATGAAATTTAACCCATGAGATTGGCCAGCAGTTGGTTCTCAGAACAAATGGGATAAACAGTCCTTGTTGATCACTAAGATTGACAGTCTTTCTGCAATTATAGAATATAAGATTGAGTAATGATTAACATGGATTTATGATGTTACAATGAGCCTTAAGCCTTTTGATAGTATACTTCCATGCGTTGACTGGTAATTGGGTGTGTGACTCTTGATTTTTCATTAACCTAATTATTATATTTATTACTATTACTATTATTATATTTATTACAGTTTCTTTTGAAAATTCAGCATATATTGTGAATAAGGGTTTGTCTTGATGCCATGTCTTAATGCGGATATCAAGTTTTATGAATGAGTTGCCCGTTTTGAGATATTTACCTTCATTAGAAAACATTTGCATCATGGCGTGGTAATGATCTTGAAGGATGTAAGAAGGATTCAATGTTGTAGAATATTTCCCATTAACCTAGTTTGCTTATTAGTAGACCTTAATATACTTTCATTTCATTTGATATAGAGTTTGTTGAGCCAATTTGTGACAACAACTAACCATGGGCCTTTTAATGAAAAAATGGCCAATTCTTCTTTACAGGAAATATTATGGTGACAAAAGATCTAATTGAGTGGTTACAAGTACCACCCTTTTGTCTTATCATTGTCTTGTGGAGAACTTTTGTTTGATTTGAACAAATTTGCTTCTTGTGCCTTGTATTGACACATGGCAAAAATATTCTAGATTATGATACATATGTTCAGATTATAGGGCAAAATTTAAGTGAGTAATAAATTATCAAAACATCATCATCTAGGATGATATTTGTGTTTTTGATGTTTGAAGATAAGCTACTATAATTCTTTCTCATTATACATTGTTCCTTGTAGGAGACACAATATGTTCCAATCAAAGGTGGGAGTAAGGTTGCATTAATGGTCAATGGGTATGTTCTAGACCAATAACAAGATGCTAATTTGTTGCTTCATTGTTAGTAATAAAGTTGGTGACAGTAACGTGTTGATTATTTGTAGGTAATGTGATCCTTCTAAACATGTGGCTTGATTCTAAAATATATTCTATGGCTCTTTCGAACTTCTTTTGCCACTCGGCATTATTCCAAATGATCATACACATATCATAATGAAACTTTATACTTCCAGTTGGGAACATGTATCTGTTACAAGCTATCCTCATTAATTTTGGATACTTTTCTATCCTAATTTTTCAACATTATTTACTAGTCAATTATTTTTCAAACAGTTCTTGATGTCTATCTAGATAAAATAAGATAAGATCATTTTATTAATGTTCAACAAATGACCACAAAAGTAGTTCAATGGGACTGCTAAGTACAATAGTGTCGATATATAGTAGGAGCACAGGAAATTGCTCTTAAATAAAACAAGATGCATAAAGATATATATTATGTAGGATCATCAACAAAGTTATGCCTTATGACAACCAAATACAAGAATGTCACTTAATGATGAGCAAATGCACAAGCTTCATATTTTTTAACTTGTTGGCTTCTTACTGCTAAATTATAGGTAGAGAGATATAATATGTATGGAGAACGTGTGTACAACTAAACTTCAAACAGTTAAATGTATAGGGAACGTGCCTATAGTTGAAATGTATGCAAACGAATAGACTCTAGAGAGCATGTCCACAACTAACTTTTAAGCAAATAATAGTATGAAAATAGAGTAGCAATAAAAAATTGCGAATTCTAGAATAGCCTAAAAGAATAAGAGAAGCTGTATATATGGGAGATGTAGATCTTAGCTAGCTTTCCAATTGTTTAAAGATTATGGAAAACAGAGTTGTATGAGGAAGTTGTGGTCAATTCACGGGGATTTTTAGATACCAATTTCGACGAATAATATCTTGTTCATATCATGATTTCATATATATGAAAAATAGCAATAAAATTAATAAAATATCAACATTAATAAAATTATCTTATTTTATCTTTATCTTTCCAATGGAATCAATTTTAGAAGTGAAATCCAAAGATTTGTAGAGCAACAATTGTTGGAACTGAAAGGGTGTCTCTTGATGTTTTGTATTGTTGTTCATTTAAATGACATGCCTCTCCCCTTTTCAAACTCCCAGCCTCAAGTTGGTTTTTAGGACATGTTGCCGCCTAATTCGCACCTCGGGTCACGTGGCAGAAATCTTCAAGCCATTGGGTGCAACCTTGGGGGCAAGTAAGAGTCAAGTGCTGTCACTTGATCTTGACTCCTCCATATAGGCTTTCTCCTAGCGAAGCCAAGGGGCGTGGTACCTGTTGTGGCCCAAAACTGACATGAGTGTGCTGAAGCCCAAAATGTAGCACACCAGCTGGATGACAACTTCTCAGGAGAGAGGCCAATGTCACCACACTCCTCTCCTCTTCGCTTCAGGTTGGCTCTTCTCCAACTCAAGGGGGATATCCCTAAGGTAGGATCGCTAAGGCAGGTGCACGGAGGGCAAGGTGAAATGAAGAGGCTGCCTTAGAGAAACAAATGTAACAAAAATATGTGTTTTGAAATAGGTGATGGGAAAGATGGGAGGATCAGTGCTCGAGGAGAAGGCCAGTGCCAGTATATCAGAGGGGCGAATGGAGTCAAAAGAGGGTTCAAAGGGGCCTTGTGTCATATGTGACTGAGGGGGAAGCCATGCTCAGTCTAATGTTTGACAGATCAGAAAGAGTACTTCTTCCTCTCTAAATGCAGGAGGTGCGCTATGCAAACAAAAGATCAATACCTATGTATGCACGCTCACAAAGGGAAAATGAAAGCGGGCTGCCAAGAGTTCTTCGCCAAAGGGAAAAAGAAGGCCAGCTGCTAAGAATTTTTCGCCTTCCAATGTGGTGGATTGTCACCCTTCTATGGCCTCTTACATGAAAAAAGGAAAACGCAGAATCTGGAAATGCTCACACTCGTCTAAAGAAATCACAAGCTCACGCCACAAAAAACACTCAATTTGTCCAAAGAATCCCATGATATTTTCATTAAGTTCACGGGAGAAGAAGTTCCCAGGTTTTTCCATCCTTTACAAATGAAACCCTGCTGGTTTAAATAGAGCAAGAGAGGCAATATGTCGCCCTGATTTAGGGTTTGATAGGATGCTAGAGACATGAAGTATGTGTTGTAAATGAACTGTCACTTCTCCAGATAACACTAAGTTTAACTCCAGATCTTATATATAGCCAAAGAGGTCACCCAGAATTCAGGCTCGTGTCTGCCAGTTCTCAAAAAAAGAGTTAAGTGTGCTAAGTGTAAGCGCCAGCTCCAGATGACATGTACGAGAACAGCTCGAGTCAACACCAACCGCCAATGGATAATTCTCTAACAGTCTTTGCCATTTTCCCTACCAATCAAAATGCAAATTAAGTGGACGTGTTATATGCCAGCCAAAACTTTGGAAATTTGAAATGGAACTCCGAGCCCACTCCAGGTGGTCGGATTCCTCAAATCGCAGCTCTCTCAAAAGGCTGTTGGATAACAACTCTGTCACACCTGTCAAAAAACAAAAAATCATCGACCCTCTCGGAGGTGATTCATTGCTACGTGGAGTTTTATTTAAATGCACATTTCGGAGGGAAAGGTGAATGAAGAGGCTTCCTTAGATAAACCCCCCTAGAGTTGGAGAAGAGCCAACCTGAAGCGAAGAGGAGAGGAGTGTGGTGACATTGGCCTCTCTCCTGAGAGTTGTCATCTAGCTGGTGTGTTGCATTTTGGGCTTCAACACACGCATGCCAGTTTTGAGAGATAACGATACCAATTAAAATAATCTAAGGTTGTTAATCTATGAAAGGAAAAAACAACTATTCTAGGAGTTAAGATGAAATAACTATAAAATAAACCATAAATTACTGCAATATGAAATTAAAACCCACAGCTTTTAAAATACAACACCATTCATGACATTGGTAAAAATGAATTTAAACATAAAAAAAAGAAACATTAAAGATCAATGCCGATGAAAATGGAGTGCTTGCAAGGGTTGCTTTTGTGGTCTCGGTGAAAGTATTGCAGTGTCTTGGTTGGTAAATTTTAAGATTATTAAATGAGTGGATTAGGGAATGGGTTACTTCTTGGTTTGGCTCACTTATACTAATTTTCTCGAACTAAGCGCTAAAGCAGCTTTAAAAAGGGTCCAACAAGGCGAGGCATAACCTGCTTAAAGAAGCCCTCTGACTCTGTAGTACTCGCTCTTTGCGACCTCTCGAGTTCTTAAAGATTCGTCTTAGGTGGATTACCCTATTAAGCTAGTCACTTTAATCTCTTTCTGATTGTCCCACCATTCCAGCCAAAGGCCTGCAGTGTTCACAAGAGCATACGGGGGACTAAATCCTAAGTTTATTTTAAGAATTTTATCAATCGTGTGGTTGTTTAAAGAATCACTGTTCTGTTACTCTCGTTTCCCTTTTCAGGTACTTTGGGAACATAGACGGATTCGTAAATTCGTAAATTTTAAAAGGAAGCAGAAACTTTATGACATAGAATAATCACTGAAATGAAATTTACTAATCTAAAAAAAACAAACCACAAAAAAAAACCGACACGGATCCCCCCTGGGGGGATGGGGTGTGGGTGCTTGGCTGCCCACTCAATTCTTTTTTTGTTATAATAATTAGAAATAAGAATATTTGTGTTCCTTTGTAGAATATGAAACACAAATTTACAAAATTTGAGGCTTTAAAAATGCCCACAGAACAAGTAGCAAGAGGAAAGGCTCCCGGATGGCTTAAAACTTCAAAATTTTGCCAGAGTGCCTCTCTACCTGTTCGTTAACTGCTGCAAAACAACAAGCAAATATAAGCCAAAGATGCTAGATAATCATTTAAAAGCATAAGAAAATTGACATAATGTTCAAGTACTTTTAAGAGATAAAACTTAAAGTTTTAAACAAGTACTTTTTAGGAGCTAGATCTATAAAAATGAACCTTTAAAAATCAGATCTAAACGTAAAAAGCAAATGCAAATCAAATTAGTTTATGATATATTTTTGTGCACTAACTTGATCAACAATGCTAAAGTAACTAGTAACCAGAAAAGTAAATTTTAGTTTTGTAGAATGAAAGAAGGAAAAAAAGGCAGCTTGATGCTAGAACTTGGACGATGGAGTTTTTCACAGTGGAGCATAGAGGGACTATATCTTTATGAAAATCTTGGAGAGGAGGAAGATGCAAACAAGCTCAACCTCTTCTTCAACTAAGATAACCTGCAACTTGGACAACAACTTGCACAGAAATGGATTAAAAAAACTTGGTATTACATTCCACAGAAACTTAGAAAAACAAGATCATTAAACAAAATAATAATGTAGTTCTAAGATTTGAAACAAATATATAGTAAGATTGCAAGCAAACAAGCTGTTAAATCTTACCCTACCGGGAGATAGTTTCCCTTCAAAGGCCCAACACAACCACAAAGAAAGCAAGAAAAGTATGACGCCGATCACTTCATGAGTACACAACAATATTCATCCACACATGAAAATGCTACACAGTTCTTGACCTCCAAAGCCTTTATTCAAAATAATCAACAATATTACAATAGAAGGAGCCTTTCGGTTCTCATTCACCCCCATCAATGGAGAGAGCGCTTGCTTAAATAGATGAAGCCAAGCATAAGGGGGGCGCACTTGCCCAAGAGATGACGCCTTGCTTGTTAAGTTTTTACTTGTTTAGCATAATAACATTAAACAATATAATCACTGAAAGAAAGACAAGCACAACAATAACAAAGAACATAAGATTTCTTTCGGGGAAACCACAAGAGAGAAAACCATGGCAAAACTTCCTCAATATAGAATTCACCAAATACAAGATAAAGCCCTAAGACAAAACAACTACTCCTTCACCAACGAACTTGTCTCTCTCTCCTATGCTAGCTTGAGTTAGTGAATGAGTGTGTCAAATGAGCCACTCGACCTCTCTATTTATATTCTTTAGTTGAGTGACTTTTTCCCCAACAGGGTCGACTTCACCTAACTAACTGGGCCGACTTCACCTAGGGAGACTCAATAACTTATTTAATATGACTCTTGAGGGTACTATTGAACCGACTTACAAAGGAGGGTTTACATTGACTCTTTTAATGACTCTTACATGACCAATTACATTAATGGCATCTCCCGAAGGAGGAATAACAATAATATAATAGACAAATACATTTAGAATATCTTCCGTAGTTACATTTCTTTAACACTCCCTCTTAACTAGGAAGGTATTCTACGAACATCATCATCAACATCAACAACTGTACAACTGACTAGGGAAACTCTGTATGTCATAGGAGTTTTTTGGAACGTCATCATATATCTGGGCCATCATCAACATCATCATTATCATCAACATCATCTGTTGGAATATCATCATCAACATCATTATCATGGTCGTCATCAGCTTGGAACTGCTGGAGCATCAACATCATCGTCATCATTGTTATGTGGTACCAATACCAACGCATTTTCTAGATGTACCCCAGGGAGATGGCATCTTTTTATTGAGTCGCAGGGTGCGATATAGCCACATTTCATAGGTGGGGTCATGGCCAGATTCTTTGGCTCCCTCCTAGGGGTACTATGGCTTCATGGCACTGATGACTACCTCATGAAAGGGTTTGTAACCCTGAGGTTGGTGATCGGGATCCCCAGGGAGGGGTCATTGGACCACATGACCTCCCCCATCACTCTTACACTGGTGGCATACTTTTCTTCAGCACTGGGGCCTATGTCATTACCCCAGGTCCTCTTCTGCACCCTCCTGCTACTCCAGAGTTCTAGCGCCAACTCTCCCTGATCTCCACAGAGGATGACATCATCCTTCCATGGCTGTAGTGTGCTTGCTTTGAGGGGGGGCGTTGAGGGCTTTTCACCATTTTCTGGGGTCAGTAGGGGTATGACGATCCCCCCTCCGCATCCTAGCCTTTATTTCAGTCCGATGTGGTATTTTCAGTCATTTTTGACATGCTGGGGTGAATACTGGAGAAAATGTCCCATTTCACCCACTCAGATGATTATTTTATATTATTTTTGTTATATTTTTAAGTTGACATTTTATAAATTTAAATTGACATTTAAAAAGGCACGTCGGCCTGGATTTATTTTTATTTTTGTAAAGTGAGTGTGAGAAGGGTATAAATATATCTTCTACTCACTTCAAAACATAACAACACGGGGGATAAAACTTATGATTCTGATTTTCGACCTCCTTGGGAATTTTGGAGAGGTGCGCACTTCCTTGAGGATGAATGTATGAAGCTTGTTTGGGATTTATCTTGGAGCATCTTTGTTTCTTGCACTTTGCTTGGGTGATTACTAAGAGTTGTTTGCTTGACACATGCACAAAAAGGTATCTAAGTCTTGTCTCTTGATGTATTTTTGCTAAATGTTGAAACCATGCTTGTCTAAGGTTTGAATGGTGGTTGTAATGCTGCATTTTTGCCCTAGGTTAATCAAATTTCAGTATTTTGTTTCCCTAGCTAATAAGGCTTGAGCTTTAGGTCTCCTAGGTTTGTCTTAGCCAAATTTCTCACAACCAACCCTAGAGGTTGTTGGAGTGTTACCGGGAAAATTAGCATGGCTAATTCCCAGTAAGCAAAACTAAGAATAGTGACCCAATGTCACCTCGGTCACCGTTCTAACTTCTTCGGAAGTCAAAACCTCCAAGGAGAAGTACCCTTATGGAATCCTGTAAAACACTAGAACAACCAACCAACTATATTCTATGCAATTATATGGTTAGACTAGTGCCTAAATGGAGTCAAATATTATGATCGATGTTAGTGGGTGCAAAAGATATGATCAGAATCAGCAATTTGCTTAGATCATTTAATGAAATGTATAAGCATGAACACATGTATTATAGTAATCAATATTGGATCAGAAGACTATATTGCTAATAACATTAACCAAATAACCAAATATGCGTTCCAATAACAATTGTCGATGTCATCTACATAATCAAATATAAGCAAGTGGTATGACAATTCATTAATCAATTGCAACTATCAATTAATGTAATGTAAAAGACTGTTGACTGGTGACTTAACAACATTCAAGTATCTATCCTTTATTAATATCAAATAGATAATCAGAGCACCTTTGTCATTAGCAATTATCATTCATCAATCGACATGCAAGTAAGGTTACAAGCATGAAGTATAGTGAAAACACCATCTAACATGTGAGCAATACGTATCATTAGTGAAACCACTGTCAGTTTAAAGTGATGTCAATATAGCCAATTCAGTTTCAGCGTTTGATATCATTCATAAAAGCATTACCAGCATCAAGCATTAAGTGTATCAATTAGACATGTAACAAGATTTACCATGTAAATATGCATTTAGTAACTAGGTTGAAGTAAGTTAAAAGCTATATCATTTGCTTAATAATTAGAAATAACCAACAATCACCAATAACTAATAACCAACTCTCATCACTAACAATGCCAATATCAATAGAATGCTGAATCAATTCGTTCAAGGATAACCTTCTGATCTGTTTGTAGGGACACAGTATAGCAGAGATTAAATTTGTATTTGAGAGAGAGTAAACTCATAAACCTTCCACAAAATCAGACTTCTTTCAGCAATTAAATTCAGATCTTTATGCGCCTAAGAGAGCAACACTAGCATTTAGTGACATTCATTTTACTAATCACTGAAAAATGACATACTTTGTATTTTTCTGCTTACTGTGTGTTAGGGCAGCAGGTAAGAGGAAGCAGAAGCACAAGGTCTGCAATTTCACAGTGCAGGCCTGTGTATGCTAGGGTAGAAGGCTTGGTAGGGAAGCATAGGAGTGGGGAGATAAGAGAGAAGTGGAACGAGATGTGGGTGGCAGACAGTGGAAGAGGGAGGCAACAGAAAAGGTAAGGAAGGAAGGCCGTGGGCTAGAAGGAGAGGAAGAAGAGATGAAGGATAAAGGGATGAGGAGTGGAGAAGGAAAAGGGAGAAGGAATTAAAGCGGAGGTTGGAGGGAGCAGCAAGAAGGGAGCCCGAGGTAATGGTGGAGCTCGGGTGGAAGAGAGATGGGCCGTGGATGGAGAAAGAGGAGCTTGGATGGTAGGGAAGGAAGAGAGGAGGCCGTGTAGGTGGAAAGGGGGCTGAAGAGAAGGTCTGGTAAGTGAAGGGGCAGCTTGGAGGAGCTGCTAACGGTATGCGGATTTAAGGCAGCAGCAGAGACCAAAAAAGAAGCAGCAGGCTGGAAAAAAGGGCAGTGAGGGGAGGTTTATGGGAGGCCGACGGTGCTAGGTAAGGTAGGAGAAGAGGCCGAGTGCTAGGGAGAAGAGAGCGAGGGTATAGAAGGGAGATAGGGCTAGGTCATAGGAGGTTTTAGGGTGACTGCAGCTAGGGTTCAACACACAGAAAAAGGGTTTTTAGGGTTTTATTATTAAAAGATAGGTTTTTTCTCCAACATAAATTAAACAACTAACTCAAGAAGATAAAAAGAGGAAAACTAACTAGCATAGAAATCTAGGTTAGACAATAATATTTACAACATAAACAACTCAGAAAATTAGCTTTAATGAAGTAGATGAACAACTAGGGTTTCAAGAGAATACTAGTCACCAAACCTAGGGCATCAATGAGAGGGACAACCCTCCTTGAGATGGTACTTGGCAAGCTTAGCAACTAGGGCTAACCCAACAATCTCTAGGATTGGTTGAGGGAACCTAGTCTTAGCGAGACTTGAAGACCTAGAGCTCAAGCTTGAATGCTATGGTGACCAATGACAAAAATGAAGTGCAAATCAAGACAAAATGAAGCAGCAATGGCTTCCATTCAACCCTAACAAGCATCACTTTCATACAAATTGACAAAGAGACATCAAACCAAAAGTATAGATACCTCCAAGTGCATGTGTTAAGCAAACAACTCTAGTTTCACCTTAGTAATGGCATGAACAATAGTAAAACTTCCAAGAAATGCTTCAAACTTGCAAAATAACCTTCATCAAAGAGTGCATCCCTTCAAAGAGCCTTAGTTAGGGCAAATAACAAACATAATGAAATTATCCGAAGAGTTGATGATGAAAAATGAAGTGAGGAGATTGAATTTATATGATCTCACACTCACTTTTACATAAAATAAGGTCAAATTAATATTAAAAATGTCAACTTAAAATTAAAAGAAAAATAATATAAAGTAATGATAAAAGTGGGTAAATTGGGTGTTTTTCCCCAGATTCGATCCTTAGACTAGTTATGACTCCTATGCTCCCAAATGGCTCCAAATGCTTCCAAATTGGGTCTGAAGGTATTTGAAAGGTATTAAGACATAAAAATGACGTTGATAGATGTTTAGACACTCTCAAAAGACTTCTGCAACATTCATTTAACTTCAGGAGAAATTGGGGAATTTTACTAGCAATTACGAGGTTCAAACCCCCAAGGGTAGAGATCACTAATGGCTTCCCAAATACAGTACGACCCTCCCAACTTTCAGAACAAAGACATGGATTAGTTAAAGGATTTCAATGGGCACCTAAATGCATCATCAATCAGTTTCTAAAGGCTGTTGCAACTCCCATAAATCAAAGGTTTGTGGACATGTCTTCACATAGGGGGAAATGATAGGAAACTTCACCAATTGCTATGAAATTCGAGATTTATGTTTTGAAGGCTTGTGTAATGTATATGAAACTTCTTCAGGACATTATTGACTCTCGATACACCATAAAAATCTCAGAGATGAACTAATACAAATCGAAATAAAGCAACTTCAAGCTCTCACAACAAGATATAGGGAAAATGGCACCATTTATGCATTGTTTGGTATTTTTACATAGTTTCACTTGGTATTTCAACTTGAGGATATTCTGAGCATCAAATACAGAGTATATATATCAGATTACAAATAAATGGTGTATCTTGGACTCTCACAGAGAGATCAACATCTCACCATGTGCGCCCTTCCTCCAAGAGACAAAATATGAAGAGAAATGTGAGAGAGAGATGGGAACAAGTTGAAGGAGAAAAGATCACGAGCTTCCCTGTAGCTTCAACCTGCAACAAATGACTCCATTGTAGCTCCAAATGAAAGGTCTGAATGGCCTCTCCAATTGCTAGTTAGGATGGGAATCTTTCACCCCCAAAATTGGTACCAAGGAAAGTAGAGTAAACACTCCACTAGCATGGACAAGCTATGCTCTCCAATTTGCAAAATGATAAAATGATCAAAAGCCACTCTCATTCTTGGTTCTTGTCTTTAATTACCTTCCCAAGCCTTCCATGGTTCTAATTCACTCCATGAGCTTCATGCCAACTCTAATTGGGAAGAGATTCCAATGTGTGCCACTTGTCCACCAATTCCCAGCCTCCTCCTTCACTCAATTCGAATGGATGACTCTTTGGCTTCCCTAACTCCCTTGTGCGCCCTCATGGAGGCTATTTTTAGCCCTGACATATCATATATGTCAGATGTCAGCAATCAGGTCTGATTTGTGTCATAAGTGTCATAGCATCTTCATCATTGTTGTCATAGAAACTAGGGAATCTAGCCCAAGTGTCTCGATAGCTCCAAGATGCCTCTTCCTCTTCCATGGGAGTTACTCTTCCTCTCAATTTTGACCCTCATTGAGTCATGCCAAGTATTATGCCCTTCCAACTCCCCCAAGAATGTTGGACTCCACCTTGGATTCGAATGGGTGAGAGTGGGATGCCATGTGGGATGGGGAATCTTGCTTAAGTGGGCCCCACACCTCCAATGTTCCCTCATGACCAAGTGCCACCTTATTTTCCTATCTTAAATATTTATTTATTTCCCATTTAATATATTTTGTCAAGCTAATGTCCATTTTGGGGGTTTTATAGTTCCCTTATTCCAAATCTAATGTTTCCACCCCAACCTAGGAAACTAGTAGATTGGTGGAATTTTCTCTTCTTGAGATTTATATAAATGGGGACATTACAGAATGTTTGAGTTATGGAGCCTCCAAGTGGAAAGCAGAGGGACTATGCACTTTGGAAATGCTCAAAAATTGGAGGAGTCAAACTAGATCAACCGACCATTTGAGCCAAGTACCTGCATCAACTCATAAACCCTTGTATACAAATGGTTAAAGCAAATATTGGTGCCGCCTACAATGGAAACTTAGAAAGCATGGAAATCACACTAGAATACACATGCTCATCTAAGAGATCTAAAGTAAACTAACAAAGGGAATAATCAAACTAGAAATTCTCTTACCTACCGGGTGATATCTCCCCTTCAAAGGCCAACATACAATCAAAGATACAAAAACTAAAGCAATACAAGTTACCTCATAAAAAATGCGCAATATTCATCCACACACATTTGCTCGACGCAAGAGATTTGCCTCCAAAGCCTTCTTATTCCAAAAAAATATTACAATACAACAGTTACATGAATCACCAGCCTTTCGATCCTCTCTGACCATGGTCAAATGTGAGCCCAATGCCTTGCTTTTATAAAGTTTGGAGAAGAGGGGGGAAAATTAGTGAAGGAGATCTCAAGAAGGGCGCATCATATGAGTCATGGGGAGATCTGTGGCTTGATTGGATCTTTGATTGAAGAGGTTGGGTATGAGTTGGTTGCCACCTCACATGAGGGGCACCTTCATCCCATTGGAAACTCCTTCAACCACTCAATGCATGCCACTCTACAATGTTAATATATCCAGAGATCACTACTCCCTCTAGATGCCCTGAGATCTCAAGCGGTTTGAGTCTCTATAAATCAGAAATACAATAATGACTTAAGACACAAACACTATAAATCTCTTAACACTTCCACAATGAAAAACACAGCAATCACACAACTCAGTATTTGCCCTGGAAACCTCAAACGGGGAAAACTAGCTATTTGTGGGGCTTTCTTCTATCTCGAGCCCAGATCAAAGTAAGTAGAACACAAGTACATACAAAAAATACCTCAGATGGAACAACCGAACCTGACAGGGTCAAAACCCTAGATCTGCATGCAACAACTGATGCATGCACAGAGGAAATGTGCCCTAATCTGTCAACTGGATCTGGATCTGTTTGCAGGTAACTCTGTCGGTACTATCTCTCTCATAACATTGCTTTGATCTGCTCAGCCATGGAAGAAGGCCAACTGCTAGATCTGATGAATGCGCCCTTCCTTTGCATGGAAAAGTGCGTCATCCCTCAAGATGTCAGATGCTTGTACGGAATCAGATCTCAACAGATCTGAGCTCTGATCGTCACAATCTTTCCTCAAACACTGAGGCAAGGATACTCCGAAACTCTCAGCTGCTCAATCGGTCAATCGGATCCAGAACGAGCTCCTCTCTCCTTTGGAAGTCACCCTCTCTCAATCTATGCAGAAACCACTTTGATGAACTCTCTCTGTCCACAGAACTGGACACCAAATGCCTCTGATCAAGTGGTGTCTGATCCAGCTTAGATCACCCCACTCTCCCTACTGCAGAAGCTCCTCTCTCTCTTAGAAAGTTGCCCTTTGCATGCACAATGCGCCCTCCTCACTGTGGCTAATCTCTCTCTGATAAGCCAATTGAGAAACCTCTTCCGGGGACCTCCTTCCTCCTTATATCATCTCACTGATCAATTAGTTTTACCAAAAACCTAATATCGGTGCATGCAAAAAGTCACTTTTGCATGCATCTTTTAATTAACAGTTGTACATGCAAAACTCATTCATGCATGAGGCAAAACACCCTGGAAGGTCCGGATGCATCCACTGTTGGATTCATGCCACTGAGTAGAGTGCATCTCACCCTCTACTCCATCGCGATGCCTATACTGTTGATGTACCTCCATGCAAGGCATCTGAATCATGGAGGACACCCCGAGATACCACTATCTCTAACACTCCCTCTTATCGAGGGAAGTCCATCCACTGATGCCTGGATCCAACAAGTCCCCTGCTGCTGACACTGGCCCAACTGTCTTGTCTATCACTGTGCCCTCTGACCTGTAGTACCCTAATCAAACTCCATAAATGTGGCTCCAGAAGAAGCCCCCTGATCAACCACTGACTCTATCACTGAACTCTGATTCAGACTCCCTCTGAATCTCTGCTATAACCAATCACCCAATCTGCCATCAAGTGGATCTACTGCCTTGTAGGTGATCTCCCTTTGACTCTGAGCTGACTCAACTCTCTCCTGAGGCCTGAGTCCTCTCCATCTCCATCTCAGAACACAATACTATATCCCTCATCCTCTACAGCTGATACTGAGGGTAAATCTATCTGCTCTGGTGTTGGATTTTGTGCAACTTCAGAAGATATTATTAATTGTATTTTATTGTACTTGATTGTACCTCCTAAGGGAGATGAACTGGATGTAATCACTTATGTAACCACATGAAAGACTCAATGTAAACCTTGGGGTGCAAAGAAGATAAAGAAAAATATTAAAAATAAATTATTAATTGCCCCCAGGTGAAGTCGGCCCAGTTAGGGATTTTCTGGTTTTGCACTTGTATAAATAAGAGGCTAGTGCACCTCATTATCCTCACTCTCACACTTATCAATTGCGCATCACTTGGGAGAGAGCAGATTTTGCACAAGCTGGAGAAGGGAGCAGATTTGGGGTTTCTATTTGTGGAAGACATTTTCACATTTTCTCTTTTATCATTTGTACTCTGATCTCAGGATTATCATCTCTATACGAAGGTTGCTGGGTTTTCTCCCGTTTGGGTTTCCCAGGATAAACTTTGTTGTTATGTTTTGTGCTTTGTCTTTCTTCTAGTGATCTTGGTTATGCATTTATGTTTTATGCCATGAATGTATGAAATCTAACATGGTATCATAGCAATTCTAGAAGAAGCCATTGTTGGAACACTGTCGGAACCCTGCCGGAATCATCAATAGGTGTATGTGGGACCATAGATCAACATCAATAAGCACAAGTGGTCCACCTCATCACGGATTCCAAGAATGACCATGGTCAAACTATGTTTGACTAGGTTTTAGTGAACCAAAGACTAGATTATAACATAAGATCAAGAGATGTTCCTTTAATCATATTCACAACTTAACTTAAAGTATAAACATCATTCAGTGGCAGTTAATACATATATATTTCATCATTGTTTATATTTTACTTGCACAAAAGCTTTAAAGAGATACTCATCCAATGGACATGGCCTAACTGCTAGCAAAGGGTGAAGGCTAAGAATAAGGCTAGGAAAAAGGGATGACTTGCTCAACTTCAACTAAATGACACTTTGGACGGGGAAAGGGGAAGCTACACTCTGTGCTGGACAAAATAACAAAGGGAATGGCAGTGCCTCACAAATGGATAAGTTGTTTAGAGAGTGCTTATTAAACTTAGGCATCATGTCTACATCAAGTTGATCCAAGTTCATTAGGATCATTCATTTCATTTCCATGGCCTTTTTGGCCTATATGACCCCTTTGGGATTTCACATGCGCTAAGAAGAACAACTAATCGCAGCTTGCATCCGGGGCATATTTACAATCATGAGGTCAACAACATTTAGATATAGCATTTATTTAACCATTGCTTTTTGGACCTTTCTATACCCTTCGCGAGGTATTTTAGCAGTTCATTGCTTTAGCCTTTATTCACGTGTGTTGAAAAACACATTCTAGAATTTTAAGTTCATAGGCTTTCATAATAGGTTTCCAATACAGGTAGTACATGTGCTTTCAATTTTAGCCAACAACATCTCATGTGACTAGAGGGAATTCCGTGCTAAGCCAAACATTGGGGCAACCGACTAGAGTGATCTAGGCATAAAATCCAACTCACCAAAGGCAAGTTCTGTCACCAACTCAGAGCCGATACACAAAACAAACGTGGATGCGGTCCAACACAGAGGTAGAAATGGGAAGTCCTCCATATCAAGCAGTCAAGAAAGCAAGTCAAGGTGAAAGCCAAGTAAGGAAGGTCATGGATGGATGGAGTCAAGTGGATGTGGTGCCTAAGCTAGCAAACAAAGATGTTATGAAAAGCCATGCCCATGCACACAGGAGGGTAATGAAACCAATGAGTATTGTCAGAAAACCTTAGAGTGCAAGCAATACATCCAATTTTATATTTTATAAGATCATCCAAGATATTTCATTTTATTATTTAGATATTACTGCCACATCATGAGTCACATACCAAGTCAATGCTATGAAGATGACTAAACCAACAAGATAATAATCCATGATAATAATAACAAGTCCATAGGTCACATCATATCATGCAAATAATCATCATCCATGAATAACTGAGACACTGCTGCAATAACAACATCCGTAAATCTATGCGCTGAACTAAAACTGTATGGAACAAAAGGTCACATCGGTCATCAAATCTAAGCTCTTAAAGCTCAACCTTGGCACAACATCTACTCAATGTCTAACATATACTACTCTGATTTGTGAGTGATCCCAAATAACACTGCTCATCATAACTGATCTCTGTAAAAGCAAAGCTCTGGAAAGTGCAGATATCTGCTCAGCAAGAATAGTAGCCCAACTACTATGGTGTGATAACAGGGACCTCGCACTGGATGGAGGTGGCATCTCAACACGCTCATCCTCATCCAAAAGAGCATTCTCCAACTCCTCCAAAACCAATGCTCCATCCTCCAAGTTGTCCTCCTCTGGATTGTAGTCCCACATCTTATTTGATTTTTCTATAGTTGGATCCTCACAGTAATGCGACAACAATCGCAAGTTGTAATGCAAATAGACCAAGGTCTCTGCTCGTTGTACATTCAACCTGTTTCTTTTGACATTAGGTCACTCCATCGCACTTGTGGACGGTGGCGGGCAATGGAGGTCATTCATGCAAGTAGTAATATCCAAAAGAAACCTTTATAAATGAGGCTTTTACACTATATCCAAAATTAGCCTTTATGTATAAGGCTACTAGTACAATGTATCAAACTGTGAACAATGAACATACTAACATAGAAATAAAAAAAACATGAGCTCATACTAATAGTCATACTCATCTTCATAGTCTTCCTCAAAAACATAACAAGAAGCACGCTCAACAGCAGAATGTAGAGTGGAAGAAGTATTTCCAATTCCACTTCTAGGTTCCTTAATACTTAGTGCAGCAAGAGAGAGGTCCAAGTCAACAAATTTTGACTCGACATCCCAATCTGCACAAGGCCCATTGCTATATTCTAGGCCCCGAGTGCTCATGTTGCTTGTGTGAGGAGAGAATGAAATGATGTTCTCTTTATAACTTTCTTCAACCTAATTAGAAGCATCTAGAATTAAATTTTATTTTAAAATTTAATGTATTAACCCTTAATTATTGAAATCCGTGGGCAGACAAAGACTTTACAGGCTGGTTTTTTAAGTGATGGACTTTTATTTGACAAGAAACACACCATACAAGAGAGGAAACGTGATGGAAACATGTTTCCGTCCGTCCGGACGCATTTCCCATACAGGAAACGTGTTTCATATAGACAAAAACGAGTTTCCGTCGAGTACCATACGGGTTTCCGAGTTTTAGCGAGTTTTTGAGGGTGAAACGGGTGCCATACCTAAGTTTCCTGCAACTTAGAACTAACCTAATAAAGAAATAAACTTTTGCTATTAAATTAATATGTAATCAATATTATATTAGATAATGCCATATCTTAATAATAAAATTGTATGAACCCTAACCTTAAAGAGTTACTAACATATTATTTATGGAAGATTTTTTACCCACCTTATCAGTACACCATTTAATCTAACAACCTTAATGACTAAATAAGACTAACATATTAAACTAAATTAAAAATTTAAAACCCACCCAACCCTACCAAATTAAACTAAATTGAACTTTTTTTAATCTTAAAAACTAACTCAACATATAACCAAAACTAGCTTAAAAAATTCTACCCACACTCCAAAATTTACTAGGAGAAATCCCTAAGGGCCATAAAACATTGGTCATCTAATTATTAGTGCCTTTGTTTTATTTACGAGTTATTGTTCCTAAGATGGTGGATTATAAGGTGGCAACATTCATTTATTTTCAGGCCGTCATCTCCATTCAGATTCAATGGAACCTTCTCTATCTCTATAGCTTCCCTGATCTTTCTCCTTTTATAATGCTCTTCCCTTGCAATCAATTTTGTTTGCTCAATGCGCATGTGGTGGTGTGAATTGTGGGCATGGTCAGCTAATGCCGATTTTTTATGACGATCATGTATGATGCCCGCACAATGTTCCTTGAGTCTAACCTGAATGGAGCGTCCAGTTTCCCCAATATAGGGTATCTCACATGAGCAGGGAACACTGTATACTCCTTTTTGGTCTAATGGTTCCACAAGGTCCTTAGAGGAATCTAGCATTCTTCCAACTGAGTTTGGTGGAGAAAAGTCACGGGGACTTCACTCAATCACTGCCTACCATAGCACGTTCGTTCGTGGCATATGAAACAATACCCCTAATTTCAAAAAATATAGGAAAAAAATTCCCAAACTCATTTTTTGTAACCCCCTCCCAATATGCCTTCCCAATTTTAAAAAACCCCTAATACCCCTATAATATTTTATGTATCCATTTTTTCATTTACATTTTTTATACCCCTTTATATATCTACCTAGTATATTGACATGATCCCGTGGGCTTGACTAAACCTCCCAAGGCCTGTAATAGGCACGAGTGGTTGGGTATTCAAGCCCCCAAGGCCTATCGAGGGCCTATAACAGGCCGTGGAGGTGCCCTGGAGGCTTAGAGCCTCCCAAGGCACCCCGGGTGCTTGGACACCTTCATATTTTTATAGCCTTCTTGTTCTATAAGAATCCAGTATGACTAAGGGCATGTATGCATGGCCTACTCAACTTAGAGAAGAAAATGCTTATATGAAATGCAGTATTAGACAGAAAGTTTAAAATTTATATTGAAGAAAAAAAACTTTCCAAAAGCGAAGAATTTAGGGTTCCTTACTTCTGATGACCTTCTGGTCTCTGTCGACGTTTTGACAGGTTGGGGTAAACCAATGCCACATTTGAGAATCTAATAGGCTGAGATGGTTGCAATAATCTTGCAAAAACTAAGAAACCAAAGTGAAGATATGTCTATCTTATCAGAATATATTAGTGCTAAATTGGAAAAAAAAGTAAAGGAATATAAAATGTTCTATGGTCATCCTGTACCTGCACCACTCATGAAGACAAAGATGAGCGGTCCAATCAGAGCATTTAAATTCGCTACAACAAAGGTATATGGTGACAGAGGTGCAAGCTCAGGCTGCAAGCCTGTTGAGAGGGAAACACTAAACATAAAGACTTGAAAGAGCATTGTCCAAGACAATTGAAGCCCTGTTACTCCAGCCTCTTTGCTCTCCTCTGCATATTTGAAAAACTGGCGAGTTGTTTCCTCCAATGCCAATCCTTGAAAATCTGGAAGATATAATAAAGTGAATATCATGCTTAGCAAAATAGGGGTGGCAAACATTGCCAATGAAAATTCTGGCAAAGAGCTTTTTAGCATGTAAGTATAAAAATCATGTATCAGTGTCATAACTCCTTGATCTTCCTGCATGATTGTGAAGTAAATCATTGAACTTGCTGGATACTGTGTCTGTTACCTGACCTGCTGTGGTAGCAACCTGTAACAGGTTCTTCCTCAACCATGATCAATTCCCAACAATCATTTTCAAGTTCAAACAACATCCTTCTCAGATATGGCAGAGCAAGTGTTGGAAATTTGTAGTTTTGCATGGGAGGAGGAAGCTGACTCTGCCTTTGTTCATGTTTGTTTCTAACAGTTCATCCCACATGGTGCTGGGGCCTATCATCATCTCTCTCAGACAATTGAGATCTTATAATTGGGTGGTGGACGGGTTCTTCCTCAACCATGATCAATTCCCAACAATCATTCCCAAGTTCAAACAACATCCTTCTCAGATATGGTGGTGCAAGTGTTGGAAATTTGTCATTTTGCACGGGAGGAGGAAGTTGACTCTGCTTTTGTTCATGTATCTTTCTAACAGTTCAGCCGACATGGTGCTGGGGCCTATCATCATCTCTCTCAGACAATTGAGATCTTATAATTGGGTGGGGGAGGTGCCAGGTGGCTCCTAGCTCATATTGCAAGGTATGCCTTGACAAAACTCTAAAAGCTGGAGCAAGTGGGCCATTTCTATTTTGATCTTTTGTACCTGTACATTGATCTACAAGGACAAACTTGCATGTATTAAGGAGTTTCCATACCAGGAAAAGCATCTAGAGGTTTCCTTATTATTAAATAACAACCTCACTTCTCTTTTACCACAGCCAAAACAAGATTTCAACACGAACAAGCAACCATGTGGAATGAAAGTCTAATGCTGAAGGCAACTTCTCTCCTAGAAGGGTTGCCTTTCAGGATATGGAATTAGGGAGCTATTGACCACAAAACACTTTGTCTAAGCTGGGGCTCATGCAGGCTTGGCTAGATGACATAACCAGAAGAGGTGCGTAAGGATTTCAAGCCACTCACAATGAGGACAACTAGGTGAACTAGGTCTCTATAATCCTAATGGAGTTAATGTCTTATCTATAGGGAAACTACCCATGATTAAGGACCGAATAAAAATAGCTTTCATGGGCTCCAACCCAGGCTTCCATTGGCTTCTCAGCCTTGAAAGCCACATCTTTTATTAGATTTAAGCCTCCACAATTTGTTTAGGTGGCCAACTATGATAGCTTTGTCTTTTTTGTAAACATCATTTCAACACTTTAGAGATCATTGGACCATGAAATTACATTATTCACCTTTCTGTGCTCTAGATCTCTCTTATTAACATCCCTCCCCCATTGGGATTTCTTCTCTTTACTAGCTTCTGCATTTTGGCATCCATTAAATATTTTTATAATTCCAGTTAGCTCTATGGGTTAGGGACCTCCGACCATAGGACTCAGGAGTGCATGTTGTCTTATACCACATTGTAGTAAAAATCTCACATGTGTGTTTCTCCAATGGGGTTTTTGAATTCTCTGAATCCCTTAACATTAAAATCACAGTTTCAAGTAAATAAGGTTTGATGATGCAAAAGTGTCATCAGTTTGGAGGGCATGGACATCTGTTTCTATAGAAAAGGAATACTGATTCCTTACTGTATTGTCAATCCCTTTAATCCAATTCAGTCCATGAAATAAGTACCACATCTTATCATTCAAGGAAGACTTCTGACATTTTCTAAACAAAAACAGGAATATTGACACCTAATCATAAGCCTGCATTCATTTAAAAAATCCCACAGAATTATTGCAGATCACTGCACTGATGCTTCTGACACCAACTATTTTGCTACACGAATTATCAACAAATTTACTGATTATAATCAGTTGATGTCATTTTGTCTTGAAGTACACAAACCAGCAGATTGAAGATACAACAAAGATTACCAATGTATACTTCAACTTGCACAAAACTGTACTAATGGATGGATCCTTTATGCACAAATTGCAATTTTTGCTCCGTCCAACAGTGAAAACCGCACCATTTAAGTCTACATGTGGAGTCTGCCAATAAAAATCACAAACATTTCAGCAATTTAAGCATGTTGGCATATTTAGTATCAAGCAATTCAATTCCTAAAGTTGTCAAAAGACTGTTTCTCTTTATCTAAAATATGGTATTCCATAATGTATGTGTAAAAACCAAATCAGTGAAAAAATTCTTACCCTTGCTTTGCATAAAGTTTAAATGCAGTCCAAAATTGACATTTGAGGTGAAATAAGTTGCCCAATTTATATTTTAAATTATTTGAAGTTATGGCTCAAAGTGAGGCCTTGCTTGAGAAGATTATCGAAGCAAGGTGTCACTCAAAGTATTAGATTTAGTTTTTTAGATGATATTCCAGATTTCTTGAAGTGATGAGAATCACTTTTCCAACATTGACTTCAGCAGAAACATTGAAGCACTAAATGAACCCACTGTTTAAACATATGTGGCATTGATATATTATGATTTATATTTCTGCAAGTATCTTTTAAGTTTCTAGAATTGATGATCGAAATGTCCATGGCTTTATTCTTGTTCAAATGATATCTTAAGTATTTAGAGTCAAGTGTTTGTTGTATTTGGCATTTTTATTTTTTATATGTTCAAGCACTATTTGGGGAATTATAACTGTTAGTGCTAAAGTTAGCTCTTGACTGCAAGAGAGCCAAGCTTAACACATCTTAAGCTCTAAAGCTGGATAAAATATGAATGGGTTTGGTTTGTAATAGCAGAAGAGGAAATTGAAGGGTGGATGAATGACTAAGCCTAAAAGACAGACCTATAAGCATATAAGAGACAGTAAACAAGGATGTCATGAATAACATATGACTACAAACAGTAGCAATGTATGAACCAGCTGAACAATAAGTTATGTAACCACAAACAGTTGATCATATAACTAATAAACATTCTTCAAACAGAAAAACATTCTGCAAATAGAATTACAAACATTGGTATCTGCAATAAGAAACTAGGATAGAGACACTATCCATCATAAGAATTACTACAGACATGAACAACATTTGCATGAAAAGAAGTCAAAAGGCTGATAAAGGATTTCTGATCCTCCATACATTCCAGAATATACTAACAGGATGAAAGAAACTCAGATTGATACTTAACCCTTACAATACAATACACAGCCTCTCAGGCTGGAATCTCTCCTGGAACCCCCTCTCGATTACAACTGATAAAATTTATAATGATTTACATCTTCAAATCTGTTACAAGATTTGGAAATAAAATCTCAACAATAAACTGAAAGGAGAACTAATCTCGATTCAATTGCAGTTGTTCTCTTCTTGCTGATCCTCGCCATTAGATCTGGAAACTATCCCTTGTTAACTGATCTTCATCTTTGAAGGTTTCAAATGCTGCTCGGAAAAGGCTCATCGAATCTCTAAGAATCTGGAGATAGATTGTAAATTGCTTGAAACTTTGAAACTAGAATCCAGAATGATTCGATTTGATTTTTATTTTCTTTCCTTTTGGACTGCTGTGTTTATCAAAATTAGGGTTTGTTCTGTGGAAGACACCTTTTGCACATCATCAAGAGCATATAGAGTATGAGCCGCAACACTTGCATATGCTTCAATCTTGTTATCATATAGCCCCTGTGATGACCAATCCATTATAAGCTGGTGCATACGATCTTGATTGTAAGCATAGCCATCACTTCATTGTCATACAAGTATGCAAGTCGCGCAAAGAGTGTCCTTCCCAACCCTTTTTTCTCAGCTTCAATACTCTGCACAGTTGGCGGTAGTTGAAGATTGTCACCTGCAAGTATACATCCAGATCCCTTAAGTATAGCAATCCAGCAAGCCACCTCAAGTGCTTGGGAAGCCTCATCAATGATAACCAAGTCAAATACCATTCCATCAATTTGACGAGACAGAGCACCAGTCAGAATTGTTAGTATAATATCTGAATTCTTAAGCACATCTGATACAGCTTGTTTTTGCCTCTCCTCTTTGGCAAGATTCCGGAATTCTTTCATAACGTCCCTTCTGCTACTTCGGTCTTTAGTTTTCAGAAGCTTGCTTTTCATAAGCTTGATTTCTTTCTTCACATCATTTGCAAGAGCATTGTTATCTGCACGCATTACCGGGGAATAAAAAATACTCTCTAATACTTGTGGAAAAAGTCATGCAGTGTGCCCTAATATGAAAAGCTGTGTTGTCAAAAACAAATCGTTTATTGAAGATTAATTCCTGAATTTTTTTTGAAAGGGATTGGTGAAATAGAATGCTTCCATTCTTCCTCTTGGTTGTTGTCTCCAAGTGACCATTTGTAACCAGCACCTGTAACCCCTACCTCTAATACATTCAAAAATTGTCCATCCCTTGACTCGTTGTCTCTTTTTCCATTCTGACAATTGATTTCATTTTCAACCACTGAAACCGACTTCTTTGGATTTTCTATCACACTACTACTAGCCTTGACATATTCCAGATCTCCGTCACTGTTTTCCTCTATAAGCTGAGTTATTGGAGACATTTTGGATTGGAATATGATGGAACAGTAAAGTTTTGTCCAATAATAACATTGAAAGATAAGATAACGCCAGGTTCTAGTACAGTGCCTTCCTTAATAACAGCCCCATTACAAACAATGGCAAATTTCAGACTTGTATTGTCCTGAATTGTCACATTATTCCAAATGTAACAACCCTGTACAATAACATTGGCACCAATAGTGCACCCTTGCCCAATAACAGAGTCAGTGATAGTGCAACAATCACCAATGCATGTACCCTCTCCAAGAAGAATTGTTCCACTGCAGTAGCTCTCGGTACCTGGGGGTTTGATAGTGTAAAAGCTTTGTTGTTGATGCTTGGTGCATATGGTGAATGCCTGAAACTCCACAGCCCACGTGTAGTGCATTATATTTGAGCCTTTGAACTTTTAGTAGTGTCTCCTTTCGATATTTTGGGTCAACGTGCTGCCAGAAACCAAAATTTGGTGTGCAAATTTCAGTACTAACAATAACTTTGTCTTATCATACACATCTAAGTTGCATTTCACTCCCCTTCGCTCTCCAAATCAACCCTAAGAAAGCCCCCCTTAACCTTGGTCCTTGAGAGCTGGTCAAAAGAGAGGGAAGCTTGCAATGAGGTGACAGTGGTGCATTCTTTCAAACTTGTTCCTTAATAGCACTAGTGGATTGGGACTTCTCCACCCAAGTGCTAAATCAAGCTGTGACATGAGGAAAAAATATTTTTTAAACCTAAAACCTGATTTCTAAGACCCTTAACCGTAAAAGCAGATGATACTAGTACTACAGTCACAGAAGTGCCTGAGAAGTCCGACAAGACCAAGGACTCCGAGCCAGAGGATGGTCCTGTAGCTAATTCCAAGGATCCCATTTCCAGCAGTGGTAATGAGTTTTATCATGTTGATTAGTGATCATTGATATGTAGTAGACCAAAAGCTTGTAGAATGTTGTTTTTTGGACTCTAGAGGCCATTTAGGACCTTGTTGATTTTGTATTTTTTTTCAGAAATGTATTGAACTCGGTGTCATTTTGATATACCCACCCTTACGTGGTATAGACATTACCAGACTCTGCATGTTTTGTCTCTAATGGTTTGGAATCATGTTTGGAAATCTTTAAAATATTTTCTTCGTTAAAATTTTAATATCTTATGTATTTTTTAGTAAACCAAGTCATAATATTCAAACCAGTCCAAGTTGACCCTTGGCTGATTCCAAATCCAAGTCCAAGTTTCAAAATATTACATAGCATACCATTGCCAATCCCAGAAATTCTTAAGGAAAAGAGATCATGATTTTGAGAACAAGGACTAATGAAATTAGAATTTGATCAATTCCAAACTGGTCAAAAACAACTCTGAAAGAAGAGGCATTCTAATGAATACTATGCCAATGATAGATACACCCCTTCAGCTTGTGAAAACATGACAACTGAAAATGCATGCATTAAAATTCAAGAAATGCATTAACATTCTGATTATCATTAACTTGAAAATCGATCTCAGATTCTCAGTTAATTGTAAATGATATTACACAGTGCGCCTACATGTGAGATATAGAAACCAAACAGAAATGCCTGGCCCCTTAGCTATCTCCTCAAATAATTTCCCCTGCATTTGAGCGGAAACTACAACACCACTCACTCTGGCTTGATATCATTAACCACGGGGCCCTGATGCAGCAACCTCAACAACCCATAAAACATTTAAAACAAGAAATAGGGAACCATTGATGTTGGAGCCTGGAACAAACTCTATCTCAACAATCAGGTTTCTTGAATAACTCAAGGATGCTGATTAGGGCATACGTGACAGGTAACAGGTGTCCGGCATGTCTGCTGCCCTTGGATAAAGAGTTTTCCCTAGATTTAGATGCCACCATGGACAATTTGAATAAACATGCAAACTATCAGATTGGACATGTTGATAACATACATCATCATTAGTTTTCACATTTTCCACTGTTATTCCATTGATTCATTTTGTTGGTGTCAGTCGTGACTAGAGGATGGCTACATGTTGATGGGTTTAGAGCAGTTAGATGTCTTAAGTTTTCTAATTAAGGTATCAACTAAAGCCACCTTGATATTTGGTATTCCCTAGGCCCCATACATAAAATTCATGAGTTCAGATCTTATGTTTCCATTCTTAAAACATTTTTTCTGGTCATATCCTATGAATAACTACAGAAAGAAAATTCTTACCTCCTAACAATCACTACACATCTCAAGACTCAACGTGATATTATTTACCACATGCCTATCATGAATCCTTTAATAATTATCTATTGCCATTTTCACATAAATACCAACAGAGAAAACAGTCTGACATAGCAAGCATAGCACTGCTTGCAATAATTGGAATTTTCTGCAACTTAAATGAGTTACTCTGTACAATATTTTTTTTGTAAATTTAAAGATCAATGAATTGATCTTTATGGTATCAGTGGAATACTGTTTCCAGTATTTAAAATGTCGAGTTCATCATGAGGGACAAAAAAGTATATAAGCCTCAATATATTTCTGAAAATTACAATATCTAAGGTAGTATGACCGTACCTCAGCCCCAGATTTTAGCTGAAGTATCTTCTTTGCTACAACCCCAGCAGCTACTCTTCCAATAGTTTCGTGTGCTGAAGATCTTCCACCTCCCTGCATTTTATAGAAACGCAATCATAACATATAAATCACTTAAGTTGTATGTTTAAAATCAACAAAACCTTAAGAGAGGCATAACTCAGCAAATAGGCATGCTGATGTATACCTGAACTGAGCGAACACCATATCTGAAGTCATATGTGGCATCCGCATGAGAGGGCCGATAAGCTAATGACATTTCACTGTAATCCTGTCAAGTTCAGTAAAATGCAATCAAGAAAGAGTGGATGTGGACTTTCAAAAGCTTGAATGCTTTAAACAATTGTCAAATCACTTTGTAAAACTCAATGCCTAAATATATGACATAATCCTATTCTCCATTCACAGTATCAACTCTGTAGCCGGGCACTCACAATGTCAGTAGACATAATCATCATAGAGTGAATTGTCTCCAAGAGCTTTTATGAGTTATCCAAGTACTTATCACGTTACCATAACCACATAAAGGAACACAAATCACGATGGTTAGACTTAACAGGATCACATATACATGGATAGCATACATGTTTGGACTTGGGTACCAAACCATAGGGCTTATAGGTGTCAACAGCTAAACATTTAATACTAGATAGTAGCATTGCACTACTGCACCTGGTAGTGATTGCCCCTCTACTAGACTTCACCCTCAACACAAGAATAGTAAAAATGCAAGGCTTCTAAGTCCTTAGAGACTTACAGATACTCCTCCCTAAAACAACAAAATCTATGTTATGCAGGAATATGTCTGTGAGAGCAGGTGGCCTGTGGCATAGCCTCCCTATTTCATCCCCATATTATGGAATGCCATCTGGGCATGACAGATGGGTAAGACGTGGTGAATTAGACTAACCAGACAGTTTGAGGCAGGTTGGGAAGGTCTCCAATCATCCCTAATTGGTAAAGTATGTCTCTGCCATACCCAGTTTGTTTAATAGACAGCCGCGCCGTATTCAGGGGCAGCCAGTCATCCTCAACAACCTACAGGTGGATAACCCAATTTTCTAATATAAGCACTATTTGGAAATCCCACAGCTACTCTGCATCTAATGGCATTGATTTGGAAACAATCAGAGCACTCTATCAAAACTTAACAGACATTGGTTGATAGGCTAGCAGTGAGCACCTATCACCATAAGTACCATAGTCCTTCAAAAAGCCATTGAATGATTAAATCAACATGAACATGTGTGCCACAAAGGTTATATCTTTGATACAACCACAGTCCACCTCCAAATAACCACTGAATGATTAAATCAACATGAATGTACGTGCTAATGAAGGGGTGTGCCCTATAAAGTGTTATACCATGTATATAAGTTGTTCTCCCTAGGGAAACCCCAACATAATGACAAATTATAATCTCTTCCTCAGTTTGAACCTAGGCTGCACCACCAAAGGACTACTTATATATTAATACTTCATCAAATCTTAGGAAAAGGCTCGATCATCAATATTATGTTTAGTACTCTACTTTTCCAACTCAAACTTCGGAAATATTATATCACAAGGGTACTTACTACTAACATCATTCATTACACATCCCCCTAGGAAATGTCTAACAAATGTTACAACATCAGATCATATCACCTAGGGAAATCCCACCAAGGCAAAGTGATATGACAATACATCAACACCAAAGGAAAGGGGACATGAAAAATGTGTTAACTCCATCTAGCATCAAGTATGTCCCCATCACACATTCAACCAAGGGAATCATGTAGAACACCACCACCTAGTGACCATCAACCATAAAGAAAACTAACCTCTAGCAAAGATCTTCATCAAATATCCATCATGAAGAAAAGATGAAGCTACATAAAGATGTGAATCCCCCAAATCCATCAAGAAACTCCATGGGTACCATGCTGCAAATCATATCTAGTGATGAAAATCACAAGAGTTACCCATATGCAATATGAGGGGTAACAACTGGCTCCAACTTGGAGACATGTGCTCTCAAGGAAAAGTGCATGAGAACCTTTGAATCTCTACTTGTACCTATGAAGAAGGCTCATAAAGAAACACGAGAAAACAAAATTATGTGGCAAGATGGCCCAATTCACAACCATAAACACCACATACTTATTAGTATATTACATTTTATTTAAAGATCAAAAACTAGGCTAAAACCAAACTAATGCTCACATGTGTTGAGCTTATTCATCCTATCCTACTCTACTCTTAGACAAATAAACATGCTAGGTGAAATCAAATAAGAAATGCAACCATCCTATCAACTCTTCAAAGCCGTGAACTCGTCTCCCTTGAGTTTGGACATAAACCAAAACAAGAATACAATAAACACAGGGCCAATACATGCTGGAATCTTTACAATAACATGGCTACAAAATGACACTACATCATATACATGACAGCAAGTACAAAACTCTGAGACAGATTAGCATGTTCAAGCACATGCTAACTCAATACAATGTTGAAGAGGGTTGAAATAAGGCTTTGAAAATAGACATGGCAGCCATTCATCAAACCAAAAAAGCTCTTTTAAATGCCTCCAAAGGCTTATCTATGTGACAGACACCTTCATGGAGTAAAGGTGTAGGCAGCTCTAATAAGAGTAAAATGTCTACAAACAAGGATGAGGATGAAGCATATTCAGTTCTAAAAATTAATTTGTGTGTAATTTAATGGCTGGAAGTGACTGTCATAGATGCACTGCTGCCATATATGATTTCCATGCATGCTCAAATGCTGAATTTTTATCCATGAAATTACCATTATCTAAAAGAAAAGGTGGCTGAAAAATTTCTGAACTTTCATAATAAAAAAACTGCCCCAAAATCTGAAAAAAAAACTGCATTTTTTACCATAAAAGAGAGCTGGTGAATAATTGGAGCTTGGATTTGGGAAGCTCTCACCTATTGAGCTATTGTTGAAGATCTTGAAGGCAATGCAAGCTAAGGAATATTTTTTGTGAGGTATAATGTGTTTAATGTTTTATTTGCTAAATAATTTAGGCAATCTTTCTTTTGTAGCAAGTGTATGTTGAAGGGTTGAACAACTTGTAGCATGATTCCTCATCAAGTTGATTGCACCATTGTTGAGAAGGCATAGGTTGTAGCCCATTTCCCTTCCTTGCATCTTTGTATTTATCATTGGAAAGTTGCATTTGTATCTCATACCCTAATCAAGATTAAGCTACCATGTAATATTTCCTTGGGTAAACTCACCTTCAGGTGCATTTTGAATTTCTCCATGATTAGGATCATTCACCAAGAAATTTCTAGTTTTAGGGAAGCAAGACAGGATTGTGTTTCTCCTTGATGAGGGATACATGATCACATAAGAGAATGCCCTAACATTGTTTTCCTTAACTCTATATGCCTTGTGGACTTGGCACTGGCTAGGTCCACCCATCATTCATTTAAAACCTATCCTATAACATTTCATTTTGTTAAAGATACTCTTCCATTTCACCTTGAATCTAATGCCTAAAGCTTTAAAAATCCTAGATAGGGAAACTCCCAATGTGTTGGACAAGAGCCAACCTAAAGTGTAGATAGAAGAGCATTGGTGAGGTGACAGTGACCTCCCTCTTAGTTTCTCATGGGCTACCTTGTTCTTTTGGACTTTAATATCACTTGCTTGTTTGTGCCATAACACACCCATCAACAAAAGGAACCTCGTTTTTTAATAGATAAGATAATTTTATCAAAGAGGTCCAACATGAGAGCGCATGCAAATCAATGGAAGAGCACATGCATTAGAAGCATGGGGAAGAGCACAAAAAGAGGATGAATGCACTGAGAAACAACGCCACAACAAACTGAACTTTTGTCCAATACTTTAAAGTTTACTTTTCTCCTTCATTTCCTTTTCATCTTAGGTAGAATTTCCTTTCTATGCTTCTTATTCAATGCTGACTGAACTTGAAGCCAGTAATGAAAGACCATTAAAAAAGGCAGCACTATTTTCCCGGCCTTTCTTAGATAACATTCTCCACGTCAAGCTCAGTCCAGCAATGTGTTCTTTTGTTTCCTTACCATTTCAATGCAATAACATTTCTTAGCTAGGAATCTAAGACAGCAATTTGCACAAACTAGCACAATGAGTCATGGGTATTGCTCACAAGGGCAAAGACAGTATGATTTGCAACCTTCAATTGATGTCCCAAAAGCAAGTATTAGAACACATACAAGTTAACCCTTTAGGGAAGAAAAGTTCAAATCCAAAA
Organism: Larix kaempferi; assembly: GCA_027924585.1. Classification (NCBI taxonomy): domain Eukaryota; kingdom Viridiplantae; phylum Streptophyta; class Pinopsida; order Pinales; family Pinaceae; genus Larix; species Larix kaempferi. Next base: position 17,937,157 of record BSBM01000600.1, read on the forward strand.
TATAAGCTCTTCAAATTATACACTAACAATTATCATCCAACTACCATAAAACAGTAGATCCCCATTCCCTTGCATGCATTCTTTCTTACGCCCAGCTACAACCTATCTATCTAACCCAGACAGTCTGGTAACAATGTTAATGTGTGCAGAACTGTGCCATGATCTATCTGCATAAAGTCAGCATCCACACTCCAACCTCCCTACCACACCCACTATGGGCATGCCCCGAATAAAAAGAACATTTAAATAACATCTAGATACTAATAAGAATAAAATTGAAGATAAAATATCATGTTAATTGTTGTAGTTGTCATGCATCTCTCGGAAAACATATACACTTCTATTAATTAATAAAAGGGATAATAAAAATAGAAGACAATTGAGATAATGATAATAAGCAATATTTTGATCTACTTGAATGCTATATGCATCTGCACAATGTAATTTCATTTCAACTCAAATAGAAATTACGATTTTTTCCAAGGAAAAAAATAATAAGCAATATCAAAGAAAATTGCACATATAGGAATTATTTTTCCATGTGTGGCTGTGTGTCTGCACATGCACTCCAAATTTTAAATTCTGAAATTTGACAATTATTTTTAGATGTGTTTGTATATTGGAAATCATCTATCTCACATTTTGGTTTGTCATTTATTTATGTGCTATCATGGTCAATCTTGTAATTTATATTGTATCTTGTATTTCTTTATATTGACAGAGATGCATGCACACACATGCACACATACTAACCATTTGAATTTTTTACAACTCAAACTCAAACACTATAATCACAACCTCACATTTTTGTTCCAGGCTGAAGAAATAAATCTTCACAACCAACTATCAAAACAATAAAATACTGAACATCTAACCCATAAACTGATGCAATGAATAATCCCAAGCAGATTTGAACTGAAATACTAGCATATTATCTCTTTTACATTGTTGAGGGAAAGATCAGATAAGCAATTTCCTGAAGCACCAATGAATGCAGCAACAGCTCCATCACTGCAATACAAGACATTGTATCACATATAGTCGAAAGGACCTAGCTATACTTTAAAAGTTAAAGCGCTGGAGGTAGTTCACTACCATCTAATATCCTAAGACAACATCTAAACCAATACTGACTCTGTCAAGCAAAGAATCGACCAACTTACATTTAAAAGAAGTTAAACCAGTAACATAATGTTGTAACTTTAAAGTACTAAAACATTCCAAGCACTGGATAAATAAAGCAAAACTAGCCAGGTGGGCTAGCTCAAGTAGTCGAGTGCTTTGAACTTCATGCAGGAGACCTCAGGATCATTTCCCCGGGATGGTTGGCTCTGTTACATGCCTAACTCAATGTCCCTACCAGGTCATGCACCATAATCAGCACTGCCAGTTTTACATTTGGTACCGTTTGCAACATGTGGGAATTGGGAAAGTGCTGGGGATTTCCCTGCAAAGTTTAAAAAAAATAAAAAATAAAAAACAAGGGGTTAGCACAACAAGTTGTTGCCAATGTTGTTAGGCATTTGGCTAGTGTCATGCCAGCAATTTCCTGGTTCGAATCATCCTGGGTGAGGTGCACTAGTCTACGCTAATGGGTTTACTAGGGATGCCATCAAGGAATGTGGGAAAGCATTCCTTGGGTTTCTCTGCAAAGTTATCCTTGGAAAAAAACAGAGCAATACTGCATTACAGACAATACCTAGGAAATGTCAATTTTCTATATACTAAACTGAATTAACCACCAAAACCTTGGATGTAGATGTTGAATATCTAAAGTTCTATTTAAAATTTGTCACATTCTGGCAGCCAAGGAAACAAAAAATAAAAATACTAAGCATATATATGGCCTTATTTGCTGTCATCTTGATAAAAAAGACGTTTTAAAGCTAGTTACTGGGATCAAGGGACAAGAAAGAGAATTAAAAAAAATACATTAATGTTCCAAAGTTGATAAATTTAAAAAAAAAATCGAATGGTACTGCTAAATACATGATATGTTATATCCCAGAAGTGCTTTGGACATCTGCAAGCTAAATACCAAAAAAATGAAAAAATGTATTTAACAAAAAGAGTTTCAGTTGCAAAAGTATAGTATATATACATGGTACAGGATGCCTCTTATATCAAAGTCATCAACAAAGAAGGGTTGTTGTAGCAATGGCAAGATTTAAATAAGCATCAGCACGATTGGGTTTATAAAGGTTAGTTTAAAATTCAGATAAAACAACAATCATAATAACATGCACAAGAAGCATTATCAAAAACTTTCAACAAGAATGCTGCTTGTAATAATTTTACATCACACCCCTTAGAATCTAGATATGGTTAAGCGCCATTCACTAACTGAATGAACATCTTTTTAATGATAGAGTTTCAAGTGATCTGCATCCATTTGCAAGGTGGACAAGTGCTGTGTCAGTCAAGAGAGAAAGGTTGTCCAGAATGAGAGCATTTAGTGCACAGCACATAGCACCTATTGCTTCTAAGGCACCATCAGTCAGCTTTCTGCATCACAATTATCGAATGATCAGCAGACACCCTCAATAGCATAAGTATTCAACTAATGTAAGCACGAGATGTGCTCTGAAAAGATATTCCACTATCCACGTTATCTTAACTTAACTAATTTAAAACACGAAAGAAATTGAACCACTTACCCACAGTCAGCTACCGAAAGCTCTTTCAAGTCACAGCCCAGATAAGCGAGCAGTTCACTAACAAACTCATCTATGACACCTCACATCCCTGCCACTGAAATGACTCAGTAACGGGGGTAGGGGTTGCATACCTTATAGATTTATAAACATAACCCCTTGCTTACCTTCGACCGGTTCTTGTCCTGGATCCAATTTCAGGTGTATAGGTAACATCCATTCGCTCAAAACCATATCCAGGTTCCCTAGTTTAAGCGCCAGTAGCAAAGGCATATGAAGTTGATCTTGATTCTGTTGTTTACCTATAATTTATTGATCTGTAACCAGCATCCCCACCAATGAGAGTACCAGAGCCTATCAATTTAAAGTCATCATCTCGCCCAACATCCTTGCCCTAACCATATCCCGTAGTGGTACCCATTTCACCCATGGCAAATTGAGATCGAGAGTCGCACCTAGATTAAAATCCAGCACTATTTAATGCCTATGTTTCCCCTGCTGGATCATTCACTCGCACAGAAGCTCAATAGTATTTCTTGTATTATATAGGAAAAACCACGGGAAGCACCTTAGCAAGCAACGCCATCACCTGTAGTTCGTTCGCATCCCTGTCACTGGCTTGTAAACTTCACCAAGCCCTTGCAAGCCCAGCAAGCCCTTGCCTCTTTACCTGTATTCACCACAAAACCTGGCCGTGACGGATTTCCTGCAACTCTCATTGCCATTTCAGGGGACATTTGGCAGCCGGCCCATATAAGATATACCCCAAAATATTTTTGTATTGCTGAATTAAATAAAAAAAACCCTAACCACCCTTAATATATAAGCAATATAATATTTGGGTTTTCATGTTTAATTAATACCCCCAATATGAACGAACGTGGTATTATATTGGCCCTCTAGTGAAGCCCCCGTGAGAAAAGTTAACTTTAATGTCATTCTTTGTAAGGATCCTAGCTAGTACATCCGTTGTTCCTTTAATATAAGGAAGTGTAATCTTGGTTCCACTAATGTCCTTGTTTTTTTTTTGAGATCTTTTATGAGCTTTTTGGATAGCATCCATGATTTGTTTTTCATTGTATCCATTCAGTCTGAAGACATTGGACAAGTGGTTTATTTCTTGCTCGAGGTTGTCTTTATCCGAGACTCTGATAGCACGAGTTACAAGGGTGTTTAATACCTCTATTTTTTGTGTAGGAATATGGTGTGAGTCCGCGTGCATGTACCTAATGTACCAAGAGGAAAATAAAAGATACATAATTACAACCCTTGTCTTCTTTCAAATGAATGCTAGGAGGAGCCTTTACACACAGAATGACCTTCTACATAGCATAAACATGAGTGTGTCTAGGAACCCCTAAGCCATGTGTCCTAATGGGCCCATCCCATGAAGCACCAAACACCAATCTAGGACACCAATAGCCCAAGATGACGAGAGACTTTTTCCCATTGAGGATTCAACAATGCCACTGAGCCAACACTTCCTGGAATGAAAACCAAGAGGACCTGCCATGACCAGATGATGGGCCTGTTGTTGCAGCAACACCCCCCCCAATTTTTATGTAGACATTGGGGCCCCTCCTTCTTTTTCGTAGAAAGTTTGCTTAGGAGTTAAGTCTTCTTTAGAAAAGTTTTCTGTACTTAGTTTTGTTTCAAATGAGAAATCTTTTTTTTTGAGTTGCAGTTTTTCTTCTAAGATTAAAACTCAAGTTTTTCTCCTGAAACGGCGGAAGCACTCATTATTTTCACCCGCAACGGCGGAAGCATTCACGTTTATTTGAAACAGCGGAAGAACTTGAGATTTTTTCCCGCAACGGTGGAAGCACTCAGGATTTTCACCCGCAACGGCGGAAGCGCTTACGTTTATCCGATATTTCGGAAGAACTCAAAATATTCTCCCGCAACGGCGGAAGCACTCATGAAGTTTTGCCGCAACGGGCGCCTCCTTACCAAGTCTCTCGGCCTTTCACTTTTTTTGGAAGAGACTTACCCAATCCATCCGAAGTTTCGGAAGAACTCGTCGAGTCTTTCCGCAATGGCGGATCGACTCAAGGACCTTCGTTGCAACTTCGGGAGAGCTTGTCAAGTCTTTCTGCAACGGCGGATCAACTCGCTTTTCTTTGCCGCAACGGGTGAATACCTCGCTCAAACGCCAAGTCTCCCGCGTAGCGATACGAACTCACGAGTGCTCGCCGCAACTGCGGGAGAACTCGGCATTTCATACTGCAACGGCGGACGAAACTCGCCTTTTCCCTCCGGTTTTGACGGTTAGGCTTAAATGCCGTTTATGACGATTTGACCCACCGTATGCACCGTTTTAAATTATCACCACCTACCCATTAATTGCCACACATGTGGACCTCATTATAAAGGTGGTAGAGGTTGTTTTTTGTTGGACACACCGAGCACACTGAGAGGGGGGGGGTGAACCGTGTGTATAGCTTTTTATTACTTTTTCAACTTTAACAATCATCAACTGCTTCTTCAATACATCATTCATTAATGTATTACCACATTATCATTATATCATCAACATTATTAACAATTACAGCTCATCATCACATATCATCATATCATCATCACATAGGAAGCATAGCAAAACACAGTACACAAGATTTTTACGTGGAAACCCAAGTCCTGGGGGAAAAACCATGGAAGCCTTTATAATAATAATTTACCAGCAACAACTGAAAGGAGGCAACAACCCCCTTTGTTACAAAGACTTCAATTCTCCAGCTACAACTGGAAGGAGGCTACAACCCCCTGCTTTACAGGCTACAACCTGAAGGAAGCCTTAGCTCCCTAGATTTCCTTGCCTCGTCCTACCACCCTGATATGAAGATAGATACTGCTGAATCACAACCGCACTGATCCTGCGGACCTACTAACCAACACCTGTACCACACTGCTCCACACTGCTCAACCACTGTCACTGCTCATCAACTGACCACTGCTCATCAATTGTTCACTGCTCATTCACTACTCATCAACTATTCACTGCTCATTCACTGCTCATCAACTGTTCACTAACCACTGCACCACAACTGTGCCACACTACTCATCAACTGACCAATCAATCTGCTGTTCACATCATCCGACTCAGTCAATCTGAGTCTAACCAACTGTATGCCAGACTCAATCCACCTGATTCAAGCCAACTACTCATACAACTCAGCCAATCCGAGTTAAGGAATCTGCTCATGTAACCTACTCGTCTGAATCAATGTACTCGCTGCTCATTGCCACTAGTCATCATTTCATCATTGTCATCTATATATTGTTGCATACTTCACTGAGCATATATAATCCTATGTTCATTACTGAGCATATAACATCGCATATAACTGAGCATCTAAATCACTGATCATTGTGTAAGCATCATCAAACAGGTCTTGCACATAATATCACTGTGTAATTACCACTAGCATCTGAACATTTCTCTGTGTGCTACTGGTTCACTGAGTATATCTGTGTAAATATCTCATTGTGCATGATCACTGGGTAAATATCACTGCATAGACTTTAGTGTGTATCACTGTGTATAATATATATCATTACTGAGCATACATATCTTCACCGTGTATATTACTGTGTATACATATCTTCACAGTATACTTATCACAAATATCATCATCACTGTATGAATATCATCAAGTAATGTATCATCACTATATAAACACTAAACATTTTATATTCTCCTCACTGTATATCATCATATGTCAACAATGTATGTATGCATCATTGTGTACTGTACATTTCATCACTGTCTTCACTATGCATATCATCACTTACATCATTGCTGTAGCATGTATCATTTTGTAGTTATCATACCAAGACATCATATCACTATATCCTACTGTATAGTCACTGTCTAATTTTATATCATATAAGCCTTCAAGGTGCCTCTGCTATTTAAATCAACTTTACATAGTCAAATAATGTATATTAGGCACAGTGACTCATTAATTACAAGACTCTGCTCTATTCTTCAATCTTAAAACTTCAGACAAGGCTACTCTTCAAACATATTCCCAGAACTTACTTCTTGGAGGAAGGCTTTGACTGTAGTAGTCAAGATTTTTGAGGTCACAAGCTATCTGCAAATAGTATACTTACTTGGCTTGTTGGAGTAGGCTTACAAATCTAATTGTGTATATGCTGCCATAAGGAATTTGAATACCACAATATGATCTCTTCAAGCTGCACCAAAAGAATCTCTATCTCATCTGGCTTGTCAATTTAAAAAGCATTATCTCACATGTCACACGTTTCTGCTACCATAGGAACTTCAAATGCCTGTAAGATAAGATCACACTACTGCTGTAGCAACCCAAAATTGCAGAGACAGTCCCAAAAAAAAATTCTGTAGCAGCCCGAAATTGCAGAGAGACACAGTCCAAAATTTTACAGAGATGAGGTAGCCCAAAATCAGAGATAAGACTACTGCTGCCTGTCCACTGCGCAATCCAAAAATTAGAGGGTTGAGATGCTGCTGCAAATCTGTTGCTGAGATGTCACTGTAGAAATTCGGGTACTGTAGCAGCCTCAGTTAAGACCTCCGAAAATCAGAGCTATTGCTCACTGTGGCTGCCTTCTATCTTCAATTGGTCACACAAAATTAGAGAAGAATTCCACCACCAAAATTCAGAGCTTAACTCAGACTTTTACTCCTCTCAAGAGCTGTGGCTGCTTCTCTCCTTTAACCCAAGTTCAAAGCTTACAAACTTTGTCATTTTAGAGCACAAAGATAAAGTATTTCACTTTTTACTGTGGCTGCCTTAAACATATCCGAAAATTTCAGAGCATATTCTTCAATTTTCTAACTTCAAAATGAGGCGGATTGCCTCTATTTATACACAATTTTTTTTGAATTTTTATGGGGCCGACTTACTAATATATAAATCATTTTTATTAATTAAAAAAATATCTTTATATGGAGCCGACCTCTCAACAGATATTTTCAAATTACAATTTAAATTTTGAATTTAATCATTAACTTCAAAAATTCAAATCTCTTCAACCGTGGGGTGTTAGGAGATGCTCCACATATCAACGGAAAGGGCTTGAAGAGGACTATCATTTTACGGAGGGCTTATTTGCAAATACATGGTCCAATACTCTTAAATTCTTCAATTTGTTTAGGACGTCAAAGACCCCATCTTCAAGGGTATGTCTTCAAGGTCACCATCATTTAGTGTGTCTAGGTGGCCAAGTGGGTGCCATCATGTCCTTCATCAAGCCATTAGGGCTTTCAATGGCTTGCCATGTGCAAGGTGCCATCATGAGCTTCAAGCTTGTCACCAAATGGAAACATGGACCATTGTCAACTCCAACATCAAGCCAATATGTGTGTGGGTTCCTTAACCACATCAATTGCAAATAGTGGGCATCAAGATCTTCACAAAGGTTCCATGACTTTATTAAGTCATCAATGACCACATCATCATGCCATCTAACCATGTCAAGTGCAAGTAGTGGGTTCCAAGACCATACCAGGGGCATTGAGGTCTTCATCAAGGGTTCCAAGTCTTCATCAAGTCATTTATGACATCATCACATACAAGAGATCCATGACCCCAACAGGGGTTGCAAGGTCATCAATCCACTAAGTGTGGAACCAAGGACTTCTTCAGAACTTCTTCAACCCAACAAGGACACTTCCTAGGGTACTAGGGCATAGGTTGTGGTATGGGGAACCAAAGAAACAACTTAGGGGTACTTAAACACTCTAAAGGGTGTTCAGGGCTTTTTCCAATGTCCATAGGCCTCCAAGGGCTTCAAGCATACCTCGCTCAAACGCCAAGTCTCCTGCGTAGCGATACGAACTCACGAGTGCTCGCTGCAACTGCGGGAGAACTCAGCATTTCATACCGCAACGACAGACGAAACTCGCCTTTTCCCTCCGGTTTTGACGGTTAGGCTTAAATGCCGTTTATGACGATTTGACCCACCGTATGCACCGTTTTAAATTATCACCACCTACCCATTAATTGCCACACGTGTGGACCTCATTATAAAGGTGGTAGAGGTTGTTTTTGAATCCATTGGTTGAATCGAGTTGCTAGAAGACGCCGATTGGAGATTATTCAAGTTTGCTCCAGCTCATCTTGGTCGCTGCATCGAACCCTGTTAGGCCGTTGTCTTGTCGCCAGGTAAGTGATTCTACCGTTAGTTTTGTCCTAAATTTACGTCGAGACTTTCTCGGATAGTTTTCATTGTGTCAAGTGCATGGCCTGTAGGCATTCGTCGTATACCATCTTTTGTTTTCAAGTTGCCCGTATTTGTAGATTTTAGCAGCCACTTCAGTCCTATAGGTTTCCCAATCCGGTTAGCCAGCAAAAGGTTCTTATTTGGCAACGCAAACCTATAACCACGCCCATGTGCCCGCTCAAAAGTATCCGAGCTCGACATCGCCTCCCTAGAGCGTTCAAGTTAGGTGGCCATAATGTGTGTTTCTTGAGTTATTTGCATTTTTTGTCCTTTCCCCAGCATGCAGCATTGTAGTTTGTTATGATTATACGTTATCATGCTAAGTCCTTTTTCTTTTCGGTCTTGCTCTGTTTTACATAATTATTTGCAATCTCATGTTCATTCACGTATGGTTGCTTAACAGAGATAAGCTACAATGCCAAAGGGCAGGAGAAAGAAAGCTAAAATGATGGAACCAGAGCCAGTAGAGCCGAGAATTGGAACTCTATTTGAAGACACTAAGTGCATCACGGGAGTCCCTCCTGAGGTCAGGTGGGGAGATATTTACCGGATACTCAGAGACCAAGATATCCCAGGGGTACTCTTAGAAGAAGAACAAATATATCTAAACATCAGGGCCTCCGGCATATCTAGAGCTTCTACACGCCTTGAGTTATTTCCTTGCTCAGAAGTAATCGGGTGGATATTGGGGCACGCCAACACAGAAACAAGAGTGTTGCATGAGAGCAAGGGAGAGGCATTCGCTTCGTTCCATCCGGCTTATATTGCAGGAGCCTACAAATTCCTACGTCCCCAGCAGGCACTGGATGATGCATGGCTGGGGCAGATGAATAATTTTGAAATAGCTAAAAGGCTGTTAATCACGGGAAAATAGCTAAGGAAGAGAGACAATGATGAGTATGAAGTTCAGAACCTGAGACCCCCTTTTAGGCTGATTTCCCTTATGTTAAGCAGAATTTTCGGCATGCCTGATGGAATTGTATATAAGATACAATGGGCCCCCATAATCCACTACATAGCATTTAAGGGAATTGTTTTTGATTGGGCCACTATCCTCTCAGATAGTTTGGCATCTATTGTGGCTGCGGCTAAAGAAGGTCTAGCTCTAAAAAAGTCAGAGTTTTTCATGTCTTCATATCTCATTGATTGCATCTTAGCAAGGCTCCCTTTCCCCAAGTTAGGTTGCTCATGGGATCAGTCCAACACCCCGGTATATACTGCTTATAAAATACTGTGGGCTCAAAATTATAGGGCACACTATAAGCTCATATGTGAAGAATTCATTATGCCTCTGTATGAGCAGATGTTCAATGAAGAACCCAATTGCCTGTTAGAGAATGCCATGGAAGTCATGGAAAATTATGGCGATTTCTACTTCTCGGAAGAGGGTACCTATATCAGAATGTTCGGAGGCGTTAAGCCACCATACATCTTGCCGAGGTATGCCACTGTTTACATAGTTCTGAAAGAAGCAGCCAGACAAGTTTTCCTTGATGGAGTGGGCGGTTGTTTTCATAAGCTGCATAAGTCTTCCTTTCCTCCTTTGCCTTTCTGTATAGGAGCCTATAAGTTCTCAGGGGTTGCAGCAGTCGAAGAGTTCATTTAGGAGTTAAGAGCTTTTCACTTCGGTGAGGCAATCTTTCATAGAAATGACAGACAAAACAAAGTTGCGGAGCATTGCAAGGAGTTGTATGCTCATTTTGAGTATGTCCATCACTATGATGCCGAAGAAGTGTTCAGGGGAATAAGTAATATGACTGAATTACAGATTTGTCGTCACAGTGGTGGAGCTAGCTCTAGCACTACCGCAGCCCGAGAAGCCAACTTGCAGAAAGAAAGGGAAGCAGCTAAGGTCCTGACTCGTGAGGAGCAAAGGTTGAAAGAGGAGGCAGAAAGATTTCAGAAATTGGTTGCTGATAAGTTGCAAAGGGAGCAGGAAGAGGCTCTTAAGCTTGAAGAAGCTAGGTTGCAGCAAGCTGCCAGGGATCAAGAAGAGAGGGAGACGATTGAGAAAGAGAAAAGTGTCGAAGAAGAAAGAAGGCTTAAACTGAAGAAGAGCAAAGTGCTGAAGAAGAAAGAAGGCTTAAAGCTGAGGAAGAGCAAAGTGCTGAAGAAGAACGGAGGCTTAAAGCCGAAGAAGAGGTTAAGGCCAGCCAAGATACACAAGCGGTGGTTCTAACACCCAAGATATGGAAATAGACTCATCTCAGGTGTACAGACCCCACCCACGGAGGCAAACATCCATATAGTAGATCTCCCAATCATCCCTTTCACCCCATCCGAAGATCATACTGTGTCCCGATGGGATAAATTTATATATTATAAGAAGAGAAAGTCTGTGGTCCTGAAGTCAGAAACAAGGTTAAAGAGACCTTTCCATTCAAATATTGTCACCCAGCGAGAAACCACGGTTATGCAAAATACAAATAAGGCTCCCGTGGCCATGGCATCGGCCGCCGCGGCAGCAGCAAAAGCAATCGAGGACAACGTGATCGACATGGTTAAAGAGTTTGAGTCAACAAAGAGAAGAGCTCGTATGCTGCAACATACCGTGGCTAACGAGTAGGCCTACAGGGACCTTGTGGTGAACAAATATAATCGCCTGTCTGTTGACCAGAAAGAGTTGTTGGATAAGTATCGACACCTGGAAGAAGAAAAGGAGCACCTGACAATCCAGATGATGGTACTTGAGGCAGAAAAGAATGATTCCGAAGCTAGAGTTGTTTAGTTGGAAGAAGATAAATAGTCAATGGTTGAGCAGCTAGAGCAAGCAGAAAGCAGAGCAATGGATATGTCTCCTTTTCACGAGCAGTCTTGTGACATCTTGAGACAAATGCATACCACACAAGAACTGATTACTGAGGAGGTTTGCAAACTCAAGACCATGCTGGATAGTATGAAGGAAGTTAATGCCGAAGCCGTTAGACTTAAAGGCAAGTACACTCGGGTAAAAGCAAACATTTTGAGCCAGATGGAGTGGAGAGAAGGGAAGGCAGATTTCCCTAAGCATCTCCCGTTCAAATCTGTGGACGGTTTTAAGGAAGATGTAGCCCTCATGGAGTTTTGCAGGAATTGCGGCGCCAAGCTAATGGCTAAGATCCAGGGAACGATGGGGAAAGGTAATAGCCTGTATCAAAAGATTCATGAAGTGCATGAAAAGTGCAAGATTGCTTTTCCTCAGACCCGTGATGAATTTCCAAGTAAAGAGCAACGCCTGTCAGATTTAAAGGATGAGTTGGGCGTTCAGATGGAGTATGTAAAGAAAACTGATGTGTTAGCCACCGATGATCTTCATCAGTACATTGGGTTATCATCAGTACACAATCATATGTTCAAGGAGATCCACCAGACAGCAATAGCAGAAATTCAGAGTATTGAAGCAGAGCTTGGTAAACATGTGACTTCACAAAAGATCCTGCTCCCTTCACCAGCAAATGTGGTTATAAGAGACACTGGTGTATGGTTTAGTTATATAGCAGAAGAAGAGAAGAAGGCAGCATCAGCGGTAGTAACCAGCATGGGCACATCATTACCAGCAGAGGCGCCACCCCAAATATAGTTGCACCAACCATGATGCGTTATTTTGATTTTGTTTATTTCTCTTGGTCCCTATGGTTAAAGCGTGAAGTCACAAGGACAACTGTCCTTTTTTCTGTTATGTAAAAGAGGCCACGAATTGCTTTATTTTGGGAGGGTCTTTAAAAGAAAATTGTAAAGGAACAGGTGGCAGCCCTAGGGGCATTTTGTAAACTTATAAATAGATGATTAGTGAATAGTGTAGAGGGACTTTTGGCAGGTAAAAACTATTTTCTAGCTTGTACGGGAACTATTTCTTTGCATGTGCAAGGAACTCGATTTTGCCTAATAGAAGCCTGGGAGAAGACCATTTTGCCTGGAAAGATGTGTTGAATGTCTGTTGGATTATTCTTATGTCACTCGTACCTTCTTGTGAGATCTTTCTTTGCTGCTGTGAATTATTTCTGTCTATTGAATGATCTTGCTTTTCCAGTACAATGATAATTCTCCTAATGAGTAATTGAATGTGTTAATGGGAATTAAAGCTATCTTTAATATCTTTAGCCTTCTACTGAAAATGCTTCTTAATGATTTAAATGGCTTTCCATGTAATCTTTAGATGTTTCTTTCAGCACATTACTCATATTTACAGTTGCTCTTTGCAAGGATAGATTAGATTTACTTATACTGTTTAGATTAATTTAGATTAGTTACCTGCATTTAGCTTAGGGCATTTGCATATCATCTTTAAAATAAAACACATAAACGGTGGATCGGGCCGTAACCGGTTAGAAGAACAAGAATCTTTAAAACTTGCGGTAGCCGGAACGGTTAACCGGACGGATTCCCTACACCAAACGGTGAACAATCTAATTGGGACTGCTCACTGGGGTGAATCCCTTTCTGCTTGATGCTGCGATTTTCGGGGCATCAACAGGGCCTTGAGCCCTGCTAGACCAACACTTTTACATAAACAAGCCCAGACTTGGCTTTTTACGTTGGCAAAAGACCCCTTCACTCTGGTATAACATGGCAAGCATGCTGCAGACAATCTAGGCTTTAATACATAGTATCTTGAAAATTTAACACCTCTAAACCACTTGAGCTAGGCCCAATTGACATTGCACCTGCACACACATCCACACTTATACATGTTCCCATAAATCTTGTTACATATGAACATGCATGTACACAATTTCCACTATGTCTTGTTCTGATTCAGGAATGTACAATAAGCAAACATGATGATGTGTGGGTCTATTGATCTCTTGTCTTGTGCCCATTTTCATTACCAACATTCTATGTTGTGATTGTGTTGTTGCTCCTAGTCTTACAAGTTCTGGAAATCTATTCACGTTAGAAATATTTGATTATGGGGTTTCACACTACTTGCAATTTATAAACTATCTTTCTTTTTTTCATTTCAACAATAAGAAAATGATTGTATTTGGCATCCTTAACATGGACACTTTACTTGCAGATTGGGTGCTACACCTTTGATGGAACTCATGATAGCTACTGGCAAGGCAGTTGCCAAGCTGCAACTAGAGCATGGTTTGGCTGTTGAGCGGGTTTATACAGGGTCATTTATGACTTCTCTTGATATGGCAGGTTAGTGATGAATGGCAAGTGTATATGTTCGCTTTTTCTTTTACTTTTTATGGTTGGACCGTGACATGCAAATTTCTTTTCTTTTTGTATAACATGTAGGTTTTTCCTTATCTGTAATGAAAGTAGACCAGTCTATTCTGCAGCGTTTAGATGCTCCGACTAAGGCACCTTACTGGGTAGTTGGTGTTGATGGTATGCATTTTTAACACCATAGAATGATATTATCTAAACAATACATGAATTGAAAGCATGCGATGGAAATTTTTGAAGATTGTTTGGAAAAGCCACGACTTTCCAGCCATGTGTTCACTTCTGTATCATTGTTATGTACTTTACATGTGTGAGACTTAGTGTTGCTCTTACAATGTTAAATTAGATCTTGGATATCTATTCTATAATGCACGACCTATTACAGATGAATATTTTGATATGCAGGGCCACGCCCTCCAACAACAATTCCAGTTGCAATGTCACCTCCTCGAGTAAAAATGAATCTGGTAAGACTTCAAATAGCCCATCTACAGAACTTAAAACCAATATTAGCGTTAGCAGTCTATAATACTTCTTTATTTCTTGTTTTTTAGAAGGATCTTGACATATTGGTAGTTGGTTTTTGTTGTTTTGTTTGCCCATCCTCTCTGCCATCCATCTTGGATCCATCCCTAGGGGCAACTACAAGTTTGGTGATAACAGGGCTTTATCACAATAAGGGTTTGGTTGGTAACAGTGGGAATGTTTTTGTATATTGGTCATTGTGACCATTAAGGGGGGCTATTGGAATGTAAGGATCAATACTTAGATTAGTTTGTGTGTGTGCGTGGGTGGGTGGCTGAGTGAAACATGTGTGTGACATGTCACACTTATAAAGGTAGTGTAAGCAGATTAAGGAAGGCCAAGAGCCATCCAGTGGGCCTTTATATATGAATGTGTTTTTATGGGATACTTCTATTATTGCAGGTACTTCTTTACTGACAGCCTCTTAAAGTGCTTGCTTCAATTTTGAATTTGACCGAGAAAAGGATATTCATTTTTGTATTTTCATTTTTAAGTTTCTTGAAAAAAATTCTATTTATATTGAATATTTAAACTCTAAATCTCTCTAAAAAATCTTTCCCATGGCATTGTGTTTGTTAGTTTAATGCACTTTTTCTGAATCTTTGATGGTTTTTTTTATAACAGGTTAGTCGGCCCCAAGAATTGACAGTGCAAGGCCATGTTCTTGAAGTTTCTATCAAGGCTGCAGTAGAAGAACTGATCAAAATCAAGGATTCTTTAAATGAGTGGGATAGTAAAGTGGGTGACGGGGATTGTGGAAGCACAGTAAGAACTCTATTCTGAATGAATCTGGTACTGATGAAGCATTTTTAGATTGTCTTTTCCGTAATTTATACTAATTGAGTTTTTTACAGATATTTAGAGGGGCATCTGCAATTCTTGAGGATATGAACAAACAGTATGTTCACCCTACATTGTCTCATATTATTGAGGATGATATTCAGGTTATTGCAGCAATAGAGTGTTTTATATAAAGTTTTTTGAATGAACATTGTGTGTCACTGAATAGATCAGATATGGATTCACTATTAACATTAGATATCAGGATCTGAAAACATGGCATATGCTTTAGATAACAATATCTGAAATTGCATTTAGTGAGATATAGGTTCTAATTGTAGTTGTCAATTCTAATTTCTTTTCATGGTGTTGTGAAATAGGGTATAAACTTTACAGTCACATTATTTATTGGATGCTAACATGCTTTTTTCCTTACATATCAATGGATTTCAGAAGTTTTTTCTGAAAATGAGATTTCTCTTTTTACCAATTCTTATGTGAAACCGGGATTTCTACATCCACCAAGGTTCCTCTAATAAGATAAGATGAGATAATTTTATTTGTGTCCAACAAATGACCACAGATAGGTTAATGATTTATGAGACTACAAAGTACATCAGTGAGATTACAACATAAATAAAGATAAATAACCTTGGGTATTTAAATATGTGTCTATTCCCAATGTCGACATCCCTTAATGCGAGCCACCTCTTGACATACTATTTATACACATCACTTTTGTATCAACTCGTATCGTATTCAATACCTTTTTATTCATTTATGGATTTTTTATTTTATTTACATTGGTTGTTCTTAGTTTTTAGCTAAGTCACCTGACATGAGGACATGGGACATGGGAATACGAGTATCCGACACGGGCACAGCGACCCCTGGAATTAGGACACAGAGGACACATTATATATATATATATATATATTAAAAATTATATATATAAAAAATATAGACATTTAGATCCAAATTTTTGTAGAAACTAGAACATTTATAAATATTCCATAGAAATTACAATCAATACACATTACACATTCACAAATCACAATGCATATGTCAATGATAGGCCTAACTAAAACCCCCATTAGTAGAAAGGGATAGGCCTTACTCCACTATTGGAACAAGGGAAAAACACTGGTGATTGGCTTTCCTCGGTCCCACTATTGGATCCCTGCAAGAGGCATAAGAAATCCAACCAAAATTGGACTATTTCTATTTGATTAGAGTACATGGATGGGGGCCACACCCCATTATTATCTTTTCCCACTACTAAACACCCTTTATATTTTAGATTATGCCACCTACAATGTTGATGCCACTTAGATTGAATGTCATGTGTAGGAATAGAAATAAGGGTTAAACTCCCCTATGTGAAACGAAGCCCCTTGTGCTGTTGTTTGTGGAATATGCCCCCACAGAATACTTATTGGTGTGCTCCCTGATTTGATTTGAGAGGCTAAAAGCCAAACAATGTAATATGTAAATGCATATGGAAGAATAATAAAAATACATCACAAACTGCAGACAAAGAAGGATGACAAACGTGGGGTGCTATGATTCCATTTGTGCATTGGGTTCTCATATACTCGTAGAATTTCTCATTAAGTCATTGTTATCACACAACTTGTAGTTGCCCCTAAAGGTGATCCTATCCAGGATGGTAGAGGTGCTAGACAACTAAAGAGGTGACCCAAGAGGACCTCGATTCCCAAGGATGATTGGATGTCATGCTAATCGAGGCACTCTTCACTTTAGATCAAGCTGAAGTGAGATCAAGGGGGAGACCCTTACTAGCCATTGAGGACTAGCGAATCAACACAAGACACTCTAAAGGTTACAAATGATGCACGAGAGTAGATTTTGGTGGATGGAATCTAGATCTAGGGAAACGTAGTGGTTTATGGGAGTTAGAAACCAGTTGAGGAGGCTGAGGCAAAATAGAGATTCTCAACCGTAGAAGAAATGTACCACAATGAGTTTAGGAAAGTAGATCAAGATAGATCTAGTTCATATGAAAAGTACCCAAATTGGATCTACCCAGGGTTTAAGCAAATGAGACCAAAGTGGACCCAAAATAGTAGATCCGGGTGTTAGAGGATTAGATCTTGTTGCTTGATGAATAGATCTGTGAAATTTAAGGGGATTCAAGCATACCCAACTGATAGATCTGAAAAATGGACCAAAAACGCAAAGAGGGCGTCCCACCTAAAGGAGACTAGTGCTAGATCCGGGGGTAAATGGAGTCAGATTGAGTTGAAAATTTAGATCTAGTGATTTTATAATTATTCCAAAGTGGGTTTTGATGGCCATACTCAAATAGGTACCCGATCTATTAGATCTAGAAAATGAGGATTTTAATGGTGACTGTTACCAACTGAGTTGCACTTCAGTTGAACTTCAGAGAGCTGCCAATGTTGCACAAATTATTTGTGCTTATAAGAGTTCAGTAGTTCCAAATTTGGCCTTTTCAGGGCCCCTTTGTTTTTTTTGTAATGCATGACCATGCTGCACGGGGTTTGTAATAAAGTGTGCTAGCATGGTGGTCTTTGAGTGACTCGGTTCCCTAGGACTTAACAACCAAAGAAGGTATTCCAAGAAGTTTTTTCCCTTGTCAATTATGCTTTGCCTTTAGCCGAGTATAATCGATGAGTTTTTTCTCCTACACCTCCAAAGCTGGAATGCCCAAAGTGGTGGTTAGGCCTTGGGGGGTTATTAGAGTCCATTTTGTAACATATATAAACATGCTAGACACTAAAATAAAGTCGTTTGGTCATGTACTAGGTCCCCTAGGAGTTTGAGTCAGTTCTGAGAAAAATAGTGTTTTTCACATTTTTAAGCCATTTTTAATGGTTTAAATGGAAAATTTCAAATGGTGATAAAAGTGTGATCCGAAGGCGGAATTTGGCGCAGGGGTGTTTGTTTTTACGCTCAGAGCATCCTCTTTACCTTGGTACCTGATCTTCCTATGTTTCGGGCGATCAAATCATCTTGCGGAGCAGTTTTTCTTATCAAGGCTACAAATTGGCATTTTAAATGCTAATGGTGCTACAAATTGCACCAAAAAAAATTAAAAATTAAAATATTGAAATTGAATTAACATGTGACTAAATGACTTGGCATCATAAGTCATTTGGTGGGTGACTATGTTATGAGTTTAAACATTGTTTTACAAAGTCTCATGGTGGGCGAATAAAGGTTGAGTGGATATACCATTTTAGATAATGTGCCCATCACTCACGTGGGCTCTTCATGACATGGCCGTAGTAGATTGGTTGTGATATAATCAAGGTAGGGGTGCGCTTACCTCTCTTGAGGTGGCGCAACCCCATTCACTTGGCTGCCAATCAACAACGATTTGATTTCAACGATTAACTCCTCAATCTATAATTCACCCATCCCTCACGTGGGCCTTTTTCTCCACACGATAGCTTGCGTTTGGTTGTGATAATATCAAGGTAGGGAGCGCCTACCTCATGGCGAGGTGACGCATCCCCATCTATTTGGCAACCCATCAATCACCAATCAACGCCATCAACCAACCAGTGGATCCTTCAATCACTCATGCGCTTCTCTCTTTGGGTTAGCGCCCCCCTCACTCTGTAGTTTCTTATTTAAACAGAGCTCTCTTCCATTGTAAAGAATCGGAAGGTCGAACCTTTGAATCTATTTGTAATATTTTTTGAATTGGAATAAAGAAGAAAGGATTTGGAGGCTTGTGCATTGTGTGGATTTTTGAAGCTCTGAACCATTGAGGTAAACTGTATCTTTTTTGCAACATTGTTCATTGTTGGAATTTATCGACTTTTGAAGGGAATATACATTCCAGTAGGGTAAGAAACAATATTTATAATTTGTTTCTTATTGGATAGCCATATATAAATGCTTAAAAATTTGTAAATTCTTGTTTGAATGAGCATTTCATTATAAGTCTTTTATGTGGTGAAGCCTTGATAGTTTGATTCTCTTGTGCGAGTTGTTGTGAATGTTTACAGGATATCTAAGCTAGAGGATTGTAGCAATCATGCTAGCATTGCTACCTCTCAAGCACTTTCAAAAAGGAGCCTAGTCCCTCTCAATCCCACTACAAAGAAGACTCCATTCGCCCAACTTCCTTTCCTTTCTTTGGGTTCTAACCTTCTACCTCAAATTTACAACTCTTTTTTGGTTACTTGGGTGTTTTACTTTCAGATCTATAAATTATTGTAGCATTTAGAGTAGATCTGATTTTCCTTTTTATTAGATCTTAAAGTTCAAAGTTTATAAATCTTTTATTTAGATCTAGTGAAACAATTTTTCCTTTAGAAAGTTCATTATCATAAAGATATAAAGTCTTGTTTAGGATAATCTGTTGATGGTTTAAAGGTTGTATTTGGCTGATTTAAGAGCCTTACATTTGCTGCCCTGAAGGAGCAAGCAAAGATCCCAAGAAACGAACTTTCTAGCTCGTTTTCTTGGTTCATTTTATAGTTTTCTTTCACTAGTTTACTTAGAGATTTTTGTACCTAATATTTCAATAATACCAAGAACACTCTTAAGGTGTTTTTTGGGCCATATTTTATTTTAATAAGCTTGCTGGTTTTTTTTATTTGTTTTAGCAGGTTTTGAACAACAAAGCGATCGAAAACTGGGATCTGGAGGCTTCCGAGGTCATCTGGAACATTCTGGGAAACTCTCTCTTCATCCAAGTCTTTCTTTCCGAATTTATTGTAAACTTGTTACTCCCAAATCTTCAAGGGACTACAAGTATTTCTAAAAGAGCATTGTAAAAGAAGTTAAATGAGAGTAGGTGGGCTACCCAACGCCCACACCCCATCCCCCCAGGGGGGATTTGTGTCGTCTCATTTTTTCTGGGTTCTTTGCTAGTTTAGATTTTAATTTTTGTTTTCTAATAAAACAAACAAAGTAAAATCAACCTTGTCCGTTTCAAAAGCGGATTACAATTGTTCTCAGGACCTCACATTTATTTTTAGTTTGTTCCAAATTAATTAAAATCAACTTAGATTTAAAATTTAACTTGTTGGATGCGTTTTCACGGCGGGCAACAAGAGTTCTCAGGACTAGCTTTTCTAACTTTTTAAACATTTTCTCGCTTTTCATACTAATTTCATCCTTGCCTTCCCAAAGTACGGTGCCACGGAAAGAGCTTGCTTGAGTATTGGAATTTTGCCGGAAAAGAGATTCTTGGAAGTAGATTTAATCAAGTAGAAAATCTGTCTTGTTTTAATAAAACTAACCAACGCTCCAAACCCAAAGTATGCTCTTGACCGCTGCAGCCTAGTCTGAACAGTTGGATCAATCAGGAACAGGTGTAAGGCACTTAGCTTAATAGGTAAATCCAAACTTATTTACCTTTGCGGATTAGGGAGGTTGCATGGGTGTACACTGTAGAGTCAGCAGGCTACTTTAAGAAGGTTCATCCTCGCCTGGTTGGACACTCGGTTAAGCCGCTAAAGCACTCAGTCCAAGAAGTTAGATCTGGTTGGGCCAAACCAAGAATCAACCCACTCCCATAATACTCATCTAATAATTTTAAAATAAAGCAACAAGCCTCTTGCAATACTTTCACAACCCTACACAGTAGCACTTGTATGCATATATCTCTCGATGCTAGTCTATTCATCTTGTATCTTTAATTATATATTGGTGTGAAATGTCATTTATCATGTGTGGTGTTGATTAAGTAAAATTGCAAATGATCCCATGTTGAGTTATTTTTCCATCTCATTATTTTAAACTCCTAGAATAACTTTTATTTCATTTGTATAGTTTAAAAGCCTCAGTTATTTTTATAGGGACCACCCCCCTTGGCTTCGCTAGGAGTAAGCCTAGACGGAGAAGTTGAGTAATCAGGTGAAAACACTTCACTCTCATTTGCCCCCAAGGACACACCGAGCGGCTTGAAGGTTTCTTGCCGCGTTCCCCCCCAGGTGTGTATTAGGCGGAAATAGTGACAATTGGAATGGATCCCAAAACAACAAAAAAAATTTGAAACACACCTGGAAATGCTTGCGGCCTCCTTGCAAATTGATGTTCTTCCCAAATCGAAGCAATCTAGAGTGAAATCCAACTTCCCTAAGTGAAATCGCTATGCTCCAAGATAGCCAATGCGCCCCTCCTGCCAAAACGATCTAATGTTAGAATCGATCGAAACAAGAAGTAAACTATACAGCAATGAAGATAAATCAAAGAGCATGAATATGATTGTAAGATGCAGAAGAAATACTCCGTGAGATGTAAGATGTCCTGAGGGAAAGATATGGGGTTTCCCCACAATAGCGCCCCCTTCAAATCGTCCTCCTTCACTACCAAACAGCCCCTGCAAAAGACTTTACAATCACTTGCAAGAACATTCATCAAAGCATCCAAGAGTTTTTGCAAAAATATTTTTATTATGCTGGAAATCCAAGAGCCCAGGAGTGCGTTTACAATGAGGGGGGTCTCTTCCTTAAATAGGAATGATAGAGACCAAAACTCTAACCACATTTTAAATGAGTCGTGGAGATCAAAAGATATAACAATAATAATCAACGACTAAGATGAGCCGGAAATACAATACATGGATCAACTCAAAAATAGAGGGGGGCGCACACACTAAAACGCCCAAGGGAGATGTAGCTCATGATAAATGACTAAGACACATGATATAAGCACATGGTGGGGCTAGGAGGTAATTGTTATCACACCATAGTAGTAGGGCTACTATTCTTGTACAGCAGATATCTGCACATTCCAAAGCTTCCTTTATTCCAGAGCATGGCTATATATTTTGGATCACTCATGATCAGAGCAGTACATTATTCAGATTTTATGACCTTGTGTCAAGGCTGAGCCTTGAGAGTTCAGATTTGATGACTGATGTGACCACTTATCCCATTACAGTTTCAGTTCAGTGCCTAGAGATGTACTTCAGCAGTGTTTCAGATGATGCATGATTATTGCTATTATGTTGTATGATCTATGGATATGTTCTCACTGACGGTGGATTATTAGCTTGTTGATTTAGTCATGATTATAGCATGTTCTTGGTATATTATTCCTGATGTGGCAAACTATTTAAAATGAACTGTAAATCATAAAATGGACAATTGCTTGCACTTTTAGGTCATCTAACAAAACTTACTGGTATTTTACCTTACATAGACATGGTCTTTCCCGACACCAGTTGTCTGCTAGTGTAGGCTCCATATTCACTTGTCTCCATCCATACATGACCTTCCTGTTTGACTTTAAACCCTGACATGTCTCATTTGACTTTCTGATACTGAGGACTTCCCCATTTTTCTACCTCTGTGTTTGGACCGCATCCCTGTTTATTCAGTGTCTCGGCTCTGAGTTGGTGACAGAACTTGCCTTTGGTGAGTTGGATTGTAGGCCTAAATCATTCTAGTCGGTTGTCCCGATGTTTGGCATTGGCTCGAACTCCCCTTGGTCACTTGAGATGTTGTTGGCTAAAACTGAAAGCTCACGTTCTACCTATGGAAACTAAATGAATTCGCCCATGGAAACAAAAAAAAGGGCAAGAGCAATGAAAAGCTAAAAATACTTCTCGAAGAGTATAAAGAAAGGTCCAAAAAGCAATAGTTCTTAAAAGCTATATCTAAACAATTGCTGACCTTGTGAATATATGAAAAAAACATGCCCTGGATGCAAGCTGCAACTAGTTGTGCTTCTCAGCACATCTGAAATCCGAAGGGTTATGTAGGCCAAAAAGGCCATGGAAATAAATTGAATGATCCTAATGAACTTGGATCAACTTGATGTAGACATGATGCCTAAGTTGAATAAGCACTCTCTAAACAACTTATCCATTTGTGAGGCACAGCCATCCCCCGTGTTCTTTTGTCCAGCACAGAGTTTGTAGCTTCCCCCTTTCTCCCAGTCCAAAGTATTTTTGAGTTAAGTTAGACAAGTCAAACCCTTGGCCCAACCTTGCTCCTAGCCTTCATCCTTCACTAGCAGTTTGACCATGTCCAATGGGTGAGTTTGTCATTTGAACTATTGTGCAAGTAATTTTATATAACCACGGAATATGTTAACTTGATTAATGCCACTGAATGGAATTTATACTTTGAGCTTAGCTGTGGGAATGATTAGAGAAACATTGTCTTAGTCTACTGAGGTGATTTATCCTTGATTATATATTCTTGGGATCCGTGATGATGTGGACCATGTATGGATGATTATTGATGATGATTTATGGTCCCACATGTTTGATGATGATATCATATGATGGACATATGATGCAGATGATGTTTGATCCAGTTCAGCAGGTTTATTATTATTTCAGATCAGCAGATTATACAATGTCCATATATGGTGGACCCTACAGCTGGCCCGCTAGGGCAACCCAGGGTGTATGAGTACTCATTTCTAGTGGATTTGGGTCTTCTGGATCCATTGAGACACTTATCTTTCAGTTCCGGGCACTTCTGACAGTGATTGATGCAGTTTTACACCTGTTGACCAGATTTGGGGCTGATTTCCCAGCCTGAGCAGCAGGGGCCCCGAGAGGCCGGTTCACCTAGGGCGCTGATGATGGAGGGGGTGGTC
Source organism: Larix kaempferi (assembly GCA_027924585.1). Taxonomy (NCBI): domain Eukaryota; kingdom Viridiplantae; phylum Streptophyta; class Pinopsida; order Pinales; family Pinaceae; genus Larix; species Larix kaempferi. Next base: position 17,961,042 of record BSBM01000600.1, read on the forward strand.
CAGCCACTTGTTATTACCATTTATCCCCCCTCCCGGAGAGCCTGGTGGGCTCAGATTGACAGCGCTAGCACCCTAGGAGGCAGTTTTGGCACTTTCACAGTTCCCGAGGCAGTTAAAAAATGGGAAAAGGTGGTCACTGAGGAAATCGATTTGGGCAATTGAGGCAAGGTTTTGGCATTTGGTCTTCACAGAGGTCTTCCAGGATGGCATCACTATCTTCCAGTCAGTTTTCACCATGTGGGTACGCCCGGATTGATCACAGGAGGACATTTACTGCTTGACTGCCATGGATTCTGAGGACAGTTTTGGTCATTTTTATTATATTGGACATATTTTATTATTTTATTGTGCCTTGGGGTGAGCTAGCAAGGATTTATACCTCCTAGCCCCACCATGTGCTTATTTTACCATGTCCTAGTCATCATGAGGTGGATTATTGTACTTTTTACCCCTCTAGTCGGATGACGTCACCCTCCATTGTACCACTTAGTGAGGGCGCTATTGTTATGTTGAGTGATCCATGTGATATTATGTTATGGATTCATCCTAGCCATTGATTGTATGATGAGATCTTATAATCTCAACCACTCATTTGATGTAGTATTGTAGAGTGGTATAGGGTTTTGGTCTTTATTATCCTATATAAGGAGGAGACCCCCCATTGTAAAGCTCACCTTTGGAGCTCTGGAATATTGGAATAGAAGATTTTTTGTGGAGCACATCTCTCTTGGCTTGTGGATTCTCTTGCATATTGAATATAAAGTATCTCTTCTATGTATCATTGTGGATTTTGGTGTTTTTGCTAACCTTTTGACAGGAAAGTCGAATTGGAGAGAGGAGGGCGACTTTTTGAGGGTTATTGTTGGAGGGATCCACATATTCTCTCTTGGGTTGATCTTGTGACAGGGAGTATCATTATTGTATCTTCGTGACATAGTTGATGCTTTCTATTACATCTTTCTACCATTTTCATAATCATCTTGCTTGACTTGTTTCTTTGATCTTGTCTTGTAGGAGGAGGACGATTTGGCTATCTTGGAGAAGGGCGATTTGGTTGGAGCACTTGGATCTCACTCTTGAATATAAACATAGGAGAATACTATCAACTTGCAAGGTGGCCATAAGCAATTGAGGTAAGATCTACAAGGTATGTGCCTCTTTCATCCATTCTATCTCCATTGGTCATAAAACCCTAATTAAATCAAAACCCTAATTTTGGTATTTTTTTAGATCTACTTAGATCTACCCTTGCAATTGAAAAGATATTAAGAACCCACCTCTATAGGATCCACCCCTAGTTGGATCTATAGTTTGGTGGTGATTGGCTAAAAATTGACACACCTTTCAATGCAAAAAGCCTTCTTGAACCTAAATCGATTTTCCTAAGAGAAGCTTGTTGGGTAAGATCTAGCACATGGGTAGGTGAGATCCCACTTGATTTGACATCTAGACACTTTATCACCTATACCCATATCCTTACTTTGGTGAAAACTACCTTGTGGACATCTCTCCATGTTTTGAGGGGTTGAAACCCCTTTTTGATTTTCTTGGAACCTTAAAACTTAGATCTACTAAGATCTACCCATTGGATTCACTTGAAACTTTGAAGGAACATAGATCGGGGTACTGACATCCCGGATCTACATTTTGGTGGCCATTGGACTTGGTTTGGTCCACCAAACCCATCTTTTGCCCTTCCTTGAGAAAGTCGCACCCCCTTGAAGTTTTGAGTTGGACCACTTCTAGGAAGTGGGTGTTGGAGATTTTCGTGGATTTGGAATGCCCATGCCTTGAAACCTAGGTCTAGACTGTCCTTTTGTCCCGATCTACCTTGGGGATTGCATTCCTTGTTTTAAGGAATTGTGGTCCACTTTTGGTCTTCACTCAAAAACCAAGATCTAGTAAGATCCAACCATTGGATCTCATCCAAACCACTTGACTTGGCTTCTAGGTGTCCCGATCTACACTTTGACATCCTTCTTGACCCCATTAGCCCATCCAACAAGGCACTAGTCCTTCTCCAAGCAAGGCGCACTTCTTGGGATTAGTGTCAAACCCTAGATCTAGCACATGGGTAATCCTAGAACCAACTCTAACTCATAGATCTAACCTAGATCTAACCTATAGTACCATCCTCACACTTAACTTCACCTTGTGGGCCCACCTAGAACCATTTCACACTTCCCAAGGCAACAAGACCCACTTGTGTAAAAACATGGTACTGTACTTAGTAATCATACCCCATCAAGTGGCCTAAACCATACATAGGTTGAAACACTAACTATCCATTATTACACCCTCAACCATACCTTAAACATTAGGTCCACTTAGCCTTGCATTGGTTTCCGTAACTCATCATTTATTCACCCTTGAAACCTTTGCTTGGGTCCAATCAACTGTGATTGGGGTATAGGGTCTCCCCCTTGGTCTAGTTAAACCTTGACCTAAAGCGAAGAGTGCCTCGGTTGACGTGACTCCCGCATTGCATTGGGAACCGTGGCATCTCTTAGGTCACCTCTTTAGTTGCCTAACTCCTCTACCGTCCCGGATGGGATACCTCTAGGGGCAACTACAAGTTGTGTGATAACAGTAATCATATCCTTCACTAGTTGTTAAGATTCAATATGCTAAGATAGATAACATCAGTAATCAATTCAATTTCACAACAATAGCATATACAGGATCACTGAAAGAATAACAAGCACATCATAAACACAAGAGACACAAATTTATGCTGGGAAACCCTCTAGGGGAAGAAAACCCAACAAACTTCCTCAATATAGATGATCAAAAGTACAAAGATAAAACCCCAAACAAGTGCTCCTTCTCCTTGCAGATCTCTCTCTCTCTTTTATGTGAATTACACAATTGAGTGTGTGTGTGTGAATGAATGAATAAATGAGAGAGCCTAGATCTCTACTTATACATTCACTTCTACTTTAATTTTACAACTTGGCATGTCGGCCTCAACTAACTTTACCACTCAATGAATGCTGACTGGGACGACTCCTCTAGGGGACTTAAAAACCCCATTACATTTGACTATAGCGCGATCTAATGCCCCGACTTACAAAGGAGGATTTACCTCAATGAATTTACATGGCCAAATGTAATAATAACATCCCGACGGAGGAATAAAACATCTCCGGATAAATTACAATAATAAAGTACATGTTATCACATATATAGTAGCCGGGCTACCATACTCTATTTTTCAGATTCTAGTACACTTTTTAGCCAGTTCCCTTACATATGAGATGCTGAGATGAGCATCTATGATGGATCACTATATTTATCATGGACACCAATATATTTCCTTGCCATGACTGAGTCTCAAGACACTCATATTTGAGGACTGATGTAGCCATTTAGCCATTTAGCCATTTATAGAGCAGTTAGTATTGCCCAGAGTTGCAGCAACAGGTCCTCAGTGGATAGTTGATGGTTCAGATTGTGTGCATTCAGGTATATGAATCAGCAGGTATATTATTGTGTTATGGTTATATTGCTTTTATATTCATTTTTGTGACATGTCTTTGCATTTAGTATCATGATCTGGCGATCATATAGATATGTGGACTTGGTTGTATCTTCATATTATATATTTTGTCCCCACTCAGACATAGAAGTTCTTGACCTATACTCATTGGTTTTACCCTCCTTAGGGAGAATAGAGGTGATCATTCCCACCATACTTTGGGTTGCTAGTGTTGGTGTCATTATTCACTTTCTCCACCCATCCATTACCTTCCAGTTTGTTGTCTAGCCCGACTTACTACTTGACTAGTGGCATGGAGGACCTCCCCCCACTTTAGCCTCTTTGTTGGATGAGCCTCCCCTTGTTTATTGTGTCTCGGCTCTGAGTTGCCTTAAGTTGTGTTGGCTAAACCTGAAGCAGATAGCGTTGCCTCCAATACAATATATTTGGAAATGAAATGTATATCTTGTGAAATAAGCCCATTCATGTAACAAGTGTTTCTGAACACACGTGAATGTAAGGTAAGCCTAATGAAATTGGCTTTAAAGTAAAAATGTGAAATGTAAAGCCCATGTAAGAAGTGTTTTTGAACACAAGTGGAGCATAAAGCCTAATCCATGTAACAAGTGTTTTTGAACACACGTGGATCAAGGCTATGGAAATGTAAAGGCCCAAAAAGAAATGGTTCTTAAATGTTATATCAAAAAGATTGCTGGCCTCATTTGTATTTGATATGGATTGTGAGCATTTGTCAAGGTGAATAAGCACTTCCGAAAGTAACTTACCCATTTGTGAGACACTGCCATCCCTCGTGTTAATGTTCATCCAGCATATGCTAGAGTGTGTATTCCCTTTCCATATCCAAAGTGTCACAATGTCAAGTTAGTAGTCACCCTTTAACCTAGCCTTTTTTATTTTAGCCTCACCCTTCACTAGCAAATGGGTCACAACTATGAAGTGAGTATGATCTTGAAAGTCGGGTCGTAGTCATAATTAATATTTAAAACTCTATATTTTGGTTTTAGATCGCCAGTAAAATGATTGCTACTTGTTATAATTTTTACTTGAATGAATTGCAGAGCATGTCTTAACCTTTGACACTTGCAGTAGTTTGATGATAGCTTGTGTCATATTATTGGTCATGTTGACTTGGTCAAACCTAGTTTGACCAAAGTCAACTACAGGACATGAGGTGGATAGACCTCAGATGATGTAGAGACATGATATATGGTCTAGTACAGGTCACCAGATGGTTCTATGCAGTGATTACAGGTTTATGATGATGATTTGTGCTTTTCAGCACTTTTACAGATTATTATTATTTGGTCTGTCTGGGCATATTGGATATTTTATATGATCTTGCAGAGATCCATAGGGTGTATGAGTACACATCTTAGATGGATTTGGGCTCTCTGAGTCCAATGAGACAGTTTGTTTTCAGTTCCGGGCAGTTACAGTGATGATTGGCCTCAGTTGGCCATCCAGGTGCAGTTTTGCCATATCAGATGGCCTGTTAGAGCAGAGAGAGGATTTGATTGGTTCACCTAGGGTGCTGTATCTGGAGGGGGTGGTCCAGCCACTTGATTTTACCATATTACCCCCCTCTCAGAGAGCCTGGTGGGCTCACCTTGACAGCGCAGGCACTCCAGGAGGCAGTTTGGGCAGGTTCACATTTCCCGAGGCAGATTAAAAATGGTAAAAATGGCTACTGAAGATTTCGATTTGGGCTACTGAGGCAAGGGATTCGCATGGGATGAGTTTTGATGATGAGTGTGATGTCTTCCACACATTCTCTAGGAGTTTCAGCTTTTCAGTGGGACCCACACCCATCTCTCCGACACTTTTTATGATTTTCTGGAGCCTTTGGAGGCTCACGACTTTCCCAGAGAGGCACGATTTGGTGCTTGTGTTAGTCATTTATTGATATTTTTCCATGGGGACACACTAGGGAGGCTAGACATAACCCCCTAGACCCACCATGAGCTAGTTGTTATGTTTTATCATTGGTATTTGGTGGGACCCCCTCTCCTAGGGTGATTTTGTCCATTGATGTAGTATATTGTTATTGATCCATGTACTTTATGTTGAGCTCATCTAAAACACTGATTAGATCATTTTGATCTTTTAATCTTAGCCATCCATTCAAAAGGTGGTTAGGGTTTTGGTCTCTCCATCCTATTTAAAGGAGAGAGCTTCTCATTGTAAAGGGACTTTTGCCTCTGGATTATTGGAATAGAAAATTATTATTGCGTCTACTTGTCTTGTGGTGGTGAATGCTTTTGGAGTTCGACTGTTTGTTCTTCCTTTGCACTGCGATATTGGAGATTATCTTGCTATCTTTTTTTCCACGTTTTTCTCATCTACAGGTGGAGGCCGAATTGCTTCAAGGAGGACGCATTGGTTGGGGAGACTCTCCCTGCTTCTTCTTTGGGTTTTTTGGTTTGGTTAGAGGGAGTATTACTGTCTTAGTACCTTCTACTTCATGTTATCATTGCTATTTCGCTTGTATTTCCTCCATTCTTGCTCAAACTGATTGAATCGATTTCCTTGGCTTGACAGGAAGAGGAGGGCGCACATGTGGACTTGGGCATCTCATTGTGGCAAGAAACATCAACAATTTCTCATTTGATCTCTGCGGGAACATTCCTCAACAACATGGCAAGCACTTCCATCACACAGGTATGATCTCAAGGTAAGTTTCTCATTCCATTAGTTTACCCATCTGTCAATTTCATGTAAACCCTAACTAAAATTCTTTGGAAAATTCTCCTGATCAAACCCCTTGATCAATTGGCAAATCCTTTCTGGGTTATTGGCTTAGTGATATTTCCAAGGTGGGTTCTCAAGGGCGTCACCCTTGGGGACTCCATTGGCCCATTTATCAAGGCACTGGCCTCTCTCCTACCCTCACGACTTTCCTGGCTTGCCCATTTTTCTTGTGGTTTGACCCTCGTTTGGTTGTTTGCACACTTTGACATTGTCATATCCCTTCATCAAATATAGCTAGAAATCCCAAACCTTCAGATCTACGTTTTGGGACACTTTCCCTGTTTTAAGGGTCACGTTTCTCAAGGCAGTTAAATTTGACCAATTTAAACTAGCTTTAAATCTTGGAATCATACTTAATCCCTGAATCACTGTGCTTACGATCTATTCATCAAGTCATATCATCTCTAAGCCTCCACAGTGTCTCAGTCTCCTTAAATCTAGGGTTCCATACTTGTCACCTTACGTACCTCATTTTGTTTGATTTGATCTGGTGATTGGGTTGATCTCTCCTATCGCGAGTAGATCTGGGTGTCCCCCTTGCTACCTTGGCTTTGGTAGTAGAAGCGAAGAGTGCCTTGGTTGGCGTGACAACCATCCATTTGGGAACTAGGGCTCTCTTGGTTCACCACTTTAGTTGCGTGTCCCCTCTACCATCCTCCTTGGATCCATCTGTAGGGGCAACTACAAGATTGGTGATAACAGTACAATAGAATATTCTTCGAAGTTACAATATTTCAACACTCCCCCTTAACAAGAAGGGTATTCTACTGACAATAGCAACATCAAATGTAGGAGCAAGGAGATAGAGCATCATCAACAACATCAAAGTGATATAGCTATAAATCATTGGAAGTTTTCTTCAACAATATCAACAACTAGAACAGTTAACTGAACATCTTCAACATCTTCAGTACTGCAACATCATCTTCTACAGCACTGAGTCTTCATCTTTGATCTTCATCTTCTACAGCATTCAATCACTCGATCGTCTACAACAACACTTGATCTTTTGATCAACAACAAATCTCGATCTTTCGATCAACAACATCATCTACAACAACATAACCTGCAACACACATGATCCAATTACGGGATGATCAATCCCTCTCACTTTAGGACATGTTATCACACCATAGTAGCTTGGCTACTATTATTGTTGAGCAGATATCTGCACTTTTCAGAGCTTTGCTTTTACAGAGATCAGTTATGATGTGCAACATTATTTGAGATCACTTATAGATCAGAGCACTGTATATCAGACATTAAGTAGACCTTGTGCCAAGGCTGAGCCTTTAGAGCTTATATTTGATGACCGATATGACCTTTTGTCCCATACAATTTCAGTTCAGTGCCCAGAGTTCCAGATGTTATTATTACAGGAGTCTTTCAGTTGGTTCTAGATGATGATTATTGATATGCAGTGACATGACCATTAGACTTATGATTTTTATCATTGATTATTATCTTGTTGTTTTAGTCATCTTCATAGCATTAACTTGGTATATAACTCATGATGTGGCAGTATTATCTAATAAATGAAATGAAATATCTTGGTTGGATTTAAATGATGAATTGGATATATTACTTGCAGTTAAAGGTTCACTGATTATACTCATTGGTTTCATTACCCTCCTATGAGCATGGACATAGTCTTTCTTGACATTTTTGTTTGCTAGCCTGGGCACCACATTCACTTGACTCCATCCATCCATTTCCTTCCCTATTTTGGCTTTATCCTTGACTTGCCTTCTTGACTTTAGATATGGAGGAATTCCCCTCTTCTATCTCTGTGTTGGATAGCATCCACATTTGTTTTGTGTCTTGGCTCTGAGTTGGTGACAGAACTTGCCTTTGGTGAGTTGGATTTTATGCCTAGATCATTCTAGTCGGTTGCCCCGATGTGTGGCTTAGCACGGAATTCCCTCTAGTCACATGAGATGTTGTTGGCTAAAACCTGAAGCATATGTACTACTTGTATGGAAATTATTGGAAATCTCTTATGAAAACCTATGAAATTAAATTCTAGAATGTGTTTCTAAACACATGATGAATTAAAGGTGAAAGCAATGAAATGCTAAAGTACCTCATGAAGAGTCGAGAAAGTTCTAAAAAATCAATGGCTAAATCAATGCTAAATCTAAAGATTATTGACCTCGTGAATAAATATGCCCCGGATGCAAGCTACGATTAGTTGTGATTTTAAGCGCATGCAAAATCCCAGAGGGGTCATATAGGCCAAAAAGACTATGGAAATTAAATGAATGATCCTAATGAACTTGGATCAACTTGATGTATACATGATGCCAAGGTTGAATAAGCACTCTCTAAACAACTTACCCATTTGTGAGGCACTGCCATTCCCTTTGTTATCTTGTCCAGCATAGTGTGTAGCTCCCCCCTTTCCTCGTCCAAAGTATCTCTTAGTTGAATTGGTCAAGTCATCCCTTTTATCTAACCTTGTTCTTAGCCTTCACCCTATCTTAGCAGTTAGACCATGTCCATTGGTGAGTATGTCTTTAAAGCATTGGTGGAAGTAAATTATAAATAACATTAAATATCTATGTATTAATTTCCACTTGATTGATGTTTATACTTGAAGTTAAGCTGTGAATATGGTTAAAGGAACATGTCTTAATCATTTGCTATGATCTAGTCCTTGGTTGTATTTTGACCTAGTCAAACATAGTTTGACCATGGTCATTCTTGGGATCTGTGATGAGATGGACCACTTGTGCTTTATGATGTTGATTTATCATCCCACATGCACCTATTGATGATTCCATATGTTGGATATATGTTCCAGATGATGATTCATGTAGTTGGTCATTTTTATTATTATTTCCAGATCATATTTTACACTATCCGGGTATGGTGGCCCCTATAGATGACCCTACAGGTTCTCATGAGGTGTATGAGTACTCATCTCTTGTGGATTTGGGTCTTCTGGATCCATTGAGACACTTATCATTTAGTTTCGGGCACTTTTGGGCATGATATTAGCAGTTTTCCACCTGTTGACCAGTTTGGGTATGCTGATGAGGCCTGTCTAGCAGGGGCATTGGAGGCCAGTCGTTTCCTAGGGCGCTACAGAGGAAGGGGGTGGTCCAACCACTTGTTTTTACCATTTAACCCCCCTTCCAGACAACCTGGTACACTCAGTTTGACAGGGCGGGCACCCTGAATAGCCGTTTTGGTCAGTTCCAAGGTTTTCAGGAGGATTAAAAAATGGAATAAAAGGGTCATTGAGGAATTCGATTTGGGAAATTGAGGCAAGGTTTTGGCACTTGGTCTGCTCAGAGGTCATCCATGGTGTGTCCCCCTTCTTCCAGATCATTTGGCATCAGTCAGTGGGGTCCATAGTGGCTACAAGAGGTCTTTTACTGCATGTCTCTCTCAAATTATGGGGACAGGATTTGATCATTTATGTACTTGGACATGTCATAGTCATTTATCGTGTTATTGTGCCATGGGGTCATGCTAGTGAAAGAGATTAATGCCTCCTAGCCCCACCATGTGCTCCTAGTCACTTGTCCATGTTTTATGTTGTGGCTCCATGCTATCTGGCCAACCCTCCATGTGTGACGTCACCCTCCTTAGAGACATTTTATGTATGACATCACTGTCTTTTTGAGTGATCCATGTGATATATTGTATTGGCTCATCTTAGCCATTGATTATTATGTTTTATCTTTTGATCTCAACCACTAGTTTTCAAAAGTGGTTTAGGGTTTTGGTCTTTCTCTGTTATAAAAAGAGTAGACCCCTGATTGTAAAGGCATCTAGAGATTTTTGGCTTTTGGCTATTGGAATAAAAATATTTTCTTGGGCTTGTGGTGATTGTAAATGCTTTTTCCTCTGCACTGACGGACATTGGTGGCCATCTTGGATTTTATCTTCACTAACACGATTTGCAGGCAAAGAAGACGTTTTGAGGGAGTGCGTATTGGTGGGGAGGCCTACCCTACTATCTTCAACAAGTCGTTTTGGGTTACAGGGAGTTGTTTTGTCTTTATACCAACAATTTCATGTTATTCATCTCTTTTGTTTGCATATACTTCCATTTTTGTTAATTGATTGATCTTTGTGTCCTTGGTTGACAGGAATAAGGAGGCCAAATTGGTTGAAGGAGGCAAAACGCTATCAAGAAGGGCTTCATAAAGTTTGGTATTTGATCTTTGTGGGAAGTAATCCTCGTCACAAGCAGCCTCCATCTTCATTTTTTAGGTACGCTCAAGGAGGTACGATATTCTTCTATCTTAACCATCTATTCTCTTAGATCACAAAACCCTCATTGATTAAAACCCTCTTTTTCACTTTTTTCTAGATCTACTTGGATCTAGCAAGCTTTTGGGAATAATCTTTAAGACCCACCTTTATAGCATCCACGACAATTCGGATCTATAGTTTGGTGGTGATTGGCCTCCATTTGATCCATTTCCCAAAGGCACATTAGCCTCTCCAAGGCAATTCACATTCCCTTGAAGAGGCTAGATTGCTAGGTTCTAGTATGTGGGTAGGTGAGATCCCACTTGATTCGGATAGATCACCCTTGATAACCTACCCCTAGTGCTTCACCTTGTTGATTTTCACCTTGTGGGCCCCATTCCTCATTTTGAGGGTTGAGCCCCACTTGGGTCACTTGGTGATGCATTTTAAATCTCAGATCTATGGAGATCTAGCAAGCATTTGGATTTGATAATTTAAACCCACCTTGTTAATTGCCTTAACTATCCCGATCTACAATTTGGTGGAATTTGGACTCCATTTGCCCCCTCAATTTAAGGCACTAGTCTCCCTTGGGTAAATCACACTCCTTGGGTTAATGGTCTTTTGCTAGATCCCATATGTGGGTAATGCCTCTTTCATCTTGAAATCATAGATCCATCCTTTGCATACCCCTTAGTACCATTTTCACCTTTAACTTGACCTTGTGGGTCCCATTTCAACCATTTTCCACTTTTTAAGGAGTGGGCCCCATTTGTGTAATTTTCATGGTACTAGATCTCTTTAGATCTATTAATTGAACCTCATAAGTGGTCCTTGTCATTCATCGGTTGAATAATTTGTCACTCTTTAAGCCTCTTCAACCACACCTTAAACCCTTGGGTCCACTTAAACTTAATAGATCTAACTCACCATTGATTTTCTTGTCTCATCATACACATTTCCCTAGGAATCTTTGGGTTAGCTAGTCTTCATTGATTGGCTAGGGTCTCCCCCTTGATCTTGATTAGTCTTGATCTAAAGTGAAGAGTGCCTCGGTTGACGTGACTCCCAGCTTGCATTGGGAACCGTGGCATCTCTTCAGTCACCTCTATAGTTGTCCAACACCTCTACCATTATGGATGGGATACCTTTAGGGACAACTACAAGTTGTGTGATAACATGACATAAGTCCAAGGATGATGCAATCCTATCCACACTCTCGGAGACAAAAGTCTGCGGATCACTTTAGGACTAATGTCCAGGGAAGATACAATCCCAACCAAATTCTCAAAGACAAAAGTCTACGGATCACTTTAGGACTAATGTCCAGGGAAGATACAATCCCAACCACATTCTCGAAGACAAGTCTACGGATCACTTTAAGACTAATGTCTAGGGAAGATACAATCCCAACCACATTCTCGAAAACAAAAGTCTACGGATCACTTTAGGACTAGTGTCTAGGGAAGATACAATCCCAACCACATTCGTGAAGACAAAAGTCTATGGATCACTTTAGGACTAATGTCCAGGGAAGATACCATCCCAACCACATTCTCGAAGACAAAAGTCTACGGATCACTAGATGAATTTTACAATAGGGGGGTCTCCTTATATAGGATAATAAAGACCAAAACCCTAAACCACAAATCCACTTTTTGAAATGAGTGGTTGAGATTAAAAGATCTCATAATCTAATCAATGGTTAAGATGAGCCAAAACATAATATCACATGGATCACTCAAAGGAGGGATGCGTCATATCTAAAAGTGACTAAGTGAGGGTGATGTCATCCTCCAAAAGGGGCACATGGGCCCACCAAATATGACATGGACATGACTCAAGACACACATGGTGGGGCTAGGAGGTATCAATCCTTCACTAGCTCATCCCCATGGCACAAAAATATAAAATAATGGGACTATGACATGTCCACATGACACAAATGATCAAAATCTTGTCTCCAAAACTGAGAGAGACATGCAGTAAAAGGGCTCCTGTGGTCACTGTGGACCCCACTGACTGATGCCAACGCAACTTGAAGATGGGGGGTTCACCCTGGAAGACCTCTGAGAAGACTAAGTGCCAAAACCTTGCCTCAATTGTCCAAATCGAATTCTTCAGTGACCCTTTTATTCCATTTTTAATCCTCTTGAAAAACCCTGAAACTGCCCAAACTGCCATCCAGGGTGCCTGCGCTATCAAACTGAGTGCACCAGGCTGTCTGGAAGGGGGCATAATGGTAAAAACAAGTGGTTGGACCACCCCCTCCCTACACAACGCCCTAGGCAACGACTGGCCTCCAAGCCTCTGCTGGACAAGCTAGATCAACATGCCCAAAACTGGTCAACATGTGGATAACTGCATCTATCACTGTCAGAAATGCCCGGAACTGAAAGATAAGTGTCTCAATGGATCCAGAAGACCCAAATCTACTAGAAATGTGTACTCATACACCATGGGTTGACCCGAGGGGTCAATTGTAGGGTCCACCCTACCCGGGTAGTGTAAAATCTGATGATCTGGAAATAATAATAAAACTGCTCAACTGCATCAATCATCATCTGAATCATATGTCCATCATATGGAATCATCAATAAGGATATGTGGGACTATCAATTAGCATCCATAAGCATAAATGGTCCATCTCATCACGAATCCCAAGAATGACCATGGTCAAACTATGTTTGACTAGGTCTAAACATAACCAAGGACAAGATTATAACAATAGACTAAGACATGTTCCTTTAATCACATTCACAGCTTAACTTAAAGTATAAACATCATCCCGTGGCAGTTAATACCAATGTTTTAATAACCGGAACCGGGAATCAAACCGGTCTGGGGTCAACTCGGACCGGAACCGGAACCGGTAATGAACCGGACCGGTTTGATTTCAATGAACCGGACTATTAAAAAATACAAAAAAAATTACAATTTTAATGATAAAAATTATATTTAACATTCCAAGCTATATTTCGAAGCATTAGACACATAATATGCATATTTGAAAGTGAAACCATTAGACTAGTAGACAGTCACATTGACATTCACATAATATGTAAACTTTGTAAAGTCTACTCATATATATAAATCGGAAATCCATAAACCATGTATGGGTAACAAAACGGCACCAAGTTCACTACATACTCATAGTAAAGTCTCATAGCATATATCTCAAATTCTGAAGTATATATCTACGATGAATGCAGCTACTTCCATACGATGAATGCATCTTGTACATGCTGCACTTGAGGAAACATATCATTCGTCACTCACGTTTTTAACTTTTTATAAGCATGATTATTTATATGCTCTTGCAGTCATAGTAATCTTTATTCATGAGAAATGTGTTTTCTGGAACTTTAAAATCCTTTGTATATGGTTGACTAAAAACTTTTCAGTCACCATTTCTAATTGGAACTTACACTTTAAGATAATGATCATTTGCGGCTTCCATGTACTAAAATTATTCCCATTAAATTTTGGATTGGGCAACATAAATTTAGTGAGGGGGGCCATACCAACAACATTTTATGTGAGTTGTTACTATTGCCCGAAGCCTGTTTTACCTGCCCTGGACCTATTACAACCTGCCCAACAGTTTTATTGGCTGGCTGAACCCAATTCAGGACTACGAAAACCAAAAATGAAGCCTGTTACCCCATATCTTGCTGGCCGGCCGGTTTATCACGGGACCGGACCGGTTAGTTCCGGCTAGACCGGTTTGGTATTGAACCGGTCCGGTTAGGTCCGGTTAGGACCGGTTCAATACCAAACCGGGCCCCCGGTCCGGTTTAAAGGCCGGTTTGATGCTCTTGTTCTGCTGACCGGTCAAACCGGCCGGTTCCGGTTCGGACCGGACCGGCTATTAAAACATTGGTTAATACATATATATATATATTTCAATGTTATTTATATTTTACTTGCACAAAAGCTTTAATGACAGACTCACCCATTTGTTATGGTCTGACTGCTAGCTAAGGATGAAGGCTAAGGACAAGGTTAGGCAAAAGGGGATGACTTGACCAAACTCAACCAAGTGACACTTTCGACGGGGAAAGGGGAAGCTACACTCTGTGCTGGACAAAAATAACAAAGGGAAGGGTTGTTCCTCACAAATGGATAAGTTGTTTAGAGAGTGCTTATTCAACTTAGGCATCATGTCTACATCAAGCTGATCTAGGTTCATTAGGATCATTCATTTCATTTCCATGGCCTTTTGGCCTATATGACCCCTCTGGGATTTCACATGTGTTAAGAAGCACAACTAATTGCAGCTTGCATCCGGGGCATATTCACATATACAAGGTCAACAATAATAGAGATAAATTTTGAGTAACATTTGCTTTTTGGACCTTTTTCATACCCTTTGAGGGGTAATTTAGCAGTTCATTGCTATAGCCTTTATTCACGTGTGTTAAGAAACACATTCTAGAATTTTAAGTTCACAGGCTTTCATAATACATTTCCAATATAACTAGTGCATGAGCTTTCAGTTTTAGCCAGCAACATCTCAGGTGACTAGGGGGACTTTTGCACAGTGTCAAACATCGAGACAGCCAACTAGAATGATTTAGGCATACAATCCAACTTACCAAAGGCAAGTTCTGTCACCAACTCAGAGCCGAGACACAAAACAAACATGGATGCAGTCCAACACAGAGGTAGAAATTGGGAAGTCCCCAATATCAAGAAGTCAAGAAGGCAAGTCAAGGGTGAAAGCCAAATAAGGAAGGTCATGGATGGATGGAGTCAAGTGAAAATGGTGCCTAAGCTAGCAGACAAGGATGTCAAGAAAGACCATATTTATGCTCGTAGGAGGGTAATGAAACCGATGAGTATTGTCAGAAAACCTAAGTGTGCAAGTAATACATCCATTTTATATTTATAACATCATCCAAGATATTTCATTTCATTTTAAATAGTACTGCCACATCATGAATCATATACCAAGTCAATGCTATGAAGATGACTAAAACAACAAGATAATAATCCAAAGCCAATAATCATAATTCCATAGGTCACATCACATCATAATAATCATTAATAAATATCTAAAATACTGTTGCAATAATATCACTGGGTTGTTAACTGAAACTATATGGAACAAAGGGTCACATCGGTCATAAAATTTGAGCTCTCAAGGCTCAACCTTGGCAGAAGGTCTATAAAAGTCTGATACAATGTACTGCTTTGATCCATGAGTGATCGCAAATAACAAGCTCATCATAGCTGATCTCTGTAATAGCAAAGCTATGAAATGGGCAGATATCTGCTCAGCAAGAATAGTAGCCCAGCGACTATGGTGTGATAACATCTGGCTCCAGCTGGGACAAGTGCGCTAAGGGAGAGGGCGCTTGAGAACCTCAGAATCTCTGGTCTCGAACTGCTCTGCATCAGTCTTCGATCCAACACCTCATCATCCTTGCTTTTAGCTTTTATGTTGCACCTGTATCTGCGCTCATAGCCACTAAAATACCACATGAAGCATGTATGGGAAAAATATAAAATAAAACTGAAAATGAAATCTATTCTAGAACAAAAACTGAAATGCATAAAAGAAATACTAATCTAGCATATAAATTTTATTCATTTTACTGTGTAGGAGGAAGGAAAGCTTTTCAAAGAAGGCTAACACATAAAAACAAAACTTACTTCAAAAAGTCTAACTACTCTTCAATGCACGCAGGAGGTGAGACAAGCTTAGGAAGGAGCAAGGCTCAACTCAATCAACAACTCAGTAAGAAGACTAACTTATCAAAAGAAAAAGAAAAATCGCAATACTCAGCACTCAAAAAAAAAAAAACACACAAGTCCTACTGCCCAAATGAGCTTATTTGGAAACCTACCTACTCTAATCATGCAAGCAAGGTCACTCAAGACATGTAGAGTCAAGGATGATAGTCCCTTAATTCCGTCTGGTTGATAGGGAGCATGATACGCTGGCCAGTCCCAGTAGTGAGGAAACATATATCATCAATGCAATGCTCGACAGTGAGCAACCCAACCCAAAAGTCACTAGATCCCCTGGATCGTATGTAAAATAAATCATTAGGAATAATGACCCTATCACCGATTTCGAACCTTCGACGATTTACAGATTGAGGGATGGTTTCAACATTATGAATGGGAATGGGTTGGAAATTAGAATTGCTCTGAGGTTGAGGTGTGACTATCCTCGAATTCCTATCAGGAGGAATTGCATCAAACCTGGGAGGTCCACCATCTAGAGGAATGGATACCCTACCAACAAGGACTTTTCGAATCACTCTTCTCCTAGGAGTTTCAACTCTTGGTTCTTCAACTTGTGGGTGAATAATCCCATCGACAGATGAGATAGACAGGTAGTAGATGGTTCGGTTCCACACAGGTACCTCTTCTCATCCAGGTATGGGAGTAATCCCATTGACAGATGAGATGGATAGGTAGTAGATTGTTGTCTGATGCTTGCACAGGTACCTCTACTTGTCTAGGTTCTCAGCCAGGTATGGGAGTAATCCCATCGGCAGATGAGACGGACAGGTAGTAGATGGTTGTGTGATGCTTGCATAGATACCTCTACTTGTTCAAGTTCTCAGCCAGGTATGGGAGTATTCCATTGACAGATGAGATGAATGTTAAAATATTAACCAGGAAAATGTTCGGGGAGGAATGCATGCAAAGGTTGCATGCATGCATGCAAAGGTGAGTTTTGCATGCAACTATTTTTAGGTTTTTGGTAAACCTAATTTGATAGTGAGATGATATAAGGAAGACATAAGGTGTCTGTCTTCATCAATGAGACAACTGATCTGAGATAAATCATTTGAGAGGAGGACGACTTTCCTTGAGAAGGAGGGCTCATTCCTTAAGGAGGAGGAAGCTTGTATTGCATCTGCTAGAGCGGTTGAGTGTCTGTAACTTCCAGAGTATCTTTGTCTCAGAGATTGAGGAAGATCAGTGACGATCAAAGCTTAGATCTACTGAGATTTGATTTAGTACGAGTCATTCTTCTTTGGAGGGAGGGCGCACTTGTGCATGCAGAGGAGGATGTTTTCAGTCAGAGGGCATCCTTCAGAGCGAGCAGATTAGAGCAGAGGATAGGGAGAGACAGATTAGACAAAGGTGGATCCAGGGATACTCAGATCCAGTTTTGCAGTTAGGGCTCATTCTTCCAGTGCATGCATCAGCTCGATGCATGCAAATCTAGAGTTTGCCTGAAGAAATTTTTGAGGTAACCCTGTATTGTACTTGTCTCATTTCCTATATGCTCTGGGCTCGAGAGAGAAGATAGCCCCATAGTTTGCTGGTTTTTCCCCAAAAGGGTTCCAGGGTACATCTATTGTTTATGTGTGATTGCATTTATATTTTCAGTTGGTAAATGCAGATCTGGTTGTTTGAGTTTATATTAATATTGTATTGATATCGAGACTCATACCGCTTGAGATCTTAGGGCGATTCAGAGGGAGTAGTGATCTCTGAATCAAATATTTACAACGAACAGGTAGTAGATGGTCGTGCTTTTTGACAGACAATCCACTCGAGCGGACGCGAGCCAGATCTCCCTAGCTCAAAGTGAGTCTAGAACAAATAGCACAGACTACAAACAACTTTCCTAGATCTGATTAAGGATCAAGTAACTAGATGTCTTACCTTAACTTCGCAATCCTTTCTCTTGGATGTTGCTCCATGTCTCGCATTCGTTAGATCTCAGCTGCAAGACCTTTCAAGACACATAGGACAATGCAAACGAGTAAAGAGCATCTATACAATAAGAGATCTAAGTAAATAGTTAAGTAGGTAAACTACACAATATCATCACACATAAACAATATTGGTGGAAAGCGTTTATATTACTGTAAATATAGGGAAAGTACATAGGTAAGAATGACTACAACCAAAGCTTAACGTAGTAGGCCTTCTCCATCCAAGCCAATTGCCATATCCTCCCAAAGAAGTGTGAGTCTCTCAATGGATGAGTTAGAGATCTCTCCAAGATGATTTCACCAGCATGTAGACACTATAGACTTCCTCCCTTTGGAGAGGGGTAGAGCTTCACTTATATAGGACTAAGTGGATAGGGTATGGATAGGGTAGGTTGAAATATGGTAGGAGAGAGATAGGGGATCCCCCCAAGAGGTTAGGAACCGAGTGCCAGCTCCCCCAAGAGGTCAGGGATAAGGATCCAAGTCAACAGGCTTTGAGAATGAGCTCGAAGGACCTATTTTTGTCCATTAACTGACTTCGTCGCACCCTGCAATAGAGCAAGATGCGACGTCGCAGGTTGCATGAGTGCAGCCTGCGACGACCTCTCAAAACCTAGCATAAATGCAATGGTATCCCTTCCAGGTAAATGACTTAGCCAATGGAACTTCAGGGATGTATACACTGAATCTCAGGATGGTAGGATTTTAGGTGTAATAGAATGCCCCCCAAAGCATGAAGCTGTTGAAATTTGGACAGGTGAAATGCTTTGACAGAAAGAATGGCAATGGCTTGTTGGATGAAGGACACTGCTGTAGTACAACTGACTCTAAGCACACTGTCTCATATAACGTACAACATGGCTGCCGACCAATACATTGCAGATCCATGGTAGTAATGACTGATTGAACACAATCATGGCTACTAGACACAAGCGTAGATCCATGATGAGATGATAATATAGCCACGACCAATACAAATGTGGATCTGTGTGAGATGAACCAATACAAACTCCATCGCAACTTGGGTAAAACATGACTCCCTAGGGTCTTCAAGCTGAACCCGCAATGATACGAATCTATCCATGTGATTACAAATGTCTTGACGTCGAACATGGTAGAAGCCACTTGATTACCGGTCATTGATGTATACCGTTAACAAGTGCAAGGGAAATCACCATTGATGTCAATGATTCCCAAGGTATCACAATACATATCATCAAGCATGAATAAATGAGTTGAAGTCGAACGTGAGATGAAATCTTTCAATCAAGAGTCAATGATGTAAACTCATGTTGAAAGCGAGGTAACCTGCCATTGAGGCATGCAGCGCCAAGGTACTTGGTTGGTTTCTAGATTCAATCCTCAGATGATGATTTGGAGTCGACAAGGATGAATCCGTGGAAGGAGGGCCATGATGAATCTCCCATCATCGACACGAAACACGACAAAGGATGTGTAGAGCAGATCGGATGGTACAGTGACATGCAAGACTGACTCAGAGTAGACCGACATGATGGAAGGTGTACTGATTGTAGATAATGAGTAGTGAGAGTATTCTTGAACATGGGCATGGCATGCCTTGGCAGTATTGACTTGACGAGTTATGATACCAACTCCTAATGCAATTGATGATGGAAGTGTTCTTTGAATGACTCAAAGGAGTTACAAGATTAAGGAAATAGGTGAAACTCGAGGAAAAACAGATGATCCAAGTGTAATATGCAAATGCAGATGAGTGCCATGTTCAAGAAATGACTAGATACTGCCACTGATAAGGGGTGTAACATAAAAGCTTTCCTTTTTACCCATCATGAATGATGAGTGCCTCATGTGTTTTTTACGAGCTTGATGAGGGTAACCAGATGCTTGGTATAGCTCATCTCATAGATGAGTCCAATCCCAAATATTTTCCAAACCTGGGATAGGAGGGGTTCGTCCAATGGCGGGCCCTTCAATGTAAAAGTTTAACGAGTCCATAGAAGGTAAACTCGGTCGTCCTTTCATGTTTAGAGAGTTTGAAAAGAACTAAAGAAGACTCCAATGGTCCTTTTTCGTAAAGTTAGCCTCATCGCCCGAAAAAGGGTAAAACAACGCGGGAGAGGACTCTTCCAGTCATGATTGGCTATAGTATACCTTTTTCGTAAGTAGTGCCCCGTGGTCCGAAAAAGGGGTAAACTATCACCAGGAAGATGACCATTCAAATTCTTTAACAAGCGTGAACGTGACAAGTTCGCTTGGTAATCTTTTCGTATTTTGAGAGCCCGAAAATAGCTTAAAGATAGACTCCGGGGGGGTTCCTTTTCCGTAGGAGTTTAACGAGCCCAGAAAAGTGATAAATCATAACTCGGTAACGTATTCTCATAGATTCAAGAGCACGACAAAGAACAAAGCGTAAGCCCATCATCATAAAATAATTACAATCTAATGAATGGAAAATAATGACAAAAACACACAAGGGGTGTTCATACCTGAGATGACCGTTCCAATGTGAAACCGGCGTAAAAAGACACTTAATGACTCCTGCACACTTGGAAACTAGGTCAAATAGTCAATCAAGTGTTCAAATATGATAAAATTGACCCAAACTATAGCAAATAACCTAAAAGCATCAAATATTTGAAAAAGGGATATTCCATTTTGTTTATAAATAGAAACGAAAACCAAATATATTCACCATTGTTCATTTGCCAAATTTGGGAGGAGAAGTGCCATTTGGAGCCAAAACTTCACTTGTCGATTCCGGGAGCTACGAGCAGCCATTTCACCCGCCGTCTGGAGCAGGTAACTCTAAACTTCATCCAACATAATTGTTGTGGTTTACATTTTTGAATTTGGTTCATTTTTTTGGGTTTTAGCTTGGTTTGTGAAGCGCTATTGCATCTTCGGGTCGTCACAGTCTGCCCTTTCGAGAACTGAGACAAGACTGAGTCGTCACAAGGCTCGCATGGCTGGACTGCGACGACGTCACACTGTTAGCAAAAACGGGGTGCGACGACGGAAACTTCCAACCCCAAACACAAACCATGCCCAAAAAAGAACTTTTGGTGGTTGAAGCAAGTGTTAACAATGTATAAACTCACTCCCCTTTTGGCAGGTTACCAGCAACCAGAATGGTTTTGGAGTGGCGTGAACGGGAGCATGAGATAGATGATGTACAGGCTGCAAATGATCCACAATGTGCGGAAGCACTGAGGAACTGTGGGCTCCTCAAGTTCTTCGAGATCCAGGGCATGAGGGCCCAAATCCCATTACTGACACATATGCTCCAATGCTGGGATGCGTCCCAACAATATTTCGTGATCGGTGAGCACGTGCTTACCATAGATGTCGAGGACATCTATTTCCTGACTGGATTGTCCCGAAGAGGGGACAATGTGCTTCTTACTGGATCACGTGGAAGTGATCAGACTATGGGCGACATGATCCTACAGCACTGTACTCCTAACACTTGTGCTTCTAGTGGGAAGATTCCCATAAGAGATGTGCGTGAACGTCCATTGCGCGCCATACTTTTCACCATTACGAGGATGGCAGGGAGCCAAGCTCCTCACTTAGCCACCAGGTCTCAGATGCTATATGCGAAGGATTGCATGTCTCTGAAGATCTTCAATTGGTGCGAGGGACTCCTCGCAAACATGCGAGCTTAGCTGACCAAGTGTCGGCGGGGAAAGCTCAAACAGTTTGGCTACGGTTCGTTACTGATCTCGTTCTTATTGGAACGGGTTCCCCTCTTGCGCCGTCAGGTACCATTGGATGACAGGGATCCTAGGGATCCTCACATGGCTAGGTGGACAGAGGTGATGGCCCGACATGGTGGGGGTCCTATCATCTCATATGGTACTGAGTTCTTCAGCTGGCTAGAGGGCCAGTTACTTATGGTCCTCATGGTCGAGGATTACCCGTACAGTGGTACAGACTTCAAAGATGACCCGGACTTGCCGCTACTCGAGGGAGCAGCATGGGGAGACATAGGTAAGACCAATAAACCCTTGTACTTTTAAGTTTTGCGCATTTACAATTTTTTGTTTGTTATATCGCTGATGAGTTAAGAACATGTGTGTGCAGACGTGGGCCCCGTACGACCAGTGGGAGTCTCTCTTCTTGCGAGGAGAGAGAGAGAGGAGAGGGAGCAGTCATGGGTCCGGCCGTACATGCTGCCATCACAGAGATGGACGGAGTCTACGCGAACCTGAGCGGGTTGACGTTAGATGTCCTGGAGCCGATGGTAGATGAGTTACCACAGCCCATGCAGGTGTATACGGTTGGAGCATCTGCGCGCTTCAACACTCTGCTCTGTAGAGTTGCGAGAGCAATTAACTGTTTCCACACTCAGCAGGCTAGAGCCGTTAGTCCTAGGGTTGTACGGGCTTGGCGATAGGCCTTATGCTGTTACTATGTATGTACTGAGAGCTTGGAGGCCTCAGATTTTTTGTACTTACTGAAAGCTGTGAGGCTTCAGATTTTGTAGACTCACTGAAAGCTGTTGTGCTTCAGATTTTTGTACCAGCACTACTTTTTATGATGATATTTTTATATACAGACATTCCGGCGGTTTATACATTATGTGTTTAAAATGAATGAATGGTGTGGTCTTGTCATGTGTTTGCTTATATAAAATGAGTTATTTACATGTTATGTCTATTTTTAACAGTTCATGAATATGCGTATGTGTGTGCAATGTACCAATCTAAGATGAAGTTGGCCATAGAATTGACAACTGTGTTCGCGTCTCGTGGAATGTGCAGGTACTGAATGGACTCGAAGGACCTTTCCAGGAGACGGACTCGTCGATAGAGACTGAGTAAGACAGGATCGCGGATGACATAGACTCGGTTAAGATGAGAGACCACTAGTTGAGAATCTAGGTGGATGACAACGTGGTCCATACCCAAAGAAATGGCGTCAGTTAGGGTTCCAATGATTGCTTGATATTTTGTAGCATTGTTAGTTGCGAAACTTAGACAGATTCCCCCTGAGCTGATGAGCTCACCGGTAGGTGAATAGAGTATCTAGGCTGCTGAAGCAAGATTACGGGTATGCCGGCTGGCTCCGTCCGCGAATCCATAGCACGTTGCCATCTGCACACGCAGACATAACATGGTACAAGAAACGAAACAAGACCTAAACACGCAAAAAATCAAAGTGTCACACCACACAAAAACATACACGCAATGTACAGTATATACAAGAGTACTTATGCATGAAAGACTCAGGCATAGTACCTCTTCAGGTAGAGCCCATTGCGGGGCTCACCCAAAGATATCCCGTCGTAGTCTTCAAGCTCATAAGCTCCCTTCTCCAAGACGCGTTTCACTATGTAAGGTCCATGCCACATGGACTCAAACTTTCCTGCCTCCAGCTTATCATGTTTTTTGTCGTATGTGAGGACCAAATCTCCTTCGCTGTAGGTGCGAGGTTCTACCGACTTGTCGTACTGCGCTTTGATGCGTTTCTTATGAGCCTCGTTGGCAAGAGCGGCATTTCGGCGAGTCTCGTCGAGCTTAGCTAGGTAGAGGAAGTGTTCTTCCTCGGCAGTAGTGTTTGGGAGAAGTTCGATGGCGAGCTTGAGGGACGGAATCTCGCACTCAATAGAAAGGACCGCCTCCAATCCATACACTAGTTGGAAGGGAGTAAATCCAGTGGCGGTTTTAACAGAGGTTCGATAAGCCCAAAGTGCGCAGAAGAGCATGTTGTTAGCCGGTTCCTTGAGGGGGAGCTAACGGTTGAGTGTTCACCACTCCTTGGATTGGTAAAGGGTTTTGTAACACCAAGGGTTGAGTTTGAGGTGGTGGGGGGTTAGGTGGCGCCTGAGGTGCCGTGTGCCCTTGGTGGTGGGCATCATCGGTCCAGAGTTGTCGTGCCTGCTCCAAATGTGGGCAAGCGTGTGTGTAATGGCCATCGACCCCGCAAATAAAACAAGGGTGGTTCGTTCGTAAGTTAGGGTTTTTAGCTTGCTTTGGCGGCCTATCGGGGTTTTGGTTGGTAGGTGCTGCGTTATTATTGTTTGGGGGATTAGGTGGCTAGTCGCCTTGGTCCGGAGGGGGGTTGTTCCCGCCGTTACGTCCTTTTTCGCGGTTTTGCTGGCCTTGTTGGCGTTGGGTATTTTGGTTATGCTGCGGATTTTGTTGCGCGTACACTTGCCCTTGGGCGGCAGGTGGGTGCTGGGGTTGTGCAGGTGCGGGAGTAGGCTGCGGCGGATAATAAGTGGGTGGGGGTGGAGGCGGTGTATGTGCTGGACCTTGTGGGGGTTGTTAATACGTCTGTGTGACGGGTGGTTGATTTGCCGTAGGTGCTGTCAGTGGCGGATAATAAGCGGGGGGGGCTTGAGAGGATAAAGGAGCGTGCGCGACCTGCGGGTGGTAATATGGTTGAGGTGCAACCGGGGAACGTAAGCGAGGGATGCGTTGCCAAAGCACTGAGGGGGACATGAGGGTCCGTGGGAATGGTAGTTATGCGCCATGGGAGTATACAAATTGGTTGCTCCAGAGTGGGATGTAGCCCGTGAAAGGTCGGGGCCATTACTAGCATGTGTCATGGAAAAGGGCTGGTTATGCGATTCAACATGGCTAATGATGCCATCGGCGGCATGGGATGTCCTTCGCGCATCGTTTCGGGAGTGTTGGCCTGATTTTTTGAATCAGAGCCAATAAAGAGGTTTTATCCACACAATCAACTTAAAGCAGTATCCGGTGTGTTTAAGTTAACAAGACCTCACAGGTTATGGTCCTGCTACCAGCTAGTTTGTCTCTTAAGGAAACCTCAAAACTAGCAAAGTCTAACCTATTCTCATGTTTATCCTATCTATATATTTACAAATATCCTAAAGCTGCTTTCTGAAGAGAAAGACTTCAATTTTTGTGAAAATTTCAAGTATGAAGGCTTAATTACAGTATGCAGGATGATTAATGCTAGAGATAAAATAAACTTAAAACTAATCTATCTATCCTATTTAACCCTATCTCAGCTGAGAGCAGATTTGAAATTAAAATTAATCATTAATCTTATAACAGAAAATTGAAGTACGATATAAACCAAACATGTTTAAATTATAACAACAATTACTCTGCTATATAGGAATGGAGTTGAATTTCAACCTAAAAGACACAGTCAAATTTCATTTCCAGAACTGATTAACAATTATTGTTCAAGATAGTCATTCAAATTTAAGATAATGTTTATTTAAATATTCACCATTAACATATAAATGAAACTTTAAATAAACAAGAAGTTATATCATTCAAGCTAATGTTCACAGTGAACACACTAATGAACAAACTACAATGACATATGCATTCAATAACTAATCCTGAGACGATAAAGTGAGAAATTATCTAAACATCAGTATGACACAGCATACATAGTTTGCATATAAACAGAAGATGACAAACTGAAATATATGTATATATAAAAACCCAAAAATGAATACCATTCACAGCATCATTTGTAGATATCCAGTATCATCCACAACAAAGCTTCAGCTTCAGGTTTTGAAGTAATACTAGTAATAAAATATATTTCAAGAAGTTTTTCCTCTACACTTCATCCATCCCGAGTTCATCAAAAATCTTCCTTCATATACTAGTGAGAGTCGGTTTTTGCTATAAATGTTGCATGCAACATTATAGGAAATTACTTAACCATAAAAGCATCTAATTACACCAAATACTGAAAATAGAATCGACTAGCCTGAGTCGAGACATCTCAGAACATTCTTGACCATTCAGAATACTCCAACTAGTAACAGATCAGCTGCACTTTTGCGCCAACGCATCCACTACGTCCTGCATTCCTGGAAGAAAACGGTGATAAAATCCTCCTGCATTAAATTCAATAAATATATCATATTAAAATCGATTTAACACAGTTAACCGAAATATTAAAACAAAATTATAAATGCATGCCTGTAAAATCTCCGATTTTACAGACATGCTAAATCAAGATAATCGTTACCTGTCAACAAGAAAAAGAACTATTAGGCTTCACTACGAAGAGCAACGACTCTTCTGGCTTCGTCCAATTTAGCCTTTAACCTGATAATTTTGACATTTTGATTTTCAATTCGTTCCAAAAGCATCTGGTTTGTTTTTAATATGGATTTCTTAGATTTCTTGAATTGATTCTTTTTCACGTTGGCCCTTTTCCACCTGTCAATCCATTCTAACAATTCTTTCTTGAGCGTTTTATTTTCTTCCTGCAACAAAACCATATACTGTTTGCGTTTTTCTTTAGACTCTGCTTTCTTATCCTGATAGACATCTCCTAATACCTGCTGTAGGGTTTCGTCTTCGCTGGCTACATGAAGAGAACGAGGACTATCACAACGCTGGTGGTGAGATGGTTCAAATTGTAAAGTATTAGGATCTATTTCCGGTTGATTACCCTCGACCTCACCTGATGGCACATCATTCCCCTGGACAGTGGTGGAATTCCCTATACCCAATGCGCTAGGGATAGATATCGGAATATCATCCTCAATATTTACAACTGCAGGTTCGGCAGCAGTAGATTTGGAAGTCTGTGGATCAGACCTATACCTCGGAGTAGAATGACGACTATGCATGCTTCTGGTGATTCTACGTGAAGATGATAGGTTTCCAATCTTCGACCCTTCCTTATCACAACAAACCTGAGCCAAATGGTTCAGCTTATGCATAGGAATTTTATCACATTCAGTAGATTTATCGATTTCATCTTCGGCTGATCCCTCTTTTAATTTTACAGGGTTTCCATCAATATTATCGGTTTGAGATTCATTTAAAATTTCCCTAGAACTGCAAGGAACTGAAGCCCTATCATCGTCTTTATCTACCTCATCATCTACAGACGTGCTTATGTCCTCTGGTTCATTATCCTCTGAGCTATCATCCTCAGAATCTATAAGTTTTCGTTTCCTACGAGCTCGAGGGGACGAATTGGGCCAATGCTGTGTTGGCCCCAATTTACAATTGACGGGGAATTCATCCCACGACTGACCTTTCACGGATAATTGATATTGTAGCAAAATTTTAACCAATCCATGGTGACACAAACTATTATCAGGGTTATTAAAATTTCTCACAGACTGGGACATTTTCTTCAGACTTTGCCACAGATAGAAGGGCAAGTTAAGTTTATGACCCCTAACCGCTAACAGCAACCGTAAATGATACAAATGCAAATGGGAAAAACGTCCACAACAGGTTACGTACCTTACCAAGATTTCATAGTAAGCTCTCCACTCGGGCTTGAGAAATTTTACAGGCACGCCTACTCTCAATTTCGTTTTATCTGGTAGAGGCGAGAACAGTGCCAAACACTTCTTCTTATCCACCATAAGGCCTTTAAACCAGCGTTCCCCCACCTGGGGAAGCTTCGTGGCTTCAGCAATGCTGTCTTCATTGATAACAAACTCACAACCCCCAATTCGCACCCTGTCGTTTTTAAAACCCATTGCGAACATTCTGGTAATCTCCACATGATGACCATCAAAGCTTTGAAAGAAATGCGTCCATCCCATTTTATCAAATTTCTGGGCAACCTCCTGATTAGCTTCAATAATTTCATACCCTGAGATTTCAAAACGGTTCAGAGGAGACATGGTTTCTTCAGCGCTGTTTGGGTTTAGTCGTGGAATGAAAGGAAATGTGAATACAGATGGAATAGGTATCCATACACACGACATAGTAGAAAAAACTTCACATGCGCGAAATCTGATCAAGATCAAATCTCTGAACCTACCATTTTAGCGGGATGGTGATAAATATTACACGTTCATGCTACATCATGGCTTATGCTAACTTGTCTGCGTTTTGACCTCGCCAAGTAGTGATCACTACTTAACTTAACGAACCAGCGATACGAAGGCTGCTTAACTTGGTGAACCATCGATATGACAACTGATATAACCATTATTAAGATCATTGATTATTGACAGTGGTTCATTATTATAAGTACGATGGCCGTAGTTTGAAATGAGTGTTAGTGATTAACACTGTCAACACGGTGATGCCAAACGCATACAATTGTCGAATCTATCAAATGGTGAAGGCCACGTTTCCATGCCAACTCACCGATCCAAAGGTTTATCAATTTAACCGTTGATTTATCGCCAGGTCAGTTCATCAAACGATCATTATTATTCTATGATATTACGTCGTGTCATGAAGAGGCATAGATTGCGTTTTAAGGTTGAGTAGGTATTAATCAGATGGCCAGCTTGGTGTTTATTTTATTTATATGTACAAACTATATATACACAATGCTAAGTCAAAACCTTTATACATGGTATTAACACACTATAGTATATATCATTAGATAGGGTATTTATCATATGTGAAACGCTTCCTATATAAACCACCATTTATTGATTAAACATGATAATGACAAAGTTTATAATAGGATATTACTTATGATATTAGATTCCCAAATTCACTTAGTCTTGAGACTAAAAATACCCTAAACAATGTGCTTAATGATATTTCTTTGACACAAAACCCTTAAGTTACATAAACTTGTTTCAATATTTTGAACAATTTTTAACAAGAATTTACGAAACTTATCAATCCTTGATTCCAAAACCAAATTCGATGATCAAATCCCTATCAGCTCCTAGAGTCATTAATTACCTTTCTTTGATTAAGAGCACCTTCAGAATCAAAGATTCTGAAGGAGCTCTATATAATTTTTTATTCATTTATCACATAAAGGACTGATCTCTCTTCACTTAGTCAAGAAGCGAAGAGGTTGTTGCTTGCTGCCAACAAATGGCAACGACCTGGAAGAACCAGTTATCTCTGCTTAAAACAAGATGATTAGAACGAAATCTTAGAAACCTGTTAAAGATAATCAAAATCCTTTATTCATATCAAACCCTCATTTATTCAGATTCATAAATATAACCCAGAAATTTTTCATCTTTTGAAATAAAGATATAATTAGAGATAAGCTTACAAATATCATTATCAACACCAGTGCTTCTTAGTAAGGATGATCTTACCATCAGCCTCGAATACTTTTCCTCTGAAAACTATCTAGAATCTGTTCCTTGGTTTAGAATTTTCTTGTTTCTTGCTTTGCTGTTCTTTTCTTTTAAATGATAATTCTGTCTGAAGACTACTACCTGGGTTTGGTGTCCCAATGTGGTAGTATCATTCACGAGAGTTGTCTGAAATAAGCAGGCCGACTCGTGATGAGATCTCCTGTCTTTTAATTTAAAATCAAAAGCCATCACCCTGGTGATCAGAAATGAAGTTATTCCAGGCAACACTGATGATCATGATTAGGTCGGCTCATTACTGAGACCTCCTATTCTTCAGGCAAAAGTTATGTTTTATTGGAATTTTCATTGATTTTGTTTAACTAAAATGAGAGATCATTACCCAGCATGGTAACCAAATAGTAATGTCAGTCATAAATACCACCAGAAAATGAATCAGCTGGCTCGTGATGAGACCCCTTATCTCTTGGTTTTTAGACCAAAAGCCATTACTAGTTTCCTAATAATGTCATACCAGGGATATTTATGATTCTGATCAGACCGGCTCATTACTGAGACCTTCTGTCTCTCACTTTAGCTTTTATTAGCTGGAACAAATGCTAGACAGTCTTCAAATAACAAAAGTTTTCTAAACCAATGATAAAAATCTGTAAAAAATTTTCAAAAGCACGGGCTTTGAGAAAGATATATGATAAACTATCCTTATTTTAAGAAAATAACCAGATGAAAGAAAAATCCGGGAAATACTTATAAATAGAACTAACAAAGATTTTTTTTACAAATTCAAGAAATTTTGATCAACCCGAACAATTTTAAAAGACCTCAGTTCAAGTCAAAATTTTCAAGACTTACGAGAAAAATGATCTTATTGATATATATATATTAATTACAATTGTTAATCACATATTTCTGTTTTGAGGACTAGTTATATACATGAAATTTTAATAACCTAAAATATTAAGTATTGACAGATATTTAACTCATATACAGTTTGCTAGTGTATATACAAAAATATAAAAACTATTTATAAACAGTGAATAAGTATATACAATTTAGACAGCAATTATTAACAGAAATATTTCTTAAGAATCAGTCCATTCACAGGGAATGTCTCGGACTGTCCTTCAAGTGTTTGCAATCGAAAGGTACTTGGACCTATTTTTTCAGAAATAACAAAGGGGCCTAACCAAAGTTTTTGAAACTTAGTATGGCTACCCTTAACTTCATGAGCTTTATCCCATTTTAAGACCAAGTCTCCTACCTGGAATTTGCGATCAGAACTAAATGATTGGTCAAACCATGACTTAACAATCCGTTGATGTTTGTTAAAGTGTTGCTTTGACTGTTCTCTGTCTTCTTCTAATTTTAACAAAGCATTAATTCTTTTCTCCATTGCTGGGCATTCTTCCTCTTGTACAGACTGAGCTAACTGTAATGAAGGTAAAAATAAATTTGGCGGAAGGATAGCTTCAGTCCCATACACTAAGAAAAATGGTGAATTACCTATTGCAGCTTTTGGAGTTACTCTGTCTGCCCAGAGAGCATTAACCAATTTTGTATGCCAATTCTTGTGGTGGACTGAAACAGTTCTTTTGAGGATTTTCAATAAATTTTTATTTGTTGACTCAGCTAGACCATTCCCATGAGGATGGTAATTAGCTGAATACCTGATTCTTATTCCTTTTTCTAAAGCGAACTGACTCAATTCAATTGATGAAAAGTATGATGCATTATCAAAAACCAAAGAATCAGGAACACCAAATCTTGTTATGATAAAGAAATCCAGAAATAATATAACTTAATTAGTATTCACAACCTTCAATGGTGCAGCCTCAGCCCAACGGGTGAAATAATCAGTTGCAGTTATTATGTACTTGTGTCGCATTGATGAGGGAGGGTTTATTGGTCCTATTATATCGATACCCCACTGCTGAAAAGGTCTTTCAGCCGAAACAGGTTGTAAAGGGAAAGCAGATTTTTTAACTTTTCCTGCGGAAAGTTGACACTCTTGACACCTTCTGACGAAAGTATAAGAATCTCGGAACAAGGTAGGCCAATAATAACCAGCCCTAAGAATTTTATGGGCTGTGGTTTCTCCACCGAAATGACCTCCCGCTGGTCCAGAATGCAATTCCTTCAGAACTGTTTCTGTTTCATCCTTATCTAGACACCGAAGGTATACCCCATCTGAATTTCTTCGAAAGAGGATACTATCTATTAATAAGTACGGGGCAGATTTCAATCTGAGTGCTCTTTTCTTCTTCGGATCTAAGTAATCAGGGGCAGTCCCTGTTTCCAGCAGTACTCGTATATCTGTGTACCAAGAATCTTGAGGTGGTGGATAAAAGTAAATTTCTCTGGTAAGTAAATCTTCATCAATGACAATTTCAGTTTTGTCATCAGACAAATGAGCAGCTTCAGCAGCTAGTTTACACAACCCTTGTCCTTTAACTATCGTTGATGGTTTGATTTCTAGGTCATATTCTTGGAGAGCTGTCATCCACGGCGCCCTTTTTTCCCCTAAATCTTTTTGTACCAACAAATTTCTTACTGAAGAATAAGGTACAATTACCTTCGTTTTGGATTTTAATAAGTAAGGACGAAAATGTTTCACCGCCTTAAAAACAGCATAAGCTTGTTTATCCACTTCATGATAGTTTAGTTCAGCACCTTTGAAATTCGAACTCATGAACGAAATTGGAACCTCATTATTTTGTTGGTTTAATTGAGTTAATACTGCTGCATAGGCAATATCAGAAGCGAAAGTATATAATATAAAATCCTTGTTAAAATCTGGACTTAGAAGACTAGGAGCTTCTGAAATAGCTTCTAAAATTTTCTGAAAGGATTCTTTTTCAGTTTGTCCCCAATTAAACACAGCATCTTTTTTAATCATTTTCTGCAAAGGACGAACAGTCTCTGAAAAACTAGGGATGAATCTCCTGACAAAATTAATTTTCCCTAAGAATGACTGCATTCCTTTCTTGCTGGAAGGGAAAGTAATCTTTGAAATAGCTTGTGTTCTTTTCGGATCGATCATGATTCCATGTTTTGATACTACACATCCTAACAAGATGCCTTCTGAAACAGCAAATATTGTTTTCTTAGGATTTAAAGATATTCCAAACTTTCTACATCGTTCAAACACTTTTCTCAAATGGTTAAGATGATCAGGGCGATGTTTAGAATAAACAGTAACGTCATCCAAATAGACAACGACCGAATGATTGATCAAGCCTCGAAAGGCAATATCCATTGCTCGTTGAAATGTTGCTCCCGCATTGATTAATCCAAAGGGCATCTTACGGTATGCATACGTTCCCCATGGAGTTCTAAAAGCTGTTTTTAACTGATCATCCGGGGAGACTAATATTTGGTTATACCCTGAGAAACCATCAAGGAGAGACAGTATCTCAGCCCCAGATACTTTCTGAAGAATTTGTTCCATGGGTGGAACTGGGTAGTTATCCTTTTCAGAGGCTTTATTTAAATTTCTAAAATCGACACATAATCGAATATCCCCATTTTTCTTTCTAACTGGAACTAAGTTTGCTACCCACTGAGTATGTCTAACAGGGAAAATAATCCTGGCAGTTAGCAATTTATTCAGTTCTTTTTTAATTGTTGGTTCTAATGATGGGTGATATTTTCTCAATTTCTGCTGAAAAGGTTTTGATTCTTGTTTAATTGGAATTATATGTTGCATGACTTGAGTATTGAATGTTTTTAAGTCATCGTATGTCCATGCAAATATATCTTTGAACTCTTTAAATAATTTTATGAAAGCTGTTCTTTCTACAGGATCACAATCTATTCCTAGGTTTATAGTTTGGGGATTAGATTCCGTTCCCAAATTGATAGTTTCATACTTCATGCAAGAGCTATTGGTTTTACAGTTTGGAACTGACTTAAACTTATCCTGCAGATCAAAAAACTTTTCTAATCTCAATACTGAGTTGGGAACGGGTTTTACCTGTTCAAAAGCTTTCTCAACTGAACAAAAGTCATTAATTACCGAAAAATCTCGTAAATTGTCATCGTGAGTAATTTCATCTATCGCTGACTCCTTAAAGATCCCATCATTTGTCAGAAAATGCAGTACCTGTGTGTCATTATCAAACACACGCCAATTAAAAATGTTATCAGGTATGGAAGGTCTAAAAATTAATTCAACAGAAAAGAATTCTGGCGAAAAATTTTCCGAAGGAATCAATTTGGAAGCTACATTTGCCAATAAGTCTGCTTCTTGGTTTTGACTTCTAGGAACAGAATTTATATTAAATGCATCAAAATATGTGATAAGATTCCATACCTCCTTCTGATAGCTTTGCAAATGTTCAGATAAACAATGAATGGAATTACGTACCTGTCTAACGATGATTTCTGAATCTCCAAAGACCATAATCTCTTTGATGCCCAAATCGATTGCTTTTTTCAATCCTTGAATCAAAGCTTCATATTCAACCATATTATTTGTACAACTAAATTCTAATCTACAGGCTATACAAGTCTTATTACCTTGAGGATCTATTAGCAGACAACCGGCGCCCGCTCCTTCTTTAGATTTTGCACCGTCAAAATAAAGGGTCCAAATAGAATTATGTGCAATTACTTTGCTTTCTATAATATTCACAATATTTACATTATTTTCATTACCAATGGTCTCCTTAAGAGAACAGTTAGGGGAGATAACTGTTACATTACAAATCTCAGATTGTTGGCTGCTTTCTGAAAGGAGGGAGGTTTCAGCTTTGAAATCTCCAAAACCTAACTCATGCATGTAGTTTCCCATAATGGAATCAGAAAATAACACGGGTTCACTAGGATCATGTAGTTCTGTAACAGTATGTTTCATGTACCTTTCTCTTTGTATCTTTATCTGATTTGCTTTTCCATTCTTTGGTAACCACAAGGTTGACCAATCAGTGGCAAAGAAACCATTTAGCTGTTGAGACCAATCCCTACTTAAGAACAATCCATATGCATCAGGTATATCAGCGATTACGATGTCTATGATTTGGTAAATTGAAGGATTACAAGCAATCCTAACTAAGACATCTTTCATCTCTCCGACAACCTTAACATTTGTTCTATCTAATTGAGTTATTTGTGCATTGGATGGAACAAATTTGCCATTTAATTTCTTGCACACAGATAAAGGCATGACATTAGAAGATGCTCCTGAATCTACCATGCAATTGTGGACATTTCTATTAAAAATTTCGAAGGTAAGTAAGAATGGAGGTGTAGTTGACTTAGAGTTCTTACCTATCAAAGAAGCTTTATCAGCTGATGTTTTCCCTTTATCAGTCGCTGTTGGATCATTGCCTGAACTGTTTGCAGCAACATTTTGCTTTGTATTTGGAACGATCGTGCTTACTGCAGGATTAATGATAGGAGTATCAGGCATTGGATAGATTTGAAGGAGATCGTACATACTAATGTTTGCACGTGTCTTCTTCAAATCTTCAATTATGTCATATTGTAAATCCAACTTCGGAACGTTTTGAATGGTTTGAGTACCCTTATGTGACTGAGTTTGTTTGCTGAGTTGAATTTGTTTGTTTGGTTGTGAGTTGTTACTATCAGTGTTTGAAGTAGAGCTTGAAGCACCAGGAGTATTTGCAATTGCTTTACTACGCGTATTATATGCGTGTTGTCCTGGGGGTGGACTTCTGTCCTCATGTTTTTTTACAAAATTATCCCAGAAGTGCCCATTGATTTGTTGAGGTTCTTCTGATTCATCTTCATTTTCAGATTCTTCATCTTCTTTATTCTGATTTATCTCTTGACTAGTTGTTTCAGATAAAGAGAGGACAGCTCGAATTGTATTAAAGACCTCTTCATTAGCAGCTATATCTGGGGGTGCATTCTTATTGTTTGTGTTTGGGTTTTGTCTAAATTGATTTCTGAAGTAATCCCTAGAAGGGGAAGCTTCAGAACTAGTTTTTTTTAACCCAATAACTTCATTAGTTAACGTTCGGATAGCATTCTGTAGCTGTTCTACATCAAAAGCTTTATCTTTATCTGAACTAGATCTCTCCACTTTCTTTCGAGGAAAAGAATCAGTTTTACCACTCCTTTCTGGTTCATAAGACATGAAATCTTTTTCTACTTTAATTGCTTCATCAAATGTTTCTA
Organism: Larix kaempferi; assembly: GCA_027924585.1. Classification (NCBI taxonomy): domain Eukaryota; kingdom Viridiplantae; phylum Streptophyta; class Pinopsida; order Pinales; family Pinaceae; genus Larix; species Larix kaempferi. Next base: position 17,996,299 of record BSBM01000600.1, read on the forward strand.
TCAGTGTTGTTTTTCCAGCCCTCTTAACAAACATTCCGGAATTCCTAGGTAAGGCCGATGTATAATTTTCAATGATTATATCTTCCGGTGGTTGAGAAGCAATTGGAATTTTATTTTTTAATGTTAGAAACCTTTGATTAAAGTCTTTAATTCTCTCTTTGGGTTCCATCTTAATTCTAGATAATTCTAGGGCTAAAAGAGCAGGTGTTTTATCTTCCCCAAATTTATCTAAAAAAGCTTTGTTAAATTCCTCCCAGTTTGTAATAGATCCTTGTACTAATGAAAAGTACCAGATAGAGGCTCTTCCCTCAAAGGTGAGAGGAAATAATCGACAAACAACATCCTCATGCTGAACAATTAAGGTTTGAACAGCTAGCATGAATTTATCAATGTGTACCTCTGCAGGTTCTTTGTCGTCTGGGTTAAACTTAGGAAGAATCTTATCTGAATGTTTTGGTAATGGGTGTTGTATCCCAGGAATTGCTACAGCAGCTGCCCTTAACCAAGGGAGCTGTGGATTAGGTGGAGGGGGTGGAGGATTACCTCCTCCTCCTGCATTTCCTGCCATTGGACTTCCTTGAGAACTAGAAGAACTCTCAGAATGAGAAGATCTTGGACTGTTGGGTGGTGATTCGGGAGGTGAAGGTGGCTGATCAGAACCACTCCCAGAAATTAACCTCCTTGTGGTATTGGTTTGTGTAATCTGTCTTTGATAATTTTCCGCTTGATGTTGAGGAGTATTATCAGTTATTTCCAAATCTTCTGTAACTATGGTCAATTGTGGGTTATGTCGCTGTTGTCTAGGAAGACCATAATCTATTGGAGTAATACCTAACTGATTTGCGTAAGCTCTAGTAAGGATATGTCTGGATTCCTCTAGAGTTTGAGCACTTTGTGCAGGAGTAAAAGGAGAAGTAATAGGATCACGTTCAAGGATATTTCTTACAGTTTCACTAAAAGGTGATCTACTAGTTTCCGAAGATTGTTGGCTGGTTGGAAATGTTTCATTGGTTTCACCTGCCATTACTTAATTCATGCCCTCCTTCTAGCGCCATTTGTTGGCCTGATTTTTTGAATCAGAGCCAATAAAGAGGTTTTATCCACACAATCAACTTAAAGCAGTATCCGGTGTGTTTAAATTAACAAGACCTCACAGGTTATGGTCCTGCTACCAGCTAGTTTGTCTCTTAAGGAAACCTCAAAACTAGCAAAGTCTAACCTATTCTCATGTTTATCCTATCTATATATTTACAAATATCCTAAAGCTGCTTTCTGAAGAGAAAGACTTCAATTTTTGTGAAAATTTCAAGTATGAAGGCTTAATTACAGTATGCAGGATGATTAATGCTAGAGATAAAATAAACTTAAAACTAATCTATCTATCCTATTTAACCCTATCTCAGCTGAGAGCAGATTTGAAATTAAAATTAATCATTAATCTTATAACAGAAAATTGAAGTACGATATAAACCAAACATGTTTAAATTATAACAACAATTACTCTGCTATATAGGAATGGAGTTGAATTTCAACCTAAAAGACACAGTCAAATTTCATTTCCAGAACTGATTAACAATTATTGTTCAAGATAGTCATTCAAATTTAAGATAATGTTTATTTAAATATTCACCATTAACATATAAATGAAACTTTAAATAAACAAGAAGTTATATCATTCAAGCTAATGTTCACAGTGAACACACTAATGAACAAACTACAATGACATATGCATTCAATAACTAATCCTGAGACGATAAAGTGAGAAATTATCTAAACATCAGTATGACACAGCATACATAGTTTGCATATAAACAGAAGATGACAAACTGAAATATATGTATATATAAAAACCCAAAAATGAATACCATTCACAGCATCATTTGTAGATATCCAGTATCATCCACAACAAAGCTTCAGCTTCAGGTTTTGAAGTAATACTAGTAATAAAATATATTTCAAGAAGTTTTTCCTCTACACTTCATCCATCCCGAGTTCATCAAAAATCTTCCTTCATATACTAGTGAGAGTCGGTTTTTGCTATAAATGTTGCATGCAACATTATAGGAAATTACTTAACCATAAAAGCATCTAATTACACCAAATACTGAAAATAGAATCGACTAGCCTGAGTCGAGACATCTCAGAACATTCTTGACCATTCAGAATACTCCAACTAGTAACAGATCAGCTGCACTTTTGCGCCAACACATCCACTACGTCCTGCATTCCTGGAAGAAAACGGTGATAAAATCCTCCTGCATTAAATTCAATAAATATATCATATTAAAATCGATTTAACACAGTTAACCGAAATATTAAAACAAAATTATAAATGCATGCCTGTAAAATCTCCGATTTTACAGACATGCTAAATCAAGATAATCGTTACCTGTCAACAAGAAAAAGAACTATTAGGCTTCACTACGAAGAGCAACGACTCTTCTGGCTTCGTCCAATTTAGCCTTTAACCTGATAATTTTGACATTTTGATTTTCAATTCGTTCCAAAAGCATCTGGTTTGTTTTTAATATGGATTTCTTAGATTTCTTGAATTGATTCTTTTTCACGTTGGCCCTTTTCCACCTGTCAATCCATTCTAACAATTCTTTCTTGAGCGTTTTATTTTCTTCCTGCAACAAAACCATATACTGTTTGCGTTTTTCTTTAGACTCTGCTTTCTTATCCTGATAGACATCTCCTAATACCTGCTGTAGGGTTTCGTCTTCGCTGGCTACATGAAGAGAACGAGGACTATCACAACGCTGGTGGTGAGATGGTTCAAATTGTACAGTATTAGGATCTATTTCCGGTTGATTACCCTCGACCTCACCTGATGGCACATCATTCCCCTGGATAGTGGTGGAATTCCCTATACCCAATGCGCTAGGGATAGATATCGGAATATCATCCTCAATATTTACAACTGCAGGTTCGGCAGCAGTAGATTTGGAAGTCTGTGGATCAGACCTATACCTTGGAGTAGAATGACGACTATGCATGCTTCTGGTGATTCTACGTGAAGATGATAGGTTTCCAATCTTCGACCCTTCCTTATCACAACAAACCTGAGCCAAATGGTTCAGCTTATGCATAGGAATTTTATCACATTCAGTAGATTTATCGATTTCATCTTCGGCTGATCCCTCTTTTAATTTTACAGGGTTTCCATCAATATTATCGGTTTGAGATTCATTTAAAATTTCCCTAGAACTGCAAGGAACTGAAGCCCTATCATCGTCTTTATCTACCTCATCATCTACAGACGTGCTTATGTCCTCTGGTTCATTATCCTCTGAGCTATCATCCTCAGAATCTATAAGTTTTCGTTTCCTACGAGCTCGAGGGGACGAATTGGGCCAATGCTGTGTTGGCCCCAATTTACAATTGACGAGGAATTCATCCCACGACTGACCTTTCACGGATAATTGATATTGTAGCAAAATTTTAACCAATCCATGGTGACACAAACTATTATCAGGGTTATTAAAATTTCTCACAGACTGGGACATTTTCTTCAGACTTTGCCACAGATAGAAGGGCAAGTTAAGTTTATGACCCTTAACCGCTAACAGCAACCGTAAATGATACAAATGCAAATGGGAAAAACGTCCACAACAGGTTACTTACCTTACCAAGATTTCATAGTAAGCTCTCCACTCGGGCTTGAGAAATTTTACAGGCACGCCTACTCTCAATTTCGTTTTATCTGGTAGAGGCGAGAACAGTGCCAAACACTTCTTCTTATCCACCATAAGGCCTTTAAACCAGCGTTCCCCCACCTGGGGAAGCTTCGTGGCTTCAGCAATGCTGTCTTCATTGATAACAAACTCACAACCCCCAATTCGCACCCTGTCGTTTTTAAAACCCATTGCGAACATTCTGGTAATCTCCACATGATGACCATCAAAGCTTTGAAAGAAATGCGTCCATCCCATTTTATCAAATTTCTGGGCAACCTCCTGATTAGCTTCAATAATTTCATACCCTGAGATTTCAAAACGGTTCAGAGGAGACATGGTTTCTTCAGCGCTGTTTGGGTTTAGTCGTGGAATGAAAGGAAATGTGAATACAGATGGAATAGGTATCCATACACACGACATAGTAGAAAAAACTTCACATGCGCGAAATCTGATCAAGATCAAATCTCTGAACCTACCATTTTAGCGGGATGGTGATAAATATTACACGTTCATGCTACATCATGGCTTATGCTAACTTGTCTGCGTTTTGACCTCGCCAAGTAGTGATCACTACTTAACTTAACGAACCAGCGATACGAAGGCTGCTTAACTTGGTGAACCATCGATATGACAACTGATATAACCATTATTAAGATCATTGATTATTGACAGTGGTTCATTATTATAAGTACGATGGCCGTAGTTTGAAATGAGTGTTAGTGATTAACACTGTCAACACGGTGATGCCAAACGCATACAATTGTCGAATCTATCAAATGGTGAAGGCCACGTTTCCATGCCAACTCACCGATCCAAAGGTTTATCAATTTAACCGTTGATTTATCGCCAGGTCAGTTCATCAAACGATCATTATTATTCTATGATATTACGTCGTGTCATGAAGAGGCATAGATTGCGTTTTAAGGTTGAGTAGGTATTAATCAGATGGCCAGCTTGGTGTTTATTTTATTTATATGTACAAACTATATATACACAATGCTAAGTCAAAACCTTTATACATGGTATTAACACACTATAGTATATATCATTAGATAGGGTATTTATCATATGTGAAACGCTTCCTATATAAACCACCATTTATTGATTAAACATGATAATGACAAAGTTTATAATAGGATATTACTTATGATATTAGATTCCCAAATTCACTTAGTCTTGAGACTAAAAATACCCTAAACAATGTGCTTAATGATATTTCTTTGACACAAAACCCTTAAGTTACATAAACTTGTTTCAATATTTTGAACAATTTTTAACAAGAATTTACGAAACTTATCAATCCTTGATTCCAAAACCAAATTCGATGATCAAATCCCTATCAGCTCCTAGAGTCATTAATTACCTTTCTTTGATTAAGAGCACCTTCAGAATCAAAGATTCTGAAGGAGCTCTATATAATTTTTTATTCATTTATCACATAAAGGACTGATCTCTCTTCACTTAGTCAAGAAGCGAAGAGGTTGTTGCTTGCTGCCAACAAATGGCAACGACCTGGAAGAACCAGTTATCTCTGCTTAAAACAAGATGATTAGAACGAAATCTTAGAAACCTGTTAAAGATAATCAAAATCCTTTATTCATATCAAACCCTCATTTATTCAGATTCATAAATATAACCCAGAAATTTTTCATCTTTTGAAATAAAGATATAATTAGAGATAAGCTTACAAATATCATTATCAACACCAGTGCTTCTTAGTAAGGATGATCTTACCATCAGCCTCGAATACTTTTCCTCTGAAAACTATCTAGAATCTGTTCCTTGGTTTAGAATTTTCTTGTTTCTTGCTTTGCTGTTCTTTTCTTTTAAATGATAATTCTGTCTGAAGACTACTACCTGGGTTTGGTGTCCCAATGTGGTAGTATCATTCACGAGAGTTGTCTGAAATAAGCAGGCCGACTCGTGATGAGATCTCCTGTCTTTTAATTTAAAATCAAAAGCCATCACCCTGGTGATCAGAAATGAAGTTATTCCAGGCAACACTGATGATCATGATTAGGTCGGCTCATTACTGAGACCTCCTATTCTTCAGGCAAAAGTTATGTTTTATTGGAATTTTCATTGATTTTGTTTAACTAAAATGAGAGATCATTACCCAGCATGGTAACCAAATAGTAATGTCAGTCATAAATACCACCAGAAAATGAATCAGCTGGCTCGTGATGAGACCCCTTATCTCTTGGTTTTTAGACCAAAAGCCATTACTAGTTTCCTAATAATGTCATACCAGGGATATTTATGATTCTGATCAGACCGGCTCATTACTGAGACCTTCTGTCTCTCACTTTAGCTTTTATTAGCTGGAACAAATGCTAGACAGTCTTCAAATAACAAAAGTTTTCTAAACCAATGATAAAAATCTGTAAAATTTTTTCAAAAGCACGGGCTTTGAGAAAGATATATGATAAACTATCCTTATTTTAAGAAAATAACCAGATGAAAGAAAAATCCGGGAAATACTTATAAATAGAACTAACAAAGATTTTTTTTACAAATTCAAGAAATTTTGATCAACCCGAACAATTTTAAAAGACCTCAGTTCAAGTCAAAATTTTCAAGACTTACGAGAAAAATGATCTTATTGATATATATATATTAATTACAATTGTTAATCACATATTTCTGTTTTGAGGACTAGTTATATACATGAAATTTTAATAACCTAAAATATTAAGTATTGACAGATATTTAACTCATATACAGTTTGCTAGTGTATATACAAAAATATAAAAACTATTTATAAACAGTGAATAAGTATATACAATTTAGACAGCAATTATTAACAGAAATATTTCTTAAGAATCAGTCCATTCACAGGGAATGTCTCGGACTGTCCTTCAAGTGTTTGCAATCGAAAGGTACTTGGACCTATTTTTTCAGAAATAACAAAGGGGCCTAACCAAAGTTTTTGAAACTTAGTATGGCTACCCTTAACTTCATGAGCTTTATCCCATTTTAAGACCAAGTCTCCTACCTGGAATTTGCGATCAGAACTAAATGATTGGTCAAACCATGACTTAACAATCCGTTGATGTTTGTTAAAGTGTTGCTTTGACTGTTCTCTGTCTTCTTCTAATTTTAACAAAGCATTAATTCTTTTCTCCATTGCTGGGCATTCTTCCTCTTGTACAGACTGAGCTAACTGTAATGAAGGTAAAAATAAATTTGGCGGAAGGATAGCTTCAGTCCCATACACTAAGAAAAATGGTGAATTACCTATTGCAGCTTTTGGAGTTACTCTGTCTGCCCAGAGAGCATTAACCAATTTTGTATGCCAATTCTTGTGGTGGACTGAAACAGTTCTTTTGAGGATTTTCAATAAATTTTTATTTGTTGACTCAGCTAGACCATTCCCATGAGGATGGTAATTAGCTGAATACCTGATTCTTATTCCTTTTTCTAAAGCGAACTGACTCAATTCAATTGATGAAAAGTATGATGCATTATCAAAAACCAAAGAATCAGGAACACCAAATCTTGTTATGATAAAGAAATCCAGAAATAATATAACTTAATTAGTATTCACAACCTTCAATGGTGCAGCCTCAGCCCAACGGGTGAAATAATCAGTTGCAGTTATTATGTACTTGTGTCGCATTGATGAGGGAGGGTTTATTGGTCCTATTATATCGATACCCCACTGCTGAAAAGGTCTTTCAGCCGAAACAGGTTGTAAAGGGAAAGCAGATTTTTTAACTTTTCCTGCGGAAAGTTGACACTCTTGACACCTTCTGACGAAAGTATAAGAATCTCGGAACAAGGTAGGCCAATAATAACCAGCCCTAAGAATTTTATGGGCTGTGGTTTCTCCACCGAAATGACCTCCCGCTGGTCCAGAATGCAATTCCTTCAGAACTGTTTCTGTTTCATCCTTATCTAGACACCGAAGGTATACCCCATCTGAATTTCTTCGAAAGAGGATACTATCTATTAATAAGTACGGGGCAGATTTCAATCTGAGTGCTCTTTTCTTCTTCGGATCTAAGTAATCAGGGGCAGTCCCTGTTTCCAGCAGTACTCGTATATCTGTGTACCAAGAATCTTGAGGTGGTGGATAAAAGTAAATTTCTCTGGTAAGTAAATCTTCATCAATGACAATTTCAGTTTTGTCATCAGACAAATGAGCAGCTTCAGCAGCTAGTTTACACAACCCTTGTCCTTTAACTATCGTTGATGGTTTGATTTCTAGGTCATATTCTTGGAGAGCTGTCATCCACGGCGCCCTTTTTTCCCCTAAATCTTTTTGTACCAACAAATTTCTTACTGAAGAATAAGGTACAATTACCTTCGTTTTGGATTTTAATAAGTAAGGACGAAAATGTTTCACCGCCTTAAAAACAGCATAAGCTTGTTTATCCACTTCATGATAGTTTAGTTCAGCACCTTTGAAATTCGAACTCATGAACGAAATTGGAACCTCATTATTTTGTTGGTTTAATTGAGTTAATACTGCTGCATAGGCAATATCAGAAGCGAAAGTATATAATATAAAATCCTTGTTAAAATCTGGACTTAGAAGACTAGGAGCTTCTGAAATAGCTTCTAAAATTTTCTGAAAGGATTCTTTTTCAGTTTGTCCCCAATTAAACACAGCATCTTTTTTAATCATTTTCTGCAAAGGACGAACAGTCTCTGAAAAACTAGGGATGAATCTCCTGACAAAATTAATTTTCCCTAAGAATGACTGCATTCCTTTCTTGCTGGAAGGGAAAGTAATCTTTGAAATAGCTTGTGTTCTTTTCGGATCGATCATGATTCCATGTTTTGATACTACACATCCTAACAAGATGCCTTCTGAAACAGCAAATATTGTTTTCTTAGGATTTAAAGATATTCCAAACTTTCTACATCGTTCAAACACTTTTCTCAAATGGTTAAGATGATCAGGGCGATGTTTAGAATAAACAGTAACGTCATCCAAATAGACAACGACCGAATGATTGATCAAGCCTCGAAAGGCAATATCCATTGCTCGTTGAAATGTTGCTCCCGCATTGATTAATCCAAAGGGCATCTTACGGTATGCATACGTTCCCCATGGAGTTCTAAAAGCTGTTTTTAACTGATCATCCGGGGAGACTAATATTTGGTTATACCCTGAGAAACCATCAAGGAGAGACAGTATCTCAGCCCCAGATACTTTCTGAAGAATTTGTTCCATGGGTGGAACTGGGTAGTTATCCTTTTCAGAGGCTTTATTTAAATTTCTAAAATCGACACATAATCGAATATCCCCATTTTTCTTTCTAACTGGAACTAAGTTTGCTACCCACTGAGTATGTCTGTGACTGAAATGCACGGCCTGGAGCGCGACTGTAGGGGTGAACCCTGCGGTCGGATCGCGGGTCTGTAGCCAAAATGTGCGGTCTGGGGTGCGGCAAAAGGGCAGAAAGCTGCAGTTGGATCGCGAGTCTGTGGCCAAAATGCGCGGTTTGAAGTGCAGCAAAGGGGGAAAAAAGCTGCGGTCTGGGCCGCGGGAAAGAGGCAGAAAGCTGCGGCCGGATCGTGGGTCTGTGGCCAAAATGCACGGTCTGGAGCGTGGCAAAGGGGCAGAAAGCTGCGGTCGAAGCCGCAGGAAAGAGGCAGAAAGCCGCGGTCTTGGCCGCGGGAAAAGGGCAAAAAGTTGCGATCTGGATCGCGGAAAAAAGGCCGAAAGCTGCGATCTGGGCCGCGGCTGCGAGGAACAGAATCGCGATCTGCGGCAGAAAACCCAACTGGTTGAAGCCACAGCCGAACAGGGAAAACAGAAAAATACTTGCAGAAAATAAAAACTTTTAAATTTTTAACCAGAAATTCAAAGTGCAATAGTGGAGTCGCCAAAACTGTAGCTAGGGTTTTCACCCTAGCTTGTGTAAATGAGCACCTACTAAGGAGAAGGGCCTCCTTAGTAGCAGTTCAGTAAAACAGTAAAACTTGAAAGTAAAACAAGGTAAAATCTAAGCTAACATGTGCATCAACAGAAATAAAAAGACAATAATATAATGAGAATTTTTCTTTTGTTTTAAAAATGAAAACAAAGTTACATTTATCTCAAATGTTTGAGGTTGGTGGAGCTCTTGCAGTAGTCCAGGAGGGCTGCTTCCGTGCTCCAATGGGTTCCTTCTCCTTCTCCAAGGTGTTTGGATAATGGGCCAAAAGGGGCACTCAAATGGGAAGCTAGCTCAAATGGTGAGCTAGGGTTTCAAGAATGATTTTGGCAGAGTGAGGATAGGATAGATTTTGGATATGAAATGGGGAGCCTCCATCACCTATTTATAGGTTTTTAGTGGTGGAGTATTGACCTATGGTTTTAGGCACCATATGGTTTAGGTTAATGGTTTAGGGTTTTTGCTTCCTTTTTCCCTCTTTTTCCTCTTTTTTATATTTTTTATTCCCTTTTATTTGATTTTTGAGAATTTAGAGCCTTTTTAGAGGGTTTTTGCTATCTTTTGAAGAAATTTAAATTATTTTGGGGGGGAAAGGGGTTATTTTGGCCTTTTGGTGGTTTTTTAATGGTTTTTTGAGGTTTTGGAGGCAAAGATGGTGGAAAAAATAGACAAATGAGTCATGTGGTGAGGGAGATGAGGTAATGAGCACTTTTTAGGTGTTAACAAAGACAGATAATGCGACCGCAGTCATGGTGTAAAACCAATTACGACCAAGCAGAATGTTATAATCTAACGGGGTAGCGACTACTTCCACGTTAAGGGTTGCAGTCTTGCCCCCCAGCTCGACTGGTAAAGCTTGTAACGGCCCATGAGGTTGAAAGCCACGTCCGTCGAAGGCTCTCAAAGTGGTAGGAGAATGGTTCAACTTGGGAGAACCAATGGCTCTCCAACAGGCGATCGACATGACTGACGTAGAGGCTCCTTCGTCCAAAACGGTATGATGAATTATTTTCCCAGCAATGTTTGTAGCAACTTGAAATGCCAATTGATGGGAGAGCCTTGATTTGAAGTATTCTAGTCGGAACATGATGGTATTCGATGAATCCGAGTCAACTGCACCGATGGCAGTAAGGAGAGTCTTGCGCTGATTTGGACAGTTTTGCAAGATCTCGAGCGTTGACATAGCACAAGGGGCTTGTGCTAGGTCCTTTACAATGTTGTAGTTTTGAGCAGCTTGAGCATTAGGATTGAAAATCGATTTTCTAATTGTGCTCTTGGGTGGATGCAACACTGACTCAAACGAGGGCTTCTCAATGGTGAGAGAAGCAGCCGGTACAGTGACGTTGGGCATCGAAGTGGAAGCTTTTTCAGTATTACTTCCAACGGGTTCCTTTGTCGGAACGAAGTCATATGAATGAGAACGAGTGTTTAAGTTGATAGTTTTGCTACGCATCATGAGAACATGTGCAGTGGTGGATGCTTCCCCTTGGGAAGAAGAAGTGTGAGCGATTGACTGCTGATTTTAAGCAGGGAAGGGATCGTTGAGAACTGCGGGTGTGGGTTTGCCCTTAAGAAACTTTTGAACTTTGTCTCTATGGGGGCACTCTTTAGAAAAGTGATCATCACCACACAGTAGGCAAGGATACTTCAACTTCCTTTACTATTTGGTATCATCAGGGGTGCTCTTTTGTTCCTGTTGGGTGGAAGATTTCTTAGGTTTCCCTTTGTTCTTATTTTTACCACCAGACTTCTGAGGTGAAACTGATGAAACAGAATTCACTTATTTGGTGACAACAGGAGTGGATGATTTGGTGGTGCCGTGACCAGCCTGTGTTGGTGATGGGGAAGAACCCTGGGGGTTCGTCGAACCAACAGTTTGAGAGGAAGGCTAGGTGTGAAGGGATTCAATGATGCCATCGGCTTGGGGTCCCTTGGGTGGTTTCGCGGGGTCATAACTGTTGCGGGGCACGTCGGGAAGAATATCAAACAACGTGCCAGATTGAGCATAGACTAAGTCTAGCAAATGGGCACAAGTAATGGCTTGTTCCTCAGTGACAACGCCACCCATGGCGACATCCCGTGATATGGTAGGAATGAGAGACTTTGTAAACCAGTCTGCTAGGAGTTGATCTGGAATAGGAGCCTTAATGAGACGTCGTCTCCTCCGCCACTCATGTATATGATTTGATATATGAGTAGCGGTATTTTGACGGAGCGAGGTTAAAAGCTCTATACCAGTTTCAATTCGTATCGGCAGCTGGAAATGAGTAAAAAAGTTCATAGCAAGAGAACAGAAATCAAGAAAAGAATGAGGCGGTAGTTCAATATACCGCTTGGCAGCCAAACTAGTGAGAGTCCGTTGGAATAACCGAAGACGGATCGAGTCGTCCATCAATGAGTTGGATGAACAACATAAGTGGTATGTCATCACGTGGTTTTTAGGATCCTCACTTGGCTTACCATCAAATTTCGGGATATCTGACGGAAGTTTTACCGGAATAGGTGGCCAATTAGTTCCATGGTAGATGGGGTCGTTGGTCAAGCGAGACAAGTCAGGTAGGTCCAAAGTAGCCAAAAAGGGAAGCTGCGGATTAGGCTGCGAGCACTGATAGTACAGATAAGGCGTGTAAGGACCTGTGGGACCTTGTGTCGACTGACCATAAGGTGTTCCAGAAGGAAACTGGCCATAGGGATACGGGCCGCTCGGACTAAATGTAGGTCCACCGCCATAGTAAGGTGGTCCATAACCATAATAAGGTGGCCCATTGCCATAAGGTGGGGGCCGCGGAGGGGGTGGGCCACCTCCAAATAGTAGGGGTCCACCACCACCGCCAGGGTAGGATGGGCCGCCTTCGCCTTTGCCTCCGCCGGGAGGAGGTGGTGGTCCGCTACCACCACCGGAATAGGAATGTCCTCCACAACCTCCGCCGGGAGAGGGGGTGGTGGGCCACCGCCGTCGCTGGAAGGGTAAGAACGTCCTCCACCACCTCCACCATAGTAGGGTGGTGGTCCACCACCACCGCCACCAGGATGAGAAGGTCCTCCACCACCAGCACTGGGACGGGGTGGTGCTCCTCCGCCACCGCCAGGATGAGATGGTCCTCCCCCACCACTGCTGCCAGGGGGGGTGGGCCCCCACCACCTCCACCAGGGGGGGTGGGCTATGATGACCGAAATGAGGTGGTCCTCCGCCAGAAGGTAGAGGTCCGCCTCCTCTAGGGTTATGTTGGGGCCCGCTGCCTCCAATAGGAGGTGGGGGTGGACCAAACGGGGGTGGAGGGACTGTAAGTGGGGGTCCATATTGTAAAACATCTTGTTGTCCCCATAGAGTGTAAGGATTACCGGGGTAGGGTACCCTGTAGAGTGCGTTTCCGGGATTAAGTTGACCCGGCACAGGGTTAAGATGACCTGGATACGCTTGACTCGATGGAGGTTGAATTACGTTGGACAGTCCCTCAACATGGGATAGTCCCGAAGTGGAAGGTCCAAGAGGTAAGGAATTTCCAACGGAAGGCCCGATGGGAACTCCTGCTGCAGTATTATGGTTAAGAGATGGGGGTTGCCCCCAGCAACAACTTGCTGACTACTAAGTAAAGGTTGACCCAACACTGGTTGTTGATCATTCACCATAGGATTACCACTACCTGTAAAGAAGGTAGGGGGTAAAGAGTATCCTCCCCTTGAAGTTTGGGGTGGGGGAGGAATAGGGGACGTAACCGCGGTGATCACAAATGTGTTGGACTGTTGTCCTTCAACAGGTTGGGTTATAAGAGGTACTGAATTGGTCTCCTGTCTAGGAGATGCCTATGCAGGAATGGATGGTTGACCAATTTCAACAGTGGTCATGTGTTGCTTAGATGATTTCGGTGACTCAAAAGATAAAACACGACTTGGGAGTGGTCGGTCGTCGATCCTTAGTTGAAAGTTTCGACTTCGAAACTCCTCACCCATAGCATGTAAACGAGACAATTGCTCACGATAATGTGCTAAGCGATCGTCGGGGCTAGCCCAACTAGGTAGGGATGCAACGGCAAAATGGGCCACTGGGTGGCCTGCAAAAGATGTCCAATAAGCTGCTAAAGGACCAACAGCTGCTGTGGGGTTGTCCTTGGGTTGATTTATCCATTCCAACGACCCAGGCTCTCTCGGTGCAACGGGAGGTAAGTCTTGTGAAGTGGGGAGTTGTGCTTCTTCACCCTGCACGTGGTGAGAAGCAGGTGAATCTGGAGGAGTATGAGGAAACAAAAGTCCTCCAACATTCAAAGTGGGGTTTTCCACTTCATGTGACCCGACCCTGGCTTGTAGATCCATTCTTACCCTCGAAATTACCTCCTGGTTAAGGGGATATTCGGGTGGCAAATTCTGAATCCTGCGAGACCTTCTCCAAGGAAAGTCAACCAGAGTGACTGAAACAAAAAGTTTCTCTTAAGGCAAGCTAAACGAAAGAAAAGCAGACCAGACAAACCCTACACAAACTAAGGCCACAAGCAAGCTTATGTTATAAGAGTGGATTCAACGGTCTGGAACCTCACAGGATTGTCAAGGCTTCGCAACTCGCGACATACCGCAGGGTCCAACAGTAAAACGCGACAAGGAGGATTGGGACTGTACCCTTGTCTGAATACCCGATTACCCGGACGGTACGTGCGTAGTAGCTCCCCGAGTGCTGTTCTCGGTGTATTGCTCCGCCAAGACGGCCAAAAGGTTAACTCAGTGGGTTTCAGGAATCCTAAGGGTGTCTCTCGATATACGCAAGGTACGTGGGAGCTCAAATCCGTAGTGGTGCTGTCTAATGCACAACCGTTCGGCAAGAGACCTTCCGATATACTACCGAGTATGTGATACACCCTTCGATATACGCCAAGTACGTGTGGTACTTGGTGGGTACGTGAAGGAGTTCGATATACCGATAAGTACGTGGAAGACTTCAATACCCTCGGGATACAGTGCTGGCAAATAACGATAGTTGCCACACTTAACGACGCCGGAACACGTCTCTAACTTACACAAGTTACTAAAAATTTTACCCTAGTTCTACCGTTAATTTTATCTGGACGATTAGGTGAATGCATGAGGTGAGTACATAATCGTAAACATAATGCAAGCCCTAACTACATGCAAAAAGTACGCGTTTCTTTCAATGAACTCTATGTATGGGAAGGAGAAATTTTCTTTATCTTTCGAACAATTTCACCAAAGCAATGCAATGCAAGACAATCCCAAATCTACCAAAAAATGACTATGAAGTATTCTTTTCTTTTTCGAGCGAAACACAAAAGACATAACACTACTAAACCAAATCAAAGCATGCTTTTTTTCTTTCTTTTGTATTTTCAAAACAAAAATGATGCTAAGTAATGAAAAGAGAGAATTTCTAAGCAGAGTATGCGAACTTTTTACTTTCACTATGACGGCCTAAAAGCATAAAAATCAAAATATACAATTAACTTTTCCAAGCATGGAACTACTTCTGCAAAACTTGATGTCTATTCGAATTTTTCAAGAAAATGAGCAACTCATAGTTCATGAAAAACACAAATAATGCAATTTTCTTTCAACTTTTCCAAAAGATCTACAAATGAGACGTTCCAATGCATGTGCAATTCTTCAAATGGTCTTGAAAAATGATGGAAATAAAGTACTTTTGATCTTTCAATGGATGTATCAAAACAATAAATTGACCACAACAATGCTTTTAAACATAAATACTGAATTGAAAAGATTATTCGCAGCACTCTAATAACTCAGAAAATCACAAGAAAAGAATGAGCACTCAATGGACTGAAAATACACACAAACACTCAAAATCAATCAGTAACAAGCAGCACTAAAAGCAAGCAAAGCTCAAAGATGAATGCAAATGAGGTCTGGAAACCGATCTAATACAATGATCAGATCTGGAGAGGAGAGGAGGGAATGCAAGGGTGAGTGGATGCAGGTGGGGGAGACAGGAGTGTCCACCACTACCAAATCTCAGACTTGTCCAAGATGGAACGCAAAACAACTCCAAATAAAACCAAACAACTCAACACACAAAGCAAAAATGGGATCTCTGACTGAATCTTACAGTACAGAAGGAGTCTGCACACAAACCAAAACTTCAAATCAGAACTGGAGAGGGCTCCCCTATATGGCAAATTTGGCTGATCGGCGCACTTTGTGCTTGTACACAGTGCGACGTTGCAATTGACCAATGCGGGGAGTGCGACGCTGTCGCAGAATACCAATGGAAGGGTTGCGACGACAGGCTAACGGGCAAAGAACAGAGATAAAAACTAACACAGTGTCACTCTGGGTACACTGACGAGGTGCGACAGGCGAGATCTAAGTTAAAAAATGAACCAATTCTCCAGATAATGAGCATAAAAAGGTCTGTAAATGAGAAGTACAAACTCAAAGGAAGGCAATCAAACTCTTCAAAGTGAAGATTTGATGGTGAAACCAACTTAAGAAGTAAATGACAAAATGATATGGCTTGAAACAAGAAATCAACTGAACTTGACATTGAAATTGACAACTACAAAGCAATGTTTTTTCCCCAGTATGGTCGCCAGATTTGTTTGATGGACAATCCACTCGAACGGACGCCAGCCGGATCTCCCTAGCTCAAAGTGAGTCTAGAACAAATAGTACAGACTACAAACTACTTTCCTAGATCCGATTAAGGATCAAGTAACTAGATGTCTTACCTTAACTTCGCAATCCTTTCTCCTGGATGTTGATCCACGTCTCGCGGTCATCAGATCTTAGCTGCAAGACCTGTCAAGACACATAGGACAATGCAAACGAGTAAAGAGCATCTATACAATAAGAGATCTAAGTAAACAGTTAAGCAGGTAAACTACACAATATCATCACTCATAAACAATATTGGTGGAAAGCGTTTATATTACTGTAAATATAGGGAAAGTACATAGGTAAGAATGATTACAACCAAAGCTTAACGTAGCAGCCCTTCTCCATCCAAGCCAATTTCCATATCCTCCCAAAGAAGTGTGAGTCTCTCAATGGATGAGTTAGAGATCTCTCCAAGATGATTTCACTAGCATGTAGACACTATAGACTTCCTCCCTTTGGAGAGGGGTAGAGCTTCACTTATATAGGACTAAGTGGATAGGGTATGGATAGGGTAGGTTGAGATATGGTAGGAGAGAGATAGGGGATCCCCCCAAGAGGTTAGGAACCGAGTGCCAGCTCCCCCAAGAGGTCAGGGATAAGGATCCAAGTCAGCAGGCTTCGAGAATGAGCTCGAAGGACCTATTTTTGTCCATTAACTGACTTCGTCACACCCTGCAATAGAGCAAGATGCGACGTCGCAGGTTGCATGAGTTCAGCCTGCGACGACCTCTCAAAACCTAGCATAAATGCAATGGTATCCCTTCCAGGTAAATGACTTAGCCAATGAAACTTCAGGGATGTATACATTGAATCTCAGGATGGTAGGATTTTAGGTGTAACAGTGCACCTCTGCTCGTCCAGGTTCTTAGCTAGGTATGGGAGGATGCCATTGGCAGATGAGACGGACAGGTAGTAGATAGTAAAGCCTATCTCTCGGACATCCAGGTAGGATGGAGAGGCTACTCTTGGGCTCACCGAGGGACTTGTGGAGTTGATGCATGATAACACTTCTCGAAGAACTGAGACTGTGTTGACAACCTTCAGTATGTATAGAGATGATTGAGACAGTATAGATGTACAGATGAAACCTAGATGATCATGATGTTGATGATGATCGTATCCGAAGAATACCTTCCTTGTTGAGGGGGAGTGTTGGAATTTGTGCAACTTCGGAAGTTATTCTTATTATATTTTATTGTAATTATTTTTACCTCCTATGGGAGATGATCTTGATGTAATTAATCATGTAAACCCTTGAAAGAATCAATGTAAACCTTGGGGATAAATTACCCAAGGAAAAGAATTAAATAAACATTATTTATTTGTCCCCAGGTCAAGTTAGGCAAGTCGGCCCAGTTAGGGAAAAGGCCAGTTTGGCAAGTGTATAAATAAAGAGGTTGTGTTCCTCATTTGACACACTCACTCAACCAAGCAAGTTCGCATCACTTGGAGAGAGATTCACATCTGCAGCTAGGAGAAGATATTTTGGGGTTTCTACTTGGAAAGTTCTTCCATTTTTCTCTCTCATCATTGTACTCTTCTCAGAATTGTTCATCTCTATACGAAGGTTGCTGAGTTTTCTCCCTATTGGGTTTCCGAGGATAAATTCTCGTGTTCTTTGTTTTTGTGCTTTGTCTTTCTTCTAGTGATCCTATTGATCTTATGCAATTAAATTATAATGCTATAATTGTTTGAAAATCTAACACAACCTTGACATCATGAACCTGCCAAATAAGGGGAACCATATTAGTGTTACGAAAAATGAAAAAAATGTTACAGAACCTGTGGACTGTGTCGAATGAAATAAAAAAGCAGAAATCCCTGAATTCACCATACGGATCTGCAATTCGTATACTCACCCTGAGCATTAAGAAAGGCACAGTTGCAGCCTGCACAGTAAAACATGGATGAGAATAGTCACAAGGAAGGGGCGCCACTTTTCTGCAGTTCACACCTCTGTGAAATAGACAATCACAAGCTGCTGCCACCAGTTACCATAGTTGCTGTAGAAATTTTGGAATTGTGACTTTTAATGCAATTCTGAATTTCATCTCACAGCAGTGGTTTTCTGGATCCAAACTCTATGAAAACTCAGCTTTAGGCCTGATCTGAAATCTAAATGACAGCAACAAACATTGGACAAGATTTCAATTCACTTCAACTCCAATCCAGTAGGCAATTCAAGGTTCAGGATACCAAACATATGCCAACAAGTTTCAGCCCTTAGGGCACACTTTCCAAGCATAAAATCAGATCTGGATTCACTGCAATTAATTATAGCAGTAAATCTGTCATAATATCTTCTATATTATTGTTAAATCACTTGACGGTACTTGTTTTTCTTATGAAGTCTGTGTGAATCAAAGGTTTATTGACATGTGTGTGGCTGTCCATTCACTTCATCTTGCTGATTTTATGTCTTGGAAAATTCTATTAAATCTGCTGTAATAAGGACTTCATATAGGGCAGATCTGTCACTGAGGACGGGATTGAATGAGGCTCTATCTATTCACCTTCTTGCTGTTTTTATTTCCTAGTTTAGATCATCAATGTTATTGCATTTCATTGAAATGGTGTATTTCAGCTAGAAGTAAAATCTCTCCTTATTGTTTAAGCATGTGCATTAGTAGAGCACCTTTTAAGGGCCTAAAAATCTGTTAATTTCCAGGAATCTGATCATGCATTCATATCTAAATTTCTACATGTTAGAAAAGCATAGTTACCACCTTCAATTAATAAACTTCAGTCCTCCTAGAAACCATGAGACACCATATGCCCATTTGGGTTATCGGCACTAGTCACCTTCAACCACCATAAAGTTAATATATCATCTAAATTTTTCTTTTACTAAAGCAACTCTTGATTTTACCTAAGCCTCCATTGCACCAAACTATAAAATATGAAGCTAATAAATCATATAGATTTCTTTTTTACTAGAGAAACTCTTCATTTTACCTAATCCTTCATTGCACAAAGCTTTAGTAATCCTAATCGTAGGGATACCCCCTGTGATTGAGGAGAGCCAACCTCAAGTGAGAATAGGTGCTGTTGTGGTGACAGTGATAGCTCTCTTGAGTTACCCTTAGGCTCGCACCCGTTCTTGGGACTTAGGAGCTAAAGTGCAAGTTCAATTGGTCTTTAGTGGACATAAATACAAATTTCAATTTCAATTTCAGGACCATGTCTCTGACCTGATTTTTCTTGACCTCCTAGAGTCACCTGTTTTCATTTACACTCTTTACTTTTACGTTTTTTTATGTTATTGTGTTAGATTGTGTTCATTTATGTTTCTTTTTGGGGAGATGCTTTATGCGCTTCCTTATGGACTATTAATGCTTGTATTCTGTAGTCCCTTTGTTTTATTTTGCTCTTTCGTTCACATTAATATAATTTTCTATTTCAATTTTGTGGAAACATACTTATTGAAAATAATTTGATTATTTTGCAGCTATCCTCTGAATGATGCAGCTGCGACCATAAACGAAATTGGAGTTTCCGTGAGAAGAGTAATGGGAGGGACTAGTGGTGTCATGTACAAAGCTTGATTTCTCTTATTTGCAAAATTTGCACTCTTGTTCCCTGAATATTATCTACATCTGTCTTCCTTTTTATACAATAGATCATGGCCTAAGTTTTATAAATTACACTAGTTATGTGGATTCTGTGGTTTGCTACAGATATGATATATTTTGCAAAGCTGCCTATGCAAAGCTGAAGGAAAATTCTTCAAGTATCTCAGCCAAGCATTGTAAGAAGTCTGGAACCAGAGAGTGTAAAAGCGAGTAGTTTGTTAATTGGATTTTATTTCAACTTTTATTGACATCCTTGCTTGTACTTGCGTTAAGGCTTTATGCTTATTAGAGATAGTTTTCATGATGCTAGGGGCCGATGCTCTAGATGCAGCTGTTGCTGCTGTTAGTAAGTATGGTGGTGCTGCAGCAGGTTATCGCACATTATTGGATGCTTTGATCCCTGCATCCAAAGCTCTCCATGAGGTAAATGGAGATAGCATTTTACATTGTGGTGCTTGGAGTTTTGTTTTAACCTGGAAATTAACATACTGCTATCCTAATCCTTTAGAGACTAGCTGCGGGAGATGATCCAGTGACTGCTTTTCTTTCTTCATCTGAGGTAGCTTTAGCTGGTGCAGAGTCCACTAAAAATATGCAAGCTCAGGTAATTACATTACTCTTCATTGTGGGTCATGGAAGTTTTATTTCATGATGATGAACATTGAGATGGGAAGTTGGGTTTTCTGAGTATAAGATGTTGGACACACCGAGCACACTGAAAGGGGGGGGGTGAACAGTGTGTGTAGCTTTTATTACTTTTTCAACTTTAACAACCATTGGCAGCTTTTTCAATATTATGCAGAGTACGTAATTATCACATTATCATTATATCATCATCAACATTATTAACAACTACATCTCATCATCACATATCATCATATCATTATCACATAGGAAGCATTGCAAAACAAAGTACACAATATTTTTACGTGGAAACCCAAGTCCTGGGGGAAAAACCACAGAAGCCTTTATAATAATAATTTACCAGCAACAACTGGAAGGAGGAAACAACCCCCTTTGTTACAAAGACTTCAATTCTCCAGCTACAACTGGAAGGAGGCTACAACCCCCTGGTTTACAGGCTACAACCTGAAGGAACCCTTAGCTCCCTATATTTCCTTGCCCCGTCCTGCCACCCTGATATGAAGATAGTAACTGAAACTACTGAACCACAAACTTCACTGATCCTGTGGACCTGCTATCCAACACTTGTACCCAATCTGTACCACACTACACAACCACTGTCACTACTCATCAACTGACCACTGCTCATCAACTGTTCACTGCTCATCAACTGTCCACTGACCACTGCACCACTGCACCACAACTGCTCCACACTACTCATCAACTGACCAATCAATCTGTGTACACCAATCAATCTGTTGTTCACATCATCCGACTCAGTCAATCTGAGTCTAACCAACTGCACACCAAACCCTGAATCTGCTGCTGATAACCTCTGCACTCTTATCACTACCAAATCATCCATGTATACCAACAAGTCATTTTACTGCCCTACACTGCTCATGTACATCCTTGTACACCTCGTCATACATAGTCACTGAACAAATAATCCTTCTCTACTTCCACTGAACATAAGGCATGCATTGTCATGCATCATCATCATCATAGGGTATGCATCATCATCATAAAATATGCATAATTGTCACTTCAGTGTGCACCGTGTATGCATCATCAACATCAAGTATACATCATAATGCATAGGAGAGCATCATCACACTATGGTATGCATGTACATCATATTGTATAGGAGTGCATCAACTTCATAGAGTGTACATCATTATCACATGCATTATCATCATAAAGTGTATAATATCATAGCATAAAGGTATGCAACATCATCATCATATGCAACATCATCATCATATCCTCCATAATGAATTCAAATATATATACCAATATATAGGCTCACATACTAATATCAAAGATGAACTCTATCCATGAGAGACATGTGCCATTACAAGAGAAACGCAGAAGCATGAGCCATACCTTTTTGAAGATCATAAGGTCAAGAAACAATAGACAAACCAAAATAAACTCTAGATCATGTCATCACATAGCCCTCGTAACAAGCTTTCCAACGAGCCAAGAATTTTGTAATTCCGATTCCGTATGAGAAAGTTATGCCAATTTTAGTAAAGATACCCAAAAAATTTTCCTCCACAAAATTTCACACTTTTCTCCAAGAGTTGCGAAATTCCAATTGATAAGCAAATGAAATGTTTTATATTCTATTTATATAGGTCGTAGAGGAAAGTTATTACCTCAAACTGGGCCGACATGCAATTCAAAATTACAAATAATTAATTTTTCTTTTGTTTGGTCGGCTCACCCAAAAAGGTGGGGTACACCAACTTCAAAAATTCATATCTCTTCAACCATAAGGAGTTAGAAGATGCTCCACATATCAATGGAAATGGCTTGATGAGGACTATCTCCCTATGATGGTTTTATTTGCAAATTATTGGTATAATACACTTAAATTATTCAATATGTCCAAGACGTCAAAGACCCCACACATGAGGGTGCCAAAGACCATACCACTAACTAAAAGAGTTTCAAAGTCTTCTTCAACATATCAAGGCACGTCCGTGGGATCTACCTCCATCTACATCCCAATAGCCATATAACCACAAATAGGACCATACATCACCATGGTTCAAGACCCAAGGCACCGCATGCAAGGGTTTCAAGGATATCATATAATATTTAAACAAGATACTTTCCATGGACTTCAAGCCCATCACATAGGACTACATCGCCAAGTGATGAGGGAATCATGACCAAGGATTCTATCATATCAAAGGCTCCAACAATCATGGGCTTACAAACCACCATATATATGGATTCCAAGACCCAAATCATTTCCAAATGCACCATCAATGATCATATAGTGTCCAAGGGTCATCATGCTGCCATTTATGTGGGTGCCAGACCTTCTCATGCATAATGACCATCTCCAAGGGTTCCATGACCCCAACAAGGGATACACGGGCATCAAGATCTTCGTCAAGGGTTCCAAGTCTTCATCAAGTCATTAATGACCACATCATCACCTTTAAGGGGACAAGGACCATTAAGCCATCAAATGTGGGTCCAAGGACTTCTTCAGGGCTTCTTCATCAAGCAAGGGGATTCATAGGCTTCTTTAACCACCTCAACCACACCAGGAGACCTCCAAGGGTCAAGATCCATCATGACATCACTTATGGGGTTGCTAGACCTTCTCCTGGGGTACCATGACCTCAATAAACACAAATGACCACTGAAAGGGTCATTTGGACTCTTGCAACTTCTTCAACACTTTTGTAGCGTACTGGGGCATAAGTTGTGGTACTGGGGAACCAAAGAAACAACTGGGGAATCGTAAAACATCTTTGGGGTACTTAAACACTCTACAAGGTGTTCAGGGCTTTTATCATTGTCCCAAGGGCTCCAAGGGCTTCAAACTTGGGCTTGGACAAGATCAAAAGGTCTTCTTAGACACTGACAATTACTTAACCCTCAGGGGCTCCTCAAGGGGCACTAAGACATGTTGGAATCAATGACTATACACTGTTGGCATCAATGACAACTTAATCAACATAAGATGCCAACTAAATGAACATGCTTCACAGAAGACATGAGTAGCGGATCAGAACAGAGATGCATGTAGCAAAAGTGTTCAGTTTATAAGCTGCAATAAATTAGATTCCTACTTCATTAGCATTTATTACATTTTCAACAATAGCAGCATAAAGAGGATCTCTAAAAGACACACAATCACAAGGTACACAACAATTTATCCTGGGAAACCTCAAGGGGAAGAAAACCCAACAAGAACTTCCTCAATATAGATTACCAAAGTACAATGCCCAAAGAAATAAGTCTCATAAAGAAGAGAGACAAAAACCAAATTCTAGAGCCAAGAACAATCCTTCTCCTCCTCCTTCCCAATCTTCCTCTCTCCTCTAGTGCGTAATGCTTGAGTGAGTGAATGGTACAAATGAGAGAAGACACTCTCTATTTATACTTTACCTTTTACCTTACATTTAACCTAACTTGGTCGGCCTCACTAACTTGACTGGGCCGACCTCTCTAGGGAGACTCAAATAATATTTATATTACATTCTTTTGGGTACTAATGACCCGACTTACAATGGAGGTTTTACCTCGTGACTTTTACATGAATTTTTACATTAAAGACATCTCCTGAAGGAGGAATAATACAAGTAGAATATTCTTTGAAGTTACATTATTTCAATTTTCATCACTCCCCCTTAACAAGAAGGGTATTCTACTGACAACAACAATAGGTGTGGCTCTACACAACATCATCCGAAGGAGGAGGGAGGAGGCATCATCAACAACATCATCTGGAACATTGGTTGGTACATCTATAAATCATTGGAAGTTCTTCAACATCAATATCAACAACTGGAACAACTTGTTGTAACATCATCAACATCTGCAGCATGGAGCTAGAACATCATCATTTGCAGCACGGAGCTGGAACATCATTATCTGCAGCACAAAGCTGGAACATCATCAGTATAAGACCTGATACAACAACTACACTTGATGATCCTTCCTTTCGGAATGGACAATCCTTCCTTTCGGAACTATGGGATTCAGTCCAACAACACTGGTGATCCTTCCTTTCGGAACTATGGGATAATGGACAATCCTTCCTTTCGGAACTATGGGATTCGGTCCAACAACATTGGTGATCCTTCCTTTCGGAACTATGGGATTCATTCCAACACTGGTGATCCTTCCTTTCAAAACTATGGGATCATGGACAATCCTTTCTTTCGGAACTATGGGATTTAGTCCAACAACACTGGTGATCCTTCCTTTCGGAACTATGGGATTTAGCCCAACAACACTAGTGATCCTTCCTTTCGGAACTATGGGATCATGGACAATCCTTCCTTTCGGAACTATGGGATTCAGTCCAACAACACTGGTGATCCTTCCTTTCGGAACTATGGAATCATGGACAATCCTTCCTTTCGGAACTATGGAATCATGGACAATCCTCCCTTTCGGAACTATGGGATTTAGTCCAACAACACTGGTGATCCTTCCTTTCGGAACTATGGGATCATGGACAATCCTTCCTTTAGGGACTATGGGATTCATTCTAACACTCATATCTTAGACAATCCTTCCTTTTGGAATTACAGGATTTTAGTCTAAGGATCAACATTTAAGACTATCATTCCTTTCGGAATTACGGAATCATTGTCTAAGGATGATCAATCCCAACTGCGCCATCATAGTATCATCAACACTACTCCCCCTTTTGAGGGAAGTCCTTATGGACTATACCAAGCTTGTCTCGGAAGTGCTCAAACTTCACACGAGACAGAGGCTTAGTCAACACATCTGCAACTTGCTCATCTGTGCTCACATATTGGAGCTATACAACTCCCTTCTGCACCATATCTCGAATGTAGGAGTACCGGATTTCTATGTGCTTCGACTTATCATGGAACACAGGATTCTTTGTCATCTTCATGCAGCTTTGCTCATCACATAGAATCACTATGGTATCCAAGTCTAGGTCGAATAGACTCGATAACAATTTCCGAAGCCATATGGCTTCACAACTGGCATAACAAGCTGCAATATATTCCACTTTTGCAGTGCTGAGAGCAACACTCGACTGCTTCCTGCTTAGCCATGAGATAATGGATGACACCACACTGAAACATCCACTTGAAGTGCTCTTTCTGTCTGAGACACTTCTTGCCCAATCTGAATCTGTGTAACCATACAGTCTGAACTCATGCGCTCTAGTATACCTGAGACCATAGTCTATCGTATCTTTTAGGTACCTCATCACATGCTTTGCAACTATAAGGTGAACACGTATGGGCTCAACCAAATACTGACTCGAGGTGTTCACGCAAAGCAAATATCTGGCTTAGTATTCGTCAGATACATCAATGACCCAATAATCTGCTTGTATAGTGTCTCATCCACTAACTATGACGAAGCATCAGTTAACAACTTCAAATTTGTATCCATGGGTGTGGCCATGGATTTACATTCCAACATATCGAGTCTCTTCAGGATTTCTACTGCATACTTCCCTTGGTTAGGGAAGATTCCTTTTGGGTTCTGCCATACTTCAAGACCTAGAAAATAATGCATCAAGCCAAGGTCTTTCATCTCAAATTCTGTAGCGAGCTTCTTCTTACACTCTAAGATTTGCTTCTCATTACCTGTCATGAATAAATCATCCACATATAATAATAATTTGACAAGTTCATCATCCATAACCTTGAAGTAAAGGTTAGGATCAACTTTACTTTTGGTAAAGCCCAAGCTCGTTAGAAAGCCATCAATTCTTCCATACCAAGCTCTTGGAGCTTGCTTCAATCCATACAGAGCCTTCTTTAATTTGCAGACATGCGTCTTTCTGTCTTCAACTTCGAATCCTTGTGGTTGTTCTATGTACACTTCTTCTTCAATGACACCATTTAGGAAAGTTGTTTTCACATCCATCTGGTGTAACTTTCACTTCATCGTGGCTGCAAGTGCCATGATGGTTCTTGTTATCACACAACTTGTGGTTGTTTCTAAAGGTATCCTATCTAGGACGGTAGAGGTATAGACAACTAAAGAGGTGACCCAAGGCTTGCCATAGTTCCCAATGCAAGTGAGTGTTGTTACCTCGTCATTATCCATTGTTCACTGCATTGTGAGAGGACTGCCATCATCAAGCACAAATCAGCAGCTACAGTGGGTTTCTGCTACAAACCTTCCAGGCACATCCTGAGCTGTCTCAAGAAGCCTGCGTTGATGCTGTTCAGAATGCAGAGTTACTGAGCCAGAAGATGGATTGCCATTAGGACTTATTTTGAAAGGAGATGCAGCTTTCTGTCAAGCTGCTTATCTAAAGGCAGACTATGAAGCTACGAGTTTCAGATTGAAAAATTCAGAGGGCGTCAAATTGCTTGATCAATTTTTGTGCGAGATATGGGTCTGGACTGGAGGATGGGTGCGGAGTGTTTTGAGACATGCTTGATCCATGCTCGAACTATGGCGATTGGATGTATGGTGTAGGTGTTGGCGATGATCCAAGGGAGGACAGATACTTCAGTATCCCAAAACAGGCACAAAATTATGATCGCGATGGAGAGTATGTTGCACATTGGTTACTGGACATTGCAAAACTACCAAGAGAAATGCGTCATTTTCTAGGAAAGGCTTATATTACACCGGTAGTGCCTTTGAAATTCGCTAATACTGGGTGAGATTATGGTCAAGCTGGGATAGAGCTGCATCATTGCTCCTCGTAAAGAAGCTGACACATGCTGCTTTCTCTCTGAAGGTCAAACGTTTGGAACTTTAATTCCTATGCTTGTGCCAGTAAAAAGAAAGGGGAAATAAAATCGACGGATCATCCAAATGATAACGACTGACAGAATGTGCCGAGCCGCAGGACGAACTCCTGGCAGCCACCGTGAGTAAACAAATCTGCGCGCATTCAGAAATCAACAGGGTTTCCTCGATTCGTGGTGATTCACGAGCAGTTTTAGATGATTCTATTGCTGATTTAATGGGCCAGATTTCCAAGCTCTAACTCGGCAGCTAACTAGATTGACGGCTGTTCACGGGTTGCAACTGGCAGCCGGTTACGCCAAACGCTGGAGCCCGAAAATCAAATAAAAAAATGTTAAATTGAGGACAGCCCGAGCTTGAATCGCGCTGTGATTTTAGCTGCTTAGCGTTTTTCTTACTGCTGCGTGGAGCGTTGGAGCAGTAGCCCAGACATACAATTGGCCCATATTCCATTTTGGCAGCCGAGCTTGCAAAACGAATCATGAAGATGATGCCACGACAGCAAACTAATTGATACGGAACTGATGAGATTGGCCCGATCCGTAAAATGGTGAAGCTTTGGATTCGGGGTTCAATTGAATGATCAACATGCAGAAATTAATCGGCGAGTAGTTGGTGATGTTTTCCTTGTATCGTGAAATTTCTGGAGCAGCTTTCATTATTTTCTTTTTGATCCATGTATTAACTCTGAGCTGGCATACCATCACGCGGTTTTATTTTTTATTCGGGAGCTAACTGGAGTGATAGCTATTCACGGGTTACAATTGCCAGCCGACTGCACTCTTGTCATCTTCAACATCTGGCGGCTAAGTGGGAGTTGGAAATATCCAGCATTGGACGAGCGTATCGGGCAGAGGATTGCAGAGATAATACAATCAATCCACGATTTTGTTGGCAGCTCTCACACATATCCGTCCATTAGCAGACCTCGGCGTTTTCTTTGTGTAGAGTTTGCATTCAGTCTTTTCGTTGGCCGCCGATTGAAATTTGGTGCAACTTCACAGTGAGTCGAAGTTCGCCGAACTCAAAGTTTGGACTAACATTTTGTTGACAAAGAGTTACATCAAAGCTCGGGTTATAATCTGTCATCCCGCCATTCATGTGTTAGCATGGACCAGCGTTTGTTGTTTGAGATCCAGATGGATTGGTAGTCATAGCAGGCAGTTGACAGCCGTATCAGACAGCTGATTACAAATGGCAGTGACCTTTTTACTGATAGCTAGAGGAGTTTTTGCTTTAGTTAGGTTAAGTCTGTTTAGACTTCACCTTTTTTCCTTATTTTTATTTATTTTTTATTCTTTTGAAAAAGGGATGAGAAGCTTTTTTGGGTCTATAAAAGAGACCATCTCTCTCCTTTGTAATGATGGAAATTTTTTGGGGTTTTCTCTCCCTGTTGAGTGTTAAACGTTAATGAAAATATCAGCTGGGTTTGTGGATAGATTGAGCATTTTTCATGTGCTTGTGTGATGTATTTCAAGTTGTAGAATGAATCTAGCTTGTGAGGGCTTTCTCAAGCACAATAGATTAGCCATTTAGGATTAAGTTGGTTAATTATGCTTGAACAATTAGTTTCTCAATGGACATCAGTATTCGGTTGTACGAAATGTTGATTAAGAGTTGATTGTTTATGCATTCTAGATTCGTCTCACTTTTATGAAGCATAAAGCCTCCATGAGCCTTCTTTGACTCCATTTCCCCTTCTGGTACTGGCACTGGTCTTTCCCTGAGGATTGATTTTCCCCTCTTTTCCATCACCCATTTGAAAACTATCTTTTGTTACTTCTGTTTCCCTAAGGCAGCCTCTTCCATTCACCTTGCCCGTTACACTATGTGAGAATGGCTCCGCCCAGCTCTTACATTTCACCATGGAAGGACTTTCCTCTAACCATGTGAAAATGGCCCAGCCCTTACATCTCACCATGGAAGGACTTTCCTCTAACCATTGTAGAATGGCCCAATGTGCATCTGTGTTTCCGGATTCATCACTTCCCCTTGGAAGGTATCTCGATCTGAAGTACACCAAGTCTCCCTCTGAAGTATTCAAACCTCACTCTGGCCAGCGGCTTGGTCAACACATTGGCTATCTGCTCGTCCGTCGCAACATATAGGAGCTTCACTGCTCCTCTCTGCACCATATCCTTGATATAGTGATATTTGATCTCAATGTGCTTCGACTTGTCATGGAACACTGGGTTATCCGACAACTTCACACAACTCTGGTTGTCGCAATATATACAAGTAGCACTCAGCTGGAGATCAAACAAATCAGACAGTAGCTTCCTAAGCCATACTGCCTCACAACTAGCCGAACAAGCTGCGACATACTCTGCTTCAGCTGTACTCAGTGCCACACAGGACTGCTTCCTGCTAAACCAAGAGATCATACCGGATCCCATACTGAAGCAGCACCCCGAAGTGCTCTTCCGATCAATGGCACTGCTTGCCCAATCCGAATCAACATAACCCTCCAGGTTAAACTTTTGATTCGCCTCATACTTGAGCCCCTCAGAAACAGGATTCGTTGATAACCCTTGCCGTGTCCCGAATCGGTCGAATCGGACACGATTCGATTGGAATTCGTGTCCGATTCGACCTTGCATCGAATCCTGAATCGGGACACGAACTTAACAACGAATCGGACACGCAGTTGCATCGAATCCTGACTGTCGGACACGTTTTTGAAAAACAGGACACGTTTTTGGCGGAAAAGGGCGTTCGGGTTCACTTAAAAATAGAAATTTTCCTTTATTTTTGTCATTTGCAAGGAAGCATTTGGTTGAGAGCATTTGCATTTGGTCGAAGGATGGACGCTTGACACTAAAGTAGAGAGGAAGCATCTTTTTAATTCCTCCATTTCCTGAGATTTTAGAGATGCAATTTCTGAAACTTGCACACATTTCAAAAACGTTTCCAATACCCATGCAACATAGAGTGAGGTGTAAGAGAAGCAAGTAGTGTACTACAACATAAATGTTAACCTAGAAATATTTCTTCCGTGAGGTAGGAAAATTAGTGTCCCTAAGAATTATGTAAGGTGTTCAAAAGGTATGAATGTCCACTTTACATAGGATCATCCAACATACTTTTATTTTCAACCTTTAAGTCGCAAGTAATAACATATTCCACTAGTGTTTAGTCTCATTCGGGAGGACCCCTCTCTATCTCCATTACCTTTAAAAATAAAGATAATTGGTCTTGTTTCTCAGAGAGACAGTTTCCTTTAACGACGAGGATTGCATTGCTCCTCCAAATGTACTAGTTTGATCAGATTTCCTTCAACCTACCTTGCCCAATGGGAATGTGATAAGCAAATATTGGAGATATTGACATGGACAATAGCAAATTGGTCAAATAGTACCCTCTTACATAAGTTGCCCCATAGTCAGATTGTCATATTAGTTTCAATATTCAACAAAGGGTCACTAATTATGTATACATTTTGATTTTGATGACTTAATGAGAAATATGGTTCCGACATGCATCTGTGTCTCATTGTGATTTGTGAATGACAAATGTGTTGTGAATCGTGATTTGTGAATGACAAATGTGTAATCATTAATGTGTTTTTATTCTAATTTCTATTGAATATTTGTAAATGTTCTAGTTTCTAAATATTTTTGGATCTATGTCTATATTTTTAAATTTTAATATATTTTTAAAAAATATATATATATGTATATAAAACGTATCCTACGTGTCCTGATTTCGGGGGTCACCGTGTCCGTGTCGGACTCTCGTATTTTCGTGTCCTACGTGTCCCGTGTCCCCGTGTCAGGTGACTTAGTTGAGCCCATAGTCAACTGTACCCTTCAGGTACCTCAAAATATGTTTTGCAACTATCAAGTGAACATGTCTCGGATCTGTCAAGTACTGGCTCAAGGTGTTCACCGCAAAGCAAATATTTGGTCTTGTATTCGTCAGGTACATCAAGGACCCAATCATCTGACAATACATCGTAGCATCAACCGGCTCAGAAGAAGCATCACATAGAAGCTTCAGGTTTGATGCCATAGGTGTGGCCATGGCCTTGCAGTCCATCATCCCGAACCTCTTCAGGATCTCTACTACATACTTCCCTTGTCCAAGGAAGATTCCATCTGCACTCTGCCACACCTCCATACCAAGAAAGTAGTGCATCATACCCAAGTCCTTCATCTCGAACTCGGCAGCAAGCTTCCTCTTCGTGTCGGCAATCAATCTATCCTCACCTGTTGCAAACAGGTCATCCACATACAATAGTAGTATCACTGGATTGCCTTCCTCAACCTTGTAGTAAAGGTTGGAATCCGCTTTACTCTTGGTAAAGCCCAAACTGGATAGGAAGCCATCTATCCTGCCATACCAGGTCCTGGGTGCCTGTTTCAAACCATACAGGGCTTTCTTCAGTTTGCACACATGTGACTCTCGATCATGTGTCTCAAACCCGAGTGGCTGCTCCACATACACTTCCTCTTTAACTACACCTTTCAAGAAAATAGTCTTGACATCCATCTGGTGTACCTTCCATTTCATCACTGCAGCTAGAGCAAGCACTGATCTAATGGAAGTGTATTTGGCCACAGGAGCAAAAGTCTCTTCATAATCAATTCCTTCTTTCTGGGAGAAGCTACGAGCTACAAACCTAGCTTTATATTTCTCTATGCTGCCATCAGCAGCATGCTTGATCTTATAGATCCACTTGGAAGTCAACACAGACTTCCCATCTGGTCTTGGGACCACATCCCAAACATCATTCTTCATGATCTACTGGTATTCCTCGACCATGGCATTCTTCTATTACTGCATCCCGTATCCTAGGAACTTCATATTCTTCAATATCTTCAATAGATAGTTTTCTTTGGACGAATGTTGTAGTCCTTCTTTTGTAGGTGATAGTGCACAGTCTTTCCTACAAGACAAGTTCAATTGCATGATTAGAAACATCTTATATATTTCAGAACCAATTCTTACTCATAAAGACATATGTCATACAGTCGTGCAATTATCTTAGCCAATGCTTCAATACAACATTTATCCATATTCCGTAACTTTCTAGATGCCTTCCATCTCTACCAGAACATTGTTAAGAGTGTGCACAACTCCCAACATGTCAGCAAAGAGGTTTCATTCTAGATAAGTAGCAGTGGAATGTTGTACAGTACCATAGGCCACTTACCCATTACATGCATTAGTAGTTATTCTAATATGCATAATACACAACCTAAGTCTAGGAACATAAGTATATACAATATTATTTAAACAATCAGATATACAAGAAATAAATTCAAATACTTATCTTTGTTTGTTTGTTGGGTGGACTCCCTCTCAATCTTTGCTTCCTTGCAGGAACCACTAGAGTCTGATAGTGTGCACCTTAACCAATGCCGAAGGTGGATGAGAGGCTCTTCCTTTCTGTAACTCCATTCTGTTGTGGATTGTAAGGAGTGGTCAACTCCCTCTTAATCCCTGAATCACTGCATAACTTCTTGAAGTCTTCTGAAGTGAATTCTCCACCATTATCGAATCTAAAGGTCTAGTGTGGTTTTCTATCAAGGCTTTGAATTCCTTGAATTTGTTGAATACTTCATCTTTGTTCTTCAAGAAATAAGTCCAAGTCTTCCTAGAGAAATCATCAATGAAAGAACCATAGTGCACATACCCACTTAGATAACTGGATGACATCGGAGTGGATAATTTCCAAAATTCCTTATGCCTTGCTTTTACTGCTTGGAAATGCCTTCTTTGTGTTCTTTCCCTTTGCACAACCTTTGCAAATGCCTTCATGCTTTGTCTGGATTTCAGGAAGACCTTCTACTACTTTGCTTGCAATTGGTAATGCCCTATAGTGCATGTGTGCAAGCCTTCTATGCCAAATTTCACTTGGCTCTACTGAATCATGGACCATGGCTTGTTCTGGTTGGCCCTTCAACTTGTATAATCCTCCCTCTTGCTCTCCAATCACCACTGCATCATCAATAGTCTTACCCTTTGGCCACATTAGGACTTGTCCATCGACAAATGCAACCGTCATACCTTTTGCATCCAATGCAAATATGGAGAGTAGATTCTTCTTAAGACCTGGAACATATAGTACATCTTTCATCTTCATAGACTTTCCAGAGTCTAGTTTATAAGAGGCTTCACCACTCCCTTTATTGGATACTGGTAGTCATCCCCAAGTTTCACCTTGTGGGGTGATTCATGTTCAGATAGGTTCATAAAGGATTCCTTCAATCCTGTCATGTGTTTAGAAGCCCCACTATCTATAAGCCAATCATTACTTCCATGAGTAATGGTTCCAGTGAGAGCAGAGATCAAAACATATTCTTCATCACTTGAAGAATCTTCACTATCTTCTCTAGCCCTCTACCTGGGAGGTTCATCATCCTC
The DNA here is from genome assembly GCA_027924585.1 of Larix kaempferi. Classification (NCBI taxonomy): domain Eukaryota; kingdom Viridiplantae; phylum Streptophyta; class Pinopsida; order Pinales; family Pinaceae; genus Larix; species Larix kaempferi. The sequence continues at coordinate 18,029,782 of BSBM01000600.1, forward strand.
TGCAGCATGAGCATGGTGTCTTCTTTTGAAGTTCTTCTTGTGAGAACCATCTTTCTTATTTCTGGGACAATCTCTGGAATAGTGTCCCTTCTCATCACATGTATAGCAACAGACATAGGACATGTTCCTTCGAGGTTTGGGACTACCTCTCTGATTCTGATGGTGATGTCTTTCTTTCTTGCCATGATGGTGAGCCTTCTTGTCACCATCTCTTTTGGAGTGTGCTGTGAGAGCTTGGTCTTCATTCCCCATCTTCTCTTCTCGAGCTACAATTCGAGCTTCTTCCTGTGAGCATTCTTCCCACAGTCTACTGAAAGTGATAAGTTTCTTCCTAGCACAGATCCCTTGGATGAAGGAATCCCATGACCTAGGAAGGCCATTAAGAGTGTTCATTACCACTTCTCCATTTTCTATATCTTCTCCCACAGCTTCAAGTTGTTCTTTTATCTGGGAGACCCTTGAGAAATAAGACTGCATAGTCTCCGCATTCTGGATCTTAACATTCTTCAATTGATTCCTCAAGGTCATCTTCCGATTTATGTTCTTCCCTTCAAATAACTTGGTCAGGGAATCAAACATCTCCTTTGGTGTCTTTAGGGATGACACGAGGTATGAGATGATCTTAGATAGAATCAGCAATGATCCTCTTTGCCTTGACCAAGTTCTTCTTGTGAAGAGCCTGAGCCTCTTCTCCCTCTGGGACATGGACCACTTCACTTATATAAGTGTCCAACTCATTTTCTTCCAGGATTAACCCAATCCTATACTTCCATGCTCGGAAGTTATCAGCCCCTTCAAGCTTATCCTCAAGCTTGGTGTGGTGAGACATTTTTAAAGAGTACTTCAAATGGAAATAGAAAAGATTTAGGTCTTACCACTTGATTTGCTAAAAACTGGATCTTGTCCCGGATTAGGGTTTGTTAGAGAAACCCTAAAAATTCAAACTTCTGAAAGGATAGAAAGATGTGCCTTGATGAGCTGATCAACCTGGTATACTTAGAATTTGAAAACTGCAAAGTTTCACCCTTCAGAAATAATTTTCAATCTCGCGGATTCACTAAGGAGGACCCTGAATTAGGGTTTGAATTTCCCGGAGATTCACCCAACCAAAAATTTTTTGTCTTCAGATTTCAGAAATTCCTATTTTTGTCGAAACCCTAATTTTTAGGGCCAAAACTGAAAGTGCTCAGAAATGAATTCTGATTGGACAGAAAGATTCTCCTTGATGAGTAGAGTCAATCTACCTTCCTGCTTTTCCAAAATCTGTGGAGAGAAACTCAATAAACAAGAAACCCTAGTTTCTGCCACTGCACAATGTCTTCTTCTTAGGGAAGCTCTGATACCATGTTAGATTTTGAGCATTAATTCAACATACTTTAGGATCTTTATTGAGAGAATAACATGTACAGCATATCAATCATATCAAGCATATCAAGCAATCACATAAGACAATTGACACACAGAGTTTCACTGGGGAAAACCATAAAGGTGAAAAACCCCACACCTTCCTCAGAGATAGAAAGAGCAATGATACAACCAAATACAAGAGATAGTCTTCTACTAGCAGCTACTCCTCCTCCTCAATTAGTGCGCCACTTTCCGAGTGATGTAAGAATGAGTAATGAGATGATCAAATAGAGATCTCCCGATCTCTATTTATACTTGTCCTGTCCTGCCCAATAAACTAACAGGGCCGACTTGTCTAACTCGGTCTAATAACCCATGGTTACATTAATCCGGATCGACCCCACACTTGGTGGTCTAATAACCCATCACAGCAAGTTACAACACTTGTGACACTTGTCAATACAAATGACGACACTTCCGTATAGAGGAATAATACCATCTCTATAGGAGTACAATATACATAGGTGAAATACATTCTGAAGTTACATATACATCAACACCACCAAGCTTTTCTCCAGCACCTTCTTTCCTTGTCACATACTTCCACAAAGGGTATTTACTCTCTTGTGCTTGCTGTCTTGCCAAAGCATGGCTATAATGAGCATGAGCTTCACTAGAAGCAGTTGGAGCACTACTAGGAGCAGAAGGGGTTGTGCTTGGAGGAGGAATAGGACGAGAGGGAATAGATGGGGCATTCTTCCCTTTCCTTTGCCCTCTACCTGCTTCCCTAGCTGGTTGAGACATTATCCTTCAACCTTGATGGTGAAATCACACTTGAATCTCCTTCACCTGCAAGAAAACACACTTGAATCTCCTTCACCTGCAAAAAAAATGACTGTGGGCTCTCTCTAGCTCTCCCTCACTCTCCCTTCAGTTAGCAAATGACCAAAAAAAACAAAAAAGAGCGTTTTATGGGCGCACAGGCATCCTTCACGTCGATTTTCGTGTCCTGGAATCGGGACATGGTGTGCAGAATTCCCCCACGCGTGTCCCGAAATTGGGACACGACTTTTATCGTGTCCCCCACGTGGGGCTATTGTGTCCGCGCCCAAACGTGGCCCACGCGACACGAGAGCCTAGGAGGATGTGTCCGGTTTCTTAGCCTTTAGTTGACTGTACAATCACTTTAGGTGAAGCTCAGTGCTACTCTAGACACTTTTCCACTGTTTTAGGAATTTGTCTTTTCCTTTATTATGTCTTAATTTGATATTTATTTTGTCTTTTTTGCGTTTTTCGAGCAAATATCATTTTTTGAGATAAATAATTATTGAAAACTTAGGAAAAGTGGGTTTATGGATTAAATGGGTGCTCTGGCTTAGAAAAAGAGCACCCCATTGTCAGATTTCACCCACAAATCACATCATTATTACAATTTGAATTTTTTCAATTAAACCATTAAAAAATGGTCTAATTTACGAAAAAATTAATTTTTTCAAAACTTAAAAAAAAAACACCTAGGGACCTAGTACATGACCATATGACTTTATTTAAGTGTCTATAATGTTTATATGTGTTGACACATGAACTTTAATAATCCCCCAAGGCCTAACCACCAACTTGAGCATTTCGGCTTTGGAGGTGTAGGAGAAAAACTCGTTAATTATACTCGGCTAAAGGCAAAGCATAATTGACAAGGGAAAAAACTCCTTGGAAAATCCTCATTGGTTGCCAAGTCTTAGGAAGCCAAGTTACTTACAAGACCACCATGCTAGCACACTTTATTACAAACCCCGTGGAGCATGGACATGTTTAAAAAAAAATAAAAAAGGGGCCCTGAAAAGCCCTAATTTGAACTTTTGAACACTAAAATGCACAAGTACTTGTGCAAACTTTGCCGGCCCTCTGGAAGTCCAACTGTGTGCAACTCAGTTGGTAACAATCCCTAAAGTGCATTTAATGCTCATCTCAAGTCATTAATACGAAAGTCATGTGAGCTTGACCCCTTTTCCTATTGACTTAGGCAAACATCGCTAAGGGGAACAACTTCCAAGGTACAAAAAAATTTAACATTTGGGATCTTCTTATAGAGATGTGCTTCATTGTTTAAAGGTGTTTGTGAACACCACCGTCATATTCGGTTACCACCATGTGCTCATCTTAAAACCTTAACATATCTACTTCTCCATCTTGAAGTTTGTCTCTGTTGTAATGATGATAGTTCTATATGATTGGTCCTTGAGTGGAAAATGGGATTTTTAGCAAGATGGATTCAACTATCACAGAAAATAGTAGTATTTTATTTTTGTTGCATGCCAACTTCCTCTAGAATTTTTCTAAGCCATTGCACTAGCCAACAGACTAGACATTTGTATAGACTCTAGAGAATTGTCATGAGAAATTGATATGTGCAAAGTAAAACTCAAGATAAGCATGGAACCTAAGGTAACATTAGTGAACTTTGCACCAACAATTATTGTGGTCCAAACTAGCATTTATATTTTGTATCTGTTCAGAACATTGAAAATATTTGTATCTGTTCAGAACATTGAAAATACATGGTACACTACTATTTTCTAGGAAGTATGTCATCTATTTTGACTATGCTTAGTAACAAAACATAGTCATCATGCAGAGAGGTGCAAATGTTTGTGTGAAATGAAAATGGAGCTTGTCAATTTTTATTGATATCGATATCCACAAGACATGTTTTTTCTGCATATATTATAATGCATTTACTGTAAAACATTCCTTCTGGGGAGATTTTTTTTTCTGTTCTCGATTGTTTCCTTGAGTTAGCAGGCTTAGTATCTACTCACCAGGTTAGCAGTTTTCAAGAAAGCTAGTAACTATATTTTGAAGTTGGGGGATGTAGGGGAATACCATGTTTAATGTTGTCCTTTTCTATGTTGCTTCAGAAGATGAATCTTTTGTGGTAAAGAGAAACATATATATTCAAAACTTTACTGTATATGTTGTCCAACGTCAGTAGTTATTGTCATGTATGTTCAATTCAAATGTGTAATTACATATTTAACTGCTGATCTGTTCATTCACATGGCATATATGGATGATACTCCTATGTACCTTATTTATGAGATGTGTTCACAAGAGTTCATTTGTTTATTTTCAACCATAATCTTCTCTCTTGGCTCCTAGGCTGGCCGTTCAGCATATGTGTCAGCCGAGAATCTTGCTTCAGTTCCGGACCCCGGAGCTATAGCTGCAGCAACATGGTATAGAGCAGCCGCCATTGCAGTTGCAGACTATTGTCAGAAGTAAGTTTAACCTTAACTGACCTGATGTTATAACAGTGACATTATCCGAGCAAGCTTTTCTTTCAAGACATCCTTGCATCCTACTAAGTTCGATTTGATAACAAGACAAAATTTGCAAGTGATTAGTAGCTGTTCAGTAAGCATCATTGAACAGTAATGCATCAAAAGATCATTTTGAGCCACATCCAAGTCATTCAACAAGGTGGTTTAAGAATGACTCGTATTTCTCCCTTGAATAAAGGAAAGATGAAAAAAAAAATGTATCTCTATGTCTCTGATCTTAGATAAGGGTGGTAAGTCAAATTTTGAAGAAAATACATGAGTATTGGAGCCTGCTTTTGTTTATCCATTTCTTCAAACAGAGTTAGCTTTTGTATTCATGTGTTAACTGTAAAATTTTGACTCCTGAAGATAGTGGTATTTTGAATCCAGTCAATTCATTTCTTTTATTTTACTAGTATTGTAATGTGCCATATTTCCTTTCAGCATGGAGACAACTTGATAACTGGTGAACAGAAATTATTCTTAATTGAAATAAATCTTCTTATCAATTTGCAACATAGAAACAAATCTTAAGCTGAAGCTTGGCCTGCAAGTGTGAAGCCTATTCAAGATTTGCTGTCATGTTTTTTTCCTGAGGGAGATACAAATCCATGATGACATTTATCCAAATGCAGGTAATCATTGTAAAAGTAAACCATGTGCATGTTAAACTAGCAATTTTGAGGACTAATTTCTGAGCTTCTGCAGATAATTATATTTTTGCATAAATTTTAACCAGCTGAATGTAACATGCATGGTCTAAAACACAAACCCTATGGGAGGAGTCAATTTAACTTTATGTGGGAAAACTATCAAAGATAGGTGGATGATGGTTCAAGGATACTTAACGAAGATGCAAAATTGGAAATAAATCTTATGTTGGCCTTAAAGCTTGTCAGGGCTCGGTATGTTATAATCTGTTTATACCTCCTCTTTATTGTGTTGAATTTTCTCATATAGTAGTAGAAATACAATTTTCAGATCTTGAAAATTATTTCCTAATGATTTCAAACATTCATTTCATCCCACAGTTTTCATTGAATGATTGCACACTGAAAATTTCAAGTTAAATTGCAGTGGAAACAAAAAATCATAGAAACACAGCCATGCACAATATACGCAAGAATTTTACCCAGGGAAACCCAAACTTGGGAGAAAACCCAGCCAACTTTTGTTAGAAAATCAGTCCAATTCAAGTGCATTACCATTCCCAAAGAAGCCCTAGCAATGAGCCCTCCTTCATGAGGAAACTCTAGCGAACCTCTAGGGAGAAATAGCGAACCACTAGGAGATGATGAGAACACAAAATATTTGCTTATTGTGCCTTTGCAAGGCCTTATTGGAAAGTGCACACAAGGGGAGAAGAGATATTGTGTTTGTGATGTTGTGAAAATGAAATGCTGGAGCTCTTTATTTATATTCTTCAGTTGACCTTTAATTTCACTATGGGGCTGACTTGTACACTTGATGAGGCCGACTTGTTCTTACTGCTAGGGCTGACTTGCACTCTTTTCTTCAACTCTTCTCTAGGACTTCTTCAACGCTACCTGGGACTTCTTCAATGGTTGACTTGTCTTCTTGGTTAATTCTTCATCATAGAAAAGTTGTCCTTGTTGATGATCATGTCCCCACATGCACGTCTATTCACCCATAGAGCTCTAATGTTGATTTGACCCACACTAAGAAGTCCTGGACACTTCTTAGAGTCTATGTCAAATTCAACATTAGACTAGACTTGTATATTCCACAAGAGGATGGCAGCCCCTATCAAATAAACAAGTCAAAACTCTAATATAGAATAGATCACTCTATCACGGAGCAGGCAATGTGAGAGCACCTTGGGGCCAATCTCTCCACACCATATGACTCGGGATAATGGGAGATTGTCTGCCCTTCCCTGGGCCGTTCACTTCTAGCCATATTACTTGGGCCCTGAGGTGAATGTATCAATCTTCCTTGGTCAAATCAGCATGACCAGTCTGGAAGAATGTCTGCCTGATGCTACAACCTGGAGAAACATGAACATATTGAAGTCAAGATATAAATAATGATTTCATTGGATATCCATAGATGAAGTAGATACATTGTCTTCTTAGAATTAAAAAAAAATTGCAGGGATTACCACACTGGAGAAGTTATAGTTATTAAAAGATGTCTTTAGAACTAAGAAAATAATGACGGGATTGCATCCTTGAAGGTCAGAGATTTCATTTCTGAATATTGCATTAAAATAGTTTTAAACAGGTCATATGTTTTCAGAGCCTCGGAAACAAATTTATGAGTGCTATTCATGCTACCACAAAAGTTCTCTGGAATCTATCGCATTATTTTTATAATTTATTACTATAACAGTGCCATGATGAGAAGTATAGAACATTAAGATCTTTTTTATATCTTCAAATACTGTGCATGATTTCACTGATATACATGATACATCTTAACATCTGTGTTTGCTTTGGTAGTTTGCAATAACTACGTCCTGTTTTTGAGAAAGGTCATGCTTTGGAAATCTTGTTGTTAAGAAAAGTCATGTACTTGCATAAGCAGAACTCTCATTCTTTCTATTTAGAAGGCAGAGAATAAAGAAATTAGGTAAGGGAAATTTTACCAAGTGCAAAACAAATATAGAATTTCCAATGCTTTCAAGCAGTACTTCAACTCCAACAAGATCATGTCTTGATGACATTTGAACCTGGGTCACCACAATGAAAGCACCTATTCAAGCTGTACTTCAACTCCAACAAGATCATGTCTTGATGACATTTGAACCTAGGTCACCACAATGAAAGCACCTATGACTTCACCATTTGATCACAGTCCACTTGGCATCCTCGTGATTATGAACTTAAAACTAGTCATGAAGCATAATATGTAATCTAAGAAGCCTCAAGTGGTAGAGCAGATCAGATGAATTAAGTAGGCTGATAGATTGGAGAAGCCTTCAAATTAATGAAACTTTCCTGAGGATTATAAATGTTGCAATGGAACGAAGATGATTCACTAGGTTTTCAATGGAGTATTTTTGTTTGAAACTTTCCCAAGAATTATAAATGTTACAGTGGAATGAAGATGATTCACTGGGTTTTGTTAATTGGGTCTGGCTCAAATGGTTGGGAGGAGAAGTTGTTATCCTCCCCACCCAAATTCAATTCAAACTCTTGACATGTTCGTTGATAAGCCAACGTTGATTGGGGTGGACAACGTACCAGCAATCTCATTCTTTCCTATGGGCTGAAGGGTGGAAACTGGCAACATGGCCCATGGGAAAAAAAAAGCTTCACTAGGTTTCCAATGTAGTATTTTTATTTGAATGTTCGTGAAAAATCAAAATGAGAGCTTGTCATAATTTCGTTTCTGTTTGAAATGGATGTAAAAAATTGTTGTTGTTTAAATAAAAAAGTTGAAGTTGTACTCTTACACATGGGTGGAAACTGGCAACATGGCTCATGGGAAAAAAAAAAAGCTTCACTAGGTTTCCAATGTAGTATTTTTATTTGAATGTTCGTGAAAAATCAAAATGAGAGCTTGTCATAATTTCGTTTCTGTTTGAAATGGATGTAAAAAATTGTTGTTGTTTAAATAAAAAAGTTGAAGTTGTACTCTTACACATGGGTGGAAACTGGCAACATGGCTCATGGGGAAAAAAAAAAGCTTCACTAGGTTTCCAATGTAGTATTTTTATTTGAATGTTCGTGAAAAATCAAAATGAGAGCTTGTCATAATTTCGTTTCTGTTTGAAATAGATGTAAAAAATTGTTGTTGTTTAAATAAAAAAGTTGAAGTTGTACTCTTACACATTGTGGGATTTGCTCTAAACTGAATGATGTGAAAAGCCAATGGATGAGATTAAAATCATTTTCCGTCTTCAAATATTATAATATAATGGAAAATTTAGATATGAAATTATAAAAAGATATTTAACCTTTTAAGTACTCTTCAAATAATTATGAAATGTCATATAATACATTTTTGAGAAAATTGTTGATGATGTAGCTATGCGAGGTCTCCTCACTTGTTTAGCCGACCTACAAAAAATAAATAAATAAATGTATTTTTATCATTTAAAATAACAAGTCGGCCCCACTTAAACTGTCAAGTTGGCCCAGTAAGGAAATTTACCAAAAGTAATGTATAAATAGAAGTGATGCTCCTCCCATTTGCTCACTCATCTTGAGCAAGTTCGCTCAAGCAAGGGAGTTCGATTTTTTGGTTAGCAGAAGACAGTTGTAGTTGATTCATTGGGCATCTATTCTTCTTGTACTTTTTTTCTTCATTGTACTGAATCTCTGAGTGAGAAAGGGTTGCTGGGTTTTTCCCGAGTTTAGATTTTTTCAGGATAAAATATTATGTCTATTTTTTATGCATAGTTGTTACTTTAGTGATCCTTTATTGTTTATGAGTTGAAAGAGATGAAAATTATACTCTGCTATAATTAAATTCTAACATGGTATCAGAACCATGCCGAAGGAGACTATTGTCGGAACTAGGGTTTGTTAGGATATTCCTATACTCCATCCTAGTCCCACCAGTATTTTGATCATTTACATTTTCAGTCATGCATGCACTTTTAGGGTTTGCATGCATTCTAGGGTTTGCATGCATTTTACATGCATCCCAGTCATCAGTCCAGCACCTAGCCCTCAGTTAGCCAGCCCCCAGGAGCTTCTCACTATTCAGTTTTAGCCCTCCAGTTGCTTAATGCGCCCTTCTTCCTTGATTTTAGGGAGCAACTCGCCCTCCTTCACCTACCAGTCCAGTTGTCACTCAGTTACACTCAGTTATAGTCAGTTACACTCAGTTACACTCAGTTACAGTCAGTTACATTCAGTTACATTGAGTTACACTCAGTTACACTCAGTTACATTGAGTTACACTCAGTTACATTGAGTTACACTAAGTTACACCTACCAGAGTTAGTTTGACTGATGGTTGACAGTTACTTGAGCATTGATGACTCCACTGATGATGATGAAGACTTCCAGTTGCGCTCCGATGATCATGAGGACACCTAGTTGTGCTCCGATGACACTCCAGTGATCCTTTGATCACTCCATGAAGGCTAATTCGAATTGCCACCTTAGGCATTCGAATTCCTCATGCATTGTATTATTTATATGTCCATTTGTGATTAATAACATAGTATGATCGAAGTATTATTGCTTCTATCTGAGTTCTACTGTACCATATTATTCTGTTGCTCATTATACTGCATGTATCACTCTTCTTCTATTTTCTTGCTTAATCATAATTATTCTCTTGTGAGATACATCATCTCTTAGATATGCTGTGAGGATTTTCACATGGTATCAGAGCATGTTGAGAGTATTGTTTATCTCCATTCTTGAGAGTTTTTTGCAGGTTATTACCAAGATTTCGAGTTCAGCAGTTGCAGCAGTTTCTGCATTTTTGCAGCAGTAGCAGTTGCAGTTATTCTATATTGTTTTTGCAGGTCTTCTACAACTTCAATGAATTTAGAAGAAATTACTCCTCTTTCTCCATTCAACTATGATGAATGGAAACCAAGAATGATAGCATATTTGAAGAGCCATGATCTCTTTGATTGCTATTTTGAAAGAGTTCGAATCCTCTACAAAGAAGATTAAATGGTTGAATAAAGGTGACATGCACATTGGAAGAATGAAGCTTACTATGACTGATTACATATTGTACCCGACCATCTTTGATATTGAAACTCCAAAAGAGTTATGGGCTCATCTGGATGAAAGATTCGGCAAAAAGAATGATGGATTTGGTCCAAATCCCTTCAAAAGCAAGCAAGTTGATGCATTCGCTCCACTTGATGGTCTCTCAGATTATGATGCATTCGCTCCTCCTGATGGTCTCTCAGATCATGTTGCATTCGCTCCCCTTGATGATCTCTCAGATCATGAACCAGTATCATCTCATATTGAAGTTGTTGACAAAGAACTTGCAGATTCTCCGCTCATGCTCAAACTTTCTTCTCTTTCTGTGCCAGTTCACACTCTAGATATTGTAGAAGGTCCTAAATCCTCTCTTGCACCAGAGTTTGTCAGTTTGCATCATGATCACATCATTATTTCGGAGGTAACATCAGCTATTGGAGGTAATGCACTCGCTCCTCTTCAGCAAACATCTCTTATTTACTACTATATGATCATTAGCACATGCTTTCAGAAGGTTATTGAAGAATATGGCCATTGCCACCCGCTTGAGATAATTTCTCATGCATATGATAGTTTTGATCTCACCCTTGCTGGTTCAAAGGAGATCTCAAGAAACTGTTTTGAAAGTCTTAAATCTGATTTTGATTTCAAGCAAACATGTAATAGTTCTTTTTGGCATAATCTCACCCATGGTGGTTCGAAGGAGAAGACAAAGGACTATATGCACATTCAAAAATTTGATCCTACCTCAGCTGATTCGAATCACAGGTTCAAGGATCATTCTAATACTGTTGGATTTGTTCTCATCACATTCGATCTGAAGAGCAAGTACAAGCACATGATTTTTGAGCATGATCCACTTCTTCCCAAGAAGAAGATACCTCCAGACATATGACCAAGCATCACACATGCTTGAGTTTGGAGCTTTTATTTTTTATGTGTGCCTTCAGTCTATTTTTTGAGGAGGGGGTATGTTTCCCATGAAATTTTCCCACTTCCTTGGTTTATTGATTGTTATTATTCATTGTATTGGGTGACCTTTGGTCTTAGTTACCAGGGCCCAGGATGGATTAAGGGGGGGTGTTAGGATATTCCTATACTCCATCCTAGTCCCACCAGTATTTTGATCATTTACATTTTCAGTCATGCATGCACTTTTAGGGTTTGCATGCATTCTAGGGTTTGCATGCATTTTACATGCATCCCAGTCATCAGTCCAGCACCTAGCCCTCAGTTAGCCAGCCCCCAGGAGCTTCTCACTATTCAGTTTTAGCCCTCCAGTTGCTTAATGCGCCCTTCTTCCTTGATTTTTGGGAGCAACTCGCCCTCCTTCACCTACCAGTCCAGTTGTCACTCAGTTATAGTCAGTTACACTCAGTTACACTCAGTTACAGTCAGTTACATTCAGTTACATTCAGTTACACTCAGTTACATTCAGTTACACTCAGTTACATTGAGTTACACTCAGTTACACCTACCAGAGTTAGTTTGACTGATGGTTGACAGTTACTTGAGCATTGATGACTCCACTGATGATGATGAAGACTTCCAGTTGCGCTCCGATGATCATGAGGACACCTAGTTGTGCTCCGATGACACTCCAGTGATCCTTTGATCACTCCATGAAGGCTAATTCGAATTGCCACCTTAGGCATTCGAATTCCTCATGCATTGTATTATTTATATGTCCATTTGTGATTAATAACATAGTATGACCGAAGTATTATTGCTTCTATCTGAGTTCTACTGTACCATATTATTATGTTGCTCATTATACTGCATGTATCACTCTTCTTCTATTTTCTTGCTTAATCATAATTATTCTCTTGTGAGATACATCATCTCTTAGATCTGCTGTGAGGATTTTCACAGGGTTTACAAATTCTCCAATTTTCAACCATCAATTTGGTTCGCCTTAGCTTCATTGAGCTCGCCTTGGGAAGGCGAATTTTCCTGTGCAAGCAAAATTCCATTATGACAACTTTCAATTTTTGACCTAATTACTACAGCAAGTTGAGAATTAGGGTTTGATAGTTCTCAGTTTTCTGACCACAAATCAAGAAGAAAAGAATGTTGATTCAACTTGCCCTAGGAGGGCGAATTCATCTGTAGAAGTGGTTTTCTAAGAATCCAGAGTTCAATTTTGACCTAGCTCCTACTAGGGTTTTTTATCCAAGCTGCAACTCTACTTCTCAGCCAAAATGTCAAGCATCAAGGTTGAAGATAGGCTTGATGGAACCTCAAATTTCCATTCATGGAAGTCTAGAGTGCTTATTGCTCTAGAAGAAAATGATCTACTAAATTTTGTTGTACATGGAGTGTCATAACCTGAAGGAGAAACGGAGAAGACTCGGTGGAAGAAGAAGAATGCCAAGACAAGGAGCATCCTAATCGATTCAATAAAGGATCATTTGATTCCTCAAATTTCTCAAAAGAAGATGGAAAAAGCAATGCTTGACACCTTGAAGAAATTGTTTGAGAACACAAATATTAATAGGGCTCTTTCCCTAAGGAAACAACTCTCAAGCATCAAGATGTCTAGATCCGACACTATTGCTTTATATTTCATGAAGATTACAGAGATTAAAGATCAATTGGGGACAATTGGCGAGATTATTGCAAATAGGGAATTAGTCATGATGACCTTGAATGGCCTCCCTCAATCTTGGGAACCTTTCGTTCAAAGTATGTCGGGAAGATTCGAGCTACCAAATTTTGAAAGACTGTGGGCAGATTGTACACAAGAAGAAACTAGACTTGTGGCCAGAGGCAAGGCGCATGACCCTCATGAATAAGATCACACATACCAAGAAGAGAGGAAAGAGGAACTTTGGAAGAAAAGACAAAGACAGAAGATCAAGTCCAGCCCTTGATCAAAGGAAGAAGAAGGACCTTTCAAAATTCCAATGCTTCAAGTGCAGAAAGTTTGACCACTAAAAGAATCAATGTACATCAAAGAAGAGGAAAGAACATGCCTCCACAACTGATGTAGATGAAGAGACTCAACCAAAGAAATCGAAGAATATAGAAGAATCCGTCTTCATCTCAACCCTATCAGGTACTATTCCTACTAGTATTAATGTTTGGTCATTACATATTGGTGCTTCTAAACACATGACAGGTTATGAGTTTCTCTTAGACCTAGATGAGAGAGAAACACACCTAAGAGTTGTTCCTGGAGATGATGCCAAATATACTGTAAAAGGAACTGGGCCACTTCCTTTCAATGTGATTCTGGTGATTCTCTGCATTTGGGAAAAGTACTATATGTGCCAGGAATGAAAAGAAATATTGTCTCTATCTCTGCACTAGAAGACAAGGGATATAAAGTTGCTTTCTCATATGGGCAGGTTCTTGCATGACACAAGTGCTCTATTATTGATTCAGCGAAAATAATTGGAGTTCATGAAAAAAGCTTATACATATTGACAATACAGCCAATTCAGGCTCTAGTACATGACTCTATCAGTTTGAGTGAGCTATGGCATAGAATACCTGCCCACCTACATTATAGAGCTCTTCCTCCTCTAAGGAAGATGGTTACAGGACTTCCCGAACTCCAAGTTGAACACAATGGCATTTGCAGAGGATGTACACTTGGTAAGAATGCCAAGGGATCTTTTCCTAATAGTGACACCAAGTCCAAAGGAATATTGGAGTTGGTACACTCAGACTTGTGTGGACCTATGTCAGTTGCATCATTGGGAGGATTTTGGTACTACGTGACTTTCATAGATGACTACACCCGGAAGACATGGATTTACTTCTTGAAGTCTAAGGAATTGGAAGAAGTTCTGAACAAGTTCAAGGAATTCAAGGCCCAGGTTGAGAACCTATCCGGGAAAAGGATAAAGGTTCTTAGGTCCGATAATGGAGGAGAGTACACCTCCTCATATTTCAGTGATTTCTGTAAGGAAGCGGGAATCAAGAGGGAGTATATCGTCCCTTACAACCCTCAACAAAATGGGGTTGCAGAAAGAAAGAATAGATCTATAGTTGAGGCAGTCAAATCCATGATCCATGATCAAAATCTACTAATGTCTTTATGGGAAGAAGCCTCAAGGACTGCAGTATATGTTCAGAACATAATTCTGCACAAGATATTGAAGAATATGACTCCAGAAGAAGCCTTCACAGGTGCGAATCTAGAAGTTTGTCATTTGTGAATATTTGGTTGTTTAGTATACATTCACGTACCCAAAGAAAAGAGAACTAAACTAGAACCTTCAGGGAAGAAGGGAACATTTGTTGGGTAAAGTGAGTCATTGAAGGCGTACCGGATTTACATCCCAGGATAGAGACAAATTGAAGTTAGTAGGGATGTTTCTTTCAAAGAGGAGATTTCCTTCAGGAAGTCTAGGAGATCATCCATGGACAGTGAGGAGCAAGAAGCTCTAGATTAGATGGATTCATTACCCTCCCTCTTCAGCAGTTCAGAGGGAGCTGGAAAATCTACTAGATTCTGTAGATCCAACAGATCTCGTTGATCCATTAGAGCCCACAGACATTCCTAGATATTTTGTTATTGGCCGGAAGAGGCCTGTCTAGGCTCGACAAACTCTAGATGATGTAGAAAAGCATGTTGCTCCCCCAGGTACATTCAAGGAGAGCAAGAAACCTCGAAGATATTCAAGATATGTAGCATCGATGTCCCACATCATTGATTATGAGCCCTCCAGTTACAAGGAGGTTTCCAACCAGCGGGTTTGGAAAGATGCCATGATGGAAGAATATCAATCCATCATGAAGAATGACGTGTGGGAAGTTGTGTCGAGACCTAAAGGGAAGTCAGTGTTGACTTCCAAGTGGATCTACAAGATTAAGCATGCAGTAGATGGGAGTATTGAGAAGCACAAAGCTAGATTTGTGGCTAAAGGATTCTCTTAGAAAGAGGGAGTCGATTATGACAAGACATTTGCTCCAGTTGCACGATACACGACCATCATATCGATCATAGCTCTGGCCTCAGCTATGGGATGGAAGTTACATAAGATGGATGTTAAAACTTCTTTCCTCAACAGAGTGATTGAGGAGGAAGTCTACATCGAACAACGAGAGGGTTTTGAGATTCATGGGAAGGAATCCCATGTTTGCAGACTGAAGAAGGCCTTGTATGGCTTCACGCATGCACCATGAGCATGGTATGCCAAGATTGATGGATACCTGGTGAGCTCGAGATTCACCAAGAGTGAGGAAAACTCCAACCTTTACTACAAGGTTGAGGATGGAAGACCATTGATGACTTGTTTCTCACATGAGATGAGAAACTTACCGAGTGGTGCAATAAGATGTTAGCCTCTGAGTTCAAGGTGAAAGATCTCAGTCCAATGCATTACTTCTTGGGTTTGGACGTATGGCAAAGACATGATGAGATTTTCCTGCGCCAAGAGAAGTATACCATTGATATCTTGAGGAAATTTAGTATGTTGGACTGCTAGTCCATGGACACACCCATGGAGACAAACTTGAAGATGTCGTTCATAAGTAAAGTATATTGCAACAAGTGTTGCAGCACGAGAAGCAATATGGCTTTGGAAGCTCTTTGCAGGATTGTCCGAATAGACACTTGAGCCTACCATGATTCACTGTGATAATCAAAGTTGTGTGAAGCTTTCAGAGAATCATGTATCTCATGAGAGATCAAAGCATGTGGATATCAAGTACCACTATATCAGAGATATGGTACATATAGGAGCAATTTAGCTCCAATATATCCCAACTGATGATCAGGTTGCAGACATTCTCACCAAGCCTCTTTCCAGAATGAAGTTTGCATGCTTTCGTGAAAGACTTGGAGTATTTGAGAATGCTTCCCTCAATGAGAGGGAGTGTTGATAGTCCAGGGCAGGCGGTCCTTGTAGATCGATAATGAGCTCAGTCCAAGTAGGACAGGCGGTCCTCATAGACCGATAATGAGCTCAGTCCAGGTAGGATACGCAGTCCTTGTAGACCGACAATGAACTCAGTCTAGGACAAGCGGTCCTTGTAGACCGATAATGAGCTCAATCCAAGTAGGACACGCGGTCCTTGTAGACCGATAATGAGCTCAGTCCAGGGAAGACATGCGAGTTGTGTAAATCGATAATGAATTCAATCTAGTTAGGACAGGTGGTCCTGAGTAAACGAAGATGAGCTTGGTCCAGTCAGGATTATTGTTCCTATGAGAAACATTCTCCTATGTGGAGATGACTCTTGTATAGAGTATACGTGGATCCCTATGTGGGATGTCGTCCTGTATGGACGATGTTGACCCTTCTTATGATGACAAGATGTACGAGTCAATCCGTGACAATAAGGAGATGTACAAGTCCAGTCTATACAATCAGATTCTAGCCTTGACGATAAGAAGATGTTCAAGTCTAGTTGTGACGACCAAATGATGCCCAGATATGTTCCATTGTGATGATACCTCTCTAGCTAAGAGGGAGTGTTGATGATCTAGCTACGTGAGGTCTCCTCACTTCTTTAGCCGGCCTACAAATAAATAAATAAATGTATTTTTATCATTTAAAATAACAAGTCGGCCCCAGTGAAACTGTCAAGTCGGCACAGTAAGGAAATTTACCAAAAGTAATGTATAAATAGAAGTGTTGCTCCCATTTTCTCACTCATCTCAAGCAAGTTCGTTCAAGTAAGGGAGTTTGACTTTTTGGGTAGCAGAAGACATTTGTAGTTGATTCATTGGGCATCTATTATTTTTGTACTTTTTATCTTCATTGTATTGAATCTCTGATTAAGAAAGGGTTGATGTGTTTTTCCTGAGTTTGGGTTTTCCTAGGATAAAATATTGTGTCTATCATTTTTGTGCATAGTTGTTACTTCAGTGATCCTCTGTTGTTTATGAGTTGAAAGAGATGAAAACTATATTGCTATAATTAAATTATAATAAAACATCAAGTGATGGACATAAAGAGGCCCACTCTCAGTTGTGGCAAACCTCTGTTTTTCTGGTTAGATTGTCGTCACTCTAAATTGTAGCAAATATCTTTTTATAGTTAGATTGTCACAACAAATATTTTTTGTTATTAAGATTGTCATTTATGTTTATGCTTATTTGTGGCAAATATTTTTTTTCTAACTAGACCGTTGCCTAGCTTATGTTCATTATAGTTACTACATGTTATTCCTTATTTAAAACAAAAAGAAAAGAAAAAAAGGTCAAATACAATCAAGTTTGTCGAAATGGACGTGTGGATGGGAGAGAAGACTCTCAACAACAATGGGAAACTTCTTGGATAAAATTCAAGGTGTTTCATCTTTTATGGATAGATGATTTGTAAATGTGAAAATAGAGAATAAAATGTTTTGATATTTCTCTAGTTTTCTTAAATAGATAAAAAAAAAAAAAAAAAAAAAAAAAAAAAAAAAAAAACAATATATCTATTATTCCAAAATTGAATCAAGATATACATAAAAAAAAATTGTTCTTTGATCAGATGCACCTACCGAGCATATCAAAAACAGTTGTTAGGTATACCAAGAGTGTATACCAAAAACAACCTATTGTAGCTAGGAGCATCAAGACGCCATACCTAACCGGCCATCCAAAACCAAAATGAAAAACTGCAAAAGTTCATTGCGTGGAAACTACCAAAAATCCTCACATCCGAGACATCCCAAATATGAAATGATATTCTTAATTCCATACAATTTTGTAGTCATAGTACAAAAATAAACATCGGGGATCCCCTTCCAAAAACCTGAGAAAGAATAACAGGTTCATAAGGAACCAATGCCCTTGCCAGGTCTTGTGATTCCCATATTTTCAAAAAATTAAAGTAAAAAAGGTCGGAAGGAGCCTCTGCAAACTAGTGATTGGACCAAGTACTCTTCAAAAGACAAGATCCCCTCCGAGTCCCAACACATCCTTTGACAATGCTTCAACCTATTGGTCATACTCTTGAAAAATATGTTGCAAGGAGAGATTTTGGGAGGACTACCTGTAGTTCTTTGTTCTATTCATACATCCCTGAAGGTTCAAAACTATGAGAGAAGTCTTACCCTGGAATCGCCCATAACAAGGAGACTAACAATATTCTTGATGACAACAAATTTTAAAAGAACCCAAAGTGCCAAAAGCTCAATGCGAGTGTTTGTTCCACACCCCCCTTTCATCTTAATCTTGAAAATGTGTTCTTGATTTAGCTTCAGAATGATGCCAATACCACCTTTCCTCTTTATGCCCTAACATGCCCAGATTGTCATTTGTGTTTATGCTTATTTGTGGAAAATATTTTTTTTCTAATTAGATTGTTGCCTAGCTTATGTTCACTACAACTACTACACGCTATTTCTAATTTAAAACAAAAAGAAGAAAAAAAATAGTATTCCAAATACAATCAAGTTTCATAGCAGTGGACTTGTGGATGTGAGAGAAGACTCTTAACGACAATGGGAAACTTCTTGGATAAAATTCAAGGTGTTTCATCTTTTATGGATAAACGATTTGTAAATGTGAAAATAGACAATAAAATGTTTTGATATTTCTCTAGTTTTTTTAAACAAAAAAAATGTGAGAAGACTCTTAACAAGACTCAATGCCTCTGCCAAGTGCTGCGATTCCCATATCTACAAAAAATTATAAACAAACAAGGAAATTGTCACTACCTGCATAACTTAATGCCATCACAAAAAATGGAAAATGTATCACTGTACAAAAGAAAATGAGATTCAAAAATCTCAGAAGGACCCTCTGCAAACTATTGATCAGACCGAGTACTCTTCAAAAGACAAGATCCCCTCCTAGTCCTAACACGTCCTTTGACAATGCATCGACCTCCTGGTTGTACTCTTGAAAAATATGTTGAAAGGAGAGATTTTGGAAGAACTCCTTGAAGTTCTTTGTTTTGTTCATCCATCCCTCAAGGTTCAGAACTATGAGAGAAGTCTTACCCTAGAATCACCCATCACCAAGAGACTAACAATATTCTTGATGACAACAAATTTTAAAAGAGCCCAAAGTGCCAGAAGCTCAGTGTGAGTGTTTGTTCCACATCCCCCTCTCATCTTAATCTTGAAAATGTGTTCTTGATTTATCTTCAGAATGATGTCAATACCACATTTCCTCTCTATGCCTTGACATGCCCCATCAAAATACCTTGTAGGCATGTCATCCCTGAACTAGGGAGCCTTTATGAAGACAAATGCACCAGTAAAAATAGGCTGGGAATTCCAAGTATTGACCACCGTTTTTAGACTTAGTCCAATTCTCCATCGAGATCTGGGTACTCTTTAAATTTAACATCCTTTTGATGATCAGACACACCTTTTTAATGAAGGAACATTGAACCAGTAGGTGATTTATACACTCCCCTAATGCCATACAGAGCACACAAATACTAGGCCCAATACCACCTCTCTTTATGAAATTGTTCCAAGTAAGTGCCTTATCAGCTATAGCCAACCATAGAAATAATTTGATCTTAAGGGGGACCTTTTAACGCCAAATAACTTTATGCCACCAACATGCCTCCACCATCTCGGAATAAATAATGGATTGATAAGCAAGATTTACCACTACCTGTCCATTTTCATTATTCCATGACCAGGCGAGAGAATCCTTTTGAGAGAGAAAACACCTTGAATGCTTTAGGGTCTTCACATATGAATCTCATTCAAGGGCCCTGTTATCATCAATCTTGTAGTTGTCCCTAATGGTGGATCCGTAAGGATGGTAGAGGGAATAGGCAACCAAAGTGGTGAACCAAGAGAGCCCTAGTTCCCAAATGGATGGTTGTCACGCCAACCAAGGCACTCTTCGCTTTTGCTACCAAAGCCAAGATAGCAAGGGGGAGACCCGGATCTATTCCCGACATAAAAGATCAACCCAATCACTAGATCAGATCAGACAAAGTGAGGTACGTAAGGTGACAGGTATGGAACCCTAGATTTAAGGAGACTGAGACACTGTAGAGGCTTAGAGATGATGAATAGATCTTAAGCATAGTGATTTATGGATTAAGTATGATTCCAGGATTCAAAGCTAGTTTAAAATGGTCAAATTTAACTGCCTTGGGAAACGTGACCCTTAAAACAGGAAAAGTGTCCCAAAACGTATATTTGACAGTTAGGGATTTCTAGCTATGCTTGATGAAGGGATATGACAATGTCAAAGTATGCAAGCAACCAAACAGGGATCAAACCACAGGAAAATTGAGCAAGCGAGGAAAGTTGTGAGGGTAAGGAGAAGGCCAGTGCCTAGGAAAATGGGCCAATGGAGTCCCCAAGCATGACGCCTAGGAAAATCCACTTTGGGATTTACCCGATCTACAATACCCAGAAAGGATTTGCCAAATGATCAAGGGGTTTGATCAAGATAATTTTCCAAAGAATTTTAGTTGATTTTAAATGAGGGTTTTAAATGAAATTGACAGATGGGTAAACTAATGGAATAAGAAACTTACCTTGAAATCATACCTATGTGATGGAAGTGCTTGCCATGTTGTTGAGGAATGTTCCCGCGGAGATCAAATGAGAAATTGTTTATTTCTCTTGCCACAATGAGATGCCCTAGCTCCACATGTGCGCCCTCCTCTTCCTGTCAAACCAAGGAAATCAATTCAATCAAATTGATCAAGAATGGAGGAAATACAAGCAAAATAGCAATGATAACATGAAGTAGAAGGTACTAAGACAGTAATACTCCCTGTAACCAAACAAAAAGACCCAAAGAAGAAGCAGGGAGAGTCTCCCAAACCAATGCGTCCTCCTTGAAGCAATTCGGCCTCCACCTGTAGATGAGAAAAACGTGGAACAAAAAGATAGCAAGATAATCTCCAATGTCACAGTGCAAAGGAAGAACAAACAGTCGAACTCCAAAAGCATCCACCACCACAAGACAAGTAGATGCAATAATAATTTTATATTCCAATAATCCAGAGCCAAAACTCCCTTTACAATGAGAAGCTCTCTCCTTTAAATAGGATCGAGAGATACCAAAACCCTAACCACCTTTTAAATGGATGGCTAAGATTAAAAGATCAAAGTGATCTAATCAATGGTTGAGATGAGCTCAACATAAAGTACATGGATCAATATAACAATATAATACATCAATGGACCAAATCGCCTTAGGAGAGGGGGTCCCACCAAATGTCAATGATAAAACATAACAACTAGCTCACGGTGGGTCTAGGGGGTCATATCTAGCCTCCCTAGTGTGTCCCCATGGCACAATATCATAAAATGACTAACACAAGCACCAAATTGTGCCTCTCTGGGAAAGTCGTGAGCCTCCAAAGGCTCCAGAAAACCATAAAAAGTGTCGGAGAGATGGGTGTGGGTCCCACTGAAAGCTAAAACTACTGGAGAATGTGTGGAAGACATCACCCTCATCATCAAAACTCATCCCATTCCAATCCCTTGCCTCAGTATCCCAAATCGAATCCTTCAGTAGCCCAAATTGCCTCCTAGAGTGCCTGCGCTGTCAAGGTGAGCCCACCAGGCTCTCTGGGAGGGGTGTAATATGGTAAAAACAAGTGGTTGGACCACCCTCTCCAGATACAATGCCCTAGGTGAACCAATCAAATCATCCCTCTGCTCTGATAGGCCATCTGATCTGGCAAAACTGCATCAGGATGGCCAACTGAGGCCAATCATCACTCTAACTACCCGGATCTGAAAACAGACTGTCTCATTGGACTCAGAGAGCCCAAATCCATCTAAGGTGTGTACTCATACACCCTATGGATCTCTACAAGATCATATAAAATATCCAATATGCCCAGACAGACCAAATAATAATAATCTGTAATAGTGCTGAAAAGCACAAAATCATCATCATAAGCCTGAAACCACTGCATAGAACCATCTAGTGACCTGTACTAGACCATATATCATATATCTTTATCATCTGAGGTCTATCCACCTCATGGCCTATAGTAGATCTTGGTCAGACTAGGTTTGACCAAGTCAACATGACCAATAATATAACCCAAGCTGTCATCAAAGTGCTGCAAGTGTCAAAGGTTAAGGCATGCTCTACAATTCATTCAAGTAACAATTATAACAAGTAGCAATCATTTTACTAGCGATCTAAAACCAAATATATAGAGTTTTAAATATTAATTATGACTCAGACCAGACTTTCAAAACAATACTCACTTCCTAGTTGTGATCATTTTGCTAGTGAAGGGTGAAAGCTAAAAATCAAAAGGCTAGGCTAAAGGATGACTACTAACTTGACACTGACACTTTGGATATGGAGAGGGAATACACACTCTAGCATATGCTGGATGAACAATAACACGGGGGATGGCAGTGTCTCACAAATGGGTAAGTTGTTTCAGAGGTGCGTATTCACCTTAGCAGATACTCACAATCCATGTCAATACAAATGAGTCCAGCAATATTTTAGATATAGCATTTAAGAACCATTTTTTGGGGGCCTTTGAGTTTCCATAGCCTTTGATCCACGTGTGTTCAAAAACACTTGTTACATGGATTTACATTTATTAAGGCTTTAATGCTCCACGTGTGTTCAAAAACACTTGTTACATGGGATTTTTCATTTCACATTTAACATTTACATTTCAAAGCCAATTTCATTAGGCTCGCCTTGCATTTACGTGTGTTCAGAAACACTTGTTACATGAATGGGCTTTTCATAAGATAATACATTTAATTTCCAAATACTGTATTTATGGAAGTACTATCTGTTTCAGGTTTAGCCAACACAACCTAGGAAACTTAGAGCCGAGACACAATAAACAAGGGGAGGCTCATCCAACAAAGAGGCTAAAGTGGGGGGAGGTCCTCCATGCCACTAGTCAAGTAGTAAGTCAGGGTAATAAACAAACTGGAAGGTAATGAATGGGTGGAGACAATGAATAATGATACCAACACTAGCAAGCCAAAAGATGGTGGGAATGATCACCTCTAGTCTCCCTAAGGAGGGTAAAACCGATGAGTACAGATCAAGAACTTCTAAGTCTGAGTAGGGACAATATAATATAATATAAAGATACAACCAGGTCCACATATATATATATGATCGCCAGATCATGATACTAAATGCTAAGACATGTCAGAAGAATGAGTATAAAAGCAATATAACCAAAACACAAGAATATACATGTTGAGTCATATACCTGAATGCACACAATCTGAACCAACATTTGTCCACTGAAACTCTGCTGCTGCAACTTTGGGCAATACTAACTGCTCTGTAAATGGATAAATGGCTACATCAGTCCTCTCTTTGAGTGTCCTGAAACTCAGTCATGGCATGGGGAACAAAACTGTTGTCCATTATACAATAGTGATCCATAATAGATGCTCATCTCAGCATCTCATATGTAAGGGAACTGGCTGAAAAGTGTACTGGAATCTGAAAAATAGAATATGGTAGCCCGGCTACTATATATGTGATAACAGGCCCATGTTCCACTTAGCCCTAAGGAGCCAATGTTGATCCACCTTTGATTAGTATCCCCCTCCAAGGATACTTGCACCAACGAATAGATTCTCTTATTCTCTAGAACTTCCAATAGTCCCGGAGACAATTTGTAATTTGTTGGACCACCCATCCAAGTGTCTCTGCCCACTTGAAACTTAACCCCATCTTCAATCCTCCACACCAGCCATTTTTGAATGCCTAGAAGGGATTTCAACAATCCAATCCAAAAATTTGAGCCATTGGAGGTTTTCTTTGGACTCGATCTGACACATACATCAACTGGTAATCCTTTGAGATATTTATCCCTGATCAATCTACTTGATAATCCATTATCAATCAAAGAACAATAACCCCTTGACAGCAAGAGGTTGCTTAAACTTATAATGTTAAAAAAAACCCAACCCCCATCTGCCTTCGGTTGGGCTACCCTTTCCCATTTGACCAAATGTATCCCTTTCTTTGCCTTCTCACCCATCCACAAAAAGTTGAAGCACTTTTGCCTTATCTTACCTAAGATGAATATAGGCATATTTGCCAAGTCCATCCAGTAAATAGGTAATCCTTCAAGCACCAATTTAACCAAGACCATTTTGCCTGCAAGCGACATCCACCTAAGACACTAATTGTCAGTCATCTTGTTCACTTTCATGACAAGCATTGATTAATGGTCAACCCTGCCATTTGTGTTTCTGAAATTTATTTTCTAGTTTAGGACAAGCATTTATTAATGGTCAACCCTATCATTTGTGTTTCTGAAATTTATTTTCAGTCCTTCCTCGCCATATTGGTGTTTCATCTTTTATGGATATACAATTTGTAAATGTAAAAATAGAGAATAAAGTGTTTTGGTCCTTGCAATATGCATGTCAAACTGCATTAGTTCTTGTCATTGGTCCTTGTGGAATTACCATATGTTATTATAATGTATAAGGATATAAGAGTTGGGACCTTTAATATTAGGTAATGTCAAAAGAAACCTACTTCATATGGTAGTAGAGGGGAATAAAATGTGTAATGGTGGAAGACAAGTTGTGGTAGATGGTGGAAAGATTATATCATTATTGAGTGCAATGCTTGGATGATTAGGTGGCCTACTTCATATGGTAGTGGAGGGGAATAAAATGTGTAATGGTGGAAGATAAGTTGTCGTAGATGGTGGAAAGATTATATCATTATTGAGTGCAATGCTTGGATGATTAGGTGGACAAGTGCTTGAAGACATGATGAGAAATCCTCAAAGATTTATAATGTTGTGTAGTCATTAGGTTAGGTTTTCTATTATTGGATCAATGAAAAACTCTAATATTTCATTAATTACATAATATATTATTGTTGTAATGTGTATTCACAAATACATCTACCTTAAATTTTTCATATAATTTATAATACTTGAGTTCCAACCATACATCTTACACAATTATATCGCCATCAACTATGCCCAAAATTGGATACTTAATATATAAAGCCAAAACTCTAAGATATCACAAGCTTACTGTTATCACATTTATAGTAGCCAGGGCTACCATATCTTCAAACCAGATTCCAGTACTTTTCTGAGCCAGTCCTTTACCATGAGATGCCTGAGATCGACAGTTGATGACTAGTTATTCTATGATCACTCATGTTTTCAGCAGCCCCAAAGCAAACATTACAACCTTATGCCATGACTGAGCCTCGTGACCTCACATTTGATGACTGAGGTGGCCATTTCCTTCCATACAGATTAGTGTGATAGTGCCCAGAGTTATGCAGCAGCAGTGTTCCAGTGACAATGGATGGTTCAGATAATAGATACAAGTATATGACCCAGCAGGTATATGGTTGTGCATTGGATGCTTTTATTGTGCTCTTTTACTTATCTTAGTAGCTTGACTAGGTATCTAGTAGTCATGATCTGGCGATATTATATATATATAGATATTGTTATTAGTTGACTGTTTGGAATTAAAGTGGTCTAATTACTTGGAATCGGAATTTCTTGTGTATACTCGTTGGTCTCACCCTCTTAAGTAGTATGGACTTGGGCATTCCCACCATTTATGGCTTGCTAGTTATGGCATCACATGTCACCTTTCCCCATCCAGTTGTTCTCTTTCGTACTTGGTTTTACCCTGACCTGTGATATGGAAGACTTCTCCACTTATGCCTCTATGTTGGATAGAATCCATGTTGTTTTGTGTCTCGGCTCTAAGTTGTGCAACAGAACTTATCGAAGCCTTGATCCTTCTGGACCAGGAGAACCCGTTGGTGTTGGTTCTTGAGTTTAGGTGAGTTGGATTTGAGGCCTTGACCTCTCTGGTTGCTTGCTCCCAATGTTTGGTCCTGATTGTGGATGATCCCCCTAGTTTCCTGATTTGTGTCAGCTAGACTTGAAACAAATTCTACTACCATCATTACATGCATATGTGACTTATTGTTATATATTCTATGCAAGCACATGGTTATAATTTAAAATTGTGCTTTTAAGCACAATGAAAGAGGGTTATGAAATGAAATGTAAAGCACCATGGATAAAAGCTGCAATTAGTTGTGCTTCTAAGCACATTCAAAATCCAAAAGGTCATAAGGCCTAAAAAGCAGTGGTTAAATGTATGCTAAATGTAAAGATTGTTGGCCATGATTGAAATGTAATGATTAATTCCTCACGGAGCCTACGGGTTGGGCTGTGAGATGGAGTCAGGGATAGCTAATTCTAAGTGTCCCCTAGAACCTCATGTTACGGTTAGTTGTGCACCTAGTCACAGTGGTTCTAGAAATGATCCTCACGGAATTGGTTCCAGCTTGGATGTGAGCTGTAGACATTTGCTAAAGTTGAATAGGCACTCCTCAATTCAACTTATTCCATTTGTGAGATGCCGCCATTCCTTGTGTATTTTTTGTCCAACATATCCTTAGGTGATTTTCCCTTTTTCCCCTTATCCAAAGTGTCACACTGTTGAATTTTTTAAAGTCATTCCCTTAGCCTAGCCTTGTCTTTCCACCTTCACCCATTTCTAGCAAAATGGTCGTGTCCATAAACTGAGTATACACTTGAGGGTCTTTCTCTTAGTAATTGATTGTTTTAATCTAAACTTATATTTGGTATATTATTGCTTAAACACCAGTGAAACACTACTTTATACTTTAGTATTGCTATTGAAATAATTAAAGGAGCATATCTTATCCACTTGCACTTGCGACATCAGTCAGTTTTAGCCTGGGTCATTATTTTGATCAGTTTTGACCTGGTCAACCTAGTTTGACCAAGTCAACCGCGGGATCTGAGATGAGTTGGACCAATGATGTTCGAGATCGATTATTTATGGTCCTATGATGCCCACTTGATGATTCCATGCAGTAGACACAGGTGTCATACGATGGTTTGATGGATTTCTATTATTATTTACAGACCATTATTTTTATTTGTCTGAGCATGGTTGAGCTTACAGATAATTATCCAGGTGGTCACATGTTGTATGAGTACTCATCTCTACTACATTTGGCCCTTCTGAGTCCATTGACATACTCAGATATCAGTTCCAGGCACTTTCAAATGATTTTATGGTCAGATTATCACTTTATTGCATATTTGCCATATAAACTAGCATGTCAGCATAGTTTGAGATTATTTTGGTTCACCTAGTGCGCTACAGAGGGAGTATGGGGTCTAGCCACTCGTTATTACCATGTTACCATGATCCCAAACATTTTGGTGTAGTCAGATTTGTGCCCGGGGCACCAGGCAGAGAGATACAGACATTTTATTATTTTACAAGTGATTTTATAAGGATAAAAAATGGAAGTAATGGCTACAGAGGAAATCGATTTGGGAAATTGAGGCAAAGAATTGGCATGAGGTTTGTTCAGGGTATTTTGTGATGCATCCCACACCTTCCGGCACAACTTGCAGCATTCAGTGGGGTCCACACATACTCCAGACTATTATTTGGGGATTTTATTATGTCATTGAGGGGCCACGATTTGGTCATATGGTCACAGTATGATATTATATTGAGGTATTATATGTTATTGTGACATGGGGTCATGCTAGAGAAGGACATGTTACACCTCCTAGCCCCACCATGTGCTTATGTCATGAGTTCTAGTCACTTGTCATGTGGTGCGTCCCCCTAGGGCGTCTTAGTGAGTGTGCCCCCTCTATTTTGTGAGTTGATCCATGTATTGTATTGTCCACTCATCTTAGCTGTTGATTGTCATTGTTATATCTTTTAATCTCAACCACTCATTCAAAAGGCGGTTAGGGTTTTGGTCTCTCTCATTCCTATTTAAGGAAGAGACCCCCCTCATTGTAAAGCGGACTTTGGCTCTTAGAATTTTCATAATAAATAGAAATTTTGCAAAGACTCTTGAATTTTATTTGTGGATTGTTCTTGATTGGAGATTGTAAAGTTTATATTTCCTAGCATTTGAGATATTTCAGTGGATCCAAAATATTTTCGAGGAAACATTGTTTTACTATAGGAGGGCGATTTCAACTTGGGTGTTTTTGTAGGGCTCCTCAACTCGCTCCACTTTGAAGTGACTTTGTATCAAGTGATTTTCAATTGTATCTTTGATCATTGATATGCTTCTTGATATTTCTCTTGTTGTTATAGTCTTTTTTTGTTGAACATCAAATCTCACTTCCGTAGTTTTCTTGTGCAGGAGAGAGGGGTGCATTGGCTTCCTTCGGCAAATCGATTTCACTTGGATACACTGTCAAATCGACTCAAATTGATCGAGTAGAGGTAAATCATCACTTTCAAGGCAATTACAATATTTTTTGGGTAAGATTTACACTTGATCTCTTGTTTGAAGTTCTAAACCATTGGCCATATGAATTTTCTGCTCAAACCCTAGCTATAAAAAAATATAAAAATTCTCTAGGCTTTGTTATTTGGTTTTATGGTGAACAAATTATGGGTTTTCATCTTCAAGCCTAGCCCCAGGTGGGTCCTCAAGGGCGTCTTGCTCTGTGGAATCCTTTTTCCCATTTCCCTAGGCACCGAGCTCTCCATGCTTGCGCCCTCCTTGTTTGCTTTTCTTCCGGATGATCAAAACCTTGTTTGTTGAGATTCTGATCTTTGATACTGTCAGATCTATTGTTGAGCTCTGCTAGGAAGCCTCCAACTTGTTTGATCTACTCTTTGGGACTATTTACCCTTTTCTAATTACACGTTTCCCAAGGCAATTTTTTTGACCATTTACCCTAGCATTCAAATCCTGGATCCTTCTCAAATCTATAAATCATTGTGTTTGATATACTTTAAGTCATATCTCATCCATCCTAAGCCTCCACAGTGATTTCATCCCTTAGATCTAGGGTTCCTCACCCATTACCTTACATACCCTATTTTCATAGCTTGATCTGGTAATTGGGTTAGATCTCTCCTGTCAGGAGTAGATCAGGGTCTCCCCCTTTGTTATTCGGGGCTTGGATAGAAAGAAGTGAAGAGTGCCTCGGCTGGCATGGAAACAAATCCATATTGGGGATCGAGGTCCTCTTAGGTTACCTCTTTAGTTTCCCATCACCTCTACCGTCCTGAATAGGATCATCATTAGGGGGGACTACAAGTTGTGTGATAACATTTTTGGCGTCATTTTCGGGGAGGTAGAGGCTTACCTTCGGTGTCTGCGAGTGTTTGTGCGTTATCTTATATCTTATCACATCCGGTCTTTGGATTTGGTGATTGTATTTTTCACTTCTTAATTATTCCAATCACCATCTTAATTCACTCATCTCACCTCTCCTACGACATTTACCTTTTCGGTGAATTATTGTTGTGGTTCACTTGGAGACTCCAGCCCTCAACTCTACTGAGGAACGAATCCAACATATAAATCCTAAATTCCTTAATCATGTCCTATCCTGGAGATACCGAGTTTGAAACTGATGACTGTCAAAATGATGACTCAAATGATAATGTTAATGCAAAACCTTTATGGCTTAATGTTAGATCAACAAGAAGAGAACATGAGATGTGATGGATACCTTCATGAATTGTGTGAGAATGTTTATACCAATGATTACTCTCAACCTAAACCTGTTAGAAGGCCGTCGTGTAACCAGGTAATGACAAGGTCCCCATCAAAAGGTAGTCGAAAGACTCAAAGTCATACCAAACCTCCTATAAAGGAAAATTCCCCTGTTCAAAGGAGAACTATGCCTAAGCCAACTGATGAATTCCCAACTCAAACTTCAAGACCTTCCCCCAAGGGTATTTTAAAGGATAATGGTCATGTTCAAAAGACAATACTGTTGATTTATTTGTAACTTCAGAAGATATTCACTTGTATATTACGGTTGTACTTTATTGTATATCCAACAAAGATGTATTATTCCTCTGATTGGAAGTGTCGTCATTTGTATTTGCAAGTGTCGCAAGTTACATTGTAAGTGTCGTCATTTGTATTGATGGGTTATTAGACCACCAGTGTGTGGTCGGCCCTAGTTAGGTCATGTGGTTGGGTTATTAGACTTCCTTAGGAAGCCGGCCTTGTTAGTTTATTGGCAGGTCAAGTCAATATATAAATAGAGGGTGTGACTCTCTCATTCTATTCATTCACTCACTTCTGAAGCTCGCATAGCTAAGAGAGAGGGTTGCGCACAAGTGGAGGAGAAGGAGTATCTGCTAGAGACGTCTCTTTGGGTTTGATCATTGTGATCTTGGTTTGTGGCTTATTCTATCTCTGAGGAAGTTGCGGGGTTTTTCATCTTCTTGGTTTTCCCCGAGGAAACTTTGTGTCTATTGTCTCTTGTGTTTATGATTGATATGGTGTACATGTTATTCTCTTACTGATCCTAGATAATATTGAATGAAATTATCGAAAAATTAACATGGTATCAGAGCTGACCTAAGAAGAAGGCACTATGCAACTGTGGAAGCTAGGGCTTCTTAATTTTTGGGTTTCTCTCCACAGATCATCAAAGGAAAGAGGCTAGATTGACTCTCCTAGCAAGGGCGCATCTTTCTGTCGAGGCAGAATTCAATTCTGAGCATTTTCAGTTTTTGGCCGGTCACTGCTGCGGGAAATTAGGGTTTCGGAGAAAATTGGAATTTTTGGAATTCGAGACCACGACTGGATGCCCCTCAAGAAAATTGAAGTTTAGAGACCAAGATCGAACTTTTTGGTTGGGCAGAAGGTCGGGCTTGATCAAACCCTAGTTCGGGATTTTGATCGGAAGGGTGGAAAATTAGGGTTTCTGCAAAAGTGGAAATTTTTGGAATTTGTGACCACAGCTGGAATCTCCTTAGAAAAATCGAAGTCTAGAGCACAAGATCGAACTTTTTGGCTGGGTAGAACCCGGGCAATATCAAACCCTAGTTCGGGATCCTGTCTAGGAAATCCAGAAGTTTCAAAGGCAATTTTGAGGGGTCAAATTTTGCAGATTTCAAATTTGAAGTATACCAGCCTGATCAACTCAACAAGGTGCATCTTTCCATCCAACTCCAAAATTGAATACTTGCGCCGATATGTATTGATGACCTGTGTTGAAAGAATACCTTCCTAGTTAAGAGGGAGTGTTGATGTATTTGTAACTTCGGAAGATATTCACTTGTATATTACATTTGTACTTTATTGTATATCCAACAGAGATGTATTATTCCTCTGATTGGAAGTGTCATCATTTGTATTTGCAAGTGTCACAAGTTACATTGTAAGTGTCGTCGTTTGTATTGATGTGTTATTAGACCACCAGTGTGGGGTCGGCCCTAGTTAGGTCATGTGGTTGGTTTATTAGACTTCCTTAGGAAGTCGGCCCTGTTAGTTTATTGGCAGGTCAAGTCAATGTATAAATAGAGGGTGTGCCTCTCTCATTTTATTCATTCACTCACTTCTCAAGCTCACATAGCTAAGAGAGAGGGTTGCGTACAAGTGGAGGAGAAGGAGTATCTGCTAGAGACATCTCTTTGGGTTTGATCATTGTGATCTTGGTTTGTGGCTTATTCTATCTCTGAGGAAGTTGCGGGGTTTTTCACCTTCTTGGTTTCCCCCAAGGAAACTCTGTGTCTATTGTCTCTTGTGTTTATGATTGATATGCTGTACATGTTATTCTCTTAGTGATCCTAGATAATATTGAATGAAATTATCGAAAAATTAACAAATACATCGACCTATGAAGGAGGTAATTAAACCTAATCCTATCAAGGTTCAAACTAAGTGGTACAAAGAAAACAAGTAAGTTTTCCAAGCAAAGAACCTTCTCCCATGGTGCCTCGAACTCAAGAAAATATGAACATGAACATCTTGGGAAAACGGTTAGGGTCATCGATTATGGTTTCTTTGAAAGAGCTAGTAGCTATTCCTTTTGTCAAAGCACATATTATGAATTTGTTAGGATTAAAAACAAGTGCTAAGGATATGGATAACCCCTATAATCTGAAGGTTGATCTGAACGGTTTCTTCTCCAAACCCAACATACCTGTACCCCTTGATGAACTTCTGAAGATTCCTTCACTATTTAACCAAGCCACAAAATTCCTAGGGATTAATCCCAAGACTAAAACTCCAAATCAATTGACTATAGAAAAAGACCCTCCCATCATTATTCAAAGTGTAACTGACAACGGTAGTGGTCATCCGCCATTTTACCTAGATTTGGATATAAATCAGTTGATTCTGCATAACTGCATGTTAGATTCAAGAGCATAAGTTAATATTATGCCCCTAGAGCTAGGTAAAATGGTTGTCATCCACCATTTTACCTAGCTTTGGATATAAATCAGCTGATTCTGCATAACTGTATGTTAGATTCAGGAGCAGAAGTTAATGGAACAACTATAGCTAAAGCCATCACGGCAATTTAGAAATGTGTGTGCAATGGATTCTCGACCTATGACATCTAAGGGAGTAATTGAGAATCTAAAAATGAAACTAGCAGCATATCTAGAGATTGAAATAAATATGAATGTGCTTGTCCTGGATATACCCGATGTTTGGGGAATGTTGTTATTAAGAGAATGGGTTGCTAAATGAGGAAGTATTCAGATGGATCTTTCCTATGCAACCATCTCGTTTGGGGGAAATGCTTATTATAAGCTCATGAATGAAAAACCTATGACTCAACATGTAGAAACTCTCGACCACCTTTTTGAGGAAGCCATGCATCCTACAGATGAGGTTGGAAACTATATGGTATTGGAAAATTATTGGGAAGAAATTAGACAACACCCTTTTCCTCCTAGTCAAATCTGGAAAATGCATTTTGATGGGGCTAAATCTTGACATGGTGCGGGAGTTGGCATTGTTATGACCTCACCTTCGGGTGAAGAGAGAATCTACTCCTTCCGCCTTGAGTTTGAATGCACTAACAACATGGTCGAGTATGAATCATTACTTATAGGATTAGAAGTGGCCAAAGATCAAAAGATTAAATGCTTAAGTGTTATAGGGGATTCAGATCTTATTATCTCTCAAGTTAAAAATCAATTTGCAACTAAAAACAATCGAATTAGAGACTAGGAATGTTGTGTGGGACGCTATTGAAATGTTTGATGCATTTTCTATCAAAGTCATTCCAAAAGAAGAAAACATTCTAGCTAACGCATTACTAGTAACTGCATGTACTTTCGAAGTCCCAGATCACCTTAAGAAAAGAGATTGCAAAGTTGAAGTCTTGTTTAGACCTTCTGTTCCCGATAATCAATACCATTGGCAAATTTTTTATGATGATGTTCAAATTATCTCATTCTTGCATTGTGTGGACAATTTCCAAAATTACACTATTGATCTAGATGACAAAATAAAGGATTTATCTGTGCAAGATGTTGACATCATGAAATTATCAACCCCTTTAGAAAAGAACTTCAATAGACACGACGAGTATAAAGGGAAAAGATATGAGCCCATAGATTGTTAGACACAATGGCTCACTAAGAGGGGGGGTGAATCAATGAGCTAGGACTTAATTCAATTTCAACTTCATCTTCAAATCTTATATCATCATTCACTTCAATATCATATTCATCAATGAATTATATTCAACAGTAATCAAGTAAGCACATGTCATTCATCAAGTAAAACACATTATCATCAACACATTGCACGAGACACAAGATATAAGCTTTGTAATTCTTTTGTATTTGTTTCAACCGGCTACAACCATGAGGTATATCAACACCTACTAATTCAGAAGCACCTACTTCTATTCCAAGACTCTGCTTGGTCTTTTCTTAGATCCTACTAAGAAAATAGTTACAAGTCCCTGCTTGTATTACAAATACATATTTGTCACATCTCATACATATCACAATCATGTCATTATTCACATCATCTCATTCATCAATCTGCTGCCAGCACCTTGTCTTCAATCATCATTATGTCCCTGTTTCATCATGTCCAACATCTTCTCAAACATATCGATATTCTGTCTACATGCACATCTTTAACCTATCATCAAACTGTCATTGACCATAGGCAAATTATCATTCCGGTGTCCATGTCAACCTGCTATCAAGATATCAAACATGTCCACAGTTATATCACTTTCTGCTCATCATCACTCTGTCATAATTATAACCAGCATATACACAAATGCATCATTCCTTCCATTCACCATATTGCTTCCCAGAATATCATAGTCTCTTCATATTGTCTACATCATCATGTCTTACTGTTGTACATACACATCGTATCACAAGCACTGCTACCCCAATCGAACCCAGAAATCAAAAATAAAAATTCTTCATCAAGTTGTCTCAGATAAACCCAGAAATCAAAGATACAAAGATAGATTCTTCATGCTACTCCTACTGCTCCACTGCAGCCACCGAACTGTCCTTATCATCTCCTAACCCCTGAAATCAGAGCTCACTTCAACAATCCGAAATGTTGCACACCCAATTTCACTTTTCACAATGAGATTTGTCTTCTATTTATACTTGTCTTATCCAGGATATTAGGAGGCCGACTTGCCACTTTTTAATTTTATTTTATCAAAAAATATTCTTCATTTCCATGTTATTCTCAACAAACATAAATATATATTTATTTAATTTGTTTTTACCCTTCTTGGCCACATCATCATGGGTCATTTCATTTTCATATTAACCTCATCAAACATATATATAGATATAATCTTTCACCTCCTTTCCACTTCCTTCAAATATTCCCACAAGGACTTCTAAGTTATGCCCGCATTGTCCTTGAAGAATGCCCGCATGGGCCATTACTGCTTTCCCTTGATCATGCCCGCAAGGGTAATCTTGATATGCCCGCAGCTCCTCCATCTAATGCCCGCAGTACTTCAATTTGGAATGCCCACGGTGGCCAATTCAAATGCCCTCACTGCCTCCGTTTTGCTCCTCCAAGTGTGCCCGCAAGGCCTACAAAGATATGCTTCAGGATGCCCGCAAGAGGCCATAAAATATGCACGCATAGGTTCATCAAAATGCCCGCTGGGTCCTTATCAATAAGGCCGCAATACACCATATTAAAATGCCCGCAGGCAGGGCTTTGAGGATGCCCGCATGGGTCATATATATGCCAGCACAATGCTTTAACCAAGATGCCCACAGCTACTAAGTCATCAACAATGCTCTCAACATTTGTCATGCCTGCCATGTCATTCATGCTAGCCAAATCATCAATCTTGTCCACTTTGCCTTGTCTCCATGTGCTTGTCTTGACCTTTGTCATTAATGTATTGTCATCAATGACAATCACATTCATCAATCTCCCCCTTTTTCATTGATGGAAACCAAACCTTCTCTCCCCTTTTGACATTAATGACAAAGGGCCAATCAGCCATTAAAGGCTTCATAGTACCAAAAAAAATTGTATCTTTAAAAACTTAATAAAATCATACCATGTCAACTTTTGACTGATCTTCTCCTTTGACTGAGCTTAGTGTTGCTTCTAGGAAATCATCCTACTTGTCAACTTCAAATTTTTCATAAGTATATATATATATACTCCCCCTATCAACCATGTCATCAGTTGTTGTCACTATCATGTCACTATGTTGCCATAGTCAAGTCCAATTGTTCAATGTCCTCTTCACGGTTCATACTGTTGTTCCCTTGTTTCTACATCTAATTAACATACCTGTCAACTTGCTCAAACCACCAATCTTTTATTTCAACCAAACCTTTGATGTTTACAACAACCTTACCAAGATAATGCTTTATGTCCTTTGTCTACCAAAATATTTTAGACTTGTTCAGATAAAAACTCATAGGTTGATGTATTTGTAACTTTCTTCAAAAGAACTTTGAGTCATGCCACTAAGTTATCACATAGGTTGTTGTTGTCCCGAACTCAAGGCATACTGAGACTGGGCCTTTCATAAGTATATTGATATTCTTGTTTTACCTGTCTTTGATTTTCCTGTCAAATGTTCTCTTCATTTTTTCTTGATGTACCTGAACCTTGTCATATGCCCTTTCTCTCATCTGGCAGAGTTCTATCAACTGGTTGGTCCTTCTCTATATGTGATTCGGTTCCTCTTCCTCTTCCTGCAACAATTTCATAACTGGAAAACCTAAGGAAACTAGAAAAATAACCTATGTTCCATAAACCAACTGGAATGGTGATGTGCCAATATCTCTTTTTGTGCTTATCCTGTCTGCCCATAATGCATATTTAAGTTTGGTATGCCATGCTCTTTTATTTTCTTCCAACAATTTCTTAATAATCCTTACCAAAATTTTGTTTGAAGATTCAGCTAGCCCATTTCCCCGAGGATAATATGCAGTTGAATTATTTAAATTGATATGATACTTATGAAATAAACTAATCGACCTTTTTTATTTGAAAGCATGTGCATTATCTGTCACTATTCTTCTAGGACATCCAAATCTAGAGAGAATATTATCTTCCAGAAAATTAATAATAACTGTATATGTGTATTTTCTGGTGGGTATAGCTTCAATCCACTTTGTAAAATAATATGTGGTAGTTAGGATCTATTTATGTTGACTATAAGAATTTGGATTGATTTATCCAATAAAATCCAATCCCCATTGTTGAAAAGGTGCATCCACTGAAATTCGTTTTTAAGGGTAGAGATAAGAGTTTTCTTTTTCCATCAAAGATTTGGCATTCATGACAAGCTGCAACTTCTTTATAAACATCATAAAATATAGTAGGCCAATAAAAACTTTCTCTCAAAATTTTATTGATTGTTGCTTTCAGGAATGATGGCCTCCGCATACTCCCTGATGAAACTCTTTCATGGTTTGTTGTGCTTCATTTTCAAGTAAACAATTTAATAGAATACCTCCTAGATCCTTCCAATATAAATAATCATTCAAAATAATAAATTTTGTTGCCTTTAGTTTCACAGATCTTGCTTTGGTTTTGCTTAATTCTAGGAGTGCTTGCAGATTCTGGCCCTAAGGTTGAAGGCTGAAAAGTATGTTTTAACGCAATATGGTCTTGGATGGAGAAACCCGGATGGGATTGTTTTAAAATGCGTAAATCCTTAAGAATAAAAAACCATCATGAAGGAAATGTATTCGGGGTTATGTGGTGGGAATTATGCTCCAAAAACAACCGATGCCAAGATCATGAGAGCAGGATACAGTTGGCCTACATTGTTTAAATATGTACACACTTATGTCAGATCATGCCAAGAGTGTCAGTTCTTCTCTAGGAAGCCACGATTACCTGCATTTCCTTTGTCCCTAGTGATTGTTGAAGCTCCCTTTCAGCAATGGGGTATGGACTTCATAGGACCATTTGATCAAAATTGAAGTAATGGATATTGTTATCACACAACTTGTAGTTGTCCCTAAAGGTTATCCTATCCAGGACGGTAGAGGTATTGGACAACTAAATAGGTGACCCAAGAGATGCCATGGTTCCCAATGCAATTGGATGTCATGTTAAGTAAGGCAATCTTCACTTTAAATCAAACCTAAGCAAGACCAAGGGGGAGACCCTATCTTAGCTAATGAAGGCTAGTGAACCCAATCAAGAACACCTAGGGAAATGTGATGACGATAAAGTAGAAGATCAAGATAGGATTAGATCTAGATCTAGAATGGATAAGTAGAGCCAATGAGTTAGGGATTGGTTGAAGAGGCTTAGGGAAGGACAAATGTTCAACCAAGGATGAATAAGGGTCACTTATAGGTTTAAATAAGTAGATCTAGATGGATCTAATTCCAAGTAAAAGTACCCAAGTGGGGCCCACCCTTAAAATATGGAAAATGGCCCAAATGGTGCCCACAAGGTCAAAATCAAGATGAAATGGCATTCGGTAGTTTGCTACATGATGGATTTATGAATTTGAGTAAGAAATAGCAATACCCATGATGTAGATATAGCAAAAGACCACCTATCCAACAAGTGCGACCTCCCTTGGAGAGGCCCAATGCCTTAAATCGAGGGGGAAATGAATTTGGATACCCACCAAACTTTAGATCGGGAATGTTAAGATGATTATTAAGGTGGGTTTTAATTATTAAGCCCAAGTCATTGCTAGATATCCATAGATTTGAAAAATAAAAATGCAAGGGTTTTGACTTTTAGGGTTTGAGATGATCAATGGATGAAAATGCATGAAAGAAACTACTAACCTTGTATATCTTATCTCTAGAGCTTGAGAATACTTTGCAAAGTGATAACCTTCCCCTGTTTGTGTATTCAAGAGTGAGATTCAAGATACCCAACTGAAATCGCTAGCTCTCCAATCTCACACATGCGCCCTCCTCCTGCAAGAAAAGATTTGTATGAGAATCATTTCGGCATGAAAATGACTATACGGATGAAAATATGAAAGAGAAAGCATCAACTATGTCACTAAGATACAATAATGATACTCCCTCAGACAAAAAGTAGATCAAAGGTAAGATATGGGGTTTCCCCACAATAGCGTCCCCTTGAAATGTCCTCGTCTTCAACCCACACGGCCTCCTGTAAAGAAAATGTTTAGACATATAGATCCACAATAATACACCGAGAAACAGTTGTATATTCAAGTTGCAAAGATACCCATCAAGACAAAAGAAGCAGATCCACAAAAATAGTCATTTTATTCCAAGTTTCCAGAGCTCCAAAGATGCCTTTACGATTAGGGGGTCTCTTCCTTAAATAGGATGAGGGAGACCAAAACCCTAAACCAATTTTGAAATGAGTGGTTGAGATCAAAAGATAAAATAATACAATCAACGGCTAAGATGAGCCGGTACAATATAACATGGATCACTCACTAAAGGGGGGTGCACACTCACTAAAAGAGGGCTACACAGGGGGGTGCGCACTACATACACGTGACTAGGATACAAGTATGCCACATAAGAGGACTAGGAAAAGTGACTAGGAGAACACGGTGGGGCTAGGAAGCATTACTTTCCTTCAGTAGAATCACCCCATAGCACAATAATATAATATAGGACCCCTCAACTGATCAAGTCCTGGCCCCCTCAACTCAGAGAAGAATACATCAAAACGCATCCTGATGACTATGTGGACCCCACTGAATGTTGCAAACTGATCTGGAAGGAGTGGGATACACCATAGATGACCTCAGAGAAAACCTCATGCCAAAACCTTTCCTCAATTTCCCAAATCGAATTCCTAAATGACTTTTTTATTCCATTTTTATTCCACCTGAAAAACCACCAAACTGCCTGAAAACAATTGCCTGGTTCTTGAGCACAAAATCTAACTGTACCATCATGTTCGGAAGGGGGGTAATATGGTAATAACAAGTGGTTGTACCACCATCTTACTCTGTATCTCCCTAGGCAACGACTTGCCTCCAATGCATCAGCTAGACAAGCCACATCAGCATGGCCAAACTGGTCAACAGGTAATAAAACGGCTCAAATCATCTATGGGAGTGTCTGAAACTGAAAGATAAGTGTCTCAATGGATCCAGAAGACCCAAATCCACTACATATGAGTACTCATACACCTCATTGTAACCTGTAAGATCATCTGTAGCATCCACCATACCCAAACAAGTAAAAATATGATGATCTGGAAATAATAATAATCAATAACAACTGCATCAACCATCATCTGAAACCTATGCCCATCATATGGAATCATCAAAAGATATATAAAGGACCATAGATCAACATCATACAATATAAGTGGTCCATCTCATCACGGATCCCGAGGTTGACCTTGGTCAAACTAGGTTTGACTGGTCAAACTGATCAAAATATGACCCTGGCTAAAGAAGCCATGTTGTTGCAACAGAAAATGGTTAAGGCGTGCTCTTTAAATAATTTTCATAGAAATACTTTGAAACATTAAGCATTATTTCACTGGCAGTTAATAGATAATAGTAGGTTAATCAATAATTTACTTTCAAAGAGAAGCTCAAGAATATACTCATTTGTAGACATGATCAATTTGCTAGCAGAGGGTGAAGGCTAAGGATGCAAGGCTAGGCCAAAATGGGATGACTTGACTGACTTGACACTGTGATACTTTGGATAAGGGAAATGGTGTTACACACTTGAGCATGTGTTGAACAAGGAATACACAAGGAATGGCAGTGTCTCACAAATGGGTAAGTTGTTCAAAGAAGTGCTTATTCAACCTTGGAAAAATGTCTACTACTAGAACCGTCGTGAACTAGGTGCCCGGCTAACCGTAGCTTGAGGTTCTAGGGGACACTTAGAATTAGCAGTCCCTTGCTCCATCTCATATCATAACCCGCGGGCTCAATGAGGAAAATTTCATATAAGGTTAGCAGTCTTTAGATTTGGCACATACTTAACCACTGCTTTATTTGGACCTTTCATTTCATTTCATATAATTTACGTGGCCAGCAATCTTTATATTTAGCATACATTTATCCATTTATTTTTAGGCCTTTAGGACCCCTCTGGGATTTTGCATGTGCTTAAAAGCACAACTAATCGCAGCTTTCATCCAGGGTGCATTTGCATTTCATTTCACAACCCTTTTCATTGGGCTTTATAAAAGATGTATATTAATAATTTCCAAAGGTAGTACAATTTGCTTCAGGTTTTAGCCAACACAACTCAAGAAACTATGGTGAATTCCACAATCAAGATCAAACATCGGGGCAACCAACTAGATAGATCAAGGTATAAAATGCAACTCACCAAAGGTAAGTTTTGTTGCCAACACAAAGCCGAGATACAAAATAAACATGGATGCATGTCCAACACAAAGGAAAAAGTAGGGAGGTCCTCCATATCACAAGTCAAGGTGTAATTCAAGGTAAAGATCAATAATTAGGAAAGACAAATGGATGGATGGAGACAAGTGAAAATGGTGACTAAGATAGCAAGTCAAAAAGACAATAGTGATCAGGTTCACATTCCTAGGAAGGTAAATACCAACGAGTATAAAACAAGGGTTTCCAAATATCAATATTACAATCATGCATATAATCCATAATAACCAATTTCAGTTTAACATATATATATTGCCAGATCATAATTACTATATGCCAAGTCAAGCTATCAAAATGACCTAAACAACAAAATAATACTACCAATGCACATCATATATATACTGAGTCATATATCTGTATCTGTAATCTGGGACACTATACCCACTGAGAACACTGTTGCTCAAACTCTGTACACTGCCATGTACTTGTATGGAATAAAAGGTCATCTCGGTCATCAAATATGAGGTCTTAAGGCTCAGCCTTGGCATAAGGTCTACTGTATGTCTGATATAAGGATGCTCTAATGTGTGAGTGATCAAAAACAATATTGCTCATCATAGTTGATCTCACTGAATGTGTGCAAAGGAAAAGCTCAAAAAAGTGCAGATATTTGCTCTGCTACCATGGTAGCCCAGCTACTATGGATGTAATAACATCTAGCTCCAGTTGGGACAAGTGCTCTAAGGGAGAGAGTGCTTGAGAACCTTAGAATCTCTGGTCCCCAACACTAACAACATCAATATTCAATCCAACACTCAATTGTTTTGCATTCATCTTTATTTATACCTATTTCTACATACAAGAAAAGAAAACTACCACGTGACACATGTATGGGATAAAAATAAAATAAACTGAATAAATGAAATTCTAATCTAGAGCAGAAATTAAAGTGCATGTAAAATGAAGTACTAACTCATAAAAATTTTAACATTTTCATTTTATTAATGTGAATGCAGGAGATGAGAAAGGCTTAGGAAGGAGCAGACTCAACTCACTCAAGAAAATCAGCAAAAAGGAAAAGCACTTAAAAGAAATACAAAAGACTCGCAATACTCAACACTCAGAAAAATCAAAAGGCACTCAAATCCTACTGCTCAAGTGAGTTTATTCAAAATCCTACCTACCCTACTCTAACCATTCAGACAAGTGCTAGGTAAAATCATAAATCCAGTGCAACCACTCATCAAACAGATTAGTGATTTTTCTTTGATGTTCTTAAATATAACAGGTCAGGATTGGATTAAAGATAAATGAATTTGATAGGACAATCTTCCTGACTTGTTCAAAGATAGAAAAAGAGCTTGAATGATGCAACAAGAAATCATTCCAAGGAGAAGAATGATTGATGCAAACATCCTCCATCAAAGAATTGATAGGATCATAAAGTTTATGCGATTTATTGTTTAAAATGATGGAGGGAAAACATATGGCATGTAATTTAATTTCTTTTTACACAAACTAATTTCCTCACTCACTACTCTCACATATTCAATTTGGTTCTCCCTGGGATTGATGATGGAACAAAAACCAAGTGGGGGCAAATTATAGCTTAGAAGACGAAAAATCAAAATCAAGCCCACTTGTTGCTAAAAAATAGAGAAAAGATGAAACTGATCTTTAAACACCTTTTCTAGCCACCAAGAAAGATTGGTAAATTGATAGCAAGCATTATTGTTCCCAAGTGACTGAAAAAGGAAATGAAGTGATTTTTCTCCAATTATGGGACAATGCTCATACTTCCTATTGAAAATCTCAAAAGCAAAATATTGACTAGACCACAAACCCAAAGAAGATTGAAAGAGTTGGGATGGGAGGGTAGATTGAAATTATGTATTTTCTCCCGGATGGATAAAAATATTTGAACTTGGAATTTGACAAAAGGAAAAGCCTTTCAAAGAAATACTCCTTGTTCTAGGAATGATTTCAAGGGTTTGATCAAGTTCAACACTTACTATCTGAGGACAAGAATCACCAAAACTTTCTAACTCCAAGAATTGGATCAAGTTAGATGAGCATGGAAAAAGAATGCTTAATAATTCACCATAAGAAGTTGAGCAATGATTAGAGCATCCAATGCGATTTACTAATTCATTCTTATCTTGAGTTTGTGTTATGTAAAATTATATATATAACATCATAGTAATAAGATAACAATTAATATTAATATTATTAATATTAATTGTTAATAATAAAACAATTATAAGTCAAGAGTCATGTTTTCTACGAAAAGGTACATTGGGCTTATAAAATCCATTCAAATGTAAATTGTAAAACCACCAATCATTTATCAATATACTATTATTATCAAAATGTGGGATTCAAAGTATCTCTGGGCATTTTAGATTATTTACGGGTGTTAAGAAGGTTTTACACTTCAAGTGGTATCAGAGCTTGTTTTTTATCTAGGCTTGTAGCCATCATTTTTTGGTTTCCCTAAAATATAGGACCTTGTCCAAAAATTAGGCCATTGGCCCAAAAAAGTAAAAACAAAAAAAAGGAAGAAGTAAAAAATAAAAAATAAAAAGGAAGAAGTAAAAGGAAAGTTAAAGAAAACAAGAACATGGTTTTATAAAACTGTACATGGTTTTATAAAACTAGAACAGTTTTATAAAACCAATATATGGTTTTGTTTTCTGTTCGAACATTTATAATAGAAGTGATATGATAATAAAGAGGAAGATATATTATTAATAAGACTTTATTAATATTATTAATATCATTATTAAAAATAAAAATTGAATTATTAAATATAATAATTAGTTATTATATTTAAAGACTTTTATCCTTAAGTCAGAAGAAGAAGAAAAAAAAGACTATATATAATAATAATAATATATTATTATAATAGTTAATTTTAATTATTTGAAAAAAAATTATTATTATTTTTAATAATAATAATAATTACTTAATAATTATTTGATAATTGTCATTACAATT
Organism: Larix kaempferi; assembly: GCA_027924585.1. NCBI lineage: Eukaryota > Viridiplantae > Streptophyta > Pinopsida > Pinales > Pinaceae > Larix > Larix kaempferi. The sequence continues at coordinate 18,073,510 of BSBM01000600.1, forward strand.
ATTAATTAATACAAAAAAAATCATCAAGTCAAAGGACTTCAAAAAAAGGGAACACATCAAGAGATTACTACACATTTTGTGTAGTCCTCAGTTATCGAAGGGAAGGAGACAAAATCAAAGAAGACAAGAAGTCAAGATCTAGTGAAGACTATCTATCGTCGAAGAAGTCAGACAAAGGAATACTCGACGAAGAAGTCAAAGTCAAAAGAAGGCTTGTCAAAGAAGCAAAATACATAATCGCAAACGATGGCACCTACATATTCAGAAATGAAGTCGCAGTTACAAGCAGCATTGGCAAGTTAGAGAAATCTAAAGCAACCAATAACGATCTTCAATTCGAAATTATAAAGCAAGAAATGCGAAATCATTTAGCAGAATAGGAGAATCATAGATTAAAAGATCAAAAGCGAGAGCTCTAGAATAGGTTATTAGATAAGAATAAGGAAATTTCACATCTAAGAAGCCACAATCAAAACCTGGAAGACAAAATCAGAAACTTCAAAAATGTCGAAGAATCACCTTATAGAAGTGATAATGACTTCGAAGAAGAAAATCATTTAAACAAGCTCATTGTGGATAAAGATAATGAGTTAACGCAAGCCCAAAGAAAGCTATAAAATCAAGAATCAGAGAGATGTCAACATCAACAACAGAAGGAAAAACTCCAACAACAGTATGATGACATTAAGAAGACACATAAGTTGGAAATTACAAAAATCAACAATACATTATCAAGCAATACCGAGGAACTAAGTTGAATACGAAATCATAACAAAACATTAATTACGAAGATTAAAAAGTTGAAACATAGTCGGAAGAAGGAACATTCCAATGAAGACCTCAAAGGAAGAATACTAGAAAAGCAAGAAGAAAACCAGAGCTTAAGAAGGCTTAATCAAGAGCTAGAAGAACAAATTGAGAAGTTAAAAGAGGACAAAAAGTCACAAGACGAAAGTTTAGAGGAGATTCAGAGTACGCAAATCCAGAAGGAAGCATCCAGACTCCCCAGAAAAAAAAAAAGTCAAGTTGAGGAAATAAATCCAGCCCTTGTCACGGTTCCAAAATAATTCAATCCAGCATAAAAACATACAACAAGAACTCCTTATCGACACCCCAATTATAAATGTCATTTTGACCAATGACAGGGTCAAAATGAACATAAACAAGGAAGTTATGACGTCATATACAAACAGAAAAAAAGGAAGATTTATCCAGCAAGGAGACCAACAGTCAGCTCCGATGAAAGTAACTCTCGGATGAATCACTTCCGAGGAAATGCGACATTTCAGTTCATGGATTTGAAAAATTATATCGCCATGTTTCGTCAAATGTCAGAATTACAGGTTCAAAGAGACATAAGAAGATGTTACGAACAAAAAGAATTGTCCTTCACTAAACAAAGCTTTGAGGACAAAGTTTCCCTTAAGGAGAAGGCAATGTTATGTAAAAATATATATATAACATCATAGTAATAAGATAACAATTAATATTAATATTATTAATATTAATTGTTAATAATAAAACAATTATAAGTCAAGATTCATGTTTTCTACGAAAATGTACATTGGGCTTATAAAATCCAATCAAATGTAAATTGTAAAACCACCAATCATTTATAAATATACTATTCTTATCAAAATGTGGGATTTGAAGTATCTGTGGGCGTTTTAGATGTCAAGTCCCAAAAATTTGCATTAGGTCACAATGGCCTAAGCCCTTTGGCCATAGTCATGATAGTTTGTCAAATTGATGCTAAGGGTCAAATAATTGCCAAGCATGATGTCCAAGTTGGTAATAATGCAAAATTAGATCCAAATGGACAAGGTGGGTCACATCAAGAGAAAATTCCCAAGTATTGGTTTGTAATATTTCCCATCCAAATGAACTATCATGGAGGAAAACTACTAATTCCCTAGGTGTGAAAATCCTCACAACAGATCTAAGAGATGATGTATACCTCACAAGAGAATAATTATGATTAAGCAGGAAAATAGAAGAAGAGTGGTCAATGCAGTATAATGAGCAACAGAATAATAATACAGTAAAACTCGGATAGAAGCAAAAATACTTCACACACACTGATTCATTAATCACAAATGGACAGATAAATAATACAATGCATGAGGAATTCAAATGCCTAAGGTGGCAATTCGAATTAGCCTTCATGGAGGGATCAAAAGATCACTGAAGTGTCATCGGAGCACAACTGGAAGTATTCATCATCATCAGTGGATTCATCAATGCTCAAGTAACTATCAACCATCAGTCAAACTGAGTCTGGTAGGTGTAACTGTAACTGAGTGTAACTAAGTGTAAATGAGTATAAACTGAAGACAACTGGAATGGTAGGTGAAGAAGGGAGAGTTGCTTCCTAAAATCAAGGAAGAAGGGCGCATTAAGCAACTGGAGGGCTAAAACTGATCAGTGAGAAGCTCCTAGGGGCTGGCTAACTGAGGGCTAGGTGCTGGACTGATGACTGGGATGCATGCAAAATGCATGCAAACCCTAAAAGTTTGAAAATGCAAAAGGAGAATGATGTTAGGACTAGGATGGAGTATAGGAATATCCTAACACCCCCCCTTAATCCATCCTGGGCCCTGGTAACTAAGACCAAAGGTCACCCAATACAATGAATAATAACTGTCAATAAACCAAGGAAGTGGGGAAAATTTCATGGGAAAAATACCCCCCCTCAAAACAGACTGTAAGGCACACATAAAAAATAAATGCTCCAAAATCAAGCAGGTGTGATGCATGGTTATTTGTCTGGAGGTATCTTCTTCTTGGGAAGAATTGGATCATGCTCAAAAAGAATGTGCGTGTACTTGCTCTTCAGATCGAATGTGATGAGAACAAATCCAAAAGTATGAGGATGATCCTTGAACCTGTGATTCGAATCAGTTGAGGTAGGATCAAAAACATGAATATTCAGATAGTCTTTTGTCTTCTCCTTTGAACCATCATGGGTGAGATTATGCCAAAAGGAACCATCAAATAATAGCTTGAAATCCAAATCAGATTTAAGACTTGAATAGTTTCTTGAGATCTCCTTTGAACCAGCAAGGGTGAGATCAAAACCATCATATGCATGAGAAATTATCTCAAGTAGTGTTTGCTTAGGATCCAAATTAGATCCAAGACTTGAATCATGGTTTCTTGAGATCTCCTTTGAACCATAAGAGGTGAGATCAAAACCAGTAAATGCATGAAAAATTATTCCAAGCGAATGGTCATGGTTTCTTGAGATCTCCTTTGAACCAGTAGGGGTGAGATCAAAACCATCATATGCATGAGAAATTATCTCAAGTAGTGTTTGCTTAGAATCCAAATTAGATCCAAGACTTGAATCATGGTTTCTTGAGATCTCCTTTGAACCATAAGAGGTGAGATCAAAACCAGTAAATGCATGAAAAATTATTCCAAGCGAATGGTCATGGTTTCTTGAGATCTCCTTTAAACCAGCAGGGGTGAGATCAAAACCATGATGTGCATGAGAAATTATCCCAAGCGAATGGCAATGGCCATATTCTTCAATAACCTTCTGAAAGTATGGAATAATGATCATATCGTAGTAAATAAGAGGTGATTGCTTGAGGAGAGCGAATGCATTACCTCCAATAGCTGATTTTTCCTCCGAAATAATTATGTGATCATGATGCAAACCAACAAACTCTGGTGCAAAAGAGGATTTAGGACCTTCTGCAATATCTAGAGTGTGAGATAGCACAGAAAGAGAAGAAAGTTGGAGCATGAGTGTAGAATCTGCAAGTTCTTTGTGGACAACTTCAATATGAGATGATACTGGTTCATGATCTGAGAGACCATCAAGGAGAGCAAATGCATCACTGGGCTTGCTCTCGAAGGGGTTTGGACCAATCCCTTCATTCTTTCTGTCAAATCTTTCATCTAGGTAGGCCCATAGCTCTTTTGGAGATTCAACATCATCAATGAATTGATGTACCAAGCATCGAGACATAGCAAGCATCATGGTTCCCATGGCTCTGTCACCATTATTTAACCAGTCAATCTCTTCTTCAAAGGATTCGAAATCTCTTTCAAAACAATAATCAAAGAGAACATTTCTCTTCAAATGTGCTATCATATTCGGTTTCCATTCATCATAGTTGAATAGAGAAAGAAGATCATAGTTAAATGGAGAAAGAGGAGGCATTTCTTCTGAATACATTGATGTTGTAGAAGACCTACAAAAACAATAGAGAATATCTGCAACTGCTACTGCTGCATAAATGCAGAAACTGCTGCACTCGAAATCTTGATAATAACCTACAAAAAACTCTCACGAATGGAGATAAACAATACTCTCAACATGCTCTGATACCATGTGAAAATCCTCATAGCAGATCTAAGAGATGATGTATGCCTCACAAGAGAATAATTATGATTAAGCAGGAAAATAGAAGAAGAGTGGTCAATGCAGTATAATGAGCAACAGAATAATAATACAGTAGAACTCAGATAGAAGCAAAAATACTTCACACACACTGATTCATTAATCACAAATGGACAAATAAATAATACAATACATGAGGAATTCGAATGCCTAAGGTGGAAATTCGAATTAGCCTTCATGGAGTGTCATCGGAGCACAAATGGAAGTCTTCATCATCATCAGTGGAGTCATCAATGCTCAAGTAACTGTCAACCATCGGTCAAACTGAGTCTGGTAGGTGTAACTAAGTGTAAATGAGTATAAACTGAAGACAACTGGACTGGTAGGTGAAGAAGGGCGAGTTGCTTCCTAAAATCAAGGAAGAAGGGCGCATTAAGCAACTGGAGGGATAAAACTAATCAGTGAGAAGCTCCCGGGGGCTAGCTAACTGAGGGCTAGGTGCTAGAGTGATGACTGGGATGCATGCAAAATGCATGCAAACCCTAGAATGCATGCAAACCCTAAAAGTGCATGCAAACCCTAAAAGTCTGAAAGTGCAAAAGAAGGAGAATGTTGTTAGGACTAGGATGGAGTATAGGAATATCCTGACACTAGGTTGGGGATGGAATCATTAAAAGTTGGAGTAAAGGAGCTACAAGACCCAAAATGACCTTAGAATTACAAATTCACATTAAATGGGTCAATTAAATAATAATACAAATAAAATAAGGTGGCATTGGATCATGAGGGCACATAAGAGGTTGTGGGACCCACATGTGGCAAGATTCCTCACTACACTTGGCATGATACTCTCACCAATTCTAGTTCAAGATGAAGGGTAACATACTTGGGGGAGTTTAAGAGGTATTATTCATGGCATGAGTCATGTAAGGTTGAATTGGAGTGGAAGAATAACTCCCATGGAAGAGGAAGAGGCATCTTAGAATAGTTGTGACACTTGGAGCTAGATTCCCCAACTCATATAACAACAATGATGAAGATTCTATGGCACTTATGACAAAGTTCAGACCTGATTGCTGACATATGACATATATGACATATCAGGGCTAAAAATATCCTCCAATAGGGTGCACAAGGGAGTTAGGGAATCCAAGAAGCTTCCCCATTCGAATTGAGGGAAGATGGAGACTAGGAATTGTAGGACAAGTGGGTGACACATTGGAATCTCTTCCCAACTTGAGTTGGCATGAGAATTTTGGAAGGAATTAAACCCATATAAGACTTGAGAAGTTTATAAAAGAGAAGAACAAATAAGGAAATGGGATTTTGATCATTTCTCATTTTTCATGTTGGAGAGCATAGCTTGTCCATGCTAGTAGAGTGTTTACTCTACTTGCCTTAGTACCAATTTCGAGGGTGAAAGATTCCCATCCTAATTGGAAATTGGAGAGGCCATTCATATTTTTCATTTGGATCTACAATGGATTCATTTGTTGCAATTTGAAGCTATAGGGAAGCTTGTGACATTCTCTTCTTCAACTTGTATCCACACCATTCTCACTTTTCTCTTCATATTTTGGCTCTTGGAGAAAGGGTGCACTTGGTGAGATGTTGATCTCTTTGGGGGAGATATTGTGGCCCCATTTATTTGTAATATTATGTATTAACTCTGTATTTTCTGCTCAGAATATCCTCAGGTCGAAATACCAATTGAAACTATTTCAAAATACCAAACAATGTATAAATGGTGCCATTTTCCTCATATCTAGTTATGAAAGCTTGAAGTTGCTTTATTTCGACTTGTATCAGTTCATATCTGTCATTTTTATGATGTATGGAGATTCATTAATGTCCCGGAGAGGTTTCATATACATTACATAATCATGTGGATCATAAATCGTGAATTTCATAGCAAGTAGTGAAGTTTCCTATCATTTCCCCCTATGTGAAGACATGTCCACAAACCTCTGATTTATGGGAGTTGCAACAGCCTTTAGGAACTTGTTAATGATGCATTTTGGTTCCCATTGAAGTCATTTAACTATTCCATGTCTCTGTTCTGAAATTTGGGAGGTTCGTACTGCATTTGGGAAGCCATCTTTGTCCCCTACCCTTGCGGGTTTGAACCTCAAATTTGCTAGTAAGTTTCCTTATTTTCTCATGATTGTAAACGAGTGTTTCAAAAGTATTTTGAGAGTGTCCAAGAATCCATCAAAATCATTTTATGTCTTAATACCTCCCAAGCACATTAAAACCCAATTTGGAATCAATCGGAGCAATTTGGAAGCATTTGAGTCATTACTAGTCTAAGGGTCGAATTGGCCAAAAAGTGCAATTTTTCCAATTTTTCCAAATTTATTAAAAGAGACACTACAAGTGGTATCAGAGCATGGTCCTTGCACCTGTGCATTAGGTTCATCCATTGAAGAAGAAATTTCATCCATGTATTACTATTATGTTGACTCCTGTGAGTACAATTCCATGAATGAACTACAAAGATTGAGAGCAACATGTAAAACCTTGCCCCAACAATATTAGGCATATCTTGATCTGTATAAGGGAGGTACACAAAAGGCCATTCCTTTTGAATAATTTTCTGATTGGGTGTTTGAAAATAGGCCCAATATAGAATATGCGGAGTTAGTGAAGAAATCTCTATGCCCTTCTTGCAAAAGACCTTGGAGAGAAAATCATATGTGTGTGAGTGAAAAGAGCAGTGAAATATTTGAAGCTTAAGGGAATGCATGTGTTTCCTACTTTAAGAGATTTTTGGGGTTTTCTTCAAAAAGAGGTTCCAAATATATTGATCCTAAGGAAACCAAGGGGAAAAATGCATCATCTTGCTTAAAAGAGCGAAAGGAGGAAACCCATGAGGCACCTAGTTCTTAAATAGGTGAAGTAGAAGAAGCAGTACATGAAGAGGATCGAAAGTCACTCCCAAGTGACTCTGAAAAATATGAAGAGACGTCACATGTGCATGATACTACCCTTATGGATCCTACAAATTATGACACTTTTGCATATTCTGATCATTTGGGTGAGTTGGTTCATTCTCCTACATCTTACACTTCGATATTTTGCAGCATTCATCCTAATGAAGTATGGGCAAAAAGTTTCTTTTTGATGGTACCACATGAGGAGTATGAAACTCCTATATCTCCTTTAGATGATGACATGATTAGAGCACCTTCTTATTTACATTTTCAACAGCATCCTTTTTTACCTTATGATGATACATATCTTCATGGATGCACCTATGATGTTCACTTGAGTCACTTGAAGACTCGTGATTTTCCTTGCTCCTTGCTTAGTTCAATTGATGTTGGAGGAACTTCATCCAATACTTGGGTGAATAGATATATGATTGGAGCACATTCTTATTGGAAGAAACATCCTCTGTTATTTCTTGATGATACACATATTCAGGGATGCACAAATGGTACTTCTATGAGCCCCTTGAAGGCTCATTGTTTTCTTTGTTCCCTACTTGGTTCATATTTTAATGGAGATTATTCGTTCACTTCTTGGATGAAAGAACACATGACTGACTATTTTGATGCATCTTACATCCTTTTGGAGAAGCATTATAGGACATGGGATCCTCACCTATTTCATTGGATTAGATTTGATTGGTCACTTGAAGCTTGTATGCACTTGGAAAATGGTGGTCTACTTACTTGGAGGTATAAGCGCTTTCATGATTCCTTGATGAGGCACCTCCTTGATGTACATTTTTATTATGTTGTTATGTACTTTGATGATATATCTTTGGTACTCATGATGTTTGGAAGAATGCATACAAGAAAATGGGATCTGGGAATTCTCTTGCCTGATGGTATGGGTTGGAGAGCACTCCTAATTGTTGGAGTGCAATACAAGCAATGGGACCCTGGGATAAATTTTAGTCTCATTGGTTTCAATTTTTTGGGGACACTAGTATGGGAGATTGAGCCCCACTTAATAAAGTGATTTTAATCAGAGTAGTGCAACAGCAAGCATGGTGGTTCCTCTCTAAAATTTTCATAGAATATTGAAGACTCAAAGTTGGGCAACTCAGTGGCAACTTCAAAGAATTATACAAAAAGGGGTTTCCAAAATATGAAAGAGGTAAAAGAGTAATTGTGCAAACTTTGTTTTGATGGATTTAATTAATATTTTGGTGTTTAGTGGTGATTCACAAGAGATATCAATATGAAAAAGAAATCCACATCTCCTTGATTTTGGAAACACACAATTGTAGTGCATGAGTGCCACTACTCAAAGTTTTAGAAGAAAGTTTTGGAAAGAAAGCAGGTTCTTCAACATCCATGTTTTAAATTGCTTGAGGACAAGCAATATTGGGAAGGGAGGATTTGTCATGTCCCAAAAATTTGCATTAGGTCACAGTGGCCTAAGCCCCTTGTCCATAGTCATGATAGTTTTTCAAATTGATGCCAAGAGTCAAATAATTGTCAAGCATGATGTACAAGTTGGTAATAATGCAAAATTAGATCCAAATGGGCAAGGTGGGTTACATCAAGAGAAAATTCCCAAGTATTGGTTTGTAATATTTCCCATACAAATGAACTATCATGGAGGAAAATACTAGTTCCCTAGGTTGGGGGTGGAAGCATTAAAAGTTGGAGTAAAGGAGCTACAAGACCCAAAATGACCTTAGAATTAAAAATTCACATTAAATGGGTCAATTAAATAATAATACAAATAAAATAAGGTGGCATTGGATCATGAGGGCACATAAGAGGTTGTGGGACCCACATGTGGCAAGATTCCTCACTACACTTGGCATGATACTCTCACCAATTCGAGTTCAATATGAAGGGTAACATACTTGGGGGAGTTTAAGAGGTATTATTCATGGCATGAGTCATGTAAGTTCAAATTGGAGTGGAATAATAACTCCCATGGAAGAGGAAGAGGCATCTTAGAAGAATTGTGACACTTGGAGCTAGATTCCCTAACTCCTATGAAAACAATGATGAAGATTCTATGACACCTATGACGAATTTTAGACCTAATTGCTGACATATGACATATATGACATGTCAGGGCTAAAAATATCCTCCAATAGGGTGCACAAGGGATTTATGGAATCCAAGAAGATTCCCCATTCGATTTGAGGGAAGATGGAGACTAGGAATTGTTGGACAAGTGGCACACATTGGAATCTCTTCCCAACTTGAGTTGGCATGAATATTTTGGAAGGAATTCGACCCATGGAGGAATTGATAAGTTTATAAAAGAGTATAACAAAGAAGGAAAGGGGCTTTTGATCATTTCTCATTTTGCATATTAGAGAGCATAGCTTGTCCATGCTAGTGGAGTGTTTACTCTACTTGCCTTAGTACCAATTTCGAGGGTGAAATATTCCCATCCTAATTGGAAATTGGAGAGGCCATTCAGACCTTTCATTTGGATCTATAATAGAGTCATTTTTTGCAGGTTGAATCTACAGGGAAGCTTGTGACATTCTCTTCTTCAATTTGTTTCCACACCATTCTCATTTTCCTCTTCATATTTTGGCTCTTGGAGGAAGGGTGCACTTGGTGAGATGATGATCTATTTGGTGGAGCTATTATGGCCCCATTTATTTGTAATATGATGTATTTACTCTGTATTTGTGGCTCAAAATATCCTCAGGTCTAAATACCAATTGAAACTATGTCAAAATACCAAACAATGTATAAATGGTGCCATTTTCCTCATATCTAGTTATGAAAGATTGAAGTTGTTTTATTTCGACTTGTATCAGTTCATATATGTTATTTTTATGATTTATGGAGATTCATTTATGTCCTGAAGAAGTTTCATATACATTACATAATCCTTTGGAGCATAAATCTCAAATTTCATAGCAAGTAGTGAAGTTTCCTATCATTTCCCCCTATGTGAAGACATGTCCACAAACCTTTGATTTATGGGAGTTGGAACAGCCTCTAGGAACTGATTAATGATGCATTTGGGTGCACATTGAAGTCCTTTAACTAATCCATGTATATATTCTGGGAGGTTCGTATTGCATTTGGGAAGCCATCTTTGTCCCCTACCCTTGGTTGTTTGAACCTCAAATTTGCTAGTAAGTTTCCTTATTTTCTCCTAATTGTAAATGAGTGTTGCATAAGTATTTTGAGAGTGTCCAAGCATCCATCAGACTCATTTTTATGTCTTAATACCTCTCAAGCACATTAAAACCCAATTTGGAAACATTCGGAGCAATTTGGAAGCATTTGAGTCATTACTAGTCTAGGGGTCGAATTGGCCAAAAAGTGCAATTTTTCCAACTTTTCCAAATTTATTAAAAAGGGACACTACAGTAGATTATTTACAGACTTTGAGAAGTTATTACACTTCATATTTCTCATCCATTTATTTATAATTAAATTCATATGAGGATAAATGATCATTGAATTGAATTGATCAAGGAGAAAATTAACAAATTTATTTACAACATCATGATTATTTACACAATAATTGTTAGGATATTCCTATACTCCATCCTAGTCCTACTAGCTTTCCATTCATTTTCATTTTCATTCATGCATGCAAAATTTGGGTTTGCATGCAATTAGGGTTTGCATGCATTCTAGGTCATCAGTCCCAGCACCTAGTCCTCAGCAAACTAGCCCCCGGAGCTTCTTTCAGATCATTTCTAGGCCTCCCAGTGACTAATGCACCCTCCTTTGCTCCAATCCATGACAAGGGCGCCTTCTTCACCTACCAGTCCAGTTATATTCAGTTATATTGAGTTATCTTCAGTTATTTCCTTGATTTAAGGATTAACTGACTCTTTACTGAGTTTATCACTCTGTTGGACCTCCAGTGAGACTAGATTGACCATTCTGACTCCAGTTAGAACCTATGGCGCCCTCCACTGAGCCTCCTTCACTATATTAGTGCTTCCATGTGCCAGTTACACCAACCACATTCAGTTAGACTCAGTTTGACTCCCGGTTGATCATTACTTGTGCATTGATGACTTCACTGATGAGAAGGTGGACTCCTAGTTAGGCATTGATGACTCTCCACTGATTATGGATCTTTGCATGAAGGCCAATTCGAATTCCTCCTAGTGAATTCGAATCCTCATACTCAGCATTGTATATTTACCAGTTCATTATTCTGTTAATAGTAACATGTGTAATTATTCTGCCTCAATCAGAGTTTCTTTGGATCTAAGTTATATTGCTTGTCTCTTCTTCTATTATTCCTAAATTCTTTCATTGTGAGGTTTACATCATCTCTTTGGATCTTATGTGGGAAATTTCACAATAATCACATGAAATCACTTCAAAAGGGCCTTGGTTGATGCCCCCATTTTCTTATTTTTCAACAAGATGATAGGAAATTGAATTATTGCAAATGATAGAGTGACTAGGGAGTTTCTTTTCAAGAGAAACCTCAATATACTTATTGATTAAAAACTCAACCTCGAAAATTTGGTCAGGATCAAGACTAGGGACTTTCTCATTAAAAGGAATTTCGATAGGCTTAGAAGTAGAAGACTCATCCTCAAAAGAATTTGGGCAAGAGGGGTCATCTCTGGATGATGACAAATCAATTGATATTTGATTATTAATTGCTTCAACAATAGGATCAGAAAGGGGAAGGCTTGGATCTTGGATTTGATCATCGTATTAGTTTCCCCATCTTTCTAAGAATATATTTTTAAACATGTCATATCCAGAAATGATATTGGTCTTCAAATTGAAGAACCAGAACTTGGCTCTTCCTTGGAAAGATGAGGCCAATAGTTTCGAGCATGCATCCTCATGGGTTATGGATAATTCTTTAATAACTTCCCTAAAAAGGTCAAGGTTCCTTTTAGTAGATACTTCATAACTTCCATCGAATTTAGGAAACCTTTCAGGGCTTGATGAGGATACCCAACAATTTTAGAGAAGTCAAAAAAATTCAATCGACCAAAAGTTCTTAACCGCTCAAAAGCAGCCATGGATGACAATTGCTAAAAAATCAAGAGCTTAAATACAAATTTATGTAATGCATGGGTTCTAAATATGATAGGATCGATCACCAGTGGAGTCGCTTTTGTGGATTCGCTAGGTAAACTATTGATCTTGTTTACCAAAAGGTATGTCGTTAAAATAGTGGGGAGAGATGAGTGACAATGAGATGGTTATGTTTAAATTAAGGATGAAAATGATAACCATCTAGGTTACAAGACCGGATGCGATAAGATATGAATTACGCATGGATACTTGCAGACACCTGAGGTAAGCCTCTACCTCCCCGAAAATGGCGCCAAAAATGTTATCACACAACTTGTAGTTGTCCCTAAAGGTTATCCTATCCTCACGGTTATTATAATATTTTTTTTAAAAAGGATTATCCTCGCGAGGTGGTTGAACGGTTCATATACTTATGTTATTTAAAATAAGTTTGGTTTAAAAAGATATTTTTTAAAAGTTTTTTTTATAAAAAAAACATTTTGTAAGGAGGTGAAGTGGAGAAATTATTAAAAAAGGAAGGAGTTTTTTTTTTAACAAATCCATTGAAATACTCTGTAGCGTCTATGGCTTCTAGCAGCAACAATCAGTCTCATATTTCTCTTCTTGCAGGGAAAAATGACTATGATGTATGGGCCACGAGGATGGTGATTTATCTCAGATCAAAAGATGTGTGGGAATATGTCGTGCATGGCTATTCCGAAACAGCAAATGATGCAGGTTATCAAGACCTGTCAAACGGAGAAAAAGATATCCTGATAATTCACAGGAAGAAGGATGTGAAGGAACTACATCACATAATGAATGCTTTGGATAACAGTGTATTTCCAAAAATATCATCTTCATTAAAACAGCATGGGAAACCTTGGCGACCAATTATCAAGGTGTTGGTAAGGTACAAATTGCTAAAGTCCAAAACCTAAGAAGAGATTTTGAAGATTTGAACATGAAAGAATCAAACATAGTGGATTCTTTCATAACCCAAGTCATGGGGATTTCTAATCAGCTGAATACCTATGGTGAAAAGATTGATGATCAAACGGTGGTTGAAAGGGTTCTGATATCCCTACCTAGCAAATTTGATCTGAAAGTTGCAGCAATTGAAGAAGCAAACGATCTAAGCACAATTTATGTAGACGAGTTAACATGATCATTGTTATCATATGAATCTAGACTCAATAGAAATGTATATTCATCTCTAGAGAATGCTTTCAAAGCACAAGTCTCATTCTCAAAAGGAAGAGGAAGAGGCAGAGGCAGAGGAGGATCAAGAGGAAGAGGTAGAGGTAACCGAAGCAATGGCAAGGAAGATCAAGATCACGATCATAACCATCAAGGCGGGAACTGCGACAAAAAGAGGTAAGGTAAATCTAATTTTAAGTGTTATTATTGCAATAAATTTGGCCATTATGCTAATGAATGTAGAAAGAAAAAGTTTGATCAGGAAAACATAATGCTAATGTGACTAATAACTCTGAGAATAAAGAAGATATGTTATTTCTTACATGTGATGCTACACATGAAATCCCAAAGGGGCTTTGGCTTTTAGATAGTGGATGTCGTAACCATATGAGAGGTGATAGAGATCTAATTGTAGACCTAGATGAATCAGTGAAGATAAAGGTCCAAGTCGGCACGGATGAGTTAGTTCCAGTTCTCGGAAAATAAGTTGTCAACATTCTAACCAAACAAGGCCAACATAAGACAAACATAGATGTATATTACGCTCCAGGATTGAAGCATAATCTGCTTAGCATTGGGAAACTTATTGAAAATAAATACAAACTTGTCTTTGATGTATCAGACTATGAAATATATGACGAACCCCCCGAATAGATAGTTGATCATCAAACTACAAGTGACTAGGAACGGGATGTATCCACTAGCCATGAGTTACAGCAGCAAGGTAAGCTCTTTTGCTAAAAAATACACAAGCAAGGATGATTATTGGTTATGGCATTTCAAATATGGACATCTTCACTTTGTTGGTCTAAAGTTGTTGCAATGGAAAGAAATGGTGTAATACCCCCATTTTGACCCTTAGGACATATTTGGATTTCAATGTAAATATTGTATATATGCGATACCTAGCGTGGATCTCAAGGACAAGGCCCCGCTAGTGGATGCTCGGTTTTATGTAAAAGGCAAGTATTTGATATTATGTCATCCATGTGCTATTAATCCATGGGACATTGTAAATGATGTAAATATTAACATTGAAATAAAAATACCAAAGAAAATGTCTATGGAGGAAACTAATAAGAGGGGGCCATGTGTATCAACTAGGGAGAGGTGAGGGGGTTGTGGGATTGAACCATAGGATGCCAAATGTCATCTTTAGAACCCATTTGACCTTCCTTGCTGACATTTAATTATGTTGTAAGGAAGTGATTGAAGAAAACTATCCATGAGGTCGATGGAGCATGGGAAACCTCAAAATTTTGGATGGCATGGTATGGGGCTCTGTTTTCCTTGATCCACAAGTCACTCTTCCTCCTAGGAATTCGCCTCCCTCATCCCCATTCCATGAGGGACTAGCAACAGAATTTTTCAAGGCAGAACAGAGAGCCAAGCGGGAAAGGGAAGAAGGAAATCATGATTCTAAGAAAACCCCGATTTAGAGTGTCGAATTCACCCAGAAATTCGTATGGGAAGTTAAATCCAACAAGGGATCCGTCAGCCTGAACCCTAGGGAAAATTTACAGAGTGTGAGATGATCAAAATCCCGTGACAAAACTCATAGTTGATAGTCAAGAAACCAGTTGTGGAATAGAATCTCTTTGACCATAGAAATTGAGAAAATCCAAGTCGGAATGACAAAGAAGAAATAGAACATAAGGTGGATTTGCTTGATAAACCCAATGAAGGATAAAATCTCAAGAAACTAGCAGCTTGGACCTTTCTATGCCCACCCTAAAGAGCATTGGAGGGAAGGGGCGCCTGAGGGACTGTGCAGCAGAGAAGGAGACCTTTCTTGTGTTGGGTGTGGTAGGTATTGTGGGTGCCAAGGCCGTCTGAGTGATAATTGAGAGGCCTGTAGCTCTGAGGTTGAGCTCACTGGCTTAGCATCCTCCTCCATTGTTCCTTAAATGCTTGATAAACCCAACTGTGTGTTGGCTTAGCATGTCTGTTGCGTGAAGCCATGGTTGTGAGTGAGCATGTTTAGTTCCTCCTTAGTGGATAAACATCCTAGCTCAGGGTGATCTCTCAGTTGAAAGAATATATGTTGGAAAGAGACCTATGGTTGGGTGGAACGTTTCTCTCACATAGCCAGTTGCTTGGACAATTTCATCCTATAAGATAAGTGCTCTATGTGGTCCTAAATGATGTTATTTCCTATGTTGTGTTTATTTGTTATTTCAAGTCAATCTAAATGAAATGATCATATGGAATTAATCAATAGGAATTCTATGCATAAGCCTGAACATGAGGCTGGTTCATTTGTTGTTTGTTTCATCATCTTGCTTGTGTTAATATGATGTTAGTCTTGCATGTTGTAGATGCATTAACCAGATTTAATTCCCCTGTGTATGTTTACTATGCATTGCACACCTCCTTAGAGGGTTTGTATTTCATCATAAGGGCTTGGGGATTGAATCAGACACCCCCTGTTGTATTCATGCCCCCTCTGTGGATCAGATGAAGGGAGGGGCCATGATAGGGTGTTACTAGGGCTCTTGATAGTGGGGTAAAGATGCATTGATGGAGCTCGGGGAATCATTTTGATTGGAAAAGTGAAAAGGTCAGATTTCTCAGGTGTGGCATAGGATCACACCATTGCATAGAGCTCGTCGATAGATTTCCAATGGTACCAAGTTTTCCAAAAATGGACTCGGGGTGAGGAATTTATCAGCCTGATAAGTTGGTAGTAACAGGGGTATGTCCAACTTCCGACTTTTCGAACCCGCAGTGCGGAATGCGGAAGTCGAAGTCGTATTTTCTTCAACATTGGGTTTTTTGGCTTTTCTGACTCCCGCATTGCGGAATGCGAAAGTAGGAGTCGTATTTTATTCGACACTGGGTATGTTGGCGTTCCAAATTTCCAACTCCCACACTGCGGAATGCGGAAGTCGGAGTCATATTTTCTTCGACAACGGGTATTTTTGTGTTCCGACTTTCCGACTCCCGCACTGCGGAATGCGGAATTCAGAGTCATATTTTATTCAACACCGGATATTTTGGCGTTCCGACTTTCCTACTCCCGCAGAACGGAATACGGAAGTCGGATTCGTATTTTCTTCGATGTTGGGTGTTTTGTCGTTCCGACTTTCCGACTTCCGCATTCCGCAGTGCGGGAGTCGGAAAGTCGTATTTTCTTCGACGCCGGGTGTTTTGGATTTCTAACTCCTGCAATGCGGAATGCGGAAGTCGGATTTGTATTTTCTTTGACGTCGGGTATTTTGGCGTTCCGACTTTCCAACTCCCGCACTACAGAATGCGGAATTCAGAATCGTATTTTCTTCGACATTGGGTATTTTGGCCTTCTGACTTCCGACTTGTGGATTGCGTAATTTTAGACCGAAGACATTGTGGCTATTTAAAAGGGAATAGTTGCGGATAAGTTTGGAAAAAAAAACATCAATTTGTTCCCCCGTCACTCTAAAGGGAACTGAGGGGATTGGGGACGTGACAGATGATATCAGAGCCCAAGGTTGCAGCACTCGGGTTGCTTGGGACAAAGTAGAAGTCATAATAGGTCTGTGAATTATTCCATGAGTTTACTTAGGTTAAATATGGATGTTTATGTTTTATATGTGTTCCTAAGATGTCTAATAAACGTCTCTATAATGCACAGTGTTTGCAGTTGATAGCATTTGAATAGTTGTAGCAGAGCGCAGCAGGAAAGGGGAAAGGAATCTCCAAAGGAAAATGGTGACCATGAATGACGCCCAGGATCCTTACAAGCATGATGAATACGTGATAGGAGAAAATGTGCAAGAAAATCATGCGGAGAGCATTCAACCATCCCAAACTTACTCAACATTTCCTTTAGATATTTATTCTGAGATATAAAGATGTAGTTTGGATTTTGAGTGATCTGTAATCCAAGAAAGAAAGATAGTTCTCCTATCATGGACATCTCAAATTATCTAGCCATATCAGGAGCAAACTTCTGACTTAGCTTGTCCAAGTCGCTTCCAAAAATAAGATCATCAACATAGACAATTGTGATCAAAAGATAATCTTCTTCTATTTTGAAGTAAAGGTTGTTGTTAGTACTTCCTCTTTCAAATCCTTGCTGAAGAAGGTATGTGTCCAATCTTTCATACCAGGCTCTAGGTGCTTGTTTAAGACCATAGAGTGCCTTTTTCAGTTTCCATACATAATATTCTTTACCAGATTCTCTAAAACCTTCAGGATGTGCAGTGTATACTTCTTCCTTTAAGGTGCCATTCAAAAAGGATGACTTTACATCCATTTGATAGACCTGAAATTTTTTATAACATGAGTATGCTAAAAACATCCTGATCAACTCCATTCGAGCTATGGGTGCAAAATTTTCATCAAAATCAATTCCTTCCATTTGAGCATATCCTCTGCAGACTAGTCTTGCTTTATTTCTAATAACTTTTCCATCTTCATCAAGCTTATTTCTGTACACCCATTTAGTGTCAATTATATTTTTGTTCTTTGGCTGTGGGACCAATTCCCAGGTTCCACTCTTTTTAATTTGACTTAATTCTTCTCTCATGGAATTATTCCAATGTCCATCTTTGAGAGCTTCATTGAAATTTCCAGGTTCAGTAATTGAAAGTAATGCCCGATTTTTTTGCTACGATGTATGTCTCACCTTCATCCCTTATTCAATATTTCCAATAATAAGGTTTTATGGATGATCCCGCTTTACATATTTGAGTGAAGGTTTTGTGCCTTTCGAGGAGAGTTGTTTATCCTCAGGTTCTTCCTATTGATCAGTTTGTTCCTCTGTTATTTTTTTTGATATTTCTTCTTCATCAGATGAGTCACCATCAGTGTCCTCAGATTCGGATTCTGGCAGTTTTTGTGCTAGATCTTCATCAAAGACTACATCTATACTTTCAACCATTTGTTTCAATCTCTTATTGTAACATTTGTAGGCTTTCTTTTTAGTTGAGTAGCCCAAAAATATACCTTCATCAGTCCTGGAATTGAATTTTCCAATGTTGTCATCAATGATTTTTATATAACATTTGCTCCCAAAAATTTTGAAATAATTTACCGTAGGTTTTCTTCTTGTCCATAGCTCATAAGGAGTTTTGTCACAGATAACTCTTAACTGTGCCCTGTTAATGATGTATACAGTTGTTCCTACAGCTTCTCTCCAGAAGGTTTCTGCGAGATTTGCTTCAAGCAGCATAGTTCGGGTTGCTTCTTGAACGGTTATGTTTTTTCTTTCAGAGACACCATTTTGTTGGGGTGTACAAGCTGTGCAGTATTGTCTCCTTATTCCATGTATATCACAATAAATTTTAAATTCACTAGATGTGAATTCCCCCTCATTGTCAGATCTAAGACATTTAATATTATGTTTGCTTTCATTTTCAACCTTATCTTTGAACAGCTTGAATTTCTCAAATGCTTCTGATTTGTTTTTTAAGAAGGTAACCCAAGTCATCCTGGAATAATCATCGATAAACAACATTAAATATGACTCACCTTGAAGCGTTTGGACTCTTGCAGGTCCACATAAGTCTGTGTGAACTAACTCCAAAGGACGTGATGTTGATTGATATGCTTTTTCCTTGAAGTTTGTTCTTGTCTACTTTCCATGTTGGCATGACCCGCATAACTTATTTGTAGGTTTAGTAATTTTTGGCATCCCTCTGACTGCATCTAACTGACTAATTTTAACAATGTTATCAAAATTGAGATGTGCTAATCTCTTGTGCCACATCCATATGTTGTCATGCTGACTAACTAGGCACCTTTCTCCTTCTATTTCCTCTAAAACATAAACACTTCCTGTTGATCTGATTCCTCTTTTTATGATTTGTTTAGAACCATTTCTCCTTATCTCACAGTGGTGAGAAAACAAGGTAACATTGTAATCAGCGTCACATAATTGTCCGACACTTAACAAATCGTGTTTTAATCCCTCAACATACATAACATTTTGTGCCTTTGCATTTTCTGTAAAGGCCACAGTCCCCTTTCCCAGGATTTTTGTAGTTCCATTGTCTCCAAATGCTACATCACCACTTCTATCCCTTTTTAATGTGAGGAACTTTCCCTTATCTCCAGTCATGTGCTTAGTGCAACCACTGTCAATATACCATTTATTTTCATTTTTCTGAGCATAGAGAGCTATCCCACAAATATCATTTGTCATACTTTGTTCATCAATAATTTCAAGTTTACAGCTGTCAGAAGTGTGACCGAAATTTTTGCACTTGGTGCATTCTAATTCTTTAGACAGTACTCAGAAAGAGTTGTTGTTTTGCAAGTCAATCCTCTCACAATGTTGTCTTCTAGTAGGGTTTATAAAACTCTTCTTAGGTTCTCTACAATAAATAGCCTTGTGTCCAAATTTATAACAGTTGTAGCAATGACCAAAGAATGAATTTTGATACCTTGAGAAGATTTTTCTTCTTGAAACCTCAAAGGAGAGATTGGTTGCAGCTACCTTTGGCTTATCTACTTGGCCCATGTTGATTTGATGGTAATCTGATTTGTTTAGGCAGTTTACTTCTCTTTGTAACTTTTCACATTCTTTTTCCCTCAGAGATAATTGTTTATGTGCTTTAGTCAAGGGCTCTCGAATCTTCTGAAGATTAACATTAAGTTGAGTGATAGCTTTGCTGATTTCCAAGACTTCCTGATTTAGTGCACAATCTGCTATATGCTCTTTCACTATTGATGTGTAATCAATTCCATTATTGTTCCCATCATCTTTCTGCTGCAACAGTAAGTTTGGATTCTTAAGTTTTTCCTTGAGAGAGTTGATTTCCTCTTCTTTTCTTTGAAACACTAAGCTTAGTATTTTTTCCAATTGATTCTTAGCAATCTGATGATATCGTTCTTGCTTTTCATTTAAATTCTTCAGGTTCTAAATTTCTTCCAAAGCAGCAACGAGTTCTGCCTCGAGATCAACAACACCCTCATCATGTTTTGAGAAATCTTCATTTTTTTCCTGTGCTAGAAACAGAATTTCGTTTTTTTCTTTCAAGAATAATTTATTCTTCTTCTTCTTCATCATTTGAAACTCCTTCATCTTATACCTTAGTGAAAAATGTTTGTTTGTTTGCAAATCTTCTGTCTTCAAAATTTCTCCTACAATTCATTTGCTTATGTCTGTCCTTTAAGGGACACTTGGCTACAAAATGTCCAATTTTACCACAGTTAAAACATTTTAATGTAAGCTTACTCTTATATATTCTTGTTCCTCTTGGAAGTTTATAAACAAAGTTGACCATTTCTTCATCAGAGATTTCATGATCAGATGAACAGGATTCATGACACTGATGTTTATTCTTGGTTGCCTTGAAAGTTGCTTCACTCTGCCCTGGTTCTTGAATCCTCATCTCATATGCTGTTAGAATTCCTTGAATTTCTTCATTCTTCAACTCATCCATTTTCTCCCTCTATTCAATTGAAGAAACCTTAGGATTGTACTTGGAGGTCAAGATTCTGAGAATCTTTTGAACCACCAATTTTGAATCCATTGTTTCACCCAAACCCTTCATAGTGTTCACAACTTCTTCAACCCTTTGAAAGTAGGCCGCTATATTTTCATCTTCTGACATTTTAAGACCTTCAAATTGACTTCTATATGTCTAGAGCTTTGCTTGTTGAACTTTAGAATCTCCTTGATAAATGGTGGCTAATTTGTCCCACATCTCCTTAGCTGTGGTAAGTTCATGACTTTGAAGAATTTTGTCTCACTTAGGCCTGCCAGAATAGCATTTATAGCTCTAATATTGTTCTCATAGTCTTCTATTTCATCATTGGAAGTAGGACCATATTTTGGTTCCTTGTATCCATCCTTTACAGTTTTCCAAATATTATACCCTAGAGAGACTAAGTAGGCAGTCATTCTCTTGCTCCAGTAAACATAGTTGCTTCCATCAAATCTAGGAACATCCCTGAACTTATCTCTGCCCATTGTGTGTTCTTAAGGATCTTCTTCAAGCGGTCAAGCTTTTATGAAGAAACCTGCTCTGATACCAATTGAGAAACACACCCAACACTAAGAGGTGGGGGTGAATTAGTGTTGCATATACTAATATGATTTATATAGATATATAAAAAATTACATTGCAGTTTTGTGCTACAACACAGAATACATACACCAGCTACAATTGGTTATGTAGAGGCTCCAACCTCAAAAATAGTCATCTTCAGCTTCAACTGAAATGAATCAATCAGGATGCAACCTAAGCAAAAGCAATAATTGTTCCCCTGCTCCACCCTTCCACCCAATTAAGGATTGATCTCAGCCAATCCAACTTCCACAAAGTTTTTGCAAAAAGGATAAACAGAAACTTCCGAACTGTTGTGACTTGCAAAAAGGATAAACAGAAACTTCCAAACTGTTGTGGCTCCCAAACTACTCCATGAAATTGACTTCCTTTTCTTGGTTCTTCGACCTCCTCCTCTCCCTACCTTCCTGCCCCTCATCCCTCCTCCTGTTGTACCCCCGAACTCAGAGCTCCCTCAAATGTCCAAAATATTTTCATCTTTTTCCAAAATACAAATCAATGAATTGATTTCTTACTTATACTTTTCTTCTCCACACTAAAATAAATCATGAGGCCGACTTATTCTTTTATTTTATTTTAATTATTCAATTAAATCAAAAATTATTTATTTAGAGTGGTCTTCCTTCAGACAAGGAGATAAAACAACCCTTTGACTTTTATGCCACGTCATTTGTATTTTTAAAATCATTATTAATAAATCAAATAGATTTATGCCATGTCATTCACTTCTAGCATGCCCGCAATGGTCCAATTTTATGATATGCCTGCACAGCCTCTAATTTATGCCCACATGAGTATTTGAAGATGCCCGCAGCTACCCTTTAGAGATGCCTACAATGTACCTTTGACATGCCCGCAAGGGGCTCCTCCTTGATGCCCGCCAGGGCCATCAACACATGCCCAAAAGGGCCATGTTATCCCTTCAACATATGCCCACGAGGGCCTTTTGGTTATGCCCTTAAGATGCCTGCAATGGGGCTTTGAAATGCTCGCAAGGGGCCTTCCAAATTCCCGCACAAACTCCTATGAGGATGCCCATAGCACTAACATTTCTTTAATAAAAATGCCCAGAGGAAGTCACTAAAAATGCCAGCAGAGCCACTTTTGAAATGCTCGTAGGATGCTTTCCTCCATGCCATGTTGTCTTCATCCTTTTCCACGTCATCCTTGTCATGTCTTCAATCTTGTCTTCAAGCTTGCTTGTCTTCAATATTTGTGTGTCACGTCTTTGTCATTAATGCGTGTCATCAATGACAACTTTGCTCAACACAATTATGGTAGTGGTGGACAAGCTATCAAAGGTAGCTCATTTTATTCCAGTCAAGTCCACTCATAAGACAAGTGACATAGCAAATATTTTCATGAAGGAGATATTCAGATTGCATGGATTTCCCAAAGCAATAATTTCAGATCGAGATGTAAAGTTCACATCCAATTTTTGGAAATGGGTTATTTCAGGAAGTGGGAACTCAGCTGAATTTTAGTATAGCATATCATCCTCAAACAGATGGTCAAATTGAGAGGGTGACTCAGGTTCTTGAGGACATGATGAGAATGTATGTGATGGACAAACCATCCAAGTGGGAGGACTACCTACACTTGGTAGAATTTGCATACAATAATGGACATCAAGCCTCATTGGGGATGATTCCTTTTGAGGTATTGTATGGAAAAGGATGCAGGACTCCAGTAAATTGGGATAGTCCGATGAACATGGTAGTGCTTGGACCAGAGATGATGAAGGAAATGGAACAGCAAATTGTTAAAATCAAGTAGAATTTAAAGGAAGCTCAGGACAAGCAAAAGATTTATGCAGATTTGAAAAGAGTGCATAGGGAATTTGAGATTGGGGATCATGTTTATTTGAGAGTGAAACCAAGAAAAAGTTCCCTAAAGTTGGGGAGTTGTGCCAAGTTGACACCAAGATATTGTGGGCCATTTGAATTCCTTGATAGGGTAGGACCAGTTGCATATAGAATTGCATTTCCTGCTAACATGAGAGCTCATAATGTTTTCCATGTTTCTTTTCTTAAGAAATATATACATGATACTAATCACATAATTGATTGGAATCCGATACAGGTGGAACCCGAGGGAGAGTTCCAAGTGGAGCCTATGCGCATCCTCGACAAGAAGGTCACATTGCTCCGGAACTGAGCTATCAGACAGGTGAAGGTGCAATGGAAGCACCTTAGTCCCAATGAGGCTACATGGGAGTTGGAGGGTGCCATGAGAGAGGCATTCCCATTTTTGTTCAGTTTTGAGAACACCGAGGACAGTGTTGTTCTAAGGGGGGGGGAATGTAATACCCCCATCTTGACCCTTAGAACATATTTTTCTTTCAATTTAAATATTGCATACATGCGATGTCTGTTTTCCTAGCGTGGAGCTCAAGGCCAAGGCCCCGCTAGTGGATGCTAGGTTTTATGTAAAAGGAAAGTATTTGATATTCTGTCATCCATGTGCTATTAATCCATGGGACATTGTAAATGATGTAAATATTAGCATTGCAATAAAAATACCAACGAAATTGGCTATGGAGGAAACTAATAAGAGGGGGCCATGTGTATCCACTAGGGAGAGGTGAGGGGGTTGTGGGATTGAACCATAGGCTTCCAAATATCATCTTTAGAACCCATTTGACCTTCCTTGATGACATTTAATTATGTTGTAAGGAAGTGGTTGAATAAAATTGTTCATGAGGTCGATGGAGTGTGGGAAACCCCGAAATTTTGGATGGCAGGGTATGGGGCTCTGTTTTCCTTGATCCAAAAGTCACTCTGCATCCTGGGAATTTTTTTCCCTCATCCCCATTCCATGAGGGACTATAAACAGAATTTATTCAAGGCAGAATAGAGAGTCGAGCGGTGAAGGGAAGAAGGAAATCGCGATTATGAGAAAACCCTGATTTAGAGTGTCAAATTCACCCAGAAATTCATATGGGAAGTTAAATCCAACAAGGGATCCGTCAGCCTGAACCCTAGGGAAAATTTACAGAGTGTGAGATGCTCAGAACCCAGCTACAGAATAGAATCACTTTGACCATAGAAATTGAGAAAATCCAAGTGGGAATGACAGAGAAGAAATAGAACATAAGGTGGAGTTGCTTGATAAACCCAGTGAAGGCTAGAATCTCAAGAAACCAGCAGCTTGGACCTTTCTATGCCCACCCTGAAGAGAACTAGAGGGAAGGGGCGCCTGAGGGACTGTGCAGCAGAGAAGGGGACCTTCCTTATGTTTTGTGTGGTAGGTATTGTGGGTTCCAAGGCTGTCTGAGTGAGAATTGAGAGGCTTGTATCTCTGAGGTTGAGCTCACTGGCTTAGCATCCTCCTCCATTGTTCCTTAAATGCTTGATAAACCCAACTGTATGTTGGCTTATCATGTATGTTGTGTGAAGCCATGTTTGTGAGTTATCTTGTTTAGTTCCTCCTTAGTGGATACACAGCCCATCTCAGGGGTGGTCTCTCAGATGAAAGAATATAGGCTGGACAGAGACCTATGGTTGGGTGGAACGTTGCTCTCACATAGCCAGTTGCTTGGACAGTTTCATCCTATAAGATAAGTGCTCTATGTGGTCCTAAATGATGCTACTTCCTATGTTATGTTTATTTGTTATTTCAAGTCAATCTAAATGAAATTATCATATGGAATTAATCAATAGGAAGTCTGTGCATAAGCTTGAACATGAGGTTGGCTCATTTGTTGTTTGTTTCATCATTTTGCTTGTGTTAATATGTTGTTAGTCTTGCATGTTGCATATGCATTAACCATATTTAATTCCATTGTGTATGTTTTCTATGCATTGCAAACCTCCCTAGAGGGTTTGTATTTCATCATAAGGGCTTGGGGAATGAATTAGACATGCCCTGTTGTATTCATTCCCCCTATGTGGGTCAGATGAAGGGAGGGGCCATGATAGGGTGTTACTAGGGCTCTTTATAGTGGGGTAAAGAGGCATTGATGGAGTTCGTGGCAGCATTTTGATTGGAAAAGTGACAGGGTCATAGTTCTTAGGTTTGGTATAGGATCACACCGTTGCATAGAGCTTGCTGAGATATTTCCAACGGTACCAAGTTTCCCAAAAAAGGACTCAGGATGAGGAATTTATCAGCCTAAGAAGTTGGAAGTAACAGGGGTATGGCCGACTTCCAACTTTCTGAACCCGCAATGCAGAATGCGGAAGTCAAAGTCGTATTTTATTCGACGTCGGGTGTTTTGGTGTTCCAACTTTCTGAATCCTGCATTGCATAATGTGAAAGTCGGAGTTGTATTTTATTCGACATTGGGTATGTTGGCGTTCCGACTTTCCGAATCCCTCACTGCGGAATGCAGAATGCGGAATTCGGAAGTCGGAGTCGTATTTTCTTCAATGCTGGGTATTTTGGTGTTCCAACTTTCCGACTCCCACACTTCGAAATACGAAAGTCGGAGTCATATTTTCTTCGACGTCGGGTATATTGGAGTTCTGACTTTCCAACTCTCGCACTGCGGAATGCAGAAGTCGGAGTCGTAATTTCTTCGACACCGAGTGTTTTGGCGTTCTGACTTTCCGAATCCCGCACTACGGATTACAGAAACCAGATTCGTATTTTCTTTGACGTTGGGTTTTCTGGCGTTCCGACTTTCTGACTCCCGCAATGCGAAATGCGGAATTCGGAGTTGTATTTTCTTTGACGCTGGGTATTTTGGCGTTCCAAATTTTTTACTCCCGCACTGTGGAATGCGGAAGTCAAAGTCATATTTTATTCGACGCCGGGTATTTTTCCCTTCCGGATTCTGACTTGCCGATTGCGGAATTGCGGACCGAAAACATTGCGGCTGTATAAAAGGGCAAAGTTGTGGATAAGTTTGGAAAAAAAATTATCAGGTTGTTCCCCCATCATTCTAAAGGGAACAAAGGGGATCGGGGACGTGATAGATGGTAAAATAATTACGCCCAATGAAGGATCCAGCAAACAGTTGTGAGTGTTGCATCATTGCAAAGAGGCACAGGGATAGCTTCCCTAAAGGTATGTCTCGAAGGGAACATGCGCCTCTAGAAATTATTCATACTGATCTGTGTAGTCCAATGCAGACTCTGTCAATTGGTGGAAGCTATTATTTTCTTACATTCATTGATGATTTCAGTAGAAAAACATGGGTATATTTCCTTCGTCAAAAGTATGAAACTTTTGGCAAGTTCAAGGAATTTAAGTCTCTGGTTGAAAACAGATTGGTCATCAACTCAAATTATTAAGATCAGCTGGAGGGGGAGAGTATGACTCAAATGATTTCCATGCTTACTGCAAATATCATGGAATCAAGAGGAAATTCACTACAAGATATACACCTCAGCAGAACAATGTTGCAGAATGCAAGAACAGAACCATTATAAATATGGAAAGAAGCATGTTGAAAGGAAGAAACTTGTCCCATGAATTTTGGGGAGATGCAATGGCTTGTGTTGTTCATGTGCTGAACAGATCTCCCACTAAAATTGTGAAGAACAGAGTACCATGGGAAGCATGGAGAGGTATGAATTGCAATGTTTCTCATTTCAAAATGTTTGGTTGCATTGATTATGCTCATGTTCCTAAATAGCTACGAAAAAATATAGATGACAGGAGTGAGAAATATATCTTTCTTGGATACGGTGAAGAAACTAAAGCCTACAAATTGTATAACCCTATTACCAAAAAGGATATCATCAATCGAGATGTGTTGTTCAAGGAGGAAGAGTCATGGGGATGGAACTATAGACAAAGTTGTGGAAGTTGCATTACCTCAACCAAAAGATGAAGAAGAAGAAGAGTTGATTGGACAGAAGGGTCCAATAGCATCTTCACCAGTAGCAAATACTCTATCAAGGACACCTAGAAACTTAGTTCGAGGTGAAGCATCAAGATCAGCAAATCGATATACTCCTAGTCCGCAATTAGGTAATGAATCTGATCACAGTAATCGAAAGACTAGAATATTAGAAGATATTTATGATGAATTGGATGCAAATACCAATTTTTATTTTATTGCTATTCAACCTATGTTTTATGAAGAGGCAGTAAAAGAAGAGCATTGGGTAAAATCTATGGATGAAGAGATAGATTCCATTGAGAGAAATGGTACATGGGATCTAGTTGAAATTCCTAAAGATAAGAAACCTATTGGTGTGAAGTGGGTCTATAAGACCAAACTCAATGAAAAAATTGATATTGATAGGTACAAGGCAAGGTTAGTAGCAAAAGGTTTATTGCAGCAACCAGGAATTGATTTTGGAGAAACTTTTGCACCAATAGAAATATTGGACACAGTGAGAGCAGTGTTAGCAATATCATCCCAAAAAAAATGGAAATTGTATCAGATGGATGTCAAGTCGGAATTCTTGAATGGAATTCTTGAATGGAATTCTTGAAGAAGAAATTTTCGTGGAGCAGCCACAAGGGTATGAAATCAAATAACATGAAGAGAAAGTTTACAAGTTGAAGAAATCTCTATATGGGCTCAAGCAAGCTCCAAGATCTTGGTACAGCAAAATTGATTCTTATCTACTCAACAAGGGTTTTAGAAAAAGCACTAGTGAACCAACTCTTTACACAAAGGTAAATCAACATGGACAAATTTTAATAGTTTGTTTATATGGTGATGGTATGGTTATTACAGGTGACCTGTCAGTAGATGAGTTCAGGGTAGCTATGAAGAAAGAGTTCGAGATGACAGACCTTGGATTAATGAATTTATTTCTTGGCTTAGAGGTAGAACAATCAAAAGAAGGTATATATTTATCTCTCAAAGAAAATATGCTAATGAAGTGCTTAAGCAATTAAAAATGATTAATTGCAAAACAACACCTACACTAGTGGAAACAGGTACAAATTTGAGCAAAGAAGATGACAGTCCCAAAGTAGATCCAACATTGTTTAAGAGACTTGTTGGAAGTCTCATGTATCTCACAGCTATGCGACCATATATTATGTATGGTGTCGGCTTGATTTCCAGGTTCATGGAATCGCCCAAAGACTCGCATTAGCAAGTTGAAAAAAGGATCTTACGCTATGTTGCAGGGACTTCAAGCTATGGAATTTTATACTCAAGCACTGAGTATGATGTTTTGACATGTTTCACAGAGAGTGATTTTGCAAGAAGTTTAGATGATCGGAAGAGAACTTCAGGTCATGTTTTTCATCTTGGATCAGGGGTGATTTCATGGGAATCCAAGAAGCATCCCATTGTGACTATTGTGAAATCCTCACAATAGATCTAAGAGCTGATGAATACCTCACAAGAAAGAAGTGCAAAAAATAGAAGAATAGTGCAGAATGGAGCAGTAGAACATAGATGCAATAGAACTCAAATAGGAGCAGAATAATCACACATGTTTCATTAATCTGTATAATAAACAATAATGCTACAATGCACAGGATTCGAATACCAAGGGTGTAATTTGAATTAGACTGCATGGATTATTCATAAGATCAGTGGAGTGTCATCAAAGCACAAGTAACCATCAACCATATGTCAAACTGACTCTAACTGGCTATAGAAGGTGTAACTGATGCATGGAGCACTAATGGAGGGTGCATGAGGAGCTAACTAGAGTCAAAATAGTCAATCTAGACTTTCTGGAGGTCCATTAGAGTGTTTCAGTGAGTTAACTAGGCCATTTGTCCTTAAATCAGGGAACATATCCATAAATCAAGGAACTAACTGAGTGGTAGGTGAGAGAGGGTTCCTTTCACATGTGGTAGGTGAAAAAAGGGCGCATCATGCACTAGGAGGGCTAGAAATTAACAAAAGGAAGCTCCCGGGGCTAACAAAATGGGGACTAGGTGCTAGAGGACACCATGCTGATGACTGGGATGCATGCAATTTCATGACTACATGCAAAAATGCATGCATGGCTGAAATGAAAAATAATGGAAATGTTGTTAGGACTAGGATGGAGTATAGTAATATCCCCCTTAATCCATCCTGGGCCCTGGTAACTAGGACCAAAGGTCACCCATACAATGATAATAAAAAAATAAGAAGTGTCCATAAACCAAGGAAATGGGGAAAACCTCATGGGAAAAATACCCCCCTCAAAAGAACAACAAAGAACTCAAAGAACCATCATACTAAGCAGAGAAGGAAAAATCTTTCCTCCATGAAAAATTTTGCAAAAAACTTGGCAAGCTGATCCTCTGTAGAATTCCAATGCAGGTGCTAGATCTGGATCTGGTCTTCTGATGTGTCTCCCACTATGTAGAAGATGTATTGGCCAAAGCAAGTCTTTCAGGAAACCTTTCTGCTACTGGAACGAATGGCTCATGATGAGTCTTTCCAAGATATTTTGGATCGAACCCCACCATCATGCAACATCTCTCAGGAAGATGTAGATGGCATAATGCAAGGTTGGCATGATACTGAGATCTGGTAGTTTTGTGATCAGATGAATCCTCAACTGTGTTCCTAGCAACTGCAAGGACTGTGTGAACCCATATTGGCCTTGGCCCTGGATTGGGAGCATGTGTTGGTTCTGGATCTGAATTTGAATGTTCTTGAACTTTGATCTCAACATCAAGATCTTGTTCTTCATCTTCATTAGAAGAAGAGTCACTCGGATCTTCATCAAATTCTGAAGGAGTAGGAAGAGAGAAGGGCAGAAAATGTGAGAACTCATATGCCTTGGAGGTATGATTTGCAAACCCTTTCGCTATAGTATTCCTAGTAGAGATCTCTGTAATCTCAACTGTGTCGGGACCAAAGATCACCTTC
The DNA here is from genome assembly GCA_027924585.1 of Larix kaempferi. Lineage (NCBI taxonomy): Eukaryota > Viridiplantae > Streptophyta > Pinopsida > Pinales > Pinaceae > Larix > Larix kaempferi. Next base: position 18,103,732 of record BSBM01000600.1, read on the forward strand.
TTTTGTGATCAAGTGTGATTCATCTGATATACAGACAACAAATTTGCTATCAGAGAGGGGATGAATAGAACATTCTTGAACTTGCCATGCTCCATATGTACTGTACCCATCCCTTTGGAAGAGATCTGAGAGTTGTCTCCCATGTGAATAGTAGGGCCATATTTGAGATCTAAAGAAGAAAATGATTCTTCAGAAGCAAACATGTGGTTGGAGGATCCTAAATCTATAAGGAGGGCCTTTGATTTCAAAAATCCAGCCATCAATGCATGACATTTCTCATGACCATCAGATTCACTTCGAGAATCAGACACTCTTGCATCTTTTGGAAGAGCAAGGTTGTTCTATTCAAGAATCTTGGTTAATTGATCTATTTTCTTGTGCATGCAAGATCTCTCTGGGTGGTTTCCTTTCTTGTAGTAGGGACACTTAGATAAATCAGATCTTTTATGTTTGTCCTTCTTGGAGTTGGAGGCCCCTTTTGATGGACTTGACTTGGCTTTCAGCTTGGGTTCAGATTGCCTCTTGTCCTTTCCTTTGTGCCTCCCTTTCACATTTGCACTATTTGCTTCAACAATTAAAAGAGCTTGATCAATGGAGGCCTTTATGGCACCCATTTGGATCAACTTGTCTTGTTCTTGGATGAGAGTTGCAGTGAAAACTTCTAAGGAGGGCATCTTCCATCCAGTTATTTACATTTTCCCAGAGTGGAAGGTAGTTACAAAGACAGAAAATTCAGATCCTAGCTTACTCAGAATGGAGAGCACCAATTTCTCATCCTTCTTATCAATGCCACACTGCTTGCATTGCATAACCAAATGTTTGAATTTTGAGAAGAATTCTTGAATGGTCTCAAAACTGGTTGGTTGTAGGGCCACCAATTCATTCTCCAGAACATGGCCTCTTAGCTCATCTTGTTTTCCAAAGAGGGCCTCTAACTTCAACCATAACTCTCTTGGAGTCTTCAACCCTTCGAGATGAAATAGTAGATCTCTAGAAATATGAATGCTCATGTAACCAAAGGCTTCATCTAATCGATTCAGATGCTTGGTTCTCTCCACAGCTGAATTTGGTTATGTTTCCCTTCCCATTGTTATCTTGTGTAGAGATTTGCTTCTCAAGGACAATTCCATATCAATATTCCAATCAAAGTAATTGAAAGGAGTCGGGATTCTAGGAGTGAGAGGAGTGTTCAAATTGCTCATCTCAACTGTTGGAGCAAATACAAGGTGAAACTGCTGCTACTGCAGTAGGTTGTTGCAACTGCTGGAACTTCGAATGACCTGCAAAAAAATCTCAAGAATGGAGATAGACTATACTCTCAACATGCTCTGATACCATGTGAAATCCTCACAATAGATCTAAGAGCTGATGAATACCTCACAAGAAAGAAGTGCAGAAAATAGAAGAATATTGCATAATGGAGCAGCAAAGCATAGATGTAATAGAACTCAGATAGGAGTAGAATAATCACACATGTTGCATTAATCTGTATAATAAACAATAATGCTACAATGCACAGGATTCGAATACCAAGGGTGTAATTCGAATTAGCCTGCATGGATTGATCATAAGATCAGTGGAGTGTCATCAAAGCACAAGTAACCATCAACCATATGTCAAAATGAGTCTAATTGGGTGTAGAAGGTGTAACTTGTTAAATTTTGAGCATTAATTCATAATACTCTAGGATCTTTACTGAGAGAATAACATATACAGTATATCAATGCATAACAATCACAATAAGCATGACAAGTATCACAAGAATCAAAAGCATGAGAGACAAGAGACACAGAGTTTCCGTGGGGAAAACCCTAAGGTGAAAAACCCCACAACTTCCTCAGAGATAGAGAGAGCAATGGCTCAACCAAAGTACAACCAAAATACACTTGAGATAGTCTCCTAGTAGCAAATGATCTTCCTCCTCACTAGTGCGCCACTTTATGAGTGAGAGAAGTGTGACTTTCTGAATGATGAAAATAGAGATCTCCCGATCTCTATTTATACTAACCTATTTGCCCAGTGACCTTATGGGGCCGACTTGTCTATCTAGATACATCCACAATATAATATATATTTTAGGGCCGACCCCACACATGATGGTCTAATAACCCATCGGCAAGTACACACACTTGCAACACTTGTAATCCACATGACGACACTTCCTTATAGAGGAATAACACATCTCCAATAAGGGTACAATAAATATATATGAAATACATAGATGAAATACATTCCGAAGTTACATATACATCAACACTCCCTCTTAACTAGGAAGGTATTTCTCGACACAGATCTGCTAGACAAGTCTTCTTCTCGGGATCATCGTCATCGATGCATCGTCATCATCATCGTCACTGCTGCTGCTATCTCAACCAATCTCTGACTCTACTTGTCATAGGAAGTTCTATAGAGCCAGTCCTTTTTCATACTGGATGTAGGCCCACCACCTGCAGGTCTTCGTCATCACTGGCCATACTATGGAAATCTCAGGACTTATTATGTGCGTCACAAAACCTTAAAAGAGTCTCTTGACTAGCAAGAACCCTAAAGAGCATCTGAGGCCTTTTTCATCCTGTCCAGATCTCCAGGACTTATTACATGTGACCCCACCACAAAACCTCGAAAGAAAATCCCAGGACTGATTACGAGCACAAGGATCAACCTATCGGATCTCCCAGGGCACAAATTACATGTGGTCACCACAAAACCTCGAAAGAGCATCCCAAGACTGATTACGAGCACAAGGCTCAACCTATCGGATCTCCCAGGGCACAAATTACATGTGGTCATGGCAAAACCTTCAAAGAGCATCCTAGGACTGATTATGAGCACACGGCTCAACCTATCGGATCTCCCAAGGCACAAATTACATGCCATAAGACAAAACCTCGAAAGAGCATCTGCCAGATATCCCAGGGCACAAATTACATGCCATAGGAAAAACCTCGAAAGACTATCTACAGATCTCCCAGAGCACAAATTATATGTCCTCCCAAGCAAAACCTCGAAAGATCATTTCCCAGATATCCCAGGGTACAAATTACATGCCATAGGAAAAACCTCGAAAGACTATCTGCAAATCTCCCAGGGCACAAATTACATGCTTATCTTCACAACCTGTTCCACGGCCACAGAGTATCAACCTGATACTCACCATACATCATCCTGATGTACACATGATCATCCTGATCATCATCACTGCAACATCCTGCTGCATGTCATCTGGAGCAACATCCTGAAGCTCGTCATCCATGATCATCCTGATCATACAATGCATCTACCTGATGCATACCAAGTATCTACCTAATACATATCATCATACATGATCCACCTGATCATACAGTGTATCCACCTGATACAAATATAAATACATGATACATATCAACATACATGATCTACCTAATCATACAATGTATCCACCTGATACATATACAGATACATGGTCCAAGCATCCAACATGATGCATATACAAAATACATACACATGATCCAACCGATCATATCCAGCATCCAACATGATGCGTACATACATATAAATGATCCAATTGATCATATCCAGCATCCATCATGATGCATACATACATATACATATAAATGATCCAACTGATCATATCCAGCATCCAACATGATGCATACATACATATATAAATGATCCAACTGATCATACAAAGCAGAAACCAGAACATCATCCTGATGCTCATCATCCAGCGCTTACATCCACAGCCATGTGAAGGATCCTCCTTCCAACATGCTTGGAATGGCTTCAGCAAATGTGTCCATCACTTCTTCCTCAAAGTGTCATCAATCTGAAGAACACCAAGCCTCTCCCTGAAGTACTCGAACTTCACCCTGGCTAGTGGCTTCGTCAGCACATCTGCAATCTGCTCGTCCGTCGCAACGTACAGGATCTTCATAGCTCCTCTCTGCACCATATCCCTGATATAGTGATATTTGATCTCTATGTGTTTCGACCTGTCATGAAACACTGGGTTCTCGGACAGCTTCACACAACTCTGGTTATCACAAAAGATACCAGTAGCATCCAACGGGAGATCAAATAACTCAGACAATAGCTTCCGTAGCCATACTGCCTCACAACTAGTTGAACAAGCTGCAACATACTCTGCCTCAGTTGTACTCAGTGCTACGCAGGACTGCTTCCTGCCAAACCAAGAGATCACACCTGATCCCATACTGAAGCAGCACCTAGATGTGCTCTTCCTATCTGCAGCACTGCCAGCCCAATCTGAATCAACATAACCCTGCAGGTTAAACTTTTGATTCGCTTCATACTTGAGCCCATAATCCACTGTACCCTTCAAGTACCTCAGAACATGCTTTATAGCAACCAGGTGAACACTCCTCGGATCCGTTAGGAACTGGCTTAATGTGTTCACTGCAAAGGAAATATCTGGTCTCGTGTTCGTCAGATACATCAAGGACCCAATCATCTGATGATACATAGAGACATTAACTGGCTCAGATGAAGCATCACATAGAAGCTTCAGATTCGATGCCATAGGTGTGGCCATGGCCTTGCAATCCATCATCCTGAATCTCTTCAAGATATCTACTGTGTACTTCCCTTGACCAAGGAAGATCCCACCTGCACTCTGCCACACCTCCATACCTAGGAAATAATGCATCATTCTCAAATATTTCATATCGAACTCAGCAGCAAGCTTCCTCTTAGTATCTGCAATTAATCTGTCATCTCCTGTTACAAATAAGTCATCCACATACAGGAGTAGAATCACAGGATTCCCTTCCTCAACCTTATGGTAAAGGTTGGAATCCACTTTACTCTTGGTAAAGCCCAAACTAGATAGGAAACTGTCCATCCTACCATACCAAGTTCTGGGAGCTTGCTTCAAGCCATACAAGGCTTTCTTCAATCTGCACACATATGACTCCCTGTCATGTATTTCGAAACCGAGTGGCTGCTCCACATATACTTCCTCTTCAACTACACCATTCAAGAAAGCAGTCTTGACATCCATCTGGTGTATTTTCCATTTCATTGTTGCAGCCATGGCAAGTACTGTTCTGATGGAAGTATACCTGGCTACAGGTGCAAAAGTTTCTTCATAATCTATTCCCTCTTTCTGAGAGAAGCCACGAGCTACGAATCTTGCCTTATATTTCTCTACATTGCCATCTGCAGCATGCTTGATTTTGTAGATCCATTTGGAAGTCACAACAGACTTCTCTTTAGGTCTTGGGACAACATCCCAAACATCATTTTTTATTATTAATTGGTATTCCTCAACCATAGCATCCTTCCATTCTTTCTTTTCCGCTACTTCTTCATAACTAGAAGGTTCTTTGTTCATAATGTCACAGAGTAAAGCAACATAGCTGCTATGTGATCTGGTTCTTTTCTTTGCTCTGTGTTCTTCTTCTGGAATGCCAAATCTTTCTGCATCTTGAATGAGCTCTCTAGCCCATGCAGGTTTCCTCTTGTGAGAGTTATCCTGACGGGGTGGATCTACAGGTTCTTGCGGATCTTCAAACTCACGAACAACTTCTGGAATTGCTTTAGTCATGGTAGTGTCTTGAAATCTAGTTTCCTTAGGTTCTTCATAAACTTTGATAGGCGCCTTCCTTGATTTGATGAATGCCGAGTTTTCATCAAATGTTACATCCATGCTGACATCAATCTTCTTGAACCCTGGAAAGTATATTCTATAAGCCTTCAAGCTTTCACTGTAACCCACAAAGATACCCTTCTTTCCTGAAGGATCTAGTTTGGTCCTCTTTTCCTTTGGGACATGAGTGTATACTGGACAACCAAATATTCTGAGATGGCTGACTTCAGGTTTCTTACCAGAAAAGACCTCTTATGGAGTTTTGTTGTCCAATATCTTGTGGGGTGTTCTGTTCTGCACATATACAGCTGTTCTAGCTGCTTCTGCCCATAGATGCATAGGTAGATCCTGGTCATGCAGCATTGCCCTTGCTGCTTCCATGATTGTTCTGTTCTTCCTTTCTGCAACTCCATTCTGTTGAGGATTATAAGGAGCAGTCAACTCCCTCTTAATCCCTGAATCACTACAAAGCTTCTTGAAGTCACCTGAGGTGAATTCTCCACCATTGTCGGATCTGAATGTTTTGATCTTCTTGTCAGTTTGATTCTCCATCAAGGTTTTGAATTCCTTGAACTTATCAAACACCTCATCTTTGTTCTTCAAGAAGTATACCCAAGTCTTCCTAGAGAAGTCATCAATAAATGAGACATAGTAAACATACCCACTCAGAGAATTGGATGACATAGGACCACATACATATGAGTGAATGATTTCCAGGATGTCTTTTTCCTTGCTTTCACTGCTTGGGAAAGCCTTCTTAATGTTCTTACCTTTTGCACATCCTTTGCAAACACCTTCATGTTTGGTCTTGATTTAAGGAAGACCCTCTACATCCTTGCTTGCAATTGGAAGTGCCCTATAGTGCATATGAGCAAGTCTTCTATGCCAAAGTTCACTTGGCTCCATGGATTCATGTACCATGGCATGTTCAAGTTGTCCCTTCAATTTATACAAACCTCCCTCTTGCTCTCCAATCACTACTGCATCATCTATGGTCTTTCCCTTTGGCCACATTAGGACTTGGCCATCCACAAATGCAACCCTCATACCTTTTGCATCCAATGCAGAGATGGAGAGTAAGTTCTTCTTGAACCCAAGTACATAAAGGACTTCTTTCATCTTCAAATAGTTTCCAGAATCTAGGTTGTAGGAGGCTTCACCACTTCCTTTGATTGGGTATTGATAATCATCCCCAAGTTTCACCTTATGGGGTGATTCATGTTCAGATAGATTCACAAAAGATTCCTTAAACCCAGTCATGTGTTTGGAAGCCCCACTGTCAATCAACCAATCATTACAACCATGGGAGATAGTGCCTGTGAGAGCAGAAATTAAAACATACTCTTCTTCACTTGATGAGTCATCATCACTATCACTTTCTGCCCTAGCCTTCTTCTTTGGGGGTTCATCATCTTCGGCAGCATGAGCATGATATCTTCTTTTGTTATTCTTCTTGTTGTTGTTGAAGTTGTTGTTGTTGTCTTTCTTCTTCTTGGGACAATCTGAAGCAAAGTGTCCCTTCTCATTGCAATTGAAGCATCTAAGATCTTTCTTATCTTTATGATAATGGTGGTGTGAGAATCTCCTGTTATGAGATTATTCCTTCTTGGACTTGTCTTTCCTGGAATGTGCTGTGAGAGCTTGATCTTCATTTCCCATCTTTTCTTCTCGGGCCACAAGCCTAGCTTCTTCTTGAGAGAATTCTTCCTGCAATCTATTGAAGGAGATCAACTTCTTCCCTGCACAAATTCCTTGAATAAAGGAATCCCATGACCTGGGTAGGCCATTTAGAGTGGTCATCACCACTTCACCATTCTCCACCATTTCATCCACTGCTTCTAGTTGTTCCTTGATCTGGGAGACCCTTGAAAAATAAGATTGAATGGTTTCTCCATTCTGAAACTTTACTCCTTTCAATTGGTTCCGCAGGGTCATCTTCCGATTTATGTTCTTCCCTTCAAATAGCTTGGTCAAAGAGTCAAACATCTCCTTGGGTGTCTTTAGAGAAGACACATGGGGTATGAGATGGTCTTTGATAGAATCAGCAATGATTCTCTTTTCCTTGACCAAGTTCTTCTTAAGCAATACCTTAGCCTCTTCATCCTCTGGGATAGGGATGTCTTCTTTTACATATGAGTCCAACTCATTCTCTTCCAGGATTAACCCAATCCTATACTTCCACGCTCGGAAGTTATCAGCTCCTTCAATATTATCCTCAAGCTTGGTGTGGTGAGACATCTTAAAGAGTACTTCAAATGGAAATAGAAAAGATTTAGGTCTTACCACTTGAAATGCTGAAAACTGGATCTGGTCCCGGATTAGGGTTTGTCGAAAAAACCCTAAGAATTCAAAATGTGAATTTCAACTTTCTAAAAGGATAGAAAGATGCGCCTTGATGAGCTGATCAGCTTGGTGTATTCAGAATTTGAGATCAGCAAAGCTTTACCCTTCAGATTTGCCTTTTTTTCCTCCCGGGTTCACTAGGGAGAGCCCTGAATTAGGGTTTGAGTTTCCCGGAGATCTACCCAGCTAAAAATCTCGATCCAAAGCTCTAAACTTCTATTTTTGCAAGGAGCTTCCAGCTATGTCTTCAGATTTCAGAAATTCCTATTTTTGTGGAAACCCTAATTTTTAGGGCCAAATCTGAAAAAGCTCAAAATTGAATTCTGATTGGACAGATAGATTCCCCTTGATGAGTAGAGTCAATCTACTATATTGCTTTTCAAAAAACTGTGGAGAGAAACTCAAGTTTCTGTCACTGCAAAATGTCTTCTTCTCAGGTTAGCTCTGATACCATGTTAAATTTTGAGCATTAATTCATAATACTCTAGGATCTTTACTGAGAGAATAACATATACAGTATATCAATGCATAACAATCACAATAAGCATCACAAGAATCAAAAGCATGAGAGACAAGAGACACAGAGTTTCCGTGGGGAAAACCCTAAGGTGAAAAACCCCACAACTTCCTCAGAGATAGAGAGAGCAATGGCTCAACCAAAGTACAACCAAAATACACTTGAGATAGTCTCCTAGTAGCAGATGATCCTCCTCCTCACTAGTGCGCCACTTTCTGAGTGAGAGAAGTGTGACTTTCCGAATGATGAAAATAGAGATCTCCCGATCTCTATTTATACTAACCTGTTTTCCCAGTGACCTTATGGGGGCCGACTTGTCTATCTAGATACATCCACAATATAATATATATTTTAGGGTTGACCCCACACATGGTGGTCTAATAACCCATCGGAAAGTACACACACTTGCGACACTTGTCAATCCACATGACGACACTTCCTTATAGAGGAATAACACATCTCCAATAAGGGTACAATAAATATATATGAAATACATAGATGAAATACATTCCAAAGTTACATATACATCAACATAACTTATGCATGGAGCACTGATGGAGGGAACATGAGGAGCTAACTAGAGTCATGAGGATCTAACTGGAGTCAAAATAGTCAATCTAGGTTCTCTAGAGGTCCATCGGAGTGTTTCAGTGAGTTAACTAGGCCATCTGTCCTTAAATCAAGGAACAGATCCATGAATCAAGGAACTAACTGAGTGTAACTGAGTGGTAGGTGAGAGAGGGCGCCTTTCACATGTGGTAGGTGAAAAGAGGGCGCATCATGCACTAGGAGGGCTATAAATGAGCAAAAGGAAGATCTCGGGGCTAGTAAAATGGGGACTATGAGCTGGAGGACACCATGCTAATGACTGGGATGCATGCATGCATGCAATTTCATGACTGCATGCATGGCTGAAATGCAAAATAATGGAAATGTTGTTAGGACTAGGATGGAGTATAGGAATATCCTAACAACTATTTCATCAACAGAAGCAAAGTATGTAGCAGCAACATCAGTAGCATGTCAAGCATTTTTGGTTACCTAGAGTTTTGGAAGGTCTTCAACAAAAACAAGAAGGACCAACAAAAATATATTGTGACAACAATTCAGTGATTGTCGTATCCAAGAACCATGTATTTCACCAAAAGAGAAAGCACATTGATACCAGATATCACTTCATAAGAGAACTTGTGAACAATGGTGAAGTTCATGTTGAGCATTGTAAATCAATTGATCAATTGGATAACATATTCACAAAGCCATTGATAAAAGATATTTTTTAAACTCATAGAGATAATTTAGTCATTGTAAAAATTTTAGTAGTCAACATTCATAATTACAAGGGAGTGTTAGAAATAGTAATTACTCATGCTAGCGTTAGCTTTATCTTTTAGCTTTAGTTATATTTTAGAAGTTTAGTGCAGTTGAGTTAATAAAGCATGCAAAAGCCTAAAACATGCATGCAAAAGCTAGGTTAGATTTTTAGGTTTTCAATAAGTGTTTAAATACACCTACAGAGTTTGTTTGTAATAGCATCAGTTGATCTTCCATTTATCAATAAATATTGAAGAGCCCTTGCTCATTCTGCATAATCTTTGTGTTTATATCTACCTCCAATCTTCAATTTGTTTCCTTTAAAATTAAAAAAGAAAAAAAAAAACATTCAAAGTGGATTGAAACTCGAAACTCTCAGGACATGTTTCTTTCGGATTTTAGAATTTTTGAGATTTCGGAGTTAAAAAGTTAAAAAATAAAAATAAAAATAAAATTTTCTTGAAAGCAATTTTTTTATTAAAAGAAAAATAACAGTGGTTTTTGTTTTTGTTTTTAATATTTTAGAGTACTTTCTTTTTCAACTCTGCATTTGAAAGTCAAGTCAAGGTTGCAAGTCAAGTCAAGATTGGATGAATATTTATATTTATAAATTTTATATATAATGATAGTTGTAAATATCAGAACTGAGTAAGCAGATAAAGCCCTCAAATAATGATTAAAACTTTATTACAATTACCAAATAGAAAATAGTATTAGTAATATAGACCTATGGCTTCCCTTATTTTTAAAAGAATAAGTTCTCAAGCTATTGAATGGGTCGTAGAACGAGAATGCATAAAAAAAAATCATTTAATAAATCTATAACATTATTTCTATAAAAAATATGACATATAAAATGAATTTGACATGAATAAGTTCCACTCAATAATTATAATCCGTAGAAATATAACAGCATATATAACATTTAAAAATGTTAATATGGATCCTTTAGGAAAGGATACATGCAACATGTGATTCATCCATTATCCAAACGAAAAGAATTGGGATGGTCTAGTTTTAATATTTTGAAATATATAATCACGTTTATTACTATGAAAATCCTCACAGCAGATCTAAGAGATGATGTATACCTCACAAGAGTAATTATGATTAAGCAGGAAGATAGAAGAAGAGTGGTCAATGCAGTGTAATGAGCAACAGAATAATAATATAGTAGAACTCGGATAGAAGCAAAAATACTTCACACACACTAATTAATTAATCACAATGTGGACAAATAAGTAGTACAATGCATGAGGATTTGAATGCCAAGGTGGCAATTTGAATTAGCCTTCATGGAGTGATCAAAAGATCACTGGAGTGTCATCGAAGCACAACTAGTAGTCTATCTCATCATCAGTGGAGTCATCAATGCTCAAGTAACTATCAACCATCAGTCAAACTGAGTCTAACTGAGTGTGGTAGGTGTCACTGATCACTGGGATGCATGCAAATGCATGCAAACCCTAAAAGTGCATGCATGACTGAAAATGTAAAGGATGAAAATGCTAGTGGGACTAGGATGGAGTATAGGAATATCCTAACAATTACAAATTGCAACTTTCCCAGAATGACTTGTCGGTCAATGGATCAAACCCTTATGAAAACATTTATTCTAAGCATACATGATTAAAACTTCTTCCCAGGATATTTGAACGCGGGATGGATATTTGGCTAGAGTTAATTACTAGATGCCAATCTAAATCCACTGCTATGGGTAATACTCCTGAGACCCCATCTTCCTTGCACATAGTAAACCTAGTGCATAGATGTATTTAATAATGACTGGAATTCATGCAATTTTTAAATAAAGAAAGCTAAACCACATAGAAAAGGAGGAAGAATAGTAAAAGACTTGCTAGAAGAGGGAAAATTTCTCAGGGATTTCCCATAACGTGTAGATTACATAAACAAGGTATCAATAAAACTTTTTGTAAACAATTTTAAAAGCTTAGATTGGAATTTATTTGAAATCTTACCCGACCGATTCATATGCAAGCCATTTCCCTATTGAAAGCCATAACCCAAAATATCCCTTCAAATATATGTGAGAAAGGAAAATAAAGGGTTTTAAGTGTTAATTTTACCCGGTTCGTGGTTGGTGCAATGCTCACTCCATCACAACCATTGCAAACAATAGTTTCATAATCTGCACTAAAGGAACCAGGGTTACTTGAGGTATATTCAATAGCAGTACTAGTGACTACTTAATGGGGAAGAAATATAAACATATAATAAAACCCTGGACTAGTTCAGTGTCATGTTTACTTATATGTGAGTAACGAACGAATTGCCTAAAAACCCAAACTTCCCATCGTATTTTAACCATCAAATTGGGATAAACGAACCTCCTAGAAGCTTAACTTAGTAAACTAAGAATCTTCGACTACATTGAATTTTGATAGCCGAGATGCCACCAAATAATGAGTAATGTATCTCCATAAGAAGGGACCCGAGCTAAGGGTAAAAACCATATAGCTCTTATTTTTCTATCTACTGGGATGAATTGATTGTAAAAATGAAATAATAATCTACCTTTACCTCTCTATGCTAACCCAAAGTCCAGGTACCTTTTATATCACCTCAGCATTCAAAAGAAAGTACGAACAACAGTATGACAAGGAAATGTCGGTTAACATGTGGCCAAGCATTATTTGTTGCTTATAACATGTCAATTTCAAGGTGGATAGATACATGCATCTTGCCAACGTATTATGTGTAGTGTCCCTTTTTATAAAATTGGAAAAATTGCAAATTTTGGCCAATTCGACCCTTAGACTAGTGAAGCCTCAAATGCTTCCAAATGGCTCCAAGTGCTTCCAAATTGGGTCTGAATGTGTTTGAAATGTATTAATACATAAAAATGAAGCTGATGGATTCTTGGACACTCTCAAAATACTTCTGCAACATTCATTTACAATCAGGAGAAATTAGGGAATTTTACTAGCAATTTCGAGGTTCAAACCCCCAAGGGTAGAGGTCACTAATGGATTCCCAAATGCAGTACGACCCTCCCAAATTTCAGAAAATAGACATGGAATAGTTATAGGACTTCAATGGGAATCCAAATGCATCATTAATCATATCCTAAAGGCTTCTGCAACTCCCATAAACCAGAGGTTTGTAAACATGTTTTCACATAGGGGGAAATGATAGAAAAACTCCACAACTTGCTATGAAAATTGAGATAATGGTTCCAATGACTTGTATAATGTGTATGAAACTTCTTCAGTACATTAATGTCTCTCCATACATCAATAAAATCATATATATTGACTGAAACAAAACAAACTAAGCAACTTCAAGCTCCCACAACAAGATATAGGGGAAAATGGCACCATTCATACAAAGTTTCACTTGGAGTTTAGACCTGAGGTTCTTCTAAGAATCAAATACAGAGTAAATATATCAGATTACAAATAAATTGGGCCTCATGGACTCCCCCAAAGAGATCCTCATCTCACCAAGTGTGTCCTTCCTCCAAGAGCAAGAATATGAAGAGAAATGTGAGAGAGAGGTGGAAGCAAGTTGAAGAAGATAAGATCACGAGCAGCCCTGTAGCTTCAACCTGCAACAAATGAATCCATTTTAGCTCCAAATGAAAGGTCTGAATGGCCTCTCCAATTTCCAATTAGGATGGGAATCTTGCACCCTCAAAATTGGTACTAAGGCAAGTAGAGTAAACACTCCACTACCATGGACAAGCTATGCTCTCCAATTTCCAAAATTAGAAATGATAAAAATCCCATATTCTTCTTTGTTCTTGTCTTTTATAAACTTCCCAATTCCTCCATGGTTCGAATTCCTTCCAAAAGACTCATGCCAACTCAAGTTGGGAAGAGATTCCAGTGTGTTCCACTTGTCCAACAATTCCTAGTCTCTATCTTCACTCAATTCGAATGGGGAAACTTCTTGGCTGCCATAACTCCCTTGTGTGTCCTCTTGGAGGCTATTTGTATCCACATGTCATATTGGTCAGATGTCGGCAATCAGGTTTGATCCTTGTCATAAGTTGCATAGCATCTTCATCATTGTTGTCATAGAAGCTAGGGAATCTAGCCCAAGTGTGTCAATATCTCTAAGATGCCTCTTCCTCTTCCATGGGAGTTACTTTCCACTCCAATTCGACCCTCATTGAGTCATGCCAAGTATAATGACCTTCCAACTCCCACAAGAACATTAGACTCCACCTTGGATTCAAACGTGTGAGAATAGGATGCCATGTGGCATGAGGAATCTTGCTTTGTGTGGGTCCCACACCACCAATGTGCCTTCATGACCAAGTGTCACCTTATTTTCCTATTGTAATATTTATTTAACCCCTTTTAATACATTTATGTCAAACTAATGTCCATTTGGGTTTTATTAGCTCCCTTATTCCAAATCCAAATGTTTCCACCCCAACCTAGGGAACTAGTAGATTGGTGGAATTTTCCCTTCTAGTGATTTATTTGGATGGGGACATTACATTATGCAAGGAAAAACCCAGCTGACGATATCTCATTTATTCTTAACGATACACTTTTCGATTCTCGAGCTGTTACCCTCCTGCCTCGATTTGAGGCCAAATAAAGCCTCAAATAAACTGATTGGCTAAAACATAAATCTTTCATAAAAACGTTGGTTATTTTGCTTTGTAAAACGTGTAAAGACTAATAAATTGTGTCAAAATTGACTAATGCGCAACCTTCGTATATATATATAAAGAAGTTACTTACCTCGCTGAAAAAGAAAAGAAAACCAAAGTTAACATATTCCGAAATTCAAATGTGAAAGCAACATAATTCAAAAATGACTCGGCCTTCCTTTTCAACATTCACACACCAATCACGAATAAAATAATATCATAATAATATGATATTAGAAGCCATAGAAACTAAAAAAACATAATAGGGTGATAAATGTGTCAAAGTGTCAAAAAGTGTCAATTCATAATCGTTAATAAAGAATGGCTTTTATGATCTCCTCTTATAGGCAGTTTAAAAGTGGAATCATGATATGCTCTATAATTATCAACGTGACTTCATATCTCCTTATAAAAGAAAACAAAGTTAAATATTGGCTCAATATTAGAAATGCTTTCCTAAACATACTTTTTGACCAAATTTTTATGGAATCAACCTTTCAACAAAAATAAAATATCTTAGCAAAAGGTAAAATCATAAATTAATTCAAGCTTGGTCTTATTTTCTTGTTTATAGACTTTTACCAAAAACATTTTTGAACTCAAGATAATTGGATGAAGTTACTAAAATATAATGAAAAGATGTAAAAACAACTTATAATTATGTAAATCCAAACTTCACTAAACAAATGATAAAAGGTGATTAAAATTTCATTTCAAAAGATAATTTTCTCCTTATATAATATAATATTATATAATATGATATATATATATATGCCCATAAATTTAATAATAAAAATTAACATCATGGTCAATGTATAAATAAAATTAAGAAATTTACATTGTACTTTAATGTTTTTAATGTTTAATGATGAACTATATTATAGGCATTATAAAAATCATAATTTTAAGGAGAAAGAAAATGAAAATGAAAGTAGTAAAAACTATTTTTGAATGAAAGCGAATGTTATTGAGCAGGTTAGGAGGAAAAAGAATGTGAATGGAAGAGACCATTAAAAATATCAAATCATCATCCCATGGAAGTAAGGTTACATAATCGATAGTTGAAGATCAACCAACAAAGGGAAATGAGACCACCAACTTTCCCAAGTCTAGAAAGATAAAACCAGACAACCAAAATTGATGTATTTACAAAATTACATGGGGACTTATTGTTAAGTTTTATTTATGACTCCCGAAAGCCGCAACCTGAAACTTGCGGGTTGCGGGTTTCGGGATCGCAAACTACTGAGCAGAAAAAAAGGATTCCCGAAAGCCGCAACCCGACATTTGCGGGTTGCGGGTTTCGGGAATGAAAACAATCGCAAATCGGAGAGCTTTTCCAGAAAGCCGCAACCCGACACTTGCGGGTTGCGGGTTTTGGGAACACACAACAAAATTAAATCAAGAAACCAATTCCCAAAAGCCGCAAACCGCAGATGCGGGTTTCGGGTTTCGGGTTTCGGTAAGAAGATTTCCCAAACTTATTAACAACAAGACCCGCAACCCGAAATTGCCGAGTGCGGCTTTTGGGTTTGCAAAAACTAGAAACAAAAAGAGCAATCTCGCGACCCGCACCTGTCAAGTTGCGGACTTCGGTTTTTCAAAATGTCAGGTTTCGGGTTGACGAAAGCGAAAGACAAAATACTCAGAATCTGAGCTTTCTCCGGACCAAAACACTTAGAAGAATTATTAAGAAGCATGGTAAACAGGAAGACCAAAAGCATGGGTAAGGGATCTTTAAGATGGAAATCAAAAACTGATATTAGCAAGACAAATCACCCAAATACCTTTGCGTTTATTCAAAAAATGGGGCTCCCGTGCTTCATCTAAGCATGGGATCTGTTGTGGCCACAACAGGCCTTAGCTGCTCTACTTGTATAATGATGCTATCCCATATGATTTTCCTCGCCTCCTACAGTGTTTCCTTACCTGCGACCTGCCGTTTCAATTGATCCAATTCCTCTTGCACAGCCTGATACTTGGCTTCCTAGGCTTTCATGTCTCTTTCTGCCTCTTCTTTCTCATGCTCGGAAGTATCTCTCATGGTTTTTAGCTTACTGTTTTGCCTCTTAAGTCTTATCACCTCTACGCTATCCAAGCTAGTATGGGCTATCTGCCCGACTATAGAGAAATCCCTAGACTCCACGGAGGGTGTGATCATGACCTCAATTTCTTGCTCCTTTTCTTTGAGTACCTTCCCTAATATTTTGACTTCAACCTTCAGAGCTTTCTCGCTGTCCATCACCGATTTCAGGCTCTCTTGCCCTCTTTCCCTTTCTTCCTCATACTCTATCAATTTGGCTTTGCAGTCTGTCAGCTCGGTTTGTAACTTTTCCTTTTCCTCCTCTAGCTCTGCAACTTCTGTAGCATCTACTAACTGGGCAACTGGCATTTTCAGCTTCCTTTTTAGCTTTAGAATCTCTTGATCCTTTTCTCCTAACAGCATCTGGATGCTTTTCCTCTTATCTTCGACGGTCTCAGTGGCTAGTAGTGAGTTCTGGAGTTTTTTCACTAGTGCTTTAAGACTTTTGTTTTCAGACTTTTCTATCCTTAATTGACTCTACACTTTAGTCTTGTTGGTCTGTGCCTTTGACAGGTCAAGGGCCAATTTTAGCAGCTTGTCATACAGAACTTCTCCCGTCTCTTTATGCAGGTTAATCACGTCCGGCAGTGGGATGTCTTCCAGGTTCACCTTCAGCTACGTCGCCTTACTCTTGGTAGCTAAGGCGAGGCTTAAAGTATTCTGCACAAGGTTTCTACCGGTTGCCAGAGTTAGCTCTTTAGAGGAAATTTGCCTGACACCGTCACATCGTAATATAATTTCACCTCCTTTGACAATGTTTCAGGGTCTTCTTCATATTGTTCCAATAGCAACATCCTGCTCACACCTGGCGTTGCAGGTCCAGCAAGGGTCTTTCTGAACACGTGTTCCTTAATCTCAAAAGATGGAAACGGGGACTTAACCTGCTTTTTCCTTGGTTGCCTTGGTTTTTCTTTTACTAGCTTTGTCTCTGGATCTTCCACCTTTTGTCTCTTGATTTCTCTCTCACTTTCAGTGTCCATATCCATGGGTCCACCATCTTTCTGCTGTGGGATCTTATCTGGAGTGCTGGTGAGGGATAGAGCTGCTGCTAGTTCTGAATCTCCTCCAAGTGAACCAGGGACTGAAATTTTGCCTGTTGGTACTGAGGATAGGGAGCTTCCCGGTGGGTCAATGTCCATTTGAACTTTTTCTATGTATTCTAGCGCATTTTCCCTTTCCGTCAGGCCAGTGATTTCCAGATGCTCATATCCCTTCCTACCTGTCGCCTTTCTCCTCTCAGAGATTATGTGGTGAGGATAGTAGTGTATTGCAGCTCTGGAGGAGAAACTGAACTCGCTCATCATGTGCTCGACGTTAGGAAGGGCGACCTTACTCTTGACCACAAAAGGGCCCATCGCCCATGGGAAACTGATATTGGCGGATTTCTTGTCCTTTAAGAAATGGTCACATTTCACCTTTAGCTTTTGTCTTATGAATTCTAGGGTGAACAATCTGGGAGTTAAGAAAACTGACAATACGTAGGGTGCCTGAGAGAAGCCATATACCCTGATTACAGTCCCGTTTTTCAACATGAACCAGTCCCCGCTTCTCTTCTCCATAAAAGGTTGTAACAGGTATTTCATTTCCGGCAGGTCTCTAGGTAGCTTCTCTTGGAAAAACACAAAATAGATCTCTGACAGGAGATCATCCATGAAAACCTCGAAACTTGAGTACATTTCTTCAGTGATTTGCAGCTCGGGTCCCTGTAGGTTCTCTTCCTGTGCTACTAGGAAGATCCTCAGTAGATATGACTGAAACCTGAAAGACCTAGTCTTAGGGAATTCAACGAGTTGGTCATGGATACTATTAGCTAGGGCTTCGTCGAATTTTAAGCAGGAGCACTGGGCGAGTGAGTTGGGGTCAGAGGGTTCAACTGGGAAAGTACTCAAGACAAACATAAGGCTGATTAGTCGCTTGGTAAGGTATATGTCGCTATCCAACCCCGGGAATTGGGCTAGCATGGAGATAACGTATTTAGAATCCTCTCTGAACAGCTCGGCCTCACCAGGAAAAGAGGTTTCAGGAGGGAGAAGGGTGGGTATTAGGTTCGCCTAGTAGAATTTTTTCTTAAGATCCTCAGAGGCTTGACAAAAATAATGGATAAGGGATTCCATTTTGTAATCCTGGGCTTTATGACAGAACTCCGGGGGAATGGCCAAGGCTTTCCTAACGGCTGGTGCGTTTATGTAGCATAGGATTTTGGAGCCTGATGAGTCTAGGATGGCTCTCTGTTCAGGGGAGTAACGGCTTACGCACAAGTCCACAAATTCGAGGCAGCTAGGGGTTTGGGGTATGGCGAACAGGTAGAAGAACGATTGGTAAACTTTATGGGTATCTGGTTGGTCGGTCTTCAGAGCCTCTAACCTTTCTTTAATGGTGTCTCAGGGGAAACTGACCAGCATAGTATCAAAAACATTGAAATATTTGTCTTCTACCAGGTCGGTCAACTGGGGAAACTCGAAACTAGGGGGTTCTTCAAGTTTTTCCATTTAAATAGCTTTCGGTGAGGAACGGCTTACCTGGTTTCCCGACATCTGGGAGATGCAGTGAGCGTCTGGTTGGCCGGTCGATCTTGCACAGTTAGCTCTCTCTCCACTACCCAACGTGCACAAGACAAATATGGTGTGGATACCTGCGCAGACCTGGTTTTTATACTGTGGAACAGCCAATACCTTCTTTTACAAATAAGCTAACGATGAGGATATGTCAGTCGTTCATTCATGCTGGCGATTTATAGCCGCAGATTCTCCTGCCTTTTTCTATTTTAAAACATCTTTGTGACATGTCATCGTGTTGCATGCTACTTTGGCATCGTCTTTCTTCCGCGAAGCTCTCTTGACCATAGATTCCCCTTTGTTCAGATCTGAACCGTCTGCAAGTGCACCCCTTTACGGACTTCACAAATTTGAGAGGCGTCGGTCTTGTGCACAAGTCGGAAATGCGAACAAGACCTGAGTCATAGATCTGGATCAGGTTTAATCATCGTCGTTGAAAGGTGTTGTGCGATAACATAACTTCACAAATATGGGAGGTGACACTCTCCGCGCAAGTTCTGATTTGCGAACTGAATACCACTCGTCGATCTTCATCGCCCACTGTCGATCCGTTTCCCACATGTACGTCGACAATCGACCCGCCTGCATTTAAAATTCTACCACTTTATCCTGCAATGGGAGATTGTGACCCTGGATTTCACCGTGTTCAATCCCGACCACTCATTTTAACCGGCTGAAGACATGATGCGTTGCTTCTAATCTCTTCCTTCCTGCTGTTACCAATCCCTGATCTCTTTTCAACCGCTTCCTCTTTCAAGGTAATGTTATTGTGCATGGCCTGGATTTTGACATTCAGAGGGCACGGACGAAAGCTTTCCCAAGTTCATCGAACCCATCTCCTTGCCATAAACCTTTCTTGAATATTAGCACAATCCCAGTGCTAACAACTAGCTCCTTCTGGGGATGTTATCCTCCCTGCGAGGTAGCAAAGAACCCCTGGCATACCGGTGCATGATCCATTGGGCGATGTCTCAACTTCTGAACTAGAAACCTTTAGGCTAAAAACTGAAACATACCTGCTACAAATCTGAACTAGAACATGCAAATAAAACAAAACACCATGGCTACCTTTCCGGACCTTAGGGCCTTCACTTCGGGCTTCAAATCCCTAGGTCTGCCATCAATAATTCAAAACAAATGTAAGATGAAAATATATACAGGTTATGGTACAGAGGTTACCTACCATTTTCTAGGACAAGTAATGTTTCAAAAACCTCCCATTGACCGGACCTCCTATCCAAGGAGACCTGTCTCGATGCTCCAGGATGAAAGAATTTATCCCTCGATTTGTTGCAATAACATAAGGTCCCATCCACATATGGTCAAATTTCCCATGCTTATCTTCCCTAGGGGCATCCCACTTCAGGACCAAATCGTTCACCTGAAATTGTTCTTCTTTCACCTTCCTGTCAAAAGTGTCCTTCATTTTTTCTTGATGCATCTGTACTTTATCGTAGGCCTTATTCCACAGCTCATTCAATTCAACTATTTGATTCACCCTTCTCTGCATGTGATTTGTTTCTTCCTCCATTCCTTGCAGCAATTTCATGACAGGCAGCCCTAGGGATACCGGAAACACCACCTCGGCTCCATATACCAGCTCAAAAGGTGACATCCCAATGGCCCTCTTTGTGCTGATTATGTCAACCCACAAAGCGTATTTTAATTTTGTGTGCCAAGCCCTCTTATTCTCCTCCAAAAACTTCTTGATGATCCTCACCAGGATTTTGTTAGAAGACTCTGCTAACCCATTTCCCTGAGGGTAGTATGTCGTGGAATGGTTCAAACTGATATGGTATTTGTGGTAGAAGTTAATCATCTTTTTAGACTTAAATGCTGGAGTATTGTCAGTCACTATCCTTTTGGGACAACCAAATCTAGACAGGATGTTATCTTCCAGAAAATCCATGATGACACCCTCAGTGGAATTCCTAGTGGGGATGGCTTCGCTCCATTTGGTGAAATAATCGGTAGCTGTCAAAATCCATATATGCTGGCCAGAGGAGTTTGGATTTATCTCCCCAATAAAATCCAACCCCCATTGCTGGAAAGGTGCCTCTGCTATGATTGGATGCAGGGGAAGTGAAACAAATTTCCTCTTTCCTTCGAAGATCTGGCATTGGTGACAGGTGATCGTTTCTTTATACACATCAATGAACATGGTGGGCTAGTAAAACCTCACCCTTAGGATCTTATTGACGGTCACTTTCCAGGAATGATGCCCCCCATAATCTCCTTGGTGGAATTCCTTCTTGGTATGTTTATCTTCATCCTCTAACAAGCGATTCAACAGCACACCTCCCGGGTCCTTCCAGTACAAGAACTGATTCATGATACAATATTTGGCGGCCTTCAACTTCACAAACCTGGCTCTGGATTTGCTCAACCCTGCAGGAGCTTGCAGGTTCCACAATGTATAGATAATGTCGGCATACCAGGGAGACACAGAGAACTCTGGTCTTACCTGCATCCCTATGTCCTGATCTTGATCCGGATATTCTTCTAAGAAATTTAACTGTATAGAATCACAGTCAGCCTTAGTCATCAGTTTTACCAAACCCTGCCCTTTTATTAACTTCATGGGTTTTATTTCCAGGTCATACTCCAGTAGTACAGCAATCCACTTGGCCCTTCTTCCCTCGGGATCATCTTGAGTGAGGATACCCTTTACAGCATTGTCTGGGACGTGGGAAATAATGTGTGAGTGGAGGATGTAGACTCTGAAATCCTTTAATGACTTGATCAGGGCGTATGCTTTCTTTTCCATGATGTTATACTTCAGCTCTCCGTCTCTCAGCATCCTACTAAAGAATGCGATGGGTTGCTCAGCATTCTGGGTGTTCTTTGCAATAGCACTCCTTCTATCGTATGCTCAGACGCATAGGAAAATATCAGGAAATCCTTGGAAAAATTTGGGCTCGCCAATACTGGGGCTTCGGTGATGGCATTCTTAATCCCTTTGAACGAATCCCTGGCTTCCTCGGTCCATTTTATCTTATTCTCTTTCTTCAACATATTGGTGATATTTCTCATTATCTCTGCGAAACTTGGAATAAATCTTCTTAGGAAACCCACTTGCCCGATGAAGGCCTGCACTTCTTTCTTACTTCTTGGCTCCCCAACCTTCTGAATAGCACTAACCCTCTCAGGGTCAATCTTTATGCCTTCTTTAGAAATAATGTGTCCCAGAATTTTGGCCTCTTCTAATGCAAAATGAGACTTTTTGGGTTAAGAGAAATACCATATTTTCTTCATTTCTTGAAAACCTGCTCCAAATGCTTTAGGTGTTCCTCGTCAGATCTGGAAAACACTGTTATATCATCCATATATACCACCACAAACTTGTCTTTCTCCTCATCAAATGCTATGTCAATCGCACGTTGGAAAGTGGCTCCTGCATTCATCAGCCCAAAAGGCATCTTCGCATACATGAAAGTGCCCCAGGGAGTGGTAAAGGCAGTTTTTTCTTGATCTTCTGGGGACACCTTGATTTGGTTATATCCTGAAAAACCATCCATGGTGGAGATCCTTTCTGCCCCTACTACTTTCTGTAAGATATGCTCCATTTTAGGCAAAGGGTAGTTGTCTTTCAGCGAAGCCTTGTTAAGGTTCCTGAGATCTATGCATATTCTTGTTTCACCGTTCTTCTTTCTCACAGGAACTAGATTGGCTATCCACTAGGAAAACCTCAGAGTGATGATGATTTTTGCATCGAAAAATATTATGATTTCTTTTTCTATTATGGGCAGCAACTTTGGATTTATCCTTCTCATCTTCTGTTTGAAAGGCTTCTCCCCTGGTTTAATCGGGATAGAATGTTGTATTATGGAGGTGTCGTATTCCTTTAAGTCCTCATAATTCCAGGCGAAAGCATCAGCATATTTCTTCATCAGTTCTACATATAGCTCCTTTTTCTTATCGTGCAATTTCTTTGACAGCTTCACCGTCCGAGGCTCCTCTTTAGTGCCTAAATTCTGGTTCTACAACATCACTAGCAGGTTCAAACTTGGAATTTTTGGCTACGTCATTCTGGTCAAACAACTTTTCCAAAGGTATCAAACCTTTGGGGATGTAATTACTTTTTCGCTGAATAATATCCTTTCCGCCCAGCATACTTTTCCATCTTTTGCTTTTGGCTTCCTCATCCCCTGATTGCTCTTCGTCCACCAAACCCTCCAAGTTTTCATTTTCTGTATCAATATGTATATTTTCAAATTCATCAGACAGCTCTAAGAATCTTTTAATCTACATATCATCATCAAATACCTGCCAATATTAAGAATTGTCAGGAATAGAAGGTATGTTTACCACCTCCACCTCATACTTCTCCTGGGAAAAAATAGGCGTCTTAAAACCACCTGCAATGGTGGCCAAAGAATCAGCCACCTGATTCTCACTCCTAGGTATCACTCTCATTTTGTGTTCTGTGAAAAAGTTCCCAAACATATCCCAGACTTCATTTATGTAAGCTCTCATCCTGGGATGTTTGGTTTGGTAGCTATCATTTACTTGGTTAACCACCAATTCTGAGTCGCCGAACACCTATATTGTTTTCGCCCCTAGGTCCTTCAAGGCTCGTAATCCCAGGAGCAGGGCTTCATACTCGGCCACATTGTTAGTGCATTCAAACGTTAACTTGTATGATAGAGCTCTAGACTCCCTGTCAGGAGGTATAATCCAGACCCCTGCTCCTGCACCATTCTTACTCAGGGACCCATCAAAATACATAGACCATAAACCTTCTTCATTTTTTTCTCTTTCTGAGGCTTCATACCTCGCTGCAAACTCTTTATATTCATTAACTTCGATGTATAGAGGAGGTTCAGGATCAATGCATGGGCCATCGTTAAAGAAGATAGAGGATCCCATATCTGTGTCCACAGCATATATAGGGTGATTTTCGGGCTTATCTGTGCTGCTAACCACATAGGCCATCCTTTTTTCTCTACATAATATTTTAATTCTCCTGAAAAGTGGTTTAGTGGCATAAGATAAGTCCATCTGCATAGTTCCTCTCAATTTCGAATCCCATGATCTTGACAACAGCATCCCAAACTTCGCTGGCACATCAGCCACCACAACATCCATCATAATACTTTTAGAAGGCAGTTGGGCAAGAGTCACTACCACGTCCTTAATCAACCCCAGACATTCCACCTTCCTGGAGTCAAAAGAGTAGATATCTTTGTATGGTCGAGTGACCTCTAATCCCAACTGATCCACCACTGATTTAGGCATTAGATTATTGGACGCCCTAGAGTCTATCAGTGCATTATGTAAGATTTTTCCATGGAGATTCAAACTCAAATAGAAAGGGGGGACTTCTTCGTCGTTTGTTTCTTCAAGCTTGGACCCAAAAATTATGGTAGGAGCGTCATTAGTCACCTCCAATATACCATGCAGATAATCGCCCTGCCCTTGCACCAACTTGGTTATCTCTGCCCTATATTCATTGTTCTTCAACAGTTCATTGAAGGGAATAGAGATCTTTACCTTGGATAGTTCGGACTTTAGATTGAATGTCGAAACAGGCTTCGCTACCTCCATGACTTCGGGTTGCTTAACTTCTTTGGAATGCTACCCCTTATCCTCCTATGTCCTCTGCGCAGCAATTTGTTGTTGCTTCTATGCAGCAACCTCCTGCTGGCTCTCCTTTGGCTTCTCCACATTGAGCTGAGCATTGGGGGACTGATTTTTACCAGGCTGTCCCTTGTTTATTGTTACATCCCGACTTCTTAGTTTTAACTTCCTTTGAATGTCATCTACAGCATTTTGGTAACTCATTTGGTACTGTTCAGAATCTAGCTTGGGAATCTGGCTGGTGCTTTCCCTAGTGAAGAAATCATGTTCCCTTTCGGTCAAAAATACTTCATGGTTCAGGCTATCAAAGTGGTGGATATAATCATCTACGGGATCTTCAGGTCCTTCTTGATCAACTAGATTTTCGAGGAAAGGAGGCCTTATCTGTTGGTCATCAGGGTTCCTCTGATTTCTTTGGGGGGGGGGGGGGCTCCTAAAGTTAGGATTTCTTATTTGGTTTTCAGGATGCTCCCTACCCGGAGGCTTATTATCCAGGGCCAACTATCCATCAGCCTTTCCATAGTCTTCATCATTGTGTCAAACTTGTCATCATTGGTAGAGGAGGAGGTGGAAGTAGTGGTATGGACTTCTACTTTCTTCTTATCTGCTTCTGTTTTACCTTTCATCTTTCCCGAAGCCATCATGTTTTCTTCTACCTCTATGGCATACTTCAACATAACAGGGAGGGTGGGCGACTTCCTTTCCCTTAGCATACATGAGAAATCCCCCTCGAAAGAATCTGCATAATGGAGCTTTGCAGCACCTACTGAGGGCTTCAGATCATCTGGGATGGATTTGTATGCCTTCATAAACCTAGTAGAAAACTCGTGAACAGACTCAAAACCTCCCTTCTTCAAATGGTTATACTGGGAGAGAACTAATGAAGGACTCCTTATCATTTCCCACCTTTCTAAGAACAATGTTTTAAAGGCTGCGAAATCAAGGATAGAAGCGTTTGCCAACTGCCTGAACCATTTCTTAGGTTCTCCAAACAAACTCTGGGAAAAGAGCCTCATCTTTGCATCGTCATGATCTACTTCCTCCAAATCAATAAAATCCTCGAATCGGTATACATGCTGCTTGGCTGAAAATTCCCCCTCCCCATCATAAGAGACGATCCTCTGGGAATAGTTCTTAGGGAGATCATGTAGAACAACGGGTAGGGACAGAGGGGCAAATATGGAAGCCATGGGTACAGGTGGATTTTGTGCAGGGAGCGGGAGATTCTGGAGGATAGTCTGAGCAGGGTTGTTTGCAATGTCAACGGTATGGGACTGAGGGATCTGAGAGTAAGGCTTAGATCTTTCCAATTTGGTGGTATCATGCAATCCACGTCATACAGGATCTAACAGATATGACTCAGGGGTGTTCAGGCTTTCTTCACCTAGATTTAGGTATGATTAGATTTCGTCCTTATCAAACGGTTTCCAATGTCTATTTCTTTATTCAATTCATGAAAAACAGAGGATTCTTTTTTAGATACACTCCTTTGGCTATTAGAAGTACTAGCTTTATCCTTCCCGGTCTTATGCCTGAGCAAGATCTCTGCATTATCCAACCCTAGCAGGATTTCGGAGAAAGGGTTACCTCTGGTATGGATATTTTTAGGGGCTAGGGTGTCCTTTCGAAACTTCTTTAGAAATAGATTGGGGCCTGCTCATATTCCTCAGTGGAGTCTCCTTTGAATGAAAGTCTCAACGACTAGAGTCGCCAGGGAAAAAAACACACAACCTTCTCAAAACTTGGGAAACCTCTGTTTTCCCACAGAAATTTCTCTTTTTCTAAACCTCGAACTTGTTTGTCGTTCTCCTAGGGATGATAAGACAATCGCTCCCCGGCAACGGAGCCAATTTGTTAACACCCAAATTAACCCCCAAGGTTGCGAAGAGGTCAAGCTGGGGTAACCACTAACCACTTCAGATATGTGCTACTGATCCAACACAATCAGAGAGAGCTCTCTCTACAAACTTATGAAAAACTGGAAATAATCAAAGGTGTCAACAATGAAAACATACACCAACATTCATTTCTTAAGATACTCAATTAAAGCATACATAGAAGGTCAGACTTATGTTAAGACAAAAAAAAAAATTGTAAATTTGTGGTTGGAAAACAGCATGGATCCATATTGGGCCAATGGAGCCAAATTAAACAAGGCATGAACGTCATTGACAAATACTTTGCAGATACATGCATACAGGGGCAAGATAGCCACCAGCTCACAGTAAAAAAGCTTTTAATTGGTGATTTAGAAGAGAAATGAACAGTCCATCAATATAAAGCATGAGGACATGAATTCTATATTGACTTTAGCAGAAAATAGTAGTGGAATGTTTGGTATGATCTTAACAGAGCATAATCTCTATGAATTCCATTCAAATACTACATTGAACCAAACATGAATAAGCAATTACAAAATGGAATGACAAAGAGAGAAACACAATTCACATGGAAAAAGAAAGGACAGACTGCAAGACCAATCACACAGGAATCCCTGATAAAATGCATGTTCGGCTTTGTCAATTATATTCAAAAACAGCTCAAAAAGTCTTACACAGAACAATATACAGGTCTCCAAAACGTTTTCAACCCGTCTGCCTTTGATTACATAGAATTTATAGATGTCCCCAAGCACCGAGCTCGGCTCTTTCTTGAACAGAAAACAGTTACAGCAGGTGGACACCTAATCAAAACATATTCACTATTACAGACTTACGACAGAGATGAAAAAATTCGACTCAACAACCTTTTACATTTATGGGTCGTTTTTTATATACGACCACCAATTCCTTATACAAAAGACAAAACTGATTTAAAGATGCTCCTCCAGCTAGCGGCTTTTACTAACTAACTGCTTCCACTAGCAAGACGTTCGCAAAATCCTGGAACCTTTCAGGCGCCTAGCTTTAGCTTCCCTTTACCATATTTCTCAACCCACTTCCACTGCTCCGCTGTTGGCAATTCTAAAGATCCGAGCTCTTTGAAAAGAATTCTCATCTCTGTGTGCTCTTTGTAAGAATATCCTTCTAGGAGCGTGTGGGATTGTTTGAACATCGTGAGGAGATCGAAGTCTTGGGCTGGCTTCTCTACCACCATCTTGCCCTCCAAGGGCTGCACCAAACCTGCAAAGCATTCCTGATTTGACTGGCATTCCTACAACTTGTCTTGGTACTCCTCTTTCGTCCTCATGGATCCGCTTTCATCCCAGAATAGGGGCAGACCTTGTTTAAATAGCGGATCAAAAACATCCTTGAACATTTTCACCTTCTGGGTCAGGATATCTATTCCCGTACGCACGGAGCTCACCAGTTCATGTTTTAGTATCACTTTCTTGGCCCATGCGATGATGGTCATCCTGTCTTTGATATCTGTTGCTTTCATTTGGATTTCAGATAGGCCGCTCAGGAAGTCTACTGCATTTTGGGCGCAAATCAGAGGCTTTTTGTTCAGCTTCTCATTTGCTACTGTGATCACTGGGTCTGCTGATTTGACTACGGCCTCTTTATCTGCTATAAAATCTAGGTAGGTACTTAGCTGCTCTGCTTGTATAATGATGCTATCCCATATGATTTTCCTCACCTCCTGCAGTGTTTCCTTACCTGCGACCTGCTGTTTCAATTGATCCAATTCTCCTGCACAGCCTGATACTTGGCTTCCCAAGCTTTCATGTCCCTTTCGGCCTCTTCTTTCTCCCGCTCGGTAGTATCTCTCATGGTTTTCAAGTTACTGTTTTGCCTCTTTAGTCTTATCACTTCTACGCTATCCAATCTAGTATGGGCTATCTGCCCGACTATAGAGAAATCCCTAGACTCCACGGAGGGTGTGATCATGACCTCAATTTCTTGCTCCTTTTCTTTGAGTTTCTTCCCTAATATTTCAACTTCAACCTTCAGAGCTTTCTCACTGTCCATCACCGATTTCAGGCTCTCTTTCCCTTCCCTTTCTTCCTCATACTCTATCAATTTGGCTTTGTAGTCTATCATCTCGGTTTGTAGCTTTTCCTTTTACTCCTCTAGCTCTGCAATTTCTGCAGCATCTACTAACTGGGCAACTGGCATTTTTAGCTTCCTTTTTAGCTTTAGAATCTCTTGATCCTTTTCTCCTAACAGCGTATGGATGCTTTTCCTCTTATCTTTGATGGTCTCAGTGGCCAGTAGTGAGTTCTTGAGTTTTTTCACTAGTGCTTTAAGACTCTTGTTTTCAGACTTTTCTATCCTTAATTGACTCTGCACTTTAGTCTTGTTGATTTGTGCCTTTAACAGGTCAAGGGCCAATTTTAGCAGCTTGTCATACTGAACTTATCTCGTCTCTTTATGCAGGTTAATCACATCTAACAGTGGGATGTCTTCCAAGTTCACCTTCAGCTCCGTCGCCTTACTCTTGGTAGCTAAGGCGAGGCTTAAAGTATTCTGCACAAGGTTTCTACTAGTTGCTAGAGTTATCTCTTTAGAGGAAATTTGTCTGACATCGTCATACAATTTCACCTCCTTTGACAATGTTTCAAGGTCTTCTTCATATTGTTCCAATAGCGACATCCTGCTCACACCTAGCGTTGCAGGTCCAGCAAGGGTCTTTCTGAACATGTGTTCCTTAATCTCAAAAGATGGAACCGGGGACTTAACCTGCTTTTTCCTTGGTTGCCTTGGTTTTTCTTTTACTAGCTTTGTCTCCATATCTTCCACCTTTTGTCTCTTGATGTCTCTCTCGCTTTCAGTGTCCATATCCATGGGTCCACCATCTTTCTGTTGTGGGATCTTATCTGGAATGCTAGTGAGGGATAGAGTTGCTACTAGTTCTGAGTCTCCTCCCAGTGGACTAGGGACTGAAATTTTGCCTGTTAGTACTGAGGATAGGGAACTTCCCGGTGGGTCAATGTCCATTTGGCCTTTTTCTATGTATTCTAGCGCATTTTCCATTTCCTCTCAGAGATTATGTGGTGAGGATTGTAGTGTATTGCAGCTCTAGAGGAGAAACCGAACTCGCTCATCATGCACTCGACGTTAGGAAGGGAGACCTTACTCTTTACCACAAAAGGGCCCACCGCCCATGGGAAACTGATATCGGTGAATTTCTTGTCCTTCAAGAAATGGTCACATTCCACCTTTAGCTTCTGTCTTATGAATTCTAGGGTGAACAATCTGGGAGTTAAGAAAACTGGCAATACGTAGGGGGCCTGAGAGAAGCCATATACCCTGATTACAGTCTCGTTTTTCAACAGGAACCAGTCCCTGCTTCTCTTCTCCATAGAAGGCTGTAACATGTCTTTCATTTCTGGTAGGACTCTAGGTAGCTTCTCCTGGAAAAACACAAAATAGATCTCTGAAAGGAGATCATCCATGAAAACCTCGAAACTTGAGTACATTTCTTCAGTGATCTGCAGCTCGGGTCCCTGTAGGTTCTCTTCCTGTGCTGCTAGGAAGATCCTCAGTAGATATGACTGAAACCTAAAAGACCTAGTCTTAGGGAATTCAACGAGTTGGGCATGGATACTATCAGCTAGGGCTTCGTCGAATTTTAAGCAAGAGCACTGGGCGAGTGAGTTGGGGTCAGAGGGTTCAACTGGGCAAGTACTCAAGACGAACATAAGACTTTTTAATGGCTCGATAAGGTATATGTCGCTATCCAACCCCGGGAATTGGGCTAGCATGGAGATAACGTATTTAGAATCCTCTCTGAACAGCTCGGCCTCACCAGGAAAAGGGGTTTCAGGAGGGAGAAGGGTGGGTATTAGGTTCGCCTGGTAGAATTGTTTCTTAAGATCCTCATAGGCTTGACGAAAATACTGGATAAGGGATTCCATTTTGTAATCCAGGGCTTTATGACAGAACTCCGGGGGAATGGCCATGGTTTTCCTAATGGCTGGTGTGTTTATGTAGCATAGGATTTTGGAGCCTGATGCATCTAGGACGACTCTCTGTTCAGGGGAGTAACGGCTTGCGCACCAATCCACAAATTCGGGGCAGCTAAGGGTTTGGGGTATGGCAAATAGGTAGAAGAACGACTGGTAAACTTGATGGATATCTGGCTGGCCGGTCTTCAGAGCCTCTAACCTTTCTTTAATGGTGTATGGGGGGGAAACTGACCAGCATAGTATCAAAAACATTGTAATCTTTGTCTTCTACCAGGTCGATCAACTGGGGGGACTCGAAAACAGGGGGTTCTTCAAGTTCTGCCATTTAAATAGCTTTCGGTGAGGAACGGATTACCTGGTTTCCCGAAAGCTGGGAGATCCACTGAGCGTCAGGTTGGTCGGTCGATCCTACATGGTTAGCTCTCTCTCCACTACCCAACGTGCACAAGGAAAATTCAGTGTGGATCCCTGAGTAGACCTGGTTTTTATACTATGGAAGGGCCAATACCTTCTTTTACAAATAAGCTAACGATGAGGATATGTCAGCCAGTCATTCATGCTGGCGATTTATAGTCGCAGATCCTCCCGCCTTTTTCTATTTTAAAACATCTTTGTGACCTGTCGTCGTGTTGCATGCTACTTTAGAAATTCCTTTCTTCCGTAAATCTCTCTTGACCATAGATTCCCCTTTGCTTAGATCTGAATAGTCCGCAGGTGCACCCCTTTACCAACTTCGCAAATCCGAGAGGCGTCGGTCTGGTGCACAAGTCAGAAATGCGAACAAGACCTGAGCTGTAGATCTGGATCAGGTTTAATCGTCATCGTTGAAAGGTGTAGCGCAATAACATAACTTCACAAATCTGGGACGTGACACTCTCCGTGCAAGTTCTGATTTGTGAACTGAATACCAACCGTCGATCTTCATCGCCCACCGTCGATCCGATTCCCACATGTCCGTCGACAAACAACCCGCCTGCGTTTAAAATTTTGCCACTTTATCCTGCGATGGGAGATTGTGACCCTGGATTTCACCGCGTTCAATCCCAAATGCTCATTTTAACCAGCTAAAGACATGATGCGCTTCTTCTAAGCTCTTCCTTCCTGCTATTACCAATCCCTAATCTCTTTTCAAGCGCTTCCTCTTTTGGGGTAATGTTACTGTGCATGGCCTGGATTTTGACATTCAGAGGGCACAGACAAAAGCTTTCCCAAGTTCATCGAACTCATCTCCTTGCCACAAACCTTTCTTGAATATTAGCACAATCCCGGTGCTAATACTAGGATCTTAACTGAAAGAATAACATGCACAACATAACACAATAGACACAAAGATTTTCCTCGTGCAAACCATAAAGGAGAAAGCCTCACAAATTCCTCAGAGATAGAATCATCACCAATATAATATAACAAAATTAAAACCCCAAAACAAAGATGGTCCTCTGCAACTCCTCTCTCTTTATCCTATGCGAACTTGTCCTCTCTCTCTCACTTATGTGAACTTGTGTGAGTGAGTGTGTGTTCAAATGAGAGATCTAAGCTCTCTATTTATACTTTACTTTCACTTGACCTTTTTTACTTGCTAGGTCAGCCCTAGCTAAACCTAATTGGGTCGAATTCTCTAGGGGACTCAATAACCCTAATCTAACTGACTCTAGGGGGAACTATTGCCCCTAATTATAAAGGAGGATTTACCTCAATGACTTTACATGACCAAATGTAATAATGACATCCCTGACCGGAGAAATAAAAATCTTCGTCGAAGGTACAAATAAAATACAATAATAATAACAATATAAAATACAAGTGAATATCTTCCAAAGTTACAATCACATTAACGCTCCATCTTAACTAGGAAGGTATTCTCTTTCCAAAGTCATCAACACATTTGGACATAATTCTTCATCACTGGAACATCATCAACATTGGATCATCATCGTCATTGCTGCTGCAATCCTCATCATGTCGATCATCGATTGGCGACATCTCTCGAATCTACTCGTCATAGGAATTTCTACAAAGCCATCCATTTTTCATGTTGGATGTAGGCCTAGCCCTCATGTAGGTCTTCATCATCTCTGTGAGAAAGCCATCAAGTAGGTACATCCCAGGACCAGTCATTACATTGCCTCTGCAAACACCTGCATCTCCTACTGTCATCTCATCGTCTTCAAATAATCTCATCGTCACACAGAGCATAGCCCAGATGCACATCACATGTCCCACAACGATCAGCCTGCGTCTACTAGCATGCGAGGCACAAACCTACCACCATGTGAGATCCTGCCTAGGCGCGCACACAGTGTCTTATGACCGATGGACGTATCCAGTATGGGAGGCACGAACCTACCACCATATGAGACCTTGTCTACCAACATGGGAGGAACAAGCCTACCACCATGCGAGACCCATCCCTTACATCTACCAACATGGGAGGCACAAACCTACCACCATGCGAGAATGGCTCATCCCTTACATCTACCAACATGGGAGGAATGAACCTACCACCATGCGAGAATGGCTCAGCCCTTACATCTACCAACATGGGAGGCACAAACCTACCACCATGCGAGAATGGCTCAGCTCTTACATCTACCAACATAAGAGGCACGATCCTACCACTATTCGAGAATGGCCCATGTGCATCTGCATATTCCGGACTCATCACTTCCTCTTGGAAGGAACCTCAATTTGGAGAACACCAAGCTTCTCTTTGAAGTACTCTAACTTCACTCTGGCTAACGCCTTGGTCAACACATCGACTATCTGCTTGTCCGTCGCAATATACTGGAGCTTCACTGGTCCTCTCTGCACCATATCCCTGATAGAGTGGTACTTGATCTCAATATGCTTCGACTTGTCATGGAACATCGGGTTCTCGGACAACTTCACACAACTCTGGTTGTCACAGAATATACAAGTTGCCTCTAACTAGAGATCAAACAAATCGGGTAGTAGCTTCCTAAGCCATACTGCCTCACAACTAGCTGAACAAGATGCAACATACTCTGCTTCGGTTGTACTCAGTGCCACACACGACTGCTTCCTGCTAAACCAGGACATCATACCATATCCCATACTGAAGCAGCATCTCGAAGTGCTCTTCCTATCTGTGGCACTTCCTGCCTAATCTGAATCAACATAACCTTGCAGGTTAATCTTCTAATTCGCGTCATACTTGAGCCCATAATCAATTGTACCCTTCAGGTACCTCAATATATGATTTGCAGCAATGAGGTGAACATGTCTCAGATCAGTCAGGAACTGGCTCAATGTGTTCACAACAACGCATATGTCTGGTCTTCTATTCGTCAGGTATATCAATGACCCAATCATCTCACGATACATCGTGGCATCAACTGACTCTATTGAAGCATTACACAGTAGCTTCAAGTTCGATGCCATAGGTGCGGCCATAGCTTTGCAGTCCACCATTCTGAACCTCTTTAGAATCTCCACTACATACTTCCCTTGTCCAAGGAATATCCCATCCGCATTCTGCCACACCTCCATGCCTAGGAAATAGTGCATCATACCCAAGTCCTTCATCTCGAACTCTGCAGTAAGTTTCCTCTTCGTATTTGCAATGAGCCCATCCTCCCCGATTACAAATAGGTCATCTACATAGAGTAGAAGTATCACTAGATTTCCCACTTCAACCTTGTAGTAAAGGTTGGAATCTGCTTTACTCTTCGTAAATCCCAAGCTCATCAGGAAACTATCCATCGTGTCGTACCACATCCCGCGTGCCTTCTTCAATTCGCACACATGAGTCTACCTGTCATGTGTGTCAAATCCAAGTGGTTTCTCCATGTACACTTCCTCCTCTACTACACCATTCAAGAACGTTGTCTTGACATCCATCTGGTGTACCTTCCATTTAATCACTACATCCAATGCAAGTACTGATCTGATGGAAGTGTATCTAGCTACAGGTGCAAAATTTTCCTCATAATCTATGCCTTCCTTCTGGGAGAATCCACGTGCCACAAACCTCGCCTTGTGTTTCTCTATGCTGCCATCTGCAGCATGCTTAATCTTGTAGATCCACTTAGAAGTCACAACAGACTTCCCTTCTGGTCCCGGAACTACCTACCAGACATCATTCTTCATGATCGATTGGTACTCTTCGATCATGGCATCCTTCCATTCTCTCTTCTCTGTCGCTTCCTCATAGTTTGCAGGTTCCTTGTCAGTGATGTCGCACAATAGGGATACATAGCTGGAGTATCTCCTAGGTCTCTTTCTTTCTCTGTGCATCCCCTCTGGAGCGCCATACTTCTCTGCATCTTGTATTGCCTCTCGTACCCATGTCGGTTTCCTCTTGTGGGAGTTCTTCTCATAGGGTGGATCTACAGGTTCTTGTGGTTTTGCCATATCACTGTCTTCATGATATTCTGGAACTGTTTCTTCCATTACTGCATCTCGAATCCTGTGAACTTCAGGTTCTTCATTTTCATCAATAGGTAGTTTTCTTGTATGATGAGTCTTCGTCGCTTGTTCTTCGAAACAAGTCTCTCTTGTAGGTGATGGTACACGATCTTTCCTACAAGTCAATTTAGTTGTGTGGTTAGAAACATTTCATAATTTTCAAAACAAATTTTTATGCATAAGGGAATAGGTAACCTAGTTATTCAACTATCTTAGCCAAGGTTTCAACACAACATTCATCCATATCCTGTATTCATGCGGTAACTTTCTAGATTCCTTCCATCTCTACCAGAACATTGTTAAGAGTGTGCACTAATCCCAACATGTCAGCAAAAAGGTTTCATTCTAGATAAGTAGCAATGGAATGTTGTACAGTACCATAGGCCACTTACCCATTACTTGGATATTAGTAGTATTTAATGCAACTTTTCTAACATGCATAATGCACATCCTAAATCTAGGAACATAAGCATGTACATGATTGAACAATATCATTTAAGTAATTATATATACAAGAAATGACAATTCAAATACTTATCTTTCTTCGTTTGTTGGGTGGACTCCTTCTTGATATTTTCTTCCTTGCAGGAACTACTGGAGTCTCCGACAGAGTGTTCTTCTTCATCGTCTGATTCTGAGGTCTTGTGCCTTTCTTGCTTATGATCGGAAATGTTGAGCAAGTATTATACATTGTAGATCACTTGTTCTTTGTACTGGAGCAGACTCTATGTTCTCCTTCTTCTTCATCTTAACCAATTCTGAAATGGATGAGAGGTTCTTCCATAGAGCATTGATCCTTATTTGTTTCTGGAGTCCAACTTTGTAGGATATTTTCCTACTCCTTTCATGTAATACTAAAAGTCATCTCTAGCTTCACCTTATGAGGAGCTTCTGAATGAACCCTTGTGACTAGTACCTTCATTATGATACATATTCTTCATCACTTGAAGAATCTTCTCTTTCTTCTTCTCTGGATCTTTTCCTTGCAGGTTCATTGTCTTCCGCGGTGTGATCATGGTGTCTTTTCATGTTGGTCTTCTTATTGTGGGAGACACTTCCGTTTCTGGGAAAATATTTGGAGTAGTGTCCCTTATCATCACATGTATAACATGTAATGTTTGATAGATCTCGTTTGGATCTTCTATAGTTCTCCCTCTGATTTTGATGGTGTTTCCCCCTCTTATTGTGATGATGGTGCTCCCTCATGTTATGGTTTATTCTAGTGTGTGTTGTGAGAGCTTGATCATCATTTGCTCCCATCTTCTCTTCTCGTGCCACAAGTCGAGCTTCTTCTTGTGAACATTCTTCCCATAATCTACTTAATGTCATCAACTTCTTTCTGGCACATATCCCTTGAATGAATGAGTCCCGTGATCTTGGGAGACCATTCAAGGTGGTCATCACTATCTCTCCTTCTTCTACCTTTTCTCCCACAGCTTCAAGTTGCTCCTTGATCTGAGAGACCCTTGTAAAGTATGACTGCATGGTCTCTGCATTTTGAATCTTCATATTCTTCAACTAGTTCCTCAAGGTCATCTTCTGATTAATATTCTTTCCTTCAAATAGTTGTGTCAAAGCATCAAACATATCCTTAGGTGTCTTCAAAGATGAAACATGTGGGATGAGATGATCCTTAATGGAATCTGCAATGATTCTCTTGGCCTTAACCAAGTTCTTCTTATGTAAGGCTTTAGCCTCATCTCCCTCTGGTCCTGGAACCTCTTCATTTACATACTTGTCCAATTCATTTTCTTCAAGGACAAGTGCAATCATATACTTCCATGCTCGGAAGTTATCAGCCCCTTCAAGCTTATCCTCAAGCTTGGTGTGGTGAGACATTTTTAATGAGAACTTCAAATGTAAATAGCAAAGCTTTTAGGTCATACCACTTGAGGTTCCAAAACTGGTCCTGGAGCTGGCTGGCCTAGGGCTTGTTAGAGAAACCCTAATTTTCCAAACTTTGAATTTTTAACTTTTGATTGGACAGATAGATGTGCATCCTCAAGGGGAGTTTCCCAATGTACTCACTTCCCCAAATCTATGAACTGAATCCCAACATGAAAATTCTCGGAATTGAATTCTGCTTTCACGGGAAGATCTGCCCTCCTAGGGAGAATTGAATTGTCCCTCTTTTCAGGCTGATTTGTGGAGGTAATTGCTCGTAACAGGAAGCCCTAGTTTCTCCCGGTAGCAGTGACAGGTCCAAAGATGAAAATTCTCGAAATTGAATTCTGCTTTGACATAAATATGCGCCATTCTAGGGCGAGTTAGCCTAGCCTCCTTTTCTTGATGATCTGTGGAGAGAAGACCCAAAATTTAGAATCCCTAGCTTCCGCAGCTGCACAGTGTCTTCTTTTCAAGTTAGCTCTGATACCATGTTATATTTTCTACTTTTAATCAATATTATCTAGGATCTTAACTGAAAGAATAACATGCACAACATAACATAATAGACACAAAGATTTTCCTTGGGGAAACCATGAAGGTGAAAACCCCTCAACTTCCTCAGAGATAGAATCGACACCAATACAATATCACAAAAGTAAAACCCAAAAACAAAGATGGTCTTCTGCAGCTCCTCTCTCTTTCTCCTATGCGAACTTGTCCTCTCTCTCTCTCACTTATGCGAACTTGTGTGAGTGAGTGTGTGTTCAAATGAGAGAGATAAGCTCTCTATTTATACTTTACTTTCACTTGACCTTTTTCACTTGCTAGGTCGGCCCTAGCTAAACCTGATTGGGCCAACTTCTCTAGGGGACTCGATAACCTTAATCTAACCGACTCTAGGGGGGACTATTTCCCCGACTTACAAAGGAGGATTTACCTCAATGAATCTACATGACCAAATGTAATAATGGCATCCCTAACCGGAGGAATAAACATCTTCGTCGGAGGTACAAATAAAATACAATAATAATAACAATATAAAATACAAGTGAATATCTTCTGAAGTTACAATTACATTAACATAGTTGAGTCATTTACCTCCTTATAACTCAAATTATCTCCTAATTACTCATGAATTCGAATTAGTGGGGGTTATGACCCTTCATTGGCCCCACATGACACTTGACTCATCTTTTGTCTCCAACTCCTCCATGAATTCGACTTGGGGAATCTTTTGGATTATTTGTAGATGTGTAACTCCTCTCATTCTCCCTCTTGGTCTATTTTTAGCTCTTAAATTGTCATAGATGTCATAGAATCTATCATAAGTGTCATAGGTGTCATAGTATCTGTCATAGGTGTCATAATTCTTGTCATAGTTGTCATAGAATCTGTCATTGCCTATTTTTAGCCATATGACTCTTCCTCTTCCTTAATGAATGTTACCTCTTCCCTTCCAAATTGAATTTGGGGATGGATCCATGTTTAAAGGAGGAATATTCTCTTATGTGGACCCCACATGTCCACTTATGTGCCCCCAAGTCCAACTAGGACCTAATGCCACTTCATTTTGGACCATTCAACATTTATTCCATAATTTATTGGCCTATTTTTCCACCATCAATTTAGAATATTGAATTTTCATGAGAAACTATAGACCTTGGGGTTAAATTTCAATATTTTAATTCTTCCACATAACCCTTAGGAATTGGGTAGGACAACTTAATTGTTTATCTGAAAATCATTTAATTGGGGGCATGACAGATGAGTAGTCATAGAGAATTCAGGATCTATTTTGTTATTTGAATATGAGGGAAATCATGAATCTAATGGAGTTCAAACTGGGAAGAATAATGTTGTAGTTGCTCAATTGTGTGAGGATGCTCCTAAGCACAGGTTCAGTGAAAAAGAACGTATGGAAAATGAGAAAGGGCTGCTTCATCTGTGTGAAATAGCATTTTGATAGTGAAGGCATTTGGTTCTTCTTTAACTCGAACAAATGAAAATGGTAAGTGCAAAGGCTCAGGGTCTTTTGAAAAGCGAAATAGTAGTTCTAAATATGATGGAATTCAAAATGGGTAGAATAATGTTGCATTTCCACAACATTACTGGAATCCCATGCATTACTAGATTCCATCAACTTTGACGGTTCTGCATTTATGTCTCAACAAGTAATCTCTGGTGAATCTATTTTGAATTTTGTCTCTTGCTCCTCATATAAACGTATGCAGCACTCTTCAAGATTTCATGCTGGGTGTCTTCTTTGACAGCGATTTTATTCCCTGACAAGATTTCATGCTGGGTTTCTTCTTTGACAACGATTCTCTTCCCTGACAGCTTGTTTTATCAGAATAGATTTTTTTATGCCTCTATTTGCACTGCTATTCTAGTATTCTACCATGTGTCATGTAAGATTACAGACGAACCTGTTTACAAGAACTGCAAAATTCAATTCCATATATATCATATTATTCACCCATAATTACGTTGAGGCCTCTACAATTAAAAATGTACCCATAGGGCGATCACGTCCTTTTAATCCCTAATTAAGGATGGATAGAGGGGATGCAACTCTTTTGCATATACCCAAAAAGGATTCGCTAGGCACACACATATTCCAACAAGCAGGATCCCTTACGGTGTAAAAAATGAATCTTGGCTCCCTACCCTCTTCGCCCTTTTCCCTTGAAATACCAAGAGATGATGTCAACTATACCCCAATAGATGATGGAAACTATACCCCCTCCTCCGCGTCTCAATGATTATCAAAAGATCAAGGATAATTTTAGGGGCAAAATTTAGCCCATGGGCTATTTTTCCATTTTTTTTCCAAAAACCTATTCGCCAATTTGCATTTTTTGAAGCCCCATTTCGCCCAATTTTGATGGGGTAAACTTTTTCACTCTAAAATTCGCCAAATTATTATATAAAGTATATAAAATCCTTAGAAATTGAAATAATTTTAGAAAAATATCGCCAAATATTTTATAGTTGACATTTTAAGAATTCATAAGATTCGCCAAGGTTTATACACTTTTAAATAAGTACGGGTCCTTAAAATTATCCTCGCAAAAGATGTTGAAAGCGTTGTGTAGGAAGAAGGAAAAATAAATAATACAACACACGGTTTCCAGGAGATTAATGAAGCAGCGAGGGCACCAAAATAATAAACCAGATTTTGATGGTGATGGTCAAGAGCAGAAAAGAGGGATAAAGTGTTCTATGAGGTTGGGAATGAATGATAGACTGTATGTAAATGGAGATGTTGTCCATATCCATTTACCTGTATAGCTCTTGAATTTAACTAGAAATAAATAATTATGTTACGACACTTCCAAAACATTTTGAATTTCATTGCAATTTGTATTGTTATAATAACCTATCCTAATAAAAATATTAATGTAGATCTCCCAGCTTGATAAAATGAAAACAGGCATACCTTTCTTTGGACATTTGCTCCATTATCACAAGATTTGGGTTGTTCCGTAAATCTTTTATTGGTTTTCGAATCATGTAAAAATTTTATTGGTTTTAGGAACATGTAAGTTTTTAATTGTAAATCTTTTAACCAATTAGGATGATGAGCACTGATGTCCAATTCAGTCTTCTCCTTATCTCTGTAAAATGGATGATCCAGTAATTCTAGGCTCCAAATACGCATTCACGTCTATTATATAAGCAACCAAGATCACAAGTACTAAATAATATAAAAAATGATATACTATACCTTGAGGCTATCTTTGATTGTATCCTTAAGCTATGTTGCTCCACATCCGGATATGATCGAAAAGAGTTCAGGAACTTAAGTACTAAATAATATCCAAGACGATTTGATCTTATTTTGCTTTGATTCTATTATGACACAGAGATTGTGGTAATCATGTGTCCATTTGTTTTATAATAGCGTTTAGATGGTGAGATGTGGCATTGTGTGTCTCTCTATTTATTTTATCTTACAAGATATAATCTCCAATTTTATTAGGACACTGGGTTTGAAGTGTTATTTGGTCTTTGTATTAGGGTAACTTGTTTAGCCTATGACTTAATTACCTTAAATGGCAGCTGAATATAGAAAATGATATATAGAGTTTTCATGCAAACAGACTGTACATCAAAAATTCCCAGGTTTACATGAAAATCAACCTCTGTAAATGTATCAAACTTTCACTCATCCATTTTAGGGTATTATTTGCTTCCAACTCCACTCTCCTTGCAAATTAATACTCTCCCCTTTGCACACATTAAGATTCTAATTGCATTAGAAATAATAAACAAATTTTAATTTATTTCATGTGAGAGCAGACTTCATGAAGAGTCAAATGATAATGATAGTGCAGCAGTCAAGTCATGATTCATAAATCGTAAATCATACAGTCTCCCAAAAATGTAAAACAACTTCTATTGCATGATTATGTGCAAGATCAGATTATAATTTCTGCATGAATGGATTATAATTTATGGTGCAAGATTGGATAATATGTTCAATATCTTGAACTAATGTATAGAGAAACATAGGTGTAACACCCCATATTTTGACTAGTCATGCTTTTTAGTCAAACCTATTGCACTTTATTTGCTTATTATATGTTGGACTCAAGTAGACTGAGTAAACTATATTGTCGGTATATTAGACCTGATTATATGTTGATGCTATTTTTATGATGTTACTATGTTATGTTGATACTATGATTACGATGTTAGGATGTTATTATGTTACGCGGTTATGATATTGTTGTTATCATGAGATTCATTTCTTTCATACTAACAATGTATGTTTAATTGTCATCCTTGATGAAATATGATATATATGATGTGGTACATGGATACCAACCCATGATGTTATCGATTTAATGATTTTATGTGATGAAATGAAATAATGTGGATCAGTTGATGATCGGATGGAAATAATTGATATAATGCATGGTTGCAAAGCACTAATATGCAGGACACAGGGGCTATGTAATAGTTGGATACTTGATATGAAGTATGGTGTAGTACCTATTTTACATAGAGCCTTGTTTTCCAAATTCGATGATACGATGACATTGACCAATAATCTCGATAGCAACACAGTACGGTTTGGATCAGGTATAGACCCAGGATGTTGAGAGGGATGGATGGATGTTCCACCCTATGTTTCTATGATACTTGAGGTTGTGGGAGGGCGGTGTTGAGTCACACTCCCCTAGACGTGTGATGACGACGGTCGGATGCCTGCTAAGGGAAGGCTAGGTCCGCTATATATCCGATGCTACCGCTCTCATTTTATATATGTGGTTAGTTCGGTGAAGTCGACGCCACATCTTTACTGGCAGAGGAAGGATAGGGAGGATGCAGGAGTAGGTTAAGATGGGAGGATGTGATAGTTAGTACTATGTGGGGTTGGGGGAATCTATGACACCAAATTTAGTGGTAGTAGGAGTCTCTTCCTTAAAAATAATTGATTGATTAATTATTGTGAATATGGAAAACAAAAATGTTATAAATTAATTGGTTAATTATTAATGACTAATGATGTTGAAATGATTGTGTTGTATGTATGCTAAATGGGTTAAGTATTTGTGATTGTTTGTATGTACGATTGTTCTGTCAACACGAATCATTATTTTTTCAGTTAATATATATGCATAGGAGAAATGATGTTTTCTTATAGTACGAGTACAATCTATGCATACATTGGCCACGCATGCACACCGTGTACATGTACACTAGTATTAATGTGATAACTATCGGTTGTAATTACATTCGAGATAAGAGTCGGTCATGAATTAGTGAAGTCCGAATGATGATTATTAATCATGTAAATATGCATAAATGGATCAGTTAGTTAGTTGTTAATTACATGCATTAGTAACTGATTGTTGGAAATAGTTGTTGTGCTTAACATCATTTTCTGTTTCGTTGGAGATAGTGTTGTATTTAACATAGTTACTGTTTAGTTTACACAATTAACATTGTTTAGTCTAGCATAATTGTCCTTCTATTTGAAGAGTAAAATTGTGTTGGTTAGAAGTAATTAATGTTATGTTTATAACCTTTAAGGTCATCTTGTTCTAAAATTATTATTATTATTATTATTAAACAAACAATAAATTCCATTATGTGTTTGTTGGTTACGAAATTGTGTACATTGCTTTATGTGTGGGATGGAATAATATTATTATGATTGCATGTTAAACAGTTGGAAGGGAGTGTATAATTAAATAATATTATGTTTAATAGGTTATGATTATTAAACTTTAATTCTTAACCCAATACATCACTGTCGAATCTTATTGTAATTGAACAGTTAGGACATATCCTCCTCGTTATTTAAACGGAGCATATATTATTGTCTTGATACTTTAAAAAAATGTAAAGAACAACAGTTAAATGAATTTTATATTTTCAAGACTTGTCTTGGGAGTTAAAATAGATAATTTGGGATTTCTTGCTTAATGGGCATTCAACCAAGTGACTGCCCAAGGGACATGGGGAATTTAATAAACGTATTTTATTAATATTTTACCTTGAAAAAATTAATGGCATTAATGATTGGAAGACAATGGATTATGAGCAAAGGAAGGAGGAAAATGGTATTTAGGAGAGGTCTCATGGAGAACAAAGGGGGGGGATTCGGGAGGAGAGTAGACTTAGCACTGTGATGAAAGGAGGAAGAAAACACTTGAGGAGTGGGTTAACTCAAGGAAAAACTTGAGGAGGGGGTTAACTCAGGGGCTTAGAAATTTCTAGAAATCAAGGCATTGTGATGAAAGGAAAGAAGTTGCTCTCAGGATTATTGGTATGTGGGCTCGGGGGCTAGGAAACCCATCGGTTTCCTAGGGCCAGCATTATAAGAGCTGGTAGATACATGTACATGCTTACATATTTAGGAAAACAGACACATAAATCTGATTGAACCATCATGTCTTCTTACTTGAAATTTTATTAGAAAAATAACTCGGCTCATAATGAGCTTAACCTAGGGAAACAACTTAGAAAATTTTTACTTAAGTGCTATGCAGGAAGTCAGATCTCTACATATGGTATCAGAGTCGAAGGGTCAAAAACTCGGACCTTAAGAGGCCACCCAAAATAGACTTATAAATTACCTGCAAAACAAGCAAAACATAGATCACATTAGCGAAATAGAGACAAAATATAAAAATATATCATCTATATGTAGTATATATACAGATTTACTATTATTTCATTTTGTAAAATAAAGGAATAAAATGGCACACACGGATATATATATGTGTGTGTGTGTGTGTGTGTGTGTGTGAATACAGTAAAAATAAATAAATAATAATTCTGGAAACTTGCAAAAATATATTGCTTGTTATTTAATATATATGCTTTCAAAAAATTGCATTGGGAAAGGCAGTAAACACACACACACACACACACACACACACACACACACACACACACACACACACATATATATATATAGTATAAAGGTGATTTTACATACCCTCGATCAAGTTATTTGCTCGACCGAGGTCTTATTAATACCTCGATCGAGGTCTTATTAAACCCTTGATCGAGGTCTTGTTAAACCCTCGATCGAGGTATTTAAAATACCTCAATCGAGCAAATAGCTTGATCGAGGGATTAAAAAACAGGCTGAGAGCCCTTTTCACTGTAGAATGAAAGTTTTGTCTACCTTCCAGAGGGTTAAACCATGTCATTAAATTCACATTAATGGGCGGACTTGATACCATTGGATTCGTCAATGAATCCTATATCGAGATACATAAAATTTACAAATTTTTATCTTCGTATGTCTTTTGTTTTTTAATTTCTACTAAAACTTTCCCTAAAAAACCATGCCGACAAATTCAATTGAGCTCAAAGATAAATCCACAACATTCAAAATACACATCCAAAAAAATTGAAAAAATACACAAGCACTAGATAAGCGCGTCCTCTTCAAAAGGGTATTTTTAGTTTTGCAAATTATGTAAACAATCAAAAGATTTGGTGCACGAACACACGTGTGCAAAATGCGACTGAAATATTCATTGGTCAGTTTCGAAAAATAA
This sequence comes from Larix kaempferi, assembly GCA_027924585.1. Taxonomy (NCBI): domain Eukaryota; kingdom Viridiplantae; phylum Streptophyta; class Pinopsida; order Pinales; family Pinaceae; genus Larix; species Larix kaempferi. The sequence continues at coordinate 18,148,531 of BSBM01000600.1, forward strand.
TAATAAATATAATTTTTCGAGAAAAAATAAAAGAAAAATAGGTAAGCACTAGTGCATTATGTCTAGATCATGTTCACATATTTCATTTTTTAAAATTATTACTTTAACATTAAATTATTGTGCACGAACACAAACTACTTGTTAATTGCTCTTCAAATTTTTAAGTACACGCGTTTCATTAAATGAAAATTCGACACGATAGATGACATTGGTATATTTCGAAAAAAATATCATTGGAAAGCCAACATAATTCTCTACATTTCGGTTTTCAACTGCATGTCAAAATTCATGTGGAAAATATGACTTTCGAGGGCTTCAATTTAATACATGGGTAAAATTTTCGTGTTTCACCGTCATATTTGGCCAAAAAGAGTTACCCATATTCATGGAATCACCCATAAACTCTCTATTCATTTAACGTGGAGATTCCAGCCACAACCCAGCATTCACATGGAAATTCTCTTGCCAAAGCAACAGGTAGTATACTCTGCTCAACGCATCAGAAATTAAACAAAAACTATTCAGCAATGGGTAGTAAAACTATGAGATTTCCAAATCATTTAAAGAATGGAAGAAAGAGGGGTCGTTGGCATCCAACTTACGCATTAAAACCGACGCATTCGTCCTGAGAGGAGGAAGACGATTGGAGAATCCATTCATGCCACCAGCTGAATCAAGTTCCTGCTCGCTACCCTCATCGGAAGACCAAAAAGGATCCACATCTGAAGGACGCTTTGAGGAAGAGCCCTTCTTACATTGACCCCATAAGTGGCCGACCTCCTTGCAATTGGAACACTGAAACGGAATACCCCAATAATCGATTACCTGGGCAAGCTTATGGCCTCTCCAGTCAATATGCAGAACATCAATAAGCCCCAAAGATATGTCGACTTCCACCAGCAAACGCCCCATACGACGGTCAATCCCATGTAGGTGTTCTTCCTCCACATGAAAGAAGCAACCAAGTCTATTCCCAATTGCTTCAAAGGCACCCCGATTCCATAATTCCAAAGGTAACCCAAGTAAAAGAACCTACATATGGCGAAAACGAACCGTTGCCTTCTCCAGATCGAAAACCGTTTGCCAACGTTGAAGCATCAAACCGCCCGACCCCTTGAGCCAAATTTTTTCCATAATAAGAGAAGCATGAGATTCCATCTCGAACTTAAAGCCGAACCAACTACGAGCCATGACAAAAATCTGAGGGGTATAACCCAAAATAGGGTTCCAAGTCTGAGCCACCCAGCTCACGATCTCCTTCCGATTCATAGCGAAGTAGGAGAATTTTCGACTAGGACTGTCATGTTGAAGTCCACCAGTTCCTCCAACCCTACATCCCTTCCCATCGTAAGCCAAACTTCCCCCGACCGACAACGCCACTTCTCCAACAACCGTCGAGAAACCCTCGAAGATCCTTGCTGACAACCCGCCTTTTTCGTCCGCGGTAACGCCTGTAAACTCTCCACAGACAGTAGTGAAGCCTATGGAATAGCTGATGCATCAAACATGGAAAAGTGTCCCTTCTTGGATGCATTCTTGCCACACGGAGACGCGTGCCTATATCCATCCACGAGGGTTCTTTTCCCCTTAAGTAAGTCCTTATAAAAATCATATGGTTTCATAATACCGGCCTCCTCCATCCAGAATTCGGTCGACGTCGGAGATAACATAGCCGGAATATGCGAAGCCGGCGCAGGGTATCCCATTTTAAATACTCAGAAACCCTCTTTCAGATACAGGACAAATAACAACCGATAAGGAGTCCGGCAAGTAAATCACGGGAGGATGAACCCACAATGAAGGGGAATATGCGCACCTTGTCAGGATGCAAACCGCCAAGAACAAACCCCCAGGCCACAACTGGCCAAAAATAGGAGACTGACAGGGAGTGATAATGAAACCGATAAACCCTAAAAGTAGGGACTATAAACAAGCAGGTTAGCACTGAAAGGTTAAAATAAACAGAACCGAATACAAGTCAACCGTGTTGGGGTCACCAGAAAACCCTAGAATCTCCTGCGAAAATAACTTATTCGGACAAAAAAATGGTAAATCCCCACTAGTATAGATACGCCACCTTTCAAACCTCCCGACAGCACGTTTTTACTGACCCATCAGACCACGCAAAACCCTTCATCTACATCTGTTCGGCAACGCCATTTCCGACCACACCAGGTCCTCACGCCAAACATGCATATTTAACCTAACATAAAGGTTGAAAAAATTGAGGATGCATTTTTAGACTTAATAAGTTCACACAACATTAAAGTTGCAGGTTGTAAATTCTAAGTTGCATATGTTAACCTAATTTCAAGGTTGTGAATTTTGAGAATGTATATGTAGACTTTGTGAAATTTCAGAATGTATACGTAGACTTATCAATCTCGCATAACATGAAGGTTGTGGATTGTAAAATTCAAGGATGCATATTACAAGTTTGCATAACATCAAGGTTGTGGATTGTTTCTAAAATTCAAGGATGCATGTTATATTTGATAAGTTCTCGTAACATCTTGTTTTGCAAATTTTGAGGATGCATATTTAGACTTCACATATTTGCATAACATCATTGACTCTAAAAGTTTGCACAACATCAAAATTGTGAAGTTTGAAAATCTTGTTTCTAGATTCAAATAATTTATGGTGACAATTTTGAACACTCATTATTGGTTGATCAAACTCAATATATAGATTAAAGTTCATATGTAATTTGTGATGACCTTGATGACAATGATTTTTGGAGTTCATTTTGGTAATGCTAGATGTTGGTTGTGGAGCCTGGTCTTCCTTATTCAGAGGTCATGTTTCAGTCATGTCTGGATCCCAGCCCATGACGAGGGGTTTCCCCCCCAAAATAGTCACCATAGGGGGGTCTAGTGGGGGGGCACTGGTTTGGGAACACCCCCTGGCAAGGGTTTCGGGGCAGTGCCCCCATAGTGAAAATTTCGAAAAAAAATTCCTTGTAAAATGTTGTAATTTCATAGCCATGACTTGGTAAATAATGGGTGATTTATGGGCCCATGGTATTGGGTGTTCCATAGTATTTTCCCATGATAATCGCTCTTTAAAAGGAAGGCATTGTAATATGGATGTGTATTATAGCATTGTAAATATCTTTGGTTGTGTGAGAGAGACTGTGAGAGAGTGAAGAGAAAGTTGCAGCGGATCTGTTGCAGGTTGTATCCCTTCATTTGTTGGATGGTATAATAATAAAGATTGGCAATTTATGTGTGGACGTAGCCCATCTTGGGTGAACCACGTTATATTGGTGTCTCTCTTGTAATGTGTTTTATGTGATTTATATTTGCATCTTGTTTATTGTTATTGCTCTGCGATCTTATTTTTTTAACACTATAAAGTATATCCCTTTAAGTGTCTCTAGAATTGATTTATATTCAAAACTATAAAACAAAGGCTTATTGTAGGATAAATGAAGACTTCTTTGAAAAACACCTAAATTAAGTCATTCTCAATATTCCCACACAAAGACGTATTGAAGGATATAAGTATTATTTGAAAAAACGCCTACACCAAACCATTTTCAATATTTGCATCTTTAACTCATATTAAAGTTCATATGAGTAGTCTTTAAAGAAAACCTTAACCAAGCCATTCTTAACCATGGTTGTGAACCCAACACAGCGTATTCATTTTCTTGAGAAGGTGAGTCAATCAATTTCACAAATATAGGTTTTGATACATAGAGTAGTAGTAGTTTCATATTCTTAGTTTTTTTTAATGCGGGTCCCATTTACCTCATGGATTTATGGTCCAAAAGACCCCTTCAAAAGTAGAAGACAATGGTTGTGAACCAAGCATAGCACATTCACTATTTTGATACATGGAGTAGTAGTAGTTTTCATTTTTATTTTTTAACATGGACACTATTTTACTCGTGGATTTATGGATTTTGATTTTTTTGTAACCATAACACACAGATTACATCTTCACTAAAAGTGGTGGCCTACCCTTTCAACCAGGTTGGTTATGATTTTGTGCGTACACGGGGTTCTTCGATTAACATTTCAATGATTCTATTGCTTCCCATATTCTCTATGTCCTTCAAGTACTCCAGAAGCATGAGACCATGGTTGTGAACCAAGCACAGTGTATTCATTTTCTTGAGAAGGTAAGTCAATCAATTTCACACATATAGAATTTGATGCATAGAGCAGTAGAAGTTTCATATTCTTAGTTTTTTTTAATGTGGATCCCATTTACCACATGGATTTATGGCCCAAAAGACCCCTTCAAAAGTAAAAGACCATGGCTGTGAACCAAGCACGGCACATTCATCTGTTATACAGACTTTGATACATGGAGTAATAGTAGTTTGCATTCTTTGTTCTTTTAATATGTGCACTATTTGACTCATGCATTTATGGTCGAAAATACCCCTTTAGAAGCACAAGACCATGGATGTGAACCAAGTACAACACATTCATATGTACGTTAATCAATTTCAGACATAAAAACTTTAATACATGGAATAACATTAGTTTTCATTTTCTCATTTTTTTTAATATGGATGTTATTTTAGTCATGGATTTATAGTCCAAACGACCCTTTAAGGTTATCATAATAACTACATCAAAGATCTTATTTCTAGGGTTGACTCTTAAAAGAGGTCCAAACGACCTTTTAAGGTTATCATAATAACTACATCAAAGATCCTATTTCTAGGTTTGACTCTTAAAAGAGGTCCAAACGACCTTTTAAGGTTATCATAATAACTACATCAAAGATCCTATTTCTAGGGTTGACTCTTAAAAGAAGAAAGTTCAATCTAAATGAATGTTCCCCTCATTAGTTAATCGAAATTAAGTATTTGTAGACATAAAATTGTGATATGCTTCTTGGTCCATTCTTTAGTAGCTAAATAAGCAATGATATTTGAGAGTAAACTCTGCAATGCATCCTTGAAATGTATATAAATAATGTGTTCTTCAAATAGGCATTTCCAAAATTTTGAGATACATTATCTTAGCAAGTTTTTACTTTTGGTTATTTTATGAAGAATAGAAGTATAAGTTCAAGGAGATAGAATATATTTTGTATTGTAATGTTGAATAACCATGATACAAAAGTGCACTTCATTGTTGTATCCTTACGTAGATGAATGTTTAATTTCTCTAAGAAAATTTCTACAATGCATTTCCTTTGTTTGTAGAACTAGTTTCTGTGGAATTTAGCATAGTGGAAGTGTGCATTTATAATCCTAGATAATTTGAAGTCTTGCATTGAAACTTTTTGTACATTCCCTTGCATAAAGCTGACACAAGAAAATTGAAGAATCATACGTTTAGGAGTGTTAGATGATACTACAAAAGGAAATTAGTGGAGTTGTAGTATTATATGATATACAAGACTTACTTAAAAGAATAGGCATGTGCACATAGCAAGACAATGGCATATCTTTATTGATATTTCAAGACTTATGATAGGTCTTCAATTAAGTGGCGCAGTAACATAAATTCTATTTTTAGAAGATGCATCACATCGCCTCCTGGGGTCAGCATACCGTAGGTATCTTTGGGGTGCCATTTATATTATTTGCAACACACATAATGTGATGTATGGAATTCACTAATCAAAGCGATAATTAGTTATTTAGACACAACAAAAAAGATTAAAAACTAAATGTTAGAATCTTGATATGTGAGAATCAAAGATGGAAAACAAAACTTTAAAAAATAAAATTATATTTGTAAATTTTCTTTTTGATAATACAATTATTGAAATTTTATTTATAAAATAATAATAATAATAATAATAATACATCATATCAATTGGTTAATTTCATAACCATATTTATATGAGTCCAAGTTAGTTAGACACACATGTTCTCATTGGACTAGGAAGGCCTCCATAAAGTATAGTTTGAGTGGACCTAATAGTTAAGAACATGTGTTTCCTTTTTAGAGGTTACATGTTCAAATCCAAACTAGGGTAGGGTATGTACATCTCCGTAGACCAAAAAATCAAATTGCTTTGTGGATAGGGTCCCTTGTCTCATAAACAAAGGAATCTCATCAGTGATGGAATTTGACGGGTGAATTGCCCGTCACTAACCAATTTAACTGTCAAATACGGCTCACACTTCAGCTAGACCATCACAAATTGGCTTGTAATGCAGAAAACGTTTCAAAATTTGGTTAAAACCAGCATTTTTTACGGATATCAATCATTTGAATTTCCTACCCTGAGTTTCATACATCATTTTAGTGTCTAACTTAATCCTAATCTTAAAAATAAATTATTATTATTGACTTATAATTTTTTTTCTCATTACAATTTATACCATTTTCAATATGGTTTAAAAGTTATTAAAAAAAACAAAACAACATGATCAATAATTACACATATAAAAGCCTCACGCTTTAACTAAGGTGCCGGGGTTTCACACATCCAAGAAGTTCCAAACGAAAAACAAAAACTAGAATACAATCATGAAGTAAATTACAACATTAAATATCCAAAAGAAAAGCTCAACAAAACAACCATGGTCATGTATATGTTGTGAAATATAAAACATCAATAAACTACCATACCACTCGATATATAATAGAATGTGTGTTAATTTGCAAAAAAGAGATGATCGTTATGATCGAAATTTGAAAATATAGTATGTACAAATCCCTACTATGTTCCATCGCATAGAAGACAATGCCCATGCTCAATATTATGCACCTCTTACATCAACATTGAAAGCATTAAAAGGATTGAATTATGTCATCAAACCAACTTATGTTGAATATTGAGACTAGTTACATTTTGCAAAATTTAGACTCCTCTATATCTTGTACGAGATTAAACCGGTATTACAAAAGAAAAGATAGGATATTACAATTAAATGATTGTTATTCATCGTTAAAGCTTTGTTCATTCATGCGGAAACCACTCCCCAAAGAGATTGAATACTCTTTGGGGAGTATTCAAAATTATTAGGCATGTGAGATTATTCACAAAGTCAACTTCAACTTCTAAATTAACAATTATTTTAGTGCCCATAAATATCATATATACCGTCTTCATCTTATAATGGTTAGGCATGTGAGATTATTCACAACATTTATTTATTGATTTTAAAGAAAAATAAAATGTATCAATAAAAAATAAATAGTAACTTTAAAGAAAAATAAAAGAGAGTGGAAACAATAACAAGAGCCACGAGGTGGCAATGTTCTCAACATTACCACCTGTTGTTGCAAGAATGACAATAAGCTATAAGCTAATAGGAGAGATTATTGTGTAAGGCCGTGATCAATTATTTAGCAAGATGGATGAGTAGATGTAATGTTGTTGATCGAAAATTTGGTTGTTTTTACTATGTACAACAATTGATGTTCAAATATTATTTAAATAGATAATTTTGATTGAATGTTAATTTCTAATGGCATTTTATGATGTATATATGTGCATTGATGTATATTTGTCAAATTTTAGTTGGATATAAAAATTATGATACAAAGTATAGCATAAATATAGAAAGTATATGTGTGTGTGTGTGCATTGCTCTTCATCTTTTGGTTAAATTTTGTGCTTTATTAGAGAATCTACCATGTTTGTATGGTTAAGTTTCTTATAAAGTTGTATGCATTGGCCATAACTATGAGTTTATATTTGGCTATATAGAGAAGGAAATATTGTCCATTTTTACCAGCTTTGAAGGCAAGGAGTTATGTTTTCTACATGAGTTGACTTGCTGATTAAGAATTTTAACCAATTATCTTACAATGTTGGAATGAGTTTATAACAATGAGGAATACGATTGGTACAAGGAAAAACAACACTCATTCATTTCAAGGATAGAAGGAAGATGTTTACGAAACATAAACATAATTTATATGAATCATTTTCGAATAAATTTCTAAAACAACTCAATATTAAATACATAATAACTTGATAAACACAAAAACAAACAATAGTACAATATTGAAGAAAACAACAATGCAATTTCACTATTAAAACAAGAATGTAATTTGGTGTATTAGAAAACATATAATGGACTATATTTATAATGTAATTCTCATTTATTTAGTTATCATACAAAGGAGATTGAAACATTAAAAGACAAAATTCATTCACGAACTCATGCATAAGTGTCACACATCCATCCACTCATCCCAAAAGAAGTGGATGGACTTATCATGAATCCATTGCCATCCCTCGACGAAGTTTTCATCTAGTCCTCAACAACAAATGCCCCCTCGGAAGTTCAAGACCCCTTGTTGTATTATGAGCTACAAATAACATGATCACTCTTGACTATCTTCATCGTGTACATCTTTTGAGCTTGCATCAAAATCAATAAAATTTTGCTTAATAGAGTTTTTTTCCTTGCTAAAAAAAACTAGATGGTAAAAATACTTGAGAATAACATTTCGTTGTGTGTAGCAAAGAGAAAAATATGTGGATGGATTTTGCTTGTGACATCGACTTCTATTGTTCTTATAATTGGTTCTCTTCAAAGCACCAGTGAAAGCTATAGACACTGAAGATTGTTCATGTCCATTGAGGTATGCATCATTCCATTGAGGTATGCATCATTTGTCATTTCCTTATGAGCAAATGAGTCTATGCAAGTGTCTTCCATAGCTCTAAGTGTTTTTTCAAATCGCCGCAATATTTGCAAACCATCAGGAGGTTTCAAAATGATATAATGACAATGTTGAAGTCATTCAATCGAGTTCTAATACAAAGACAAAGAACAACATAAATACCTGGAAAATAGACTTAGGATCTCCCTCTGAGGACACAAATGAGAATGTTGAAGGTATTTTTTTCTCAGGAGACAACTTTTGAAGTGGTTCCATGATGTTGGATAGTAACTACAATAAACATATTGATAGGTGTTGTAATAAAAATCAATATATTCATGTTGGAAATCAGTTACAACTCTTTTGATGAAGATAAAAATCAAAATTATAGTACTGCAACAAATTGTCAAGCCAAGTCCAACGTTCAAAATATCTAGAGGCTAATGATAAAAAAGTTACTTGTTTGACAAAGGAAAACACCAATATACCTCATTTAAATATGCTAATGTATTGCAAGGTGCAAGCTCTAAGGCTTCTCGTAAACTGAATACCAATTTATGGAGCTCAGAAATCAACAACTCTTTCACTGTCCAAACTGTGTAGCCATGACATGTTTTTTTTTTAAACAACGGGTAATGAGCTTTTATATTAAAAAAAGACGAGATTACATAAGGGTTGGGAAGACTGATCCCAAAAAAGGAGAGGTGTCAATACAGGCTCTTCACAATCCAGTCTTTGCATGTTAAAAATAACCCCTATTCTCCTACAACTGAAGATTTTTACAAACTGTCCAAGGAGAAAATTACATATGTAATACATAACCAGAGGAGAAACATTGGACTATCCAAACCAAAAAAGTTCTGAGAAAAAACAAAGACGAACAGGCAAAGAAAGAGTCAATTGGCATGATGCTCGCAGGCGTTCTTCTCCTTGCTCCCAGCTGCAGCACCCACGTTTTCATCATCAATGCCATGGAGGATGGAGGGGCTATTCCTGTTGTTGGTTCTAATGCAGTTTACCTTGGATTCAACAATTCTGAGGCAGTTGTGGAGGGACTCAAACTTTCTAGCCAACGAGTCGAAATAATCCTTCATCTTGCTGCTGCTTCTCGGAATTCAAAATTCGAGATCTGGACAAAAGTAGAGAGGTGGGAGATGGCTTTCTTCAGGTCAGCATTCTCTCCCCTGAGCCAATGGACCTGGGATTCCAAATCATGGACGTGCAAAAGAACTTTAGAGGATGGACTGTCATTCCCATGAGGGGAATCCAAGTTAACAATACCACAATTGTCACCCACGGTATGTTGCCAATTCCTGCCACTACCCATTTCACCGGGGCTACCACGAACTTGTTGCAAAGAAACACCATGATTCTGGACCAAAACTACGTCAAGAGGCATCCAAACCCTACCACTACCAGGCTCAAGACCACAAACGGAATGCTGCGCAGAGCCCCTGATATTCTGACCCTGCCCCATGTCAAGGGGAGCCCAGCGTCTACCATTACCAGGTTCCTCAGATTTGGAATGCCCACGACAAGCGTGCTTCGTCAGACCACTACGAGAAACCTGAAGCTCAAAGCCGCCATTACTCTGCCCCTGGACCATATCAAAAAGAAAACGTTTCATGCCTACCCCCCCAGAGTGAACCTGGATATTCTTTCTACATCGACGACACTGCAGCACAGGAAGACACAGACCTGTATTGTTGTCCTCCATGCTAAACCAGAAAGAAAAAAAAAAAGAAAAAAGAAAACCGTCCTCGAGCGTGATATAAGATGAGGTTTCCTTGGGGCCTGTTTGCATTGAACTCCCGCATGCGAGACAAGTGGTGTCTGCCAAGGGAGGCCGCCGATTGAGCCGAGAGGACGTGTGAGGTGATCGAGGGGATCCCATGAAGATTTTGCAATTAACCAAAATCCAAAAGAAGTTGAGACCAAAGTTATAAGGGTGCTTAGATATTGAGGTCATGGAGGGTTAAGGGACCCAATTGTCGACAAGGTGTTGGTCATTGTTGATAGCTAGACCACAGTCTAGGCCAGCGCCAATATTAGCCATGATGTTAGCTTTCTGGTTGTTGAGCCTAAGGATGTGGAAGAAAGAGACAGAGTGAAAATCCTTGACCATGTAGATGAAGTGATGATGAAGCTTGGAGACAGGTTTTCGACAATTTTTGGCTAAAGCCCTGGCTTCTGTGATTACCAGCATAGAATCACCAAAGGCCACTAGATCCTTAACATCTTCATTCCTCACAACCTCCATACCTTTGATTAATGCGAGCCATTCCGCATCGTTATTAGTCCTCCTTCCAATTCCCCATGCAAAGTCTTTCACTTTGTTTCCATCAGAGTCCAGAAGAACTCCCCCCGCACCTGCCAACCCAGTGTAGCCATGACATGTTAATGTTTAGGACAATCCTATTTGTATACTATATGCATGGTGAAGATGGAGTTATAAATTTTGCTATAACATATTGTTAATTACTGATTACCAAAGCAATTTGAGATGTAACACCTATCCTTCATGCCTAGAACTTACCTCAATATACTCAACTAGCAACAGTAATGTAAATTCAAGGTTATATAGACCAAATGGTAGTCCAAAGAATATTGAAATTCAAATGGATATAAATAGGCCTTCCAATCATATCAAGAAGATTGCGAAGTTAATTTAATAAACAACTTACATCACAAGTAATCAAAGAGTTTTCCATGGCACAAATGCATAACCAAGTTAAGACAACCAAAACCCTTTTTCAATTAAAGATACATATTCAATAACAAATGGAGAAAATTACTCTTAAAAGTTACTCAAGGAATTTTAGCTTTTGTCTCACTTGATATTTCTTACCAAATTTAAATGAGCATGGCATCCCTTGATAACGTTTGGTGATAAGGTTGAGTTACACGTTAAAGAATTTGCTTCTTTCCTCGCTTGGAGAACTCAAAATTAATCTATACATGGCATTGGCTCAAAGACTTTAGCAACGTGCAATGAACTAAAGCCATGTCAATTCCATACCATAATAGTACAACAATAACAAAAATATATTATATTTAATAGAAACGTAGAACAAGGCTACATAACTAAACCTAGAGACTCTTATATATGCTTAAACTAAAACTTGTTTCATAGCTCCAATGTGGTATTTCACACGGAGAAGAACATATCCCACTTAGGGAAAATAATTTCTAAACCTTTGTAAGCTTACAACCTTAATAATTATAAATACAACCATGATGCCATTGATGAAAAAACAAAACAGATAACGCATTGAATAAGATAGACCTATGTAGCATGCATAATGAGTGTTTGTGCTAGAAATTGTACCTAGACTACAAAGGGTACAAGCTAGAACAATCTCAAGAAAACTAAAGGAAAATGAATTTGTTTTTGTAATTTTTGTTTGAAGGAATCATTCACAAAAAGGGGGGTCATTAAATATGAAACATATACATGTTCTAAATCATAAAGAAATCCTGAAAAGCTGAGATATATATATATAACATAGATATAAACCATGAGCATTCATCCAATTAAGAAAACTAGTTTTGTCCACAAATTCATAAGCATTCACAAGATAAACACTTTTATCCATAAATGAAATTATCAACCAGGTGATTAAACAAATCATAAACATAAACCAACAATAAGAGTCAATAAATGGCTTATGTAATATATTCAGATCAATCCTCAATCTTCAAAACACTTACATGAGAGTATTCAGTATATGTCTAAGTGTAAACAACATCATCAGTCCCAAAACCCTTCTCCTGAACAAAAACCAACCTCCACAACATATCTTGTTCTTTCTTTTATAATTACAAAATGAAGTAGTTTCCTCAACCACTTCTTTAGGTCAGGTTTCGAAACTATTCAGCAGTTACATTTAGTAGTTATCAAATCCGGAATTCTAGGGTCGAATATGCCCAAAATAGAAAAATCTGGCAAATTTCAGAACAATGGGTCTCAAAGAAACCTCCATATCTCTCGATCCAGGACACCTGTGCGAAAACTGAGAGACATTTTTGTGAATGAGACCATGATGAACAAAAACCTCTCTTGGTTTTTAAAAATTCTCTTCCATCTCCTCGTAATCTGTGTTGAATGATAATGACTAAAATAGTAAAAAAAAGACCATGACCATGCGTCTTTCATCATCTTTATGCATTCTGTTGTGATAGATGGCACTCTGTCTGTCAGTCCCCTTCCAAGGATTATAGCATGAAGCTTCAACAATGTTCACACTTTCAATATCATTTGCAAAGCATGCCGAATAATGAACAACATAAACCCTGACTTCATCCCAAACTTCATTGGTGGTGAAATTATAAACTTGACACTTGTTATGATATAACTGACAAATTCTTCGGGGTCTTCATTCATGACAAGTAATGCACTAAATTGGATGTGGGCTAGCCACGTTATTCATTGATTTTGGGATTCCGGCAGCGCTTGTATATATGCAATCTGGTAACTATGTTGCGGGAATGTTATCATATGAAACTTTTGCAAAATCTTCAACATAGGAGTTAGGACAAATATTAATAAGTGTTTGAAGACTTAAAATGAAATGAAACATTTAATAAGCCAACATGTATAACATGAAATAAAACTAAAATAAAGTAATAAAACAATGTTCATGTAATAAAAAATGAAAAAACCCAAAATAACTAAAACTTAAAAATAAAGCAAAATACAAAGCAATAAGAAATGAAAAATTAAGAAAAAACTAAAAAGGGACTAGGTACAATTCCAGTCCTAACATCTGGCTCTGGCTGGTGGATGAAAGCCTCCTTGTGAGGTTTCAAGATCATGTAGACCTTGTGCCTTATTCATTGGGATGGAGTCAACTGTACAACCAACCTTTTCAAACTACTGATTCACCTGCTGCAAACTGAAGGAAAGCAAATACTCGGAAAGCAAGCTTATTTCCTATGCTACCCTACTCTGACCAACTCTCCAATTTACTCAAGTAAATGCAAACTTCCACAGTAACCATTCAAGCAACTTGATAATAGAAATGATCTCATCTCTGCCACTGATCAATAGAGAATGACATAACTACAACTGCAGAAATATAAACTCCTTGAGAAAATCATACTCACCCAAAAGTGTCGATGATATGATGTAATCTAAAATCTTCAGAGAATCTAAAAGATATGACTCCAATAAAACTGCTATTGGATCCTTATAACCATGTTCGGAGACATGCTGATTCAGGAAAGATAACTGCCCATGCATAGATTCCCTTTTGCTAAAAAAGAAATGAGCTGCTTGTTCTTTCAAGATCATCTCTTGATCATCAAGAATGAAAATTTCCTCTTCATACAAATGATCATATGATAAATATATAGCACGACTTAAAGCATTCTGACTATGATCAGAAACTTCTTGTTGTTTGTGAGCATGCAAATTTTCAAGATAAGCCTGATCTTGAATTCTTTGGCAAGCTCGGATGTTCTCAACTTTCAATGATCCGTTTGTGATGCCAATATCTTCCTTTTGTAGATCTAAAAATGAAACAGTAATAGGCTGTAAATTGTCTTCATTGTTTTTTAGGTCTTCAATTAAAATCTACTTTGGCAAAAAATTTCCAATGTCTGTTTCAAATCCTGTGTTATGACAGTCATCTACTAGCTTTCTTGCATCAGTTCCCATGCATGCAGAATTTGAGAATATAAAATTCTGACAGTCATCGAAAGTAAAAAATGGTAGCTGATTTTTAATATCAACAACAATACATTGAGGAGCAACAATTTTCTCTGAGACAAAAATATTATCCTCCTCTGCATACTCTTTCTCATGATAATCATCAGTTTTAAGAATAGAAAACTTTGATCGATAAACTTCAAAATCTGAGAAAGAAATAAAATTTGAAAGAGATGAATTAGTATATTGAGGAAAATGAAAATCCGGATCAGCTTTTTCTAGTTCATATTCTTCCTTTGATTCCTCTGCATTCAAACCTGCTTTTTGATGTCCATATACTTGTTCTTGTTTCAAATCTTCATTTCTACTTTGATCTACAAGCTTTCCACAAGCTCATAGGTTGTCTTCAACCTCTAGCATTTGAGAACATCTGTTGCAAGGACGATGACTTCCTCTCTCTGAGATGAAGGACTAAATCTGATTGTTGATGAGATGATGCATAATATATCATAGCAACTTTTTCTGAAGGTCTGATCTCCCACGGAATGCTGAGATAAAAACTATAAAACCTTCGATTGAACTTAGTAATATGTTCATCCTCTTCCCTTTTCATGGTAAAGAACTCAGAAAGATACTGCTCCAAAGATTTGTTCTCACCCCAATACCTCAAAAAGACATCATGTAACTGTTAGGAACTCATGTCTTTACTTTGTTAGTATATTGTTGTTGGACGCATATGCTTTGTAAGTCGTCCCGTAGTATTGTTGATCAATAGTTTGTGTTATTGTTGTTGGTGCATATGCTTTGTAAGTCGCCCGTAGTATTGCTGATCCATAGTTTGTAGTGGCCCATGGTTTTGACCCATAGTATTGGCGCATAGACTTAGTATATAAGTGTGTGTTGAGGCCTATGAAGGACCGTGAAGTTATTTGTATTGAGCTTTCTCAAAGGAGGTTTCCCCCTCGAAGTGGCTTGCGGTCAATATAAAAGTGATTCTGAGTTCTGTCATTTCTGCTATTTCGCATATTCTTATTAATTAATTGTTGCAGGTGCTTCACATCTAGTATCAGAGCACTTTCTTGGGCTCGCTGGGTGAAATTTCTGCCAAAACTTTTTTTCGCATCTGTTGCAGGTTCGGATTTGGGAATAATCCCTATCCACTTAACTGTGGGAAGTACTTGAGCATAAGCCCTAAAACTCATTGAGAGGAGTACCACAGGAACCCCAAATTAGCTGGCCCATTGAGAGGACCTGTCAGCGAAAAGGGCAACGACCCCTACCTGATTGAATAGTTCCCACCCGTGAGGTAAACCAAGAGCTGTCGTTTGTGGCAAAGCAGTTATCAGTTTTACCTGAGCCGTGGAGTGAGGGGTACTGCCCCAATACGCAAGCCGTCAAACAGCATTGGTGGCCAAGTAAAACCCCTAAACTAGGAAGCCGCACATACCTGGGGTCCATATCTATTTTTAGCTGAACTGTTGTCGATCACTGTTGCGTCGTTTCAGATCCAATTGTTCAAATCCATTCTGAAAGTCATTCCAGATCCAGCCATTTTCAATCCATTTGGCGCCATTTCAGATCCCTCTGTTTCCGCTCACTTCCGAGCCGTTGCAGATCTATCTGTTTCAGATCCCTTCTGAGCCGTAGCCGCTCCATTCTGAAAAAAAAAAAAAAAAAAAAAAAAAAAAAAAAAAAATAAAATAAAATAAAATAAAATAAAATAAAAAAAAAAAATAAAATAAAATAAAATAAAATAAAAACAAAAAAATAAAATAATAATATATATATATATATATATATAAAATAAAATATTATATATATATAATTCAGTTTTTTCTCTATATCTCCCTTGTTTTCACTCTGTTTCCCTTGGAACTTCCCGGGAACCCCTGTAATCCCATTCTGTATATTTCATTCCTAAGGACCCTATCCCCAATTCCACTTCCCAAAGCCCGAAATCCCACATTTGTTTATTTTTAGGGTTTGTCATAAATTCCTCAGATTTCACCCAATCACCTTCAAATTTTACCACAGAGTTCCTTTCTGAATTCTGCTTCTTTGTTCCCCTCTGCCAAATTTTCTCATTCTTTCACCCCGCTTCTGAAATCCTCATTTTTTGCTTCCCTGTCTATTCGACAGTGTCCAAAACCTAGTCAAACCCCAATTACCCTTCAGATTTTTTCCCAAATCTAGATTTTCCCTTACTGAAACAGTTTCTGTTTTTGTTTTTCTACCTAGTCAACCCAAAAAAAAAAAAAAACTCCTGGTTATGGTTGTCACCCGTGCAAGAGCAAAAACCATGGAAGAAGCACTTGCAGCCATCCAAGCCAAACTCCAGGATCTGGATGAAAAATTTCTCGGCCTCCATCTTGAACATTCAGCTATGAACAGCAAACGGCAGTCCGAGTCTTCATCAGACAATGGGTTCTCTTCTTCCAGCAATTTTCGTGGTTCAAAGCTTGATTTTCCTCGGTTCAATGGTATTGATCCAACTGGATGGATCTATCGTGTAAAACAATATTTCAGTCTGCATAATACTTTTGATGTCAACAAAGTTTCGCTTGCATCCTTTCATTTGGAACAGGAAGCTCTTCAATGGTAAAATGGCCAGACTTTTGCCAGCTCCTTTTGCAACGATTTGGTCCTAGTGCTTTTGATGACTTCACAGGAGCCCTCACTAAACTTCGCCAAATTGGCACTGTGAGAGAGTATCAAACCGAATTTGAGAAACTAGCCAACCACACTGAAGGATTGTCTTATGACTTTTACCGGAGTTGTTTTATCAGTGGTCTAAAGGATGTCATCCGCTCTGAGGTCAAAATGTTCTGTCCGAACACAATTATGGAAGCCCTAGGGTTGGCTAAGTTGGCAGAAGACAAGATTGCATCCCAACAGCGCTCCAAGCCCACTTTTGTTCCCTTCTGAAATATGGGTTCTCAACGACCACCCATACCGCAGGATCCTCGACCAACTCCTATCAAGCATTTTTCTGAAACAGAGATGCAAGCACGCAGAGAAAAGGGGCTTTTCTATAATTGTGATGAGAAATTCACTCAGGGACATAGATGTGTTCAACAAAAGCTCTATCTCTTAGATGTGGATTCTTCGCCTGCCTCTGAAATTGGTGATGAAGATCCAGATACAATGGATGCTCAGGTCAACATTCAGGAACCGCCTATTGACCCTCCGTCTCAGGATGACCAGCCAGAGATATCTCTCCATGCTTTAGCTGGAATCACCACCCCCCAAACAATGCGGGTCAGGGGTTACTTCAAGAAGCTTCCTCTTACAATACTCATTGACTCTGGTAGCACTCATAATTTCATTGACCCTCGGATCGCCAAACAAGCTGATTGTTTTATCCATCCTTGCTCCAACTTTGAATTCATGGTTGCCAATGGGGGCACCTTACCTTGCAAAGGGAAGTGTCGAAATGTGCGTATCTCTATGGGAGATTATACCTTGTGCTTTGACATGTTTTCCTTGACCTTAGGCGGATGTGATGTGGTTTTGGGCGCTCAATGGCTACACACACTTGGCCCTATCTTATGGGATTTTGCTGAACTTGGATGCAGTTTTCTCTCAATGGACAAAAACACACATTGACAGGATTACAACCAGGGTCTCTCAGCATCATCAGTTCACATCGCATGGAAAAAATCCTCAAGAATAATTCCCATGGTGTCATTGCTCAGATCCATTCCATTCAGATGCAACCATCAGCGATCTCCACTACTCCTTTGGATCTGCAACAAATTCTGGATCGATATACAAGTGTCTTTGTTGAACCAGTGGGATTGCCACCTTCATGGCCAGACGACCATCGTATTCAGCTCCTTCCTGGCAGTGTTCCTCCCAACATCAGGCCCTCTCGCTACCCATTTCACCAGAAAACGGAGATTGAAATGCTCGTTCGGGACTTATTGCAGCAAGGTATTATTCACCCAAGCACTAGTTCCTTTTCTTCTCCATTTCTTCTTGTCCGCAAAAAAGATGGGTCCTGGCGCCTCTGCATTGACTTCCGAGCACTTAATCACCTCACCATCAAGGATAAGTTTCCAATTCCTGTTGTTGATGAGATTCATGGGGCTCAACTTTTCTCCAAGTTGGATCTTCATTCTGGGTATCATCAAATTCGGGTTCATGAGGATGATATCCCTAAAACAGCTTTCCGCACACATGATGGCCATTATGAGTTTTTGGTCATGCCCTTTGGCCTCACTAATGCTCCTTCCACATTCCAGGCCTTAATGAATAAAATATTTTGGCCCTACTTGAGGAAATTCATTCTGGTATTCTTTGATGATATCCTCATCTACAATAAAACATGGGCTGAACATCTCCAACATTTGGATCTTGTCATGCAACTTTTCTCTGACCATCATCTCCACGCCAAGCAGTCTAAATGTGTTTTTGGACAGAAGGAAGTTGAGTATCTCGAGAACATTATCTCAGCACAAGGGGTTCACGTGGATCCTGCCAAAATCGATGCCATGAACAATTGGCCGCATCCTCAGACACTCAAGAGCCTTCGTGGTTTTTTGGGGTTGACTGGCTACTACCGCAAGTTTGTCAAGGATTATGGGAAAATTGCAGCTCCATTAACTGCTCTATTGAAAAAGGATGCTTTTACATGGACACATGTTGATCAATGTGCATTTGACAAACTGAAACAAGCTATGTGTACTACACCTGTTCTAGCTATGCCCAATTTTTCCAAGCCCTTCACTATTGAGAGTGATGCTTGCGGCAATGGACTTGGTGTTGTTCTCCTTCAAGATGAAAACCCCATTGCATTCACCAGCAAATCCCTTTCAGGTAAGAATTTAGTTGCCTCTACATATGAGAAGGAAATGATGGCTATTTTGCATGCAATACATAAGTGGCGACCATACCTATTAGGGAATCATTTCTGCATCAAGACTGATCACCAGAGTCTGAAATATTTCTTGGAACAGCGTGTCTCCTCCCCAGCACAACAGAAATGGGTTAGAAAACTCATGGGTTATGACTATGAGATCACTTTCAATAAGGGTAAAGACAATATTGTGGCAGATGCTCTTTCTCGTACATTTGATGCCCAAGGTTCTCTTTCAGTTATTTCTATGCCTGTTCCAAATTGGTTGCAATCTGTTCAACAGGGTTATGTCAATGACTCTTCCTTATCTCAAATCATCCAACGCTTGACAAACAACCCTTCTGCTGTACCACATTACTCTTGGGATGGTGCTTCTCTGAGATACAAGTGTCGTTTGGTGCTTCCCCAGAGCACAGATCTTCAACAGGTTGTCTTCTATGAACTCCATGCTTCTCCATCAGCAGGGCACTCTGGGTTCCTCAAAACATATGAACGGGCACGGTGTAACTTCTTTTAGCAGGGCATAAAAAGGACAATTCAACAAATGGTGGTTGAATGTGATACCTGCCAGCGCAATAAGGGTGAAACAACACTCCTTCCAGGATTGCTCGAACCCTTGCCCATACCTACACGGATTTGGACAGATATTTCTATGGATTTCATTGAAGGGCTCCCTAAATCTGGCGGGAAGACAGTGATCCTCTTTGTGGTTGATTGCCTCTCCAAATATAGTCATTTTTGTGCTCTCAGCCATCCCTATACAGCCTCCTCAGTCGCTCAAATTTTCCTGGACCATATCTTTCGTCTTCATGGCATCCCTTCTTCCATTGTCTCGGATCGTGATGCGACTTTCACCAGTAATTTTTGGACAAAACTTTTTCGCCACACTAGCACCAAATTGAAGATGAGTTCAGGGTATCACCCACAAACAGATGGTCAGACTGAAATTATCAATAAATGCTTGGAAACTTATCTTCGTTGCTTCACCTCTGAACAACAACATCAATGGGCAAAGTGGCTCCCTCTCTATGTCCTTCTCTTGTCTGCCATCAAGAGTCAAATCTGTGTTGTTGTGGTTCTTCCCGGGGAAGATAATCTTCACTTCCGTCCCTGGCAACGGCGCCAAAGATGTTTGTGCTAGAAATTGTACCTAGGCTACAAAGGGTACAAGCTAGAACAATATCAAGAAAACTAAAGGAAAATGAATTTGTTTTTGTAATTTTTGTTTGAAGGAATCATTCACAAGAAGGGGGGTTATTAAATATGAAACATATACATGCACTAAATCATAAAGAAATCTTGAAAAAGCTAAGATATAGATATAAAACATAGATATAAACCATGAGCATTCATCCAATCAAGAAAACTAGTTTTGTCCACAAGTTCATAAGCATTCACAAGATAAACACTTTTATCCAGAAATGAAATTATCAACCAGGTGATTAAACAAATCATAAACATAAACTAGCAATAAGAGTCAATAAATGGCCTATGTAATATATTCATATCAATCCTCAGTCTTAAAAACACTTACATGAGAGTATTCAGTATATGTCTAAGTGTAAACCGCATCATCAGTCTCAAAGCCCTTCTCCTAAACAAAACCAACCTCCACAATGTATCTTGTTCTTTTTTTTATAATTACAAAATGAATTAGTTTCCTCAACCACTTCTTTAGGTCAGGTTTCGAAACTATTCAACAGTTACATTTAATAGTTATCAAATCTGGAATTCTAGGGTCGAATATGCCCAAAATAGCAAAATCTGGTGAATTTCTGAAAAATGGGTCTCAAAGAACCCTCCATATATCTCGATCTAGGACACCTGTGCAAAAAATGAGAGAAGTTTTTGTGAATGAGTCCATGATGAACAAAAACCTCTCTTGGTTTTTAAAAATTCTCTTCCATATCCTCGTAATCTGCACTCAATGATCATGACTAAAACAGTAAAAAACAGACCATGACCATGCATCTTTCATCATCTTTATGCATTATGTTGTGATAGATGGCCCTCTATCTATCAGTATCCTTCCAAGTATTATAGCAGGAAGCTTCAACAATTTTCACACTTTCAATATCATTTGCAAAGCATACCAAAGCACGAACAACATAAACCCTGACTTCATCTCAAACTTCATTGGTGGTGAAATTATAAACTTGACACTTGTTATGATATAACTGACAAATTATTCGGGGTCTTCATTCATGACAAGTAATGCACTAAAGTGGATGTGGGCTGGCCACGTTCTTCATTGATTTTTGGATTCCGACAGCGCTTGTATATATGCAATCTGGTAACTATGCTGCGGGAATGTTATCATATGAAACTTTTGCAAAATCTTCAACATAGGAGTTAGCCTTTCAACATCGGAGTTAGGACAAATATTAATAAGTGTTTGAAGACTTAAAATGAAATGAAACATTTAATAAGCCAACATGTATAACATTAAATAAAACTAAAATAAAGTAATAAAACAATGTTCATGTAATAAAAAATGAAAAACCCAAAATAACTAAAACTTAAAAATAAAGCAATAAGAAATGAAAAATTAAGAAAAAACTAAAAAGAGACTAGGTACAATTCCAGTCCTAACAATGAGGATGTTGATACCTTTAGCAAGATAAATTTTACATCAAATGAAAGAATACAATTGAAACACTAACCAATGCAGGGCAAGTAAAGTCCACATATACATTTTCTAAGCTACAAGTGGAAACCTTATATCATTGCATGAATCGTGCAGCATTTTGAAATGCTTAACAATTTACGTAAGAGTCATAAAATGAAGTAGATGACCAAATTTGAATTGGGCTTTGAGGAAGATCCCAATACAATGGAAAAACACAACAAATTGGTTGCGAGAAACTTCAAGAGAAGAGTAAATACTCAATTGTATCTAGTTTTAAGAATAGGTTTATGCTTTCTAAATCTCGAAATCAAGAGAGTAGATTTAATGACTTGGATAGGACTTAATGAAGAATGAATACAGGTTCACAAAACTTCATGAAAAAAACAGAATTCAATAATGTGAAGCAAGAATGCTCAAAAGGATAATAAGAAGCTGGGAATAACAACTTCAATAAGTCCCTTGGATGGGGTGACAAGGGCGCATTGGCCAATAGATGTTTCTCCATCAACAACTATTCAATGCAATCCCCTTGATGAAGATGCAAAGGAGATCATTATACAGCAGGCAAGAATGCTAATGCCATCAATCCACAACATGGGAATAGTCGACAAATGTTTGATGTTTTCAATTCCATTCTTATCTGGTCTATTTAGACTTGGCATCCGCAAAAGAAGAGGTTGAAAGGTGAGTGTGTCGATTTCCTTATAATCTTTGATTTGGCTCCATTTGTTTAAAGAATCCATGGAAATTTATAAAGCCAGAAAATGAATACCACTAAGTTGTAAACAAGAAGACAAATCCAATTTCAAAAAGAGCAATCAGTTGGTTGAGCATGAAATCCTACGATAGCCATAACAATCTACGGTTATTAGCATAGATAGAAGCCGACTAAAGTATTATATTAGAATACACTTATTGTAATTATTCAAGCAAAAGATTTGTTTTGAAAGGAAACATCAATATTTTTTAATAACCAACAAATACTCACAAACATGCAACTAGCATAAATGCCATACAAAATACATTCATAAATTGGACATCAATTACCATACAATAGTTTTTAAACAAAACCAGAAACACAACTTAGCCCTCAGCTCAAGTGCATCGAGAGGTAGATGGGCAATGTTTAGGTCATTAATGTGCTTTTGAAATATGTAGATCAATCAAAAAATAGAAACCAAAATTCAAGATGTTGATTATGATCCCCCAAATCTAAAATAATGACGTATTTGATGCATTTCAAAAAGGGTCTTCTAAACATTAAAAAACCTGCAGAACTTGAAAAGCAGAAGGAAGAAACAAGGGAGAACCTTGGAAACAATCCTGGAGTTGGTTTGGAAACAATAGGTAGAAGTTGCAGGTCCCAATCATTCTCCATAGAAGGATGATATACTTCACACGTCGCAAATCAGCCATAGACGACCAGTTCCTCCATATCGAGCTAATAATTGGCTCAATTTCATAACAACCTGTTGCACAGAAGATGAGACTGACAACCTTATCGATGCTCCTCCTGCCTTGGGCTACTCTACAAGCCACTTTAAATCACCGGCGTTAAGAATTATACCCTTATTCAAATGCCCTTCCACCATTTGGTCCAATTCCCTGAACTTCATAACACGTGTGGAAGATTTTTTTAAACAATATTCTTTGTGGAAGGACTATATGTATTTTTAGGTATGGTCCAGCATATCTTTCATTTCCTTTCCACTGTCCTGTTGGCCTATCTTTACATCTTCCCAATAACGAGCATGCAAATCATGTTCTGGTTAAACCTGTCCAGATGGCTAGAAACGGCGAATGACAAGATGTTCACTTCGACCCCAGGCCCCGCTCGGCTTACTTTAAGGAGACATTCTGATCTCAAGCGCAGCAAGATCACTCCCGAAGAAGAACGTTTGATTATTGAATTTCATGGTTGTTGGGGGAACAGGTCTATATTATTTAGTACATATGGCTTTCTAAATATATGCAAATTCAAATGGTCAAGTGGTCTCGCATTGCACGGAGTTTACCAGGAAGGACGGACAACTAAGTCAAGACCGAAATTAAAATATTGAATACAGAAAACAAATACAATTCCTCAATTCCAACCATGACGAAATGTTTCGAGAGGATCTTGAATCGTGAGCAACCCATATAATAAACAGTTAAAGAAAAAGAAAATATATCTTGGAAATCTTGGAAATCTTACCCTAATTCGCTCGTTCAATTGTTTTTTTAATTTTGGAAATCTTATGTTTAAAGCCCTAGGTCTCAAGGCTTGTGTATTTGATTTTAAATACTGAATGTTTTATTTAGATATTTGATGTTGAGGATCTTGTTAATCCATGGAGTTTTCATGAAAATGGTTCTATTGTTGTTCAATCTATTTCTATTGAATTTGAACTATGGAAAAAAACAGTCTAAAACTGAATCTATGTGGTTAAAATGAAATTAGTATTAAGCACAAGATTGTCCCATGGTTTCATCCAAGGAATTATGTGAAATTTTGTTATAAGTGTACAAACTTTACGAATCTTTATTATTCTGAAGATTCTTTTCTAAATCTTTAAGGATTTTGTATGTTATATAGAAATATTTTCTAAATTTTTTAGCAAAATAATTTAGTGTTGTGGAAGTATGGATGAATATTCATCTTAAACCATCTTGTAGGGAGCAATGATGCTAGTCAGTTGTCTCGCCAAACAAGGGATTCATCATCTCAGTATCCCTCACAATCATGTGGAACTGATCACATAATGGTATGGAGCAATGTGATTGATTCTGCTTTGAGGGAGGGGTGTAATGAGCCTACATCACTGAGAAGGTAGTCGAGGAGGAGCGTTCCAATCACATCCCATCGCCTTTGCCTCCATCATTGCTATGTGTAGACGCAAACCAAAAACAATGTACAGTCGTCACAGTGTGGAGGAAGGTGTGTCAAATTTCTATTGATGGGGTGGATGACGAATCTTGGAATAGTGTCCAGAAACCAACTTCCATAAAAAAATGTCTTCGATGTAAATATAAATAGCATTTCACTTTTTAATAAATGGTGGATTTTTACTTGAAAATAAAAAATAAAAATCATTAGATCATTAAAAATTAGTTGAATTTAACACTATCTATACAACTTCAAAATAATTATCTTAGTGTCATGTTATTAATCCTGAAGTACACATTTATACACATTTATAGTTGAGAGTATATTTTTCATTTGCAAGTCAAACTGCTTTGAGATGTTATAAAGTTTTGTGATGTTTTAAAAAAACATTATATTAAAATAATTTTTTTGAAAATTAAAAATAAATTTTCAAAAATTTTAAATTTTACTTATTCTATTTTATAATTGCTCAAAGAAGTTATCGAGGGGAAATCAAGTGTGGATTTATTTTTAAAACACAAAAATAAAAGAATTAAAAACATTCAATATGGAATTTAGTAAAAATGTCATGTGCCAACATTCACATGCCATTGTTGACTTCTTTTTTTAAATCGTTCACTTTTTATGTAGTGTTTTGATTTTGGAGTTGTCTAAAAATTCGACGATTTGGATAGGAAGGTCATTTTTAGCCGAAATCCGATATCTTTTAATTTTGCGAAATCAAAATTTAGTTATGTTTTATTGGGATTTTTGATGGTATAAATGGATTGAGCACCCTCAAAAACCCCTCAGTCACCCAAAATTCTAGAATTTGACAGTTGTAAACTAGATTTTAAAAAATTACGGTCGAAATTTTTCAAAATTGTGCTTAGAAAAATCATCTATTCCAGCTCAAATCGTAGAATTTTTAGACTACGAGTTTGATTTTAATGTAACCAATTCTATATATTTTAATTTTAATGTTTTTTTAGGACAATTACTTATTGATACAAAAAACTATATTTTTTTTATGTTTTTTACGAATTCTCTTTAAATTTATTATCATCTTTACAATTATCTTCCAACATATATGTAGTTGTGTCTTGCAGACTACACTGTTATATCTTTTCACAACTTAGTCTTTATGTTCGCACTATATATGGAGATTTCAATACCAATATTATTGTTCTATTCCACAACCTATTTCACTAACATAAACCATTTTTTAACAAAACCGATGTCGGAATTTATATTAAAAGTTGAGAAAGCAACATTGCAATACAAATATTCAGATTGTGTCTTAAGTTTAATCAAAGCCTCTACCAAATACAAAACGACTTCCTACCATCTACCTACATCATCAATAGTATACTGAAAATCCTTATGACTATAGATTTTTACATACCGACATGAAAGAAAAAACACAAAAAACCTGAGCTGAGCTTGAATGAGTTTGATTTTCCTTGGTGACAAAAAGAAACTGCTCAACCTAAGAGAGTAAGACTTGAATCTATGGATTCATATGTTCAGTATTCCTCTTTGACTCCATTTCCCTTTCCAAAACCTGTTCCAACCGAGCATGCATTATGTGCATTTTCCCCTTAGTATCATAGATGTATTTTTTAACATTGCAAATATCCTACACTTTCCCCATTCTCCTTCATTTTCAAATGAGGCCGTGATTTCATCCTCAGCTCCCTACAGGGGAGAGAAGAGGTCTGCCACCCACCAACATCAGGTCCATTGGCCTCCCTTTAATACCACATACCCTTTTTCCACATTAAGAACTTGATTAGGATAGAAATTACGAATCCTTTTAAGATGCATCAACCTAACTTCTTGAATTTTGTTGAAGTCGATAGAAGAGATACGATGTTGAAGTCGATTGGCGCTAGAAACCATTTGACATCTCTTCCTCTAAGACTAGGAGCATGGATAATTTTAAGGACCCATACTTATTAAAAAGTGTATAAACCTTGGCAAATCTTACCAATTCTTAAAATGTGAACTATAAAATGTTTGGTGATACTTTTCTAAAATTATTTCAATTTCTAAGGATTTTATATATTTTATATAATAATTTGGCAATTTTTAGAGTGAAAAAAGTTTACCCCGTCAAAATTGGGCGAAATGGGGCTTCAAAAAATGCAAATTGGCGAATCTTTTTTCGGAAAAAAACATCCAAAAATAGCCCATGGGCTAAATTTCGCCCCTAAAATTATCCTTGACTAGGAGATGACAAGAGAAGAGTTACCAAAGATATAATCTATTATATCTTTGTACAGTATTATTTTTTAGATTTTTTGTTTTAATATAGTAGTATATTTTATCCCTATGTACAAGTCTAACAACATTTTTACAAGTTTTGTTTGGATATTATTGGGTAGATTTTGTAATGTCTATTGGCCATACCATATTACACCTATCTTCATTCTGATCCAAAGGTTTTTCATATGATATGATGCAATCATATGAAGTTTTTCAATTTAGTTTTATAATGACTTATTTGTGTTAAAGTTCTTTTTAAAGTGTCTTTTAAGTTTTATATGATTCAAATTTAAATGTGTGATTTTGGTTTTCTTTTTATGTTTGAATTATTGGAAAGTTATTTTTAGTTTAAATTTAGATCTTTTTATCATGGTTACATATTTGATCTTAGTAAATGATTTCTTTCCTTTATTTTGCCTTCCTCCAATTGATTGGTTTGATTATGGCTTTTGCATTAAATGTGTTATAGTTATTTATAGACTTATTTATTTATGTGTTTATTTTGGCTAATTTTTCCAGCTTGAGTGCGGGACTTAGTTATTGTTTTTTAATACCGCACTTATTACTTTTTTTAACAGAAATTGAAAAACTTCGATATTATAAAAAAGTTGTGCACAACCATTCATTACAAAGCCATAAGGAGAAGTTTGAGTTCTGTAGCAGTCTGAGAGGAAATAACCAAAATTTGCACTAGCTTGGTTCTACAAAAGTTTTTTATCTACTCCCTAGATTTCACCATGACAGAGGAGGGATATACCCTTCTTGCTTGCCTTGAAGGCCAAACATTCGTTGCAGAACTGAATTTTCCTCCATTGGACACACATATTCTGCTGGGGATTCTTGGCAATGACTGCATTGAGTCATTTTTTCCATCTTCAAGATTTCTTCTTTAATAACATCCGCAGTGCCCATCAATTCTTTCAGGTTACCCTCCAAATCGTCAATGCTAGAGTCTTGACAGGTAAGTTGTTGCGAAACATACCTCAAGTCCTCAGCAATCTCACGGTTGGCCTTAAACCCAACGCAAACAACTTCATAGACTTTGCATAGGTGTTGCTTGAAGTCTTCTATGCTAGCCTTCAAAAAGCAAATCCCTCTGCTAAACCCACCATTGGTCCATGAGTTGAGTTCTGTGAGAGGCCAGAATATCCAGGATCCCATAACCAAAGAGAAAGGGCTTCCAAATATTCACAAGACCTCTACATCAAACCATCCTCCACATCCATGTATTCCTCGTCCACTTGAACAAAAAATATGCTCGAAACAGAACTCCTCTGCATTTATGTCGATATTATCTTCCCGTAAGTGCGAGCTTCACCCAGAAGGTTCGCATTAAAGGCTTCTTCAATGCTCCTGCCATCGAAAGGACAAATGGGAGGATTTCCATGTGAAATCCCATGCGTCCTCCATCGTGGAGAGAATGTAGACCATTCCATATTCAAAGGTTTCAAATGAAGGGTGGCAACGTCAATGGGGCCAACGCTACCATGGGGCTTAGGGGACATATTTAACCTTTTGATCACCATTGTCATATTTCACCATTCCAAGAATGAACTTAGCTCCTTGATTTTCCATATCATCGACACATATGTTGTTCTCCCTTGGGACGTGGAGAAAGGAGACCTCAAAAGGTTTATTTAGAAGAGAAATTGTACGATATATCATGTTGCATCGAGGAGCCCCTTTTTCATATCATGTTCTCATATTTTGTATGACTTGTCTAGAATCTCCAAAAACCATAAGTTTGGCGGTGTTTAGATTTGAGACGATTTCCATGCCGTGAAGGAGGGCTAGCCATTCTCCCTCATTGTTTGATTGTATCCCCAATCCCCAAGCAAAGGAGCTGATAGTTTTTCCTCCTTAATAAAAAAATTATCCCTCCCACACCCACCTCCCCTGATACCGCTCTTCTTATTCATTCCTTGTGTATACCTACATATAGAAGATTATTTTATTGGCTATACTTGTAGTGTGTCTTAAATCAATGCAAATCAAATAATCAACACTTATAATTCAACCATTATAAAAATAGTACTATCTCCTCCTTATGTGTAATGACTACCCATATCATTCGAGAGCAATCCCAAATTTATGTATGTCGTTTTGTTGTTCATTTTTAATGGTATTTAGATCTTGTATTGAAACTCTACTTAACTAAAGGCTAACTTATAAATTTGCAGACATATGTCATCTATGGCATTCTCAAGCTTGCTTGGATCTTCTATCTCCATCAACCCATCATCTCCCATAGTTCTATCTACTATTGGTGTCTCTTATTTATCAGTTTGGATCTCCTTTTCTTAAATTGGTTGGTTGCATCTTGTGGTGACTTGGGTCCATCCCTTCACACTTCAAGCAACCTCATCCCTAACTCAAAAGAAACTTCAACATAAACTATGAGAGAGGAAGTAGCCTTCACTACGAAGGACACAGGGGTCATGTTTTTTTGTGTTTGAGAGATTAGAACTTTTGTGTTTATGTGGTTTGCTTGTTTCCCTCAATCCTTTCTGTTTATTGGAGATAGGATTATCCTTATTTCTTTCCACAAAGAAAGCTTGACAACTTCGAGTATGTACAAAGGTTTTAATATCCTTGGTACTTAATGTTTATTTTATTTTCTAAGTTCAAGTAGTTGTCTTATTTTAGATTAGATTAGTTCATATTCAAACTTAGTTAATGGTTTCCACCCACCTTAAAAGAAAATATTTAAGTTCCCCTCCCCATTTGCTTGATCACCTTTCAAAATGGATAATAAACCTTAATGGCTACTATAGAATTACGTAGTTTGAATTTAATATCTTACCTCTTATTTTCAAACTTGATTCATTGGCAAAGTACAGTAAGCGTCTCACTTAAGTAAGGAGGCTTAAGTAATGCTAAAATTTGCTTAAATATTTTTCCCATTTTGAACAATTTTTATTGGTGGTTTTGGAAATGCAGTCGCCTATGATGGCGTATAGAAAATTGTCCAACCTGTAAATTTTACCCAAGTTAGTCAATAATATACACATCATTTTTTCATTATATGTGTGTCATTTTTGTATTTTTCCTTATATTCTAACTCTTTTATATATATAAATAATTCTCTCTATATATATGTATCCTTATATTAAAGAAATAAAAAGAAATGGCAAGTGGAAAGGGAGTTATGCTCTTGAAAGTTGTCTTAAACATAAATATTTGTCTTATATTTTGTTATGGGTAGTATGGTTGGGAAGAAATAAGATGACGTTTTGAAATAAGGAAATCTTACTAATTATAAATTAGCCATGAGGTCAAATATGTATATGGAAGCATTTGGAAATTAAGAAAAAAGAAGTGTTAAAAGAAATGTGAAAATTCATAAAATTGATCAATCAAAGGCATGGGTTATTTTGATAGTGTTTGTGAGATAGCCCAGGTACATGTTGAGGACGCATTATATTTTTAAAGGATAACCATGTTATTGCTTCTAAGGTTACAATAGAGGTTGGAACTAACAACGGATCAACGAGGTTTTCCATCTGGTTGATGTTAAAAACTGTTAAGGAAAGAGGTATTAATTATCTTCAAATAATGGGTAATTCTAAACTCATTATTGGATGGGATAAAAAACATTACATGTTCAAAAAAAAATACTAACTCCCATTATAAAATCAGAGAAGCGATCACTCAATCTGCATTCCTCTCTTCCTAATATGTATACATGGAATTCAACATGAAATAGATATGTTATCTGAATAAGCGTTAAAACTAGATGAAGGTGTGATGAAGTTAGCTAAAGAAATGGATGGGTGTGCTCTTCTAAACATAACTCTCTTTATTTATTCAATGAACTAGATCTTTAGATGAATAGTTGTAGTGGGAGATTCTTGTATATATCTAATTTTTTTCATTTTCAATTTCATTATATATTGTTGTTATGGTAGGCTTCAAACTTAGTAAAAGAAATAGATAATGAAGGAGATTGGTAGGTTTTGATGAAATTATAGTTCATTTTTTGCTTTATTAGCGTTAAACAAAAACAACATTATATATATTTGATTTTTACTTGAAATATCAATTTATTTTTTCTTAGAAAATGAATATAAGTAAAAGTTTAATGCTTGGAATGTTGAACATTAACTTT
The DNA here is from genome assembly GCA_027924585.1 of Larix kaempferi. Taxonomy (NCBI): domain Eukaryota; kingdom Viridiplantae; phylum Streptophyta; class Pinopsida; order Pinales; family Pinaceae; genus Larix; species Larix kaempferi. The sequence goes on from BSBM01000600.1 coordinate 18,179,429, forward strand.
CAAATCATTTGAGCTCACGGGGTAGAGCAATTGGTAATGAGTAAATGAGATGAGACATTGTAAATGGAAAGTCACACGTTCAAATCCACGTGAATACTAATTTACAAAAAACAAAAACTTTCAAATCATTTATAAAACATTCAGAGGATGATAAGGTTGTTTTTTTTCCATTTGAAATATGAATTGTTGAAACAAAATGTTTTTAGTTCACTAGTTAAAATTTTGCACAAAGATGAATTGATGTAAGTTGAAATCTAAAAATAAATAAATAAAATATATATTCCTAAGTACTTTTGTAAGAATTTATTTTCATATCCATTATTGATTATGTTTACAATGTTCTTATATTATTCTTATTCTCATCCATGAAGATTGTTTTTAAGAATTATTTTTATTGCATTGAATTTATATTAAATTACACAAAATATGTGAAGATCCATTTGTAAAATCAGATTATTTTATATTAGAAAGCTTCCATTAATTATTATTTTTTTTAATTCTTAAATTTTATATTTTAATTAATATAAATTTGATATTTAATTTTTATAAACGTAAATTTGATACTTTATAATTTTTTATTAGCATTTTAATGGTGTGTTGGGTAGCTTGCTCCCACCATAGGGGGAACTGGAGTTGGTACTAGGGTTTCTCAACATAGGGAAATTGGAGTTGGTACTAGGGTTTTGGTGGATAGGTTATGGTTTTCTAGGTAAGCCCCAAAGTGTGTGGAGATAGGTGGAGTGGTGACTAGGTCTGAGATGGAGTTTGAATGGATTAGGTTTAGGGATGAGGTGGAGTTGTTGATGAGACCGAAGGAGGATGATATTTGGGCCCGTGGTGGAATTTTTAAGTCCAATAGAGAATTTCTATAAGATCTCAAAAAGGTCCGAAAAGAGAGGGGACATGACATTTTTCAGAAGAAAATAATAATAATAATAATAATAATAATAAATAAATAAAATGTCTTTCTCTGATTTGGTGGTGACACCTGGAGGTATGACAAGGCAATATATAGATGGGAATATTTTCGAAGACGAGCCAACTAGTGGTGTGGAGTGTGGTAGTAGTTATGGGGATATATCAGTTATGAATGTGTTTCACGGTAGTGGGGAGGATTGCGTAGGTGGATATTTTCCATAACTTACTTGTGTGGGTTCGAAGAAGGATTGTATAGCACTTGAAGCCAAAAACCCTAGCCTTTATACGGAGGAGGATTCTCTGATTGTGAAGGGTCTAGCAGTTGTTGGTTGTTTGCAAGAGAGGGAAGGGGAATCTGGACATACGGTTTCTAGGATAAGTAAGGAGTCTATAGAAGTAGTGTCTAGTAATGAGGTGGTGAGGGGAAAAGGTTTTAAATCAAAACATCATATTGAGGCTATTAAAACTATGGCAAATAGGCACAAACTGGTACTTGATCGTGACATTGGGATGAATGAAGTTACATACTTATCGCTCAAAGCTCTGGTAGGAAAGTTCGGTTTTTGGGTTTTATCGAAGAACACAATTGAAGCCTAGATGTCGGCTACTTGGTTTCATGTGTTGGATTATCTTCCAGGGGTTTCTTTATTAATTAAAGGTTGGTTTTTCTTTCACTTTCATTCAGAAGGGGATGATGCAAGGATTATAGGTGGTGTTTGGATTTGTTGTCGCGGTAGTCTTATGCTTAAGAGGTGGCATCATAAATTTGATCCAACAAAAGAACAATTTTTACTAAGACATATTTGGGTCTTGTTGCCTGGTTTTCCATTGGAATTATGGAATAAGAATGCATTTGAAGAAGTTGGTAATGCCTTAGGTAGGTTTATTTATGTCGATGAACAGACATTTAAAAGGTAGGATGAAAGGTTGGGGAAATTGCTAGTTGAAATTGACATAAATCAAGGTTTATTGGAGGAATTGGGAATCGAATGGAGGGGAAATATTAGTGTACAAAGGATGGACTACTGGAAGGTGCCCTTAATTTGTCTATCATGCAGGAAAAATAGGCATTTGAAGGCCATTTGTCAATGGTTTCAGGAAGAAAATCCATCTCTATATAAGAGGGTTTCCTCTATGGCAAAGGGGAAGCAAGTTGTTTCTATGGTTGTGATGCACGAGAATAGGCAAGAAGTCTCCTCCGAAGAAAATAAGGATTTGTGAATCGAAGCTTCAACTTCGGCATTGGTCCCTCCATCTTAAGTAAGTTAGAACTCTCTACGCTTGAGGTTTTCAATTCGTTAAATGAATTTGAAATAGAACTCTTTAATAATTTGGACCTTTGTAATGTGAGGGGAGACAGACTTCCTAAGGAAATTAATTGTTTAGGTCCTAATAGTGGGAGAAATGTGGGTGTCGGTAATATGGACAATACCCTAGAAATTATCCCATATAAATGTCCTTTTTGTTATGAAGATTTAGGTCTGATGGAGAACACTTTTTCAGCTTCGGATGGTTGTGAGAATGTTGTGATATTGAAGGATTATGTGGGGTCGGGGAACAATGCCATATGTTCTAAGAATCGTGGGTTGGTAGAAGTGGGTTCTCTATGTTTGGAAAGTTCTTTGGTCTTGAAGAAGCAGTCCATTAGCGATATGGGATGTGAGGCCGAGTTTAAAGGGGGTTTATCGAACTTGGTGGTTTTTCCTTGTTTATAAAATGTAAATTCCCAAGAAGTTAATGAGGTGATAAATTCTCTTATTCCTAGCTATAAAGATATCTTAAAAAATAACCCTCTTCAAATTTATTATGGGACTATTCCAAAATATGACTCTAAGTTGAAGGAATCTGGCAGTACTCATGTTGATATTAATACAAACTATGTTCAAGGTGGAGTTGGTAAAATTCGTTGCAAAGGGAAAAGGAAATTAACGGTTTAGTTCAAGGTGGTTTGGCAAAAAATTCTAAATCTTCTTCTTCTAAAATTGATGAGCAAAGGTTTGTAGGCGTTGCTTCAAAAGACTTTCCTATGGGGAGTAATAATGGAGGGTTTCAAGCACTCAGACCATAGAAGGACTTGGCTCATATAACTAAATGATTATTATATCCCTTAATGTGAGGGGATTAGGGGGCATCCTGAACTATTATCCCTTCATAGAATTGTTGATTTATTGCATCCTGATGTGTTTCTATTTCAAGAAACAATGTGGAGTGGTGAGAAGGCGAGAGATATTTGTGCAAAGTTTTTGGTGGGGTGGGAGAAGTGTTCAATAGACTCAAATGGTCAATCAAGGGCATTGTTGTCTACACGGAATCCCCTAGTAACTAAATTGGTTCCTTATATGGCATGTGCAATAATTTTATCGGAGGGGGTTTCTAAAGAGCTTGATCAACCGATTAAGATTATCAATTGTTATGGGCCAAATAATAACAGGTTAAATTTTTGGCAGTGATGTAGTAGAGTCTGGAATTTTGAAAGAACCTCACTTGGTCTTCGCACGTGACTTAAATTTTACTATTTCATCGAGAGAAATTTGGGGCACTCGAGCTAGACTGGATCCTCTATCTGTTTTTTTTATAGATACTATAAATTATGCTAAACTTATTGATGTCATCCCAAGTCCATACTTGGTGAAATGGAATAATTGGGGAAGCTGGCATAGCAAAACGATTAGATCGATTTCTAATTTCAAATGAATTGGCAAAAAGTGTGAATAGATATTAATCCTTGATAATAAATGTGTTGATATCAAATCATATGCCAGTGGTCCTACAAGTGGATTCAGGTAATGATAGACCTAAATTTCCCTTCAAATTTAATCATGCATGCCTCGTGGAGGAAGAGTTTAAGGGTTTAATTAGATAAAGGTGGTATTCATTTAATATAGGTAATGAGTTATCTGGGATGGATTCTTTGGTTATTAAGTTAAAAGATACCAAAAATGTAGTCATTAATTGGGAAAAGTGGAAGAAGAAAGCTTTAAAGGAAGAATTGAAGGACATTAAAGGGAGAATTGATGAAATATATTAGTCAAATACTTCAAACATTCTAGCAGAACAGGAAAAATATTTGGTGATGGAATTGAAAGAGAGGAAGTCTAAAATCTTGAAGACGGGGGAGTAGCCATGGAGATTAAAAAGCCAAGCTATGTGGTTATCTCAAGGGGATTAGAACACTTCACTCTTTCATCGTTTTGTTGAGCATAGAATGAATGTTAACACAAAATGGGAATCAAGAGATACCGATGGAAGGCTTGTAAATTCTCAAACGGATTTGGAAGAATATGTGCCAAAACACTTTCATAATATTTTAAAAACCCATGTTACAATTCTATTATCAGTCATATGGAAGTTATTCACTATTTTCCTCATTTTTCCTCTATACAAGAAGGTAAAAAAGCGGTTGACCCTATAAATTTGGAAGAACTAAAGAAGATATTGAATGAATTTGTTAAATCCAAGAGATCACACCAAGATGGGTGGACTATAGAATTCTAAAAACTTAGATCTCCTAGGTCTTAAATTATTAGTAGTTGTGGAAGAATCTAGATTAAAAGGCTTTGTGAGTGGGGCTTTGAATGCACATTTAATTGCTTTAATTCCAAAAAGCACAAATCCAACATATTTTAATGATTTCAACCGATATCTTTGTGTAACCTAATCTACAAGGTTATAACAAAGGTGATAGCAAATAGAATTAAGTCGATTATGTCTAAGTTCATTACAAAGGAATAATTTGGTTTGCTTAACAATAGATAGATATTAGATGTGATAGGAGTGAGATAGGAATGCATACATTCTATTAAGGTGAAAAAAACAAAGGCATAGGTTTTAAAATTAGATCTTGATATGGCATATGACGGGGTAAGTTGGGACTTCCTTATACTTGTGTTATTGTAGATTGGATTGAGTTTAGAAGCAACAAACTGGATTATGGGTTGCATTACTTCTGCAAACTTTGTTGTATTAGTGAATGGAGTGCCTACAAAAAATTTTAGAAACACTCGAGGCTTAATACAAGGATTCCCTATGTCTCCTTTGTTGTTTATGTTGATAGTTGAAGGCTTGAACAAATTGATTCAAAACGCAAAATTGGAAGGTAGGTTGGTAGGTGTTAAAATCTTTGATGTGGTCAATATTACACATCTTCTATTCGTAGATGATGTGTTACTCTTTGGTAAAGGCTTGTTAGGTGAATGGGAGGTATTTAAAGAATGTTTGGATACTTTCTATGAAGCAACAAGAATGCAAGCAAGTGCAAAAAAAAATCATGTTTCTTGAAATTTGGAGTAGGGGGGGAATTTGACGAACAACTGCAACATATCCTCCCGTATAAGATAGATCCTATTGAGAAAGGTCTAAAATATTTAGGTTATTTCCTGAAACCTAACAATTACCTAAAAGGAGATTGGTTGTGGCTTTTATAGAAAGTGGAGAAAAGGTTGGAGAATTGGTGCTTCCGTTCATTGTCTTTCGGTGGCAGATTGATTCTTGTTAAATCTATGATAGACAAAATTCCTGTTTATTGGCTATCATTAGCAAGAATACCAAAATCAATATTGGTAAATATTAGGCAAAGGTGTTTCAGTTTCTTATGGAAGGGGAATAAAAAACATGAGGGCTATCATCTAGTGAAATGGGACATGTTCGCTAGGCCAACATGTTTAGGAAACTGGGGGCTCAAGAATATATTTGACTTTGGGAAAGCATTAGCAACAAAGAGTATTTGGAGGTGCTTTTATTCAGGAGGATTGTGGAGTGAGGAAAAATATCTCAAGAACTATACAATTATTGTTTGGATTCATGTGGAACATAAATCTTCTATGGTGGGTTCAAATATTTGGTGTTGTCTTTTAAATTCCTTTAAAGTGGTGGAAGATTGGTTGGCTTGGAAATATGGGAATGGTTTGAGAATTATATTGGGAGAGGATCCTTTTATAGGAGGGGCCAATAATTTTGAAATGTCTTTTGATCTAGTTAAAGAGCTCAGGTTTAAGGGTATTCAAGTGTTAGCACAGATTAGTGAAATGGAGGAAGCAAATCTGGGGAGACAGAGATGGAAACAAGCTAGGGATTTTGGGTCTACAAGGAGTTTTTGAAGATGAATGGAACATATACATTAGGTGTTTACTTCACTATAGAATTTACCTATCAAATGAAGATGACATTCTACATTGGTCTTGGAATGAAAAAAAAGGCCAAGTGATAGCGAAATTGGATTATGAGTCTATCATAGTTTCAAAATGGGATGAAGAGACAAAATAGTGCAATTCTAAGTTATGGCATTGGTCATGTCCAATAAAGTTAAAATGTTTATGTTGGAAAACTAAGGTATTGACATGGGATAATTATGTGAAAAGAGGTGGATAGGGTCCTAGTATCTGTGTTATGAGCAACAAGGATTCATAATCAATATATCATTTATTATTTCATTTTGAGTTTCCTCAACTCGTTTGGAGCAAAGTGATAAAAAAATTAAATATAACAAAAAATTGGTTTGCAAGTATTTTCGAGTTATGTCTTCAACAATGGTTATTTTCATATCAAAAGTAGGAAGAACTCCCTGCTTATATAAGTTGTGCTATTTTGAAGCACATGAATGTAGCATTATTTGAAGAGAGGCCCAAAAGTGCATCGAGAGTGTGTTTATCTGCAATTGGTGCTTATAATGAACATCACAAGGGAGGAGGGAATAGCCTATTAGAATCATTTATCCTCCTCTATTTGATGAGCATTTTCCTTTTGGGTTCTTTGATGGAGCCTAACGGGGTAGTGGAGCTCATTTGGAGCTGGGATGTTGTTAATTTTAATGAATAATCATACTTATAAGATGTGGATGGGGTGTGGTAGCTGCACAAATATTATAAGTGGGTTGTTAGCTCTCTGTGGATTATTATTTTTTGCCCAATCTAAGAATATAGCTCATATGTAGATAGCAGGAGATTCTAAGGTTATAATCGATTGGGCACAAAACAATTGCAACTTACAAGTGGCTCTTCTTGAGTGGTGGCAATCCAGGATTAGGAGAATCCTAGCCTCTTTTCAGGTCTTGTAGTTTCATCATGTCTACAAGGAATTCAACAAAGAGGCAGATTTTCTCTCAAAAAAAGCTTTGGAATAGGCATAAGGCATTATATATTTGAAGAATGAATGGATACAATTCTAGAAGCTTGGGGATCCTTAACTCTTTTTTTATTAATAGGCATTTATTTTGTTATAGTACTCTTGGGGATTATATTTCAGGATGAATGTATATGTCTTATGTTTTTTAGGAAGTCTTTTTGAACGTTCTTGAGGCTGTATGAGTTTTGTGTAAGCCAGTTTTTCATAATGTATTTTTTGCTATAATGTCTTTTTTAAAGGAAAAGTTAGTAAGTAGCTTTGAAGGAGCTTATAGGGCAGTTAAGCTATGGGTCAACTAAAAAAAATATTTTGGATACATATTTTATGTATATTTTGACTCATAAATGAATAACAAGTGTAATTTTTTCCCGTGGTGAAAAAAAAATTATTTACATAAACTAAAAGGTAATGAAAATCTCAAATTTTCATAAATTTTATTCCGAAAAGTAGAAATCAAATTTCAACATCAAGTTAATAAATTCACTTTTTAAGTATTATTTTTTTTAATTAATTTAGATTGTTGTTATATAAATTTAATAAATACAGTAAATTAACTAAATTTCTTTTTATTTTTCTTATGATAAATCTCTTTCTCTTTTTGTATTCTTTTTTTTTTAAATTGTGGTTCATCATTGTTAAGGGCTACATCTACGGAAAGATACACTTATATTCATGAAAATCAAGGTATCCCCAATGTCCAGCATAATATGTATATGTCGCGAGCTAGAATTAAACCTATGTGGAGAGTATCACAACTAATATTCCCAACCACCCAATCTAAACTCTGTTGACAAATATGAATTCTTTTTATCTTATACTTATTATAAATGACATGTAGATAAAAATAACTATTGTACATTGCAATGTCACATCAAATTAATTTGTATATTCGATAATGAGAATATTGTAATGATAAGAAAAATATGCTACACAAAACTATTAAACAAATATCACGGTGGGATCCCACTTCACCAACCCTTTTCAAGTGAATATGTGTATCCATATATTTTTAGTTTTATATAGTAAAGAGTTTATGACACGTTGACTTTAATGCATATGATATTTAATTTTCAATCTATGCTTGATGGATGTATATGCATTTATACAAATGACGGTATCCTTCGCCTCAGTACATTTTGTTTAAGGCAATTAGCTTAACATGTTTTTTTATTAAAATAAACTAATTTAAAATATTTAAATAATAAATTAAATTATTTAATTAAAAGAATTATTTTAAGTATTTATAAGAATATGGTTTATGAGTAAATGAAGTGATTGGGCTTGTATTGACGTGAAAATTTGGGTTCAAACCTTTGAATGGTTTTTTTTATTAAATAAATTAATTTAAAATATTTAAATAATAAATTAAATTATTTAATAGAAAGAATTATGTTATGTATTTATAAGAATATGGTCTATCAGCAAGTGAGGTGTTTGGGCTTGTATTAACATGAAGATTTAGGTTCAAACTTTGAGTAGGAATGATTGTAAATATAGTCTTATAAATATAAAAAGTATCTCTCAAAAAAGTGTTATTGAGTATTGGTTAGTTATATATTAAAAGGTGTTAGGTACAGATTTCCTAGAATAATTGCACTAGTATATTTGTATCCATAAATGTGAGGAAGCATCTCTTGATTTTCTTTTTTCTTTTTTGGAAACCAATCATTTTAAATTTATTTTTAAATCTAGTCTATGTCTATCCATAAATGTGAGATTTATGAGGAAGCATTTCTTGATTTTCTCTTTTTTGGGGAAACCAATCATTTTAAATTTATTTTTAAATTCTCTCTCAAATTAAATTTGAATGTACTCATTCCTTTTAAACATTTTATTTTTTATATTTATTTTTTCAAGTTCTATAATGATTTTTTATCAGCTATAAACATTAATATTGAGTTAATTTTTTTATTATTAAAAATGAGTTACTAACTTAAAATTATGATTTTTTTATAAATAATACATAATATTTTTTTAAAGTCCAAGAGTGCATAAAGGATTACTTCTACTTGAAGTGCATAGAGTGAACATGATAGGGAGACAACACAACCAAAGATGAGAAGAGCGCACTGGGGAAAGTGGAAGCTTGTAATGGAATGAACATGAAATGAAATAATAAAAGAGAAATAGAATACCTATATGGCACGTAGTGTTAAAAGGTAACTACATCCTCCTTAAGTATGCCACCTCCCTTAGTCTAAAAAAGAGATACAAATAAACTTCGATGGGACACTTCTACATGTCAATTTCCATGTGACCTTGTCTGTAATGTCCCCATTCAAATAAATCTCAAAAGAGAAAATTCCACCAATCTACTAGTTTCCTAGGTTGGGGTGGAAACATTAGATTTCGAATAAGGAGACTATAAAACCCCAAATGGACATTAGATTGACATAAATATATTAAAAGGGGTTAAATAAATATTTATGATAGGAAAATAAGGTGGCACTTGGTCATAGAGACACATTGGTGGTGTGGGACCCACACAAAGCTAGATTCTTCATGCCACATGGCATTCTATTCTCACCCATTCGAATTGAGAGTGGATTCTAATGATCTTGGGGAGTTGGAAGGTCAATATACTTGGCATGAATCAATGAAGGTCAAATTGGAGTGGAAAAGGAAGAGGCATTTGAGAGATATTGAGACACTTGGCCTAGATTCCCTAGCTTCTATGACAACAATGATGAAGATGCTATGACACTTATGACACAAATCAGACCTGAATGCTGACATCTGACATATATGACATGTCAAGGCTAAAATTAACCTCCAAGAAGGTGCACAAGGGAGTTAGGGAAGCCAAAGAGACACCCATTCGAATTTAGGGAAGATGGAGACTAGGAATTGTTGGACAACTGGCACACATTGGAATCTCTTCCCAACTTGAGTTGGCATGAGGCTTTTGGAAGGAATTCGACCCATGGAGGACTTGAGAAGTTTATTAAAGACAAGAACAAAGAAGAAGAGTGGCTTTTGATCATTTATCATTTTACATATTGGAGAGCATAGCTTGTCCATGCTTGTGGAGTGTTTACTCTACTTGCCTTAGTACCAATTTCGAGGATGAAAGACTCCCATCCTAATTGGAAATTGGAGAGGCCATTCATACCTTTCATTTGGAGCTATAATGGAATCATTTGTTTTAGGTTGAATCTACGGGGAAGCTCGTGACATTCTCATCCTCAACTTGCTTCCACACTGTTCTCACTTTTCTCTTCATATTTTGGCTCTTGGAGGAAGGGCGCACTTGGTGAGATGATGTTCTCTTTGGGGGATCTCTTGTGGCCCCATTTATTTGTATTCTGGTATATATACTTTATATTTAATGCTCAGAAGACTCTCAGTTCGAAAGTGGAACTATGTAAAAATACCAAACAATGCATAAATGGTGCCATTTTCCCTACATCTTGTTATGAAAGCTTGAAGTTGCTCTATTTCAACTTGTATCAGTTCATCTCTATGATTTTTATAATTTATTGAGGGTCATTAGTGTATGGAATAAATTTCATATGCATTTCATAAGCCTTTGGAACATAAATCTTGAATTTCATAGCAAGTGGTGAAGCTTACTAACATTTCCCCCCTATGTGAAGACAAGTCCACAAACCTCTGATTTATGGGACTTGCAGAAGACTTTAGAAACGGATTGATGATGTATTTGGGATCCCATTGAAGTACTTTAACAGTACCATGTCTCTGTTCTGAAATTTGGGAAGGTCATACAGTATTTGGAGATCCATCTTTGACCACTACCCTTTGGGGATTTGAACCTCGATTTGACTAGTAAATTACCCTATCTTTCCCTGATTGTAATTGAATGTTGCAAAAGTATTTTGAGAGTGTCCAAGCATCCATAATCCCCATTTTTATGTCTTAATACCTTCCAAACACATTCAAAACCAATTCGGAACCATTTGGATCCATTTGGAGGCATTTGGGTCAATACTAGTCTAAGGGTCGAATTGGCCAAATTTTTCAATTTTTCCTAGTTTTTACAAATTCATTAAAAGGGACATTACATTGTCCCTGGTTTTTCTTAATTCATCCCCCCTTTCTTTCCCTCCCTCTATAATTCTAATGTTACACACTCGTTCTAGAAGAATATGAACATAATCTAGAGAGAATAAAAATCATGGTAGACACCAAGGGTAGTTAGCTAATCAAGAAGAAGATATAGCTAATCTAAGTCGTTATTATGTCAAAGTAAAGCACTAAGAACACAAAGTATATAATTACATTTATGTATTATGAGAATTAATTACAATAAGTAGACCTTTGTGTTGAACTATATTCCTAGTTTTGCATTTCATCCAATTCCATTTTGCATAATAAGGGACAACTTAAGTATATTGGAATGATTAAGTTATTGGTGTAGAAGCATGAAAGAAGGTGAAGGAATTTAGAATGTAACAATGATAGTGTCATTATGAATGCTTTGTACAGTGCTCTATGAAAGAGAGTAAGAAAAAGTAATTATGTTCTGTTGTAATGCCTTGTATCATGCATGATATTCCTATGGATACATTTCAGTGACAATTTAATGTTTGTTTGATTGTTGAAACAATTTAATGTCGTAATTATCGGTGATTGTTCACCTTCTCATCGCACCACATGTTGTTGGTGGATTCCATAACATTTCTAGTGACAATTGATATTCCTAGTGCACATGCAGACCATTGATGAGGGCATGCATAAGATGTTGAAGTGTGCATGCTTGTGCATGCACAAGATGTTGAAGTGTGCATGCCTATGGAAAAACTTGGTTTGAGCAATGTTATTTGCACCAAACACTATCAAGGTTTCATGTTGTTTCCCCTTAGACTCCATGATGAGCATTGTATGTCATGATGTTAGGAAAGGGTAGGCCTATCTAGAGGAAGCAAGCATGGAGGATATGTGATTTCTAGTGCACATGAGTATGTGCACTTAATATTTGTGACCGCACTCAGATCAACATTGCTAAGTGTTTACGAGTGCTTTGTTGTATATTACTTTGAATATTTGCATTCTATCCAAATAGTTGTAATTCTTTACACAATAAATAATGAGGTAAGGAGGTGAGGTTTTAGTCAACATAACTTGTTGTCGTCACTAACTTCAAGATGCAAGTTTTAATATCCTCCCTCACTCCAATGCCAACATCATTATTAATTTTAATGTCATACATCGTAAATCTTGACAAATTACAATTATTTTTAATATAAAATTCATATTAATTATAAGTATTATTATATATTTATATTTTGTTCTATATTAATTCTTTTATATTCCTCCAATATATGGGATTACACGGCCTTGATTGTATAATTTAATCAAAATTTTACACGAAATCATACTCTAGTCATAATGTTCGATCATATTTGATTAAAATTAGAAGGAAAAACATAAGAATGTTCGGTGATATTTGATAGAATTGGAAGGAAAAATATCATAATGTTCAATTTCATTTTTGTTAAAATGAGAAGGAAATGTTTTTTTAATGGATACACTTCAATATAATCATTAATAATAATGTGTTAATTGAGTGTAGATTAGGTGGTTGGGATGTGTTGACACAATGTTTTTAAAATTTGAATGAAAATGGATAATAATTTTTTTTGTGAAGATACCCTTTAATCTTCTAGGGAGACTCATCGTATGACTAGTGGCTAAAGTCGAAAAAGGGCTAAAAGAAAGAATGAAATGAGCTTAGATATCAAAGTAAAAGATGGACGGATCAGATTGAAGGAGAGGCAGAAAATACAACGGAGATGGCTTGCCAACAATAACTATAGAAACAGGGTTAAAAGAGCTGACAGGCCAACGGCCCAGATCGGATCATCAGAAATCAACAAAGGAAAAATTTTCTACCAGAAAATAAGCACCTAAGATAACGAATGGGACTTTGTCGGGAGAATGCAAATAAGGAGGTTAAATGTAGACAATTTCTACCGTTGATCGATCATCGATCGCCAGATCGACGGCCCACGATGATTTCGCAGCGCCAATATGCGCGAAGAAGTGAAGATGTAAGCGGTTGCGAAATTACAAACCGCCCACCACGTGTCATCCCCTCAGCATTTCGCATATAAAAAAGGTGGTATCGAAAACCACTTGGACACAGCGTGAAACCACTCTCATCGGTTGCCATATCGAAGATCAACGGCTAAGATGAAATTTGAAAAAGATCCGATGGCGGAGGGTGGTTGTCAAAAAAGTATGTGTATGGTCGATAATCTGATGCTTTGGAATCCACCAGGAAAGATCAACGGCTTAAGTACTTTTCTGTTGGGAAAGAGCACAGAGGATAACGGAAGAATACCCCCAATTTCTATTGCAAATCACATAGAAATGAAGGTTTTGGTCAAAGAAATGACCGGCTACGAAGGAATCACTACGGATCAGTGGAAAACGGTGGAAAAGTATGGGAAAATGAAATACAGCTTGCATTGTTGAAGACTGTTGTTCAAAATTTGTCAAAGAGCCACCAACCAGTATAAAGACATCAACAAATTATGTTTTGAAAAGTTTTGACACTTGTATGAAATTTTGACCAAAGTAGAATGTAATAGTTAGTTTAAATTTTACTATTTTTAGTTATGAGGCAGTTAGGGTTTGCCTCAAGGAATTTTTGTATAAAAATACTATTTTGGCATTATTGTAAGGGTTGGAACCTGTGAAGAGATACACTTTGTATTGAAGATTGTTTTAGTTTTAATAAAGATTACCATGGATAGTTGAAGTGCATTTTTTAGGAACAAAGATTCATGTGTTGTTCATGTTACAGTCTGTATTGTTCTTCCCCTTTATGTGATTCGTAATCTCCAGTGAAACCCTTTCATTATGTTATTCCGTCATGCTTTATGGTGAAAGTTTTATTTAATTCAGAATTCATGTGACCATGTTGTGTTTTAATTGCACCAAAGCATTCATAGTTTTCCTCTAAAGTCAATGTTAAAATCATCTATGGTTGATGCTTAATATTGACAGACTGTCTCTCTTTCTTCAAATACCACCTGCTAAAAGAACTTGATGTGAAATAACAACTATCTTTCCTTTGCCAAAATCTTTATTGTTGAAATTCTGGTGGTCTTTAATATTTCAAATGTGACTCCATGCCCAATGTGATTTCATGTGTTTTCAGCCTCTTATAAATTTCAAATATAAATCAATTCTTGAAAATATTCCTATTCATTATACCCATTTGTTGAGATAGCCCTCTCTGGTAGAAGAAAGGCTAGTTTTCCTCCTAAAGATTGGTTTGAAAAAGTTACCTTAGAGTTTTATCCTTCCACAACCAGAGGGTAAATTCTGAGTGCTAATAGGAGGAATGTTGTTATACTTCCCACCTAGTTTCAAATCTCACTATGTGACATGTTATGTAACTAATATGTAATAGAGGATTCCTTGATTCTTCGTGAATAGCAAGAATCTGTATTTTCCAAGTGAAAAAATAATCATTAATAATAATGTAAACAATATTTAATTTCTTAGTGGTGTTGTCTCACATACATTCAATAAAGACCGTATTAATCAAGAATAATAATTGACTTCAAATTCTCCATAACGTACATGTATTGCAAAGGAAAATATTTCTTTCACCTTTCACAGGAAAAATATAGACATGAACGTCCATAGTGATATCATGTGTGTCCCACCTACAAAGAATTAGGAGGTCAGTTGTCAATTCCAATACCAACTTTGACTCCCCCAAACTTACATTATTTTAAGGTAGCTTGATGGGGGGCCAATTCAATCCAAGAAGTATGAACACGACACATATCGCTTGAAATTCTCTCAAACCCCTGGAACTGATATTTGCTTATTAGTTCTTATTTCCACTTGCTCCATCTGGTCATGCACTGCATCTTCTTTTTCTTTGTTGAATCCTACCAAATCAAAACCCATTTCCAATAAAATGGCTGGGATACGAGGAGGAAATTATGTTCCTAGTTCCTTTACAAATGGTGCTACAACTTCTGAGTATGAGACTAGTTGCAGATCTTGAGAAAGAGGGGCAAATCGATTTGATAAGGCCATATTTCGATTTGTATTGTCTTGAGATGGAAATCCATTCATCTTTGTAATGAATGGTGAAAAAGGAATGTCAGAACTATTGACTCCAACTCCCTATTTTGATTTCTTGCGTGCCTAATTTCAAAGCTCGTCTATTTTCTGAAAAACTGAGATTGTATCCCCCGATTTTTTGCAATATTTATCAAAATGACCATAATCATGGCAAATATTTCACTTAAATGGCATTTTTTCATAATCAAGTTGTTAATAATTACTCTAGTTATTCGATACCAGATGAATTGCTTCAGGTAGACCTTTTTAAAAATCTACTTCAACACACATTTTGGCACACTGAAACATCTCTTGCTTTGGCTTTGCTTTATCTATGAATTCCCCCAAAGCGTTTCCATTATCTTTCAAGGATCCATCTCCCCAACATTAAAGAGGTAGATAAGGGAGCCTTACCCAAACAAGGATTGTTGATGGAATATCTGACTATGGATCAAAATATGGAGTCTAGTTATTTAGGTACATTCCTCTGTTGCTGAAAAAATATGGTCCACTACGGAAGATTAAATCCATATATTCTTTAAATTCAAACAAAAAAGGCATAAAAACCCATTCCACAAAAATAACGAGGCAGTCTTCTTTTAATCAACATTGTCCAGTTTTTTTCTGAATCCATATCTCCATAGATCTAGGAGATGGCCAGATTCCAATAAATCGGCCTATTAATCCTCTCTCTGACATAGCTAATGCTTCATGCCTGGCTGCCTGCAATTGCAGGTAACACCACCTTAGGAATTTATAATAATTTCTTAACAAATCTTGATGAATCTTTCTTTACACATATTTATTCTGCGATTTCACCATCGTTTTGAAGGCAAGTTCAATTGGGGTTGGAGATGGTCTCTCCCCTCCCGATGTAGATTCCATTCTTTGCCTTATACCCTAACTTTTCACAGTTTCTTGGAGCTCAACTCAATGTATATGCAGTTTCTTGGAGCTCGAAATTTTTATTTTTATTTTTATTAATAAACAACTGGTATCAGGATTTATATTAAAAGTTGAGCAAGCAGCCAAAATTGCAATAAAAGTATTTAGATTGTGTCTTCAAGTTTAAAAAAAACTCGATAAAATACCAAATGACTTCGTACCATCTACCTATGGCATCAACAGTATATTGAAAATCCTTAGACTATAGAATTTTGCATACCGACATAAAAGAAAAACACAAAAACCTGCATTAAGACATCTATATGATAGTATGCCCACTTCCAGGTCTTGAATTGCCTTGAAGACCTCCACCATGTTCTGAGGTACTGGAAATTTCAACCACAGCTTGAGCGGGTTGATTGATGGACCCTCCATCACTAGCCTAGACCTGCATAATCATCATTTTGGGAGGGAGATAGGTTTGAATGAGTATGATTCTCCTCAGCGGCCAAAAGCAACTGCTCAACTTGAGAGCGTAAGACTTGAATCTAGGCCTCCAATTCTGCAACACAGGCTTTCATCTGTTTGTTATTCCTCTCTAACTGCATTCTCTTTCCAAAATCTATTCCAACCAAGTGTGAATTATGTGCATTTTCCACCTAGTATCACGAATGTCATTTTTAACATTGCAAATATCCTAGCACAAACAACAATATTTTCCATGTTCTCCTTCATTTTCAGATGAGGCCGTGATTTTTGTCCTCGGCCCCTTAAACGGGAGGGTAGAGGACTCCCACCCACGATGCAAGCTAGAACTACCTCTAAACGAAACACACTCACCAACCTGAGAAATGATCCAATCCTCACAAAGCACCTCACAACAACGTTGGGTCCATTGGACTCCCTTTAATACCACATACCCTTTTTCCAAATTAACAACTTGATTAGCATAGAAATCTGCTTCGGAGTTATTAATCGATACCCTTTTTCCAAATTAACAGCTTGATTAGCATAGAAATCTACTTTGGATTTATTAATCCATTTGAAATGCATCAACCTAACTTCTAAAATTGGGCTTAGAAGAGCATAGATACGTTGTTGAAGTCAATCGATGCTAGAAACCATTTGACATCTCTTCCTCAGAGCTTGGGAGATGACGAGAGAAGAGTCAACAAAGACCATAACTTTTTGGATAGCCAAAGATACATATATGCCTAGTACCATGAAAAGAGCATAACGCTCGACAAGATTATTTGTTATATTTCCCATACCCCACGCGAATGTTTCCTTGGTATTTCCACCAGGTTCCAAGAAGACCTCGCACCTGTCGTTCCAAACATAAACCATATTATTAAAACTATTTTCAACATAATATTATATCACTAACATACAAATTTTTGTCATAGTAGCATAATTCAGCCGTATTGGCATTTCGTTTACGAAAATTCAAAACAAATCTAAATTCCTTGAATATTCAGTGTAGGTGTAATACAGATACAAATTCTTAGTAGTGGACACTAAAATTTTGAAAACCAATTTTAAAAAAACGAACCTTAATTATTTAAACACAATAAAACAAAAATACCATTCAATTTCATACTTTCTTATTAAAATAATTATTAATAACTAATTGTCTCTCTCACACTGGCCATATGTAAAGTTGTTGAAATTATATGTTTTTGTTTTTAAATATATGTTTGATTTTTATTATAAAAATATCTATATACATTTATGGTGGTATATTTGTGAATACTTAATTAAAAGTATTATATATAAGCAGTCTATTTCCTTATTTTATTAGTACTAGATTTTTTCATTACATATTTTTTATTCGTACTAGAATTATGTTACTATGCTTTTAGTATATACATTCATATTTCTACTTAATTCTCTTCTCAAAGACTTAATTACTTACAACTTTAATTTTATTTATATTTTTAAGTTACTATAAAACTTTATTCTTATTTATGTTTTTTAATAATTTAATACATAAATAATTTGTAACTCGAAAGATGCTCTAAATAATATTTTTCTTCTATTTTAATATGATATTCTGTCTTATCCTAATCTATTTTATCCTATGTAATCCTTGTACTATGTTATTTGAAATCTGTTCTATTTTAGTATGATAGTTTATCTTATCTTTGTACTATGTTATTTTAATTATGGTAGTATGTCTTATCCCTGCTTACAAGTCGAAAACGTTTTCAGAAGTTTTGTTCTTTTTTAATATATCTTGCTGTTATGCTTTTGTTTTTTGGGTTATTGAAAACGTAACGTCGGGGATTTGCATTTTGTTTGGATATATTATGTAGATTTTGAAATGTGTATTGGTCATACCATATTACACCTAATACAAACAAAGGTTTTTCCAATGATATGAAGGTTTATCAATTTATTTTTATAGTGACTTATATGAGTTAAAAATTATTCTTTAAAGTGTTTTTTGTATTATTCATATTGGTATTTTTTGGATATTTGAATTAATGGCAAGCTATTTCTAGTCTCGATCTTTTTATCTTTGTCACATATTTGATCTTAGTAAATGACTTGTCTTTTTTGTGGCTCTGGTTTTCTTTTGGATATTTGAACTAATGGCAAGCTATTTCTAGCCTGGATCTTTTTATCCTTGTCACATATTTGATCTTAGTAAATGACTTGTCTTTTTTGTTTGGGTCTCTCTAGTTGATTGCATTAATATGGCTTTTTCATCAAATGTGTCACATTTAGCTAATTAGAAAATCCACTTTGGGTATGCAAGAATTTTGTTGAATCCTTATTTATGTGTTTATTTTGGTTAATTTCTTTTTTTATTTGGATGGTTTGAGTTTATTTGGATGGTTTGAGTGCATGACTTAAGTTATTTATTTATTTATGTGTTTACTTTGGTTAATTTCTTCTTTTGATGGTTTGAGTGCATGACTTAAGTTATTTATTTGTTTATGTGTTTACTTTGGTTGATGTCTTTTTTTATTTGGATGGTTTGAGTGCATGACTTAAGTTATTGTTTATTGTGTATACCATATTCATTACTCGTTGCTTGTGCATACCTACATATAGAAAAATATTTTTTTGTTTATACTTGCAGTGTATCTTAAATCACTGCAAATTAAATAATCAACATTTATAGTTCAATCATTATAAAAAGAGTACGATCTCTTCCTTATGTGTAATGACTACCCATACCATTCGAGAACATTCCCAAATTTATGTATGTCATTTTGTTGTTCATTGTTAATGGTCTTTAGATCTTGTATTGAAATTCCACTCGACTAAAGACCACTTATGAATTTGCAAACTCATGTCATCTATGGCATTCTCAAGCTTGCTTGGATCTTCTATCTCCATTAACACATCATCTCCCAAAGGTCTATCTACTATTTGTGTCTCCTATTTATCAATTTGAATCTCCCTTTCTTAGATTGGTTGGTTGCATCTTGCATGTTAAATTTTCAGAATTTACTTCAATATGATCTAGGATCTTAACTGAGAGAACAACATGTACAACATATCTACAGCATATCAATCATGGAGACAATAATGCAAGCACACAGGAGACACAAAGATTTACTTGGGGAAAACCATAAAGGTGAAAAACCCCAATAACTTCCTCAGAGATAGATAGAGCAATGATACAACCAACCATAAGAGATAGACACAACCCAGCAGCAGATCCTCCTCCTCCATAAGTGCGCCACTCCTCCTTGAGTGCATGTGTGAGAAGTGAGTGAGCAAATAGAGTGCCTCCCACACTCTATTTATACTTGACTTGACTTGCCTTTTTACCTAACTCATGTAGGCTCGAACTTAACCACATAACATAATGCTGACTGGGCCGACCCCCAATAGGGTGGTCTAATAACCCTTCGACCCACATGGCCGACCCCCAATAGGGTGGTCTAATAACCCTTTGACCCACATGACTTATACAGGGCCGACCCCAAACAAGGTGGTCTAATAACCCATCAAGTATAAGTTACGACACTTACAATATAAATAACGACACTTCCGTATAGAGGAATAATAACATCTCTATAGGAATACAATATACATATATGTGAAATACATTCCGAAGTTACATATACATCAACACTCCCTCTTAACTAGGAAAGTATTTCTCAGCACAGTTCTTCTAGCACAAGTCATCTTCTCTGGATCATCGTCACTAGATAATCGTCATCGAGTCATCATCATCGTCACTGCTGCTGCTATCTCAATCAATCTCTGAATCTACTCATCATAGGAAGTTCTACAGAGCCAGTCCTTTTTCATACTGGATGTAGGCCCACCACCTGCAGGTCTTCATCATCACTGGCCATACTGTGGAATCCTCAGGACTTATTACGTGCGTCACAAAACCTCGAAAGAGCATCCCAGGATGTTACGGGTACACAACTCCGACCTGTAGGATCTCCCAGGGTGCTATTACATGTGACCCCACCACAAAACCTCAAAAGAGCATCTCAGGATGTTACGGGTACACAACTCTGACCTGAAATCTCCCAGGGCACAAATTACATGTGGTCCACCACAAAACCTAGCAAGAGCATCTCAGGATGTTACGGGTACACAACTCCAACCTGAAATCTCCCAGGGCACAAATTACATGTGGTCATGGCAAAACCTTGAAAGAGCATCTCAGGATGTTACGGGTACACAACTCCGACCTGAAATCTCCCAGGGCCCAAATTATATGCCATAGGACAAAACCTCGCAAGAGCATCTCAGGATGTTACGGGTACACAACTCCGACCTGAAATCTCCCAGGGCACAAATTACATGTCCTCCCAGAGCAATGTCTCGAAAGAGCATCCCAGGCTGTTACGGGTACACAACTCCGACCTATAGGATCTCCCAGACATGCTCATCTGCACAACCTGATCCACGGCCACAGAGTATCAACCTGATACTCACCATACATCATCCTGATGTACTCATGATCATCCTGATCATCATCACTGCAACGTCCTACTGCATGTCATCTGGAGCAACATCCTGAAGCTCATCATACATGATCATCCTGATCATCATCACTGCAACGTCCTGTTGCATGTCATATGGAGCAACATCCTGAAGCTCATCATCCATGATCATCTTGATCATCACTGCAACATCCTGCTGCATGATCCACCTGATCATCAATGCATCCACCTGATGCATACCAAGTATCTACCTGATACATATCATCATACATGATCCTCCTGATCATACAATGTATCCACCTGATACATGATACATATCACCATACATGATCAACCTGATCATACAATGTATCCACCTGATACATATACAGATACATGGTCCAAGCATCCAACATGATGCATATACAAAATACATACACATGATCCAACTGATCATATCCAGCATCCAACATGATGCATACATACATAAATGATCCAACTGATCATATCCAGCATCCAACATTATGCGTACATACATAAATGATCCAACTGATCATATCCAGCATCCAACATGATGCGTACATACATAAATGATCCAACTGATCATATCCAAGCAGAAACCAGAACATCATCCTGATGCCCATTATCCAGCGCTTACATCCACAGCCATGTGAAGGATCCTCCTTCAAACATGCTTGGAATGGCTTCAGCAAATGTGTCCATCACTT
Organism: Larix kaempferi; assembly: GCA_027924585.1. Lineage (NCBI taxonomy): Eukaryota > Viridiplantae > Streptophyta > Pinopsida > Pinales > Pinaceae > Larix > Larix kaempferi. The sequence continues at coordinate 18,201,030 of BSBM01000600.1, forward strand.
CTTCCTCGAAGTATCCTCGATATGAAGAACGCCAAGTCTCTCTCTGAAGTACTCGAACTTCACCCTGGCTAGTGGCTTCGTCAGCACATCTGCAATCTGCTCGTCCGTCGCAACATACAGGAGCTTCACAGCTCCTCTCTGCACCATATCCCTGATATAGTGATATTTGATCTCTATGTGTTTCAACCTGTCATGAAACACTGGGTTCTCGGATAGCTTCACACAGCTCTGGTTATCACAGAAGATACCAGTAGCCTCCAATGGGAGATCAAATAGCTCAGACAGTAGCTTCCGTAGCCATACTGCCTCACAACTAGCTGAATAGGCTGCAACATACTCTGCCTCAGCTGTACTCAGTGCTACGCAGGACTGCTTCCTGCTAAACCAAGAGATCACACCTGATCCCATACTGAAGCAGCACCCAGATGTGCTCTTCCTATCTGCAGCACTGATAGCCCAATCTGAATCAACATAACCCTGCAGGTTAAACTTTTGATTCACCTCATACTTGAGCCCATAATCCACTGTACCCTTCAGGTACCTCAGAACATGCTTTACAGCAACCAGGTGAATACTCCTCGGATCCGTCAGGAACTGGCTCAATGTGTTCACAGCAAAGCAAATGTCTGGTCTTGTGTTCGTCAGGTACATCAATGACCCAATCATCTGACAATACATAGAGACATCAATCGGCTCAGATGAAGCATCACATAGAAGCTTCAGATTCGATGCCATCGGTGTGGCCATGGCCTTGCAATCCATCATCCCGAACCTCTTCAGGATCTCTACTGCATACTTCCCTTGTCCAAGGAAGATTCCTTCTGCACTCTGCCACACCTTCATGCCAAAAACAAATAGTGCATCATCCCCAAGTTCTTCATCTCAAACTCGGTAGTAAGCTTCCGCTGCGTGTCAGCAATCAATCTATCTTCATCATACCAAGTTCTGCACATATATGATTTCCTATCATGTGTCTCAGAACCAAGTGGCTGCTCTACATACACTTCTTCTTCAGCTACACCATTCAAGGAAGCTGTCTTGAATCCATCTGGTGTATCTTCTATTTCATCACTTTTATATTTCTCAATGCTGCCATCTGCAACATGCTTGATCTGATAGTTCTATTTGGAAGTCATAGCAAACTTCCCTTCATGTCTTGGGATTACATCCCAAACATCATTCTTCATGATCGACGGATCATGGCATTTCATTTCTTCATCCCAGATCCTGGGAACTTCAATATCTTCAATATCTTCAATAGATATCTTTGTTGCTGGAACAAAATGTTGTAGTTCTTCTTTTGTAGGAGATGGCATACGATCTTTCCTACACAACAAGTTAAATTGCATGATTAGAAAACATCTCATAGTTTTCAGAACAAATTCTTATACATAAAGAAATATGCCATACAGTCATGCAATTATCTTAGCCAATGCTTCAATACAACATTTATCCATATTCCGTAACTTTCTAGATGCCTTCCAATCTCTACCAGAACATTGTTAAGAGTGTGCACAACTCCCAACATGTCAGCAAAGAGGTTTCATTCTAGATAAGTAGCAATGGAATGTTGTACAGTGCCATAGGCCACTTACCCATGCATATTAGGAGTATACTGTTCATCAATGCAATTATTCTAATATGCATAATACACAACCTAATTCTAGGAACATCAGTATATACATTATTGAATAGTATTATTTAAGAAATGACAATTCAAATACTTATCTTTGTTTGTTCGTTGGGTGGACTTCCCTCTGAGTCTTCGCTTCCTTGTAGGAGCTGCTGGAGTCCTAATCTGAAGTAGCTTCTTCTACACCTTCCTATTGTGGGATGTAGAGAGATGGTCAACTCCCTCTGAATATCTGCATCCTTGCATAAACCACTGGAGTGTACTCCCTCTTGATCTTTGCTTCCTGGATTACCTGTTCTTGAATCTCATATTCATCCTTGGTCCCTATGCATGCTTATTAGTATCATGAATGTGTTATCCTTGTGATCTCATATAAAATCATACATTCATTAGTATACTATTAAAACACAATAATCTCAAGCATGTATAGTCATGATCATTTCAAACAAAAATAATAAGCATTAGCATTCAAGGTTTATGTAGGATTCTTATGGTTAGTCAAATCATAAGAAGCATAACATGTCTAAACCTATAATTACTCAAACCTATGACTCTTCAGGTTAGTTGAATCATCAATCAAGATAAGAGATATAAAATGCATAAAACCTGTGATTATTCAAACCTATACCATCATGATTCTTCTAGTTAGTCATATCATCAATTATGGTAAGAAACATAATATGCATACAATCATGATTATTCAAACCTATGACTTCATGAATAATCATTATCAACAACGCGATAGTATAAGATCCTAACCCAAGGTAGGAATCTAGCTTGATATAGGAAAAACATACTTGGATTATCATGTTAGCTAGTTATGTCTAACATACCCGTATAATGTCTTTTGGTTCTCTTCAGTGACTTGTGCTAGTAACCTGCATGTCTCATAGGTTGACTATTACAAAACCAAGTTATACATACCTCGTAAATGGATCTTCTATGAGATCCATGACAATGGATGAATCTTTGTCCTCATGTTATCATGATCATATGTTCTTGGACTGAAACATGATTTGTCTTCCTTGGTGTACCTTTCATGTTAGTAGACAACATAAACTTCATACAACACCATAATGCATTAGTACAATCATAAGTGTCAACACCTTAACCAATGAATATCTTCTATCATGCATTCATAATTTTGTTAAGGTGATACGACAAGTCTAAAATAAAAAATGTACTAACCGTAATAACATGAAGACAAACATACCATAGACTTAATCATGGACAAATATCGAAACATACCTCGATGAGTCATACCTGTCGAGATCGCTTGTAATCTTCTTATATAAGGCCTTAGCCTCATCTCCCTCTGAAACAGGAACTTCTTCACTCATGCAGATGATCAATCCATCTTCTTCTAGGATTAACCCAATCCACTTGATTTGCAAGAATTGGACCTTGAGCTGGATATGGGTTTGTCAGATAAACCCCAAAAATTCAAACTTTGAATTTCAAACTTCTGACAGGATAGAAATATGTGTCTTGATGAGCTGATCAATTTGGTATATTCAGAATTTGAAAACTGCAAAGTTTCACTCCTCAATTTTGCCTTTGAAACTTCCGGAATCACTGTACATGACCCTGAACTGGGGTTTGATGAAGCCCACTCTTTTTCCCCATCAAAATGTTTGATCCAAAGCTCTAATCTTCTATTTTTCTGAGGAGCTTCCAGCCGTGGTCACAGATTTCAAAAATTCCCATTTTTACAAAAACCCTAATTTTCCATCTTTCTGATCAAAGTCCCGAACTAGGGTCTAATCAAGCCCGGCCTTCTTCCCAACCAAAAATTCTGATCTTGGTCTCTAAATTTCTATTTTGATGAGTAGCATCCATCCGTGGTCTCCGATTACAAAAATTCCAACTTTCTCCAAAGCCCTAAATTCCGGAAGCCATGAATGAAGGTACCAAAAAATAATTCTGTTTTGACAGAAATATGTACCTGATTGTTTCTGGTGTAACTCTGAAATTTTTGATCCACGGGGTCTGAAAAAGTTTCCTGAGATAGCCTGACCTGTTATCTTTCCATCCTGATAGGTCTGACCTCAATTGGATTCTCTGAGAGAGATTTATGCCAAATGTCGCAACGTGACCTGTTTATGGGATAATACAGGAGAGCGAACTTGTACGGAGTGCCACGTGTCACTGGTTCAACTTCGGCCTCTGAAAACGTTTTCTGAGATAGTACAGACTGTGTACTACCTGTCACTTTTTACGAAATTTCATTTGGAGCTTCCTAGCCCAAGATATGACCTTTTTCCCAAGGTCACCTGATTTTGACTCAGATCTGGAAGAGGCAAAAACCCTATATTGTACAGATCATAAATCACAAAGTACAACGAATTAGAGGTTGTCCTTTGGACACAAGATACCTGGAGATCTTAGCTTCGGCCTGTAACAATTTCAGATCCGAAAACTTCGCCAAAACGGATTTATAGCGAAAGTGCTACGATGACTGGTTTTTGCTATATCAAGCCCTAGCATCGTAAGTGCAACAAGTGTCATACATGCCATATCATGCCTTCTTTCAGGCTAGCTCTGATACCATGTTAAATTTTCAGAATTTACTTCAATATGATCTAGGATCTTAACTGAGAGAACAACATGTACAACATATCTATAGCATATCAATCATGGAGACAATAATGCAAGCACACAGGAGACACAAAGATTTACTTGGGGAAAACCATAAAGGTGAAAAACCCCAATAACTTCCTCAAAGATAGATAGAGCAATGATACAACCAACCATAAGAGATAGACACAACCCAACAGCAGATCCTCCTCCTCCATAAGTGCGCCACTCCTCCTTGAGTGCATGTGTGAGAAGTGAGTGAGCAAATAGAGTGCCTCCCACACTCTATTTATACTTGACTTGACTTGCCTTTTTACCTAACTCGTGTAGGCTCGAACTTAACCACATAACATAATGCTGACTGGGCCGACCCCCAATAGGGTGGTCTAATAACCCTTCGACCCACATGGCCGACCCCCAATAGGGTGGTCTAATAACCCTTTGACCCACATGACTTATACAGGGCCGACCCCAAACAAGGTGGTCTAATAACCCATCAAGTATAAGTTACGACACTTACAATATAAATAACGACACTTCCGTATAGAGGAATAATAACATCTCTATAGGAATACAATATACATATATGTGAAATACATTTCGAAGTTACATATACATCAACATTGCAGTGTCTTGGTTCCATCCCTTCACACTTCAAGCAACCTTCATCCCAACCCAAAAGAAACTTCAACATAACCTATGGGATAGGAAGTAGCCTTTACTACCAAGGGTAGATGGCTCATATGACTTTTTGTGTTTGAAAGATTAGATATTTTGTGTTTGAGAGATTAGATCTTTTGTGTTTATGTGGTATGCTTGTTTCCCTCAATTCATTCTATATATTAGAGATAGTATTATCCTTATTTCTTTCCACAAAGAAAGCTTTACAAGTTTGAATACGTACAAAGGTTTTAACGTCCTTGCTACTTTTTGTTTATTTTCTTTTCTAAGTTCAATTAGTTGTCATATTTTAGATTAGATTAGTTCATATTCAAACTTAGTTAACGGTTTTCACCCACCTTAAAACAAAAATAAATTTAAGTTTCCCTCCCTATTTGCTTGATCACTATTCAAATTGGATAATAAACCTTAATGGCTATTGTAGAATTAAGTAGCGTGAATTTATTATCCTACCTCTTATTTTCAAACTTGATTCATTGTCAAAGTACATTAAGCATCTCATTTAAGTAAAGAGGCTTAAATAATGTTGAAATTAGCTTAAATGATTTTGCCCATTTTGAACATTTTTATTGGTGTTTTGGAAATGCAATCCCATTTTGAACATTTTTATTGGTGTTTTGGAAATGCAATTGACAATGATGATGTAGAGAAAACTGCCCAACCTATAAATTTTACCCAATTAGTCAATAATATACACATCATCATTTGTTCATTATATGTGTCATTTTTATGAATTTTTTCTTATATTCTAACTCTTACATTGATGGTGGTGGTGGTGGTGGTTAATGTCCACTAAGACCAAATTTGGTATATCAGACCTTAAGAGAAAAGACAAGAGATAAATTATTTGATTTGTTTTAAAATAGTATTCCTATGCTTAAAAAGCTTAAAGAGAAGTGCCCCTAGCTCACCATAGTTTTGAGGAGTTAGAAGGTTAGAGAGGCCAGTGTTGGAGCAAAGATTGTGGAATTGATATCTAATGTGGTCGTAGGGGAGGCATTCTAAGAGAAAGTGTTGGTGTTGGTAGTTTCCAACATAGTGAGTGTTAAAGTTCCAATGAGTGAGTTATAAGCTTGCGTAGGAGCCTCTATATGCCCAATTGTTACATTTGTTCTTAGTTGATATTGGGCCTCTTCTATTGTATAAATATATCTTATTATTTATAATTTAATCAAGTAGTTATATACTTCTTCATGGTATCAGAGCAGGCGCAGCCCTAATTTTCTCACGAGAGGGGCTGTGACCATGCCTTGTGGTTTTCTGAATGATCTTTTTAGATCTACGGTCTGGTTCTGTTTGTTGGAATATTGATTGTGTGGATTTCATAATTTGTTGATCTCCGTATAGATATTTAGCTCAATTTTTTTTAAAAATATGTGGGATCGTTGTGAATGACCGGCAGTTCTGGTGTAGGGATTGTGTGTGAGATTTTGAGATCTACGGTATGGTTATGTTTGGTGGAATATTGATTGTGTGGGTTTCATAATTTGTTGATCTCTGTGTAAATATTTAGATCATTTTTTTTAGAAATATGTGGGATCGTTGTGAGTGACCTATGGTTCTGGTGTAGGGATTATTTGGTTGAAACGTTTCTTTGTGCTGAGATCCATTTGCATCTCATTTTTTAGATTCGTGGACTCTCTTCTATGGTACCGTATGTGACGGGACAAACGTATCCAAAATAGTTCTTTACTAGGGAACACTTTGTTTTATCACACATTGAACGGTGTGTATCACGCGTTGATGCTCTTTCTCATTATTTTGAGATCTAAAACAAGAATATGCCTGATCACTTATCTATGATTGCGTCTTGCTCATTCGATGGGTAGATGGACAATGTGACTACACACCTTTTTATTAGGGATATAATGAGCAAGATAAAATAATGTGTAAGAAAAATAATACATAATCAAGCAAAAACTTAAGAGAGATACAATTTTATTTATAAAATTCTATGCGGGGAAAACCAACATCTAATGAAGATCTTCATTATAATCGGCCCCGGGCCAAGAGATCTTCATTATATGGCCAAAATCGGCCCCGGGCCAAGAGAGCTAGCAACCAGTCACCTCCAAGCCACCTTACAATGGAATGTGCCAAGCCTTTTATAAGTTTCATTACATGCAATACCTTGGGCCAATATCATGGGCTACAAGAAACCATGTGCTAGATCTAACCGCCTTTGACTCAATCCCGAGTCAAGGTTAACTCTAACAATCCCCCTTTAAACTTGACTTGGAGTAATGACCAAATCCCCTGAGGAATCTCACATACACCCCCCTAACACCTAGGTCTTTCTCCACAATTTACAACATTAAATCATTTTTTTCATGTGTCTTCATGGTAATTACACCATCAACATCCATTGCTTCATCCATTCTCTGGCTCTTCCATACTTGCTTTCTTACTTGTTTATGGCATGCTGCTTTTCATTGCTCGTATTTACCATGATTCATAAATCCATGAACCATCACATATACAAAGACATAATTTTTCTCTTGTAATTAATGTGAAGATTTTCCATCCAATCAAGGTTATCAACCCACTCGATTTCTTCAAGATTTTCATGGATTCCGACGACATTGTAGACTGCGTCCTTGCGGGGATCCTTTGCAGGAACATATTCTCCTCTAGTTTGACCACAATTCTTCCCTCGTTAATCAAATTTTTATTTTTTTTACTTCTCTACATTTGTAAACACAAACTTCATCATGGAACTCCACCCTTTGGTATTCAACTACAACTGCAACCTTTCATATTTGATACAATTCGCCTAACAACTCGAATTACATCTTGGATTTAATAGTGCTACAACTACCACAGATTCCTTGGACTAGACGTCTCTTGCATGAGCTAAAAAAAGGCACCCTCACCGCACAGGTCACAAACATATGAATCCACCTTTCTTCTACTATCAACTAGTCGAATCCAAATCCAAACCCTTTTGCTAGAGTCTTTCCACATTTGTGCACAATCTCAGCACCTATCTTCTATGCAACGGTTACCTGGAGCTTTCATGCCATTTGGTCCTCTTGTCTGTGTCCTCATGCACCCTATCCTCGCTCTTCTCTGTCCAATGCTTCCAGGATCTATAAGTTTGCCTCACGAATCTCCTCCAAAAGATCACATATTTTTGTTTTACTTGCACAATAGTAGAGCAATCTTTCCTAACAACGCCCTTCTTCTGCGACTTTCAACTTGGGGTACCTACCTCACGGATCTGCAAATAGATAGTGAAAAAGAAAAAAACGAAGCCAGGATCCAACTTTAGTGTGTTGTTATCCACTTTCAGCACCAAGTAGATCTCAACAAATCCATGAAAACAAATCTCGCAATTGGTTGCTCATCAACATAGCCTCCTCTCATGCTCTTCAACACGAGGTGGATTTCTTCACTTTAAGATAATATCAGCATTGAACCGCGACTTTCCTTCACATGATCTTCACGTGTAGCCTTGCATGCAGCAACAAGGAGGGTGTAGTTCTTTATCTGGGAAACGATCTCAAATTTTCCTACAACGGCCTTTTCAACGTGACCAGATAAATGCATCTAGGGTTTTTCTCTTTCCGTTGGTCAGCACACAGCATGCAATTCCTCCACATTGATTCTTACTGATGTGGGTGTCTCTCCTTTGTGGCAGTGATATGACGGACTCTATGCCAAGATCTGATCTCCACGCTTTGGAAATTGCAATCCATCCACGGCCACTAGTATGCCTCTACACACATCCTCCTCCATGGGATATGCCTTATGGATCTCCATCCTTGGGCTCCACACTGCAGTTATTCGAAACCAAAGCCTTATCATGACTTTCACTAGCGATATTCTTCACAGAGAACTGGTCTTCAAATTTCTCTTCACTTGGACTTTCTTCACACCTCCATATTTGAAAAAAAACGGGCCAAAAAAAAATTTCGAGGGCTCCCTCCCCCGAACCCTCATAAACCTTCACGTCGTGGGTGGTCCACCCCACCACCACCCCGGGTCCCCCTATAGCTCAGTTGAGAGTTCATAGGTCTTTCCCATGCTTAGCATACACACAACCATAGCTCTCATACACAACCTCAATGAGCACAACCATAGCTCTGATACCACTTATTAGGATTATAATGAGCAAGATAAAATAATATGCAAGAAAAATAATACACAATCAAGCAACAACTTAAGAGAGACACAATTTTACCCTTGAAACTCCATGTGGGGAAAACCAACACCCAATGAATATATTCATTACATGGCCAAAACTAGCCCCGGGCCAAGAGAGCTATCCATCGCTCACCTCCAGGCCACCTTACAATGGAGTGTGACAAGTATTTTATAGGTTTTAGGCTTCACTACATGCAATACCTTGGGCCAATACCATGGGCTACAAGAAACAATGTGCCCAAAACCATGTGTTGGACCTAACCAACTTTAACTCAATCCTGAGTCAAGGTTAACCCTAACAATCCCCCTTTAAACTTGACTTGGACACATTTTCTAGAATTTCTTGTTTGTTATGAGCTAAGGGTTGGTAATTAGGTTTCTACAACCGTGATTTTGACAAACTCATGGGAAAGCTTTGCTCTCGGATTCTTTTCTAAAGTGATCAAGCCATCCACTCGCGATTCCTCATCCGCGGCTGCAGCATAAATAAGAGGAAAGACGTAGATCGTTAATGACTGGAATATTTCTTGAACCTGGATCTTTACATCGTACATTCCTACTTCTGTTCTCGGTAATTTCACGCTCTTTGCTAGTCAAACCATATGTAAGGTAATCTCATGACAATTCTAAGTTCGATTGTTGCCGATGTCACTCTGGTCTACTGTGTTGGCTTCTACTTGTGTTTTGGTTTCCACTTCATATGCACTACGGTGGAGCGTTGGTTTGTTCTTTTTATTACTATCGAGGAGATCAAGGTTCATTTGCCAAATTCTATTTTTTTGAATTTTGGAGGTATATTGGCAAATTGTTTTGTTTTTTTTTGCCAAATTTATTGTACTGAAGTTGCCAATGGTGTTTTTGGCCATAAATTCTCACTAAAGTCTCCATTTCCATTTGATCTGAGGCATTGTGAAGAGCAGTTAGCTCTCTTTCTGAAGAGTTGGTGCACACTATATTGATTTGGTTTTTTGAGATATCTGTTTTTTCTCATGAACTCAGTGATATGATTCCTTTATTGTCAATGGGTATCTAAAATGGTTTGTTTGTTGTAACCCATATCGAGGATTGATGTCCATGATGGATTTTTATGGTACCTCTAGTTCTGCACCTTTGAGTAGTGGAATTTGGGCCACTCGTGCAGATAGTATTAGGAGGGTAACCGGGCATTTGTCTCCCTGTACTGTCTTGTTTCGCAGTGTCTTGGAGCTTGCCACTTTGGAGTGTTTTTGCATGGTTGTTGGACATCATCGTTGTCTTCAACTAGCACCTTCATGCTTTCGCCATCAGATGTGACAGCCATTGCCATCACCTTTTCCACTCAGTTCAACATTGTGGGGGGTGGTATGGAATGCTTCCTAGAGTGATTTTTGTATTCACCAACTTCAACCGAGATCACGCATCATCAGAGTGAGCCTTGTACACAACACTAGTTCCTATTTTTACTTGGCGAATAGATAAGAGATGCTAGGTTACAATGATGGCCCTGTCTTAAATATGGCTTGGGTATTTGATGTTGAGGAGACGCCTCCTTTCATAATAACATTAATTAATCTAACTATTAATTATCTAATTATTATCTTATTTATGTTCGTTACACGGCTAGCTACCCATGCATTCCAATGATATGGATTGGCGTCCATAAGGACACTCAACATATGATGTCTTATTGATTGTCGACATTTGTTCTAGAGGATCAATTTACTTTGAAGGATATGCATTCAGCTCTTGTTTCCTCACAATTTCGCTCTAGTCTTCTTTAGAATTTTGGCAGGTCTCTTGTTCTTTCCATTCATTAATGCATCATTGGTGGATCTTCTTTAGTTCATGCATTTTTTCAACATGTATGATTTTTCTCTCTTTTGGGGAGGATTTTTTCCCATGAGGTTTTCGTCTTTTCTCCATTTATGAGAGTATTTTATACATGGGTACCTTATCAGGCCTCGTTGTCGGAACCCATCCTTATTTTTCTTTTGTTTCCTCCCTACATTTGGCTTATGGGGGGGTATTGGTGTTGGTATTTTCCAACACAGTCAGTGTTAGAGTTCTAATGAGTGAGTTGTAAGCTTACATAGGAGTCCTTATCTGCCCAATTGTTGTAGTTGTTCTTAGCTGATACTGGGCCTCTTCCATTGTATAAATATCTCTTATTCTTTATAATTTAATCAAGTAGTTATGTACTTCTTCATAAAGTGATTTTCATCCTCAACGCTCATAAACTTGCAAAAATGGCAAACCCTTTCGACCCACAATGTTTTAGGGGCAAATCCTTATATAATATAATATATTCCTTATAGTATATTATATTAATATAACAAACACAGATAAACATGCGTGTGTGTTATATTAATATAATGTAATGTAATATATACATACATACATATGTGTGTGTGTGTGTGTGTCCTAAAGAAATAAAAGGAAATGACAAGTGGGAAGGGAGTTATGCTCTTGAAGGATGCAATAAAGATATAATACTAAACATAAATATTTGTTTTGTATTGTGTTATGGGTAGTATGGTTGGTAAGAAATAAGATGATGTTTAGAAACAAGGAAATATTACCAATATAAGTTATTCATGAGGTCAAATATGTATATGGAGGCATTTGGAAACCAAAAAAAAGAAGGGTCAAAGAAATGTGAAGATTCATAAAATTGATAAATCAAAGGCATGGGGTTATTTTGATAGTATTTGTCAAGGTAGCCCATGTACATGTCGAGGAGGATGCATTATATTTTGTAAGGATAACCATGTTGTTGCTTTTAAGGTGACAATTTGGGTTGGAACTAACAATGGAGCAAAGAGGTTTGTCGTATGGTTGTTAAAAATTATTAAGGAAAGAGGTATTAATTGTCTTCAAATAATGAGTGATTCTAAACTCATTATTGAATGGGCTAACATACATTACAAGCTCAAAAAAAAGTATTAACTCCCATTATAGAATCAAAGAAGCACACTAAATTTGCATTCCTCTCTTTTTAACATGTATACATGGAATTCAACATGAAAGTAGATTAGATATATTATCTAAATAAGCTTTAAAATTACATGAAGGTGTGATGAAGTTAGCTAAAGAAATGGAGGGTCTCCTCTTCTAAACATAGCTCTCTTTATTTATTCCAAGAAATAGATCTTTGGATGAATAGTTGTGATGGAAGGTTCTTGTATATCTCCATTTTTTTAAATTTCAATATATTGTGTTGTTATGCTTGGTTTCAAACTTATAAACAAATAATGAAACACACTCTTAACTATAATTTTTTTTTAGTGTTAAACAAAAACAATATTATGTGTATTTAATTTACATTTGAAATATCAATATATAATTTTTCTTAGAAAAAAAAATATAAGTAAAAATTTAATGCTTGGATTGTTGAACATTAATCTTCAATTTATCAATAAAACATTTAGAGGGTGGGAAGGTGTGGATTCTCTAGAACATTTAGAGGGTAGGAAGGTGTGTGAATTCAAATATTAGGGTTTGACTTAAGATATCGTGCAATTGGAAGGATGTCTAGCTTTTGTTCCATTTGAAATATGGGTTGTTGGAACAAAGTGTTTTTAGTTCACTAGTTATTAACAAAGATGAATTAGTGCATGTTGAAATTTGATAATAAATAAATAAAATATATAACCCCAAGTACTTTTAAAAATTCATTTTTTGTATCCGTTATTAATTCTTGTTACAATATTCTTTTTTTCAGCGGAAAAAAACCATACTACTTGTATTCATTGATGAGAATCAAATAGTACAAAATCATAAGTCGTTGTGAAATCCAGACTTATACAAGAAGAAGGCATGATGGAAACCAAATAAACACCCAGATTACTAAGAAAACAATAGTAATCATCCTATGCTGAGTGTGATCATGATAAAGTCTGGACATAGATCAGTACATCAAAATTACAAAAAGAGCAAAGCCGCTACAGACAAGACAAGAAAACCTTATCCGAATCAAGTAGAAGATTATCTTGATATTCCTCCCACCTGATATAGCCTTCAGTGCCTTCATGTGCATTTTTGGATACTAGATCAGCAAGTGAATTATGCTATCTATATATGTGTTCAAAGGAAATATTCTTGAAGAAAAGTATAACTTCCTTAATTCTGCAGCACCAGTGATGTAAGGAGATCACATTGATATTATATTCCCCTTGTGCCCATTTGATCGTCACCCGGGAGTCACCATAAACTGAGATTTCATGAAAACCAAAATATCTCGAAACAGCAAGAACACACCACAGACCAAGCAATTCAGCCTTGGTATTGGTGCCATTGCCACAATTGAGTTTCAGAGTATAATAATGTTCCTTATTGATATAAATAACACCACCAAAAGCACAAAGTCCATCAATAGCCGACCCATTGAAGAAAGCCACGGGTCTATGAAATGAGCATTGGAAGAATGGTTGCTTAATAACACTTTTATTACCAATGTTTGTGCATTGATTTTTAGTAACCCCCATAATTCTGCAGATGGTATTATTAATAGAGGGCCTCTTATCCTCAAAAAGTGTTGCATTCCTCGAGTGCCATACTTCCCATGAGACCACAGCTGGTAGAAAAGGAATCTCTTTACATTCACGAAACCATTGAAGTGCACATCCTTTAAACAATCCATCCTTCCATGTTGTATGGAGATCAAGTTGCTAGATGATCTCATTCCAAATAGTTCTAGTAAAACTACATCCAACAAATATATGCTCAATTGTTTCCAAATCATTCATGCAAAGTATACAAAAGCTGGGCCCAATCCAACCACGTTTATGAAGATTATCCCAAGTTTTAAAACACCCCCTAAGGGCTTGCCACATGAAGCATTGTATCTTCACTGGAATCTTCCATCTCCAAAGCACCTTATACCACCAATCAATAGGAAATGAACAACAGTAATTAATTAATGTCTTGTAAGCTAGTTTAGCATTAATCATACCTGTAGCTTCATTGCCAGACCAAATGAGCTTGTCTCTATCTCTGTTCAATCGACAACCCACGGCATTAAGTTTAAAGATATACTTTTCCCATTCAGCTGCTTCTTCATCCTGAAAACCCATCTCCCTCGCAGAGAGCCAGTATGGTTGTCGATTCCCAGGTCTGTACCTTTGTATTGTATTCAATGTCTTGTAATTGAAGCAATGAAGAATATGTAAGATCCCTCTGGATAAAGTGTAGTCTTCTCCCATACCCATGATAGGGTCAATCCACACCATAATATCTGAACCATTTCCAACTTTCCAAGTAAGATCTTTAGCCAACCATTTATAGTTCTTTAAAAAACCAGCCCAAATTTGAGAAGTGCCTCTAAACATTTTCACTGAATTCCTGAACCAGTTGATGATATCATCTTTAATATACTTCACTTTTAGAATTTTTGTCCAAAGGGTTGGATCAAACAGTCCCCTCCAAAAGCTTTTTAGTCTTAATGCACAACTGAATAATGGCAAGTTCTTAATGCCCCACCCTCCTTTTTCAACAAGTAATGCGAGATGTTCCCACTTAGACATAGTAAGACAGCCATTGAATGAGCCCCCCGTCCATAAGAAGATGAAAAACAGTTTTCTCGACCCATTTAAAATAAATACAGGAACCTGTAGGAGTGAAAACCGGTAAACCGGTATGCTAGTGAGAACAGATTTGATAAGCGTGAGCCGGCCACCAATAGATAATAATCTGAACGTCCAATTATTTATTCTCTGTTCAACACGTTTGATGAGCCACATCCAATCTTGACGCCGATATGCTCCAGTTTTAAGAAAATATCCTAAACATTTGAACCCTTCCTCCAGGGGACAGAAAGTGTAAGGAAAGATTCCTTTAAATAGCTCAATATCACAGTGTGGGATACCAAAGTGATACACTCGTGTCTTTCTCTTATTAATCAGCATACCCGATGCATTGCATAAAACATTTAAAATGCATGAATAATTTTGCCATTCAGTGACAGAGTTCAACCCAGCCATTAAAACATCATCAACAAATAATGTATGTGAAATAGATACATCGTGGGAGAAGTTAATGCCATTAATATTTCCCATCGACTTAGCTTCAGTGATCATCAAACTCAATCCCTCAATGATTAATAAGAAAATCAGAGGTGACAATGGGTAGCCCTGTCTGATCCCTCTAGTAATTTTGAAAAACTCAGATGGAGCACCATTAACTAGAACAACAATACATGCAGTGGATACACATGCCATGATCCACCGAATAACCAAAGGAGGTATTCCAATCTGGATGAGAATTAAGCGCAGAAATACCGAATCCACCCTATCATACGCTTTTTCCAAATCAATCTTCATTAACAAAGCTTGCAATCTCCTAGATTTTACAGAGTGAATCACTTCCTGAGTGATTCCAATGGCATCCAAAATCTGTCTGTCCATAAGAAAACCAAATTGTTCACTCGAGATGCATCTAGATAGAAGAGGCTTTAACCTGACATAAATGATCTTAGATATTATTTTATATGCCAAATTGCAGAGTGCAATTGGACGAAAATATCCAAAGGTAAAGGGTTTACCAATCTTAGGAATCAAGGTAAGAAAAGTGGAATTCAGACCTCCTGAAATGTATCCTTCCACTCTGGAGAACTCAACCATCTCCAGTATATCATTACCCATGACATCAAAAAATTTTAAAAATAGTTCCACTGTCTAGCCATCGAGTCCAGGACTTTTGTCTCTGGCGAAGTCCTTCAATACATCTTCCACTTCTTTCAAAGTAACAGCTTGACCCAATTCCTCAGCTTCTGCCACCGACACAAACACAAGGAATTTCCTCGCAATATTGATTTGAGTGATCAAATTGCCTTGGTCCGGATCAGTGTATAAGGAACTGAAGTAATGCTTGGCCGCTGCATGAATTTCCTCCATATCCTTGATTATAATACCATTACCACCCTCCAGTTCCCATATAGAATTGATATTCTTCCTATGTGTGGCATAAGCATGAAAAAATTTTGTGTTTCGATCACCCAAATCGATCCAAATGGCCCTGCTTTTAAGGCGCCATGCCATCTCCTCCTTGATGAGCCATTCCTCTTTCTTTTGTTCAAGATGTTTGATTTTCTCTCCTAAATCCGCATCCATGTCACCATTAATATTTCTACACAATAGATCTATAATCCGATCTTCAAGAACTTCCAACGAATGCATCTCAATTTTTTGTTTCTCCTTTATCCATTTCGAAACCTGATATTTTAACCTTAGGAGCTTAATAACAAAGGTATCCATTGGATTTGTATCGAGATCCATACCACAGCTACCCCAAAAAGACCTAATCATCTTGCAGAAATCCTCATCCTTAAACCAAGAGCAATTGAATTTAAAAGGATATTTCAATTTATAACCCTCAGCATCAAATTGGAAGTATACCGGCCAGTGATCCAAGAACTTGTTTTCACCAATCCATGACCTGTGACGAGTCCACATTTTCAGCAAATCTGATTTAACAAGAAACTTGTCCAGCCTTTTATGTACACCATCACATCCAGCCCTGCCATTAGTCCAGGTTGGTGCAATTGTACCTGGTAAATACATCAACTAAATCATATTTAGTCAGAAAGTTTGTAAAAAAATCCGCCAAATGGTCAAGCCTCGAATTAGACCCCCAAATTTCACTAGTTGATCTAGTGAAATTCATGTCACCAGCAATTATTAAATTTTCAAAATCCAAGAGTCTTGAATCAACCAAAGAAGCCCAGAAAGGCATCCTGTCTTTGTATGGTCCATACAGGTTCAACACAGTGAGCATCAAGTTAGTAGTAAAACATCTTCCTCTTAGCGGAATACCCCAATGAGTTTTGTCAGCTAGAAAATTAAAAAAAAATTGGGTTCCAACCCACTAGGAGCCTACTAGACATACCAAGAGTGCTAGTTGCAGAAAACTCCCAACCCAGTAATACAGCAACAAGTTTTTTAATGTCTTTCACATCTTCACACATAGTCTCCTGAAGTAGGATAAGAGAAGGATTAGTAGTCTTTAAAAGGTGAAGTAAGGCCCTAATCCTAGAAGCCTTACCTACCCCCTGATATTTAGAGTGAGAATGATCATTAAAGACCTTTCATAGGAGGCATCAATGCCCTAGGGGCCTCAATTGGTACAAGGGAATGCTCAGTAATGGAAATGTCAGCAAGACCATCGATGCATACTGAGAGAGGAGTGAAATCTACACCTTCATCAACCCTACCTCTGGGCTTCTTGCGATTCTTTTTGATAGTCACATTAATGAATTTATCTAGCATAATCGGTTTCACACAGGGGTTTGAGGAGGGATTTTTCGAATATACATTTAAAGGGGGGGGAATCCAGTGCATAATCATTATGTTTCACGACAGTTGGACAAGAGCCATCAGGAGCCGAGGGTTCCAATCAATTAGAGGGTGAATGAGGAGACATGACCCTATCCAATGCCCGAAAATCAGCCAGTTTTGAGGATGCTGAAGAGAAAATTGCTTGGGGTAACACCATAGAAGTATCCAGTCTAAGCCCAAGGGAAGAACTAGGAAATTGACGATTAATAAAAGAACCCCCCCAATCTGCCAAAAGTTTTGAATCCCCATCCAGAGTAGACTTACAGGGTTTAGAATTAAGAGGAATCAAGGTTGTATGCAGTGACGAGCACAACTCGCACGAGGAAAGAGGAACAAAATGGTTACAATAATCAGCACCCAACCCCTCTTGAAAGGGAAAATTGGTGTCAAATTTAAACTTAACCAGAGCCTCAGAAAGACGCTTGTCAAGGGAAGATTCCACCTCAGTATAAAAATCCAATTCCTTTTTAGTTACCTCTTTGTAAGGAGTGGTAGAGATAGGTGAAGACTTACCCGAAACAGAGGCAGTCGGTGTGTGGAAATCCTCAGCAAGAAAGTTCTCCACTAGTGAGTGAATAGTCGAATTATCGGCCTGGAGGAGTCGAGGACAACGACCCATGACATGTCTCATTTCTCGACAATGAAAGCAATGGAAAGGAATACGAAAATAATCCAATTTCTATCTGAATTTGATGGACCCCCAAATGATCTCCACCTCCGCAGGAAGGCCAAGCCCCGGATCAAATTCCACCATAACGCGAGCTACCTTCCTCTCAATACCATAAAGTGAATTTTTGTCAACCCAAACGAAGGTACCTTCCTTGTTAGCCAAACCCCCCAGTATATTATATGTCCATAGTGCAATAGGCAAGTCGGGCAACAACATCCATAAGTGATGACGAGACTGCTTCTCTTTAATAGGGTCGAAGTCGATGTGCCACCTTTTCAAAATGAGTGAACTAGATTTAAATGCCCATTTCTTAGCCAAAATCATTTCCTCGGAATCATCCTCGGGAAGAATGAACATAATCCATTTATTTAGCGATAGATTGATTCTAGTAGCAAGCCCTAAAACAGGGGTCCAATGAACATTAACCCATTCAATGATTTCACCCTTTGAACCAGCCGTAAACTCCAAACGGCCAACCAGTGCACGACCAGCAAGCATTGCAACTCGATCCAGATTAGTAGTTTCTTCAATGTAAAACTGTTCAAGACCTGCTTGGGCCTTGATGGTTTTGATCTTGCTCATGTGCCTAGCCTTCGACCCCCGAGTTTTCTTATCAATAACCTTGGTAGCCTGCTCCTCAAAAGAAGGTAAAGTTAGGGGGACAGTGCCTATGGGTAAGTTCCTCCCATCAAAACTAGTGTCGTCCCCAGAATGAAACAGCAAGGAAGCCATAACGTCAGATGCCACGTGCTACCTAGCACACCAGAGACGAGGTACATACCAGTTCTTTTGCAATAAGAGAGGACCTACCACTAGAAAGCGAAAAATAGGGAGAGTGAAGTGCATCGCTAAAAATAGAAGAACTACACTCTAAAACACCCAAAAACCGACACCTAGAACCAATGTCGTAGCAAAAAAACCTCGAAAAAACCCATGGAGAAAATACCAGGAGAAAAGAACAAAATGAAAATTGGGGCCAAAACAATACCCACTAGAAAGTCACAGAAAAAAAATACCGTTCCCACTTTTTGTTAACCTTGGTTGGTACTAAGCCGATTAGAAAAACTGGCAGACTCCAAGTTGCTGCGGAATCTAGCATCTAAAAAAGAAAACACTAGTTAGTGAGTGAAAGGTGAGTGCACCACAAATCACAATCACTAACCAGCCAAATCCATACCAAAACCTGCAAAACCCTAGCCCCCAAGAGACTTCCCCGGCCTCCATCCCTCCGAAATCAATGCAACTTGCCAAGATAATTCTTAATCTCTCTTGATTGATAAATCCAGGTTTAAGTTTTAAGTTTTTATTTTATAAACAAACATCTATTTTTTAATTAATTTTCATAATATTTTATTTTATGAGCCAACATGGATTTTGTTTAAATACTTTCCATAATTTTTTTATTTTATGAGCCGACATGAATTTTTTTACTTTTTATTACATTTTACTTTTTTTTACATTTTAATTAATGGCCGACAATAATATCGACAAACGTTACATGTAATGTTACAAGATCTCCCTCATAATATTACTTTTTACTTTTTAGCAGATAACAAAGACAAACTGTAATGTCCCCATTCAAATAAGTGCATAGTAAGACAATCCCATCAATTCTACTAGTTTCCTAGGTTGGATGGGAACATGTGGGATGGTAATAAGGAAGCTAATAAATGATATTTAGACATTAGAGGGGTTCAAGCATTTAATAAATATGGTGAATAAATAAATTCAAGATAAATTCTAAGTGGCAAGTGGTTTTGGAGACATATGGAGGTGGTGGGACCCACACTAGCTTGATTTTTCATAATACATGGTATCTCTCTTTTGCAAATTCGAATTAATGGGAATGTGAATACTCTTGGGTGAGTTGGTAAGTCATAACACATGTCATTGAGCGTCTTAGGTCGAATTGGGAAGGATTGGTAACCTCCATGGAAGATAAAGAGTCAAAGTGGAAGTTTGTGGACACTTGGGCTAGATTCCCTAGCCCCTATGACACCAATGATGGAGCATATATGACAACTATGACGAATTGCAGACCTGACCTCTGACATCTAACCACTATGACATGTCAGCACCAAAAATAGGCTCAAGGAAGGCGAATTTGGGAGTTGGAGAAGCCAAAGAGACTCAAAATCGAATTTGGGAGAAGATGGAAGGTTGGAACTAGGAGACAAGTGGCAAATGTGGAATATTTCCTATATGGAAATCTACTGAATCTATTGAGAGGATTTCGACCCTTAGAAGGCTAATCTTGGTTATAAAATGTAGAAATGAAGTATGAGAATGGCTTTTGATGATTTGTTAAAAATTGCATCTGTGAAGAGAGAGCTAGTGGATGACTAGTTTCTTGCCTTAACCAATTTCGAGGGTGAAAGATTCCCATCCAAGTTGGTGTTTGGAGAGGCCACTCAGGTCTTTCATGGTGCTTTAATGGAGTTTGTATTTGCAGGTAGCAGCTACAAGAAGTTTCATGGTTTGGTTTAGTGCAACACTTTCTCTCCACCGTTTCCAGTTTTGAAGGCATATTTATGCTCCTTGAGGGAGGGCGTTTTTGGTGAGCACTTGTGCTTCTTGAGAGAGCTTCTCATTATAAATTTCTGATTGTAATAGCTTCATATCCTCTATTATTAATATTCAGAAAGTCTCAGGTCGAAATACCCACTGGTTGTATGCAAAACTATTGATTAATGAGCAAACAATGTCCATTTCCCCAATGCATTGATGTATGACACTATAATGTTGATTATTTCGAATGGATGGATGATTCTCTGATATATTTGTGATCAATATACTGCCATGGATGTCTTCTACAAGTTTCATGTACTGTACTTGAGCATTTGAAGCATTTTTACTCAGTTTAGTTGTATTGGGAGGTGAAATAGTGCCATTTCCCCAAGGGTCGAATTGGGGGTTTTTGCTGTTGAATGTGAGAGAGTTAGAGCAGTATTAAAAATAAATTAATGGTGCATATGAGACCTTAATCACATACTTAACACATTATATACCTCTGTTCATAAATTTGTGGGAGTTTGGAGGCATTTGGAAGGCCATTTGCAGTGTTACCCGGGGGGGATTTGATGCACAAATTACTAGTCAAAATTACATATATTGATCAGAATACAGATCAAGTTTGCAGCAGTATTTGGAGGGCCATGAAACATCCCTGAACCTAATATTCAAGTCTAAATACCATTCATACACTCCTACATAAGATTTGGGAGCATTTGGGTTGATTTGGAGGTCAAAACAGTTAAACTAGTCAAAGGTCGAAATTGGGGAAAAAGTGGAAAAATTGGCATTTTAATAGAATTTTGAAAAAGGGTCATTACACAAACGTTACATGTAACGTTACAACATCTCTCCCATACTGGGTTGTAGAGCACCTCGTTTCACTCGGTGCAACAAATGACGATATCCTTGGGCTCGGTACATTTTGTTTAAGGCAATTAATTTAACATGTTTCTTTTATTAAAAGAAATTAATTTAAATATTTAAATAATAAATTAAATATTTAATTGAAAGATTATTTTAAGCACTTACAAGAATATGATCTATTAGCAAGTATTGAAGTGATAGGGTCTGTATTAACTTGGAGGCTTGGCTTCAAATTCTTGAGTTGGAATGATTGTAAATATGGCCTTGTAAATATAAGAAGTATCTCTAAAAAAAGTGTTATTGAGAATCGATTAGTTATATATTAAAAGTTGTTAGGTACGAATTTTCTAAAGTAATTGCACTAGTCTATATCTATATTCCCTAAATGTGAGGAAGCATCTTGATTTTCTATTTCTTTTTTGCTGGAAACCAATCATTTTAAATTTATTTTTAAATCGAATTTATGTTTATCAATAAATATGAGGAAGGATTTCTTGATTTTCTTTTTTTTTTGGTTTGAAACCAATCATTTTAAATTTATTTTTAAATTCTTTGTCAAATTAAATTTGAATGTACTCATTCTAACATTCTCTTTTTAATATTTAATTTTTCGAGTTCTATAATGATTTTTTATCGGCTATAAACATTAATATTAAGTTATTTTTTTACTATTGAAAATGAGTTACTAACTTAAAATTAAATTATGAATAATACATAATAATTTTGAAAGTTCAAAAGTGCATAAAGGATGACTTCTACTTGAAGTGCATAAAGTGAACATGATAGGGGGACAACACAACCAAAGATGAGAAGAACGAATTGGGAAAAGTAAGACCTATCTAGCGCATAGTGTCAAAATGTAGCTACATCCTCCTTAAGTTTGCCACCTCCCTTAGTCTTGGAAAGAGAGACAAATAAACTTTTATGGGACACTTTTACATGTCAATTTCCATGCATCCCTTGTTTTTCTTGCTTCATCCCCCTTTCTTTCCCTCCCTCCATAATTCTAATGTTACACACTCGTCCTAGAAGAATATAAACATAATCTAGAGAATAAAAAACACGGTAAACATCAAAGATAGTTAGCTAATCAAGAAAGAGAGATAGCTAATCTATGTTGTTATTATGTCAAAGTCAATAGTAGAATAAGATAGTCAATTGACAAAGGACCAAGTAAAACACTAAGAACACAAAGTCTATAACTACATTTATGTATTATGAACATTACTTCCCATAAGTAGGGAAGTAAACCTTTATGTTGAACTATATTTCTAGATTTGCATTTCATCCAATTTTATGTTGCATAATAAAAGACAACTTAAATATATTGGAATGATTAATTATAAATGTAGAAGTATAAATGAAGATGAAAGAATTTAGAATGTAACAATAATAATGTCATTATGAATACTTTGTACATTGCTCTATGAAAGATATATTGGAATGATTAATTATAAATGTAGAAGTATAAATGAAGATGAAAGAATTTAGAATGTAACAATAATAATGTCATTATGAATACTTTGTACATTGCTCTATGAAAGAGAGTAAGAAAAATAATTATATTATGTTTGATGATATTTGATTACAATGTTCATAATATTTGATTAAAATTAGAAGAAACAACGTAAGAATGTTCGATGATTTTATTTTTTTAACATAAAAAAAAACTATAAAAAAAGGCTATACTTTTTATAGAGTATATCAGAATGTTCGATGATATTCGATAGAATTGGACGAGAAAACATCATAACATTCATTGATATTTTTGTTAAAATGATAAAGGAAATGTTTTTTTAATGGATACACTTCATTATAATCATTAATAATAATGTAAACAACCTTTAATTTCTTAGGTGTTGTCTCACATACATTCAACAACCATAAATATAGTATTAAAGGCAAATATTTATTTCAACTTTCACAGGCAAAAGATAGACATGAACGTCCAACGTCCACAGTGATATCATGTGTGTCCCACCTACAAAGAATTAGGAGGTGAGTTGTCAATTCTAATACCAACCTTGACCCACCAAACTTGCATGTTTTTAAGGGAGCTTGATGGGACCAATTCAATCCAAGCAGTATGCACACGGCACATATCGCTTCAAAGTCTCTCAAACCATACAAATTGAGTTAGGAATCAAATACATACCCATCATAAAGCACATGTAAAGGACAACAACTACTACGTTGAAATTCATGGCACTCGAAGATTCTTTTCTAAATAATTGTTTTGACAAAATGTCAACTTTGATATGCACTTTAATAAATAAATATATAATTGAAAATTCTTTTTCTAAATTCTAATGGAACAAGTATACTTTTGTTTTTTAGTTCAGTAATTAATTGTTTTTTCTAACTTGATGTGCTACAAGTATCATCAAAATCACCATAACTTTTACATGACATAATCCACACCTACTTGCAACTTTTTAAACATGGGTTTGACACATCCATATAAGCTTGGTCACCTCACTACTCGTTAGACTACAATCTATTGGATTCACATACATATTTACTCCAAAATGTAAAAAAATACATAATACACATAATTATTTATGGGTTGTGTAATGATTTGTAGTTCAAATTAATCAATATGCTATGTGTAGGTATTCAATTCTCATTTTTAAGTTTGTGAAATGGATATGGCCTAAATGCCTTTCTCTTTTAAACAAATGGTCAGATAAAAAAACTTTATGTGGGATAGAGACACATCATAAATCGAATAATTTAAATTTGGAAATTAAAATAACATCTTCATCCCACTCAAATGCAACAAGATGCTTGAAGAATGTCCCTATTTTTTCCCGTATGTAATGCTTTCTCTTTTAAACAAATGGTCAGATAAAAAAAACTTTCTATGGGATAGAGAGACATCATAAGAATAATTTAAATTTGGAAATTAAAATAACATCTTTATCCAATTCAAACACAACAAGATGCTTGAAGAATGTCCCTATTTTTTCCAGTATGTAACTTATCACATTAGAAGTTCAATGTATACTGTTAAATATTGTAAATATAATTATGCCAATCAGTAACTTTTGCTAACTCAAGTATATACTTTTAATCTCCACTCACATAATGTTAAAAACATGAGTATCAAACCTTAGTTATAAGTAGTAAGGGGCAAATTTTACTGGTGTCAAGTCAATTATTATCATTTTTGCTCAAACAAAGTGCTACAAAGTGATGGGTAGGTAGTTTTCTAAATCATAAATTTTAGGTATCGACAATTAATTTATTCCTTGTGAATGGCGATAGTTTGTTCTTCACAATCACATATAAAAAAATATTTCAAATAGATAAAACATGCAAATTGAACGTAAAATTTTAACACTAGTCTACAATCATGACACCACCGCACAAGTTAAAAAGTGAAAAACCTTCAAAAGGCTAATTCAAGGGACATAGTGCTAGCAATTTCTAAAACTAAAAAAGAACAAAAAACCATAAATACTTATGTATTGGCGATAATGAAAATAAATTAAACTTAACTCTCTATAAATTTATATAAGTTGTTGGAGTGGTATGGGGGAGGTTGTGCATTCGAATCCCACTATAAATATATATATATATATATTCCGTGGAAAAAAATCTTTTTATTCATAAGAATAACATTGACTGTCCGATTGGACTTACATCATAGTTGCTTGAGCATACTGCTCAAAAAGTAGTTCATTATCATTGTTTCTTCCGTCTTCCTACTTAGGATACCTATTTTTACAAAAATTACATATACAGGTGCATTAAGCACTATCTTTGATCACCAGTTTGAAAACTGCAATTTTTCATGACTACCCAAAAAAAACTAATCTGCTTTCTGCTGTCGCCGTTTTGAGTTTGAGTAAAGTCTTAAGGAAATAGCGAGAAAGCATTAATTTGGTCATTGAATTTTTCTTCACCTTCTAAGACCCCTGGTTGGATAGCTAGAGCCAATTTTGATAATGTGTCCGCTTCAGAATTAAGCTCTCGATATATATGAGAGAAAGAGACCGATTCGAAGGCAGGCTTCAGTGCTTGTATTTCCTTTAGCAAATTTGTGTAGATGAGAGGCTCTGATGTTACATTCTCCATTTACCCAGTCAATCAATGTTTTGGAATCACCATAGATATATAATCTTGCAATGTGTCTGTCCTTAGCAATTTTCATGACTGTCCATAATGCTGATAACTCGACTTTGGTGTTGGTGGCGTGTCCCAAAGCGTATTTGATCTCAATTTTCCTATGATCAAATAGGTAGATAATGCTACCCGCTCCTCCTAATGGCGGATCTCCATGACTTGCGCCATCGAAAAAATCCCATGGATGGCTTTTATTGATTTGTATCGCTTTTATCACTCAATTCTTGTTTGGTTTGGGTGTTGTTTTGGGTTCCTGTGTTGTCTGAATCAACAGCAAAGAGGTTATGTCAGTGGGAGTCCAAGTGTTTTCGAATATTGCTCTTTTTTCGGGCCTCCCAAATGTTAAACACAAAGAGAGCAGGGAAAGCATCGAAGCAACATACCCCGGGGTTCTGCCACCAGAACTGGGCACGTTGTTCCATAGTGTTTTCACAGTTCAGGATCATCCTGTCTATATATATATATGTGAGATTTATATGAATTCAATTTGAATAATATTGTCGGCCCGCCCCCCTTTGGGGGGCAAATTTTGCTAATGGAAAATCTAAAGACACTGAAGGGTACCAAGTAGAAATCTTAAAAATCGAAGCACCCATCCTCATCCTCTATATTCACAATCTCTTTAATCAAGCAATCAAGCATGGATTCCATAAGCCTTGGACTTGGAGCATTATAGTTCCTATTTTTAAAAGTAGAGATAAAGATAACCCCTCTAATTATCGAACCATTATGATTAGCCCTCTTTTAGCCAATTTATATGGTATTATACTTGAAAAGAAGATTAGCATATGGCTAGAAAATGAAGGAAAACGGGATAAAGGCCAAGTAGGCTTCGGAAGGCATCACTCAACCATGGACCACCTCGTTATGCTTAGGATCATCGCGGAGGAGTGTCATAATAATAAATTCAATATTTTTTTTTGTTTTGTGGACTTTAGAAAATCTTTTGATATAGTGCCTAGAAAGAACCTTTGGAATAGATTCGAAGAGTTAAAAGTTCCTCTTGGGTTGAGGGCTACAACCATAAGGTTATATGAGAACGTCATTGCCAACTTCAAAAACACTAAAGGATGGTCGCATGATATTAATTGTAATATTGGAGTTAAGCAAGGGTGCCTCCTTTCCCCTACCCTTTTTAGCATTTACATCGATAAGCTAGAATATTATATAGAAGAGGCAGACTGTGCTAGCACGACCTTAATAGGAATAGTGATCATGCTTCTTTTCTATGTTGATATATAGTTGTTATTGCAAGGTGCCCATGGCCCCATATGATCTTGAGAAGCAGCTACGAATTCTCAAGGATTGTTGCACCAATATGGGTGTTGGTATATTTTATGTCTATTAAATTTCCAATATTTAATTATCACCAAGGTTTGTACACTTAGAGTTGTCACAAAATATATGTTGAGGTAGAAGGGAACCTAGGATGTTTGTTATGCAGATCATAGAGATGTTTTCTTTCAAAATGAAAAACCAAGTCACTTAAGAATATTAAACTAGGATCTATTAAATGGATTCAAACTTAACCTAATTAGCTTGAAAAGATTACAATACAATTTCAAACATAAAGCTAACCTAGCTATCAACTCAAAACTAACTTTATATTATTCTAGTATAAGAACAAGAATTGAGATTGCAAAATAAAAGGAAATTACTTATTCTAGAAAGCAATGCCTGATTGAAAGCAAAGTATACTACGGAAACAAACTACTTCTAAACAATCATCCAAACCCTAAATAATCTCTAACCTATTCTAGGAATTGAAAATCTATCTTACCATGCAGAATCAAAGATCTAATTATGAAACAAATTCAAAAGTCTAATTACAAAACAATTTCAAATTGCGAACTAATTATTCAGAAACAGGAAGCTATGCTACTAAGAAATTCAACCCAACAATCAACTATAAATTCAAGAGAATGAAATGCTACTCTACGGATTAAGCATGCATTGAAAACAGTAAATGACTCATAAGCAAACCTATTTAAACTATCTAATTCCACTCTTCCTGAGAAACTGTGTCAAGGTGACTTATAAATGCTACAGAAATACAAAAAGGAAGTAAATCTATCTGCTAAAAATGGACCAATTACAAGAGAATTTAAACATTGCAAATTATCACTGCATCTATCGTTTATTCATTAAGCAAATAACATCTATTTATTCAGAATGAAAACCTAGTTATAAAATTAATCCAAATGAAATACTACTTAACAATCCAACTCTACTAAAAAGCAGACACTCTGAGTTATCATATCTCTAATGACTGTTTCGTAATTAAAACATGCAATGCCTATCAAATTCATGCAATGCCTATCAAACTCATGCAATGACTATCAACTTCTAACTCTACCCTACCAAGACTTCAAGCTATTCATAAAACATAAAATACAAAAGGCAACTTGAACTCATATCAGACCTATAACTAAGCATAAAACAATAACTCGAATGACTGGAAACAAATTCAACTTGTAAGCAAATCTACAGCAGAAAGCAAAGTACCGCTACTCTACCTCTACAGCAAACTAAACCATATCAATCATTCTTAAGAAGATAATACAAATTGATCTATAATTGAAGAACAAATTTATACTAAACTAGTTTATGGAAACCATGAAAATAACTTGGAATGGCTGCATCTTGAAATTCAAATGAGTCTACTTATACTTGAGTTTAATCAAACACCTATCTCTATCTTCTCGCATCTACGGAAATTAAATGAATTGAAACATAAATGGAATTGCTAAGATCTACAATGACAATGGGCTATTTAAACATAAATGAAACACTGACTGTAAATTCAAATGCTAACCAGCTGCATGATATAAATGAAATACTAAATCTTAAGCATTCAAACACTAGCTAACCACAAAATACAATTGAAAATGCTGAAGGTGGATTGACAGTGCAAAATCCGGGTACGTACGACAGGCCGAATGACAGAAAATACACAAATTATAAATAGAGGAAAGTTAAATTGCTTTTATACACACTAAATTCATAAGCACAAGGAAAACGGTTTAAATCTATGAACATTCCACAATATTGAATATCAAATCACTTAGTTGTACAACGAAGATAGAAAATAAAACATATACACAGTTAAAGCCAATGTCGTTGAGGGGCCCTTCTCAAGAGACAGTGGTTATTTCTGCACTACTCAGTCACCGACCATTAAAGTAGAAAACGAAATCAACAGCGGAACAGAGTTTGTATATTAACTGGAAGCAAAATCTCAAAATGTATGCATGTGTAAATTTCTCCACAACCCAATATGTATTTTTATAATGATTTACAATAGAGAGAGGGTCGACCCTTTCATTGGTCGACCTCTCTAATAATAGAATGTCATAAAAGCTGAAAACGACTCCATTGATGAACAGGCCGTTTTTTCCCCAAATCGTGCATGTTGGTTTCCTAGGTTTGGGAAACGGAACCACCGGATGCTTGGACGAGTTATGAAGCGAATATTTGTAGGAAAAAGCTCACGAACCATGTGTGCCAGGTGGGCAACAAAACCCACGTCTATGTTAGTGTCGTCAATGCGTCCAAGTAGGCAAACAAATGATTTTTCAAGTGCGAACAATGGGTTGAATGGTCGTCCGAATGAACGTTCGTATGAGAACCAAAGCCTGTAGCAGCAAAACTATATGCCCAATAGATTTAGAAATGTTAAATTTATGTTAATTTGCCACATAAGATTATAATCAATGGAAATTCATAGGATAATTAAATGTATTTCAAAGAATAGATACCTAAGTCCATATGGACGTCTGAACGATGAGAAATATGAACTTGATGCATCAAAAATGACAAAATGGTATAACTGTAGCAGGATCATAGGTTCAAAATGATGACAAAACTGCGCATCAACAATGGGCATGACCGTTAATGCTAACAAAACAAAAGTCATGAGTATCAAATCCAATAAGGGTACTTATGACGATTTTGCTAATGACAATAGAATCTTGGATGAAGTAACCTCTTATAAATATCTAGGAATTGACTTTCATCACAAGGTCAACTGGAACTATAGCATTGAGAAGAGGATAAATGGAGGGTGGAAAGCATACTTCAGTCTTGAAAACAATGGTAAATCGACAAACCTTATGATGTGGGACAAAAAGAAATTCCTCTTTAAAATGCTTGTCACTTCCATTATCCTATATGGCTGTGGAGATTGGGGATGCAACATTTTTAGAAAATCATGGAGGAGAAATGAGCAAATCGAGAAGCAGTTTATTACTTATAATCTTAAAATTAAGAGCAACACGCCCTATCCTATTAGACTCAAGCAGGGATCTCTCCCATTGAAAGCATGGCTATGATTAGATATCTGATGTACAAGCACAAATTAAACAATATAGTGGACAACTAGCTTCCTAAAATTGCTCTTAACTCCAGCCAAAACCACCTTTGCCTCAAGCGGGGATGGATTAAAGATGCCACGACTTGGTTAAATTATTGGAGGATTGATGAAACTACCACTCTAAAAAATATCAATAACATTCAAAACATTATTACTTCTACATTCAAAGAGAAAATGTGGTGCAAGGAAGATTTAGAGGTAAAAACAAAACTACAATATTATAAAGAGATCATTAACCCTAATCTTGAGGATCAAAATTATATTTCTATCTTAACTAGCTGAAAGAAAAAAATTGATATTGCCAAGATTAGAACTAACTCTCATGACCTTCATAGTGAAACTGGGCATTGGACAACCCCTAAAACGCTTTGGGTTGAAAGGATTTGCCATCTATGAGAGTCTATGAGCGTGGAAGACGAAAATCACTTTCTCTTAGAGTGCCATGTTTTCACCCACATTAGATCTCAGTTCCAAAATATTTGCTCCAACACTAACCTTTCTAAACTTCTAAATCCCCAAAACTATAGCGAGCTAGGGACACTCCCCTTTAAGCTTTTTGAGTATAGGAATAGTATTTCAAAGCAAATCAAATAATCTATATCTTGTCTTTTCTCTTAAGGTATGATAGACCAAGTTTGGTCTCAATGGACATTAAAGGCCATCATCATCATCATCATAAACTTAAATACAAATATTTACCTGTCATAAATTTTAGAAGTTGTATAAATGTTATACGATTTGGATTTTTATCAACTACATCGTCAAAATTTAATGATACAATCTTTGGTCAAATTGCAAGTTTTCATTAGTTGAATTGCATTTTTGAATGTCTAAATGGATTTATCGCCCGCAAATACCTCAATTGAAGCTAGATTGTGCAATCTTAGTAATTATATTTGCAATTTAAATTTTTCTTTGAGTTTTTGGACAAATTTTGAGTAAAAATGATCGAAAAAATGTGGCAAAAAAAGGTCCAAAATGTAGCATGTTTAGACTACTTACATTCACTAATAAATAACAAATTTATTTTATTCCCCGTTAAGTCTTGGGTTCAAATCTCATGGGGAGGGATCAAGGGTGCGTGCCACTTGTGGGGGATAATTTCAGTTCCCCAAGGTTTGTCCATCACTGACCGAGCCTCAGACAAATCTAGTGTAAGC
This sequence comes from Larix kaempferi, assembly GCA_027924585.1. Classification (NCBI taxonomy): domain Eukaryota; kingdom Viridiplantae; phylum Streptophyta; class Pinopsida; order Pinales; family Pinaceae; genus Larix; species Larix kaempferi. The sequence goes on from BSBM01000600.1 coordinate 18,232,084, forward strand.
GTCCTACTTGTGGCCAAATCGTTTTCCCAAACAACATTGGTGTTGCCCCCAGCCTAGGCTTAGCCTAGCTTGGAAAAAAAATATCAAATTTAAAGACTGATAATCCCATTATTTCTTAGGATGAAACATATCATAAACTTTGAATAAATTGAAGCATAATAAAAAAAAATCTTACCACCCTCTTAACTAAGGAACCTTAATCAAGGAATCAAGCTCCACTAATATTATATGACTAAGAGACTTAAAAAGTGGGCAAACTCAATTGTTTTGGTGAACCTATTTTTTTGAATTTTTTATAAAGTAAAGTTTTGTTTCGATCAACTCATTTTTTGGAAATTGCAGTGATTTAGGTCTTCTTAAAACAGTCTAAAACACTAAAAACAAGTTTCATATCAAAATTATCATGAATAAAAAAATATTTTTTAAATTTGTTTTTACTTTTTATATATATATACTCCATAATTATATATTTATAACTAATTTAAATGTGTTTAGTAGCAAAAATTTCAACCATCAAAAAGAAGAAAAAAGAAAAGAAAACCAAATCCAATGTCAAACCCACTAGTATGATATAATAATTATACGTACACGAATATTTTTAATGTTTGGTAGCAAAGGTTCTAACAATAGAAGATAGGAAGAGAACCAAACCCAAATCTAACTAAATTCCCTTTTCAAAATAAAATAAATTATCTTAATAAATTAAACTAATCTATTATGTGAATGGTTATTTTGAAAAAAATATTAGTAAAGGTGTAAAATTTGTTAAATAGTTGGAGGGTGGGAAATTCAAATATTAGGATTTGGGTTAAGAAGGAATTGTTAAATTAATAAAAAGATGTAATTTATTTGAAATTTGAGTTATTAATAAAATGTGATTTTATAGTTTATTAGTGAAAAAAGTTTGCAAAGATAAATTAATGTAAATATGAAAATAAATAAATAAATAATTTCAAATATTTAAAAAAAAAATGTTTTCATGTGCTTCATTAATTTTAGGTATAATATTTTTAAATTATTTTAAATTTTATTGATTTAGATTATTTTTGGAATTATTTTTTCTTACATTAAATTTATATAAATTACACATGCATTTGTAGTATTAGTGAAACATAAAATCCAATTACTTGTTTTAAATATATTTATTAACTTTTATAAAATAAATAAAAGATTTTAAATTTTTATAAATATAAATTTAATACTAAATTTTAAAAATAAAAAAGTAGTATTTTATAAATTTTTGTGAACATAAATTGAAGAGAATTATAAATTATATATCTTGATGAATAAAAATGAATATTAAATTTCAACATAAAAGTTAATAAACTTACTTCCTTTTAAAATATTTTTTTTTTCTTATTTTTTTAATTGTTTTACTTTGTTATTTATAAATATATAAATACATTAAATTAATGATGATGGTTATTAATGTCCATTCAAACCAATTTTAATTTTAGAACCTCGAGAAAAGTAACAAAGTATTATAACTTTAGATTTAGAACCTCAAGAAAAATAACAAGTATTATAACTTTAGATTTAGAACCTCAATAAAAGTAACAAAGTATTATGTTTATGTTAGAATTTTATTTATGTGCTTGAAAAGCTTTAAGAAAAACATTCATAAATCCACATAATTTGGATAAATTAAAAAGCTCTAAATATTGATATTGTAACAAATATTTTGAAATTGTGATTTAATGTGGATGTATGTAGGACATTTTAATTAAAAAACGATTTTCATCTTCAACATTTTTAGTGTTTTTTTTCCACGGAAAAAAAAGTCATAATTCATTATATTTAAAAATTAACCACCTTGTTCATGGCCTTGTAGGCCATTACAAAAATAATTGTTCAGAAAACATTTTCTAACAGTTTTACATCCTCGTAAGCCAACAATTATAAACACAGCTATATATGAACTGTCATATATGACCAGTTGCTCCATATACAGCACTGTGTAATAACAAAAAAAGAAACAGCTGCTACAGGTTGTTGCCATAAGGATTCAAGGTTTATACCATAGAAAACTTTTTTGATAAATAGATATGTCCAATTTACCTGTGTTGAAAACACCACATGATCTTCTTTTTTTTCCTGTCATGGACAATAATTAAGCCTGGATGAGGTCTAGGATCATGTTCAGAGAACAAATCATTTGTCATTTCCCATTGTTGCCACATCCTAACTCCCACCCATAGAACATTCTTTGACAAAATATCTACAAAGGAGTTCCTTTCTCTATAAATGTGATGGAATTTGAGAACTTGAAAAGTGCATGTAATCCTAAGCAGTTCCTCGTATAAAGGATTTAGCAAAATACTTTTTGGAGGTCTCTTCAAACTCATCCATTCAATAATGAACTTTGAATCCTCAAAAACCTGTAACTCCTAAACACCCTTAGAGGAGTCCAAGATCAAAACTAATTTTAGATCCATCATCTCATTACAATTGTTTGTACATCTCCCTAGCCTCGATGAGATATTTATCCAGTGTGAATCAGAGAAATATAAAATGGCTCTTGCTCCCCCGATAGATAGATCACCTTGGGAGGCTCCAAAGTAAGACCAATAGCCAGATCTGTCAATGACTTCCTCTACAACCCTTCTCACCTTTGGTGTCCCATCATCTTGTGGAAAATGAGCTATAATAACCAAGCTTTTTGTTGCATATATTTCTGGTGGAATGGAGACATTTTTAAATATTACCCTGTTCCTTGACAACCAGGTACCATGGATCATGAGAGCGGGTAGAGACTTATAATCTGCATAAGCCTCCTTATTGATCTAGTCCTATAAGACTTCTTGTAATCCAATTCCATTCCAAACAAACCATGTTCCCTTTACCTCTGAGACATATGCCCACATTCTAGAGATATATGAGTAGTGATTAAACAGATAGGAAATATTCTCTGAGCTTTCTTTGCAGAGTGGACATATTCCTGAGTCATAACCAAAATTTCTAATCAGAGGATCCCAAACAGGAACTTTATTAGATAGAGCCAATCATGTGAATAGTTTTCTTTTTTCAACTTTTTTAGCATTACAAAGATGACAAATCCTTTTAACTTACAATGTTTTGGAAATTGTCCAATACCTTGTTACACTATAAAGCTTCGAGTGTTTATTTTAATTTTAGTGATATTGATCTTCTTCCTATATTAATTAAAACATTAAAATAAAAATCATAATTTACCTTTAAACATATTTTCCCAAGCTAACCCTCCCAATGGGAAACTAGGATAACCCATAAGTCTAGCCCTAAATTTGTTCAGACTATATCAAACTATCTAAAACTAAAGCCTTGAAGGTTGGAAAAACAATGAATACATCCTCTGATCACTATTCTAAAATAGAAAAGCAAAACCATCATAGACAGGAACCACTAAGCTTCATCTAAGATAGTTACTACATGCACCTTGGCTTCATGTAGCTGGCTATCGGGCTAATCCTCTGAGGGTCGGGGCTTGAAGAATCTGCCAGTACTGAGCTTAACCAACGAGTTGATGCGCTAAGCCATTTCCGTAATCGTGTCCACAATCATATTCAAGCTGGTGTACATTCTCGGACCAAAACCCATGTTATTAAATCCCCCACGCGTTAAACTACTTAGCCTTCCCACATTGGTGATAACAATGAGAAGGTTAATTGGAAGGTCATGGACCAAGTGTCCCAACGCTCTTTCCATCCATCCCCTCTCCATCGTACACCTGCATCGGGGTAAATCATAATTTACTTTTTAACATGAAAATCAAATTAAAAAAATTTAATAAATCAAATCAATATGTATTTGATATTTACACTAGTGTAATGAAAGGGATTTTGCATTATATATTCTTAATGTAGAAAAACACAAAAACTATACAAAGAAATCAAGGTAGAATCCCACGTCACCAACTCCTTTCAAGTGAGTATATATATTCATATATTTTAGTTATATATATAAATAGAGAAAAAGCGACATCAACGCTTTGACTCCAATGCATATGTATATGATATTTAATTTTCAATTTATGATTCATTATTTTTATTTTTTTCACCCCGGAAAAAAGCATCTTGTTATTATGTAGAATCAAAGTTGGGATTGACTTTTACATCCATAATATATTTTTTTAAAATAGACATCTTCCAGTGACTAAGTATTTGTAGTAACAGTCCTCTAAATACTATCGGAATACCATAATATAGATACGCAAAAAATTATACCCATTACAGTTCAAAAAACTTGACTCTATGCAAATACCACCCAAAAAATTGAGATCTAGAAACCCAATCAAAACAGACAGTATGACCCAGAATCCAACATTAATCCTTCACTAGATTCCTCAAAAAATAGTCTCCCATCCATGTCACCAATGGCCTGCTTGGTTAAGGTGTCCGTAGATTCATTGAACTCACGATGTCTGTGGTGAAAAGTGATGTGTTCAAAAGATAAAATCAACTGCCTGGCATTATCAAACCAGTGCTTAAGAAGAATAGATTGAATATTTGAAACACCATTTTCCCAATCTATGATTGCTTTGGAGTTTCCTCCAATCTGAATATCATTAAAACCACGTCTTTTTTAGAACCAAAGAAGTCCCCATAATGCAAGGAGTTCCACCCACGTGTTTGATCCAATACCTGCTCCCATCCACAATTTTATCACGTGATTCATTTTTATTTGAATTATCATACCTAAACCACAAATTCCTTGTTGCATAGCCCCATCAAAAAATCCAATTGGAGTATTTCCATCTAAACATGGTCTTGTAATTTTTCTTCATTATTTCTCAATGCTCTTCTTGCAGAATTCCATAAAACTTACAATAGTTTTTAATCCAACCGTGCCTTGCAGAAATATGTCGGTCCATAAAGATGGTTCTATTCCTAGATTTCCATACCTCCCAGATTACAAAAAGAGGTAATTCCTTAAGTTTGACATGCTTTCTAATCCAATTCTGAACATTTTCTTCAACTATCATACAATCACATGGATCATAAAACTGAAAAATGTTTGCCAGTTCATACCACACATCTTTAAAAAAGGAGCAATCATAGAACATATGTTCCACGGTTTCCAGATTTGCCTTACAGAGGGCACACATTCTCGGACCATTATATCCTCTTTTTTCTAAGTTTTCCAAGAAAGAATTTTATTGAGCAAACAACACCAAATGAAACATTTGATCTTTAAAGGCAGCTTCCATCGTCATAAAGCCTTCGACCACCATCTAACATAGGCATCCTTGACGTCCTCAAATATAACTTTGCAATCCAACTTTGCATCAACAAAGCCATCATTTATGTTTCTATTCCATACTAATGTATCTTCTTTATGTGTTAAGGATATACCCGCTCTGTGTAGTGATCGAACATAACCATTCCATTCATCTTCCATATTTCCTTCCAGATTTAAATATGCAGCCGACATCCAATAAGATCCTCCAACCTCTATAGGTCTTTTTATCTGGCTAAGGACCAACATATTTTTCTTGTGAAGAACAACGATAAGGCCTGGAGATAATTTATATTCGTTCTCAGAACCAATAAACAAGTTGATGCCAAGAAAGATTTAAAAACCCCTGCCAACACTCCAGCTTAAAGCATCATTAATAATATGGTATGTCTTTAATAGGTTTTTCTCCATATAATCGAGGCATTTTTACACATCTTCTCTGGTGACTTGATCCACTAGATCAAAGATAATGACTTCATGTATTTCCTTCTAACAATATTCTCCATAAACCGTTACAAAAAATACATCACCTCATACTCTTCGCACATAGAGCCCTAGTGAAGCGTCCTAAATGTTTGATACCCCATCCACCTAGATTTTTTGGTCCGACAATTGATTCCCATGGATCAAGATGGAATTTGTTTATCTCCAGCTTTCCAACCTAGAGGAATTGAAATATTTTCCTTCGAATGACTGAAACAACTGCATCTGGAATAATAATAAGAGAAAACCAATAAACAGGTAAACTCTCTAAAACTAAACTAATACGTACAAGTCTACCCCCGGTAGTGAGCCATTTGAATGACCAAGCAATAATTATGCATTGTACTTTCTGAATTAGCCAACTCCAATCCGATTTTTTATAACAATTTGGCTTGAGTAAGTATCCAAGATATTTAATGCCATCTTCTATTTTCAACATTTTATAAGGTAAAATAGAAGCGATTTGGTCTATAGTCTCTTGGTTTTCACAATTATAAATAAAATTAGACTTTTGTAGGCTAACGGCCATACCTAATGCATCACAAAAAATAGGTATGATAGCATGTAACTGTTTCCATTCACGACCCGAACCAGAACCAAAAATGAGTACGTCGTCCACAAACAATAAGTGAGTGATATATAGAGATTTAGCCATTTTTACACCTTTGATCTGATTCCGGTCTTTTGCATCTTTAATAAGGAGATTGAGTCCCTCAATAATCAATAGGAACAATAATGGAGAAAGGGGGCATCCTTGTGTGAGACCCCTTATTTCCGCCAAAAGAATCAGTTGGTGAACCATTAACAAGAACAACGAATCTTGCCAAAGTGACACATGCCATAATCCAGTTGTGAACCCCCTGAGGAAGCCCAATATGAATAAGGATGAATAAGAGGTACGTCCAATCCACCCTATCATATGCCTTAATGAGATCCATTTTCAATATAAAAGAATTTTGTTTTCTTTAGTTTGATAGAATGTAGACATTCTTGTGCAATCCCTATCGCATCCAGTATTTGTCTGTTTGGCAGAAAACCAAACTGTTCCTCAGAGATAAAATTTCCCAACATTGGTTTAATTTTGTCAGCTATGAATTTTGTAATTATCTTATGGAGAATATTACAGGGAGATATTGGCATGTAAGCATTAAATGATTATGGCTTATTTATTTTTTGGATAAGTGCGATGTCAGTCAAATTAAGAGTACTTGTCAACTGACCAGTTCTTCTAGTTTCATCAACAACCGCAGTAATTTCCATTGCCAATAAATCGAAAAAGTTAGAAAAAACTCTATAGTCCACCCATCTGGGACAATGCTTTTATCCCTTGAGAAATTGGATAGAACACCTTTGATTTCAACAAGAGTAACAGGCTTCCCAACTTAAAGTCCCTTCGCCTCGGATAAAAATCTAGGGAAATACTGAATAATATTTAGTTGTTTCTCCATATTTGAATGATTATTATGATTGTATATATTCTTGAAATGTCCCATAGCAGCCTTTTTTAATAAAGGATTATCATAAACAATCTCTTCATTTTCATCCTTCAGATCCATATTGCATTTGTCAATCTTCTTTGATTAGCATACCTGTGGAAAAATTTCATGTTGTTATCGCTCACCTAAAGCAACACCGCACGGCTCTTTTGTCTCCATGTTTCCTCCTCCTACTTCATAATTATAGCCTTTTTCTTTTCTAACATCAGAAGATTCTCTCTCTAGTTAATGGAAAAGAACTCATCATCAACCTTACCAGACAGTTTTTCAATCTCCTCTTCTAATAGTACCAGCTCTTTTAAATTATTTAATTTCTTTTCTCTCTCCCAGCTAATCATATCCGCCTTCAATAAAGAAAACTTTTTTAATAGATTGAAAGTAGGAGATAATTGAATTGTTTGAGAGGAGTCTTGCCATTTATTTCTCACCATTTCACAGAAACCCTAGTCCTCCATCCAACAAGGATAAAATTTAAAAGGATAATTTACAAAGGAGTTGTCAAAATCCAATTGAAGCATTATAGCCTTGTGGTCAGATATACCAGTCGACATAGACCGGGAATGGTATCTGCCAAGTGAATCACATAATACTTCTGAAATTAAGAATCGATCTAGTCTTTTAGCTATACCTACATATCCCGACCTTCCATTGGACCATGTAGGTACCAGAACGTTTGGCATAATATCCATCAAGTTGGCCTCCTCCAAGGGAGAGGTGAAATATTGAGTAAGTGAATCATTAAGGTTCCCTACTCCCCAAATCTCAACCAAGGACAAAGTTAAATTTAAGTCCCCGCGATAACAAACCTTCATGTTTAACCTTCTCCCATAACACTTTCTTATTGTTATACAAACCATATGTATTAAGAAGCCTGACAGTCTGTTTTACCTTCCACCATTACACCTGCATAGGTCGAAAAAGCCTTAAAATTAGCCAAAGGAAGGTTTTGGGCTAAAAGAACACCACCAAATAATCGAGAAGAATCAATAGCACACACATGCCACGTAGGTTTAATTTTAAGAAAGAATTCACAGGCATTTACAGAATATGTCACTGTCTCTTGTAAGAGTACAATCTCAGGTTTAACCTTCTCCATTAATTGTCTAAGGAAACTTTTTTTGGTCATTGCCTAGACCCCAAATATTTAGAGAGAGAATGTTCATTGAGGAACCGAATCATGGGACGCATCCTCTCTAAGAGCCCCACATACATAAGAGAAATTTGAAACAGTCGAATTAGACAAACCCTTACTGAACATTGAAGTGACCTTTGGGTTGGTGAAAGGCGCAATCTTACAGTTTGAGTCTAAACCCTTTCCCATTTTATCCTTCTTGCCCTTCCTTACAGAGACATTTTTATTACATATAGACGAAATAGGGATAATATCATATTTTTCTTCCGCCACAGAGGAATAGGTAGCTAAGGGCATCTTAGGTAAAACTTTTTTAATTTTCAGGGACGATGTCGCCTTATGGCAAGTAGCTCAAAGAGCCATCGTTCTCCTCCAATGAAGAAGAAGAAATATTGAAGGGCAAGCCAGGAGACTAATTACCGTTTAGAGGAAGAAAATCCTCAGAGGAAAAAAGGATTTCTAGCTTTTTTGTGGAGGGGTGATACCAACTAAGTCATTTTCTATCTTCTTACTTTCATTGTTCTGATTATTATCTAGAGTAAATTGTAACTTATTTTCCTCCCCCCCACCATCATTTTCCAACTCCTCAAACACAGGCAAGGATCCTAGAAGTTCCTCAACTAACAATTTTTTTAATAAAACATGAATGGATTTAGCAAACTTACTCACAAAAGTTGATTTCGGCGAATGATCTAAAGGGATAGGAAAATTGAGTCCATCCTCGATCTCATCAGGAGCTTCCTCCCGCTGATCCCTTTTTTCAAATGTATTGAATTCCCCAAAAGGAGGGTTTGTGCGAAATTGTTTTGCATGTCCCGGTTGCCTGCAACAGTGGAACTTGAATGGAATTTTCCAATAATCAAGATTCTATATGAATGAACCTCCCTCCCATATAATTTCCAAATCCTTCGGGATTCCATCCTCAATAATGATTTTCACAAGCATATGAGGAGCTTTTCGATCCAGATCTAGTAATTATTCCTCCTCTATCATAATAAAATGGCGTATAGAGTTACCAACAACCATGAAACCTTTCAAGCTCCAACATTGTAATGGAAAACCTGGAAGGATAACCCACAAATGTCTTCGAGAAAGATTTTTTGTCCAGGGATCAAAACTTGCATGCCACTGAGATAAAACTAAAGAACTAGACCCAATAATCCAAAATCTTCGTTCAATCTTCATTATGTCGTCTTCAGAAAGAAACTGGAATACCACCCATCCATTCACCAACATTAAAACCCTAGGAATGTTATCAATAAATGGTTTCCACTTGAGTCTGATCCATCTCAGAATCTCCTCTGTGTTAGGTCCAATATATTCAAACTTACCGATAATAGCCATGTTTGTGAGAGCCATTACCATATCGAAAGTGACATCTTTCCCTAGAACATAGAGCACCCTTCCCTTCTTTTCCTTCTCAAATTTTAACTTCCTTCTAGCACGATGCTTCTGCTTTGTGGAGTTATGCGTCACAAATAACCCATCCACCTTAGGACCATAAAGAGACTCAGTTCGTTAATATCCTTGAAAGCTCCCACTAGGAGAATAAATCTGTGTTAGAGATGGTCCCACAACGTCGTTTAGGGAAGGATAAAACCCTCCATTTTCCTCAATCGAAAAAGATGAGGCAAAATCGACCAAAATCAGAGGGTTTGTTTTAATATCGTTCCCACAAAAACCCTTTTGAGGAGAGACAAATAACGAGTCCTCCTTTTTCTTGAAACTGACAGGTGAGACGTTCCCCAGAGAGCCATAAGTCTCGGCCTAGTTGGATCCCTCCTTTCCTTAAGAGCCATGTCGTCAAATCTGCAGTAAAAACAAAACCCTAGGTAAAAACAATAGGTAAGTTCACCATAGGAAATATACAATGGAAAAATCGACTAAATTCCCACTTTTTATCCTGGTTGGTACTAGGCCATCCAAAACAGACAGCTTAACTCCAGGTCCATTGTAATCTCCACCACTGATCACCTAGATAGTGTTTTCAAATCTAGAATTTTCAGGAATTAGGGTTTTCTGAATCTCCATCTCCCCCGTATATACCTCATTCATTATTCCTCAATGGATATATGCATTTATACCATGATGTAATCCATGGATTTCGTACATCCTTTTTTAAGGCATTCAGTCTACCTTGTTTAAATTTTATCTCTAATATCTGTTATATTAAAATAAATTAATTAATTTTAATAAATTTAAATAATAAAATAAATTATTAAGTTTAAGAGATTATTTCATATGATTGTTGTAAATATTATTATATATTTGATTATATTTGTGTTTATAGAAGGAAAAATTAGGAGTGAGCTAAACTCTAGACGATTTGCACCTTCTCCGATGGTTTTTGCCAAAATCTGATGATGGGGAAATCGTTGAAATTGCAATTTGGGTTGCAGGAATTGCAAGTTTTACTACAGGAATGGATTCAACGACATTGATTATTCCTGGGGCACCCCGATTATGCAATTCCAACAACCCAAAACTACCATTTCAGCAATTTCCGTTGGATTTTTGTCGAAAAAACCACCGGAATTTGGGTGCAAATCGTCTAGAGTTTAGCTTACTCCGGAAAATTAAGGATCGATAATTTTCTTAAAGTATATAAAACTTGGTGAATTTTACTAATTCTTAACTTTGCGACCATAAAATGTTTGGCATTTTTTTAATATATTCAAATTTCTAAGGACTTTATATAGATTTTGGACAATTCTTAGAGTTAAAAAAAATTATCACGTCGAATTTGGGCAAATCATTTTAGAAAAAATGGAAATTGGCGAATATTTTTTTGAATAAAATTATCAAAAATTAGCCCATGGGATAAATTTCGACCCTAAAATATTCCCAGTTGATAAATACTTGGTAAGAAATCTTTTGAGCTAGTTACAATAGTCTATGTCAATAAATTTACTAAAAATTCCATCCACAAATTTAAGAAAGTACCTTTAAATTTCTTTGTAAATTTTTAAAATATATTTATTTTTATATTATTTTCTTAAATTTATTTATTTCTTTCATATATGTGTGTGTGAGAATAGGTACATAAGTCCCATGATAGAGAGTTATAATACCCAAAAGCACTTATATTCGATAAAAATAAAGCTAATCTATTTTGAAGGGATTTAAACAATGAATTAAATATACTATAAAATAAAGACAATATTGAAGACCTCTATCATAATTTCACTGCAACCCTTTCTAATTCCATGCAAGTTCTCGGTGTCATGTAAAAAGGAAAATAGAAAGGCCAACCCTTGGTATGATAAAGAGTGCAAGCAAGCTAGAAAGTCCATTAGGGATGTTTCTAACGAGTTTTTAAAATATGACAAGATATATAAGTAAAAAACCCTAATTAAAACACAAAAATGTATTATATAAATAGAAAGCAAGAGAAACTTTTGCACCTCTCTGAGATCAATCCTAAGATGTTATGGGGGGGAATTCTATGACATAAAACTAAAGAAAACAATATGATTCCCTTGAGGGACTGGAATTCCTACCTTAAAAATCATTAGGAATCCCTTGATTTCATGGACAACATTTAAACCCTTTCTATGGAGGAAGAAGTTTTCTCTTTAGAAGACATAGAGTTCGGGGTTAAGTGGCTCACAAAAGGGAGACTTAAGGACATTGAAGGATACCAAGCATAAATCTTTAAAATTGGTGGGCCTATCCTCATCCCTCACATCCTCAAGCTCCTGAAAGTGAAGATAAAAAGAATCCATCCAATTATAGGACTATTATGATCGGCCTTATTTAAGCTAAGTTACATAGAGTTATTTTGGAAAAGAAGATCAACGTATGGCTAGAAAATTATGTTTTGGTTTTCTTTGGAGAGGCTCAGAAGACAGAAAGGCTTTCCCATGGATCTCGTGGGGGAAACTATCATTACCCAAGGAATCCAGAGTTTGGGGCATAAAGGACTATTAGTGCTTTGCAAGAGCCCTCAGTGAAAGGCATTTGGTGTTTAATTACAAATGATGGCCTCTGGGTTAACGTGATTCAACATAAATACATTTCCACCTTATTCATTGAAGAATGGATTAGATCTGGGAATCATTCTTTAAGGAATGTATCAAATATGTGGAAATTTATCATAAAATAATTTGACATTATTGGTGATTGGCTAGCTTGGGATGTTGGCAATGGCAGGAGCGTCAGGAGAGGTCGAGACCCATGGTTTGGATGCACAGCTGCTCATAGGCTGCATGAAGAGATGACGGATTTTTTGTATGATCGGGGTATCATATATTTATACCAGATTCAAGACTTCCTTAATACTACTCACACTTTTCAATCATGGTATAATGTTTATGTTTGGGATTTGCAAAAGAGCACCAAAGGCTGTGGGATTTATACCTACAAGACTTATAGAACAACAATATCCAGCTTTGCAATAGAGTGGACTCTCTTGTATGGACTCGCAATGAATCCAATGGATCTTATCATCCTAGTTTGGGTTATACAGTGGCAAGGGAAGAGGAAGACTTCCAGAACCTCCATGGTGGAACAATATTATATGGAAGCTTCAATGTCCTCTAAAGTCTAAATTATTTTTATGGTTGGCACTCATCGGGAAAGTACCTGTTTCAAATAGATTGAGTAACTTTTTAGGAAATGAACCCAGTTGGTGTTCTTTATGTTGCAACAACACCGAATCCATCCCCGACTTATTTATCAACTGTCCATACATCATCAACATGTGGTGATATGCTTCTCATTTCTATGGTAAGCATTTTATATGGGAAGGAGATAGCCTTGAAGAAGATTTTCTAAATTGGAATAATAATGATGATAATGGGGATTATAAGGCTTTACTAGCTCTGATTATTTGGGGCATATGGTTAGCTCGCAATACGGCTATATTTGATGACATTATTATCCCTTTTATGGTCTATGCCACAAAAAGTGTGGCCATTATGGAACACTTTCCACGGTCTCATGCCAGCACTAGTCACATAATTATCACGGAGGAGGCGATAGATAAAACATGCAGCTGGTGTTATTTCAACGATGCATCCCATGGAAACCACAGAACTGGTGGCGCAGGTGGTATCATCTACATATCTAACTCCCATTGGCACAAATTTGTAGGTAGTTTAGGCAAGGCATATAACAACCATGCTGAGTGGAAGGCCTTGAAATTGGCTCTTAAGCTGGCCTTATCTTTAGAGGTGGAGCAGTTACAGGTTTATGGAGACTCTCTCTTGGTTATAGATTGGTTCAGACAAAGGAAACCATTGAAGAATATTCATTTGCATCCTTTGTATGAAGACATACTAAGATATATAGGCATGTATCAGAATATTCTTTCCACCATATTTATAGGGAAAGAAATAAGGTGGTTGATGTCCTCTCCAAGATTGGGGTATCGTATGAGGACGTATTTTGGATGCAGTGGACAGCTGACAAAGGCATCGAAATTAAATCTGATTTTTCTCTCATACTGGCTTGATTCACTATAGCAATAGAACTAGAATCATCGATAATATTTATTGACTCTACACATGCAAATGATCTATGATATGTATAGTTGATCACTTTTTGTAGCTTTTTATTTCATGAAACGTATATTATTGACTACCTGTTGAACAAAGGAACTTTTTCAGTATGGATTCAAAGGCCTCATTTGAACAATGTAATTCATTACTCAGTTAATATAAATTTCGCTTTTGTTCCTAGGAAAAACGAACATATGGCTAGAAAGTCACATAAAATAGCTAAAGGCCAAGTAGGTTTTAAAAGTGATCATTCGACTATGGACCATTTTGTTATGATTAGGACCACTGCTAAATAGTGTTATAATAATAAAACCAATCTTCTATGTTGCTTTGTTGAATTTAGAAAAGCATTTGACACAATGCCCAAAACTAACCTTTGGAATCAATTATAAGAGCTAAAAAGTCCCTTTCAAGTTGAGAGCTCATGCTATGAGGTTGTATTAGAATGTTATTGCCAAATTTAGGAACTTTAGGTGTTGCTGAAAATAAATTAATTGTAATATAGGAGTCAAGCAAGGTTGTCCCTTGTTCCCTATTCTTTTGGTATATACATTAACAAGCTGGAGGGTTGTTTGAAAGACGCAAGTTATGTCAGCACAACTCTAGCTAGTATGGTCATCATCCTTTTTCTTTATACTAATGATATCATTCTTATGGCGAGGAGTCCCTGTGATCTCGACAAGCAACTAAAAACTCTCAAGGATTTTTTCTCCAGTATGGGTATGACTATTAACATTGATAAAGTGAAGGTTGTGATACTCAAATCCCAAAAGATCCCTTATGTTAATTTCATGTATGACAACAACAAATTGGAGGAAGTGACTACATACAAATATCCCATAATCGATCTTCATCACAATCTTAATTGGAACTATAGCATTGATAAAAGGATTAATGGAGGGCGGAAAACTTATTATGGACTTGAAAACAATTGTAAATCAACATACATTTGGATTTGGAATAAGAAGAAACTCCTCTTTGAGACTCTCATCACTCTTATTATGTTATATGGATGTGAAGTTTGGGGCTACAACATCTCTCACGAATTCTGGAGAAGGATAGACCAAATCCAAAAGCATTTTATAACATATAATCTAAAAATTAAAAGAAATACACTATATATTCCTCATAAAAGCGAGTATATGCCCCATCGAGAGCACATTGGCTATGGATAGGTATGTAATGTATAAAAACAAGATAAACAACATGGAAGACAAGAGGCTTCCTAAGATTGCTTCATACTCTAGTCAGAAAAACATGTGGCTTAAGCGAGGTTGGCATAAAGACACCATGTCTTGGTTAAATCGTTAGGGAATCAAGTAAGACATCCCTTTGTAGAATGGTGATAATATTAAAAGTATTATTACATCTAAATTTAAGTAGAAGTTGTAGAACGGAAAAGAATTAGCATATAAGAAAAAATTAAGATATTATAAGGGGGTGATCAACCCTAATCTAGAAGATCGAAAGTATCTCTATATTTTAACTATCATAAAGAAGAAAATAAGCATTGCTAAAATAAGAACAAATTATCACAAGCTCCATAGTGAACGAGGCCCTAAACAATTCCTAAAACGTCGTGCGATGAAATAATTTGTCATATTTGTAATACTAAGAGGATTGAAAATGAAAATCACTTTCTCATAGATTGTTCTACATACACCCACAATAGAGCGCAATTTCAAAATATTTACTACAATACTGACATTATTAACATTTTAACTCATCATAACTATGGTGATCTAGGACATCATCATCATCATACACCCACAATAGAGCGCAATTTCAAAATATTTTTACATTATTAACATTTTAAATCAGCATCATCATCACATTAATAATTAATTGTTTATTTTAAACAAATTTAAAACTTATATCTTATGAAAAAAATATAATGATGATGATGATGAAATTATTTATATTTTTTTCATAAGATATAAGTCGTCGTCGTCATTTATTTTAAACAAATTTATAACTTATATCTTATAAAAAAATATAAATAATTATATATACATAATAATTCTGATATAAAGAAATTATATAACATTACTTCAATAAAAGCTAGATAGTATAGAAACATCTTTCAAAATGTTAAATAATAGCATGCAATAGATAAGTGCAAAAAAAATTGTGATAGCAACAAGATAAGTTTGCAAGAAAGGAATCCAATGAAAGGTCGAAAGCGTATGAATGATGACATGTATTTAAAATGTGTGGAGTGAACATGATAGAGACAACACAACCACATAAGAGAAAATGCATTGGGAAAGGGGATGTCTGTAATGGAATGAGATGAAATAAATTAAGAAAGAGAATGAAGAGACTCATCTAACGTGCAATGATGTGAGTACATTATCTTCAAGTACTCCCTTAGTGTAAGGAATGTGAGACGAATGAATTTGTATAGAAATCTGGTGTGTGAGTTTTCATGCGACGATGTATCTTGTTGTCCTTGCTTCATTCCTTTCCTCTTTAATCATTATTACATATGTATTTTGGAAGAAGATGAACATAATATTGAGATTAAATTACATGATAGCCATTAGTTAATAAGGGAAAAAGAGTTAGCTAATTTAAATAGTTATTATGTCAAAGTTTATAATTTTCACCTATGTATTATTATGAACATTAATAGGAGATAAAATGGTGGAATAAACTCTTTTGGAAGTGGAATTGTTTACTTAAACTCAAATGCTTTTGTTAGCTAATGTTGGAAAGGAAGATTTTGATGTGGGAAAATCTAGAAAAGAAAGGATGGCAAGGGCCTAGTGTTTGTTGTTTTTGTAGAAATGCGGAGGAATTAATTGATCATATCATGTGCCACTGCGTTTTTACCCAACAGGTTTGGAACAAGGTGTTGTTTTCTCTCAAGATCACTAAGTGTTGGTATGTTGTTACAATTGAACAAAACTTCTTTCCTTGGGATTCAACAGACAATGAGTGGTAGCTCTTCCGGTTTTTGTAGTGTGGTCTTTGTGGATCCACGGGAATGCTATCATTTTCCAGAATAGGAAAAGCACCACTCTCAGAGTTTCCTCAACTTTTGTTGCCTCTTTCCGTGAATATCACTCACCTGGGAAACTTTAAAAAGCCCGCATAGTCAATAAGCCGGAATTTGAAATTGCTTTGCCTTGTGGTTACTTTGATGACACGTTTCCGGATGACGGTTGTGTTTCAAGGGCAGGGATGACTCTTGTCCTTAACCAAAATCACTACTTCAAACTCTGGATGGGTTGTGGGAAAGGTACAAATTCCAAAAGTGAGCTTCTAACATTGGGAGGCCTCTTTTAATTGCTAGGAAAAAACGTTGACACTCTACAGATTCTGGGTGACTCCAAGATTGTCTTGGATTGGGCTCAAAACAAAGGAAGGCTTAAGGTGATTCAACTTATTTGGTGGCAAGAAAAAATCAGACATCTAATATCATATTTTCGTTCGCTCCAGTTCCACAATGTCCATCGGGAACATAATAGTGAAGTTTTCTAAGAAAGCTCTCAATTCTTATGAACGACAACGTTTTTTCGAGGAATGGATGAATGATGAACAAATTTCTATGGGTTCTATCCCCTTCCTCAACTTCCCCAGCAAGGGGTAAGCGACTGAGCAAAAGTTTATTTTGGTCTAGTCTTGGATTTGGCCGGTTTTCTATTTTTAGTTTTCCTCGATCCATTACACAACAATCTTTGTTTCTTGTGTTAGGTTCATAGTGCAATATCGTATTGTATTAACTCTCCCTTCCAAGATGTTTTTTGGATGTAGATCATCCCATCCGTCGGGAGGCAGACAATTTATGCTCTCAAGTTATGACCAATATTCTAAAGTGTGTAGTAGTCAGCACTATTTTTTTGTTTTGGATCGTCCCTCTTGTTGGGAGGCAGCCAGTTTTATGTTCTCCGTGATTTTGATCTTGTTTGTGGATGGAAAAAACTATGTATACTTTGATTCCCTGTGAATAACAAGTATAGCTTTCTATTCGGTGAAAACGAACATTAAGAGTAAATCATTGCCTTTGAACTATATTTCTAATTTGCATTTGTTCAAATTCCATGTTATATAATAAAGGACAACTTAAATAGATTGGAGTGATTAAGTTAAGGGTCGATAAGAATGAATAAATAGGAAGGAAATAAATGACTAGAATGTACACAAATGAATTTAAAATGTAACAATGTTAGTGTCACTATGAATCTTATGAACATTGCTTTGTGAAAAAAAGCGAGAGCAAGTAAATTATGGTATGTTGCTAATGCTTTGTATCATACATGTTATGCATACGAATACACTTCAGTGACAATTTAATGTGGTATTAATTATTGAAGCAATTCAATGTTGTAACTATCGATGATTATTCACCGCATGTTGTTGGTGGATTCCATAGTAGTGCTTGTGACGATTGATATTCCTAAAGCACATGCATTTTATTAAGGAGGGCACACACAAGATGTTGAAGTGTGCATGCAGGGGAAAAAACATGGTGTGGACAATGATATTTACACCAAACTCTATTGAGTTTCTTGGTTGTTGCACCTTAGACTCCATGATGGGCATTGTATGTCAAGATGTCAAGCAAGGGTATACGTAGTTGGGGGAGGCAAGTAGAAGGATACATGGTTTCTGTTTCACATGAGACTATGCACTTAATCATTGTGGGCACACTCGTATCAACATTGATAAGTGTTTATGAGTGCTTTATTTTACTTCACATTCTTGTTATATTCAAATAGTTGTAAGTCATTACATAATAGATAAGGAAGTGAAATTTTAGTCACCATGACCTGTTGTCGGCATTAACTTTACGGTTGAAGTTTTGGCATCCTCTCTTACTCCATCATCAACATCAAAAATGATTTCAATGTTATACCATATAGCCCTCATTTAAAAAGTTGTGATTATTATTGCAATATTCATAATAATTATAAGTAATTTTATTATAATGGCATATCTCTATATTTTTTTCCTTTTTTTAAATAATATGTATTTATATTTCCTTTCTTTTCGGTAACCTTTTTTAAATTAATTCATAATACAAATTTAGAACATATATTGCTTTCAAATTTTGAAATATCTCTTACATCTATTAAAAACAATGAAAATGTGGAAATAAGTAATAAAGTATCTAAACAATAACTGATGTTGCTGTTTTCAACGATTATCGACGAACTCTGACAATATATTTTTTAAGAAATCAAAAATTTTCATTATTCAAATCAATTTTTTTATTGAAAAGAAAATAACACCTTTAAATATCCTTGCTTGTACAATCTTTACTACTTACATGTACCATTTCAATAACTCAACCAAAATTTAAACAAAACAAACTTCAAAAAATGGTCAACATTGTAAATTGTCCACACTGCTCTTAAATAAAGACATCAATCTACCACTCGCAAACTTTAATGGGGTCGGTCGAATCGAGCAACCTAGTTATAGAATGGTCCTCTTTAAGTCAAGGTGTCGAGAGCTATGTTCATACTTTGCTCGGATTGAATCCTAGTCACCATCAAGCACCCTTTAAGTCTAAGAAATGTGAGACGAATAAATTTGTATAGAAATCTTGTGTGTGAGTTTTCATGCAATGTTGTATCTTGTTGTCCTTGCTTCATTCCTTTCCTCTTTAATCATGATATTACATATGTATTTTGGAAGAAGATGAACATAATATTGAGAATAAATAACATGATAGTAATTAGTTAATAAGGGAAAAAGAGTTAGCTAATTTAAATAGTTATTATGTCAAAGTTTATAATTTGCATTTATGTATTATGAACATTAAGAGGAGATAAAATGGTGGAATAAACGCCTTTGGAAGTGGAATTGTCTACTTAAACTCAAATGCTTTTGTTAGTTCATGTTGGAAAGGAAGATTTTAACGTGCAAAAATCTAGAAAAGAAAGGATGGCAAGGGCCCAGTCTTTGTTGTTTTTGTAGAAATGCGGAGGAATTAATTGATCATATCATGTGCCACTGCGTTTTTACCCAACACGTTTGGAACAAGATGTTGTTTTCTCTCAAGATCACCAAGTGTTGGTCTGTTGTTACAATTGAACAAAACTTCTTTCCATGGGATTCTACAGACAATGAGTGGCATCTCTTCCGGTTTTTGTAGTGTGGTCTTTGTGGATCCACGGGAATGTTATCATTTTACAGGATACGAAAAGCAACACTCTCAAAGTTTCCTGGACTTTTGTTGCCTCTTTCCACGAATATCACTCACCTGGGAAACTTTAAAAACCCCGCATAGTCAATAAGCCGGAATTTGAAATAGCTTTGCCTTGTGGTTACTTTGATGACGCGTCTCAGGATGACGGTTGTGTTTCAAGGGCAGGGATGACTCTTGTCCTTAACCAAAATCACTACTTCAAACCCTAGATGGGTTGTGGGAAAGGTACAAATTCCAAAAGTGAGCTTCTAACATTGGGAGGCCTCTTTTTTATTGCTAGGAAAAAAACGTTGACACTCTACAGATTCTGGGTGACTCCAAGATTGTCTTGGATTGGCCTCAGAACAAAGGAAGGCTTAAGGTGATTCAACTTATTTGGTGGCAAGAAAAAATCAGACATCTAATATCATATTTTCATTTGCTCCAATTCCACCATGTCCATCGGGAACATAATAGCGAAGTTGATCTCTTTTCTAAGAAAGTTCTCAATTCTTATGAACGACAACTTTTTTTCGAGGAATGGATGAATGATGAACAAATTTCTATGGGTTTTATCCCCTTCCTCGACTTCCCCAGCTAGGGGTAAGCGACTGAGCAAAAGTTTATTTTCGTCTAGTTTTGGATTTGGCCGTTTTTTCTATTTTTAGTTTTCCTCTATCCACTACACAACAATCTTTGTTTATTGTGTTTGGTTCATAGTGCAATATCGTATTGTATTAACTCTCCCTTCCAAGATGTTTTTTGGATGTAGATCATCCCATCCGTCGGGAGGCAGACAATTTATGCTCTCAAGTTATGACCAGTATTCTAAAGTGTGCAGTTGTTTGCACTATTTTTTTTGTTTTGGATCGTCCCTCTTGTTGGGAGGCAGCCAGTTTAATGTTCTCCGGGATTTTGATCTTGTTTGTGGATGGAAAAAACTATGTATACTTTGATTCCTTGTGAATAACAAGTATAGCTTTCTATTCAATGAAAACGAACATTAAGAGTATACCATTGCCTTTGAACTATATTTCTAATTTGCATCTGTTCGAATTCCATGTTATATAACAAAGGACAACTTAAATAGATTGGAGTGATTAAGTTAAGGGTCTATAAGCATGCATATATAGGAAGGAAATAAATTACTAGAATGTACACAAATGAATTTAAAATGTAACAATGTTAGTGTCACTATGAATCTTATGAACATTGCTCCGTGAAAAAAAGCAAGAACAAGTAAATTATGGTATGTTGCTAATGCTTTGTATCATACATGTTATGCATACGAATACACTCCAATGACAATTTAATGTGGTATTGATTATTGAAGCAATTCAATGTTGTAATTATCGATGATTATTCACCACATGTTGTTGGTGGATTCCATAATAATGCTTGTGACGATTGATATTCCTAACGCACTTGCATGTTATTAAGGAGGGCACACACAAGATGTTGAAGTGTGCATGCAGGGGAAAAATCTTGGTGTGGACAATGATATTTGCACCAAACTCTATTGAGTTTCTTGGTTGTTGCACCTTAGACTCCATGATGGGCATTGTATGTCAAGATGTCAAGCAAGGGTATAACTAGTTGGGGGAGGCAGGTAGAAGGATACATGGTTTCTGGTTCACATGAGACTATGCACTTAATCATTGTGGGCACACTCGTATCAACATTGATAAGTGTTTATGAGTGCTTTATTTTACTTCACATTCTTGTTATATTCGAATAGTTGTAGGTCATTACACAACAGATAAGGAAGTGAGATTTTAGTCACCACAACCTGTTGTCGTCATTAACTTTACAGTTCAAGTTTTGGCATCCTCCCTTACCTCATCATCAACGTCAATGATGATTTCAATGTTATACCATGTAACCCTCTTTAAAAACTTGTAATTGTTATTGCAATATTCATAATAATTATAAGTAATTTTATTATAATGACATATCTCTATATTTTATTTTATTTTAAAAATAATATGTATTTATATTTCTTTTCTTTTCGATAACTTTTTTTTAATTAATTCATAATGCAAATTTATAAAAGATATTGCTTTCAAATTTTGAAATATCTCTTACATCTATTATAAACAATGAAAATGTGGAAATAAACAATGAAATATCTAAACAATAAATGATGTAGATTTTTTCAACAATTATCTACGAACTCTCACATATAATTTTTCACAAAATCAAAACTTTTCATTATTCAAATTAAATTAACTTGTTTATTAAAAGAAAATAACACCTTCAAATATCCTTGCTTATACAATCTTAAGTACTTATATTTACAATTTCAATAACTCAACCAAAATTCAAACAAAACTAACTTAAAAAAAAATGGTCAACATTGTAAATTGTCCACACTGCTCCTCAATAAAGACATCAATCAACCACTCTCAAACTTTAATGGGGTCGGTCGACTCGAGCAACCTAGTTATAGAATGGTCCTCTTTAAGTCAAGGTGTCGAGAGCTATGTTCATACTTTGCTCGGATTGAATCTAAGTCACCATCAAGTACCCTTTAAAAATAATATGTTAGTGTTTGGGGAGTCAACGTTGGGATTGGAATTGACCACTCACCCTCACCCTTTCTTCTTTGTAGGTGGGACACTTGGACGTTTATATTTGTCTCTTGCATTTGAATGGTGAAAGATATATTGCCCTCGCGTTACATATACATTATAATTTCCTTTAATTTTTACATTTAATTAAAATATGGCATGTGAGACAACATCATTAAGAGTGGGAGGGGTGATTTATGAGTTCGAAGGACAAGTTGTATTAAGATTTTTTGGGGACCAGGCAGAAAAACAAACAATCAAACAAAGAGTTATGCTCTTGGGAAAATGTTCAAGCTCGTCAGGAAAGAAAGAATTCCCTCACAATTCTCGAAGATTCAACATCAATCATAAGTTGCTTCACCCAACATAAGCTGCATCCAAGGAATATAAATTTTCAAAGACAAATAGATCGCATCAAACTTGAAATACAACACTTCAATCAAGTCCAATGGGGGCATGTTCATATGGACTTGAATGAAGTAGCAGACGTGGAAGCCAACAAAGTTGTCAACCTCAAAGAACAAAGTCGTATGGTGAACAATCAGAACTTGGGGTGGGACCCGATCCCCTAAGCAGCTCTCGTGATAGAATAAGACACATGGAAGAGCTTGAGTCTGTATGCAATCACAACCTTATGCCTTGTATTAATGGACTTAAGTGTGAAATCGATTGCCATTCTCCACCACATGTGGGAAATTCCCTCCTCCGTACAAGTACCATTGAACCCTGCTCAGCATATGATGCCAGAAGATATGTAGAAGTACGAACAGGTACAAGATGAATTCATGAAGCATTATAGGAAAAGATGGAAGGAAAGGCAGTGGATAACGTTTGCAAGCCAAACTTCCTACATAATAATCCCTGCTCCCTTGCATGACATCGTCTGGAATGCCTCAACCCAACAGGGGATGAATCTAAGCAGCAAAAACTCCGCCATAGCACTAAATGGAGATCATCAGTGCAGGGGCTCTTGCATTTGCAGGAGCTTAGAAGAGGATAACATGA
The DNA here is from genome assembly GCA_027924585.1 of Larix kaempferi. Lineage (NCBI taxonomy): Eukaryota > Viridiplantae > Streptophyta > Pinopsida > Pinales > Pinaceae > Larix > Larix kaempferi. The sequence goes on from BSBM01000600.1 coordinate 18,255,624, forward strand.
ATAACACAAGACCAAACTCCAAAATGGCGTAACCAAATAATTGTTTAGCCAATGGTGGATTTCGCCTAGCCAGGGACTTCGATAGAGATTTAGACGATTTGGAAAGTCGCCTGGAACAAGAGGAGGAAACCAGAGATTGAGAAACTGAATAGGCTAGGAAAAGGGAGCAAGCTTGGGCCAAAGAGATGAATAGAGAAAAACAAAACAATAGAAACCTGGAGGCAAGAATCAAAGAGTTGGAGACTCGATTCGTATACCTGCACAACCGACTCTGCACCCTAGAAATGGACCTCATCTCAGTTGTGGAAAACTGCCTATGGTCTATCCCGATACAGGAAGTAGATTCGAGGATTGCGCCTTTAGAACCAATTCACCCAAAGCTCGAGACTGAGGAGCATGGAATAAAGGAGCTCAGGTTCTGCTTTAAGAAATACCTACTTGGTTTGTTTGTTTAGTCGTAGTCTAAGTACAAAATTTTGAAATAGTCCTAGTAGGAGATTCATGAGTCCGTTTATTAAACCCAAGGTCCTTTTTGTAGCTTATGGTTGGTACGCAAAAGAACAAGGCTCCGTTTTGAAATTGTCTCTATGTACATGTCAAGTCTTATAGAAATAGTGGCTAGGTTGGATAAGCAAAACATAACAATCAGTTATTTCAATCCAGAACTCTGGCCTTCGAGCAACCCTTGTATCTCTATTGCATGGGAAAACCCAACAGCGTTTTTAATAATATAAATTTTTACTCGTTTTTGTTAAAAATAAATTATCGAAATAAAATGTATAATTAAAAATTATTTTTATCTATTTTAATTAAATATAATCCTACATTGTGATCATGATGTGATTTTTCATAATTGCACTTCATTAACCATTATTCAGTTTTTTAATTGCATTTCATTAAGCATTATTCAACATTGTTATGTAATTTGGTTTAAACATTTTTTAATTTAAATTTATTAAGTATGACTTAACATTGTGATCATAATGTGATTTGGTTTAGTCTATTTTTATATAAGTTGATTAAGTGATATATGTTTCAAGGATGTCTAATTTTTTTTTGTGTATATTGGATAAGAAAGAAGAGTATTGATATGAAATAAGATATATAAGTTGATCAAATGATATATGTTTCAAGGATGTCTAATCTTGTATATTGGTTAAGGAGAAGAGTATGAAATAAGATATATAAGTTGATCAAATGATATATGTTTCAAAGATGTCTAATTTTGTATATTGGTTAAGGAGAAAAGTAATAATAAATAAATTCACATATTTTTTATATTTTTAAAATTTAAAATAAAAAAATGGACAAAGTAATCAAATGTTTATATTGTACATCGTTATGATAAAATAAAAAATTCAAAACAATATATCATTAAAATAAAATAAAAAAATTCAAAGTAATATTTTTTGAATGCATTCATATAGATCAATACTCATTTTCTCTTCTCCCATGTCTATTAATTGTAATTCATACATCTTGAATAAACATATGGGAAGAAAAGAAAGTCCCTAATGTTTTTATGTTAACGACGAATCACTTTAGTTCAACATATATCAATAGAAGCTACAAATGAAATTGTGTTGATCACTAACCTTTGTTAACTCGAATACACAGTTCTAATATATACTCACACAAGATTACAAAATTAAGTATTAAACCTTGATTCTAAGTAACAAAGAATAAACTACATTTTTTTCCATGAAATAAAAGAGTGTTTATGCTTTATATTAAGTAGAGACATTTTACACAACCATGATGGTCTCACGATATTGATTATGCATCACATATCATACAAAAAAGCCTTGAGTCAGAGTAACTCAAACAACCATGATAACGGTCATAAGAAAAGACCGAGCATCCATATACATCCATACAACATAAGATCAAAAGATCAAAATACTATGGGTTCAGGGCCATAATGCGCAGTATGGTCGTGCTCGTGGGTCCATGTCTACCATAAACTATCATCAAGAAGCAAACCCATTTTTGATAAATCGTCTGCCTCTTTATTCATTTCGCGCTAAATATGGCGAAAAGAGATATGTTGAAAAGTAGAGGCCAACCTTGATACTTCCTCGAAAATGGGAGTCAACGAGATATTATGTGGCCTCCATCTAGATTTCATCCACTATATGATGAGGAGAGAATCCCCAAAGATCTGAAAACTTCTGACATCCTTAGTAATCTGACATCCTTAGTAATGGCCACCTGAAGAAGAAATTTCAGTGCCATCAACTCAGCATGGTTGTTGGAGCTTAGACCAATTGATGCAGCAAATTTAATCCATAGTGTTGGGCTGATGAAAATGACTCCACCTGCTCCTCCACGAGTAGGAGTCCCTTGCGCGGCACCGTCAAAATAACCCCATGGAACAGCTCTATTAATCTCTTATGCGGTCACTGAACGTGAGTGCTGTGGTCCAAGGTCACGAAAATGAGCCTGTGCAATGGCCATACTACGCATGTCATAGACCTCGGGAGGTATAAATGCATCCTCGCAAATGGACAGGTTTCTGGCTTTCCAAGTAAGCCAGATCACAATAAAGGGGAGAGCAGGAAAAGAGTGTGCATATGGGAGCTCTTTCCAGCCACCTAAAGCTGCATAAACTGTTAGACCATCCCAATGGTGATGGATACCCAAAATCAATTGGATATGCTGCCATATACAAATAATAAACTACATATGTGTCTCAAGTCAATCATTGCAACTTTTGCTCAAACAAAAGGTTACACAAATTATATCAAATCCCATGCTATAAGTTAACAATCATCTAATATGTACTTCTCCTATGAATCAATAATCATCTAATCTCTACTTCTCTGAGTAGTAAATGTATATCTCGTATCTCTAATATATATGTATCTTTCTCTTAATAAAAAGGGATGTGAAATCTCTTTATTAAAGATGTCTTTGGATTTGTTGGGAAGCTATTTTTTATAAGATGGGGATTTTCTTGATCCAGTTAAAGGATTTCTGGTTGATTATGATTGTGTTGTTTTTTATTGTAAAGACATATTTTTTCTTTTATTTTTGTATGGTCTTTGGGCTTGGAGGATTAAGATTTTTATTCACTCAAAATGAACAATTAATGTAACTTTCAGTTTCTTTGATTTTAAAATAATTTTTTTCTTCGAATAAAAAAGAAAAAAGAAAAAATGTGAAATTTAATGTTTTTATTTATAAAATAACAACATATTTTTTTAATGATATGAATTTTTCTATAAATATAGTAAAATGTAAAATTCAACATTTATTGTGAGTTACATAATGATTTGCAGTTAAAATTAATAATATGATTTGTGTAGGTGGTCCAACTCTTATTTTTTGGCTTGTGATATGGATGTGACCTAAGTGCCTTTACCTTTTTAACAAGTTGTCACAATACATTTAAAAATAAAAAATAAAAACCTTTTCGTGGGGTGGAGAAATATTATAAATTAAATAATTTGGAATTGGAAATGGCAATGGCAATAACGTCTCCATCCAATTCAAATGGAGCAAGGTGCTTGAAGTTAATTGATCGTCCATTTGTTATATACCTCCCCACTCTTTAAAATGACATCCAAAAGAAAAAGGGAAGAAAATAAAATCTATGATGTCCTTAATTTCACAAGCAATCACTTTAGAAGTTAAAGATATATCGTCAAAAGTTTTAATTTCACAAGCAATCACTTTAGAAGTTAAAGATATATTGTCAAAAGTTGTAATTGTAAATGTAGCAATGTTAACTACTAACCTTTGCCAATGCAAGTGTATTCTTCTAATCTCCACTCGCACAAGGTAAAAAAATGAGTATCAACCTTAGTCATGAGCAAGGGGCAAATTGCACATACATGTTAAGTCAATCATTACAACTTTTGCTTAAGCAAATGGTCACCAAAATTATATCAAACACATGCTATGAGTCGATGATCTCTAAATCTTCACTTCCCCTAGCATAAATGCATCTCTTGTATATATACCCTTCCTTTAGTGAAGGAATGTAAAAAATAATTTTTTTAATAAATAAATCGAAATTTTTATGGGTATGAATTTTTTATAGGGCATAATAGGATGCCAAATTTCAACAATAAACAACTTAGCTCATTTTATCACAGTTTACTAGGGTGGACTTCAGGGACAGACACCCAATCATTGAGAAGTGCAAGCACCAAAGACAAACATTAAGATTTATGCTTCTTGAAAAATATTTAGTGCAGTTGTAAATGGGTTTAAGATGAGAATTGGAAGTATTGCAACATGTTTTTTATAAACATGCTTAAACACTTAGCACCTATCAAGAGATTTGATGTTGTTTGAGCACTTTATGACGAACATCACACCTCACCTAACTTAATGACTTTGACCAATGTTAATTTTTCATGTCCAAATTGAATATTTTGTTCATATTTTACATCTAGTTTTGGAGAGGATATCATAAAGACTAACATTGAGAAAATTGTGTAGGTCATAGCTTTTACAGGTTGGACAATTTGCTTGCCACTTTCTTCTTACAAGTGTGTTTTGGTTTATGGTTTTGTTTGCCATGTCACAATCTATAAGCTTTGCTATGATGTCATATTTGAATGGAGTGGGAGTCATTTCTATGTCCATTGATGCGTTCTCAATGTTGTTCTTCAAAGCAAACATTGTGATTAAGAAATTTTGGGCAACATAGTGCAAGGTGTTTGTGGCATATAATGCTATTGAAAATAATTGGCCTTATGGCTATTTAGCATCTAAGGAGGTGCCTTGGATCACAGTAGTTGTAGTTAAGAACATGGATAAAAATTTGCTCATTGTGGTGTGGTTGGGTGATATGCAAGTGTTATACGGAAAGTCTTGGTATCTCATTATGGGTGTTAAGCAAGAAATTTAATATGTTGTCTTCACAACCAATGCTAGATTTCAAAATATTGGCTATTTTACATTGAAGGAGGTGCCCTAGATCACAATGGTCAACGCTAGGAACATAGATATATTTTTTTTTTCTAGGGTGTGGTTGGGTGACAAGGGAATATTATACAGAGTGTCTCTACATGTCATAATGGGTGTAGGGCAAAGATGTTTACTTTTCATCTATGTAGCCGACACTAGATTTCCTAATATTCTATGTGTTGTTTTCCATACATGTTCAGTCCTACGGTGCTAAGAGGAAATGATGGTCTATGGTAATGTTGAAATTTGATGTTCACCCTTGTTTGTCAAACAAAAAATTCATGATTATCCAACATGTTTGTTGCCCTTCAATTTAGTATGTTCACATAAATTAATAGTGTGTCCAATTTAGGTTCACACAAATTTATGAATATGGAATGCTATTATATCAAAGGTGTTTATATTGAGATCATCTATGGACACTAAAGAAAACAATATTTAACTTAATAATCATACAACCGGAAAATATACTTTGAATTCAGAAAATGTAATTTGAATTAACCAAATTCCTCTCACAAGATTTGGTTCATGTTACATTATCTAAACTTTATTAAGTTGTAAGTCGTACAAAGTTTCACTATTATCTTGGTTAATAGATTTAGTTTGTTAATATAGTTTGGATTTAACATTGTTTGAAACTTAGTTACCATGCAATTACAATTTCAAAGACTTACAATTTCAATAAATGGCTTGACTAATTTTGAGAAATGCCTTCTTCTATAAATTGGAGCAAGTCCTTGAGGGCCCTGAGTTTGTTTAATTACTGCCATGGATGTTTGTTGCACAGTATCCTCCTCGAAATGCTTAGACCCTGTTGAGACAAGGGGCATCCTTGTAGCAGAGTATGATCCATATGAAATTCCAAGTATTATTGTGCATCTCAATATAAAAAATTAGCTTATCCACCTTCTTGTCTTGTTCTTTTTGTTCTTTTTCCAACTTTTCTATATGAGTGGACAAACATTCAATTGTTTGACGCATATTCTCAAGCTGATTGGTCATATTGACCATAATCTTCTTCAATTCATAAATGGCTTCTCCCTCAATAGATTAGTAGTGGGGCTCATTACTGGGTTGGCAGGTGCGGGTGGAGTCATTTATGACTCCAAGGGGAACAAGCAGAAAGAGTATGCATGGGGAATTGGTAGAAAGTCGAACAATGGTGCAGAATGGTTAGCCTTAATCAAAGGGATGGGTATAGCAAGGGAAATTGGCATTGAGGAAATGGTGGTTATTGGCGATTCACTAATGGTTATAAGAGAATAGAGGAATATAACGAAGAATCGCAAGAATCCTTCTAATAAGATGCACTATCTCCTCAAGTGCATTGTTAATGCATTTAAAATAATCAATTTCCTCCATGTGCTGGGAGCATATCATCAGCAGGCGGATATAATGGCCAATAAAGGAGCAGGTTTAAATTGCAGTGTCCCGACGTGTGATCAAAAGGTCTATGATAGAAACTGGATCCCCTAATTCAAAGTTACTAGCTTCAAGAAATGTTGGTCCTAGAAATCCTTGGAGTAACGAGGAGGCTATTCTAATAGATGGAGTTTGCATTCATTTCCTTCTCTCTATAGTCCCGTTTCTGAATTCAACTTTTTGGTTGGGGTGCATTTAAGGAAAGCACTCAAATCGTAGATCCTCTTTGGATCTTCACACACGCTCAAATTAATTATAAGGGGATGGCTTCAGGTTTAAGACAAGATGGAATACATGCACCAAACCCATTCGGCGGATTGCCAGGCCTGGGTTATTTTGAATAAGCTTGTTTGGAGCAACATTCGCATCAATTCTGGTAGCTCTACTGGTTGGTGTGTAAAGGAGAGGCATCTGTGAAAGAAACTTTGTGTAATGGGAGACTTCAATGGTTGGTCTTCAACCATGGGTTGTACTTCGGCTCATGCCAAATGCTTAAGGTGCAGGAAACCCTTATGGAAGCAAGAGGGAATCCAAAGCTTGGAAAACCCAGAGAAGAACGACAGTTAGGCTATTGTGCAGGATGAAGAATTCTAGGTAAGCTCATTCGTTCATGCTCCATGCCCATACGATTTCCTGGGAATGGAAAATAAGATGGCCTATCCATCGGAGAAGGATGACTATGGAAGTTTCGGTTTTCCTTAGAGGATTGATAGCAATCCCATTTCAATTGAGATAGTAAATTACCTTACGGGTATGGAAGATCAAATTCGTTTGTTAAGGAATGAGAATTTAGAGATGAAGAGGGCTATCAAACGCTTCTTCTCTCTTGCCCAAGCTATGCACTCGGAGGTCAAAAATAGTAGCAGCAAATTAGTGGGGAGGGTCACCAGTCTAGAGGAAGCCATTGGTATCGTTTTTCCTTGCGATGTCAATAAGGATTAAAAAATGGATGATGTCAACAGAAATATCATAGAAGTGGGCAGGAAGATTAACATCCTAAAAGATGAATTGGTCAACTCGGGTCTACAAACAAGTAAAGGCTCGGGGAAGGGAAGAAATGAAGAACCTTTGGATGGCACTCTCCAAAGGAAAAAGGAATCTCGTCATCAGCTCTAGTATTTTGGTCTATGGGTTTTCTTTTTGTTTTCTCATTTATGTAATGGTCTCCTTTCGGCGAAAATTACAACTATTGTTCAACTTTGTTTTTTGGACAGTGGATCAAGATTCAGGGAAGTCTAGTGCAGGAATATGTTTCTGCTATTATAACACAGAGTTCTTTCTGGAAAACAAGATAAACCACTTTTCTCAGCAATGTTTTGCTTCTGTCTCCTTCTTCTTGGACAGTTTGTAAGGAGATATAGTCTCCATAGATTAGGAAAGTTTCATGATAGCCTATCAAAGGATGAACAAGGAGTTGTGGATGCAGTTCTTCTTTGGGAACAATCCTTCCTCAAAACATTGTAATCTCTGCCTTTTTTATATAATCAAAAGCTCCTTAACTGTTTCTGTTAAAAAAAAAAGTAATGGGGCTCATTGGCCATCTTGATCAAAATAGGAACATAACTAGAACTAAAGCAATTACCTATGAAAATTTTTAAAAGGAACGTAACCCCAATTCCAAAAGCGCTAATAGAAAAGAACCCACCTTTTGTTCCACCACTACCTTGCCCATTATAATCTATAGAGATGTCGACGGACTTAGGGCTATTCTAAGACAAATGGGTTCCAAAGGATAAACCAAACAAAGTCGAGGAGCAGTATTTACCATAGTCAAAGACCAAGGAGCACCAACAGGTTTTGACTTATACATTCAAAGCTTCTAGCTAGGTTGCAACCGCCTCTGCATCCACAAAGGCCGCACTGAAATCCAAAACCTAGAGAAATATCCCACTGCATGTACATAAATAGAGTTGGAGAGCCACAAAGATGACATAACTAGTATTAATTAACTATGGTCTCTAGGGGCCAAGGGCATGAGGGGGATTTGTGGCTCCCCTATGCAATGTTAATGAGATAATACAAACAAATGTAGAAGCTCCAATGAGAGGGAAAGTGTTGTTTGTCCTCCCATTATTCATATTAAATATGGATACCTCAATAGAATTCCAACCGGATTAATTCTTTATCAATCACAATTAGCGGAGCCATCTACATTTAGTGTGGTCCCCCTCTTCTACTAGGATGCCATCATAGAGCAATATTGTTGCATTGGCTTGCTTATTTGCTTTAGAATTGTTAACTATCTTAACGTGAAATACTTGAACCTCCTCCAACCTATCTAGATTTCATGCATTTCTGTCAAATGTACTAGCCTGAACACTTCCTTCTTTGTGGCATTTCTTCCTTGTTTTCTTGATGACAATAAGAGAATTGCCAAAGATAATTAGTTTATTGATACAAAGCGCTTAAGCATTTATGATCTCATATGTAGATCATATATCTCCACCTAATCGCTCATGGAGACTCCAATCCCCCATGAATATGACATTTCTATTTGTCCTTATGGGTCGATGAGGACTGCCCCACCTCACTCCTATCACCCCTGGGTTTCCCTTCTATGCTCTATCAAAAAATAATTTGTGGCATTTATGGAAGTTAACCCAAGCCTGAAAGTCTTACTCATTAGGATTTATTTGCTAACAAAAGGAGTCTAGGGGTCTAGAAAAGACAAGTTTGGACTGGTGGGCCTCCCTATGAGCATATTAGTTACCAAGACCACTCTTAAACCATGAGGGCCTCTTGGATGATTTCTTGAATTCCTCGAGAGCTAAGCACTTCAAACATGATAGCCTTAGCTTTGATAGTTATGTGTTGAGGATTGAAGGTTTTTGAAGTAAAAAATGGCTTGTTCCTAGCAAGCCAAATTTTTTAGGTAACATATTTACATAGTGCCATCCACACTTTGCTCAAGTTCGGCTTAAGGTAAAGGGATAAAGATAATAATCCTTCCATTTAAAAAATAACCACTCCAAGTAACATGCAATGTGATCAAACCTCCTAATTCATACATCACCTCTTCCCATACATTTGTGGCATAATCACACTCCACGAAGAGGTGCTTTGTTGTTTCCTCCTGTTTTAAGCACATTGCACATTGAGATGGCCCTTTAATATTTTTGTTACAAAGGTTGTTTTCCATGAGGGTTCTTCCATGTGTTAAAACCCAACAAAAGGTGTTTATCTTGGGAGCCCATATGGTTTCCATGTTTTTTTCCACATTTTAGAAGAGGGTGGGGAGGGGAAATTGCAGAGTAGCTTGTAATGTGCCTCTCAAATAGTAAACACTCCATCTTTTCTCCAACCTCGATTGTCTTTGGTGTGTTGGTTAATGTGGACTACGCCTTGTATAAGAGAAAGATGAGCATCATATTGCAGTTGCAAAGGTTTTGGGATGCATATCTAATTCAAGTTTTGCCACTATCCATTAGATTCCCAATATGGGAGATCATACAATGTAATATAACCTCTTCCATTCAACCAACATTGATTGTCTTCAAAGCCTAGATTTAGGATTAATGGCACATGTCTCATAAAATTATCCTCCCACAACCTTATTAGTTTTCCATTTTCAGGAATCCAATATAATCCTTCCTAAATCAGATTGCTTGTTGCTTTGCAAGGTCCCAGATGCTAGGGCCTTTGCCTTCCCAACTACATTTGTCTAGACATATTAACCTCGTCCTTCTAAAATATTTTTTCCTTCAATCCTCTTTCCATCACTCTTTTGTCCCAGTAACCACTCTCCATAATATTTTGGCTCCAACAACTAAATTCATTAATTTTGGATCTATTATGCCAATGCCACCTATGTCAATATTAGCTTGAACAATTTCCCACTTTATTAAGTGGAATTTATGCCAATTTGATTTTGCACCTTGCTCAGGAAACACCTGATCTCCTTATATTTGTTTATTGTTACTTGTGTTTGTGTGAGGAGAGAAGAGAATTGAAAAATGGGAAAGGACTAGAGTACTTATTTTATTAAAATGATCTTAGTTGCAGGGTTTAGCTGATGCGCACCTTAAGACTAAACTTTGGCTTTGATCGTATGTGGAACTTGTAGCCAACCATCTCCTATGTGATTCTTTAAGGATAGAGGCATGCCGAGATATTTAAATGACGTCAAAGAGTGTTGTCCAACAAAGCCAAACAATAAAACAAATGTGTTGAAGAACCTTACAAGAAATGTTCCAACATAACATTTGGCTTTTCCCTGCATTAACCTTCCGTCCTAAGGATCATGTAAACGAGTCAACAAAAAATTAAATATGAAGGAATTCATTAATGAAGCTCCACCCAAGAATAGTGTGTCATCGACCAATTGAGCAAGATTAAGTTCTTTAACTCCCTCGAAGATAATAATGCCAACTAAGTTTTTGTGTTTCCTTTCCTTGTCCAATTTTTTGCTTAATGATTCCACCATGACAATGTAAATAAAATGGGACAAAGGGAAGCCCCACCTAATGGTCCGCAAAGCATGAAAGAAAGTGGATGGTCTTCCAAGGCCTTCCAATACATGCTTGGATCCATTTGATAAACTTAGGAGAAAAAAACAAAATTTTGAAGAACATATAAGATAAAACTATGTCTAACTTTATCAAAAGTGTTGGCAATATCATTTTTTATAACCATACCTTGATCCATTTGATAAACTTAGGAGAAAAAAACAAAATTTTGAAGAACATATAAGATAAAACTATGTCTAACTTTATCAAAAGTGTTGGCAATATCATTTTTTATAACCATACCTTGATCTACACACCTATAGCTAGAGTGTATAGCTTCTTGGAGTAGCACAATGGTATCCAAAATTTGTTGCTTTGCCAAAAACCCTCATCGTTGTCGAATATAATCTTGGGAATGTCAAATATAATCTTGGGAAGAAGAACTTTAACCATGGAAGCCAAAATTTTAATTATAATTTTATAAGCAACATCACATAAAGAAATGGGACTAGAGTGACATAGAGATGCAGGTTTGGATTCCTTAGCAGTAAGGACAAAAAAGGAACATTTTATTGCTCCACTAATCTCATATTTACCCCTTATCCAGCTGAGCATTTTTCATAAATCATCATTGATAGTAAATCGACAAGCCTTTAAGAAATGAATAGTGATCCCATCATGCACAAGGGCCTTATCTGGTTCCAAACTCCATACAACCTCCATTATTTTAGATTTTGAGATCTCCTTCTCAAGAGTTTGGTCTTCTTCAGGACTAGTGAGACAAGGGATATTGCTTAGCATATCCTCCTTAGACAAGGGATATTGCTTAGCATATCCTCCTTAAACAAGGGATATTGCTTAGCATATCCTCCTTATCAATTTAATTAGAGTTTCCCACCTCATTGTAAAGATGTTTGTAATAGCTAAAAGATTCATTTTTTATATCTTCAAAATTTGATATTTGTCTACCATCAGAGTCTTGGATTTCTCTGATGGTGTTGTTGTTTATTTTACCTTTGCCTTACTTGTGAAAGAAGGTTGTATTCTTTCCCCTAACCTTTATTTGGAGATATCTAGACTTTAGGTGTCACACTTCTTCTTCTAGTGTATGCTCCATGTGGATTACTTTACTAATTTCTTGTTCCTTAAAGAGTAGCTCTCTAGATATCTCAAAATTTCCCATCTCTTGATGCAGGGATTCCAATTCTCATTAAATATCTTTCCTTTTAGAAGCCAGAGACTTGTAGTGGGTCTTGGCCAATTGCTTCAGGGGAACTTTAACTGATTGTAGTTTGGATTCTCATACAAAGGTAGGGGATCCTTGAATTTAGGTTCTCCATTTGTCTTGGAATATTCGAGGAGCTTACTCCCCCTAAAGCCACAAGGGGTTGAACCATAAGGGTATCGATCCTAGATCTGCAACTTCTTCAAGAGATGAGAGAATGGGTATGCAATTTGAGGTCATCGAGGGAAATTTTTTCGAGAGGATAGAAAAAACCTCTAACAAGAAACAGTTTTGCACAAGAATCTTGTCTAACTTGGTAGCTATAAGCCTATGCTCTATCCTTCTATTAATCAAGGTACAAAAACCCTTTTTTGGAGGAGTAACCACTAAATCACAATATGCAATGAGATCCTCCATCCGCTCCCCAAAGGGATCTCGAATCTAGCTTCCTCCCCTCCTTTCCTTTTGAGAGATATTTGCATCGAAATATCTAGCCACCACGATGCACCGAGTAAGTCCCATCTCATACAAAACAGAGAGTGCTTGCCCAAACTCCACTTTCACTCTATATGGAATAATACCATAAATATTACATATTATCATTACTTTATTTGCTTCTTTATGTTCTAGCTCTACCATTATCCAAAATTGAGTTTCTATTTAATTTAACTTTATGAACACGCGTGCGTCCTAAAAGGTGGCGATACCACCCTTTGCTCCTCTTGCACTTACTATGAACCCATCACAAAAACTCCAACATTACATAATAACACAAGATAGCTTTGTCGCTTCCATTTTGCTCTCATGGAGCAACAAAAGAGAGTGTCTTTCTCCTTTTATTGAATTCCTTATTGCTTATAGCTTTAGCCTGCTCCCCAGACCTTTGTAGTTATAGGAGACCAGATTCATTATTGACCGATTGGGAGTTCATGTTCCCATTCTACTCCACAATCTAACTTCCTCTTCCTTGAACTTCTAGGGATATTGAACAAGCTTTCTATCAATACTTGTCTTCATAGCACTTTCTCTTTAGATGCCATCTCCGCTTGCTTTTCCTTTGCAATTTTCCGCTCTGATTTTTTTGATATGGCCCTATCTTCTTCTTGTTCCTCATTGTTTTCATTTTGTTTTTGTATAAATTTTCTTCTAATTATAATACCATTGGGGGTAGTTGAAGATTTATTTTGTGAGCATTAAATATCTTGTATTGGCTCATATGACAACAAAGAGATGTAGTTGTACATGTTCCCAACCTCTTCAAGGATGGGTTGAGCTTGAGACGCACTTGGTTAAGTAGGTGCATTGGTTGTGGCTCTATTTGAGGGAATTTATATTGATCTTCACCATCGGACTGAGAGAGTACCTAAAATTGATCGGAAGAGAAAGGAGTCGACGAGACGATTCCTACACTTGAAGGACCTACTTTGTCTAAGGGTTTAGCCCCCTTTTTAACTTGTTGCCATCCATTTTTTTTATCCACTCGAGGAGGAGGGCTTTTGCATAGTTCTAAAAAAAATGGTTGTACTCATGTCATATTTTACACTCAAAGGGTAACTACTCATAATTAAGCTTTTGGGTGTGAGTCCACCCATCCAAATAGAGATTTAATGCTTAAGGAAAGCCCTTTTCCAGACCCACTATAACACAAATGCAAAAAAAAAAAGCAAACATCAAGGCCTTTGGTTCAGATTTATTAATGTAACGACCCAAGGGAATTACCTATTGTTGCCACGTATTCATCACTCCAACAATGAAGTGGAAGACGAGGTAATTTCCTGAAACATGACTACCGAGGGGATATCTTTCTCTAGATCAAAGGCCAATGTCCACTTGTTTAGATACATTCCCCATGGTCCCATAAAACAAGGACCGCTCCTAAAGATTAAATCTTGATCTTCTTTCTTTTCGAAAAGAAAAACATAGTCCTCTTCCACATAAATTCTGTTGCGGATCAATAGAGATGTGAGGCTTCCAATTCTTGTTAATTTAGATTTCCATGGCTTGATGGGGAGGCCAAAGTCATATGAACTATACTACTAGTCCACGATAAAAAAGGGATAAGGCCTTGTGTTTGGAAGCATAAGAAGAAAGCTTCACTTATGGTATAGAGGTGAGCTCAACGAAATGAGAGGTATGAGGAGGGGGGAGGATGGAGGCCAAAAGGACACTACCAAAGTTGAAAGGCTTCATATTCTACATGAGAAAGCCCCTCGAACAAGAGTTCAAGATAGGCTCCATTAGCAAGTGCATTAGGTGTAAGGAAAGGGATGAACGCATGAGGTTCAAACTAGGGTTTCAAAGGAAAACGTCTTATATGATCCGTGTTTCCCCTACAGAGTTATGTTTTACTTCACAAACTCAAAATTTTTGTGAGTCTATTTTTTTGAAATTTTAACGAGGTAAAGTTCCGTCTTGATCCACTCATTTTTTTGAAATTCCAATGATATGAGTCTTCTTAAAATAGGCTAAAATCCCTAAAGACAAGTTTCATGGTCAAGGGTTCCCATCAATTAAATAAAATTATAACGAAAAATAAGATTTATAATCAAAGTTCCCATGAATTAAATGAAACTATAACTTTCCACAATGTCTTCCATTTAACTTAATTATATATCCTTCTAAAAAGATTAAATATGTTCCTTTTAACTTAATTATATATCCACATATAATTTAAATATATTTGGTGGCAAAGAATCGAACAATGAAAGATCGAACCAAATCCTATGTCAAACCCCACTAGGATGATATAATAATTATATGTCTACAAATAATTTGAATGTGTTTGGTGGCAAAGGTTCCAACAATAGAAGCTAGGATGACAAACAAACCCAATGTCTAAGTATATCCCCACTCTTAAAAGAAATTAAATCACCCTAATAATGGAGGTGATAGCGACAGGCCAAGCCTTTTCCCCGTGCATTGTGGGTCCCACCATTCGCCGGCGCCAATCCTTGCACGCCATCCGTGACATGAATTTAAAAAGCACACAGAACTCGTAATTTCATTTAATTTGCCATCATTTCATTTCAATTCAAATTTTTTCCAGAAATAAACAGTTGTGTGCGTGGGGACTTGGGGGTTGGGAGGTCGCAGTTTCAAACCTCGTGCATTAATGCAGGCGAATAAAAGAATGTGGGCGGTTTGACTGAAAGTATACAAATTAATACGGTGTCCATCTATCCGTTAAGGTTAAAACACAGCGGCCATTTAAAGACATTTTAGTGGGGTTTTTGAGTTTTATCTCGAGGATTTAAACTTCACGGTAAAATGTTTACCTGTCAAATGACTTGACTTGAGTCCTCCCGTCGCTTTATCTCGTCGCTGTGCAAAGCTTTTTCCGTAACATTTTATTTCTGTATTTTCTTGCTCTGCTTTTTCCAGTGATCTGAGGTTCGAATCCCTCATCTAAGCTCAGCGAAGCAGTGAATTCGTGTCGAGAAGTTTGAAAGCTAGCCAGCGGTGTGTCTCGAATGATACCCTCGGCCAGTGAGCTGTCTGTCCGCATGGACACTACTTGCAGCTCCTTGCTGCGAGAACTTCAGGTTTGTTTTGCCTTCGATTGCTTCTCATTTTGTTTTGCGGTATTTGTTTTAAAATGTTAGAGCATTAGTGCTATTACGTGACCCTGCATTGGTTTGAAGGCTTCACACATGGCCTTGGATGGATTCTTTTTGGAATTTAAGACAATGGGTATCTTGAATTTTGCTAATTCCCTGCACTGTCATGTTCTGGGACTTGTAGGCTTAGAATGCTGTATGTTTAAGTTTTTGTTTTTAGGGTAAGTGCTTCTTGAAACGCAAGAAGTATTACGATTGGCCCAAATGCCAGAGGCCCTCAAAGGCGAACCACTGTTCTCGATCACAGGCACATGGGGTACACTCCCGTCAAAATCACCCCAGCCTTGCACCTGGTCTCAACTGCTTATTCACGTTTTCAGGAAATTGAACCATGGCACACCACGATCATCTTCAACACTGAACCCATAAGATTAGGACTCATGCCGGACACCCACTGGGCTTTATCTCACGGTCTTTCTTCTCTGGCTGTTTTTTTTACCAGGAGCTCGTGTTTGTTTGAATTTATATGTACTTGATCATGAAAAATTCACAGCATCGCAGTATTGTCGGTATGCTTATTTTAAACTGCTAGTCGTGGCCGCAAGAGTAGTCAAATCTTGTACACACACCGCCTAACTACATTATGCTCGTAGCTTACAACCAAACTGTGTCCAAGTAGGTGTTCACTATGAGGAGGCCGAGGATACCCTGCCTCAGATGGGTCTATGTAGTGCTCATATTCAATGCACCGTGTTTGGTATCATGGAATGGTTTCTATGACTTTAAAATCTCCTCTAGATACAAACCACAGTTACGCACACCAAGTGTTGATGGATCTCCCATCCCTGTCCGGGCAATGTAGCGCCTAGCTTCTTTCAATGCGATGAACCTTTCTCCAGCTCATCCACCAAGCTGCATTATTCATTATCCCTGTAGCTTAGAGGCTCACACGTCACCATGCTGTCTGCAAGATTTAAATTCTAGCTAAAGAATCATTAAACGTTGTGTTCCTTATCCTGCGATTGAGCCTTTTTCGAGCAGTTCCAATAAGATTCGAACTCATGCCAGCTGTAGACTGGGCTTTGTCGCACAGTCTTTCTTCTTTTGCTGGTTGTTTTTCACGAGCTCGTGTTTGTTGGAATTTATGTTTACTTGATCATGCAAAATTAATAGCATCGTAGTGTTGCATTATGCTTTTTTAAAAACTGTTTGTTGTGGCCACAAGAGTAGACAAACCCTGTCCAGTCACCGCCTAACTACATTATGCTTGTAGCTTAACCACCAAGCCATGTCCAAGTAGGGGGTGGTTACTCGAGGAAACCAAGGGATACCCTGTTTCATATGGGCGTATGCAATGTTCATACTCAATGCACCAAGTTTGGCATCATGAAATGGTTTCTATGACTTTAAAATCTCCTCTGGCTTCAGTCCACAGTTATGCACCCAAAGTGTTGATCGATCCATCATCCCTGTCCATGCATTAGAGCACCTGGGTTCTCTCAGTGCAATTAATCTTTCTCCAGCTCAACAACCAAGCTACATTATGCATTATCCTTGTAGCTTAGAGGCTCACACGTCACCATGCTGCATACCAGATTTAAATTCTAGCAAAAGAATCATTAAACATTGTGTTCCTTATCCTGCAATTAGTCTTTTTTCGAGCAGTCCAAGAATCTGGAGTTTTGCCGTTGTTAGATTTCAGTTGCATTTTTGTGGGCACTGAGCGCTTTGTAAAATTGCATCTTCTTCTCATTGCCATCTGGCAAATTTCCATCTCATTCTTTCTTGTCACCATAGTGTTCACAATTGGAATGCTAGTTTCAGGTTAAACCGTTAATGAAATTCACTTAGTCCTGTTGGCATTAAGTCTTTTGTTCAGTTTCTTTAAAGATCTTTTTTTGTGGTTGTGCAGCATATTTGGGATGAGATTGGAGAAAGTGATGTCGAGAGGGACAAGATGCTTTTAGAACTGGAGAAAGAGTGTTTGGAGGTTTACTGTAGGAAGGTGGACCAAGCTAGCCATGCAAGGGCACGGCTTCATCAGTCACTTGCAGACAAGGAAGCAGAGCTTGCATTTCTGATAGCTTCCATAGGAGACAGGAATCTTCACTCTCAGGTAGAATACTTCCACACACTTAAGCTTTTCTACCGATATTCTTGTACTGCTTCTCACTTCTCCATTGGATGTCTATGAGCAATCACTGTGGCACTTTTAGATGCAGTATTTGTACACCGATATATTTTTGATGTAAATTCCATGAATGTTGCTTAATACAATAAAATGTAACCTATGCTTTTATATCCCAATGCACTATGTTGCAGAAATATGCAGAAAATACATGGATAACTCAGAGTGTAACCTGTTTGGGAATTATACCTGTAAAACATGACAATATTTAATAAACAACTCCAGTGTCACAATTATACTTGAAGATATGCAACTGAATTCGAAATTGGCTTTTAACTCTAGCCCTGGTTGAAACGATATATTATGACCTTTTCCCACACTTGTCAACTTGCGTCTCACACAACTAATGTGATTGTCTCATTGTGCATTATTTTTGGTGGACTTACTTCATTGGAAACTCAACCTGGTGTAGTGCAGACTTGCAGAGAAAGGATGGCTGTCCGTAGTGTATCAGATAATGGTCAGGAAGAACTCAAGATGATATTTTTATTTTTCAAATTTTGTTTCTAGCGCTTTCAGTTCTTTTATGTATCAGCAATAATGTCCATTTGTGTATTCTAGTTTTCCCAATTGTATGTTTGTGCCTAAAGTTCCTCTTTCATAGTTATAAATTCATAATGAAGTAGAAAAGGAGTGGTCTTGCTGTTTACATGTCCGATGACAAAAGAGTTTGCTAAAGAAATCCTACTGATGCATTTATACAGGCATGTCACATTTCATTCTCTCATGAAATGCTTCAGTCTTCAAACATTGTTATAAATGATGTTTTATGTTGTCACTGACAAAATGCTGTAAGTCTTAGTCTGATTAGAATATTGAATTTTTAAAGTAGCTTGCATTGATGGTGGCATCTTCTACGTAAATTCCATATTGAATTGTTGTCTCAATGTGGAGTGTTTACTGTTCTTGTAATAGTGTTGTTTCAATGTGGAGCGTTTACTGTTCTTGTAATAGTGTTGTTTCATCTTTATGAACTTGGTTCTCACATCATAAGTTCTAGATGCAAGTAGCTGTAAGGTATGCCCCTACAAAATGTGGTCATTACATGCATGCTTATTGTTTTGTTTAGGGGACTATGGTCTTAAACTTAGTTTGAGAATAATATGAACTAACCAATACCCATAGTTTGCTTGATTCTTGATTTTTGGGATGCCATTGAGTAGATAATATTGTGTGAGTACTTGCTTGAAGGACACTCTCCATCTGATTTAATGATTCTCTTGCTTAGGGGTACATTTTTTGTTCATGATGATTTCCAATAATAAAGCTGCTTGTGATTTTGACATTGCGTTCTTCCATATCAATGGAAATTTTACTCTCTTCTAGGAACTCTACTAGATATAGCACAATCACCTCTTTACTCTTGCTTATTTCTTTTCTCTTTTTGAATTGCCAATAAAATTAATACTTGATCATTTTCTTTTGAAGGTTCTTCTGCACTTCTACCCTTCTGCACCTCATATGTTTTGATTTCTGCACCTCATATGTTTTGATTTATCTTGGCCTTTGAACTTGTATCTCTTGGAATTCAATTGCAAAAATACATATAGCAGATTTCTTTCAATTAATGAGGCCTACAATTTAATGAAGTCACATGCTGAAGGTTGTCTTACTTCATTGCTATATGAACTAATTTTTTTGGCTACTTTATTATTATTGTTGTTGTTCTTCTCTTTTTTTTGTTGTAAAATTTGAAAATTAAATTAAACTAAGAAATTTGTACATATGAACAAAATTTCAGCCAGTTTGTATCTTGGTTCCAGATGTCATCAGTTGGACTGTTCACCCTATTCCTATAGCTAATGTCATAAAATAAAAAAAACTAGAAGTCTGTAAAGCGACAGTTTGAGAAAGACCATCAAAATGAGCCCCCATAGGTCGGGGGTTATGACCAACATCACCATGAAAATATTAATAAGATTTAAAATAGAGTCTATTGACCAACTACCAAACACATTAACAAAACTATTCATCATCAGAGATAATGATGGGGTCAAAAGCTTGGTGAGGGGCACTTGGATTCTCGATCTTCACCGATTGAGTAGCGTGTGTCTTGCAAGCAGAAGGGCATTATCGGAAAACGAGTTACGAGGCCGAGGCAGGAACAAGAGTTGCTTAGCCAAAGGTTTTCCTAGTTAGCTCTCTTGCAAGAGCATTCAGTCATCCGATGAACCTCTCTTTTGCAACTAGCTGATTGTGAGTGACCTTGTGCAAACCTGCTTCGATTTTGTCCAGACGGGTGGTGAAGGAAACGCGTTGTTGGTCCTCCAAGAGAGCACCATTTGCATAGTCCTCCGGAGCTAGACCAAACAGGGCCTTCATGCACCACACCATACCTAGCGTGCGCCTGTATTTGGTTTCACGAGTTCGGGAGGAGCTCGTGTTCTCTACCATATCCCCAATCTCTGCGATCCACTGCTCGGGATTTGACTTCTGCTGCTTATTTCTCACTCGATTTTCTAGACTGGAAATCTTGGCCTTGGTTCTTGCCTTCACCTTCTTCTGAAAGTAACATTGCGCATTTTGCATGTCCTTCAGAGCCTTGGGCATATGCATCCTTTGTGGGATAGACTTTGTCTTCCTTGGAGTGACCTTGGTGTGCGCCATGGAGATCGGGGTATCAAAAGAATTCCACACAGAGAGCCACCTCCTACTGAAATCAGGTTAGAGCAATGTCACAACCAGAATTTAGCAGACCGTGAATTTCCTCTGCAAGAACAACTACCAAAGCCCATGTAGCGAAGGCGCTTGCATCGATGAGTATGGCATAGCAACTTCATCATGATGCTATTCTTCGTGAGAAAGTGGCTAGGACGGGAGTACTGAGCCATGAATGCTCGCACTCAAATATATCGATTACTCCCAAGCAAGAAGCTGAAACACTGGAGCTATCGTACTTTGTATCCAGATTGATCATGGAGATGGGAGGGACATTCAATTCTCGGTAGATTGCGGGAGGGATAGCTGCCAGTTGCCATGAATGGCCCTTCTGCCACTCACCCTAATCACTCATCATCGCTCCTCATGGCCAAGGAAGATCGACACTCGTCGTGGGGAGGTTGTTGTTCTTCTCTTCATTAGCAAAAGGGAATTTTTATATAACAAATATAGTAGCCATAAATTCAAAAGCTTACAGTTTCAATCATCTTTTTAGAAAATTAGTAATTACAAGATAGATAAGATAAGATCGTTTTATTAATGTCCAACAAGTGACCATGAATAGGTCAATGGGACTGTTAAGGACAACAGTACCAATACACTATGGGAGCACAAGGACCACTCCTATGAAAAAGGCCAAAACTAACTTTAAGATCCAAACTCTGCTAGCTAGGAAAGAAAGTGTTGTTGGAGAATATGGTGAAGTGATATGCGGATTGTTATGGGCCAAAGCCAGAGAAGCCAGCTAAAAATCCAAGCCAAAACTCTCTAGAGGGATGCCTCAGAGGAGGGTACAAGGGGAAGGGAAGAGTCCTCAATCCCCGATGGATTTTTTGCTTGAGGAGAAAACGTTTCTCTACGGGTCACCCACCTCTTTATATACGCCTCTCCTAATATCCAAGGTCAAAGAGATAAAGCTCATGATAGAAGATTGTCCAAAAGAGTTGGAAGGGAATCTACTAAAAACTTGAGCTCTTTAGCATTCCCTTCTTCCCACCCCTTTATCTCCTGTGTATTGTGCATGCGCTTTCTCCACACAAAGTCTTTGCCTGTCCTCCAAGCGTCCACTCACATTTGTATGAAGCATGTTTGCCCACCTTTGTTAGCTTCCCTTTTAGGAATGAGTGGTCTAAGCTTTTGATTCCCTATATCAACAAATTCTTGATTCTATTTTTTCTTTCCTTTTCTTTTGCATGAAACATGAATTAAGTAGATTTTAGAACCATTACTTGCTTGGAATGCATGGAACAACCTTGAGCTATGGCAAGCATGTGTTGATGGGCCTTGTGGTCTACATACTTGTTGTAAAAAGGTTTGTTGGTGCTTCAAGTTTTCATTTCTCATAAAGAATTCCTTATTCTTTAAGTGTGGGGGATTAATAAATGCGTCCTTTGCAATTAATGTCCTCATTATACATCTATATTAATTAACTATCATTATTACCATTACTAATATTAATTAATTACATCCCTTTTTTTTCTTGGATATTAATTCACTCTAAGGTAAGTCGTCTATACTCCGGTTCTTGAATATCCATTGCTACATCAACTAGAAAGTTGTCTTATTGGCTTGTTGTCTCATGTGTTGGACTTTTGTTTCTCCCAAATAATTGGCTATTTGCTTCTATTAGTTTGTGTAGGCTATTGCCTAGTGCATTAGATTTTCTTTTATCTTCATGGTCTTCACTTTTATTCTTGAATACCTCTCAATAATCTAATGTCATAAGTTAAAATGCTCTCTTAATTGCTTTTTAAAAACCCTAGATTAACACTATCTACCCGTGTCAAATTATCGGTTACCCAAATTTATATAATCCCTCTTCCTTATCATTCCTAAAAGTTAAAACCCCTCCACAACATGAGATAATTAAGTTATTCCTTGATCCCCCCCATAAAAAATCTACTTAACTTGCCTCTTGTGGATGGACCCACTTCCCCTTGATCATCTAATTCCATGCTTTTATTAACCCTCAGTGGTAGAACTTAGGGTGTCGTATATTCCCTGAATTTTTTAAAGTTATTTTTTCCTCTTCCCTCAAGGCCACCTCCATGTTCCCTCTAGAATTTTTGGCTTTCTAAGTTTCTTTAGTTACCTATTGGATTCTTAACCATAGTCATTCACCCATTTTGGTTTGGTGTTTGAAAAAATGGTCGCTCCTTTAAATGATATGCTCTAGCAAGCAAAGCTTAGACTTACTTTCCAATCTCGATTTAGTGGTTTTTGTTCAGTTTGCATTAAGGATGTGTTGAGTCCACAACATTTTTTCCCATACATAAAGTATGGGTTCACCATGATTTTTAATTTTTAATTTTTTTATATTTCCAGGTTTAGTAGGCTATAAGCCTATAAGCTTTGCATTGGTGAGTTTGGAGTTACCTTCCCTTACAGCCCCTTGGGCGAGTCCTTGTTACGTTTCTTCGCTTGTTGGAATTTTATCACTACCATTTTCGTTTCTCCTTTGGAGGCTAGTCCCCAAAAATCTCTTTGGTTTAGAAGGCTAGGGTTTTGGTCATCAGAGCTTGGGATTTTTGTAGGTTCCCTCGATTCCTTCACTGGTGACTAAAGGCTTGAATCGTCGAGGTTTGATGGGAGGTGCTCGGGCATCGAACATTTTGAGCCATGTTAGGATGATATCAGGTGAGAGACATTTTGAGCGAGGTTAGGATGATAACAAGTGAGGAACTTGACCATTGAGGCATGCAATGCGAGTCACCATCACCAAATGCTATGTGAATGGATCGAGGGCATCAAACTTATTTCCACTCGTTGATGAAGATGCATGCCATCACTCTTTTGTTGTTAGTTCCTTGATGGTCGATAGAGGGGCCTCTTAGCACTAATTGCTGCATTATTATGATGAGCTGAATTTTAGAAATCTGCAATACAAATTAGTGTAACTTGTAGGAAAATTCACCCAATTTGTCACCGATGAACCTCCTCTTCGTTTGGGCTGGTGCATGCCAACCTTAGGGGAGTGTCCCTAACCTTTGTACACTGCTGTCCTACTTGTAAATCTGCAAATAAAACTCCTATTAAAGCAGTAAAAAGGTGATCTTTGACTTGCAAATTTTTAGCGTTTCATACATTTATAGCATAATAATACAATTGCATAAATAGGATCACTAGAAGAAAGACAAAGCACAAAGACAATAACACAAGAGTTTATCCTCGGAAACCCAATCGGGAGAAAACCCAGCAACCTTCGTATAGAGATGATAATTTTGAGAATAGAGTACAATGATGAGAGAGAAAAGATGGAAATGCTTTCCAAAAATAGAAACCCCAAATATAGTCTTCTCCTTGCTGCAGATGCGAATCTCTCTCTAGGTGATGCGAACTTCACTTGAGTGGATGAGTGAATAATGAGGTGAAGTTTACCTCTATTTATACAAGTGCCAACTGGCCTTTTTTCCTAACTGGGCCAACTTCTCTTGGGGAGCAATAAATAATTTATTTTTAATCTTTTCTTTGTTTGCTTTTCACCCCAAGGTCTACATTGATATTTCTAGGGTTTAAATGATTAATTACAATAAGTTCAACTCCCTTAGGAGGTACAATAAAATACAATAATAATATCTTCCGAAATTGCACAAAATCCAACACTCCCTCTCAACAAGGAAGGTATTCTTTGGTCTTCATCAGCATCACGATCATTTGGGTTTCATCTATACATCTATACTGTCTCCATCATCTCTATACATACTGAAGGTTGTTAACACAGTCTCAGTGCTTCGAGAAGTGTCATCGTGCATCAACTCCATCAGTCCTTCGGCGAGTCCACGAGACTCTCTCCATCCTACCTGGATGTCTGAGAGATAGGCTTTACCATCTGCTATATCATCTGCTACCTATCTGTTTCATCTGTTGATGGGATCCTCCCATACCTGGCTGAGAACCTGGACGAGCAGAGGTGCACGACCATCTACTACTTGTTCGTCTCATCTGCCGATGGGGTACTCCCATACCTGGCTGAGAATGTGAACGAGTAGAGGTACCTGTGCAATCATCAAACGACCATCTACTACCTGTTCGTCTCATCTGCTGATGGGATCTCTCCCATACCTGGCTGAGAACCTGGACGAGCAGAGGCACCTATGTGAACCCAACCATCTATTGCCTGTCCGACTCATCTGCCAATGGGATTTCTCCCATACCTCCCTGAGCACCTGGACGAGTAGAGGCACCTGGGTGAAAGTAGGGTAAACATATCTATGTCATTTCTCCCTCTCAAGGAGGGACACATTCTCTTCTAGTCCAAGTTTTTCGCGAAAGTATTCGAACTTCATCTTGAAAAGAGGCTTGGTGAGAACATCTGCAGTCTGGTCATCGGTCAGAATATACTGTAACTCGACCGCATCTTTCTGCACCATATCACGAATGAAGTGATATCGAATCTTTATATGCTTTGACTTATCGTGAAATACAGGATTCACTGACATCTGCACACAACTCTGGTTATCACAGTGAATCACGGTTGGCTCTGGAATTTGGCCAAACAATCCAGCAAGGAGTTTATGAAGCCATACTGCTTCTTGAGCTGCTGTACTAACAACCATATACTCAGCCTCTACAGTACTGAGTGCTACTGAGTTCTGCTTCCTGCTGCACCAGGAGATCACTGCAGAACCCAAACTGAAGCAACATCCGAAAGTACTCTTCCTATCTGCAGCGCATCCGGCCTCGACTCACACATAAACTGACTGAGAGCATTCACAGCAAAACATATATCTGGTTTGGTGTTCGTTAGATACATCAAGGACCTAATCAACTGGTGATACATAGTAGGATCAATCAAATCTGAATCTGACGCATAATCTCTCAGCTTCTTCAAATTTGCATCCATCGGAGTAGCCATGGACTTGCAGTCCAACATTCCGAATCTCTTTAGAATATCTACGGTGTATTTTCCTTGACCTAGGAAAATCTCCTTCTGCCTCTGCCATACTTCTAATCCCAAGAAGTAATGCATCAATCCAAGATCCTTCATGTTGAACTCAGAGGCGAGTTTCTTCTTACACCATACGATAAGTTTCTCATTTCCAGTGAGAAACAGGTCAGCAACATATAGTACCAAAATCAGTGGCTCATCATCCACAACCTTGTAGTAAAGGTTGGGGTCTGCATCACTCTTGGTGAATCCCAAGCTTACCAGGAATCCGTCTATCCGTCCATACCAAGCATGGGGTGCTTGCTTGAGTCCATACAGGGCCTTTTTCAATCTGCATACGTGAGACTCCTTTCCATGGACAATAAACCCTTCTGGTTGCTCAATATATAATAACACCATTGAGAAAGGCTGTCTTGACATCCATCTGATGCAATTTCCATACCATAATTGAAGCAATAGCAATGATTGATCTGATGGAAGTATATCAAGCCACAAGAGCAAATGTCTCATCATAATCGACTCCCTCTTTCTGAGAGAACCCTCTGGCAACAAATCTAGCTTTGTATTTTTCAACACTCCCATCTGCTCCATGCTTGATTTTGTATAACCACTTGGAAGTCACTACTGACTTCCCCTCAGGTCTTGGCACAACCTCCCACACATCATTCTTCATGATGGATTGGTATTCTTCCACCATGGCATCTTCCCAAACTTGGTGTCTGGATGCTTCTTCATAAGTGGTAGGTTTTGAGTCGATGATGTGATTCATCAATGCTACATAACTAGAGAACCTCTGAGGTCTTTTACATTCTCGGAAAGTACCTGTTATCACACAACTTGTAGTTGTCCCTAAAGGTATCCCATCCGGGACGGTAGAGGAGATGGACAACTAAAGAGGTGACCTAAGAAATGCAACGGTTCCCAATGCAAGTTGGGTGTCATGATAACCGAGGCACTCTTCACTTTAGATCATGAAGAATCAAGACCAAGGGGGAGACCGTCGCCAATCAATGAAGACTAGCTAACACAAAGGTTCCTAGGGAAATGCATAAGTTGGGTTACGGAAACCAATGCATGAGTTAGATTAAGTGGACCCAAGAGTTAAGTATAGTTGAAGAGGCTTAGGATGTGACAAGTGTTCAACCAAAGTATGATTTAGGTCACTTATTGAAGCTTAATGGATAGATCTAGCACCATGAAAATACACAAGTGGGGCCCACTCCTTAAAAAGTGGAAAATTGTCCAAATGGGGCCCACTTGGTCAAATTAGGGGTATAAGATGGTAGTAAGTGGATGAGACAAGGTAGATCTATGGATCTAAGGCAAGATAGTCAACACCCACATATGGGATCTAGGAAAAGGCCACTAACCCAAGGAGTGCGAATTGCCCAAGGGAGACTAGTGCCTTTATATGGAGGAGGGGCAAATGGAGTCCAAATTATGCCAAAATGTAAATTGGGGTAGTTAAGGCAATTATCAAGGTGCGTTTAGGATGGCATGCCCAAAGATGACCTAAATCTCCATAGATCTAAGATTCAAAATGCATCACCCAATGACCCAAGTGGTGGGGCACAACCCTCAAAATGAGGAATGGGGCCCACAAGGCAAAAATCAAAGGGGTGAAGCACTAGGGGTAGGTTATCAAAGATGACAAGTGCAAATCAAGTGGGATCTCACATACCCATGTCTTCGAATTAGCCCCAATAGCTTCCCTCAAGGAGTCTAATGGGGAAAGAGAAGTAACCACAAAACTATGTGGCCCTGCCCTTGGGATGAAATCCCAAGGATACTATCTCAAGTCAAGACTTGGAAGAGAACTAATCTAAGTACAAAAAATGAAATTTAATCTATGAAATTGAAGCAAAACTAAAACCTAACAGTGCATCAAAACATTCTTCCCCAAATGGGGAAGAAAGAACCAAAGTGTGGGAGGCCTTATCCCACTTTTGCCTTTTATTATTAATGAAGTACAAATGCCTTGGGAATCTAACCCTTGAAAGGACTTTCGAGATAAAATGAAACTTGGAAGAAATACTTGAAAAAATATTTCTTAAGAGCTTATTACAAAGGATAAACAATGATGTTTTTCAAACTTGGATTTTGCTTCAAGTGATTTCCTTCACTTCTTCTTTGGTTTAGACCCCTTCGTTTTAGAACCTCTCAAGCTTCTTTTATCTTTCAAACACCTACCAAAACAAGTTAAACTTCAAGGCACCCTTTAGTTATTAGTAATGATAAAAACTAAGATCTAATATCAAAAAATGGAAACTAGATGCAATTAACAAACTATTCTATATACTCATTCGTTTTTTCAAATGCAAGATCTTAACTTTATGAAAACTAATCAAGTATGCAAGCCTACTTTCAAAGGAGATCTAGAATGAGAAAATGACTAAGAGTGAGATCTAAATGTGAGATGCAAACTAACAAAATGAGATCTAATCTATTAACAAAAGCAAAATCTAAACTACAAAGACTAACTACTAGCCTTCAAATAAGAGGAACAAGCTAATACTTAACCATTTATTGTTTTGTTTAATGCTTTTTGTAGGGCTAAAAATGGACTTGGACAAGAGGATGAGATGAGGAGGGAATGGTAGGAGGGGAAGGCAAGCATGGACGAGAGCTAATGAGGAAAAAGCAAGGTTGACGAGAGGAGGGAAAAGAGAGGATGAGAGGGAAAAAGAGATGGGACGAGAGCTAGAAGAAGAGATCTAAGCGGTTGGACGAGTGCAAGAGAGGGAGAAAAGAGAAGTGGGACGAGACTAGGATGAATCTATGGAAGAAAAGGGCTTATTAGCATGACAAAGAAACAAGAACTCAAAGAGAAAACAAGATAGCTAGAAGATGGAAGCTAGGGTAACCAAGGTAATTGTCTTGAAAACTTGTTGTTGATGGATGAAGTAAAGGGCTCATGTTCTTATGCTTGTAAAACTGAGAGTCCTTTGGCCACAATTGGAGTGAAGGAGAGGCTGCAAAAATCTTTAAACCTTGGAGAATACCTGCAAATCACATATGCTCAAGCGAAAAGAGAAGATATATAGATGCTTGTGCTAGATTGTTAGCCTTCTAGAAATATAAATCAAAGCTTAATATTCCTATGCATATGAGAAGTTACACAATATCACCTCGGAAATGGGATGATGCATGGCCACCAAGAGCCTCCACGAATAGACCTCCAAAGTCACAAATTTTATTAAATATAAATCGAGTACAATTGCTCCAGAGTTTCTTTGCTAAAAATCCATGAGGAATGAGGAAAGAGAGCCTCATTATATAACAAAAGCTAGAGACTAGCCTACCCTAATTCGAATTGGCATGAATGGAGCCAAAAGCACCTAACATAAGTCGAATTCCATGTCTAAATCCCAATCAACACTAAGTCAAGCCAAGACTTGGAGTTAATCTCCACCAAACAAGTCGAGTTTCATTGAATGAGATGAGGAGGTGGCATCCACCTAGGCAAGGCGCCCCTCATCTCCACATTGGAAGTATCTCCCACCAAATAAACATATGCCATGTGGTAAACTCGAGCTCCAAAGAGGTATGACGTGAGCAAGCTTGGAGATGGCGTGATTGATGTGGTAGGTGCTTGGTGTTTAACATATATTTGATTGCAATCTTGGTAGTTGGGAGTGGGAGGTGGCCTCCACCTAGGCAAGGCGCCCCCACCCCTATTAAATGCAACCCAAACACCAACCAAAACTCAATTATTAACCTTTCCACATCATCAAATTCGACTTGCATGCATGGAGGGCGAATTCTCTTGGAGAGATCCACTTGTGTTGACTGTATACCTGACTGGATGATGACTGAGATGATTGGAATCTTCATTAATGTCCAGTGCCATGTCAATTAGCCTTTTATTTTAATCCATTTGGATTATTTTGGAGAGATTTGGATTATCTCCAAATATTCAATCTTTTATATTTTAATTAATAATTTCTCTGTAAATGGCATTTTTGAGAAATTATTAATTATGAGGCTGAATTGACATCTGAAACTTAGGATAGACTGGTCCGGGGATCATGAATGATTTTTGGCTTAAGGTTGAAGCCTTCAATCACTGAATTCGGATCCCGGATGAATGACATATTACAAATTGAAATTTCTCCATTTAAACTATAGAGAAATTTATTAAAATTTAAAAAATAATTAAAATCAAAACCCGACGCCTTCGGTAAAATTTGTTCGAAATTTTTTCTGAGGGTCCTAGTGACTTAGGACATGACCACAATCTATTCTAATAGTGTCTAGTAGGCTTATATACATCAGTTGGACTCTAATAACCCCCTATGGCTAAAATTTTCAAAATCGGGCATTCCAGCTTTGGAGGAAGCGGGAGAAAACCTCATCGATTATAGCTCGGCTATAGGCAAAGTATAATTGACAAGGGAAAAAACTCCCTGGAATACCTTAGTTGCTTAATCAAGTCATGGGGAACCGAGACACTCAGAATCCTACTAGCACACTTTATTACAAACCCCATGGGGCCATGGTCATGTTGACTGAAAAACAAAACTGACTAGCCAAAATTGGCTAGGCACAAATGCTGGATCATCTGATACACTGGAGTACAAACATTCATCATGTTTGTCAAATGGCGGCTCTT
Source organism: Larix kaempferi (assembly GCA_027924585.1). Lineage (NCBI taxonomy): Eukaryota > Viridiplantae > Streptophyta > Pinopsida > Pinales > Pinaceae > Larix > Larix kaempferi. The sequence continues at coordinate 18,285,539 of BSBM01000600.1, forward strand.
CAGATAATCCAACTATGGTACAAAAAGTTGGTAACAATGGGCAATCCCCATCCCCCCATGGTAGTGGATTCTCACTTATGCTTAAAACAATATTAGATTCCCTTAACGACAGTTGCAAGGATGATGTGGATATAAAACATTTTAGGTTTCTCTATGCATGTGGTGTACCATTCAATGCTCTTCATTTACCCTATTGGCATGAAATGGTACAAGCCATCAATGGTGCCCCTAAAGGATACAAGAGGCTCGAGTATGACAAAGCCAAAACCATGGGCTTAACAGGGAAATAGCCAAAAATCCATAATGGTCTAAGACACTTTACAAATGATTCGATTGAATATGGAGTACTAGTATCTATTCACATTGTATTTGGTGCTTGGACAAATGTAGTGGCAGGCTTGTTATGACGCAACTTGTAGTTGCCCCTATCAGATGATCCTATCAAGGATGGTAGAAGAGCTAGGCAACTAAAGAGGTGACCTAAGAGGGCCTCGATTACCAGGTAGATTGGTTGTCACACCAATCGAGGCACTCTTCACTTTATGCCACCAAAGCCCTAAGTAGCGAAGGAGGAGACCCTGATCTACTCTAGACAGGAGAGATCTAACCCAATCACCAGATCAATCTAAGCAATAGAATATGTAAGGTGATGGATGGAAAACTCTAGATCTAAGGATGAAGTCACAAGATAGATTATGTTTGGATTGAGAGGCTTAGGAGAGACAAAAATATCACCCCAATGTAAGTAATACAAGTGACTATATGTGTAAGTCAAAGATCTAGGATCAAGGTACTAGCAAAAGAGAGTGATTCTTGTTGCCTTGGGAAACGTGACCAAGTTAGAAGGTGAGTGTTAAGATGAGGCTTTTTGGCACCTTTGGGATGAAGCTTTATGAGTGATTTGACAATGTCTTAGCACACAAGCAAAAATTGGATCTCACAACAACAAGAATGATGGCCAAATCAAGGAGGGTGTAAGTCATAAGAGATCAGTGCCTAGAAAATGGGTAGATGGGGTCCACTGAGGGTGACGCCCTAGGGAACCCACCTAGGGTTAGGCCTAAAGGTAGAAACCCATAAATGTTTCGCCAAAATTCCAAGTTATTAGAGCTAGAGAATTTTTATAAGTTTTGGCAGTTAGGGTTTAGCAGTAAATGTAGATGTACACTAATGGAATAAATCATTAAACACAAGAAAATCGATGGGATTTACCTCTTGTGGTTTGTAGATGCCGAGTGCAATGGTGCTCCAATCCCTTCAAAGCAATTCCAAGCCGAAATGATGAGCTCCAAGAAGAAATCGATTCGCCCTCTTGAACTAGTGCGCCCTCCTTCCTGCAAAAGACAAGCTCAATGAGACTTGATTCACAAAAATGGAACGTAAATGATGCAAGAAGAATAAAAAAGCATAAACATTGATCAGAGATACAATGCAAACTACTCCTTGATTTTTTACTCATCCAATGGATAGATCCGGAGAACCCCCACAGAATCTCCTAATGAAATCGCGCTCCTGCAGAGTACGCACTAATCTAACACGTGTAGCATGGAATCAACATCAAATAACATGGATGTCTTAGGCTGTTAGATCTACAATCAAGCACGAGAACATTCTTTTGCAAAGACACGATTTTTCCCAAAAATATTTCTTTATTGCCAAAAATCTAGAGCCAAAAGTCCACTTACAATGAGGGGGTTCTCTCTCTTAAATAGAATCGAGAGAGACCAAAACCCTAACCACTTTTTGAATGAGTGGTTGAGATTAAAAGATGATACAACAAGATCAACGATTAACAAGTGCCGGATATAATATACATGGATTACTCAAAAAGAGGGGGATGCATTCCCTAGGGGAGACGTATAGCATGACATGGCACTAGGACCATATAGCATCATGGTGGAGGGGCTAGGAGGTATGAAACATCTTCACTAGCCAACCCCATATGCATCATAATCATAAGACATAACATAAAGTGTCAAAAGACACTAGGACGTGTGCCCCAATAACATAAGAAGATGCCCCCAAGAGATGACTAGGAAGACGTGTGGACCCCACTGATGATGGAGAGTATGTCGGAGGATGCAAGAAGCATCAATATTAAGTCTCGGACCAATCTCATGCCATTTCCTTGCCTCAATGAGCCAAATCGATTCCTTTTCTCTCCATTCTTATATTTTTTAGCTGTCGGAAAATCACCTCAAAAAGATAAAATTGCCTGTAACTCACTGCCACATCCTCCGGGCACCTATCTAACTACACCAATGAGTCTGGGGATATGGGAATATGGTAATAACAAGTGGCTTCACCCCATATCTCCTCTGTAGCGTCCTAGGAGAAAGAATGATTTGTGTAAGTCCTGTACAAGCCATTTTTACATGGCAATCTGTTGCTAAGTGATGAATGGACCATAGCATCAACTGTATTTGATTGAAACTGAAAACCGAGTGTTCCAATGGACTCAAAAAGTCCAAATCAAGTAGGAATGAGTACTCATACACCATGTGTCCATCAAGATAATCATCTGTAAACTCATCCATGCTCAGATAATAAAAATAATGTCTTGTAACTGCTGATAATAATAAAAATATCACAAACCATCATATGAAACTGCTGTCTGAAGCATGGAACCATCTAACGGGCACCAAAGGATCATTGATAATCAATATCGAACATCATCGGCCAAACTCATCCCGGAACGTGATGTTGAGTTGGTCAAACTGAGTTCACCAAGGCAAACTGAGTTGACCAGGTTAAGAATGATCAAAATAATGACCTAGACTGAAAATTACTGATGCTGCAAGTACAAATAGATAAGATATGCTCCCTTATTTATATTGGCAGCAAGACTAAAGCATAAAGTGGCATTTAACTGGCGATTACACATATAAAGTATCAATAATAAGTCTAGATCAAAGTAAACAATCACTTCAAACAAGAACCTCAAGTGTATACTCATTTATAGACTTGTCCATTTTGCTAGTTACGGGTGAAGGTGGAAGATGCAAGGTTAGGCCTAGGGGTTTGACTTGACAACCTTAACACTATAACATCTCAGATGAAGGATAAAGGGGAAACCACCTATACATATGCTGGATAGAGAAACACTAGGGGATGGCAGTGTCTCACAAATGGGTAGAGTGATGAGACTGCTTCCAGTAGACTCTAGACAAGCAACCTTTATTGCAATTTAATTCATCGTCAGCTTTGCACACTTTAAGATTTAACATTAACTTTAACTTCAGATCAACTTTCACTAGTCATCCTCCAAGAGCAGGTGCCCTGAATAGCCTTGCGGGCCTTAGATAATGACTCGATTCATTGCTCGTCATTGTCCATAGGTGCGATGGAGTGACTACCGTGTTGCCTTGTAGAGGCAAACGACCTTACATCATATGAAGGATGAGTGCTCGTCCCTTGGCAATTGACTAGCTATGGTAGATATTTAATTTATTTGCAATAGTGTTTAGCAACACTGTTTTTGCTGACTTAGCATCCCGTTTAGATACAACACACTTAAGTTCCGATGCTTTAGTGTCTAAAAACACTTTTGTTAGGCATACTTAGTTTCGAGGCCTAAAGGAAAACAATCACTGTGACTAGAATCACACACTCCAGCGTCGAGACACAAGGTAAACATGGAGTCCATCCAACACATAGGCATAAGTGGGGGAAGTCCTCGATATCACTGGTTAAGGTGTAAGTCAGCAATCAAGAATGGATGGGAAAGGTGACAGCATGATGCCATGACTAGCAATGACCCTATGGGGAAATGACCAAGTCTGTGATAAGGGTATGACCAACGAGTATACACAAGAACCTCTTACTCAAAGTATCGCCAATAAACCAGCCAATAAAAACAACATAAGATATCGCCAATGCATGACCACCATATACCTAGTCAAGCTACCAAGATAAGTAAACGAGCACAATACAAATATCCAAGTGCACAAACTGTATACCTGCTGGGTCATATACCTGCATCTGTAATCTGTACCACTGAATGGCGTTGGAACACTGCTACTGTACATACCATAGGCGCTGTCATCATATCTGCTTTGTATGATAGAAGAATGGCTAACTCAGTCATCGACCTGGGGTCATGAGGCTTAGTCCTGACATGACACTGAATAAATATAGGCTTTGGGTCCGCTGAAAATAAGAGTGATCATCAATAAACTGCTCATTGACTGCTGATCTCGTGCATAGCATAGCAAAGGACTGGCTCAGAAATATGCTCAAAAAAATCAGGACTGCATCATGGTAGCCCCAAGTACAATGTATGTGATAACAAGGCCATTGATAAATATTCTTGGTGTGTTTGCTAGTGGTGTGGTCTTCCTTTTAGCCCATGACTGCTATGTTACAAGACTAGTGTTTACTATTAATATTGCAGAACCTTTAATTAAAACCATTCAAGAGATTGGGTTGAACAATGTCATTCAAGTCATCGCTGATAATGCTAACAATTATAAGGTAGCAAGAACAATCATTGAGGATATGTACCCTAACATATTTTCCTCAGGGTGTTTGGTTCACACACTAAACTTTTTGATGCGTTGTATTATTAAGATGTAGGACCCTAGTTATAAATAGAATGGTGCATTGTACAAGAGGGAATAAAATGGTAAAATTTATTACCAATCACGGCATGGCCCACCATTGTTTTTGCAATCACTCTAGGTTGAAGCTACTTAAGATTGCAAAGACCATATTTGCTAGCTACTATCTCACATTCAGGTGCCTTTTAAAGTAAAAGAGTCATTGGCTAGTATGGTCTCAAGTGACTCATGGCAAGGTTTGAAAGACAATGTTGCATCGGCATTTGCTGGACATGAATTTCAAGAGGTGGAGGACAACTATTCTTGATGGTAAGTTTTGGGCACAAGTTAGGTTTGTTCTTGATGGTCAGTTTTGGGCACAGGTTAGGTTTGTTCTTGATGGTCAGTTTGAAGTTTGAACCTACCTTTGAAGTTTGAATTGTTGATTACATATTACAATTCTCTGGTAATGAATATAATGCTCTATTTCATTGTGGTTGATGTTATTTGTTAGAGTTTGTTAATGGCAAATGATGACAATGTTATAAGTTATAGCTGCTAGATTATTGATGGTATATGTGTACTAAATGGTTGATGATTTAATAATCATCATTAATCTAATAGTTAGATCTATGTTTTCATGTTTTCTACAACTATTTTGAAATTCTGCATGTTTTTTTATATATATGTATCAAAATATATTAAAATATGTATTATATAAAAAACACTCCCAAAACGGAAGCTTTTGAAAATTTCGCTTTTTCGCTCCTTCTCCCGCACCTGCTCCTCACTACCAACAGCATAGGGTGAAGTATTCTATAGATCTGAGGTCCATATTCTATTCTATGTTTGTTTCTGTGAATGTGATATAATTTCAAACTACCTTTTTCCTTCTGCATCTGATTTCAAGTCTTGTTTTCTATTTCTCACTATCTCCAGCACTGATCTGATCATGGTTTGGGCAAATTGTGTTTTGTTAGATGTGTGTTTTCATTTTTGGTGGTCTGTAATGTTGTAACTTCTGTTATCATTAATGTTTATTCTGGAGTATAATGAGGTATGCCATTGTGGTGTTCAATCAGCATAGTTGAGTTATGAGGTGGAATACAAATCATCTAACATAATTGTGGCTTCTAGGGCATTTCTACTAGTTCACATTGTTTTAATATTCTGTTTGCTAATTTGCAGCCAGAGAAAATACCAGGAACCTTGAAAGAGCAGCTTGCAATCGTCACCCCACAATTAGAAGAGTTGCGATTAAGAAAGGAGGAGCGCATTAAGCAGTTTGCAGAAGTGAAAGCGCAAATTCAAAAAATATCTGGAGAAATTTCAGGGTATTCCCATCGAAGTGATGTTGTTCTGAACTCAATCAATGGGGAAGAAGATGACTTGTCACTTAGAAAGTTAGATGAGTATCATGCACATCTTCAAGCACTCCAGAAAGAGAAGGTATATGCAACTATATACCATTCATATGCTTTATTGTCTTTTACCTGTACAAGATGGTTTTATGCTTCATATCTGTGTGCAGAGTGACCGCCTTCGCAAGGTACTGGAATATATAAATGAGGTGCATGGACTTTGTGCGGTACTTGGTATGGACTTCTGGAAGACTGTCAGTGAAGTACATCCAAGTTTGCCTGAGTCAGCTCCTGGACAGACAAAAAACATTAGCAACGAGACATTGGAGGGATTATCGCAGACCATTCAGACATTGAAAGATGAAAAGAAACTTAGAATTCAAAAAGTGGGTTCAATATGCTTAGGATCACTGCATTTTGAGTTAATGCCACTATATTTCTGCTTGTTCAATTTCTTTTTAAGCGTACATTTTTTAATGTTTTGCTCTGTCATTGCTTTCAGTTGCAAGATCTTGGAACATCTTTGGTTGAACTTTGGAACCTGATGGATACTTCAATGGAAGAAAGAGAACGATTTAGAAATGTTGTATGCAATCTTGGTGCATTAGATAATGAAGTGACAGGCTCAGGTGCTCTTGCACTGGACATCATTGAGCAGGTTTGCTGTGTCTTTGCTTGTTGTCGTTAGAACTTATTTGAAAAGAGAAACACACCAACTAAATGGAAATTGACACATATTAAATCTTGTTGTAATGGTGCCAGGCGGAGGTAGAAGTTGAAAGATTGAATCTGCTGAAGGCAAGCAAAATGAAAGAATTAGTGTTGAAAAAGAGGATAGAGTTGGAGGAAATATGCAGACGAGCACATATGGAACCAGATGCCAGCACGGCACCAGAGAAGTCCAATGCTCTGATTGATGCTGGTATTGGCCTTTACTTGCTCTAGTTAAAATGTATGAGTTCTATGTGGATTAAATTTATTGTATAAGTTTGTTCCTGTCTAATTAATTTTTGGAAGTGTAGGTATGGTGGACCCTTCTGAGCTTCTAGCTAATATTGAATCACAAATATTGAAAGCAAAGGAAGATGTTGTAAGCAGGAAAGAAATTATGGATAAAATAGAAAAGTGGCTTGCAGCTTGTGAAGAGGAAAGCTGGCTTGAAGACTACAACAGGGTAATCAGTAAATTTTATATGGAGTTTAACAGACTGATTCTTTTCAAGCAATGGATAGTTTGTGGGGTTTGCTGATTACGAAACTGATCAAACTGATTATAGACAATTAATGACTTTGTAAATAGGATGAGAATAGATACAGTGCTAGCAAGGGAGCTCACATAAATCTCAAACGTGCAGAGCGGGCTCGAGTAACTGTGAACAAAATTCCTGGTATATTAGAGATCTGAACTCATCCAAAATGGTAATGTTTATTGTTCCAGGTTTTTTAGCAATTGACATTTTGCTGGTGCATTTTGGTCCAGCTCTTGTTGAGAATTTGAAGGCTAAAACACGTGCTTGGGAAGAAGAAAAAGGAATACCTTTTGTATATGATGGCGTGAGTCAAACCTGTTCTGTTAACTATATATATCTTTCCTGCTGTCTATATGTTTTTCAGTTTTTTTTCTATGTTCCAATAGTGGTTATATTATTTCAAAAAATGCAGGTACGGTTGCTGGCAATGCTCGAGGAGTATACCTTTGTGAGACAAGAAAGGGAGGAGCAAAAGAAACGGTTTCGGGTATTTATTCCGGGATGTCTTCGCATTCTGAAATTCTAATTTACTAGAACTACTTAAACATGACTTTGCATATTAAATTGTTTATTCACAGGATCAGAAGCGGTTACAAGAACAATTTCTAACAGAGCAGGAAGCTTTGTTTGGATCCAAACCCAGTCCAAATAAAAATCATAGCATTAAGAGAGTACAGGGTTTGCGAGCAAATGGAAGCACAACCCCCACAAATCGTCGCCTTTCACTTGGAGGTGCCATGCTTTCAGGAAATTTTGATCTTACTCCTCGGGTAAATGGGATCACTCCACGACATAATGGAATTGGCAAGGATAGCAGAAGGAGGCCTGCAGCACCATTGAATTATGTCGCAATATGTAAAGAAGATACAGTCTCACTTGCATCTGTGGGTGGGTCTGAGTTTGGTTCTCCCTAGGCTGGATGACTTCAATTTGTGTCAAATATGCTATGCCCCAAGGTCAGCCTTTGTTTTGCGGCTAGGGACTTGTAAATATAGCTTGAATGTAGACACTTTGTTTCCTGCATTTCTTTTCTTGGAGGAGTGCCATAAGAAACTTTGTGCTATTTTCTGTAAACTATGGTGTTTTGCATTTTAATAATAAATATGCACAATCTTCAAATAATGAATCAAGTTTTGTTTGCACTCTTTAGTTTGTTTTGCAGATGGTTGAGCTGAACTGGAAGTAATCATTCAGAGAAGGATCAATGATGGATTTTCTGGGGCTGGTCTGTACTTTTAGTACACTTGTACAATGTAATTTGTACCAATATTTAGAGCTGGTGAATTAATATTAGTCCCTAGGACCTCAGTTAACACACTCAACTTTTTAAAGAGATAGTTTAATGGCCTGAACCGTCACTTAATTTCATTGCACTGGTTCATGAAATTGCCATTTGTAGTTTGTACAGTTTAGGTCATTGCTTTTGAGACCTAAGGTTGGTTGACTTTTATGATTGGAACTTGAAACTTCTGTGAATTGATGTAATGTGGAATGGAAAGATTCGAGTCAGTACCCATTGTGGAGGAAAAGGCTCAGCATGATTATTGGATAGTTTAACAATTCTCTTGTTTGGTTGGAGATCTGAAAGGCAGGTGTGAGCTTGTTTGCTGGAGCTTCACTCTTTAAGTTGGTTAATCTTGGATTGGCTCTACTAAAAATCTTTTCTGGTATGTTGGGCATTTGTGAGATACGTACTAGTACTGTGGTAATATATGGTCGAATATATTTTAGCATGGGACCAATGTTTTTCTACGTAGTTGATTTGGATAGTTTTCTGAAGTTGGTGGATTCTCTCTTTATAATATGAAGAAAATAGTGTAATTATTTTTCTTTCATGGTTGGCCATGATGAACATGAGCTGCAAAGCTTATCTGTGGTTTTTGTTTATCTGGGATTTTCTTGAATGTGCAGTCAGATGTTTTGACTACAGGTAAAACCATTGCTTAGTGCATCCCAAAATAAATGTTATTTTGTTTGTTTTTCCTTGTGTGGGATTAAGAGACTGGGGGGTCAGGGTTGGGGCGGGGGTTCAAAGTCCACTTCGAATGCACTCCCACAGTTGTCATTCTGTTCCAATAAGCTGGTCAACTTAACATGCGCAATTAGCTAGTTTAGAATTTAAAGTTGTTTAGTGTCTCGTGATGGCAATGTGGAAATCCATTAGACTGTGGGTAGTGAAGTGATTGATGCAAGTTGTTTTTCTTCTGTAAGTAATGCAACTTTGATGATGACATTATTGGACGACAGAAAATTCCATATTCGATGGTATTGCTACTTTATACAAGCTTAGGTAACTCTGCATGTTTAACGAATGTAAAAGTTTGTGCACATGATTTCCAAATAAAAATTGGCTTTTTAATTGTGTTGCAGGTTAATTGATGAGTCTAGTGAATACTGTTATTGGCAAACATAAATGTAACATTAGATTTGTACATTTATATGTATATTGTTTCCAAGCATTGGAAATTGGAAACGGGAAACAGGAAATATGTTTTGAGAAATTGCAACTGGAAGGATCGAAGTGTATCAGATCGTTTGGTATAGTTTGTGATTGGAAACATGAATAATTGATTTTACATGGTTTTGCTATAAAATTTCCAAACAAATCACTGTTGCTCTGTTGAAAACTTCAGAACTTGGAAGAGAGAGTTCTATCTCTTCAAATGGATTTTACGTTATGTGCTAGAGCTTGTGGACATGACGTTTTTTGGGGTGATAAGTAAAAGGTGAAACTCTGTTGGGAACTGCTGGCAGTGTCCAGATAAACTCTGTTGGGAACTGCTGGCAGTGTCCAGATATGCTTGGGAAACTGCTACAGATGTTTCTGGAAACTGTAGGAAATTTGAGCAATTTCCCGAATGGTTTTGGCGATTGGAAGCATTTTAGACTTGAAAAATGGGTTTATTGCTTGTCACAGATGGTATTTAAGTGATTCACTGTATCTATATTTCCAGAAACTTTTAAAAATAGTTTTTAGTATGGACGGTTGCACATAGCTTTCCACATGCTTATGAATTGTTGGTAGAATCTGTTCAATGATTGCCAATTTCTTAAATTGGTTGCATAGTTAATTTTAATGCTTTAGTCTTGAAATTATTTGGTTTAATTATTTCATTGATTGTTTGGTTACAGGGCAATCTTTATGTTACTATTAGTTAGTAGGAGAAAGGGATGGAACACACATCCTGATTATTGCAGAATAAGCAAACATTATAACTGTAGAACAATGAACCAATGTTGGCAATTTAAGATACTTAAACAATGGAATTGTTTGCAGTCTGACAAGGTAATAAAGTTGGCAATTCAAGTTAACCAATGGAATTATTTTGTAGTTCAATTTTTCTGGATATCAAGTGATGCGCAATCTGTGCACACCATTCCATGAAAAGTTTGTTGCTGATTTGAATCTGGCTACTTGCAAATATTTCTGAACTGAACATTTTGAACTAAAAATTTCATTACAAATTTGTTATTCATTTTTGTTTTGCATACAATTTTTAGTTGGCATGCTGTTCATAATCCCCATCTTGAGAAATTTATTTCATAGGATTAAATTGGCAGTTTGCCCCAAGGTTCATAGGATTAAATTTATTTCATAGAATTAAATTGACAGTTTGCCCCAACGTTCACTCACTTTAACTAGGGAGATATTGTATTGATAGCGTGACCAACGGATTCCTTCAAGTACATGATATTATGTGGTGATATTACATTAAAAATCCATGTAATTGTTGAATAAAGTGGAAACGAAGTTGCCAGTAAGTTGAAACGCCTATATTTTAATAATTTGATTTAAAGGAAACTAAAATAACTAATAAAAACGTGAGCTTAAATTGAAAATGTTGATATTGAAATTTCTTCATCTTTAATATAATTTTAGAGCTACCTTTCTACTAGTGTTAAAGAGAGGCCTCTGCACTCTATTATTTCTTCATGTTCCTAAAAAATCCATTTATTTTTCTCTCCCATCTCTTCCTAAGCTCATCAAAGCAAATGTTAATTCATTTTTTCATAAAAATGGTTCATTAGTTCATTCATTTTTTAATAAAAATGGTTTTTTTTTCAAGGTATAGGATGACGACATTGACCTTTTCATATGGCAATAGTTCTTGAACAACATCAAATTCACTTTTGAAACTAATTTCATTGGAACATACAAATTATGTTATTCATCTCCATTTATAGGTATTAATAATTTGACTTGGACATGAACACGATATCTCTTTTGATGTTCAGGTTTTAAATATATAAAAAAATGGTTCCTTTTTTTCCAAGGTGTTGGATAGCAAAGTTTACCTATCGCAGTAGTTGCTCTTGAACAACATCAAATTCTCTTTTGAAACTAATTTCATTCGCAGTAGTTGCTCTTGAACAACATCAAATTCTCTTTTGAAACTAATTTCATTCGCAGTAGTTGCTCTTGAACAACATCAAATTCTCTTTTGAAACTAATTTCATTGAAATATACAATTTATGTTGTTCACCTTCATTTATTAGTACTAATGATTTCACTTACATGAACAAGGAACAAGGTATCTATTTTGAATATCAGGTTTTAAATCTATGATCAACTATTGTCAATTTGCATATGTTTTAGTCTTTTGACCATAACTTATACATAAAAGCTTGCCTTTTGGCAATCTTTGAACCAATGGAAAGCTGTTGATGTGCTTTGCAATTATCTTGTTATACAATTTTTTCATTATTTGTTTTGAAATTATAATTATTATTTTTATTTGTTATATATGCTTCTTGCTATTTTATTTTCTACATATATAATGCATACAAATTAACTGCAAACAAAGTTTTGACAATTTTACCTAGACTACATGCTATCTTTATATTTATCTTTTTAAATTAAGGTTATGGATAGAATCAATACAATTTAGTTATGATTAACTAAATCTTCTATTGTTAAATTTGATTAATATACTTAAAATTGTGTTGTTTAAACATAATAATAATAATAAGTTGACTTGGATATGAATAAAATATCATTTTAAAAGTTTGGGTTTTAAATATAAGATTAACTATTGTCAATTTGCATGTGTTGTAGTCTTTGGACCATAACTGTCCTAAAGCCCACTTTTGACAATTTTTGAAGCATTTTTTTGTTATAATTTTTTTTGTTGCAATTCTTATATTATTTGTTTTGAAATTGTAATTTTGTTTTCTATATATATATATTGCACACAAATTAATTGCAAACAAGTTTTTGACAATTTTACCTATACTATATGCTCTCTCTACATTTATCTTTTAAATTAAGATCATGGTTAGAATCCATACAATCCAGGTGTGATCAACTAAATTTGCATTTCATCAAATCCTTATTGATAAATTTGGTTAATAGGCTTACATTAGAAATTGTCATATTTAAACATGATAATACATGATTATGCTACTTCCCAAACTATTGTTGTTGTACGTGGACAATAATTCTTTGCTTATATTGATAGAACCTGGTTGTTCGAGAGATGTGCTTTACCATCTGCTATTTATCCGTCTCATCTGTCGATGGGATCCTCCCATACCTGGCTGAGAACCTGGATGAGTAGAGGTACACGACCATCTACTACCTGTTCATCTCATGTGTCAATGGGGTACTCCCATACCTGGCTGAGAACCTGAACGAGTAGAGGTACCTGTGCAATCATCACACGACCATCTACTACCTGTCTGTCTCATCTGCCGATGGGATTTCTGCCATACCTGGTTGAGAACCTAGACGAGTAGAAGCACTTGTGTGTAACCCAACCATCTACTACCTGTCCGTCTCATCTGCAGATGGGATTTCTCCCATACTTGGCTGAGAACCTGGACGAGTAGAGGCACTTGGGTGAAAGCAAGGTAAACATCTCTATGTCATCTCTCCCTCTCAAGGAGGGACACGTTCTCTTCTACTCCAAGTCCTTCGCAAAAGTATTCGAACTTCATCCTGGGAAGGGGCTTGGTGAGAACATCTGCAGTCTAGTCACTTGTCGGAACATATTGTAACTCAACCGCACCTTTCGGCACCATATCACGTATGAAGTGATATCGAATCTTTATATGCTCCGACCCGTCGTGGAATAGAATATTCACTGACATCTGCACATAGCTCTAGTTATCACAGTGAATCACTGTTGGCTCTGGAATTTGGCCAAACAACCTTGCAAGGAGTTTTCGAAGCCATATTGCTTCTCAAGCTGCTGTACTAGTAGCCATATACTCGACCTCTGCAGTACTGAGTGCTACTGAGTTCTGGTTCTTGCTGCACTAGGAAATCACTGCAGAACCCAAACTAAACCAAGATTTGGAAGTACTCTTTCTATTTGTAGCACATTCGGCCCAATCTGAGTCTGTAAACCCCTACAATCTCAGGTCACAATCTAAAGCATATCTCAGGCCATATCCCATAGTTCCACGCAAGTATCTGAGCACATGTTTTTCAGCAATCCAGTGAATCTGCCTCAGTTAACACATGATCTGACTGAGAGCATTCATAACGAAACATATATTTGGTCAGGTGTTCGTCAGATACATCAAGGACCCAATCAGTTGGCGATACATAATGGGATCAATCAAATTTGAATCTGAAGCGAAATCCCTCAGCTTCTTCAAATTTGCATCCATCGGAGTGGCCATGGACCTGCAGTCCAACATTTCGAATCTCTTCAGAATATCTATGGTTTATTTTCCTTGTCCTAAAAAAATCTCCTTCTGCCTTTGCCATACTTCTAATCCCAATAAGTAATGCATCAATCCAAGATCCTTATTCGAACTCAGAGGCAAGTCTCTTCTTACACCATACGATAAGTTTCTCATTTACAGTGAGAAACATGTCATCAACATAAATGACCAAAATCAGTGGCTCATCATCCACAACCTTGTAGTAAAGGTTGGGGTCTGCATCACTCTTGGTGAATCCCAAACTCACCAGGAATCCGTCTATCCGTCCATACCAAGCACAGGGTGCTTGCTTGAGTCCATACATGGCCTTTTTCAATTTGCATATGTGAGACTCCTTTCCATGGACAATAAACCCTTCTGGTTGTTCAATATATACTTCTTCCTCAATAACACCATTGAGAAAGGTTGTCTTGACATCCATCTGATGCAGCTTCCATCCCATAGCTGAAGCAATAGCAATGATCAATCTGATGGGAGTATATCGAGCCACAGGAGCAAATGTCTCATCATAATCGACTCCCTCTTTCTAAGAGAATACTCTGACAACAAATCTAGCCTTGTGTTTTTCAACACTTCTATCTGCTCCATGGTTGATTTTGTATAACCACTTGGAAGTCACTACTGACTTCCCCTTAGGTCTCGGGACAACCTCCCACACATCTTTCTTCATGATGGATTGGTATTCTTCCACCATGGCATCCTTCCAAACTTGGTGTTTGGATGCTTCTTTATAAGTGGTAGGTTCTGAGTCAATGATGTGACTCATCAATGCTACATAACTGGAGAACCTCTGAGGTATTTTACTTTCTCGGAAAGTACCATGTGGAGCTTCATGCCCCTCTACATCCTGCAAAGTCTGTTGTGCCCATCCAGACCTCTTCCGGCCTACTATAGTATCTCTGGTTACATCAACTGGCTCAACTGGATCAATGGAATCGATGCATTCATCATCTTCCACTAACTCCCTCTGAATTGGAGGGGGAGATGATCTCATCTCCTTTGGTTCTAACATCTCCTCATCATCGATCTCCATGTCTGATCCTCTGCCTTTCCTGATAGGCATTTCTTCTTCAAAGGACACATCCCTGCTGACTTCGATATGTCTGGATCCTGGGATGTAGATTTTGTACGCTTTTGAAGACTCACTGTATCCCACAAAAGTTCCCTTATTTCCTGAAGGTTCTAACTTCGTCCTCTTCTCCTTGGGAACATGTATGTAGATTAGACAACAAAAGATTCGGAGGTGGCCCACTTCTGCTTTTACCCCTGTGAAAGCTTCTTCCGGAGTCATGTTCTTCACTATCTTATGTGGGCATCTGTTATGTACATATATGGCTGTTCTGGATGCTTTTTCCGTTAAAAACATTGGTAGGCCCTGGTCATGTATCATGGCTTTGATTTCCTACACAATTGATCTGTTGTTTCTTTCTGTAACCCCATTTTATTGAGGGTTGTAGGGAACTGTGAGCTCCCTCTTAATTCCTTCTTCGTTGCAGAAATCATTGAATTCAGTAGAGGTGTATTCTCCACCATTATCTGATTTTAGAATCTTGATCCTCTTTCCTGACAAATTCTCGACTTGTGCTTTGAATTCTTTGAATTTACTGAGTACTTCCCCGGTTTCCTTGGTCTTGAGGAAGTATATCCAAGTCTTCCATGAGTAGTCATCAATGAATGTTATATAATAATAATATCCACCCAATGATGCAACTGCCATGGGTCCGCACAAGTCAGAGTGCACTAGATCCAAAATTCCTTTAGATCTTCTCTCACTATCTGGGAAATATCTCTTGGCATTCTTGCCAAGTGCACATCCTCTACATGTTCCATCATGGTCTACCTGAAGCATTGGTAAACCTGCCACTATATTCTTCAATGCTGGGAGAGCTCTATAATTCAGATGAGCTAGTCTTATGTGCCATAGTTCACCCATGCTTGTAGAGTTGTGAACTAGGGCTTAAGTTGGTGGAGTGCTCAACCGGTACAAGCTCTCCTCTCTCACACCAATTACCTTGGCTATATCCATGCTTGAGTTCTTGCGCCAAGCAAGCACTTTCCTATTTGAAAATACAACTTTATATCCCTTGTCCTCCAAGGATGAGATGGAGACAAGGTTTATTTTCATACCAGGTACATAGATCACATCACTCAAGTGTAGTGTATCACTTGATTCTAGTTGAAGGGAGGTAGCCCTAGATCCCTTCACAGTGTAGTTAGCATCATCTCCAAGTACAACACGGAGATGAGAATCTTTCTCAACTAATTCTGAAATATTTTCTTTCTAACTTGTCATATGTCTAGAAGCACCACTATCTATGAGCCAAGTATCACTAGTGGTGGGAACAGTACCTGATAATGCTGATATGAAGAAGAATTCTAAACAATCTTCATTCCTTTGCTTCTTGTGAAGGTGGTCTTCTTCGGCTTTTGGATCCGGGACCTTTTCATTGACAAACTGTAAGAGATCATTTTCTTATGGTAAGAGAAGAACCCTAGACTTCCAAGAGATGAAGTTGGAAGACCCTTCCAGATGATCTTCAACCTTCATTCCAATCATCCTGACTGTTGATATGAAGCAGAAACCCTAGCAGGAGCTAGGTCAAAAATGAAAGTTGGATTCTAGGAAACCTAACTCCATAGGAAGATGCACCCTATCAAGGCGAGTTGAGAAAAGGTGGTGTCGAGCCAAAACTGTGGAGGATGTAAGTAAAAACTAAAACCCTAATTTTTGTCGCAGCTGTAGAATTAGGTCAAAAATTGAAAATTCTCAGAATTGGATTCCGCCTTCACCAAAAGATGCGTTCTCCTTAGAGAAAATTTCCCAAGGCTCTTTTTCTGCCAAAGAGTTGAGTGAAGGCTTTGAAAGATGAAACCCTATTTTTGACAATGGCTTCTTCTAGTACCGCTCTGAAACCATGTTAGTGTTTCATACAATTATAGCATAATAATTCAATTGCATAAAATCAATAGGATCACTAGAAGAAAGACAAAGCAAAGAAACAAAGAACACGAGAATTTATCCTAGGAAACCCAATTGGGAGAAAACCCAACAAACTTCGTATAGAGATGAATAATGATGAGAACAAAGTATAGAGATGAGAGAGAGAAAGTAGAAAGTCTCTCTAACCAAAAACCCCAAAACTAAGCTTCTCATAGCTGCAGGTGCGAGCTCCTCTCCAAGTGATGCGAACTTTTTGTGTGTGAGTGAATGAACAAATGAGGCATTTGACAAGCATAGTTGTCATTGATGACAACACATTAATGACAACGGTTGAATTGATGACATGGAAAAAGACAAAGGACAAGGAGGACATGACAATGCATGGAGGACAAAGGCAAGCTGGACAAAGGACAAAGATATGGAAGACAAAACATGACAAGTGTTGACATGGAAGACAATGGAAAGCATGGACACGCATGACAAGGAAACAAGCATTGATGACAAGGCATATGTGAAGGCATTGGTGACATGGCAAGCAAGTGAACATGATATGGAAAACAAATCAAGATAGATGACATGGAAAAGATGACATGGAGGACATTGATAGCATGACAAAGAAGTGATGACATGGCAAGTACACAAGCAAGGTTGAAGACAATGTCCGCGAGCATTTTAGTGCCCTTGCGGGCATTTTTAAATGGTCATGTGGGCATTTTATGGAGAGCTGCGGGCATCTCCAGGGCAATGTTGCGGGCATTTTTATATGCCCTTGTGGGCATATCCATTGGAGTAATGTGAGGGCATGTTATAGAGCCCCTGTGGGCATTTATAGAAGGACATGCGGGCATTTGAATAAACCCCATGTGGGCATTCTAAGGAGCCCTTGCGGGCATCCTTGTGAGCCCCTGCGGGCATCACAGATGGCCCCTTGTGGGCATTTTTTTTGGGAGCTATAAGGAGCCCCCCTGCCGACATTTCATAAGCCCCTTGCGGGCATTTTCCTTGGGCATATGAGGGCATGTGTATAAGGCCCTTGCGGGCATTTTAAAAAGGCCTTAGGAATTTTTAAATGGCCCTTGTGGGAATTTTGTGGAGCCTTCTAAGATCCCATTGCGGGAATTTGCTAAAAGCCCTTGCAAGCATAAGTTTGGAGCATTCTGGGCATTGTGGAAGGCCATGACATGGCACGAAAAAGATAAAAGAAACCCATGATTATGTAGCAAATATATATATATATTTTGAAGAAGAAGATTATATGGAAATAAAAAACAAATTTGATTTATTTAATGATGTAACGATAAAAATAAAAAATACAATGACATGTCGGCCTCCTGAATTGATGGACAAGGAAAGGTATAAATAAATGACAAATCTTTATTTTGAAGGTGTGGATTTTAGAATGGAGGAATTCAGGTGTGTGAAGGAGGGCTCTGATTTTCAGGGTTAGAGGAGTATGAGAAAAATTTCGGGGGCAGCAGCAACAGCAATGGATTAATTTTTATATCTCTGATTTCTGGATTAAACTGAGGCAACAATAATGGTAGATTGATGACAGGTTGTGGACATGTTGAAGACATGGACACCATGATGAAATGACTGTGGACAATTGATGACATGTATGAAGTGTGCTTATGGATAGAATAATGATATGAACATAATGAGGATGATGTGCTTGGACAGAGTGATGATAGGACAACTGTAATGGTTGATAGATTGGTGACAATTTTTGGATGTGCCGATGGACAGAATGAGGTGTTGATGATATGACTAGGTATGAACAAATGATGATGATATGTTTAGTTGATGACAGTGATGACATGTGACTAATGAAATGTAATGTGATAAGAATGTGTATGTAAATACAAGCTGGGCCTTGTACCCTTTTTTTTAGTTGGATCTGAGAAAAAGACCAAGCTGTGACTTGGAATAGAAGTTGGTGCTTCTGATTCAGTTGTAGCTGACAATGCCTAACGGTTGTATCCAGTTGAAACAAATACAAAAATATTACAAAGCTTATCTTGTGTCTCTTGTGATGTGTTGATGATAATGTGTTTAACTCCTATTTTAAGTTGATGATTATTGAAGTATAGTTTAGAGATTGATGAAAGTGTTAAAGTGAAATTGTAAATGATATAGGTTTAAGGTTTGAAGAAGTTGTAAATAGAAGTAAGTGTTGGCCAACTGATTCACCCCCTCTCTCAGTGTGCCATTGTGTCAATCAATTGGTATAAGAGCAAGCCTTCATCATAAGCCTAGCAAGCTTGAAGGGATCTGTGGACATAAGATGGAAGGAGCAATAGATTTCAATCATGAAGTTCCAATATTGGAAATATCAGATTATTTCGGTTGGAGAAGTAGAATGAAGGATTATTTGAAGAAATTTGGTGTTTGGGAAATTGTGGTTAACCCACTTGTTCATCCCATCAAGAAGACAAAGCCAACAGTTGAGAAAGACAATAATATTGTCTTGAAGTGTCTAATGGATGGACTCCCAAGCCCTATGAAAGAAAGGGTAAGAGAATACACCTCTGCCAAATATCTTTGGTTCAAGCTGGAAGAAGAGTACCAAAGGAGAAGTCATGACAAAAAAAAGGAAACAGAATTCAAGACCTCCGAGGATGAGAAGAACGAAGAAAAAGAGGTACAAGCTTCAAATTTAAGTGAAGATGAGAACTCTTCTGTTGGTGATCATTCTGAATGTGATGATATTGAAATTCTACTTACAGAAGATAAAAAGGAAGATTTGTTGAAAGCCAATAATGCATTTGCATGTACCCTATTGGATGTTGATCTCATATTTAATTCGAGGCATAAGAAGAAGTTTTTGGGGTCATTTGAAAAATACAAAAAGTAGACAAAGGCTTTGCTCATGAGAGTGAAACTTAAGAACAAAGATTTACAAGGTGAGCTAGAAGATGAAAATGATGAAGTTAGAAGATTGAAGACTGAATTAGCAAAAGAACAAGAAGATATGTGTAAAAACCCTAAAGAGGTTGAAGAGAAAAGAAGGGAAAACATTAATTTTAAGACTGAGTTGGAGGAAGCCAAAAGAATAGAAGAAATCATGAAGCTTCAGCTAGAAGAAAAAGAGAAGACAAATCAAAAGCTTGAGATAGAAATTGTTGATCTCAGAAAGAAAATTGAAAAGTCAAAAGCTCATGTGAATTTCAATGAAAGTTCAGTTATCTTGGATGAAATACTGAAGTGTCAAAGGTCTCCATTTGACACATTTGGTCTTCGGTACAAGAAGGAAGAAGAAAAATCTGAAGGTGGTATTTGGTCCTCCAAGACTCATGAAGTTGGATCCACATCCTTCAAAGGTGAAAGCAAAGCTTCTCAGCAAGAACCTGCAGAACATAAAGAAGACGTGAAAAGATCAGAAATGCATCAAGAAGTTGGTTCCACTCCTCAAAGCAAATTCTTTAGAAGAAGAGAGACAACTCTGAGATGGAATTAAGCACTCAAGTATGATAGTAGCTTTAATGGTTATTGTTATTCTTGTAATGGTTTTTCTCACAATGCTATGGATTGTACCTTCCATGGAAGAAGAAGTGTTGGAAGTCAAAGTGGCAAAATGAGATGTTGGACATATGACCAAATTGGACATTATGCTGCTAATTGTCACTCTTTGAGATGTTTCACTTGTGGAGGTGTTGGCCATAGATCCCAAGCATGTGCAAGTCCAAGAAGACAATCCATGAGAAGTTTTTCATATTCATCAACAAAGAAATTAGATGAATCTTGGAAAATGAATAATGCAAACGAATTTGAAGGCCAAAGGACAAATGATCACAACCAAGAGCATTCTCAGGTATGGGTGACAAATAATATCTTGCTGAATCTAAATGAGGTTGATCATTGCACATAAGGTGGCTGCCATATGGCAAGCCAAACTTAAGGTGTTTCAAGGACCTAAGAGTATCTTGAGTCCATGTAGTTTGGAGAATGGACTCAAGGGAAATAATGGTTGCTCCAAGCAAATAGAAAGGTCCTAGGATCAGATTGCTAACAGAAGGAATTCAGGCAGGGATGAAGTTTGTAAAGAATAACGAGCATGCTTGAAGGAGTACAAATGAAGAGAATATTATTCAGCCTGTTTTGAGAAGAAGTTTAATGATGAAAATCTGAGTGATGATATGATTGATAGGGGGAGTATCGTTAGCAAATGAAATGAATCAACACATTGATGTTTGGAAAATTGATACATGCTTACCTTTTATGAATTTACTAGATGATTGTTGAACATGACACTCTTAGATATGATTAACAACACTTGTTACTAACATCTGATTGTGTATGTCATTTTGGGAATATAGTTGGTTATAATCCAACTTGGCATTTGAAAACCCCTTGATGATTGAACTATGATTGGCTCTCTCTATTTAGGCAGTAGTGAAACTCCCGTGAGTCTGGACAGAGCATAATCTTAAGCAGCAGGTGTGACATATTGGTATACTACAGCATAATTTGGACAGTGACAAGTTGAGTTAACTTAATAGTTGCAGTAGTGGACAAGTTTGGTGAAAACGAATTGATGACAATAACATTACATGACAACAACTTGGCAAGGAATGACATGAGTTGAATTGAAGTGAAATCGTAATGATTATCCAAGCAAAGAATCAGGTCCAAGGATCATGGCATGATGATAGGGGGAGCAAGATGAAGACATATGATTATTAACAAGTCTCTTGAAGATCAAATCCTGTGAAGACTTTTTGAAGACATATCCACTTGTTGAAAAGATGAAGGGACAAGTCGAAGACCTTGTAGATCAGCTCTTACTAGCTATAGTATGGAAGGAGACCTTGTGGTTAAAGAAAGGCATCCGAATGTCTGTTTGCAATAGATTTTGAAGACTCTCAATGTTGATTTGGGACTCTTTCAGAAGCAACCGAATATTATCCATGAATAATCCTCAAAACTAAGGGTACAAGAAAGACATGTCAAGGCAATTTCAACACACATTCAATCGGTTGATTGAAACAAATTTTATTTCTGTGGTTTGGTAAAGTAAGAAGTAAAAGTAGCAAAGAACGATTTGACTTGACAACCATAGCAGTGAACAAGATCTCATCCATTTAACCATCAATTGGTGAGGACAACTGCAAGATAGTTAATGATTTCCTGAAGCATTCATAGTAATGAAGAAGTATACATGAAAAGGGAGCTTGTTTAAAGCAGTTACATCAGCATCCTTGATAGGGGGAGCAGATATATGAAGACCAAGGAGCTGAATATAGTTATTTAAAAAGCATAGTGGTTAATGTGTTCAAGTTTTTGATCTGGAAGAAGACATTCTTGGGTATACTGCAGTCATGAGTATCCTCTACTTTTCGGACAATATAGCAGAAGTATAGACAAAGAGGAGTATGTGTACTTATGAAACATTGAAAATGACAAGGAGGAATATGTAAGTAAGATGGTAAGTGAAAAGGCATAGGGATGATCTCCAAGAAACAACACCAAGCTCAGTCAAAGGAGGAGATGTTACTGGACAATCCACTCAACCGGAGGCGAGCCAGATCTCCCTAACTCAATGTGAGTCTAGAACAAATAGAACAGACTACAAACACATTTCCTAGATCTACTTAAGGATCAAGTACTAGATGTATTACCTCTTTGATTTCGCTATCCTTTCTCTCGAATGTTGCTCCATGTCCCAAGGTCATCAGATCCAAGCTGCAAGACCTGTTAAGACACAGAAAAGAGAAACGAGTAAAGAGCATCTATACAATAAGAGATCTATGTAAACAGTTAAGCAGGTAAACAACACAACATCATCACACATTAAGAATGATATTGGTGGAAAGCATTTGTATTACTGCAAATAGAGGAGTACGTGATAGAGATATAGAACTACAACCAATGACTTAATGTAGCAGCCCTTCTCCACACAAGCCAATTGCCAAGCCCTTCCAAGGAAGCATGAATTCTCCAAGAGGTGAGTGAAGGTGTTTCAAGAGAGATTTCACCAGCATGTAGATACCATAGTCTTCCTCCCTTTGGTATGGGAGTGAGCCTCATATATATAGGACTAGGTGGATGAGGTTATGGATAGGATAGGATGAGAGATGGTAGGAGAGAGATAGGGGATCCTCCCAATGAGTTAGGGGTCGAGTACCAGCTCTCCAGGAGATAAGGGATAAGCCCCCAAATGGGAAAGCTTCGAGAAAGATCTCGAAATGGCTATTTTTGCCCATTAACATACCTCGTCGCACCCTGCTATAGAGCAACCTGCAACGTCGCATGTTGCTAGTATGCAACCTGCGACGACCTCTCAAAAGGGTGTACAAACTGAGTACAAATCCTCCAAATGAGCACTTGGTCCAGATGACTTCAGGGATGTATACACTAAATCATGATGATGGGTAGATTTTAGGTGTGACAGAATGCCCCCCAAAGCATGAAGCTGTTAAGGATGTACATGTGAAGTGCTTTGATAGAAATAATGGCAAAAGACTTGTCGGATGAAGGACGCTGCTGCAGTACAACTGACTCTGAACTGAAAATCTCATATGTAGTATAACATGGCTGTCGACCAATACATTGCAGATCCATGGGAGTAATGATTGACTGAACACAATCATGGCTACTAGACACAAGCGTAGATCCATGATGAGATGATAACACAACCACGACCAATACAAAAGTGGATCCATGTAATATGACTCAATACAAACTCCATCACAACCTGGGTAAAAGCATGATTCCCCAGGGTCTTCAAGCTGAACCCGCAATGATACGAATCTATCCATGTGATTACGAATATCTTGACGTCGAACATGGTAGAAACCACTTGATTACCGGTCATTGATGTAAACCGTTAACAAGTGCGAGGGAGATCACCATTAATGTCAATGATTCCCAAGGTATCACAGTACATATCATCGAGCGTGAATAAATGAGTTGACGTCGAATGCAAGATGAAATCTCTCAATCAAGAGTCAATGATGTAAACTCCTGATGAAAGCGAGGTGACTTGCCATTGAGGCATGCAGGACCAAGGTACTTGACTAGTTTCTAGATTCAATCCTTGGATGATGAGTTGAAGTCGACAAGGATGAATCCGTTGAAGGAGGGCCCTAATGAATCCCCCATCAATCGACACGAAACACGAAAAAAGATGTGTAAAGTGGATCGGATGGTACAATAACGTGTGAGACTGACTCAAAGTAACAATGGCATGGCGATGTGTGTACTGACTGAAAATAATGAGTGATGAATGTGTTCTTGAACATGGGCATGGCATGACTTGGCAGTATTGACATGAGAATGACACAAACTTCTAATGCAACTGATAATGGAAGCTTTCTCCGAATAACTCAAAGGAGTAACAGGACTCAGAAAGTAATCAGGGACTCATAGACAAACAGATGACCCAAGTATCGGTTGCAAATGCAAATGAGTGCCATGTTCAAGAACGACTATATACTTCCACTAAGGTATGTAACACAAACACTTTCCTTTTTCCCCATCATGAAGGATGAGTGCCTCATGTGTTTTTTAACGAGCTTGATGAGGGTAACCAGATGCTCGGTATAGCTCATCTCATAGATGAGTTCAATCCCAAATATTTTCCGAACCTAGGATAGGAGGGGTTCGTCCCATGGCGGGCCCTTCAATGTGAAAATTTAACGAGTCCATAGAAGGTAAACTCGGTCGTCATTTCATATTTAGAGAGTTTGAAAAGAACTAAAGAAGACTCCAACGGTCCTTTTTCGTAAAGTTAGCCTCATCGCCCAAAAAAGGGTAAAACAATGTGGGGGAGGACTCTTCCAGTCATGATTGGCTGGAGTATTCCTTTTTCGTAATTAGTGCCCCTGGACCGAAAAAGGGGTAAACTATCACTAGGAAGACGACCATTCAAATACTTTAACAAGCGTGAACGCGACAAGTTTGCTTGGCAATCTTTTCAATTTTAGGGAGTCTGAAAAGAGCTTAACTATGGGCTCCGGGGGGTGTCCTTTTCCGTGGAAGTTTAACGAGCTCGAAAAAGTGATAAATCATAACTCGGTACTTGTTCTCATGATTTGATGAGTACGAGAACAAACGAAGAGTAAACTCATCCTCATGCAATAATTACGACTAACTAAAAATAATAATGACAAAACGGTCAAAGGAGTGTTCATACCTGTAATTACCGTTGGTAATGCAAGAAACGCTACAAAAGACCACTTTACGACTCCTGTACACTAGAGAAAATGTCAAATAGACCAAAATATAATGACAAACGGTCAAAACTATAGTAAATGGCCCAAAAGCATCAAAATATTTGAAAAGGAATATTCCATTCCATTCTATAAATAGAAATGTGGGCCAAAAATAGAAACATTGTTCAAATTTCCAATTTGGGTGGAGAAGTTCCAATTTGGAGCCAAAACTTCCTTTGCCTATTTCGGGAGCTACGATCCGCTATTTCACCAACCGTCCGGACTAGGTAGGCCTAAATCTTAGCTAGCAACTTTGTAGTGGTTTAGTTTTTCCATTTTTGTTCATTTTTTGAGTTTTTTGATGATTTGGGGAGGGGCCATTGCGCCCTCGGCTCGTTGCAAGTGTCCCTTTCGAAACTTGCGACGAGCCTGAGTCGTCGCAAGCCTCGAAAATGGGACCTGCGACAACGTCGCCCTGTACCTGAAGGTGAGGTGCGACGGCGGAAACCCACAAGTCAAACATCAAAAATATTTCAAAAAATGAGCTTGTGCCAGTTGGGAAAGGACCTAACATGTTTTAAATGCCCCTTTTGGCAGGTTCCCAGCAAGCAGAGATGGTACTAGAGTGGCGAGAGAGAGAACACGAGATAGAGGATGAGAAATCCACAAACGATCCACAATGTGTGGCTGCTTTGCGAAACTGTGGGTTGCTCAAGTTCTTGCAGGTACAGGGGATGAGAGCCCAGATCCCGTTCTTGACACACATGTTACAGAGTTGGGATGCATCCCAATAGTACTTTGTCATAGGTGAGCATATCCTCAATATTGACATTGAGGACATATACTTTCTGACCGGTTTGTCCCAAAGAGGGGATGCTGTACAACTCACTGGGACACGGGCCAGTGATCGTACAGTTGAGGACATGGTGTCACAGCACTGTGTTGATACTTCTCGTCCTTCCAGCGAGAAGATACTGATCAGAGATGTGGTGAGTTGTCCATTGAGGACCATACTGCTCACTATTACCAGGGTGGCAGGTAGCCAAGCTCCACATACAGCTACTCGGACTTAGATGTTATATGCGGAAGACTGTATGTCTCCCATGGTCTTCAACTGGCGCGAGGGTCTCCTCGCCAACATCCGAGCTCAGCTGACCAAGTGTCGATGTGGGGAGCTCAAGCAGTTTAGATACGGATCGATCATAGTGTCGTTCCTCTTGGAGCGGGTTCCTCTTCTGTGCCCGTAGGTGGTACTGGATGACAGGGATCTGAGAGATACTCACATGCTTAGGTGGGTAGAGGTGATGACCCGCCATGGTGGGGGTCCCATCATCAGTTTTGGTCCCGAGTTTTTCAGCTGGCTAGAGGGCTAGTTACTTATGGTCAAGGACTTTCCTTATAGCGGTATAGACTTCCGGGAGGATCCCGACTTAACGCTGCCAGAGGGTGCAACATGGGGTGATATCGGTAAGAACAAAACCCTTGCATTTTTTGGTTTTGTGAATTATATATTTTTTTTTTGATGTAGTGCTGACAAGTACTTTATATGTGTGCGTAGATGTGGGTCCCATGCGACCAGTAGGTCTCTCTCTTCTGGCGAGGAGAGACAGAGGTGGAGAGGTAGTGGTTCCTACAGGTGCTCATGCTGCCATCGAGGAGATGGAGGAGGTATACCGGAACCTGACCAAGATGACTGTGGAGGTCCCAGAGCCAGCTATCGATGACCTACCAAGGGCCATGCAAAGGTATGGGGTTGGAGCATCCGTGCGCTTCAACGCATTACTCCTCAAGGTGGCTCGTACTGTAGACTGCTTTCTCACCCAGCGTCAGAGAGCTGTTAGAGGCAGGGGCGGTGTACGGGTCAGGCGTCCAGCCTGATTTCACTTTTAGACTTGTACTGAGAGCTTAGAGGCCTAAGATTTTTGTACTTACTGAAAGCTATGATGCCTCATATTTTTGTAGAGACTCACTGAAATCCATTGTGCTTCAGATTTTGTACCAGCACTACCTTTGAGTGATTTATATATATATATATACATTATCGGTGGTTTATACATTATGTGTTCTTCAAATGATTAGTGATGTGATCTTGTTTATATGTTTGGTTTTGTACATTATATTTACATGTTGTGAATGCTTTTACATATTATGATTGCTATGTGTGTGCAATGTACCAATCCGGGATGAAATTGGCCATCGAGTCAGCAATTGTGTTTAACTCTCATGGAAAGTGCAGGTATTGAACATATTCAAATGACCTTTCCAGAAGACGTACTTGTCTGAAGAGACAGAGTAATATGGGATCACGGATGGCGTATAACCGGTTCAGATGGGAAACCACTAATTGAGAATCCACGTGGATGACAACGTGGTTCATACCCAAGGAAATGGCACCAATTAGGGTCCCGATTACTGCTTGATATTCTGCGGCATTGTTGGTCACAAAATCTAGGCAACTTCCTCTTGAGCTAATGAGCTCACCTGTCGGGGAATATAGTACCCAAGCTGCCGAAGCAAGGTGAAGGGTATGCCAGCTGGCGCCGTCTGCGAATCCATAGCACGTTGCCATCTGCACACGCAGACAGAACATGGTATGAGAAGCGGAAACAAGATCAAAAGACACTCGAAAAGAGAAATGCGTCACACCACACAAAAACACAAAAAACACGCCATGTACACTATATACAAGCAAGTCTATGCATGAGAGATCAAGCGTAGTATCTCTTCAGGTAAAGCCCATTGCGGGGTTCACCTAAAGAGATTCCATCATAATCTTCAAGCTTGTAGGCACCTTTTTCCAACATACATTTTATAACGTAGGGTCCATGCCACATGGACTCGAACTTCCCAGCTCCTAGCTTATCGTGCTTTTGGTCATAGGTGAGGACCAGATCACCCTCGTTAAAGATACGAGGTTCAACCGACTTATCGTATTGGGCCTTGATGCATTTCTTATGCGCTTCATTAGCAAGAGCGACATCACAGCGAGACTCATCAAGTTGGGCTAAGTGTAAGAGACGTTCTTCCTCAGCAATAATGTTAGGAAGAAGTTCGACCGTGAGCTATAAAGATGGGATTTCGCACTCTATCGGAAGAACAACCTCCAATTCATATACTAATTGGAAGGGAGTGAAGCCTGTGGTGGTTTTAACGGTAGTTTGGTAGGCCCATAATGCTGAAAAGAGCATATTATGCCAGTTGGACTTCTGTGTCCCTACCATCCTTTGGATCATAGTTTTCAAGACCTTGTTAATTGCCTCGACTTGTCCATTGGATTGCGGGTAGTAGGGTGTCGAGTTTTCATGGCAAAAACCCAACCTGTCGCTCAATTCATCAACCATATGGTTCTGAAAGTGAGAACCATGATCGGTAACTATGGCCTGCAGAACTCCAAACTGCGCTATCACATGATTAAACATGAAGAGTGCGACGATTTTGCCATCGTTTTGGTATGTAGGCATAGCCTCGGCCCACTTTGTGAAGTAATCCACAGCTACGATGATGTAACTATGCCCCCCGGCCGAGGTAGGCTTACAGTGCATAAAGTCGATGCCCCATTTTGCAAATGGGCCAGCGGCAATAACTGGATGTAGTGGGGCAGGATGAATGCGCTTCTTCGTATGGAAGTGTTGGCAAGGAGGGCATTTTTTAATGGCCTCAATACAATCTTTGAAGATAGTAGGCCAGTAATATCCTGCGCGCAAAATCTTCTGGGCAGTAGCCATCCCAGAGAGATGACCGCCACATGCCCCAATGTGATAGTCATTCAGAACACGTTCAGCCTCATCATGAGTGAGACAACGTCGAAGGATTGAATTGACGCCACGACGATACAAAGTATCATTGATGATCAAGTAATACTTTGCATGGTGACGAACCTTACGATGATCGTCGCGGGAAAGTTGAGGATAGAAGCGTTGGGTTTGAAGATACAACAGAATATCTCCATACCAGGGCTCAGTCGTACTGATGAGAAACATTGATTCATCTAGAAATGAATCATTGTGCTCAACTTCTGCATCAGGACGGGGAAGGTCGCAAATGAGATCGACAAACACCAAAGACTTTTTAGACTTAGCTTTCTCGAAAAGAAGATCGAATTTTTGCAGTATCACAATCTAGCGTGAATACTTGCCCCCAAGCACCTGACGTGTCAGTACGTGGTACATGGGGTTCGAGTCGGCAATGATAGTGGTAGTGCAGAGCAAGATGTAATGACGAAACTTCTGGACGGCAATGACTGCCGCGAAAGCAAGTTTTTCGACATGTGAATATCTAGTTTCAGTGTCGGTGAGACCCTTACTTGCATAGTATATCACATGTTCTTGGGCGTTTTGATCCTCCTGTACCAAAACCATGGCGATAGCGGTAGCAGAAGCGGCGAGATATAAAATATAATCTCGATAATAATTAGGCGGTTGGAGCACAGGGGCATGCGTGATGGCATGTTTGATACTGTCAAAATATTTTTGAGCTTGGTCGTCCCAAATGAACGGGACGTCCTTCTTAAGCAGTCTCATATAGCCCTGAGTTTTCTCCGCGAAATTGCACACAAAACGTCTTAGGTAAGTCGCCTTCCCTTGGAGACTTTGAAGTTCCGTAACATCAGTCGGGGGTGGTAGGTTGATGATGGCCTCTACCTTTAAGGGATCAATGCGGATCCCATCCTTCGAAACGATAAATCCTAAGAGGCGTCCGGACTCAACGCAAAAGATACACTTGTGAGGATTCAGACGGATATTGTACCGTCTGCATCTGAGGAAAATGGCCGTTAGATGATCGATGTGGAACTCACGCTGCTTTGAATGAGCAGGGAGATCGTCCAAGTAAGGTTCCACAAAGTCCTTAATATCGTGGAAGGCATACGACATGGCCTGCTGAAACGTGGCGCCAACATTTTTAAGGCCAAATGGGAGCTTGCGCTAAGAGAATGTACCCCATGGGCAGATGAAAGCCGTCTTATGTTGGTCAGCTGGGTTGATCTCAATTTGGTTGTAACCAGAAAAGCCATCCATGAATGAGAAGATGACGCTTCCGGCACAGTTGTCGATGATCTGGTCGATGAAAGGGGTTGGGTAATTGTCTTTTGGACAAGCCCGATCGAGGTCCCGATAATCAACACAGACGCGAATGGTGCCCTGCTTTTTGTTCACAGGAACGACGTTTGAGACCCAATCCATAAATGGGACAGGATAAATAAAGCCAGCCTTTAAGAGCTTTTCAATTTTTGCCTTAATAGCCGCAGTCTTTCGAGGGTGTACCGGTCGCAACTTTTGACGTACAGGTTTGATGTCGGGATAGGTTTTTATTTCGTGAGAAACAATTGCGGGGTCTATCCCAGGAATCTCCTCATAGGACCAAGCAAACACGTCTCGAAATTGCTTGAACAAGGCCATGCTAATAGCGATTTCTTCAGGGGAACACTTCTCGCCTATGCGAATGTGTTCCACTATACCTGGTTTCACGAAGGATTCTACCTCAGTAGTTGGCTCAATGTTAACCAAGTTGCCCTTTGTATCCGTAAGACATGTGAGGATGGGAAAATGAGGGGATGGGTAGATATCCGGTGAAAAGAGGGTATGAATGTTGTCCTCTACATACTCCCATGGAGGAAGAAAAGATGACCTGTGATGAAGATCATCCCATGGACCGTCGTCTACATTCATTACTTCCATGATGGACCCGTCTGAATGAAAAGTCTGAAGTAAGAGATCGGGTAGAGAGGATGTCCATCGTAGAGAATAGGAAGGAGGGTCCATGGATGGACGATCCTCCGACGCTGTTTGGATAGCCTCATAAATACGTTCAGCGGGTGAAAGAGGCATCGCGTCTCCAAACAAGTGTGTTGTGGCTTCATCTGGTACAAGCCAAACATCGTTTAAGTGAGATAAAATCTCAGTGGAGATCATGTTCACCGTGGCAACATGATTAGGGGTTTTCGCGGCTGGAAAAACGCCCATGAGAGATGAATCTTTCAATAGGCCAACCCCTACACTCTCATACTGTTTTGACGTCTGTCCAATGGAAGGAACATGGTCACCAGGATGAGTAGTGGCATCTGGTGTACAAAAATATAACTGGTCGATAGTAACAATTCGTCCTTGGTGGGGGAATTGTACTATGCAGAAGACTGAAGAGGCTACCGCCTACATGGTATAAAACCAATTGCGACCAAGCAAGAGATTATAATCTAACGGGGCCGAGACTACTTCCACGTTAATGGTTACGGTCTTTCCACCCAACTCAACTGCAAGAGCTTGTAAGAGCCCATGAGGTTGAAAGCCACGCCTGTCGAATGCTTTCAACGTGGTAGGAGAACGATTCAATTCAGGGGAGCCAATGGCTCTCCAACAAGCGATGGACATGACAGAAGTGGAGGCTCCTTCGTCCAAAAGAGTGCGATGGACAATCTTCCCAGCAAGGTTCGCAGTAACTTGGAATGCGAGATGGTGTGAGAGCCTCGGCTTGAGGTTGTCAAGACGAAACATGATGGTGTTAGAGGAATCCGGGTCAACTGCACCAATAGCTGCAAGGAGAGCTCTGCGTTGATTGGGACAATTCTGCAAAACTTCTAGCGTGGACATGGCGCAAGGAGCTTGGGCCAAGTATTCGACGATATTGTAATTTTGTGCCGCGCGGGCATTAGGATTGAAAACAACCTTTCGAATCGTGCTCTTGGGCGGATGCAATATCGAATCTAAAGAGGGTCTCTCTATGGTGAGAGAAGTTGATGGTATAGTGAAATCAGGTAATGAGTCGGAAGCTTTTTCAGTATTACTTCCGGCGGGTTCCTTCGAAGGGACCTGTTTGTAAGATCGCGAGCGAGTAGTTAAATTGATCACCTCGTTACGCAACATGAGAACATGCGCGATATTGGATGGTTCCCCCTGGGTTGGGCAGGTTTGAGCAATCATCTGCTGATTTTGAGCAGGAAACAGATCGTTGAGGACTGCGGGATTCGGTTTACTCCTAAGAAATTTCTGAACTTCGTCTCTATGGGGACACTCTTTGGAGAAATGGTCTTCTCCACACAGTAAGCAATGATACTTAAGTTTCCTTTTTTGCTTAGTATCTTCGGGAGTGCTCTTCGTTTCCTGCTGGGCAGAATAATTCTTGGGTTTCCCCTTGTTCTTCTTTTTGCCATTAAACTTCTGGGATGAAGCTGATTGAACAGAATTCACCTCTTCAGTTACAGCAGGAGGAGTGGACTTGGCGGTGCTATGTCCAGCCGGAGTTGGGTTGGATGATCCAACAGTGCTAGTAGCAGGCTGGGTGGTAAGGGAACCTATGATCCCATCAGCTTGGGGTCCCTTATGTGGTTTCGTGGGATCGTTAACGTCCCAGGGTGCGTTAGGAAAAATATTGAACAGAGTGCTAGACTAGGTATAGACCAAGTATAACATATGAGCACTCGCGATGGCTTGTTCTTCGGTGACAGCACCTCGCACGGAAACATCTTTTGTTATGACAGGAAGGAGTGCCTTTGTAAACCAGTCTGCTAGGAGCTGATCTGGAATGGGAGCTTTAATGAGACGTCGTCTCCTTTTCCACTCGTGGATATGATCCGAAATGTGAGTGGCTGTATTATGACAGAGCGAGGTTAAAAGTTCAGTACCAGTCTCATACTGTATAGGCAACTGGAAATGCGTCAAAAAGTTCATAGCAAGAGAGCCAAAGTCAGGAAAAGAGTGTGGTGGCAACACAATGTACCACTTGGCAGCCGAACCGGTGCGAGTCCTTTGGAACAATCTAAGACGAATTGAATCATCCATTAAGGAATTATATGAACACCATAAATGGTATGTCATCACGTGGTTCTTGGGGTCTTCACCCGGCTTGCCATCAAACTTGGGGATATCAGACGGAAGTTTCACCGGAATCGGTGGCCAATTAGATCCATGGTAAATAGGATCGTTGGTTAAGTGAGAGAGGTCAGGTAGGTCCAAGGTAGCCAAAAAGGGCAGCTATGGATTAGGCTGCGCATATTGATAATACAGATATGGCGTGTAAGGACTAAACTGACCGTAAGGTGTACTAGGATAAAACTGACCGTAGGGGGGTGTGCCGCCCAGACCGTAAGGAGGTCCGCCACCATAAGGTGGTCCATTCCAATAGGGTGGGGGTCCACCTCCACCTCTGGGAGGGGGTGGAGGTCCGCTGCCACCACCGGGAGGAGGTGGGGGTCCATAACCGTAATAAGGTGGCCCACCATCGTCTCCGCCTGGAGGGGGTGGTGGATCACTCCACTGCCAGATGGGTGGGGGCCCCCACCGCCTCCGCTGCCGGAAGGATGAGGGTTTCCGCCACCACCGCCGCCACCCGAAGGGAAATTTCCTCCTCCACCATGATAAGGTGGTCCGCCGCCTTCTCCGCCTGGAGGAGGTGGTGCCACCTGAGGGGTGAGGGGCGTTGTAGGTAAAATGAGGTGGGCCTCCACCAACATTAGGTGGGGGCCCGCCGCCTCCAACATGAGGTGGGGGAGGACCGATCGGGGTTGGTGGTACTTGAGGGATAGTTGGTTGGGGTCCGTGTTGCAACATAGGTTGTTTCCCCCATAGACTGTAAGGATTTCCGGGATAAGGTATCCCGTATGGTGCGTTTCCGGGATTGGGTTGGCCCGGCGCAGGGTTAACGGAACCTGGATACACTTGACTCCATGAGGGTTGGGTTACATTTGATGGCCGTCCAACATGAGATAATCCCGTGGTGGATGGTCTAGTGGGTTGGGTAGGTCCAACGGAAGGCCCGTTGGGGAATCCACTAACGTTCTGGTTAGGAAACGAGGGTTGCCCCCTAGCCACAATAGGCTGAACACTATTCAAAGGTTGAACCAACGTGGGTTGTTGACTAGATACCATGGTAATAACATTACCAGTAAGATAATACGTAGGAATGGAGTACCCTCCCCTGGAATTTTGAGGTGGGGGAGGAACTGGTAAAGTAACCATGGTAGTGACAGGTGTATTGGACCGTTGTCCTTCCACCCGTTGGTTCACTTGAGGTGCAGGACTGGATTCCTGCGAGGGTTGACCAGTCTAATTAGTGGTCACGTGGTGGGATGCTTCAGGTGATCCGAAAGATATCGAATGAACTGGGATGTTTCCGTCGTCAAGTCTTATTTGGAAATGACGATTGTGGAACTCTTCAGAGTGCCGTTCGAGACTTTGTCTTTGAAGCTCATCTCCTTTAACCCGTAACTGTTCCAAACGTTCATGGATGGGGCCAAAAGTCTCGGAAAGGTCAGGCCTAGTGAACTCTGGAGTAGTCCAGTTAGGTGGGGATGAGATGGAAAAATGAACCATTGGATGGTCTGTAGAAGATGTCCAGTAAGTTGCTGAAGGACCAACAGCTGCAGTAGGGTCATCTTGGGGTTGGTTTATCCATTTCAATGATCCAGGTTCTCCCGGGATGACGGGAGAAGGGTTTTGTGAAGTGGGGTTTTGTGCTTCTTCATCCCGCGTGGGATGAGAGGCAGGTGAATCTGGTGGAAACAAATGTCCGCCAATATTTAAGGTGGGGTTCCCTACTTCAGTAACTACGACCGCGTTACGCTGATCCATTCTTACCCTCAAAATAACCTCCGGATTAAGGGAAAATTCGGGTGGCAAGTTCAAGATCCTACGGGACCTTCTCAAGGGAAAATCTGCTAGAGTATCAGGAAAATCAACCAAAAAAGGCCGAAACAGCGTTTTCTCCTAAAGGTATTCTAAAAGAAAAGCAGTCCAAGAAAACCTACTCAAACTAAGGCAACAAGCAAACTTATGTGACAGAGTGGATTCAAAAGTATGGAACCTCACGGGATTATCAAGGCATCGCAAACCACAATATACTGTAGGGTCCAACAATATGATGCGACAAGGAGGATTGGGACCGTACCCTTGCCTGCATACCCGACTACCTGGACAGGACGTGCGTGCTAATCTCCCCGAGTGCTGTTCTCGGTGTATTGCTTTGCCAAGACCGCCAAATGGTTAACTCGATTGGTTTCAGGAATCCTAATGGTGTCTCCCGATATACGCAAGGTATGTGGGAGCTCAAATCCGTAGCGGTGCTGTCTAATGCACAGCCGTTGGCACGAGACCTTCCGATATACACGTTGAGTACGTGATACACCCTTCGATATACGCCAAGTACAGATTATGGTACTTGGTGGGTACGTGAAGGAGCTCGATACACCGATGTACGTGGAAGACTACAATACCCCCAGACTACAGTGCTGGCAAGTAACGACAGCTGCCACGCTTAACGACGCCGGAACACATCTCTAACTTACACACAAGTTACTAAAATTTTTACCTAGTTCTACCGTTTATTTTATCTTGGACGGTTAGGTGAATGCATGAGGTGAGTACATAATCAGAAATAGAATGCAAGTCCTAGCTACATGCATGAAATATTCTTTTCTTTTGATGAATTCTACCTATGGTAAGGAGAAAGCTTTTTCCAATGGTATTGCCAAACAAACTCAATGCAACACAATTCTCAATGCAAACAAACTTGACAATGAAAGTACTCTTTTCTTTTTTCAACGAAACACACAAACGTACGCAACACTACTATCCAAATCAAAGTATTTTTCTCTTTTCTTTTCTTTTTCAAATCAAAACAACACTAAGTAATGAGATGAGAGGATTCTGAAATGGAAATGCAAGCTTTTCACTTTCTCTTTTCAATGATCTGAAGGCAACAAAAATAAAAAATGCACCTATCTTTCCCTAGCATGGAAACAACTTTTGAAAGAAAACGAAATGTGTAAAGAGCTTTTCAAGAAGATGAATAACTCATAATTCAATAAAAACACAATCAATCATATTTCCATTCATCTTTTCCAAAACATTCCAATGCACAATGATCTTTCTTCAATAACTTTCTTGAGAAATAACGGGAAAGAAGCACTTTTAATCTTTCAATGGATGTATTAAAG
This sequence comes from Larix kaempferi, assembly GCA_027924585.1. NCBI lineage: Eukaryota > Viridiplantae > Streptophyta > Pinopsida > Pinales > Pinaceae > Larix > Larix kaempferi. The sequence goes on from BSBM01000600.1 coordinate 18,321,377, forward strand.
CAATAAACTTGAAGACAACTTTGCTTTCAGATCTAAATGACTGAAAATAAAATGCTACTTATGGCACTCATGCACTCAGAAAACTCAAGAAAAGACAAGCACTCAACCAAGCAGAAAGACACACTTAACTCAAAATCAAGCAGCAGCAAGCAAACTAAGCAAGCAAAGCTTAAAACAAAAATAAATGAGGTCTGTAGGGTGATCCAATGCAATGATCAGATCAAGGATGGAAGGAAGGGAATGCAAGAGCGAATGGATGAAGGTGGGGGAGACAAAAGTATCCGCCACTACCGATTTCAAACTTGTCCAAAGCGGAACCCAAAATCAATCCATATAAACCAAACTCTCAACACACAAATCAAAATGGGATCTCTGGTTGAATGTTGCAGCACAGGAAGAGTTCATACACCAAACCAAGGCTCAGACTGTCAGATGAGGGAATGAATGCCCATATGTCAAGTCTCGATAGATCGACGCACTCTGGCTTTGCAGACAGTGCGACATTGCAGTTTACCTATACGAGAGGTGCGACAGTGTCGCAGTTCACTAATGCACAGGCCGCGACGAGCAAGCAACAGACAAAGGACAGAGGCTCAAGAAAACATAGTGTCGCTTTGTTTTCACTGCCCAGGTGCGAAAGGCGAGTTCTAGATTAAAAAATGAATCAGATCTCTCAAAAATGAACCAGAAACAGGTTTGAAACTGAGTTGTATAAACTCAAAGGAAGAAGATCAGGATCTTCAACGTGAAGATTCGACAATGGAATCAATCCTAAGAAGGAAAATGGCAAAAGAAATGACAACAAGGCTTGTGACAAGTAATCAACTGAAAATGACTCAGATTAACGATCACTAAACAAGAATACTCCCCAGTATGGTCGCCAGATTTGTTACTGGACAATCCACTCGACCGGAGGCGAGCCAGATCTCCCTAGCTCAATGCGAGTCTAGAACAAATAGAACAGACTACAAACACGTTTCCTAGATCTACTTAAGGATCAAGTACTAGATGTCTTACCTGTTTGATTTTGCTATCCTTTCTCCCGAATGTTGCTCCACGTCCCAAGGTCGTAAGATCCAAGCTGCAAGACCTGTTTAGATACAGAAAAGAGAAACAAGTAAAGAGCATCTATACAATAAGAGATCTATGTAAACAGTTAAGCAGGTAAACAACACAACATCATCACACATTAAGAACGATATTGGTGGAAAGCATTTGTATTACTGCAAATAGAGGAGTACATGATAGAGATATATAACTACAACCAATGACTTAACGTAGCAGCCCTTCTCCACACAAGCCAATTGCCAAGCCCTTCCAAGGAAGCATGAATTCTCCAAGAGGTGAGTGAAGGTGTTTCAAGAGAGATTTCACCAGCATGTAGATACCATAGTCTTCCTCCCTTTGGTATGGGAGTGAGCCTCATATATATAGGACTAAGTGGATGAGGTTATGGATAGGATAGGATGAGAGATGGTAGTGGAGAGATAGGGGATCCTCCCAATGAGTTAGGGGTCGAGTACCAGCTATCCAAGAGATAAGGGATAAGCCCCCAAACGGGCAAGCTTCGAGAAAGATCTCGAAATGGCTATTTTTTCCCATTAACAGACCTTGTCGCACCCTGCTATAGAGCAACCTGCGATGTCGCATGTTGCTAGTGTGCAACCTGCGACGAACTCTCAAAAGGGTGTACAAATTGAGTACAAATCCTCCAAATGAGCACTTGGTCCAGATGACTTCAGGGATGTATACACTAAATCATGATGATGGGTAGATTTTAGGTGTAATAGGAGATCAGTCAATAAAAAGTTGACATGGTATGATTTCATGAAGTATTCAAGGAATACAACTTTTTGGGCATTGTGAAGCTTTTGATGGCAAATTGGCCCTTTGTCATTAATGTCAAAGGAGGAGAGAAATTTAGGTTGCCATCAATGACAAAGGGGGAGATTGACAACAATAGTTGTCATTGATGACAACACATTAATGACAGAGGTTGAATTGATGAAATGGAAAAAGACAAAGGACAAGGAGGACATGACAATGCATGGAGGACAAAGGCAAGCTGGACAAAGGACAAAGATATGGAAGACAAAACATGACAAGTGTTGACATGGAAGACAATGGCAAGCATTGGACCTTTGTCATTAATGTTAGTGGGGGAGATAATTTAGGTTGCCATCAATGACAAAGGGGGAGATTGACAAGCATAATTGTCATTGATGACAACACATTAATGACAAAGGTTGAATTGATGACATGGAAAAAGACAAAGGACAACGAGGACATGACAATGCATGGAGGACAAAGGCAAGATGGACAAAGGACAAAGATATGGAAGACAAAACATGACAAGTTTTGACATGGAAGACAATGGCAAGCATGGACATGCATGACAATGAAACAAGCATTGATGACAAGGCATATGTGAAGGCATTGGTGGCATGGAAAGCAAGTAAACATGATATGGAAAACAAATCAAGATAGATGACATGGAGGACATTGATAGCATGACAAAGAAGTGATGACATGGAAACCAAACAAGCAAGGTTGAAGACAAGGTCTGCGGGCATTTCCTTGAAGCCTTGCGGACATTTTATGGAGAGTTGCGTGCATATATATGACAGCGGTGCGGGAATTTTTATATCCCCTTGCGGGCATATCCATTGGAGTAATGTGAGGGCATGTTATAGAGCCCCCATGGGCATTTATAGAAGGACATGCGGGTATTTGAAGAAACCCCATGCGGGCATTCTAAGGAGCCCTTGCGGGCATCCTTGTGAGCCCATGTGGGCATCACAGATGGCCCCTTGCGGGCATTTCACAGAAGACCGCGGGCATTTTTTCTCAAAGCCCTTGCGGGTATTTTGGATAAGCCCTTGCGGTCATTTTAAAAGCCTCCTGTTGGCATTTATTTTGGGAGCTATAAGGAGCCCCCATGCGAGAATTTCATAATCCCCTTGCGGGAATTTTCCTTGGGCATATGAGGGCATGTGTATAAGGCTCTTGCAGGCATTTTAATAAGGCCTTGCGGGCATTTTGTGGAGCCTTCTAAGAGCCCATTGCAGGCATTTGCTAAACGCCCTTGCAGTCATAAGTTTGGAGCATTGTGGGCATTGTGGAAGGCCATGACATGACACGAAATAGATAAAAGAAACCCATGATGATGTGGAAAATATATATATATATATATATATTTGAAGAGGATTATATGGAAATAAAAAAAAAATTTGATTTATTTAATGATGTAATGATAAAAATAAAAAATACAATGACATGTCGGCCTCCTGAATTGATGGATAAGGAAAGTATAAATAAAGGAAAAATATTTATTTTGAAGGTGTGGATTTTAGAATGGAGGAATTCGAGTGTGTGAAGGACGGCTCTAATTTTCGTGGTTAGATGAATCTGAGAAAAAATTGGGGGGCAGCAGCAGTAGCAGGAGCAACAATGAATTAATTTTTATATCTCTGATTTCTGGGTTAAACTGAGGCAGCAATAATGGCAGATTGATGACAGGTTGTGGACATGGTGTAGACATGGACATCATGATGAAATGACTGTGGACAATTGATGACATGTATGAAGTTTTCTTATGGACAAAATAATGATATGAACAGAATGACGATGATGTGCTTGAACATAGTGATGATAGGACAACAATAATGGTTGATAGATTGGTGACATGATTGAAGACAGTTTGTGGATGTGTTGATGGACAGAATGAGGTGCTGATGATATGAATGGGTATGTACAAAATGATGATGATATGTTTAGTTGATTATAGTGATGACATGTGACTAATGAAATGTAATGTGATAAGAATGTGTATGTAAATACAAGCTGGTCCTTGTACCATTTTTCTTAGTTGGATCTTAGAAAAAGACCAAGCTGTGTCTTGGAATAGGAGTTGGTGCTTCTGATTCAGTTGTAGCTGATAATGCCTAACGGTTGTAGCCGGTTGAAACAAATATAAAAATATTACAAAGCTTATCTTGTGTCTTTTGTGATGTGTTGATGATAATGTGTTTAACTTGATGAATGCCATATTTTAAGTTGATGATTACTGAAGTATAGTTTAGAGATTGATGAAAGTGTTAAAGTGAAATTGTAAATGATATGGGTTTAAGGTTTGAAGAAATTGTAAAGAGAAGTAAGTGCTGGCCCACTGATTCACCCCCCCCTCTCAGTGTGCCAATGTGTCTTCAAATTAATGTTTTCCCTTCTTGTCTCTTCAATCTCTTTAGGGTTTTTACACATCTCTTCTTGTTATTTTTCTATTTCAGTCTTTAATCTTTTAACTTAATCATTTTCATCTTCTATCTCATCTTGTAAATCTTTGTTCTTGAGTTTCACTCTCATGAGCAAAGCCTTTGTCTCCTTTTTGTATTTTTCAAATGACCCCAAAAAATTCTTTTTAATCCTCGAATTAAATTTGAGATCAACATCCAATAGGGTACATGCAAATGCATTATTGGCTTTCAACAAATCCTCCTTTTCATCTTCTGTAAGTAGAATTTCAATATCACCACATTCATAATTATCACCAACAGAAGAGTTCTTACCGTCACTTAATTTTAAAGCTTGTACCTCCTTTTCTTCGTGCTTCTCATCCTCAGAGGTCTTGATTTTTGTTTCCTTTTCTTTGTCATGACTCCTCCTTTGCTACTCTTCTTACAGCTTGAACCAAATATATTTGGCATATGTGTATTCTCTTACCCTTTCATTGATAGGGCTCGGGAGTCCATCCATTAGAAAATTCAAGGCAATATTATTGTCTTTCTCAGCTGCTGGATTTGTCTTCTTGTTGGGATGAACAGGTGGGTTAACCACAATTTCCGAAACACCAAATTTCTTCAAATAATCCTTCATTCTACTTCTCCAACCGAAATAATTTGATATTTCCAAGACTCGAACTTCATGGTTGAAATCTACTGGTCCTTCCATCTTGTGTCCACGTATCCCTTCAAGCTTGCTAGGCCTATGATGAAGGCCTGTTCTAAAACCAATTGATGAACACAGTGGCACACTGAGAGGGGGGGGTGAATCAGTGTGCCATTGTGTTCATCAACATTCAACCTCTCTATTTATACACATGCAAAAATGACTTTTTCCCTTTTTGGGCCGACTTGACTGGGGCAGTTCTGCCCATTGTTTGGGACAGACTGGCTACTGTTTTGGGGCAGTTTACCCACTGGGACGACTTGTCTTGGGGGAATATAAAAATACATTTAATAATTATTTTCTTTACGTAATTTTCTCCCTGAGGTTTACATTGATTCTTTCAAAGCTTTACATGATTAATTACATCAATATCAACTCCCGTAGGAGGTACAAATACTTACAATAAAATATAATAAGAATAAATTCCGAAGTTGCACAAAATCCGACATAAAATTCCATTAATAAGAAGTATGTTGACGAGATCCTATTACAAAATATTAATAATCAATAAATAGTTATAACTAATAATTAATAATCAATTAATGCTTAATGAAGAGTCATAAGTCACACCTATTCACTCTTATGACTAGTCAATGCCTATAAAAAGATACTGTCATGAGAGTGTTATAAAAATTCATTATGAATTATTCAATATATTCTATTTTAGATACCTATTATGTCAATCGAGTGTAAACACGAAATTTGCTTACTACAGTTCTATTAGAGACAATCTTGACCAACTCTAGGTTAAATTCTGCATAACCCTGAAACAATCGTTAAATTGTCTATCCATCCATACGATCTCTACCTTTCATAAAAGCATGCTCATACATCGCCCTCCACAATTTGTGTCAGTCGCCATCCATTCGTATATTTCGTTGCCAATTCTTGAATTCATTTTGTGCTATTCTAGCTGTGATTTGCTAATCTCTTTGTACGACATCGTACTTTGTTAGCTATCGATTGCTAATCATTTTGTACTTCATCATACTATTGCTGTTGTACTATCGGTTGTCCATTGCCTTGTTGTCGTCATTAGGGGCCGATGACCTCATATTCGTACAACATCATTTAAAAAATCCATTAGTACGTGGCCTTCCATATCGTCGCACCCAGGGATCAAATTTGAAGGGTGGGGTCCCATTTCACTTTGAAGGGCTATGAGATATTGAACCCTTCAATGCTGCCATGTAAAAATAAGTCATTCTTTTCATTTGAAAATGTACTAGTACATCAAAATTTCAATGTTTACTTACGTAGTAAAGTCGAGAGGCTTTATTTTGCAGTGGATATAGCAGCACTGAACGTTATATATGTCATATAACACAACCATACTTTGCCCTGATCTAGCGGCTGGGTCTCTAGGCCACTATGCCACCTTTTCCATCTTAGCAGTTTCCCAAATTGATCTTGCCTCCTAAACTTTTAGCGAGTATAATAATACAGTTAACTTGCTAACCCCATTCCAATCCAACTTTCATCCTTACATCCAAAATTAATACTATTTTACTCTTTCATGATCTACTTGAACATGAGGAATTTATTAGTGAAACATAACTTAGGAGACACATAGAAAATCCACTTTCCAATGTTCAGTGTGAATTGCCGTAACTAAATTCATAGATCTTTTTTCTGCATCAGCTACAGTTAGCTTGCTAGCCCAATTCCAATCCAACTTTTAACCAGTATAATAATATTTAATACCTCTTAAAATGGGTTCCTAGGCTGCTTCAAACACTACAAACTCAATGAAGAATTGGGTTATTCAACTCTTCTAAAAGCAACATGATGCTTATTCTTGGAAAAGTTCAATCTTTGTGAATCAGTACGTTCTTCAAACTAATATAAATTCTAGCCTACTTAACAATGGAAAAAATGATAATGTAAGAAAAAAAAGGAAGAAATTGATTTTATAAGCCAAAAACATTGGACGTTGAGTTTGGTCTCTATCTGTTACTAAATTAGTGAACAATAGAGATGTATGCAGAAGGGCTGTAAAAAAGGTGAAGGGAAAGAATCTGAATGGTAACTTTTTTTTACTTTGTTGAATTGACGACCATAATTCACTTTCATGCACCTCTATCAAACAACTTCGTTTCCATTTATAATCCTCCTTCACGCAAGTATATTAGAGAGAAGAGTTCAACAAAGAAGTTCGATTGGATTGAAAACTAATAGCAAGTTTCTTTGTCACTCTAATTGTGTACCCTACGACAGAATTGAATGCCAATGACAACAATATATGTTTTAATTTTTCATTCAACACTATGAATGCCACACGTACTTGGGATAGAATAAGTTTAAGCACTCCTTACATGTTACATGCTATGTTATGGTTTGAGCAAAGAGAACTATCCAACTCCAGGAAACTTTTGTTCTCAATAGCTGATTAAGGACACTGGATGCTTCTTCTCTATATCCCTCCCCCTAGATCTCGTTACACATACTAAATCTATGGTATGATGGAGTAGAGGATGGGTTGTAACTTGTGAAGCATAAATAAAACGTAGGTAGACCAAGTAGAGAGGATATGCATACATGGTTGAAGTTCTTGTTTTATTCTAGACCAGCCGATAAGGGTAACAAAATCAAAAGGTAAAGTAGCACTGTCGTTCTAAAAATCAAGATTACAATTTTTTTTTTGTCACAGTTCGTACAATCGAACGCAGATTGTAAGTGTAGTAGCATTAGTGATCTTCATATTAATAAATACCAAGAATATTAAACCGTTTACTAGAGGAAGGTGTCGATTCAACGACTAAGCAATTAGGGAAAATAGCTCATGTAATACAGTTTTAGATACAAAGTCTGGATTCTTGATCTAACTCATTAACTGGATGCATGGAGGTTGGAAAAGTGGGAACTTCCCCAAATCCCCAGGCTTTTTGGTAAAGCTGGGGGGTGCACTGCACACACCTGTTTCCTGTAGGGATGCAAGAGTGACCAGTGGAAGCTGAACAGGGAAGAACTCGGTTTTAGAGTGAAAACAATGGTCTTCCTTGTCCCCTCCATTTCAGGAAAGTTAAAGGGCAGCTAAATTCTCAAGAGCTTCGATCGAGCGATAATGGAAAATAGGGCAAGGCAAGGAGCACATGGAATCATATGCGTATACACAAGACATATGAAGAAAGAATCAATTGTTGTTGTTGCTACAGTTGGGAATTGATAAATGTCGTTCTAAACAGCGTTTGACGGATATTTGTGACAAACCCACTCTCGAGTCCAGGCTTTAAATTTGAAGCCTTCAAGGCCCATTTGAAGTAACAAAATTTCAGTCAAATAATAATATTGTGTTTGAACTTTGAAGTTACGGAATTTTAATCAAATAACAAAATTTTTAAATAATTGATGGGATCATGAATGGATAAAATGATGTACATACCTGTAAATTCATAGGATGTTGGCAATCTAGTCAGCCTTGAAGTTGAGCTCCTCAAAGAAAACAAATTTCTTTATATATGCTTATGGTAGGCTGGCATTGGCAGCTTCACTCCGCAAACTCTTCTTGAGGACTAGAGGAGATAGGGTAGGTGGAACTTGGAAGTAGCTCGACCACAGTGGAGTAGGGGTATAAGAAAAAACTTGTTTGTATTCCTGTAATATTATATATTGATGGTCGAAGCCATGGAAGCATGGAATTCGAGCATTGACTTGATACAACAAAGAAAACACAGGGTGTGAGGATGGGGGCCATAGACGGTAGGATTAATTTGATACAACAAATCAAACGTAGGGTTGTGGGTAGGGGCCACGGGAGGAGCAGGAGCCTGCAACATTACAAGAAGTTTCTGGATTGTGGATTTTGTCTAAAATGCCAAATTCAGGGGACATTAACATAATATATTATACATTGAATACTCAATTAACTCATTGAGTCAGAATTCACGAATTGGTATGTGATAACTGGTAACTTGGTAACTTGGTAAGCCCACTCCCAACAACACGTATGATCCACCAACCAAGCTTAATAAATTTGTTGCTTCCATTAAATGTGTTAAACATGTAAGCGCTCACTGCAAACACGAGAACTTAGAAGTGTTCAAGCCATGGACTGCTTAGTGTAAGCCCGTCCACGTAAGTTGGTCAATGATATTATTAGAGGTCCAATGGTCCATGATCCATGGACGATTGAACACGTGGATATTGGAGAGTAACCGAGTCCCACTCCCAAGTCACCTAGCTAGTAGCCACATTCCCAATTTCCCACTGAAAACTGTCAATGGGTGAAATTTGAAGCTACCCTTCTGTTGCAATTTTAAACAGTAGTGGTAAATTTAATTATTGAAGGGCTTACCATGAAATTGAATTTTTTTTGCACGGTAAAATTTGAAGTGGCCTTCTATGACGTGTAAAATGGCCTTTGAAGGGCCCTGAAGGCTTCAAATTTGAAGCTTGGTCGCACCCCCATAAATTGTTTTTCATTTTGGGTTTAAAACAAAGTTAATAAATTTTTTGATTTGTTTCCCATTTTTTAAAAGGTTATTTTTCCAAAAATTAAAAAAACGAATAAATCGAGTCAAGTAAGAAAAATAATGATGAAGTACATATAAAGGTAGCCTAATGCAAATATGAAGTCAACAACTTAAGGAATCATATCAACAACATGGAGAAAGTACAAAAAGAATTGAGTGAAAAAATCGATAAATTATTGAAAAATGACAAATTTGAAAAAACTGATAGAACAAGGGAACATAATTGATAGATTAATAGAAATCTCCAATAATCGATGTCAATAACAACTACGAATGAGGGGTGATTATAAGGATGAAAGAATGAAGATACTTAATGATCACAATGAAGAGTTGAGTAATTGATCGAACATGTAGATGCATTATTTACAAAACCCTTAGCCTACCAAAGACGACCACCAAGTCCAGAATAACAAAATGTAAGTGATCAGAGACATCAAAAATCTCCAAAAGTACCAATTTCAAGTAGTATGCATAACTCAATATTTAAACACAAAGATTATCAATAAATAAGAAAAAGAGTTTGTCATATACCAATTTTCTCTTGAAAGAAATAAAAAATACTTCTTGGAATTAATGATAATATGTAAAGAATAAAAAATAGGTTCTTGAAATTAATGATTATATGTAAAAAAAGGTGTAGTGCTATTTAGTAACTATGTAAATAATGAGGAGTAACGAGAAATGGTCATGACTTTCCATTATGAAACCTTTCATTCATTATTTATTGAAAGGAAGGATATTGGCTTGGGTAAGAGGAAAATGGATATAAGAAGATAAGTCGGTGATAAGAGGGAAATTCTTGTCCATGGCTATATTTGGGTGACCTCAGAGATGGTGACCCAGACCCAATATAGTTGTATTCTTATCTGAAAAGGCATTGCGCTAAAAGATATTTCGTAGTGTGTAGTGCCCCTAGACTTGTGTAGACATTGAGGGCACCTGCTGAGTGACCCGGCTGATTGAAACATTAATTAAATAACCTTTTGACCTTATTTTTTTGAGTATGTGTATCTGAACTGTTGAGGTAAATGAATAATTGCATATGTTAAACGATTAGCTATGACTATGGAAAATTATGTTGATGGATAATGCTTAACGACTAGCTGTATGGTGATTATGTATTTGGCGACGAAATGTATATTTGATAAGATGAATGAGCAGTTTGAATAAATCATAAATGTTTAACAATGCTAGAGTTAGAAACCAGATGATGATTGTTGAGAACAGTGCTACTAATAATTTGTTGCGAGAAGTGTGTGTAGAAACAAGTGAGACGGTTCACCAACGGACACACAAAGGAACATGGAGGGTCGTAGAGTATGGGTAAATCACACACAGGGGAAGCGACGACGATGTCAACTTCCGACAAGAATACCACGCATGAGCAGATAAGCATTGATCTGCTTGCTCAAGAGGAATGCGTGAGGACGTATGAGATGGGCCACGACGGAGCTGGTCACGTACGAGTTGAGGGGCGCGCAGTGAGAACGGAATCACTCCTCAGCACCATTAGTCCCTAGATAGCATGTAGACGGAGGATGGATGGTAACGATTCCTAAAATCCCTACAAGAGTTCCCGCAAGTCAAAACGGAAAGATGGTGGCAGAAGGGCCCAACGATGCGGTACCCTGTCAAGAACGGAAAGAATGGACGCAAAGACCCAACGAGGTGGTACCATGCCAAGGAATGGAAACCATGGATGATTGGACCCGACGGAGTGGTGCCATGTCAGGGGATTAAAAAATTAAGGAACCAGGAGCCGAACGATGCGGCACCGTGATCCTAGTGAGTTTGATTGTTAAATTAAACTGCATAAAAACTTAGGAGAATAACTCTAGATTATTACTTAGCAAATGCATAACAATAGCTTAGACATTTGCACATGAATAGTTATTTTGTTGAGCATTTAAATTAATAGAAATTATTATTTAGGAGCAAAATAGATTAGACACCTAGTCAACTAAAAGCTAGGAGTTGATTAAAATATCTGGGGGACAAACTAGAGCAAACTTAGGGATGTAGGTGCACTTCCCAGAGAAACTGACACTTGGATGGGTGAGTGTTTTAATTAAATAAATAATTAAAAATATTTAATTATGCATGAAGCGACATGTGTCGCAGGAGATTTCCCTTTATAAGGAAGGCTTAAGGAATGGGGAAGGGGCCCATAATTTGGACGATTGTCGTAATTTTCGAATACCTCAAAGACTTGCTGCTATCTAAGGGTTTGGCTTAGAAATCCTGGTGGGAAGGGAAGCCCAAGCTGAATTTCTGAAATACTTGTGTGAGCTCTACGACCCAAAGCTCGGGGGAGGCCATGCGACTGAAAGCATGAGCCTATGGTTGGGTGGCGAAGCTAACGGTTGCTTCGCCTATGGTTAAACGAGCTTTGCTGGAGGGGTCCTACGGAAGATGCAGACAACAATGGACCAGCTGGATCGGGTTGACAGGTTAAGGTTTGCTTATTTTTGTTAAGTTATTCACTCTTTTATTTTATTTTTCCAATAACTATAATGGCTAATTTGTTTGTATGAAGTTTTTAAAGTTTCAGGTTCAGTTCAAGGGGACCCTAAAGGAGGGGTCCTACATAGTGATCTTTTTGGGGCCCAAGACAAACCATGAATAAGAAAAGTTCTTGATACTTGTACCTTTGTTTTAAAAGAATACATAAAAAATACTCTTCAAGTTATTGTTGAACTGTAAAATATGTTTTGAATGATCTAAAGCTAATAAAATAATATGAAAATACCTTTAGGATGCCATATTATAATGAAGTGACACATTTTATTATTATTATTGTGTAAATGATTATTATGCATTTCTTTTCTTTTGCTGCAAATAAATTATCTTCGTGAAAATTAAGAAGTAAACTAGAAAATTTAATATACATGAATAAAAAATAGAAGATAAATTGTTAGTAAATATTTTACAAAGTTTACTTTATCCATTGATGAGTTTTTTTCTCAATAATATAACAAGTATTAAACTTATAGGTGCATTACACATGTTTATGCATGCAAAAAGAAGAATAAGACGATGTTCAAAATAATGATACATGTGCAAGAAGTATGGATTAATGCAATAGCATATAGAATGTGAATCTTCACGTTAATGCACGGTAGTACGCACACACACACACACACAATTGTTGTTATATCAACCAATGAATAAACAAAATAAGATGACAATTAACTATTGAACACACAAGTATTTCAAACTTGCTCAATGTAAAATTGATGATTCCAGTGATATGAATGATTAAGTATATATTATAAAAACAACCACAACTCTCCATTTCCCAACTATAATATATATAAGCATTTCCAATCAATATGTTAAAAAAAATGCATAGTTTAACTTGTTGAAGTTTTTTATAGGTTTCCCTTTTGGTTATTCATCTATCATTTATAAGAGTTACAACAAAATTATTAAAAATAATTAGGTGGGTTTTCACAAATTACTCTAAAATATATTGCACTACTTAGAAGGATTAAAAAATATATAATCTGCCTTTAAAATACAATTTTTTTTTGTAGAGGCTAAAGTTTCTCCAAGCATAGAGAAAATTTCAAATGGGAGAGAGTGCATGAAAACTATGTGACAAAATCAATACTTTGGCCACTTTATATAAGTTAATCATTTAAAAATATCCATCATACTAAGAATAATCTTGAATTGTGTAAATATGAATTTATTTTCCAACTTCTAGACTATCTCAAAGTTATAGGTAAATTCCAATTTGAGATCATATTAAAATAATTTGTTAAGGATATGGAGTTTTGTGATTGGTTTATAAAGAGTAATGGGTTTAAATTTAAGTTCTATTAAGTTTTATATTTTTTATTGCTTTGTCGACTTTAGAAAAGCTTTTGATACAATGCTTAGAAATAACCTATTGACTAGACCAAAAGAGCTAAAGGTTCATGAGAATTGTTGTGACAAGGTTATATGAGAATGTTATTGCCAAGTTTAAGAACATTGAGGATTGATTGAAAGATATTAATTGTAATATTTGAGTTAAACAAGCTGCCCCCTCTCCCATACCCTTTTCAACATATACATTGATAAGCTAGAAGGTTGTTTAGAAGAAGTAGGTTGAACTGGCATGCCATTAGTAGGAATAGTTATCATCCTTCTTCTCTATGCTGATGATATTGTTCTTATGGCAAGGTGTCCCTTTGATCTTGATAATCAATTAAGAATTCTCAATGATTTATGCTATAATATGGGTATGCCTGTTAACATCGACAAAATGAAAATTATGATTGTCAAATTCAAGAAGGTCACTTACGCTAATTTCGTGTATGACAATAGGAACTTGGAGGAGGTGACTTCATAAAAATATCTCATAATTGATATCCAACACAAGCTCAACTAGAACTATAGCATTGAGAAACTGATTAATGGAGGGTGGAAAGCTTATTTTTGTCTTGAAAACAATTGTAAATCAACAAACCTTGTGATGTGGGATAAAAATAAGTTCCTCTTTGAAACTCTCGTCACTCCCATTATCTTGTATGGTTGTGAAGTTTGGGGTTGTAGTATCTTTAGATAATCTTGGAGAAACATTTAGAAAATCCATAAGCATCATTATAACGTCAAAATTAAAAGCAATATGCCCTATCCTATTATCCTCATAGAAGTGAGACTTTCCCTATTCCGATAATGACTATGACTAGGTACTTGATGTAGAAGTATAAGATATATAACATAGGAGATTGGAGGCTTCCTAAAATTGATTTAAAATCCAGTGAACACCATGTACGGCTCAAGCAGGGTTGGCATAAAGATGCCCTCACTTGGTTAAACCAATGGGGAATTGACAAAAATGCCACTTTGCAAAATATTGATAATATTAAAAATATTATTACATTTAAATTTAAAGAGAAATCATGGCTTGATAAAGATTTAGAGGTTAAAATAAAATTAAGATATTATAAGGTCAATAACCCTAGTTTAGAACACCAAAAATATCTCTTTGTTTTAACTAGTATAAAGGAGAAAATAAATATAGCCAAGATAATAATGAACTCTCTTGAGCTCCATAGTGAAACATGGCATTGGGCAATTCCTAAATCACCGGCTAAAAGTATTTTCCATCTCTGTGAGACTGAGCGTTGAGGATGAAGATCACTTTCTCTTGGAGTGCCCTACATACACCCACATTAGATATTAGTTTCAAAGTCTTTGTTACAATACATACCTTCCTAACCTTTTAACCTATCAAAACTACAACGAGTGGGGAACACTTCTCTTCAAGCTTTTTGAGCATACAAATACAATTTTAAAGCAAACCAAATACATCCTTTTTAAGGTCTGATAGACCAAATTTATTCTTAGTGGACGTTAACTATCATCATCAACGAAAGTAATAATACTTTAGTATAAAAATTAAAGTATAGTATTTAGTTAAGACATTTTAAACATGGATACTTATTACTACATTTCTAGTAATAGGCACTTCTATTATATCATTTTAACATAAAATTATTATTATGTATTTATATATATCTCATGGCACATAGTGAGTATTTATGATCTAAGCTTCTACTTAGATTTTAGTGCTTTTACTGAATGTTTTTTTTTGTAATGCTCGTACCTATGAAGTTTCAAACCGGTGATCTTACGCAAGGAGTGACTTAACAATACACCCATTCACTGTCTATTCTATGCCCTGTGGGCCCTGCTTTTACTAAATGTTTTTTTTTTTTTGTAAATAAACACAACTGTATATTACTGCTTGTAAACAGAGTACAGAGCTTGTCCCATATTTTTCAGACTGTCACAGAGCATTCCCAAGTGCGAGCAACCAAACAGGAATCCCTTTTCAAAAGTTTGCAAAAAACTGAACTGGACTATTCCCGACTTAATCTTCTCCAAACAAGAATTTTGACATAAACTTAGATGTTCAATTCCTATTTTAAACAGCCTATCAAAACTACAGAAAACTACTAGACTTTGCAACAAAAAACCTGGTAGACTGAGCATGAACAGCAAGACAAACTTAGTCAATATTGACGACTGGCAGGCCCCTATCCATCGAATCCATCTCCTGCTTGTAGGCGTTGGGATCACTCGGAGTCTCTGTTTGCACCCCAGCAGCACTCCATGACAATTTTCTTGGCAATAGCATCAATCTTGGTATGCATAATTCAGCTATCCATATTATGGATCTTCCAAGCCTGCACAGGCTCGACATTCCCCTGGTTCTTGTTATATGCCTCCATCAACACATTAGCAAGAAGGTTCTTTATGACCCAATGAGTCATCAGGGTCCTCTCATAGAGGGAGGCCCGTCTTGCAGTATGGCCCGGGTCCATCACCCACTTTGTCGCCTCCTCGAAAAGCACTTCCTGAGGGATATTCCCGACCTCATCCCATAGAACTGGCTCAGTTGCCTCGACTTCCTCTTGGACAGCCTGTGGGATACGACCACGAAAGAAAGAAGCAGAAGCCCGAAGACGAGATCTAGTTGAGGCCCGCGTTACTCTGCCACCTTTAACATTTCCCTGCCCAGAGGAGTTCCCAGCCTCCAAACTCCGTGACCCTTCCTGGCCAGACAGAGTGCAACCCTTATAGCGACGGGGAGGAGCCATGATAGAGGGCAATCTGAAATCTGGTGGTCTAGCTCTCATAAACCAATGCTTTTACTAAATGTTAACCAAGATAGTATCTAATATTTAATTATGTATATTTGTATAATATATATGAGGAAAATAAGGTTATAGATTTTATTTTCTTATCATAATTTACTTCCACCATGAATTGATCACATTTGTATAGATTAAATAATAATACACTTAAAAATCTAGTAAGGGAGATAATGAGGAAACAAATAATAAAAAGAAGGGATGCAACAATCTATTTTAAAAGAAAAATTAGACAATATATACTTTATGTAAGGAAAGTATGATATAATATCACGTATGCAAATCATACTATATGTGAGAGCAATGTCTATGGTGAAGTATATAGGAATGCACAAGAGATGCATATATGAATGCATGTTGAGAAGTTGAGATCGTAAGAGACAATATATCTAGGGCGTGCTCTCTAACAAATCATAATCCACAAAGTGAAGGTCATGATAATTTACTAGAAGTATGCTGAGATTACGCACCACGAGAAATGATACCCTAGATAGTGTAGTGTTACTATTATGACTGTGATGGCATATGAAATATGATTTCCATATGAGCCTATAATCCAGACTAACTTGTACTATTAGAAAGCCACACATTACTAGACTTGCCAATGTATGTCCTTAGTTGAGAAAATACCAATAGTTGCATGGCTACTCAATAATTTGCTAGTCATATCATATCCATGATCCTACATCTATGACTAGGAAATAATTTCTCAATGGAGTGTAATAGCAAAAATGCATGATTTAGCTCGAGTAAGAAAATAGTTAAAAAATTAAGATGAGTAATGGAGATATTGAAGATAAAAGTGTTTGTTTCATGTTGGTTGATCTCTATAGTGTTGTGGTAATAAGTGATAATTTGCATGATGTTGACCATATGAACTTGTAATGCAGTATTATAGAATTTAAGTGCAATTAGATGTTAAAAAGGGTTTCCTCTTGGTACTAATTATTTAATTCTTACGAGGATATTTGTCTTTCTATAATGATCAATTCTTTTTATTTGTGGTTTTATGCATTTGATTGAGATACTTTTGTGATGATAGATACATTTAAATCAAGGCATTAACAACATGATTATGTTGTTATTAACTGTCAATTCCACTCGAGAAACATATTTGTTGTGGTTATGCTTTGATCCTAAAAGGAAATGGATATAGATAGATGATATAATATTTATTCTAGTCATACTATACCAAATGGTAATGTGATAACGTAATACCGTATATGGTAAATGGCGGTGTGATTATTTTCTATAAAGAATTATCAGTAAATTCTTTAAGTGGTATGATTTATGAAATTCATAAGGCATACATTAATTTCTTAATACCTAGTGTGTGATATGAACTAGGTACATCTAGTGAAGTAAGTCTTATTGTTATAAGTTATGATATTAAATTTTTCTAAAATGTATACTTACCAAGATTTTAAGGTATATAACTTACAAAACTGATAAAAGGAAATTATATTGAAGTGCTCTCTTTTAATTTCAAAGTTGGAGACATTCAACTTGTTAATACTTGAGACATGTAGTGACTAATATGACTCAACATTTATTTTTGGAATATAATTTATTAACATTATGTTATTATTGGATTTTGTTAAATTAACTACTAATTTATTGATGTTTGTTGATCATGATGATGTTTTAACATTTAAGAAAAAAAATAAGAGGTTTGAATATTTTATAGGCCATTTAATTTAAAAAAAAATGATATCTCATACTGAATTCTTTGATGCAGATGGGGTCAAGGCTGCCGAGGACAACAATAATTAAAGGAGGAGGGAATGTCACGTACCAATTTTCTCGTGAAAGAAATAAAAGAACAACTATTGAAATTAATAATAATATGTAAAAGAAATAAAAAAAATAGTTCTTGAGATTATTGATTATATGTAAAAAATGTTATAAGTAAAACTATTTTGTAATTATGCAAATAATGAGGAGTAACGAGAAAGGGTTGTGACTTTCCATCATGACACCTTTCATTCATTATTTATTAAAGGAAAGCTATTGTATTGGGTAAGAGGAAAATGAATGTTGGAAGATAAGCTGGTGATAAGAGGGAAACTCCTGGCTAGGGCTATATCTAGGTGGTGACCTCAAAGATGGTGACCCAAACTCAGTATAGTTGTATTCTTATCTGATAAGACATTGCACTAAAATATCTTCTGTAGTGATATTTTGGAGCCCAGGATGAGCCGTGAATAAGATAAGTTCTTGCTACCTATACAATTGTTTTTAAAAATTAAAGAAAATAATTTCTCTTCAAGTTATTGTTGAATTGTAAAATATGTTTTGAATGATCTAATGATAATAACATAATATGAAAATAAATTTTGGTGCCATTTATAGTGAATACACATTTTTTGTTGACTAATGTGTAATGATTATTATGCATTTCTTTTCTTTTGTTGCAAATTAAATTACCTTCGTGCAAATTAAGAAGTGAACTAGAGAATTTAATATAACAGGGAAATGATTCCTCATAGAGTTACCAAAATATGATGCAAAAGACCATAGAGGAGTTGTCATGTAGGTCAACAAAATGGAGGATATATTTAAATAAAACTCCTCACTCTTTGAATGGGAAAAAATAACGATAGCCTCCAACAACTTAGAAGGGGAAGCTTACGATTGTTTTTTATGGTGGACCAAAAAATGTGATGCTCGTTTCTTTCATTGGTAAAATTTTACCATTGCATTATTGAAAAGGTTCCATGATGAAGAAGGCAATGAACTTTATAACAAATTTGTTCATCTAAAGAAAAAAGGAAGCATAAATGATTATACACACGAATGGGAAGTTCTAGCAACACTGACAAAGCAGATTCACAGATGAGCAATTACTAAAAATGTATATTTGTGGATTTAAGGATTAATCCGTAGTGAATTAAAACTATGGAACCCTAAAACTATTGAGGATGCTAGCCATCCAATAAAAATAATCAAACAAAAAAATAAATTTAACAAGCCATCATCCACAAGTCCAAAAAGATCAAACATATATTCAAATGAAATATCTAATAAATACACATCAAACAAGTCTAACAAGCATGTACCACCCCCCCTTAAGGGAGGATGAAATATAACACTAGGATACAAATAAGAAATGGGTAAGAAAATGTAGGTATTGTGGAGACAAATGGTCGCCAGAGCATATGTGCAACAATACAAAACTATATACTTGCGAATCCAAGAGGGATTCAAACACATCTAATAGTGATTCATATAAGGAATGTAAGGAATAAAACAATGTCCCTAGTACAAATCCTAAAGAGGCCATGCCCAAGATATCTCTTCCCAATAACAAGAATAACACAATTGCAAACATTGAAACTAAGAGGGCATGTGAAAAAAGAGAATGTCACCATTCTTATAGACACAAGAAGCACAAATAATTTCATAGATATAAACACCCATAATTTCATAGATATAAATGTTGAAAAAAGGTTAAATCTGTTCGTACATCTAACTGCATATATAAGGGTGATGGTGGTAGATGGAAAAATGATTAATGGATTCGAGAAGTGTCACAATGTCAAGCTACAAATATAAGACTACAAATTGGAATCTAGGTTCTACATAGTTGCCTTTGGAGGAGTAGACATTGTATTGGGAATTCAATGGCTAAAAACATTTGGGACCTATTTTGCAAATCACCAAAAATGATTTATTAAATTCAATTGGGAAGGAAGAATATATCAATTGTATGGATTCCAACCACCTCCCACCCCAAATTATATCTTCAAGGAAAATGGAGAAACTGATTCGAAAAAGAACACTTGTTTACATCGCATAGTGCCATCAAATGGAGATATTAGCATCGAAAGTAGTCCAATCCCAACACCCAAAGATTGAAGCTTTAATCCAAAAATATGACAAGGTATTCCAAGACATACCTATGAATTTACCACCAGAAAGAAACATAGAATACATAATCAAGGTTAAACCAGTCTCAACACCGATTAATATTAAACCACACTACTATCCTCACCACCATAAAACAGAGATAGAAATACTAATTCAAGACCTATTAAAGTGTGGGGTTATTACAAATAGCCCATATGCATCTCCAGTAGTGTTGGTTTGGAAAAACGATGGATCCTTTAGATTATGTGAAGACTATCAAGGTGTAAACAAAATAACTATAAAAAAACAAGTTTCCTATTCCATTCATAGATGCAATGTTGGACGAACTCCAGAAAATTATTTTTCAAACTAAGATCTGAGGTCATGGTACTACCAGATCGGAGTAAGGTTAGAAGATGTGGTGAATACTTTCTTCCAAACTCATGAAGTTCATTATGAATTAAAGGTGATGCCATTTGGGTTAACCAATGTGCCTGCTACTTTCCATGCAACTATGAATGAACTTTTTCAACCCTACTTAAGGAAGATCGTACTATTATTTTTGATGATATCCTTATCTACAATAAGAAGTGCAAGGGGCATCGTAATCATCTAGAATGAGTACTTTCTCTCTTAAAAGAAAACCAGTTTGATGCAAAAATATCAAAATGTACTTTTGGTAAGGAAGATGTAGAATACCTTTGCCATGTCATATCCAAGGAAGAGGTTAAGGTGGATCCCAGTAAAATCAAAGAAATTATGGAATGGTAAAAACCAAATAAAACATCAAAATTAAGGGGAATCCTAGGATTAACATGTTACTATTGAAAATTCATCAAGAACTATGCTCATTTGGCAACACCTTGATCAAATTTTTTAAAGAAAAAATCTTTCCAATGGAATAACAAGGCGGAAAAATGTTTTGAGGCATTGAAGAAGGTTATGTCATTCACACATGTTAGAAACCCTTGATTTTATAAATCCCTCTGTGGTAGAATGTGATGCTTCATGTTTTGGAATAGGTGCAATATTAATGCAGAATGACCATCCGATAGCTTTCGAGAGCTTGAAGCTCAACAAAAGGGAAAGCTTAAATTACACATATGATAAAGAGATGCTTGGCATTATACTACATTGGATAAGTGGATACAGTTTTATCAATAGTTACGGATGACAGGAACCTTCAACACCTATTACAAAAAGAAAACATTATCCATTGAACAACAAAAAGGGGAATGTCAATGTAGTTGCTGATGCACTATTCCAAAAAGATGAGGAGGTAACGTCATATGAAACAACAATGGTGATTTCTGATTGGTTGGATGAAATCATAATTGAATATGTCAAATATGGCGAACTTGATTCCATAATCAACAATCGAGACCAAAACCCAAAATTTGAATGGAGGAATGACATCTTATGGTGTAAGGACATAATATATCTAAGTCCATCATTGAAGTTTAAAATCAAAGTATTAAGGGAATCACATAGCTCCCCAATGTTTTTTCAAAACCTACTACAATGCATGCCAATCATTTTATTAGAAGGGGAAGGATAAGGATATTCAAAAATTTGTTGCTGAATGTGACAAATGTCAAAGAAATAAAATTTAAATTGTTATGCCTCTAGGGTTACTTCATCCTCTACACATTTCTAACAAAAAACGGGAAGAAATCTTGATGGACTTCATTGAAGGGTTACCCATGTCTAAAGGAAAGAATAATATTTTTGTCATGGTTGATGGACTAACCAAAGATGCACGTTTATGGCAGTAAGGAAAACAAACTCAATAAAATAGATTGTTGAGGTATTTTGCAAGAACATTTATAAATTGCATGGTTTTCTGAAGATCATTGTCAGGGATATGGATGCAAAATTTATAGGAAATTTTTGGAGAGATTTTTGTAATTAAACCGGGATAACCCTTAATATGAGATCAACCTACCATTTGCAAACATATGGACATACATAAATTGTAAATAAATTCTTAGAAACTTACCTTCATTGTTTTGCAATAGATAAGTAGAATAAGTGGTCCCACTGGTTACATTTAGTTGAATGGTGGTATAATTCTACCTATCACACATCCACTAAAATGATTCCTTTCCAAGCCTTATATGATTATGAACTACCCAAATGGAAGGAGTTTGTGCTAATTGATACTAAAGTCCAAGAAGTAAGGAATCACCTAGACAAGGATCGTAAAATCATTAAAATACTAAAATAAAACTTAGCAACAAATTGTAATTGAATGGAACAACAAGCAGACCAACCTAGATTAGAAAGATAGTTCGAAGAAGATGATTAGGTGTTTGTAAGAATTCAACCCTACAAACAATTATTCCTCAAGCAATAAGGAAAGAACAAATTGGCTCCTAAGTTCTATGGGCCTTTTCAAATTACCAAAAAAATTAGCGAAGTAGCTTATGGATTGAAATTTCTAGACAACAGTCACACCCATGATGTATTCCATGTATCATGCCTCAAGAAGGTTCTAGGACAATCTCAACTAATACAAATAGAATCCTTGAAATCAATAATGAAGGAAGAATTATTTTAGAGCCAAAATGTATTCTTGCCACTAAATAAAAGGTGTTAAGTTCCAGAACCATTAAATTATACCTCATCAAGTGGAAAACCTTCTAGATAGAAGATTCATCATGGGAAACAAAACCTTTTTGTTGAAAATACCCCTCATTACCCTTGCTTTGAGGACAAAGAAATTTTTAAGGGGATGGAAATGTCACAAACAAATTAATACACATAATAAATTGTTATAACTAATAATCAATAATTAATTAATACTTAATGAAGAGTCACAAGTCACTCCTATTCACTCTCATGACCAGTCAATTCCTATAAAGGTATATCATTATGAGAGCATTGTAAACATTCATTATTCATTATCAATTATTCCATATATTCTATTTTAGATATATATTCTATCAATCAAGTGTAAACAAGAATTTTCTTATGACAAAGCCCCATTGGAAAAAACAACCATCAGTAAGATATCGAACAATGAGTAGGTCTATCTACAAGAAGGTAGTCAATAATAAGACCACTAAAAAGGATGACCTATAAAGGGGTGAACAACAAAGGATTCATCTACAAAGGACTCATTGACATGAACTTATAAAGAAGTTGACGAGGAGAGAATAATAACAACGAAATTGATGAATGAGAGGTTAATGAAAATGAAGTCAAAGAAGGAAAATTCGATGATTGGTGAGATCGATGACATTTTAGTAGATAAAGAGTGTTTTTATGATTCTTGCACATGTTCTCCCTAGTTACAGGAAAATATTCATAATGAATTCTTGGATGCTAGTTGTAAACATTTCATGTTAACTAGCTTAGAGGTTATACATGTAAGAAGCAATTTCAAGCTAAGATCTATTGTGATCATTAATATATTATACATAGTCCAAATACTTACCAGGATGTAATTTTTCCTGTATACGTTGTTTTATGCCTATTCGTGATGCAGATTATATGAGAAGTCCTTTTCCTGAAAATATTATTGAATGGGGTTTAACTCCCAGGGAGGCACTTTATAAAGATTCTCGTAATTTGATCAACTTATTTATTCCCTTTATGCATGGAGAGGAAGAAAAAACCAACGGAATGAATAATAGAAAATGGTTTAATAAGCTTCCCTTCCCCCTTTCACATGTATTGGTTGATACAGGGGAAACAAAAAAAAATGCATTTAAACATATTTTCATTAACCAATTAGAGTTACCTCGCAAAACCTGTAACTGTCTTAGAAGAGCCAATATGCATACATTATTGGACCTCTTAAATCATAGTCGAGAAGATCTAATGATAATTGAACACTTTGGGAAGGAATCTATCAAATAAGTGTTGGAAGTTCTATGGAAATGTTTTGTACTTGATCCACCCAAGAATTAGTTTTGGGTCCATTAAATGGTTGGTTCCATTCCATCTCTTTATTCATTTCCTTTCCCCAAGGTCTTATAGAGAGTCATGAGAATCATTTCATTTAAAAACTCTAACATATATGGAATATTCAAATGAAATCTCTGACAAGATGGATATATCTAGGGAGATATAATTTGTCTTGAAGCAACTATTTTTTACTAAGATATATGGATAAAAAATTGAAATATTTTGATATTTGACCATTGGATCAAATTGGAAAAGACATAATGTTGCTAGGTCATCAAGAGTTGGTCAATGCTGTTAGGATGCCTAAACAGGCATGCATGCACAACAACCATAAAGCGAGGATTAAGTGTGAAAGTAGAATAATTTTCATGAAGATATGCACATATAAGTACAACTCAAGGTGACACTTGGTTTCATCTTCCAAGCTGTCCCTTGTACTCCTCGTGACTGTTGGAATTCAATAACCATAACTGATTAATATTCATTGTTGGGCTCCAAGAATCGTCCTTTATAATGAATTTATTTACATTAATTTCCTGGCCTACTTACTGTGATTTAATACATCTATGTTCAATAGGCTATCTTTTACTTTGTTTTATTAATTAAAATCTTGTAAATAAAAGAAATGCCTAATCTATTATTTTTAATGTATTAAAAGTAATGTTGTGCAAATGAGACGTTCGGTATTCCATCTGACCTTTCATTCAGCCCTTCTTTCGATCCCGAGTTCTACACTGGGTTTGATAACCTGTTTCTTATTGGTTTAAATGACTTGATTTACTTTGTTAGAAAATTGATCTATCTTTGCTCCTTTGTCCTCACTAAAACCTGTCATACATGCACACACAAATTAAAATCATAAGGTTGATAATAAGCTTTTTCATTATCCAAATGAATATTTATAACGATAGCATCAAAAGAATTATTATTTCTAAATAAAAGTTAAATCATAAAATAATATTTTTCAACAAAACTTTTATACAAACATATTGAATAAAAGCGAATTCTTAATTCTTAATTAAGTTATCGCTTTATATAAGTAGAAGTCTTTTAGCATTCATGAACCATATGGTGGAAAGCACTCACATCTTAAGTTTTAATATATATGAATGTTTTAATTGTATGCAGGTGCCTTATTTTAAACGGACCGTATGGTGATATCATGCAAGGTAGATTGCATAAAGATTGAAGGAGAAAATGTTCAACAAAGAATAGATCAATACAAGCAACGCAGAGTCACACAAACTCATAAATGGATGGTGATTCAGCCAATAGAACTCAGCACCCAGCCGTCAATGTGGCCAACAACCCAGCAGGAATTCAGCCCAGAAATCGGATTTATGAATTAATTTCCGTTACAGGTCATTTGGACATTCATTCGTTTACATGTGGTCATTCGAACCATCATTCGCGCCTGAAAAATCGTCGGTTTGCCTACTTCCGAATCTCCACGTTGGAAGCAGAAAGGTGGGTTTTGAAGAGGGCATCTTCAACATTGATTTTTACCTATCTGATCTTACCTAGAACTGTTCAGATGTGAGCAACTTGCAATTCAAAGATTCTGTCAAAAACGTGTTTTTAACAGACAACAAAATTTCGGGCTGGATTTGCGGGCAAACAAAGGCAGAATTAAAAATTCCGGCACATGGGTTTTGTGCAAAATAGGCCTATTTAGGTCCTCGTGAGGAATTTTGTAGAAATTCAAAGCCATTTTGGAGTAGTTCGTGGTTCCTTGAAACGGATTTGCCCAGAAAACGTGGTTGGCCGTTTTTCAAATATAGAAATTAGTTTTGATGGTCCTGGGGTTTAAGGATTTGGTTTTATCCTTCCCCACTGGAATTTCTATGTATAAATAGAGCCCCATAGGGATGAGAAAGAATGTAATTTTGCTTTGCGTTTTTATAATGGAAGTTCTGCTTTGATCTTGGGTTAAACTTGTTTTTATGCTCTGGTGATTGAGTAATTCGTGAGGTTGTTTACACTGCTACATGGGAGGGCCCCTCAGCAGCAGTCGGTTCTGTGTGTCTTTGTTTTCTTCCCATCATTCAAGCTAAGTATCATGCTATGTTCTTACTGTGTGTAAATGTTTTTTTTTCTTGTGTATGTTCCTAACGTCATTTCCTCTTGTTGATATATGAATTGTTTTGCTTTTGTTCATGCATGTTATGTCAATTGAGCTCATTGTAGATAGGTAGGAAAGAGATCTCTGCTTAGTTTAATTTGTGCAATAATGTTTAGTTTATTTCTTACAGTAGTATTAATGCTCTTAGTGTAGATTAGGATTTGAATTTGAGTTTGTTTTTCATGCATTTGAATTCATCTGTTTATCTCATTGCACCTTGGATCCAATAGATAGTTTCATTTTTGTAGCTTTCATTGACTAGATATAATGGCACTTTCAGTTTTGCTTAGTTACTCTGTCATGGGGATTAGCCTTTAAGTTAAATGTAATCAGTTAGCTTCATTTGCATAAAAGAATAAGCTTTAATTTGTTTCCATAGACTTAATTTCGAATATAACCAGTTAGTTTATTTTCATAAAATAGTGAGCTTTGTTTTGCTAACTAGTTTGTAATTTGAATTCGTATGGTATAATTGTATTTCAATTTTCAAAATGATAAGTCTTTGATGTACTTAAATCATAGAATAGATAGATTTGAGTTGTTCAATAGGTGTAATTATTCTGCTGTTCATAAAATGCAATTTTATTTTGTTTTCATGTAATTTGCATCTTCAGAATTCATACGGCCGACCGTTCGCATATTCATTCAGACTGTTTTTTATCATTCCGTTCGCACCTTCATTCAAGCTGTTTTTCAACATTCCGTTCGCACCTTCATTCAGACTGTTTTTCAGTATTTCCATTTGCACCTTCATTCATACTGTCTTTCAGCACTCCATTCGCACTTAGACAAAATTTTAATTCATTTCTAGAATTTTCAGTATTTTTGTTTATGCAGAAATAGTTAGCTAAGGTATAGGTTAATTTTCCAGCATTCTACCGTGTTCTGGAGCTAGTTGGGATTCGAATCCATATTTAGCATTTCATATTTAGTTTTATATTAATGCATATATTAATTATTCCAGTTATAATGATGATGAAATCCACTTACACTTAGAATGCATTTTACTGTGCAAATATGAAATAGTTCTGGTTTAAATAGGATTAGTGTAGTTGTCTTTTGATCATGATTTAAGTAGTTTATGTTCCACTTTCATTTGTTTCCATGCTCAGAACCTAGATAGCATAAATTTGTTTAATATGTTACCATAGATCTTGTCAATTTTCAGTAGTTACAAGTAGGTTCAGTATTTCATCTTCATTTCCCATTTGAATTTATAATTAGTTTTGCACCTTCGTTTACATAGCTTATCATTGCTTTAGACTTTGTTAGTTCCATTTCTTCAGTTTATTTCATTTTCAGTAGGTGTAATAGGGTAAAATCAATTTTCAATTAAAGCTTAGTAAGTCTTCTTTGAATCTCATTTAGATGTAGTAGTTCTAGGTTGTTGTGATTTTCAATTAAAAGACCAGTCTTCACTAGTATAGGTTTACTTTTCAATTGTAGATCAGTTGCATCATATTTCCATGGTTGATTAAAATGTTTTTGGATTAGTTTGATGTAGAAGTGGGGTAACAGTACTATGTTTTTCCATTGTAGATTTGCTTACAAGTTCAATTTGTTTTCAGCTATTTGAGTTATTGTCTTATGCTTAGATTTGCTTGCAAACTTTAAGTTTAGGTTACTTTTTGCATTTGAATGTTTTATAAAATAGCTTGAAGTCTTTGATTAAATAGAAAGTTTTCTTAGAACAAATAGAATGGAAATAATATTACTTTTCTTTATATAAGTCTTTAGCTTCATTCAGAATAGTAATTGGGCAGAGTCTGAATGAAGTATCGTATGAAGTGTTATTTGATAGCAGACAAGTTAGGATAACCTAGAGTAATCTAGACTTTAGTTTTGCACATATAGTGTTTGCATCTCACAAGCCACCTTCCCGGGTTGACAATTTAAGTGTTGAATTAGATAGCACATATTTTCACCAACATTTTGGCGCCGTTGCTGGGGAAGTGCTAAAGGGGTTGGAGTCTAGGTAGATAGGATGCTTTTACATTACACAACAAGGGGGAGGGGGAGAACAACAATACGAGAGGTAAGAACCTGCATATCCACTATAGTGGGGTGCCCCAAAGCCTTGTTGTTCCTTTCCGCACAAGTGCGATTTCCTTTCTGTACGTTTGAGTGTGTTATTTTCCGCATGTTAATTTCATGTAGGTGCTTTATTTCATAAAAGTGTGGTGTGTTTAGTTTGCAAATTTCTTTTAGTAGTAGAAAGTATTTTAAAAACACATAATTTTTTTTTGGGTGCTGTAAGAACCCCAGGGACTAATCCATGTGTGAAGTAGGATCTATCAACTGACAAAATGGATTCAAAGGTGACCATTAGTATGAGAAAACTCTCTCAAATCCTAGCAGCAGCTGGGATCTCAATTTCTTCTTCTCAAGGAGAACACATCTTTATGGAAATAAAATTTTTATCTACCTCTCCGGAAATAATAGAAGAACCACACTCCCATGAGCTACAAACCGACCCTCTTTGCCAATCTACCAAGGAAACCAGAAACTTGGAGATGACATTCGATGGAGAGACCCCCGGAATTGAAGAATGCTCCACATATATATCAACAGATCCTTTATGTACTCAAGCAATTGAACATTCAGAAGAAGAGGACCTGCATGGCTTGAGGAAGGAAGGTGGGTACCACGACTACATTGAAATATGGTTTGAAGAGGTAACCCAACCACAATACCATTCCTTCATTCGACACCTTCTGATGCAAAGTCAAGTAAGTTGGTTGAACTTCCACATTCAGGTAATCACTGCAACAACCTTTTCATATGTGGACAAAGGTATAATTTTCATCTTGCTTCGCACTTGGTTTCATTGGAAGAGCTCATATACTTGAATAAAAAACGTTTTCTTTCTTCTTAGGGTAGGGAAATATGTATATGAATAAAATGTTGCAATCTTAGTTTAGGGAATAATGCAACTTTGTTTTTTTTTTTTTGTTCGCACACAACGTTTAAAAGACAATTTATAGAAAGTCCTCCAACCCATATACCATCCCAATCCGTAAAAGGTTTTCAGAGCTACCTCCCCATCCCGTTGCAAAAATAAATACATGTATAAATCTCTTAAGGGTGGTGGTAAAGGCTAGTTTCTGCTATAAAAAGGGTGTAGGAGGCTAACCCACCGGGATACTGAACAGGTCTGCTGGCAGCGGGTACCAGCCTGTGGTATGACTAGGCAAACCCATCAGGGTACTGAATAGGTTCGCTGGCAATGGGGAATTCTGCCCGGGGAGGATATTTCTTAGATATCAAAGTTACCCCATCGAGGTCCTGAAAAGGCCTGCTGGCAATGGGTTCTGACTTTGATGTCTTTCACTATGCCTAATCTATATTTGTGTGTATGAACGGTATACTTGTGTAAACTCTTAGGAAGAAGCATGCATGGTTGAATAACTGGTTAAATGAACCTCATATATCTGCCATTTGATAATGTTTGTAAGTTGCACTTAAGACCCCGTTGTCTAATTCATACTATACCTAGGATGTCACTATCCTAGAAGTGGGACCCATAAACTTAGGATCTTAATGAACTCAAATGCAAACTTTGTCCATAATTACTTGAATAACAATAAACCTTTGAGAAGTAGCAGGGATGACTAGTCTCCTATAGGATTTACAGACTATCTATACCCTCATGTTTTCTATTTTGGGAGACATGACGAAAATCCCCTATCATAGCTTATATGTGGTCTTCGTGAGCATAAACTGATGAATTTGCATGTATTGAAGAATATGACTTAGTATGATATTACCTGCTGAGTGTTGTTGATCTAGAGTGTTGACATAAGAGAATACAACCCAGTCTTAACTCATTCATGGCACGAGGACGTGCCATACCTTCAGTCTGGGGGAGAAGAGTCTCAATTTATATGGTCTTCATAAGCATGAATTATTACTAGTTGGCGTAATTGTATTTGGTCTTCTCATAACATAACATTAATAATTTTTTTTCTAAGTTTTAGTTTTTTATGCAGTAATAAAGTTGGCTTCGTTTTGCTGAAGACTTCCTATAAACTATTGATGATCAAACATAGTTTTTGAATAAATGAAAGACCACTTCCAATTCATTCATGGCACATGGACGTGCCATACCTTCGGTCCGGGGGAGTGTTGGGCTCTAGGAATCGTCCTTTATAATGAATTTATTTACATTAATTTCCCGGCCTATTTACTGTGATTTAATACATCTATGTTCAATAGGCTATCTTTTACTTTGGTTTATTAATTAAAATCTCGTAAATAAAAGAAATGCCTAATCTATTATTGTTAATGTATTAAAAGTAATATTGTGCAAATGATAGACGTTCGGTACTCCATTTGACCTTTCATTCAAGCATTCTTCCGGTCCCAAGTTCTGCACTGGGTTTGATAACATGTTTCGTATTGGTTTAAATGGCTTGACTTACTTTGTTAGCAAATTGATCTATCTTTGCTCCTTTGTCCTCGCTAAAACCTGTCATACACGCACACACAAATTAAAATCATAAGGTTGATAATAAGCTTTTGCATTATCCAAATGAATAATTATAACTAAAGCATTTAAAGAATTATTATTTCTAAATAAAAGTTAAATCATAAAATAATATTTTTAAACAAAAGTTTTATACAAACCTATTGAATAAAAGTGAATTCTTAATTCTTAATTAAGTTACCACTTTATATAAGTAGAAGTCTTTTAGAATTCACGAACCATATGGTGGAAATCCCTCACATCTTAAGTTTTAATATATATGAATGTTTTAATTGTATGCAGGTGCCTTATTTTAAACGGACCAATATATGGTGATATCATGCAAGGTAGATCGCATAAAGATTGAAGGAGAAAACGTTCAACAAAGAATGGATCAATACAAGCAATGCACAGTCACACAAACTCATAAATGGATGGTGATTCAGCCAATATAACTCAATACCCAACCGTCAATGTGGCCAACAACCCAACATAAATTCAGCTCAGAAATCGGATTTATGAACTAATTTCCGTTACAGGTCATTCGGACGCCCATTCGGATCTTCATTTGTGTACACATGGTCATTCGAACCATCATTCGTGCCTGAAAAATAATTGGTTTGCCTACTTCCGAATCTCCATGCTAGAAGCAGGAAGGTGGGTTTTGAAGAGGGCATCTTCAACATGGATTTTTACCTATCTGATCTTACCCAAAACCCTTCAGATGTGAGCAGCTTGCAGTTCAAAGATTCTATCAAAAACGTGTTTTTAACAGAGAGCAAAATTTCGAGCTAGATTTGCGGGCAAACATAGGCGAAATTAAAAATTCCCGCACATGGGTTTTGTGCAGAATAGGCCTATTTAGGTTCCATGGAGGAATTTTGTAGAAATTCGAAGACATTTGGGAGCAGTTTGTGGTTCCTTGAAACGAATTTTCCCAGAGAAATTGGTTGGTCGTTTTTCAAATATAGAAATTAGTTTTGATGGTCTGGGGTTTGGGGATTCGGTTTTATCCTTCCCCACTGGCATTTCTATGTATAAATAGAGCCCCATAGGGTTGAGAAAGAATGTAATTTTTTCTCTGCATTTTTATAATGGAAGTTCTGTTTTGTTCCTGGGTTAAACTCGTTTTTATACTCTGGTGATTGAGTAATTCATGAGGTTGTTTCCACTGCTACCTGGGAGGGCCCCTCAACAGCAGTCGGTTCTGTGTGTCTTTGTTTTCTTCCCATCATTCAAGCTAAGTATCATGCTATGTTCTTACTGTGTGTAAACGTTTCTTTTTCTTGTGTATGTTCCTAATGTCATTTCCTCTTGTTGATATATGAATTGTTTTGCTTCTGTTCATGCATGTTATGTCAATTGAGCTCATTGTAGATAGGTAGGAAAGAGATATATGCTTAGTTTAATTTGTGCAATAGTGTTTAGTTTATTTCTTACAGTAGTATTAATGCTCTTAGTGTAGATTAGGATTTGAATTTGAGTTTGTTTTTCATGCATTTGAATTCATTTGTTTATCTCATTGCACCTTGGATCCAATAGATAGTTTCATTTTTGTAGCTTTCATTGACTAGATATAATGGCACTTTCAGTTTTGCTTAGTTACTTTGTCATGGGGATTATCCTTTAAGTTAAATGTAATTAGTTAGCTTCCTTTGCATAAAACAATAAGCTTTAATTTGTTTCCATAGACTTAATTTCGAATATAACTAGTTAGTTTCTTTTCATAAAATAGTGAGATTTGTTTTGCTAACTAGTTTGTAATTTGAATTCGTATGGCATAATTGTATTTCAATTCTCAAAATGATAAGTATTTGATTTAATTAGAACATAGAATAGATAGATTTCGAGTTTGTGAGGCACCTGCAACAATTAATTAACAAGAATACGCGAAATAGCAGAAATGACAGAACTCAGAATCACTTTTGTATTGATCACAGGCCACTTCGAGGGGGCAACCTCCTTTGAGTAAGCTCAATACAAATAACTTCACGGTGCCTTCATAGGTCTCAACACACACTTATATACTAATTCTAGGCGCCAATACTATGGGTCGAAACCATGGGCCGTTACAAACTATGGATCAACAATACTATGGGCGACTTACAAAGCATATGCGCCAACAACAATAACACAAACTATTGATCAACAAATACTACGGGATGACTTACAAAGCATATGCGTCCAACAACAACATACTAACAAAGTAAAGACATGGGTTCCTAACATCCCCTCCCCCTTAAAAAAAGCTTTGTCCTCAAAGCTTTAGATGTGGAAATTGTTGTTGAATCTGAAGGAGTGGTTCCCACGTAGCATCCTCTGGTTGCATGCCGTGCCACTGAATTAAGACCTCTGTGATAGAGCGAGAGCGAAGCTGACGCGTGCGCCGATTGAGGATGGCCTCTGGCTCCAAAAGGATGGATCCTTCATTATCTAGTTCGGGTAAAATCGTTTGGCCGCTGATGTTGGTGCCGAGAACTTTCTTCAGACAAGAGACATGAAAGACTGGATGAATGAGGGAAGAAGGAGGAAGTTCCAATTTATAAGCAACAGACCCAATCTGCTGAAGAATCCGATATGGCCCATAGAACTTTGGAGCGAGCTTATGACGCCCTTTGAGTTTCAAGGAGGATTTTTTGTACGGCTGGAGACGAAGAAAAACCATATCGCCGATTTGAAAAGTGCACTCCGAACGGTGCTGATCAACTTGTTGCTTCATGCGATTTCTTGCCATGTGAAGATTGTCCCGCAAAATGCGAAGAATCTGATCACGGTTGCGAAGGACCGTGTCAACTTCCTGAACTGGTGAACTGGTGGGGGTGTATGGAAGAAGAGCTGGAGGTGCCTGACCATAGACTTCTTCATATGGGGTCATTTTAGAGGCAGTGTGGTAAGAGGTATTGTACCACCATTCAGCGAGAGGGAGCCACTTTGCCCACTGATGTTGTTGTTCCGAGGTGAAGCAACGAAGATAAGTTTCCAAGCATTTATTGACAATTTCAGTCTGACCATCTGTTTGTGGGTGATACCCTGAACTCATCTTCAGTTTGGTGCCAGTGTGGCGAAATAGTTCTGTCCAAAAATGACTAGTGAAAGTCGCATCATGATCCGAGACAATGGAAGAAGGGATGCCATGAAGACGAAAGATCTGGTCCATAAAAAATTGAGCGACAGAGGAGGCTGTATAGGGATGGCTGAGAGCACAAAAATGACTATATTTGGAGAGACGATCAACCACAACGAGAATCACTATCTTCCCACCAGATTTAGGGAGCCCTTCAATGAAATCCATAGAAATATCGGTCCAAATCCGTGTAGGTATGGGCAAGGGTTCAAGCAATCCTGGAAGGAGTGTTGTTTCACCCTTATTGCGTTGGCAGGTATCACATTCGGCCACCATCTGTTGAATTGTCCTTTTCATGCCCTGCCAAAAGAAGTTACACCGTGCTCGTTCATATGTTTTGAGGAACCCAGAGTGCCCGGCCGATGGAGAAGCATGGAGTTCATAGAAGACATCCTGTTGAAGATCTGTGCTCTGGGGAAGCACCAGACGACCCTTGTATCGCAGAGAAGCACCATCCCAAGAGTAATGTGGGACAGCAGAAGGATTGTTGGTCAAGCGTTGGATGATCTGAGATAAGGAAGAGTCATTGACATAACCCTGTTGAACAGATTGCAACCAATTTGGGACAGGCATAGAAATAGCTGAAAGAGAACCTTGGGCATCAAATGTGCGAGAAAGGGCATCTGCCACAATATTGTCTTTACCCTTCTTGTAAGTGATCTCATAGTCATAACCCATGAGTTTGCTAACCCATTTCTGTTGTGCCGGGGAGGAGACACGCTGGTCCAAGAAATATTTCAGACTCTGGTGATTAGTCTTGATGCAGAAATGATTCCCTAATAGGTATGGACGCCACTTCTGTACTGCATGCAAAATAGCCATCATTTCCTTCTCATAGGTAGAGGCAGCTAAATTCTTACCTGAAAGGGCTTTGCTGGTGAACGCAATGGGGTGTTCATCTTGAAGGAGGATAGCACCAAGTCCATTGCCGCAAGCATCACTCTCAATAGTGAAGGGCTTGGAAAAATCAGGCATAGCTAGCACCGGTGTAGTACACATAGCTTGTTTTAGTTTGTCAAATGCACACTGAGCAGCAGGTGTCCATGTAAAAGCATCTTTTTTCAATAGAGCAGTTAATGGAGCTGCAATCTTCCCATAATCCTTGACAAACTTGCGGTAGTAGCCAGTCAACCCCAAAAAACCACGAAGGCTCTTGAGTGTCTGAGGATGTGGCCAATTGTTCATGGCCTCGATTTTGGCAGGATCCACGCGAACCCCTTGTGCTGAGATAATGTGCCCGAGATACTCAACTTCCTTTTGTCCAAAAACACATTTAGACTTCTTGGCATGGAGATGATGGTCAGAGAAAAGTTGCATGACAAGATCCAAATGCTGGAGATGTTCATCCCATGTTTTACTGTAGATGAGGATATCATCAAAGAATACCAGAATGAATTTCCGCAAGTAGGGTCAAAATATTTTATTCATTAAGGCCTGGAATGTGGAAGGAGCATTAGTGAGGCCAAAGGGCATGACCAAAAACTCATAATGGCCATCATGTGTGCGGAAAGCTGTTTTAGGAATATCATCCTCATGAACCCGAATTTGATGATACCCCGAACGAAGATCCAACCTGGAGAAAAAGTGAGCCCCATGAAGCTCATCAACAACAGGAATTGGAAACTTATCCTTGATGGTGAGGTGATTAAGTGCTCGGAAGTCAATGCAGAGGCGCCATGACCCATCTTTTTTGCGGACAAGAATAACTGGAGAAGAAAAGGAACTAGTGCTTGGGCGAATAATACCTTGCTTCAATAAGTCCCGAACGAGCATTTCAATCTCCGTTTTTTGGTGAAATGGGTAGCGATAGGGCTTGATGTTGGGAGGAACGCTGCCAGGAAGGAGCTGAATACGATGGTCTTCTGGCCTGGAAGGTGGTAATCCCACTGGTTCAGCAAAGACACCTGTATATCGATCCAGAATTTGTTGTAGATCCAAAGGAGTATTGGAGACCGCTGATGGTTGCATCTGGATGGAATGGATCTGAGCGATGACAGCATGTGAATTCTTCTTGAGTAGTTTTGCCATGCGATGTGAGCTGATGATGCTGGGAGAACCTGGTTGTAATCCTGTCAATGTGTGTTTGTGTCCATTCTCGGAAAACTGCATCCAAAGTTCGGCAAAATCCCATAAGATAGGGCCGAGTGTGCGTAGCCATTGAGCACCCAAAACCACATCACATCCGCCTAAGGGCAAGGCAAACATGTCCGAGCGCAAGGTATAATCTCCCATAGAGATATGCACATTTCGACACTTCCCTTTGCAAGGTAAGGTGCCCCCATTGGCAATCATGACTTCAAAGTTAGAGCAAGGATGGATAAAACAATCAGCTTGTTTGGCGATCCGAGGTTCAATGAAATTATGCGTGCTACCATAATCAATGAGGATTGTAAGAGGGAGCTTCTTGAAGTAACCCCTGACCCGCATTGTTTGGCGGGTGGTGATTCCAGCTAAAGCATGGAGAGATATCTCTGGCTGGTCATCCTGAGACGGAGGGTCAATAGGCGGTTCCTGAATGTCGACCGGAGCATCCAGTGTTTCTGGATCGTCGTCACCCATTTCAGAGGCAGGCAGAGACTCCACATCCAGGAGATAGAGCTTTTGCTGAACACATCTATGTCCCCGAGTGAATTTCTCATCACAATTATAGCAAAGCCCCTTTTCTCTGCGTGCTTGCATCTCTGTTTCAGACAAACGCTTGATAGGAGTCGGTCGAGGAGCCTGCGGTATAGGTGGTCGCTGAGAACCCATATTTCGGAAGGGAACAAAAGTGGGCTTGGAGCGTTGTTGGGCTGCAATCTTGTCTTCCGCCAACTTAGCCAACCCGAGTGCTTCCATCATTGTGTTGGGACAGAACATTTTGACCTCAGAGCGAATGGCATCCTTTAGACCACTGATAAAACAACTCCGGTAAAATTCATCAGACAATCCTTCGGTGTGGTTGGCTAGATTCTCAAATTCGGTTTGATACTCTCTCACAGTGCCAGTTTGGCGAAGTTTAGTGAGGGTTCCTGTGAAGTCATCAAAAGCACTAGGACCAAATCGTTGCAAAAGGAGCTGACAAAAGTCTGACCAATTGGGCTCTGGATGAGCCTTGATGTACCAACGGTACCATTGAAGAGCTTCCTGTTCCAAATGAAAGGATGCCAATGGAACTTTGTTGACATCAAAAGTATTATGCAGACTGAAATACTGTTCTGCATGATAGATCCATCCAGTTGGATCGGTACCATTGAAGCGAGGAAAATCAAGCTTTGGACCACGGAAATTGCTAGAAGAAGAGAACCCATTGTCTACTGAAGACTCGGACTGCCGTTTGTTGTTCATAGCTGAATGTTCAAGATGGAGACCGAGAAATTTTTCATCCAGATCCTGGAGTTTGGCTTGGATGGATGCAAGTGCTTCCTCCATCGTTTTTGCTCCTGCACGGGTGACAACCATAACCAAGGATTTTTTTATTTTTATTTTTTATTATTTTTTATTATTTATTTTTATTTTTATTTTTGTTATTTTTATTTTTATTTTTATTTTATTTATTTATTTATTTTATTTTATTTATTTATTTTTTATTTTTATTTTTTATTTTTATTTTTTATTTTTTATTTTTATTTTTATTTTTATTTTTTTTATTTTTTATTTCCTGATTGGGTAGGAAAACAAAAACAGGAACTACTTCAGTAAGGGAAAATTTGGATTTGGGAAAAATTTAGAAGGGTAATTGGGGTTTGACTAGGTTTTGGACACTGTTGGATTGACAGGGAAGCAAAAATGAGGATTTCAGAAGCGGGGTGAAAGAATGGGAAAATTTGGCAGAGGGGAACAAAGAAATTGAATTAATTTTTTATTTTTATTTTTATTTATTTTTTCAGACTGGAGCGGCTACGGCTCGAAAGAGATCTGGAACAGCGCCGAATGGATTGAAAACGACTGAATCTGGAACGGCTTGCAAAATAGATCTGAAACGGCGCAGCAGTGATCGACAATAGTTCAGCTGAAAGTAGATATGGACCCCAGGTATGTGCGGCTTCCTAACAGTTCAGGGGTTTCACTCGGCCACCAATGTTGTCTGACGGCTTGCGTATTGGGGCAATACCCCTCACTCCACGGCTCAGGTAAAACTGATAACCGCTTTGTCACAAACGACAGCTCTTGGTTTACCTCACGGGTGGGAACTAGTCAATCAGGTAGGGGTCGTTGCCCTTTTCGTTGGCAGGTCCTCTCAATGGGCCAGCTACTTCGGGGTTCCTGTGGTACTCCTCACAATGAGTTTTAAGGCTTATGCCCAAGTACTTCCCACAGTTAAGCGGATAGGGATTATTCCCAAATCCGAACCTGCAACAGATGCGAATTTTTTTTTTTGGCAAAAATTTCACCCAGCGAGCCCAAGAAAGTGCTCTGATACCAGATGTGAGGCACCTGCAACAATTAATTAACAAGAATACGCGAAATAGCAGAAATGACAGAACTCAGAATCACTTTTGTATTGATCACAGGCCACTTCGAGGGGGCAACCTCCTTTGAGCAAGCTCAATACAAATAAATTCACGGTGCCTTCATAGGTCTCAACACACACTTATATACTAATTCTAGGCGCCAATACTATGGGTCGAAACCATGGGCCGTTACAAACTATGGATCAACAATACTACGGGCGACTTACAAAGCATATGCGCCAACAACAATAACACAAACTATTGATCAACAAATACTACGGGACGACTTACAAAGTATATGCGTCCAACAACAACATACTAACAAAGTAAAGACATGGGTTCCTAACAGAGTTGTTCAATAGTTGTAATTATTCTGCTGTTCATAAAATGCAATTTTCTTTTGTTTTCATGTAATTTGCATCTTCAGAAATCATACGACTGACCGTTTGCATCTTTATTCAGACTGTTTTTTAGCATTCCGTTCGCACCTTCATTCAAATTGTTTTTCAGCATTCTGTTTGCACCTTCATTCAAATTGTTTTTCAGTATTTCCATTCGCACCTTCATTCAGACTGTCTTTCAACACTCCATTCGCACTTAGATAGAATTTTAATTCATTTCTAGAATTTTCAGTATTTTTGTTTATGCAGAAATAGTTAGCTAAGGTATAGGTTAATTTTCCAGCATTCTACTATGTTCTAGAGCTAGTTGGGATTCTAATCCATCTTCAGCATTTCATATTTAGTTTTATATTAATGCATAGATTAATTATTCTAGTTATAATGATGATGAAATCCACTTACACTTAGAATGCATTTTACTGTGCAAATAGGAAATAGTTCTGGTTTAAATAGGATTAGTGTAGTTGTCTTTTGATTATGATTTAAGTATTTTATGATCCAATTTCATTTGTTTCCATGCTCAGAACCTAGATAGCATAAATTTGTTTAATATGTTACCATAGATCTTGTCAATTTTCAGTAGTTACAAGTAGGTTCAGCATTTCATCTTCATTTCCCATTTGAATTTATAATTAGTTTTGCACCTTCATTTACATAGCTTATCATTGCTTTAGGCTTTGTTAGTTCCATTTCTTCAGTTTATTTCATTTTCAGTAGGTGTAATAGGGTAAAATCAATTTTCAATTAAAGCTTAGTAAGTCTTCTTTGAATCTCATTTAGATGTAGTAGTTCTAGGTTGTTGTTGTGATTTTCAATTAAAAGATTAGTCTTCACTAGTATAGGTTTACTTTTCAATTGTAGATCAGTTGCATCATATTTCCGTGGTTTATTAAAATATTTTTGGCTTAGTTTGCTGTAGAAGTGGGGGTAACATTACTCTATTTTTCCATTGTGGATTTGCTTACAAGTTCAATTTGTTTTCAGCTATTTGAGTTATTGTCTTATGCTTAGATTTGCTTACAAACTTTAAGTTCAGGTTACTTTTTGCATTTGAATGTTTTATAAAATAGCTTGAAGTCTTTGATTAAATAGAAAGTTTTCTTAGAACAAATAGAATGGCAATAAGATTAATTTTCTTTATATAAGTATTTAGCTTCACTCAGAATAGTAATTGGGTAGAGTCTGGATGAAGTATCGTATGAAGTGTTATTTGATAGCAGACAGGTTAGGATAACCTAGAATAATCTAGACTTTCGTTCTGCACATATAGTGTTTGCATCTCACAAGCTACCTTCCCGGGTTGACAATTTAAGTGTTGAATTATATAGCATATATTTTCACCAACAAACATTCCCCCCCTAATCGAAAGGGTTGTATATGAGTCTAAGTAGAGAGATAAAATATGGAGAATAAAATCTCAAAATGGATAAAGAAGCTCTATGAATAAAAGGTTAGAAAAAGCTGATGTCTTCTACTAAGTGGGTGGTTTAAGGTTGACCACAAACTCTTGAACTTAAAGATAACTCCGATTTTGGATCATCAGTTCTTTGGAACTTGTCCTGAAGCGAACAAGATATCCCCCTTATCAACTAGACTCACCTTCCCATTACATAGCATTCCCAATTCAGTGGAAGATCATCAAAACACTTTTTTCCCCTATATACGTGGCCCAAGGTCGTAACCAAAATACCCCATATCCCGGGCGCTTGGCATTTAAAATTCCAACCAAGGTCAAAATGCATTCTAGATTGACAAAAGACAAAACAAAGACTGGAGAAAGAGAACTAACCCTACCCTTCTCATGTTGATGGAGGCGTTCCCTCGTCCAATGGATTTTCTACACAAACAGACGATGACTACACCGGAACAGACTCCTCCTGCACAGAGCGACGACTGAATGACATCTTCACAAGGTCCATCACCCCCTCCATATCCCCCAGGTTCCTGACTATGTTAGGAACCCGTGTCAACCCTTCTCTTTACTTTGTTAGTATATTGTTGTTGGGCGCATATGCTTTGTCAGTCGTCCCGTAGTATTTGTTGATCCATAGTTTGTATTAGCCTATGGTATTGACCCATAGTATTGGATGCATATGCTTTGTAAGTTGTCCCTTAGTATTATATGTTCCATGGTATTGAACCATAGTATTGGGCATAGAATTAGTATATAAGTGTGTGTTGAGGCCAATGAAGGCACCGTGAAATTATTTGTATTGAGCTTTCTCAAAGGAGGTTTCCCCCTTGAAGTGGCCCGCGATCAATAAATCGATTATGAGTTCTGTTATTTATGCTATCTCATGCATTTTCATTAATTAATTGTTGCAGGTTCCTCAAAGAATAGGTCCTCTTTGAGATTGCTCAAGACCTAAGTGAATAGGTCCCCGAAACTCTCCCTCTCCATCATTGTTTTCTCTAGGCGTTTCCACGATACCCAGGACGGACTCAACACCACATATGTTCCTTGATCCTCCATCTTCGACTACATATCCTCATCCTCCATGGATAATATAATCTCGTCAACATGGTTAGGAATTCCTTCCATAAACTTCTGCCCCAGATCTTCTTCCTCCATCCTCCGCTCACTTCGCATTCTCCCTCCACTACGACTCCTCATCCACTAATGGGGAGCCATAGCCAACTCACTGACTACCGATGCTTCATTCCTCTTCCTTACCAACAAGGCCTCAATACGTCTCATCACTTCTTCCTGCATGTTCTCGGTCGTTGCAGTTCTTCTTATAGCCCCTCCACCATTTTCATCATTCAATTGATGCATCTTGTCACCCGAGCACGCATTAACTACCTGCTTAATTACCTCACTGAAGATTCATATCCCATCATCCTCTCAACCACTGGTCCGCATGCTTCCATGGTACCTTTCATTTACCAACCAAACATACCACCATATCCTTTCCATAACTCCCCTACTATCATTCCTTTGGTTGTCTTGTCCATTTAATATTTCTTACCTTCATTCCTCCTTCCCCTTTTTACTTCCCCTCCTTCCCACGCATGTCATTAATCCTTTTTCCTACCACCAGTTGTGTCATCATCCTTTGACACATCCTCCCTTCCTCTGCTTTCCACAATGCCTTCTTCTTGTGGCACGTGGTCCCTTCTACCACCCACATCCGAGTATGATCGAATGTACATTCTTACTTTCATTGCAATTGTGCTAATGACAAAGATACCAATCAAGTGCGTAGTTAGATAATGAATCATTTAGACTATTTAGACTTCTAGGAACATGAATATACTCAATAAATTCAAAAGTACGGTCCAAAAGATGTACTCGTAGAAACTTTCGATACAGTGTAGGGTCTCGAACTTGATAAGGATTATCCAATTGAGACAGAATAATTGTGAGTCTAGTTTGACGACGATTCGACAGATGGAGACATCGGTGGCCTTGATAAGAAGCTAAATGATTGTGCTATATTCTGCAA
Source organism: Larix kaempferi (assembly GCA_027924585.1). Classification (NCBI taxonomy): domain Eukaryota; kingdom Viridiplantae; phylum Streptophyta; class Pinopsida; order Pinales; family Pinaceae; genus Larix; species Larix kaempferi. The sequence goes on from BSBM01000600.1 coordinate 18,363,195, forward strand.
CATTACTGGTTAAATATTCGAGAAAGGTGCCTCCTTAACTTAGTAGCTGATTGATAGGTCAAAACATCACCCACGTGGAAAAAGCAATGTTCTGTGAGCTAGGGATGGCGCCGTCTGCATATCCTAGATAAGTGAAAGTATCTTGTGACATCTTTCAAGTGAAAAAACAAGCAAGATAAGTGTGTGCTAAAAAAAATGTATGTACAAAATTCTATACATAAAATACAACAAGTGTTGTGAGGAAATCAGGGCCTACACGAAGTATCTTTTCATATAGAGACCATTCCTGGTCTCAGATAGTCATCCCCATCATAATTTACCAGTTCATAAGCTCCTTGTTTTATAACAGTTTTAACAACAAGAGGGCCATACCATTTGGGTTCAAATATACCATCTAGGTTCAAATTTTTTTGCCCCTAGCTTGTCATGGTCTTTGTCATAAGCAAAAACCAAATCACCTTCAAAGAATACTTGGGGATGGATAGTTTTGTCATAGAGGGGCTTGATCCATTTCTTCTATATTTCAGCATTCAGAGTGGCCTCATGTCGAGTTTCATCAAGATGATGTAAATATATGAGCCTCTATTCTTCTATAGAAGTGTTAGGTAGGATATCAATAGCTAGTTTCAAGGATGGGATTTCGCATTCAATCGACAACATGACTTCCACTCCATAAACTAGTTGGAAAGGAGTGAAAATGTCACAGTCTTGGACGAGGTACAATATGCCTTGAGAGCGGAAAAGAGCACCGAGTTCCAGTTAGTTTTGTTCTTATTCACCATTCATTGCATCATGAACTTCAAAATATTGTGGATGGATTGTACTCAACCATTGCATTGTGGTTAATATGGTGAAGACAAGTCTTGCCACAATCCTAACTTGGTAGTGATTTCATCCATGAGTGAATTCCTAAAATGATATCCATTATTAATAAAGATATCTCTTGGCACATTGAACCTGGTTATGACATGATTGAACAAAAATTTTGTTGCAGGTTTGGTCGAGTTATTGCATGTAGGCATCGCTTCAACCCACTTGGTGAAGTATTCGTCTACCACTATGATGTAGCGGTGGCCATTAGCTGAAGAAGGATTACACGTCATAAAATCAATGGCCTGTTTTTCAAACTTGACCCACGGTCACCACATGATGTAGAAGAGAAGGGTGGCACACATTTTCCTTGTATGAATCTAACAAGGATGACACTTTTTTATGGCATTGATACAATATCGGAAAAGAGTGTGCCAAAAGTATCCTACATGGAATATCTTATGGGTTGTGGAAAACCCAAAAAGATGATCACCACATGCTCTAGTATGCCAGTCATTCAATAATTTCCTTGCTTTTGTGTGAACTAAACAACGTCGTAATATTAGTTTGATTTCTCAACAATACAAATTGTCCCCGATGATGAGGTATCTTTGTACTTGATGTCGAATGTGACGTCGTTTAGCACTAGAAAACTAAGCATCGATTCGTTGGTTTTGGACATAGACAATAATAGTTCCATAAAAATGATCAAAATACGCAAGAGGAATAAATGCTCATCTGGAAAGGATTCCACACCTATATTTCCTTCTTCATCGCATGGTAATTCAAGCATTTACTAAGCAAAAGCTAAGGACTTCTTGGATTTGGAGTTAACAAATTTGAAATCGAATTCTTGCAGGAAGAATATCCACTTTGAATATTTTCCACCAATGATTCGGTGGAACAAGATATGTTGCATTAGGCTAGCATCTGCCACTACAATTGTTTTTCGTCCAAGTATGTAATGTCTAAATATTTGGACAACATGAACTGCTTCCAAGGCCAACTTCTCTACGTGATAATAACGATATCTGGGGCCAACAAGACCCTTATTCAATTAATACACAATGTGTTCTTGGAACAAATCATCCTCTTGTACCAAAACCATCCCTAAAGTGGATTCAATGGAAGCCAAATAAAGCAAAAATTCTCTACTCTAGTCCGAAAGGCTAAGTACCAGGATGACATTAAATCCTTTTTGAATGCATCAATTGAGAAATGAGATTGGCCATCCCATATGAATGCTACTTATTTCTTGAGAGGACACATCAAACCTTTTGAAATCTCAACAAAATTGGCAAAAAATATCCTAAGAAAGTTTGCTTTTTCTTGTAGACTCTAAAGTTGTCTAATTATTTTAGGGGGGGGGGGAAATTGATTTATTGCCTCAACCTTAAAGGGATCTAACATATCTCATACTTGGAAACAATGAACCCAAGTACTAATTTCCCAGTCACCACACAAAAAATGCATTTATGTGGGTTTAACATGACGTTATACTGATGACAGCGAGTGAATACAACACAAAGATGTGCCAAATGTCCGGCCCTTACATTTGATGTAGATGCCAAGTCATCGAGATAAGTTTCAACAATGTGTTTAATATCGTGAAAGGAATATGATGCGGCTCTCTGAAAAGTGGCCCCATAACTTTTAAGGTTGGAAGGCATTTTTTGATATGAAAAAGCACCCCATGGGAAAATGAAATCCATCTTGTGCTGGTTTTCATTGTTTATTTGTATTTGATTGTATCCAGAAAATCCCATCCATGAAGGAAAAGATTTATCTTCCACAAACTCATTTATAATCTAATCAATAAAGGGTGTGTGATAATTATCTTTGGGGCATGTCAAATTCAAATACCTAAAGTCAGTACAAACTTCGATGGTCCCTTGTATTTTGTCAATAGGAACAGGATTTGATACCCACTCAGTGAGAGGCACGAGAGAAATGAAAGTAGATTTTAAGAGCTTCTCAACTTTTGATTTGATGGTAGCAGATTTCTTAGGATTAACTAGTCTTAACTTTTGTCATATAGGTTTGACATTTGCATAGGTTTTTATCTCATGTTCAATGATACTAGGATCAATGTTAGGCCTTTCTTTATACGACCAAATGAAAACATTTAGAAACTCTTTGAAAAGTGTTGTATGTCGCATGATTTCTTTCAGAGTGTAATCCTCATCGATATTAATGTTTTCTATTATGCCTGGTTTGGTAGAGATATTGACAGGCATAGTTTGTGAAATGTTTACCAAATTCCCCTCATCATTTATGTTGTTGTTACACCTAAAATCCTACCATCATGAGATTCAGTGTATACATCCCTAACGTATCATTGGCTAAGTCATTAACTTGGAAGAGATTCCATTGCATTCATGCTAGGTTTTAAGAGGTTGTTGCAGGCTGCACTCATGCAACCTGCGACGTCACATCTTGCTCTCTTTCAGGGTGCAACGATGTCAGTTAATGGAAAAAAATAGCTTCTTCGAGCTCATTCTCGAAGCCTGCTGACTTGGATCCTTATCCCTGGCCTCTTGGGAGAGCTGGAACTTGGTTCCTAACCTCTTGGAAGGATCCCCTATCTCTCTCCTACCATATATCAACCTACCCTATCCATACCCTATCCACTTAGTCCTATATAAGTGAAGCTCTACCCCTATCAAAAGGGCGGAAGTCTATAGTGTCTACATGCTGGTGAAATCATCTTGGAGAGATATCTACTCATCCATTAAGAGACTCACACTTCCTTGGGAGGATATGGCATTGGCTTGGATGGAGAAGGATTGCTATGTTAAGCCTCGGTTGTAATCATTCTTTTCTATGTACTTTTCCTATATTTACAGTAATATAAATGCTTTCCACCAATATTGTTGTGATTGATAATATTGTGTAGTTTAACTGCTTAACTGTTTACTTAGATCTATTATTGTATAGATGCTTTTTAATTGTTTGCATCATTCTGTGTATCTTGACAGGTCTTGTAGCTGAGATCTGACGACCGCAAGGCGTGGAAAAACATCCAGGAGAAAGGACTACAAGTTTAAGGTAAGACATCTAGTGACTCGATCCTTAATTAGATCTAGGAAAGTGGTTTATAGTCTGTACTATTTGTTCTAGACTCACATTGAGCTAGGGAGATCCGGCTCACGTCCGCTCGAGTGGATTGTCCGTCAAACAAATTTGGCGACCATACTGGGGAAGAACATTGTTTTGTAGTTGTCAATTTGAATGTCATTTTCAGTTGATTTCTTGCCAAGCCATTCTATTTGTCATTTGATTTCACTTTGAAGAGTCTGACTACCTTCCTTTGAGTTTGTACTTCTCATTTTCAAACCAGTTCATTGCTCATTACTTGGAGATTTGGCTCATTTTTGAACTTAGATCTCGCCTATCACACCTGGTTAGTATACACAGCGCAACACTGTGTCATTTTTGATCTATGTTCTTTGCCTGTTAGTAAGTCGTCGCAATCCTTCCATTGGTATTCTGCGACATCATCACACTCCTTGCATTGGTGAACTGCGACGTTGCACTGTGTGCAAGCACAAAATGCGCCGATCTGCCAAAGTTGCCATACATGCACCCTTTCTCCTTTTTTCTTTTGAGTGTTGGTTTGTGTGCAGACTCCCTTTGTATTGCAAGATCCAGTCAGAGATCCCATTTTGTTTTGTGTGATTGAGTTTGGTTTTATTTTGAGTTGTTTTGGGTTCCATCTTGGACAAGTCTGAGATTTGGTAGTGGTGGATACTTTGGTCTCCCCCACCTGCATCTTCTCACTCTTTCATTCCCTCCTCTCCTTTCCATATCTGGTCAAGTGTATTGGATCGGTTTCCAAACCTCATTTGCATTCATTTGTTGAGCTTTGCTTGCTTTAGTGCTGCTTGTTGCTGATTGATTTTGAGTGTTTGTGTGTACTTTCAGTCCTTTGAGTGCTCATCTTTTCTTGAGATTTTCTGAGTTATTGAAGTGCTGCAAGTAGTCTTTTCATTTCAGTATTCATGTTTAAAAGCATCGTTGTTATCAAATTGTTATTTTGGTACATCCATTGAAAGATCAAAAGTGCTTTATTTCCATCATTTTTTAAGATCATTTGAAGAATTGCATATGCATTGGAATGTCTCATTTGTAGATTTTTTGAAAAGTTGAAAGAAAATTGCATTATTTGTGCTTTTCACGAATTATGAGTTGCTCATTTTCTTGAAAAATTCAAATAGATATCAAGTTTTGCAAAAGTAGTTCCATGCTTGGAAAGTTAAATGCGTCTTTTGGTTTTTGTGCTTTTAGGCCATCATAGTGAAAGTGAAAAGCTTGCATACTCTACTTAAGATTTCTCTCTTTTCATTGCTTAGCATAATTTTCGTTTTGAAAAGATAAAAGAAAAAGAAAAAACATGCTTTGATTTGGTTTAGTAGTGTTGTGTCTTTTGTGTTTCGCTTGAAAAGGAAAAGAATATTTCATTATAATTTTTCATAGATTTGGGATTGTCTTGCATTGCACTGCTTTGGTAAAATTGTTGGAAAGAAAAAGAAATTTTCTCCCTCCCATACAAAGAGTTCATCAAAGGAAAAGTGTAATTTTTTTCATGTAGGGCTTGAATTATGTTTATGATTATGTACTCAACTCATGCATTCACCTAACCGTCCAGATAAAATTAACGGTAGAACTAGGGTAAAATTTTTATTAACTTGTGTGTAAGTTAGAGACCTGTTCCGGCATCGTTAAGCATGGAAGCTGTCGTTATTTTTCAACACTGTATCCTGGGGGTATTGTAGTCTTCCATGTACTTATCGGTATATTGAGCTCTTTCATGTACCCGCCAAGTACCACACGTGCTTGGCGTATATCGAAAGGTGTTTCACATACTCAGTAGTATATCGGAAGGTCTCTTTCTGAACGATTGTGCATTAGACAACATCACTACGGATTTGAGCTCCCACATACCTTGCGTATATCGGGAGACACCCTTAGGATTCCTAAAACCAACTGAGTTAACCTTTTGTCCATCTTGGCGGAGCAATACATCGAGAACAACACTCGGGGAGATTACTACGCACGTACAGTCTAGGTAATCGGGTATTCAGGAAAGGGTATGGTCCCAATCCTCCTTGTCGCATTTTACTGTTGGACCCTGTGGTATATAGCGATTTGCGAAGCCTTGACAATCCTGTGAGGTTCCAGACTGTTGAATCCACTCTTATAACAAAAGTTTGCTTGTGGCCTTAGTTTGTGTAGGGTTTGTTTGGTCTGCTTTTATTTTGTGTAGCTTTCCTTAGGAGAAACTTTTTGTTTCAGTCACTTTGGCTGACTTTCCTTGGAGAAGGTCTCGTAGGATTCAGAATTTGCCACCAGAATTTCCCCTTAACCAGAAGGTAATTTTGAGGGTAAGAATGGATCCACAAGCCAGGGTCGGGTCACATGAAGTGGAAAACCCCACTTTGAATGTTGGAGGACTTTTGTTTCCTCATACTCCTCCATATTCACCTGCCTCTCATCCCCCGCAGGGTGAAGAAGCACAACTCCCCACTTCACAAGACTTACCTCCCATTTCGACGGGAGAGCCTGGATCGTTGGAATGGATAAATCAACCCCAAGACGACCCTACAGCAGCTGTTGGTCCTTCAGCAGCTTATTGGACATCTTCTACAGGCCACCCAGTGGCCCATTTTGCCATTGCATCCCCACACAGTTGGGCTAGTTCTGACGACCACTTAGCACCTTATTGTGAGCAATTGGCTCGTTTACATGCTATGGGTGAGGAGTTTCGAAGTCGAAACTTTCAACAAAGGATTGAAAACCGATCAATACCAGGTCGCTCTTTATCTTTTGAGACACCAGAATCATCCACGCAATGCGTGACTACTGCTGAAACTAGTCAACCATCCATTCCTACACATACGTCCCCTAGACATGAGACCAGTTCAGTACCTCTTGTAACCCAACCTGTTGAAGCACAACAGTCTAACACACTTGTAGTCACCATGGTTATGTTACTTTCTCCTCCCCCACCTCAAACTTCGAGGGGAGGATACTCTTTACCCCCTACCTTCTTTACAGGTAATGGTAATCCTATGGTGAATAATCAACCACCAGTGTTGGGTCAACCTTTACTGAGTGGTCAACAAGTTGTTGCTGGGGGAAACCCCCATCTCTTAACCACAATACTACAGCAGGAGTTCCCATCGGGCCTTTCATTGGAAATTCCTTACCTCCTGGACCTTCCACTACGGGACTATCCCATGTTGGGGGACCGTCCAATGTAATTCAACCTCCATCAAGTCAAGCGTATCCAGGTCATCCTAACCATGTGCCAGGTCAACTTAATCCCAGAAATGCACTCTACGGGGTACCTTACCCCTGTAATCCTTACACTCTATGGGGACCGCAAAATGTTTTACAACATGGACCCCCACTTACAGTCCCTCAAGGCCCTCCACCCCCGTTTAGTAAACCCCCACCTCCCATTGGAGGCGGTGACCCCCCACATAAATTTGGAGAATGCAGACCTCTAACTTCTAGAGGAGGACCACCTCATTTTGGTCATCATGGCCCAGCTCCCCCTGGTGGAGGACCACCCCCCCCTGGTGGCAGTGGTGGGGGAGGACCAACTCATCCCAGTGGTGGTGGGGGAGCACCACCCCCTCCCGGTGGTGGTGGTGGAGGACCTTCTCATCCTTGTGGTGGTGGTGGTGGACCACCACCCAACTATGGTGGAGGTGGCAGAGGAGGCTCTTACCCTTTCGGCAGCGGCAGTGGCCCACCACCCCCTCCTCGTAGAGGTGGTGGAGGCTTGTCCTATTCTAGTGTTGGTAGCGGACCACCACCTCCTCCCGACGAAGGCGGAGGTGGCCCATCCTACCCTGGTGGTGGTGGTGGACCCCCCAACATTTAAAAGTGGCCCACCCCCTCCCGGTGGTGGAGGCAGGCCCCCACCTTATGGTAATGGGCCACCTTATTATGGTAATGGACCACCTTACTATGGCGGTGGACCTACATTCGGTCCGGGCGGCCCGTACCCCTATGGCCAGTTTCCTCTTGGAACACCCTATGGTTAGTCGATACAAGGTCCCATTGGTCCTTACACGCCTTATCCGTACTATCAGTACTTGCAGCCTAATCCGCAGCTTCCTTTTTTGGCTACTTTGGACCTACCCGACCTGTCTCGCCTCACCAACGACCCCATCTACCACATAACTAATTGGCCACCCATTCCGGTGAAACTTTTGTCAGATATCCTAAAATTGATGGTAAGCTGGGTGAGGATCCTAAAAACCACGTGATGACATACCACTTATGGTGTTCATCCAACTCCTTGATGGACGACTCGATTCGTCTTAGGTTTTTCCAATTAACTCTCACTGGTTCGGCTGCCAAGTGGTATATTGAACTACCACCTCATTCTTTTCCTGATTTTGGTTCTCTTGATATGAACGTTTTGACTCATTTCTAGTTGCCTATACGGTATGAAACTGGTACAGATCTCTTAACCTCGTTCCGTCAGAATACCGCTACCCATATCTCAGATCATATACATGAGTGGCGGAGGAGATGACTTCTCATTAAGGCTCCTATTCCAGATCAACTCCTATCAGACTGGTTTACGAAGTCTCTCATTCCTACCAAAGCATGAGATGTTTCCATGGGAGGCGCTGTCATTGAGGAACAAGCCATCACCCGTGCCCATTTGCTAGACTTAGTCTATGCTCAATCTCACACGTTGTTTGATATTCTTCCCGATGTGCCCCGCAACACTTACGACCCCGCGAAACCACCCAAGGGACCCCAAGCCGATGGAATCATTGGATCCCTTCACACCCAACCTTCCTCTCAAATTGTTGGTTTGTCGAACCCCCATGGTTCTTCCCCATCACCAACATAGGCTGGTCACGACACCACCAAATCATCCACCCCTGCTGTCACCGAAGAAGTGAATTCTATTTCATTAGTTTTACCTCAAAAGTCTAGTGGTAAGAAGAAGAGCAAAGGGAAACTAAGAAATCTTCCACCCAACAGGGACAAAAGAGCACCCCTGATGATACCAAACAGAAAAGGAAGTTGAAGTATCCTTTCCTACTGTGCCGTGATGATCACTTTTCTAAAGAGTGCCCCCATAGAGACAGATTTCAAAAATTTCTTAAGGGAAAACCCACACCTGCAGTTCTCAATGATCCTTTCCCTACTCAAAATCAGCAGTCGATCGCTCACACTTCTTCTTCCCTAGGAGAAGCATTCACCACTGCACATGTTCTCATGATGCGTAGTGAAACTATCAACTTGAACACCCGTTCTCGTTCGTATGAATCCGTTCCGACCAAGGAACCCATTGGGAGTAATACTGAAAAATATTCCACTTCGATGCCCGACGTCACCGTACCATCTTCTCCTCTCACCATTGAGAAGCCCTCGTTTGAGTCAGTGTTGCATCCACCCAAGAGCACGATTAGAAAATCGGTTTTCAATCCTAATGCTCGGGCTGCTCAAAACTACAACATTGTAGAGGACCTAGCACAAGCTCCTTGTGCTATGCCGACGCTCGAGGTCTTGCAAAACTGTCCAAATCAGCGCAAGAATCTCCTCGCTGCCATCGGTGCAGTTGACCCGGATTCATCGAATGCAATCATGTTCTGGCTAGAATACTTCAAACCGAGGCTCTCCCATCAATTAGCATTTCAAGTTGCTACAAACATTGCCTGGAAGATAATCCATCGTACTGTTTTGGATGAAGGAGCCTCTACATCAGTCATGTCGATTGCATGTTGGAGAGCCATTGGTTCTCTTGAGTTGAACCATTCTCCTACCACTTTGAGAGCCTTCAACGGATGTGGCTTTCAACCTCATGGGTTGTTACAAGCTTTACCAGTCGAGCTGGGGGGAAAGACCGCAACCCTTAATGTGGAAGTGGTCGCTGCCCCGTTAGATTATAACATTCTGCTTGGTCGTAATTGGTTTTACGCCATGACTGCGGTCACATCATCTATCTTTCACATAGTACAATTCCCCTATTAAAGCCGAATTATCACAGTCAACCAACTGGATTTTTGCACACCTGACACCACTACTCACCTGGGAAATAACTTTCCTTCGATTGGACAATATTCACAAAAGTATGAGAGTGTGGGGGTCGGCCTCCTTAAGGATTCACCCCTTATGGGCATCTTTCCTACTTCGGATCCCCCAAACCATGTTGCCATGGTGAACATGGTCTCCTCGTAGATTTCATCTATCCCTTACTCCACTGATTCATGGCTTGTACCTGATGAAGCCACCACACACCTGATTGGAGACACTATGCCTCAGTCACCCACTGAACTCACATACGAGGCTATCCAATCAGTGCTGGAGGACCACCTAGCTGTGGCCTCCACCTCCTGTGCTCTACAACGGACATCATCCGATCCTCTGCTACGGACTTTTCATTCTGACGAGTCCATTATGGAAATCATGAGTGCAGATGATCCTCCGTGGGAAGACCTCCATCATCGTTCATCTTTTCGTCCTTTGTTGGATACTGTGGAGAACAACATTCACACCATCTTTACACTGGATATCTACTCCGACTCTCAGTCCTCGATACTCGCGTGTCAAATGGACTCCGAAGGAAACTTAGCCAACATTGAGCCTACCACTTTGATAGACATTTCGGTCACTCTTGGTGTAGTGGAACACATTTAGTTAGGCCAGAAGTGTTCCCCTGAAGAAGTCATCGCCGCCATGACCTTATTCAAGCAATTCCGAGACGTGTTCACTTGGACCTACAAGGAGATGCTGGGATAGACCCCTCTATTGTTTTACACGAAATTAAAACCTATCCCTACGTCAAACCCATCCGCCAAAAGTTACGATCGGTACACCCTCAGAAGACTGCGGCAATCAAGGCAGAGATTGAGAAACTCTTGAAGGCCGGCTTCATTTACTCTGTCCCATTGACAGAGTGGGTCTCAAACGTCATCCCTGTTAATAAAAAGCAGGGGACCATCCATGTCTGCGTCAATTATCGGGATCTCAACAAAGCTTGTCCCAAGGACAACTACTCGACTCCCTTCATCGACCAGATTATCGACAATTGTGCTAGAAGTGTCATTTTTTCATTCATGGATGGCTTTTCCGGATACAACCAAATTGAGATCCACCCCGCCTACCAACACAAGACTGCATTCATCTGTCCTTGGGGAATGTTTGCATATCGTAAAATTCCGTTTGGTCTTAAAAATGATGGTGGCACATTCCAGCTGGCCATGTCGTATGCCTTCCATGATGTGAAGGACTTTGTGGAACCTTACTTGGATGACTTTCTTGCTCACTCAAAGCAGCGTGAGTTCCACTTAGACCATCTGATGGCCTTTTTCCTCAGATGTAGGTGGTACAATATCCATCTGAATCCTCACAAGAGTATTTTTTGTGTTGAGTCTGGAAACCTCTTAGGCTTTATCGTCTTGAAAGATGGGATCCGTATTGATTCCTCGAAGGTGGAAGCCATCGTCGCTCTTCCACCTCCAACCAAGATTATGGAACTTCAGAGTCTGCAAGGAAGAGAAACTTATTTACGACGCTTTGTTTGTAATTTTGCACAAAAGATGCTAGGATACATGAGATTGATGAAGAAAGACATCTCATTCATATGGGATGACCAAGCTCAACAATCTTTTGATAGTTTGAAACATGCCATTACGCATCCCCCTGTGATCCAACCGCCGAATTACTATCGAGATTACATTTTATATCTCTCTACTTCCGACACCACTATCACCATGGTTTTGGTGCAGGAAGATCAGAATGCCCAAGAACATGTGATCTAATATGCCAGTAAAGGTCTCATTGACGCTGAAACTTGCTATTTACATGTTGAGAAGCTCGCTCTCGCGGCAGTCATAGCCGTGCAGAAGTTTCGACATTACATTTTGCTTCGCACCACCACCATCATCGCTGATTCGAACCCCATGTACCACGTTCTGACTCGTCAGGTACTTGGGGGCAAGTATTCACGCTGGATCGTGATACTGCAAGAATTTGATCTTCTTTTCGAAAAATCCAAGTCGAAAAAGTCTTTGGTGTTTGCTGAGCTCATCTACGACCTCCCCCGTACTAATGTAGAATCTGAGCCCAATGACTCTTTTCCGGATGAGTCATTGTTTCTCATCAGTATGTCCGACCCGTGGTATGGAGATATCACCTTGTATCTTCAAACCCAATGTTTCAGCCCTGAATTGTCTCGCGACGACCGTCATCGAATACGCCACCATGTGAAGTATTATCTGATTATCAGTGACACTTTGTACCGTCGTGGTATCGATTCTATTCTTCGACGTTGTCTGACTCATGATGAGGCTGAACACAATCTGAATGAATGTCACACCGGGGCGTGTGGCGGTCACCTCTCTGCAATGGCTACAACCTAGAAGATTCTATGTGCAGGATATTATTGGCCGTCTATCTTCAAAGATTGCATCGAAGTCATAAAAAAATGTCCTCCATGTCAACATTTTCATACGAAAAAGTGCACCCATCCCACCCCGTTACACCCAGTTATTGCCGTTGGCCCTTCGCTAAATGGGGCATAAATTTCATGCATTGTAAGCCTACCTCGGCCGAGGGGCATAGTTACATCATTGTAGCTGTGGACTACTTTACAAGTGGGCCGAGGCAATGCCTACATACACGAACGACGGAAAGACCGCCGCACTCTTCATGTTCAATCATGTAATAGCGTGGTTTGGAGTTCCTCAAGCGATAGTTACTGACCATGGTTCTCACTTTATGAACCATATGGTTGACGAGTTGAGAAATAGATTGGGTTTTCACCATGAAAACTCAACACCGTACTACCCACAGTCAAACAGACAGGTTGAGGCCATTAATAAGGTCTTGAAAACTATTGTCCAACACATGGTGGGTACACACAAGGCCAATTGGCATAACATGCTCTTCTCCGCACTTTGGGCTTATCGAACCTCTGTTAAAACCGCCACTAGATTTACTCCCTTCCAACTAGTGTATGGATTGGAGGTGGTCCTCCCTATTGAGTGCAAGATTCCATCCCTCAAACTCGCCATTGAACTTCTCCCAAACATTAATTCCGAGGAAGAACGCTTCCTCTACCTAGCTAAGCTCGACGAGACTCACCGAGATGCCACTCTTTCCAATGAGGCTCATAAGAAACGTATCAAAGCGTAGTATGACAAGTCGGTAGAACCTCACACCTACAGCGAGGGAGATTTTGTCCTCACATATGACCAAAAACATGATAAGTTGGGGGCAGGAAAGTTTGAGTCCATGTGGCATGGACCTTACATAGTGAAACGTGTCTTAGAGAAGGGAGCTTATGAGCTTGAAGACTACGACAGGATATCTTTGGGTGAGCTTAGCAATGGGCTCTACCTGAAGAGGTACTATGCTTGAGTCTCTCATGCATAAGTACTTTTGTATATACTGTACATGGCGTGTGTGTGTTTTTGTGTGGTGTGACGCTTTGATTTTTTGTGTGTTTAGGTCTTGTTACGTTTCTTATACCATGTTATGTCTGCGTGTGCAGATGGCAACGTGCTATGGATTCGTGGACGGCACCAGCTGGCATAACCATAACCTTGCTTCGGCAGTCTGGGTACTCTATTCACCTACTGGCGAACTCATTAGCTCAGGGGGAATGTGTCTAGGTTTCGCGACCAACAATGCTGCGGAATATCAAGCAATCATTGGAACCCTAATTGACGCTATTTCTTTGGGTATGGACCATGTTGTCATCCACTTGGATTCTCAACTAGTGGTCTCTCATCTTAACCGAGTCCATGCCATCCGCGATCCCACCTTACTCCGTCTCTATAGACGAGTCCATCTTATGGAAAGGTCCTTTGAGTCCATTCAGTACTTGCACATTCCACGAGACGTTAACATAGTTGCCGACTCTATGGCCAACTTCATCTTAGATTGGTACATTGCACACACATAAGCATATTTATGAATTGTTAAAAGCAGACATAACATGTAAATAACTCATTTTATAAGCAAACACATAAACAAGACCACACCATTCATCCATTTAAAACACATAATGTATAAAGCGTCGGAATGTCTCTATATATATCATCATAAAAATTAGCGTTGGTACAAAATCTGAAGCACGATGGCTTTCAGTGGGTCTCTACAAAATTTGAAGCCTCGCAGCTTTCAGTAAGTACAAAAAATATGAGGCCTCTAAGCTCTCAGTACATGATAACAACATCAGGTCTAGCGCCTGGCACGTACAACCCTAGGTCTAACAGCTCTAGCCTGCTGAGTGTGGAAACAGTCAACTTCTCTCGCAACCTTGCGAAGTAGTGCGCAGATGCTCCAACCGTATACACCCGCATGGGTTGCAGTAACTCATCTATCGTCGGCTCTGGGACATCTAACGTCAACCCATCTCTACAATGGAAGCATGTACGGCTGGAGCCATGATTGCTCCCTCTCCTCTCTCTCTCCTCGCAAGAAGAGAGACTCCTACTAGTTGTACGGGGCCCACATCTGCACACACATGTTGTTAACTTGTCAGCACTATAACAAAAAAATCATAAAAATACAAAACTTAAAAGTACAAGGGTTATTGTTCTTACCTATGTCTCCCCATACTGCTCCCTCAGGTAGTACCAGGTCTGGGTCATCTTAGTAGTCTGTACAACTGTACAGGTAATCCTCTACCATAAGCAACTGGCCCTCTAGCCAGCTGAAGAACTCAACACCATATGAGATGATGGGGCCCCCACCATGTCGGGCCATCACCTCTGTCCTTCTAGCCATGTGAGGATCCCTAGGATCCATGTCATCCAACGATACCTGTGGGCGCAAGAGGGGAACTCGCTCCAAGAGAAACGAGATCACTATCGACTGTATCCGAACTGTTTGAGCTCTCCCCGCCGACACTTGGTCAATTGAGCTTGAATGTTTGCGAGGAGTCCCTCGCACCAGTTGAATATCTTCGGAGACATACAGTCCTCTGCATATAGCATCTGAGACCGAGTAGCCAAGTGAGGAGCCTGACTCCTTGCTATCCTTGTAATGGTGAACATAATGGCCCGCAACGAACGCTCTCGCACATCTTTTATGGGAATCATCCCACTAGAAGCACGAGCGTGAGGAGTGCAGTACTGTAGGATCAGGTCCTCCACAGTCCGATCACTTCCTCGTGATCCAGTAAGAAGTACATTGTTCCCTCTCCGGGACAATCCATTCAGAAAGTAGATGTCCTTGACATCTATAGTAAGTACGTGCTCGTCGATCACAAAATACTGTTGAGGTGCATCCCAACTGTCCTTGACATCTATAGTAAGTACGTGCTCGTCGATCACAAAATACTGTTGAGGCGCATCCCAACATCTAAGCATATGTGTCAATAGGGAGATTTGGGCTCTCATGCCCTGGATCTCAAATAAATTTAGAAGACCACATCTCCTCAGCGCTGTCACACACAGTGGATCATTTGCAATTTGCATGTCATCTACCTCATGCTCCCGTTCACGCCACTCCAAGACCATTTTGGCTGCTTGTAACCCACCAAAATGAGAGTTTAAACATTGTTAATACTCACTTCAGCCACTAAAAGTTCTTTTTTGGGCAGGGTTTGTGTTTGGGGTTGGACATTTCCACCGTCGTACCTCGTTATTGTTAACAGTGCGACATCGTCGCAGTCCAACTTTACAAGCTTTGCGACGACTTAGTCTCGTCGCAGTTCCTGAAAGGGAGAACTGCAAGGACTCGAGGACGCAATGGACCTTCACAAACCAAGCTAAAACCCAAAAAAATGAACCAAAATAAAAAATGTAAACCACTACAATTATGCTGGATGAAGTTTAAAGTTACTTGCTCCGGACGGTGGGTGAAATGGTTACTC
Organism: Larix kaempferi; assembly: GCA_027924585.1. Taxonomy (NCBI): domain Eukaryota; kingdom Viridiplantae; phylum Streptophyta; class Pinopsida; order Pinales; family Pinaceae; genus Larix; species Larix kaempferi. The sequence continues at coordinate 18,378,865 of BSBM01000600.1, forward strand.
GTAGCTCCCGGAATTGACAAGTGAAGTTTTGGCTCCAAATGGCACTTCTCCTCCCAAATTTGGCAAATGAAACAATGATGACTCTATTTGACCCATTTTTCTATTTATAGATTAAAGGAATATTCTTTTTTCAAATATTTGATGCCTTTAGGTCATTTGCTATAGTTTAAATCATTTTTTATCGCATTTGAACGCTTGGTTGATCATTTGACCTAGTTTTCAAGTGTACAGGAGTCATTAAGTGTCTTTTTATGCCGCTTTCGCGTTGGAATGATCATCTCAGGTATGAACACCCCTTGTGTATTTTGTTGTTATCTTTTCATTCATTAGATTGCAATTATTTAATGATAATGAGCTTACTCTTTGTTCTTTCTCATGCTCTTGAAACTATGAGAATAAGTTACCGAGTTACGATTTATCACTTTTCGGGCTCGTTAAACTTCTACGGAAAAGGAACCCCCCTGGAGTCTATATTTAAGCTCTTTTCAGGCTCTTGAAATATGAAAATATTGCCAAGCAAACTTATGGCATTCACGCTTGTTAAAGAATTTGAATGGCCGTCTTCCTAGTGATAGTTTACCCCTTTTTCGGACCAGGGGGTACTACTAACGAAAAAGGTATACTCCATCCAATCATGACTGGAAGAGTCCTCTCCTGCGTTGTTTTACCCTTTTTCGAGCGATGAGGCTAACTTTACAAGAAAGGACCGTTGGAGTCTTCTTTAGTTCTTTTCAGACTCTCTAAACATGAAATGACGACTGAGTTTACCTTCTATGGCCTCATTAAAATTTTACATTGAAGGGCCCGCCATGGGATGAACCCCTCCTATCCCAGGTTCGGAAAACATTTGGGATTGGACTCATCTATGAGATGAGCTATACCGAGCATCTGGTTACCCTCATCAAGCTCGTAAAAAACACATGAGACCCTCATCGTTCATGATGGGGAAAAAAGAAAGCTTTTATGTTACACCCTTTATCAGTGGCAGTACCTAGTCATTTCTTGAACATGGCACTCATTTGCATTTGCATACTGCACTTGGATCATCCGTTTGTCCTCGAGTTTCACTTATTTCCTGATTCTTGTTACTCCTTTGAGTCATTCAAAGAACGCTTCCATCATCAGTTGCATTAGGAGTTGGTACCATTACTCGTCAAGTCAATACTGCCAAGGCATGCCATGCCCATGTTCAAGAATACTCTCACTACTCATTATCTGTAGTCAGTACACCTTCCATCATGTCGGTATACTCTGAGTCAGTCTTGCATTTCACTATACCATCCAATCTGCTCTACACATCCTTTGTCGTGTTTTGTGTCGATGATGGGGGATTCATCATGGCCCTCCTTCGACGGATCCATCCTTGTAGACTTCAACACATCATCCAAGGATTGAATCTAGAAACCAACCAAGTACCATGGCCCTGCATGCCCCAATGGCAGGTTACCTCGCTTTCAACATGAGTTTACATCATTGACTCTTGATTGAAATATTTCATCTTGCGTTCGACTTCAACTCATTTATTCACGCTTTATGCTATGTACTGTGATACCTTGGGGATCATTGACATTAATGGTGATTTCCCTCGTACTTGTTAATGGTATACATCAATGACCGGTAATCAAGTGGTTTCTACCATGTTCGATGTTAAGACATTTGTAATCACATGGATAGATTCGTATCATTGTGGGTTCAGCTTGAAGACCCTGGGGAGTCATGTTTTACCTAGGTTGTGATGGAGTTTGTATTGAGTCATACCACACAGATCCACATTTGTATTGGTCGTGGCTGTGTTATCATCTCATCATGGATCTACGATTGTATGTAGTAGCCATGATTGTGTTCAGGTGTTCATTACTACCATGGATCTGCGTTGTATTGGTCGGCAACCATGTTGAACGTCATATGAGACTGTGTACTCAGGGTCAGTTGTACTGCAGCAACATCCTTCGTCCGACAAGTCATTGCCATTATTTCTGTCAAAGCATTTCACATGTCCAATTTTTCAACAGCTTCATGCTTTGGGGGGCATTCTATTACACCTAAAATCCTACCATCATGAGATTGAGTGTATACATCCCTAAAGTATCATTGGCTAAGTCATTAAATCAGAAGATATGCCATTGCATTCATGCTAGGTTTTGAGAGGTCGTCACAGGATGCACTCATGCAACCTACGATGTCGCATCTTGCTCTCTTTCAGGGTGCGACGATGTCAGTTAATGGAAAAAAATAGCTTCTTCAAGCTCATTCTCAAAGCCTGCTAACTTGGATCCTTATCCCTGACCTCTTGGGAGAGCTGGTACTCGGTTCCTAACCTCTTGGAAGGATCCCCTATCTCTCTCCTACCATATCTCAACCTATCCTATCCATAGCCTATCCACTTAGTCCTATATAAGTGAAGCTCTACCCCTCTCCAAAGGGAGGAAGTCTATAGTGTCTACATGCTGGTGAAATCATATTGGAGAGATCTCTACTCATCCATTGAGAGATTCACACTTCCTTGGGAGGATATGGCATTGGCTTGGATGGATAAGGATTGCTACGTTAAGCTTCGGTTGTAATCATTCTTTTCTATGTACTTTCCCTATATTTACAGTAATATAAATGCCTTCCACCAATATTGTTGTGATTGATAATATTGTGTAGTTTACCTGCTTAACTGTTTACTTAGATCTATTATTGTATAGATGCTTTTTACTTGTTTTCATTGTTCTGTGTATCTTGACAGGTCTTGCAGCTAAGATCTGACGACCGCAAGGCGTGGAACAACATCCAAGAGAAAGGACTACAAGTTTAAGGTAAGACATCTAGTGACTCGATCCTTACTTAGATCTAGGAAAGTGGTTTATAGTCTGTACTATTTGTTCTAGACTCACATTAAGCTAGGGAGATCTGGATAGCGTCTAATCAAGTGGATTGTCTGTCAAACAGTTGTGTATAAAGACATGGCATTGGTACTGTTCCATATCGTCATTAGGTGAAAGGTTTTCAGGCTGAACCTCCAATGATTTTCTCATAGATAGAAATGATGAACAATGATGCATATCATCCCATGGATGTTTAGAGATATTCATGAATTATAATGTAGCTTCATTCAATGAAATTTTTTAGTCTAATATGTCATGAGATTCAGGATTATCGATATCCCATGTGGACGAAGTGTACGAATCATATTACTCCCGTGGTGTAAGATTTTGATCTGCATCTACCGAAGCCATTTGAATAGCTTAGTATGAAACTTCTATGGTATATAAGGGTAAGATTTTATCCAAGGAACCACATTGTATATAATTGTGCATTACTTTGGCATCATTTTCCACCATGAAGCATTTCGTCGAGACCTCTTGCGATGAAGGTAAGTTATCCGTTGGAATGGGTTTGGGAAAAATCAATAGTGGGAAGTAAACCTCCAATGTTATGATGAATATTGGAGCAACTTTTGGGGTGGATATCAATGGCAGGATTGTAAAATTTTCTAGGAGGGAAGCATATTTTAACAATCCTACTCCAATGTCTTGAACAACCTTCAGTGAACCCCCGATGAAAGGAACATTCGATTGGACACTAGTTCCTAGCATGCAATAATCTAACTAGTCGATTGTGATGATATTCCCTTGATGAGGGAACTGAATTACTCAAAACACTGAAGATACTATAACCATCATATCATGTATCTAACTACATCCCAATAGTAAATTGTAGTTTATGAGCACATCCACTACACAAACATCTACTGTAACTATTTTACTTCCCAATTAAATTATGTAGGATGTGATAAGTCCGCGAGGAGGGAAAGAATGTCAATCAAAATCCTTTAGCATAGTGTGGGAGGGAACTAAAGTGGGTGCTCCTAATGCTTGCCAACATTTCAATGACATGAAACAAGTTGAGGCCCCTTCATCAACTACGGTTCAAAAAAATTTCTTACCATGATATGATACTTTAATCTGAAAATAAATTTGGGAAGGGAGCCTACATGTTGATTGGTCTGCCAACATTTCAATGACATGAAACAAGTTGAGGCCCCTTCATCAACTATAGTTAGAAAAATGTTCTTACCATGATATGATACTTTAATCTGAAAATAAAGTTGGGAAGGGAGCCTACATGTTGATTGGTCTAAGTCAAAGGTGATCAAATTGGTATCAGATGGGTCTATAGCCTTGATTGCTGACAATAGTGCATTTATTTGCACGAGACAACATGGAAACACCTCAAAATCTAACATGGCACATAGCGCTTGAGCTAAATCCTCAACACCATTGTAGTTTGAGCATCTCGCTCATAGGTATTATGAGTTGTTCTATGTAGAATCCCTTTTGGAGGGCAAGGTACTATTTCACTGGTTGGTTTCTCAATGGTGAAGGAACCACTAAGTTGTGATGTTGATTGATCCGATGTACTAGGAGGGAAATCATATGAATGATCCCTTGTTTGAATATTAACCTCACAATCACACAGGAAGACATTTGCATTGGGAATATTTCCCCATTGTGGAGGGTTTGCTAGGTTTCCCTCTAGTGGAGGTGCCGGGGTAGTAGCAACCAGTTGTTGTTGTTGTGTGAAGGGTTGTGTCAACACGATGAGTTATTGTTTCCCACCACATTGATACATCATTCAATGAACGTCCTCCATAAATGGGAATTGATGAGTTATATTATCTCCTTGAAAAATTTTGCAAGGGAATTGTACTTATGTTTATCTTGTGTGCCTTCTGCTAGAAAGTTTTTGTTTGGTGCCGGTCCTATCTCGAGATTATCATTTTTCCTTTTCTTTCCTTTAGGGTATGTAGCTTGGACTATAAGGATTTCAGAATTCTGGGAAGGATTAGCAGGTTGTTGCATTAACTAGCCAGCTTTGGGTTGTGAAGCTTAAACAAACATGTTTCCCATTTGATATCCAATCAATCATATTAATAGAACTAATCATGCCATCGACATGAGGTACCTGGGGTGGCCTATTTGGATCTAATGAAGGTCATGAAACATGGGGTATTAAATCATAAAGTTTCCCAATTGTGAAAAAATAAAATCCATTTGTTGGGCACTCTGAATGAGTTGTTCTTCAGTCATGTCTCTTGACATACCCAAATCTTTTGAAAGAGTAGGCAACAATGATTTTACAAACTAGTCTGCTAGGAATGCATTTGGGATATATGATCAGATATATGAGTAGCAATGGAATGTCTAAGCGAATTTAGCAATTCATACCCATTTCATAGTGAATAGGTAATTGAAAATGTGTCATAAGAACCATAGCTAAAGAAGCAAAGTCCATGAATGTGCTACGAGGCAATTCGATCTATCATTTCACAATGCTTTCCATGAGGCTTCACTAATAGAGTCGCAACCTAACACTATCATCTAACAAGAATTTAGACGAACACCATAGATGGAAAGTCATCACATGTGTAGGTGGGTCATCGCCTGGCCTTCCATCATATTTGGGTATGTCTGATATAATTTTAGTGGGGATTGCAGGTGACCCATTCATATGCAGAAAATGATCATTTGTCAATCACGATAAATACAATATATTTCTATTCATTAGGAGAGTTTCGAGGCCTAAAATGGGATTCCTAAGGGAAATAATAAAATAAGAGTTAAAATAATAAAATAAGAGTGTTGAATTTTGGAGGGGGAAAATAAAAACTACATTTTCTTATTGTATTTTTAACATATAAGCTTATCCGTTTACCCAAATTTTAAGTTTGGGCACTCGTTGGATGTAAAATTTATTTTTTCATCCAATGCATACCCACATGGCATACTTTTGAGGCACCCACGACATGAAAACCGAAAAATTCAATAAAAAACATATTTTAACACATAAAATACATTTGGTTATTGAATTTTTCATTTTTTGTGTTGTGGGTTCCTCAAAAGTATGAATTGTGGGTATACGCTGGATACATATTTGAATTCTGCTTCCAATGAGTGCCCAAACTTGAAATTTGGGTAAACTAATAAGGAGATATGTTGCAAATACAATAAGAATAAGTACTTTTTATTTTTCCCTCCAAGTTGCTTTACAAATTTTACTCCTATGGTTGACATCATCATCTTGAATCCTATTGGTTCTTATAAAATGAATTTGATTATACATTTTTAGTTTTGAGGCCCATTTTTCTACCTCGAAACTCCCTTAATGGGCCAGAAATGGGGATCTCATTGCTGTTGTCACAAGCATTTGTTGTACGGGTGGAACTTGGTGGCCCCATGGATTTTGTCCTTGGAACTGGTTGGAATTCCAAGGTGCATTTCCCCCTTGCAGAGGTGGGACCCAAGAATATTGTGTACTTCTTGGAAACTGACCACTCCATTATAGAATGGTGTTAACGGGTTGATTATTTCCCCCTAGCATGGTACCTATTTGGAAGGGTGGATTTCCCCCAAGAATTGTGCTAGTATAAGATGGAGGATGACCTCCCGAGACATTATTAGCCATTTGTGGAGGATAACTCCAAGTAGTGTTCACGTCCCAAGGTCCAGTGATTTTGCTAGGAATATTGACATTCCATTGCAAAGAGTTTCCCCCAAAGCAGAACTTGGACAAATGTTTAGAATACCAAGAGGATTTGGATACCCTCTGGATGTGTGTGTGGTGTGGAATTAACCAGACCAACCATAGGGAAAACCCCTGTTTGGTAGAGCATACGCACTAGTTGGTATACCTGATGATGAAGTAGATGTATTTCCAGGATTGGAACTTGGAAATATATTAATCGACATAGAAGTGCTAGTTGGATTCATATTAGAGACGAGTACATTAACTGGTGGGATTAGTACACTTATAAGTGGCATTCTAAATATGCTCGGATTATGTGGTGTACTGTTCGATGTGGAAGCATTTTGATCTCTCATAGCCATTTGATCTTGTTTGGTTGTGGATCCATGTTCTCCTTATGAAGACATTGGACCAAATGGTGTGTGTTGAAAATATCTCCAACTTTCGAAAAAAGAAGTTAGACCTACCAACGAGTCACTGATAACAAGTATGACCATATACGAAGGATTTGTCAAAGGTGTATTAATGTAAGAAATTGATTGATCCTCTAAAGCTTTTATTTCAAAATGAGCTAGATCATCAACTAAGTCTATGTTTGATTCGTGATATGACGATGACTATTCATATTCAATTTGATGATATTATTTTCCAATAGTATTGTTTATGTCCAAAGATAGTTCCATTTTTGATTCATTGTGGTGTGGTTCTTGTATTCATCTCCATGGGCCAACAGATTATGGTGACTAACCTCATTGTTGCTTTGAATGGCGAATTAGGAGAGTAGCCACTTTGAATTTTTAAGTAATGATTTGTTTATTTTTGATTTGTAAACTACAATTAAACAATCTTAAGGCCAACTAGATTCAACAAAAATCAAAATTTCATCCAACTAAAAATGTCCTACGAAACTCAACAAGCAAAACAATTTTCCAAAAAACGAAATGAGTGAAAATCCAAATTAGGGGCCTTTTGAAATAGTAGCTACTGATGGATCTCAATCCCCAACAACTACTAGACGAAGGTGTGAAAGAAATAGTTATGCTAATATTCACAAGACAATCGTTGGGGGTGCAAGTACTTGCCTTTGGAAAGCACCCTCCCAAGAAGCTAAAAAAGAGATTCTGCGTCTATCTTAGGTACCGCAATCATACCCCACTCACATTCACCTATGTGATATCTCAGGAATAGCAACTATGGTTACCACTTAACAATTGACAACTAGGTGGAATAATTGTAAGTCAATATAAGGTGTATGGGCAGGGAACATAAGAAATATGTCTTCGACCTAAAATTATAGCAAAGAGATGTCACCCCTAAGACTTGTCACCTTACTAAAAACCTTTTACACATACAAATCCCACCAAACAAGTAAAGGGGGGATACCACTTTACTTTCCTAGCTTGACCTCGTGCTTGACATGTGTTTGAGATGTGCTTTCCTGGCAAGTGATCCTTGCTACTAATAGATCTTCACTCTTTAGTAATTCCTAATTTTGAATTTTAGTGGCCTTGAAGATTTTTACTCTCCAATCCTAAACCAAGTCCCTAGCTTAAACTGATGTCGTTTTGCACTCAAAATGAAATCTTGGTTACTTTTAGATTTAAGCTTTCATTTTTTAGGTAATTTTCTTAGTTTTGAAAGGATGGAATGAAACCGATATGATGTTTGTATGACTTGATGGGTGGTGTTAGCAATCAGAATTTACCCTTTGGTTGTGGAAGGATAATCCTAAGGTACCTATTTCAAACCAATCTTTAGGAGGCAAACTAGCCTTTTTCCTACTAGAGAGGGCTCTCTCAATAAATGGGTATAATGACTAGAGATATTTTCAAAACTGAGTTTTTTATTTAGAATTTGTAAGAGGCTGAAACATATGAATCACATTGGGAATGGAGTCACATTTGAATATTTAAAGACCAACAGAATTTCAACAATAGGTTTTTTGGCAAAGGCAAGGTAGTTGTTATTTCACAGTCAAGTTCTTGTTTGGCAGATGGTATTTGAAAGAAAGAATGGCAGTCCATCAATATTAGGCATCAAACATGGATGAATCCAACATTGATTTTAGAGGAAAAATTATGAATGCTTTGATCCAATTAAAACAAAGCATGGTTACATGAATTCTGAATTAAACAAAACTTCCACCAAAGCATGAAAGAAAAACATAATGAAAGAGTTTCACCGGAAAATACGAATCACATAAAGGAAAGGAAAATATAGACTGTAATATGAACAACACAGGAATCTTTGCTCTTCAAAAATGCGCTTCAACTCTGCATGGCTATCTTTATTAAAACAAAAGCAATCTCAATAAAAAGTGTGTTTCTCTTCACGGGTTCCAACCCTTACAATATTTCCAAAATAGTCCTTTTATACAAAAACCTCCTTGAGGAAAACCCTAACTGACTCATAACTAAAAATAGTAAATGTTAAACTAACTATTACATTCCACTTTGGTAAAATTTTTATACAAATGTCCAACTTTCTCAAAGAATAAATCCTAATGTTTTTCTATTGGCTGGTAGTTGTTTGACAAAACTTTTCCCACGAACATAAGTCTTTAAGGATGCAAGCTGTATTTCATCTTTCCATACTTCCACCATCTTCCATTGATCCATAGTGGGTACTTCATAACTCGTCATATATTTGACCAAAACCTTCATCTCTATGTGATTTGCAATGGAAATTGGGGGTATTCTTCCACCAATCATGGTCAACTGATTTAAAATTTCACAATCATCTGAAAGCTTTTCCAATAAAATATTCTTTGTTAAAACATGAGTTAAACCTTCAAACTTTTCATGATTTGTTCTGACCTTAAATAGTAATTCCTTGTCATTACTTTGAGAAATCAACTCATTATTTTCTTCCCAAAATGAGGGTAATCCTTTCTCAATTATCTTTTCAAATCCTTTCTTAAAGTCTTCAACACGTTTCTTCATTTTTTTTGGCTCTATCTTGAACATTTTCAATGTGTGCATGTTTCCCAAGCACTCTCCTTTCCCAAGTTATGACTGATACTCTGTTTTCTATTTGCATAGATTTTAGATCATCTTCTGTCAGAGTATTCATAAAATTTATAGTGTTTTGGGCTGTGTCTTTTGGTTTTCTATTCAAAACTTCCCTCATGGTTGTATAGATTTGTAAGCTTTCATCTACTACTTTTTCTTTTGCCTTCATGAAATTCAAATAGGGTCTGAATTTTGCAGCTTCATTTATGATTGAATCCCATATCAAATGATTTGCACCTTGCATTGGAAGCTGCCCTATTACCTGGGTTATGAATCTTTGATTTTTGTCTATCAAGTCTTTATTCTTATCCTCTAATTATTTTATTTTATTTATTTATTTATTTTTTCTTCTTTTAACTCTTTTATCTACACCTCTTTCAAGCTAACTTGAGACATAGCTTGGATGAGGTCATCTGGATTTGCTTCTCTGCCTGTTTGACTAGTATCCTGCTGCTCTTGTGCTATGGCTGCCAATTTTCCTTTAAGGTCTTCAACTTGATTTTTGAGACTTATTCTATATTTCTCCTATTCTAATTCTTTTTTTGTAAACTTCAACAACTTTGCTTTACTATCATCCAATTCTTGAGATAAGCTTGATTTTTCTTGCTCCAATACAGTCAATTCAGAAGCTTGAATTAACTGTGTTGATGGGATCTTGAGTTTCTTCTTGAGGAGCTGAATAGTATTCTCTTTTTCCATCAATAAAATTTTGCTTGCCTCACCTTTGTTTTCTCCTTCATTATCTTCTATCAAATCTATCTGCAACCTTTTTATTTGTTGTTGGTGGGATTTGTTTTCAATTTTTTCTTGTCTCAGCTGAATCTCTAACATGTTAACTGTCTTTTGCAACTTTGAAATTTTCAGGGTAGCCTTCATTAAGTCCGTGTAAATCAATTCCTCAGTCTGCCTGCGCAAATGAATTTTATCTGGGACAGTTATCTTTTTCAAATTCAGCTTCATTTCTGTGACCTTTTCATCAGATGACACACCCAAATTCAAAGTGTTTTATGTGGGTTCTTTGCTGGTCATCAAGTTGACTTCAGAGTTCATTATGCTTCTAAATTTTGGAAATAAATTGTAAGTCTTTTCTGAGGTTTCTTTCTTATCCTTTCCATATTTAACATACATCTCTGCTCTCGACTGAAATCTACTAGTGTCACCAGTTTCCTTGGCTTCCTGGAATTTGTACTCAAGCACTTGAAATTTTGGAGCTTGATATTTTTCTTTCTTCTTCTCTTTTTCACTTACAAATACAACTAAATCACTTTGGGAATCTGTTTTAAGCCTCTTTTCTCTTTCTTGTTTTTCAACTTCTGTATCAATGATTTCTTCAAAAATCCTTTTACTAACCATTTCCATTTTGCGTGGAGTAGGTATTACCTCTATTGAATATTTTGCTGGAACAACAAGATCTGACTGTGAGCATGCTAAAACCTCTTTATCATATTCATATTGTAGAAGATTAACTATTTTTGATAATCCTTCAACTTCTTGATGGTCAATTGCCTTGCTCCTATTCTATTGTCTCCTCTGAGAGATGATGTGACATGGATCATAGTTGATAGCAATTGCCTTTTTAAAATCCAAATATTCTAATTGATTTTCTATAAAATAAAGGGCATTCTATTTCTTCACAACAAAAGGTCCGACTTTAAAAGGAAACTTTATATCATATGCCTTTTTAAAATCCAAAAAATGGTCATTTTCAACAATTAAATTCTGCCTGATAAACTCTAATGCAAATATTCTGGAGGTTAAGAAAGCTGGAAAGATATAAGGTTCTTTTATAAACACATAAATTATGTGTAGCAACCGAATCTAGTTGTGGAGTTAAGAAGCGAGTCCTCCTTTCATGATTGAAGATAATAATATATATGATAGATGATGTTTATAAAGTACAATAAGATCGCCTTTATAGGGCTTGAGGAAGCATAGTGAAGGGTTATGCCCTTTCACTAGTAACCTAATAATCTATTAATTTATAAATAATAATATTAATTAAATATTTACAGCATTGCCTTCCCCTTAGGAAAGCTTTGTCCTCAAAGCTTGAGTATTTTCTTAATGTCGTCCTTCATTCAGATTTGGTGTTGGTATTAGAATCGGACGCGATTTCATGTGCAGAGACTTGCACTTCCTTTCCATTGATGATTTTGCACTGTATTGTCTGATTGTTCCTACATTTATGGCCCGGGATCCAATCATTACCGCATCGACGACATATGTTTTTCTTCTTTTTTCTATTATCAGAGTAACTGTTAGATGACTTTGATCTATTTTCCATTTCATAGGCATATGATTGAGGTTTGTGGCATTGATGGCTGGGTGACCAAGTATCTGCACAATACCTACATTGTGTCTTTTTTTCTTCTCGATAATGGTTATCATCTCTTGTTTTTATTCCTTCCAATTTGCGTTTTGCGGCTTTTGCTTTATGTCTTGCTACTTCTACGTTAGGTATGTCATGTAACTTTAACTCTTTTTGGAGGTATGGTTTAAGGCCTCCTAAATAGGTTTTGAGTCTTTGCTTGTCAGACAACCCAAATACTTGTGTCGATAAGGATTCCCACTGATGTGTGAATTCCTCCACGCTTCCAACTTGTTGTAATCTGGTAAGTTTACTGAAAAATTCATCTTCTTTGATTCCTTGAAACCTATTAAAAACTTAATTTTTGAACAAGTTCCAGGTGTAGGAAAAATTGTCTCTCTTCCACCATAAGTACCAATTATAGGTGCACCCTTCCATATGCATTGACGCATATTTCACCTTCTCCTCGTCAGATTGAATATTGTAAATGTCGAAGTACTCTTCCGCTTTGTTTAGCCAAGCAACGCATTGGTCTTCACTTCCATTGTATTTCGACAACTCTATTTTTGCCTTAGGTGGGTACACTATGTAAGGGTGATATTGATTCACTTTTGCTTTATGGTTTGATGGTGGATCGGAACTACTAGATGATGTAAGTGACATATTTGAACTGCTTCGTTGTTGGCAGTGATTTTTAGCTTTTTTATTCTCTACTATCTTACTGATAGCTTCTATTTTGCTGTTTAATCATGCCTCCATATCTGGCAGTACTTTTGTTTCTATCTCTTGCTTAAGCGTCACATTGTTAATCTTTATTTCTTTTTGCAATTCTTCTTGATTCTTGGTAAGTGCTTCCTGTGTGAAAATATGAAATGAGGCATCTAGCATGTTTCGACTATTGACTTGGTCTATCTTAGGCGTTAGTCTTTGTAACACCTCCATTAATGTATTATGGTTCTGTGTCATGGTGCTCAAGTTCTGGGTTATGGTGTTTATGCTTTGAGTCATAGTACTCATTTTGTCATCCAAGTCCTTTTGTTTTTCGTTCAGGATGTCAATTTTTTCACCCAACCTTCTTTCTAGTACCAGAACAACTTCATCTTTGATTCCCTTTTTAAGCACTGTATTGTTATTTTTCATTTCTTCTTTCAAGTTTTTTGGTTAGTGACGAGGGATTTGATGTCCTTCTCCATTTTTTCGATTTCATCTTTTAGTTCCGCCATGGTCTTGGACCTTGTAGGTGTAGGTGTGTATTTCGACGCTATTTTGGCTTGTGAGGGTGAAGTGATACTCGAGAGATTTGTGTGTGGGCTTGATTAATTAATAATAATTATTATTATTAAATCAAGAGGTAGTAAAATATAATAATTATTATTATTTGAAAATAATAATATTAATATATATTATAAGGTTAGAATATAATAAAGTTAAATATTATATTTATTTAACTTTATATTTTTTTTGAATTTTGTTTTTTGTGTAGGGTTTCTACGTGGAGGAATTGGGAGGATCGGTGGGAGAGCAGAGTACAGCGAGGGCAGCTTAGCAGAATGGCGTGGTGAGGAGGACACGCAGAGGAGTAGAGGAAGCCGACAGTGAGGTGGTGGAGTGGTGATGGAGATGAAACGGGAAAGGGAGTGGGAGCAAATGTGGAGGGAGCATGCGATTGGTCGTGAATGGAGGAGTGGGCGTGTATAGGGGTGCTGCAGGAGTGCATGGACAGAGGTGGATGGGGAGTGCACGCAAAGGAAGAGTTAGCGAATGGGAGGCAGTGGAGGGCAGAGGGAGCAGGTCTGGCACAGAGGGGTGGAGGGGAGGACGTGGGAGGCAGAGCAGAAGGAGTAGTAGGAGGGAGTCGAGGAGGGAGACACAGGTGGTGGTGGGGGAAGGCAGCAGAGAAGGGAGAGATGGAGGGCGCGAGCGTGGGAAGAAATGGAGGGAGCAGGAAGCAGCGTGTGGAGTGGAAGAAGCACATGAGGAAGGAGATAAGGGTGTGGATGAGGGAGTAAAGGGAGGAAGAGCGGGAGTAGGCAGAGGGGTTGTATGTGGAGTGGGATGCAGGAGGTGGCGGAAGGGGAGAGGAAGAGCAGGAGTCGGGGATGGGGGGTGGAATAGGAGCAACTAGAGTAAGGGAGATGGCGTGTGAGTAAGTGGGGGAATGAAGCGTGAAAATGGGTGAAAGTAAGTGGATGAGTCGAATCTGAGCTTAGTGTCGGAGGAGCGAATCCGCTCTGATACCAAATGTAGCAAATGAATCCGGTTTTGGAGTTAAGAAGCGAGTCCGCCTTTCATGATTGAAGATAATAATATATATGATAGATGATGCTTAGAAAGTACAATAAGATCGCCTTTATAGGGCTTGAGGAAGCATAGTGAAGGGTTACTCCCTTTCACTAGTAACCTAATAATCTATTAATTTATAAATAATAATATTAATTAAATATTCACAGCAGTATGATTATTGTGTGTTCCTTTAACAGAAACCAATCTCCCATTGCCATGTCTTGTTTCAACTACATCAAGGTCCTCATTTCTGGTAGTACCCTTGATAGTTCTTCTCCAATAATCAATTTATATACTTCTGATAGAATGTGGTTCATGTAATTTAACATATTGTCCTCCAATGTATTTGAAAAAACCACCTGTGAAAAATCTAAATCTTTTTGACTTGCAAACATAAGCATCTTCATTAGATAAGATTGGAATCTGAAATGCCTGGTGTTGTGGAAATTCACCAGCTGAGAGTGAACACTTTTAGCTAGGAATTCATCATATTTAAGACATGGTACCTGACAGTACTCTACCCCTGGTATGCCAAAAATTATTCTAAAGAGAAGACACAATTTAACTTAAATTACTACTGTATCACTGTCTAACCTTAAAAACTAAGCAATTAGAGACAATACCAACTACGTATTCTCATTGAAAAAAATCATATCTAGTGGGTAAGGAGTATCTTCAATTTCAAGGTCGGGCTCGAGGGATCTAGTTAGAAAATCTTGTTTAGCTTCCGGGGAGGACTGACGGTAATGGCTGACCATGGCTTCTTTGGTAAGAATTTCTTGTTCAGAAGGTTGAGACAGAGCTACTTCAAGAGAATTACTGACAGTAGTACACTCAATAGGGCAAATAATTTTGGATTTAGACGCATTCATGACTACTTTCTCACTTTGGAATAATTCGTTACACACCACGAAATAAACTCGGGGAAACCTAGTATAATTTGGTCTGGGAAGAAATATATGAAGGAAGACTGAAAAAATCTGTGTATATCTGTACCTTCCTTATACAATCTATCCAATCTGGATTTTACCTCTGTAATTGACAATTTAACCACAGGGTCATAAATGTCTTTATCCCCGTCTTCTAGGGCATCATCTATTTTGGTATGCTCGACACCCGAGGTTTCTTCCATTCCTTCCATTATATAAATAAGCTACCTAACTGACTGCACAAATTCCGAAGCCTACCTGAAACTAACGATTCTACACTAGGGCGTGCTCTGTCGCTTTCCTGGTCTGCACACGTTTCGAACCTTCTGACGCTCCACTAGACAAATGTAAAATGTCAACCCTCACGTGGATTTTCCCCTTTTTATAACCCTCGAAATTGGTTTCGCACGACGCTTGGGTGGTTCTCTATACCACTTCTTCAACTTGCGAAATGATCTGATGTCGACACGTGGATAGTGGTTTCAAATTTCACAACCGCTCATCCTTTCATTTTACCACATATCTCTACAACGCGAAATGCCTTTGAGCCGTCGATCCATCGATTGTTGATGAATCGATGGTGAGAGTTTCTCACTCTTTAACTCTTCCAATTTTACCACTCCTACGGAATCTCAGCTATCTCCTCTACTCCTTTACTAGCGGAAACTTATTTCACTCGTCGATCTTCCCTGACGTGATCCAGACCGTTGGATCATCCATCGTTTTACGGTCACTTCTATGGTTATTTCGGAAAACCTCCTCCGCCGTCAGATCCTATTCCACCTTGATCCTAACCATTGATATTACTATTAGCTTTTAACCTTCGATATTACACCCTCAAAGTAGTTTTCGCAGTGGTGAGAGGTGGTTAACCTTACCACCCTTGCAATTTGCGAAATCCTCAGGCGTGGAGGGCGGTATATTATTTTGGAACTGCTTTTATCTCCATTTCTTCATGTAACTTTGCAGTGTGAAATGGTTGTGAGCCGTCGATCTGTTGATATCCGATTGATCAATGGTGAGACTTGCTTGCCTTTTAAATTTTCTACCTTTACTCCTCTGACAAGATCCTATCCTGATATCTTCCGCACTTCTTCTCCAGTGAAACTTCCCTTCCGCCGTCGGTCTTTTCTTCCGTGATCAAGACCATTGATATTTTTACATGATCCTCAAATCCACTCCATTATCCTTTTTAGCTCCTTTTTTACTTCAGCCAACGGTCATATGGCACTTTTTATTTAGGATTGGTCGTTTTCCCCACAAAGTTTCGGTTATACCAAAACAAATTTCCATTATCCATTTCTCATTCAAATCTGAAAAATACTGTGCCAACAGGTGGACCCATTCAATGCATGTATGCTTATGGAATTCACTCTTTTCTTTCGATGAACACTCTAATCTATGGCAAAGTAAAAGGTTTATCGTTCTCTTTCCAAATCATGCAATATGTAATGTTTCCAAACACAATCAATTTTCCAATTTGAAAAAGAAAGTTTCAAAGCATAGACAACATGATACTTTTTATTTCTTCAGTGAGTCCTCAATATTAATGCAAAGTAAGAGGAATTGATTCTTTTCTACTCATGTAATATGCGATGTTTGCAAAATATGAACAATGCTTCAATTGAACCAGAAAGTTTCAAAAGCAAAGACAACTTTTATACTACTCTCTTCTCAAATGAATTCTCAAACCAATGAAAGGTAAGAGAAATTGATTGTTTTGCAATCATGTAATATGTGATATTTCAAAATGTAATCAACGCTTCAATTGAAAAATAAAGTTTCAAAGCAAATTCAACTTTCTACTATTCTCTTTTCCATTGAATTCTACAATCAATGCAAGGTGGGGGGAATTTGATTATTTTTCATACCATTCACATGTGACACATTTCAATGTTGAAGTTTATATTCTAATTCCAAATAAATTTCAACACTTTCCAATGTAAAGAAAAAAATCAACACTTCCAAAAACTTATATGTGGTTTGCTTGATAAAGAATAGTCAAAAGCAAGCGACACAATGTTACCCCATACTAGCTCTTTTAATCCAAAAACAATCAAGATTAATAATTTTAAGGAGATATACACCCAATGTAATTTGAGAAAATCAAATATTGAAAAAATGATCTACTCAAGCAGGTATTCGAAAATTTAATTTAACACTTCCAAAGAGTGTCTATATGTTTCAATTGATAAAGAGCATTCAACAATGAACAAATAAAAGCCAGTCAATTAGTTCCTTTAATCCCCAAAAATGATACTTAGAGGTTCTAAGGAAGAGAATCCAAAATGAAATTTTGAAATAATCAAGGATTGAGACATAGACCTCTTCAACTAACTGCTAATCAAACATCAATTCAACACTTCCAATTCAAAAAAATCCACGCATTCTCTATGCAATTTTTATCATTGTTGGAGGTGCTAAGTTGAAATTTTTTCAAAACAAGGGACATCCCTTACTAAGTGTGCTTTGAATATAATGAAGGATTGAAACAATGATCCATTTAAAAAGCAGTAGATCTAAGAACCTTCCGGCAACACTTCCAATTGCAAAAATCCACACAATCACTGTGCAATTTTCATCATTTTTAGATGTTTTGAGTTGAAAATTTTCCAACTAATGGACTGAAATACCAAATGCACTAATGTCACTCGCAATCATATCAAACATGGATAAATATATCTAGAAACATAAGTTTCTCAACAAATTGCAAGCAATAAAGCTTATAGACAAACAATCTGCAAGCAAGGGTTGTAGGTGAAAAAATGGTAAACTTGCTATATAACCACTAAGATCCTAAAGGAACTGATCAATTGAGTAACAAGACAAGTGTATCATGACCTACAGGCTATTAAGAATCTCTATAATCCTAGAATTTGAGCAACATTTCAAGCAAAAACAATCTACAGGTGCCAAAATTGACCAAGTTTTCATTCCTCCCCAAGGAGAATAATATCTCACCGGCTAAAGATTTGCTAGGACCAGTGGAATACGAGGAAGGGTTTCAAGGGTTCATTTTAAATAGTTATTAAGTTGCGAAACAGAAAGAATGTGACAAAAAAATTTTGTTACTAAGGAAACTTCCAATGTAAATAGGATAAATAATCCATAAATAAAAAATATATAATAAATGTATAAATGAATAAGAGATATGAGATGACAATTACAAATAAGAGGGCCCATATATATAATTCCTAAAGGGCACCTTCATGACTCTTTACAAGAGTTGCATACCCTAATTATTATTATTATTATTTAGTTTTGTTCTTATTGATATATTTTATGCTCATAACATTTCCCACCCCTTTTAATATGCTTTGTCCTCAAAGCATAATTCATTGGAAGTCTTGTCCCTTATTCTTGCTCGCAATGCCTTCTCCTAGTCTTTCATACTGGTAGTTATGACACTTGACGAAACGATATGATATGTTCTTCTAAACATTGAGTAAAAATGTTGCATCATTTGTGAAGTGGTTTATCCCAAGTTAGCATACACATAACAAAGAACACTAATGACTACCCTAGAAAACCTTAATTGGGAAAACCAACTTCTGATATATATATATATATATATATATTACCTTGGTCAAAAATGCCAATTTCAGGATTTTAGAAACTTTACAAAGAAGACAATGAGCCACTTAAATATGCTTCCTTCACTTGAATACCATGGGTTAAAAATGTATGCTAATGTAAACCACCTATGGTAAACTCACCCTTCACTGAGACAATATTAACCTAACATTGGCCCTTTTAAACTTGATGTAGGATAAACAACCTATCCCACTCTAAGTTTATCTAGTTATTTATTGGTGCAAAAATTTCATAGACCAAGGTTTTGCACAAGGGCCAACAAAGTACTATTGTATTCTAAATGTGTGGACATTTTCATTACTCCCTACAGAGAATAACATCTCACCCAAAGCGTTACTAGGACCAGTGGAAGATGAGGGAAGTACTAATGAAGAGATGAGAGAGGGCTCCCAAGGTTCATTTTAACTAGTTATTAAGTTGTGCAATAGAAAGAAAAACTAAACTGTCATCCTCTAATGATCATGCATTGCAAGTATAAACAAAATATAAATAGATTCATCACACACATATCAAACATGAAATTTTAAAGTGGCACCGATACTTCTCATTTATTATTGATCGACTATATAGTACAATCCAAAGGTTACTATCCAGAGACATTTGAGTCTTGCAACCATCCCCTTGGTTCCCAGATCCTTCCCATTATGTTAGGGAAATTGTCCCAACTTGTTCTCAATATTCTATTACTAGTGGTTACAAAACTCAACCCTTATGAACAATTCTAATGTGAACCCCTTTTCATTGTCTCTTCTTCCTCTTTTTGTACAACTCGTGTCTGATAGCATTGGGCAGTTTCCAAATCTGAGTTATTTATGTGGGTGCATTAATTGTCCATATTATCTTCCTCCACATCCCCTTTCCACAATCATTTATGTGTTGAATTCTTGCCTATATTCCATGATTATTTCTTCAAAATAAAGGGGATAACATTAGTCATGAATCATTACAACAACCCCCCTTAATTCTATCATCTAAAGTATGTTCTCAACCTTACATAAGTGAACATCCTAATCAATGTTTTTACGTGTGATTTTTTCATATTGTTCCACCTATTGGCCTCCCTATGCTTCTATTGATGCTCCACTTCATCCTCATGATGCTTTTCTATATGTCATTATCATTCTTTTTCACTTACCTTTGAAGTGAACCAACCTCCCTCGTCATCCCATGGTTTATAGATCTACTATGCCATTCTATATTCGAGAAACCTTTGGATCCACCCACAACCTTCTTCAATATAGGTCTTTTCAACCCTTACCGCCATGCTTTTTGAGTTCCACGTAGAAAGTAAGAGCTTCCACCTAAGAATGGCATTGAACATTAGACCAGCATAGACCCATCTTAAACCTGGATCTATCAAGCACCAAGAGGGATCCAATTTCTTGATGTGTAAATTTTTTTTTTTATCTTATACTATTTAGACATCCAGAAAAAATTTACACTTTAAGAAATTTGATCCCTCTTTGTGCTTGATAGGTTCGGGTTTAAAATGGATCTATGTTGGTTTTAATTTTTTAATTTTATGAGTGGACATGGATTTTTTAATTACTTTTCATTTGGTTTTAATTTTTTTTATTTTATGAACCGACATGAATATTGTTAATTACTTTTTATTTTTGGTAATGTAACGTTACATCACGTTACCTTACATGACAACATATCCCCCATATTGGACTGTAGAGCACCTCGCTCCTCTCGATGCAATCAATTAGTGCATCACAAACATGAGTCATCAAAATGCACATAAGGATCCTAACAAACTTCCAGAATTAACAGTTAATATTGTTAGAAGACTCCATAAAAAAACTAAATTGTTCTAGGACATTCACTTGAAGGAGCATCATGGG
Source organism: Larix kaempferi (assembly GCA_027924585.1). NCBI lineage: Eukaryota > Viridiplantae > Streptophyta > Pinopsida > Pinales > Pinaceae > Larix > Larix kaempferi. The sequence continues at coordinate 18,399,347 of BSBM01000600.1, forward strand.
GCCAATTGACTTTTGGTGAAGTTTGAAAGTTTTCCCACTTCATGAATCTTCTAGGAAAACAAAATGCCTAAGTTGAGTCATCACTATATAGTTTGTGTAGTTTTTCACCATCTCCCTATCAACAATTTGCTCATTTATATACAACTACATTATGATAGATTTTGTAGATATTTAGACAATCGTTTTTGTAGCTTTGTGATAGTTTTAGTGAATTATACCTTCCTTCTCATTAACATGTTTTAATGCCTGCAAATTGCCTCGACTCTTTTGATTTCAAACATGTTTTTAATGTATTTGAGGGGTTAATATTGTATTTTATATCGTATTAATATTTCCTAATTGACCATGGTAAATCAAGACAATCATAAGAGAAAATAATACGAATGAATGAACTGTAGTTGAACATAATAAGGCATCGTGCAAATGAATGAATTATAATCAAGCATAATAAGGCATAGTCTGATTACCGATCATTGATGCATATCGTTAACATATGTGAGGAGGGCCACCGATAATGATGATGGTATCCAAGGTACTATGTACAATCTAGAAAGTGTGAATAGATTTTTTGTAGTTGAACACTTGTAGAATCAAGTGATCATGGATCATTGGTGTATACCCACTGTCATTTGTGAGGAATCCTGCCACTAATGACTCCAAGATCCAAGGTACTCCAGGGTTCCCAGATCCACTTCCTAGATAGTGATTTCGCATCAATAAGAAGGATTTTTTCGGAGAGAGGGAATTAATGCATCCCACATCAATTGACCTGAAACATAGATCAATAGTATAGTATAAATTGGTATAGATGACAAGATCCAACACTATATACTGACACTAGGAAGGGCGACATGATTGGTCAGAAACATTTTGAGGAATGGACGACACTGTTTTGAATTCCCTTGAACACATAACACGATGTAGAGTGACACCTGGAAACAAAATACTTGAGTGACTGATCTTCATGAAATACGTCAATGCCAGATGCACTAGCGAAAGCTCCATAATAACAGGAAGGATAACCCATTGGTCTAGTTCTATTTAAATTATCCGTACAGTTTCCTAAGGCAAATGTAGATGATTTGGGTGTACTTATGACTGACAAAAACGTGTGTGTCATGTTCAAGGGTGACAAGGACTGACTATTGTTGTTTTCATTCCACAATGAAATGTAAATAAATTCAATGATCCCCTTTTTTGGATTTTTGTATTTTTATTTATTTTTAATACATTTTTAATGCATAGGATTTAAAAATAATAAAGAACGCTATATTACATTGGAGGAAACAAATTTCGCAAGGGAATGAGCCTACATTTGTTGGCAATATGGTAGTGGTAGAGGATGGAGATTATCATTGATGGCAATCAGGCAATAGCAAAGCAACACAATGAAGAGAAAGGAAAAATGTCTAGTTGTCCAATGCATTATGGAGAGAAGGGAAATGAATAATATGGCAGGCTAGTCATGGCAATCTGATGTGATAAGGCAACAAAAATGACAAAGCATGTTGGCCAGAAATACATGCCTGAAATGTATGCCACTCTTAAATCATACACACCACTATGGAATAAACTTACAGAGTGTGTTCATAATAACTGATATCAGATGCTGCATCCCCTCAGCTGTTGCCCAAGACAGATTATGTGAAGAAACATAATCTAGTAGCAAATATGTTAAAGATATTTGAAATGCAAAAAGACCCTTAGAGCAATTTGTTGAAATCTCATAAGAAGAGAATTAGAAGGGCAACTGTAAACACATTTGGATACATTACAAAGGCAATTGGGCCACAGGATGTGATTGTTACTTTACTGAACAACTTTAAGGTTCAAGAACTGTGTCTGTACACCTGTAGCTATTGCTATTGTTGCAGAGACTTGTTTTCCCTTCACTGTGCTGCCAGTTTTTATGAATGAATATATAGGTGAGATGGGAAAGGTCTACAAATATGCCGTGACACCATTACTTGAAGATGCACTCATGGATCGAGATCTTGTGCATAGCTAAACAACAGGAAATCCATCCGGGTTTCAAATTGAGCTTAATTGGTGATTTATGTTCCGTATTGTGGTGTTGCAAATTGTGGGCAATTTGACTTGGGAAGACAAAAAATTCTTTAAAGACGGTATTTTTACTTGGGAGGCCGAGTTCTTCAAGTGGCTGAATCCATCTGAAGGAGGCCAATTTCTCAGTAACCAGGGAGGAGAGTAAGTCGAGTTAATTAGAGGAGGTCCGTGTGCTTTTGTGGAGGACAAAACCCTCAAAGGAATATTGAGTTATAGATTCAGTTGGCCCATTGTGGAGTGAGCCATGACTTTGGAAGCATGCCGAGAGAAATTGTGGAGGGGACGAGTGTATTGTGGAGAAGGAAGAAGCGTTTTGCAGAGGAGACGAGAGAATGCCTATGGAAATCCAGTAATAGAAGCTTTCGTAGGAGATGACTCAGGAGCCGTTTGATCATGCCAATCAACGGTTACGATTGAGTGTCTTTTTTGAGCGTATCCCACATTGGTTGTGAAAACAAACTTGTATGGCTTTATAAACGTAGGTCTTCACTAACTCATTCGACGCATAGTGCAAAGGATAGGCGGGGGCGCTGGGTGTATGGACTCCACGAGAAGATCACCAGCTCGGCGCCCGGGACGACCTATCAGGCCCCCTTTCCTTTTGGATATGTGGTTGACATATAAAAGAAAAAAAGGGGTACATACATGGCGTCGATGTGGCGGATGAGTTATCAGACGTGGCTGAGAAATCATAGAAGCGACAGTTTTGGAATAATTAAAAAATATATAGTTTTATTAATAATGAAAATGATTTTAATGTAAAATCATTTTCTTGGGGAGTTAATTAAAATAATAATATATATAGTTATATATTAATAGTAATAAAAAAATGATTTTTAATGTAATGTCATTTTTTTTGGAGGTGTATTGTTTTGAAAAGGTGTGTTGTTTCAAAAATACACATGACCTTTGGAGAAGTATATATTTCGAAAACAAACATAATTTGGTAATGTGTCTCTCAATTCTTCATCTCAGTACTTGAAGAAGAAGTGAGGCCAAAGGAAGAGACGCAGTCCTAGAAGCTTGTGAAGAATTAATATCTTAAGGGTGGTAGGGTGGTGCTAGGGAAGGTCGGTGCTTGTGAAAGGGAGTTGTTGCTTCCTTGTCAATCGTAGTTGACTAAACAGGGGGTCGTAGCCTTTGACCAATTGGTGTTGGTGAATTAAGGGTGTGGGTGCATCCTGATTGGTTGGTGCCGATCGAATTCTATTGTAACTTGTAAAAACAATTTTGTAGATAATAGAAAAGCTTTGGTGGTTTACCCATTTGGGGTTCCACGATAAAATCCGTGTTTTGTGTATTTTGTTGATTCCATGTTTTGATCAAAATTAAATAAGTGGTTAAAAGGTGAAAAGTTAACAATACTGATTCACCTGCCCCCCTCTTAGTATTGACCAATATTCCATCAATTGGTATCAGAGCCAAGTTCCTTCACCACAGTTTAGCCACTAGAAGGAAGATCTTACTCAAAGACCACTATGGATCAACAAAATGGGTTATCCACTAACAAACCCCCACCCTTTACAGGAGAAAATTATGCATACTGGAGTGTGAGGATGAGGTGCCATCTGATGTCCCTTGGATGGAAGGTGTGGGCAGCAACTCAAGAGGAGTACAAGATAGGAGACCAAGCACCTATATATCCAAAGGAACTAAGAGAATACGAGAGTAATGCCAAAGCCCTAAATGCAATATTGAGTGGATTGACAAACATTGTTTTTACAAAAGTTCTGAGATGCAAGACTGCCAAGCAAGCTTGGGATAAGTTAAATATTATCTATGAAGGTGAATCTAAACTCAAAGAATCCAAGCTTCAAACATATAGGGGGTAGTTTGAGAGCCTTCAAATGAAGGAAGAAGAGAATATTGGGGAATACTTTCTAAGAATAGATGAGCTAGTCAATGCTATTAGAGGTCTTGGAGGAAAATTAAAAGAAAAAGAAGTGGTTACAAAGGTACTAAGGACACTACCCATGAAGTATGACTCAAAAATATCCACCTTAGAGGAACGAGATGATCTTAATCTCTTGACAATGGATCAACTACATGGAATTCTCACTGCATATGAGATGAGAACGGGACAAAATAATACTTCAAAAGGAGAAGCAACCTTCAAAGTGACCAAGAAAATAAAGAATCAAAAGCAAAACACTCAGATCGACCACAATGAAGAATATGACGTGGAAGAAGCCAATTTTATCAAGAAACTTCAGAAGGGGTCAGGAAAGTATAAAGGCAAGCTTCCGTTCAAGTGTTTTAATTGTGGCAAAATTGGGCACTTTCAATCCAAGTGTCCTTCTCCCAAGAAAGATTCTGAGGATGAAGATGACAAGAGTAAACAATACAAGAAAAAAAGAAAATTCGACTATAAGAAAAAGTACAAAAAGAACTACTATTCAAAAGAAGAAGAAGAAGACAACAGTTCATCTGATGCGAGTGACAGTGATGATGAGGTCCCTTTTTTAGGTATTGAAGAATCTAGTGATATAGAAGAAAGTGAGCATAAGAAAGAGTTAGAGGATGAGGCAGAGGTTAACATGGAAAAATAACTATTCAGTGCTTTGAATGGAATGAAAAGATACAAAGATAAATGTAGACAGTTGAAAAGGTTTATAGTTGAACAGCAGGAAGAGGCATGAACAGAAAGAAAAGGAGATGAAGAAAATCATGAGCAATCTGAAACAGAAAATTCAAGAAGCAAATAGGATAGAAGAAAGGCTAGAGGAATCTCTTAGAGAAAAACAATTAATTTGTGAAAAAATGGAAGCAGAAGTAAATCACTTAAGGAAAGAACTTATACAAAATTTGTTCAAAACAAATATGAAAACAGTTCTAAAATTTTAGATGAAATTATAACTGCACAAAGAAATTCGAGTAACAAAAATGGATTAGGTTATTCTAAAGAAGAAAATCAAACTGGACCAAAATCTTATGCAGCTGCTCTTGTTAGTACATTCAAGAAGGAAGAAAAAGAAAAGACAAGGAATGCTCATAACCCCATAAGACCATTTCCACCCATCAAGAAGGAACTCAAGGCAACTCCAAAGAAGGTTTATCAAAACATATATCCTTGCATTTTCCTTGGATACTGTTTTGCATGCTCTAACTTTGGACACAAAGCTGTGAATTGTAGAGCATATGAGAAGAAAAGATTGAAGGGTAAAAATTATAACTTCAAAAACAATCAAATAGTTAGTCAAGTAAAGAGCAGAAATTATAACTCATTCACACCTCTATAAGAAAAAGATTTAGAATGCTTCAACTGTCATAACTATGGACATAAAGCAAGAAAATAGAGTATGCGAGTTGGATGTGTGAGTGAATGAGAAAATAGAGTGGTGCAACCACTATATTTATACTTTAACTTGACCTGCATTTTACCCTAACTGGGATGACTTCCTAAGGGAGTCTAATAACCCTTCCACTTAACTCATATAGGGCCGACCCATCTAAGGTGGTCTAATAACCCATCAAATATAAGTTACGACACTTACAATATAACTTGCGACACTTGCAAATACAAATGACGACACTTCCAATCGGAGGAATAATACATCTCTGTTGGGGATACAATAAAGTACAAATGTAATACATACAATATACAAGTGAATATCTTCCGAAGTTACAAATACATCAAAAATCCCTCTTAACTAGGAAGGTATTCTCTTGACACAGGTCATCAATACATATAGGCACAAGTCTTCAATACTGGAGCTGGATCATCGTCACTGCTGCTGTACTCTTCATCTCGATCACTGATTCTATTTCTCAATTCTTCTCGCCATAGGAAGTTCTACAGAGCCAACCCTTTTTCATGTTGGATGTAGGTCTAGCCTCCATGTAGGTCTTCATCATCTCTGTGAGCGGGCCATCCGGTGGAATCTCAGGGCTGATTATGTGCATATTGTAAAACCTCGAAGAGCTTCCCAAGACTGATTACGTGCGATGCACAACTTGCAAGATCTCCCAGGGCGCTATTATATGCAAGCAGGAAAAACCTTGAAAGAGCATCCCAGGAATGATTACGTGCTAAGCACAACCTGCAAAATCTCCCAGAGCGCTATTATATGTCATGAACAAAACCTTGAAAGAGAATCCCATGACTAATTATGTGCAAATCACAACCTGCAAGATCTCCCAGTGAGCTATTATATGTCCCTCCAAGCAAAACCTCTAAAGAGCATCTTCCAGATCTCCCAGGGAGCTATTATATGCCATGGGAAAAACCTCGAAAGAGTATCTGCAAATCTCCCAGGGAGCTATTATATGCTATCGCACAACCTGAAAAGATATCCACGGCCACGACCTTGGAGCATCACCCAAATGATCATCATCATACACGGTGCATCACCCGGATGCACATGATCATACAGATCATCATCATACAGAGCATCAACCGAATTCTCATCACACAAAACTTACATCCACAGCCATGGGGAGGACCCTCCTACCACCAGGATTGGAAAGGATCCTGCATTTGTGTCCCATCACTTCCTCCTGGAAGTATCTTTAATATGAAGAACACCAAGCCTTTCTCTGAAGTACTTGAAATTCACCCTGGATAGTGGCTTGGTCAACACATCTTCTATCTGCTTGTCCATTGCAACATATAGGAGCTTCACTGCTCCTCTCTGCACCATATCCTTGATATAGTGATACTTGATCTCGACATGCTTCGACTTGTCATGGAACACCGGGTTCTCGGACAACTTCACACAACTCTAGTTGTCATAGAAGATACAAGTAGCATCCAACTGGATATCAAACAAATCATACAGTAGCTTCCTTAGCCATACTGCCTCACAACTAGTCAAACAAGCTGCGACATACTCTGCTTCGGCTGTACTCAGTGCTACGTAGGATTGCTTCCTACTAAACCAAGAGATCACCCCAAATCCCATACTGAAGAAGCACCCCGAGGTGCTCTTCCTATCTGCAACACTGCCTTCCAAATCTAAATCGACATAACCCTCCAGGTTAATCTTTTGATTCGCATCATACTTGATCACATAATCAACTGTACACTTCAGGTACCTCAGAATATGCTTTACAACAATCAAGTGAACATGTCTAGGATCCGCCAGGAACTGGCTCAAAGTGTTCGCAGCAAAGCAAATATTTGGTCTCATGTTCGTCAGGTACATGAAGGACCCAATCATTTGACGATACATCATGGCATCAACCGACTCTGATGAAGCATCACTCAATAGCTTCAGGTTCGATGCCATAGGTGTGGCCATAGCCTTGCAGTCCATCATCCCGAACCGCTTCAGGATCTCTACTGCATACTTCCATTGTCCAAGGATCTGTACTTTGCCACACCTCCATACCTAGAAAGTAATGCATCATACCCAAGTCCTTCTTCTCGAACTCGGCCGCAAGCTTCCTCTTCGTATCAACAATCAACCCAATCTCACCTATCACAAACAGGTCATCTACATACAGTAGGAGTATCACTGGATTGCCTTCCTCAACTTTGTAGTAAAGGTTGGAATCCGCTTTACTCTTGGTAAATCCCAAACTGGACAGGAAGCTGTCAATCCTTCCGTACCAAGTCCTGGGTGCTTGTTTCAAATTGTACAAGGATTTCTTCAATCTGCACACATGTGACTCCCTGTCATGTGTTTCAAAACCGAGTGGCTGCTCCACATACACTTACTCTTTTACTACACCATTCAAGAAAGTTGTCTTGACATCCATCTGGTGTATCTTCCACTTCATCACTACAGCCAGAGAAAGTACTGTTTTGATGGAAGTGTATCTGGCTACAGGTGCAAAAGTTTCTTCATAATCTATCCCTTCTTTCTGGGAGAAGCCACGAGCCACAAACCTTGCCTTGTATTTCTCTATGCTACCATCTGCAGCATGGTTGATCTTCTAGATCCATTTGGAAGTCATTACAGACTTCCCTCTTGGTCTCGGGACCACATCCCATACATCATTCTTCATGATCGACTGGTACTCCTCAATCATGGCATCCTTCCATTACTGCATCCTGGATCCTGGGAACTTCAGATTCTTCAATATCTTCAATAGGTAGTTTTCTTGAACTTCGTTGCTGGAACAAATGTTGTTGTCCTTCTTTTGTAGGTGATTGTACACGATCTTTCCTAAAAGTCAAATTCAATTGCATGATTAGAAACATCTCATAGTTTTCAGAAAAAAATCTTACACATAAGGACATATGTCATACAATCATGCAATTATCTTAGCCAATTCTTCAATACAACATTCATCCATATCCCGTATTCATATGGTAACTTTCTAGATGCCTTCCATCTCTACCAGAACATTGTTAAGAGTGTGCACTACTCCCAACATGTCAGCAAAGAGGTTTAATTCTAGATAAGTAGCAATGGAATGTTGTACAGTACCATAGGACACTTACCCATTACTTGCAAATTAGTAGTATCTTGTTAATTAATGCAACTTTTCTAAAATGCATAATATACATCCTAAATCTAGGAACATAAGTATGTACATGATTGAACAACATCATTTAAGTAATCATATATACAAGAAATGAAATTCAAATACTTATCTTTGTTTGGTTGTTGGGTGGACTCCCTCTCAATCTTTGCTTCCTTGTAGGAACTATTGGAGTCTTTCATAGTGTGCACCTTAACCAATGATGAAAATGGATGAGAGGTTCTTCCATAGATTATTTGTTTTCCAGATTCCAACTCTGCAGTAGCTTCTTCTACTCCTTTCATGTAAAACTTCATTACAATACATATTCTTCATCACTTGAAGAATATGCACTGTCTTCCTTGGTTCTCTTCCTTGGAGGTTCATCATCCTCTGCAGTGTGAGCATGATGTCTTCTCTTGTTGTTCTTCTTCTTGTGGGAGCTGCTTTTGTTCCTAGGACAATCTCTGGAATAGTGTCCCTTCTCACCACAAGTATAATATCGAATGTGAGAAATATCTCTCATGGATCCTCCAAAGTTCTCCCCCCGATTCTGGTGGTGGTATTTACCCTTCTTGTGATGAGGATGCTCCCTCTTGTGGTTATTCTTCCTAGTGTGCGCTGTGAGAGCATGGTCTTCATTATCCATCTTTTCTTCTTGAGCTACAATTTGAGCTTCTTCCTGTGAGCATTCCTCCCATAGCCTACTGAATGTGATGAACTTCTTCCTAGCACAAATTCCTTGAATGAACGAATCCCATGACCTAGGAAGACCATTCAAGGTGATCATCACAATTTCACCATTCTCTATATCTTCTCCCATAGCTTCAAGTTGTTCTTTTATCTGAGAGACCCTTGTAAAGTAGGACTGCATGGTCTCTGCATTTTGAATCTTGACATTCTTCAATTGATTCCTCAAAGTCATCTTTCGATTTATGTTCTTTCCTTCAAATAGCTTGGTCAAGGAATCAAACGTCTCCTTGGGTGTCTTTAGAGAAGACACATGTGGTATGAGATGGTCTTTGATAGAATCTGCAATGATCCTCTTGGCCTTGACCAAGTTCTTCTTATGTAAGGCCTTAGCCTCATCTCCCTCTGGAACTGGAACTTCTTCACTTATGTAGGTGTCCAATTCATTCTCTTCTAGGATTAACCCAATCCTTTACTTCCATGATCGGAAGTTATCACCCCCTTCAAGCTTATCCTCAAGCTTGGTGTGGTGAGACATCTTTTAAAGAGTACTTCAAATGGAAATAGAAAAGTTTTAGGTCTTATCACTTTGATTTGTTGAAGGTTTGACAGAGAAACCCTAAAAATCCAAACTTGGAATTTCAAACTTCTGTCTGGACAGGGAGATGCAATTGATTGAGGCGAGCAAGCTGGTGTGCTCATATTTTGAAAAATCCAAAACTTGACTCCTCAAAAGTGACTTGCGAATTTCAGATCTGCAACTTCTGTCAAATTCTGGTTTTCTGGTCCAAAACCCGAACTAGGGTTTGATAGATCCCGAGGTTCTTCCCAACCAAAAACTTCGATCTTGGTCTCTAAATTTTGATTTTACTGAGGATAGAAATCCTGTGCTGAGATAACTCCAAAATTCCACTTCTATCAAAAGCCCTAATTTCCCGCAGTAGTGACAAGCCAAAAATGAAAATGCTCAGAATCCAATTTTGTTTTGACATAAATATATGCCATATTGTTTCTGGTGCATCTCCGAAATTTAGGATCCCCAGGGTCTGAAAATTCAGCTTGTGGTAGAATGATCTATCATCTTTCCAACCCCACATATTTGAGATCCAATGGATTCTCCATGAGAGATATATGCTAAGTGTCGCAACATGACCTGTTTATGGGATGAAACAACATGGCGAACTTGTACGGAGTGCCACGTGTCACTGTTTCAACTTTGGCCTCTAAAACTTGGACCTGCGAAACTACAGTCCGTGCCCTAACTATCACTTTTATAGAATTCCATTTGGAGCTTCCTATCCCGAGATATGACCTTCGTTCCTAGGTCACCTGTTTAGCGCTGCATTCTAGAAGAGGCAGAAACCCTAACTTGTACGAATCATATCTCACAAAGTACAATGACTATGAGGCTGAAATTTTTACAAAAGGTACATCTGTGTCTTATATTCGGCCTGTAAAAAATTCAGATCTTTCACCTTCTCTAAAATGGATTTATAGCTAAAGTTCCACGATGACGAGTTTTTACTAAACCAAGCCCTAGCTTGCAATTTGTCACAAGTGCAACGAGTGTCGTAAATGCCATACAATGCCTTCCTTCAGGCTAGCTCTGATACCATGTTATATTTTCATCATTTAATTCAATATGATCTAGGATCTTAACTGAGAGAACAACATGTACAACATATCAAACACAAGAGACAAGAGACACAAAGCATTTCACTGGGGAAAACCAAGAAGGTGAAAACCCCCCAACTTCCTCAGAGATAGAATAAGCGCCAATACAAAGATCACAGAGATGAATCCCCAAAATATAGATGTATTCAGAAGCTACTACTCCTCCACTTATGTGCACTCCTCTCTCAACTATGCGATTTGGATGTGTGAGTGAATGAGCAAATAGAGTGGTGCAACCACTCTATTTATACTTTAACTTGACCTGCCTTTTACCCTAACTAGGCCGACTTCCTAAGGAAGTCTAATAACCCTTCCACTTAACTCATACAGGGACGACCCTCTAAGGTGGTCTAATAACCCACCAAATATAAGTTACGACACTTACAATATAACTTGCGACACTTGCAAATACAAATGACGACACTTCCAATCGGAGGAATAATACATCTCCGTTGGGGATACAATAAAGTACAAATGTAATACATACAATATACAAGTGAATATATTCCAAAGTTACAAATACATCAACACAATTATTATTCAAAATTGTACCTAGTGATACAAAATTGGCCTTTCTGAGGCCAGAAGCGAACCAGACCAGAGTCCACACTTATCTGCTAGACTGCCCTTCCCATTACATAGCATTATCATATAACCATTCAAAATGGCCTTTCCAAGGCCTGAAGCGAACCAGATATCCCCCTTATTAACTAGACTCCCCTTCCCATTACATAGCATGCCCAATTCAGTGGGAGGATCATCAAAACTCTTTTTTCCCCTACAGACGTGGCCTAAGGTCGTAACCAAAATACCCCATATCATGGGCGCTTGGAATTTATAATGCCAACCAAGATCAAAATGCATTCCAGATTGACAAAATAAAAAACAAAGACCGGAGAAAGAGCACTAACATTACCCTTCGCCCATTGATGGAGGTGTTCCCTTGTCTAACAAATTGTCCACACAAACAGGCGATGACTGCACCGGAACAGAATCCTCCTACATAGAGTGATGACTGAATGGCATCTTCGCAAGGTCCATCACCCCCTCCATATCCACCAAGTTCCTGACTAGGTCCTCTTTCAGATTGCTCAAGACCTAAGTGACTAGGTCCCCCAAACTCTCCCTCTCCATCATTGTTTTCGCTAGGCGTTTCCGCAACACCCAGTACGGACTCTGCACCACATATGTTCCTTTCTCCTCCATCTTCGACTACATCTCCTCATCCTCCATGGATAATATAATATCTTCGACATGGTTAGGAATTCCTTCCACAAACTTCTGCCCTGGATATTCTTCCTCCACCCTCCGCTCACTCTGCATTCTCCCCCTACGACGGCTCCTCATCCATTGATGGGGAGCCATGGCCAACTCACAGACTACTGATGCTTCAAGCCTATTTCTTACCAATAAGGCCTCAATACGTCTCCTCACTTATTCCTGCACATCCTCAGTCGTTGCAGTTCTTCCTATAGCCCCTTCACCATTGTTGTCATTCAATTGATGCATCTTGTCACCCGAGCACGCATTAACTCCCTACTTAATTGCCTCGTTGAAGCTTCATATCCCATCATCCTCGCTACCACTGGTTCGCATGCTTCCATGGTAACTTTGATTTACCAACCAAACACACCACCATATCCTTTCCATAACTCCCCTACTATCATTCCTTTGGTTGTCCTGTCCATTTAAATTTTCTTTCCTTCATTTCTCCTTCCCCTCTTTACTTACCCTCCTTCGCACGCCTGTCATTAATCCTTCCGCCTACCACTAGTTGTGTCATCATCCTCCGACACATCCTACCTTCCTCTGCTTTCCACAATTCCTTCTTCTTGTGGCACGTGGTCCCTTCTACCACCCGCATCTGAGTATGATTGAAAGTACATTCTTACTTTCATTTCAATTTTGCTAATGACAAAGATACCAATCAAGTACGTAGTTAGATAATGAATCATCTAGACTATTTAGACTTCTAGGAACATGAATATACTCAATAAATTCAAAAGTACAGTCCAGAAGACATACTCGTAGAAACTTTCGATAAAGTGTAGGGTCTCTGTAATGTACCCACCTGCTGACCCAATGCAAGGAAGGGAACATGGCACTAAAATCTGGGCATTTCATAAAACTTAGCCCACTAATTAGAATCATAAGAATTTAAACATTGGTGTGCAGATACAAATTAGGCAATATGCACAGCAGAATTTAAATCTAATCCACACACACAATTCATGCCCATCCAACATATCAAAACAGTCATCAAATTGATGCCTTGCAGAAGTAAATACATAGAAAGAAAACACTTAACTTCATTGTGCAATTGTCCCAAGCAACTAGCTATGTCGCTGCAACGTTCCACCCAGCCATAGGCTCTTTGACAGCTTATACTGAGTCCGTCCAAAGGCCACCCCCGAGCTAGGCATGATTCTCACAAAGAAAAGGGAAACAAGCTCATTCACAGCCAATTAATCATTCCATCTGAGCCAAGCCAGTCCATAGCTGGGTTTATCAGGCTACCATTGAACCCTGGATGCTTACTCTCAAGCTCAAGCCAAAGCAATGAATACCCATACCCAAACCCCAACATATTCGTTTCTCACACAGCAAGCACAAACATTGGGCATAGATACACATTTCCAGCAATGGAATTCACAAACAAGATGGCCATAGATTTTCCCCAAATCGTGGTTCACCCAAAACGAGCTGTGGGAAGGGAAATGCATCCACAGGGAGGAAAAACGTTTTCTCCCCAACTCTCTCAGCATTTAACAACAAAAACGGTCTCTATGGAACCCCTGTTCCATTCCTCTTCTTCCCCACTGGTATACAACACAAAAACGCCCTTCTCTACTGGGAGAATGAAGGAAAACACAACCAACATGCTTGGAAAACGCCCAGGTAGCTCTAAACTCGTGAGGGAGAAGGAATGATTCTTGATCATGGCTTGGGGGAGACATTCATGGCTCTTTTCTTGCCCAAGGAGACAAAACACGTTTTTCCATAAAGGGTGGCTTGCCCATACCCGAATTTGGATAGCCATACCTCTCCATTCCCAAGGCAGTAACTACCTCAACCAACTCTTGGGAGAAATCAATGGTTGGGTACAAAAGTCAACATGGGTAGTTGAGGGTTTGATGGGTTCTCTCATTGACACTTGGCTTGACCTGATTGGCTCAATGGTTTGAATGTTTTCCCTCCCAATTCCTTGTGAAATCATGCCCCCATCTCTTTGTTGCATTGCATAGCTAGTTGTGGGTATTTTTATTAAAATGCATATTACATGATATTTGAATTTCCAATGTGCAATTCTAGCACGCAAACCATATGCATCACTAAATCGATGGCGGGGTCTTGGCCTTGAGCTCCTCACCATGATTTCACAACAATATTACATCAGTTATAATGTTAATGCCATGGGGTCAAACTAGGGACATTACAGTCTCGAACTTGATAACGATTATCCAATTGAGACAGAATAATTGTGAGTCTAGTTTGACGACGATTCGACAGATGGAGATGGTGGTGGCCTTGATAAGAAGCTAAATGACCATGCTGTATTCTGCAACATTACTAGTTACATATTCGAGAAAAATGCCTCCTAAACTTAGTAGCTGATTGATAGGTCAAAAGATAACCCACGTGGCAGAAGCAATGTTCTATGAACTAGGGATGGCATCATCTGCATATCCTAGATAAGTGAAAGTATCTTGTGACATCTTTCAAGCGAAAAAACAAGCAAGATAAGTGTGTGCTCAAAACAATGTATGTACAAAAGTCTATACATAAAATACAACAAGTTTTGTGAGGAAATCAGTGCCTACACGGAGTATCTCTTCATATAGAGACCATTCCTAGTCTCAGATAATCATTCCCCATCATAATTTACTAGTTCATAAGCTCCTCGTTTTATAATAGTTTTAACAACAAACGGGCCATACCATTTGGGTTCAAATATACCATCTAGGTTCAAATTTTTTTGCCCCTAGTTTGTCATGGTCTTTGTCATAAGCTAAAACCAAATCACCTTCAAAGAATACTTGGGGATGGATAGTTTTGTCATAGAGAGTCTTGACCCATTTCTTCTATATTTCAGCATTCAAAGTGGCCTCGTGTTGAGTTTCATCAAGATGATGTAAATATATGAGCCTCTCTTCTTCTATAGAAGTGTTAGGTAGGAGATCAATAGCTAGTTTCAAGGATGGCATTTACCATTCAATCGACAACATGAATTCCACTCCATAAACCAGTTGGAAAGGAGTGAAAATGTCACAGTCTTGGACGAGGTAAAATATGCCTTGAGAGCGGAAAAGAACATCGAGTTCTAGTTATTTTTGTTCTTATTCACCATTCATTGCATGACGGCCTTCAAAATATTGTGGATGGATTGTACTCAACCATTGCATTGTGGGTAATATGGTGAATACAAGTCTTGCCACAATCCTAACCTGGTAGTGATTTCATCCATGAGTGAATTCCTAAAATGATATCCATTATTAGTAAAGATCTCTCTTGGCACATTGAACCTGGTTATGACATGATCAAACAAAAATTTTGTTGCAGTTTTGGTCAAGTTATTGCATGTAGGCATCGCTTTAGCCCACTTGGTGAAGTATTCGTCTACCACTATGATGTAGCGGTGGCCATTAGCTGAAGAAGGATTACACACCATAAAATCAATGGCCTGTTTTGAAAACTTGGACCCACGGTCACCACATGATGTAGAAGAGAAGGGTGGCACGCATTTTCCTTGTATGAATCTAACAAGGATGACACTTTTTTATGGAATTGATACAATATCGGAAAAGAGTGGGACAAAAGTATCCTACATGCAATATCTTATGGGTTGCGGAAATCCCAAAAGGATGACCACCACATGATCCAGTATGCTAGTCATTCAATACTTTCCTTTCTTTTGTGTGAAGTAAACAATGTCGTAATATTAGTTTGATTCCTCAACAATACAAATTGTCCCTGATGATGACGTATCTTTGTAGTTTATGTCGAATGCGATGCCATTCAACGCTAGAAAACTAAGCATCGGTTCGTTGGTTTTGGACATAGACAATAATGGTTCCATACCAATGATCAAAATACACAATGAATAATAAATGCTCATCTGGAAAGGATTCTACACCCATATATTTCCTTCTTCATCGCATGGTAATTCAAGCATTTATTAAGAAAAAGCTAAGGACTTCTTGGATTTGGAGTTAAAAACTTCGAAATCGAATTCTTGCAGGATGAATATCCACTTTGAATATTTTCCCCCAATGATTCGGTGGAACAAGATATGTTGCATCAGGCTAGCATCTGCCACTACAATTGTTTTTCGTGTAAGTATGTAATGTCTAAATATTTGGACAACATGAACTGCTGCCAAGGCCAACTTCTCTACGTGGGAATAATGATATCTGGGGCCAACAAGATCTTTATTCAATTAATACACAGTGTGTTCTTGGAATAAATCATCCTCTTGTACCAAAACCATCCCTAAAGTGGATTCAGTGGAAGCCAAATAAAGCAAAAAATCTCTACTCTAGTCCGGAAGGCTAAGTACCGGGATGACATTAAAGCCTTTTTCAATGCATCAAATGAGAAATGATCTTGGCCATCCCATATGAATGGTAGGTATTTCTTGAGAGGACACATCAAACCTTTAGCAATCTCAACATAATTGGCAATAACTATCCTAAGAAAGTTTTCTTTTTCTTGTAGACTCTAAAGTTGTCTAATTATTTTTTTTTTTTGGGGGGGGGCAATTGATTTATTGCCTCAACCTTAAAGGGATCTACCATATCTCATACTTGGAAATAATGAAACCAAGTACTAATTTCCCAATCACCACACAAAAAATGCATTTATGTGGGTTTACCATGACGTTATACTGATGACAACAAGTGAATACGACACAAAGATGTGCCAAATGTCCGGCCCTTACATTTGATGTAGATGCCAAGTCATCGAGATAAGTTTCAACAATGTGTTTAATATCGTGAAAGGAATATGACGTGGCTCTCTGAAAAGTGGCCCCAGAATTTTTAAGGTTGGAAGGAATTTTTTGATATGCAAAAGTACCCCATGGGAAAATGAAATCCATCTTGTGTTGGTTTTAATTATTTATTTGTATTTGATTGTATCCAAAAAAATCCATCCATGCAGGAAAATATTTATCTTCCGCAAACTCATTTATAATCTAATCAATAAAGGGTGTGGGATAATTATCTTTGGGGCATGCCAAATTCAAATACCTAAAGTCAGTACAAACTCCGATGGTCCGTTGTATTGTGTCAATAGGAACGAGATTTGATACCCACTTAGTGAGAGGCACGAGATAAATGAAAGTAGCTTTTAAGAGCTTCTCAACTTTTTCTTTGATGGTAGAATATTTCTTAGGATTAACTAATTTTAACTTTTGTCATATAGGTTTGACATTTGCATAGGTTTTTATCTCATGTTCAATGATACTAGGATCAATGTCAGGCATTTCTTTATATGAACAAGCGAAAACATTTAGAAGTTCTTTGAAAAGTGTTGTATGTTGCACGATTTCTTTCAGAGTGTAATCCACATCGATATTAATGTTTTCTATTATGCTTGGTTTGGTAGAGATGTTGATAGGCATAGTTTGTGAAATTTTTACCAAATTTCCCTCATCATATATGTTGTGTATCAAGACAGGGCATTGGTATCGTTCCATATTGTCATTAGGTGAAAGGTTTTTAGGCCGAACCTCCAATGATTCTCTCATAAATAGAAATGATGACCAATGATGCATATCAGCCCGTGGACATTTAGAGATATTCATGACTTCTAATGTAGCTTAATTCAATGAAAATTTTTAGTCTAAGATGTCATGAGATTCAGGATTATCAATAGACCATGTGGGAGAAGTGTACGGATCATATTACTCCCGTGGTGGAAGATTTTGATCTGCATCTACCGAAGCCATTTGAATAACTTAGTATGAAACTTATATGGTATATAAGGGTAAGCTTTTCTCCAAGGAACCACATTCTATATAATTATGCATTACTTTGGCATTATTTTCCACCATGAAGCATTTCGTTGAGACCTCTTGCGATGAAGGTACGTTGGGCCTGGCCCAGATGGGGCATTTTTGAATAGAAGGAATTTTGAGAACTGCGGAGATAAGCGTAGTTAAGTTTGAACAATTTTGGGATAAGTTTTGGTATGCTGCGAAGTTGCGTGCAGCATAGTATTGGAGGAGCTACAAGGTTGGTGCTGCGAGGAGTACAACGCCACGATGTGCCACGTCAACGAAGATCCAGCTAAGCAGAGCATGGATGGATAAAGACAGTTATTTTATTTAGGTCACAGAAGACCTATTTTTGGCAAAGATCGTTGATAACTACCAAGCAGTGGGTAGGTGCAGATTGAAGGTAGGTGACTGATCATAACGAGCAGAAGACTACTACTACTCCAACTAGTCATCTAAGGCCGGAAAAGAAGGAACAGCTTGGCGGAGGCAACAGGTTGGCGCGCATATAACAGAAGATCCGCTGCTAGATATCAATAGTCCAGTTTTGGGAAAACCGTGACAGTTTTTGTAAACCTAAGGGATTTTCCTTCGTAAATGTAAAGACATGGCCTCCGGGCATTGATCTATAAATAAGGAAATTTTGTAAAGGAAAGGGTTAATCTCTTATTGGTTGGTTAATGTTAAGTCTTCATTTTTGTCGATTAATATTGAATATTGTAAAGGCTCTACAGCTGAGTGCGCGGAGACCTAATTTTGAGAGAGAAAGAGAAGAGCGTCTACAGTTGAGTGCGCAGGCGAAGAACTGTTGTACCCTTTCCAAGATAAATAAACAACAGTTCTTGTGGACATAGCTTCCCATCCGGGGGGGTGAACCACGTTAAACCATTGTGTTATGTGATTACTGTGTATGATATTATTAATTTGTGATCTAATTTACTTACAGTGCATGCATGAAGTTATTATTGCTTGTTATATGTTTACTGTGATCTGTATTCACCGTGGAAAGGATGGAATAAGATGCTAAGTAGTTCATGTAGGGAGGAATATTAAACAGTAAAGCACCTATAAGTCTCGAATGAATGGATCGATAAGATAACTACACAGTTAATTGTTAAGGATTGAATCGCAGTATCAAAGCTTACAGCGCTGCGCATCTCACATATTTGCATAAGTTATGTTGTTTATCAAGCTAAGTAATGATGAATGATTAAGGTTTATCGACTAAGAAGTGAATAGAAGTGATCAGATCTCACAAACCTGCTGCGCAGCTTGGGGGCCGCACTGAGGGTGCCAATATCCTTGTTCCTGAAAATACTCAACGCGAAGTAGGAGACTCCGCGCGATCACCAAACGTAGCTGCGTAGTTAGTCACCACGCTGCGCATTAAGCAGTTGAATCACTCGCATCACAAGGTTGTGGAAACCTGCTTCTGCAACCACCCCCTCCAACTTCGCCTTGGGTGAGACCTCAGGCTGCTTACAGTCTGTTGCCAAAAGGGCCGGTGAATAGGGGTTTTGTTGGTATCTTGTACCACGAAGTACCTGGGTCTACATTGGAAAACCTCTAGAACAGTGCTGCGACCAACAAATGGTTCCGTTGCCGCGCTAAGACCAGTGATGCGATAGTGTATTCAGAAAAGTAATGTCTGACAGTTGGCATCCAGAACAGAAAGAAATCTGGGCTTGGTGTGATAAGATCGAAAGAGACTTCGCAAAGAAAGAAAACAGACATCCATGTCTATCTGACGTACAGTGGTTGAATAGATACTTGTGGAGGGACATCCACGAAATTTGTTGGGCTTCGTTTCCAAACGAGCTACACGAGTGGATATCGCACCTAGCAGAAAGAAAGAATTGCTCCCAAGGCGGAGTACCTACAGAGTGGAGTCCAAAGCTTACTAAACAACTTAAAACAATCGACAGCTCACTGTCACGAGCAATTGACTTCTGGGTTGATAGCATATTAGAAGGATTTGTGACCGAATTTGCTGTAAACATGTTGAATTCCTACAGACAAGCTGAAGCATACATTTTCAAAGGATTAAGAGGTAAGTTCCTAAAAAAACCTTAGTTTATACATTAAAATGCTTTTAGCTGAGAAAGGTGTTTTAAGAATTCAACAATAGTCCTAAACTGTCATGGTAGAGAACACATACATTGATTCTGACGAAGAAAACCATACTTTGCGAAGTGGAAAGAGATAAAAGCCTACTAACGAAAATAAACCCACACCATCTAGAAACCGTATAGATACCGAAATTCCATGTGATCTCAATAATACGAACACTCAGTTATTAGCCACAATCCACCATATTATACCTCAGAATCAATCAGTCCAGAACCCACCCGCTGTGAGTATCGCGCAGCCCATCCCACAGATCAGTAATACTAGTAACACCGCAGGAGCGAGTGCTCACAACACTACGACTCAGACTATTCCGCAGAATACTGTCCCTAGTACAATACAACATCCTGTATCTAATTTTGCCACAGGGAATCAGTCTCAGAATAGTACACAATCCGGAAGAAGAATGACAGATAACTATATAAAACTGTCGATATTCAAAGGAAAGGGTCAGGAAGACCCTGATCAACACTGGTTTCTATGCGAAGCCGTGTGGAGTGTTAAGCAAGTGACAGATGATGCTATCAAGAGAACGCAGCTCATAAATACTTTTAAAGACAGAGCGCAACATTGTTTTATGAAGTATTCTCAAGCACAGCCAAGAACCTTAGCAGATATCAAGACCGCGATTGCAGCAGAGTTTAAGAAACCCAAATCAGAATCACAATGCATAACAAAGTTGAAAGAAATCAAGCAGAAACCTACTTAATCGGTCTGGGAATTCGACCAAAAATTCAAAACATTGTTGGACCAAGTGAGCTTTGTTATAGCTCCGCAACACCATCAAGAATGGTTCATTGCTGCATTGTTGCCCCACATCAGACAACCACTAATGAAACAGAAGGTTGTATCTCAAGCTGAGGCCTTGGAGATTGCAATGAAGTTGGAAGCTTCACCAATTGGAGAAAGTAGTTCGGGGATGATACAGATCCAGAACCAGTTGGCTACCTTGACATTAGAGTTACAAGGTATGAAGAATGGAAAAGAGCAGAGACATGAACAACGACATGAAGTTTGGTGCATAGGATGCAAAGAAGAGGACCACACAAGAGAACATTGCCCCTTATTTCAAGAATACCTTAACAGTGGCACACCAAACCCAATAAATATGAATCAGAACTAGGCATTGTGGTGTGAAATTTGTAGAAGTAGAGGACACAGACCTGAAGACTCCTACTTGATACAAAAATATGTAAAGACACCTAAAAACTTATACTGCAATTTCTGTAAGTTAGTTGGACATGATGAGTCCAACTGTCGCGCTTATGAACTGATGAATGAAAGGAAGCGAGATATGGAAGCAATGCGAGGTGCTGGAATGTACCGTGTCCAAGAGGAAAATCAACCAAAGCAAGAGAACACCCACTATGATCAAGGAGGATATAGAGGCCGTGGTGGTGGATATCGTGGAAGAGGAAGAAATACTGGTCAAAATCAAGGAAGAGGACGAGGCCAGGTAATATGCTATAACTGTGGCCAACCAAGTCATGTATCAAGAGAATGTACTAATCCATGCTCCACATGCAACTACTGTAAATCATTTGATCATGTGATTGAAGATTGTCCGGTGCTTGAGGTAGAAATGCAGAAGAGGAGAAGAATAGAATCATCGAACCCTAACATCCAGTTGATCGCATCAGAGAACAGACCTACAAGTCAGAGTGTCAACGCAGTAACGCGAAGTGGCGTTGATACAGCAAAAGACAAGATCATAGAAGCCTCGACTTCTGGAACAACTGATCCTAAGAAAAACTCTAGAGAAACAGTAGGGATAAGAAAAGCTCTTGGGAAAGCACCTCCAATGAACTTACAGAAAAACAAAGAAATATTCAAGGAAGCGCGGGACATGTTTAAACAACCACAACCTACTTCACCAAGGATTCCGCTGTGAAGTCAAGAACCACAAATACAAGACATGACACTGGCATATGATCAGACGCGCACTGCACCAGATACCTCTAATTTTGTTGCGCAGTTTCTACAAAGCTGCATCAAGTTATTTAAAAACAAGGACACTCTTATGGAATTTGAAAAACTGATAAATCAGTACAAATCATGCAGTAAGAAAGGAATAGCACATGGCGCAATACATAACATTAGAAGTCCCAAAAGAACCAGCAGGGAAATGTGGTTCACTGCACAGATAGGAGACTATGAGATGGACGATATCATTCTTGATCTCGGATCTGAAGTGAATGTCTTAACCAAGCAGACATGGCAGGCGATGGGAAAACCAAATTTATAGTGGTCACCTATACAGTTAAGAATGGTTAATCAAGGCATAGTTATACCGCTAGGAAGGTTAACCAATACCATTGTCGACATTGATAGAGTGCAAAGTTATGCAGACTTCGAAGTAATTGAAATTGTGGATTATAGCAATCCTTATCCAGCACTACTGGGCATCGATTGGGAAATGACAAACTCCACTATCATCAATCTGAAAACAATGAAAATGATAGTTGAAGGCAATGCCATAAGGTTTGTCGCACCATTGGATCCTTCGCAGGGAGAGCGATATGTTGAACCTATTCAAGAAGAGTACAGAGCTCAAGACCTTGACCGTATCTATCAAATGACAACAAATGCTACAGATTATATTGATCCTACTGCGGATGGAATGCTCAGCTGGCGCTGTGATAGTTCTTGCATCTCAGAATCAGATGCAGGATTAGCAAACTGGCAACACAGAATGCATGAAGTATCTGCCAGGAGATGTGCAACAATTACAAAGTCACTCCGCTAGATTGGAAAACAGGTAAGTCCAATCCCCACTTATGATGGTACAGCTAACGTCTATTCATTTATTACAGAATACACTGCAGCAGTGGCAGATGAACATCGCATCTCAGCATTAGACATGGCACTCAGAGAAACACCTGCCATATGGTGGGCTACACACAAAATGATCCGAAAACAAGATCTTTGCTACTCTATGACGTTAACATGAATTGCATAAAGAGCATGAATGAAGCTCACAAATCCATAAGAAGAGAACCAAACAGCATAGACAATACACACATAAAGACAACAAGTTGATAACGGAGTTCGTCCAGGATGGACTACGTCTCCGGGCCTGCTTCTCAATAGGAGGGCCGATCTATAATCTCAGCATAAAGGAAAAATACATGGAAATAATACAATGATACCTTGGCGACAATGGCCAGGAAGAGAACCGCTGCCCAAAACACAACAAGACTGCTTCCAGCAACTCCGAAGCCTGAAGACGGTGTAAAACGAGTATAAACACTCGTACCTTCCTCCTACAGAGCTACGCAATCTCCCTTCTCTCCCTTAGCTACAAAGTCTCTACTCCAAAGCATGAGTGGGAAATGGCAATTGAATGGGTTTATATAGGTTGGCTTGCCCTTCTTCACATGACTCTCATGGATTCCTTTGGTTGCAACTAATTTGCCTATCTTGGCCTTAGTTACAACTTCCCTAAGTTGGTTTTCATGTGGTTGGGCTTTTAAGAACATAAACCAAAATATGGTTCATGCCCACATGTCCATGGGTTTTCACATTTAGTTACTTCCCCATAATGACATTTACAAAATCCAACAATAATCCATTACATACCAAAATCCTTCTTTTAAATAGCATGTTGGTTTTTTCAACCATAAACCAACTTGTTACAACTTCTTTACAAATATGGCATGTTTGTTTTTGGTTACAACCATGCATTAACTTCATAACAACTCAAGGAATAAAATAAATGAGTAATATGTGAGTAATTTTTCCACTCACTTCAAATATTAATCATTTTACAATTTCTCATGAGTAAATGCATGAATTTCCTAAAACTCATTTCAAGCACAAATGCATGCATGCTAGTCATCATGCCACTTCATCATGCCATGTCACCATGCCACATCATCATGCCATGTCATCATGCCACATCAACATGCCATGTCATCATGCCACATCATCATGCCATGTCAGAATGCCACATCATCATGACACATTATCATGCCATGTCATCATGTCACATCAGCATGCCATGTCATCATACCGCATCATCATGCCATTTAGCATGCCATGTCATCATGCCACATGTCACCTTGTGATTGGTCTGTACTGTATGGATGCCATGTGTCATCCTCTGAGTGGTGCCACATCATCATGTTTCTACAGTACGGATGCCACGTGTCACCTTTTCAGTGGTGCCACGTGGCACCTCTTTTTGCCAAATTTGCCTGTTGACCTTATGGAACAGAACGCGATAACTTTCTCATACGGAGTCCGTTTGAGGTGAAACGAACGCCGTTGGAATCGTCTCGACGAGCCCTTCGATATAGTGCTAGTTTTGATGAGATTGGAGGACTTCAAAATTTTGCCTTCTTAGATCCTCCTGGATCACAAAAAGACAATGACAACTTGGGACCAGTGCAGAATAAAACTACAGATTAGATTTGCTGATAAGGTCACGCTACCATTTGAGAAATATAATGGCTAGAGGGATCCAGGAGATCATATCGTAGCTTGTGTACAAGCTTGGAAGGAAAGACCACCGATAGAATGGGTACATCTCTTTGTGCATACGTTGGAGGAGCCTATTCCAAAAAAGTGGTATCTAGAGGAGGAGATGCGCACAGAAACCGTGGATTGGTCCGTCCTTACTGCGACCTTCCAGAAGGATTTTAATTTTCAAGATGACTCTTCGACTATACATGACGCACTGCAATTGATCAAGCAAAAGATATTTAGCCCACATCACAAGGAGGAAAATATAACACTAGAAGAGTTTTTTGACACAAACAATGTACTTGCGAGTCTACAACCAGATTGGTCAGAACAGATAGAGCAGGCTTTAGACTGCTACAACATAGCTGAAGAAGTTGAATATAGCGACGCGGAGGACCCGCGCAACATAAATATCCAAGAATCAAAAGCTATACGAGACGTAGAGGGACCTCCACTAGAAATTCCAGATATGAGTGGACCGGTTAAAACAAAGAAAGTGAGCATCGGCACCCCTGAAGAGCCGAAGTTCGCAGCAATAGGAGACTATTGGGATGATGACATAGTTGCAGAGATCGTAGCTATATTACAGGAATATCAGGAAGTATTCCCAATGAAGTTCACAGAAATGAAAGGTATCCTGGGAGACTTAGGAGTGATGAGAATTCCTCTTAAGTCAGGAGCGAAACCTATTAAACAAAGGCCATATAGACTGAATCCAAGCTACAAGGAACGAGTTAAAGTAGAACTCGATAAGATGCTCGATGTAGGAATTATTGAGCCGGTCGAAGAATCTGAATGGATAATCCCAATGGTCATCCAAGACAAGAAAACAAAGGGTGATATTAGAATTTGTGTTGATCTCAGAAAGTTGAATGATGCCTCTATGCATGATCCATTTCCTACACCTTTTACCAATGAAGTACTTGATAATGTTGGAGGGAATGAAGCATACTCTTTTACTGATGGATTTTCTGGATACCATCAGATAAAAATTGATCCAGCCGATAGGCACAAAACCACTTTTGCAACAGAATGGGGGTCATTTCAGTATACAGTGATGCCTTTTGGCTTGAATAATGCACCAGCCATATTTTCAAGAGTAGTGATCGCAGCATTCAAAGACTTCATCCACAAGTTTTTAGAAGTTTACTTTGATGATTGGACCATTTTTGGGTTACTAAAGAACCATGCCATGAGCCTAAGAATGATGTTAGAAAAATGTAGACAACATAAGATTTCATTGAATTTAAAGAATTGTATTTTCTGTGTTTCGTATGGGATTCTACTGGGACATATCGTGTGTAAGCAAGGGTTAATGGTTGATCCAATGAAGATCACAGTTAGTGTAAATTTACCTACACCAAATTTAGTTAAACAATTGCGCACTACACTAGGGCATACTAGATACTACAGGAAATTCATAGAGGGTTATGCATAGATAACCGCAGCAATGGATAAGCTTTTGAAAAAGGATTCACCATTCATTTGGAATGAGGACTGTGAGAAAGGATTCAACACGTTGAAAGAAAAAATGGTCACCGCGCCGATCCTAGTTTTTCCAGATTGGGAAAATCCATTTCACGTACATGTTGATGCTTCATGTATAGCATTGGGTATCATTCTTGCACAGCCATGAGAAGGAGGAATTGATCGTCCCATTGCATTTTCGAACATAAAGCTGTCATCTGCTGAGAAGAACTATACCACTACTGAAAGGGAAGGACTTGCAATGATATATGCGCTACAGAAGTTTAGGCACTGTTTGCTTGGTGCACACTTCTCAATGTTTACTGACCATTCTGCATTAAAATACCTGGTCAATAAGACAGTGTTAGGGGGGTGAATTTGCAGATGGCTCTTACTCTTCCAAGAGTACGATTTTCAAATAATAGTTAAACCAGGCAGATTAAACCTAGGCCCTGATCATCTATTAAGGATTGAGTCAGGAGAAGAACCAACGAATCTAAAAGGAAATTTTCCTGATGCGCAATTGTTTTCTATATAGATCGCCAATGATTATTATCAGGATATCATTGACTTTCTAACTACCAGGTTCTCACCTACTGAATTTACTATGCAGCAAAAGTAGCAGCTGGTAGTACGAGCCGTAGACTTCACCATTATTGCAGAACAACTTTATAAGTTAGGACCTGATGAAGTGCTGCGAAGATGTGTATTAGAACACGAGAAGCCACTTGTATTAGCTGATGCACATTTAGGAGCCGCAGGAGTTCATTATGCAGGAAGGGCTACTGCGTAGAAGATATTGCGTGTAGGGATATGGTGGCCTACGATTCATAAGGACTCGAAAGAACAGTGCCATAACTGCGATGTCTGTCAGAGGACAGGGAAACCGTCAAGAAGAGATGAAATGCCATTGAATTCCCAGCTAAGCTTGCAGGCATTCAAGAAATGGGCAATTGATTTCATGGGACCTATTAACCCACCAGGAAAAAGAACTGGTGCGAGGTACATTATTACAACAACTGACTACCTCACCAAATGGGAAAAAGAAAAACCAGTCAAGGACTGTAGCGTGGCTACAGCCGCACAATTTATTTTTGAGAATATCCTTACATGATTTGGATGCCCAAAATTTTTGATGAGTGATCAGTGTACTCATTTTTCTGAACAGAACTATTGAAGCTTTGATTGAAGAATTCCACATCCATCATCAGCGCAGCACGCCTTATCATCCACAAGTGAATGGTACTGTTGAAGCATTTAATAAAGTACTTGAGAATGCGCTAACCAAAGTATGCAATGTAAACCACGATGACTGGGACCTGCGCATTCCTTCAGTATTATGGGCATACAGAATGACATGCAAGAAATTAACTGGACATACACCTTTCAGATTGGCTTACGGACAAGAAGCAATAATGCCTATGGAGTACATTATACCCAGCTTGAGAATAGCTGCATTTACAGGGATGGCAGATCATGCAGCACTAGAA
Organism: Larix kaempferi; assembly: GCA_027924585.1. Classification (NCBI taxonomy): domain Eukaryota; kingdom Viridiplantae; phylum Streptophyta; class Pinopsida; order Pinales; family Pinaceae; genus Larix; species Larix kaempferi. The sequence goes on from BSBM01000600.1 coordinate 18,426,731, forward strand.
GAAAGGCTGTCACACTTGGTTGGGTTGGAAGAAGAGCGCTTCATCGTGGGATTCCACCAGCAAGTGCAGAAAGAACGAGAAAAAGCATGGCACGATCGCCACATCAAGAATAAGTCTTTTCAGGTAGGTGATCTAGTCCTACTGTATGATAGTAAATTCATGAAGTTTCCTGGAAAATTTAAAATGCATTGGCTTGGACCATATACTGTAATAGATGTTACTAATGGTGGCGCAGTCCAGTTAGCCACTTTAGTTGGTGATTCATTACCCAATCTGATAAATGTGAGCAGACTAAAGCTTTACCGTGATAGTCCTGCTTCGTAGCATCCCTAATGATTAAAAGAAGGAAAAGTTTCTAGGTGCCAAGTATGGTCAGAATTGGGCACTAGAAACTGTGAAAAAGTATGTACATAGAATGATAGAGATAGATCTATACAACGCCCCGCATTGAAAAAGAAAAAAGAAAAAAAAAGAAAAAGAAACTATATGCCGCGAAATCATTGCGCAGAACCAACGATGACCTGCCGCGCAGTTCAAAGCAAGAATCCAGAAAATAGCCGTTACAAGTGTCGGTTGGGAATATAGCCGTTATACAGTAATCCCTGCCGACTGCTCGGGCATTTAAAGCACAGATAGCCATTCTGATCACAATTTTGAAAGACAAGACAACAAAGGCAACTAGATTTGGCCAACGGATACCACCATTAAATGCATATCTAGCCATTCAAGGGCGCGGAGGAGGGTCCTCCGCACCTATAAATAACACTGCTTATCATCTCGCGGGCGTATCAAACACTTAGAATTTTCTGCAAATACTTTTGTCTGAGCTAGTTTTCATAAGCTATCTGCAACTGTTGAAATTGTTTGCATGCCTAAGAAATTTTTATTTGAAGAAGAGTTCACGGTTGAAGAGATTGTGAGGTTGTTCCAACATGGAGGAATTGACGAATTAATGAGAACCCCAAACAAGAAGATTGTTAACGAATTAGAACAAAATCCAAGGAGATCACCAAGACATGGCACCTCGATGCAAGACAAAGGAAAAAATCCAGCAGCACCCAGATCAAAGCTACCGTAGACAAGTTCGATAGGGCCAAAAAAGCCCCTTGCTGATAAAGACATACCGTTAACTATGACTCCAGAATACATCTTGCCGTGTGCAGTAGATGCGCCGGCCATTAAACTGCCGAAGAGCCCAAAGTATGAGATACCACTCTCACCTATATCTAAGCATGTAGAGGTGGACACAAATTTGTTAGGAAAGATTCCAAAATGCAAATGGGAGGACTATGATCTGCTAGCAATGCAGAAAGAGAAGCCAACTGAACCAAAGTTCCCACAGTTCCAGCCCGATAAATACATGTGCTGGAAGAAGAATGCAAAGAGTGACCTCACCTTGGTTGTCGAGAGCTAGTTGTCAGGAGTAGCCAAGTCTGGGCTTCTCAACCTGCTAAGGCTTCCACATTTCGACAGATCACCGGAGCTCAACGCGGTGGTACGAACTCTTATGGGTCGCATCCACCAGGGATATTAATGGCTAGACTAGAATATCAACCTAACAATTGACTTAATCCACCGTATAACTGGATTAAGCAAAAGGGGAGAAGACCCAAGGAATTTCTTTAAGGGAAAGACAAAGGATAAAGAAGTAGCATCATTAATGAAGCAAACACAATCTGTGGTCAAAGGGAAGCGAGGCTTCCAGACGGAAGACATAAAGGATGATGGAATAAGGTTTGTCACGTAGCTGTTAGTGAGCAAAATCTTAAGGAAGTGCAGACCTTTATAAGTAAATGCAGGCGCAGTACTTCTTGGCGCTGCAGCCGCTGAGGGACAATAATTCAATTGGTCCCAATTTCTATTAAATGAATTCCTTGAAGAACTCAATGATACACAAATCAATGGTGGATATTTTCATTTTACCTGCCTAATCATATTGATCGGCTTCCTGGGGTGGAGGGAACCGAAGCACTATGTCGGAGTGGTCACAAACACTTCGGACTGTAGAGGTGCTAGATTTCAGAATCTATGGGCGAGCTTGAATCCAGACAGACAGCACGAAACAACGCTGGTGTTTTACACATATTACGACTAGCTGTGCGGGGCCATCATGCTTACACCTCACATACCAAATCAAGTGACAAGCAAATATATCCACATTATAAATTTTTATGCTGCGATGAAATGCATCTCCATTTCACCCAAAGCACAGAGGAAGAATGTTGATTGGTACCCTGGAAACTACGATATGTACGAGGAAGATATTGAGAACTTAATGAAAGAATGGCCAGCTGAATTCCGAATTGAGGTTGTGGACATCGAAAGTGATTCTGGTGAGGATAACTCTATCCCATGTCCCATTGTAGAAGAAAAAGAGTCAGGAAAAAGGAAAGACGTTGGAAGTCCTTCAGGACGCAAGGAACCAAGGAAAAAGCAGAAAGCAAACAAAGACAAATTAGACATAGTGCTTCGCGAAGATGATTATTTAATGATTTATGCAAGGGTAACTGAACAAATGGAGGAACTTTCGACAGACAAAGAAAAGAAGGAAAAGGCAATTCAAGACAGCTTAAAGAAGAACCTGACTACATTGCAAGGTTTATCCAAAAAATTTGATGAAGCCAACAAAAGATTACCATTGCACCATGAGTCAGCAGCTGGAAAAGGGTCTACGAGGACTTCGCAGCAGCAAATAACTGTTCCCGCGAGGTCCTGTATTGTCCATTTGCAGCCACTATCTATCAGATTGCCATTACAAGATCAAGCAATGCTAGATACAAAGAATGTAGAGCGCGTGGAGCTTGATCTTGTAACCATACCATTGCCAAGACTCCATTAATTACAAATGCAACTAGGTTAAGAAATGCATGATAGAACCATAGAAGCACTGAAAGGACAAGCATAGTTACAAAGGAAACTTGAGGAAGAAAGCTCACGAAATTATATGAAATTACAAGATGAAACAGATCGTCGACTGAGATTGGAGAGCACGATCACTGCCATTGCAGGTAATATAGATGAGTTTGAAATTCAAATAGAACTAGTAGATACCATCGTCAAGATTGGCGATTTGGTCAATAGCCTAAGGAATGAGAAGGAAGACATGGAGATTCTCCATGAATCTGAAATTGCTGCCCTGAAAGCACAACTCAATCCACAGACTCCACCAGATAAACAACAGTTAAGACAAGGAGTAGTGAAGACTACAACGCAAAATATTGCTATTGAAGTCACTAAGTACCAGAGTCTACTGGAAGCAACAATGAAGGCATTTAGTGCCCTTGAAGAAGATGAACAATTACAGCAAGTAAAGAAGGAAGTGAAGGAAAAACAAGAAGAACTAGAAAAGATGAGTGAGGAGGTTAAGGCGCTGCCAACAAGGGAGAAACTCCTAAAGCACAGGGAGATCAACAACCTCAAGAAGGAAGTTAAAGTGTTGCGGGAGAAGGAGACAGAAATGGGCGATAAGTCGCATCCATTATTAGAAGACGCCGGCATGATCTCACAGGAGATCGAAGAAAAGTTGAAGGAGTTGAACCAGAATCAAGAGTAGGTGGAAGGCCAGATCGGCCAGGAGATAACACTTGAAATGGTAGACACAGTTGGACAAATTGAACAAGATACGAAGGCCGCGGTTGAAAAGATGATGGAAAGATTCAACGAGTTCGCTGTGAAGATCAACCAACAGGCAGCAGAAAACCTTCAAGAAGTTCCAAGTGGCTTGGGGGTGAGCCACATGTAAGTGTTAGGGGCCTGTTGGGCCTAGCCTAGATGGGGCATTTTTGAACAGAAGGAATTTTGAGAATTGCGGAGATAAGCGCAGTTAAGTTTGAACAATTTTGGGATAAGTTTTGGTATGCTGCGAAGTTGTGTGCAGCATAGTATCGGAGGAGCTGCGAGGAGTACAGCGCTGCGATGTGCCATGTCAACGAAGATCCAACTAAGCAGAGCATGGACGGATAAAGGCAGTTATTTTGGTTAGGTCACAGAAGACCTATTTTTGGAAAATATCGTCGATAACTACCAAGCAGTGGGTAGGTGCAGATCGAAGGTAGGTGACTGATCACAACGGGTAAAAGACTACTACTACTCCAACTAGTCATCTAAGGCCGGAAAAGAAGGAACAAATTGGCGGAGGCAACAGGTTGGTGCGCATATAACAGAAGATCCGTTTCCAGATATCAGTAGTCTGGTTTTGGGAAAACCGTGACAGTTTTTGTAAACCTAATGGTTTTGCCTTCGTAAATGTAAAGACATGGCTTACGAGCCTTGATCTACAAATAAGGCAATTTTGTAAAGGAAAGGGTTAATCTCTTGTTGGTTGGTTAATGTTAAGTCTTCATTTTTGTTGATTAATATTGAATATTGTAAAGGCTCTGCAGCTGAGTGCGCAGAGACCTAATTTTGAGAGAGAAAGAGAAGAGCGTCTGCAGCTGAGTGCACAGGCGAAGAACTATTGTACCCTTTCCAAGATAAATAAACAACAGTTCTTGTGGACGTAGCTTCCCATCTGGGGGGGTGAACCACGTTAAACCATTGTGTTAAGTGATTGCTATGTATGATATTATTAATTTGTGATCTAATTTACTTAGAGTGCATGCATGAAGTTATTATTGCTTGTTATATGTTTACTGTGATCTGTATTCGCCGTGGAAAGGATGGAATAAGATGCTAATTAGTTCATGTAGGGAGGAATATTAAACAGTTAAGCACCTATAAGTCTCGAATGAATGGATCGATAAGATAACTACACAGTTAATTGTTAAGGATTGAATCGTAGTATCAAAGCTCACAGCGCTGTGCATCTCACATATTTGCATAAGTTATGTTGTTTATCAAGCTAAGTAATGATGAATGATTAAGGTTCATCGACTAAGAAGTGAATAGAAGTGATCAGATCTCACAAACCCGCTGCACGGCTTGGGGGCCGCACTGAGGGTGCCAATATCCTTGTTCCTGAAAATACTCGACGTGGAGTAGGAGACTCCGAGTGATCACCAAACGCAGCTGCGTAGTCTGTCACTGTCCTGCGCATTAAGCAGCTGAATCACTCGCATCACAAGGTTGTGGAAACCTGCTTTTGCAACCACCCTCTCCAACTTCGCCTTGGGTGAGACCTCAGGCTGCTTGCAGTTTGTTGCCGAAAAAGCCGGTGAATAGGGGTTTTGTTGGTATCTTGTACTGCGAAGTACCTAGGTCTACATTGGAAAACCTCTAGAACAATGCTGCGATGAACAAGGTAAGTTATCCGTTGGAATGGGTTTGGGAAAAATAAATAGTGGGAAGTAAACCTCCAATGTTATGATGAATACTGGAGAAACTTGTGGGGTGGATATCAATGGCAGGATTGTTAAATTTCCCATGAGGGAAGCATATTTTAACAATCCTACTCCAATGTCTTGAACCACCTTTAGTGAACGCCCGATGAAAGGAACATTCGATTGGACACTAGTTTCTAGCATGCAATAATCTAATTGGTCGATTGTGATGATATTCTCTTGATGAGGGAACTGAATCACTCAAAACATTGAATATACTACATCCATCATAGCATGTATCTAACTACATCCCAATAGTAAATTGTAGTGTATGAGCACATCCACTACATAAAAATCTACTGTAACTATTTTACTTCCCAATTAAATTGGGCAGGATGTGATAACTCTGTGAGGAGGGAAAGAATGTCAATCAAAATCCTTTATCATAGTGTGGGAGGGAAATAAAGTGGGTGCTCCTAATGCTTTCCAACATTTCAATGACATGACACAAGTTGAGGCCCCTTCATCAACTACGGTTCGAAAAATGTTCTTACCATGATATGATACTTTAATCTGAAAATAAATTTGGGAAGGGATCCTACATGTTGATTGGTCTAAGTCAAAGGTGATCAAATTGGTATCAGACGGGTCTATAGCCTTGATTGTTGACAATAGTGCCTTTCTTTGCACGGGACAACATTGCAACACCTCAAAGTCTAACATGGCACATAGTGCTTGACCTAAATCCTCAACAACATTGTAGTTTGAGCATCTCGCTCATAGGGATTATGAGTTGCTCTATGCAAAACCCATTTTGGAGGGCGAGGTACTATTCAATGGTTGGTTTCTCAATGGTGAAGGAACCACTATGTTGTGATGTTGATTGATTCGATGTACTAGGAGGGAAATCATATGAATGATCCCTTGTTTGAATATTAACCTCATGATCACATAGGAAGACATTTGCATTGGCAATAATGCCCCATTGTGAAGGGTTTGCTTGGTTTCCCTCTAGTGGAGGTGCCGACGCAGTAGCAACTAGTTTTTGTTGTTGTTGCGGGAAGGGTTGTGTCAACACGATGAGTTATTGTTTCCCACCACGTTGAGACATCATTCAATGAGCATCCTCCATAAATGGGAATTGATGAGTTAGATTATCTCCTTGAAATATTTTGCAAGGGAATTTGTACTTATGGTTATTTTGTGTGCCTTCTGCTAGAGAGATCTTGTTTGGTGCCGGTCCTATACCAAGATTATCATTTTTACTTTTCTTTCCTTTAGGGTATGTAGCTTGGACTATAAGGATTTCAGAAGTCTAGGAAGGATTAGCAGGTTGTTGCATTAACTAGCCAGATTTGGGTTGTGAAGTTTGAACAATCATGTTTCCCATTTGATGGGTAATCTAATCAATCATATTAATAGAACTAATCATGCCATCGTCATGAAGTACCCGGGGTGGCCTATTTGGATCTAATGAAGGTCATGCAACATGGGGTATTAAATCATAAAGTTTCCCAATTGTGAAAAAATAAAATCGATTTGTTGGGCACTTTGAATGAGTTGTTCTTCAGTCATGGCTCTTAACATAGCCACATATTTTGAAAGAGTAGGAAACAATGATTTTACAAACTAGTATGCTAGGAATGCATTTGGGATATTTGCTTATATAACCCTATGATGCCTCTGCCACTCATGAATATGATCAGATATATGAGTAGCAATGGAATGTCGAAGCGAAGTCAACAATTTATACCCATTTCATAGTGGATAGGTAATTGAAAATGTGTCATAAGAACCATAGCTAAAGAAGCAAAGTCCATGAATGTGCTATGAGGCAATTCAATATATCATTTCGCAACACTTTCCATGAGGCTTCACTAATAGAGTCTGCACCTATCACTATCATCTACCAAGAATTTAGACGAACACCATAGATGGAAAGTCATCACATGTGTAGATGGGTCATCTCCTGGCCTTCCATCATATTTGGGTATGTCTGATATAATTTTAGTGGGGATTGCAAGTGACCCCTTCATATGAAGAACATGATCATCTGTCAATCAGGGTAAATACAATGGATTTAGAGTCATTAGGTTAGTTTCGAGGTCTAAAATGGGTTTCCTAAGGGAAATAATAAAATAAGAGTTTTGAATTTTGGAGGGGGAAAATAAAAACTACACTTTCTTATTGTATTTTTAACATATCACCTTATCAGTTTACCTAAATTTTAAGTTTGGGCACTTGTTGGATGTAAAATTAATTTTCCATCCAATGCATACCCACATGGCATACTTTTGAGGCACCCACGACATGAAAACCGAAAAATTCAATAAAAAACTTATTTTAACACATAAAATACATTTTGTTATTGATTTTTTTTTATTTTTTGTGTTGTGAGCTCCTCAAAAGTATGCATTATGGGTATACGTTGGATGCATATTTGAATTCTGCTTCCAATGAGTGCCCAAAATTGAAATTTGGGTAAACTAATAAGGATATATGTTGCAAATACAATAAGAAAAAGTACTTTTTATTTTTCCCTCCAAATTGTTTTACAAATTTTACTCCTATGGTTGACATCATCATCTTGAATCTTATTGGTTCTTATAAAATGAATTTTGATTGTACATTTTTAGTTTTGAGGACCATTTTTCTACCTCGAAACTCCCTTAATGGGCCAGAAATGGGGATCTCATTGCTGTTGTCACAGTTGCACGGGTGGAGCCTAGAGGCCCCATGGATTTTGTCCTTGGAACTGATTGGAATTCCAAGGTGCATTTCCCCCTTGTAATGGTGGGACCCAAGAATATTGTGTACTTCTTGGAAACTGACCACTCCATTATAAAATGGTGTTGACGGGTGGATTATTTCCCCCTAGCATGGTACCTATTTGGAAGGGTGGATTTCCCCCAAGAATTGTGCTAGTATAAGTTGGAGGATGACCCCTAGAGACATTATTAGCCATTTGTGGAGGATAAATCCAAGTAGTGTTCATGTCCCAAGGTCCAGTGCTTTCGCTAGGAATATTGACATTCCGTTGCAAAGGGTGTCCCCCAAAGCATAACTTGGACAAATGTTTGGAATACTAAGAGGATTTGGATACCCTCTTGATGTGTGTGTGGTGTGGAATTAACCAGACCAACCATACGGAAAACTCCTGTTTGGTAGAGCATATGCACTAGTTGGTATACATGATGATGAAGTAGATGTATTTCTAGGTTTGGAACTTGGAAATATATTAATCGACATAGAAGTGCTAGTTGGAATCATGCTAGAGACGAGTGCATTAACTGGTGGGATTAGTACACTTATAAGTGGCATTCTGAATATGCTCGGATTATGTGGTGTAGTAGTTGATGTGAAATCATTTTGATCTCTCCTAGCCATTTGAGGTTGTGTGGTTGTGGATCCATGTTCTCCTTATGAAGACATTGGACCAAATGGTGTGTGTTGAAAATATCTCCAACTTTCGGAAAAAGAAGTTAGACCTACCAGTGACCCACTGATAGAAAGTATCACCATATATGAAGGATTTGTCAAAGGTGTATTAATGTAAGCAATTGATTGATCCTCTAAAGTTTTGATTTCAAAATGAGCTAGATCATCAACTAATTCTGTGTTTTATTCGTGCTATGTCGATGACTGTTCATATTCAATTTGATCATCAACAAATTATGGTGACTAACCTCATTGTCGCTTTGAATGACGAATTAGGAGAGTAGACACTTTGAATTTTTAAGTATTGATTTTTTTTATTTTGATCTGTAAACTACAATTAAACAATCTTAAGGCCAACTAGATTCAACAAAAAACAAAATTTCATCCAACTAAAAAAGTCCTAAGAAACTCAACAAGCAAAACACTTTTCCAAAAAATGAAGTGAGTGAAAATACAAATTAGGGGCCTTTTGAAATAGTAGCTACTGATGGATCTCAATCCCCAACAACTACTAGACGAAGGTGTGAAAGAAATAATTATGCTAATATTCACAAGACAATCGTCGAGGGTGCAAGTACTTGCCTTTGGAAAGCACCCTCCCAAGGAGCTAAAAAAGAGATTCTACGTCTATCTTAGGTACCGCAAGCATTCCCCACTCACATTCACCTATGTGATATCTCGAGAATAACAACTATGGTTACCACTTAACAATTGACAACTAGGTGGAATAATCGTAAGTCAAGATAAGGTGTATGGGCAGGGAACACAAGACATATGTCTTTGACCTGAAATTATAGAAAAGAGATGTCCCCCCAAAGACTTGTCACCTTACTAAAAACCTTTTACACATACAAATCCCACCAAACAAGTAAAGGGGGGATACCACATTACTTTCCTAGCTTGACCTCATGCTTGACATGTGTTTGAGATGTGCTTTCCTGGAAAGCGCTCCTTGCTACTAATAGATTTTCACTCTTTAGTAATTCCTAATTTTGAATTTTAGTGGCCTTGAAGATGTTTACTCTCCAATCTTAAACCAAGGCCCTAGCTTAAACTAATGTTGTTTTGCACTCAAAATGAAATCTTGGTTACTTTTAGATTTAAGCTTTCATTTTTTTGGTAATTTGCTTAGTTTTGAAAGGATGGAATGAAACCGATATGATGTTTGTATGACTTGATGGGTGGTGTTAGCACTCAGAATTTACCCTTTGGTTGTGGAAGGATAATCCTAAGGTAAATATTTCAAACCAATCTTTAAGAGGAAAACTAGCCTTTTTCCCACCAGAGAGGGCTCTCTCAATAAATGGGTATAATGACTAGAGATATTTTCAAAACTGAGTTTTTTATTTAGAATTTGTAAGAGGCTGAAACATATGAATCACATTGGGCATGGGGTCACATCTAAATATTTAAAGACCAGCAAAATTTCAACAATAGGGGTTTTGGAAAAGGCAAGGTAGTTGTTATTTCACAGTCAAGTTCTTGTTTGGAAGATGGTATTTGAAAGAAAGAATGAGAGTCCATCAATATTAGGCATCAAACATGGATGAATCCAACATTGATTTTAGAGGAAAAAATATTAATGCTTTGATCCAATTAAAACAGAGCATGGTTACATGAATTCTGAATTAAACAAAACTTTCACCAAAGCATGAAAGAAAAACATAATGAAAGAGTTTCATTGGAAAATACGAATCACATAAAGGAAAGGAAAATACAGACTGTAATATGAAGAACACAGGAATATTTTCTCTTCGAAAATGCGCTACAACTCTGCATGGCTATCTTTATTAAAACTGAAGCAATCTCAATACAAAGTGTGTTTCTCTTCACGGGTTCCAACCCTTACAATATTGCCAAAATAGTCTTTTTATACAAAAACCTCCTCGAGGAAAACACTAACTGCCTCATAACTAAAAATAGTAAATGTTAAACTAACTATTACATTCCACTTTGGTCAAAATTTTATACAAATGTCCCTTTCTCAAAATATAAATCCCAATGTCTTTCTATTGGTTGGTAGTTGTTTGACAATTTTTTTCCCATGAACATAATTTTTAAGGATGGAAGTTGTATTTCATCTTTCCATACTTTTCCACCATCTTCCATTGATCCGTAGTGGGTACTTCATAACTCATCATCTCTTTGACCAAAACCTTCATCTCTATGTGATATGCATTGTAAATTGGGGGTATTCTTCCACCAATCATGGTCAACTGATTTCAAATTTCAAAATCATCTGAAAGTTTTTCTAATAAAATCTTCCATGTTAAAACATGAGTTAAACCTTCAAACTTTTCATGATTTGTTCTGACCTTAAATAGTAATTCCTTGTAATTACTCCGATGAATCAACTCATTATTTTCTTCCCAAAATGAGGGCAATCCTTTCTCAATTATCTTTTCAAATCATTTCTTAAAGTCTTCAACATGTTTCTTCATTTGTTCTGCTCTAGCTTGAATAGTTTCATTGTGTGCATGTTTCCCAAGCACTCTCCTTGCCCAAGTTATGACTGATACTTTGTTTTTGATTTACATGGATTTTAGATCATCTTCTGTCAGAGTATTCAAAAAATTTATAGTGTTTTGGGATGTGTCTTTTGGTTTTCTATTCAAAAATTCCCTCATGGTTGTATAGCTTTGTAAGCTTTCATCTGCTACTTTTTCTTTTGCCTTCATGAAATTCAAATAGGGTTTGAATTTTGCAGCTTCATTTATGATTGAATCCCATATCAAATGCTTTGCACCTTGCATTGGAAGCTGCCCTATTACCTAGGTTATGAATCTTTGATTCCCGTCTATCAAGTCTTTATTCTTATCCTCTAATTCTTTTATTTCTTTGTCTTTTTATGATTTTCTTCTTCTAATTTCTATTTTTCTTTTTTTAACTCTTTTATCTCCACCTATTTCAAGCTAACTTGAGACATAGCTTGGATGAGTTCATATGTATTTGCTTCTCTGCCTATTTGACTAGTTCCTTGCTGCTCTTGTGCCATGGCTGCCAATTTTCCTTTAAGGTATTCAAATTGATTTTTTAGACTTATTCTATCTTTCTCCCATTCTACTTCTTTTTTTGTAAACTTCAAGAACTTTTCTTTACTATCATCCAATTCTTGAGATAAGATTTATTTTTCTTGCTCCAATAAAGTCAATTCAGAAGCTTGAATTAGCTGTGTTGCCGGGATCTTGAGTTTCTTCTTGAGGAGCTGAATAGTATTCTCTTTTTCCATCAATAATTTTTTGCTTGCCTCACCTTTGTTTTCTCCGTCGTTATCTTCTATCAAATCTATCTGCAACCCTTTTATTTGCTGTTGGTGGGGTTTATTTTCAATTTTTTCTTGTCTCAACTGAATCTATAACCTGTTAACTGTGTTTTGCAACTTCAAAAATTTCAGGGTATCCTTCATTAAGTCTGTGTAAATAACTTCCCCAGTCTTCCTGTGCAAATGAATTTTATCTGGGACAGTTATCTTTTGCAAATTCAGCTTCATTTCTGTGACCTTTTCATCGGATGACACAACCAAATTCAAAGTGTTTTCTATGGGATCTCTGCTGATCATCAAGGTGACTTCAAAGTTCATTATGCTTCTAACTTTTGGCAATAAGTTGTAAGTCTTTTCTGAGGTTGCTTGCTTATCATGTCCATATTTAACATACATCTCTTCTCTCGACTGAAATCTACTAGTGTCACCAATTTCCTTGGGTTCCTATAATTTGTACTCATGCACTTGAACTTTTGGAGCTTGATATTTGTATTTATTCTTCTCTTTTTCACTTAAAAATACAACTAAATCACTTTGGGAATCTGCTTTAAGCCTCTTTTCTCTTTCTTGTTCTTCAACTTTTGTATCAATGATTTCTTGAAAACTCTTTTTACTAACCATTTCCATTTTGCCTGGAGTAGGTATTACCTATGTTGAAGATTTTGCCGGAACATCAAGATCTGACTGTGAGCATGTTGAAACCTCTTTATCAGATTCATACTGTAGAAGATTAGATATTTTTGATAATCCTTCAACTTCTTGATGGTCAAATGCCTTGCTCCTATTCTGTTGTCTCCTCTGAGAGATGATGTGACATGGATCATAGTTGATAGCAATTGCCTTTTTAAAATCCAAATATTCTAACTGCTTTTCTATAAAATAAAGGGCATTCTTATTCTTCACAATAAAAGGTATGAATTTCAAAGGAAACTTTATATCAGATGCCTTTTTAAAAGCCAAAAAATGTTCATTTTCAACAATTAACTTCTGCCTGATAAAATCTAATGCAAATATTTTGGAGGTTAAGAAATATTGAAAGATATAAGGTTCTTTTATAAACCCATAAAGTCTGATTATCGTGTGTTTCTTTAACATAAAACGATCTCCCACTGCCATGTCTTGTTTCAGCTGCATCAAGGTCCTCATTTCCGGTAGTACCCTTGATAGTTTTTCTCCAAAAATCAATTTATATACTTCTGATAGAATATGGTTCATGTAGTTAAACATATTGTCCTCCAATGTATTTGAAAAAACCACCTGTGAAAAATGTAAATCTTTCTTACTTGCAAACAAAAGCATCTTCATTAGATAAGACTGGAATCTAAAATGCCTGGTGTTGTGGAAATTCACCAGCTGAGAGTACTCTACCCCTGGTATGACAAAACTTATTCTAAAGAGAAGACACAATTGAACTTTTGTTACTACTGTATCAGTGTCTAACCCTAAAAACTGAGCAATTAGATACAATACCAACTGCGTATTCTCATTGAAAAAATTCATATCTAGTGGGTAAGGAGTATCTTCAATTGCAAGGTCGGGCTTGAGTGAACTAGTTAGAAATGTCTCTATCCCTGTCTTCCAGGGCATCATCTATTTTGGTATGCTCGACATCTAAGTTTTCTTACATTCCTTCCATTATATAAATAAACTACCTAACTGACTGCACAAGTTCCAAAGTCTACCTGACACTGCTGAGTCTGCACTAGGGCGTGCTCTGTCGCTTTTCTGGTCTGCTGTAATACCCCAATTTTGACCCTTAGGAAATATTGGCTCTAATGTAAATATTGTATACACACGTTGTATGTTTTCCTAGCGTGGAGCTCAAGGCCAAGGCCCCGCTAGTTTATGCTCGGATTTTATTTAAATTAGACACGCTTGATATTTTGTTACTGACGTGCTATTAAGGCATGGGATATTGTAAATTGATGTAAATATTTAATATTGAAATAAAATACCAAAACTGGCTATGGAGGCAACGAATGAGAAGGGGCCACGTGTATCCACTAGGGAGTGGTGAGGGGGCTATGGGACTAAACCCTAGGCTGCCATTTGGCATTATGAGAACCCATTGACTTCCCTAGGTGACATTTATGACTGTTGTAAGGAGATGGTTGAGATTTCATCCCATGGCTACAATGGAGCATGGGCAGCCCTGAAATTCGTATGGGTAGGTATGGGATCTGTTTGCTTGTGCAAGAAGTCACTCAACCTCATGGGAGGGGGCTTTATTCTCATCCCCATTCCATTGTGGAGGGGAGCTAGCATCATTCTGCATCCAAAAACGAGTGCCAGTAGTGAGGGAACCAGAAATCGCGACCTTGAGAGAACCCAGATTTTGAAAGACCAAAAACGCCCAGATTTGGCATGGGACAGGGAAATCCAATAGGGAATCCATTAGCATGAACCTTGGGGTGAATTTGGGAGCATTAGCTACCCCGAAATCAATAGGAAAACCCAGTTTTTGCAGCTCAGAAAACCAGTGACGGATTTGAGTATTTGGTGAGCAGAATGGTGAGAAATCAAGTTGGGAATGACTATGCAGAGGTTGGGTGTGCTTGATAAACCCAGTGAAGGCTAGGATCTCAAGGATCAGCAGCTAGACCTTTCTATTCCCATCCTGAAGAGCACTGGAGGGAAGAGTTTCATGAGGGACTATGTAACAGAGAAGGGGATCTTCCTTGTGTTGTATGTGGTAGGGAATGTGGGTGCCTAACTGTTGAGCTCACTTGAGATGCCTGTAGCTCTTGGTTGAGCTCACTGGCTTAGCGTTACCCTCCTCTATCTTCTTGGATGCTTGACCGAAACCATGGCCGTGAATGAATCCAGCTAGTTCCTCAGTGGATACACAGCCCAGCTCGGGGGTGATCTCTTAGCTGAAGGAATATAGGCTGGATAGAGATCTACGGTTGGGAGGAACGTTGCCTTCACGTAGCCAATCGTTGGACATCGACTTCTCAAGATAAGTGTTCTGTGTATTATAAATTATGTGCATTTTGTGTTCTGCAATATGTTAAATTGTCCATGTTTAATGAAATGAATTGATTATATTAATTTGGAATCCATGCATGGCATTGTAATGCGATTGCGTGTTAGGAACCTATGTCAACCCTTCTCTTTACTATGTTAGTATATTATTGTTGGACGCATATGCTTTGTAAGTCGTCCCGTAGTATTTGTTGATCCGTAGTTTATATTAGCCCATAGTATTGACCCATAGTATTGGACGCATATGCTTTGTAAGTCGTCCCGTAGTATTATATGTCCCATGGTTTTGACTCATAGTATTGGGCATAGACTTAGTATATAAGTGTGTGTTGAGGTCATTGAAGGCACCGTGAAGTTAATTGTATTGAGCTTGCTCAAAGGAGGTTGCCCCTCGAAGTGGCCCGTGATCAATATAAAAGCGATTCTGTTATATTATTTCTGATATCTCATGTATTTGCATTAATTAATTATTGCAGGTACATCACATCTGGTATCAGAGCACTTTCCTTGGCACAAGTGGGAAATTTTTTTTTTCTTTTTTTGGGCGGTGATTTTCAGATCAATTTCTGAAACTTTCTGCACAAAATTAGAAGAAACTGATTGCATATCTGAATTCCTCTTTCAAAAATACGCAGTTTCAAAAAAAAAATCATCTCATTTGGAGTTCTAAAAGTGGAGATATCGCGGATTTAAAATCAGCAATTTTTCAGAATTTCGGTGACGGCCGCGGAAATTGCGGCGAGAAAATCTTTTGACCGAGTGCCCAGATTTCTATTCCGCTTTCATGGGAAGAAGCAGAGTGGTTGTTCCAGTTCCGGAAACATGCTATAGTAGCGATTCTGAGCAATATAGATCCGGTTTTTGAACATTGGGTGGAATTTATGCCCAAATTTTTTTCTGTTGCAGGTTCGGATTTGGGAATAATCCCTATCCGCTTAACTGTGGGAAGTACTTGGGCATAAGCCCTAAAACTCATTGTGAGGAGTACCACAGGAACCCCGAAGTAGCTGGCCATTGAGAGGACCTGCCAAGCAAAAAGGGCAACGACCCCTACCTGATTGACTAGTTCCCACCCGTGAGGTAAACCAAGAGCTGTCGTTTGTGGCAAAGCGGTTATCAGTTTTACCTGAGCCGTGGAGTGAGGGGTACTGCCCCAATACGCAAGCCGTCAGACAGCATTGGTAGCCGAGTGAAAACCCTGAACTGTTAGGAAGCCGCACATACCTGGGGTCTATATCTACTTTCAGCTGAACTATTGCCGATCACTGCTGCACTGTTTCAGATCCATTTTGCACGCCGTTCCAGATCCAGCCGTTCGGCGTTGTTCCAGATTCGTTCCGAGCCGTAGCCGCTCCAGTCTGGAAAAAAAAAAAGAAAAAAAAGCACACACCATGGAGGAAGCACTTGCAGCGATCCAAACCAAACTCCAAGATCTGGATGAAAAATTTCTCAGCCTCCATCTTCAGCATTCAGCCATGAACAATACCAGACAGCCAGAATCTTTTCCAGCCACCGGGTTCTCTGCTTCTAGCACTTTTCGTGGGCCGAAGCTTGATTTTCCTCGCTTCAATGGTACTGATCCGACTGGATGGATATATCGAGCAGAACAATATTTCAGTCTGCATAATACTTTTGATGTTCAGAAAGTTCCACTTGCATCCTTTCATTTGGAACAGGAAGCCCTTCAATGGTACCGTTGGTACATCAAAGCTCATCCCGAGCCAAACTGGAAAGATTTTTGCCAACTCATTTTGCCACGATTTGGTCCTAGTGCTTTTGATGACTTCACAGGAGCACTCACTAAACTTCACCAAACTGGCACAGTGAGAGAGTATCAGATGGAATTTGAGAAACTAGCCAATCACACAGAAGGATTGTCTGATGAATTCTACAGGAGTTGTTTTATCAGTGGTCTCAAGGATGAAATCCGCTCAGAGGTCAAAATGTTTTGTCCCAACACAATGATGGAAGTCCTAGGGTTGGCTAAGTTGGCTGAGGACAAGATCGCAGCTCAACAACGCTCCAAACCCACCTTTGTTCCCTTCAGAAATATGGGTTCCCAACGACCTCCCATCACGCCTGCTCCTCAACCAACTCCTATCAAGCATTTGTCTGAAATAGAAATGCAGGCATGCCGAGAAAAAGGGCTTTGCTATAATTGTGATGAGAAATTCACTCGGGGACATAGATGTGTTCAACAAAAGCTCTATATCTTGGATGTGGACTCTCCGCCTGCCTTAGAACTTGGTGAAGAAGCTACAGATACAGTAGATGATCCGGTCAACATGCAACACCCGCCTGTTGACACCCCATCTCAGGACGATCCACCCGAGATCTCTCTCCATGCTGTAACCGGCGTCACCACCCCACAAACAATGCAGGTCAGGGGATACTTCAAGAAGCTCCCTCTTACCATACTCATTGATTCTGGTAGCACTCATAACTTCATTGACCCTCGAATTGCCAAACAGGCTGATTGTTTTGTCCATCCTTGCTCCAACTTTGAAGTCATGGTTGCCAATGGGGTCACCTTACCTTGCAAGGGGAAGTGTCAAAATGTGCGTATCTCTATGGAAGATTATAACCTACGCTCCGACATGTTTGCCTTGTCCTTAGGCAGATGTGATGTGGTTTTGGGCGTTCAATGGTTACGCACACTTGGCCCCATCTTATGGGATTTTGCTGAACTTTGGATGCAGTTTAAAGTCAATGGGGCACACCACAAATTTCGGGGCTTACAACCAGGGTCTCTCTACATCATCAGTTCACATCGCCTGGAAAAAATCCTTAAGAAGAATTCATTGGTGTCATCGCTCAGCTCAATTCCATTCAGATGCACCCATCAACAGTCTCCACTACTTCCTTGGATAGATATGCAGTTATCTTTGCTGAACCAATGAGCTTGCTGCCTTCAAGAGACCTTTCCGGTAAGAATGTAACCACATCTACCTCTCAGCAGGAAATGATGGCTATTTTGCATGCAGTACAGAAGTGGCAGCCATACCTATTAGGGAATTATTTCTACATCAAGACTGATCTCCCGAGTCTGGAAATTTTTTTTGGAACAATGGGTCTCCTCCCCAACACACCTGCAATGGGTTACCCAACTCATGGGTTGTCCCTATGTGATCACTTACAAGAAGGGTAAGGACAATATGGTGGAAGATGCTCCTTCTCGCACAATTGATGACCCAGTTTCTCTTACAGCTCTTTCTCTGCTTGTTCCAAATTGGTTGCAATATGTTCAACAGGGCTATCTCTTCTATGAACTCCATGCTTCTTCATCAATAGGGCACTCTGGGTTCTGCAAAATGTATGACCGAGAACAATGTAACTTCTTTTGGTTGGGACTAAAAATGACAATTCAACAGATGTTGGCTGACGATGATACTTTCCAAGTCAACAAGGGGGAAACGACACTCCTTTCGGGATTGCTCAAACCCGTGGCCATCCCTACACAGCTTTGGCCAACTATTTCTATGGATTTCCTAGCAGCGCTCTGGTGGTACAATACCACATCTCAAAGGACACCATATGAAGCAGGCTATGGAAAAACACCGCCTGTTCTTCTTCCATACACCCTTAGCAGCTCTCCAGTTCAGGAAATTGACTCGGTTCTTCGACACCGCGATCAGATTCTTCTCATTCTGCAGGACAATCTTCACATGGCCAGAATTCGCCTGAAACAACAAGCCGATCAGCACCGTTCTGAGCGCATTTTCCACGCAGCTGACAGGGTTCTTCTTCATCTACAGCCTTCCAAGCAATCCTCCTTGACACTCCAAAGGCGTCAGTGGCCCGAAATGCAAACCGAGGATGCTACCGAGGAACCACTCCTTCAGATTCTGCAGCAATTTCTCCAACCAAAGCTTTGAGGACAAAGCTTTTTCTAAGGGAGAGGGGATGTTAGGAACCTATGTCAACCCTTCTCTTTACTATGTTAGTATATTATTGTTGGACGCATATGCTTTGTAAGTCGTCCCGTAGTATTTGTTGATCCGTAGTTTATATTAGCCCATAGTATTGACCCATAGTATTGGACGCATATGCTTTGTAAGTCGTCCCGTAGTATTATATGTCCCATGGTTTTGACTCATAGTATTGGGCATAGACTTAGTATATAAGTGTGTGTTGAGGTCATTGAAGGCACCGTGAAGTTAATTGTATTGAGCTTGCTCAAAGGAGGTTGCCCCCTCGAAGTGGCCCGTGATCAATATAAAAGCGATTCTGTTATATTATTTCTGATATCTCATGTATTTGCATTAATTAATTATTGCAGGTACATCACATTGCGTCTCTATATGCTGAATCATCCTCTACTGTGATATATATATAGGTTAGGCATTACTGTTTGTGTGCTTACTAGTATGTTTATTCTGTTGTGTTTATATTGAGATGAACCTGCATATAGAAGTTTTTAAATTGTGATGAATTTATGAGTAAAAATATTTGGGGCTAAGTCTGCCCAAAGCCCAATAGTTTGGTTAACGTTTCCTTCCTTGCACGGGAGTGATGGAAGGGGGCGTTTCAGAGTGGTATCAGAGCTGCTGGTTGTAGCATTGGGCCTCTATGGGCCAAACCTAATTGCAGTCATAAGGAAAGTTTTCAGATTTTTCCTAAGTGTCTTTGAAAAATCCGTTTAAGTCTGTTTAAGAAAGAATTCCCGAATGTCTTCCGAAATTGCGGAAGCATTCGGCAAATTGCTCCAAAACTTCGGAAGCATTCCGCAAGTTTTTCCGCAATGCGGAGGAGTTCGGGAAATCGCCCCGAAATTTGTGGAAGGAATTCCCTTCCGAAATTTGCAGAAGGAATTCTCTTCCGAAATTTGTGGAAGGATTCCGCGAGTTGTCCTGCAACGCGGAAAAATTCGGCGAAATGCTCCGAAAGAGCATAAAATTTTCTAAGTGTCGGCGGGAAAAGGAAGTTTTCGGAAGCATTCCGCGAATCTTCCTGAAACTACGGAAGCATTCGGTGAATTGTTCCGCAATTATGGGAGCGTTCGGTGAATCGCTCCGCAACGGGATCATTCGCCGAATGGCTCCGCAATTGCGGGAGCATTCGCCGAATGGCTCGGCAACTGCGGGAGCCTTCGCCGAATGGCTCCGCAATTGTGGGAGCATTCTCCGAATGACTCCGCAACTGCGGGAGCCTTCGCCGAATGGCTCCGCAACTGCGGGAGCCTTCGCCGAATGGCTCCGCAACTGCGGGAGCCTTCGCCGAATGGCTCCGCAATTGCGGGAGCGTTTGGTGAACCGCCCCGCAGCTGCAGAGAGATTCCAAAAAAAAATAAAAAAAAATAAAAAAAATGGGATGATTCCTGTGGGGCTCGGGGGCCATTGCCGGAGGCCATGAAAGAACCAGTGAAGACCCTGAGCCCATTAAACTCCGATTTGACAGAAAATGGATAATAGTGACTTTTGAAGGACGGAGTCCCAAGGCTTGATGGAAGGTCGGTTTGAGGTGAAATTGATCAGTCACGGCCATGAAGTAGGCACAATGTTAAGTTCCGAATCTTGGAGCCAAACTCCAAACGATGTGGAGTCGGGGTGAGCAAGAAGGCCAAAAAGCACTGTTCCGGGCCACTTTTTCGGGATTTTGAAAAGCTGGTGGGAAGTAAAAGTGACCCTAGATGTGAGAATCAAAAAAATTATTGAACTAGACATTTCATATTCTCATTAAGACGCACAATTTCCGTTAGACGAAGATTTCCCAGAAATGCACCGTTTGGTTGATAGCCATTTTTGGCCCAAAATTTGGAATTTTGGAAAACTGTGAAAAGTGAGAAGTAGTAAAACCCAGGAATTCATAGAAGATGAATGGTGCATCAGAATTGAAATACGTGAATTGCTGAGTGTTCCTTGTTATATGGACTAACTTCACCCGACAGATAAGTTTTTGTGGTCCCTCATAGATTTTCTTCCACAGATGGCTGAAGTTGGCATTCGGGACCAAAATACAACTGTGTAGAATGTGCAGAATTATTGGTAAGAGTTGTCATTTTTGAAACAATGCTGTTTCCACACCCGATGTCGGAATGGAGCACGGGGACAGGCATTGGAAAGCTTGTCTAGCAAGGAATAATGGAGTATAACCGGAATTTGAATTGGGTTATCATACATCATAGATAATCAGGGCAGAAAAGTGTCGGTGACTGTTTTGTCAAATTAATGACAATATGGGCAATTTATAGAGCGCCATACGCAGAGAAGAATTTTAGAAGAAGAGAGGATCTGCGTTAGTGAAATGAAAGTTCTCGACGTTTCAATCCTTACTGTAGGATCATCATCAGGAGACAGTGAAGTCTGGAGAGAAGATTGTGATTGCCCAATAACCTTTGTATATGTAGTGGTGGTGGTGGTTTGGTAGATAGAGGTAGGTTAGTTGTCGGTTTGAAGTTTTAGGGTTTTGTTGGTTTATAGAGAAATTAAATGATTTTGTGTATTCTTTTAAATAGATTTTTAAAAATTTATTTTAATTAATTTATTTCAATGGATTTATACTTAATTTTGATTAATAAATTTTTATTAGGGTTATTAGTTTGAAGGTGTAATCAATTGTTTTTTATTTATAATTTTTAGAAGATGATATTAATAATTAAATTTTTTTTAGAAGGATGAAATTAATAATTAGTTTTAAATAAATTTTTATTTTTAATTTAATAATTAAATTTTTAGGTCATCATTTTAATTATTAAATTAAAAATAAAAATTTATTTAAAACTAATTATTAATTTCATCCTTCTAAAAAAAATTAATTATTAATATCATCTTCTAAAAATTATAAATAAAAAACAATTGATTACACCTTCAAACTAATAATCCTAATAAAATTTTATTAATCAAAATTAAGTATAAATCCATTGAAATAAATTAATTAAAATGAATTTTTAAAAATCTATTTAAAAGAATACACAAAATCATTTAATTTCTCCTATAAACCAACAAAACCCTAAAACTTCAAACCGACAACTAACCTACCTCTATCTACCAAACCACCACCACCACTACATATACAAAGGTTATTGGGCAATCACAATCTTCTCTCCAGACTTCGCTGTCTCCTGATGATGATCCTACAGTAAGGATTGAAACGTCGAGAACTTTCATTTCACTAACGCAGATCCTCTTTTCTTTTAAAATATGGGCAATTTTCAGAATTGCATGAATGGGAAAAAGAATTGAATAAGTAACAACTATGTGAATTATTCCATGAGTCCTATTATGTTAAATATTGATTGTGTATATTTCTATATGCATTCTTATGATGTCTGACAAATATTTCATAATGCACAGTGTTTGCAGCTCATAAAATTTATAATTGTAGCAGAGGTAAGATGGTGACCATAAATGATGCTCAAGATCCTTATGAACACGAAGAAGATGTTCTAGGAGAGAATGTGCATGAAGGGAATGCGGAGACTAAATCCAATGGGAGAAGGGAGCAGGTGACTCCTCAGAATTTGGTTGAAACCATGGTGAGCTTCAATGAAAGATTGATGAAGGCTCAAGAAGAACAACACCAACTCAATGCTGCTATTTTGCAAAGCCTCACTGATATGCAGCATAAGATAAACCTTGGGTCTAACCCAAGCAATATAGGTGAAGAAGGAAGAGATGCAGGGAATCATTCTAGAGGTCGTTCGAAGAGGAGGACTCCAAGCCCAAGGAAGAGTTCGGTGAGCAGAAAACATAAACCCTCTTCATCAAGGTCTTCTTCCAGCAGGTCGTGTGACTCCAAATGTTCTAGGAGAAGTCCAAGACATGCACCTAAGAGATTGGATGGAAGAAAGAAGTTCAATGGCATCCCACAGGGAGAATTCAGGAAGGCAAGACCTCCCACATTTGATGGGGAAGGCAAGATAGGCCAAGAGGCAGAAGCATGGCTTCTGGGAATGAAGAAATACTTCAGAATTCAAGACTACTCAGGAAATGAGAAAGCCATAATTGCCATTTACAACTTAAATGGCAGAGCTTCCATTTGGTGGGACAATCTCTTGCAAGTGAAAGGGATCAATGAAAGAAGGATCAGTTGGGAAAGATTTAAGAGGTACTTCAAGGAGAAATACCTTTCTGCTAGGTATTATGACGGTAAGAAAAAAGAGTTTAATGAACTCAGGTTGGGACTGAAATCTATGGAAGAGCATGTCCACAAATTTTTGGAATTACTGAGGTATGTTGACTATATCAAAGATGAGAGAGTAAAAATCCAATGCTTTCTTGGGGGTCTACCTTAGAGTTTCAGAGATCGTATTGAGTTTGTTAATCCACCAAGTTTGGATGAAGCCATTAGGATGGCAATGCACTGCTATGAGTAAAATAAAGGAAAAAAAGAGGCTAACCCAGCATGGAAAGGAAAGCCAAGAGGGAAGTTTGATCAGAAAAAGGATGGCTTCAAGCCACCATTCAGAGGTCAGCCTAGAACCTTTCCACAGGGGCAACAAGCAAGGAGTGGATTCAAACCAGCAGTGGCGGCAGACAAAGCATCAAAGAGACCACTTCAGTGTTGGGGATGTGGGGAAAACCACATGTTGAAGGATTGTCCACATTGAAAAAACAGTTCTCGAAAGTTGAACAACCTGAAGGGAGTAGCTATGGTGGAGGACATGGCAAGGGAAGCACCTTGGATTTATACAGTGTTGGATAATCATCAAGCAGACCATCAATCATCAGTGGTGGAAGTCGAAGGTAAGATTGCTACGCAATCTATTTCCGTTTTGATTGATCCAGGATCTACTCATAGTTATGTTTCTCCAAAAGTGGTTGAAGGTTGTTCTCTTAGAAAAATTAAGCATAATAGGTCTTGGCTAGTGCAACTAGCCACGAGAACCAAGAGAAAAGTAAGTGAGGTAGTGATGGAGTGTTCCATAGAATTGAATGGACTCCACACATATGCTGAATTTGTTAGGAACCCATATCTTTACTTTGTTAGTATGTTGTTGTTGGACGCATATGCTTTGTAAGTCGTCCCGTAGTATTTGTTGATCAATAGTTTGTGTTATTGTTGTTGGCGCATATGCTTTGTAAGTCGCCCGTAGTATTGTTGATCCATAGTTTGTAACGGCCCATGGTTTCGACCCATAGTATTGGCGCCTAGAATTAGTATATAAGTGTGTGTTGAGACCTATGAAGGCACCGTGAAGTTATTTGTATTGAGCTTGCTCAAAGGAGGTTGCCCCCTCGAAGTGGCCTGTGATCAATACAAAAGTGATTCTGAGTTCTGTCATTTCTGCTATTTCGCGTATTCTTGTTAATTAATTGTTGCAGGTGCCTCACATCTGGTATCAGAGCACTTTCTTGGGCTCGCTGGGTGAAATTTCTGCCAAAATTTTTTTCACATCTGTTGCAGGTTCGGATTTGGGAATAATCCCTATCCGCTTAACTGTGGGAAGTACTTCGGCATAAGCCCTAAAACTCATTGTGAGGAGTACCACAGGAACCCCGAAGTAGCTGGCCCATTGAGAGGACCTGCCGGCGAAAAGGGCAACGACCCCTACCTGATTGACTAGTTCCCACCCGTGAGGTAAACCAAGAGCTGTCGTTTGTGGCAAAGCGGTTATCAGTTTTACTTGAGCCGTGGAGTGAGGGGTACTGCCCCAATACGCAAGCCGTCAGACAGCATTGGTGGCCGAGTGAAAACCCTGAACTGTTAGGAAGCCGCACATACCTGGGGTCCATATCTACTTTCAGCTGAACTATTGTCGATCACTGCTGCGCCGTTTCAGATTCATTTTGCAAACCGTTCCAGATCCATCCGTCGCCGTTGTTCCAAAATCCTTCGAACCAGAGATCCCATTCTGCAAGCAGAGCCGTAGCCGCTCCAGTCTGTAAAAAAAAAAAGTATAAAATTCCATTTTTTCTCCATATCTCCCTCGTTTTACCTCTGTTTTCCTTGAAAATTTCAAGGAACCCCTGTCATTCCATTCTGCATATTTCATCCCTGAGGACCCTATCCTCAATTCCCTTTCCTACAGCCCGAAATCCCACATTTGTCTATTTTTAGGGTTTGCCATAACTTCCTCAGATTTCACCCAATCACCTTCAATTTTTACCACAGAGTTCCTTTCTGAATTCTGCTTCTTTGTTCCCCTCTGCCAAATTTTCCCATCCTTTCACCCCGCTGCTGAAATCCTCATTTTTGCTTCCCTGTCTATCCAACAGTGTCCAAAAAATGAGGCAAACCCCAATTACCCTTCTGATTTTTTCCCAAATCCCAATTTTCCTTTACTGAAGTAGTTCCTGTTTTTATTTTCCTACCCAGTCAAAAAAAAAAATAAAAAATCCCTGGTTATGGTTGTCACCCGTGCAGGAGCAAAAACCATGGAGGAAGCCCTTGCAGCCATCCAAGCCAAACTCCAGGATCTGGATGAAAAATTTCTTGGTCTCCATCTTGAACATTCAGCTATGAACAACAAACGGCAGTCCGAGTCTTCAGTAGACAATGGGTTCTCTTCTTCCAGCAATTTCCGTGGTCCGAAGCTTGATTTTCCTCGCTTCAATGGTACCGATCCAACTGGATGGATCTATCGTGCAGAACAGTATTTCAGTCTGCATAATACTTTTGATGTCAACAAAGTTCCGTTGGCATCCTTTCATTTGGAACAGGAAGCTCTTCAATGGTACCGTTGGTACATCAAGGCTCATCCAAAGCCCAACTGGCCAGACTTTTGCCAGCTCCTTTTGCAGCGATTTGGTCCTAGTGCTTTTGATGACTTCACAGGAGCCCTCACTAAACTTCGCCAAACTGGCACTGTGAGAGAGTATCAAACCGAATTTGAGAATCTAGCCAACCACACCGAAGGATTGTCTGATGAATTTTACCGGAGTTGTTTTATCAGTGGTCTAAAGGATGCCATCCTCTCTGAGGTCAAAATGTTCTGTCCCAACACAATGATGGAAGCACTTGGGTTGGCTAAATTGGCAGAAGACAAGATTGCATCCCAACAACGCTCCAAGCCCACTTTTGTTCCCTTCCGAAATATGGGGTCTCAGCGACCTCCTATACCGCAGGCTCCTCGACCGACTCCTATCAAGCGTTTGTCTGAAACAGAGATGCAAGCACGCAGAGAAAAGGGTCTTTGCTATAATTGTGATGAGAAATTCACTCGGGGACATAGATGTGTTCAGCAAAAGCTCTATCTCCTGGATGTGGAGTCTCCGCCTGCCTCTGAAATGGGTGACGAAGATCCAGAAACACTGGATGCTCCGGTCGACATTCAGGAACCGCCTATTGACCCTCCGTCTCAGGATGACCAGCCAGAGATATCTCTCCATGCTTTAGCTGGAATCACCACCCCCCAAACAATGCGGGTCAGGGGTTACTTCAAGAAGCTTCCTCTTACAATCCTCATTGATTCTGGTAGCACTCATAATTTCATTGACCCTCGGATCGCCAAACAAGCTGATTGTTTTATCCATCCTTGCTCCAACTTTGAAGTCATGGTTGCCAATGCGGGTACCTTACCTTGCAAAGGGAAGTGTCGAAATGTGCGTATCTCTATGGGAGATTATACCTTGCGCTCTGACATGTTTGCCTTGCCCTTAGGCGGATGTGATGTGGTTTTGGGCGCTCAATGGCTACGCACACTCGGCCCTATCTTATGGGATTTTGCCAAACTTTGGATGCAGTTTTCCCTCAATGGACACAAACACACATTGACAGGATTACAACCAGGTTCTCTCAGCATCATCAGTTCACATCGCATGGAAAAACTCCTCAAGAAGAATTCACATGGTGTCATCGCTCAGATCCATTCCATCCAGATGAAACCATCAGCGGTCTCCACTACTCCTTTGGATCTACAACAAATTCTGGATCGATATACAGGTGTCTTTGCTGAACCAGTGGGATTACCACCTTCCAGGCCAGAAGACCATCGTATTCAGCTCCTTCCTGGCAGCGCTCCTCCCAACATCAGGCCCTATCGCTACCCATTCCACCAAAAAACGGAGATTGAAATGCTCGTTCGGGACTTATTGAAGCAAGGTATTATTCGCCCAAGCACTAGTTCCTTTTCTTCTCCAGTTATTCTCGTCTGCAAAAAAGATGGGTCATGGCGCCTCTGCATTGACTTCCGAGCACTTAATCACCTCACCATCAAGGATAAGTTTCCAATTCCTGTTGTTGATGAACTTCTTGACGAGCTTCATGGGGCTCACTTTTTTTCCAAGTTGGATCTTCGTTCTGGGTATCATCAAATTCGGGTTCATGAGGATGATATTCCTAAAACAGCTTTCCGCACACATGATGGCCATTATGAGTTTTTGGTCATGCCCTTTGGCCTCACTAATGCTCCTTCCACATTCCAGGCCTTAATGAATAAAATATTTCGACCCTACTTGCGGAAATTCATTCTGGTATTCTTTGATGATATCCTCATCTATAGTAAAACATGGGATGAACATCTCCAGCATCTGGATCTTGTCATGCAACTTTTCTCTGACCATCATCTCCATGCCAAGCAGTCTAAATGTGTTTTTGGACAACAGGAAGTTGAGTATCTCGGGCACATTATCTCAGCACAAGGGGTTCGCGTGGATCCTGCCAAAATCGACGCAATGAACAATTGGCCACGTCCTCAGACACTCAAGAGCCTTCGTGGTTTTTTGGGGTTGACTGGCTACTACCGCAAGTTTGTCAAGGATTATGGAAAGATTGCAGCTCCATTAATTGCTCTATTGAAAAAGGATTCTTTTACATGGACACCTGCTGCTCAGTGTGCATTTGACAAACTAAAACAAGCTATGTGTACTACACCTGTGCTAGCTATGCCCGATTTTTCCAAGCCCTTCACTATTGAGAGTGATGCTTGCGGCAATGGACCTGGTGCTGTTCTCCTTCAAGATGAACACCCCATTGCGTTCACCAGCAAAGCCCTTTCAGGTAAGAATTTAGCTGCCTCTACCTATGAGAAGGAAATGATGGCTATTTTGCATGCAGTACAGAAGTGGCGTCCATACCTATTAGGGAATCATTTCTGCATCAAGACTGATCACCAGAGTCTGAAATATTTCTTGGACCAGCGTGTCTCCTCCCCGGCAAACAGAAATGGGTTAGCAAACTCATGGGTTATGACTATGAGATCACTTACAAGAAGGGTAAAGACAATATTGTGGCAGATGCTCTTTCTCGCACATTTGGTGCCTAAGGTTCTCTTTCAGCTATTTCTATGCCTGTTCCAAATTGGTTGCAATCTATTCAATAGGGTTATGTCAATGACTCTTCCTTATCTCAGATCATCCAACGCTTGACCAACAACCCTTCTGCTGTACCACATTACTCTTGGGATGGTGCTTCTCTGCGATACAAGGGTCGTCTGGTGCTTCCCCAGAGCACAGATCTTCAACAGGCTGTCTTCTATGAACTCCATGCTTCTCCATCGGCCGGGCACTCTGGGTTCCTCAAAACATATGAATGAGCACGGCGTAACTTCTTTTGGCAGGGCATGAAAAGGACAATTCAACAGATGGTGGCCGAATGTGATACCTGCCAGCGCAATAAGGGGGAAACAACACTCGTTCCAGGATTGCTTGAACCCTTGCCCATACCTACACGGATTTGGACAGATATTTCTATGGATTTCATTAAAGGGCTCCCTAAATCTGGCAGGAAGACAGTGATTCTCGTTGTGGTTGATCGCCTCTCCAAATATAGTCATTTTTGTGCTCTCAGTCATCCCTATACAGCCTCCTCAGTTGCTCAAATTTTTATGGACCAGATCTTTCGTCTTCATGGCATCCCTTCTTCCATTGTCTCGGATCGTGATGCGACTTTCACTAGTCATTTTTGGACAGAACTATTTCACCACACTGGCACCAAACTGAAGATGAGTTCAGGGTATCACCCACAAACAGATGGTCAAACTGAAATTGTCAATAAATGCTTGGAAACTTATCTTCGTTGCTTCACCTCAGAACAACAACATCAGTGGGCAAAGTGGCTCCCTCTTGCTAAATGGTGGTACAATACCTCTTACCACACTGCCTCTAAAATGACCCCATATGAAGCAGTCTATGGTCAAGCACCTCCAGCTCTTCTTCCATACACCCCCACCAGTTCACCAGTTCAGGAAGTTGACACGGTCCTTCACAACCGCGATCAGATTCTTCGCATTTTGCGGGACAATCTTCACATGGCAAGAAATCGCATGAAGCAACAAGCGGATCAGCACCGTTCAGAGCGCACTTTTCAAGTCGGCGATATGTTTTTTCTTCGTCTCCAGCCGTACAAACAATCCTCCTTGAAACTCAAAGGGCGTCATAAGCTTGCTCCAAAGTTCTATGGGCCATATCGGATTCTTCAAAAGATTGGGTCCGTTGCTTATAAATTGGAACTTCCTCCTTCTTCCCGCATTCATCCAATCTTTCATGTCTCTTGTTTGAAGAAAGTTCTTGGCACCAACATCAGCGGCCAAACAATTTTACCCGAACTGGATAATGAAGGATCCATCCTTTTGGAGCCAGAGGCCATCCTCAATCGGCGCACACGTCAGCTTCTCTCTCGCTCTATCACAGAGGTCTTAATTCAGTGGCACGGCATGCAACCAGAGGATGCTACATGGGAACCACTCCTTCAGATTCAACAACAATTTCCACATCTGAAGCTTTGAGGACAAAGCTTTTTTTAAGGGGGAGAGGATGTTAGGAACCCATATCTTTACTTTGTTAGTATGTTGTTGTTGGACGCATATGCTTTGTAAGTCGTCCCGTAGTATTTGTTGATCAATAGTTTGTGTTATTGTTGTTGGCGCATATGTTTTGTAAGTCGCCCGTAGTATTGTTGATCCATAGTTTGTAACGGCCCATGGTTTTGACCCATAGTATTGGTGCCTAGAATTAGTATATAAGTGTGTGTTGAGACCTATGAAGGCACCGTGAAGTTATTTGTATTGAGCTTGCTCAAAGGAGGTTGCCCCCTCGAAGTGGCCTGTGATCAATACAAAAGTGATTCTGAGTTCTGTCATTTCTGCTATTTCGCGTATTCTTGTTAATTAATTGTTGCAGGTGCCTCACAGAATTGAATGTGTTACCATTAGGATCCTATGATGCATTAATTGGCATGGATTGGTTAGAAAAACATAGAGCCAAATTGGACTGTTATGAGAAAGCACTTGAGTGCATTGATGAAAAGGGAAGGCCAACATTGGTAAAAGGGATTCCCAAGCAAGTTTCAGTAAGGTAGATTTCAGCCCTGCAGTTGAAAAAGTTTTATAAGAAGGGTTGTCAATTATATGCAGTCCATATGCCAGATTCATTAGAGGACAAAGGGCCAAGACTAGAAGACTTTAGGATATTGCAAGAGTTCCAAGATGTGTTTCCGGATGAGGTACCAGGGTTGCCACCGATGAGAGATATTGATTTTACCATCGATCTTGTTCCGGGGGCAGCGCCGAATTCCAAAGCTCCTTATAGAATGAGTACATCGGAGTTGGTGGAATTGAAAATGCAGCTGCAAGAATTAATGGATAAAAGGTATATCAGGCCTAGTGTGTCCCCTTGGGGAGCACCGGTGTTATTTGTCAAGAAGAAAGATGGGACTTTAAGGCTGTGTATTCATTACAGGCAGCTCAATAAAGTGACAGTTAAGAACAAGTATCCATTACCAAGAATTGATGACTTGTTTGATCAAATGAAGGAAGCCAAATTATTTTCAAAGATTGACTTGAGGTCTGGCTACCATCAAGTGAGGATTAAAGAAGAAGACATTCACAAGACAACTTTCAGAACTAGATATGGTCATTATGAGTTCACTGTGGTTCCATTTGGCCTTACCAATGCACCTGCCACATTCATGTGTCTCATGAATAGTGTATTCAGCAAATATTTGGATAAGTTTGTGATTGTGTTTTTAGATGACATTCTTGTCTATTCAAGAAATGAAGAAGAACACGAGGAAAATCTAAGAATGGTGTTGCAAGTTCTTAGAGAACATCAGCTGTATGCCAAGTTAAGCAAGTGTGAATTCTATCAAAAGAGGATTCAATATTTGGGTCACATCATTTCAGAAGAAGGAATTGCAGTGGATCCAGAGAAGATTAATTCCATCATGGATTGGCCAACTCCAAGAAATGTTTTAGATGTTAGATCTTTTATGGGCCTTGCTGGTTACTACAGAATGTTTATTGAAGGATTCTCCAGGATAGCTCATCCGATCACTTCATTGCAAAGGAAGAACATCAAATTTGTATGGTCTGAAAAATGTGAGAAAATTTTTCAGAAATTAAAGGAGTTACTTACCAGCGCTCCTGTTTTGAAGATAGCAGATCCAAGGAAGGATTTTGTAGTGTGCACAGATGCTTGCATTGAAGGACTGGGTGGGGTTCTCATGCAAGAAGGAATTGTGATTTGCTATGAATCTAGGAAATTAAAAGAGCACGAAAAGAATTATGCCACACATGATTTAGAATTAGTAGCCATAGTGCATGCTCTTAATATATGGAGGCATTACTTGATGGGAAGAAGATTCGAGCTTAGAACAGACCACATGAGCCTGAAGTATTTGTTTGAGCAGCCAAACTTGAATGCTAGGCAAGCTATATGGATGGAATTTCTTTGTGAATTTGATTTTGAAATTAAACATGTAAAAGGGAAGGAGAATAAGGTTGCAGATGCTCTTAGCAGAAAATTTCATGTTTCAGCAGTAAGTATGTGCAAATCAGATTTGAAGACAAGAGTTCTTGAAGCCCAAAACGGTGACGAAACTTGCCTTCAAATTAAAGAGAAGTTGCAGCACGGTAATGTGGATGAAAAGTGTGCAGGATATCAGCTGGGTGAAGACAGTATCCTCATCTACAAAGATAGGTTGTACATTCCAAAAAATGCAGATTTGAAGAAACTAGTGATGGATGAAATACACCAAATGCCATACTCTGGACACCCGGGATGTCAAAAGACTATAACAACGGCAAGAAAACATTATTTTTGGAATGGCATGAAGAAGGACATAACTGAGTACATTGCTAGGTGTCAGAAGTGCCAACAAGTCAAGGCAGAACACCAACATCCAGCAGGATTATTGCAGCCCTTACCCATTCCGGAATGGAAGTGGGAAGTGATCTCCATGGATTTTATAACAGGTCTGCCCATGACAGTGAAGAAGCATGATTCAATCATGTTTGTGGTGGATAATCTATCAAAGGTAGCTCACTTTATTCCAGTGAAGTCCACTCACAAGGCTAGTGACATTGCGAACATCTTCATGAGAGAGATATTCAGGTTGCATGGATTGCTTAAGGCAATAATTTCTGATCGTGATACAAAGTTCACCTCCAATTTTTGGAAGGGATTATTTCAGGAATTGGGAACTAAATTGAATTTCAGTACAGCTTACCATCCTCAAACGGATGGCCAAACCGAGAGGGTGAACCAGGTTCTTGAAGACATGCTGAGAATGTATGTGATGGACAAACCATCCAAGTGGGAAGATTATTTACACTTGGTTGAATTTGCATACAATAATGGACACCATGCATCCTTGGGAATGAGTCCATTTGAAGCATTGTATGGCAAGGGATGCAGGACGCCAGTGAATTGGGACGGCCCAGTGAACAGGGTAGTGCTTGGACCAGAGATGATCAAGGAAATGGAACAGGAAATTGTTAAGATCATGCATAATTTAAAGGCAGCTCAGGACAGGCAAAAGAGTTATGCAGATTTGAAAAGAGTACATAAGGAATTCCAGATTGGGGATCATGTTTATTTGAGAGTGAAACCAAGGAAGAGTTCCCTCAAGTTGGGGAGCTATGCCAAGTTGTCACCTAGATATTGTGGGCCATTTGAAGTCCTTGATAGGATAGGGCCAGTTGCATATAGAATTGCATTTCCTGCTAGCATAAGAGCTCATAATGTTTTCCATGTATCTTTGCTTAAGAAGTATGTACATGATCCTAATCATATGATTAATTGGAATTTGATACAGGTGGAACCCGAGGGAGAGTTCCAAGTAGAACCTATGCGCATCCTCGACAAGAAGGTCACATTGCTCTAGAACAGAGCCATCGGGCAGGTAAAGGTCCAATGGGAGCACCTTAGTCCCGATGAGGCTACATGGGAGCTAGAGGATGCCATGAGGGAGGCATTCCCATTTTTGTTCAGTTTTGAGAACACCGAGGACGGTGTTGTTCTAAGGGGGAGGGGAATGTAATACCCCAATTTTGACCCTTAGAAAATATTGGCTCTAATGTAAATATTGTATACACATGTTGTATGTTTTCCTAGCGTGGAGCTCAAGGCCAAGGCCCCGCTAGTTTATGCTCGGATTTTATTTAAATTAGACACGCTTGATATTTTGTTACCCACGTGCTACTAAGCCATGGGATATTGTAAATTGATGTAAATATTTAATATTGAAATAAAATACCAAAACTGGCTATGGAGGCAACGAATGAGAAGGGGCCACGTGTATCCACTAGGGAGTGGTGAGGGGGCTATGGGACTAAACCCTAGGCTGCCATTTGTCATTATGAGAACCCATTGACTTCCCTGGGTGACATTTATGACTGTTGTAAGGAGGTGGTTGAGATTTCAGCCCATGGCTTCAATGGAGCATGGGCAGCCCTGAAATTCGTATGGGTAGGTATGGGCTCTGTTTGCTTGTGCAAGAAGTCACTCAACCTCATGGGAGGGGGCTTCATTCTCATCCCCATTCCATTGTGGGGGGGGAGCTAGCATCATTCTGCATCCAAAAACGAGTGCCAGCAGTGAGGGAACCAGAAATCGCGACCTTGAGAGAACCCAGATTTTGAAAGACAAAAAACGCCCAGATTTGGCATGGGACAGGGAAATCCAATGGGGAATCCATTAGCATGAACCTTGGGGCGAATTTGGGAGCATTAGCTACCCCAAAATCAATAGGAAAACCCAGTTTTTGCAGCTCAGAAAACCAGTGACGGATTTGAGTATTTGGTGAGCAGAATGGTGAGAAATCAAGTTGGGAATGACTATGCAGAGGTTGGGTGCGCTTGATAAACCCAGTGAAGGCTAGGATCTCAAGGATCAGCAGCTGGACCTTTCTATGCCCATCCTGAAGAGCACTGGAGGGAAGAGTTGCCTGAGGGACTGTGTAACAGAGAAGGGGATCTTCCTTGTGTTGGATGTGGTAGGTAATGTGGGTGCCTAACTGTTGAGCTCACTTGAGATGCCTGTAGCTCTTGGTTGAGCTCACTGGCTTAGCGTTACCCTCCTCTATCTTCTTGGATGCTTGACCGAAACCATGGTCGTGAGTGAACCCAGCTAGTTCCTCCTTAGTGGATACACAGCCCAGCTCGGGGGTGATCTCTCAACTGAAGGAATATAGGCTGGATAGAGATCTACGGTTGGGAGGAACGTTGCCTTCACGTAGCCAGTCGTTGGACATCGACTTTTCAAGATAAGTGTTCTGTGTATTATAAATTATGTGCATTTTGTGTTCTGCAATATGTTAAATTGTCCATGTTTAATAAAATGAATTGATTATATTAATTTGGAATCCATGCATGGCATTGTAATGCGATTGAATCTCTATATGCTGAATCATCCTCTTCTGTGATATATATATAGGTTAGGCATTACTATTTGTGTGCTTACTAGTATGTTTATTCTGTTGTGTTTATATTGAGATGAACCTGCATATAGAAGTTTTTAAATTGTGATGAATTTATGAGTAAAAATATTTGGGGCTAAGTCTGCCCAAAGCCCGGTAGTTTGGTTAACGTTTCCTTCCTTGCACGGGAGTGATGGAAGGGGGCATTTCATCTGCACACGTTTCGAACCTTCTGATGCTCCACTAGACAAATGTCAAATGTCAACCGTCACGTGGATTTTTCCCTTTTTATAACCCTCTAAAGTGCTTTCGCACGACGCCTCGTTGGTTTTCTATACCACTTCTTCAACTGGCAAAAATATATGATGTCGACACGTGAATAGCGGTTTCAAATTTTGCAACCGCTCATCCTTTCATTTTACCTTGTATTTCTACAGTGCGAAATGCCTTTGATCCGTCGATCCGTCGATTGTCGATCAATCGATGGTGAGATTTGCTCACTCTTTAAATCTTCCAATTTTACCACTCAGACAGAATCTCGACTATCTCCCCTGCTCCTTTCCTAGCGGAAACTTATTTCACCCATCAATCTTCCCTGACATGATCATCCATCGTTTTACGGTCACTTCTATGGTTATTTTGGAAAACCTCCTCCGCCGTCAGATCCTATTCCGCCTTGATCCTGACTGTTGATCTTACTATTAGCTTTTAACCTTTGATATTACACCCTCAAAGTAGTTTTTGCAACGGTGAGAGTTGGTTTCCCTTACCACCTTTACAATTTTTGAAATCCTCATGCATCGACACATGGAGGGTGGTATATTATTTTGCAAATGCTTATATCTTGAATTCTTCGTGTAACTTTGCGGTGTGAAATGGTTGTGAGCCGTCGATCTGTTGATCGTCGATCGATCAATAGTGAGACTTGCTCACCTTTTAACTTTTCTACCATTACTCCTTCGATGAGATCCTATCATGATATCTTCCCCGCTTCTTCTCCAGCGAAACTTCCCTTCCGTCGTCGATATTTTATTTTGTGATCTAGACCATTGATCTTTTTGAATGATACTCAAAGCCGCTCCATTATCCTTTTTATCTCCTTTTTTACTTCAGCCAACGGTCATATGACACTTTTTATTTAGGAATGGGCGTTTTTCCCACAAAGCTTGGGTTATACCAAAACAAATTTCCATTATCCATTTCTCATTCAAATCTGAAAAAATACTTTGCCAACAGGTGGAACCATTCAATGCATGTATGCTTATGTAACTCACTCTTTTCTTTCGATCAACACTCTAATTTATGGCAAAGTAAAAGGTTTATTGTTCTCTTTCCAAATCATGCAATATATAATGTTTCAAAACACAATCAATTTTCCAATTTGAAAAAGAAAGTTTCAAAGCATAGACAACATGATACTTTTTATTTCTTCAATGAGTCCTCAATATTAATTCAAAGTAATAGAAATTAATTCTTTTATACTCATGTAATATGCGATGTTTGGAAATTATGAACAATGCTTCAATTGAATCAGAAAGTTTCAAAAGCAAAGACAACTTTTATACTACTCTCATCTCAAATTAATTCTCAAACCAATGAAAGGTAAGAGAAATTGATTATTTTACAATCATGTAATTTGTGATATTTCCAAATGTAATCAACGCTTCAATTGAAAAATAAAGTTTCAAAGCAAATTCAACTTTCTACTATTCTCTTTTCCAATGAATTCTACAATCAATGCAAGGTTGGGGGGGTTTGATTATTTTTCATACCATTCACATGTGACACATTTCAATGTTGAAGTTGATCTTCTAATTCCAAAGAAATTTCAACACTTTCCAATGTAAAGAAAAAAATCAACACCTCCAAAAACTTATATGTGGTTTGCTTGATAAAGAACAGTCAAAAGTAAGCAACACAATGTTACCCCATACTAGATCTTTTAATCCAAAAACAATCAAGATTAAGAATTTTAAGGAGATATACACCCAATGTAATTTGAGAAAATCAAATATTGAAAAAATGATCTATTCAAACAAGTATTCTAAAATTTAATTCAACACTTCCAAAGAGTGTTTATATGTTTCAATTGATAAAGAGCGTTCAATATTAGTTCCTTTAATCCCAAAAAATAAGACTTAGAGGTTCTAAGGAAGAGAATCCACAATGAAATTTTGAAATAATAAAGGATTGAGACATATACCTCTTCAACTAAGTGATAATCAAACATCAATTCAACACTTCCAATTCAAAAAAATCCACGCATTCTCTATGCAATTTTTATCATTGTTGGAGGTGGTAAGTTGATTTTTTTTCAAAACAAGGGACATCCCTTACTAAGTGTGCTTTGAATATAATGAAGGATTGAAACAATGATCACTTTAAAAAGCAATAGATCTAAGAACCTTCCCAACACTTCCAACTGCAAAAATCCACATAATCACTGTGCAATTTTCATCATTTTTAAATGTTTTGAGTTGAAAATTTTCCAACTAATGGACTGAAATACCAGATGCACTAATGTCACTTGCAATCATATCAAACATGGATAAATATCTCTGGAAACATAAGTTTCTAAGCAAATTGCAAGCAATAAACCTTATAGACAAGCAATATGCTATATAACCACTAAGATCCTAAAGGAAATGATCAATTGAGTAACAAGACAAGTGTATCATGACCTACAGGTTATTAAGAATCTCTATAATCCTAGAATTTAACAAGACAAGTGTATCATGGCCTACAGGTTATTAAGAATCTCTATAATCCTAGAATTTGAGCAAAATTTCAAGCAAAAACAATCTACATGTGCCAAAATTGACCAAATTTTCATTCCTCCCCAAGGAGAATAATATCTCACAAAAAGAGTTGCTAGGACCAGTGGAATACGAGGAAGGGTTTTGAGGGTTCATTTTAAATAGTTATTAAGTTGTGAAATGGAAAGAGTGTGACAAAAGAATTTCGTTACTAAGGAAACTTCCAATGTAAATAGGATAAATAATCCATAAATAAAAAGAATATAATAAATGTATAAATGAATAAGAGATATGAGATGACAATTAAAAATAAGAGGGCCCATATATATAATTCCTAAAGGGAACCTTCGTGACTCTTCACAAGAGTTGCATACCCTAATTATTATTATTATTATTATTATTTATTTTTGTGCTTACCGATATATTTTATGCTCATAACATTTCCCACCCCTTTTAACATGCTTTGTCCTCAAAGCATAATTCATTGGAAGTCTTGTCTCTTATTCTTGCTCGCAATGCCTTCTCCTAGTTTTTCGTGCTGGTAGTTACGACACTTGACGAAATGAGATGATATGTTCTTCTAAACATTGAGTAAAAATGTTGCATCATTTGTGAAGTGCTCTATCCCATGTTAACCTTAATTGGAACCCTTTGTTGATTGATTTGTTGGATGGAACTTATTTTTTCCGCTTCCACACAATTTGTTGATTTTGTCTCCATTCTTTTCTGAAATCATAACTCATATGTTTATGTTCCTTTTGGCCTTGTTGTTGGTCATAATGAATTTTTTAGTTTGGATGATGATAAGGTGTTCTAATCCCTTGTGATTTTTTGTTGGAGACTTCAACTTTGATATTTCTAGTAATAATTCGATTGGGTTTGTGTTTGCTCCATTTTATAATGTCTGGATTTTTTCCTCTAACAACTTCTTTGTTTCAATGAAATCAATCATTGTTTATTTGTCAATTGATGATCTGTTACACCTAAATCTTGCCATCATAAGACTCAGTGCAAACATCCCTGAAGTTTCCATGACTAGGAAGTCAAATTGGAGGAGTTATTGACCCCCTTGCCATAGGGTCTAGTTGGGCCGGTGTAGGTTGCTCCCTAGGAACTTGCACCCAACTAGGTCAGGCACAATTTATCACCTGATGGATTGCGCCATTGGCTCATGTCACCCTTGTACATCATGCGCCGACGCAGGTTGTCCTAATGAAACTTGCGTCGATGTCAGTTAATGTGGATAAAGGGCATCTTCGAGCGATTTCTCGAAGGTGTATGACTTGTATATCTATCCCTAGCTTGTAGTTGAGCTGGCATTCAGTTCCCTAACCCCTTGGGAGGATCCCCTAGTCCTCTCCCACTATTTCTCAACCTATCCTTGTTAGGAATCCATGTCTTTACTTTGTTAGTATATTGTTGTTGGACACATATACTTTGTAAGACGTCCCGTAGTATTTGTTGATCCATAGTTTGTGTTATTGTTGTTGGGCGCATATGCTTTGTAAATTGCCCATAGTATTTGTTGACCCATAGTTTGTATTGGCCCATGGTTTTGACCCATAGTATTGGCGCCTAAACTTAGTATATAAGTGTGTGTTGAGGCCAATGAAGGCACCGTGAAGTTATTTGTATTGAGATTACTCAAAGGAGGTTTCCCCCTCGAAGTGGCCTGTGATCAATAAAAATATTATGTGATCCAATATATTGTGCATTTGATCAATTAATTGTTGTAGGTTCCTCACATCTGGTATCAGAGCACTTTCTTGGGCTTGTTGGGTGAAATCTATACCAAATTTTTTTTTGCATCTGTTGCAGGTTCGGATCTGGGAATAATCCCTATCCGCTTAACTGTGGGAAGTACTTGGGCATAAGTCCTAAAACTCATTGTGAGGAGTACCACAGGAACCCCAAAGTAGCTGTCCCATTGAGAGGACCTGCCAGCGAAAAGGGCAACGACCCTTACCTGATTGACTAGTTCCCACCCGTTAGGTAAACCAAGAGCTGTCAATTGTGGTCAAGCGGTTATCAGTCTTACCTGAGTCATGCAGTGAGGGGTACTGCCCGAATACACAATCCGTCAGACA
This sequence comes from Larix kaempferi, assembly GCA_027924585.1. Lineage (NCBI taxonomy): Eukaryota > Viridiplantae > Streptophyta > Pinopsida > Pinales > Pinaceae > Larix > Larix kaempferi. The sequence goes on from BSBM01000600.1 coordinate 18,466,032, forward strand.
ACATTGGTGGCCGAGTGAATCCCTGAACCGTTAGGAAGCCAAGCATACGGGGTCCATATCTATTTTCAGCTGATAAATCATAGATTTCCTCTATCCAGAACTGTTGTCGATCACTTCCACGTCATTTCAAATCTATTTGTTGCTGATCCCTTCCACGTTGTTTCATATCTATCTATTGTCGATCCCTTCTACATCATTTTAGATCCATCCATTGTCGATCCCTTCCGCGCCATTGCAGATCCATCTGTTTTCAATCCCTTTCGCGTCGTAGCAGATCCATTCTGAAAAAATTAAAATTAAAAAAAAATCTGTTTTTCGCCATATCTCCGTTGTTTTCACTCTGTTTCCCTTGAAACTTCCCTGACACCCCTGTAATCCCATTCTGCATCTTTCATTCCTGAGGACCCTATGCCAAATTCCACTTCCCAAAGCCAGAAATCCCACATTTGTCTATTTTTAGGGTTTCCCATAACTTCTTTATTTTTCACCTAATTGCCTTCAAATTTTGCCACCATGTTTATTCCCTATTTCTGCTTCTTTGTCTCTCTCTGACAAATTTTCCCATTCTTTCACCCGCTTCTGAAATCCTCATTTTCTGCTTCCTTGTCCCTTCAAAAGTGTCCAAAACCTAGTCAAACCCCAATTACCCATCCGAGTTTTTCCCAAATCCAAATCATACCCTTTCTAAATAATCTTATGTTTGTGTTTTTCTACCCATTCAAAAAAAAAAAACTCCTGGTTATGGTTGTCACCCACGCGGGAGAAAAAACCATGAAGGAAGCACTTGCAGCCATCCAAGCCAAACTCCAGGATCTGGATGAAAAATTTCTTGGACTCCATCTGGAGCATTCAGCCATGAACAACAAACGACAGTCCGAGTCTTCATTAGACAATGGGTTCTCTTCTTCCAGCAATTTTGTGCTCCGAAGCTTGATTTTCCTCGCTTCAATGGTACTGATCCAACTGGTTGGATCTATTGTGTAGAACAGTATTTCAGTCTGCATAATACTTTTGATGTCAACAAAGTTCCACTTGCATCCTTTCATTTGGAACAGGAAGCTCTTCAATGGTACTGTTGGTACATCAAGGCTCACGAAGTGCCAAAATGGTCAGATTTTTGCCAGCTCCTTTTGTAACGATTTGGTACAATTGCTTTTGATGACTTCATAGGAGCCCTCACTAAACTTCGCCAAATTGGCACTGTGAGAGAGTATCAGACAGAATTTGAGAAACTAGCCAATAACACAGAAGGATTGTCTGATGAATTCTACAGGAGTTGTTTTATCAGTGGTCTTAAGGATGAAATCCGCTCAGAGGTTAAAATGTTTTGTCCCAATACAATGATGAAAGTCCTAGGGTTGGCTACGTTGGTCGAAGACAAGATTGCAGCCCAACAACGCTCTAAACCCACCTTTGCTCCCTTCGGAAATATGGGTTCTCAACGACCTCCCATCCCACCAGCTCCTCGACCAACTCCTATCAAGCATTTGTCTGAAACAGAGATGCGGACGAACAGAGAAAAATTGATTTGTTATAATTGTGATGAGAAATTCACTCGGGACATAGATGTGTTCAGCAAAATCTCTATCTCTTGGATGTGGATTCTCCGCCTACCTCTGAAATTGGTGAAGAAACTCCAAATACAATGGATGATCAGGTCGACATTTAGGAGCCTCCTATTGACCCCTCATCTCAGGAAGACCACCCAGAGATATCTCTCCATGCTTTAGCCGGAATCACCACCCCCCAAACAATGCGGGTCAGGGGTTACTTCAAGAAGCTTCCTCTTACAATACTCATTGATTCTGGTAGCACTGATAACTTCATTGACCCTCGGATCGCCAAACAGGCTGATTGTTTTGTCCATCCTTGCTCCAACTTTGAAGTCATGGTTGCCAAAGGGGTCACCTTACTTTGCAAGGGGAAGTGTCACAATGTGCATATCTCTCTGGAAGATTATAAACTGTGCTCTGACACGTTTTCCTTGGCCTTAGGCGGATGTGATGTGGTTTTGGGTGTTCAATGGTTACGCACACTTGGACCCATCTTATGGGATTTTGCTGAACTTTGGATGCAGTTTTCAATCAATGGGAAAAAACATAAATTTACAGGCTTACAACCAGGGTCTCTCCGCATCATCAGTTCACATCGCCTGGAAAAACTCCTTAAGAAGAATTCACATGGTGTCATCGCTCAGCCCCATTCCATTCAGATGCATCCATCAACGGTCTCCACTACTCCCTTGGATCTCCAACCAATTTTGGATAGATATGCGGGTGCCTTTGTTGAACCAGTGGGATTGCCAGCTTCACGAGACCTTTCTGGTAAGAATTTAGATGCCTCTACATCTGTGAAGGAAATGATGGCTATTTTTCATGCAGTACCGATGTGGCAGCCATACCTATTCGGGAATTCTTTCTGCATCAAGACTGCTCACTAGAGTTTGAAATATTTCCTGGAACAACGGGTCTCCTCACCCACACAATCGAAATGGATTTTCCAACTCCTGGGTTATGCCCATGAGATCACTTACATGAAGGGTCAAGACAATTTGGTGGCAGATGCTCCTTCTCATGCAATTAATGCCCCAGTTCCTCTTTCAGCTATTTCCCTGCTTGCTCCAAATTGGTTGGAATCTATTCAACGGGGCTATGTCTTCTCTGAAATGCACGCGTCTCCATTAGTCAGGGCCTCTGGGTTCCTCCTAACATATGAGCAAGCACAACATACCTTCTGTTGGAAGGGAATGACAAGGATAATTCAACAGATGGTGGCTGCATATGATACCTTCCAGCTCCTTCTGGGATTGCTCGAACCCGTACCCATCCTTCCACAGATTTGGACAGATATGTCTCTGGAATTCATTTAAGGGCTCCCTAAATCTGGACGGTAGGCTGACATTACCCATAAATGTTTGGAAACTTATCTTCGTTGCTTCACCTCCGAACAACAACCTCCATGGGCGAAGTGGTTCCCTCTCGCTGAATGGTGGTACCCTACTCCATCTAAAATTACTCCATATGAATCAATCTATCATTAGGCACCGCCATTTCTCCTTCCATACACCCTCAACAATGCACCAATTCAGGCAATTGACACAGTTCTTCGAAACCGCGATCAGATTCTTCGCATTTTGTAGGACACTCTTCACATGGCCAGAATTTGAATGAAACAACAAGCCAATTAGCACCGTTCTGAGCGCACTTTTCAAGCAGTTGATATGGTTTTTCTTTGTCTACAACCTTCCAAGCAATCCTCCATGACACTCAAAGGGCGTCCACTTATCTCTCGCTCTATCATAGAGGTATTCATTCAGTGGCACGACATGCAACCAGAGGCTATTACATGGGCACCACTCCTTCAGATTCAACATCAATTTCCACATCTAAAGCTTTGAGGACAAATATTTTTCTAAGGGAGAGGGGATGTTGGGAACCCACGTCTTTACTTTGTTAGTATATTGTTGTTGGGCGCATATGCTTTGTAAGACGTCTCGTATTATTTGTTGATCCATAGTTTGTGTTATTGTTGTTGGCGCATATGCTTTGTAAGTCGCCCGTAGTATTCGTTGACCCATAGTTTGTATTGGCCCATGGTTTTGACCCATAGTATTGGCGCCTAGACTTAGTATATAAGTGTGTGTTGAGGCCAATGAAGGCACCGTGAAGTTATTTGTATTGTTCTTGCTCAAAGGAGGTTTCCCCCTCGAAGTGACACGTGATCAATAAAAATATTTTGTGATCCAATATATTGTGCATTTTATCAATTAATTGTTGCAGGTTCCTCACAATCCTATCCTCCTAGTCCTATATATATTAAGCTCCTCTCCATTCCAAAGGTAGGAAGGTTATAGCATCCATATGTTGGTGGAATAAGCTTAGGAGATCATCATTCATCCCTTGGAGGCACCCATTTATCCTTAGAGGTATTGGCTTGGCTTGTTGGAGGAAGATTGTGACGTTAGGGCTTGGTTGTAATCTTATCTCTTATTTGTATTCCCACTTTTATACAATAATACAAAAATCTTTCCATAAATGTCTTGTTGTTCATTAGATATTTATAGTTTACTTCCTTAACCATTTACTTAGATCAGTTACTGTGTAGATGTGCTATTACTGCTTGTTTCTCTTTCATGTTCTAACAGGTCTTGTAGCTACGGATCTGACGACCGGGGAGCTTGGAGTGACGAGGGAGAAAGAGATCTACAGATCTGAAGGGTAAGATGTTTACATCACTTAATCTCTAATTTGATCTAGGAAGGTAGATTTGTATTCTCTCTGATTTTTTCTAGATTCGCATTGAACTAGGGAAATCATGCCTTAAGTCCGCTTTCCGTAGATTTTCCGGTAACAAATTTGGCGACCATACTGGGGACATGTGCATTGTTTTTAAGTTTTCAATTTGAAATTCATCTTCTTTGATTTCTTTGTGAGCCATTTCATTTGCCTCCTAAGCCTTTTTCGCCACCAAATCTTCTCTTTGAAGAGTCTGTTGACTTCCTTTGAGTCTGTATGTATGATCATCAAACCTTTTAGTTGCTCATTCTTGCATTGGGATTTCACCCGGTGCACATGGGCAATATAGCCAAAGCGTCGTACCCTAATGGGTGCAATATGCTTCTCTGCAACCTACGCCTTCGGCGCTCAGTTCAGATATGCATACTGCGCCGCCAACGTAAACCACATACCCATCACCTACGCCAGGCACTCAGAGCCCGACCACAGGCTGCGCCGAGCAGTCAAGCCTAGTGCTTAGGACATCCCTTCTCCATTTTTGAGTTTGGTTTGATTTGGCAGACCTCTCTGTACTGTACTTTCCAGTCAGAGATATTTTGATTTTGCATTGGTAGTGTTTGGACCTATTTGGATTGGTTTTGGGTTCCATTTTGGACAAGCTTGAGACTTGGTAGTGGTGGACACTTTAGACTCCCCCACCTTCATCCACTTGACCTTGCATTACCTCCTCTCCTCACCTGATCTAGTCATTGCATTAGATCTATTTCCATACCTATTTTTGCACACATCATTTAGTTTTTGCTTGCATCCAGTTGATTTCGAGTGTCTTGTGTGTTTTTCAGTTTATTGGAGTGCTTGTCATTTTCTTGAGAATTTCTGAGTGATTAGAGTGCTGCAAGTAGTCTTTTATTTTCATTCATTTACATTTAAAAGAATTATTATTATCAAGTGTCATGTTGGTGCATTCATTGGAAAATTAAAAAAGTGCTTCATTTTTACCACTTTTCAAGTTCATTTGAGAATTGTTGTAAAAAGTTGTTTTATGCATTGGAATCCATCATTCATTGATCTTTTGGAAAGTTTGAAAAGGAGTTAATTGTTGGTGTTTTTCACGAATTATGAGCCATTCATTTTATTGAAAGATCCAAGTAAAATCAATTTTTTTTGTAAAAGTGTTTCCATGCTTGAAGTTGTTATATGCATTTTTGGTTTTCGTGCTTTTAGGCTACCATAGTGAAAATTGAAGATTTAGCGTGCTCTAAGTAGAATTTATCCCTTTTCATCACTTAGTTTCATTCTAATTGAAAAGACAAAAAGAAAAATTCTTTGATTTGGTTTTGATGTTGTTGATTTTCATGTTTTGCTTGAAAAAACGGAAAAGAGTACTTTCATTTGTCATTTTTAGTAGATTTGGGATTTGTTGAAATTTGTTGTTTTGTTAAAACCACTTGAAAAAGATTTCTCCTTCCCGTACATAGTTTTCATCAAAAGAAAAAGTGCATTTTTTCATGTACTTAGGGCTTGCATTATGCTTACGTTTATGTACTCACCTCATGCATTCACCTAACTGTCCAGATAAAATTAACGGTAGAACTAGGGTAAAAAATTTAGTAACTTGTGTGTTAAGTTAGAGACGTGTTCCGACGTCGTAAAACGTGGCAGCTGTCATTATTTTCCTGCACTACATTATGGGGGTATTGTAGTTCTTCCACGTACCAACCAGTATATCGAAGCTCTTTCACGTACCAACCGGTATATCGAAGGCTCTTTCACGTACCTTAGGGTATATCGAAAGGCACTTCACGTACTCGACGTATATCGAAAGGTGTTTCACATACTTGGTAGTATATCGGAAGGATCTTTCCGTACGGTTGTGCATTAGACAACACCACTACGGATTTGAGCTCCCACATACCTTGTGTATATCGGGAGACACCCATAGGATTCCTGAAACCAACCAAGCTAACCATTTGGCCGTCTTGGCAAAGCAATACATCGAGAACAGTACTCGGGGAGCTACTACGCATGCACTATTAGATAGTCAGGTTATATGGTCAGGGGTACGGTCCTAATCCTCCCTGGTTAGTGCTCTGAAATATTGGGTTGAGTATAACTGTTGGACCCTGGAGTATATCGTGAGTTGCGAAGCCTTGACAATCCCGTGAGGTTCTGGACTTTTGAATCCACACCTATCACATAAGTTTGCTTGCGGCCTTAGTTTGTGTAGATTTTTTTTGGACTGCTTTTCTTTTATTTAGAATACACCTAAGAGAAACTCTGGTTCGGTCACTCTGGCTAACTTTCCTTGGAGAAGGTCCCGCATAATTTTAAACTTACCACCCGAATATCCCCTTAACCAGGAGGTAATTTCAAGGGTAAGAATGGACCCACACGTCACGGTCGTGTCACCTGAAGTAGAAAACCCTACTATGGAGTTAGGAGCACATATGTTTCCTCCGGACTCACCAACCTCCAACCCCTCAAGGGGCAAAGAGGCGGAACCTTCCACTTCACACGACACATCTCTCCCTCGCGCCCTCCCGGGAGAGCTTGGATATTTAGAATGGTTAAATTCATCCCAGGAAGACCCTGTGTCTATTGCATTTGGTCCAACTGCACCCTTTTGGGAAACATATCTAGGTCAACAAGTGGCTCATTTTTCCATTTCATCCCCACCTAGTTGGGATACTCCTGACGTGCTTTTCGCACCCATCCGTGATCGCTTGGACTGGTTACGTGCCATGGGCGACGAATTTCAAAGACAAAGTCTCTTATGAAGAGCTGAAGACATGAAGATACCCACATATCGACATATCCCGATCCGTTCTTTATCTTATGATTCACCGGAACCATCCATCCACAACATGACCACTTATGAACCTGGTCAACCCTCATTTCCTGCAAGTACACCCCTTAGACAAGAGACTGGTTCTATACCTCAAATGACTCAACATGTTGAAGGACAACAGTCCAACACGCCCCTTACTACTACGGTTACATTACCCACCCCTCCCCCACCCCAAAACCCGTGGGGAGGATACTCTTTACCCCCTAATTTTCTTACCAGTAATGTTCATCCCGTAGCAAGTAATCAACAACCCATTATGGGTCAACCATCGATTAGTGGTCAGCATGTTGTTACTGGGGGGGAAACCCCTGCTCCCTAACCATAATTCGAGTGGAGGATTTCCTATTGGTCATTCCGTTGGAACTTCCTTACCGGCTGTGGGATCCACCATGGATTCGTCTCATGTTGGGTGACCATCCAATTTAACTCAACCACCATGGATTCAAGCATATCCAGGTTATCCTAACCCCGTGTCGGGACAATTCAATCTCGGAAACGCACTCTACGAGATACCTTATCTTGGAAATCCATACACTCTATGGGGGAACCAAAATGTTTTACAACATGGACCTCCATCAACCGTCCCTCAAGTACCACCACCCCCGTTTGGTCACCCTCCACCTCCAGAGGGAGGTGGAGGGCCCCCATATAATTCCAGAGGAGGCAGACCTCTACCTTCTGGCGGAGGACCACCTCATTATGGAAACCATGGTCCAACCCCTCTTGGCGGCGGAGGCGGAGGCCCTCCCCCTTCCGGAGGAGGCAGAGGAACACCCCCCCGGTGGTGGAGGACCACCCTATTTTGGTGGAGGTGGCAGAGGAGGACCACACCCTTTCGGTGGCGGTGGTGGCGGAGGCCCCACCCTTCCAGTGGTGGTGGTGGAGGCCCCCACCCTTCCGGTGGAGGCGGTGGAGCACCACCCCCTCCCAGAGGAGGCGGTGGAGATCCACCTTATCCCGGTGGTAGCGGCGGACCCCCACCATTTGGAGGAGTCCCACCCCCTCCCAGTGGTGGTAGCAAACCCCCCACCTTATGGTAATGGACCACCCTATTATGGCAAGGGACCTACATATGATCTGGGCGGCACACCCCCTTACGGTCGGTTTCCTCCGGGAACACCCCAGAACCAATCGATGCAAGGTCCCACTGGTCCCACAGCCGAATCAACAGCTGCCTTTCTTGGCCACTTTGGACCTACCCGACCTATCTCATCTGACTAATGACCCCATCTTCCATGAATACAATTGGCCACCAATTCCGGTTAAACTACCATCTAATATTCCCAAATTTGATGGAAAACCTGGCGAGGATCCAAAAAATCATGTGATGACATACCATCTATGGTGTTCATCCAACTCCTTTATGGACGACTCAATCCGTCTTAGGTTATTCCAACGGACTCTCATCGGCCCAGCCACCAAGTGGTATATTGAATTACCACCCAACTCTTTTCCAAATTTCCATTCTCTTGCTATGTCCTTTTTGACCCATTTCCAGTTGCCCATTCACTATGAGACTAGTACAGACTTATTGACCTCTCTTCGCCAAAATACCGCAACTCATATCTCAAACCATATTCATGAGTGGCGGCGAAGACGACGTCTCATTAAGGCTCACATTCCAGACCAACTCTTAGCTAACTGGCTCACAAAGTCTCTTTTACCTATCGCAGCTCGAGACGTGGCCATGGGAGGGGCCTTCACCGACGAACAAGCTATTGCCTGTGCCCATTACTTAGACCTGGTCTATGCTCAATCCGGTATGTTGTATGAAATTGTTCCTAATGCACCCCTCCCTACGTACAACCCTAGAAAACCACCTAAGGGACCTCAATCCGATGGAATCATTGGTTCCCTTACCTCCCAGCCTCCTACTCAAACTGGTGGACCATCGAACCCCCAAGGTTCTTCCACATCCCCACCACAGGATGGAAATAACACCACCAAGTCGTCCACTCCTGCCTCCACCGAAGAAGTGAATTCTGTTCAATCAGCTTTGCCTCAAAAATCCGGTGGTAAGAAGAAAAAAAAAGGAGAACCCAAGAAATATTGTAACCAATAGGAGAATAAGAGCACCCCTGAGGACACCAAACAAAAGAGGAAGTTGAAGTATCCTTGTTTACTGTTCGGTGGAGACCATTTCTCGAAGGAATGTCCCCACCGAGATGAAGTGAAAAAGTTTCTCAAAGGAAACCCCACTTCTGCAATTCTCAATGATCCTTTCCCTACTGAGAATCAACAACTAATCATTGAATCCTCTCCTTCACACGGTGAGGCATCCTCCACCATGCATGTTCTCATGATGCATAGTGAGACGGTCAACCTGAACACACGATCGATCTCGTACAAATCAGTCCCTCAGAAGGAACCCGTTGGAAGTAATACTGAAAAAGCTTCCACTTCTATTCCCAACATCACTGTTCCACACACTTCTCTCACCATTGAGAATCCTTCTTTAGAGTCATTGTTACGTCCACCTAAGAGCACGATTCAGAAAGAAGTTTTCAATCCCAATGCTCGGGTAGCTCAAAACTACAACATTGTAGAGGACTTGGCACAATCTCCTTGTGCTATGTCGATGCTAGAGGTCTTGCAGAAATGTCCCAACCAGTGCAAGACTCTTCTCGCTGCCATTGGCGCGGTTGATCCGGATTCCTCTAATACAATCATATTTCGACTTGAGTACTTTAAACTGAGGCCTTCCCACCAGTTGACATTTCAAGTTGCTACAAACGTTGTTGGGAAGACAGTCCATCGTACTGTACTAGATGAAGGGGATTCTACCTCGGTCATGTCGCAATCTTGTTGGAGAGTTGTTTGAGCTAGAAATTGACCCTAGACTACGGAGGGGCAAGCTAACACAATCTCAATATAACAACATGAAATAAAGTTTTTTTTTGTAATTTATTGGTCTGAATGTTTCACAATCAAGAAAATAATCATTCATTCAAAATAGTTACAAACACATACAGAAACTGAATCATGTAAGACATTAAAGGAAAGGGATGCTTAACACTTCAAAGATAAAATATAAGCCAATCCATTCATAAACATATGACTGGTTTTTTCACAATTCATTAGCACTCCATGATCAAGGCATTAAACAAAGAATGAAATCATAAACTGTGAGATCACACTGATCAGAAAAAACAATAAACAAGATAATAATAATGGCTTATAGATATATATATTCCAATCTCAATCCTTCAAAAAACTTACATGAGAGATATGAATATGAGTCTGGAAATGTCTCCAAACTTTCACTATATAGTCTTTCTTGATCCCAAAAATCAAACCTTTAACCCTTCCAGGTTTCTTCCTTTTATACTTTTTAAAAAACAGAAAACAAGTTTCATAACTAACCCTAACTTCTAAAAAGTTACAACTAGAAATTACATCTTAGCTTTCGAATTCTTAAAACATCTCATTAACAACTATCTTTAAGATAACAAAATATACTACTTTGACACCTGTAGATGAAGTGACTCATAACTGCTTAGCAACCTTAGCGAGCATAGCTATTCCTTCTAGGGCATGTGATTTCTTCTTGTCTCGAGTTTGCTGATTCTCCAATCCACGAACCTTGCTAAGCAGCCCCCTGTTTTGGTTCTTCAAGTCTTCAATTTCTTTTTTCATATCCTCAGCTTGTACTTCTACCTCTCCCTTTCTCCTTAAGGCTTCTTTGGAAACTGAGATCAGTTGTTGATAATGAGCATGTAACTCCTCTAAATCTTCTCTCATTCTTTTATTTGTAGTTCTAAGTCCATCATTAGACTCTCTCATAAATGCTTCCTATGTTTTATATTGCTTAATAGACTTCTTTAAATTTTCAAATTCAGTATCAATTCGAACATCTAGGTGTATTGTCGAATGTTGCTCTAATTCAAATGGGATATTCAACTTTTTAAATATTAGTTCATCTTCTTATTTATTTCTTGACACTGCACCTGAGAGAGGAAAAACTAAAGTAGATGGCTTTTCAACATCTGGGATAACCTCTTCTTCTACTACCATTTCCTGATTTGCAATTCTTTCACAATCCTTGACCATTTCAGTTATCATGTTAGTCTCTTTCTTTGTCTCCATTTCAATCTCCTGTGAATCAAACTCAACATTCTCAGCATTACTATTTCCATCTTCTTCTCCTGACGAATCTCCAATAATGGTAATCTTCTCTTTCTTTAACTTAGGATCTAGTACCCTTTTCATATTTAATCTGAGTTTATTAGTAGCTCTTGTTTTAGGGCGCCACCTAGCTTCTCTAAGCTTTGTCAAAGCTCTCATATTAGCATCAAAATTTGGAATGTGGAATGTTTGCTTTTCAGTATCTACAGCAGGAAAATTTATAACAGAACTATGTATTTCCATCACACAACTGTGCATGTCCTATTTCGAACTAGTAGTTTCCTCTTTATCCATAGGAGAAATATTCTTTCCCTTATCAATCTCTGAAACAATTTCAAGCTCCTCAAACATACTTTCTTTTTCCATTACATATTTAGGTTTCTGCGGTTGTTTTGGTACTTCAATACTCTGTGAGTCTTTCTATATATCAGCATTCTGTAAAATCTCCTCTGCATCTTTCTTAAATCTCTTCATAAAACTAGTTTGTTTGCTTTGTGTACATTTCTCCTCCTGGTTGTCTTGTTTAATTATGAACCCTGACCATAATAGAAAGTGATTCCAATTCCGACCTTCTTTTTGCAAAACTGAGCATACTATCAACTCAACAAGACCATCATGGAATAAAAACTAGTTTGAGCTTTTCACCTGACTCTTAACTCTGCTAGACATTTTCTGAAGGCTCTTTAACAAGAAGAAAGGCAAACTCATCTTTGACTGCTGGGTTAAATGCATCAAAATCCTAACATGATATTTGAAAACTGAGGCAAAGCGGCCTTCACAAGTGATCTAGCTCTGAATAATTCCGATTACTTCCTTCCACTGAAGTTTGAAATTCTTTATATGCACACCTTTACTCCAGTCTATCTCTTCAAGTCCTGGTATTAAAAACATGCTTGGGTTAAAATCAAAAGTAGATTTCTTAAACCATAATTTGCCCTCTGAGGATACACCAACTGCTTCAGCAACTAAAGCCTCAATCAATTTGAACTTCAAGGTATCGAATTCCACATTGCTATCTTCAAGGCGTTGAGCGAACGCCTGGGTAACATTGATATTGAACCCTGTAATTCTCTCAAAAAACACAAACCATCCCACAGACTTGAATATTTCAGCACATTCAGGGAATTCGGCTGCCCAGGTGACATCAGTTGGCTCAAACTGACTTATCTCGCCACTCCTGCCACTCTTGCCCATATATCCTTTGTATTCTGCAAATGCACTATGTTATTCACCTGTAATTGCATTAAGGGTGAAATCTTTCAAGAATTACTTCTCTTTAGTAATAAATTTTGAAAACCCCCAAATCGGAGATCGTGGCTTCTCGAACCTGGAATTACGGTATGATGATCATGGAAAGCTCCTACATGTGTCATGATGAAGTGTACAGGTGGCTAGAAGCTCATCTCCCATCATTAAAATACATTGAATGTGACCTGTCATTATAAACCCTCCGATTTTCATAATTTCGGGATTCCTACAACGCACTAGTATTTTGAATTCAAGCCTTGCGCTGCGGGAATCCTTCAATGTGCAATTTGATATAAAAAAAAATCAAAGTATAGGTTGAACTTTGGATAATTTTCAGAAAACACTTAAGTAAGCTTTTGTTTTTAAATATTTTGAAATGAAATATTACATGAAATAAGCCATCAGGGGTAAATCAAATCAATTAAAACTATAACTATAGGAAAAAAATTGAAAGACAATAAAAGATGGTTTAAAAATCAAAATGAAATAAAATGAAATAAAATGAAAAAGAAAACAAAGTATAAACATTAAAGCAAAACACACAAAAACCCAGAGAAAAATTCAGTGTTAACATCTGGCTCCTGTTAAGGGATGAAAGCTTCCTTGTGAGGTTTCAAGAACCTGTAGACTAGTGCCTTCTGCCATCTGAACTGAAACTTCTCTTTATTCTGCTTCCATTGGGCATGGAGTCTTATTCCTTATCGATATGTACAATGAATGTAAGTTCTTTCACTTTCAATAACTATAAAAATGTTTGAGGAATCGCCCATTCACTGGAGTGGACAATTCTTCACCTTCCAAAGTCTGTAAAATGAAAGTATTATTCTCTAAAAAATTTGAAATTATAAAGGGACCTAGCCACAAATTATCAAACTTACCATGATGACCCTTCTGGTCTCTTCTGGCATCCCATCTGAGAATCATATCACCAAGACTAAAAGGATCTTCCTTTACTTTCTTATCAAATCTTTCTTTGATTTTATTCTTGTATGTCTGAGATTTTTCTGCTAAAGCTTCTTGTCCCTGCTGCAATTCTACCAATGAGAAAATCCTTCTTTGAAGATCATTAGGTTGTTCTTGACTATCTTGAAAAAATTTCATCACGGTAATGCCTAGTTGAATAGGGAAAACTGCATCTGTACCATACACCAATTGAAAAGGGGACAAACCTATTGCTTTCTTGGTAGTTATCCTATCTACCCACAATGCATACTTAAGCATTGAATCCCATGACCTTTTATTTTTATTTAACAGCTTTTTAATACTCTGAATAATGTTTTTGTTTGATGACTCTGCTAATCCATTACCCTGAGGATAATAGGGTGTGGAATGTCTCAGATCAATTCCATTATGTTCACAAAAACTTACCATGGCTTTTGACTTGAAAGCTGGTGCATTATTGGTCAACAACTTCTGTGGACAACCAAATCTACTAAAGATATTTTCCTGTATAAAATTCATGATAATTCCTTCAGTAGCTTTACGTGTGGGAATTGCCTCCACCCATTTAGTGAAAAAATCAGTAGCTGTAAGTATCCACCTGTGCTATCCACTAGACACAGGATTTATCTCTCCTATAAAGTCTAATCCCCATTGTTGAAAAGGGGCATTCACTGCAATAGGTTTTAATGGTAGTGATACAAGTTTCTGCCTTCCAGCAAACTTTTGACACTGAACACATGCTCTCACCTACTGGTACACATCCGAAAAAAAAGAGGGCCAATAATACCCAGACCTGAGGATTTTATAGGCTATAGATTTCTAATACTTGTGACCTCCACAAGCACCTTCATGCATTTATGAAATGACCTCTTCTACCTGTGATTCTTCCAAACACCTGAGTAGTATTCCACCAGGATCCTTCCAATATAATTGTTGATTTACCAAACAATATTTTGTAGCCTTCAACTTTAACGACCTTGATGCCTTCTTATCAAAATGAATAGGACATTGTAAATGCAATAGGAAGTGAACTATATCAGCATACCATTCTGATTCTGCATATTTATCCATAGTCTGCTCTTCATTTTTCTTCATCTGCAATTCTTCCTGAGTTGGCTGATTTGCTACCAAATGAATATCCAACGCCTCACAATTAGAATCAGCTAACAATTTTGCTAAACCCTGTCCTTTGACTAACTTTGTAGGCCTGATTTCAACCTCGTATTCCATAATTTTTGGAATCCACCTACCTCTTTTACCCTCACTATCTGGCCGAGTTAAGATTTCTTTAATGGCAGCATTAGGTACATAGGCAATTATTTTTTAAGGCAAGACATATAGTCTAAAAAACTTCAAAGCCTTAACAAGTGCATATGCTTGTATTTCAAGTGTACTGTACTTTAATTCTGAGTCTCAGAGGGTCTTACTGAAAAAATCTATAGGCTTCTCTAAACCTTCTGCATTCTTTTGAAGTAGAACAACAACTATAGTGTCTTGGGATGCAAAGGAAAAAGTGAGAAAATCTTTCGAAAAATACGGACTTACCAAGACTGAGGCTTCTGTTAGTGCTTGTTTAATCTTCTCAAATGAAACTTTGGCTTCTGCTGTCCATTTCACCTCCCGATCCTTCCTCAACATAGATGTAATGTGTTTGATTGTCTCAGCAAAATTCGGGATGAACCATCTCAAAAAATTTATTTTCTCAATAAATGATTGAACATATTTTTTACTTCTTGGGATAGTAATCTTCAGAATTGCTTTGACTCTCTCAGGGTCTATTCTAATACCATCAGCTGAAACAAGATGTCCCAGAAGTTTTCCTTCTTGTATAGCAAAATATGACTTTTTGGGGTTCAATGACAACCCAAATTTCCTACATTTCAAAAATGTTTGTTCAAGGTGTTTTAAATGCTCATCATCAGATTGAGAGAAGACAGTAATATCATCCAACTAAATTACAACAAATTTTTCCCTTTCTCCCACAAAGGCTATATCCATAGCTCTTTGAAATGTTGCACTGGCATTCATCAAACCAAATGGCATCTTATCATACATGAATGTGCCCCATGGGGTAGTGAAGTTTGTTTTCTCCCTGTCATCTGGATGTAAGGCTATCCGATTATACCCTGAGAAACCATCAACCATTGATATTCTCTTAGCACCCACCACTTTCTGCAAAATTTGCTCAATTTTAGGCAATGGGTAATTATCCTTCAATGAAGCTCTATTAAGATTCCGGAAGTCCACACATAATCTAATCTCCCCATTCTTTTTTCGAATTGGAACCAAATTTTCAACCCATGAAGAAAATCTGAGTGGAACAATTATCTTTGCATCTAGTAACTTCTTGACTTCCTTCTCTATGACTGGTAATAGGGATGGATTGATTCTCCTTAACTTCTACCTAAAAGGTTTTACATCTAGTTTTAAAGTCACCTTATGTTGAATAATACTAATATCATAGGTTCTCAAATCCTCATAACACCAAGCAAAAATATCAACAAACCTCCTTAGCAATTGAATGTACCAATTTCTTTGTTCAACTGAAAGAGACTTAGAAATCTTCACCATTCTTGGCTGCTCCTCTGTACCAATGTTACAGCTCATAATATTTTCCTATGAAGATTGCATGGATGGTTTTAATAATGTATCATCTTTAGAAAATATTCTTTCAAGGGCAACCAGACCTTTAGGAATAAAATTTCCCTTCAACTCAATGATTTTATGATCACCAATTGTATTTTCTGTGTATGCAGCAGTGTCATCTATCTCCCCATCCTGGTCCTGATCAATTAGAGAATTGGAAAACTCTCCAACTAATTCCAAGAATTTTTTAATTTCCACATCATCCTCAAAAACTCTCCATTGTTTTATATTATCAGGCACTGAGGGTCTATACTTAACCTCAATTGGATATTTCAGCTGAGTATGTTTTGGAATCTTGAAATGTGTAGCTGCCAAGGCCAATGAATCAACTATTTGATTCTGATCTCTAGGAATAAAAGAAATGTTGAATGTTATAAAAAAGTTATCAATCATGTCCCAAACTTCATTTCTGTAAACCTTCCACAAATCTTGCATTACCTGATATTTTCCCTTCACCTGTTGGACAATTAGTTTGGAGTCACCATAAATAGAAATTTGTTGAATTCCCAAATCCTTCACAGCCCTTAAACCAAGTATTAAAGCCTCATATTCTGTTGTATTGTTGGTAGTATTGAATTCCAATTTATACATCAAGCAAATTATCTCTCCACTAGGAGAAATCAGCACAATACCAGCACTTGCTCCTTCTTTGGATGAAGATCCATCAAAATACATCTGTCACAATTCATCTTTTTGTTCAATAGTAGGTTCAACTGATACTTCTTTTTCTACTTGCAGTACTCTAGTTGTATTATCATCACTGAAATGAAGCATACAAGACCCCAATTCCTTATCTACTTAATAAAGGGGATGATTAGTTGGATTCTTATCATCTGTGACTATGAAAGCATACTGTAACTCCCTGTATAATCTCTTGTTTTCTCCACCAAACACTGGAATGGTTGCATATGCCAAGTCCATCTGTAATGTACCACCTATTTTCTTTTCCCAAGACCTTGAAAGCAGCATGCCAAACTTAGGAGATATGTCAACAACTACCACATCCATTATTACACTCTTCATTGGTAATTGAGAAAGATTAACCACAAGATCTTTTATCACTCCTAAGCATTTCACAGCGCTAGAATCAAATGCAAATAAATCATGGTATGGTTTTGTGACACTCAAACCAAGAGCCTCCATGACTGCTTTGGGCATCAAATTATGTGAGGCTCCATAATCAAGAAGGAAATTGTGAATCATTTGATCATGAACAGTCAAGGTTATATAGAAGGGTGGCGGAAAAGTTGAAACACCTCCAGGCTTTTCAGACGAAGCAGAACCCAAAATAATTGTAGGATTTTCTTCTTGCAAATTTACTGTATCTGAAGGAGAGGAATTGGCTTGGACATTCAATAACTTACAAGCAGAGTCTCTAAAAGAAGGAGTCTTCATTAACTCAGTCAATGGCATTGGAACTTTGATTTTACATAATTCATTCTCAAAGTTAAAAGTTTGTGAACCTTTACTAGTTTCTTCAACCTTTGCTACCTTGACCTGATCTCCTTGATTTTGTCTCTTTTCTTGTATTTGTTTAGGCAACTATTTAGCAGGTGAAACTACATTTTTCTTTGGAATCTGGACAAATTGTTTCGGTCCTGATCTTAAATTATAAGACTTTTTAGGTTCACTCTGATACATACTAACTGAAACTTGAGGATCATGATCACTTCTTTCCTGATAACCATACGAATCATAATGCTCTGAATTTTGATGACTGCACTCAGTTGTAAGACCTTCAGAAGATAACTCCCCAAAACAATTTAAATTCTGATTAAGATCATCCTCATACTGCACATCTTCCTCCTGTTCAACTTCTTCTATAAAATTATTTTGGAATGGGGGAGGAACTCTCTGGTCTTCATTTTCTCTTCTCTCCCTCTGAATATCATTATTTATCCTTTCCTGAGGGATGAATCTTGGTGCAAATGGTCTTCTGAACTGATTAGGATTTTGATTGGGATTTCTTTTTCCCTCCTGAGCAGGCTTATTTGAATTTTTCTCCAATTCCAATTTACTCACTTTTGCAGTCAAATTTCTAACTAACCTATTCAACTCATCTATTTTACTTTCTTATTTCTTTGAAATAGAAGTTGAAGGTGACATCTAATTTTTACCCTTTAGGTCATGATCTTGATAATCAGACTGATCTTTAAGCTCATTTGAAGCTAGAATATTTGATTCAACCTCCAGGGCAACTTCTTGCATATTTAATAAAGTCACTGACCTTCTTTCTCTTAAATGCAAAGAAAACTCGTGGTCAAAGGCATTAGCATAGGTTAGCTTAGCTGAGGTTATAGAAGGCTTAATTTTGGCTGGGATTTTCCCATACATTTTATTGAAACGTTTAGAAAAGTCTGCTACAGTCTCATCTTTTTTTATTTTTAACGCTGCAAACTCTGTTATGTAATAAGTATGGTCTTTGGTATCACCCCACTATCTCATAAACATCTCCTGAAGTTCATCAATCAAAGTTATTGAGTTTGCTGGAAACTCCCGAAACCATTTCCTTACATCCCCATCTAAACTTTGCACAAACATTCTCATCCATGCATCTTTAGCTTCAATATTTTGGTTATCTGCATATCTCAAAAATGCGTTCCAATGCTCTTCAGTAGTAATTTCTCCCTTACCATTAAACCTAGGTAAATATTTTTGATAATCTCCTCCAGGTAAGGCATTAAGAGGCTGAGGTAAAACTAATGGATCATACCTAGCAGCTACCATTCTCTCCATCATATCAAGTTGTTGTCCAGCCATCTTGGGATTAGTCTGACTTGTTGAAAACAAAGGTTTGTTGGCTTTACCAGGATTAGTGTTAAACTCTAACAAGGGTAATAACTTAGTTTTGATCTTTTTGGGAGACAATGAACTGGTGAAAACTTGAATATCAACCTCCTCTAATGTTGGTTCAGGATACAGAAATGGAGATATAGTTTGTGGCTGAGCAAGAGAAAATAAAGATGGGGTAGATTGAGACCTTCCAAAATGTTTAACCTTTCTCAAATTCTTTTCTGGATCTGACACACCTGGGTATAATGGTGAAGTAGGTTTCCCTCTTGTTCCAAACCTTCTGGAAGCCACTGTGAACCACTATTTTTTGGTGAAGATGTAGTCTTAAATATAACACTTCTGATCTTGTTCATCTCAAAACCAGAACAATCTAGATCCCCAGGGAAGTTATAACTTCGCTTCCATCCCCGGCAATGGCGCCAAAGATGTTTGAGCTAGAAAATGACCCTAGACTACGGAGGGGCAAGCTAACACAATCTCAATATAACAACATGAAATAAAGTTTTGTTTTTGTAATTTATTGGTCTGAATGTTTCACAATCAAGAAAATAATCATTCATTCAAAATAGGTACAAACACATACAGAAACTGAATCATGTAAGACATTAAAGGAAGGGGATGCTTAGCACTTCAAAGATAAAATATAAGCCAATCCATTCATAAACATATTACTGGTTTTTTTCACATTTCATGAGCACTCCATGATCAAGATATTAAATAAAGAATGAAATCATAAACTGTGAGATCACACTGATCAGAAAAAACAATAAACAAGATAATAATAATGGCTTACAGATATATATATTCCAATCTCAATCCTTCAAAAAACTTACATGAGAGATATGAATATGAGTCTGAAAATGTCTCAAAACTTTCACTGTATAGTCTTTCTTGATCCCAAAAATCGAACCTTTAACCCTTCCAGGTTTCTTCCTTTTATACTTTTTACAAAACAGAAAATAAGTTTCATAACTAACCCTAACTTCTAAGAAGTTACAACTAGAAATTACATCTTAGCTTTCGAATTCTTACAACATCTCATTAACAACTATCTTTAAGATAACAAAATATACTACTTTGACACCTGTAGATGAAGTGACTCATAACTTCTTAGCAGCCTTAGCAAGCATAGATATTCCTTCTAGGGCATGTGATTTCTTCTTGTCTTGAGTTTGCTGATTCTCCAATCCACGAACCTTGCTAAGCAGTCCCCTGTTTTGCTTCTTCAAGTCTTCAATTTCTTTTTTCATATCATCAGCTTGTACTTTTACCTCTCCCGTTCTCCTTAAGGCTTCTTTGGAAACTGAGATTAGTTCTTGATAATGAGCATGTAACTCCTCTAAATCTTCTCTCATTCTTTTAGTTGTAGTTCTAAGTCCATCATTAGACTCTCTCATAAATGATTCCTGTGTTTTATATTGCTTAACAGACTTCTTTAAATTTTCAACTTCAATATCAATTCTAACATTTGGGTGTATTGTCGAATGCTTCTCTAATTCAAATGGGATATTCAACTTTTTAAAGATTAGTTCATCTTCTTGTTTATTTCTTGACACTGCACCTGAGAGAGGAAAAACTGAAGTAGATGGCTTTTCAACATCTGGGATAACCTCTTGTTCTACTACCATTTCCTGATTTGCAATTCTTTCACAATCCTTGACCATTTCAGTTATCATGTTAGTCTCTTTCTTTGTCTCCATTTCAATCTCCTGTGAATCAAACTCAACATTCTCAGCATTACTATTTCCATCTTCTTCTTCGGAAGAGTCTCCAATAATGGTAATCTTCTCTTTCTTTAACTTAGGATCCAGTACCCTTTTCATATTTAATCTAAGTTTATTAGTAGCTCTTGTTTTAGGGCACCACCTAGCTTCTCTAAGCTTTGTCAAAGCTTTCATATCAGCATCAAAATTTGGAATGTGGAATGTTTGCTTTTCAGTATCTACAGCAGGAAAATTTATAACTAAGCTATGTATTTCCATCAGACAACTGTGCATGTCCTGTTTCTAACTAGCAGTTTCCTCTTTATCCATAGGATCAATATTCTTTCCCTTATCAATCTCTGAAACAATTTCAAGCTCCTCAAACATACTTTCTTTTTCTGTTACATCTTTAGGGTTCTGCGGTTGTTTTGGTACTTCAATACTCTGCGAGTCTTTTTGTATATCAGCAGTCTGTAATATCTCCTCTGCATCTTTCTTAAATCTCTTCATAAAACCAATCTGTTTGCTTGGTGTATGTTTCTCCTCCTGATTATCTTGTTTAATTACGAACCCTGACCGGAATAGAAAGTGATCCCAATTTCGACCTTCTTTTTGCAAAAATGAGCATACTATCAACTTAACAAGACCATGATCGAATAAAAACTGGTTTGAGATTTTCACCTGACTCTTAACTCTGCTAGACATTTTTTGAAGGCTCTTTAACAAGAAGAAAGGCAAACTCATCTTTGACTGCTGGCTTAAATGCATCAAAATCCTAACATGATATTTGAAAATTGAGGCAAAGCGGCCTTCACAAGTGATGTAGCTCTAAATAATTCCGATTACTTCCTTCCACTGAGGTTTAAAATTCTTTTTATGCACACCTTTACTCCAGTCTAGCTCTTCAAGTCCTGGTATTAAAAACATGCTCAGGTTAAAATCAAAAGCCGATTTCTTAAACCATAATTCGCCCTCTGAGGATACACCAACCGCTTCAGCAACTAAAGCCTCAGTCAATTTGAACTTCAAGGTATCGAATTCCACATTCCTATCTTCAAGGCATTGAGCGAAATGTTGGACAACTTTGACATTGAACCCTGTAATTCTCTCAAAAAACACAAACCATCCCACAGACTTGAATATTTCAACACATCCAGGGAATTCGACTGCCCAGGTGACATCGGTTGGATCAAACCAACTTATCTCGCCACTCCTGCTACTCTTTTCTATATCTCCTTTGTATTTTGCAAATGCACTATGTTATTCACTTGTAATTGCATTAAGGGTGAAATCTTTCAAGAATTACTTCTCTTTAGTAATAAATTTTGAAAACCCCCAAATTGGAGATCGCAGCTTCTCGAACCTGGAATTACGATATGATGATCATGGAAAGATCCTACATGTGTCATGATGAAGTGTACAGGTGGTTAGAAGCTCATCTCCCATCATTAAAATACATTGAATGTGACCTGTCATTATAAACCCTCCGATTTTCATAATTTCAGGATTTCTGTAGCGCGCTAGTATTTTGAATTTAAGCCTTGCACTGCGGGAATCCTTCAATGTGCAATTTGATATAAAAAAAATCAAAGTATAGGTTGAACTTTGGATAATTTTCAGAAAACACTTAAGTAAGCTTTTTTTTTTAAGATTTTGAAATGAAATATTACATGAAATAAGCCATCAGGGGTAAATCAAATCAATTAAAACTATAACTATAGGAAAAAAGATTAAAATACAATAAAAGATGGTTTAAAAATCAAAATGAAATAAAATGAAAAAAGAAAACAAAGTATAAACGTTAATTAAAAACACACAAAAACCCAGAGAAAAATTCAGTGTTAACAAGAGCCATTGGTTCACCCGAACTGAACCGTTCTCCCACCACCTTGAAAGCATTCAACAGTCGTGGCTTTCAACCCCATGGGATATTACAAGCCTTAGCCATCGAGTTGGGGGGTAATACCGCAACCATTAATGAGGAAGTAGTTGCAGCCCCTCTAGATTATAATATTTTACTTGATCGTAATTGGTTTTATGACATGACTGCGATCGCATCATCCATCTTCCGCATAGTGCATTTCCCCCACCAAGGTCGAATTGTCACTGTTGACCAACTAGACTTCTGTACACCGAACACCGCTACTCATTCGGGCGATAATGTCCCATTGCTTGGACAAGATTCACAGTTATATGAGAGCATGGGGGTCGGCCTCGTAAAAGATTCATCTCTTACGGGTGTCTTTCCAACCCCGGATCCCCCTAACCATGTTGCTACAATGAACATGATATCCTATTTTCCCAACTCCACCGACCAATGGCTTCTACCTGATGAAGCCACCATGCACTTGATTAGAGATACCATGCTTCTTTCACCCACTGAACTCACTTATGAGGCTATCCAATCAGCACCTGAGGACCACTTGTTTGTGGCCTTCACATTCTATTCTCTACAGGGGACATCGTCCTTACCCACTCCTCTGCTCGAGACTTTTCCTTCTAACGAGTCCATCATGGATATTATGAGTGTGGATGACCCTCTGTGGGAAGACCTCCACCATCGATCTTCTTTCCTCCCCCCATTGGATTATGTAAAGAATAGCATTATTGTTAACACCCAAAAAGTGCTCACTAGCTCATTCCCTTATTCACATGACCCATTTGTCCCCTTTTTCCACCACTTGAGCCTCTAAAACCTTCAAAAGGTCACCAAAAAGACTATAATACACATTTTTTCCCTCAAAATATGTATTTTTCCTCAAAAAACACAAAAGAACCCTCAAAAGGGGTCCAAAATTCCCAAAAAATATTAAAAGAGAATAAAAATATAAAAAATATTCAAAAAAAGAAAAAGAGGCAAAAAGAGACCTAAACCATGTTGGTTAATACCATTGGTTTCTGTTAGGATATTTAGACACTTAGGAGTTAGTTAAGATCAACTTGTGTAATATATCCGTTAGGGATAGTGTGTTTCTTTAGTATGCATTAGTATGCATTTGTAAATACTTAATCCGACGGTCACGATATGTTTCCGACATAGAGTGATCCGCCGGCTCAACTTCTCTTAGATCAAACCTAACCTTGATCCGTGGCTTAACACCCGATTGGTCCATGCTCTCTATTTAAAGAGCATGGAGGGTCATTTTTTAGTTGATCGATTATGAGAAGCTCATTTGTAACTTTCTTTCTTTGCATAATAAATTGTCCTGTAGAAGCTATTTGGCCGGGGCCATGGAGTGTTTCCCTCAAGAGGGTTTAAACCACGTCAAAACATCGGTGTGTTGATCTATGATCTATTTGTGTGAAGTGGTTGCTCTTGGTGTTCGGTCCTTTGGTAGTACCTTGTGTACTCGAACATGGTATCAAAGCTTTTATGAAGTGCCGCTTCCGGTTATGATCTATATCTTGAACTATTGTTGCCGAAACTCGAAAGGGTTTCTAGTTCTGGTATTTCTGTGCATTTTTGAGCTATGGGAGGTGTTCCATTGCATCCGGAGCGTCGTTTCCATTGGGAAATAGTTTTTGTTTGATCGAAAATGGTTCCCGGTTGCTCCAGAAACGTGTATTTCATCAGATCTGAAGGTATAATGTTACAGTGACGCATTTTTTTTATTTCATTTTAAAAAAAAAAAAAAATCTCATTTTTCATCTTTTTTTACTGTTAGATTTTTTTTTGGGTTCGGATTGTTGCTTTCCCGTCTGCGTATGCTCTTTGGCGTGCACCTTGAGCGATCTCGGCAAATCAAAAACAAAAAGGGAAAGGGTTTTTCTCGGCTGCGTATGCTCTTTGCCGTGCACCTTGCACGATCTCGGCAAATCAGAAACAGAGAGAAAACGTAGACTTTCCAGGCAAGCTAACAAGATCTAACTCCACAAATGTGGAAATTTTTTTTTTTGTTTCGATTTGTGGTTTGTTTTGCAAGAAAAAGAGCAAGCACACAAACCGAGCAAGAAGAGTAAAAAAAAAAAAAAAAACCTTTCCTCATTCCCATATTTTACATACATTTTAATCTAGCTCACTTGGTTCAAAGTTGCTTTATTCCTTAATAGGTCTTGAGTTCAAGTCTTAGGAAGTTACTTTTAAAAGAAAAAGTGCATGCAATTTCTAATTTCAAGTTACTTTATTGTAAAAGTGCATCTCACTTAAATAATAAAAAATAAAAATACAAGTGAGTCACTTAAGTTTTTTTTATTGTTGCACTTTTTAAAAGTAATATCATTGTAAAAGTGAAATCACTTATTTTACAAAAGTAGTTCACTTAAAGCAACTTTCTTGTAAAGTGATTGTCAAAAGGTTCATCTTGGGAAGAGGGGGGTTCTTTTTTTTTGCTGGACATTCTCTAGCTGCCACGTCACTATTGGGGACATCTTTAACAATTTCTTTGTTCAAGCATAACTTCATCATACAGAGTCAGTTTTCAGTGCCGTTTTTTTTTAAACCGCCTATTTTTTCGAGCTCTTCACATCCAGACTATTGGTTTCTACTTTTACAGCCATTAATTGACAAATATGGCTGCCCTTGTGATATTCTACTTAACAGTTCCAACTATTTCTCATGGAAATCTCATATGGAGGATGTTCTATGAAGTAGGGGACTTTTCAGAATTACCACAAGGAAAGAAAAAGAACCCACTGATGATAATAAGAAAATAAAATGGGAAAATAGATGCGATAAAGCTCGTGGATTGATTGGGATGTCAATCTCTACTGATTTGCGATTCCACATATCTGGAATTGATGAACCTAATGCTGCTTGGGACAAGTTGGAATCTGTGTTTGGTTAACATAATGAAATTCGAGGTCACCAACTCGAAAATGAGTTGATTTCTTTAAATCCAAGTGACTTTTCATGCATTCAAGATTATTTATCTAAGTACAAAACTCTTAAGCTCTTATGTGCAGAATGTAAGATTGAGAGGGAAGACAAACAATGCATTTATCATATTCTTTCCAAACTTGGACCTTCATATTCTGTTTTTGTATCTACATTTTACTCCATGAAAGCATCCTTGAATGCAGCTAGCTATCAAGAGCCTAGTCTTGAATCCTTTTGTGATTCCTTGATTAGGGAACAAGATAAACTCATTCATCTTGGAATAATCAACAATGCAGATACATCTGGGAAAGCCTTATTGTCCCAACAGAAAAAAAAAAAAAAAAAAAGTCCAAGCCTCTCAAGAAACAAAATTTTTGCAATAATAAGTCAAACAAGGGTCCAAAACCCTCTCAGTCAGCTCCTTCTTTAAAAAATGACAAAGGATCCAAGCCAAAAGGCAAGAAGACTGAGTGTCATTGCAACTATTGCGGGAAAGATAATCATGATGAATCTAAGTGTTTCAAGAACATGGCAGCCTTGGAAGCAGCAATGAAGAAGCACCACATCAGCCTAGATTCGCCTTCAGAATCTGCCTCTCATGGACATGCACTTTGTGCTTCTGGTTATTCTTATAATGCATCTTCTTCTTCTACTTCAAATGAATGGCTCATTGATTCTGGAGCATCTTATCATATGGCTAAGGATCAAGCCATCTTTTCTACTATGCATGAATGTAACACCAAACAAATATTTGTTGGTGATGATAGATCTCTAAGTATTGTAGGACCTGGAACAGTTCCAGTAGATAATGGTCATTTTAGTGATGTACTATGTGTTCCAAGAATTTCCTGCAATTTGTTATCAGTCTATCAGATCACTCATTCTAGTGAAGGTAAAACTCTGACCTTTACACCTCACCAAGTTGTAGTCAAGGATTTTAAAGATCCTCAACAAGTCCTAGCTACCGAAATTGTTGATGATATTACCAGGTTGTACAAGTTTAACAACTTTGGGTCATCACCTTTCCTTTCAGTTTTTGTTGCTCATAGTGATAACTTGAGCAAACTTTGGCATGAGCGATTTGGTCACTTAAATTATCGTTCATTGCAACAACTATGTAAAGAAAATATGGTGACAGGTCTTTCGATGGTATCTTGCAGAGATGGTGTTTTCTCTGGTTGTGTACTCGAAAAACATCATCGGGACAGTTTTGACAAACGTGCCTCTTGGCACGCCTCGGTTCCCTTAGAGCTTGTGCATAGTGACTTGTGTGGTCATATTCCATCTGCTTCATTTTCTAGTTTCAAATATTTCTTAACTTTCATTGATGATTACACCAGATGCACTTGGGTTTATTTCCTAAAACTTGAGAGCGAAGTATTTAACATGTTCTTGGCCTACAAGGCCCTCTTTGAAAAACAATCTGGTCATCAAATTATTAAGTTAAGATTTGACAATGGAGGAGAATATGTTAACAAATAGTTCACTACTTTCTGCACTGAACAAGGAATCCAACAACAGCACACTGTTCCATATACACCACAACAAAATGGTGTAGCTGAGCAAAAGAACCGCACTTTAAAAGAAATGGCTAATTTTATGATCCAATCTAAGGGACTAAGTCTTCAATTTTGGGCTGAAGCCATTAATTGTGCAAATTACATAGTTAATCGCACCCCCACTAAAGCATTACAAGGTATAACACCGAAAGAAGCATGGAGTAAAACTAAACCTGATGTAAGTCACTTCCGTGTGTTTGGTAGTGAAGCATGGGCTCACATTCCAGATGAAAAATGGAAAGCATTGCAGCCTAAAAGTGAAAAGTGCATATTTGTTGGATATTATGAAGATGTAAAAGGTTATAGACTTCTTCAACCACATTCTCATGATATAATCATTAGAAGAGATATTAAATTTGATGAAAATATATTGGCCTGCGAGCCTAACTCGACGATTGTGCCATCTTTGGCCTGCGAGCCTGATTCGGCGTTTGTGCCTTCTTCTTCTTCTTCCAACTTCCTTGACAGGTTTCCAACTCCAGTTTCTGATGATGACAATGAGGATGAAAATCCACCTCCGCCTGCTCATGTTCCTCCAGTTGCACCAGCACAAGTGCTTCCTCGATGGGTCCGTTCAACATGTGAAGCAGCTGGTGATCTTGCCGGTGATCCTAGAGATCAACGTCGAACACGTTCTCAGTTTCAGCGAGCCTCTTCTCTTTTGGCTCAAGTTTCTGAGAATCATGATCCAGAAACCTTTGCAGAAGCTTCAGGGAATCCAGATTGGGATGCAGCCATGGATGAAGAATATCGTTCCTTAATGGCGAACGATACTTGGTATCTTGTATCTCTTCCAAAAGGAAGAAAACTTGTCAGATGTAAATGGGTCTACAGAACTAAGTATGCATCAGATGGAAGTGTTGAAAGACTTAAGGCAAGGTTAGTTGCCAAAGGTTTTTCCCAAGTTGAATGGATTGACTACAATGAAACCTTTGCTCCCGTCGCAAAAATGAACTCCATCCGCCTTGTTCTTTCCCTTGCAGCCTTACACAACTAGGAAGTCCATCAAATGGATGTCAAGTCTGCCTTCTTACATGGTGATTTACAGGAGGAAATTTACATGGAACAACCTCCTGGCTATGTTCAGAATAACTCTAGCCTTGTCTGCCGCCTTAAGAAATCCTTATATGGCCTTAAGCAAGCTCCTAGAGCTTGATATGCCAAAATGGATAACTTTCTCCTTGACACTGGTTTTTCTAGATGCCATTCTGAACCCAACGTCTATACCAAGAAAGTAGGAAACCATCTCATCATACTTGTTCTATATGTTGATAACCTTATTCTTACTGGTAGTGACCCTAAGCTTATAACCCATGTGAAATCCAGTCTTAAACAAAATTTTGAAATGTTAGACTTAGGACATTTGCATTATTTTCTTGGTCTCCAAGTCCTACAAACCAAAGAAGGAATCTTTCTTTCTCAGTCTAAGTATGCTTGTGACCTTCTTCGTCTCTTTCACATGGAAGATTGTATACCAGCCCCTTCTCCCTTCCAGTCTGGAGTCAAACTTTCTGGCACTTGTACTTCACCTGAAGTCGATGCCACCTTGTATCGTCAGCTTGTTGGTAGTCTCTTATACTTAACTCATTCCCGTCCTGACCTTTCCTTTATCGTTGGTCATGTTGCCCGTTATATGCAGACACCTCATGAAAGTCACTAGAAAGCAGCTAAAAGAATACTTCGATATATTCGAGGTACAGTTTAGTTTGGGATTCATTACAGTACAGGGGGGAAACCTTTGTTGGTTGGTTTCACTGATTCAGATTGGGCCGGCGATCCTGATGATCGAAAGTCTACTGCAGGTTATGTTTTCAGTCTGGGATCTGGACCTATTACTTGGGCTTGTAAGAAACAGCAAGCTCTTGCTCTTTCTTCAGCAGAGGCAGAATATCGAGCAGCAGTTAATGCCATTCAAGAAGCTTTATGGCTTCAACAGATCCTTTCAGAGTTTGGATTCGAGCAGCAGCAGCCTACTCCACTTTGGTGCGACAATCAAAGTGCCATCAAACTTGCCAAAGATCCAGTTCTACATCAACGCAGCAAACACATTGAGCTACATATGCACTTCATCAGAAATCTTGTTCATGATCGTGTTCTTGAAGTGCTCTTTTGCCCTACAGATGATCAAGTTGCATATATCTTCACCAAGTCTCTTACAGAAGCAAAGTTTTCTAAACTTCGATCTATGTTAGGAGTTCAAGAACTTGTCATTAAAGGGGGATAGGCTCTATTGCCTCCTTCCTTCTCCTAATAGTGTCACTTTTGTAAATCCTTCAATCCTATCCCAAGTTGTTCTTAAGGGGGGATGTTAGGATATTTAGACACTTAGGAGTTAATTAAGATCAACTTGTGTAATATATCCGTTAGGGATAGTGTGTTTCTTTAGTATGCATTAGTATGCATTTGTAAATACTTAATCCGACGGTCACGATATGTTTCCGACATAGAGTGATCCGACGGCTCAACTTCTCTTAGATCAAACCTAACCTTGATCAGTGGCTTAACACCCGATTGGTCCATGATCTCTATTTAAAGAGCATGGAGGGTCATTGTTTAGTTGATCGATTATGAGAAGTTCATTTGTAACTTTCTTTCTTTGCATAATAAATTGTCCCGTAGAAGCTATTTGGCCAGGGCCGTGGAGCGTTTCCCTCAAGAGGGTTTAAACCACGTCAAAACATCGGTGTGTTGATCTGTGATCTGTTTGTGTGAAGTGGTTGCTCTTGGTGTTCGGTCCTTTGGTAGTACCCTGTGTACCCGAACAGTTTCCTTAAAACCATAATGGTATTCCCCATCACCATAAACTATAAAAAGGTGATAGGGGCTCCTCACTATTCATCCATATTTCATCCTATCTTCATGCTACCAAAATCCATCTTGAGCTTTTCCCATCTTTTGAGATTTTCCCAACCATTGAAGCATTGGAGAAGAAGAGACCATTGGACATTGGATCACCTCAACCTTGGAGCTGCTAAAAAAACTCACCATCCTCACCATTTGAGGTAATACAAAAGTTTTAATTTTTATTTACATGTTTATGAATCAATTTTGTTCATTGTTATCCATCTAGAATTCTTGATTTTACTGTTTACTGCCATCAATCTATAGTTTATATTTGCTTATTTACATTACTTTATTTGAGACTGTTGCTACTAGTTAGCAGGTGCATCATTACACATGCTTGGTTGAAAAACCAAGCAACAGTTTTTGGCGACTCCACTGGGTTTTCGAATTTTAAATTTTTGCTTTAGATCTTTATTTTAGTCATTTTTCCCATTTAAAACTGTATATCTACCATACTAGTCAGCTTCTTGATAGCTTCCCTAGCCATTGGCCCTTTCTGCAGCTCGAAATAGCCCAAAATTTCAATTTTTGGGTTCGTTTTTCGCCGGTCGATTTCTGTCCGTACATCGCGACTTTCGGCACCGATAGTCTGGCGGCCCATCGCGGATGTGCGCCTTTTTTCTGCGCGGCCCATCGCGGCTGTTCGGCCTTTTCCCACGTGGTCCATCGCGACTTTTCAGCCTTTTTCCGCGTGGTGCATCGCAACTTTTGCCCTTTTTTCCGCGCTGCACACTGTGGCTTTTCACCTTTTTTCCGCGCTACACGTCGCCGCAATTCACATCGTGGCTTTTAGCCCGAAACCCGCGATGTAATTTTTTGGCAGCGTGACTCAACTTTCAAACGGACATATCTCCCTCTCCCGAACTCCATTTGAGACGATTTGTTTTTTCAAACTGGGTGTTTTCGAACAAGAAATCCAAATATCCTATTAGATTTAAGAAATTTTTCATAGAAGTTTCTCTAATTTTTTATTTTAGTGTTATTTATCATTTCAGTTCACCCATTTCGGCCCATTTCTTCCAGCCATCTTTCCTGCATTTTTTGGACAGCCCACTGTTTAATTTTGCAGCATTAAAAATCCATAAATTTATTTTTTGTTATATGCCTTAGTAATCTTTTTGAAAATTTTCAATTAAGTGAAAGAAAGATTTGTTAAGTATTTTTCAGGTTGTAAGTTTCATACATTGCAAGGTTAGAACCATATTTCTAAAATTGCTCAATATTTTGCCCAAGAAAGACTTTAGAAATCCATTTATTTTTACATATCTTATTTGCTTTACCTTACAAAACTTTTTAAAGAATCCATATTTTTTGAAAATATTATTAAAGCATTTACATTTGAAATGTCTTTCATTTTTTCACAAATTGGAACCCTTATTTTAGTTTGTGATTAAATCGCCCATGCGAGGCAAACTGATTTGGTATACAACCACACCAGCACACAATCTGTCACAATAATTACAAGTGAGTCTTAAAATCCTCTTAACTAAACAAACATTCTAACCCCACTTGGGGAACACCAAAAGAATTTTGTAGCTAGGTAGGACTGAGGGGATAAGTATCCAAATAACACCCCTCACTCATTTTTCATGTTGAGACATAGTGGTTGACATTTAGGGTAACAAAATTCCTTGTTATTTGTTGACACAGTTTAAAACCAATTCATCGGGAAGGCCTCTCCCTTAGGAGGGTTGAAGTAGCCAGAATGGTTCCGAAGCCTGAGTGGAATACCGCAATCCATTCAGTAACCGAAGGATACCTTTCATAGTTCTCGTTGTACCACCCTTATGGGAGTACAACAGTGATAGAACAAAACTGCAGATTCACCCAACTGAACGTGTCATGAACAGGGTATCTTAGTGGCCCAACTTATAGGATTGTCTACACGGTGTCCCTCCCGGTAGGGGGATATCTAGCCTTTGATTCTACAATTTATATTGTCTGAATTGGATTTCATCACCTTGCAGAGGATATACCTTGTTGAGTCATAATACTTTTTAGTTAGGTGTTTGCATGCTCCATTACCTCCCTTTGGTCAATGAGTACACCTTTTTCTATTTTTAGGAGCCGTTTGCATGTTGGTTTTCTGACCACATTTTTTTATTGCTCCACTTACTATAGCACAGTTGTTATAGTAAGTGTTTTGAGTTCGGTTGTTGGCCTGAGTGTCATTATTTTTTACGCTCCCCTCTTGCACACACGGTTGCATTAGGGATTTTGAGATTTCCACCCATCACCACCTAATAGATTTAATTCACAACTGCCACCATTGAGTCCCTGAGATGTTCTCAACGTTTCCGGGGTGAACCCCTACAATACGGTTCACTTGAAACCACTCGTCATAGATGAAGAGCATTGTCACTCGACTCTACACGTCATCGTCGTAGAGCTCCGTCAACCAATTCTGACGCACCTCATTTCACATCTGACTCTGAGGAAGAATCCAAAAACCCCATTTACACCTCACCCACTAGCCACATGGCTGGTACAACTTCAGACACTTTTTTGGAGGGACTGTTGCCAGAACATCAAGCACCCCTACCACTACAATGACCACTACGATATCCACAACTACTACACCTCCTCTTGGTATTCCCAACACGGGACCCACACCCACTTTTGGTATGCCCAACACGGGACTCACACCCACATTTGGTATGCCCAATATGGGACCCACCCCTATCATCAATGCCACTACTCAAATCCCACCAATTACTGAAACCATTCCAAACCCATCTGTGACTCACGTTACACTTGGGGGAACTGTCCCCTCTCACACATATTTGGGTGGAGGACACATCCCTTTTTCAACTAATATCCCCCTTGGGGGAAATGGCCTAGTACATAACGCCACCACCAACACTTATGCCCCCATGACAACATCGTACCCTTCCGCTAGTTTTCCATTTATGGCTAGCCTTAATCTACCAGACTTGGCTAGGCTAATAAATGATCCCATCCGGCATGACCCTACTTGGCCCCCCATGCCCACAAAGCTCCCATCAGACATCCCAAAGTTTGAAGGAAAGGCTGGGGAAGACCCCCAAAACCATATCATGTCGTTTCACCTATGGTGTTCCTCAAACTCCATAGTCAATGATTATATTCGACTTTGACTTTTACAAAGAACTTTCACTGGCTCTGCAGCCAAATGGTATATTGAGCAACCACATGGGACACACCCCATGTTTACATCCCTCGCCTCAACTTTCCTTCAATTCTTTCAACTACATGTACGCTATGATGCAGGATTGGAAATACTACTGTCTTGTAGACATAACACCGCTACACACATCACTGATCATATCCATGAGTGGCGTAAACACCGTAGTCTCTGCAAGATAAAGCTCGATGACCTTATCTTCTTAGATTGGTTCCTGAAATCACTCCTCCCTCTCATAGCCAAGGATGTAGCTTCTGAACGACCCCAGTTGGAAGAAGAATCCATCTTAAAAGCTCAACAGTTCGACCTCATATATGCCCAGTCTTGATATTTATACACCATATTACCTGACACCCCGCGCGGCGATCCATCCCACGCCGCCAACGGCATCATTGGACAAGTTGCATCCCACAACCAACCCTTTTCCATTATGTGCAATAATACCGGTCCCGATCTTTCGCGGGCCACATATCACTCCAGAGCTACAAATTCGTATGCTCCCATGTCCCACCCCCACCACACTCATGGACCCTCATGTCCACCACAGTGTTATGGTCACGCACCTTCAGCCTATCTTCCTCTGGTTGCACCCCCTACGTATTACCATCAGCAGGCCACACATGCTCTTGTTCACTCACAAGCCCCAGCAGCTTATTACCCACCACAAGCAGTGCTTGTTGCACCACAACCTCCAGTCGCTCAAACTTATCCTCCAAACAATAACAACGCTGCCCCCGCCAACCAAAACCCTGATCGACCATCGAAACAGGGTAAGAACCCCAATTTACAAACAAACCACCCATGTTCCATATGCGGGGTATACGGCCATCACACACACACTTACCCCCATTTGGAGCGAGAGCGCAAACTGTGGTCTGATGGCGCCCAACGCCAAGGGCACGCAGCACAACCAATGCCACCTCCTCAACCACAACCCATGGTGCTGCAGAATCCTTTTCCCACACAAGGAGTGGCGAACACTTGTCCGTTGGATCCTCCTCAAGGAACCACAGCACCACAACAGCAAATCACATACGCTGTACACACAAACCACCCGGTGGATTCAAGTACTCATCATCTCCTTATGATGTCATCGTCCGACATGAATCTCCAAATGCATCGAAACCAATACGCCCCCGCTGCACCTAAAAATGTTCTCCCTATGATTGAACAACCAGTTCAAAATGCACCTACATCGTTCGTCTCCACAGTTAGACCCGGATTATACTCGAAATCACCTATGACTTCCACATTCCAATCCATACCACCCCTTTTGAATATAACCGAGATATCTGATTTGTGCACCCTCTCGCATAACACACAGGTACCAAACCAACAGCCCCCTTTACTCCCGCAACCACCCTCAGTGCCAACTCACATAGGAGCCACACCAATTCATACTATCCCATTTTTATTTCCCCCTTCAGGCGCCATCAGCACACCAGTCATGGCTACACTTAATCTCCCAGGATTAACATTAGGACTACCTGTGTGGTACCTACATGCCCCAACCCCTCCCCCGACACCGAATGTCATTTTACAACCGGTGCAACCCATCAATACTTCTAACCGTCCACCCCCTGGTGTAGCAAACATCCAGAACCGACCACCCCCAATGGTGACTACGACATCAACATCTAGTAATGCTCCCCCTCTATTCCAAAACACTGGGGGCAGAGGCCCACAAAATTATACAACTGGACCCACAACCCGCACCCCCCCAATGACCCCAAAACTGACGAAGAATGCCCCAACCACTCGAGCTCCCCCCAAGTGCTCTTTGTGCGACGACATAGGCCATGCCACCCATCAATGTCCACAGTTACCAGCACTTCAAGAACACATGAATATGTTGGGAGAAGACGCTAGTATCCCAGTGGTAAAGCTTGAATTGCCTCCTCATCTACATGATAAATTGCTGCGTACCAATCACCCTTGTGCAATATGTGGCATTTATGGGCATTATTCACATCACTGCCCTGATCTACCAGATTATAGAGCAGCTCTATACGAATTGAATAATGCCGACCTAGAGATATCCCCTCTTCTCATTGAGGAAATATATCCCCCAAAATCTTCCTCCTCGAAAGAAATTAACACCATTTACATGGTTTCTACTAGAGACCCCTCTGTTCGGTCGGCCCCTTCCACTGATCCCTTTGACACACATGTTCAACCCTTTCCAATCGACGAGGAAACCACATGTCCACAACATGGGGGCAGGCCCAAAACCTTTCCTAGTCATCATCATCATGATTCTCGTTGGAGATACTGGGGGCATCCACCCCACAAGGGGAATCCCCCATTATCATATCATCACTTCAGTATGACACCACGGCCCACAGCCTCATGGTATACCCCCCCGCCAGCAGTTGCTCAAGGCCCTATTCATCCCTCTATGAGACAACATTTGCACCACATTGACAACTCTGAGTTAGGGGGCATAATAGATTACCTCGACCCTGGGATAGGGGGCATGATCAATCATTTTGAACCTTCCCCATCACATCTATCTCATTATTCCAATGACCCCATTGTTCAAACCAACACATATGTGATCCACAATCATAAACCCCGTGCACATATCATGGGGGCAAGTCATTAACCCTGCTCACTTTTTCACATGCATGATCTCAACCATTTTTGAGGTCACATATCACTTGTATATTTGATTTGATTTGATACACCTAATATTCTTCCCCCACGGGTCATCATTTCTCCCCACCACTGCATCCTTGGCTTGGTGGGCTCACCTTTATTTGTAGCAATTTTTTAACCTAGCTATTTCCTTTGACCATTCCGAAGTCCTTATGACCTTCATTTTTCGCACCATTTGCACCGCCGGATTCATATTTCTGTGCCCGTGATGATGCTTGAGATCATTTCTCGCTCTCACCAAAAAATTTCGGGCATTTTTTCCCATGCCCCACGGCACCTCGATTTGCATGCCACATCGGCTGTTGTCAGTTTATTTGCAATTTTTATACCATCGGATTCAGTTTTTCGAACTTGTGATGATGCTTGAGACCATTTCTCGCTCTCACCACCAGATTTTTTGGGCATTTTTTTCCATGCCCCTCGTTGCCTCGGTTTGCGTGCTACATCGATCATAGTCCATTTTTTATGAGTCTTATACTGCTAGATTCAGTTTTCCGTGCTCTTGGTGATGCTTGAGATCATTTCTCTCTCTCACCCCAGAATTTTTGGGCACTTTTTCACATGCCCGTCGTCCCCTCGATTTGCGTGCCGCATCGGCACCCATCAGATTTTACAAATTTTCGCATCACAACTTATACATGAGCCCTCCACTCCATCCATACTGCAAGTATGGCATTGTTTTGCTACCATCCATCAACCCGCAAGGAGGCCCCATTAGTGTTCCCCCCTTTCACCGTGCCTAATCCCCATACTCGCCCTTTGATTGAACACTTCCTCCTTGCCTCCCCATTACTTTTGTTCGGTATAATTTTATCCCTTTTTCGGGCCGAGCAATTCCTTTATGAAAAAGGCACTTAGGGAGTTTCTATTAAGCTCTTTTCTGACTCCTAAAACAATGAAAATATCGTCTAGCAATCTCGCTTCCTTTCATGCTCGCTAAAAGTATCTGAAAGGGAATCTACCTGGTATAAGTTTACCCCATTTCCGGATCTTGTAGACTAATTACGAAAAAGGAATACTCTAGTCACATCGGCTAGAAGAGTTCTCCATTTGCATCATTTTATGTTTTTCGGGCCTTGGAGACTAACACACGAAAAAGAACACCAATGGAGTCTACTTACCGCTTTCAGACTCTCTAAAAATGAAAGCACTCACGAGCATGAACAGTCCTGGGCTTGCATAAATCCACAGGACAGTACCATTTTAGAGCAAACTTTCATCCCTTCTTAGAGCTCATTAAAACTATGAAAAAGGACCCAACGGTGCTTTTCGGCGCCACAACAAATCATGTCTACTCATATGGCATCTTCCCCATTATGGTCGCCTTTATTAAGAGAATTCTGAAGTATGTCACCCTGAGAGTCTCCCAACATCATCCATCAGCTTCTCCCCCCAGATTCACTCCAGTCAGCAATACATACCCCTGATAAGCTATGATCCTCACACCTAAAAGTCAGTTTCCTATGCTGCCAGGTCAACCACCATGTCATCATGCTCTGAACAAAGGAAGTTTGAGTCCACCCACTCTATGACCCCAATTATTCCCCATCCCCACAGTATGTCAGTCCTACCATCAGTACTATCACACTTCAATTGTACACCTCACGCTCCTATCAAGGAAACATCATTGCCTTGGTAGTTGTCGGTCTCCCTCTATCGATGCCAACCAAATCTATTCCAGAGGATAGACCCAGAGGTCCCTGTACCTTGGACTCATCACCATCAGTGATGAGTGCCTACGGATCATTTCGAAAGGAGTCCTCAATGCCTCTCCAAATGATTGTTTCTCACATGCTCGACTTCAACACCTTAATCGCATCGTTGAGACTCATACAGGGCATCGGTCCTTTCGGTTATTTGTTGAAGACCCCGAATATCACCTTACTCTACCAAATTTGAGAGTCTAATTGAGGAAACAACTAGTTACATATTCCTATGGATATTCAGGTTGCGCTTGGCGACAATTTTCAGATGTACCGCAATTTTATACTCCCTCAAGTATAAAGTTACATATACTCCTCAAAATTTGACTCAAAGTCATTCAATCCCTATAGATGTTGGACACCTTTAGCTCCAGCAGTTCATCAACCGTTCTGAAACCTTATTCAGAATGGTTGTTGCTCTTTTCCAGTGTATCAGTTATTGATATCAATCATGGTATGACCATGAGTATGTCCCACCATTGTGTCCCCTCTGGACCATTATGATGTACCAATAGTTTTTTATGTATTATTCAGGTCCCCCTTCTTGGGCCTAATTGTTATGTATATGTTTTGATACGAGCATGGGTATGCCAGCCTTGTCCATTATCAGAGATTATTCCTCATTCATTTTGAGGCCATGTATTTTTTCAGTTTTTGCAGCTTCCAAGGGGTCGTTGTTCCAGTATCCAATCGGTCTTTTCTCTTCTCCAAGCCCTAGAAAAAATACAAAATAACTATGATGTCTATCGGCCATACGATGAGCTCCTTCCCTCACACATCAGGGGGAAATCTGTTAACCCCCAAAAAGTGCTCACTAGCTCATTCCCTTATTCACATGACCCATTTGTCCACTTTTCACATCGGATGTCTACCCTTTCCCTCAGTCCCCATACTCACGTGTCATACAGACACTGAGGGCAACTTGGAAAACATTGAACCCACCACTCCAATTGACATCTCGGTTACCCCTGGTATAGTGGAACATATTAGTTCAGGCCAGAAATGTTCCCCTGAAGAGATTACTAATTTTATGGCCTTATTTAAGCAATTCCGAGACATGTTTGCTTGGGCCTATGAGGAAATGTCCGGGATAGACCCTGCTATTGTTTCACATGAAATCAAAACCTATCCCGATGCTAAACCAGTTCGCCAAAATTTACGACCGGTACACCCTCGAAAAACTACGGCAATCAAAGCAGAAATTGAAAAGCTCTTAAAGGTTGGCTTTATCTACCCTGTTCCATTAACAGAATGGGTCTCAAATGTTGTCCCTGTGGCTAAGAAGCAAGGCACCATTCGTGCTTGTGTCGATTATCGGGATTTGAACAAGGCTTGTCCTAAGGACAATTACCCCACTCCCTTTATCAATCATATCATAGACAATTGTGCCGGAAGTGTCATCTTTTCATTTATGGATGGCTTTTCCAGTTACAACCAAATTGAGATCCACCCGACCGACCAACACAAGACAACTTTCATAGGCCCTTGGGGCACGTTCACTTATCACAAGCTCCCTTTTGGTCTCAAAAATGTTGGTGCCACATTCCAACGGGCCATGTTGTACACTTTTCATGATGTGAAGGACTTCATGGAACCTTGCCTTGATGACCTACCTGCCCATTCATGGCAGCGTGAGTTCCAAATTGATCATCTAACGGTTGTATTCCTCATATGCAGGCGGTATAACTTCCACCTGAACCCTCACAAGTGTATCTTCTGCGTCGAGTTTAGACGCCTCCTAGGTTTTATCGTTTCGAAGGACGGGATCCGCATTGATCCCTTGAAGGTGGAAGCCATTGTTTCTCTCCCACCTCCTACTGACGTTATGGAACTACAAAGTTTGCAAGGGAAGGCAACTTACCTACGACGTTTTATCTATAATTTCGCTCAAAAGACACAGGGCTACATGAGATTACTGAAGAAGGACGTCCCCTTCATTTGGGATGAGCAAGCGCAACAATCCTTCGATAGTCTGAAACATGCCATTACGCATGACCCTGTGCTCCAACCGCCGAATTACTACAAAGATTACATTATTTATCTTGTTGCTTCTACCACCACGATCTCCACGGTCTTGGTGCAGGAGGACAACAACACCCAGGAACACGTGATATTACCTAAGCAAGGGTCTTATTGACTCCGAAACTCGTTACTCACATGTCGAGAAGCTCGCTCTCGCGGCAGTCATTGCTGTCCAATAGTTTCGTCATTGCATTCTGCTCCGCACCACCACCATTATCACCGAATTGAACCCCATGTACCACGTTTTGACATGCCAAGTACTTGGGGGCAAGTATTCATGTTGGATCGTGATACTTTAGGAGTTCGACCTCCTCTTCGAGAAAGCCAAGTCTAAGAATTCTTTGGTGTTTTTCGAGCTCATCTGTGATCTTCCCCGTGTTGATTTAGGATCTAAGCCCAATGATTCTCTTCTAGACAAATCATTGTTCCTTATCAACACGTCTGACCCATGGTATGGAGATATTACCTTATATATTCAAACCCAATGTTTCAACCCCCAACCGTCTCATGACGATCGTCATCGTATCCATCACCATGCCAAGTATTACTTGATCATTAGTGATACCTTGTACCGTCGTGGTATTGATTCGGTTCTTCGACGATGTCTGACGCATGAGGAGGTTGAACACGTC
Organism: Larix kaempferi; assembly: GCA_027924585.1. NCBI lineage: Eukaryota > Viridiplantae > Streptophyta > Pinopsida > Pinales > Pinaceae > Larix > Larix kaempferi. The sequence continues at coordinate 18,505,969 of BSBM01000600.1, forward strand.
TTGAATGACTGTCACACTGGGGCTTGTGGCGGTCATCTCTCTGGGATGGCTACAGCCCAGAAGATACTACATGCAGGATATTACTGGCCATCCATATTTAAAGATTTTATCGAGGCCGTTAAAAAATGTCCCCCATGCTAGCATTTTCAAGCGAAAAAGTGCACCCACCCAGCCCCGTTATGTTAGGAACCCATGTCTTTACTTTGTTAGTATATTGTTGTTGGACGCATATGCTTTGTAAGTCGTCCCGTAGTATTTGTTGATCAATAGTTTGTGTTATTGTTGTTGGCGCATATGCTTTGTAAGTCGCCCGTAGTATTGTTAATCCATAGCTTGTAGTGGACCATGGTTTTGACCCATAGTATTGGTGCCTAGACTTAGTATATAAGTGTGTTGAGACCTATGAAGGCACCGTGAAGTTATTTGTATTGAGCTTGCTCATAGGAGGTTGCCCCCTCGAAGTGGCATGTGATCAATATAAAAGTGATTCTGAGTTCTGTCAATTCTGCTATTTCGCATATTCTTTTTAATTAATTGTTGCAGGTGCTTCACATCTGGTATCATAGCACTTTCTTGGGCTCGCTGGATGAAATTTCTGCCAAATTTTTTTTCGCATCTGTTGCAGGTTCGAATCTAGGAATAATCCCTATCCACTTAACTGTGGAAAGTACTTGGGCATAATCCCTAAAACTCATTGTGAGGAGAACCACAGGAACCTCGAAGTAGTTGGCCCATTGAGAGGACCTGCCAGCGAAAAAGGGCAACGACCCCTACCTGATTGACTAGTTCCCACCCGTGAGGTAAACCAAGAGTTGTCGTTTGTGGAAAACCAGTTATCATTTTTACCTGAGCCATGGAGTGAGGGGTACTGCCCCAATACGCAAGCCGTCAGACAGCATTGGTGGCCGAGTGAAACCCCTGAACTGTTAGGAAGCCGCACATACCTAGGGTCCATATCTATTTTTAGCTGAACTGTTGTCGATCACTGCTGCGCCATTTAAGATCCAGCCATTCAGATCCATTCTGAAAGCCATTCTAGATCCAGCCGTTTTCAATCCATTCGACGTCGTTTCAGATCCCTCTATTTCCGCTCACTTCTGGGCCATTGCAGATTTATCTGTTTTAGATCCCTTCCGAGCCGTAGCCGCTCCAGTCTGGAAAAAAAAAAAATCAGGGAACCCCTGTCATCCCATTCTGCATATTTCATTCCTGAGGACCCTATCCCCACTTCCCCTTCCCAAAGCCCGAAATCCCACATTTGTCTATTTTTAGGGTTTGCCATAACTTCCTCATATTTCACCCAATCACCTTCAAATTTTACCACAGAGTTCCTTTCTGAATTCTGCTTCTTTGTCCCCCTCTGCCAAATTTTCCCATTCTTTCACCCAGCTTCTAAAATCCTCATTTTTTGCTTCCCTGTTTATTCGACAGTGTCCAAAACCTAGTCAAACCCCAATTACCCTTCAGATTTTTTCCCAAGTCCAAATTTTCCTTTATTGAAGCAGTTTCTGTTTTAGTTTTCCTACCCAGTCAACCAAAAAAAAAAAAAATCCTGGTTATGGTTGTCACCCGTGCAGGCGAAAAAACCATGGAAGAAGCACTTGCAGCCATCCAAGCCAAACTCCAGGATCTGGATGAAAAATTTCTCGGCCTCCATCTTGAACATTCAGCTATGAACAACAAACGGCAATCTGAGTCTTCATCAGACAATGGGTTCTCTTCTTCCAGCAATTTCCGTGGTCCAAAGCTTGACTTTCCTCGCTTCAATGGTACTGATCCAACTGGATGTATCTATCGTGCAGAACAGTATTTCAGTCTGCATAATACTTTTGATGTCAACAAAGTTCCGCTTGCATCCTTTCATTTGGAACATGAAGCTCTTCAATGGTACCGTTGGTACATCAAGGCTCATGAAGAACCAAAATGGCCAGACTTTTGCCAGCTCCTTTTGCAACAATTTGGTCTTAGTGCTTTTGATGACTTCATAGGAACCCTCACTAAACTTCGCCAAATTGGCACTGTGAGAGAGTATCAAACCGAATTTGAGAAACTAGCCAACCACACTGAAGGATTGTCTGATGACTTTTACCGGAGTTGTTTTATCAGTGGTCTAAAGGATGCCATCCGCTCTGAGGTCAAAATGTTCTGTCCCAACACAATGATGGAAGCCCTAGGGTTGGCTAAGTTGGCAGAAGACAAGATTGCAGCCCAACAATGCTCCAAGCCCACTTTTGTTCCCTTCCGAAATATGGGTTCTCAACGACCACCTATACCGCAGGCTCCTCGACCAACTCCTATCAAGCGTTTTTTCTGAAACAGAGATGTAAGCACGCAGAGAAAAGGGGCTTTGCTATAATTGTGATGAGAAATTCACTCGGGGACATAGATGTGTTCAGCAAAAGCTCTATCTCTTGGATGTGGATTCTCCGCCTGCCTCTGAAATTGGTGACGAAGATCCAGAAACAATGGATGCTCAGGTCGACATTCCGGACCCACTTATTGACCCTCCGTCTCAGGATGACCAGTCAAAGATATCTCTCCATGCTTTAGTTGGAATCACCACCCCCCAAACAATTCGGGTCAGGGGTTACTTCAAGAAGCTTCCTCTTACAATACTCATTGATTCTGGTAGCACTCATAATTTCATTGACCCTCGGATCGCCAAACAAGCTGATTGTTTTATCCATCCTTGCTCCAACTTTGAAGTCATGGTTGCCAATGGGGGCACCTTACCTTGCAAAGGGAAGTGTCGAAATGTGCGTATCTCTATGGGAGATTATATCTTGCGCTCTAACATGTTTTCCTTGACCTTAGGCGGATGTGATGTGGTTTTGGGCACTCAATGGCTATGCACACTTGGACCTATCTTATGGGATTTTGCTGAACTTTGGATGCAGTTTTCCCTCAATGGACAAAAACACACATTGACAGGATTACAACTAGGTTCTCTCTGCATCATCAGTTCACATCGTATGGAAAAACTCCTCAAGAAGAATTCACATGGTGTCATCGCTCAGATCCATTCCATTCAGATGCAACCATCAGCGGTCTCCACTACTCCTTTGGATCTACAACAAATTATGGATCAATATACAGGTGCCTTTGTTGAACCAGTGGAATTTCCACCTTCAAGGCCAGAAGACCATCATATTCAGCTCCTTCCTGGAAGCATTCCTCCCAACATCAAGCCCTATCGCTACCCATTTCACCAAAAAATGGAGATTGAAATGCTCGTTCGGGACTTATTGAAGCAAGGTATTATTCGCCCAAGCACTAGTTCCTTTTCTTCTCCAGTTCTTCTTGTCCGCAAAAAAGATGGGTCATGGCGCCTCTGCATTGACTTCTGAGCACTTAATCACCTCACCATCAAGGATAAGTTTCCAATTCCTGTTGTTGATGAGCTTCATGGGGCTCACTTTTTCTCCAAGTTGGATCTTCGTTCTGGGTATCATCAAATTCGGGTTCATGAGGATAATATCCCTAAAACAGCTTTCCGCACACATGATGGCCATTATGAGTTTTTGGTCATGCCCTTTGGCCTCACTAATGCTCCTTCCACATTCCAGGCCTTAATGAATAAAATATTTCGACCCTACTTGTGGAAATTCATTCTGGTATTCTTTGATGATATCCTCATCTACAGTAAAACATGGGATGAACATCTCCAGCATCTGGATCTTGTCATGCAACTTTTCTTTGACCATCATCTCCACGCCAAGCAGTCTAAATGTGTTTTTGGACAGAAGAAAGTTGAGTATCTCAGGCACATTATCTCAGCACAAGGGGTTCGCGTGGATCCTGCCAAAATCGATGCCATGAACAATTAGCCGCATCCTCAGACACTCAAGAGCCTTCGTGGTTTTTTGGGGTTGACTGGCTACTACCGCAAGTTTGTCAAGGATTATGGGAAGATTGCAGCTCCATTAACTGCTCTATTGAAAAAGGATGCTTTTACATGGACACATGCTACTCAGTGTGCATTTGACAAACTAAAACAAGCTATGTGTACTACACCTGTTCTAGCTATGCCCAATTTTTCCAAGCCCTTCACTATTGAGAGTGATGCTTGCGGCAATGGACTTGGTGTTGTTCTCCTTCAAGATGAACACCCCATTGCATTCACCAGCAAAGCCCTTTCAGGTAAGAATTTAGCCGCCTCTACCTATGAGAAGGAAATGATGGCTATTTTGCATGCAGTACAGAAGTGGCGACCATACCTATTAGGGAATCGTTTCTGCATCAAGACTAATCACCAGAGTCTGAAATATTTCTTGGAACGGCGTGTCTCCTCCCCAGCACAACAGAAATGGGTTAGCAAAATCATGGGTTATGACTATGAGATCACTTACAAGAAGGGTAAAGACAATATTGTGGCAGATGCTCTTTCTCGCACATTTGATGCCCAAGGTTCTCTTTCAGCTATTTCTATGCATGTTCCAAATTGGTTGCAATCTGTTCAACAGGGTTATGTCAATGAATCTTCCTTATCTCAAATCATCCAACGCTTGACCAACAACCCTTCTATTGTACCACATTACTCTTGGGATGGTGCTTCTCTGAGATATAAGGGTCGTCTGGTGCTTCCCCAGAGCACAGATCTTCAACAGGCTGTCTTCTATGAACTCCATGCTTCTCCATCGGCCGGGCACTCTGGGTTCCTCAAAACATATGAACGGGCACGGCGTAACTTCTTTTGGCAGGGCATGAAAAGGACAATTCAACAGATGGTGGCTGAATGTGATACCTGCCAAAGCAATAAGGGTGAAACAACACTCCTTCCAGGATTGCTTGAACCCTTGCCCATACCTGCACGGATTTGGACAGATATTTCTATGGATTTCATTGAAGGGCTCCCTAAATCTGGTGGGAAGACAGTGATTCTCATTGTGGTTGATCGCCTCTCCAAATATAGTCATTTTTGTGCTCTCATCCATCCCTATACAGCCTCCTCAGTCGCTCAAATTTTCCTGGACCAGATCTTTCGTCTTCATGGCATCCCTTCTTCCATTGTCTTGGATCGTGATGCGACTTTCACCAGTCATTTTTGGATAGAACTATTTCGCCACACTGGCACCAAACTGAAGATGAGTTCAGGGTATCACCCACAAACAGATGGTCAAACTGAAATTATCAATAAATGCTTGGAAACTTATCTTCGTTGCTTCACCTCTGAACAACAACATCAATGGGAAAAGTGGATCCCTCTCGCTGAATGGTGGTACAATACCTCTTACCACACTGCCTCTAAAATGACCCCATATGAAGCAGTCTATGGTCAGGCACCTCCAGTTCTTCTTCCATACACACCCAATAGTTCACCAGTTCAGGAAGTTGACACAACCCTTCGAAACCGCAATAAGATTCTTCGCATTTTGCGGGACAATCTTCACATGGTAAGAAATCGCATGAAGCAACAAGCTGATCAGCACCGTTCTGAGCGCACTTTTCAAGTAGGCAATGTTGGGCACCATTTTTCACCTATTTTTCCATCTAAATACCTTCTAGTTTTCTCCATAAACCTTCATACTCGATCCATAAAACCTTAATTTTATCCACAAAACTTTGGTCAAAGGTATAAATGTCATCGCTTCTTAATAAGTTGAATTATGAGATTTTTAAGGCATTTAAATTAAGATTTTATCCAAAATTACAGAATGTGCTAACTTCCCGTAATTTCTCCCAGGTTGGATACTTGCAGGCCAGCTGGGCACAAATTGAAGAGTGGAAGAAGATCCTTGATATCCAAGGATGGTTAAACTTCTAACAAACTTGTGGTATGTTTCTCACAGGTGGCGAGTCAATGCTGGTCAACGATGACCACCTGTGCAGTCATCCAGCATAAAAACAGGGCAGTTCGATTTTCTAGCGATCTAGCCTATTTTCTTGGAGATGATGGGCGATTTCGAATATAGGGAGATTTTTATTTCCGATGTCATTATTAATTTTCCATAGATATAGAATTTCAGTTCAGAAACGAGGGATATAACTATTTGTTTTGAAAGAGGAAAACCTCTCGGATGATAGACATATTTTTTGAATTAAGAATCTGAGAATTTCTGGAAATTTCACTACGTATGAACTGTGCTTGGATAATGAAGTGACTGGGTATTAAAATCTTGTGAATCTTTCTTGTGTGTGTGTGAGTGGAGCATTGGAGGGCCCCCATTGCCGAACCTGCACACATACTTTTCTTTTCTGCGTCTTAGTACGATTAAAGGTATTCAGTAGAGTTGTTTTTCGATAGATAATTCATGCATTATAGTTCGAGTTAAATTATATATGCACAGAATCCATTATAGCATAGGGTTATGAGTTTTATTCAGGATTGAATGGTTAAACGTTGCAGGAGTAGTTTCGATTTAATTTCTAGAGATTGATATCAAGACTATTGAGAATAGCTGGACACTGTGAATCATTTTTCTTGTAAAAGAAATCAGTAGTTGATTATTTCCAACAGTAAACATATTGAGCATTGTAATTCACTTGTTAAAAATATAAGTTTCTATTTGATTTTAGTTACAGAATGTTTCATGAACGAATTGCTAAGTAGATTAGAAAACCAAACGAAGTTGATTCCGTAAGGAGGATTTTGCATTTCTCATCATCAGCATTCTAGCATCTTTTAGGTTTATTTTATGAGCAACTGGATTCTCGACTAAGTCTAGGACTGATCCCTATATTTGGGATATGCCTCTAAGTTTTACAAACTCCGGATTGATTTAAACTTAAGGTCTAGTTTACACCTGTAGATTGGAACCCAACATTTTGGCACCGTTGTCGGGGAGGCATTCTAGAAGCAGACTTAAGAAACTTAGTTCTCTTATTCAAAAAAAAAAAAAACACAGAGTAGGTTTTAGTTTTATGTGAAGACAAAGAGACGAAAAAGGAAGATTTATCAAAAACACCCCAAAAATAGAAGTAACAGGAACTTCTTTAACTGATAAAAAGGATTAATTACAATTGTTGACACTTTTGAAATGACTGTAGAGGAAACATCTAAGAAAGGAGGACTCACCTTCGAGCAATGTAGGGAATACGAACGTAGGATGGAGATTGAAAATAAACAAAGAGAAATGGTTGAAGGAGAAACATTAAAAGGGCCAACTGCAAAACAGCAAAGGGAGTATGAGAGAAGGTTAGAAATTGAAAATAAGCTAAGACAAGAGAGAAGGGAAGAAGAGAGAAGGTATGAAAGGGATGAAAGAGAAGAAGAAGATCAAGAAGCCACTTTTAAATTTCCCATCTTGGACACTAGCATCATCCTAAGAGAAGAGGTAAGGATGAAAAACATTCCACCATATGTTCTACCAAATTTCTATGGCATGACTTCTGAAGACCCAGACTCTTTCTTATTTGAATTTGATATGTTGTGTCATACTTATGGGTATACTGATGACACCCACAAACTTCGTCTCTTCCCTGCTACCCTTAAGGCAGCTGCATTGAAATGGTTCATGGGGCTAGGAGAGCATTCAATAACCAGTTGGGATGATATGAGAAAAAAATTTCTTAGGAAATACCAAGCTTACTGTAGATCAAAAGATTCAAAAGATGATATTTTTAGAATGTTTCAACAGGAGGATGAGAGCTTGGAAGAGTATCTTGAAAGATTCTCATATAACTTGCAAAATTCTAAATACAATTCTTTGACATCTGAGATCACTCGTGCAATCTTTTTGAAAAGAATAAAATAAGAATATCTGGATATTTTGAATGTTATGGGCAAAGGTGACATCTCCTATCTACCATTCAAAGAGATTACAGACTTATGTCAAAAGTATTCTAGAGGAAAAGCCAGAAATGGAAAAAGGGATGCAACTTCCAAAGTAACAAAATCTGCAGCCAGTGGCATATCCAGAGTTGAACTTGGGAACTTGTTAGAAGATTTTAAGACTGATTTATTGAGTACCTTGGGAACACAGGTCGAAACATCAAAAACCAAGAAAATACAAGAACAACAAGACCAACAAGATCAAGCCCTGTCTATTTTCTGCCCTAAATGTAGAAAGAAACATCCATTAAGAGAATGCCCTCTAAATACTGTTCAAATTTGTGGTTTATGTATTGAAAATCATAAAACTGATGATTGCCCCAGATTGAAAGAATTGCAGGCAGTCCGAATGGAGGAGAATCAAAGCATGGAGCCTCTCTATTTTATGGGACAACGAAGACCTTGGCAGCCACAATTTTCAGGTATGTCTCAAGATCCTATGCAGCAGTTTCATTCAACTTATCAAACTCCTGTTCAAAATTCATGGAGTGCACCCATGCCCTGGAAAACTTGGTCTCCTCAACAACAACAACAAGCCCAACTTGTTTCAAACTGGCGAGGGTATACTCATGGTAACCAGACATACCAACAGGCCTACCCACATCCTTATCAATAACCTTTTTCATATCCCCAATACCAGCAGAATCAAACCCCATTTTTCCAACAACCCAATCTTGCTCCCCAACTAGGCCAACAACCTCAACAGCTTCAATTGCCATCCAACCAGCCTCCACCTAGACCAACACAATTTCCAGCCCAGCCAATACCAAATCCAAATAATAAAATGGATAAACCCATGTACAATGTTGATGAAGGAATGGCACTCCCCTACTCAATCCTCCCACTTCAAAATATCAACTTAAGATCTGGAAAAACTTTACAAAAAGAATCTCCTGTTATTTTAGAAGAACAAACAGAAAATGAGAAAACTTCAAAAAAATCAAATATAGAAACGCCACAGTCAAAAAATCACAGTCAAAAAGGTAAAACATTAGTACCTCACATACCTCCCTTTCCAGAGAGGTTGGTCAAGGAAAAACTTTCAATTCCCTACCTGATTTTGATGTTTTGAATGAGTTAACCAACGTATGTGTCAAAATTCCCCTACTGCAGGCTATAAAGGATATTCCAATCTATACAAAAGCAGTTAGGGAATTATGTCTCAATAAGAGAAGAAAGGATCCACCAACAATTCATGTGGTAGGTAAATTAGTAGGACTAATGTCTAACACTGTTTTTATTGAAAAATACGTTGATCTAGGAATCCCAATGGTCACAATAACTGTCAACAATTTTTCAATTCCAAAAACACTGATTGACTTAGGTGTTGCTATCAATGTCACGACACTAGAAACAATGGAATATCTACACTTGAAAAATCTCAGACCAACCACTACAGTTTTAGAACCAGTCGATAGGTCTAAAATCACACCTGAAGGGATCTTAGAAGATATCATCGTTTCTTTAGATTCCTAGGAGTATCCTATAGATTTCATAGTGTTGCAACCAAAGTCTAATTTAGGAGGGCATCCATTGATTATTGGCCGACCCTGGTTGGAAACAGATGATGCTTTTATAGGGTGTAGGTCAGGAGGCATGCTCATTTCACATGGGACAGAGAGAAAACAAATCACACTTTATCCTTCTGCCCAGCGACCTTCTGTATCAGATTAGTTATCCTGGATTAATGAAACCAAAGAACAAGAAGAAGAAATCATTCAGCCTGTCCTAAGTATCAATCAGTTCTTTGATTTTCAAGAAGAAAACAATGAGGATTTGCTAGATTACTTCTTTGTTGAACCTAATATCTCTGAGGAATTAAGAGACATGCAGTATGCTATCACAGATCAGGTTTTGGGACAAAATTTTCAGGAAAATTGCACAGTACATTCTTTAGCATTAGCACTTCATGATATTTTTAATGTTCATTCGATCACTGATGTCCAAAGCAAAACAGTTGAAATCAGTCCAGGAAAACACTTGAATATCAGTGCACATCTTACCACATCACAGGAAGAACAGTTGATTGCCTTACTGAATAAATATTCTCATGCATTTGCTTGGGAATACACTGACATGCCAGGAATTCATCACGAAACATGCACTCACCACATTTACACAGATGATAAAATCAGACCTCTCAGACAACCTCAACGTAGAATGAACCCCATACTAAAAGAAATAGTTAAGGAAGAATTGCAGAAGTTATTAAAGGTAGGATTTATCTACCCTATCTCTGACAGCCAATGGGTTTCTCCCTTAGTTGTTGTTCCTAAGAAAAATGACAAATGGCGGATATGTGTAGATTACAGAGAGTTAAACAAGGCAACACTAAAAGATTATTTCCCATTGCCATTTATTGATCAAGTGCTCGATGCCCTAGCTGGGAAGAACTATTTTTCATTTCTAGATGGTTTCAGCGAGTATAATCAAATTAGCATTGCAAAAGAAGACTAGGACAAAACTACTTTTACATGTCCCTGGGGTACATATGCCTACAAGGTTTTACCTTTTGGTTTATGTACGCCCCAGCTACCTTTCAGAGAGCAGTCTTGGCCATTTTTGCAAACCTAATTCATGAATGTGTTGAGGTCTATATGGATGATTTTTTGGTGCATGGAAATGCCTTCAAAGATTCCTTATCAAACTTGGAGAAAATTTTAAAAAGGTGTGTTGAATCAAATCTTTCCCTTAGCAATGAAAAGTGTTTTATGATGATGACTGAAGGGATAGTTTTAGGACATCACATTTCTTCATCTGGAATAAAAGTAGATCTTGCCAAAATTCACATTATTGTAAATCTATCTGAACCAACCACTCAAACAGACATGAGAAGCTTTCTAGGGTATGCAGGCTATTATCGTAGATTTATTGAAAATTTTAGTAAGATAGCTCTGCCATTGTTTAAATTACTTTCAAAGGATGTCCATTTCAAATGGGATACTAACTGTCAATCTGCATTTCAGACACTTAAAGAGAAGCTATCAACTGCTCCCATTCTAAGGGGACCAAATTGGACACTTCCCTTCCATATTTCAACTGATGCATCTGATACTGCAATAGGGGCCTCTTTGGGACAAAAAGAGCAGACCATGACTTATGCTATTTATTTTATCAGCAAAAATCTAACACCTGCAGAATTGAATTATACAGTAACTGAAAAGGAGATGTTGGCAGTAGTTCATGCTGTGAACAAATTCTGTCATTACATTACTGGCTACGAAATTTTTGTCCACACAGATCATTCCGCTTTACGATATTTAATGAATAAATCTATTACTAATGGCAGGATAACCAGATGGTTACTATTAATGCAAGAGTTCCATATCACTGTTTTAGATCGGCCTGGACGCGAAAATCAAGTGGCAGATTTCCTGTCTCGCTTACACAATTCTGGTGAGGTTGTTCCTGTTTTAGATAGTTTCCCTGATGAACACTTGTTTGCAATTTCTGTTATCACTCCTTGGTGTGCTGATATTGCCAACTATTTATCATCAGGACAGCTACCTCCATCTATGTCATCCAAAGAACAGAAAAAGATTATTAAACAAAATGATAGACACATATGGGTCAATGGCGATCTCTTTTACATAGGATATGATCTAATTATTAGGAGATGTGTACGACAAGATGAATTTTTAGATATTTGAAAGCATGTCATGATGAACCGTGTGGTGGCCATTTTGCAAAGAAAAGAACAGCATACAAGATAGTCAATTTGGGGTATTACTGGCCTTCTATTTTCAAGTATTCTAAGAAGTGTGTTAGGAGCTGTGATACTTGTCAGCGGATGGGACGGCCAGTACGATCTGATGAAATGCCACTCCAGCCACAAATCCTCATAGAACCATTTGAAAAATGGGCTCTTGACTTCATTGGTCCAATCAATCCACCATCACAAGGAAAGAAGTACATTTTAGTATGTACTGACTATGTTACAAAGTGGGTGGAAGCCAAACCATTACCAAGAGCCACGGAACAAACAGTGGTAAACTTTCTTTTTGAAGAGATATTTGTCAGATTTGGGGTTCCTAGAGAGCTTGTCACCGATCAGGGTGCACAATTTACTTCTAAACTGGTGCAGGAGATAGCAGCAAAAACAAAATTAAACACAGAAAATCTACACCTTACCATCCACAAGCCAATGGCCAAGTGGAGTCTACAAACAAAACTTTGGAAGGAATCATCACCAAAATTGTCCAGATGCATAGAAAGGATTGGTCAGCTAAGCTTACTGAAGCTTTATGGGCATATCGAATCACTTGGAAAAACAGTACTGGTTTTTCACCCTATCAGTTAGTTTATGGTAAGCAGGTCCTGTTGCCAATAGAATTTCAAATTCATACCCATGCTTTCTATTTTTTTAAAACCCTCCAAGCCTTCTTCAAATGCTAGAATTTCATTCTTGCATGAAGCTTTATTTCACAGATCTCAATCTTAGCAGAGGGACCTGACTTCCAGTCTTGTAGAAGGAATCTGAGACATTGCATCAAAAGACAACAGAAGGGACCTGAAAAGAAGTACATTTCTATTGAAATTTTCACACAGGGACCTGAGATGGCAGACATTTTTTTTTTTTTTTTTAAAAGAGAAGACATCAGAAGGACATGTAACAAATTGTAAATTTTCTTCTCAATAGGCAAGCAGACAAGCTACATCAAATGGCAAGAACAACACAAAGGGATATCAAGCAAAGTCTGTAAGGATTTTAATTTTTATGCTTTAAAAGTTGCATAGTTCTTTGTTTTTAAGTAATGACATATCTACCTATCCTCATAAGCTTGACTATCTACTCTATCACCTTCACAATCCATGCCAACATCCCATTCACTTCTCATTATCCTACCCTAGGTGTCAAAATGGTGGTCATAATCAATCTCAGAAGCAAATTTTCAATTGATCAAAACCTAAACTGCATTCTACAGGAAGAAAAATGTTTTTTTTTTACTTTCAAGAAAACAATGGAATTCAAATGTTTTTTATGTTTTCATATTATATACTCCAGGACAAAGATACTAGTGCATTATGCATTAAGTTAAAAATATATATGGAATATATAAGACAGATCATAGAACATTGTTTAAGTGGCAGGTTAGCAATGAATCAAGTGGCATGTTCAGATAATTATTACAAAAGACGTGGGAATCATAGTTGTATGCTCTGGGAATCATAGTTGTATGCTCCCACGAAAATATTCATGTGCATAGAAAATCGCACTGCCAAGTTTTATAACACTAGGATTGTATATTAAAGTGGTCATTCTACTTTGATAATTTTCCAAGCGTCATTCTTCCACCTACAGACCCGATTGTTGTACATTGCAAAAGCGTACAGGGATAATACTTCACAGTGAGGGGAAAGAAGGCGTCTATCACAAAGGAAGGGTGCGGGCACTATTTTCTGAAGGATGCATACGCACAAGAAAAATCATGAAGTAAAAACGCCTGAGGAAAGGTAAAACTCGAACTTTCATTATAAGAATTTTCCAAATCAATAGCAATCCAAGTTTCAGAGGACCGTTTTGAAATAGGAAAACATTTACAGAATCAATTGCAAAGCTAGGGTTTTCGGCTTCATATTTCTTTTCCAGTTAAAATTGCAAAATGGTATCTAGGTTAGAACCAGAGAAATTTGATCCCTCTGTTATCCATGAGAAATGTATGGAAATTTTTGAGAGGAAGCAGTGGGTGTCTTTTTTGAAAAGTTTGATGGGCACAATGATAATGTTAGCCTAGCCTTTGCTGGCTCATTTGATGGAGAGAGGGCTACCGTAGGAAATTTGAATTTCAGACTGTTTAAAGATATTTTGGCACAGATCATTGGCTTACCACAGCAGGGGGAGAGATTCTTTAAAACAAAACAATTCAAGGAGAAGGCATGGACACCCTTTCTATGCAGGTCAAGGCAGGTTCAGTGGAATGGAAGAAGGGAGTACCAAGGAGTTGGTTGGTTCATCCCTGGGATGAAATATTATATATCATCCAAAGATTCATCACCTGTGAAGGGAGATTTAGCATTGTATATATTTATCACATCAAGATGTTGCAGCACCTGAGGGGTGATTGTGAGATTAACATGCCCCATTTTTTATTACAAAGCCTTTCCAAGATGGCTAAGGTTGTTCAAAAGCGTGAAAAAGACAAGATAACAAGCCTTTTCCATTGTGGGCTCATCAAAATAATCATCACATATGAGTTACAGAAGCAAAAGTTGACATGGCAAGAATTTATAATTCATAATCAGTTTGAAGAGCTAGAAGAGCTGCCTGAAGAAAGCTTGAAAGAAGACAAATTGTTGATGATAACATACCCCAAGGATGAAGAACAGAACCCTGAAGCAACAAGCTCAAAACTGCTTAAAGGGAAAAAGAAAGAAAATGTGTTGATGATCACAAATGATGAAGATAACTCTGAGGCAGCAAGCCCAAAACAGCCTCAGAGAAGAATAAGAACCAGGAGCATGATGACAGAAGAAAGAAAGTTCCAAAAGCAAGATCAAATCTTCACCACTCATGAGAAGAAGCCAAGGAAACATCAACAAGCTCGAAATAAGTCAGCACTAGAAGAGGATGATGAAAGCCAGCAAAAACAGTATGAATACATGCAATCCTTGGAAAGTCAAGAAGAAGGTCCAACAGGTGAGATAGGGCAAGTCCATGAAGAAAAAAATACCCAAGAAACTGAAAAGATTTCAGATGAAGTGATAAAGCAGACTAAAAAATTAATCTTTTCTTTGATCAACAAGAAAAAGAAGAGAAAAAGCATCCAGAACAGGAAATTTCAGATGATCAAGCTTCTCCTTTCTTGGAGCAACAAACTATAGAAAAAGAAAAGAAGGGAGATTCAGTGCAAGAGAATGAAGAATTGGGGATGGATACAAATTCTGAGCAACCTTCAATGAAGATGGAAAAGAAGAAAACTTCCAAAATCAGTAAAAAGATTAAGAAGTTGAAAATGGAAGTAAGAGAATTAGAACTGAGGAATGAAAAGTTAAAAGAAAAGAACAGGAAGATTAAAGTTCAAAGGACACGAATCTCCAAGCATGCATATAAATGGCATAAACAAAAGAAGATTTACCAGACCAAGTATGAAAAACTGAAAGTTCTTTATGCAGCTCGAACTTCTACAAATGCATCATCTCATACAGGAGGTACATCAGAGGATTAGAAGCAAAGTTTCAGCAACAAAATTTTGTTCAGGATATAAGCAGGGTCAAATTTTTGGAAATACCTTTTGTGCATGAGGACATGCAACAGCTCCCTCTTGGGGGAGATGTTGGGCACCATTTTTCACCTATTTTTCCATCTAAATACCTTCCAGTTTTCCCCATAAACCTTCATACTCGATCCATAAAACCTTAATTTTATCCACAAAACTTTGGTCAAAGGTATAAATGTCATTGCTTCTTAATAAGTTGAATTATGAGATTTTTAAGGCATTTAAATTAAGATTTTATTCAAAATTACAAAATGTGCTAACTTCCCGTAATTTCTCCCAGGTTGGATACTTGCAGGCCAGCTGGGCACAAACTGAAGAGTGGAAGAAGATCCTCGATATCCAAGGATGGTTAAACTTCTAACAAACTTGTGGTATGTTTCTCACAGGTGGCGAGTCAATGCTGGTCAACGATGACCACCTGTGCAATCATCCAGCATAAAAACAGGGCAGTTCGATTTTCTAGCGATCTAGCCTATTTTCTTGGAGATGATGGGCGATTTCGAATATAGGGAGATTGTTATTTCCGATGTCATTATTAATTTTCCATAGATATAGTGTTTCAGTTCAGAAACGAGGGATATAACTATTTGTTTTGAAAGAGGAAAACCTCTCGGATGATAGACATATTTTTTGAATTAAGAATCTGAGAATTTCTGGAAATTTCACTGCGTATGAACTATGCTTGGATAATGAAGTGACTGGGTATTAAAAGCTTGTGAATCTTTCTTGCGTGTGTGTGAGTGGAGAATTGGAGGGCCCCCATTGCCGAACCTGCACACATACTTTTCTTTTCTGCGTCTTAGTACGATTAAAGGTATTCAGTAGAGTTGTTTTTCGATAGATAATTCATGCATTATAGTTCGAGTTAAATTATATCTGCACATAATCCATTATAGCATAGGGTTATGAGTTTTATTCAGGATTGAATGGTTAAACGTTGCAGGAGTATTTTCGATTTCATTTCTAGAGCTTGATATCAAGACTGTTGAGAATAGCTGGACACTATGAATCATTTTTCTTGTAAAAGAAATCAGTAGTTGATTATTTCCAACAGTAAACATATTGAGCATTGTAATTCACTTGTTAAAAATCTAAGTTTCTATTTGATTTTAGTTACAGAATGTTTCATGAACGAATTGCTGAGTAGATTAGAAAACCAAACGAAGTTGATTCTGTAAGGAGGATTTTGCATTTCTCATCATCAGCATTGTAGCATCTTTTAGGTTTATTTTATGAGCAACTGGATTCTCGACTAAGTCTAGGACTGATCCCTATATTTGGGATATGCCTCTAAGTTTTACAAACTCCGGATTGATTTAAACTGAAGGTCTAGTTTACACCTGTAGATTGGAACCCAATAGGCGATATGGTTTTTCTTCGTCTCCAGCTGTACAAGCAATCCTCCCTGAAACTCAAAGGGCGTCATAAGCTCGCTCCAAAGTTCTATGGGCCATATCAGATTCTTCAAAAGATTGGGTCCATTGCTTATAAATTGGAACTTCCTCCTTCTTCCCGCATTCATCCAGTCTTTCATGTCTCTTGTCTAAAGAAAGTTCTTGGCACCAACATCAGTGGACAAACGATTTTACCCGAACTGGATAATGAAGGATCCATCCTTTTGGAGCCGGAGGCCATCCTCAATCGGCGCACTCGTCAGCTTCGCTCTCTCTCTATCACAGAGGTCTTAATTCAGTGGCACGGCATGCAACCAGAGGATGCTACATGGGAACCACTCCTTCAGATTCAACAACAATTTCCACATCTAAAGCTTTGAGGACAAAGCTTTTTTTAAGGGGGAGGGGATGTTAGGAACCCATGTCTTTACTTTGTTAGTATATTGTTGTTGGACGCATATGCTTTGTAAGTCGTCCCGTAGTATTTTTTGATCAATAGTTTGTGTTATTGTTGTTGGCGCATGTGCTTTGTAAGTCGCTCGTAGTATTGTTGATCCATAGTTTGTAGTGGCCCATGGTTTTGACCCATAGTATTGGCACCTAGACTTAGTATATAAGTGTGTGTTGAGACCTATGAAGGCACCGTGAAGTTATTTGTATTGAGCTTGCTCATAGGAGGTTTCCCCCTCGAAGTGGCCTGTGATCAATATAAAAGTGATTCTGAGTTCTGTCAATTCTGCTATTTCGCATATTCTTATTAATTAATTGTTGCAGGTGCATCACACGTTACACCCGGTTATTGTCGTTGGCCCCTTTGCAAAATGGGGCATAGATTTCATGCACTGTAATCCTATCTCAACCGGGAGGCATGGTTACGTCATTGTAGCCGTGGATTACTTTACAAAATGGGCCGAGGATATGCCTACATACAACGAAGACGAAAAAATCGCCGCACTCTTCATGTTCAATCATGTTATTGCACGGTTCGAAGTTCCACAAGCCATAGTTACTGACCATGGATCTCACTTTCAGAACCACATGGTAGATGAATTGAGCGCCAGACTGGGTTTTCGTCACGAAAACTCAACCCCTTACTACCCACAGTCCAATGGACAAGTAGATGCCATCAACAAGGTCTTGAAAACCATGATTCAACGCATGGTGGGTGCGCACAAGTCTAACTAGCACAACATGCTCTTTTCCGCACTATGGGCATACCAGACCTCCGTCAAGACTGCCACCGAATTTACACCTTTCCAACTTGTTTATGGATTGGAGGCAATCCTACTTATAGAGTGCCAGATCCCATCTCTCAAACTCACAGTTGAACTTCTTTCGAACACTACTACTAAGGAAGAACGCTTCCTCTACCTAGCGAAACTTGACGAGACCCACCGCGATGTTTCTCTTGCCAACGAAGCACACAAGAAATGTATCAAGGCACAATACGATAGGTCAGTTAAACCTCATGTCTTTAATGAGGGTGATTTGGTCCTCACATACGACCAAAAGAACGATAAGATGGGGGCAGGTAAGTTCGAGTCCATGTGGCACGGACCATACATAGTAAAACATGTTCTGGAGAAGGGAGCCTACGAACGAGAGGACTATGATGGAATATCTTTGGGTGAGCCCCACAATGGGTTCTACCTAAAGAGGTATTATTCCTGAGTCTTTCACGCATAGATATCTTTTATATACTGTACATGGCGTGTGTTTTGTGTGGTGTGACGCTTTTATTTTAGTGTGTCTAGATCTTGTTTCACTACTTATACAATGTTTTGTCTGCATGTACAGATGGAAACTTGTTATGGATTCGTGGATGGCGCCAGTCGACATACCCGTAACCTTGCTTCGGCATCATGGGTGCTTTATTCCCCCACCGGCGAGCTCATTAGCTCAGGAGGAAGTTGTCTAGGATACACAACCAATAACGTCGCAGAGTATCAGGTGGTGATTGGACCCTAACCGATGCTCTTTCCTTGGGTATGAACCACATTGTTATCTAGTTGGATTCACAACTAGTGGTTTCTCATCTGAACCGGATTTACGCTATCCGCGACCCTACTCTACTCTGTCTCTTCAGAAGAGTCCGTCTTCTGGAAAGGTCCTTTGAATCTATCAATACCTACACATTCCATGAGACATGAATACAATTATTGACTCGATGGCCAACTTCATTTTAGATTGGTACATTGCACACACATAACATATTCATAAAATATAAAGGCATACATAACATGTAAATCATCCACTGTATAAGCAAACATGTAGACAAGATCTTATTAATCATCCATAGAACACAAGATGTATAAAACCGTTGAAAGTGTCTGTATATATATATAAATCGATACAAAATGGTAGTGCTAATACAAAAATCTGAAGCATGCTAGCTTTCAGTAAGAGTCATATCTAACAAAATCTAAAGCTCATAAGCTTTCAGTACATACATAAGCATAAACCTAATCCCTAGGCTGCTCATGATAGCAGACTACGACCCTCGCCACTTTACAGAGCAGCGTACCAAAATGTGAAGACACCCCAACGATGTACTTCTGATATCCCCGAGGTAGATCACAGACACCCACCTTTGGGATATCCAGTGTCAACCTGTGGAGGTTCTCATATACCTCCTCCACCTCCTCGGTGGCATCACGCATTGCGGGACCTATGACTGGCACCTCTCCTCTCCTCGTAATGAGAAAGACTCCAACTGGTCATGATGGACCCACATCTGCACAAAACATTGATTCATCAGCACTAATCCAAAAAAATCATAAATACATAAAATGAAAAAAACACAATAGTTGTTGTTCTTACCAATATCACTCTATTGTGCTCCCTCGGGAAGCACCAGGTCAGGTTCACCTCTAAACTTTGTCCCGCTGTATGGATAATCCTCTATCATGAGGAGTTTTCCCTCCAACCAGGTGAAAAATATTGAACCGAATCCTATGATGGGACCCCCGCCACCATGGAGGGCCATCACCTCTTCCCATCTGGTCATGTGCAGATCCCAGGAATCTCGGTCATCCAAGTCCACCCGTGGATGCATATGCGGCACTCACTCCAATAGAAAAGATATCACCACTGACCCATAGACAAACTGCTTCAGTGCCCCGCACTGAAATTTGGTCAACTGACTCTGGATGTTGGTGAGGAGTCCCTCACAACAGTTGAATACCCGAGGACCCATACACTCCTCTGCATACATCAACTGTGATTTGCTCGCAAGGTGAGAAAATCAACTTCCCGCCACCCTCACTATGGTGAAGAGCACAGTATGTAAAGCACGGTCTCAAATGTCTTTGATGGGGATCTTCCCACCAATACCCGCAGTGCCTCCATTGCAGCAATAATCAATCATATCATCCACTGTCTGATCACCTCCTCGTGATCCAGTAAGAGATACAGGTTCCCCCTGTCGGGATAACCCTGTCAGGAAGTAGATGTCCTCAACATCTATGCTCAGTGTATTCACTCCGATCACAAAGTGTTGCTGCACAGGATCCCAGCATTGGATCATGTGTGTCAGTAGCGGAACTTGTGCCCTCATGCCTGATACTCTGAATTATTTGAGTAACCCACAATGCCTCAATGCAGCAATTCATTGAGGGTCATTCTTGGCTTGAGCATCATCAACCTTGTGCTCTCGTTCTCGCCACTTGAGAACCATATTTGTCACCGTGAACCTGTCAAAAAGAGCAAGTAAACACCGTTAGAACTCTTTCCAATCATCAAAATATTTTCATTTGGGTTGGGCATTTGCACGCAAGATGTCATTGCAGACAAGGTGCCGCCGACACAAAAGGCTCTTACAGGTTTTGTGCCGGCGCTATGGACGGTGCAGTTCCCGTAAAGAGGGATTGCGTCAAATCGTGGGCGCAAATCCCCCCACCAAAACAACCCAAAACCCTAAAAATTAAGCAAAAAACATGAATGTAATCCACTTAAAAGTTGCATAGCTGAGTTTAGGTTTACATGTCTCTGACGACACGCGAAACGATGGACTGTAGCTCCTGGAATCAACAAACGAAATTTGGCTCCAAATGGCACTTCACACTCTCCAAACTTGGTAAAAAACAATTATAATTATTTTTCACTATTTTGTCCATTTTATAACTAGAAAGGGAACATTCCTTTTTTTAATTTGATGCTTTAGTGGGTTTTTTTACTATAGTTTGAGTTATTTTCTGCATTTAAACACTTGGTTAACTGTTTTGACCTAGTCTTTAAGCTTGCAGGTGAAGTTAGGTGCCTAATTAAAGCCATTTTTCATCGTGGTGATTATCTCGTAAGTATTATCAGGTATGAACAACTCATCGAGCGTCTTTTTGTCATTATTTCGCTCATTAAATTCAATTATTAATGACACCGAGCTAACTCTTTGTTCTTTCTCGTGCTCATAAAACGATGAGAATAAGTCACCGAGTTATAGTTTATCACTTTTTCAGGATCGTTAAACTCCTACGAAAAAGGAACCCCCCTAGAGTCTTTCTTTAAGCTCTTTTCAGGCTCTCTAAATACGAAAAGATCACCAAGCAAACTTGATGCGTTCACGCTTGCAAAAGTATTTGAATAATCGTCTTCCCGGTGATCATTTACCCCTTGTTCAAACCACGGGGCACTACTTACGAAAAAGGAATACTCCAGCCAATCATGACTGGAAGAGTCCTCTCTCGCTTTGTTTTACCCTTTTCCAGGCGAAGAGGCTAACCTTACGAAAATGGACCTTTGGATTCTTCTTTAGTTCTTTTCAGACTCTCTAAATATGAAATGACCCCGAGTTTACCTTCTATGGACTCGTTAAAACTCAACATTGAAGAGCCCACCATGGGACGAACCCCTCCTTTCCCAGGTTCGGAAAACATTTTGGATTGGACTCATCTATGAGATGAGCTATACCTAGCATTTGTTTACCCTCCTCAAGCTAGTTAAAAAGCAAGTGAGGCACTCATCAGTCATGATGGGGAAAAAGGAAAGTTTTATGTGTTACACCTTTACCTGTGGCAATACTTAATCGTTCTTGAACATGGAACTCATTTTCAATTGCATACAGTACTTGGTTCAATCATTTGTCCTCGAGTCTTGCTAACCTCATGAGTCTTGTTACTCCTTTGGGTCATCCAAAGAATACTTCCATCATCAGTTGCATTAGGGGTTGGCGTCATTCTCATCATGTCAATACTTCCAAGTCATGCCATGCCCATGTTCAAGCTACATTCATCGCTCATCATTTGCAGTCAGTACACCCTCTATCATATCGTTCTACTTTGAGTCAGTCTTGCATGTTACTATACCATCTGGTCTACTCCAAATATCATTTATCGAGTTTCGTGTCGATGATGGGGGATTTATCATGGCCCTCCTTCGACGGATTCATCCTTGTCGACTTCAACACATCATCCGAGGATCAAATCTAAAAACCAATCAAGTACCTTGGGCCTGCATGCCTTAATGGCAGGTTACCTCGCTTTCACCATGAGTTTACATCATTGACTCTTAACTGAAAGATTTCATCAAGCGTTCAACTTCAGCTCATTTATTCACGCTTGTTTATATGTACTATGATACCTTGGGGATCATCGACATCAATGGTGATTTTCCTCGCGCTTGTTAACGGTATACATTAATTGTGAAAATGCTCACAGTATATCCAAAGAGATGATGTAAACCTCACAATGAAAGAATTTAGGAATGATAGAAGAAGAATAGAGCAGAAGAACATAGATCCAAAGGAGCTCAGATAGAGGCAGAATAATTACACATGTTACATTAATCTGAATAGTAAAAAGGTAAATATACAATGCTCACGATTCGAACACACTAGGTGTGATTCGAATTCTCCTGCATGGACAGATCCATAATCAGTGGAGTGTCATCAAGTCATAACTAGGAGTCCAACTCATCATTAGTAAAGTCATCAATGCACAAGTAATAGTCAACCAGAAGTCAAACTGAGTCTAACTGAATGTGGTAGGTGTAACTGGCACATGGAAGCACTAATTTAGTGAAGGAGGCTCGATGGAGGGCACTCATGGAGCTAACTGGAGTCAAAACAGCCTATCTAATCACACTGGAGGTCCATCAAAGTGATAAGGTCAGTAAAGAGTGAGTCAAGCCTAAAATCAAGGAGAGAACTCTTGTTAACTGAACATAACTGGACTGGTAGGTCGAGAAGTGTGCCTCTCTCATGCAATAGGTGAAAGGAGGGCGCACTAGGCACTAGGAGAGTTGAAACTGATCAGGAAGAAGCTATGGGGGCTAGCTAACTGGGGGCTAGGTGCTGGGACTGATGACTGGAAATGCATGCAAACCCTAGAATGCATGCAAACCCTAGAATGCATGCAAACCCTAAAAGTGCATGCAAACCCTGAAAGACTAAAAATGAAAATGACTAAAAAGCTAGTGGGACTAGGATGGAGTATAGGAATATCCTAACATTAATGACCGGTAATCAAGTGGTTTCTACCATTGCGGGAGGAATCGGAGAACCCACAGTATCCATATTCAAAAATCGACGTTTCGAATCCAAAACAGAATCCATCATCAGGACAAAATGCCGAGTTTTCAATGAAGAGCTAAAGATCTGATATATAGTGCTAAGAAGTGAAAATTGGAGACAAGTTCAAGGTCGGCTCACGGGGAATTTAGGGTTTAGGTTGAAATATTGAGATTTTTTAATTAATGATCAAACCCTAAATATTAATTTATTAATTGTTTTTATAGAAAAACCTTATGTTTAAATTGAAATTTTTTCATTATTGGAGTAAATTTTATTTATTTAGTTATTTTAATAATTAGTAATAACAACATTACATTGATTTGGAAAAGCAAGTGTGTATACTAATATATTAATCAAAGGTTTGTTTTATTGATAAAATGTTCTTAGGTTAGATTGGGTAAGTGTTAAGCACTTAATAGACAATTAGTTATAATACTTTTTAATTTTTAATTTATAATTTAAGTTTTAATTATTAAATACACAAAGAAGGAGTCCCTCTTTGTCCTATTGTCAACACTATAGACTCCCCCACCTACGAACTTGCAAAACATGTAGCTAAAATCCTAGGTCCCCTAGTTGGCAACACAGACTCATTCATCAAGGACTCAAGTGAATTTGTGGAGTTGATAAAAAAGGAGAAGTTAGAACCAAATGACATGATCCTAAGCTTTGATGTAGTATCCCTATTCACTAAGATACCGTTGGATGAGGCAATCCAAGTCATCAAGGAGGTAACTGATCCAGACACAGCTAGGTTAGCAGAAGTATGTCTCAAATCCACCTTCTTCAGTTTTCAAGGAGAATTCTATGAGCAGACCACTGGGGTAGCCATGGGGTCTCCCCTCTCACCCATAGTGGCAAACCTTTTCATGGAAAAGTTCAAGAAAGAAGCTCTAAACTCCTACCCACTTAAGCCAACACAATGGAAGAGATATGTGGATGACACCAATGTAATTTGGCCGCATGGTGAAATTGAGCTAAAAACATTTTTTGAACATCTTAATAATCATTCGGTAGACATCAAGTTCACAATGGAACTTGAGGAGAAATGGTAGCATACCCTTTCTTGATGTCTTGATAACTAGAAAAGAAGATGGAACTATGGGACATAAGGTCTATAGGAAGAAAACACATACAGAAAGCTACCTCCACGCAGATTTCCACCACCACCCCTCACAGAAAATAGGAGTCATTAACACCTTAGCAATTAGGGCTTCTAGGATTTCAGACAGCGATCATCTCCAGGAAGAAAAAGACCACCTCAAAGAAGTCTTCATGAACATAGGTTACGAACCTAGGGTTATCAAAAAAGCTCTAGATAAGGCTAATAATAGACGCCATAACAATAATATAACATCCGATAATTTGAACAACACTCTTAGTAACCAAACCTGTAACACAAGAGCCTAATTACCCTACATCCAAGGGGTCACTGATAAGATCTCTAGAATCCTTAAGAAAAAATATATTACAACCTCTTTCAAACCCCTTGAGACAGTTAAACAAAAAATGAGATCTGTAAAAGATCCTATCGACCCAAAACAACTTAGGGGTGTCTACAAGGCTACATGTTCGTGCAAGATGTGCTATATAGGTGAAACTGGGCATTCCTTCCACACCAGACTAAAAGAACATGTAGCGGACATAAGGAATGAACGTACCCATACCTCGGCTCTTGCAGAACATTGTTCCAAAACCAAACATCAAATTTGTCTAGAGGACACCAAAATCATAGCCAAAGAAAACCACTATTTCAAAAGAAAATTTAGAGAAGCTCTAGAAATAATCAAACATCCGATCAATCTGAATAGGGATGGAGGCCTTGAGGTTAGCACCAGTTGGATTCCTTCCATCCTAAACCAGAGATCAAGTAGCTAACCTAACAAACCAGATTATATTAACTCTAAAAAGAAGCATTTTGAAATCTAACAGACAACCTCTTATCTCTTTATTAATAATAATTTTTAAATTGATTGTTAAAAGATTAAAAATTATAAAATACTTTGATTAAAAATTTTATTAAAATTAATAATTGTTTATTTTGTTAACAATTGAACTACATCAATTAAAAGAATTAATTAAATCCTTTATTTATTAAAAAAAATTCCTAATAAATTGTGGTTTAAACTTAAACCATTCCACCTTTATATCTACTCCTTTTTTGTTAAAATCCATCATTATATTAAGTTCTCCAAAAATTGATAAACAAAATTAAAAATTGAAAAATTAAAAAAAATTGAAAAGTTAAAAATTAAAAATTAAAAAGTATTATAACTAATTGTCTATTAAGTGCTTAACACTTACCCAATCTAACCTAAGAACATTTTATCAATAAAACAAACCTTTGATTAATATATTAGTATACACACTTGCTTTTCCAAATCAATGTAATGTTGTTATTACTAATTATTAAAATAACTAAATAAATAAAATTTACTCCAATAATGAAAAAGAAAAAATTTCAATTTAAACATAAGGTTTTTCTATAAAAAACAATTAATAAATTAATATTTATGGTTTGATCATTAATTAAAAAATCTCAATATTTCAACCTAAACCCTAAATTCCCCGTGAGCCGACCTTGAACTTGTCTCCAATTTTCACTTCTTAGCACTATATATCAGATCTTTAGCTCTTCATTAAAAACTCGGCATTTTGTCCTGATGATGGATCCTGTTTTGGATTCGAAACGTCGATTTTTGAATATGGATACTGTGGGTTCTCCGATTCCTCCCGCAATCAGACACCATAGAAGTCTTGCTGCAGAGGTTTCTACCATGTTCGTCTTCAAAACATTGTAATCACATGGATAGATTCGTATCATTGCGGGTTCGACTTGAAGACCTTGGGGATGTTATATTCTACCCAGGCTGCGATGGATATTGTTTGAGTTATATTACACGGATCCACTTTGTGTTGGTCGTGGTTGTGTTATCATCTCATCATGGATCTACGATTGTGTCAAGTATCCATGATTGTGTTCAGTCGGTCTTTGCTACCATGGATCTGCATTGTATTGGTCGGAAGCCATGTTGTGAGTCATACAAGACTGTGTTCTCAGATTCAGTTGTACTACAGCAGCATCTTCCATCCGACAAGTCCTTTCCATCCTTCTATCAAAGCATTTCACCTGTCTAGTTTCATCAACTTCATGCTTTGGGGGGGCATTCTAGTACACCTAAATCTTGCCATCATAAGACTCAGTGCAAACATCCCTGAAGTTTCCATGACTAGGAAGTCAAACTGGAGGAGTTACTGACCCCCTTTCCATAGGGGCTAGTTGGGCCGGCACAGGTTGCTCCCTAGGAACTTGCGCCCAACTAGGTCAGGTGCAGTTTATCACCTAATGGATTGCACCGTCGGCTCATGTTACCCTTGTACATCATGCGCCGACGCAGGTTGTCCTAATGCCACTTGCGCTGATGTTAGTTAATGTGGATAAAGGGAATCTTCGAGCAATTTCTCGAAGGTGTATGACTTGGATATATATCCCTAGCTTGTAGTTGAGATGGAATTCGGTTCCCTAACCCCTTGGGAGGATCCCTTAGTCCTCTCCCACTATTTCTCAACCTATCCTATCCTCCTAGTCCTATATATATGAAGCTCCTCTCCATTCCAAAGGGAGGAAGGCTATAGCATCCATATGCTGGTGGAATAAGCTTAGGAGATCATCATTCATCCCTTGGAGGCACCCATTTATCCTTAGACGTATTGGCTTGGCTCGTTGGAGGAAGATTGCGACATTGGGGCTTGGTTGTAATCTTATCTCTTCTTTGTATTCCCACTTTTATACAGTGATACAAAACTCTTTCCATAAATGTCATGTTGTTCATTAGATATTTATAGTTTACTTCCTTAACCGTTTACTTAGATCAATTATTGTGTAGATATGTTATTACTGCTTGTTTGTCTCTTGCATGTTCTGACAGGTCTTGCAGCTACGGATCTGACGATTGTGGAGCTTGGAGTGACAAGGGAGAAAGATATCTACAGATATGAAAGGTAAGATGTTTACATCACTTAATCTCTAATTTGATCTAGGAAGGTAGATTTGTATTCTGTCTGATTTGTTCTAGATTCGCATTGAACTAGGGAGATCATGCCTTAAGTCCTCTTTCGGTAGTTTGTCTGGTAACATGATCCATTGTAGACATGGTGATATAGATTCTCTTGTAATGACTTCTTATCATGATTTAACATTTTAATTTGTCTAAGTAAGCTTTGATTATGAATCCTTAAGTGTGAAAGTTCTTCAACATTCTCTGTACTTTCAACTTTGTCCTTAGGTCTTGGTTTTCTAGTTGTGCCTCTTTTAATCTTTTGATTTTCTCAAGCAACCTTTCATTAAGGTCCCTTAAAATAGAAGCTTCTTGATCCTATTTTTTTTTGTAAGTAAGAAGCTTTATATTATATATAAAAGAGAATTTACATCACAATAAAAATGGCCTTACACAGCTTGGCCTTTATAACCCAAAACCATTCTATCCTACTGCCTTTTGTCTGACCATAAAGAGTCTCAAACCAGACTTTCCTATACGTTGAGTTTCTTACATAAAGGAATTCCCGAGTATACCCTCCAGACCAGATTTCCTTTGAACTATCATTGCTAACACTATCCAAATTAATAGAAATACTACAAATAAACTGCATTCTTACTGTGCTATACCCCTGGAAACCATTACATAATTCAAAACAGGACAAAACAAGACCCTCATATTCCATTCTTCATAGTATGAAATATGGGATATTGGGAAAACATCCCTGAGCTCCACCGAAATAAGTTCTTGTCGCAGTCGCAAGGACGCCCGTTGCAGATGAAGGAGCTACAGGTTGACAAATTCCAAATGAGGCCATAATAGCATCAATTTTATGGTGCGTCGTACTAGCTTCTGCATGGTGGTATTTCCATCACTGGACTAGGATTTCGTCACTTTCTTCCTTCTTCATGCGTTCCCACAGAACATGACCCATCAGATTTTTCATCACCCAGAAGAGAGAAACGGTTCTCTCATAGAGGCTTAGATGAGCAGCGTTGTTGCCTGGGTCCATGACCCAATCTTCCAACTTTCAAATTTCAGAGTGTAGGGTGTCCTCATTCAACTCTTACCAAAGTCGTTGTTCAACCCCCTTCAATTCTCGTTGGACCACCGATGGCAGCCCAAGCACAAAGACACGAGCCTCCTACATTTCTTTCCTCTGCGCACAGGTAACCCTTCGGCCTTCGGCCACGGGTTTCTTCTCTCCTGTCCACCTAATTCTTCTACGTTTCTCCATACCCTCACCCTCCCCAGCTCGCTTATTTTCCATGTTTTTCCTCTCACCCTTCTTAAACAACAGGACGACAACTACAAATTGCATGCAGGAATAGTTCTAGTTACCATGAAGTGTTTGGCCAACCTTCCATTGATTATATATAATGTTTCCATATTTGGCCATGATTTATCTGGTCTTATTATTTAAGGTTCCCCCGCGCTCTGTATTCCTTCCAAGATCTTCCATCAGTTGGGAGGTGGATCCGCCACCCTCAATATTCATCACTTCATCTGCATTCATGATCTATGTAATGAATACTATCGTCCTTACTTTATTACCCTTAATTTCTCTCAACCCTTTGTACATGCATCCCCACTTGGCATCCTCGCAAAGTGGGTACAGGTTCTCAGCATCACGTGGCCATAGATGTGCCCGCATGTTGTCCTCTTTATCCATCTTCCTCATTTTGTGACATGCCAAGCATGATTAAGGCTTCACACCCGTCCTGGGTAGTCGCATCCCTTAAAGCTTCCCACGCGCTAGCATTAAAAATTCGGCGCGTATTAGTACCAAATTTATCCAACAAGTCCACCAATTTGGTACCATTTCGTTTGACATGGCTAAAGGAGATAGCCTGCATGGGACGTAGGATCTCTTGCAATCGCTCCAGTTGACTTTCGAGTCTCCGGGAATGTGACACCTTGGTGCCAGGTGTTCCATTATGGATGCGAGTGGCCATAACCAGTACCACCTTTGAGTCTCCTTCTATTATAGGTGGCATCCATCTATGTCTGTAGGCCAGTTGTATACCATGAATTAAACCTTCAATCTCTGTAGCATTATATGTTTCCACTCCAATGTAACCAGTACTGAAACTAGGCATGTCTCCCTTGTAATTTCTAATAATATTTCCGAACCCGGCAAGGCCAGGGTTTATTTTGGAAGCACCATCAAAGTTGAGTTTGAAAATACCTTTGGGGGGAGGAGACCAATGGTCTGGACCTGTAGCTACCGACAAAGTCTGTTTGGGTCTGTCGAAACATTGCATTGGATCAACAATTCCCCAAACATTCAGGATGGAGGATTACGCTTCGTTGGATTCCCAATCCGCCTAGTCCCAATCCTACATTCTGATAGATTCTATCATCCTGGAAGTGATGGTTCGCCAGACCCTGTCTTCCATTCCATATTTGTTCTTAAACGTTCTGGCATTTCGCTCTCGCCAAATTTCCCATACTAGAAAACTTGGGAATATTTCCCAAATCCAGTTCCCTATGGGATTTTGGAAGGGGTCCTTCATCCATGAGCTAATAGTTAGGTCTCGTCATCCTCTATTCCTTTTTGTTCCTCTAAACGTTGCAGCTCCATGATCCCAAAGGATTTCCGCAAAAGGGCAGGAGTCTAGGAGGTGGTTCAACATCTCTTCATCATTAGTGCATAAGCAACATCGGTAAGGTCCCAGCATTCCTCTTTTTATGAGATTTTCTCCAGTTATAATTCTTCTTCTCATCATAATCCAAACAAAGGTTGATATTTCAGGCCATAATTGGGAGTCCCATAAATGTTTCCATATAATCTCTGGTTGTTTGTTAGAGATACCAGTCCATATATTGTAAGCTTCTTTGATTATAAATATTCCCCTAGGTTTGAATCCCTAGTGTGGTTTATCCTCCCCATCATTGTAACGAATTTTCCTGTCTTGGAGAGCTTCCATCATCAGATCAACTTCCTCCCTAGTTCCATGTTGTTCATACCATTCCTTTGGGATCCACGATCTGTAATCAGACTGGGGTGTCTAGGTTTTCCCATAAGTCCTTGACCCTAATTTGTCCTTTTTCTGTGCTTGCTTGTCACAAATGAGGCGTCTCTAAACTTTTACCACGGGGGGGGAAATTGTTTCCATGAGTCTTCCAAGAATAGGGCGTGTTCACCATTCCGAACTTCCCAAAAAACTATTTGCTTGAACAAGGCCTTTCCCCCGGTTTGTTGTTTTCCAGATATGTGATCCTGGCTTATCTTTAGAGAATCGAATGAGATTTCCTTTTTCCCATCCAAAAGCATGTTTCATATGCCATAATATGGCCCATGGCTCCTGGTTATGAGTCACCCATCTCCACCAAATTTTTTCCCCACTTACCAAATTGACCTTTTCTAGATCACATAGCCCCAAACACCCTGTTCTTTGGGGGGTACATATTATTTCCCATTTGACTAAGGCCCATTTTCTCTGCTCCCTGGCTCCACTCCATAAGAATTTACGTTGAATGTTCCTTATTTCTCTCAGGATAGCTTTGGGAGCTACTAAAGATGAGAATAAATACACTAGCATGGCTTGAAGAACAAACTTTACCAGGACAATCATGCTTGCAAAATTGAGTGGACGGTAGGACCAATTCATCAGATTCTTCCTCATTTTATCCAGAAGATCATACCATGATCCTTTTCGTATCACTGATTTGGCCATAGGGGCTCCCAAGTATTTGGACGGAAGGGATCTCTCTTGAAATCTCAATATGCGACATATATTGCATCTGGTCACCCTTGGGGTATTGAAGAAGAGGCCTGAGATTTTTGTTCGTAGACTTCAAGACCAAATGCATTTCCATGAATCATTGATGGGTTTGTATTTCCGCCATAGGGTGCATTGATATCCCTCTAAGCTCCGGATTACCTTGCATTTCCTTAATAGTTATGCCCAGTCCTTCTGCCATGATGAAAAACATAAAAGGAGATAAAGGGTCTCCTTGTCTAATACCTCTAGATGGTTTGATGAGCCCTGAGGGAGCCCCATTAACTAGGATAGAAAAAAAAGGTTGTTGAGATTAGATTCATTATCCACCCAATCCAATCTTATCTAAATCCAAAATCCCTTAGGACCGCCTGATGTATTGCCATCTAATCTTGTCATAGGATTTTTCTATGTCGATTTTTAACATCATCCCCAGAATATTTTATGTTTTGATGGAGTGGAGCACTTCATGGACAAGGATAATGCCATCCATTATCTGGCATCCTTCCACAAACTCATATTGATCAGGAGGAATCAGGCCAGGAAGTATAGGTTTTAATTGGTTGGCTATATCTTTGGTCACAACTTTATAAATGACATTGCATAGAGCTATAGGTCTGAATTTACCTAGGGAGTCTGCTCTTTCACTTTTTGGAACTAACATGAGAAAGGTTGCATGGAAGGATGGGATAATTTTCCTCATTCATCTTGTGTCTTCAACAATCTTCCACACTTCGTTTTGAATAAGGCCCAAAAATTATGGAAGAAGTTAACTGTAAAACCATCTAGTCACGGGGCCTTCCCATCAACCATCTAATCGACTGCTTCTTCGACTTCCTAGAGAGAAACTAGCTTCATA
The DNA here is from genome assembly GCA_027924585.1 of Larix kaempferi. Lineage (NCBI taxonomy): Eukaryota > Viridiplantae > Streptophyta > Pinopsida > Pinales > Pinaceae > Larix > Larix kaempferi. The sequence continues at coordinate 18,537,477 of BSBM01000600.1, forward strand.
AGGATGTCATTTTGATCTTGAGAAACTAAAGAGTGGATATGTTGAGTGATCCTCTCGATATCCCTGCTTTTGTCCAGGTTGGGTTCATTCATGATTTCCTGAAAGTGCCGACATAATTCCCTTTCAATTTCCTCTCTGGTTTCCAGCCGCTCCCCATTGTCACTCTTAATGATGAGAATTCTATTCTGCGAGCGATTTTGGATGACTGGCCTGTGAAATTGGTGTTTCTTCCCCCTTCGCTTAACCAGTTAACACTGCCTTTCTGATGCCAAAGTATTTATTCTTTCCTCTCCCTTTCCTGCACCTTGTTTTCAGTGTGAATTTCCTCCTCCCTTAGTTCTATGGAATATTATTCTGACATACCTTGGATTTGGATGCCCTCCAATTGTTGTTCGAAGGCTGTTTTATCAGAGAGAATATTCCCAAATTCTTCTTTGTTCCATTTCTTGATCTTTTCCTTTAAAACCTTAAGTTTTTGTTAAAATCTATATATGTTTTGGTCCCCCTCTCTGTCTAGCTCCGACCACCATTGACTGACTTTTTCTTTGAAGTCCGAGTGTTCTAACCAGAAATGTTCGAAACGGAACGTTTTTTTGAACTGGGAACCCAAGACACTCCACCATAACCCAATCAATCAATGATCCGACCCAGCAAATGGAAGTACTATGGATGAAATTTCACTTCCCAGTTCCATAATTGACTCAGATACTAAAAATCTATCCAATCGCGAAGCTATATTTCGATACCCCACTCTTTTATTGTTCCAGGTAAACATACCCTACCCTGGAATCACATCCACTAGCCTCATTTCCTCAATGGTATCTTGAAATATTACATTCTCCTCTTCCAATCGTCATCTACCACCTTTCTTTTACTCTAGGGAGGTAATAGGTTGAAATCCCCCCCTAGTATCTAATGCTTCCCCTCCGTCCATCTATGTAGATTCTTCAAGGATTCAAAGAACCTTACCTTCTCCTGAGGTAAGTGGGGACCGTAAAAATTAGTTATGATACCTCGCACGGGGAACCCTATTACTTCAAATTCCACTGAGATATTTCGGATATTTCCCATAAAACCAGAAAGGGGGATTTTATTGGGATCCCAGAGGATACCAAGGCCACCAGCAGCCCCACAAGAATCAATTCCTATCCCTTCGCTCTTCTTCCATACTTTCCTTTCCACTTCCTATAAGTGTCCAGGTGAACATTTGGTTTCTTGTAGAAATACAACAGCTGGAGATTCTTTATGAATCTTTTTCCTCAAGATATTAATTTTTTTAGGGCTATTTAGTCCTCTAATGTTCCAAGTAACTTTCATTACGAAATTATTGGAGGTTTAAAGACCTAAAGTAGCTCTTATGGTAGGGTACAGACCTGATTCCAATAGCTTTAGTCCTGATGTCCCTATGTGTTTCCTATTATTTTTCCTGCCAAGCTTCTTTGTTGCCTCTTCATGCTTCCACTTACATTCCCTATGGGATCCTAGGTGTAACACACCCAAAATCCTCGTTACGTTCTAGAGGAGATGGGGTGAAATTTTTATTTTTATTTAACATACTTGATAAGTATCATTTCTTCTAGAATTGACCTCTTTAACTTAGTAAGTAGGTGTAACATTAATCTCAATATTCTTGCATGGAATTTGCACATGACAACTGTCAGTTAAGGAACAAGCATTCATATGCCATAATCCATTCTTTAGTAAAACCCAGTATAACTATCTTGCGATACTTATCCAACATCAATTCACCTACCATATTCAAATAACATCTAGACAACTAGTAACACACCTTTACTGCAATAATGAAAATCCTTTCCAAGTATTGAAGCATGCAAACCAAGTTCTATGAAAATATATTTTAGGTGTAAATCATTCTGAACCTGTAATGTCCCCATTCAAATAAGTGCATAGTAAGACAATCCCATCAATCCTACTAGTTTCCTAGGTTGGATGGGCACATGTGGGATGGTAATAAGGAAGCTAATAAATAGCTAATAAATGATATTTAGACATTATAGGGGTTCAAGAATTTAATAAATATGGTGAATAAATAAATTCAAGATAAATTCTAAGTGGCAAGTGGTTTTGGAGACATATGGAGGTGGTGGGACCCACACTAGCTTGATTTTTCATAATACATGGTATCTCTCTTTTGCAAATTCGAATTAATGGGAATGTGAACACTCTTGGGTGAGTTGGTAAGTCATAACACATGTCATTGAGCATCTTAGGTAGAATTGGGAAGGATTGGTAACCTCCATGGAAGATAAAGAGTCAAAGTGGAAGTTTGTGGACACTTGGGCTAGATTCCCTGGCCCCTATGACACCAATGATGGAGCATCTATGACAACTATGAAAAATTGCAGACCTGACCTCTGACATCTAACCACTATTTCATGTCAGCACCAAAAATAGGCTCAAGGAAGGTGAATTTGGGAGTTGGAGAAGCCAAAGAGACTCAAAATCGAATTTGGGAGAAGATGGAAGGTTGGAACTAGGAGACAAGTGGCAAATGTGGAATATTTCCTAAATGAAAATATATTGAATCTATTGAGAGGATTTCGACCCTTAGAAGGCTAATGTTGGTTATAAAATGTAGAAATGAAGTATGATAATGGCTTTTGATGATTTGAGAAAAATTGCATTTGTGAAGAGAGAGCTAGTGGATGACTAGTTTCTTGCCTTAGCCAATTTCAAGGGTGAAAGATTCCCATCCAAGTTGGTGTTTGGAGAGGCCACTCAGGTCTTTCATGGTGCTTTAATGGAGTTTGTATTTGCAGGCAGCAGCTATAGGAATTTTCATGGTTTGTTTTAGTGTAGCACTTTCTCTCCACCGTTTCCAGTTTTGAAGGCATATTCATGCTCCTTGAGGGAGGGCATTTTTGGTGAGCACTTGTGCTTCTTGAGAGAGATTCTCATTATATATTTATGATTGTAATAGATTCATATCCTCTTTTATTAATATTCAGAAAGTCTCAGGTAGAAATACCCACTGGTTGTATCCAAAACTATTGATTAATGAGCAAACAATGTCCATTTCCCCAATGCATTGATGTATGACACTATAATGTTGATTATTTCCAATGGATGGATGATTATCTGATATATTTGTGATCAATATAATTCCATGGATGTCTTCTACAAGTTTCATGTACTGTACTTGAGCATTTGAAGCATTTTTACTCAGTTTAGTTGTATTGGGAGGTGAAATAGTGCCATTTCCCCAAGGGTCGAATTGGGGGCTTTTTCTATTGAATGTGAGAGAGTTAGAACAGTAGTAAAAATCAATTAATGGTGCATATGAGACCTTAATCACATACTTAACACATTATATACCTCTGTTCATAAATTCGTGGGAGTTTGGAGGCATTTGGAAGGCCATTTGCAGTGTTACCCGGGGGGGATTTGATGCACAAATTACTAGTCAAAATTACATATAATGATCAGAATACAAATCAAGTTTGCAGCAGTATTTGGAGGGAAATAAAACATCCCTGAACCTGATATTCAAGTCTAAATACCATTCATACACTCCTACAGAATATTTGGGAGCATTTGGGTTGATTTGGAGGTCAAAACAGTTAAACTAGTCAAAGGTCGAAATTGGGGAAAAAGTGGAAAAATTGGCATTTTAATAGAATTTTGAAAAAGGGTCATTACAGAACCCCATATGAAACTTGGGTGAGCAATAACCACACAAAAGCTTCAAAGTCATAGGAGAGAAATTCTTCTACAAAATAAGTTAGGTCCATACTTCGATGCCATATCCTCTTAGCATAATTTTCTTAACAAAAGTCAACTAAACATCAAAAGCATGCAAATGTACCATTAACCTCGCCATAGGTCAAATGTAGACAAAGATATATATTTATCTATCAGTAAGATGACATGTTATGGTTTTTCTCTTACATCCATTAAACATTCTATCAATAACAACTTATATCGAAAAGTGTAAATATAGCTTTAAGAGAATTTAGCTATGCTATATCAATTTTGCTCCTTTAAATCTTTCATAAAACAAATACAATCATGATTGTTCAACATGTCCTTTTTCACACATTCTTTTACATATATCAACATTGATGCATACCTATTGTAAGAGACCTTTTTGTATCTCTATTGTCACGGTCCTTTATCTGCATAAGATTTAAACATTAAATATACGCAAGTGTACCATGCTACTTTACATAAGCTCATTCATTCTTCTATTGTACCCATAACCATATTCTCATACATTAAACATAATTTATAATACATCTTGAACTGCAATATACCATATAGATACGAAATAGTAACACCATAAAGCATAGGTATGATACTATTCATCTATCAGGTCAGCACCATATCGAAGTCTCTTTATCTGGATTTCATACAACTATGCGTAAGAGTATATTTCTATTGACTATCTACCAATCCGCTTCGCATAGATACATGGAAAGGTAAACATAATAAAATACTCTTCACTTACATTACTAGATTACTGTTAGAGATAGAATACTTGAGTAATCTTATCACTTACTCTTTACTATCATTAGGGTACAAGATATATCAAATATTATATTAGCTTTACAGAGCAGACTTTTCTTACCAGTTTGGTAGAACTGAAAGAGAGTTTCCTCCCTGCCTTCTTCTACCTGTCTTCATCACACTTGTAACATTGATTAGTACTACTAATTCTAACTGATGCTCTAAAACTCTAGATACTTTTCCATTCTTCATGCGATATGTCTAACTGATTAACAATCATAAATATTTACTAAGGGGGATGTTTTGGGAAATGCAACGCTCCACCCAACCATAGTCTCTCTGACAGATTCTACTAAATCCATCTGGAGGCCATCCCCGACCTGGGCACGATGATCCACAAGTAGGATAGGGAGTTTTAAGTCTCGATTCCTAGAACCAGCCACACACATCCTTAGTGGGTATTGCAGTGCTCCTGCAATTCATGAGGTAGTGCTCCTACCTGAACAAATGTCGTGTTCTAGCCCCTTACCCAGCTATGATGTTGTTCTTTTCTAGCCCAATAAAACATGGTTAAAATAAATAATAGGGAGATAAATAATTCATACCAGTATTATCACAACAACATCCTATCCCAAAATACAATAGGGATAAATCATACCAACAGCCATGACATGCAACATAGGTATATATATACGATTAATGAAATGTACAGGGATCTTTCTCCCATCTCTGTGCAATGGATAACGTTCAGTATGCAACATACTTAATATACAGGGATTTTCCCCATCCTCTGCGCAATAATACAACCAATGCATAAAATATATGTAACATAGCGAATGCATAAATACGCAACATAATCATACAGTACAAGGATTTCCTCCCATCTCTACGCAGTCATCCAAAAGAAGTACTATATATAATGATATATCAACAACAGGCTTTAAGGGAGCCTCCCCAAGCTCTGCGCAAACACAAAAAAAGCATGCATATCACATTAATCACATATCAATACTTAATATAACAAACCACAATTTATGGGGAGCCTTCCCAAGCTCTGCGCAGCACACGAGAAGAAGTAATATATAAAAAAATATGAAATCCAATTCACATAGGGTCAGGCATATCAAGCTCTACGCAGGTGATGAATGGGTTGGGATCGGGCTCTCTCAGTCGTCCCTTCCCATAAGCTATACGCAGTTATTAAAATGAGGATAGAAATATGCACAGAAATAATTCATAGGGACAAGCAAGCCCATACAGAGCCAACGACCCACCAATAAAACACAAACCCCGCAGATGATAACCAATACACAGAAGTATACATATATCCACAGGTATATATATATATATATATATATATATATATACTGCAAGAACGATAACAAAGGTATACAGGGGTCGGATTACTCCCTTAGCCATCCCTTCCCCAAGGCTACACGCAGGCACTGCTACGATTTATGAATGCATCCAAATAAACAGATTTCAGGAAGAGGTTTATACAATTGACATGATATATCTCCCAAAGGTAAAATCACCCACGCAGGCAACAAACAATACGAACACATCGATTTACCAAATTATCAAATGAATGTACAGGGAATCCTTCCCCAAATCGGGATATGCATTAGTTAAGACTATAACAACAATAAATATATCCACGAGGATTCACTCCCAAACACCACAGAAATTAACCCAAGGTTTCACTTTCTCCTTCCACGCAGAAATGGGGAAAGATTCCCCACGAATTCTATGCAATATAAAAAGAATCAATCTACAGAAGTATATCAAATCTAGCATAGATGTAATATATGAAACAGAGAGTAAGCAGGGACCTGAGACCACTTAGATCCTGGCTGCATAACTCCCTCAAATAGAAAACATCCTCCTGGCTAAAGCTTATTCCCAATCTTCTTGCAAAGGTCAGTCTCTTCTTTCCCCTATGCCTCCCTTCTTCCTCCTACGCCACTCTTCTTCCTCCAACCCTTTCTTTTAAAAGAATGAGAGGTAAAAACTCTCCAAGCACACCGTTTCTCCCCACTTCTCAAGGTTTTCACCACGTGGATTCCCCACAAGAACCATGCTAAGAAAAAGCAGAACAGACTTAATTAACAATATGTCCCAAACACTTGTGTGAGGGCAGTTAGAAGGGCGCCATACTAGGTTAGAATAATCAAATAAATAAATAAAAGAGTACACATATATATTTTTCTCATATAAAAGCATAAACATATAAATAAAAGATATGCATTTCCATATAGTTATACTATATCATATAAAACACACACACACACACATATATATATTAGGTAATACATATATATATATATATATATATATATATATATATATATAGGTGTGTGTGTGTGTGTGTGTGTATTCGGATAACAATAGTTATGAGGGTTTAATCTAAAACCCAACTTTTATAAAATAGGTATATATGTATATACATAAATATATCATAGATTCATTAACCTGAAAATCAAGGCACAGCATGTTTAAATCATGCTCAAAGGATAGTCAAAGCCAAAGAATCCCGAAGCCTCATCAACCTCAAAACTCTCCCCCTTGTGGTTCACCTTGCCCTTTTTCCACTCTAGGTTGCATTGTGTGTTCTAGTCTAGGTTTTAGGTAGTGTCGTTATATAAAATAGACAAAATTGATTAAATAAGAATTTTACCAGAGATGGGGACATTACAATACTCTCCCCCTTGGAAGAACACAGTCCTCGGTGTTGTGCCAATTTTCGCACTACTTCACCTGTTCATCCTCCTTCCCTACACTTCTAGCATATGCAAACTCATTCTCTTTCCAATATATTGAAGAAACAATATTTACAATCTTATGACAAAGGAATAATAAATATAGGATTTTTGTGAATACAATACTTCTCTCATGTATTGTTCTGCTCACTAACTTGGGCATTGCTAATGCTTTGCAATTTTGGTACCAGCTTTACCTGGTTCAAACGTTAGTTGCATAATGTAAAACATAAAACTTCGGATCCATTTGCTCCTATGTATAGCCACTTATTGTTTATTGTTCTTTTTCATTTCACCTGTAATGTCTTGTCCCACATATTGAAGTTACTCAACTTCGGCCTGCATATGTATTCACCAAAATACATCATGCCCTTTCAAAAAAAATCTCAGCAACCCAACACTATTTTTCTAAGCAAATTTTTATCTGCACATGTATTAGAATTTACAAGAGCAAGAAATAAACAATTACAAACATTTACCTATCTTGCAGGGTCCTCCTCCTGCACTCTTGTAGCTTGTTATGACCTTGCTTTTTAGCTTTTTAGTGGAAGCCTTACCTTTTTAATTATGTAGCATGTGCATACATTATTCAACATATTTGATGTGAAATTCATGAACCACACACCAAATGGTACACGAGTATGTAAGCATTGATTAAGAGATCCTTCATAGTCAAAACAAGTGAATAGCACATTAAGTGAAGACTTAATGACACACTAGGTGCCTACCACACATCCAGTGTGAAATAAAAGGGAAGTCACACTTCACGTTTTTTTCAGTACCCCACGTACTGTTCCCATCCAAAGCACTTATATTCCCATAAAACAACATGTGTCCTTTGCCCACAGGTTTCTTCCTGCTACAAGTCTTTTCATTCATTTCATAAGCTTAGAATGACCACATTCTAACAAATATTTTTCATTATATATAATTATTCAAAGTCATCAATGACATCTAAATGCATACTACATAAAGTGATTGCATCAATGCTCTTTTATTAAAATCATAAATTGGCTTCCGTAAAGAAACGTTACTCTAAGAATTTGTTGTATTATACATTCTTTCACATGTATTTTAAATGAAACTTTATTTCTTAGATGTACTTCTATCTACATAAAAAATTTCAAACATGTCAAGGCATATGTATCATGTTCATAACATATCATATGCATGGAAGTATCATTCCAAAATACCTATGAAAGCATCTGTAAGTTTCTCCCGAAGCTCTGTTATAGATTCATGGCGCTTGCAGTTTCTCTAGCCTGCAATGGTGAATAACACACCAAATGCCACTTCGAGTGCTTGTAGCTTAACATGCATCATAATTTAACTGACACATCTAGTGCCAGTAACACACTTAATGTGTGAAAATATCAACTGATACATACATTAATGTTATCTATATACCAAGTACCATATCATACTGAGATACTTCACGTACCTCCATCCTTTTTACTTTGCAGTAGCATTTAATTGAATAGAAGCTTAATTCAAGAATCTCATTATCTCTTTTAAAACATAATTGTATTCTCATCACAATTACATAAATCCAAATACACACATATTTGATGCAATTGTATTTCATAGCCATACCATTGTAGCATCTTTCAAACGCATCAACAGCGGTCTTCAAGATTTTCCTCTTGGGAAATCTACCTCATTTTTTCCCTCAAGACTTCTTGCTTGAGTCCAGGACAACTCCTTTTCCCCTCAAGCCCTCTCGCTTGAGTCCAGGACAAATCTTTTTCCCCTCAATCCTTCTCGCTTGAGTCTAGGAGCTCTTTTTCCCCTCAAGCCTTCTCGCTTGAGTCCAGGAGCTCTTTTTCCCCTCAATCCTTCTCACTTGAGTTCAGGAGCTCTTTTCCCCCTCAAGACTTCTCGCTTGAGTCCAGGAATTCTTTTTCCCCTAAAGCCTTTCTTGCTTGAGTCCAGAAACTCTTTTTCCCCTCAAGCCTTCTCCCTTGAGTCCGGGAAAATTCCAAGCTTTCTCGGCGTGCACCAAGTACAAGATTGGTACTCAACACCTCGGTGTCATGCCCCTCAGGGTGTGCATCACGCACAGGACAAAACCCAACACTCACCCAGTGATCCTGAGTTATAGAGTGCGCCAAGTACTTTTACGTCACTAAAACCATGGAACCACCTCTAACAGCTCTTCAGGGTATTGTAGTGCTCCTACATTAAACTAGTAGTGCTCCTACCTGAACACATCTTGTGTTCTATACCAAACTGTAGGTGTTCCTTTCTGGCCCAAATCTGTTCTCCAAACTTGGCCTTCTCTTCTTCATTCTTCTTGCTTAGATTTATTTTAATTTAAGTTAACTTTATTTTAAGTTAGCTTTATTTTAATTTGTAGGGCACCTCCCTCCCCCTCCTGCTTATCTTATTAGTGTGAGGTTTTTCTTATTTGTAAATTTATCTTTTAATTTCTCTTGATACTCTCAATATTTTCACTTCTCTAGTCATATTGTCTCATGTGCATGCAACAATGTCTCATAACATCGTATTAGTGAACTCTTGGTTCTCATTGTGGCTCTAATGCCACTTTCATGTCCACCCTACTTTACCAATACAAGCTTTAAACTGAGCCTACTGCACATGACAATCCATCAATTTTAACAACCATATAGATCCATTCACTTACAGTGATTTTTGCGAAATCGTTTTTGTTTGGTGATTCTCTCGCCGTTGATTAGCTTGGTTATGGAACGCAAATCCCTTACCTTGTGTGATCAATTCCTCGTACACATCAACCAAAAATTTATATTAGCTAAAACCTCATGAAGGTCAAGTCTTAATCACACAAACATACTCATAATATTTTTTTATCACATAACACTTTACATAATCATAGTTCCTTGCAACTCTAAATCTATGTTGCAGCATCTGTCATAAATGAGCCTATAGGTCCTAGAGTAGCAACCTTCGCTATGATACCATATGTAACACACCCAAAATCCTCGTTACGTTCTAGAGGATATGGGGTGAAATTTTTATTTTTATTTAACATACTTGATAAGTATCATTTCTTCTAGAATTGACCTCTTTAACTTAGTAAGTAGGTGTAACATTAATCTCATTATTCTTGCATGGAATTTGCACATGACAACTGTTAGTTAAGGAACAAACATTCATATGCCATAATCCATTCTTTAGTAAAACCCAGTAATATTCAAATAACATCTAGACAACTAGTAACACACCTTTACTACAATAATGAAAAGCCTTTCCAAGTATTGAAGCATGCAAACCAAGTTCTATGAAAATAGATTTTAGGTGTAAATCATTCTAAACCCCATATGCAACTTGGGTGAGCAATAACCACACAAAAGCTTCAAATTCATAGGAGAGAACTTCTTCTGCAAAATACATTAGGTCCATATTTCGATGCCATATCCTCTTAGCATAATTTTCTTAACAAAAGTCAACTAAACATTAGAAGCTTGCAAATGTACCATTAACCTCGCCATAGGTCAAATGTAGACAAAGATATATATTTATCTATCAGTAAGATGACATGTTATGGTTTTTCTCTTACATCCATTAAGCATTCTATCAATAACAACTTATATCAAATAGTGAAAATATAGCTTTAAGATAATTTAGCTATGCTATATCAATGGTCCTCCTTTACATCTTTCATAAAACGAATACAATCATGATTGTTCAACATGTCCCTTTTCACACATTCTTTTACATATATCAACATTGATGCATACCTATTGTAAGAGACCTTTCTGTATCTCTATTGTCATAGTCCTTTATCCGCATAAGATTTAGACATTAAATATGCACAAGATTTAAACATTAAATATGCACAAGTGCACCATGTTACTTTACATAAGCTCATTCATTCTTCTATTGTACCCATAACCATACTCTCATACATTAAACATAATTTATAATACATCTCGAACTGCAATATACCATATAGATACGAAATAGTAACACCATAAAGCATAGGTATGATACTATTCATCTATCAGGTCAGTATCGTATCGAAGTCTCTTTATCCGGATTTCATACAACTATGCGTAAGAGTCTATTTCTATTGACTATCTACCAATCTGCTTCGCATAGATACATGGAGAGGTAAACATAAGAAAATACTCTTCACTTACATTACTATATTACTATTAGAGATAGAATACTTGAGTAATCTTATGACTTCCTCTTTACTAGCATTAGGGTACAAGATATATCAAAGATTATATTAGCTTTACAGAGCATACTTTTCTTACCAGTTTGGTAGAACTGAAAGAGAGTTTCCCCCCCGCCTTCTTCTACATGTCTTCATCACACTAGTAACATTCATTAGTACTACTAATTCTAACTGATGCTCTAAAACTCTAGATACTTTTCCATTATTCATGCGATATGTCTAACTATTTAACAATCATAAATATTTACTAAGGGGACCAGTTTGGGAAATGCAACGCTCCACCCAACCGTAGGCTCTCCGACGGCTTCTACTCAGTATGTCCGAAGTCCACCTCTGAGCTGGGCACGGTGATCCACAAGTAGGATAGGGATTTTTAAGTCTCTATTCCTAGAACCAACCACACACAGCCTTAGTGGGTATTGCAGTGCTCCTGCAATTCATGAGGTAGTGCTCCTACCTGAACACATCTCGTGTTCTATCCCCTTACTTGGCTGTGGTGTTGTTCTTTTCTGGCCCAATACAACATGGTTAAAATAAATAAAAGGCAGATAAATAATTCATACCAATATTATCACAACGGCATCTTATCCCCAAATACAACAGGGATAAATCATACCAACAGCCACGACACGCAGCATAGGTATATATATACGATTAATGAAATGTACAGGTATCTTTCTCCCATCTCTGTGCAATGGATAACGTTCAGTATGCAACATACTTAATATACAGGGATTTTCCCCATCCTCTGCGCAGTAATACAACCAGTGCATAAAATACGCAGCATAATCATACAGTACAGGGATTTCCTCCCATCTCTACGCAGTCATCCAAAAGAAGTATTATATATAATAATATATCAACAACAGGATTCACGGGAGCCTCCTCAAGCTCTGCACAAACACAAGAAACATGCATATCACATTAAGCACATATGAATACTTAATATAACAAACCACAATTTACGGGGAGCCTTCCCAAGGCCTGTGCAGCACACGAGAAGAAGTAATATATAAAAAATATGAAATCCAATTCACACAAGGTCAGGCGTATCAAGCTGTATGCAGATGATGAATGGGTTGGGATCGGGCTCTCTCAACCGTCCCTTCCCATAAGATATACGCAGTTATTAAAATGAGGACAGAAATATGCACAGAAATAATTCATAGGGACATGCAAGCCCATACAGAGCCAACGACCCACCAATAAAACACAAACCCCGCAGATGATAACCAATACTCAGAAGTATACATATATCCATAGGGATTAATATATATATATATATATATATATATATATATATATATATATATATATATATATATATATATATACTGCAAGAATGATAACAAAGGTATACAGGGGTCGGATTACTCTTTTAGCCATCCCTTCCCCAAGGCTACACATAGGCACTTCTACGATTTATGAATGCATCCAAATAAAACAGAGTTCGGGAAGAGGTTTCTACAATTGACATGATATATCTCCCAAAGGTAAAATCACCCACGCAAGTAACAAACAATACGAACACATTGATTTACCAAACTATCAAATGAATGTATAGGGAATCCTTCCCCAAATCGAGATATGCATTAGTTAAGACTATAACAACAATAAATATATCTACAAGTATTCACTCCCAAACACCACAGAAATTAACCCAGGGTTTCACTTTCTCCTTCCACGCAGAAATGCGGCAGGATGCCCCACGAATTCTACGCAATATAAAAAGAATCAATATACAGAAGTATATCAAATCTAGAATAGATGTAATATATGAAACAGAGAGTAAGCATGGATCTAAGATCACTTCGATCCTGGCAATGTAACTCCCTCAAACAAAAAAACATCCTCCCGATTAAAGATTCTTCCCAATCTTCTTGCAGAGGTCAGTCTCTTCTTGCCCCTACGCCTCCCTTCTTCCTCTTGCACTGCCTTTCTTCCTCCAACCCTTTCTTTTAAAAGAACGAGAGGTAAAAAATCTCCAAGCACATTGTTTCTCCCCCACTTCTCAAGGTTTTCACCACGTGTATTCCCCACAAGAACCACGCCAAAAAAAAGCAAAACAAACTTGATTAACAATCTGTCCCAAAACACTTGCATGAAGGAAGTTAGAAGGGTGCCATAATAGGTTAGAATAATCAAATAAATAAATAAAAGAGTACAAATATATTTTTATCATATAAAAGCATAAACATATAAATAAAAGATATGCATTTCCATATAGTTATACTATCTCATATAAAACACACACACACACACACACATAAGGTAATACATATATATATATGTATTCGGATAACAATAGTTATGAGGCTTTAATTTAAAAGCCAACTTTTATAAAATAGGTATATATGTATATACATAAATATATCATAGATGAATTAACCTAAAAATCAAGGCATAGCATGGTTAACTCATGCTCAAAGGCTAGTCAAAGCCAAAGAATCCCGAAGCCTCATCAACCTCAAAACTCTCTCCCTTGTGGTTCACCTTGCCCTTTTTCCACTCTAGGTTGCATTGCGTGTTCTAGTCTAGTTTTTAGGTAGTGTCGTTATATAAAATAGACAAAATTGAGTAAATAAGAATTTTACCACAGATGGAAACATTACACTAGGTGGATACCAAGAGGGTTTGTTTATTTTGCTAGGAGACTTGCTTCTTTTAGAAGGATAACTTGTTCATGAGTAACATATCCTTTTTCGATATCTTCACAAGCTTGTTCAATGCCTTCGAGATCCAGATCACCTATGTCCATGTATTCTATTTCCTCCGTGGATTCCAGATCCTTTTGTTGGTTGTTCTGCTTTCTTCTCCTTCATTTTACTGCTCCTGCCTAGGTTTTTTTGCCTCTTCATCCTCTTTGTCGGTTCTTCCGTCTTCCTCCTTGTTCTTTGTTGGTTGATCCTGGTCTTGTTGCTTTTCTATTTGGGGTATCTCCTCCATGTCTTCCTCAGGTTGATCGATTATGGATTTGAACTGATTAGACATTGTTATTTTTTTGGGGCTTCTGAGTTGTCATGTCTGCGTCCACCCCTTTTTCGGTTTTGTACATTGGAAATCCCTTCATCTCCACTATCCTTTGATTGTTTAGGTTGGGGTTTTGGAACATTCTAGGAGCAATCTCAAAAAAAATGACCATATTCATGGCACTGACGACATCAAAATGCGATCTGCTCATAGTCTAGGGTTTGGATCCAATCCTCATCCTCCCAAAACAGATTGATGGCTTCCGAAATTTGCTTTGATAGATCCATATACACGCATATACGAGCATAGGCCATGTATCTATGGGTCTTCGTTTGCTCTGAGATATTGATGAAGGAGCCCAGTTTATTACTTATATATTCGAGAATTTTTGGATCCCCCCAATACTCACTTGGAAGAGAGTGTAGTCTGATCTATACAGGGGAAATCCTCATATCCTCTTTATCTGGCCTAAATCATTATTTCCATGGCCTTAAGAATAGTCCATACGAATAGAAGAAATATGGTCCCCCATCAAGAACTCGATTTTCTATCTTCCATACTCGGGAAACTAATGGTGAAGAAACCCTTAGGTCCCAGCTAGGAATCGTAATGACCTTTCGGTTTCCAGGTTGAATTGATCCACCAGACCAAGGATTTTTCAAATGGTAACATCCCCACAAATTTCCCAATTAGGGCATGATCTTCCATATATTGAATTACTTCCCTTAACTTGCTTGACCTGATCTGCATTGTGGGGATTTGGGCCATTTTGGGCATGCACTGTCCCGATCTTCTTTCATCGCTCAAATGTTTCAAACCAGGGCCCGTATTACCAGATCCATCTCCTCCCATTGCCTCTAAGGGTATCGGAATACCTCTGATCTGAAATCCCTTATTTAGAATTTTTTGGGGAGGGATGGGATCCCCCCCCACTTCCAGGTTCCATGATCTTTGTCAAACCTTCTGCCTCTTAGAAACGTCAAAATACACAGATCTCTCACAATCACCCGTTCAAAACCAGAAGCTTCTTGATCCTTCTCAAGTTATTTCTTGTTGAATTCCTTCATAAGATCTTGATTCTTTTGTTCTGGCTTTTGAAAATTTCACTTCTTCTCCATGGACTTCATGATTTTTGCAAGTAGTTTCTGGTTATGATTTCTTGGGCGAGAAATATCTTGGTCTTTTTCAATGATGACCTTGTCACATTCTTTCTGTTGATCTTGCAACTTTTCTATTGATTTCTGGCTATATTGAAGGATAAATTTTGATACGTCCTTCAAGTCTTCTAATGATGGCACCTCTAAGCATGGCTTCATTTTAGTGTCTTGCAACGTTATTTTCTTCTTCTTATAGGAAAATGTCAAAAAAATGTCCATGTTTAAAATGAAGGTACCCAGTGTTTGTATCCAAGGTGAACCTAGAATTATATCAATGTCTTTATAATACATGGATGTAACAATGAATTTAGATATGAAGATATATTAACTCTCAATAATAGATGATTTATTCTGTATTGTTTTTTGATACTGAATTGTAACGTCTCCTTGATGCTTGTCTCAGGAATCAATAATTGATTGGCTACATTAACATTGAGGTGATTTTTCTTATCGCTTGGACAAATAACAATGTTAACTACTTTTCCTTAAATATTCCCTTCAATTTTTAATAATGATATACAAGAATTTCAAATGCCTTCATAATTAAACCTTTCCTCTTTCTTTTTAATAAAATCCATTTTTTCTTTTAAAAATATATTCCTTAAACAATCAAATAACAATACCTTAGTGTATTGTGGTGGAGCTTCTTATTAAATATCCTTCGTCCTTTCTTTTATATATATATATAATTTATTTAATGAAACCCCTTTTTAATTGAAACTTTATCTCAGTGAATGTTCCACCCTATATCTCTTTATTAAATATAATGCATTGATATAAATCTTACTTTATAAATGTTTTTTCAATATTTAAATGTCCTTTAAATCTTAACCTTGAAAGCCTTAATTTTTATTTTTCCTAAATCAATATCGCGTGATTGATATTTTGGGAGGGTCATGACTTATGGATGGTGACAAATATGTTTGCCTCGGTTGAACCATTAACTATACCTCAATT
Organism: Larix kaempferi; assembly: GCA_027924585.1. Lineage (NCBI taxonomy): Eukaryota > Viridiplantae > Streptophyta > Pinopsida > Pinales > Pinaceae > Larix > Larix kaempferi. The sequence goes on from BSBM01000600.1 coordinate 18,553,949, forward strand.
AGAACCGTCTCCTAGGGGAGAGGACCCAATAGTTGCATCGAGACCAGTAGTGGAGATAGAAATGGAATTGGCTAATCTCCATTTTGGAAATATTAGTTACCATAAGTGGTTAATAAAAGTACTTTATGTACAAGTCATTGTCAATATTTTTTATGCTTTTAAAATTATTTATAAAAAAACTTTCTTCTACGTTTTGAAATAAATGAATATTTGAAATTTGAAATTTCATTTTAAGTCACATCCAATTTTAAGTCAATCAATGTTCACTCATTGGTCTCAATAAAAATACACTAAAACATATTAGGACTAGACAACTTGGAACTTTGTGGTTGACATGGCATCAATTTGGATTCGTCACACCTCAAAATCAATATGGTTAAATAGAGAACATGCCAAAATATATGTGATAAAAATTTGAAAAAAAAAAGTGCTCGAAACATGGAAAATTAAGTTACGCAAAAAGGGTAAAAAAAATGCACCACTAGTGGCTCGTCTCCCCTATATCATTCTCAAAGGGTACAATTTTACTCTACTTCTCTTCAAACGATGACCAGTATAGCTATATTCAAATGCACTTAAATTTAGTGACGACCTGAGCACTAGAAATGGACTTTAGGCAATGGTTACTATGGCGGCTTAAGGACAATGGTCAACACACATTGACCCTGGCGATTGGTGAACTATGAAACTGTTTATTTTCTTCAACATTGACTCGATGCTTGTTGGCTACAACTTCTTGCGATGCATGAACCATCAAGGATTTCACACTTGCTACAGCTGTAAATCGGGGATGTTGCAAGTATTAATATTCACATATAATGATAATTTGATAATTGCAAGTCATGAGGTAACATGGTGGATGCAGTAATGGTAGTGTAAGACAGCTGCTACTCCAAGTAATCAGTCATAGTACCACCCGGAATCTCTTTGATGGTATTTACAGAATTTTTGGTGGTCAACTCTTTTGGACACCTGTCATCCTAGTGTATTAATACACGTGATTTACTATTGGCAGCAATTTTGTTCAACATTCTTTTTCAATAGAGAAACTCTGAAAAAATTCCAAGGGCCAAGATCAACGGAAGTGCCATGAGAAATGGATTTGATAACAATGTGATGAACAAACAAAGTTTTAACTGAGGAAACTTCCAATTTAATTAGGATAAATAATCCATAAATGGAAAATATATTATAAATGAATAAATAAATAAGAGATATGAGATGACAATTACAAATAAGAGGGACCATATATATAATTTTTAAAGGGAACCTTTGTGAGTCTTCACGAGAGTTGCATCCATTAAATAATATTTATTATTATTATTATTATTTATTTTTGTGCTTGTTGATCAATTTTATCAAAAAACTAAACTGTCATCCTCTACTGATCTAGCATTGCAAGTAGAAAGAAAATATGAGCAGATTCATCACATACACATATCAAACAAGAAATTTTAAAGGGGCACCAACACTTCTCATTTATTATTGATCAAAACATAGTACAATCCAATGGTTACTATCCATAGACATATGATTCTCGCAACTATTCCCTTGGTTCTCAAATACCACCCATTAAATTAGGGAACTTGTCCTAACTTATTCTCAGTCTTTTATCACTAGTGGTTACAAAACTCAACCCTTACAACCAACTCTAATGCAAACACCCTTTCATTGGATCTTATTCCACTTTTTGTACAGCTCGAGTCTGACAGTGTTAAGGCAGTTTCCAAATCTAAGTTATTTATGTGGATGCATTAACTGTCCATATTATCTTCCTCTATGTCTCATTTCCACAATCCTTTCCATGTTGATTATCTAGCTATATTCCATGATTATGTATTTAAACAAAGGGGCCAACATTGTTCATGAATCATTAGAGCAACCCTGTAATGTCCCCAAATTTTTACTATGGACCACTCCATTACTAGGGAATTCAATGGTCTAAAGTCACTTGGAAAAACTAAAGAAGAATAGTAAAGTGGTGAATTGGGGTCATGAGGCACTATGGAAAACCAAGGTCCAAGGGAAAAATTTATGGAGCAAGGAATCATTATCTCTTAAAAATCAACTTTACTAATATTTTGAGATAATTTGGACAAGGAGGGCGCATTAGTGGTGGAATAAGTCCAAATGTGTGGTGTAACTCCCATCCAAGGTGGAAGGAATCCTATCATGGAGGCATCTCATGGGTTGTAACTCCCCAGGCTAAAAATAGCAAATCTATGACAACCTATGACATCTATGACAACTTATTACAAGAATCAAGTCCTATGACAGATTATGACAACTTATGACAGCCTATGACATGTTGCAGGTCCTAAATTTAGCCAAGGGCGGCGCTAGAGGAGAGGGGTGGGCCCACATGCTAGTGTAACTTTCCCAAATTCAAGCTAAGCCTGTCTAATTCGAATTTCCAAGGTAGATGAAGTTATTATTTGGAAAAATAACATTAGAGAGGAAGTAAATGATTCCCAAGGTGTCATTCTCTCATAAAAATAACATTTATTAATATTTTAATAAATATTTGTGAGAGAATTCTAGAATGAGGAGGAAATGCTCCATGAAGATTTATAAAAAGGGTGAAGACACAAGTAAAAGGGATTTTGGTAATTTGAATTTTTGTATCATAGATCCATTGATCTTCTCAAGATTGGGATATGTTCCCCTTCCTACAGAACTAGTTTCGGTGGTGAAAGATTCCACCCTAGCTAGCAAAAGAGGAGAAATCACTCAGATTTCTCAACTGTTCTTCATGTGAATGGGAGGTGAGGAGGAATCACTCAGATTTATCAAGTGAGATTAAATTGATACAGGTTTATATCTTGTCCTATTGTTGGTTCAAATTGATCTACAGGTGTTTTGAATATCAAGTTGTAGCAGCAGAGCTTTATGGTGTTTTCCGGGCATTTTGGTGTTGGAGTTTTGGGTTCTTGCTTGAGGAGGGTGCACCATTGTATCCATTTTCACTTGAATAGCTCATTCTTGGAGAATTATATGACCGATATGTGACATAGGGCTCAATTTGGTAGGTTTCTCTATCATTTAGAGGTTTTTCTTGTTGATTCATAGCTTGGATTGGTGAAGGAGGGTCGGAATGAAGGTTTTGGTTTCAACACTTTTGAGAATTTCTAGGATGTGATACCTATTAAATTGAATTTATAGAGACATTTATAATGATAAACACTTTTTGTTTCATTCAAAAAAAAATCTGTATGCCTGATATATCATCATTTTACTGAATCTACTCTATTCGACATCTCTTATGGTGGAGGGGTGCACCTCTACATTTCTATCTCTATATTTCTTAGATTTAGAGATGTTGTAAGATCCATATATTGTTTTAATCAGTATACTTATTGTTTCCATACATTCATAATAAATATTTGCAGTGCCTTTCATCATATGGTGATCAATGTTCAAGTTTATGGATGATTTATGTGCAAATCTACTAGTATGGTTAAGCAATCTTAAGACAATGTGTATAAAACTTTCATATCAGTTCCATAAATTATGTTAGTAAGTTATTTGTGTTGATTTGGGAGTGTCAATTTCGAACTGGATCTTTTTGGGAATATTCGGGCTGATTAGGAAGTGTTTGGGTCAAGTTGAAAAACTAGTATTCCAATGTGGGGGAAATCGAGCTAGTTTCTCACTAGTCTTGAGAGGGTGTCTTCATACTTCTTTGGAAGTTATATGGAGTCTATAAGTGGGTAATATATTTTGATTTGAGTCTATTTGATTCCATTAAATTGATATTGGGATAATTCGATTCACTCTGGTAGTGTTTGGGAAGATTTAGAAACCCTGTGTTCGGTGTGGCCAAAATTGAACTAGTGTTCCTAGTTTCTTTACCAGCTTCCAATTTTATATTAGATCTGATTTGGGAAACATATCAATGGAATATAAACAAATTAATGATATGCACACATTTAATGGAAATCATAAATACACATGCACTCCATTGTTGTTGAACGAGAACATCTCATAATCCTTCATAAGCCAATGTTTGGGGAAAAGATGAAAATAAGCATAATTAAAGTTGGAACCTTGGAGATAATATTCCTAATTTCTGATTGGGGATATTACAAACCCCCATAATTCTATCATCTAAATTCCATTCTCTACCTTACATAAGTGAACATCATAATCAATGTTTTTACATGGGATTTCTTCATATTGTTCCACCTATTGGACTCCCTATGCTTCTACCAATGCTCCACTTGATCCACTCCTTTCTAGCTACCATTATCATTTTTCACTTACCATTGAAGTGAATCATCCTCACTCTTCATCCCATGTTTTATAGATCTACTATGCCATTCTAGATTCGAGAAATCTTTGGATCCACCCACAACCTTTCCTATTGGACTCTCGATGCTTCTACCAATGCTCCACTTGATCCACGCCTTTCTAGCTGCCATTATCATGCTTTTTCACTTACCATTGAAGTGAATCATTCTCACTCATCATACCATGGTTTATAGATCTACTATTCCATTCTAGATTCAAGAAACCTTTGGATCCACCTGCAACCTTCTTCAATAGATGTCTTTTCAACCCTTCCATCCATGCCACGAGTTCCACGCATCAAGCAATATCTTCGACCAAAGAATGGAATTCAACACTAGATCAATAAGTGCATCATAAACATAAGACATAAATGCACTTAAGGATCCTAACAATTCCATAATTAAGATTGAATTATTTTTCTTTAGTGGCCCAAATATTGTTAGGAGACTCCACAAAAATCTAATTGGGTCTAGGTCAATCACTTGACGGAGCATCATGGGGACAACTCACTTTTAATTAACATTTAATTATTTTTATTTGGTGGTGGCCCAAATATTGATAGGAGACTCCATAAAAAAACTAATTTGGTCTAGGACAATCACTTGAAGGAGCGACATGGGGCCAATTGACTTTTGGTGAAGCTTCAAAGTTTTTCCACTTCATGATTTTTTTAGGAAAATAAATTGTCTAAGTAGAGTCATCACTATATACTTTGTGTAGTTTTGCACCATATCCCTATTAACAATCTGCTCATTTATATGCAACTGCATTATGATAGATTTTGTAGATATTTAAACAACCGCTTTTGTAGCTTTGTGACAATTTTAGCGTTGATCCAAGTTGCAATGTGAATTATACCTTCCTTCTCATCAACATATTTTAGTGCTTGCCAAATTACCTTGACTCTTTTGTTTTCAAGCATGTTTTTAAATGTATTTGAAATGTTAATATTGTATTTTATATCGTATTAATATTTTTTAGTTGACCATGGGAAATCAAGATAATCATAAGAGAAAATAGGATCATAAATGAATTGATGTTGTTCAATAAACAATGTAAAAAATAATCAAAAAACTTTAAACGAGTTAAAAGCACTTGAGACAAGGTCACCATGCATGAACAACATGTAATACCCCTATTTTGACCCTTGGAATTATTGGTTTAATATGTAAATATTGTGAATATGCGATGTATGATTCCTAGTGTGGATCTCAAGAACAAGGCCCTACTACTGAATGCTCAGTTTATAAAGGCAAGTATTTTATACTTTGTGGCATGTGCTAGTCAACCATGGAAAAATGTAAAAACTATATAAATATTTATAATACAAATAGAATTCCAAGAGATGGATATGGAGGAAAGTAAATTGAGGGGGATATGTTTATCCACTAGGGAGGGGAGAGGGATGTGTGAGATTAAATCATTTTTTTACAATTGTCATCTTGAGAACCCATGTGCCATAAATGGTAAGCAACTACCCAAGTGGACTTCCTTGTTGATCTTTAATTCTATTGTAAGGAGATTGTTGATAAATCAACTCATGAATTTAATGAAGCATGGGATGAACCCATAAATTCGTATGCTTGAGTATGGGATCAGTATTTTGTACCCATAAATCATTTTACCTCAAGGGGATTCATTTCCCTTCATTCCCATTCCATTGTTGGGAAACCGGGCTGCAATTTTTCAACAAGCCATGCATTCCCAACAAGAAAAATAACAGAAATCATAATCAAAGAAAGAGCCATGTTTTAGAGTGTCAAAAACGTTCAGAAATTCATGTCGGTTGTGAAATCTAGTGGGTGATCCATATATGTCAACCCTGGGGCGAATTCAAGAGTGTCAAAAGACCAAAAATCCATGGGAGAACCATTTTTGGAAGCCTGGAAATTGAATTTTGTGGTTGCAAATTAGTGTTTCCATAAATCAAAGAATTCAAGAGACAATTGAATGTTGAGAGAAACCAGACGTTTGAATGGCTTGATAAACCCATTGAAGGAAAGAAATATCTGAAGGTTTAGCAGGTTGGACCTTTCTATGCCCACCCTAAATAGCATTAAAGGGAAGGGGCGCCTGAGGGACTGTGTATAAGAGAAGGGGACCTTCCTTTTGTTGGGTGTGGTAGGTAATGTGGGTGCCAAGGCTAGCTAAATCGAATTGAAATGCTTGTAGCTCTATGGTTGATCTCACTGACTTAGGATTCACCTTCCTTGTCTCCCTACATGAGTGTGTGTGTGCCTATGGTTGTGAATGAGCTTGTGTAGTTCCTCCCTAGTGGATACATAGCCCAACGTGGGGGTGGCCTCTCAATGGAGAGATAAAGCATTGGACAAAGTTCCTACTGTTGGGTGGAACGTTGCTCTTCCATAGCCAATTGTTTCGACAACTTCAGTTAAAAGATAAGTATTTACTATTGTTTATGAATACGCTAAATTTGTGTTATGAATGTTTAATAAATTCATGTAGTAAGCAATAGAATGGCCTAGCTTGAATTATTGATTGGATTCCTTTGAGTAGCATGAGAAAAAGTTTATTTATGTGCATGATTTTTATTGTTATGTATGTGATGAATATGTTGGTATATGCATGTTGTGTGTGTGGATAGATTTATTTTCGTTGTGTTTATATTTATGCATATGCACACGCATTTAAATGGCTATGAATTTCATAATATGACCATGGGGGTGAAAATTAAAACCCCATAAATCGTTCATGCCCCGCTAGCTTTGTCAGATTGATGGGTAGGGACATGACAAAGTGGTATCAAAGCCAATGGTTGCAACACTAGGGATGCTTGGGCTAGAATCCATACTCACGAGTGGAGAATTAGAAATGCATAGGAAGTGTTGATAATACATTTGGTAATAATCATGGATTTAAATTAACGGTTGGTGTTCAGAGGAGCTGGGAATTGAACCCGTGATTCTACTAGCAAGAGTAGCAGATTGAAATAAGGGATTTTGGGGAAATTAAATCATGATCAATTGATATAATTCACAGCACATATAAAACTTGTACACTAGATAATGGAGAGTGGGCAATCCATTAGGAAGATACTAGCTATCCACATGTCTGATTTTAATTGGCAATGGATCCAACATTAGCCTTCCCAAAACTGCTTTCCCGACGAACTATTACCACTTCTGAAAATGGAAAGAAAAAAAATTGAGGAAATCTGAGGTGGACCCCACCCATTCCATGTGGGTGAAAGGGGTATGATGTGGACCAGCCATGCCAAAAGTAGGTGCGGGTAGATAATGTCCAATATCCACAAGTGTCGTGGAATGGAGATCGCAAGGGTACCATGAAGAAAATTTTGTGGGAAGTCGCGGAGAAGGTCCCCAGGCGCAATGGAGATTAAGTCTGTGGAGAGGATTCTATGATAGTACCGCAGAGAAAGGTATGTGGGCGAGGCGGAGAAGAGGTCCATGGGAATGGCAGAGTTCGTCCATAGGGTGCAGCTAAGAAGAGTGGAAGGTAGAGGTCACAGAGAGAAGTCTGCAGGTGCAGCAGAGTATAGGTTTGCATCAGTCGACAGTTGGAGATCGGCAGTCGTCAGTGTGCATCCACGAGGATACACCAAAGTGTATTAAGGAATAGTCCACAGAGATAATTTTGTGGGTGAAACAAAGTATAGGTCTACAGTAGTCGTCAGACATCGTTCATTGGTTGGCAGTCGTCGGACGTCAATCGTCTGTATGTGGTTGTCGGTCGTCAATTGTTAGTCATCAGTGCACATCCATAAGGGGGGGTGTGCAAATTGATCCCAAGGAAAATTCCGTGAGGTATCGGCGATTCCACTTCGGAGTTCCATTGTGATTTTTTTCCATGATGTAATCATAATAAAATCCTATAGAGAAGGTTTGAGCCCACGGTGGCGATTCAGGAAAAACGTCTAGAGCCTGAAAAATGTTTTGGCCATAACAAGAGCAGTTTAGCTCGTAATTTGATGAAACCTACAATGTTTAGATGCCATTAGAGAAGGTCACATAAGTAACATTGAGAGTCTCGAGCCAATCCTGCTCTGATTTGACAAAAATTTCAAATCATTGACTTTGAAGATCAATGTCCAGAGACCCGATGGGGCTTGATTTGGGCCAAAATTGTTATGGTAGAGTCATAAACCGTGCACGTAGCTAACTCTAGGATATTGGAGCCAAATTCCAAAAGGTGTGAAGCTGAGGTGTGAAAGAAGTCCAAAATCCACTATTCCATAACACTTTTGGGGGATTTTAAAAATCTTGCAGTAGGTAAAAGTGACCCTAGATGTAGATTTACCAGAAAAAATTTCGAACTTGACATTTTACGTGCTCATTAAAATAGACAAATTTTTTCCATAAATTCTTAATTTTGGAGATAGCTAATTTTGGTAAAAATTCCAAGTCCAAGAAAAAATACAAAAGTTAAAAGTAGTCAAACCCAGAATTTTACAAAAATTGACTAGTGCATCGGATAAGATATTTGAAAGTTGCTAAGTAATCCTTGTTATATGTACTAACAGCTCCCAACATATATATATATAAATAAAAATAAAAAAATAAAAACCAAAATTGGTTCTTTCTATATTTCCTTCTACAGGTGGTTGAAGTTGGCCTCCAAAGCTAATTGCACTTGTAGAAACAATGCAGAATAGAGCAAAATTAGCATTTTCCGAAGAGTGTAACTTTCAAATCCTAGATCAAAATGAAGCATGAATATAGGTGTTGGAAATATTATCCATAGGGGAACAATGGTGCACGTTCCAAATCTAAATGAAGAATTTAGATGTCTCAGAGATCAAAACATAAAAGTGCACGTAACCTTGTTTTGACAAAGAATGTCAATAGGGGGTAGTTCCAGAATGCATTATAAACTATTCCATGAGACTAATTCTATTAAATTATAATATTTTATGTGTTATTGCATATATTACTAAGATGTCTAATAAATATCTCTATGATGCACAATGCTTGCAGTCGACAATCTTTTAACAGTTGTAGCAGAGGGCAGAAGGCATAAAGGAAAAGTTTCCAAAATAAAATGGTAACCATGAATGATGCCTAGGACCCCTATGAACATGATGAGGATGTCCAAGGATAAAATATGCAAGATAGCAATGCTGAAACAAAATCCAATGGGAGAGAGCAAATCACTCCCCTAATTTTGGTTGAAACAATGAGAGGTTGATCAAGGCTCAAGAAGAGAAGAACCAGATTAATGATGCCATCCTTCAGAGTCTCACTGATATTCAGTAGAGGACTTATCTTGGATCTAATCCAATCAATGTTGGTCAAGGAAGAATAAATGTAGAAATCCTCTCTAGAAGTCGCACTAGAAGGAGGACTCCAAGTCCAAGAAATGGTTCTTTAAGTAGGGAACATAATGTATCTTTGTCAATATCTTCTTCTAGAAGGTCATGTGATTCTCAAGGTTCTCGAAGTATCGCAAAGCATATTTCCAGCAGATTTGAAAGAAGAAGAAATTTTAAAAAGATCCCACAAGGAGAATTTAGGAAGGCAAGACCACCCACATTTGATGGATAAAGTAAGAAAGGTCAGGAAGCAGAAGCATGGCTTCTTGGAATGAAGAAATATTTTAGGATTCACGATTACTCAGGAAATGAAAAGGTTGGAATTATTATTTACAATCTTAATGGTCCAGCTTCAATTTGGTGAGAGAATCTCATGCAAGTAAAATGAATCAAGGAGAGAAGGATCAGCTAGGAGCGATTTAAAAAGTATTTCAAGGAAAAATACCTATATACCAGGTATTATGATAACAAGAGGAAGCAGTTCAATGAACTAAAATTAGGACAGAAGTCCATGGAAGAACATGTCTATACGTTTTTGGAATTGTTGAGGTATGTAGATTACATCAAATATAAAAGAGTAAAAATTCAAACCTTCCTTGAAAGTCTACCCCAAAATTACAGAGACAGGATTGAGTTTGTTAATCCACCAACCCTTTATGAAGCCATGAAAATGGGAATGCATTTCTATGAGCAAAGTAAAGGAAAATAAGAAGTTCATCCAGCATGGAAAGGAAAGTCAAAAGGAAGATTTGGAAAAAGGAGAAGTGGATTCAAGCATCCACCATTTATAAATTGGCCAAGAAATTTCCAACAAGGTCAGCAAACATGAAGTGGAATTAAGTTGGTAGTAGCAAAAAAAAAAAAAAAAAAAACAAACAAACTAAATTCTTAAAGACTAAATTCTTAAGGACCACTTCAGTGTTGGGGATGTGGAGAAAACTAAATTCTTAAAGACTATCCACATCGAAGAGAGAACCCCCGAGGCTTGCATAAATTATAAGAAGCAGTCACAATGGGGGATATGGCGAGGGAAACTCCTCGAATTTATGCGGCGTTGGATAACCATCAGGCAGACCATCAATCAGCAGTAGTAGAAGTTGAAGTTAATATTGCCAAGCAATCTATTTTTGTTTTGATTGATCCAAGATCTACTCATAGATATGTTACTCCAAAAGTGGTTGAAAGTTGTTCTCTTAGAACAACGAAGCGTGATAAATATTGGCTAGTTGAATTAGATACCAACACAAAAATAAAAGTGAGTGAAGTAGTGATGGAGTGCCCCATAGAGTTGAATGGACTCCTCACAAAAGTAAATTTGAATGTCCTACCATTAGGATATTATGATGCTTGCATTGGTATGGATTCGTTGGAAAAGCATAAGGCCAAGATAGATTGCTATGAAAAGGTTCTTGAATGCATTGAGAAAGAGGGAAGGTTGAGAGTGGTGAACGGGATTCCCAAGCAAGTTTCAGTAAGGAAAATTCCAGCTTCGCAGTTAAGGAAGTTCTACAAGAAAGGTTGTTGGCTATATGTAATCCATATATCATATTCATTAGAGGATAAAGGCCCACATGTAGAATATTATCAGCTGTTGCAAGATTTCAAAGATGTGTTTTCAGATGAAATGCCAAGACTGCCACCAAAGAGAGACATTGATTATACAATCAATATTGTTCCAAGGGTGGCCCCAATTTCCAAATATCCTTATAGAATGAGCATGCCGAAATTGGTAAATTTAAAAATGCAACTACAAGAATTAATGGAAAAAAGGTACATTAAACCAAGTGTGTCTCCTTGGGGAGCACCGATGTTATTTTTCAAGAAAAAAGATGGGTCCTTAAGGTTGTGTATTGATTACAGGAACCTAAATAAAGTGACAGTCAAGAATAAGTACCCATTTCCTAGAATTGATGATTTGTTTGATCAAATGAAGGGAGCCAAATTGTTTTCAAAGAGTGACTTGAGATCTAGTTATCATCAAATGAGAATAAAATAAGAATGCACTCACAAGACAGCTTTTCGGACAATATATTTCCATTACAACTTCACAATGGTTCCATTTGGTCTTACCAATGCACCAGTCACATTCATGTGTCTCGTGAATAGTGTCGTCAACAAGTATTTGGATAAGTTTGTGTTAGTGTTCTTGGATAGAATTCTTGTTTACTCAAAGAGTGATGAAAAGCATGAGGAACAGTTAAGGATGGTATTACAAGTTCTTAGAGAGAACAAATTGTATGCAAAGCTAAGCAAGTGTGACTTCTATCAGGGAAGGGTACAGTATTTGAGTCATGTTATTTCAGAAGAAGGAATTGAAGTGGATTAGGAAAAGATTGAAGCCATAACAAATTGGTCTAATCCAAATAATTCCACATATGTTAGACATTAGAGAACATCTGGGGTCTAAAATGGGCCTACTCAGGAAAATAATAAAATAATATTTATGAATTTTGGAGGAATAGAGAAAATGACTAATTTTTTCTTCTTATTTTCAACATATCTACGAGTGGTTTTACTCAATTTTCAAGTGGGAGTACTCGTTGGATGCGGAATATACATAATTCCACATCCAACAAGTTCTCCCACTCAAAATTCGAGTTAAACCACTAGGAGATATGTTGAAAATATGAAGAAGAAAAATATATTTTTATGAAAAATATGCAAAGTCAACCATTATGGTTGACACTTTTTCTTGAAATTCTATTGGTTCTTGAATTCCAACTCATCAATAAATTATGGTTCGCTATTTTTCTTGTGATGCCCATTTTATACCCCAAATTTGATCTAATGTCTTTTATGGATCTTGTTGGATACTATAGAAGGTTCATTAAGGGATTATCCAAGATCGCTCATCCAATTACATCGTTGCAAAGAAAGAATCTAAAATTTGTATGGTCTAAAAATGTGAAGAAAGCTTCGGTGATTGAAGAAGTTACTTATTAGTGCCCTTGTTTTGAATATTGTAGATCCAAAGAAGGAATTTGTAGTATGCATGGATGCTTGCATTGAAGGACTAGGTGGAGTGCTTATGTAAGAAGGCTTTGTGATTTGCTATGAGTCCATAAAATTAAAAGAGCATTAAAAGAATTATGCAATTCCTAAGTTAGATCTAGCAGACATAGTACACACTCTCAAGATGTGGAATCATTATTTGAAAGGAAGAAGATTTGACCTTATGATAGATCACATGAGGTTACAGTATTTGTTTGATCAGCCAAACTTAAATGTCAGGCAAGCTAGATGGCTGGAATTTTTGTGTGAATTTGATTTTGAAATCAAACATGTAAAAGTAAAAGAGAACAAGGTTGCAGACACCCTTAACAGAAAATTTCATGTAGCATCCTTAAGTATGTGCAAATCATGTAAATTTTTCAAACCCCAACCCGGTTTCAAGTTTTGTTTGCATAGTTTTTAATGCCCAAACCCCATTAGCTTCTCATAAACAAAAAATTAACAATTTGCTTGAAACACATGATATTTTTACAACTTTTTCATCTACAAAAATTTAAATCAGCCACATGAAAATATTTAGACTCAGAATTTTTAGCCAACTTGACTCAGGAAAAACCCTGAAGGGAAAACCTGATGAGAGAGTGAGAGAGATTTTATTTCTTCACAAACAAACTATACAAAAATTACAGCAGTACTTAGCTCCTTTATTTTTTTCTCGAAATCTGTGCCAATAATTCACTAACAGATCTATTGTATGGATTCCTATACGACCTCCTTGAAAAACATGTTGTACGGACCCACACGTGTGGGCTGTACGAACTGTATTTTTCTCGATTTCTATGTTGATTATGTGCCTCGAAATATGTGCCAATTTAATGTTGTTGTATGGAATTTGTACATAAAACATTAATTACTGTACATCAACCTCAAAATATGTGCCAATTTTCTGCCTCGAAAATAGTGCCATCCTTCTCGATTTCTGTGCTGGTACAGTGCAATAAATGATGTACATAATTCATCTCTGTTGTACGGATTTTTCTAGGGAAATGTGCCCTTCTCCTTTGAAAACATACTCATCCAATCTCCTCGATTTCTATGCAAGGGTTTTACCTCTTCCCTCTTGAGTTCGACCTCTTTCTCTTCTCCTTCTCTTCACCTCCAAAACTCTCTCTTGAAAATAAATAATGATGCCTTCAATCCCTAACTCCTCCCTTTTTTTTCATGGTAAATTCCTCCTTTTCATCCAATGGCTTAGATTAGATATGATCAAGGGTTCACATTAATTGCTCATTAATAACTCAATAAATAATATTTAATGCTCAAATATCATTTAATTACGTTAGTTCCCTTTTTAATTAAACACTCACTTTATTTCTCATAAAATGAACTTAGGAGAAAAAGACAACCTAAAAGGACTTTATAAAGTGACTTTATAAACATAAAGTACATATCACTTTAATAAAGTGCTAGGGACCACTTTTAATGTTTTGTCCACCCCTAGGCATATCAAGGTGGAAAAACACTTCCCTTGGTATAAAATTTAACACTCCCTCTTACCAAGGAAGGTGTTTTTCACAACCCCCAACTTGTCTCTGAAGTAAACATGCTTCCCTCTACCCAAAGACTTCGTTAGAATGTATGCCACCTGCTCTTCACTAGGAATGTACTGCAAATCCACTGCACCTCTCTTAACATAATCATGAATGAAGTGATATATGATCTCAATGTGCTTTGACATGTCGTGAAACACTGGATTCTCCAAAAGCTTGATGCAGCTTTGATTATCACAATGTATCACAGTTGGTCTCACCTGCTGACCAAATAAACCAACCAATAACTTGTGAATCCAAATGGCCTCAAAACTGGCCTGACTGGCTGCCATATACTCTTCCTCTGCAGAACTCAAAGCAACTGACTTATGTTTTCGACTGAACCAAGACACTGTTGTTGAGCCCAGAATGAAACAACAACCAAATGTACTCTTCTGGTTGGACACACTACCTTCCCAATCAGAATCAGTATAGCCAACCAAAATCACTCCATCTCCTCTCTTGTAGTCCAGACCAAAATCAATTGTACCACGCAAATATCTCAACATACGTTTTGCAGCTATCCAATGAACTCTCTGAGGCTACATCATGAACTGACTCAAAGTATTACTGCGAAACAAATATATGGCCTGGTGTTCGCCAAATACATCATAGAACCAATGAACTGACGATACAATGTCGGATCTACCATCTTTCCCTCAGAAGCATGAAGCTTCCTCCAGTTGATGATCATGGGTGTAGTCCTGGGCCTGCACTCCTCCATCTTAAATATCTTCAGAATGTCCATGCAATATTTTCCCTGTCCCGAAAATATATGCCTAGGATCCTGTCAAACCTCCAAACCCAAATAGTAATGCATCATTCCAATGTCTTCATCTCAAACTCCAATGCAAGATCTTTCTTGCACTCTGCAATGAGTCTCTTTGTCCCTGTAATGATCAAGTCATCTACATACAGTACCATAATGAGTGGAACCTCGCCAACTACGATGAAGTAGTCGAGGTTTGGATCTGCCTCACTTTTCTGGAATCCCAACTACTACAAATATGCATCAATATTGGAATACCAAGCTCTCAAAGCTTGCTTCAACCCATAAAGGGATTTCTTCAACCTGCATACATGAGACTCTCTCCCATGCACCTCAAACCCCTGAGGCTTCTCCAAATAGACCACCTCCTCCAAAACACCATTCAGAAATTATGTCTTCACATCCATCTGATGAATGCTTCAACCCATCTCTGCAGCAATAGAAATCATTGATCGAATGGAAGAATATATTGCCACTGGGTAAAAAGTCTCATTGTAGTCAACTCCCTCCACCTGAGAGAAACCACACACCACAAATCTAGCCTTGTATTTATCAACACTACCATCAGCGGCATGCTTGATTTTGAAGAGCCACTTAGAAGTCACAATTGACTTCCCCTCTAGTCTCGGAAAAATATCCCACACATCATTCTTCATGATGGACTTGTACTCTTCCATCATGGCATCTCTCCAAACCTGATGCAGGGTATCCTCCTCAAATGTAGTAGGCTCTGACTCACACAAGCTAGTCACCATTTCCATATAGCTAGAAAACCTCTCTGGTGCTCTACTCTCTCTAAACTCCCTCCTCGGTGGCCCCACAGACTCCTCAGCTTCCTTCACAAGATCCTTAAGCCAACTTGGATTTCGTTTCTTGGAAGTAGCTTCATGTGGTAGGCCCTCCTTGTGAACCTCCTCATCTAACAACTGTCTCCCTGAAGAAGTACCTGTGGCTTGAGAACTTGTACCTAGTGATATTGAACCTATACCATATTTGCTTGAATCACATGAAGGTGAAACCTGTGAACCTGTGATCCATGAACCTGTCTCTGTACCAGAAGTCCTTGTAGACTGAGTACCTAAAAATGATGAACCTGTAACTTGTGACCCAGCCACCCCTGATACCTGTGACCCTATTCCCTGACTCGCTGAACTCTAAGATGCTATCGGCTGTGGAGTAAAAACCTGCTTCGCCACCATCTCTAAATCACAAGACTTCCTGAAGGCCCGCTCCTCCTCAAATCTCACCTCCCTTCTCACAACTTTCCTCTGTGTAGGAAGGTATAAGCGGAAGGCCTTCGAAGTCTCATAATAACCAAAAAAGATTCATTTCTTTGTTGTGGGCTCTGACTTTGTCCTCTTTTCATAAGGGACATGAGAATATGTAAGGCATCCAAACATGCGTAAGTGACCTATCTCAGGCCTATTCCCAGTTAACATCTCCTCGGGATTTTTACACCCCAAAACATGGTGTGGACTCCTGTTCTACACATAAACAGCAGTACTATGGGCCTCTGCCCATAGAAAGAAAGGAAGACTTTGATCATGCAGCATGGCTCTAGTTTCTCCCACTATAGCTATGTTCTTCCTTTTGGAAACTCCATTCTGTTGTGGATTATATGGAACTCTCAACTGCCTCTTGATTCCCTCATGTCTACAAAACTCATCAAACTCCTTGGAGGTATACTCACTCCCATTGTCTGACCTAAGTACCTGAATCTTCCTCCCTGTTCGGTTCTCCACAAGATCTTTGAACTCTTGGAACCTTTTCAAGACTTCCTCAAACTTCTTGTTTCTCATAAAGTAGATCTAGGTCTTCCTGGATTGGTCATCAATGAAACTGATATAATACTCAAATCTTGTCAACGAAGAAGAAGACATTGGTCCACATAAATTAGAATGAATCAATCCAATACTGTTAAATTTTGAGCATTAATTCACAATACTCTAGGATCTTCACTGAGAGAATAACATATACAGTATATCAATGCATGACAATCACAATAAGCATGACAAGCATCACAAGAATCAAAAGCATGAGAGACAAGAGACACAGAGTTTCCATGGGGAAAACCCTAAGGTGAAAAACCCCACAACTTCCTCAGAGATAGAGAGAGCAATGGCTCAACCAAAGTACAACCAAAATACACTGAGATAGTCTCCTAATAGCAGATGATCCTCCTCCTCACTAGTGCGCCACTTTCTGAGTGAGAGAGATATGACTTTCTGAATGATCTAAATAGAGATCACCTGATCTCTATTTATACTAACCTGTTTTCCCAGTGACCTTATGGGGCTGACTTGTCTAGATAGGTACATCCATATTATAATATATATATTTCAGGGCCTACCCCACACATGGTGGTCTAATAACCCATCGGCAAGTACACACACTTGCGACACTTGTCAATCCACATGACGACACTTCCTTATAGAGGAATAACACATCTCTAATAAGGGTACAATAAATATATATGAAATACATAGATGAAATACATTCCAAAGTTACATATACATCAACACTCCCTCTTAACTAGGAAGGTATTTCTCGACACAGATCTGCTAGACAAGTCTTCTTCTCGGGATCATCGGCATCGATGCTTCGTCATCGTCATTGTCACTGCTGCTGCTATCTCAACCAATCTCTGACTCTACTCGTCATAGGAAGTTCTACAGAGCCAATCCTTTTTCATACTGGATGTAGGCCCACCACCTGCAGGTCTTCGTCATAACTGGCCATACTGTGGAATCCTCAGGACTTATTACGTGCGTCACAAAACCTCGAAAGAGCATCCCAGGCTGTTACGAGCACACGGCTCTACCTATAGGATCTCCCAGGGCCATATTATATGTGACCTCACCACAAAACCTCGCAAGAGCATCCCAAGCTGTTACGAGCACACAGCTCTACCTATAGGATCTCCCAGGGACAGATTATATGTGGTCACCACAAAACCTCGCAAGATCATCCCAGGATGTTACGAGCACACAGCTCTACCTATAGGATCTCCCAGGGACAGATTATATGTGGTCGTGGAAAAACCTTGCAAGAGCATCCCAGGACTTATTACGGGCACACAGCCCAACCTATCGGATCTCCCAGGGACATATTATATGCCATAGGACAAAACCTCGAAAGAGCATCTGCCAGATATCCCAGGGCCAGATTATATGCCATAGGCAAAACCTCGAAAGACTATCTGCAGATCTCCCAGGGCCAAATTATATGTCCTCCCAGAGTAAAACCTCGAAAGAGCATTTGCCAGATATCCCAGGGCCAAATTATATGCCATAGGCAAAACCTCGAAAGACTATCTGCAAATCTCCCAAGGCCAAATTATATGCTCATCTGCACAACCTGATCCACGACCATAGAGTATCAACCTGATACTCACCATACATCATCCTGATGTACACATGATCATCATGATCATCATCATTGCAACATCCTGCTGCATGTCATCTGGAGCAACATTCTGAAGCTCGTCATCCATGATCATACAATGCATCTACCTGATGCATACCAAGTATCTACCTAATACATATCATCATACATGATCCACCTGATCATACAGTGTATCCACCTGATACAAATACAAATACATGATACATATCATCATACATGATCCACCTGATCATACAATGTATCCACCTGATACATATACAGATACATGGTCCAAGCATCCAACATAATGCATATACAAAAATACATACACATGATCCAACCGATCATATCCAGCATCCAACATGATGCGTACATACATATAAATGATCCAACTGATCATATACGGCATCCAACATGATGCGTACATACATATATAAATAATCCAACTGATCATATCCAGCATCCAACATGATGCGTACATACATATATAAATGATCCAACTGATCATATCCAACATCCAACATGATGCATACATACATACATAAAAATGATCCAACTGATCATATCCAGCATCCAACATGATGCATACATACATACATGAAAATGATCCAATTGATCATACAAAGCAGAAACCAGAACATCATCCTGATGCTCATCATCCAGCACTTACATCCACAGCCATAAGAAGGATCCTCCTTCCAACATGCTTGGAATGGCCTCTACAAATGTGTCCATCACTTCTTCCTCGAAGTGTCATCAATCCGAAGAACACCAAGCCTCTCTCTGAAGTACTCGAACTTCACTCTAGCTAGTGGTTTTTTCAGCACATCAGTAATCTGCTCGTCCGTCGCAATGTACAGGAGCTTCACATCTCCTCTTTGCACCATATCTCTGATATAGTGATATTTGATCTCTATGTGTTTCAACTTGTCATGAAACACTGGGTTCTCAGATAGCTTCACACAACTCTGGTTATCACAAAAGATACCAGTAGCATCCAATGGGAGATCAAATAACTCAGACAGTAGCTTCTGTAGCCATACTGCCACACAACTAGCTGAACAGGCTACAACATACTCTGCCTCAGCTGTACTCAGTGCTACGTAGGACTGCTTCCTGCTAAACCAAGTGATCACACATGATCCCATACTGAAGCAGCATCCAGATGTGCTCTTCCTATCTGCAGCACTGCCAGCCCAATCTGAATCAACATAACCTTGCAGGTTAAACTTTTGATTCGCTTCATACTTGAGCCCATAATCCACTGCACCCTTCAGGTACCTCAGAACATGCTTTACAGCAACCAAGTGAACACTCCTTGGATCTGTCAGGAACTGACTCAATGTGTTCACCGCAAAGAAAATATCTGGTCTCGTGTTCGTCAGGTACATCAAGGACCCAATCATCTGACGATACATAGAGACATCAACCGGCTCAGATGAAGTATTACATAGAAGCTTCAGATTCGATGCCATAGGTGTGGCCATGGCCTTGCAATCCATCATCCCGAATCTCTTCAGGATATCTACTGTGTACTTCCCTTGACCAAGGAAGATCCCACCTACACTCTGCCACACCTCCAGACCTAGGAAATAATGCATCATTCCCAAATCTTTCATATCGAACTCGGCAGCAAGCTTCCTCTTAGTATCTGCAATCAATCTATCATCTCCTGTTACAAATAAGTCATCCACATACATGAGTAGAATCACAGGATTCCCTTCCTCAACCTTGTAGTAAAGGTTGGAATCCGCTTTACTCTTGGTAAAGCCCAAACTAGATAAGAAACTGTCCATCCTACCATACCAAGTTTTGGGAGCTTGTTTCAAGCCATACAAGGCTTTCTTCAATATGCACACATATGACTCCCTGTCATGTATTTCAAAACCGAGTGGCTGCTCCACATATACTTCCTCTTCAACTACACCATTCAAGAAAGCAGTCTTGACATCCATCTGGTGTATTTTCCATTTCATTGCTGCAGCCAGGGCAAGTGTTGTTCTGATGGAAGTATACCTGGCTACAGGTGCAAAATTATCTTCATAATCTATTCCCTCTTTCTAAGAGAAGCCATGAGCTACGAATCTTGCCTTGTATTTCTCTACACTGCCATCTGCAGCATGCTTGATTTTGTAAATCCACTTGGAAGTCACAACAGACTTCTGTTTAGGTCTTGGGACAACATCCCAAACATCATTCTTCATTATTGATTGGTATTCCTCAACCATGGCATCCTTCCATTCTTTATTTTCCGCTGCTTCTTCATAACTGGAAGGCTCTTTGTTCATAATGTCACAGAGTAAAGCAACATAGCTGGTATGTGATCTGGTTCTCTTCTTTGCTCTGTGTTCTTCTTCTGGAATGCTATATCTTTCTGCATCTTGAATTAGCTCTCTAGCCCATGCAAGTTTCCTCTTGTGAGAGTTATCCTCATGGGGTGGATCTACAGGTTCTTGTGGATCTTCAAACTCACGAACAACTTCTGGAACTACTTCAGTCATGGTAGTGTCTTAAAATCTAGTTTCCTTAGGTTCTTCATAAACTTCGTTAGGTGCCTTCCTTGATTTGATGAATGCTGAGTTTTCATCAAATGTTACATCCCTGCTGACATCAATCTTCTTGAACCCTGGAAAGTATATTCTGTAAGCCTTCGAGCTTTCACTGTAACCCACAAAGATACCCTTCTTTCCTGAAGGATCTAGTTTAGTCCTCTTTTCCTTTGGGACATGAGTGTATACTGGACAACCAAATATTCTGAGATGGCTGACTTCAGGTTTCTTACCAGAAAAGACCTCTTCTGGTGTCTTGTTGTCCAATATCTTGTGGGGTGTTCTGTTCTGCACATATACAGTTGTTCTAGCTGCTTCTTCCCATAGATGCATAGGTAGATCATGGTCATGCAGCATTGCCCTTGCTTCTTCCATGATAGTTCTGTTCTTCCTTTCTGCAACTCCATTTTGTTGAGGATTATAAGGAGCAGTCAACTCCCTCTTAATCCCTGAATCACTACAAAGCTTCTTGAAGTCACCTGAGGTGAATTCTCCACCATTGTCGGATCTGAATGTTTTGATCTTCTTGTCAGTTTGATTCTCCATCAAGGCTTTGAATTCCTTGAACTTATCAAAAACCTCATCTTTTTTCTTCAAGAAGTATACCCAAGTCTTCCTGGAGAAGTCATCATTAAATGAGACATAGTAAGCATACCCACTAAGAGAACTGGATGACATAGGACTGCATACATCTGAGTGGATGATTTCCAGGATATCTTTGGCCTTGCTTTCACTGCTTGGGAAAGCCTTTTTAATGTTCTTACCTTTTGCACATCCTTTGCAAACACTTTCATGTTTGGTCTTGATTTCAGGAAGACCTTCTACAGCCTTTCTTGCAATTGGAAGTTCCCTATAGTGCATATGAGCAAGTCTTCTATGCCAAAGTTCACTTGGCTACATGGATTCATGCACCATGGCATGTTCAGGTTGTCCCTTCAATTTATACAATCCTCCCTCTTGCTCTCCAATCACTACTGTATCATCTATGGTCTTTCCCTCTGGCCACATTAGGACTTGGCCATCCACAAATGTAACCCTCATACCTTTTGCATCCAATGCAGAGATGGAGAGTAAGTTCTTCTTGAGCCCAGGTACATAAAGGACTTCTTTCATCTTCAAAGATTTTCCAGAATCTAGGTTGTAGGAGGCTTCACCACTTTCTTTGATTAGGTATTGATAATCATCCCCAAGTTTCACCTTATGGGGTGATTCATGTTCAGATAGATTCACAAAAGATTCCTTAAACCCAGTCATGTGTTTGGAAGCCCCACTATCAATCAACCAATCATTACAACCATGGGAGATAGTTCCTGTGAGAGTAGAGATTAGAACATACTCTTCTTCACTTGATAAGTCATCATCACTTTTTGCCCTAGCCTTCTTCTTTGGAGGTTCATCATCCCATAGTTTACTGAAAGAGATCAATTTCTTTCTTGCACAGATTCCTTGAATAAAGGAGTCCCATGACCTAGGTAGGCCATTCAGAGTGGTCATAACAACTTCACCATTGTCCACTACTTCATCCACAGCTTCAAGTTGCTCCTTGACCTGAGAGACCTTGGAGAAGTAAGATTGAATGGTTTCTCCATTCAACATCTTGACCCCTTTCAATTGATTCCGCAGAGTCATCTTCCGATTTATGTTCTTCCCTTCAAATAGCTTGGTCAAAGAGTCAAACATCTCCTTGGGTGTCTTTAGAGAAGACACATGGGGTATGAGATGATCTTTGATAGAATCAGCAATGATTCTCTTTACCTTGACCAAGTTCTTCTTATGCAATACCTTGGCCTCTTCATCCTCTGGGATAGGGATGTCTTCTTTTATATATGAGTCCAACTCATTCTCTTCCAGGATTAACCCAATCCTATACTTCCAAGCTCGGAAGTTATCAGCCCCTTCAATCTTATCCTCAAGCTTGGTGTGGTGAGGCATCTTAAAGAGTACTTCAAATGGAAATAGAAAAGATTTAGGTCTTACCACTTGAAATGCTGAAAACTGGATCTGGTCATGAATTAGAGTTTGTCAGAAAAACCCTCAAAATTCAAAATGTGAATTTCAATTTTCTGAAAGGATAGAAAGATGCGCTTTGATGAGCTAATCATCCTGGTGCATTCAGAATTTGAGATCAGCAGAGTTTTACCCTTCAGATTTTCCTTTTTGTCCTCCCGGGTTCACTTGGGAGAGCCCTGAATTAGGGTTTGAGTTTCCCGGAGATCTACCCAACCAAAAATCTCGATCCAAAGCTCTAAACTTAGATTTTTGCAAGGAGCTTCTATCTATGTCTTCAGATTGCATAAATTCCTATTTTTGTGGAAACCCTAATTTTTAGGGCCAAATCTAAAAATGCTCAGAATTGAATCCTGATTGGACAGATAGATTCTCCTTGATGAGTAGAGTCAATCTACTATACTGCTTTTCCAAAATATGTGGAGAGAAACCCAATAAACAAGAGACTCAAGTTTCCGTCACTGCAAAATGTCTTCTTCTCAGGTTAGCTCTGATACCATGTTAAATTTTGAGCATTAATTCACAATACTCCAGGATCTTCACTGAGAGAATAACATATACAGTATATCAATGCATGACAATCACAATAAGCATGACAATCATCACAAGAATCAAAATCATGAGAGACAAGAGACACAGAGTTTCCGTGGGGAAAACCCTAAGGTGAAAAACCCCACAACTTCCTCAAAGATAGAGAGAGCAATGGCTCAACCAAAGTACAACCAAAATACACTGAGATAGTCTCCTAGTAGCAGATGATCCTCCTCCTCACTAGTGCGCCACTTTCTGAGTGAGAGAGATATGACTTTCCGAATGATCTAAATAGAGATCACCTGATCTCTATTTATACTAACCTGTTTGCCCAGTGACCTTATGGGGCCGACTTGTCTAGCTAGGTACATCCATATTATAATATATATATTTCAGGGCCGACCCCACACATGGTGGTCTAATAACCCATCGGCAAGTACACACACTTGTGACACTTGTCAATCCACATGACAACACTTCCTTATAGAGGAATAACACATCTCTAATAAGGGTACAATAAATATATATGAAATACATTCCGAAGTTACATATACATCAAAAAATACTCCACCTGATATGGTATCACTACTCGAAAAATAAGTCTTGGTGTACTTTCCCAAAGCACACACTCTGCACACACCATCCTACTTTGTGTTGAACTGCGATAAACCTATAGACATCTCCCTCAGCAATCTCAAAGCTGAATGATGAAGGTGGGCCATCCTCCTGTGACATAACTCACACATCTCGCTCCTACTGCTAGTGTGGGCCAATGCATGATGAGGCTGGAAGATAATATTGTACAGTTTCCCACATCTAACTTCAATGGCATATGAAGTAGATAGTCTTGCTTCTCTGGGAAAAATATACACTTTCCCATCTAGGACACATACTCCAAAACCCCTGTCCTCAATAGTGGAAACTAAAACAAGATTCTTCTTCAACCCAGGAACGTTCAAGGCATCCCTCAATGTCATGGATTGCATGGACTCCCTCTAAAAGGTGACATTCCCTTTCCCAACTTCTCTCATAACCGTGTCATCACCCAACACTACCTCTAGACTCAAGCCGGTCTCAGTCATCTCAATGAACACATCTCAAACACCTGTCATATGGATCGAAGCCCCACTATCAATGTACCAAGTGGAAGTAGTCGTGGTAGCACTCAATGAATGACCAACCAATAAAGAATATTGAATATGCTCCTCCACATCACTGCTAGTGATAGATTCCCTCTCTGTATAACCAGCATAGAGAGAAAACTCTCCCTCAAATCGTGAAGCAAAATCATCAATATCTACTGCTGTTGTTGTCTGTTGTCCCTTCTTCTTCTTGTTCAGACATCGTCCAGCATAGTGTCCAAACTTCTGGTAAGCAAAGCACTTGACTTTGCTCATGTCTCCCTTTTGCTCGTCAGTGTGTTGTTTGGCCCCACCCTTAGGACCCTTCTTGAACTTCTTCTTCTTCCTTCTTTCCCTTTGCTGCCAACGCTACATTGTCTTCATCCTCCATGTTATGTGATGAACTACCCTGTATATATCCTCTTCGATTCTCCTCCTGTATAAAGTCGTCCCGGAGACAATCCTAAGCAGGAATATGCTCACGATCAACCACAGTCTATACAAAGACACCCCGTGGATTTGTCACACCATTTAAGGTTGTCTGCACCAAATCACTGCCCTATACAACCTCCCCAACAACTGCAATTTCATCTCTCACTTATGTTATCCTAGTAAGGTAGGAAGCCATGCCTTCAAACTTATGGTAAGCAAAGCACTTGACTTTGCTCATATCTCTCTTTTGCTCATCAATGTGTTGTTTGGCCCCACCCTTAGGACCCTTCTTGAACTTCTTCTTCTTCTTTCCCTTTGCTTCCAACGCTACATTGTCTTCATCCTCCATGTTATGTGATGAACTACCCTGTATATATCCTCTCCGATTCTCCTCCTGTATAAAGTCACCCTAGAGACAATCCTAAGCTGGAATATGCTCACGAGAAACCACAGTCTGTACGAAGACACCCCATGGATGTGTCACGCCATTTAAGGTTGTCTGCACCAAATCAATGCCCTATACAACCTCCCCAACAACTGCAAGTTCATCTCTCACCTATGTGATCATAGTAAGGTAGGAAGCCATGCCTTCACCCTTACTCATGTGAACACTCTTCAAATTTTCCCTCAACACCATCTTCATGTTTTCATTCGAACTTGGTGAATATTAGTTAAAGTTGTCCACATCTGAAAGGCATGTGCTTTTGCTGAAATATGTGGGATCACATGATCCTTCACGGCATTAAGAATGATCATTCTTGCTTTCACATCCTTTTTCATAAAAGCAGCCCTATATGTAGCATCGGTAGGAACTATGATTGGGCTTGTTGTTGTATTGTATAGTATTTCCCATAGTTCATTTTCCTCCAGTATTAACATTATCCTAGCCTTCCATGGGATAAAATTTGCAGCCCCATCCAACCTTTGCTCTAGTCTAAGTCCAGTGACCATGACTACAACCTGTTCAAGAACATGTTCTTCTAAAATAAATACGATTTCCCTTTTTTTCTCAATTCTGAAATTTCAACCTCTGATTTTAATTTATGCCTTTAAATAGGCTCGGATACCATGTAAATTTTTCAAACCCCAACCCAGTTTCAAGTTTTGTTTGCATAGATTTTAATGCCCAAACCCCATTAGCTTCTCATAAATAGAAAATTAACAATTTTCTTGAAACACGTGAGATTTTTACAACTTTTTCATCTACAGAAATTTAAATCAGCCACATGAAAATATTTAGACTCAAAAATTTTAACCAACTTGGCTCAGGAAAACCCTGAAGGGGAAACCTGATGAGAGAGAGAGAGAAATTTTATTTCTTCACAGACAAGCTATACAAAAATTATAGCAATACTTATCTCTTTTATTTTCTTCTCGACAACTGTAACAATAATTCACTGATAGATATGTTGTAAGGATTCCTATATGGCCTCCTTGAAAAACGTGCTGTACGACCTCACACGTGCGGGTTGTACGAACAATATTTTTCTCGATTTATGTGTTGATTTTGTGCCTCGAAATCTATGCCAATTTAATGTTGATGTACGTACGTTGTATGGACAATTGTAATATCCTGATTTTGACCCCATTGCATTAAAATGTAAATGATGTAATATTGTTATAAAATCGTGGTGAGGATATCAAGGCCAAGGCCCCACCATCGATTTAGTATTAAAAATTGATGCATATGGTTTGCGTGCTAGACAGGCACAATGAAAATTGCAAATAGCATGTAAATATGCATTTTAATCAAATACCCACAACTAGCTATGCAATGCAACAAGGGTATGGGGGCATGATTTTTACAAGGAATTGGGGGGGGGTATTCAAACCCTTGGAGCCAATCAAGTCAATCCAAGTGTCAATGAGAGAACCCATGAACCTCCAACTACCCATGTTGACTTTTGTACCCAATCATTTAATTCTTCCAAGAGTTGGTTGAGGTAGTTAATGCATTGGGAATGGGGAGGTATGGCTGCCCAAAATTCAGGTATTGGAAAGCCACCATTTTTTAAAAACGAGTTTTGGCTTCCTTGGCAAGAAATGAGCCACGAAATTGCTCCCCAAGCCATTATCCATCAAGCAGTTGGGCTCTCTCACGCAGTTTTAGTGTTAAATTTTCAGAATTTACTTCAATTTGATCTAGGATCTTAACTGAGAGAACAACATGTACAACAAATCTACAGCATATCAATCATGGACACAATAATGCAAGCACACAAGAGACACAAAGTTTACTTGGGGAAAACCATAAAGGTGAAAAACCCCAATAACTTCCTCATAGATAGATAGAGCAATGATACAACCAGAATACAAGAGATAGTCTTCTCCTAGCAGCAGAGCCTCCTCCTCCACAAGTGCGCCACTCTCCCAAGTGTGAGTGAGAGAATAGAATGTGTAAAATGAGAGAGACACACTCTCTATTTATACACTAACTTGACTTGACCTTTACTCAACTAGGTCAGCCTCAACTTAACCACTTAACATAATGTTGACTGGGCTGACCCCCACTAGGGTCGTCTAATAACCCTTTGACCCACATGGCCAACCCCCAATAGGGTGGTCTAATAACCCTTTGACCCATATGACTTATACAGGGCCGACCCCAACAAGGTGGTCTAATAACCCATCAAGTATAAGTTATAAATGACGACACTTCCATATAGAGGAATAATAACATCTCTATGGGAATACAACATACATATATGTGAAATACATTCCGAAGTTACATATACATCAACACTCCCTCTTAACTAGGAAGGTATTTCTCGATACAGGTCTTCTAGCACAAGTCTTCTTCTCTGGATCATCGTCACTAGATAATCGTCATCGAGTCATCATCATCGTCACTGCTGCTGCTATCTCAATCAATCTCTAAATCTACTCGTCATAGGAAGTTCTACAGAGCTAATCCTTTTTCATACTGGATGTGGCCCACCACCTGCAGGTCTTCGTCATCACTGGCCATACTGTGGAATCCTCAGGACTTATTACGTGCGTCACAAAACCTCGAAAGAGCATCCCAAGCTGTTACGAGCACACAGCTCTACCTATAGGATCTCCCAGGGCCATATTATATGTGACCTCACCACAAAACCTCGCAAGAGCATCCCAGGCTGTTATGAGCACACAGCTCTACCTATAGGATCTCCCAGGGACAGATTATATGTGGTCACCACAAAACCTTGCAAGAGCATCCCAGGCTGTTACGAGTACACAGCTCTACCTATAAGATCTCCCAGAGACAGATTATATGTGGTCATGGAAAAACCTCGCAAGAGCATCCCAGGACTTATTACAGGCACATAGTCCAACCTATCGGATCTCCCAGGAACAT
This sequence comes from Larix kaempferi, assembly GCA_027924585.1. Classification (NCBI taxonomy): domain Eukaryota; kingdom Viridiplantae; phylum Streptophyta; class Pinopsida; order Pinales; family Pinaceae; genus Larix; species Larix kaempferi. The sequence continues at coordinate 18,582,200 of BSBM01000600.1, forward strand.
ATTATATGCCATAGGACAAAACCTCGAAAGAGCATCTGACAGATATCCCAAGGCCAGATTATATGCCATAGGAAAAACCTCGAAATAATATCTGCAGATCTCCCAGGGCCAAATTATATGTCCTCCCAGAGCAAAACCTCGAAAGAACATTTTCCAGATATCCCAGGGCCAAATTATATGACATAAGAAAAACCTCGAAAGACTATCTGCAAATCTCACAGGGCCAAATTATATGCTCATCTGCACAACCTGATCCACGGCCATAGAGTATCAACCTGATACTCACCATACATCATCCTGATGTATACATGATCATCCTGATCATCATCACTGCAACATCTTGCTGCAAATCATCTAGAGCAACATCCTGAAGCTCGTCATCCACGATCATCCTGATCATATCATGCATCTACCTGATGCATACTAAGTATCTACCTAATACATATCATCATACATGATCCACCTGATCATACAATGTATCCACCTAATACAAATACAAATACATGATCCACCTGATCATACATGATACATATCAACATACATGATCTACCTGATCATACAATGTATCCACCTGATACATATACAGATACATGATCCACATGATCATACATGATACATATCAACATACATGATCTACCTGATCATACAATGTATCCACCTGATACATATACAGATACATGGTCCAAGCATCCAACATGATGCATATACAAAATACATACAAATGATCCAACAGATCATATCCAGCATCCAACATGATGCGTACATACATAAATGATCCAACTGATCATATCCAGTATCCAACATGATGCATACATACATATACATATAAATGATCCAACTGATCATATCCAGCATCATCCTGATGCATATACAGAGCAGTAACTGGAGCATCATCCTGATGCTCATCATCCAGCGCTTACATCCACAACCATGTGAAGGATCCTCCTTCCAACATGCTTGGAATGGCCTCTATAAATGTGTCCATCACTTCTTCCTCGAAGTGTCATCAATCCGAAGAACACCAAGCCTCTCTCTGAAGTACTCGAACTTCACTCTAGCTAGTGGTTTTTTCAGCACATCTGCAATCTGCTCGTCCGTCGCAATGTACAGGAGCTTCACATCTCCTCTTTGCACCATATCCCTGATATAGTGATATTTGATCTCTATGTGTTTCAACCTGTCATGAAACACTGGGTTCTCAGACAGCTTCACACAACTCTGGTTATCACAAAAGATACCAGTAGCATCCAATGGGAGATCAAATAACTCAAACAGTAGCTTCTATAGCCATACTGCCTCACAACTAGCTGAACAGGCTACAACATACTCTGCCTCAGCTGTACTCAGTGCTACGTAGGACTGCTTCCTGCTAAACCAAGAGATCACACATGATCCCATACTGAAGCAGCATCCAGATGTGCTCTTCCTATCTGCAGCACTGCCAGCCCAATCTAAATCAACATAACCCTGCAGGTTAAACTTTTGATTCGCTTCATACTTGAGCCCATAATCCACTGTACCCTTCAGGTACCTCAGAACATGCTTTACAGCAACCAAGTGAACACTCCTCGGATCCATCAGGAACTGGCTCAATGTGTTCACCGCAAAGCAAATATCTGGTCTCGTGTTCGTCAGGTACATCAAGGACCCAATCATCTGACGATACATAGAGACATCAACCGGCTCAGATGAAGAATCACAAAGAAGCTTCAGATTCGATGCCATAGGTGTGGCCATGGCCTTGCAATCCATCATCCCAAACCTCTTCAGGATCTCTACTGCATACTTCCCTTTTCCAAGGAAGATTCCATCTGCACTCTGCCACACCTCCATGCTAAAAAAAAATAGTGCATCATCACCAAGTTCTTCATCTCGAACTCGGCAGCAAGCTTCCGCTGTGTGTCGGCAATCAATCTATCTTCACCTGTAACAAACAGGTTATCCGCATACAAAAGTAGTATCACTGGATTGCCTTCCGCAACCTTGTAGTAAAGGTTGGAATCCGCTTTACTCTTGGTAAAGGCCAAACTGGATAGAAAGTTGTCTATCCTACCAAGTTATGCACACATAAATGACTACACCATTCAAGAAGGTTGTCTTGAAATCCATCTGGTGTATCTTCTATTTCATCACTTTTATATTTCTCTATCCTGCCATCTACAGCATGCTTGATCTGATAGTTCCATTTGGAAGTCACAACAGACTTCCCTTCAGCTCTTGGGACTGCATCCCAAACATCGTTCTTCATGATCGACGGATCATGGCATTCTTCCCGTATCTTGGGAACTTCAATATCTTCAATAGATAATTTTGTTGCTTGAACAAATGTTGTAGTCCTTCTTTTGTAGGTGAAGGTATACGGTCTTTTCTACAAAACAAGTTAAATTGCATGATTAGAAACATCTCATAATTTTCAGACAAATTCTTACACATAAAGAAATATGTCATACAGTCATGCAATTATCTTAGCCAATGCTTCAATACAACATTTATCCATGTTCCACAACTTTCTAGATGTCTTCCAGTCTCTACCAGAACATTGTTAAGAGTTTGCACTACTCCCAGCATGTCAGCAAAGAGGTTTCATTCTAGATAAGTAGTACTGGAATGTTGTACAGTGCCATAGGCCACTTACCCATCACATGCATATTAGTAGTATATTGTTCATTAATGCAATCATTCTAATATGCACAATACATATCCTAAGTCTAGGAACATGAGCATATACATCATTGAACAATTTTATTTAAACAAACAAATATGCAAGAAATGATAATTAAAAATACTTATCTTTGTTTGGTTGCTGAGTGGACTCCCTCTCAGTCTTTGCTTCTTTGCAGGAGCTACTGAAGTAGCTTCTTCTACACCTTTCTGTTGTGGAATGTAGAAAGATGGTCAACTCCCTCTGAATATCTGCATCCTTGCAGAAACTACTGAAGTGTGCTCCTTTGCTTTCTTGCAGAAACAACTGGAGTGTGCTCCCTCTTGATCTTTGCTTCCTGGATTACCTGTCCTTGAACTTACATCCATCCTTAATCACTATGCATGCTTATTAGTATCATTATTGTGTTATCCTTGAGGTCTCATACATAATCACACATTTATTAGTATAATCATAATATTATCAAAACACAATAATCTTAAACATGTATAGTCGTGATCATTCACAGATAATAAACATTAGTATTCAAGGTTTCAGGGAAGTCTTCTTTTAGTCATGCATATTCTTATTTGATCATAGGACTCTTCTGATTAGTTAAATCATCAATGCATAAACCCGTGATTACTCAAAACTATACCTTCATGATTCTTCTGGTTAGTCATATCATCAATTATGGTAAGAAACATAATATGCATACAACCATGACTATTCAAACCTGTGACTTCATGAATAATCATTATCAACAACACAACAGTATAAGATCCTAACACAAGGTAGGATTCTAGCTTGATATAGGAAAAACATACCTGGATTAGCATGCTAGCTAGTTATGTATAACATACCAGCATAATGTCTTATGGTTCTCTTCAGTGACTTGTGCTAGTAACCTGCATGTCTCATAGGTTAACCATTGTAGGACCAAGTTATACATACCTCGAAAGTAGATCTTCTATGTGATCCATGACAATGGATGAATCTTTGTCTTCATGTCACCATGATCATATGTTCTTGAAGTAGAACATGATTTGTCTTTCTTGGTGTACCTTTTATGTTAGCGAACAACATAAACCTCATACAACATCACAATGCATTAGTACATTCATAGGTGTCAAAACCTTAATCAATGAATATCTTCTATTAAGGTGATACGACAAGTCTAGTAATTAATCAAGATTGTACTGTAATGATATGAAGACAAACATATGATAAAATTAACAATGAAACATACCTGTAAGCCATACCTATCAAGATTGCTTGTAATCTTCTTATGGAAGGCCTTAGCCTCATCTCCCTCTGAGACAGGAACTTCTTCACTTATGGAGGTGACCAATCCATCTTCTTCTAGGATTAACCCAATCCACTTGATTTGCAAGAACTGGACCTGGAGCTGGATTAGGGTTTGTCAAGGAAACCCCAAAAATTCAAACTTTGAATTTCAAACTTCCGAAAGGATAGAAATATGTGCCTTGATGAGCTGATCAAGTTGGTATATTCAGAATTTGCAAACTGCAAAGTTTCACCCCTCAAAATTGCCTTTTAGATTTCTGGATTCACTGGGGAGGACCCTGAATTAGGGTTTGAGTTTCCCGGAGCTTCACCCAACCAAAACATTTGATTCAAAGCTCTAAGATTCGATTTTTCTGAGGAGCTTCCAGTCGTGGTCACAGATTTCCAAAATTCCAAGTTTTGCAGAAGCCCTAATTTTCCATCTTTCCGATCAAAGTCCTGAACTGAGGTTTGATCAAGCCCGGCCTTCTGCCCAACCAAAAAATCTGATCTTGGTCTCTAAATTTCGATTTTGATGAGTAGCATCCATCCGTGGTCTCCGATTAGATAAATTCCAACTTTCTCCGAAGCCCTAAATTCCGGAAGCCATGAATGATGGTGCTCAAAAATAATTTTGTTTTGACAGAAATATGTACCTGATTGTTTCTGGTGTAACTCCGAACTTTTCGATCCACAGGATCTGAAAACTTTTCTTGAGATAGCCTGACCTATTATCTTTCCATCCCGACAGGTCTGATCTCAATTGGATTCTCTGAGAGAGAGTTATGCCAATTGTCGCAACGTGACCTGTTTATGGGATAATACAAGAGAGCGAACTTGTACAGCGTGCCACGTGTCACTGGTTCAACTTCTGCCTTTGAAAATTTTCCTAAGATATCCCGACCTGTTATCTTTCCATCTCGATAGGTCTGACCTCAATTGGATTCTCTGAGAGAGATTTATGCCAAGTGTCACAACGTGACCTGTTTATGGGATAATACAGGAGAGCGAACTTGTATGGAGTGCCACATGTCACTAGTTCAACTTCGGCCTCTGAAAACTTTTCTTGAGATAGTACAGTCTGTGTAATACCTGTCACATTTTACGAAATTTCATTTGGAGCTTCCTAGCCCAAGTTATGACATTTTTCCCAAGGTCACCTGATTTTGACTCAGATCTGGAAGAGGCAGACACCCTATATTGTACAGATCATAAATCACAAAGTAAAATGAATTAGAGGTTGTCCCTTGGATACAAGGTACATGGGGATCTTATCTTCAACCTGTAAAAGTTTCAGATCTGAAAACTTCGCCAAAATGAATTTATAGCGAAAGTTCTACGATGACTGGTTTTTGCTATATCAAGCCCTAGCATCGTAAGTGCAACAAGTGTCATACATGCCATATCATGCCTTCTTTCAGGCTAGCTCTGATACCATGTTAAATTTTCAGAATTTACTTCAATATGATCTAGGATCTTAACTGAGAGAACAACATGTACAGCAAATCTACAGCATATCAATCATGGACACAATAATGCAAGCACACAAGAGACACAAAGTTTACTTGGGGAAAACCATAAAGGTGAAAAACCCCAATAACTTCCTCAGAGATAGATAGAGCAATGATACAACCAGAATACAAGAGATAGTCTTCTCCTAGCAGCAGAGCCTCCTCCTCCACAAGTGCGCCACTCTCCCAAGTGTGAGTGAGAGAATAGAATGTGTAAAATGAGAGAGACACACTCTCTATTTATACACTAACTTGACTTGACCTTTACTCAACTAGGTCAGCCTCAACTTAACCACTTAACATAATGCTGACTGGGCTGACCCCCACTAGGGTGGTCTAATAACCCTTTGACCCACATGGCCGACCCCCAATAGGGTGGTCTAATAACCCTTTGACCCACATGACTTATACAGGGCCGACCCCAACAAGGTGGTCTAATAACCCATCGAGTATAAGTTACGACACTTCCATATAGAGGAATAATAACATCTCTATACGAATACAATATACATATATGTGAAATACATTCCGAAGTTACATATACATCAACATTTAGCTGGTGGGGCGTTTTTGCTCCACGTTTTTCCATTGTTTCCTTGTTTTCTAGCTATGAAGAGGGCGTTTTTTATGTTGCAGAGCGACTGGGAGGAAGGGAGCTCGATTTGGGGGTCCATAGAGGTTTTTTTGGGCCATTCAAATGCTCATATACATGTGGAGAAAAAAAATCTCCCTGTGGTCGATTTTTCCTCCCCATAATTCGTTTTGGATGTGCCACGAAGTGGAAGAACCAATGGGGACCCTGTTTTGTAAATCCCATTGTTAAAAATGTGTATCCATGCCCAATATTTGAGATTGTTGTGTGTGGGAGAGAATTTTGTGGTTGAGATGGTTATCCATTGCTTTGGCTTGAGTTTGAGTGCAAGCATCCAAAAATAGAAGGGTTCACATTTGGCTTGGCTTAGATGCAATGTTTATTTGGTTGTGCATGAGCTTGAGTGTTCCCATTCCTTGTGGAAATCATGCCCAGCTCAAGGGTGGCAATTGTGTTGAGAGATTGATGAACACAATTGGTCTATGGCTGGGTGGAAAGTTGCAATTGCAAAGCTAGTTGTTTGGGATAGCATTACATCTAGATGAGTATTCTCTCTGTGTGTTTTACTTCTGCAATGTTTTAATTGAAGACCATTATGAATATGAAAATCAATGCATGTTAGATATGCATGTAGTGGATCTTGCTTCTGCTGTGTTTTTTTTAATTATACACTTGCACGTGTGTTTTTATTTGTATGAATCTAATGAATGGGTCTGAGTTTTTGTAATAGCTCAAAATTGTAGTCATGTTCCCTTCCTTGCATTGGACCGATGGGAGGGGACGTGACAACAACATTAATTATTGTACATCGGCCTCGAAATCTATGCTAGTTCTCTTCCTTGAAAATAGTGCCATCCTTCTCGATTTATGTGTTGGTACGGTGCAATAAATGTTGTACGAAATTCCTCTCTGATGTATGAATTTGTTTAGGGAAATGTGCCCTTCTCCTTGGAAAATGTGTTCATCCAATCTCCTCGATTTATGTGCAAGGGTTTTACCTCTTCCCTCTTGAGTTCGACCTCTTTCTCTTCTCCTTCTCTTCACCTCCAAAACTCTCTCTTGAAAATGAATAATGATTCCTTCAATCCCTAACTCCTCCCTTTTTGTTCATGGCAACTTCCTTCTTCTCATCCAATGGCTTAAAGTAGATATGATCAAGGGTTCACATCAATTATTCATTAATAACTCAATAAATAATATTTAATGCTCAAATATCATTTAATTACATGATTTTCCTTTTTAATTAAACACTCACTTTATTTCTCATAAAGTGAACTTAGGATAAAAATACAACTTAAAAGGACTTTATAAAGTGACTTTATAAACATAAAGTACATCTCACTTTAATAAAGTGTTAGGGACCACTTTTAATGTTTTGTCCACCCCTAGGCATCTCAAAGTGGAAAAACACTTCCCTTGGTACAAAATTTAACAAATCATATTTAAGAACAAGAGTTCTTGAAGCCCAAAATAAAGATGAGACTTACCTTCAAGTAAAAGAAAAATTGCAGTAAGAAAAATTAGATGAAAAGTGTGAAGGTATCGGCTCAGAGAAGATGATCTTCTTGTTTATAAAGGCAGATTGTATATTCCAAATTGTAGAATTGAAGAGGATGGTAATTGATGAAATTCATCAAATTCCATACTCTAGACATCCAGGATATCAAAAGACAATCACAACAGCAAGGAAGAAATACTTTTGGCATGGGATGAAAAAGGATGTAACATAATACATTTCACAGTGTCCAAAGTGCCAACAAGTCATGGAAGAGCATCAACATCTAGCAGGACTGTTGCAACTTTTTCCCATTTCAGAATGGATGTGGGAAGTAATTTCTATGGATTTTATAATAGGTTTTCCAATGACAATGAGGAAACGTGATTCAATCATGATTGTGGTGTACAAGCTATCAAATGAAGCTCATTTTATTCAATTCAAGTCCACTCACAAAGCAAGTGAAATAACTAATATCTTCGTGAAGGAGATATTCAGATTACATGGGTTACCCAAAGCAATAGTCTCAGATCAAGATGCAAAGTTCACATCGAATTTTTGGAAAATATTTTTTCAGGAATTGGGAACTCGGCGGAATTTTAGTACAACGTATCATCCTCAAACAAATGGCCAAACCGAAAGGGTGAATCAATTTCTTGAAGATATGTTAAGGATGTATGTGATGAATAAACCATCCAAGTAGGAAGATTACCTACACTTAGTAGAATTTGCATACATGGACATCAAGCATCATTGTGAATGAGTCCAAAACTCCAGTGAGTTGGGATAGTCCAGTAAACAAGATAGTGTTTGGGTCATAAATGCCCAAGGAAATGGAACTGGAAATTGTTAATATTATGCAGAATTTAAAGGCATCCCAGGACAAGCAGAAGAGCTATGCATATTTAAAAAGAATGTACAGGGAATTTAAAGTTGGGGATCATGTCTATTTGAGAGTATGGCCAAATGAAAGTTCCCTAAAGTTGGAAAGTTGTTCCAAGTTGGCATCGAGATATTGTGGGCCATTCAAAGTCCTTGATAGGATAGGGCCAGTTGCATATAGGATTGCATTACTTGCTAACATGAAAGCTCATAATGTTTTTCATGTTTCTTTACTTAAGAAGTATGTACATGATCCTAATATGTAATTGATTGGAATGTGATTCAGGTGGAACCCGATGGAGAGTTCCAAGTGGAACCTATGTGCATCCTTGACAAGAAGGTAACATTGCTTTGGAATCGAACCATCGGACAGGTAAATTTATAATGGAAGGACCTTAATTCCGATGAGGATACATGGGAGCTGGAGGATTCCATGAGAGAGGCATACCCATTTTTGTTCAGTTTTGAGAACACTAAGGATGGTGTTGTTCTAAGGGGGTGGGGAATGTAATACCCCCATTTTGACCCTTGGAATTATTGGCTTGATATGTAAATATTGTGAATACACGATCTATGATTCCTAGCATGGAGCTCAAGGCCAAGGCCCTGCTAGTGAATGCACGATTTATAAAGGCAATTATTTTCTATTTTGTGGCATGTGCTAGTCATCCATGGAAAAATGTAAAAACCATGTAAATATTTATAATACAAAAAAAAATTCCAAGAGTTGGCTATGGAGGAAACTAAAATGAGGGGGCTATGTTTATCCACTAGGGAGAGGAGAGGGGTGTGTGGGATTAAATCATTTATTACCAACTGTCATCTTGAGAACCCATGTGCCATAAATGGTAAGCAACTACCCAATTGGACTTCCTTGTTGATATTTAATTATGTTGTAAGGAGATTGTTGAGAAATCAGCTCATGAATTTAATGGAGCATAAGTTGAACCCATAAATTCGTATGGTTGAGTATGGACTCGGTTTTTTGTACCCATAAGTCAATTTCCTTCATGGGGATACGTTTCCCTTCATTCCCATTCCATTGTTGGACACTAGACTCCAATTTTTCAGCAAGTCATGCATTCCCAACAAGAAAAATAACAGAAAACGTAACCAGAGAAAGGGCCATGTTTTAGAGTGTCAAAAAATTAAAAATTTATGTGGGTTGTGAAATCTAGTGGGGGATCCATATATGTCAACCCTAAGGCGAATTCGAGAGTGTCAAAAGACCAAAAATCCTTGGGAGAACCTTTTTTGTAAGTCTAGAAATTGAATTTTGTGGCTGCAAATTAGTGTGGCCAGAAATCAGAGAATTCAAGAGACAAATAAAGGTTGAGAGAGACCATAGGTTTGAATGGCTTGATAAACCCAATGAAGGAAAGAAATCTCTGAAGGTTGAGCAGCTTGGACCTTTCTATGCACACCCTAAATAGCACTGGGGGAAGGGGCACCTGAGGGATTGTGTAGCAGAGAAGGGGACCTTCCTTGTGTTGGGTGTGGTAGGTAATGTGGGTGCCAAGGCTAACTGAAGCCAATTGAGATGCTTGTAGCTATGTGGTTGAGCTCGTTGGCTTAGCATTCACCTTCTTTGTCTCTTTGCATTCTTGATAAACCCACTTGTGTGTTGGCTTAGCATGTGTGTCTGTGTGTGCCTATGGTTTTGAGTGAGCTTGTGTAGTTCCTTCCTGGTGGGTGCATAGCCCATATCGGGGTTGGCCTCTCAGCAGAGAGATAAAGCATTAGACAAAGTGCCTACGGTTGGGTGGAACATTGCTCTTCCAAGCCAATTTCTTGGACAACTTCAATTAAAGATAAGTGTTTATTGTTGTTTATGAATATGTCAAATTTGTGTGTTATGAATGTTTAATTAATTCTTATAGTAAGGAATAGAATGGCCTAGCTTGAATTATTGATTGGATTCCTTTGAGTAGCATGAGAAAGAGTTTATTTTTATGGATGATTTTTATTGTTATGTCTGTGATGAATATGTTGGTTTATGCATGTTGTGTGTGAATGGATTTATTTATCTTGTGTTTATATTTATGCATTTGCACATGCATTTAAATGCTTATGAATTTCATAATATGACCATGGGGGTGAAAATTAGAACCCCCCCCCCCCCCCGCTCGCTTTGTCAAATTGATGGACAGGGACGTGACACAACATATAGAAGATATCGAGATCGCAATGCCACAATGCAAAAATCATATGGAAAATAAGACAATGTTAATGCATATACCATTAAAGAGTTTTTAGAGCAACTCAATGGCCAATCTCCATAGAAACCCTTTAAAGACTTTAGAGTAGCCCATTGGTTATTTTTCGCAACCTGTAACAGGAGTGAAAAATAAATTTCAAAGGGATGCTACTAACTTCCTTATGTTTATGTAGCCTATAAATAAAATATTTCCATTTATTCAATTGGGTATATGCATCATAAGCAATAAGTAGGTGGTTGAATGCCAAATTATAACAATGTTATGTTCCTTATTAGAAAAATAGGAAAATGATAGTAGAAATGACATAATAAAGCAAGGTTTTAGAATAAGGACATAATTACCACCACAATAGACAATTGTAGATAACCAAATATCAAAATAGAATTACCTTTATTGATGAAATCTATGTTCATGTGCCTCTCTGAGGAGGCAACCTCCAAATGAAGCCAAGCTCCAATTACAAAATACTTCACAAGACATCTCATTACATTGCTTCGATTTCTTTATATAGTTATATCTAACCTCCTAGGTACTTTTTAAAGAAGGAACTTTCTAGTAAGTGGAGCCCTCTAGATATTTCCTAGAGGACTCTTCTAATAGGTGGAACCTTCTAGTAAGCCTTCTTACAAATTATTGCTTTCCATACTACATCTACTTTATGGCGATTATTTCATAGAGATGGGCTCAATACATAGTATCCTATCTATCTACTTAGGGGTAGGGTAGGACCCTAACAAACAAGAACTTTAGGATATTGTATTTCATTCTTGTAACACTAGTTTTTATCATTAAGGATAAGACTGTAGCTAGTGATGTAAAGTTTATAGATTGTAGCTAATGGCATTAGCGTGATTGTCTAGCAGTTGAATTCCCCCTTGTAATCTTGTCAATCGAGGGTCTTACTCATTCAAAATCGGTCCACAATAACACATCGAATGGTTAATGGTTGAAATCAATGTAAATGACTCAACAAAACTATAATATTTTGGCTATGGAAGCGAATCTCGTGGCTACAAAATATGATGACAAAGTAGGAATATGTGTTTGATCGTTGAAGGGACCCATGTTAGTTTAATCAACTACCACTCACCTCTAAAGTGCCATGCTACAAATGAAGGAAGAAAAAAGAAAGAAAAGAAAGAAAAATTAAAGAAACTATGACTGATATGTTGCTAACAAAAGACAAAAGGGAGAGGAAGAGTGTTGCAGATGAGGAGCTAAAGAGATGGGGATACCTAGCCTTCTCAACGCTGCCAACAAAGTCAATATTGCTTATAAATCCATGGGAGTTATTTGGAAAAGAAGAGAGAGAATGTTGAGTAATTTTTTGTGAATATAATGTGTAATGTTCCAGAGCGCCAAACACCATTATAAAGTCTACACTTCGTAAGAAATAAACATTGAGCATAGCCATTTGATGTTAGAGTTCTTCCCTTGGGTTTCTCTAGGGTAACCTCTATTTTAATATTTTGTGTAATTGAAAGTGTGCTCAATTTTACTGGTAATTGATTCAGTTTGGGGTATTCCTATGTGTATTCCACTTAGTAGAAGTGCAAAGCAACATATGATTCACCCATTGAATGTATATTGTAACAACATGTGTTATTAATTTTAGTGTGAGCAATTACAAAAATATAGTGTATTATTCAAATGGCATAACAAAATTAGAGTGTTGTATTTGAACATTTAAATTAGTGTTATTTGGTTGGCAATTAAAAAAGAGTAGCCTTGCTCCTTTGTTGAGTATTAGCCTTTATACTACAAAACAAGTAAACCAAGTCTTGAAATTGATCAAGACACCAAACCATTCATATATATTGGTGAATAACATCTTGAGAAGCATTATCCCTTTCTAACCGTGATTGCATACAAATTTAATTCTATAAAGATAGGCCATAGGCCTATTATTTATGGATCATCGACAAACCCTTGAGTGACGTAAAACCTTGATCAAGGTTTTTTTGCCATAAAATTAAATTCTTATTTAAGTATTCAATACTCAAAGGAGGGTATGTTTACATGCTAATAAAATGCTCAATTAAGGGTTTGGTTTGATCAATTCCTTCAATCAAGGGCTTGGAAATTTTGTTCTATGGTTTCACATTAATCTACTCCATGCAAGTTCCCTTTCCAAAGAGGTTGAACTTTCAATCATACAAATCACTTAGACAATATCTAATACTTCATTTGAAGAAATTATTCAAATATTTCATAATTTTTAGCCATCCAACTTATCACAACAACTACATTATTACAAATGTTTTCCAAGTTTTACTTGTAGATATTTTGAAAGAATTAACAAAAATTATTGTGCAATACATTATTTTTGTTTTGTTTTGGATAATTTTGAAACCATTGTAAAAGTACTTGATGTTAGGGTTAACCTTGACTCAGGAATGAATCAAATGGTTTAGGTCTCATCACATGTTTTTTGGGCACGTGGTATTTGGTGGCCAATGGTATTAGGTGTTCCATGGTATTTGGTAGCCCATGGTATTGGCATATGGTATTGCATGTAATGAAGCCTGTAAAGGGCATGGCATACTCCATTATTATGTGGCCTGGAGGTGAGCAGTGGCTAGCTCACTTGGCCTGACCGGTTTAGATCAAGGGAGATAATAGATCTATTATGGTGGTTTTTCCTGGTTTTGGGTTTTCCACATAAACATTGTGTGTCTATTGTTATGTGGTTGCTTGGAATATCTTGTATTATTTCTCTCATATTTATTAATGCTCTTAAATCCTTAATACTTGAGAGCCAAAGAAACATAATAACAAGTGTACACCTAACAAAGAACACGAATGACTACCCTATAAAAGATTAATTAGGAAAACCAATTTTTGATAGATATTTGTTACTTTGGTAAAACATTCCAATTTGGGGATTTTAGACACTTTACAATGAAGACAATAAGCCACTGAAATATGCTTCCTTCACATGAATACCATGGGTTAAAACTGTATGCTAATGTAAACCACCTATGGTAAACTTCACTGAGTCAAGATTAACCTAACATTGTTCCCTTTAAACTTCATTTAGGATAAACAACCTATCCCACTCTAAGTTTATCTAGTTATTTGTTGGTGCAAAAAGTTCAGAGACTAGGGTTCTACACAAGGGCCAACAAAGTACCACTTTAGTATAGATGTGACGGCATTTTCACTCCTCAAGGAGAATAATGTCTCACCCAAAGCATTGCTAGGACCAGTAGAAGATGAGGGAAGTACTAATGAAGAGACGGGCGAAGGTTCCTAGGGTTCATTTTAACTAGTTATTAAGTTACACAATAGATAAGAAAACTAAACTATCATCCTCTATTGATCATGCATTGCAAGTAGAAAGCAAATACAAACAGATTCATCACATACACATATCAAACATGAAATTTTAAAGGGGCACCAACACTTCTCATTTATTATTAATCAAAATAGAATACAATCTAAAGGTTACTATCCAAAGACATCTGAGTCTCGCAACCATCCCCTTGGTTCACAGATCCCACCCATTACATCAAGAAACATTTTGTTATATAAAAATATATATACAACATAATAAAAGTTAATGTCATTAAGCAATATTAATTATTAATATTAATAATTAATAAATAATAAATAAAATTAATTAATTAGGAAAATTGAGAGATCTGCCCCTTCATTTGAAAAGGTACAATAAGGCTTATAAAAATCCCTACCAATGTAATCATATCATCATCGAATATTTTATCAATGTATTATTATTATTATCCATTCATGGAGTTTTTAGCGTATTTGTGTTGGTTATTTTATTAAGAAACAAATTTTATTGTTTCATTGGTATCACAGCCCCTTATTGGACATCTTTTGGCCAATAATTTTTGGAGTTTCTCCAACTAGGCTTCTAGCTATTTAATTCAGGAATCCTGAAAAAGCGTTCCTCCACAGTCAGTCCCCATCTCCCCCATCTCCACCTTTGTGCCCATGCATCCTGCAACACCTGCAACTTACGTTCTATCTCCCACCTCACGTCCAAACTTTGCACCACCTCCACAATCCTCTCACGCGCGCATCCTTCGCGCCGCTGCTATCCGTGTGCGCCCAACTCCCCGCGCGCCCTTCTATCTTCTCTCCCACGTTCGTGTCTTTCTCTTGTCCCAGTCACACTCCCGCTCCTCGCCACGTTGTCCCTCTGCACGCTCTTCCACCACGTCCACTCCTTGCGCGTCCGCGTCCACACTCCCTCCGCCATTTCCCACGCTTCATCTCCTGCATGTCTCTAATATTCCTGCGTCCGCCCTCTCCCTTGGCTGCTCATCCCGTTAGCCAACACTCCAGCTGCCAGCATCCCCCCGCGCCTCCCACCTTTCCCTGCCCACACCCTCACGTGCCCTCTCCTGCTGGCGTCCAACGCCGCTCTGTCCCTTCGGCTGCTCACTGCTCCACGCGCCCTCATCCTGCAACCACAATTCCTCCGCCCTCATCACACGCCGCCCTCACTACACCACTCCACTCCCTCATCTCGCCCTACGCCCTCACCGATCCCTCCACACATTCCCTCCTGCAGATCTCCCTCACGGGCAGCAGATACTACGTCCATTCCTCTTCACACCTCTCACTCCGCTACTTCCCTAACTGTTTTGTTCCCTAACCGTTTTTAATATTAAAACATCTTAATTATTATTATTATTATTATTTTATTATAATAGTTTTATTTTAAATTAAAAATATATATATATATATATTATAATAATATTTATTATTATTTGAAAAAATAATTATTATTATAATATTCTTTAAAAGGGCTATTCAATTCCAAAAATATATATATATATTTCGAAAAGAAGGGGTATTATTTCAAAAAAAAAGGGAAGACAAGCAAAAATAAAAGTCAGAAAGAAGAAGAAAAAAAGAAGAAATGACAAAAAGACTAAGTCAAAGAAGATATTCCCCCCACTGTGGGTGATGAATGTGGGCCAACCCACGCGGAACATGGCCAACTCAAAGACAGGACAGACACCCCTCACCGCCAGACAAGCAGCGAGGCACGTGCCTGCCCGTGCTCCACATGTATCCACACAATCTACCGACGCGTTCGCGGCTCCTTAAGGCGGTTTGCATGAAGGGTTATGATCTGTCCAATCCGTTACTTCCTTCTATACGAGTTGTTGATCGTCATCATTCCCTGGTCTGGGCTTCACGTCTCCGGATAGCTCCCGCGCGCGAGCATTACTGTCCTGGTACTCCTGCTCCAGGCCGAGTAACTGCCATCATGGCAAAGGAACCCTATAGAGGTGAGATTAATCGCAAAAGAAAGAGAAGGAAACGTGATTTATTTGTTGACAGAAATTGTATGCGAAGCTTGAAAGCAGTTTGGATTCTAGCCCGCAGCAACATGCGAACCACTGAGAGAGGTCGGCATTTAGTTCCTGCTACAATGTCGCCTAAGAAGGGACCTTACATTCGGCGTAAAACAAAGCCGATGTAATGTCCCCATTCAAATAAGTGCATAGTAAGACAATCCCATCAATCCTACTAGTTTCCTAGGTTGGATGGGCACATGTGGGATGGTAATAAGGAAACTAATAAATGATATTTAGACATTAGAAGGGTTCAAGCATTTAATAAATATGATGAATAAATAAATTCAAGAGGAATTCTAGGTGGCAAGTGGTTTTGGAGACATATGGAGGTGGTGGGACCCACACTAGCTTGATTTTTCAATGACACATGGCAGCTCTCTCTTGCCAATTCGAATTCATGGGAAGGTGAACACTCTTGGGTGAGTTGGTAAGTCATAACACATGGCATTGAGCATATTAGGTCGAAATGGGAAGGAATAGTAACCTCCATGGGAGAGGAAGAGTCAAATTGGAGACTAGTGGACACATGGGCTAGATTCCCTAGTTTTATGACAACAATAATGAAGCATCTATGACATTTTATGACAAAATTCAGACCTGACTTCTTACACCTGACCATTATGACATGTCAGCCCCAAAAATAGGCTCAAGAAGGCGCTCATGGAGTTGGAGGAATCTAAAGAGACTCAAATTCGAATTTGGGAGAAGATGGAAGGTTGGAACTAGGAGACAAGTGGCAAATGAGGAATATTTTCTAAATGGAAAATTATTGAATCTATTGAGAGGATTTCGACCCCTTGAAGGCTAATGTTGGTTATAAAATGTAGAAATCAAGTATGAGAATGGCTTTGGATGATTTGAGAAAAATTGCATTCGTGAAGAGAGAGCTAGTGGATGACTAGTTTCTTGCCTTAGCCAATTTCGACGGTGAAAGATTCCCATCCAAGTTGGTGTTTGGAGAGGCCACTCAGGTCTTTCATGGTGCTTTAATGGAGTTTGTATTTGCAGGTAGCAGCTACAGGAAGTTTCATGGTTTGGTTTAGTGCAGCACTTTCTCTCCACCGTTTCCAGTTTTGAAGGCATATTCGTGCTCCTTGAGGGAGGGCATTTTTGGTGAGCACTTGTGCTTCTTGAGAGAGCTTCTAATTATATATTTATGATTGTAATAGCTTCATATCCTCTGTTATTCATATTCAGAAAGTCTCAGGTCGAAATACCCACTGGTTGTATGCAAAACTATTGATTAATGAGCAAACAATGTCCATTTCCCCAATGCATTGATGTATGACACTATAATGTTGATTATTTCGAATGGATGGATGATTCTCTGATATATTTGTGATAAATATACTGCCATGCATGTCTTCTACAAGTTTCATGTACTGTACTTGAGCATTTGAAGCATTTTTACTCAGTTTAGTTGTATTGGGAGGTGAAATAGTGCCATTTCCCCAAGGGTCGAATTGGGGGTTTTTGCTATTGAATGTGAGAGAGTTAAAACAGTATTAAAAATCAATTAATGGTGCATATGAGACCTTAATCACATACTTAACACATTATATACCTCTGTTCATAAATTTGTGGGAGTTTGGAGGCATTTGGAAGGCCATTTGCAGTGTTAACCGAGGGGGATTTGATGCACAAATTACTAGTCAAAATTACATATATTGATCAGAATACAAATCAAGTTTGCAGCAGTATTTGGAGGGCCATAAAACATCCCTAAACCTTATATTCAATTCTAAATACCATTCATACACTCCTACAGAAGATTTGGGAGCATTTGGGTTGATTTGGAGGTCAAAACAGTAAAACTAGTCAAAGGTCGAAATTGGAAAAAAAAGTGAAAAATTGGGCATTTTAATAAAATTTGAAAAAGGGATATTACAGCCGACTAGACCCTCGCCTGGACCGCCGATCAGGTTCATGAGGGGCGTCGTTAGAAAATCCCACAAGTTCAAGCAGGAAATTCCGTCGAAAGACCAAGCAGAAATTCAGGATGCTGAGGATGCCTGTCCGACATAGAAATCATGAACGAATTCGAGGCCTTAGTTCCGGACCCATGGAACACCTGGGGTCAAATACTCTGTACCAGAAAACACTGGATTATCATTGGCAGCAAAAATTTGTTCTTGGAAAAGCTTTGGTTGAGCATGGAGAAGCACAGGCAGAAATACTCCTTAAGAAGAACGAGATGGTGCTCCTCCTCATGAAGATCATACAGAAATAGAAGCAAATTGTCGAAATACTGGGCATCGAGCTCATCGGGTCCCATGCGGGCACCACTGGTCAGAACTGTTAGTCTATGCCTAGGTCTATGTCCTTTTTTATTCCTAGTTAGTTCTGCAGACTCTGTTCCAGTTTATTTGTTTTTGGGTCAAACTGTTAGTTGTCTTTAAAACTTGTAACGACCATCCCAAGTCTGAACTCGAGCATGTTTTCTCTTTGTTGAGAGGGCTCTTTAAACTTTCAGTTTTTTGTCTCGGGTCTGTTTTCTCTACCATGAGAAGGCCCTGTCAACTTCTGTTTATTTGGATGCAAGTAATATAAAGATCTATAACTTACTTACAAAAGAAAAGTCAAAGAATATATTAAAAAGAGCGGAAATCACGTCTTGGAAGATATTGAAGAAGGCATTGAAGCCAATCACGGATTTATCGAAGAAATTATGGATTCCACATATAAATCCAAATTTTGGGCTAAGTGTCCTTATTCCAACATTTTTTAAGAATTGCAATCGCTCCTCTCCAATATGTGGTAGATATTTTATTATGAAGGACGGTCAAGGTAACTCACGATTGCAATCACAGAGACTAGAAAGCGAATTAGGATACTACAAGGAAAGAAAGAAATTCTACAATTTGAGATGAGTAAACGGATCATTCTTCATAAGTTGATAGAACAAGAGAATCATCGCTTAAAAGATCAAAATCAAAAGCTGAAAAAAGCTAATGAAGATATCAAGAAAATGTTATCAACTAAGAAAGAAGAAATATCTCATCACAATCAAGATCTTGAAGACAAAATCAAAAAGTTCAAAGATAACGAAAAATCACCGTATAGAAGTTATATCGATTTAGAAGAAGACATAAAGCAATTAAACAAGCTCATTATGGACAAAGATGATGAATCGACGCAAGTCCAGAGAAAGCTAAAAATTCAAGAATGAGAGATATGTCGATATCAACAACAGAAGGAAGAACTCCAGCAAAAGTATGACGACACTAAAAAGAAGCACAAGTTAGAAATTGCGAAAATCAGTGGCAAAATAGCAAGCAATACCGAAGAACTATTTCAACTAAGAATTAATAACAGGACATTACTTACGAAAATCAAGAAACTGAAAATAGTCAGAAGATGGAACATTCAAATGAAGACCTCGAAGGAAGAATACTAAAACAGCAAGAAGAAAACCACCGTCTAACAAATCTTAATCAAGAACTAGAGGAACAAATCAAGAAGTTAAAAGAGGACAAAAAGTCGCAAGACGAAAGGTTCGAGAAGATTCAGAATAATAATAATCTATTAGAGAACAAATTAGTTCAAATCCAGAAGGAAGCATCCAGACTCTCTAGAAAACAAATTCAAGTTGAGGAAGAAGAAACAAATACAAATTCGGTCCTCGTCACGGTTCAAAAGGAAGTCAATCTAGCAGAAAGAACAAACAACAAGAACTCCTTATCGACACCCAAATTATAAAAAGCATTTTGACCAACGATAAGGAAAAATGAACATACACAAAAGAGTTATGATTTCAGAGGCGAAAGAACACAAAATCTACAACCTAAGCAGAAAACGAAAAGATTTATCCAACAAGGCAATCAACAATCAACTCCGATGAGGATAGATCTTAGATGGACCACATCACAGACAATGTGACATTTTTTCTTTGGAATTCATAACTCGTATCGTCTCATTTAGTCAAGTGTCGCGAGGACTAAAAGAAAGGATCGAGAGATGATATTACAAGCAAGAAATCAAGCATACGCCTTGTCTTCAAATATGCTTTGAGGTTAAAGAATCTCTAAGGGGAAGGCAATGTTATATAAAAAATATATACAACATAATAAAAGTCATTAAGCAATATTAAGTATTAATATTAATATTAATATATATTAATATTAATAATTAATAAATATAATTAGGAAAATTAGGAAAATTGAGAGATGTGCCCTTTCATTTGAAAAGGCACGATAAGGCTTATAAAAAGCCCTACCAATGTAATCATATCATCATCGAATATTTTATCAATGTATTATTATTATTATCCATTCATGGAGTTTTTAGCATATTTGTATTGGTTATTTTATTAAGAAACAGATTTTACTGTTTCACTTTTCCTAGCTTGTTCTTAGTCTTCTATCACTAGTGGTTACAAAACTCAACCCTTACAACCAACTCTAATGCAAAATCCTTTTCCTTAGCTATTGTTTATCTTTTTGTGCATCTTAGGTCGTTAGTTCTTATAGTGTCAAGGTTGTTTCCAAATCCGATTTATTAATGTGGGTGCATTAACTGTCCATACTATCTTCTTCTTTATCCAATTTCTGCAATCCTTTCCGCGTTGACTGCCTACCTCTATTCCATGATTATGTCTTCAAAATGAAGGGGGCACCTTTATTCATGAATCATTATAATAACCCCTTTTAATTATATCATCTAAAGTTTATATTTTTACCTTTAAATAGTATGACTCAATTTTCCTTCTATGGTAAAGAATGATATATGTCTTAGTTTTATAAATGTGGGATCACAAGATTCATAGAAAGGGAAAAAGAGTACGCATTTTAATATAAAGAGATCATAGTCAATTCTCGTTAGCTCATTCAATTAAGGTGTGGGTCTCGTTAGTAGAGCTACCCAGGTTCAATTCCCCTTAGAGGTGAGCTAGTTGGGAGAAGACACATAAAATCCAACCAGTTCAGGGTTAGTGTGGCCCAGGCCGAGTGTGATCCCCAAGTGATTTTGACGGCTTAGATGCCCTCGGGTCATGGTTTCTTAAACCAAAGGCCACTCCCGCAAACAAAAAAATATAAAGAAATCATAAATCAAATATGTTCAAGATTATATATGAGATGAGATGAAAGTGCATTCGCTTTATTTGAAGTTCTATATTAGATTTGTTGCATAGATCTATTTTTTTTCAGCGGAAAAACCACCTTCTCCTGCTATTCCGCTCACATATCATGGATGGTAGTCGAGCAAACCGTCAGCTGGATATCCAAGCCAAAAGATGTCTCAACGGAATTGAACCCGGGTGGATGGAATGAAATCCATCTATCCCCACCAACGGACCACCGTATCTTTGACAAGATCTATTTATTTAATATATCTATATATCTATTGTTTCAATTGTTCTTAAGCAGAAATCAGAAACCTTTAGTGTGTTCAAGAAGTCAAAGCTTTAGTGGAGAAAGAGAGCTGAAAGTGAATTAAGGTGCCCCATCACAGATTTTGTGTGAAGATATTGCAAGGACCCGCTTAAATCAGTGCAAATTCTAGGTGATTTTGTTTGAAGATAGTGCAAGGACCCGCTTAAATCAAATTTGGAAGGGAGCCTACCAAGAATACCTTCCAATCATAGAGGTCCATAAGCGCAATTTTCCGCAAATTTGATATGAAGAATCCCAAAGTCTGCAAAGAAGTTTTGTATTCCACTTACCATAAGATCCAATATACAGATCAAAATTGATCACATATTTCTCCTGGCTGCCAAAGATCTTAAAGGGTCTATTTCTCCTGGCTGCCAAAGATCTTAAAGGGTCTATTTCTTAGCTCAATCTTTCCAAAAGAAGTTCGGCAGGGTGACTTTGTGAAGCCGCGGTGTATAAACCTGCGTGTAGTTTGAAGCGGTGAATTAAAACATGAATGAAGGTATGCAAGGGTTCGAATCTGGAGAAGCAAGGGTAGTTCCAGTTTGTCTTTTTTCTGACCCAATCTATGGATGCCAACAGAGGTATTTCCAATCTTTTGTCTCCAGCGCCTGCAAGCATACCCCAACAATATTAGCAAGCGTCATGGCGGATAGCAATGGCCTGTCTTGAAGACTGCAATCCGACGGCCAAAAAACTGTGCCTCCACTCGCTATATGTGTTCTAGGTTGTTTGATCTGGTGCCTTCGGTTAGAATTTTTGTTTAAATCTGCCATAAACAAATTTGGTGACTTCATCGTTCTTCGTGGGGTTTGTGTTTGCTTACAGAATCGATGGAGATTGCAAAGTGGAGAACTAGATTTGATTCACGCGTGCCTTCAATCTATAGATTCAAAAGATCGATGTGCTTCCATTATCATCATGGGAAGTTATGCACTTTCATATTTGGTTCTGTTAGCATCTCATTGCACCCAGTGAAACGAGGTGCTTTACAGCTTAGTATGGGGGAGATGAGATGATGTAACGTGTGTGATGTAACCTTTGTGATGTAATAAAAACTAACCTTTGTGATGTAATAAAAACTTAAAACTTAAACCTCGATCTATCATTTAAGAGAGATCAAAAATTTTGAGTTTAAATTTTAAAAAAAATACACCTCAAGAAATTGGATCCCTCTCGGTGCTTAATAGATACGGGTTTAAGATGGATCTATGCTGGTAATACTTACAAAGCAAGTGCAAGCATTTATCTAAAAGTACATGAATTAGCCCATACAATCGATAAAAAAGGAGGGGCAAACACACTTGTACAAGTGTAGCTTTTTCACTTGTTTAATATAGATATTTTAATATGGTATGCTTTTGCAATCATTAAAAAATGGGAGGTATAACGTTTGTTGTAATATGAAGTCTTGGTATAAATTTGTAGCCTTCACTAGTTTATAGGGTTCACTTCTTAAAATTTATACCCTTCAGTGGTTAAAAGGGTTCACTTAATTTTTGTAATTCAAGTTAGAAAATTTTGTTCATTTTAAGGGGGTTTATTGTAATATTTTGATAATCACATTTTTTAAGATTTTGATAAACTTGAAATTTGAATATAGGGATAGGAGGCATTTTGTGTGCTTAATTGTCATAGAATTAGTGGTGTCTTCTTGCTTTGCCATTGCTTTATGTTACAAACATGAGCACACATGCTTATGCACTCATAAAGAACAATGTTATAATTAAAAATTGAAGTCCTCTTACATTCAATGTCTTTGTGAATTGGAAAACAATTCAATGACACCTTTATATTAAGTGAAAATTGTAAATCAAAGTGTCTATTTAAATCAAGTTTAAGTCATTTATTTGTAAAAATGGTGAAATTGCAAACCCTTGCTAAATACTTGTAAAATTTGTTGAAAGAGACATGCCTGAAATTTGAATAAGGAGGGTCAGGGTCAAGTGAATCATCAATAAAAGTCAAAAAGTCAAAATCATTGTAATCATGTTTTCGAGTGCATGATCGATAGCACCCAACACCATAAATGTTGGCAATAAGAGCAAGTGACCGTGACATATGAGCAAACGAGTGTGACATATGAGCAAGCGAGCGTGACAATTGAAAATCTACTATGGGTAAAGGAGGAAAGCAGTGGCAAAATGCAAATCAATAAATTAAGAACTACAAAATGCATTAGAAGGGTTGTTAATCTTCACAACCAAATTAAACTGAAGGAGAAAGCGATTGAATTTCTTCAAGTACAGTAAGCTAAAAAAGAAATTATCGATACAACTTGTGGCACAAGTGACTTAATTCAAAAGGTTCATACAACTTGTGACATATATGACCTCATGCAAATTGTGACACAAATTACCTAATTCAAATGGTTGACAAAATGATCTAATGCAAAAGGGTGATGCTACTTGTACAACTAGGTGATACAAATACTATGATTGATGATTCCTTACCCAGTCATGACAAAGAATTGGTCATAAACAATTAATTGATGAACACAAGTTTTGAAGATAAATCACAAACTGATAAGAAGTGCAGTGAATTTGATTTTCAAGAAAACATTTATGAAAAACATCAAGAAGCAAAAAATGTTATTTCTAAGATGATTGTCAAACCTGCGAAAGAATTACAATTCAACAAAAAATGATATGCCAACATCTTTCATATTCCAAATTACTCCAAACCAATTCAGTTTGTGAGTGCAACATTTCTTGATGAAAATTTGAAGACTCCAAAATTTAATGAAGTTATTCAAGCAATCAATGATGAACATATGGAAAAAATGCTTGAATGCCAACATTGCCATAAAGTTGGTCACAGGGAGAATCAATGTTTTGATCTCCATTTTTGTCTTCACTGTGGAAAGACAAATCATCATTCAAACAAATGTCGAAAGCAAAAAAAGGATCAAAAACCAACACTGCATTATGGTTGGATAAGTTCATGGCAATGGAATCAAAAAGTCATGAAGTTGTACAAGTTTTACCGTCTAGGTCAAACACGGATAAAAACACATTTGGATTGTGAAATTACACAAACAAAGAAATTTCAATTAGTTATTCTGGAATATAAGTTTTGGCGTGACTATGGCCCATTTTAATTGGAACTCCCTTGTACCTTGAAGGGGACAAGTACAAATATGAAAGAAGAAAGGTACTCTCTTGCACGAATCAAGTGAAAAGGTTAGTGATTTGTTACCCCCTAATTTGTACATTAGGTGGATTTCTTGCGAGCCGCCAAAATTGTGAATATGTTCAATGTTCATCGTCAGTGTTCAGAGGTTCATCGGGCCAAATTTTTTTCCCTTTGTAAAATTTGCATGTCCAGACCCCCTTGGGGAAATTGTAATAAGTTGGTCTAAGCATGGTCATTTTGTAAAAGGCTTGGGCCACCTTAGGTTTAGCTGTCAAGGGGATACTCTAGAGTGTTTTTTCCTTAGGAATTATGTGTTGCTCTTCAGTGGCGTATAATTCCTGAGTTTTTCACTCACACCTCCAAAGCTGGAGTATTTACCATGGTGTCGAACCTTAGGAGGTTATTAAAACCTAAGTGTCTATGTATTTTTACATGCTAGCCATCAGTAATAGGTCGTATGGACATGCAATAGGTCCCCTGGGAGTTTGAGTCAATTTCGATAAAAATATTTTTTCTCGTAAAATTAGACCATTTTTAATGGTTTAATTGGAAAATTTCAAAGTGTACTAAAAGCATGGTCTGGAGGCGGAATTTGGCGTGGGGATGCTTGTTTTCACGCTCATAGCGTCCTCTTTAACCTAGGACCTACTTTTGTTAGATTTTGGGCGATTAAATTGTCATTTGTGGCATTTCTTCTTAAAAACCCGACAAAACAACATTTGAATGCTAAGTGTGCTACAAATTGCACAAAAGACAAAAGTTGGAAAATCCAAAAATATGTTTAAAAAACATTTGGAAAAGGTAGCATATGGTTTCTAAGGAAGGGCGATCATGTTAAGAGAATTAGTCACATGTTAAAAGTCAAAATCAAAGGTGACGTGAGCATATTAATAAAGAGGTGTGCCTTCCATCCTTCTCGTGTGGGCGGCTTCTCTTAAACATAGCGCTTTATCATTCGATTGGAAGAGTTTCCAATGTTGAGAGGGGGTGTTCTTCCCATGTGGCTGCCACCTCTCCTCTTCATGCCAACCCAAAGTGATTATTAAACTTATGTCAACGCATTGATCTCTCCCTAAATTAATGGATGCGTCCCCCTCCAAGCTCTAAAAGCTTCTAAACTCGCCCTCTCTTCTCCTCTTTGTCTATATAATGAAGGCTCTTGTTCCTCATTAGAGATGGATGGTGGAACGTCTGCCCATTGTAACACTGTTGTATCTGATGAATAATATTGAAAGACTTTGGAGGTCCATGTTGTGCCATTTCATGAATGTTATGTTATTTAGGTGATGTTGTACCACTGGTTTTCTCTTGCTTCAATACTGGTGATAGATCTAGCTTAGAAGGTTGTTTATAATCCAATAGAATAAGCATTTACAGTTGTTAAGTTTTTTATTTGTGCTTTGTTTTCAAGAGACACGGGAGTAGCCAACTGTATTCAGTTATATTGAGGCTCTCTTGATCTCTTTTTTGCATGCACACTAGATCTAACCCATTATTGACAAGTGTTTCTTATTGTAGTGCAAGTTACAGATCTGAAGGAGGAGCAGAGCTCAGTTGCATCATCTCCCCTCTTCGGCACTTTCGAGCTAATAATTTTGTTTGCAGGCATTCTAGAGTCTTCGATAAAGATTAACCTTGAGGCTTGAAGTCCTCCTTCCAGCCATTTAAAAAACTCTAAACTCTTATTTTCTCGGTTACCGTTCTCCTACAAGTAAATTAGAGCTAAGAAAGTTTCATCATTAGTTATTTACTTGTTTACATGTTAGATCTAAAAAATTATTTAAATTTGATATCTCATGCTTAGATCTAGTCATGAATCTTTAGTACTTGAACTAGTAAATTATTTTCTATCATTTGCAAGCACTAAATATTGTATTTTATTGTGATTTTAGCTAATCCCTTGACATTTTCATAAATTTGTTGTTCACTGGTTTTTTATCTTTTTGTCATAGGAAAGCGAAAGACTAGAGCGAATTTGGGAAGTTTGAACCTTGAAGAGGACGTATTTCAACCCCTTGCATTTACTTAGCATTTTTTAAGCTTTTTTAAAGTCTTTTGAATCTCATTTTTAAGGATCAAGAGCGCTCTCTGTCGGAGAGTTAAGATTTGTTATAAACCAGCATAGATCCATCTTAAACCCGTATCTATCAAGCACCAAGAGGGATCCAATTTCTTGAGGTGTATTTCTTTTTTTAAATTTAAACTCAAGAAATTTGATCTCTCTTGATTGATAGATCCGGGTTTAATTTTTAAGTTTTTATTTTATAAACGAACATCTATTTTTTAATTACTTTTCATAATATTTTATTTTATGAACCAACATGGATTTTTTTTAAATACTTTCCATAATTTTTTATTTTATGAGCCGACATGAATTTTTTTAATTATTTTGTTACATCACAAACGTTACAACATCTCCCCCACACTAGGTTGTAGAGCACCTCATTTCACTCTGTGCAATTAATAAAGAGCATGTGGGATTTAAGGCTTCCACACCCCTTCCCCCATTTCGGGGGAAGCTTGTACTTGTCCCCTTTACTTTCTGTTTTAGATTAGTTTTGCTTGCTAGATTAGTTCTTTCAATTATTGCAATTAGATCTAGACTTTTCTTACAAGTTTTACTTTACTTTATATTTGCATGCTAAATGAACTACTAATCCCCTTGCTTTTCCGAGTACAGCCTTTGGATCTGAAAGAGACTCTTGAGTAGAAATTAGAAAATTTGTGACTTTTTGCTTTAGTACTTTATATCCTTTTTCTGTTAGTTAAAGTATTGTTCATCTAAATCTCTTGAATCTCGCTTTAAGCGTATCAAGAGTGCTCTCTTTCAAAGAGTTTTATTTTTATTTTTTAAATCTCTCAAATCTCGCTTTAAGCAGTTCAAGAGTGCTCTTTGTCGAAGAGGTTTAAAATTTGAACGAATATTTCGCCCACTCCATGTATGCTCTACTCATCGCAGGCTAGTCTGAGCTTTGGGATATCAAAAGCAGTAGTGTTGCAATTATTAAATTTTTCACATTAAGTTAATTCATTCACATTAATAAAATCAAATCCCTTTTCAACCAACAAAAATCCGGCATTGCCTCGATAGTGATCGAAAGTGGGGAAATTTTGACTAAAGAAGTGGGAACAACTAGAAGGTGACCTCAAAGCACAGTTAGGCTACACCCTTGTTGGTGTAGTGTTGAACACCGCTCTCGAGACTCCATTCCAGCCCACATGTCCTTGTACAAAGCCACTTAGATCACATTCCAGACATATTCCTTGTACAGCAAGGTATATCGAAAATCCCCTCATCCCATAATTAATCAACTCATCCCATAAAAAATACATAATAAAATAAACCAAGAGCATTCGCACAATAGTCCTTTCAGCCCTCCAACAGCCAGTGACTCCATTAGCACTGGTCTTTCATCAGCAACAATATTTCAATTTTTTGTTTTTTATCTATCTTATAAATTGTTGTTATTTTATTATATCATGTTGTGGATGTATCTTGATTAATTTGGTGAACAACTTGGTTTAAATTTGCATCAATTCAAAAAACTCCTAAAAACAACATCCATTCCAATCACTCAAACATTAACTAAAAACCTTAGAAACATTTTTCTTTTAGTAGGGTCTACCCCCCTTGGCTTCGTTAGGAGTTTACCTAAATGGAGGAGTCGGGATCAGATGACAGCACCTG
This sequence comes from Larix kaempferi, assembly GCA_027924585.1. Classification (NCBI taxonomy): domain Eukaryota; kingdom Viridiplantae; phylum Streptophyta; class Pinopsida; order Pinales; family Pinaceae; genus Larix; species Larix kaempferi. The sequence continues at coordinate 18,610,358 of BSBM01000600.1, forward strand.
ACTCTTTGTTTGCCCCCAAGGCCACACCAAGCAGCTTCGAAAGATTTTTGTTGTGCTTCCCCCCCTAAGTGTGCATCTCAGCAGCAACATGGTCAACCAAAACCACCACATCCATTGATGTAATTAGTTAGTGATCAACCAAAACCACCAAAAACATGGTATCAAAGCTCCCTGAGTCTTACGGGCCTGATGCTTCCATGGTAGTTACATGGGAGGTTCATAATGAGTAGTGCTGAGATGAGAAGCCACACTGCCAACGCCAACAACACCAAAACCACCATATCCATTGATGTAATTGGTTAACCACCAAAAACATGGTATCAAAGCCATGGTAAGAGAATGCTAATAATATCAAAGATCCTCGAGTCTTAAGGGCCTGATGCTTCCATGGTAATTATCTATGGGAGGTTTCATTATGAGTAGTGCTGAGACAAGAAGACACACTACCTACGCCAACAACACACAGATCCATACCCCTTTGGCGATGCAATAGGAAAGAGGATAAATATCATTAATCATTAAGAGATCTGATAATTCTGATCTGTATTTTGCCATTGAGAATTGTAAACACTTTTGCATATGCCTCATGTAATATGTATGGCACTATTTTCTAACGAACTACAATGAAATTTAACAATATATATTTGGTAATTATTTGGCATTGCATTAGTTGGATCTATCTTCGATTAGATCCAGTACCTCCACGCAGATCATCAAACAAGATTCCCACAGATCGTGTCTGGGGTCTTTGAAAACTATCACAGATTGATTTTATAGAATCGGATCTCATCATAAATGTATCTGAGCATTATGGCAAATCTGATATGTATGAAGGCACCAAATCTAATCGAAGCCGGATCCAACTAAAGCAATGATTTAAATAATTACCAGGTATATATTGTCAGATTTCAGAGTAGTTCCTTAAAAAATAGTGTCGTGCAAATTACATGAAGCATATGCAAAATATTTACAATTCTCAATGGCAAAATACAAATCAGAATAACCAAATCTCTTCATGATTAATGGTCACCCTCTCGTCTTTGCCATTGCATCTCCAAAGGGGTATAGATCCCCATTCTATTGACGTAGGCAATGTGGCTTCTTGTCTCAACACTACTCATAATGAACTCTCATAGATAACTACCATGGAGGGATCAAGTCCTTAAGACTCCGGGAGCTTTGATCAACATTCTCTCACCATGGAATGAACTCTCATAGATAACTATCATGGAGGGATCAAGTCCTTAAGACTCCAGGAGCTCTGATCAACATTCTCTCACCATGGCTTTAATACCGTGTTAAGAAATAGAATAAACAAACATGAGACATGAAATGGCGACAAAGGCTTTAGTCGTTTCTTGTATTGATTTTCATATCAATGATGACATTATATAGTACAAGGTTCATAGTAACCTCTAGATCTAGATCTCTCTAACAACTCATCAGTGGCTAAATATGATTAACTCATAAAGTGATAAGAATAACAACTCATGAAAAATGATCTGGGGCTTTGTGATTGTCTAGAGACTTATAATCTAACACTTCTAGGTTTTGTCTATAATCTTGACATTGAATTTTTGTGTGGATACACTTGTTATTCTGAAAATTAAGGGTTTTATCTTTTATCTATTAAGATTCTTTACAAAATGAAATGGGACAATATCTTTACTCAAATTTATGACAAATACTAAGTTATATAATGAAAGAATATATGAAGATATTTTGTAGAAATGAAGGAGTTCCAAAGGCCATTATGATGGAAGAGTTGAATCGGGAATCTGTTGTTTCAATGATCATGGAGACAGTCTTTAAATGCAGCACTTCACCAAAATATCAAAGAGAACGTCAACACGATCAAGGTCTGAGCAGCACACCTTCATGGAAATCTTTTATTTTAACTTTGCTTAAATGATGGGCAGTATGTGTTATAAAGTCTATGATACTAAAGACTTGTGTACTTTATATTTTAGTGACAACCAAAGTAAAATGCAACGTATGCACTGCCCTAATTTAGTAAAATATTGTATAAATATTAATAGATATCAGTACTCTTTAATTATCCAAAAAATATTCATGATAAATCTATATATTCTTATTCTTGTCCAATGGTTAGACATTCATCAGTTGGAGTATTCTTATACTTGTGCCCTATCTGGTTCACTGCAACCAATCTTGTAAGAAATTACTATGTTTCCTTCCAGAAGAGCGGAGGCAGGCTACAAGCTCAATATCACACACCAGCTTTGAGTAAATTATAATCGTGTCGAAGATACCTCAGCTTTTGCAAAATTTTGATAATAAAAAGTATATTTATAACAATCCTGGCCATTTGTGTAACATTCTATTACATGTGCATGGAAACAATTATCATTTATTTCAGCTATGCACCAAGGATGCATATTCAAGAGGGTGGCTTGTAATAGACCTAAAATTATAGGTTAATGAGGTTAACAGTGTCAAATCGAATATCAAATAGTTAACTAACAATAAATTAACCTTGGATGGTACTTTTGTTAGGCCTTGAATACTTATTAAAATATCAACAGTAGATGACGTTGCACTTTGACCACATTTCGAGCCCTAATGTAGGACTCAAAAGCAAAGAATGCGAAAGAGAAGTGTATTGATGCAGTCCTCAAATTCCATATAAGTTGAGCAAGAAACTTGTAACGGAATAGAGTATTACATAATTAAATTTAGATGTACCTAAGTTATTAAATCCAATAGAAATTGTAACAGAACAAAGTAATACATATTTTAGTTGTACTTGAGTGAAGAAAAGCAAATCCAAACAAGTGAATGCCATAAACTTATGCCAATAGGAATAATCAAACAGGTAACAAGGATCCAAAATAATGTACATTGTAGACAAATCCAATTCTTAAGACCTCAACGCCATTCTTTTATCCTCGAGATCCTTCAATTCCTTTCGCCACGTATCCAATTTAGCCAGCTTTTCTCTTTGCTCAGGATTCAGTGTTCCTTCGCCAGCCATAGATGCTTGTTGTGATTCTGTCAGACGAATCTGTTCACAAAATAAACATAGTTTTAATGCACGAACAAATCATCTTTCCATACATTCATAGACAATAGAAACCATTCAGTATTCCCTGTATGTGAATACAAAAGATAATTATAATTTTCTGGTAGCTTCCCCAGTGTGGCTAGCTTGCCACAAACAACTTGTGCCTGATTACACCTGTGTGACATTTTACATAATAATGTTACCAAGAAGCCATATGCACATTACATCTGAGAGGTCATTAGAAGCACAAACAGAATCCTCATAATCACCTTTATCAGATCACTATAAAGGTCACTTCTACAAATGTATGTACCTTTTTCTTCAATGCTCGAATGCGTTTATCCAGATCCATTCTCTCAGGATTTGTCTGTTCTGAAGAGGCAGAAACAGAAAACTCTTTGGTAACAGTCAATGAACCCATCTGCTCAGCTACAGCCTCCACATCTGGATCTCTATTTTCCCTATTTTCAGTTGCTGCTGCTTGTCCGTTTAATGTGTTCTCAGAAGCTTGGACTTTCTCAGATGTTGTTGAAGCGATACTAGCCTGTAGAACTCCAATTAACCAAAGTTAGCATCATTTTTTAGCAATGTCAGCAAAAGTAAAGCAGACAGCATGTAATCATTCACAGATTTTGCAAGCATCTGGGAACAGTTGACAAGCAAGAAGAATTTAAAACCCAACAATTCCTGTGCAGAATGTAGTAATCTTAACGCAATGCCAATATATGCCCAGATGACGGGCTGACAGCTCCACATATACCGATCAGGATTCAGGACACTAAGCTCTACTTCGATTCACTTGGAATGAACTTACCAAGGGCTCAGGTTGCAATTGAACCTTTTGAGAGAAAATGGGACACAATTTCGACAAGCCTAACAGACCAAATAAGAATCAATTTCCTCAACTGTATCACACTTTTGGTTCAGCAAAGGAACACACTACCATTTCTAGATGTTAAAAACAATTCCCTCTAAGAATCTGACAGAGCACACATCCTTGATGCCTATTGCCATGGATACCCTCCAACAGATTTTGGGTGACTTTACAGTTATAGATGATAGGCCTAATGGGTCTCGTACCTTGCACCAGAATATCTTGGTGCTGGTACAGCTATATTGTTTCTGCAATGGACTTTGCAATTGGCAGCAGGTGAGGACTTCTATAAAGAGCCTGCCAACTCTAGGCCCCATGTAGTTGGATTTTTTAGTAAACCATGGAAGCATGTAGCCATTTTATCATTTTGTCATAGTGATATATTTCCATGTAAGTTCGGTCTTGATGGATCAAATGTTATACCTTTTCAACATGCTTTAGGCACCCCCCACCAGTTGCATCGTATATAATATTAATAACACATATTTCCATCACATTGGAAGCTTGGTCACCCACGAACATCAATAAAATTTCAATTTCAACACAGTATAATATCACTGAACTGTATCCTATGCTGGGTTTATCTTGAGGCTGACCTTCCAGCACCGGGATGAGACGACAATGCAGTTGAAGGCTACAAGGACATACTGTTGCCAAAGTATGTTTTCCAAGTCAGCATGGAATTTATAACCAGCCTTCTTAGAGTCCTGTGCCAATCTTGTCAATTACAGCTTGTGCAAACATACCCCACAATGATGCCTCATACAAGACTATGAGTAAACCACTCCAAGCTATCCAATCATCTACTGGCTGTTTCTGTTCAACTTGATGCATTCGGACTTGATGTCTCCATATTGTTCTTCTGTTTCTCCTTGTCCATGATCTGCCATATTGTCTCACTGTATCTCAGGACTCAGGAGTACTTCCAGCCAGCAGTCTTTAACAGTTTTCCCCCAGTTCTACTGTGGAATTAGACACTTTATATCCCTTGCTCAGTTTGTCATTTTGACACAATACTTTGCCAGTTTTTCTCTTAGTTCATACATATTGGACGTAGAGGTGCAGATATTGATGAGTGAAGTGCCAATGAAATATGCTTTACAAGTGATACTAGATCACAAGGATACGGATCCAGATGTTGATATTTGAAATGCCCAAAAAAGATGCCTTGCAGGCTACTTTGAGGCCATTGATAATAAATGGCTTTCATCATTGTGCCTTGTGATTGTTGCATGTGTTCTGACCACTGTTTGTACTTTTGGAAATTAGTCATTGTTTTTTCTCAAGCACCTGAGCAGTTTGGGATGGATGCAGTGCAAGGAATGAGATTCTTTATGTCATTTTTCAAAGTCAGTGGCTTGGGCATGAATGTTGGCAAGGATTGGAAAGGATTGGCAGCAAAGCCCTCATTTAACAGTCTTATACTCTCCTACCCAGTGGGCTTGGGACCAATGGTGGGAAGCAAGGACTTTTACACACTTGGTCAAGGTTCCAATCTCACAGGCTTCATCCGGTACCTTAAGGCAGCCATTGATGGTGCTGGAGATGGAGGTTGAACTTATGGCACAAGGGGGTGATGACCCACATGTACATATTATGGACACCATCAAACCCCCACGTTTTCCTTAAGGCGAATACCATTGCAGGTTCCATTCCCATGGGACTTTACCCAGCACAATGAAGCAGCCATTGGAGCACCACTAAGAAGGGGTTGAACTTTTGACACCCAGATATATGACCTGCCTGTACATATTACGGATCCAAACCCACCCCCATGGTCTCCTTATGTCCTGCCAATTTTAGTCCATTGGGTAATGGTCCAATGGTTAAGAGTCAAGAGTCAAGACTGGACATCACCACAAGAGTCAAGGCTGGACATCACCATGATAATGACCAAGTTCAAACCCCAATGAGCAGAGAGCCCTGACCATCTGTATGAGTTAGCTGAGTTTGACAGCCACCAAGGTAGAATGCGCTTTACCACGATAATGGAGATGGAATTCATAGTGCCCCAAAAAATATAGACCTGACCCAAAAAAACAATATTACTGTTCCAATTTTATCTTGGTCCCCCTGTTACTGAACCAATCCCTCACCTGATATTCCTCCTCTTCCTCGATGGGCAGCCACTACACTCCGATCCCAATGATGACAAAGGCTAATCCCCCTGTCACTGAACCAATCCCTCCAGCAGACTAATCTTCAATTTGCTATTATGCTTATAAGTTTATAACAATCTTGTTTTGTGTACATCCTGGGATAGCAGTATTAATTTTAGACCTACATCATTTCTATTATTGTGCCAGCTGGTGTTTTGAATTTTGAATTTTATTGCCGGTAGATAGATAGTTATTGGGGTCCTTATTCCCTCAAGATAGTGGCAGTGTTGGCCTCTGTAATGCAGCCTATATTTTTGAATTAAATGCTTCATATATTTTGTGCCATATTTATATAATATTATAAAGGCATTTAACACATACGCAAGTGCCAGACATTTATTTCAGGTTACTGTTCTAGTGAGCAAGCGTGTGTGCAAACATAGATAGAGAGATAGATGGATGGATGGATAGATAGATAAATACATAGAGAAATAGATTTTCACATAGATATACAGAAGGATAGATGCATATGAGTTTAGGTTCATCTCCTTTTTCACTCAAGATTATATCCGACTTGCCATAGAGTTTAAAGCATGGTCAACAATTGCACCAATTAGAGAAATACCCAGGTGTTGTTCCATGCTCCCTGTTCTTCAAAGGCTTTTGCTATACATGACACTTTCAAGATCCAGAAAAGACTGGTGCAATAAGATCTCTAACATTGTCTAAAGTTTAAACCCTTGGGGGATAGAATGTTCTTTCAGACATATAGGTGGCTACTTGGGAAACCTGTACGTTGGACCACAAACTTGTTTCCCTTAGAAATGGCATCAATTAAAGAGATTTTATATATTACTAGTAAACATCAAAACATGGCCACTAATATATCCTTTAACATCCTTTGATGCACTAAACATAAATCTCAACTTAAATGCCATCATATTCACATTCAATTGGTTCCACAAATAATGGTGTATTTTCTAATCTGTTATGCTTATAAATTACTAGTAAACATCAAACATGGCCACTAATCAGTGTTTTAAAAACCGGTCCGGTTCGAACCGGAACCAGCTGGTTTGACCGGCCAAAGGAAATGGAGCACCGAACCGGCAGTCAACTCGGACCGGGGGTCCGGTTTGGTAATGAACCGGACCTAACCAGACTGGTTCACTACCAAACCGGCCCTACCCGGACCGGTTCATTACCAAACCGGCCGGCCAGCTTAAAAACACGTCCGCAGGCCCAGAATCGGGGTTTTTCAATTTTTACATTAAAAAACTCATATAGTATGAATTCCTATGATATTAATGATTATCGCAAGCAAGAAATTTACATTAAAAATTACCTTACAGCCTATGAAATTTAAAACATTAACTCAGCAGCGAGAATGTTTACTGGCTGGTATTATTGCTATCAAAGTCATGGATTTGTGGATGTATGTGTGATGCGTATGTCTTTATTTAGTGAAAATATTTCGAATACCTATGGTTTTTATCCTTTCTAGGTCCTAAATACAAGATGCATTCAAGATTGTGATGTGCTCTTTTTTCTATCATATTGAAAATTTGAAAGTTTATATGAGTAGACTTTACATATTATGTGTCTAATGGTTTCAAATATACATATTATGTGTCTAATGCTTTGAAATATAGCTTGGAATGTTAAATATAATTTATTAATTTTTATGATTAAAATTGTAATTTTTTTGTATTTTTTAATAGTCCGGTTCATTGAAATCAAACCACTTCGGTTCATTACCGGTTCCAGTTCCGATCCGAGTTGACCCCTGACCGGTTTGATTCCCGGTTCTAGTTTTTAAAACAGGGCCACTAATATATCCTTTAACTGTTGATGGTTGTAGCTCAAACAGGTACTTCTACATAGGCCAGGTGTCAGAAATGCAGGAGTCGTCCACATTAACTCTCTAGGTACTTGCTTGAGAGAACAAGTGACCTGTGTATCTCTTTCCTAAGTCTAACTTAGGAAAAGCACATTTATAACTTAATGTTGGCTAATGACTAAAAAGTGAACTTAAGGATTGAGTCACAGCCGTTGATCTTAAGAGAGGCTTGAGATCTAATCTCAGCCATCGATCACTTTGAAGATCTAGGGTTAGTGTTTTGGTCATTGAGATGTTATAAAAGGGAGCCTAAGGAGAGGATGAGACACACAAAAGTCACATAGAGTGAGTGAAATCACATTGATTAGTTGGAGAAGGAATTTCAGCCAAGCATGCAAATGCAGGGACAAGGTCAGAGGAAAGGAGCAAGGGACAGCAAAGAAGGTAGCAGCCAAGTGATAGGCTAGGCTATCTTGTTGTTTTTGTAATTCCTTAATAGGCCATTTTCCCAGGACAGGAGCCCGAGATTTTATCTTAATAAAATCATATGTTGCTGATTTTCTCCCCAGTTGGGGTTTTCTAGGGTAAACAAGTGTCAAATGTGTATGTGATTTCCTATTTAATTCTTCTGTGTAATTTGTTAAGAAATCAGTGTAGTTTTCGTTTATAATTAATCAGTTAATTATCGGAACAAAGATCAGATTTGGTTTCAGTAAATTTAACATGATATCAGAGTTTCATTAAAACTCTGAGGAAATCGATTTGACGAATTTACAGATTTAAAGAGAGAGAGAGAGAGAGAGAGAGAGAGAGAGAGAGAGAGAGAGAGGAAGTAGCTGTATGGGCCATACTGTCGTCGTAAAGCACCTACGTACAGCCGCCATTTTGCATGTGGGCCAGCAACAGCAAATCTGGGTCGTGAGGCAAGCAGCAACAGGCTGTAGAGGTTGCCAACAATCAAGGCTTGGACGTGGCCACTAGGCGAAGGAGGTAGCAAGAGGACGCGTGGAGAGCAGCTACCAAAGGTTGTAAAGCAGGTGACGACCGAAGGGCAAGAGCTGTCAATCAGAGCAACTAACCGCCGACATAGGTAGGGTACAAACGCAAGACACAGGAGCTGAAGCATTTGAGGGTTGATTTTACAATGGATGAACGGATTAACTGGAACGGGCTCGTGAGCTGGGTAGTGGAGCTACGCGGACGTGAAGGAACACGAGGTGCAAAGTGCCGACAGAATGTCAGCTGGCAGGGAAGGGCTCAGCCAACATGCAGACAATGTGTCGACAAAAGAAAACAAGAGGTGCGTGGAGCTGTGGACACGAGGGAAAGTCAACAGTAGGCACAGGCTAAGGTCCGAAGGGAGCTACAAGCTGGTGAATTGAAGCAAGGCAGCAACAACAGCGTCTGTAGAATTGGGCAGCAAACGGGAGGTTGGTATCAACATGAGGATCAGTTGCAAGATAAGCAAATCGAGATGAGCCACCGGAGAAGGTAGCCGCCAGCTAGTACAACCACCAAAAAGACAACCGCCAAGCCGCCAAGAAGAGGAAACCGCCAACAATAGGTCAGACAGATCCCGACAGGGTCAGGCAGCTCAGAAGACATTCGGGCAGCGCCCAAAATTTTCGGGCAGTCCCCAAAAAGAGTGGGCAATGAGCAAGAGGCTCGAGCAACCCAGAAAAGGGTCCAGGCAATGCCTAGAAGTACTTGGGCAGCCTATAAAAATCGTCAAGAAGACTACAGGAGGTCCAGGCAACCCAAGACAGACTCCAAGCAACAGTTCAGGCAGCAGGAAACGAGCAGAAATACGAGCAGAAAACCGAGCAACAGGAGGAAATCCAAGCAATAGCAGAAATTTGGGCAACAAGTGAAGATGGTTGCAGCAAGTATAAAGTAGAAGGACAAGTTGGAATATGCTTCCAACTACAGCGCCTGGAAGGCGAGGGTAACACTGGTTCCCAAGGAGAACGAGCTGTGGGAGTTCACAAACATAGCGGTGACCCCACTGACAAATCGACCTGGCAGCTCACAATTTGAAGGATGTGAAGGCCAAGGGTATTATCTTAGACACGTTAAAGGATCAATTGATCTCTCACATAGCTGAGAAGAAGTCAACCAGGGAGATATTGGATGCTCTGACAGGTTTATATCAGAGTAACAACCACAACAGGAAGATGGTACTAAAGGAGGAGCTCAAAAGCACCAAGATGTCCAACAGTCATACTATAGCTTCTTATCTCACCAAGATCACACAGGTTTGTGAAAAGTTAACAGTAGTTGGGGAGACTGTGACATGTCCAAAGTTGGCGAAGATTTCCCTAAAGAGATCGTTGCACGAGAGAATCTTTCTAACTGGGAGAGGTTATGGAATGACTTCATCCAAGAGGAGATTCAGGAGGAGTCTCTATATGGAGGAGGCTGACAAAAGGGTGATGACGAGGAGAATGTTGCTCTTGCCAGTCAAATCAACATGAGAAAGGGCAATGCAAGTGGAGAGTCAACTTAACAGGCAGTGAAGAAGGAGGACATGAGCAAATTCAAGTGCTTTATCTGCCACAAGTGTGGTCATTTCAGAACAAAAGAAAGGGAAGAGTAAGTCTCAACAGGTAGCAACATCTGCAGAAGCTCAAGTCAAAGAGTTTGTTGAGAGGTTTGAGAAGGATTTCTCGTTAGTCTCTAGCATTTCTGGCACAATTTTCGATATTGCCTAGTTCATGGATAGTGGGGCTTCTCGTCACATGACGGGGACACGTGATTTGTTCACAAGTTTATCAAGGACAATCTCAGATTTGCATGAGGAGCTTGCCACCTATGTCAAGTATGTTGTGAAGGCTGTTGGGATAGTCAGGTTCCAGCTTGAGTCAGGAGGATCTCTGGAGGTGGCAGATGTGTTGTATGTATCGGAGCTCAAGATAAATTTGGCCTCAGTATCAGCATTCGAGGACAATGGATACGTCCTATCTTTAGAGAGTGGACATGTTCTCATTCAACCAAATGGATCTGGCATAGACTCAACACGAGTTCTTGGTGTTGGAGAGGGAAAGGTATACATATTATAGGGAAAGCATGTAGTTGGATCCAAGGGGATCTTGGATCATAAATTGATGTCAATGACAGAGGTCAAAGAGAAGAAGACTTCGAAGGATAAGCAAAATTCACTGACTTCTAGTGTGGGGAGTAAACCTTCTGAGGGGAAGAGGGAATTAGCCCCTTGTAGTTCTTCCAAGAGAACTAGTTGGTACGAGATGACATTCATGGATGCTCAAGAGCGGGAGAAAGCTCCTAGGAGCACAATGAGGGAGAGCAAGCCTTTGACAAAGTTTTCAACCTTCTTGGCACTAATGTGTAGCATCATTTATTTTGTGACTTCCAGTGATTAGGGAGAAGCTAACCAACAGGGTTGGAGGGATGCCAATGTGCAAGATGATGTATGTAACAGTGTACTAGGGTAAGAAGGAGAATCAGTTCCAGGTGGCTCTTCGAGAAGTACCTTCCTTGCTATGAGGGAGTGTTGACGATTGTAACTCGGACAGGTATTTCTGCATAAGCCAAGTGTTAGGTATGCAGAGTCATCCACATTACCTCTCTAGGTACTTACTTGAGAGAGCAAGTGACTTTGGTATCTCTTTCCTAAGTCTAACTTAGGAAAAGCACATTATTAACTGATGTTGGCTAATGACTAGAAAGTGTACTTAAGATTAAGTCTCAACCGTTGATCTTAAGTGAGGCTTGAGATCTCATCTCAGCCATCGACCACTTTGGAGATCTAGAGTTAGGGTTTTGGTCATTAAGATGTTATAAAAGGGAGCCTAAGGAGAGGATGAGTCACAAATAGTGAGTGAGATCTCACTGATTGGTTGGAGAAGGACTTTCAGCCATGTGTACAAGTGCATGGGCAAGTTCAAAGGAAAGGAGCAAGGGGCAGCAGAGAAGGTAGCAGCCAAGTGATAGGCTAGGCGATCTTGTTGTTTTTGTAATTCCTTAGTGGGCCATTTTCCAAGAACGAGAGCCCAAGATTTTGTTGCTGGTTTTTTTCCCAGTTGGGCTTTTCCAGAGTAAACAAGTGTCAAATGTGTGTGTGATTTCCTGTTTAATTTTGCTACTTAATTTGTTAAGAAATCAGTGTATTTTTTGCTTATAATTAATCAGTTAATTATCAGAACAAAGATCAGATCTAGTTTCAGTAAATTTAACATTAACATCCTTGGATGCACTAAACATAAATCTCAACTTAAATGCCATCATACTCACATTCAATTGGTTCCACAAATAATGTGGTGTATTTTCTAATCTGCTATGGTTATAAATTACTAGTAAACATCAAACATGGCCACTAATATATCCTTTAACATCCTTGGATGCCCTAAACATAAATTTTAACTTAAATGCCATCATCCTCACATTTAATGTGTTCCACAAATAATGGTGTATTTTCTAATCTGCTATGTATTAGCCAAATATTTTTTAAAAGAGCCCACAAAGAAAGCACAACAAAAACAAGATTTGGGCCATCAGATATTAGTATATTACAAAGGCCTTGAGCTCCTTCACAGGATCATGGTATGTGCCGCAACCAGACACGTATTTTCAAGGGACTTAATTAGTAATCCCTTTCCATATGACCATAAGGAATCAACACTGTGAATGACATTTGAGCACAAGGAAGGAAGCAAATCTCAAGAACAATCTAATTCAGTTAAATTAACACCAACATCCACTAGAGAAAATAAAATTGTGTTGGCTTTTCACAAAGGAGGGTGACCGCCAACTTACAAGCAAGATTTCTCAACCTAGGAGGCATAAATTTGAAATCCAATTCCACCAACACATTAATCTCATGCCAAAGATTCTACAAGGGTTTTTTGCTATGATTGAAATGGTCATCATACAACAAAGAAATTGGCTCTCCCTCCAAACATTAAATGCTCCTTAGCAAATTTTACCAGAGGATATTAGTCTTGCTTGCAGTCCTAATGGAATCCTCAAAAGTCTCAAGGCCAACTGCATTCCTCTGCAGGGTAATGTTGACCTCTTGTAATGTTGAACTGGCTCCAATAACAATTCTATGAATGGAAAACCAAATTGATTTGGGCCATTAGAGTTGCCATCTTCTCCTCGTGATCAGTCTGCTTTACTACAAGTGGGGTTAGAAAAAAATCAATATAGTGACTAGGAGTTTGAGGCAATGGGGTCCAACTCCTAAGCATTGTTTTCAAGGTCACCGGGACTAAATAAATACCAGAGGTTGTTCAAACAAAAATGGGACAAACTTCAAACTCACTTCAGTTTGATTAAATTTCTTAAATACTCTGTAAAAGATAGTTTTCCAAGGGATACAATCCTCAGCAGTGTTGGAATATTCACACCATCATTTTATATTTTGCATGCTTGCATGCCACTGCATGCATCCAGTCATCAATCATGGTGGTCTCCCCAGCACCTAGAGCTTGCTTCTGGCTCTCCAAAACCTATCTTTGCCTGCATGATTTGCATGCCACTGCATGCATCCAGTCATCATCATGGTGGTCTCCCAGCACCTAGAGCTTGATTCTAGCTCTCCAGAGCCTGTCTACAGCCCTCAATTGACCTCCTACCTACCTAATGCGCCCTCCTTGACTTCTTTGCATGGCAAGTGTGCCTTTCCCACCTACCACAACTAGTTTGGGCGCCTTTACTCACCTACCAACAGTTATCACTCAGTTAGGGCGCCTTATCTCACCTACCGAGAGTTATCATTCAGTTAGTGCATTGATTGAGTAGTTCTTCCACTGATTGCTCATGCTGACTGCTTGTAGCTTCTAGTTAGCTAGTTCTGGAGTTCCACTTGACTATTTGACAGCCTCATGCGCCCCCCTTGGAGTCTCCATTCCTTGATTTATGCCTAGATGGTTCTGTTAGACTCAGTTAGACACACTTGACTGACTATTACCATTTATGACTGATACTATTGACTGGATGATGTCTCCATTGTTATCCAAGCTAGACTTTGAGTTAGACAGCCTCATGCATCCACCTTAGAGTCTCCATTCCCTGATTTATGGCTAGATGGTTCTGTTAGACTCACATCGTCACACTTGACTGACTCTTATCAGTTGTGACTGATACTACCGACTGGATGATATCTCCATAGTTATTCATGCTAGACTTTGAGCTCAGATTCGAATGCCCTACTTGGCTAATTCGAATCCTATATGATGCCTCATCATTGATTATTGTAACACATTCTCTACATTCATTATTCATTGTATGATATTGACATTGTCCATTATTCTGTGTTTATGAGTGATTATTGAATGCATGCTTCTTCTTCTTCTTTGCAAATAATCCTGAGAGCTAGATTGTGAGTTTGTTACAGTTGCTAGATCCCTGCAGATTATCACAAGCAGGGTAATGTTGACCTCTCATAATGCTGAACTAGCTCCAATGACATCTCCATGAATGGAAAACCATGTCGATTTGGGCCATTAGAGTCACCACCTTCTCCTCAGGATCAGTCTGCTCTAATACAAGTGAGGTTAGAAAAAATCTGTGCAGTCTAACTGCTAAGCATCATTTTCAAGGTCATCTCAAGGTCCTGGCCTGCATAAATACTATAGGTTGTGCAACAAAAATGGGACATTCAATTTGATTAAAATTCTTATATACTTTGTAAAAAAATAGTTTTAATAGCTCACCAATTTCACGGCAGCGCAGCAACCAAATTCAAAGACAACTTTCTCATTCCACAGGCATGGTTATTTTGTTCTGTTAATCTTGACATTAAAGTATTATTAGAATATATCTAAGTTGCACAAAACACGGAAATGTGTACAAGTTCCAAAACAGGAATTGACACACCCTCAAAATGGGTACATCAAGGGAAACATGGTATTTAAAAAATACAATATATATATATAGTATTTTTAATAACACATTATTGTGCAAGAAAATAAGAATGATACACACAAATGACCTCTAGAAGAAAAACGATGTCTATATTAACCAATGTTTTAAAACTCGTACTCGACCAAGGATCCGTTTGGACTCACAACTCAAACTCGGCTCAAAATCAGACCAGTTTAAATTTTATGACTCTATTTACTAAAAAATAACATAAAATATTAAAATTTTAATGAAAATATATATTTTAATGATTCCAAACCATTAGGGGCAAAATATGCAAATTTTGCTCATATATATATATATATATATATATATATATATATATACCATGTAAGGGTGAATATATCAAAATGGGACTTAGTGCAATGCATATCCAAAACAAAATTGAAAATACATAACCAACGAAGCTCTAAATGGCCTCTAGAGCCCTAAAACAAAAACATGGTACAAGTTATTGGCCTACTACATATCAATACAATGAGTTTCCATTTCTAGATATCTATTTGGGAATTTTCTATTTGACATCAACTTTGATTCATCATTTATATTTGGCTGTCAACCATGATTGTGCATGTGAAACTATATTTGATTATTGTTGTTGGTTTTGAACCCTATTAATCACATGTTGAAACATTACAAAATTTACAATGGTACTTACAAATTTACCAAGACCAAGGTACTGTCCCCAATATTTTTGGTAGGTAATTAGCAGAATTAGTGAATAATTTTCTGAGAAAACCTATCAGATATTATCTACCCTTAGCAAACTGTATTTTCATATAACATTAGATATTGCAATTAAAAATACTATAAAAAGTTTATTAAATGATATTGGATCCCAGCATTTGTTATGCTTAGAGTTGTGCCTTCTAAGCAGCTTTACCCTAGTTTTCAAACATTCAGTCATTTTCATCCTTTTATACACATACAACATGGTTCTATTGTCATCCATGTTTGCTTTTAAGGTTTAGTGTGAGAGAATCTAGGGTTTAGGGATAAAAAATAAAAAATTGTTTTCTTCTTCAAAAGGGCACTGTTATCACACAACTTGTAGTTGTCCCAAAAGGTATCCCATCCGGGTAGGTAGAGGAGATAGACAACTGAAGAGGTGACCCAAAAGATGCCACGGTTCCCAATGCAAGTTGGGAGTCACGTCAACCGAGGCACTCTTCACTTTAGGTCAAGATGAATCAAGACCAAGGGGGAGACCCTATAGCCAATCAAAAGAGATTGGACCCAAACAAAGGTTCCTAGGGATATGTGAAAGACAAGTTACGGAAACCAATGCAAGGTTAGGTGGACCTAGAAGTTTAAGTATGGTTGAAAGAGGCTTAAGGGATGACTAGTGTTTCAACCAATGAATGATTTAGGCCACATAATGAGATCAAATGACAAGATCTAGTACCATGAAATACACAAGTGGGACCCACTTCCTTGGGATATGGAAATGGTTCAAATGGGACCCACAAGGTGAAGTTAAGGGTGCAAATGGTACCAAGGGGTATGCCAAAAGTGGATCTAAGATGAAATTGGAGATACCCACATATGGGATCTAGCACTTGACACTAATCCCAGGAAGTGCGATTTGCCTTAGGTGGACTAGTGCCTTGAAATGGATGGGCAAATGGAGTCAAAAGGGTGTCAAAATGTAGATCGGGACACTTAAAATGCAAATGAAGGGTGATAGTTAAGATCAAGTAAATGTGATGGTTAGATCTTGCTAGATCTAATATTTCACTAAGTGATCCAAGTGGACAACAACCCTCAAAATGAGGAATGATACCCCCAAGGCAAAAATCCACAAAGTGAGACACTAGATGTAGGTTTCAAGGTATTCTCTTTTCAAAACAAGCGGGATCTCAACCACCCAAGTCCTTGAAGTGGGCCAACTCAAAGCCCTAGGAAGTGCAACTTTGCCCAAGGAGGGCTAAATGCATGGAAAAGTGTGTAAAAATCAAGTCCAAAAGCCACGAAACTTTAGATCTGGGTGGTTTATGCTAATATCAATGTGGATCTTGAAAATCAAAGGTATCCAATGGCTAGATCTCCATAGATTTGAGATTGAAGATGCATCACCAAATTGATCCAAGTGGGGCACAACCCTCAAAATGAGGAATGGAGCCCACAAGGTGAAAATCAATGGAGTGAAGCACTAGGTGTACGTTATCAAATGTGAGGATCATGAATCAAGTGGGATCTCACCTACCCACATGCTAGAACTAGCTTAACTCACCTACCCAAGGAGGGCGACCTCACTTAAGGAAGGCTAAGTGCCTTGGGGGAAGGGCCAAATGACGTCCAAATGCCACGAAACTATAGATCCGAATTGTTGTGGATACTATAGAGGTGGGTTCTTTTTATTATACCCAAAGCCAAGCTAGATCTTTGTAGATCTAAGAAAATGTGAAAACAAGGGTTTTGATTTTAAGGGTTTGTTGACCAATGGAGAAGAAATGGATGGATCCAAGCACATACCTTGTAGAACTTATCTCAATTGCTTATGGCCACCTTGCAAATTGATAGCATTCTCCTATGTGTATATTCAAGAGTGAAATTTTGTTGCTCCAAGCCAAAACGTCCTCCTCCAAGATGCCAAACCGTCCTCCTCCTACAAGACAAGATCAAGTGAAACAAGCCAAGTAAGATGATTATGAAAATGATGGAAAGATGTAATAGAAAGCATCAACTATGTCACAAAGATACAATAATGATACTCGCTGTCACCAAGATCAACCCAAGAGAAAATATGTGGATCCCTCCAACAATAACCCTCTTCAAATCGTCCTCCTCTCCACCAATTCGACCTCCCTGCAAGAAAACAACGTGTAGCTCCAAAACCCACAATGATACATAGAAGAGATACTGTATACTCAAGATGCAAGAGAATCCACAAGACCAGAGAAATATGCTCCACAAAGAAGTATTCTATTCCAATATTCCAAAGCTCCAAAGGTGAGCTATACAATAGGGGGTCTCCTTATATAGGATAATAAAGACCAAAACCCTAGATCTCAAAAAGACTTTTTGAAATGAGTGGTTGAGATTAAAAGATCTCAATACATAATCAATGGCTAAGATGAATCATAACAACAGAACACATGGATCACTCAAAATAGTGATGACGTCATAGCTAGAAAGTACTCATGGAGGGTGACATCATCCTCTAAAGGGGGCAAAAGTACATGGGCCCATCAATCCTTGCTAGCTCATCCCCATGGCACAATAAAATAATATAATATCTCCAAAATAAATACAAATGATCAAATTTGTCCTCAAAATCTATGAGACATGCAATAAAAGGCCTCTGTGGACCCCACTGACTGATGAAAACTGGTTGGAAGATGGGGGGTTCACCCTGGAAGACCTCTGTGAAGACCAAGTGCCAAAACCTTGCCTCAATTGCCCAAGTCGAATTCTTCAGTGACCCTTTTATTTCATTTTTAACCTGCCTCGGTAACTGTGAAAGAGCTGAAACTGCCTCCTAGTGCATCTGCGTTGTCAAACTGAGCCCATCAGGCTCTCCAGAAGGGGGGGTAAATGGTAATATCTAGTGGTTGGACCACCCCCTCCTCATACAACGCCCTAGGTGAACTGGCCTCTCCTGGCCCTTGCTGGTCAGGTTGGGAAATCAGCCCCAAATCTGGTCAACAAGTGGAAAATTGCATCTATCACTGTCAGAAGTGCCAGGAAATGAATATTAAGTGTCTCATTGGATCCAGAAGACCCAAATCTACTAAGAATGTGTACTCATACACCATGGGTTGCCCTGATGGGCTAACTGTAGGGTCCACCATATATGGACAGTGCATAATCTGATGATATGAAGTAATAATAAAATCTGTTGAACTGCATCAATCACCATCTTAATCATATGTCCATCATATAGTATCATCATCAAGAGTATGTGGGTCCATCTATCATCATCAATAAGCATGCATGGCCCACATCATCACGGATCCCAAGAAATGACCATAGTCAAACTGGGTTTGACTAGGTCCATATACAACCAAGGATAAATCATATCAATAGACTAAGACATGTTCCTCTAATCATACTCACAGCTTAACTTAAAGTATAACATCATTTAGTGGCATTAATCAGGTCAGCATATTCCATTGTTATTTATATCCACTTGCACAATAGCTCAAATGACAAACTCACCCATTGGACATGGTCTAACTGGTAGCTAAGGATGAAGGCTAGGAACAAGGCTGGGCAAAGGGGGTAACTTGTCTAAACTCAACTAAAAGACCCTTTGGACTGGGAGAAAGGGGAAGCTACAAACTCTGTGTTGGACAAATAAAACATGGGGAATGGTTGTGCCTCACAAATGAGTAAGTTGTTTAGAGAGTGCTTATTCAACTTACGCATCATGTCTTCTTTTATAAAAGATGATCCAGTTTCATTAGGATCCATTGATTTCATTTCATGGCCTTTTTGGCCTTCATAACCCTTCGAATCTTAGGTGTGTTGATAAGCACAACTAATTGCAGCTTGCATCCAGGGCATGTTTATACATATATAAGGTCAGCAATCGTTTAGATATAGAATTTAAGAACCATTGCTTTTTTGGACCTTTTTTATACTCTTCGAGGAGTATTTTTAGCAGTTCATCGCTCTTGCCCTATTTAGTTTCCATGGGCGAATCTACATAAGTTTCCATAAGTAGTACATGAGCTTTCAGTTTTAGCCAACAACATCTCAAGTGACTAGGGGGAGTTTGTGCCAGTGCCAAACATCGGGACAACCGACCAGAATGATTTAGGCCTGCAATCCAACTTACCAAAGGCAAGTTCTGTCGCCAACTCATAGCCGAGACACTAAACAAACAGGGATGCGGTCCAAACACAGAGGTAGTAAAAAGGGACGTCCTCAATATCAGAAGGTCAAGTAAGACAAGTCAAGGGTTAAAGCCAAATAAGGAAAGTCATGGATGGACAGAGTCAAGTGAATGTGGAGCCTAAGCTAGCAGACAACTGGTGTTAAGAAAGACCATATCTATGCAAGGTAGTAAACCAGTGAGTTTTATCAAACAACCTAAATGTGCAAGTAAAATGTCCATTTTATAATTTATCATCAAGATAGTCCATTTTAAGTTTATAAAGTTTGTCGCATCATGAATCATATACCAAGCTAATGCTGTGAACATAACTAAAGCAACAAGATAATAATCCACAATCAATGATCAGAAATCCATAAGTCATACACATCATCATAAGAATAATCATCATATATCATCTGAAACACTGTTGCAATACATCTCTAGGAACTGAACTGAAATTGTATGGAACAAAGGGTCACATCGGTCATCAAATCTGAACTCTCAAGGATCAACCTCGACACAAGGTCTAACATAAGTCTGAATACAACACTGCTCTGATCATGAGTGATCTCAAAACATAAAGTCATCATAGCCAAGCACTGAAAAATCTAAGCTCTAGAATGTGCAGATATCTGCTAAGCAAGAATAGTAGCCCTGCTACTATGGTGTGATAACAAGCACCGCAGCCTTTACGAACCAAACCAGTATCAACTTGATCAAGTAGGCACTGACTCGATCAAGTTGGACCATTTTGATACCAAACCAATCCCGATCCAATTGAAGGCCAAATTGGTAGTGGTACCCTTGAATGTCAACTCGACCAAGTCCAATGCCAAGTCAATCGAGTTTTAAAACACAAATGTTAGCTTCCATAAATGATTACATGATGTGAAATCCTTTATAAATAAGAATATACATCCAAAATCAGCCTTTATACAAGAGACTATGTTGAAAATGCAACAAAACATAAGCTAAAGACAAATACAATTACATATCCATCTCGTCCACATCCTCATCCTTATCAAAAAAAAATAACAAGATGCTTGTTCAGTAGAACCAATGTGTGAATGGGAAGAAAAGGTAGCTCCACTTCCACTTGCATCACCACCAATATCAAGAGCAACAAGGGAGAGTTCCAAGTCTGGGAATTCTACATCCACATCCCTGTCTCTATGAGACTCACATGTATATTCTTCTCACCTGTATGAGACACAAGGCATAGATTTGAATACACATATACAAGATCCTCAGACTTTTGCAATTCCAACCTGTTGAGCTTCACGGAATGAATGAAACCATAGGTGTTCAAATTCCTTTACATTGATGAAGAGCTTGCCATTTGTGATATAATACAGGTAGCAAGCTTTTGCAAATATACACCATTTGCCCCATGACAAGTCCACCATTAAACCACATTCATGCTCCTCCTCTCATCCAAAGATGATATGTCTACAAAATCCTCAAATCCAGCAACAAAACAAGCAAATTATTCCCTCACTCCAGTTTGTATAGAAGCTAGAAACAACCTTTGGAAGGATTTCTTCACTCTATTGGCCACCTCTTTGTACTTATGTGAGGCCTTCCTCCTCTCATTGCTTTGAGCAATGAGTTCTTCATCATAAAATTTTGAATTTTGAGCATGTGCAAAGTTGTGCAAACTCGCAACAATGATGGACCTCACATGATCTGCAAAATCAGCACCAACAAAAAGAAGAGTGGGAAGAGTGGGAGCCTCATGTGTAATAATTTCCACGGTTTTCTCAATTGTGTTATCCATACCATCATAAATCTCACCCAAGAAAGGTTTGTCTATGTCTGCATCTCGAAGAAGTTGAAATGCAAGTCATGTGAACTTGAGCAAGAATTCTAACTTGCTCCACCATTCCTCACCCATCAACACCCTCTGCAACATACTTCCCCTCTTTGAATTTGCATGTCTCCACTTAGCCCATACGCATTAATGCAGATTTGACCTTAATAAGGCAGAGCAACATGATGAAGTTTGAGGCAAATCTTGGCTCGGCAACTTTGAGCAACTCCAATTTGGAGTATTCTTAATATATTGCTTGAGACTGGTGGTAGTTGGTGATGAATTTCATGATCTCCCTAGCCTGCCCCATGATCTCCATAATCCATGCAACTTTCGCCTCAATCTTCTCTAAAATCATATTTAAACTATGGACAATGCAAAGAGTCCCAAAAATATCATTGTATCTACCCTCAATAATCAAGCCTACAGCTTTGCATACA
Source organism: Larix kaempferi (assembly GCA_027924585.1). Lineage (NCBI taxonomy): Eukaryota > Viridiplantae > Streptophyta > Pinopsida > Pinales > Pinaceae > Larix > Larix kaempferi. The sequence goes on from BSBM01000600.1 coordinate 18,632,150, forward strand.
GGTGCATTATCCATGATAACTTGCACCACATTTTATGGGCTTACTTGCTCAATAGCAGCAACTAAAATTACAACAATGAAATTACTATCTTTTACCTCACTGGAACAATCTTCCACTCTCAAGAACATTGCTCCTTTTGGTGATGATGCAAGGACATTAATCAACAGTCTACACTTTGTATCAGTCCATCCATCTGAAATAATGAAAACGCCCAAGCTACTCAATGAGCTACAAATTGGTCTTAAAACATCCTTAAGAAGTTGCCTCTCTTTCTTGAGCAAAACTGTTACAAGTTTTTCATAGTTTGGCCCCTTGAAACCTTGAGGGGTTGTGTTAATTGTCCTTGACAAATCCTACCAATAGTGGGACCAAACCACATTAAAACGGATACCACAAGTATAGATGGTCCTTGCCACTCTTGTCTTGACTTCTCTCCCTTGATTGTTGAGCATTTTAAACAATATGCTATCTTTACCTGTAGTTGGAGGTTTTGATGTCTCTTCTTCAAGTTGCACCGCCCTCCTCTTCCTTGCTTCATGGACAATTCTTGGCTCACTGCTAGCAGCCAAGCAAGTATTGTTACCAATACCAATATTGTTTCTTTCTCTTTCAACTTTTGAGCATCATTATGCTCTCCATCAAATTTGGCCCTCAACTTCAGATTTTTGTTGTGTGCACAAACATTAACACCCTTTACCCCTTCGTGAAAAATGTGAGCCTGGATTCTTCTCTAAGAGCCCTTGTAGGTCTTGCCATTATAACATAAATTACACCTCCATTCACATGAACCCCACCACCCATTTTCTTGAGCTTACTAGCACACTACCAAAGAGGACAGTATTCTTGCTGATTGCTTGAGGACCTCTATGGGCTTTAGAAATGACACTGAGAAGCCAGAATCCTGTAAAAACAATAAATAAATCTGCTCACCAAATATAACTGCTTTCTTATAGCAAAAAGAGGTTGTTAAGGTTTCTAGATAATTCTATTTTTTGTTTTTTCTCAAATGAATGTAAAAATCAATTAAGTTTATAAAGTGATTAGATGTCAAATGTCGGCCACTAGTATTTGACCTGACAAGCAGTCTAGAGGACCACATGATCAGATCATCCAGTGTGGACCCTTCCTTATACAGTGATGATGAACTTTCAGGTTATATGGAACATTTGTACATTTGAGAGAGAGATGATTGGTTGTACCCCACCTTGGTTGATTGACATTTAGTCTTTATACCTTGTTGATTATTGGTCTTGTGGTACCTTGTCTTCGACTTGTGGTTAGTGGGGTCTTTTACCCACCTTGAGTTGTTTTGATTTATACCTTGATGTTTTTGGTCCTCCTATGCGTACTATGGTTATTTATCCACTTTGTGGTATACCCTTGGTCCGAGGGGTTATGGGTCATGTGTTGGTCCTTGTACTCTTACCTAACTAATTAAGTGACCCTAATACCCACCTAATGTCATCCTATTTACATTTTATGTGATTAAATGTGACTTTAATGTTTTGACCCTAAAATGTTGGTACCCACCCAAGTCACTTTACTTATATTTTATATTTTTGTGATTTCTATTTTGAGGTACCCTCCTAATTATGTGGAACCCTAACTTATTTAAAAGATTATTTAATAATCTTTCTAGAAGGTTTATTATCCTATTTATAGAGTTCTTGGTTCACCACTTATGATCATCCAACACCTTATTTCAGCTCTGCCTGTTTGACGTCAAGTCTTCTTGAAGCTTGGTTTCCTGTTTGGTGAAGCCGCCCACCTGCTGAATATCCTTGCATGTCTCAAAACTGATATTAGGGTTAACGTGAAGGCTTTATGCTGCTGCTGCTGCCCTAGCCGTGACCTGTTAGAGGAGGGCCGTGAGCTCAATTGAACCCTTTTCCAATTCGCAGTGCTCAGATCTGTTTGCTGAGAGGTTCGGTCCACCTTCTAGAGTTCTGGTTGAGTCTCGATCTGCTTCTTGTGGTTAGCCTATGACCCGATCTGATGTGTATGGTCTACTTGGGGTCCAATCTGATTGATGAGGAGTCTGATATGCCTATGTATAAGTCCGATCTGCTTGATAAAGGTTTGATCTGCCTCTTGCATGATTGAGTGAGGTTGTGTTGAATTTCAGATCTACTCATTAAGCTGCCATTGAAGTCCGATTTGTGTTTTTCTTATCTGTTGAGGAGGTCGTGACCATAAAGCCAAACTGTGAGCCTTGTTTAATCTATGTTATGCCTGCTGGTTAATTAATTGTGGAGGCCGTGAAGCCTACTGATCTGATCCAGTCTTCTAGTAAGAATTTGTGGAGGCCGTAAGGCCCTAGGATTTGTCCTACTCTGCTGTGTGCAGGTCTGTGTAAGACATGAGTGTTGGTGGACAGATCTAAAGTGATCAGACTTTGTTTATTATGCTGAGCTTTTGTTTATACCCAGATCTGAATGCTAAGTTTTATCTCTGGTTCAGATTGTTATGCTGAATTGTACTTGTGGACAGACCTGTTTACTTGATCACCTATGGTCTAAATCACCTGGTTTGAATTCATGTTCGAGTTTGGCGACCTTCAAATTCGACAAAAATTCGCCAATGACAATTTTGGTGATAGAATTCGGCATTAAATTCGAGACACTATAAAATTTGAAATATATATATATTTAATAAAATTCAATAGGATCATATATATCAACATTAATCATTAATACTTAAACATATATTTAAAAACACTTTAGCTTTTTCAAATCAATATTTAAAGCATGCACATGTAAAACACAATATTCAAATGTTAATATTAAAACACAATTTTAAAACAAAATTTTAAATTGTTATACAAATTTTAAAACACAATGTTATACAAATTTCAAAACACGATATAAAATGTTACACATTTTAAAATGTTACTATTAAAACATAATTTTAAACCACAGCGTTAAAATGTTATACAAATTTCAGCATAAAAAAAGCTAGAACAAGAACCGTCATGGATTTCAGCCTCGCCACGAACCGTCGAACAGTTGGACCAACATCAATAATTAGGAGGTTTCGAGTGCTTCTGAAAGAGAGCCCGATATCAGCGTCGGCAAGCTCTACTGTAAATTGTAGTTTCGGCAAGCCAAGCGTCAGGCGAATTAGCGATGGCTAGCAAGGCGGCTACAAGTTTCAGCATTCACCTCATGGTTTCACAGTCCACCTCAGTCAACAACTCAACAGAAACCGCGGGCTAGGGTTTCCGTTTCCCTATAACAAATTAATTCGAGTTTTAAAGAACTAAAACGAAATATAACTCGATTTTTCAGATGAATTAAAATGAATGACACGAATTCGAGTTTGGTCTTGAAGTTAGCCATGAAATTCACCAAATTTAAAGGATTAAATTCAGGGTCCAGTCAAATTCTACCAATTTCGAATTTGAACCTTGAAAACCGGCGAATGCGGTGACTTAGCCTGTGGTTAGATCTAGTGTGTTGAGAGTCACTTGTTTTCTGATCTCTTGTGCTGAAACATTTTGAGACCATTTCTATTGTAACCTTGTTGACCTCTGTTGTATTCTGACTACCATTGTTGTTGCCTTCAACCTATCACCTCTCTCTCTCTGGTTTGTACTTACCCTCTAAGTTAGGGTCAGTTGGTTCCTAGTGTTGAGTGGCCTCTGAGAGGTTCGGCTCATTCTGAAAGTAAAATTTCTGAGTATTAAACATGAAGGGTCTCACACCCCACGCAAGTATCATCACTTGTCTCTTTTATTGTTAATTAAACAAGTTAATTATTTTGCTATTGATGATTACATGTTACTGAAGATTACTTTAACACGGTGACCCAATTGGTAGTGTTAAAGTTGAAAAATTGAAAGAGATGAAAATTATGTTTTGTTGAAGTTACTACTGTACTATTTTGTTTCAGTACTTGTTTATTAAATGTAATTTTGCATTAAAGTACATTGCTTTCTATTTTATTGCGTCAAACCCTAACCCTAATCAAAATTTAACAGTATGGCCACATTAAGAAGGATTATAACAAAAGGTTGTGGAATGAGCAGCAAAACCATGGGCAGTGAGAAAAGAAGCAAGCTAATGTTATGGAACATGAAGAGGAAGAATGCCATGCTTATATGACTTCTCAGGTAGGAAGTAAGTCAGCATATTGGTGTTTCAATTCTAAAGCATCTAAGCAATTGACTAACAAGAGTGACCAGTTTGTTGAGTTTGTGGAAGACAAAGCCAAGTCAAAAATAATGATTTTGGGAGACAAGAAAGAGCACTTTGTAAAATGCCATGGAAATGTGCAAATCAATATGAGAATTAAGACCTGCGTGTTTAAGAATGTATTCTACATTCTCGTTAAATAAAAAATTGGATGTGATCATTTAGGAAGAGATGGTTTATGATTGTTAAGAGCAACAATAAGAAGTTGCATCAAAGCATGAAACATGGTCTTTATAGACTCGTCAACAATGAAATCACAGAATACCAAGCAATGGTGACCAACCTTTGAAATTGTAATAGCAGCAAGCTATGGTATAAGAGGGATTGACATTTGAATTTTTAGTGTCTTTTCTAACTAAGAAAGGGAAAAATGGTGATTGAATATGTTTGCCCTAGGATTGGGATGGATCCATCTCTCCATGCAAGCTCCAAGAACGAGGCAACTAGGGTTCGGCCTAGCTATCACTGTTGTTCTTCTTCTATGGTCCCAATGGGTGCCTTGGTCCTCCCCTCAAGCTCAGCTATTCCCTCCATTCAATCTCTTGAGCAACTCTCTTCTCCTGTTAAGGTTTCTCTACATCCATCTTCTCCTCCCAAGGCGACAGTGGCTCCCTTCTTTCTACTGGATTGATCACCATAGCATCTCTCTCATTGGGTTGTTTTCCCACAAAGGGAGCCCTTGTATGCTTGGATATTATTTTAATGAGAAGCAAATGGGCAGAAATTTTGCTATGCATGTGTTATTGTGAGATCTGTTTCCATTTTGCTTTAGCTACTAATTTCTGTTAATTATTCCAATAGTATAAATTATTTCGTGAGCTACAATTTATTTTTTCAAGCAAGGAAATCACTAGGAAATTATTTATCTAGGGCTAGGATTAGAAAATTTAACATGGTATCAAAGCTTTCACTCTAAGAGGGAGGCAAATCCAAAGTTTATAAGAGCGGATCTATTAGATCTAAGAGACAAGCAGACAGATCTAGTACAGATCTGGGGAATACAGCAGTAGATTCTTGTGGGTGCTTGAATCAATAAGCACACGACAGTTGTTTTGTTCAGATCTAGAAATGGCAGCAACCAGTCTCACGTTTGAAGACCGGTTAGATGGGGCATCTAACTTCCTGTTCTAGAAAGCTAGGGTAACCTTGTTGTTGAAGGAACTTGACCTTTGGGAGATTGTGGAAAAGGTTGTCCCTGTACCAATAGATGCAACACTAAAGGCAGCAAATGCGAAGGACATCAAAGCCCAAAGAGTAATCTTGGACGTTGTGAAGCATCACTTAATTCCTCATGTGGCAGAGTAGCAGTCGGCCAGAGAAATGTTCAAAGCTCTAGTGGATTTGTTCCAAAGTGACAACATGAACAAGAAGATGATCACCCAACTATCTCATGAGGATCACCCAGATACATGATCAACTTGCAGCCATTGGAGAGAAAGTGGATGACGCAGAACTTGTCAATGTGGCATTGAATGGGTTTACCAAGCCTTGGAAACCATTTTTGTAAAGGGGATCTACGCTCGAGAGAATCTTCTAGATTGGCAGAGGATTTGGGATGATTGCATCCAAGAAGAGACTTAAGTGGAGTCCAAAGCTATAGCAAGCATGGAGGTAGTGATGAGAACCAAGCCCTTGTCAATAAGACAAGAAAGGGTAAAGGAAAGGTTCCCAACAAGAAGGGGTAACAATGAGGGGGCATCCTCATAGCCACGGAAGGACATGAGCAAGATCAAGTGCTTCATTTGCCACAAGAATGGGCAATATGCATCACAGTGTCTAGAGAAGAAGAAAGGAAAAGGAAAATCACAGCAAGTAGTAGCATCTGCAGAGACTCAATTGAGTGAGTTTGCTACGAAGTTCGAGAGTGACTTCTCACTAGTTTCCTACCTTTCCACCAGCACAGTTGCTAGGAGAGCATGGTACATGGACAGTGACGCATCCCATCATATTATGAAAGCACAGAAGCAATTTAGCAGTCTGATGGAGACGAACTCAAGGCTCCATGTGGAGCTTGGTGATGAAGCCAAGTATGTAGTAAAGGGAGAGGGAACAGTTTCGTTCCATCTTGAGTCGGGAGGTTCGTTTGATACGCAAGATGTGCTATATGAACTAGGACTAAAGAAGAACTTGCTCTTAGTCTCGGTTATGGAGGACAAGGATTTTGTCGTTATCTTTCAAAAAGCACAGTTACTCATTCATCCAAAGGAAGCTATCCCTAACACAGCAGTGAGGATTGGGGTTAGAGAGGACAATTTATACAAGCTGCAGGTGAAGCCTATTCAAGCCTTGGTACATGACAGTGACAACATGTGTGAGCTATGGCACAGAAGGATGGGACACCTACACTACCGGGAGTTGTTGATTCTGAGGGAGATTGTCACTGGTGTCCCAAATTTTAGTATTGAGCAGCAGGGCATATGCAGCGAGTGTGCACTTGGCAAGAATGTCAAGGTTGCTTTTCCAAGCAGCGCAACAGAAGACAGTGGTGATCCAAGATGTTAAGTTCAAAGAGAACTTGGCATCTAAGAAGTCTTATGTGTTACCACCAGTGGCAGAAGACAAGGAGTAGGTGGCTCCAAAGGAAGAGCAGAGTTCAATGAGTCAACCTTCAGGTGGGGAGGAGGAGGTAGCACCTACCAGCTCTGTCAGGAGACCCAGATGGTTTGAGCAGACCTTCAGAGACGCTCAAGAGCATGTTGAGGCCCCTAGGAGCACATTCAAAAAGAGCAAGCATCCGAGGAAGTTCTCAAACTATATAGCATTGATGAGTAGCATCATAGATTTCGAGCCTATATAGCATTGATGAGTAGCATCATAGATTTCGAGCCTTCCAGTTTTGAGGAAGCAAACAACCAGCAAGTTTGGAGGGATGTCATGGTGGAGATGTACACCTCCATCATGAGGAATGATGTTTGGGACACTCTGCCTAGACTAGAAGGTAAGTCCATGGTAACTTCCAAGTGGCTCTTCAAGATCAAGCATGATAGAGATGGCAGCATTGAGAAGTTCAAGGCAAGGTTTATGGAGAGAGGGTTCTCGCAGAGAGGGAGTCGACTACGAGGAGTCATTTGCTCTTTTCGTCAGATATGCTTCCATTCAAGCCGTTATATCTATTACCTCAGTCATGAGGTGGAGAATTCACTAGATGGACGTGAAGACAGCCTTCCTCAACAAGATCACTGAGGAGGAGGTATATATAGAGGAACCTCAGGGCTTCGAGCTACATCATAGGGAGTCTCATGTGTGCAGGCTTAAGAAAGCCTTGTACAGACTCAAACATGCACCCAGGGCATGGTATTCCAGGATCGACAAATACTTACAGAGCATGGGCTTCACCAAGATGAGGCAAATCCTAACTTGTACTTCATACGTGTTGGGTCTGATCCATTTATCTTGGTGTTGTACATAGATGATTTGTTTCTCATAGGTGCAGAGGAGCTTATAGCAGGGTGCAAGACAAATTTTGCTACACAGTTCGAGATGAAGGATATTGGCTTGATGCATTATTTCTTGGGGTTAAAGGTATGGAAAAGATCAAATGAGATCTTCCTTAATCAAGGGAAGTACACAGTAGAGATCCTGTGCAGATTTAGGATGGAGGACTGTAGATCGATCGCTACACCTATGGTTACCAACCTTAAGAAGGTTAAAACTTCATATTCAAAGCGGGTGGATACCAAATTATACAGACAGCTAATAGGTTCCTTGATGTATTTGCTCAACACCAGGCCAGATATATGTTTTGTTGTGAACACCTTGAACCATTTCGTGGTGGAGCCGAGGCAGGTGCATTGGATAGCAGCAAAGCATGTGCTCAGATATTTGAAAGGCACAATGGAGTATGGATTGAGGTATCTTGGAGGTTATTGAGTGAGCTGCAAGGATATTCAAACTCATGTTGGGCAGGGAGTGTAGCAGATCAAAAGAGCACCTCAAGGTGTTGCTTCAACTTAGGATCAGGAGTGATATGATGGTTCAGCAGAAAGCAGACTTCTGTAGCACTCAATTAGCAGAGGTGAAGTATATGTCAACATGGCTAGTTCTGAAGCTATTTGGCTCCGCAAACTACTTACAGGATTATTTGATAAGGAGTTGGAGCCCACAGTGATATACTGTGACAATCAGAGTTGTAGCAAGGCAAGTGTTGTTCACCTTGTGATGGTTACGGGTGGACAAGTATTAAATGAGGTCCCTAGTCACTTTTTTTCAGCGGAAGAACTTTATATTTTTGAAGTCACAAGATGGTTCTTGGTTATACTTTTAAATTGACTTTATGAGAATTTAAAGTGGGTTAAATATTTAAATGTCTCATTAATTATTTGAAGGTGAGTGAAATTCATTTAATGAAAAAAAAGTATGAGCATTTAATGAGGGCCCTGGATCTTAAAAGTCAAGACTTAATCCTAGCCATTGGATTAAAAGGAGTTAGTTGCCAGGAACAAAACTAGGGAAAGGCATTGAGATCTCATTCATTGTTACCCAAGAGATTTGGAGAGCAAGAGGAAAAGAAGAAGAGGAACTCGACTTGAGAAGGAGAGGGTTTTGAGAGAGAGAGAGAGAAAACTGGCACGATTTCCAAAGTTCTGGAATTAGCACGAATCCCAAGGCAAGCAGCAGTAAAGTACAGCACTAATATCAACAAGGATTGAATGCACAGAAATTGAGAACAAGTCTGGCACAGAAATCAAGGTAAATTTCTGCATTTAATGCTGTTAATGCTGACACAGAAATCGAGGTCACACGTGTGAGTTTGTACAGCTGTGTGGGCACAGTTTCCAAGGCTGTCTGGACACATTTAATGCTGCTGTTAGCCACAGAATTTGAGGCAGAAACAGAGACTGAATTTATGCTGAGTTTAGCACAGCATTTTGAGGTCCCACATGTGAGGTCGTACTGCTGTCAGGAGGGCACAGATTTCGAGAGGAATATCTGAAATTTACAGCAGTTCGTACAGTGATTGGTTGGCTCAGTTTTCGAGATGAAAATGGTTGAGATAAGTACTGCTGTATTTTTTGTATAATTCGTCTCTGAAGAATAAAAATTTCTCTCTACATGTTTTCCCTTCGGGGTTTTATCCTGGACCAAGTTTGGTCAAAAATCTCTGAGTTAAAAATTTGTGGTGTGGCTTGTCTTTTAATTTCTGAATCTTTAAAGTGTTGAAAAATTCTACATGTTTCAAGTAAATTTGATTTTTATGCATGAGAAGCTAAAATGCAATCATGGGGTTTGGGCATTAAACTCTATGAAAAAAAAACAAACTTGAAACCGGGTTGGGTTTGAAAAAATTTCATGCTATCAGAGCGTCTTTAAAGGGCAGAAATAAATTTCAGAGTGAAATTTCAGACTTGGAAAAGAAGGGAAATCAGGTGGTTAGGTTCATTTACCGTCTCTTCGACTTCTTGTTGTCATGGCTACTGGGTTAAGGATTGAAGATAGGCTGGATGGGGAAGTTATCGTGCCTACCGATGCTACAGATAAAGCTGCTTTTGACAAGAAAGATCTAAAAGCGAGAAGGATTATACTTGATGCCGTGAAGGATCATGTAATCCCACATGTGACATGTAAATATTATGCTTATGAGATGTGGAATGCTTTAACTAATATGTACGAAAATAGGAAAATGGTATGGAGGGAAAAGTTGAAAGGCATTTAGATGAGCAAACCAGAAAACATGACATCCTACCTTACCAGAATAACACAGGTGAGAGATGAACTTGGAGAAATCGGGGGGTTGTACAAGGCAGTGACTTAGAGAGAACAACTTTGAATGGCGTGACAAAGCCATGGGCTGTGTTTGTGGAGTCTGTTGTAGCCCGAGAGCATATGCCTTCCTAGGATCGTCTTTGGGACGACTTCATTCAGGAGGAGACCCGGAGAGGTTATGTACAGGGAAGTTCATCTCAAAGTAGGGAGGATGAGGAGAATGTTGCCTTAGCAGCCAAAGGCAAGAAGAAAAAGTTCAAGGACCTTAAGGGTGTGGCCAAGCAACATGGAGGCGAGCAAAAGAAAGACATGAGTAAAGTCAAGTGCTCTGCTTGCCAGAAGTTTGGGCACCATGCTGGACAGTGTCCGAACAAGAAGAAGATGAAGCAGCAGATAGCAGCTACTGCAGAGATTGATGAGTACACAGCTCAGTTTGAGAGAGAGTTTTCTCTCCATACTAGTCATTCAGAGAGAGCATATGTTACTGGTATTGATATACAGGATCAGAGGGAGTATTCTCTGCTAGTTGGTTAGCCCTCGAGTGTATCCACCGCTGCATGCACCTAGTACATTGATAGTGAGGCTTTGAGCCATATGACAGGTGCACGTGGTATGTTTAGAGAGTTTGCTGAGACTGGCTTGGACTTAGAGGTGGTGTTGGGTGATGACACTATTGTCAAAGCAGTTGGGCGAGGGACTGTGGCGTTTCCAAGGGAGTTCATGGAGCCCATGACACTGAGGTATGTCTTGTATGTTCCTACAGTGAAGAAGAACTTAGTATCAGTTTCCACTATTGAGGATAGAGGATTCAGAGTATATATCCTAGATGGGAAAGTACACATTTTTCCCAAAGGATCGAGTCCTTCTGCTTCATTTGTGATTGGAGTTAGATGTGGGAAACTGTACAAGTTACTATTTCAACCTCATCATGCTTTGACACATAGTAACGGCAGTAGTTCTGATCTCTGTGAGTTGTGGCATGGGATGATGGCTCATTTGCATCATCCTGCTTTGAGGATGCTAAGGGATATGGCAACAGGATTACCAGAGTTCAGCACAGAGCAGAGTGGTGTGTGTAGAGGGTGTGCTTTGGGAAAGTACACCAAGACTATTTTACCGAGCAATGGTAGTAGGTCAGCATGTGTGTTAGACTTGATTCATTTTGATTTATGTGGTCCTGTGTCATCTACTTCAATAACAAGATTTGAGTATTATGTCACTTTTATTGATGACTTCTCCAGGAAGACCTAGATCTACTTCCTGAAGAACAAGAAATCGGAGGAAGTCTTGAAGAGGTTCCAAGAGTTCAAAGCTCTTGTGGAGAACCAAAAAGGGAGAAGGATTTGGGTGCTCAGGTCAAATAATGGGGGTGAGTATACCTCTAGTGCGTTTGATGAGCTTTGCAGACATGTGGGTATCAGGAGGCAGTTGACTGTTCCATATACTCCACAGCATAATGGAGTTGCTAAAAGGAAGAATAAGGCTATAGTGGGAGCAGCCAAAGCGATGCTCCATGATCAAAGTCTTCCTTTCTTTCTATGTGCTAAGGCCTATAGCACTGTTGTTTACATTCAGAACAGGAGTCTGCACCGAGCCTTGGGGTGCAAAACTCTTGAGGAGATGTTCACCGGGAAGAAGCCTGAGATAGGCCACTTCCGCATATTTGGATTCCTAGCATATTATCATGTCCCTTCAAAGAAGAGGACAAAGTTTGAGGCCAGAGCAAAGAGAGGTATCTTTGTTGGTTATGACGAGACTTCGAAGGCCTTTCGTATATACCTTCCAGCATAGAGGAGAGTTGTTGTGAGGAGGGAGGTGAGGTTTGAGGAGGAGTGGGCCTTCAGAAAGTCTCGAGAGTCAGAGCAGGAAGAGCAACAGGCTCCTACATCACAGGTGAGCACATCTCAGAGTCCAGCAGTTCAAGGTGTAGGGTCACAGGTATCAAGAGTGACTAGTTCACAGGTTACAAGATCTTCAAATTCAGCGGCACAGTCTACAAGAACTCCAGGTACAGGTTCTCGAGTCACAAGTTCACCAGCTATAGGATCTCAGACCTCAGGTGCTACTTCTTCAAGTAGACAGTTGTCAGGTGAGGATGTACAGGAGGAGATTTCTCCACAGGAGGCTATACTTCAGAGAACAGAAATCCAAGATGGATTAGAGAAACTTTGAAGGAAGCTATAGACTCTGTGGGGAAACCCAAGAGGGAGGTTAGAGAAAGTAAAGCACCGGAGAGGTTTTCCAGTTACATGGTTGTTGTGACTAGTCTTCGTGAGTTTGAGCATTCTATTTTTGAGGAGGCAGCTGCACATCAGGTTTGGAGAGATGCCATGGTGGAAGAGTACAGTTCCATCAGGAAGAATGATGTGTGGGAGGTGGTTCCGAGACCAGAGGGAAAGCCAGTGGTGACTTCCAAGTGGCTCTACAAAATCAAACACGCTGTGAATGGCAGTGTCAAGAAGTATAAAGCTCGATTTGTGGCGCGAGGATTCTCATAGATTGAGGGAGTTAATTATGATGAGACGTTTGCGCCAGTGACTAGATACTCTTCCATTAGATCAGTGATCTCCATTGTTGCAGAGATGGGTTGGAGCATTCATCAAATGGATGTGAAGACAACATTTCTGAATGATGTCTTGTGAGAGGAGGTGTACATGGAGCAGCCACAGGGATTTGAGGTGCATGGGAAAGAGTCCCGTGTGTGCAGGTTGAAGATGGCCCTTTACGGGCTAAAGCAAGCTTCGAGAGCTTGGTATTCCATAATTGATGCACATTTGCAAGAGTTTGGATTTCAGAAAAGTAAGGCAGACCCAAACCTTTACTACATTGTGGTTGGTGGGGTCCCACTTATTTTGGTATTGTATGTAGATGATTTGATTATTACAGGTATGGATAGACTCAATGCAGAATGCAAGAAAGATCTTGCATCGAAGTTTGAGATGAAAGATATTTGGCTGATGCACTACTATTTGGGTCTAGAGGTGTGGCAGGACGCATCTTCCTCGGACAGGGGAAGTATACTATGGATATTTTGGAGAGATTTCGGATGCAGGATTATAGACCAATGACTACACCTATGATCACCAATTGGAAGAAGCTTCATGCTTCTGAGGGAGGGTTGGTGGATCTGACAGTATATCGACAGCTCATTGGTTCTTTGATGTATCTGGTCAACACTAGGCCAGATATTTGTTTTGCAATGAACACTCTGAGTCAGTTCTTGGTGGAGCCTCGGAGAGTTCATTGGATTGCTGCAAAACATGTGTTGAGATACTTGCGTGGTCCAGTGGATTTTGGTCTGGACTACAGGAAAGCAGATGGAGTCAGCTTGACTGGCTATACAGATTTCGATTGAGCAGGTGGTGTGACGGACCAGAAGAGTACATCGGGGTGTTGTTTCAATCTCGATTCAGCAGCAATGTCTCGTTTCAAAAATCTCTTAGTTAAAAATTTAAGGTGTGGCTGTCTTTTAATTTCTGAATCTTTAAAGTGTTGAAAAATTCCATGTGTTTCAAGTAAATTTGATTTTTATGCATGAGAAGCTAATTTGCAGTCATGGAGTTTGGGCATTAAACTCTATGAAAAAAAAAAATTGAAACCGGGTTTGGGTTTGAAAATAGCATATAACCAAAATAACCAAAATAGCATCGAATGTAATCCATATTTGAGCCAAAATACAGAAACAAATAGGCTCTAAATGGACTCTAAAATCCAAAAAATATGATGCTACAAACAAAAAACTACATATCATCGAAATCATAGCATATATTGAGATGCTCATCATCAATAGAGCACTCTACCCCCCTCCCCTAGGCTCTAGCCTTTCACTCCAGGAAGCTCTCCTAGGTTGTATTTCAGAGATGCATGGTAACTTAAACTTATCTTGAAAGAAGGGGTTTATTTTGGATCAAGTTGGATGATAAGAATTAAAATTTACACTCTCACAACATGCATGAGGACGCTCAGATAAACAAGGCTTTGACTACGGCTGTTCAGAGGTTTGATTTAAAAGAAGGGGTGTGAATCCTGGTTGCTTTTAGCAGACTCATACACAGCAGAACGTATATAAATGGCTAAGCACAACAAAATTACAGCATATATGTTCAAACCTTTAACACCATGACAGGATAACAGCTATCTAGCAATTAAAGTGAACATATAGGAAATACCTCATTCACAGCAAATACAAAAACACGAGAAGAAAGAATCTGACAGCCAATAATAAAAGAAGCTTGTATTATCTAGAAAGTCACGGGAGTCTGAGAATACAAAAGTCGATTAGTCTCTCCAAAGTCGAACCATTCTCTTACATCAATTCTGGGCTTTATAGCCATTACAAAGCTCTTCCCCCTAGATCCCCAGAACCTGGGTCGAAATCCTCCAGATAGAAGATCAAACCGTTTTTTTTTTTAAAACCGGGAAAATCATTTTTTTAACTGGCGAAACTGCTGAAAAATGGGGCTCACAGATGGGTTCGATTCTCCCAATCTGTGACACCTGTAGGAAAACTGAGAGAGGTTTTTGTTCTCTGACGTGTTAGGAAGAAAAACCTCCGAGCGTTTTTCAGAATGACTCTCGAGTCACTTAGAATCATCATTTGAAAATGATGACTCTGCACAGTAAAAAACGCCATTTCTGCTGAAACTGCTGAAAAAGAGGCTCAGAGATGGGTTCAGTTATCCAGCTATGTGACACCTGTGTATAAACTGAAAGAGGTTATTGTGCATTGATTTGTTGTGAGCAAAAACCTCTCTCAGATCTTTGAAACTCGTTTTGGTTTGCCCGAGATCTGCATTTCAAGAACATGTGCCAAATAGGCAGATTCTGGGATCCGAAAATTGGGGCTCAATGACGGATTCGATTCTCTCAACCTGCAACACCTGTAGGAAAACGGAGAGAGGTTATTGTGCTCTGACATGTTGGGAACACAAACCTCCGAGCGTTTTGCAAAATGATTCTCCAGCCGCTCGAAATCGCTATTTGAAAATGATGACTAGGGACAGTAAAAAACGCCACATTTCTTCATAATTTCCATCTTGCTGGCACCTTCACTACTGGAACAGCACATTGAAACAGATCCTATTAATTGTAATCTTCACTTAGAAACCATCCTCATGTCCTTTAGAATGATAAAACTTGGATCTGTGCAAAAATAGCCATTTTTCTGTGATTTTTAGGCTTTCGATAGCTAGTAAGTCTGAGCTTAATTTTTGTTAGCTACTGAAAGCTCTGTTTCGGTGGCTAATGAACAACTGTCGTAACTTCCTAAACACCGAAAACTGTTCCACGATACATGACACGTCCCTTTCCTTTCGGTAGCTTGAAGAGTTCTGAAAATTTCGTTTGAGCTACCGAAACCTGTTTTTTAAAGTTTTTCGGTAGCTTAGGAGTCGTTTTGAATAAGCACTTAGCTACCGAACCCTGTTTTTTTAAGTTTTTTGAAATAAAAACTTGTCTCAAAAGTTTCTTGACGTATTATGAGTTAGAATTCAGTAAAATGAGCCTAAACACAAACTTTAATAATGTGTTTTCATTTTCAAATGACCTCCTATCACCTCACATAATAAAACTTTTTTTTTTAAATATTTGAGGAGATAACATCTGGCTCCTACTCGGGGATGAAAGCCTCCTTGTGAGGTTTCAAGAACCACAGATCTGATGCCTTTCCTGGACAAACAAAATACAAAACCTAGTCTAGTGTTCCATTGGGCTATGGAGTCATTTAAACTGCCAACAAAACTTCTGCAAACCTGTGGCATGCCTGTAGCCTGCCCTGCTTATTTAACAAAAACTGAAAACAACTGAAAGAATCTACTTGCTCATGGGGAGAGCTTATGCTTCTGCCTACTCTACTCTAACCAAATTTGAAACTTGGTCAAGTAAAGGCAGACTTCCATAACAACCATTCAAGTAACTTCTTGTCTGAAAGAATTCCCTTTCTATCACCGATTATAAGGTAATAATAAAAGCATAATAGTGACCATAAAAAAATTTTCAGGAAATCACATTTTCTGTCAAATGTAAGAGACATGATAAAATCTGAAAACTGAATAGAGCCTGAAGGATAAGACTTTAGTAAGGCTGCAAATGGATCTTTGAAACCAAGATCACAATCATAATGTCTCAAAACCTTCGACTGCTCATATATGTCTTCTCCTCTGCCATGTTCTTGTGACTTAGATTCGTCACTCCGATGTGCTGGCCTATTACAGCTGACAATTTCTAAGAAAAAAGATGTATGTTCTGGATCTTTTGCATCACTGTCTTGGTAATTATCAAAAGAAAGATGAGTCTGAAAATATGTATCATGAAAAAATTTGTGGTCACCCTTTTGTTGAAAAGTGGAACTAAATGAAATTCCAGAAGGGGATAAATCTTCACAAAACTTAAAATCTTCTTCTTCATCACTGTATTTGTCATATGTAGGAACATCATGATAAAATTCTAATGACAGGGATGAAGATTCTTGCATGAAATAATCAGCAATTGGATCTTTGAAACTGAAATCAGAAGCATGCTGATCCACGAAAGCTTCATTCATGAATATCTCTTTGCTTGAAAACTGTTGACCTTCTATTTTCCTTATGATCAGATCTTGATCATCGGTAGCAATAATCATTTCTTCAGAGTGATGCTCATTAGATAATGAAAAAACAATGTTTACATCATATGAATGATGATCAACTAAGAACATATAGTTGTCAATACAATCATTGGTTACCCAAGGCTCAACTTGGTTTGCAAACTCATCATAAAACTCACATGCATACTTGTCTCTGGAACACTCTACAAGAGTTGAAGAATTCTGATCTGAATCTGAAATGAGCTCATATGTTTGTTGTTGTTCCAAAACTGGTTCATACTCATTACCTTTTTGCTTTGAATCTGAATCGTACTGATATTCTGTTTGCTCATGAGCATGCAGATCTTCAAAGTCAATCCGCGCTTGGATCTTTCTGGAAACACAGATGTTTTCCTCCACTTCGTGAGCATCTTCAAACAACTGTCTTAAGGATGATGACTTCCTTTCTAATAGGAGAAGGGAAAGTTCTGAATGCAAACCCATAACATAATATATCATGGCAGCCGTCTCTGTAGGCCGGATTTCCAAAGGCATGTCATGATAAACACAGTAGAACCTTCTGTTGAAGACAGCCAAAGCTTCTTCCTCTCCTCTCTTCAAAGTGCAAAAATCAGTGAGATATTGATCAAGAGACTTGTTCTCACCCCAATATTTTGAAAAAGCATAATAGAAATCAGTTCATGAACCAATCGAACCAGGTTCCAGATATCTAAACCATTAAGCAGGCTCTCCCGTCAAAGATTTAGAAAATAATCTCATAACAACATCTTCGTGTCTGATTTCCAAATTATCAACAAAGTTTACAAAAGCTCCCAAATGTATATCTGCTGTAATATGATCATTTCCGGTAAATTGGGGAAGATACTCAACAAAGTTGGGAGGATAAGGATGAAGTTGAGATAGCAGTTTGAGAGGTTTAAACACCCTTTGTCTGACTCTAGACTGAAATTCTGTGGGCTGAAAGCAAGGTTTAGCCAGCTGATGAGAAGGTTCAATAATAACTGAAGATAATGAGATCTGAGAAGGCTTTGAATCGCTTTCAACTTCTTCAAAGTTACAAGGGTGATCAAATTCATGAGAGATTTGAAAGCAAAGTTCATCCTTCTCAATAAGCTGAAGTGAAGACATGGGATCAATATCAACAACACGAGCAGGATGGAGATTTTCTTCTTCAAAGGATGGATATATAAAAGAAGGTTGATGATCATCCGAAAATACAAAGCAGAAAATGATTCTCTTTACATGCGAAGGAAAAAACAAGAAAGAGTTGATAAGGAAATACAACAGTTCACGAAGCAGACTAATGAACTGATACCTGGATTTGAAATCTAGCCTCTTCATCTTTTTGCTAACCAAATCCTCCCCAGTGGAGTCTTTAAACGTGGAGTCGCCAGATAGATGCTTACAACCAATATAATGCCCAACCTTTGTCTATCATCAAAAGCTGAAACGATGTCGTCTCCCAGGGAAGCTTGCTTCGAACTCCTCTCCCCGGCAACGGCGCCAATTTGTTATCACTCCAAGAAGCTCTC
Organism: Larix kaempferi; assembly: GCA_027924585.1. Classification (NCBI taxonomy): domain Eukaryota; kingdom Viridiplantae; phylum Streptophyta; class Pinopsida; order Pinales; family Pinaceae; genus Larix; species Larix kaempferi. The sequence continues at coordinate 18,650,161 of BSBM01000600.1, forward strand.
CTAGGTTGTATTTCAGAGATGCCTGGTAACTTAAACTTATCTTGAAAGAAGGGGTTTATTTTGGATCAAGTTGGATGATAAGAATCAAAATTTACACTCTCACGACATGCATGAGGACGCTCAGAAAAACAAGGCTTTGACTACGGCTATTCAGAGGTTTGATTTAAAAGAAGGGGTGTGAATCCTGGTTGCTTTTAGCAGACTCATACACAGCAGAACGTATATAAATGGCTAAGCACAACAAAATTACAGCATATATGTTCAAACCTTTAACACCATGACAGGATAACAGCTATCTAGCAATTAAAGTGAACATACAGGAAATACCTCATTCACAGCAAGTACAAAAACACGAGAAGAAAGAATCTGACAGCCAATAATAAAAGAAGCTTGTATTATCTAGAAAGTCACAGGAGTCTAAGAATACAAAAGTCGATTAGTCTCTCCAAAGTCGAACCATTCTCTTACATCAGTTATGGGCTTTATAGCCATTACAAAGCTCTTCCCCCCAGATCCCTAGAAGCTGGGTTGAAATCCTCCAGATAGAAGATCAAACTGTTTTTTTTTAAAACCGGGAAAATCATTTTTTTAACTGGCGAAACTGCTGAAACATGGGGCTCACAGATGGGTTCGATTCTCCCAATCTGTGACACCTGTAGGAAAACTGAGAGAGGTTTTTGTTCTCTGACGTGTTAGGAAGAAAAACCTCCGAGCATTTTTCAGAATGACTCTCGAGTCGCTCAGAATCATCATTTGAAAATGATGACTCTGCACAGTAAAAACGCCATTTCTGCTGAAACTGCTGAAAAAGAGGCTCAGAGATGGGTTCAGTTATCCAGCTATGTGACACCTGTGTATAAACTAAAAGAGGTTATTGTGCATTGATTTGTTGTGAGCAAAAACCTCTCTCAGATCTTTGAAACTCGTTTTGGTTTGCCCGAGATCTGCATTTCAAGAACATGTGTCAAATAGGCAGATTCTGGGATCTGAAAATTGGGGCTCAGTGACGGATTCGATTCTCTCAACCTGCAACCGATTCGGATTCGATGCTCTGACATGTTGGGAACACAAACCTCCGAGCGTTTTGCAAAATGATTCTCCAGCCACTCAAAATCGCTATTTGAAAATGATGACTAGGGATAGTAAAAAACGCCACATTTCTTCATTATTTCAATCTTGCTAGCACCTTCACTACTGGAACAGCACATTGAAACAGATCCTATTAATTGTAACCTTCACTTAGAAACCATCCTCATGTCCTTTAGAATGATAAAACTTGGATCTGTGCAAAAATAGCCATTTTTCTGTGATTTTTAGGCTTTCGGTAGCTAGTAAGTCTGAGCTTAATTTATGTTAGCTACCGAAAGCTCTGTTTCGGTGGCTAATAAACAACTGTCGTAACTTCCAAAACACCGAAACTGTTCCACGATACATGACACGTCCCTTTCCTTTCGGTAGCTTGAAGAGTTCTGAAAATTTCGTTTAAGCTGCCGAAAGCAGAGCTTTCGGTAGCTTAGGGACCGTTTTGAATAAGCACTTAGCTACCGAAACCTGTTTTTTTAAGTTTTTTGAAATAAAAACTTGTCTCGAAAGTTTCTTGACGTATTATGAGTTAGAACTCAGTAAAATGAGCCTAAACACAAACTTTAATAATGTGTTTTCATTTTCAAATGACCTCCTATCACCTCACATAATAAAACTTTTTTTTTTTAAAATATTTGAGGAGATAACAAATCCCATACCCTCATAAATGATAAAATCCAAAGGAAATGTTACAATCCTACCAATCCTAAAAATTACTCAGTCCACTAAATTATGAATCGGATCTGAAATTCTACTATCTCCATATGAAGCTCGATGACGTTGGAACCACTCTCAAACATCTTGTAATAATTAATAATGGTAATGTTAAAAAATTAAGTAAAAGGATAAAAAATGAAATATAAAGGAGAATGTCAACTTTTATTTTAAGAATTTAAAACTACCAGTGATTACTAGGGTGACAAACTGATCAATTCTATATGAAACCAGCTAGCTCAGGCAAATAAGGCCAATTTCGTAAGGAACCAACGATTTCCAATTTGAGACAACCATTTCGACCAATGGACTCTAGAAACCGATCTAACCAACCGATTTTAGCATAACCAATCTAGTTCCGATAACATTTACACGAATCGACACCCATATCTAGGTTACCAATCTTCAAAGGCCATTGTCCAGTCTGCAACCCCTCTACGAGAGCACGGTGTTGGTAATCAAAGGTTTATATATCCTTCAATTAACTAATATGTTGATAGACCACCATCCCCTGTTTAGGTACTCGAATGCTACTAGGCACCTGATGCCTAATAAGTAAGACATTAATGGGATCATTGTTAGTCAGATCCAGATCCAATTAACTGTCCCAGATAATTTACTTAAAATTATTAACAAAAAAACACTAAATCTTAACAAATCACACAGTGAAAAAACACAAGAAATCACATTCACATTTGACACATTGAATTACCCTAGAAAACCCCAACTAAGGAAAAACCAGCAGACAGTTTGATTTTATTAACTATAAAATCTCGGGCTCCCATCCTAGCATAATGGCCCACTAAGGAATCAATGATAGAATGCTAGCTTTCAAACCTCAAGATCACTCCTTTGATCTTGTTGGTTGCTAACCCTTGGCTGCCCCTTGCTTTGTTCCTCTAACCTCTGCCCCCTACACCTACACACTTGGATGGGAGTCCTTCTCTACCCACTCGATGAGATCTCACTCATTCTGTATGACTGTTGTGTGTTTTCCTCTCACTTAGGCTACCTTTTATAACATTACAATATGCAAATACCTTGGGCTAATACCATGGACTACCAAATACCATGAACCCTCTACTTTACATAAAGTAATTACAAAAGTACATTCACTTTAATAATTCACTTTACTAAAGTGAATCTCGTAAGTCTGAGAGTCATTAATGATGACCTCCACCTGTAGACACTGTTCACATGGAAGTACCTATCCGATGCTACAAAAATCAACACTCCCTCTTAGCGAGGAAGGTAGCAGTTGAGAAACACTTGTAACTGGTTCTCCCTCTGGCACACTGATTCATCCTACACACTGGCATTTCTCCAAACCTGCTAGTTAGTTGCTCCTTGTTTACGAGAAGACACGGAATCGATGACTCTACACATGCTGCACATCATTACCAAGAAGTTTGAAAACTTCGTCAAAGACCTGCTCTCTCTCAATGTTCTCCTAGGAGTTGTCTCCTGCTCCTGAGCAACCATCAATATCATCTCGTACCAACTAGGTCTCTTGGAAAAACTGGAAGGGGCCCATACTGGAATCCTGTGAACTCTGCTCACCCTTCAAAGTCTTTTGATCCTTGACCTTTGTCATTGACATCGATCCATGATCCAAGATCCCCTTGGATCCAAATTCAAGCTTGCCCTATAACCTGTAAACTTTTCCCTCTCTGACACCAAGAACTCGTGCTAAGTCTATGCCAGATCCCATCGGTCGAATGAGAACCTGTCCCCTCTCAAAAGAGATGGCGTATCCACTATCCTCCAATGCCAATACTGAGGCCAAGTTCATCCTGAGCTCCGATACATACAACACATTTGTCACCTCCAGAGAACCTCTTAACTCTAGTTGAAACTTGACTGTTCCAACTCCCTTCACAACATACTTGGCATAAGTGCCAAGCTCTACATGCAAATCTAGGTCTGTCCCTGACAACCTAGTGAACAACTCACATGTCCCCGTCATGTGACGAGAAGCTCCACTATCCACGAACCAAGCACTGCTAAAAATTGTGCCAAAAATACAAGAGACTAACGAGAACTCCTTCTAAAACTTCTCAACAAACTCCTCTTGAGTTTCTGCAGTTGCTACTACCTGCTAAGACTTGTCCGTATCTTTCTTTCGTTCTAAACATTGTGAAGCATAGTGGCCACACTTGTGGCACACAAAGCACTTGACTTTGCTCATGTCCTTCATCTTCTTCACACTTATGAAGTTGATTTTTCACATGTACTGTTCTTGTTCCTATTTGCGTAACTGGCAAGAGCAACATTCTCCTTAGCATCCTCCTATTGGCCTCCAAATAGAGACTCCTCCCAAATCTCCTATTGGATGAAGTCATCCCATAACCTCTCCTAGTCAGGGAGTTTCTATTGTGCAACGATCCCTTTGACGAAGGGTGCCCATGGCTTAGTGAAGCCATTCAGAGCAATCCTCGCCAACTCTGGATCTAACACTATCTCCCCAACTGCTGCCAACTTATCACAAATCTGTGTGATCCTGGTGAGATAAGAAGCTACAGTATTGATCTTGCACATCTTGGTGCTTCTGAGCTCCTCTTGCAGCACCATCTTCCTGTTTTGATTGTCTGTGATATGAACTTGTTAGAGCATCCCACATCTCCTTGGCTAACTTCTTCTTAGCTATGTGAGGGATCAAATGATCCTTCACTGCATCCAAAATAATCCTCCTGGCCTTCACATCCTTCAACTTGTGAACTGCCAATTCATTAGGATCCATCGATGCGATCACCCCTGAGCTTACAAACTCCCACAAATTGTTCGCCATGAGAACCATGTGACCCACGCCTTCCAAGGGCTGTAGTTGGAGGCTCCCTATAACCTATCTTCATAACATATCCTTGCGGCAACCATCTTGCTGCCTAGAATGCTTATTGCCTGAACTCTGTTTTTTGCCCAGATCTGCAGCCTATTGCTGCCCATGCCTTCTATTGCTACCTAGATTACTTTCCTACTACCCATACTCTTCCTGGGGCTTTTCGGTCACCGCCTGAAATTACTGGGCACTGCCCAAACCTATTCTGGCTTGCCCAAGGTCTGCTGCAATCTATTTGGGTCCTTGGGCCTGCTACCCAACTGGTTGCCCGCTACCATGGGCCTGTTGTCCACAAATCTTCCATAGCGGTTGAGTTTTTCTGCCCTTGCGGCCCCTTGGCAGTTGACCCGGCCAATCAACGACTATGCTGGCGGTGCCCTTCTGGCGACTTGTTGCTGACGTCGTCTGCTAGTCGAGTCGCACTCCTCTACCCCAGCTCCTACTACAACCTAGCACAACCAAAGTGCTTGTGGTTCGCCTGCAACTCTTGACAGCCTGTCACCTTACATCTGTAGCTCCCCTCACCTATCAGCTTCACCAACGTCGTCACAATGCCCTACCTACAGACTCCTACACCCAACGTCATCGACTCCTACTGTCAATTGCAGCCCTCCATCGATTGACTTCACTAAACCCAGCCCGAGCCCAGTTCACTGCAATTGTTCCCACACTGCCAACTCTCGACTTGATTCACTCAAGCCCCCCGCATCCGCAGTTGCCTCTGTCACCCACGGCCTCCTAAGCGTTGTCCAATACTACTCTGCTGGCCCCTATCTACTAGCTCGCTCACATCTACAGCAACTCCGACGGCTGCTTGACTCTTCACACCCGACCCTATGACTGCACCACGATCTACTATTGTCAGCCTACGTCCACTCAGAATGAGAGTTGTACATGCAATCATACATCATCATACGTCCTGTACGGTAACCATACCGTACGATTATACAATTTCTCTTTTTTTTCACAAATCCTTGTCAAACTACAAATTCTTGCTCAGAGCTGAACCCACTTTGATACCATGTTAGTTTTTCAAATCAAAATCCAATTAATTGTCCCGAATAATTTACTTAATCTTATCAAATCACACTGAATCTTAACAAATCACGCAGCGGAAAAACACAAGAAATCACATTCACATTTGACACATTGAATTACCATGGAAAATCCCAACTAAAGAAAAACCAACAAATAGTTTGATTTTATTAACTATAAAATCCTAGGCTCTTGTCCTAGGATAATGGCCCACTGAGGGGTACAATGACAGAATGCTAACTTTCAAACCTCAAGATCAATCCTTCGATCTTGTTGGTTGTTAACCCCCGGCGGGCCAACTGCCCCTTGCTCTATTCCTCTGACCTCTACCCCCTGCACCTACACACTTGGATGAAGTCCTTCTCCAGCCACTCAATGAGATCTCACTCACTCATTCTGTGTGACTATTGTGTGTCTTCTTCTCACTTAGGCTACCTTTTATAACATTACAATATGCAACTACCTTTGGCCAATACCATGGACTACCACACACCATGGGCCCTCTACTTTACATAAAGTAATTACAAAAGTACATTCACTTTAATAATTCACTTTACTAAAGTGCATCTCCTTAGTCTGAGAGTCATTAATGACGACTTCCACCTGTAGACACTATCCACGTGGAAGTACATGTCCAATGCTACAAAAAACAACAATCATCAAGGCTGATATTTATAGAGTACATCATAATTAACAATCATCAAGGATGATATTTATAGAGAGTACATCCTAATCACTTGAACCACCCCCTCCTTAGGGGCTTCAAACCAATGTTATCAGAACCGGACCGGTCATCGAACCGGCGCAGCCCAAAATGTGAACCGGACCGGAAACCGGACCGGAACCGGGAAAAAACCGGGAAAAAAACCGGTCGACTAAAAAATACATAAAATATTCATATTTTGTAAAAAACATATATATTCATGTGCATACATATGAATCCAAACCATTAATACACAAATATGCAAAGTTTCTCATATAAATATAGCAAGTATGGGTGCAAATAACCAAAACAGCAGCCAGTGCAATACATCTCTGAGGTTCTGAACCAAAGTACATCAACAAAGAGGCTCGAAATGGCAACCGTAGTACTAATGAATAACAATAAACTAATCATAGAAGCATAGAAAACTTTTTTTTTGTGTTTAAAAAAAATAAAAATCAGTTTCATGGGTCCACTGTACGGACCGGCCGGTTCGGGCCGGTTTTGACCGGTTTCGGCCGGTTTTGACCGGTTCCGGCCGGTTCTGGCCGGTTCAGACAAATTTCCGGTTCAACCGGTTTTTGTCCCTGACCGGACCGGTTACCTCTGTAAACCGGTCAGACCGGCCAGTTTTTCCGGTTCCGGTCCGGTTCCGATAACACTGTTTCAAACCCAATATGGCCTTTTTATGCAAAGCACTTCCTAGTGCTAAGAGGCAACCTCATAAAGTGGCCTTTTTACACACTTGGACACTAGATACATGGGCACGAGATTCCCCCTAGACCAGTTTAGAGTGAGCTCCCACCAACCTCAAATGGAAGTTGGGCACCAAATCTTGCAAGACAAACTGTGTCAGACTTGCCATGAAGAGAAAACAAAGACAAAGGAGCACTTTATACTCAAATGTCCCCAATACTATGAGATACACAATCAATTCAACTACTTGTTCAAGGAGTCTCATAACTCCCTTTCCACCTTTTTTCCAGTATCCAAACCAAAGGTTCCTGTCGTTATACTTGGGAGAGGCACTCGAGCTTAGATCTCCAAATCCTCCAACCAACACTCAACCAAACACTACTCAAAGGATTACATTTTTTTCCTGGTGCTCCTTGTGGTCAAGGACACCAAAAGGCACACAAAGAACAACACCATCATAGCCCCCACCCAACCCCCAACAATTATACCTGTTGCCGCCTAATACACGCCTGGGGGAACGTGGTAGGAAACCCTCAAGCCGCTCGGTGTGTCCTTGGGGCCAAGTGAGAGTCAAGTGTTGTCACATGATTACTCGACTCCTCCATCTAGGCTACTTTTAAGCGAAGCCAAGGGGGGTGGTCCCTGTTTGCACTAGAAATTGTACCTAGACTACAAAGGCACAAGCTAGAACATCCAATAGGAAAAACTGGAAAAAATGGTTTGTTTCTTGTCAATTGTGAAGGAATCATGTATGGATAGGGTAAAGAAATATAAACAACATATAATAACTAATCAGCAAACAACTTTGAAGATCTGAACATCCAAGACTGAAACAATAGCATAAACCATAGTAATTTCAAGATCATAAATTAAAAACAATCCATAAAGAATTTAGTTAAGTCCACAAGTTTAAAAGCATCTCAGGATAAAAACCTTTATCAAAAAATGAAATCTTAAACAGGGTGATCAAACTGATCATAAACTTTAACCAAAAAATATAGATAAGAACATGGCTTATATTATATGTTTCATTCCAAAAATATATAGTCTTCAAAACTTACTGAGAGTTTGTCATATGTGTCTCTAGTACATAGCTTAGTAACATCTAACCCTTCCAGAACAAAAATCCAACCTCCACTCTTACTACTCTTCTCCCTTTTATAATTACAAAAAAGTCTTTAAACAGGTTTAACAGATCCACACTTTAAGGATTCGATTTGGTTCAAGAAGTCTACAAAAAGGAGTTTCTAAAAATAGCAAAGCTAACTCCTATAATCTATGACTATTATATTTATCAGCTAGATGTGTCATTACACTTTGCTTGACAATTGCATGATCATCCTTAATCTCAGATTTGGCGAGTTGCTTCTGCTAAAATAGTGAGTCCATCCAACGCTTGAGATCTTTTGAGAAGACAAACCTGCTCTGCTTCCAACACTTGGACCTTGTTTGATAATTCTACATTCTGCTTGGTTAAATCTTCAATCTGGCTCTGTGCATTTTTCTTCCTTTTTGACACCTCCTTTGCAGATGTGATTAGTTCTTGATAATGACCATTCACTTCCTCCAAATCTTCCCTTGGTCTTCTATTGGCCTGCATGAGCTTATCATTTGCATCATTTAAATACTCATTCTGGACTTTATATTGCTATAATGATTTCTTGAGAATTTCAACTTTTGAACCTATTTGGATTGCTTCCACATGCACTGGATTTTCTTCATTATCTGAGCTTAGTGGGACTTCAAGCTTTTTAATGAGTAGATCCTCCTGTGTTTCATATAACTCCTTTGGCTCTTTTACATCCATGTCCTCTGTTGGAATTTCTGAATGATCAATCCCTGAGCTCGATCCAAATTCAAAGTTTGGAATCCTTTCTTCTTCATGAACTTCACAATTTTTCTTCATTAATTCTGTCATATTTTGATTATTCTTCTCTATATTGTCCTCGGGCTCTTCTTCAGTTGAAGAATCCTCAATTGTTGTAATTTCTTCCCTCTCCAATTTGGGATTTAAAGCCCTTCTCATATTCAGCCTTAACCTATTTGTTGCCCTGGTTTTGGGCCTCCACTTTAGCATTTCAGGTTCAGATATAGGCTTGATAACAGCTTTAGTATTTGTAGAAAGAACCCTACCTTCTTCTATTAATTTCTCCCTGGTGACACAAGGAGTATCAAGGGCCGATGTGATCTCTTCGTTGCATGATGCCAGGGCCTTCCCTTCTAATAGATGTTCTTGTTTTGGTTCCTTTGGTTTTTATGGTTCTTCTACTATGTCAACTCCTCCTACTGATTTCACTTCCTCAACCATGTTCCTTTTTAACCTTTTTGTGATGCTAGGTTGTCTTTGAACTCAATGTCTTCCTTGCAAATTCTTCTGGTTACTAATTGATTTTTCGGCTTCTTCCTGAATTGTGCTTTTCTCGGGTTCAAATCCAAACCAAAATAGGAAGTGCTGCCAACCACGGTTCCTCTTCCTAAGCTCTGTTGACACTATCAACTTGACCAGACCGTGATGAAAGAAAGACTGATTTGTATGATCTATATGGCACTTACCCTGTTAGACATTTTAATGAGGCTTTTCAAGAAGTAAAAGGGTAAATTCATCTTTAATTGATCATTTAAATGCAACAGGAACCTGAAGTGGTATTTTTACATTGTAGCAAACCTTCCTTCACAGGTTATGTAACGCTGCAAAGTCCCGATGACCTCTCTCCAGTCAAGTTTGACAGCGCTGAGGTGAATGCCTTTGTGCCAATCCAGAGATTCAAAGCCGGGCAACAGAAATGAACTTGGGACGAATTCAAATGGAAGCTTTTTGAACCAACGTTCCCCTTCGATAGTTATACCAATCGCTTCAGCTATCAATCCTTCAGTTAATTCAATCTTTAGGGTTTGGAATTCAACACAAGAGTTTGAACACTTCTGAGCAAAGGATCGAGTGACCTCTGAGTTGTAACCTGTAATTTTCTCAAAAAAGGAGAACCAGCCAACCCTTCTAAACAATTCTGCGCATTCGGGAAGTCCTTCGCCCATTCAGTGCTAACTGGTTCCAATCTACATAATTTGCCACTCTTCTTCATGTTTATTGCTTCACTGGATACCTGATGTGGTGTCTGGAACGAGCTCTTCTCAACCGGCGAACAGATGTCTCGATCCTCTACAATGATGAAAACGTGGAGCTAGAGTGAACTCGTGGTCTCTACTTTCAAGGCATATGTTGTGGAGTGATCAAGCTTGACAGATGTTACGCTCTTCCTGTCCAAAATCTTGGGCCAATCCTTCATAAAAACTAGTGCATGAATTGGACATGCACCGACCATGATCTTCAATGATTCGGGATTCTGGCAGTGCCAATATGTGTGAAGTTTAATGATTACGCTGTCGGAATGTACCAAGTCACATTTCACTTATAAAATGTTCATAAAACCTTTATACAAGAGTTAGGAATGAATGATTACGCTGTCGGAATGTACCAAGTCACATTTCACTTATAAAATGTTCATAAAACCTTTATACAAGGGTTAGGAATGATATGAAATCATGTATTTGAAGACGAAAAGGAAAACTAAGTATTTATAAGCCAATATTCAATCCAAAAATAAAGTAAAAAGGGTTAGGAATGATATTAAATCATGTATTTGAAGACTAAAAGGAAAACTATGTATTTATAAGCCAATATTCAATCCAAAAATAAAGTAAAAAGAGTTAAATAGTATCACTAAAATAAATAATGAAAATGAAAATGAAAAATGAAAAACAAGAAATCAAGATTAAAATTGGGGTACAATTTCAGCTCTAACAGTCCCTATAAAAGAAACTATGGCTTTTAAACTATATAAAAAAAGAATAAAAGCTATTCTAGGAGTTTAATGATGAAATGGAAAAATTGAAACAAAAAACAATTGCAATTAATTTTAAGTACCACAACACATGATATTGAAAGATATATACGACATTTATGGATTTACCTAAGCAAAAAAGATATACGATAACCAATGTCAATATTGTAAGTGCAATCGTTGTTATGTTGTGTCGTAAAAGTATTGCAAAGTCTCGTTGGTTCGTTTTAAATTATTAATGAGTACTAAAGGAGTGGGTAGATTGTTGGTTTGGCCCAACTCTGAATCACTCCTTTGAACTGGGCGTTGTGACAACTATACCAAGTGTTTAACCAGGCGAGGATGAACCTTCTTATGGCAACCTGTTGACTCTATAGTTAGCCTCACTCGACCTCCCGAGTTCTCAAGATTGAAACATTGAAGGATTGTCCTATTAATACTAGTCACTCTACGTCCTTTTTTGATTGACCCAACTGTTCAGACTAAGCTGCAGTGGTCAAGAGCATACTTCGAATTTCAAGTCTTGGTTAATTTTATTTAAGATTTGAATGTGAGTTATTAACTAATCTACAGCCCAAGAGTCTCTTTTCCACACACCAAAAAGGTGGAGTACTTCAGGAAAGCAAGGGATCAAATTTTATTGCAAGACTTTAAAAATTGTAAAAATTGACCAAATGCATGAAATGATAAATTTAATCTAATAGTCATCCGTGGACGATTTGTGTGCTTGTGATGTTATCTAATTACTATTTGCATAAAGAAACTAGTCTAAAGCAACAAAAAAAATTGAAAAAACTCAAAACAACGCAGATCCCCCCAAGGGGGTGGGGATAGGCACTGGAATAGCCTGCTTTGCTCTTTTTATATTTTCTGTTACATCAACCCAACTAAAGAAATATTGTTGGTCCTTTATGAATAGGCACCAAAACAGTTTACAGAAGCTAGAAGAAATAAAGGATGGTAAAACCAACTCCCCAGATGGTCACGAAAGCCTCCAAATCTCAGATTTTGACCATTTAAATGTTCAAACCTGCTAAAATATAATAATAATAAAACACAGCGAACTAAATTAGTCTTAAAAGAGCCCAAAAACACTTAAAAAGTGTCTTTGGCCATACTAAACAAATTTGCAAAAAGATTCTTACTGAAACTAATGAAAGAAAACCAAAAACACAACTAAGGCAAGCTAGAAAACGTGCCTCCTTGGGGTCTTTACTTGCCTCTTTAAGAGATGGCAAGCAAATCAATAGCACTATACTTGCTTGATGAAACTTTGACAATTTGAAAACTATTCTATCTTTGCTTCTTTTAGATCTACTTTAAACTTTTGCAAAGGAGAAGCAAGCAATCTAGATCTAAATAAATAATGAAACTATTAGGCTCTTTAGATTGCTACTTGTTTGGATCGATTAATCAAATAAACTTTTGAAACAAGATTTAAAACAGAGATGGAACGGTAACCAAGAGAGAAGAGAGTAAGGTGGACCTAGAAGTTTGAACCCATGGAGGTTGAGCAAGAAACTTTGGGCGATGGAGTAGTTCCCTTGATGGACCGAAGAGATGGAGCTCTATTCAAAACTACTGAAAGATGGGACAAGCTAGCATGCTTGTTACTCCTTCCAGCTTAGATTGCCTACAAAACTTCACAACACTTGCAAAAATGGGATTAACGATATTTGTGTAAACAAATAACAGAAATAACTAAAAAGACATGAATTCAAGCAAGAATTTATATGTCTCTATGCATCCTTCTACTATTGACAATAACAAATAATTTATAAAGCATTACTTGATATTCTTTCTGAAACTAATTCCCCTTGAAAGACAGATACATCAAACCTCCAAAGAACACATCAAGACTAGCCTCCAAAGCCTTCTTTTATCACTCAAGAACTCAAAAAAATATTACACAATAGAGGAGTTGAGGTTCCGCCTTCAAATATTGAAAGAGGTGAACAATGCACTCTTTAAATAAGAAATACAAGCAAGAGGGGGGCACAATCTCCAAGAAGGGCGCATCATGCAAAGAGGGAGTTAACTGAGCTTAACTAGATCTTGATTGATCTTTGATTGAATGTCGAATAAAGGAGGTTGTGTTGCCGCCTAGAAACACACTTGAGGGGAAATGCGAAAGAAATCTTCAAGTCGCTCGGTGTGGCCTTGGGGGCAAGTCAGAGTTAAGAGCTGTCACTTGAAACTTAACTCCTCCGTCTAGGCTTTACTCCTAGCGAAGCCAAGGGGGGTGGACCCTAATAAAATAAAATCTAAAGTTTTTAATCTACTAAGAGAAAACACACTTTAAACTAGGAGTTAGAGAGATGATGATAAAATACTGAAACAAACCATTTGCAATTTACTTGAGCACAACAGCATATGAGATTAAAGATGCATTCACGACAATTTGATTTAAACGATAATATTGATGACTAGTGCCTTGAAGTGAATATGAAATTGCTGTGTGGTGTTGGGAAAGTATTGCAAAGTCTTGTTTGTCAGTTTTAAATCTTATTAATGAGTATTAGAGGAGTGGGTTTATTGGGGGTTTGGCCCAAGTAAACTTGACCTCTTGAATTGAGAGCTATAGCGGTTTAACCAAGTGTCCAACAAAGCAAGGCATAACCTGCTTACAGTATCCTTCTGACTCTATGGTGTCAACCCATGCAGCCTCTCGAGTTCTTGAAGTTCAGCTTAATTGGATTTTCCTATTAAACTAGTGCTTACCTTCCTTTCTGGTTGACCAACTGATCAGACTAAGTTGTAGCAGAGCATACTCGGATTTTAAGCGTTGGTTTATTTTATTAAAACGAGATGGATTTTCTACTTGGTTAGATCTACCTCCAAGAATCTCTTTTTCGGTCGAATTCCAATACTCGAGCAAGCTCTTTCCGTGGCACTGTACTTCGGGAAAGCAAGGATAAAATTACTCAAAACATGAAATTGTTAAAAAAATGTAAAAATCTAAATCTTGAGTGCACTTGTGGCCCACCGTTGAAACAGATCCAACAAGTTAAATTTTGATTCTATGTCGATTTTATTAGTTGCAGAAAGGAAAATTTAAACTAAAAGTCAAAAGCTAAATGTGAGGTCCTAAGTACTCTTGTGGTCCGCCGTTGAAACGGAACCAACAAGGTTAATTTTAGTTGGTTGATTTTATTAAAGCAAAAAGAAAACTTAACTAAACTTAAAAAGGAACAATCACAAAAATTGAGACGACGCGAATCCCCCCAGGGGGGATGGGCGCTGGGTAGCCCACTTGCTCTTGTTTAAATATTTCTTTTACAATGCTTTTTCAAAAATACCTGTAGTCCTTTGAAGATTTTGGAGTAACAAGTTTACAATAATGGAAAAGAATTGAATAGAAACAATTCCCGGAATGCTCTAGATAGCTCAAATCATCGAAATTTCGCTAGCATGCCTCTCTTATTTATCACTAAAACCTGCAAACCAGCGAGCAAACATTAGTAGCTAATGCCCAAAAACACTTTAAAAGTGTCTTGGGACTTACCAAAAAAAAACCCAAAAAAAATTCGTGAAAAAATTACTAAGTTAAAGTGCAAAAAATGACTAAGTAGGACAAGCTATGAGGCTTGCCTGCTTAGGATCTTTGCATGCTCAAAAGAGCAGCAAATTTAGAGCTAAAGTTATCTAATCAAGCTCTTGAAAATATATTCAAAGAAAGCAAACTGAAAAGGAAAACTACTCTTTTTACTAGATCTACTTATGACATGTAAAAGTTTAACACTTGGATCTAATAAAAAATTTCAAATCTACTTATATTATTGCAAGAGAGTGTAGATCTAAGATACAAAAACTAGGGTAACCAAGAAAGTTGAAGTTTTTTGGTGACGAGAAGAGAGAAGAGGAAAACGCCTTCAAACTTGGGCAATGGGGTCCTCGAAGTGGGGATCGGAGGGACTAGTTCTCCGTAGATCTATCTGAAAGCAAATGGAAGCAAACAAGCTCCACAAACTCCTCAGATTGGCAACCTATAATTACAAAACAAACTCACACAAGAAGGATCAAAAGGATCTGGATTAGACAAGTATAGAGATTTCAAAGACAAGCATTTAAACAAAAATGACTTTGTTAATCTAATATCTCTATAATAACCTGACAAAAAAATAATGGATGCAATCACACTACTTCACCTTACTAAGATTTAGATCTCCTTCAAAAGCCAACCTATGATCAACAATCAAGTGCAAAAGAATTGTAAACAAACACAAATTACCTCGTGCATGCATTGGAACATGATCATCCACACACCATAGATCCACACCACGATTTGCCTCCAAAGCCTTTATTCACAAAAAAGATTCCTCACAAAAGATGTACAATGCTTAATAGCAGAAGTTCCACATTCTCATCCTTCATGCACTAATCCCATGAGAGGGGCGCATGGTGAAGAGGGAGTTCAACGTTTAGTTTGAATCCTTGAATGATGGATTGATTGATAGACAAATGAAGAAGATGGCACCACCTTGAATGAGGTAGGCGCTCCTTACCTCGTAGAAATCACACCAAACCACGAGCAGCAACATCAGGATGACGCCCAAGCTTGGAGATGGGCGCATCTTTAACTTTGACATCATACGTTTGACTTTTAAATCAATGCATATCCAACGCTTTAATCAAAGGATATATTCACCCACCATAAGAGATCATGTGCGAACTCACTTAGCACATGTTTATTTCCTTTTTTAGTACATATATTTTTTTTTATTTGGTATCATTTTGTCGAATTGTTAGCATTTATGTGCCAATTTGTCGGCCCGATTAGAAAAAATGCTCCATGTGATAATTTAATCACCCAAAACATAGGAAGACTGGGTCCCAAGGTAAAGAGGACGCTCTAAGCGTGAAAACAAGCATCCCTACACCAAATTCCGCTTTCGGATTACACTTTTATCACAATTTGAAATTTCTCAATTAAACCATTAAAAAATGGCCTAATTTTGCGGAATAAAATTATTTTTCTCGCAATTGACTCAAACTCCTAGGGGACCTAGTGCATGTCCATACGTCTTATTATTGATGGCTAGCATGTAAAAATACATAGACACTTAGGCTTTAATAACCTCCCAAGGTTTGACCATTAAGGTAAATACTTTAGCTTTCGAGGTGTGAGTGAGAAACACAGGAATTATACGTCACTGAAGCGCAACGCATAATTCCCAAGGAAAAAACACTCTAGAGTATCTCCTTGACAAATAAACCTAAGGTAAGCCAAGCCTATTACAAAAAGACCATGCTTAGACCAACTTATTACAATTCCCCATGGGGGTACAGACATGCTATTTAAAAAAGGGCCCTAAAAAAGGCCTGATGGGCTTCAGTATCACTGAAAAAGAACATATAACATGTTCAACTTTGGCACGCTCGCTTGAAAGTCTAGCTAAGTGCAACTTAACTGGCAACAGGTTGCGCCACATCTAGAGATGGTAGGCACCCTCAACATAGGTTGTATCACATCCAATCAAAATATGCCATGTAGGAAAGTCGCCCAAGCTCAAGGAGGGCACATTCTTCAAGAGGTAGTCAACTGGATCTTGCTCGGTTGTGATTGGAATCACTTATTCGGAGTTCAGATCACTTTTAGTTAACTGTTCAATGACTTTAGTTGAAGCTCAGTTCAACTTCAGACACTTTCCATGGATTTAGGAATTTGTCTTTTCCTTTATTATGTCTTAATTTGACATTTATTTTGTCTTTTTTGGGTTTTTTGAGCATATATTATTTTTTGAGATAAATAATTGCTCAAAACTTAGGAAAAGTGGGTTTATGGGTTAAATGAGTGCTTTGGGTTAGAAAACAAGCACCCCATTGTCAAATTTCACCCACAAACCACTTAATTATTACAATTTGAATTTTTTAATTAAACCATTAAAAAATGGTCTAATTTACGACAAAAAATATTTTTTTCAAAACATTAAAAGAGACACCTAGGGACCTGGTACATGACCATATGACTATTTAAATGTCTAGCATGTTTATATATGTTGACACATGAACTTTAATAACCCCCCAAGGCCTAACCACCAACTTGAGTATTCCAGCTTTGGAGGTGTAGGAGAAAAACTCGTTAATTATAGTCGACTAAAGGCAAAGCATAATTGACAAGGGAAAAACCTCCTTGGAATACCTTCATTGGTTGCCAAGTCTTAGGAAGCCAAGTTACTTATAAGACCACCATGCTAGCATACTTTATTACAAACCCCATGGGGCATGGACATGCTTTACAAAATTAAAAAAGGGGCCTTGAAAAGGCGTAATTTGAACTTCTGAACACTGAAATGCACAAGTACTTGTGTAAATTTTGGTGGCTCTCTGGAAGCCCAACTGTGTGCAACTCAGTTGGTAACAATACCCATGCAAAGTTGTCCATAGAGGTCTCAAGACAATTTACACCATACTAACAGGAAACTATCCTCCACCAGGGCCCGAAAGCAAGTCACCTCTTCTAAGCAAAGAGACATCCCCCAAGCTAGATCGAACTCCTCCATCCAATCTTTTACACGGAGATTATTTCCTTCAACCTCAAAGGGTAAGATAGTTGCATGTTTAACTTCAAAAAAGGATAACCCCCCTCTCCTTCGTCAATAACAGGCACTTGGACCCTTGAAGCTTCTTTCCATTATACTCTACTCCAAAGCATTGTATTCCTTTTTAGCATTAAGATAGTTAAGCATAGACCTTATAATTTTAGTTTTGATTTTATCTTTTATAGGAGTGGCCTTTGCAACTCCACTTATGTAATAAGCAATCTCATTGACCTACTTTTGGTTATTAGTTTGACATTACTAAACTTATCTTAACTCGTCTTAGAAATCTCTTCAACTTCAAGTAACCACTTTTACAAAGGAGTTTATCCTTCCATAAAAAGATTGTTGTGTGGTGTTACCCTACTTTAAGGGTTTATGATTTAATGAAACAAAGAGGCAAATTCTTGGTTATATTTGTGTTGTGAATCATTTTCATCATTTAGAAAGGGGAAGAATTTGCAGTCCTTTTTTGCAGATTTTCAAGACAACAAATTGGGTCGCGACACTCAGATAATTTCTAAGGTTTTCTGTGCAAAATCGAAAAAAAAAATTGCAATTCTAGATTCCTCTCACAAAAATACATGATTTCAAAAAAATCACTCTAGTCAAAGTCCAAAAAGTGAAGATATCGTTGATTTAAAACCATTTATTCTAGGGGTTTTTTAGTTACGGCTATGACTTTATTCTAGGTATTGTAGAACATATAACTTTTGACAAGTTGCCCAAATTTGAAGCTAGATTAAAGCCAGGTGAGAGTGTACTTCAACAGCTACAAATTGACATCTTATATGATATATTTCTTATCAATATGAAGGAAGTTATGGCCATTTTAAATCAAAACCTCAAAATCCTAGTTGCACATAAGAATGCCATTGATTGTAAGCTTCTTTATTTATTTGATTTAAAACCCTAGCTCTCATACTTGTGCAATATTGCACTTATTGAGGTATTTCTAAGTTTATATGAAACTTATGTGGAAAATACCTATGTTATAAGTTTTCTTGAATTTGCTATGGAGTATGAAGAACATAACAAGTAGTTACTTGAAGTTGAAGAAATTCCTACAATACTCCAACGTTATGCAAACCTTGAAGTAGTTCATACACAACCACTACTTCTAGATAAACAAGTACAAAAACTAGAGGAAGCATGTCAAGCAATCCAAAGGTTGGAACTTTGGAGACATGTTGAAAAAGAGTATACAAGAGACATATCTAGTTGGTGAGATTTAGAGAAGGCTTACAAGAAATGGTATATGGGCAGTTATCATTTATGGAAAGACAACTACTTTAGGCTTCTCTTTGATGAATCGACTCCTTTAGATGAAGAAAAAATTGAGGACCATCATGAGCGAGTTGTGATTACAATTTTTCAACTTGAATCCTCTTCAATGGTAGTCTTCCTTCCAAACCACAACCAATTTTTTGCAAATATTTTGTGGATCCACATGATCGTGGTGAGCATTTTGTGCACAATATTCAGCCATTTGTCCATTTCATGTGTTAGTAATTACATGTCAATTGAACACCGATACATGGGACCCTCATTTATGGATGGGCCCTTTACGAACACACTTCTTTGACAACTTCACTCTCGACATTGAGGGTAGCACATGTACATGGGACCTTCGCTTATGCATGTACATCATTGGTGCAAGCACTGAGGGCAATGCTTCTTAAAAGAGCGTGGAGTAGTTTGATCCTCGTCCGCGATGTGATGGGGGGTGAAGTGCCCATTAGAGTTAACAATAGTATAAGATAAGATAAGTTTATTAATGTCTAGCAATTAACCAAATGTAGGTCAACATGATTGCACAATACATAAGTGGTGATACAAAGTGGGAGTCTAAAAGCCAATCCTATAAAAGTAAAAATCAGTGCTATTCTAAAAGATCTAAGCACGCCTATCACAATGCCAGAAAGAAGAAATACAATGCTCTAGATCCAAGTACAAGGGAACCTCAAACTCCAAGGGCTCGTCGTCGAATGAAAGAGAGAGGGGGTCCTCTTCGAAAAGGAAGCTCTCCTACCATCCAAGGCTGAAGGAAAGAACTTTGTATAGAAAACTAGGAAAAGGAGACAGATCTGATTCATGGGATGTCCCTCTATCTAAAAGAAGTGTCCTGCTACCAAGAGCTAGTAGAGGGGGGTTGCATGTTGGTTCGATGTGAATTAACTCGAAACCCTATACAATAGCTCCGCATGGGTCTCACTACCAAGGTTTGGGCTACCTATTGGGTTCTTAACACATCTAGGGATTGGAATTGTGTTGCATTATGCCTACCTCTTGGTGTCACTATTTAGAAGCACTTGGAAGAAAGTTATGATCCTCTAAGTAGTGTCTTGTGGAATAAGGAGCCAAAGAATTCCAGCTCTAAGCATGAGGACCCCACCCAAGTATAAATCCAACCATTGTTGGTCTAAGTACCAAAAAAAGGTGGAAAGGGAGTTAAACTCCTTGAACAAGCAATGGAACCAACCACATATCTCATCGTAACACAAACATTTGAAAATAAAGTACCCCTCTGTCTCTACCACCTCTATATGCAGATCCAACATAGCATATCCTCTCGCGGTATCTAGTGCTTCACTTCCACCCAAAGCTGATAAGAACCCACTCAAAATTAGCCTTGGGGGATCCTAAGTCCAAGCATCTAGTGTCGAAGCATGCAAGGGTTCCACACTATGAGGACATCTTTGAGCTCCATGAAATGCTCTGCATAAAAGGCCATCTTTGGTCTCAAACCCCTATGAGAGGCGATCCATGCAACATGGATACACTACGTGTATATATCCTCCCTGATAATCCCATTCATCTCCTGCTTATTAAGCAAGGGGTGACTAGGAGCATCCAAAGAGTATCTAAAAGAAGGAAGGTGGTCTATTGATATCTCAGTTGACTAAAGGAAACAAGAAACCTCCAAATACCAACATCGTGGTCTTCCAAAAGGGTGGGGGGGGGGGGGGGGGCAAACTAGGTGATGGCCTTTGAAGAATGGTAAGCAAGATATGGATATCGATCTTTGTCAATCTTTGAGTTGGAAAATCTCAAGAGACGATATAGTAGCTCTACCAATTTGAAGATAGTCTCGATCCAAAAAGGGTGTGCTGCAAACTCTACCTGTATGATGGGCTAGGGGACCATCCTCTTGCATCTAATAGGTATGCTAGCCATCTAAATGTAATGTGGACTAGGTCCATTATGTTACTTATTATTAAATAATGCCCATTAAGTAGTTATCATGCACTAAATGTAATTTGGCCATTCATTAATGTAAAGGTAAATAGAAATTAAGGTTAGGGTTTGTCAAAGAACTATAATTAATGATGGATTCGTACTTATGAGATGTGGATTCTTGTGATTGTATTGGAGCATTGGCTCACTAGGAGGTGGGGCCCCTTGAAAGAGGCAAGTGAATAGGAGTTTATCCTATACAAGGATTATTGAATGGCATTGCCCTAGCTTAAGGGTTTTTTAATTTAAGGAAGTAAAAGGGATCTTGTTTACAATGTTTGACAATCATCCTTGGATATATTAAGGATCATAACAGTGTACAACCATGCTCAAGTTTGAATTGATCATTCAACATTTATGCTAAGTTACAATTAGTGTACGCAGATTATCCATTATTTCTGACCAATGTATCTCTTGCATTCAATTTTAGTATTAGAAAGTGACTCAAAGCTATGATAATTTTATTAACATTGTATACTCAAGATTCAACTCTACTAGAAGAAATACCATTTTATTTTCACAAAATCGATCCCATGATATGTTCCAAATAGAGAGAAAAAGGACTGTGAATAATTGACTATCTAATCTTAGGTATGGGAATCTCCTATCAACGTCATTGTAGCTTTCACTTGGTAGACAATCATTTTGGACCGTAGTTGCAAAAGTGTCATATAGTAGGTATTGATGTGCCTTAATATATCTTGACAAAAGCCGGATGGACTAGTTCAAGTGGTTTAGTGCTTTGAGCTTCATACAAGTGGCCTCAAGGTCAATCCCTTGAGCTCACTACCTCTAGTGCAAACCTCACTTGATGTACCCACCGAGTAAGGAAACAACGATGAGCTTACATTGAGTACCATCAACTAAATGTGGGGAAGTGCCCAAGGGTTCCCCTACAAGGTTTTCCTTTGGAAAGAAGAGAAAACATATAAATATAGATAGATAGATTAGATCTAGGGAAATCAATAAGTAGCTAGGATTACTTGCATGAGACCCGAGTTCAAATCTAGTTGGCTACCACTATAAACCCAAAGCTAGTGCTAACAGCCTATAAGCCAATGCATAGTAAGAAATATATTACTTAGCAAACCCCGAGACCTCCGGAGACACACCTAATGGGGTCCCACTCAAGGGGAGCACCTACCCTTCTAGCCTTATAACAACGAACGAATGCCTCAATGGGGATTTGAACCCAAATGGGGAGAGTGCAAAACTTAAATCCCTACGAATCAAGGAACCCTAGACTATGTGTGTGTGTAGAGAGAGAGAGAGAGAGAGAGAGAGAGAGACAATTAAGATGCTAAAAGGTCCACATTTCTAAAAGGGTGATTTTCAAAAGGTAAAATTACCAATTGCCACAATATTCCTAGGATCCTTGATGAATTTTTCCTTAAACTACTAATAACATTGTTACATAAAACATAGTGGTATGTCATTACTTATTTCCCCGAGGCTTCCACGCTATAATTTTAATTTCTTCAAAAGTTTCATTTAAGTTTAGTTTGTTGCTTCCTTGATCTCTATTATGCTTAAAAAGTGAGTTATTTAATCATTTTGTGTCTCCTTGTCTTCTTCAATACCCTTGTTCACCCATTCTACATATTGTGCTACCACCTCTCCTATATTTAACTGCTAGTGAGTGTCAAATTTGGTGATGAAATCACTAACAAATTCTCTCCAAGAAGGTGTTGAGTTGTATTGTTTGTTATTACACAAGCTCCCCATAGACATTAATCTTTCAGTAATAATATAAGTATTTTTAGCTCAAGAGGATGGCTCTAGTAGTTGTCGCCAATCTTGTTGGACATTTGGCTAGTTTCATGACGATATGTGCATAGTTCAAATCCCCCTAGGTGAGGTGCATTAGTCTATGCCAACGAGTTTACTGGGGATGCCATCCACGAATGGGGGGGAGCATCCATTGGGTTTCCCTGCAAGGTTTTCCTTGGAAAAAAATGACCACACACTAAGTAGCCAAGAAGCCTTTGAGAACTGACTGCAAACACACCCTAGAGGCCAAAGGAGGGACCAAGGCAATGCCCTCAAGGAACAAAGTGCTAGATAGAGATATTGATCCCTCTTAGCAACCCAATCCCCAAAGATCCTCACTCTATGAAAAAGCAAGACTATTCAGAAGATCGTCTCAAGGCAAACAAGCTAGACCCCGAACTCTACTTGAACAATGGGTTAGGGAACAATCCGCTTGCATCAAATGATGCACCCGAGGAGGGTATGGACTCACTCTATCTCAACCTAATCAATTTGAAGCAAGCTCGATCAGTAGGCCTCAAAACCATTAAGGGCAATGGGTGTGATGATCATGTCCAACAAGTGCAGTATTTTGGACAAGATATATTGGAAATGTTACTAGAAGAACCGTCTCTCAAGAAGAGCAAGGGAACCATATCCTTTATTAAGTTGAGGTTGTAGGGCATGTCGCAAGCTATGGCCTCATGCATTGGACCCCCAAGTAAGTGTAGGTTAATCTTGATCTCTCACCCCTAGGAATAGAAATAGAAATTAGAGAAAGCACGCTTCAACTATTGAAGGTCATTACATTGGTTT
Source organism: Larix kaempferi (assembly GCA_027924585.1). Classification (NCBI taxonomy): domain Eukaryota; kingdom Viridiplantae; phylum Streptophyta; class Pinopsida; order Pinales; family Pinaceae; genus Larix; species Larix kaempferi. The sequence goes on from BSBM01000600.1 coordinate 18,673,408, forward strand.
TACCGAAGTTAACCATTAATTGCAAAGATCACAAAAGCTAGATAGGGCATCGATTTGTCTCTATAAAATCTCAAGCGGTGTCAAAAGGATTAAATCATCAACAACAAAAGTATATATATCAACACATGGTGTAGAAGACAACCATCATTGTTTTGAATATGATCACCGAGAAAAGACTCTCGCTCATTGATGTAAATCCCAAAGAGGGTCAACAAGAGGGGGCACTCCTACTTAACCCCAGTGGTGCTCTAGATGAAATCAAACGGGTCATGGCCTCTAAGGAGATGACCAAGAACCGACTCATGGAATATCATGATGGCAATGAAGAGGGTCTTCGAAATGCCAATATCAAGCGAAAACATGCATGTCCTTTGACCTTGAGGTGTCTCCTCTCAAGCTCATTTGATAGCCATAATGAAGGACTATCGCATAGATCTAAGTTGGCCCTCAATTAGAAAATCGGGTGGGTGATATGTTGGGACTATGCCTAGGAAAAAACAAAACAAATGACATGATTATGCAAATCAACAATGTTGAGGTCAAGAGAGTGAATACCATGATTGAGAACTAAGCTTGGAATCCTTCCTCATCAATTACCCTGCTAGTGGTCGTAACCCTAACTACTCACTTGATGTTGCCGCAGGAGAAAAGATGACAAGAGGGGTGGGGGAAGTTATTCATTACATGTATGTTCATGCATTATGAACCCTTAATTTATCCTTCATAGTGGCTCTCATATATTAAATGTCTTGTTCTAACTTCTTGCTGGTGGCAGAAGTCATATTTAGGTTGGCTGATAGCCTGATACATAATTGTCACAACAACAGATTGAAGGGATAGACATCATAACAATTTTTTCCTCCAACAAGTTGTTCAGCTTGCTCTCTTCAAAGGAATTTCCAATGGCAGTGATCTCCGTCTAAGGAATGTTTCTCTATTGATCTCATTAATGACCTAATTAATATTTGTTGTTTTCTGTTGTAATGGGCATGGATTTGAAAAGAAGAAGGCATACAGAATCAAGGATATTGAATGCAAATGGAAATAAACAACCAAAAATTATAGGAGAATTCAGAATACCATTTATGGCATTAATTGTTTGAGGAAGTTTCAGCAGGAAGACCAGGAAACACAAAAGAAAGCAAAGAAGTAGACACTAGGACAGAAAAAATAGTAAAGCCAGGTCAAAAACACAAAGAAACAATAAAGTCAATAAAATCCCTAAAACTGCCCTGAAAACAATAAAGTCAATAATGAAGCAGATTGGAACAATGAATGGGACATAGAAAAATAGATGGGACAAAAAGGAAGGGAAGGAAAAGGAGACAGAAAGATGGAAGGGAACAAAATATGGTGATGAACAAAGAGGATAAAGGAAATAAACAAGGCAATCACAGAAAAATAAAAACAAAACAAAAAAACTGGCAAAAAAAGATAACTATGACTAAGAGAATGAATAGCAGTGTGTGGGAACAAATGTCGTAACTATGACCAAGAAGATGAACATCAGCATGTGGGAAGTTGGAACAAGTGTTGGACAAAAGGAGGTGGATGCAGTGAAATGGAGCAAGAAAAGGAACAATAACATGAGAGATATAACTGATGGGCAAAGAATAAAACACACAGAACAGTGTAAGACATTTAAACAACTTGGAGCAAGCTCTAAAAGAGGAAAAGGATATCATATAACCTCACAACAGATGAGGGCCATGCATATTGTCATTTTTGCCTTTTTATTTGAATGGCACAACTTGCATTAACCTATTAATTCATACTTAACCATCTCTGACCCTAACTAATACCATCATTCCTATTAATCTATATATTTGGTCTATCACAGTAGCTTCCAGATGTTGCCTGTGCATTAGGCTCGGTATGAATTTGCAGAAGTAGTGCTATGTTGGACAGTAAAATACACGAAACATTGATGAACATTCACAAAGTTGTGCATTCCAGTCACCATCTTTCCAGAAATAAAAGAAGCAACCTGCACAATAATCCCCCCCCCTCCCACAACACACGCACACCCTCAATGTGTAAGTCGATCTGTAGCCCCCTGAAAAATTAAATTAAGCTACAGCGCCCCAGATTCAATACATCCACCATATTATTAAACAAAACAAAAAATAGACGCACACACCATCACAAGAGGTCAAGTGCCACTCACCGAGACCCAAACCACTGCTATGGGCATGCTTTTCCCAAGGCTAGCAGTTTACAAAGCTGCCAGAACTCATTTTTACTTGTATACTGAAATATTCTAGTGCAGAATATTTTCCAAATGGTAGTTGTGTCTAAGCTGAAACCTGAACAGAAGCATAGTAATGCTAGAACAAAAAACAGCCGGCAGGAGCTGTCTGGTCATTAGAATGGATCTGCATTACAAATACACAAGGATTTTGCCTAGGTTTAAACTTTGAAGCCAAGAACCCATTATCCAAATCAGTTTTCTGAAAGTCGCTGATCAATCAGCAATTCAAAAATTATAGTAATGCTAAAATAAAACGAAAAAAAAAGCAAGCCAAAGCTGCCTGATCATTAGATGGGGCCTGCAATTCCTGTAGACAAGGGTTTTGACAGGGTCTAAAGCAAAGAACCCATTATCCAAATTAGTGTCACGAGAATTGCCAATTAAAGATATTTTATCACTCTAGCAATGTTTTGCCCTTTTTTGCCCCTTTTTAATTGCTGGGTAATTTTTATCTATCTGCTTTTATTTTTTCCTGATTTTAATTCTTTTTGGACCTTGTAGAACAACATTGCCGGCGTTCCCCGCCTCTCAGTCAAGGGAATCCCAACTTATTCTTAGTGATTTGGAAATTATCCATCTATTGATACAAAACTGTGGCAAAGGGTTACGACAGGACAGCTGGGTCAGTGAAAGCGAATTAGTGCTACAGCCCCACCAAAACTCGAAGCATCAAAAAAGTGGTGGGTACCCTCCCAAGGGGCCATTGATTTGCCAAACCATCATGGCCATTAAGTAAGGCCAGGTGGTATAGCCCCAGTGATGTATATGGAGAAGCCAGCATCTTGAAAGGCTGTTAATGACCAACAATTCGTCAAAGGAATTTTTTTCAAGTTCCCAAAAATGTGGCAAAGGGTATGCCATAATAAACAGAGCCAAGCTGCTTGATCGAAGCTGGGATGAAGTTCAGAAGCTCTATTAGTAATCCCGCTGGGTGCCCTAATTCAAACTTGCTCTACCTAACTGACTCTGTGAACTTGCTCTACTTAACTGATCCAGTTGGAATGATTGTCAGTCAGGCTGTAGTGTAGTGGGAAGTTCAAATCCCTGCGGGTGTATCGCACCCGACAGAGGACTGTCTTAAAACTTAAAATAGAGGAGAGAATGGCGTTATGTGATTGTTGTACCCGGTTTTCCAGTTATACGAGAAACAGAGTTTCATAATCCCTCCTCCCAAAATAAAAGCTCAATTCAGTAGCAAAATACAAAACTTCAAGGAACTGTACCTGCTGTTTCTTCTCCTTTCTCCTTTCGTTCCTCTTTGCAGACTTGGTCTTGGGTTTGGACTCCACAAGTGAGTCATACCCTGGGGGGACTTCGGGCATTCCTTTTCTCAACTGCAAAACAAACAACTCCTCCTCATCACATAAATTGCATAATAATTCTATCAACTATATATATAAATATATATAACAAATCAAAAGCAGAGAGGAAGTAAAAGCATTATCATTAATGTGAGGATGGTGATGATGATCATACAAGAGCGCCTTTGGACTGATAAATGGCGACTTCTTCCTGAGGGGTGTAGCCTGCTCTGATGCGAATGGGTTTGCGAAGGGTGCCATCGGGCCTCCTTGTGGGCGCCACGATCCTCTCTCCTTCTTTCAGTGTTAGACCTTCATACATATCCATCGTACAAGAAGAAGAAGACGCCGCCTCCTCCTCCTCCTCGCTGCTACCCATTATTACTTCCTCTGCCTCCCCCTTCCCTTCCTACACAACACCATGTGGCCAATGTTGCTTCTGCACTATTTCGCTTCCTCCTCTCCTCCGCTTCTGCAGATCATAAAACAAAACAGAGAGAAAGGGTGAGCAAAGATAAATATATGCAGTGCAACTTTAATAAAAACAAAACCTAAGCATGCAACAAAATAATAATTGTCATATTTGCCCCACTAACATTTGGCTTTGCCCTTCAAATTTCATTAAAATTATTATTATGTATTTGCCCTACACAACACCATGTGGCCAATGTTGCTTCTGCACTATTTCGCTTCCTCCTCTCCTCCGCTTCTGCAGATCATAAAACAAAACAGAGAGAAAGGGTGAGCAAAGATAAATATATGCAGTGCAACTTTAATAAAAACAAAACCTAAGCATGTAACAAAATAATAATTGTCATATTTGCCCCACTAACATTTGGCTTTGCCCTTCAAATTTCATTAAAATTATTATTATGTATTTGCCCTACCAATATACCTTTGTATATAATTATTAGAATTCGATATAAACCTTTCTGTTAACGTTCAGCAACTTTTAGGTACAAAGGATGGCCCATATCAAAGTACGGAGCATGAAGCTAAGTAATATGGGTTTTGGCCGATGGCCAAGGGGGAGATGAAAGAGGGCATTAGAGGGGCCACGGTGTTTTTAGGAGAAGGTAAAGGGGAAAAGAGCGAGGAAGATCTAATTGTATCCAATTGTATGAGGAACTAGGGCTTTTCCATTTTAGAGAGAGAAAAGAGTAAGGAGGATCTATTTTAGTGAATTAAGGGTGGGAGATTATATGGAACAAGATTGGTATATTTTCATTATAAAAGTTATGGAAATGGGATAAGTGAGTTGTGGAATAAAGATGAAGTATTAAGTATTAATGATAAGATTGTTTCACAGTTGGCCTTCATTGATGTGATAGATAAGACTCGTTATGATGAAGAAGTGGGTTCAAAAGAAGGTTCTTGATTAAGGATATCCATAGCCAGAGATTCAACATCTAAGGCCATCACTATGGAAAATGGTCTTATATAAACCCTTGTTACAATAAATGTGGTAAATCATGATAATATGGGGAGCTTGTGAAACAATGAGAAAATCAGAATTTGGTGATGTGGAAGGTGCAGAGCAAATGTATGAAGATTTCTATGAAAGCATAGGACACTTGAGATCTTTTCCCAAGCATTGTGGCTTTGAGCGAAGGGATCAAGAGGAGGTTAAGGTTTGAATGGGGAACGAAGGAGCAGAGTTCGAGATTATCAATAGTGTCTTCATGACATATTGGTACTTGGGTAAGTCTCTCTTTTAAGCCTCGCATAATCCTTTCTCTTTTATTGCAAATTTGGTAAGTGTTATTTTTAATGAGTATGGACTGATAAATTATGAGAATGTGCACCATGAGCTAAAGAGTGATCATGTAGTTATTATTAGCCTTGAATCTCAAGGGGAAAGTTTAAGAGAGGAATCACAAAATCCTTCTCTATAATAGAGGATAAGGGCAAACCTGATAAAAAGGAGGGCTATGTGTGTTAGCCTTGAGAATGACAAGATGGAGTTAACCATAAAACCCAATATCTTGAATAAAACACTAGATTTTATACTCCAAGAGAACTCTAATTGAGAAATTTCATGGGAGGCATTGGGGGGGAATCTAAAATAGTTGGTCGACAAGGTATGGAAAAAGAGGTTGGGATATGCACCAACCTTTTATCCAAGAGCAAAGATTTCATTGATTTTCTCTTCATGAGTAGTGAGGACAACAAAGGAACTATGGGCTTGGAATATCTCAGCGTTATCATTAAATTATTTGTCCCCTCAATTCATGTTAGGAACCCGTGTCAACCCTTCTCTTTACTTTGTTAGTATATTGTTGTTGGACGCATATGCTTTGTAAGTCATCCCGTAGTATTTGATGATCCATAGTTTGTATTATCCCATGGTATTGACCCATAGTATTGGACGCATATGCTTTGTAAGTCGTCACGTAGTACTATATGTCCCATGGTATTGACCCATATTATTGGGCATAGACTTAGTATATAAGTGTGTGTTGAGGCCAATGAAGGTACCGTGAAGTTATTTGTATTGAGCTTGCTCAAAGGAGGTTGCCCCCTAGAAGTGGCATGCGATCAATAAAGCAATTATGAGTTCTGTTATTTCGTGCATTTTCATTAATTAATTATTGCAGGTTCTTCACATCTAGTATCAGAGCACTTTCTTAGGATCGTTGGGTGGAATTTCTGCAACAAAAAAGAATTTCGCATCTATTGCAAGTTCGGATCTGGGAATAATCCCTATCCGCTTAACTGTGGGAAGTACTTGGGCATAAGCCCTAAAACTCATTGTGAGGAGTACCACAAGAACCCCAAAGTAGTTGGCTCATTGAGAGGACTTGCCAACAAAAAGGGCAACGACCCCTACCTAATTGACTAGTTCCCACCCGTGAGGTAAAGCAAGAGCTATCGTTTGTGGCAAAGCGGTTATCAGTTTTACCTAAGCCGTGGAGTGAGGGGTACTGCCCCAATATGCAAGCCGTCAAACAACATTGGTGGTCGAGTGAAACCCCTGAACTGTTAGGAAGCCGAACATACCTGGGGTCCATATCTATTTTCAGCTGAACTGTTGCCGATCACTTCCGTGTCGTTTCATATCCATTCTGAGCCGTTTCAGATCCAGTCGTTTTCGATCCATTTGGTGTCGTTTCAGATCCATCTATTGTCGATCACTTCCGCGTCGTTGCAGATCCATCTGTTTCTGATCCCTTCTGCGTCGTAGCAGACCCATTCTGAAAAAAAACGTCGTAGCAAATCCATTCTGAAAAAAAAAAAAAAAAAAAAAAAAAAAAAAAAAAAAAAAAAAAAAAAAAAAAAAAAAAAAAAAAAAAAAAAAAAAAAAAAAAAAAAAAAAAAATAAATAAATAAATAAATAAATAAATAAATAAATAAATAAATAAATAAATAATAATAATAATAATAAAAAATAAAAATCCGTTTTTTCGCCATATTTCCTTTGTTTTAACTATGTTTCCCTTGAAACTTCCCAGACACCCTTGCAATCCCATTCTGCATATTTCATTCCTAGGGGCCCTATCCCAAATTCTACTTCCCAAAGCTGGAAATCTCACATTTGTCTATTTTTAAGGTTTTCCATAACTTCTTCAATTTTCACCCACTCGCCTCCAAATTTTGCCACCGTGTTCCTTCCCTATTTCTGCTTCTTTGTCCCTCTCTGACAAATTTTCCCACTCTTTCACCCCACTTTTGAAATCCTCATTTTCTGCTTCCCTGTCCATTCAAAAGTGTACAAAACCTAGTCAAACCCCAATTACCCATCAGAGTTTTTCCCAAATCCAAATTTCCCTTTACTAAATAAGCTTTTGTTTGTGTTTTTCTACCCATTCCCCCCCCCAAAAAAAAAACTCCCAGTTATGCTTGTCACCCGCACAGGAGCAAAAACCATGGAGGAAGCACTTACAGCCATCCAAACCAAACTCCAGGATCTGTATGAAAAATTTCTCGGCCTCCATCTTGAGCATTCAGCCATGAACAACAAACGACAGTCCGAGTCTTCATCGGACAATGGGTTCTCTTCTTCCAACAATTTCTGTGGTCTGAAGCTTGATTTTCCTCGCTTCAATGGTACTGATCCAACTGGATGGATCTATCATGCAAAACAGTATTTCAGTCTGCATAATACTTTTGATGTCAACAAAGTTCCACTTGCATCATTTCATTTGGAACAGGAAGCTCTTCAATGGTACCGTTGGTACATCAAGGCTCATGAAGAGCCAAAATGGTCAATTTTTGCCAGCTCCTTTTGCAACGATTTGGTCCTAGTGCTTTTGATGACTTCACGGATCCCTTACTAAACTTCGCCAAATTGCCACTGTGAGAGAGTTTCAGACAGAATTTGAGAAACTAGCCAATCACGCAGAAGGATTATCTGATGAATTCTACAGGAGTTGTTTTATCAGTGGTCTTAAGGATGAAATCCGCTCAAAGGTTAAAATGTTCTGTCCCAACACAATGATGGAAGCCCTGGTGTTAGCTAAGCTGGCAGAAGACAAGATTGCAGCCCAATAGCGCTCCAAACCCACTTTTGTTCCCTTCCAAAATATGGGTTCTCAACGACCTCTCATCCCGCCAGCTCCTCGACCAACTCCTATCGAACATTTGTCTGAAATAGAGATGCAGGTACGCAGAGAAAAAGGGCTTTGTTATAATTGTGATGAGAAATTCACTCGGGTACATAAATGTGTTCAGCAAAAGCTCTATCTCTTGGATATGGATTCTCCGCCTGCCTCTAAATTTGGTGAAGAAGCTCCAGATACAATGGATAATCGGGTCGACATTCAGGAGCTGCCTGTTGACCCCCCATCTCAAGACGACCAACCAGAGATATCTCTCCATGCTTTATCTAGCGTCACCACCCCCCAAACAATGCGGGTCAGGGGTTACTTCAAGAAGCTTCCTCTTACAATACTCATTGATTTTGGTAACACTCATAACTTCATTAACCCTCGGATCGCCAAACAGGCTGGTTGTTTTGTTCATCCTTGCTCCAACTTTGAAGTCATGGTTGCCAATGGGGGCACCTTAGCTTGCAAGGGGAAGTGTCACAATGTGTGTATATCTATGGAAGATTACAACCTGTGCTCTGGCATGTTTGCCTTGTCCCTAGGTGGATGTGATGTGGTTTTGGGCATTCAATGGTTACGCACATTTGGCCCCATCTTATGGGATTTTGCTGAACTTTGGATGCAGTTTTCAGTCAATGGGAAACAACACAAATTTACAGGCTTACAACAAGGGTCTCTCCGCATCTTCAGTTCACATCGCCTGGAAAAGATCCTTAAGAAGAATTCACATGGTGTCATCGCTCAACTCCATTCCCTTCCGATGCACCCATCAACGGTCTCCACTACTTCCATGGATAGATATGCAGGTGTCTTTACTGAACTAGTGGGCTTGTCGCCTTCAAGAGACCTTTCTGGTAAGAATTTAGCCGCATCTACATCTCAGCAGGAAATGCTGGCTATTTTGCATGCAGTACAGAAGTGGCAGCCATACTTACTAGGGAATTATTTCTGCATCAAGACTGATCTCCAGAGTCTGGAAAATCTCTTGGAACATCAAGTCTCCTCCCCATAACACCTGAAATAGGTTATCCAACTCATGGGTTATGCCTATGCGATCACTTACAAGAAGGGTAAGGACAATGTGGTGGCAGATGCTCCTTCTCGCACATTTGATGACCCAGTTTCTCTTACAGCTATTTCTTTGCTTGTTCCAAATTGGTTGCAATCTGTTCAACAGGGCTATCTCTTCTATGAACTCCATGCTTCTTCATCGGCAGGGCGCTCTGGGTTCCTCAAAACGTATGATCGGGAACAATGTAACTTCTTTTGGCAGGGACTGAAAATGACAATTCAACAAATGGTGGTTGACTGTGATACTTTCCAGGTCAACAAGGGTGAAACGACACTCCTTTCGGGACTACTCGAACCCTTGCCCATCCCTACACATATTTGGACAACTATTTCTATGGATTTCCTAGAAGCGCTCCAGTGGTACAATACCACATCTAAAAGGACACCATATGAAGCAGTCTATGGACATGCACTGCCAATTCTTCTTCCATACACCCTCAGCAGCTCCCCAGTTTAGGCAATTGACTCTGTTCCTCGAAACCGCGATTAGATTCTTCTCATTCTGCAGGACAATCTTCACGTGGCAAGAATTCGACTGAAACAACAAGCCGATCAGCACCATTTTCAGCGCACTTTTCACGCAACTGATATGGTTCTTCTTCGTCTACAGCCTTCCAAGCAATCCTCCCTGAAACTCAAAAGGCGTCAATGGCCCGGAATGCAACCCGAGGATGCTACAGGGGAACCACTTCTTCAGATTCTGCATCAATTTCCATATCTAAAGCTTTGAGGACAAAGCTTTTTCTAAAGGAGAGGGGATGTTAGGAACCCGTGTCAACCCTTCTCTTTACTTTGTTAGTATATTGTTGTTGGACGCATATGCTTTGTAAGTCGCCCCATAGTATTTGTTGATCCATAGTTTCTATTAGCCCATGGTATTGACCCATAGTATTGGACGCATATGCTTTGTAAGTCGTCCCGTAGTATTTGTTGATCCATAGTTTGTATTTGCCCATGGTATTGACCCATAGTATTGGACGCATATGCTTTGTAAGTCGTCCCGTAGTATTTGTTGATCCATAGTTTGTATTATCCCATGGTATTGACCCATAGTATTGGGCATAGACTTAGTATATAAGTGTGTGTTGAGGCCAATGAAGGTACCGTGAAGTTATTTGTATTGAGCTTGCTCAAATGAGGTTGCCCCCTCGAAGTGACCTGCAATCAATAAAGCGATTCTGAGTTCTGTTATTTCATGCATTTTCATTAATTAATTATTGCAGGTTCTTCACAATTCAATCCTCTTGAAGATAAAACAGACATAATCCCTATTGACGGATTCCAACAATACTTGGGATTGATGGACTAGGATATACTTGAACCTACTTTAATTATCAACTCAAGGTCGTGGACTTTTAAAAAACACCTACACTGTATATGCAACCTCGTGCTTTTAAACTGCTAGGTTGTGTGAGTGTTAATTGTTTTTTTTTTTTTTTTGGAGGGGGGGGGGGCTATCTCCTTAACTCTCCTTCTATACTAATGTTCATGAAAATTTATGTCACACCTATAAAACCTAAATAAATTAAATTTGGTTCATTCAAGAGTAAAACTTGATCCAATTGAATTCATTCAACCGACCACATTGCTATGATACTTTGGTATTATATAACTACTCATAGTTACACAACGTTGATCCTATAAAGTGTATTGCAAGGAAGCAAATCTAATATCAAATTCATTCAATTGGATGCATTGCTACGACACTTGGTGTTACAAAATTCACTTGATAGGTTACACCTTAGTTGTAAGATGGAAAAACAATCACTAAAACTAAATTGCAAATATCAACCAGGGATGTAAGAACCAACAAAAAACTATGAATAAACAAAATGACTCTTCGAAGAAGCAAGGTGAATCAATAAGTAGCAAAATAAATGCAAGGCGGTACTTAATAAAAATTGAATTAGAAGTCTATAGCAATAAGTAACCTGTAGCAATAAGACCATCACGATGACATACTACAAAGTGGGTCTTTACTCTATAATTCGTTGGATGATCCCCTAACTAATTGAATATCATTAAAACCAAATAAAAACAAAACAACCGGAAATTGAACAAGGGTTTTTGTATTATCCCAAAAATGAAGTGAACCATCCTTATTCTTTAAACTATTTATTTATACATTTTCAAATAGAGTTCTTCATAGTTGCCTATCTTTAGGAAAAATAACCATTTCTCCAACTAAACAGTTTCCTTATCTTAGAACTTCTTCCTTCCAACGACGAATATGAGAAAAAAAAGGAATAATTCATTCAAAAAATTGAGGATTACGACACAACAATATGTGTTGGCTAATTGCTTCCATAACTACTATTGCATATCTTGGTTATTACTAAAACATGGTGGTGAAAAGTGTGTGCCTCGAAAAGATGCAAAACAACTTCACCCATAATCCTTCCTAATGCTCTTCATGACTCGCTAACGTGTGACAAGTCATTAACAATTAATTTGAACGCTGCAACATTCTATCTATGTGCTCTAAGAGATTCAACAACATACAACTTGATGTCATGAGACCACTTTCAAACCCTGGCAATACGACTAACAACTCCTATCACCTAAAACCAAAAACTACTATCACTTCCAGTTTGTCAATTCGTGCATCTACACCCATTCTTAAGCAAAATTCATCCATCAAACGTATAAATCTGAACATGAGTGCATAATGTCCCAAAAGCGGTAAAAAATACATAGAATTGGTTAAAAAGATACAAGGAGGTGGTAAAAATGGTCATTCTTAGCAAAGAACAATGGTGAAATGGATGGGTGGAATAAGGCAATTACCAAGATCATCATTTCCCCCCAACTCAACCCATTGCACATCCCATGTGCAATGTATCAGTCTTAATCAATTTTCATTGATGCATTTTACTCATTACAAGCAATCCTAAGGTCGAAAGGAATCAACTTAGTAGACGTTTATTCTGCACATAAACCCTTCACTAGTGCTATTTTTTCACATGCTTCATTGCTTTATTTTTTTCAAGGGTGGGATCACTTCTTCAATTATGAATAGGAAATATCAACATTGGATGGTGAACCCTGAGATCGATCTAATGCACAAAAAATTCCTTGATGGAAGTAATGTACAGTCAACTGTTGTGGAGAGAAGCATAGATATTAGGCAAATAATGTAGTTCCTTTTTCTTGAGCTCTTCAGCATGCTCGTCCCATCTATCCTGGCAACCCTGTACTACTTCTCTTATGGACTTGTTATAGAATTCAATGAACTTTTTAATTGTTACATACTACTCCTACTGACTGACCTCATTGATACAAGGATGAAAAATCCTACGATACGTTATTTGAGCATTTTAGGAATAGATGTAGTCTCTACATGGACCCATAAAGGTTCAAGAAGCTATACTCTGTTTTACAACTTCATTTTGTGAGCTCTCTTAATTTCATTTTGCAGATAGGACTAGAAATCCCTAAGGTTAGTATCTTGCACAGAGAGATTTGGATTCCACACTATGATGTTTCATAATGAGTAATCATGCAAATACAATCCACAAAAGAAATTCCCTCTTTCTAGAGTATTGAGGAAATAGATACCACAAAATGCTTTCTTAGTGTCCTTGAGGTCTATCGGTAAATTAGAAACGAGATGCTCTATCTACATACAAATTTATTGTTCTTTTAGATATAAACTATAAATTGGAGATGGGGGTCGGTAAGTGAGTAATTATACATCTAACTCACCAACTTGAAACACGTTTTGCTTCAAATCTTGGATTTCTTCTTGCTTCTTTTCTAAGTTTTTTTCGTGGCCTTTTTCATTGTCCTCTAACTACTTCCTTGGGGACTCTATGGTATCTTGATAATGATTGTGACATTTGACCACTATTTCCTTCACCCAATTCAATTGCTTGCCATGATCCATCAAAGGGATACATCCTTCTCAATGAGAAGAAGCAACATTTTTCCATGTGTTCCACTCAATAGTCATTTGTCGCAGTTGTCTAATTAGTCTTTGCAACTCATCATACAAATGAGAAGAAAGAGAGGAACTCAACTTGATGGATAACTAGTAGGTTAGCTCTCTAATATTGACTATAGTGGGCACCCCCGATGTCATTTGCAAAGTCCCTGCTACCACTAGCAAGTTTGTGTCTTCTTCCTCTATAATCCTACCTTCAATTTCTTATAGTTGTTGGTTACTATAGGAGGATTCTCTAGCAACCTATCTTATTTTCAATCTCATGCTTCTCCTTACCTCCCTCAAGGTATCCTTGATTATTTTCTCAGGAGGCCATGTATCAATGGGGGGAGAACTTTTCGATTGATCATCGATTTCCCTGGTATACGTGCTCCTTACTTACTCTACAACTTGGCTTTCTATAAACACCTCAAGATTTCCTTGTGGCCTACTATTGCATAATGCATATTTTACCAATAAAATATCAAACCATGATGTGTCAATTGATCCCACTTCCTCATTTGGTGTTGTTCAATCATAGTGTGGATTGACCACATTAAAAAGAAAGGAATATTAATTGTGTAGCCCTTTCTCAGATAAGCAAGAAAAGCATAGTGATAAGCCGTGCATTGAGATGAACATCCTTCACATGTGAAATACTTTATAATATGATGCATAACTTCTCCCCAGGGCTTAGATAACAATGTCAGTTTTATTCCCTTCCCTGTATCTTCCATCCTCCTTATCTTCAAGGAAAGAACAATTGGTTATGGAAAATTAAATTTGTTCTTTAAATCAATATTTTCCTTTCCTCGACAACCATGTAACCTGAGAGATGGTCTCCTTTGTCCATAGAACTTCCAATCCATTTACCTTTGTAGTCTTTGCTCGTATATTGATGTTGAATCTATCCACCATGGGTACACTGTTCTTTAGTATATGTTCAAATAATTACAACCAACCTACCCACATGAGGATATATGAGACCTTTACATTTTCATGTATTACTACCATTGAGAAGGATTCTAGCTTACACAAATTGCTACCCATACATTCTCCATGAAAACTCTACACTCTATAGCTTATTTGAACATTGTCTGATAAAATGACGGTGATGGAAATGATGTTTATTTAACTTCTCAAACCACCTTTCCTCATGACATACTCCTCCCACGATGACTTAATCTTTCCATTTCTTTTCAATTCGTCCATCGTTGTGATAATAATTGTACCAAATAGTTAGTTGAACATATGATCATTTTGACTGTTGTTTCCATCAACTCACTCAAATACACCACTTCCACCTTTCACTTTTGATGTAATACTTACAAGGTACATATGTGTGGAGTGATTCATTAAATAATGTGACCTTAAGTCACAAGGGTTCATATCATTACAATGGCAAATAAATGATAGCAAGTAAGGTGTAGTACAAAAAGTTGGTTGACTTGACCCATCTTGTCTTTACATAACATGTCTACATAATGAAGGAAGGTATCCCCCCCTCCCCACCACCACAACTTCCCTCAATCGAATTGGATATTGTCTTGGCGACAAAAGACAAGGGTGGAACATCGGCATCCAACACGGGGAAATTCAGATCAAATAAATGAAATTGTGAAAGAAGAGAGAACATACTTAAATGTAAACAAAATCAGGCACAATTGGTGTTAAGGATTAACATGGGAGCCTAGAGCAATGTCGTAGAAGCACTGGAGTTTGGATGGAGGATGGAAAAACTTGACATCAAGTAAGGTGACAAACAATGTGACTCGCCCACAATAAATGTTGCAACTTCTAGAGCAAATAAGAATAGCTAAAGAGAAACATGATAAAATAAAATGTCATGTCATTCAAATTGGTCAACAAAAAGTAGAAGAAATAAAGGCAATAATGCCCTAGTTGCTTGCATTTTTTTAAAATATTCTATAGAGAATCCGACCATTGTTGATATTTGAAAAGCTCGATGACCTAAAACACTATGGTTGGTTTTCATTACAATATTTTGATTGGTTTATCATGTACCATAAAGAGTTATGTTGTCGCTGTCTTTTGTAACAGCCTACACGTGTGGTGCCATTGTTGGTTTTCATCACAAGATTTTGTTTTTTTGCAGGCATGGTTGGGTTAAGTAGTACAAAAGGTTGGAAGGCCTTCACTCACACTCAAAAGCTGACGAGGTTGTAAGTTGGAAATCAAGTCTTCTTTAAATTTAGGTTTCTTGTATAAGTTCAAACAATGTCTGATAACATGGAGTGGAAGTTTGTACTCATCAATGATAATTAGCTCAATTGCTCCATTCTTAAAAACATTGTCCACTTCATATAATCCTAACCTCTAAGTGTGTAATTTGCCTTTAAATTACTGAAATCGAGAACCATATAACAATGCCCAACCGCTTGTATTGTAGAGGACAAGAAATCTACCACCACATTCTCTCAACCAGGCTTCTCAAGTATAGTTATATCAAATTCTCGAAGAACCAATAACCAACAAATGATTATATATCATTAATAACATGTTGGTTCATAAGATACTTAATAGCACAATAATAAATATGGACAAGCAAAGAGTACATTGCAACGTAATAGCATAATTTATTGAGAGCAAAGACCACTGCTAGAAATTCCTTTTCAGGCATAGCATAGTTCAACTAAGCATTATCAAGGTTTTTGTTAATATAATATATAACATACATGGTTGTATTGTCCTTCTATCCTAACACAACACCCGTAATTTTTTCAGATGCATTGATGTAAATAAGAAAAGGTAATTCCCAGTTAGGCTCTCATAATATCGAGGCATAAGTCTCTTTCTCTTTCAATGTGTCAAAGGCTTGTTGGCAAGCTAGGGTCCAATAAAAATCAACGTCTTTAGAAAGGAGAGTAAACAAGGGAGCAGCAATATTGTTGAAGTTTTTAATGATACAATGTAATAATTAGCATGTCCCAAAAAACTCTAAACATCTCTTTGCCTTTAGGGGGCACAAGGTCACTGCATAACGATAATTTTTGCAAGGTCTACTTGAATTCATTTAGCATAGATATGGTGTCCTAATACAATCCGTTCAGTCACCATTGAGAAACATTTATCATTACTCAAGGAAAGGCGTGTTTGTTGGCACCCTTGGAGGATTTTTTATTGTTTGAATAGAGATTCATCAAATGAATCACCATAGGTTGTAAAGTCATCCATAAAACCTCAATACAATCAAGAATTAGACCAACAAAAATATTCAACATAGTTTGTTGGAATGTTTATGGTGCCTTATATAATCGAAATGAAAGGTCAGGGTAAGCAAAGGTCCCCAGGATCAAGTAAAAGTTGTATTATCTTGATCTCCAAAGGAATTTGGATCTAGTTGTACATGATGAAACCATTGATTAAAGAGAAGCATTGATGTCCATTAGATGTAGCTTGGGTGGTTGGGAGGAATGATTGTTACCCTCCCCACCCAAGTTCAATTCCTTGTAAGTGGCATGCTGATCCCTTAAATGGGTCTATAATATGCTCTTGTTGCTGAGCCCCCAATGTACCAAAAATTGTTGACCACCCCATGTTCCTTCGCGGATTTCGGGTAGGTATCCGTGGATGTAGTGAGCACTGATCTTTGGTGCCGTGAACCACATGGAAAAAAAGAAGCATTGATTTTCCAACAAAGTCCAACATTTAATCAATAAATGTTAAGGGTAAGCGATCCTTCCTGGTGACTTTATTAAGTTCGCGGTAGTTCATGCAAATATACCATTTTCCTCCTTTCCTAGGCACAATCACCAATGGTGAAACCGATTCACTATCAAACATGGGGTATTTTAAATTAGCAGTTAATGATTTATGAAGTTCTTCCTTTAAAATATCCCTAAGTGCAAGGTTCATTCGCCTTTGAGCCTAACAAATCAATCAAAACCATCGTAGATATAGATATGATGCATACATGTAGTTGGCTCAGTAATGAGCATGTCCTTATAATCCCAAGCAAAAGGTGAATCATATTTCCTCAAGAGACACACCGGATCCTATTGTTGAGTGGGTTGCAATTGGTTATTAATGTTAAAATATTTCTCAAGCATTGCTTCAATAGCAATGGATTTGGGATTGACAATTTCACCCACAAAGTAACATTCATTTATTGATAGGGAATTGCAGAGATCATTGTGATGGAATGAGGCAGTGTTGAGGGGAACCTTGCGTCCCTAACTGCCATCATTAATGTAATTAATCAATAGCGGTTGGAGCAGGTACATAACCGCTCTAACCAGATCCCTAATGTATAAATATACCTTTTATGAATGAACAAGATAGTAGAATGACTTCGACTCAATACTTGTTTATATTCTTGATTTGTTGTGTGTATTATATTCTCTTCTTGAATGTCCTTGTGATATGTTATATTACAACAGTGGCACCATTTCCATTCTCTTTTGGCTGGGTAACAGCAGCAACAAAAGAGGATGGTTCGAACCTACACATAATTGTTAGATATGAAGCATGCAAGAAATATTTAAACTTGTTCAGCCTGAAGAACTCCTAAAGATGAAGGATGTGTTAGCAAATCTTCTGCTTATATTCGTTGGAGTTTTTATGACTATCCTTTTATTCCGTCGGCCTACAGAGGTCGGGACATTAGCTATCGACTTGAGCATTTTCTTACTTGCAATCAACCGCCCAAATCAAGACAACCGACTCTTCTTTGGTATACACAATTACATTGATATGTCGATAGTGGGAGCACATGTGTGGAGACGAGGTTGCTCAGCCACACCAACTCATAGCTTCATATATCCCATTGTATATGTATCAATCAAATTCAAGAGCACCGATGTTTCGACTACGAATGGAGGACTATGCCAAATGAACACCAATATTTGAGTAGTCTGCGTCAAGCATCCAACCACTCCAGTCGATACACAACTGACCATGTGCAAGCATGTTCCGTATTTTTTCATTAACGCTGAAGAATGATTGAGATGACTATCTCAGTCGACCAGGGTGAACACCGACTAGCAGGTCAACCATAATTCACTCAAGGAGGGGATGAAACATGAGTCTCCTTTGAGGTAGGCGATCCCCTCCATTTTTGTAAAATAAGTCGGTCTCTAGCCGACTGTTGTTCGTCAAGTCAAGTCAATCAAACCACAAGCAGTCGAGTCTGATCATGATCAGTAAAACATGTACCGAGCATACAATCGTGCAGGCATTTTACACCCTCACGACAGCTGACGATGATAATGATGGCATTCAAGCAGAAGACACCTTACACCACACAGGAAAAAGAGCTTAATGATAAAGATGATGACATAAAGAACAATTGAATAGATTGTGCCCCCTGGTGCAGAAATACAGAAGCACTTCCCAGATGGTGATTGCAGAAGTTGAAGAAAAATATACGGTGCAAAGAGAGAGCCAAAAGACCTCCATCTGAGCCGTTGAAGATGAGTTCGGCTAGTTGAGTAAAGGGTGAGGCTTCATCGATCGTTACCTAATTGAAGGCAGATACTGAAGAATCATACATCCTGGGTGTTTGTTTGCGTACTTGTTCTCTTCAGGAAGAAGAAGATTTCTGGGGTGGGGAAGATGTTGAGGGGAACCTTCGGTCCCTAACTGTCATAATTAATGTAATTAATTAATAGCGGTTGGAGAAGGTACATAACCGCTCCAACCAGATCCCTGATGTATAAATATACCTTTTATGAATGAATAAGACAGTTGAATGCATTCGACTCAATACTTCTTCATCTTCTTGATTTGATGTGTGTATTATATTATCTTCTTGAATGTCCCCACAATCTGTTAGATTACAACAGGGAGAGTAGGGGTAGAATAATTTTCAAATGACTAGCTCTATCGTCAAATTAGTTAGTGCAATCCCTAATCTAAACTATGGAAGGATAAATATTTTGCATGAAATTCAGGATCATCCTATCTTCATATGGCTCTTTTAATGTTAAGGCCTATTCCACGATAAGAACCAATTTAATCAAGTTATCAAAATAAGCATTACCATCCAATGGATAAATCCATAAAGGCTCCTCTAGGTCCAAAATATATTTGGCAGGTGGATATAATTTGAGTTTCTTAACCAAACTACCTTGGGAAATTGTCATATCTCCTAATTGACATCCCATATAAGAGTCGACAATTACTAACCAAGGCCATCCTAATATTAGTGGGAAACCTTGAAGGCTAGCTTTTGTGTGCATGATCATAAGGTTTGTAGAGTATTCCCAATAATCAATTGTAACAATGATGTCCTCCATAATCACACTAGGTTTAATTGTTGACCTATCAGCCATCTACAACACTGTAGTCGTTCGACGCAATAGACCTTGAAGCTACAAAGTTTATGTAACCTTCTTTGTCATAACATTAATTGTTGCCCCTAAGTTAATCAAAGTATTAGGAATGGTGGTCCTACCAATGAGAAATTCCACTATCAAATTACCTAGGTCACTATATTTTGGTTTGGGCATAAATATATTAAGAGGGGAAAAATAAATATTTATGGTGAGAAAATAAGATGGCACTTGGTCATGGAGACACATTGGTGGTGTGGGACCCCCAAAACGCTAGATTCCCCATGCCACATGGCACTCCACTCTCACCCATTCGAATCCAAGGTGGAGTCCACTATTCTTGGGGTAGTTGGAAGGGCATATTACTTGGAATGACTCAATGAGGTAGAAATGTAGAGGAACAGTAACTCCCATGGGATAGGAAGAGGCATTTTGGAGCTAGTGGGACAATTGGGCTAGATTCCCTAGCTTCTATGACACTAATGATGAAGATGCCTATGACATTTCTGAAAAATCAGACCTGATGGCTAACATCTGACATACATGACATGTCAGGGCTAAAAATAGCCTCCAAGAAGGCACCCAAGTGAGTTAGGGCAACCAAAGAGACACCAATTCAAATTTGGTGAAGGAGGAGGCTAGAATTGGAAGGACAAGTAACATACTTGGGAATCTCTTCCCAAATTGAGTTGGCATGAAGATCATGGATGGAATTCGAATTGGGGAAGCCTTAAGAAGTTTATAAAATTCAGGAACAAAGAAGAAGACCATATTTTGATCATTTTACATTTTGCATTTTGCATTTGGCGAGAAGAGCTAGTAGAGAGCTAGTCTACTTGCCTTAGCACCAATTTCGAGGGTGAAAGATTCCCATCCTAATTGGAAATTGGAGAGGCCATTTAGACCTTTCATTTGGAGCTACAATGGATTCTGTAGTTACAGGTTGAAGCTATAGGGAAGTTCGTGGTTCATTCATCTACAACTTGTTCTTGCATCTCTTTCACATTTTCTTGCGTATTTGGGCCCCTAGAGGAATTACGCCATTGGTGAGATGCTGATATCTTTGTGAGAGTCCAAGAATCTCCATTTCTTTGTATTCTGATATATATACTCTATATTTACTGCTCATAAGACTCTCAGGTTGAAATACCAAGAGAAACTATGTAAAAATACCAAACAATGCATAAATGATGTCATTTTCCCTATATCTTGTTGTTGGAGATTGAAGAGACATTATTTTGAATTGTATCAATCATTCTCTGTGATTTTATTGATGTATGGAGTGACATTAATGTTCTCAAGAAGTTTCATTAACATTGCACAAGTCATTGTCACCTAAATTTCGAATTTCATAACATATGGTGGAAATTACTAGCTTTCCCCCCTATGTGAAGTCTTGCATATAAACATCTGATTTAAGGGAGTTGCAGAAGGCTATAGGAACTAATTGATGATACATTGGGGAGATAATTAATGTCATTCATCAGTACCATACCTATGTTCTGAAATTTTGAAGGGTTTAACAGCATTTGGAGAACCATCCTTGTCCACTACCCTTGGGGGTTTTGAAGCTCAATTTGACTAGTACATTTCCCTACTGTGTCCAGATTGTAAATGAATGTTGCATAAGTGTTTTAAGGGTTTTTAAGAACCCATTAGCATCAATTATATGTTTGAATACCTTCCAAACTCATTCAGACCCCATTCGGAAGCAGTTGGGTCAATACTAGTCCAGGGTCGAATTGGTTAAAAATTGCAATTTTTCCTAGTTTGTGCAAAATCTTAAAAAGGGACACTACAAAATATGTTTTTCAATTCTTTTGTAATATCAAATGATGTTTGGGTTTGAGGTCTACCATGATTCAACCTTTTAAGGAAAGGAGGAGTTTTGTCACTCAATTTATAAAATGGTTGCAACCCAAAGTCTTAGAAGGAGAGCTTGATTGTGACTACTCTTTTTCCTTTTTAGTTGTGTGTCTAACCTTGCTTGAACATCTCACCACAGGAGGTCATGGACTATCTAAAATTTCCCCATATCAAAGTTAAGTGGCCTAGTAGTCAAGGGTAGACAACAAGTAAGTTGGTCAGCCTCCCACTTCATTGGTATACACAGGTTGGTTTGGTTATTTTTCCTTATTATTTGAATTAGGATTAGGTTGGGCAGGTAATTGTGATGGTCTCCCTGGTAGTTGATTTTTGTGACATGGTGGGGGGCGGGGGGGGGGGGGGGGGGAATAAAGATTGATTTTGCTAAAGTGGCCAACCCGTCATGGTCTAAAAGGCTCTTGTTCATTTAACCATTGAGTACCTTGATTTAAATGTGGTCATTTTCCATAGGATGTTGAATAAGGCCAAGGTGTTTGCAAGGACTGTTTACCACCATGGAAATGAGATGTAGACCAATTTGTGGTTGGATATTGATTAGGCTAGAAAAAATTGAAATTTTGAGGAACATATTTCATTCCTGGAAATTGAGGTTGTGGTTCCCAAATCTCCTTTGATTAATGAAGCATAATTGTTTGATGTTATCATTTGCACCTTGATAAATTGTTTTTAATCCCGAAAAACAAGGACAACTACTAGTGTCATGATTCTCAATGCAAATACTATAGACTACAAGAACATCAAGTGGAAATTCATTACATGCATGCTTCTTAGTACACTTTGGACAAAAAATACCCAAATATTTTATCCACATTTCTTGATTTTTCTTCAATTGAAGGGTGTTTAGTTGCATTGACAATGAATTCAGCAAGTATGTCTTCATTCATTGATTATATTTCCAATTTCGACTTTGGTGACTCCAACCATGGTCTTTATTGGAGGAAGTGTCAATGTTTGAGGGCCTTCAGATTTTTGTATTTATGACCTAGTGTAGTTCTTGGATAGGTCCTTGATATGATCATAAGTATATTTATAAATATCCCCTGCAACAATCAAATTCATGGGTTCCAATAATTATTCTCATACTCCCTTTAACAAAATCAACTTGAAAGAGTCTATACTAAGTTCATATTTTGTGGAGCATTTATAGGCAAACTAAAATATTTTTGCATAATAGTCCATTCACTCATCCATTCTTTGGGTTATTCCAAAGACTTAATCTCTTGTTCCTTACACCTTCTAGTAATCATAGTATTTACTAGTAAAATTACCCTTCATTTGCTCCCGAAAGGAAATACTTATGCCTTCCAGATCCATGAACCATCATAGTGTGGCATCCTTCAATGTCGATGGAAATAGACACAACTTATGGGTGTCTATGTTTTAGTCATAAGTCTAACACAAGACCTCGAACTCAAACATAAATGTACTTAGATTCTCCATAAGGAATCCATTTTAAATGTGGCAAAGTTGAAGGGTTGATGTAATGCTCCGGATGTTAAGCCCCAGACATATGTTGTTATTTTGTTTATTATTGGGCACTAGGTGCTGAGACTATGGAATTTGGACATTATTGTTGTTTTTTAATTAAATAAATAGCTTCAATTTGGACAACTAATGAGAATGGGGGGCATGGATTCCACATGTGATGGGGGTGGGGACTAGGAGTTGTTGCTCTCCCTAACCTTGCTCGTTTGACCCTATTCTTGGTTATTTCGGTTTATGGAGGTACTATTACACCTCTAGGATGTTTGGTGGGGATGTGTTGACTAATGAACCTTTCTTGACCTTGATTTAGTGTCATTTGTAACTCCTCATGACAACTAGTGCACCCTCACTAACTATTTTTAGCCAGTACTCTTTGAAGTGTAACTCCCAACTTTTTATGCACCCTCTTTTTTCTATTTTGGGAATGGAACCTCAAAAATGAGTAACTCCTCTACCAAATTCGAATTGGCCTCTAACCTTTGGATTTACCCCTCTTGGAATTTGAATCACTCATTGTTAAGATTAGATGCTGCAATAACTTAGATTCCTACTTCATTAGCATTTAATACATTTTCACAATAACGACAGCATAAATAGGATCTTTGAAAGACACACAATCACAAGGTACAAAACAATTTATCTTGGGAAACCCTCAAGGGGAAGAAAACCCAGCAAGAACTTCCTCAATATAGATTACCAAAGTACAATGCCCAAAAATAAGTCTCACAAAGAATAGAGACAAAACCCAAAAACAAGAGCCAAGAACAATCCTCCTCCTCCTTCGCAATCTTCCTCTCTCCTCTAGTGCGCAATGCATGAGTGAGTGAACGGTACGAATGAGAGAGTAATATTCTCTATTTATACTTTACTTTTTACTTGACAATTAACCTAACTAGGTCAGACTCACTGACTTAACCAGACCAACCTCTCTAGAAAGACTCAAATAATATTTATATTACATTCTTTTGGATACAAATGACCCGACTTACATTGGATATTTTACCTCATGAATTTTACATGACCTTTTACATTAATAAAATCTCCCAAAGGAGGAATCATACAAGTAGAATATTCTTTGAAGTTACGTTAATTAAACACTCCCCCTTAACAACAAGTGTATTCTACTGACAACAACAAGTGTGGCTCTACACAACATCATCGGAAGGAGGGAGGAGGAGGCATCATCAACAAAATCATCTGGAACATTGGTTGGTACATCTATAAATCATTGGAAGTTCTTCAACAACATCAATATCAACAACTAGAACAACTTGTTGTAACATTATCAACATCTTTAGCATGGAGCCAGAACATCCTCATCTACAGCACGAAGCTGGAACATCATCATCTGCAGCACGAAGCCGAAACATCATCATCTGCAGCAGAAAGCTAGAACATCATCATCTGTAGCACGAAGCTGGAACATCATCATCTGCAACACAAAGCTGGAACATTATCATCTGTATCATCATCTTCAGTACAGAGTTGAAGTATCATCATCATCATCTTTAGTATAGAGCTGAAGTATCATCATCATCTTCAGTACATAGCTGAAGTATCATCATATTCAACAAGAATTTGTTGCATCATCTGTTGGAATATCACCATCAACATCATCATCATTGTAAGCAAGAATTTGTTGGAACAACATCATCATCAGTATATGAATACTGGAACAACATCAATCATCAGTAAGTAAACACTGAAACAACAACATCAATCATCAGTAAGTAAATACTGAAACAACAACATCAATCATCACATCAGTATAAAAACTAATGCACCAATAATAACGACAGCACGAGGCTGGATCATCAACATAAAACTGGAATAACATCATCATCGTCAACAGCTCAAGGCTGGAGCAACATCATCTCTGGCAACATGTGCATCAACAACCAATATGATCCTTCCTTTCGGAATTTTAGGATCAAGTTCAACACGGGTGATCCTTCCTTTCGGAATTATGGGATCATGGACAATCCTTCCATTTGGAATTACGGGATCATGGAGAATCCTTCCTTCCGTATTTACAGGATTTTGGTCCATCAACACTAGTGATCCTTCCTTTCCGAATTACGGGATCATGGACAATCCTTCCTTTCAGAATTATGGGATCATGGATAGTCCTTCCTTTCGGAATTATGGGACTCTAGTCCATCAACACTGGTGGTGCTTAGACAATCCTTCCTTTTGTAATTACGAAACCTAGTCTTTACGGAGCTACCACTACAACACACTTGGACGATCCTTCCTTTCGGAATTAGAGGATCATTGTCCACCACTCACATATTAGACAATCCTTCCTTTCAGAATTACGGGATTTTAGTCTAAGGATCAACATTTAAGACTATCCTTCCTTTCAGAATTACGGGATCATTGTCTAAGGATGATCAATCCCAACTGCACCACCATAGTATCATCAACACTACTCCCCCTTTCGAGGGACTTCCTTACGGACTACACCAAGCTTTTCGCGGAAGTGCTCAAACTCTACACGAGACAGAGGCTTAGTCAACACATCTGCAACCTGCTCATTTGTGCTCACATATTGGAGCTTTACAGCTCCCTTCTGCACCATATCTCGAATGGTTCTTTGTCATCTTCACGCAACTTTAGTTATCACATAGACTCAATGTGATATCCAAGTCCAAATCGAATAGACTTGATAACAACTTTTGAATCCTTATGGCTTCACAATTGGCGGAACAAGCTACAATATATTCCGCTTCTGCAGTGCTGAGAGCAACACTGGACTGCTTCTTACTTAGCCATGAGATCATGGCTGACTCTAGATTGAAACACCTTTAATTGCTCTTCCAATATGAATATGTATAACCATACAGTCTGAAGTCATGATCTCTATTATAACAGAGACCATAGTATATCGTACCTTTTAGGTACCTCAACACATGCTTTGTATCTATAAGGTGAACATGTCTGTGCTCAACTAGATACTGACTCAAGGTGTTCACAACAAAGCATATATATGGCCTGGTATTCGTCATATACATAAATGACCCAATAATATGTATGTAAAGTGTCATATCCACTAATTCTGACGAAGCATCAAACAACAACTTCAAATTTGTATCCATGGGTGGCCATGGTTTTACATTCCAACATATGAAACATTTTCAGGATTTCTATTGCATACTGGGGCAAACAACCTTTGCCGCAAATAGAGACTAAGTGAAAGTGTCTCTTCATCTGTATTGTAGTCACTTCCTCTGAAGCGAAGCTTTCCTACTCATTCTAGAGCTGAGCACTATCCTCCCTCTGCATATTATACTTTTTACATCGGGACATTTTGCACTGGAGTGACTGGTAGCCTTCTGATGATGTAATGTCCCTTTTTTTATTTTTATTAAAATGGTAAATTTTTTACTTTTTCCACTAGTTCGACCCTTAACTAGTTTTGGTCTCTTAGTCTCCAAATGGCTCCAAATGCTCCCAAATTGTTCCAGAAGGTATATGAATGGTTTTAGGACTTGAATATGTAGTTCAGGGATGCTTTAGGGCCTTCAAAAGACTTCTGAAAACCTCCTCAATATTCTAGCCAAAGTAGGAGTTTTTACTAGCAATTTGGGGTTCAATTTCCCCATGGGTAAATGTTGAATATGGCTCTCCAAAAGCTATCAGACCCTTTCGAATTTATGAAAAGAGTTATAGGAAATATAAGGGACAATGTTAAGGTATCATATGCATCACCATTCAGTTAATTGAGCCTGTTACAACCCTCTCCAAAACAGCTACAAAATACTAGTTTCGACCTTGGGGGAAATGATAGGCAATCTTCTCCAAATGCTATGAAACTGAACAATATGACTCCAAAATCTTATGAATTGAACATGAAACTTGTATAATACATTATTAAAAATCCATACATCACAAATGCATTAGTGGTTCACTTATCCGTTCGAATTTATCGACATTTCATTGGCATACATCAACATAGTGGGGAAAATGGCACCATTTGTTCATTAATGATCAGATTTACATCATTCCACTTGGATTCTCGACCCGATAAAGTTCTGAATGTGAAGAACAGATAATTTACATCATATTACAAAATAAATGGGGCATTAGAAGCTCCCCCAAAGAGTACAATAGCTCACCTAAAGCGCCTCTCCTCAAGGATCGTGAATATGCCAAGAAAACTGTAAATGTTTGGAGGAATGAGTTGAACCAAGAGAAACCATGAGATTCCCTGTAGCTTACACCTGAAACAAAGACTCCATTGAAGCTCTCATGCAAGGTCTGAATGGCCTTTCCCACTACCAACTAGGATGGGAATATTTCACCCTCGAAATTGGCTAAGGCAAGTAGAGAAGCACTCCACTAGCTCTCTTCACAAATGCAAATTCTGAAAATGATCAAAAGCTGCTATTCTTCTTTGTTCATGAATTTTATAAACTTTTGAGGTCCTCCATGGGTCGAATTCCTTCCAAGAGATTCATGCCAACTCAAGTTGGGAAGAGATTCCCAAGTATGCCACTTGTCCTTCCAATTCTAGCCCCATCCCTCTCCAAATTCGAATTGGTGTCTCTTTGGCTGCCCTAACTCACTTGGGCGCCTTCTTGGAGGCTATTTTTAGCCCTGACATGTCATACATGTCAGATGTCAGCATTCAGATCTGATTTGTATCATATGTGTCATGGCATCTTCATCATTGTTGTCATAGAGCTAGGGAATCTAGTCCAAGTGTCCTAGAACCTTTCCTTTGACTCTTCCTCTTCCACATGAGTTACACTTCCATCCCAATTCAACCTATGATGCATGTTTACAAGTGTATGAGCCTTCCAACTCATACCAAGAATGTTGGACGCCTTATGGATTCGAATTGACAAGAGGAGGATGCCATGTGGCATAGAAAATCTAGCTTGTGTGGGTCCCACATCCTCCATGTGTCTTCATGATCAATTGCCACTTTGATTTTCCCTTGTATTTATTTATTTATATCCTTTATTAAATATTTATTCCATTCTAATGTCCAAACATCATTTATTATCCCCCTTATTTCAAATCCCAATGCTTCCACCCCCAACCTAGGGAACTAGTAATTTTCCTCCATGACAGTTCATTTGGATGGGTATGTTACAAACTTTGAATTGGGAATTTCTCTTAATCTGACCCACCTTGTCCATTTGGATCTAATTTCACATTATTGCTAACTTGGAAATCATTCTTATCAATTATTTGACTCTTAGCATCAATTTGAAAAACTATCATGAGTATGGCCAAAGGGGCTTAGGCCATTATGACCCAATGCAAAATTTTGGGACATGATAAATCCTCCCTTCTCAATATTGCTTGTCCTCAAGTAATTTAAACAAATTTATGTGGGATAACCTGCTTTCTTTCCAAAATTTTGCTTCCCAAAACTTCTCTTCTAAAACCTTGAGTAGAGCCACCCATGCACTACAATTGTGTGTTTCCAAAAGCAAGGAGATGTGGGTTTTCTTTTTCATTTTGATATCCCCTGTAACATCACCACTAAACACCAAAATGTTAATTAAATCCATAAAAACCATGTTTGCACAATTACTCTTTACCTCTTTTATATTTTGGAAACCCTTTCTGATACCACTGCATAATTCTTTGAAGTTGCCACTGAGTTGCCCAACTTTGAGTCTTCGAGATTCCATGGAGATTTTAGAGAGTAACCACCATGCTTGCTGTTGCACTACTCTGATTAAAATCACCTTATTAAGTGGGGAATCCATCCCCCATACTACTTGTTTCCCCAAAAATTGAAACCAATGAGACTAAAAATTATCCCAGGGTCCCATTGCTTGTATTGCACTCCAACAATTAGGCGTCCTCTCCAACCCATACCATCAGGAAATAGAATTCCTGGATCCCATTTTCTTGTATGCATTCTTCCAAATATCATGAGTACAAAATATATATCATCAAATTACATGACAACATAATGAAGATGTACATCAAGGAGGTGCTTCATCAAAGAATCATGAAAGTGCTTATACCTCCAAGTAAGTAGACCACCGTTTTCCAAGTGCATACAAGCTTCAAGTGATCAATCAAATCTACTCCAATGACATAGGTGAGGATCCCATGTCTGATAATGCTGCTCCAAAAGGATGTAATATGCATCAAAATAATCAACCATGTGTCCTTTCATCCAAGAAGTGAAGGAAGAACCTCCACTAAAATATGAACCAAGTAGGGAGCAAAGAAAACAATGAGCCTTCAAGGGGCTCACATAAGTACCATTTATGCACCCATGGATATGTGTATCATCAAGAAATAAAAACGGATGTTGCTTCCAATGTAAATAATAAGGTGCTCTACTCATGTCATCATCAAAAGGAGAGATAGGACTTTCATACTCCTCATGTGGCACCATTAGAAAAAAACCTTTCACCCAATTTTCATCCCCAATTGTTGTGGCTGAAAAAGAAGTAGGGGTGAGGAATTATGAACCAAACTTAAATATTTACAACTCTTACCCATCGAAATATTTAATTCATCTTCTCCATAATTGGTTGGTCCAACTATTGTGAGATCATGTGCCTCCTCCAAGGCTTTTCAACTCCCTCCATGAGGCAACTCATAATCCATTTGAACAAAGACAAGTGCTTGTCCTTCTTCTTGTTTGAGTGTAGCATCTTTAAGCATCTGCATATCGACATGTACCTCATGTTCCACCATTACATGAGGTTCCTCCTTTGTGACATAAATTCTTTTATCCATTTCCTTCTTTTCCTCGAAAGGAGAACCGTTGCTCCTTCTTTTTGCCAATTTGCTTCCAAGTTGACTAGCCAACCATTCGAACCCTTGCATTAGTTGTTTTGTCATGCATTCAAAGAATGGTTTCAATAATTTTCTAAACTCCTCATTGTCCTCTAAGGTTCCTTTCTCATCCTTACTCATGGTGACCAAAGAATGCACTTCTTCTCCTACTTCTTCCCTTTCACCAAAGTACTTTCAGTTTCAATTTCTAAGGGTGGGGCTGATTTATTTGACTTATTGTCCTCATGAATGGTCATACACATCAGGTGCAAGGACCATGCTCTGATACCACTTGTAATGTCCCTTTATTTTTATTTTTATTAAAATGGTAATTTTTTCACTTTTTCCACTAGTTCGACCCTTAACTAGTTTTGGCCTCTTAGTCTCCAAATGGCTCCAAATGCTCCCAAATTGTTCCAGAAGGTATATGAATGGTTTTAGGACTTGAATATGTGGTTCAGGGATGCTTTAGGACCTTCAAAATACTTCTGCAAACCTCCTCAATATTTTGGCCAAAGTAGGAGTTTTAACTAGCAATTTGGGGTTCAATTTCCCCATGGGTAAATGTTGAATATGGCTCTCCAAAAGCTATCAGACCCTCTCGAATTTATGAACAGAGGTATGGGAAATATAAGGGACAATGTTAAGGTATCATATGCATCACCATTCAGTTAATTGAGCCTGCTACAACCCTCTCCAGAACAGCTACAAAATACTAGTTTTGACCTTGGGGGAAATTATAGGCAATTTTCTCCAAATGCTATGAAACTGAACAATATGACTCCAACATCTTATGAATTGAACTTGAAACTTGTATAATACATTATTAACAGTCCATACATCACAAATGCATCATTTTTTCACTTATCCATTAGAATTTATCAACATTTCATTGGCATACATCAACATAGTGGGGAAAATGGCACCATTTGTTCATTAATGATTAGATTTACATCACTCCACTTGGATTATCGACCTGATAAAGTTATGAATGTGAAGAACAGATCATTTACATCATATTACAAAATAAATGGGGCATTGTAAGCTCCCACAAAGAGTACAATAGCTCACCCAAAGTGCCTCTCCTCAAGGATCGTGAATATGCCAAGAAAACTGTAAATGTTTGGAGGAATGAGCTGAACCAAGAGAAACCATGAGCTTCCCTGTAGCTTACACCTGCAACAAAGACTCCATTGAAGCTCTCATGAAAGGTCTGAATGGCCATTCCCACTACCAACTAGGATGGGAATCTTTCACCCTTGAAATTGGCTAAGGCAAATTCTGAAAATGATCAAAAGCTGCTATTCTTCTTTGTTCATGACTTTTATAAAATTCTAAGGTCCTCCATGGGTCGAATTCCTTCCAAGAGCTTCATGCCAACTCAAGTTGGGAAGAGATTCCCAAGTATGCCACTTGTCCTTCCAATTCTAGCCCCCTCCTTCTCCAAATTCGAATTGGTGTCTCTTTGGCTGCCCTAACTCACTTGGGCGCCTTCTTGGAGGCTATTTTTAGCCCTGACATGTCATATATGTCAGATGTCAGCATTCAGATCTGATTTGTGTCATATGTGTCATAGCATCTACATCATTGTTGTCATAGAGCTAGGGAATCTAATCCAAGTGTCCAAGAACCTTTCCTTTGACTCTTCCTCTTCCATGGGAGTTACACTTCCATCCCAATTAGACCTATGATGCATATTTACAAGTGTATGAGCCTTCCAAATCATCCCAAGAGCGTTGGACTCCTTATGGATTCGAATTGACAAGAGGAGTATGCCATGTGGCATATAAAATATAGCTTATGTCGGTCCCACATCCTCCATGTGTCTTCATGATCAATTGCCACTTTGATTTTTCCTTGTATTTATTTATTTATCTCCTTTATTAAATATTTA
This sequence comes from Larix kaempferi, assembly GCA_027924585.1. Lineage (NCBI taxonomy): Eukaryota > Viridiplantae > Streptophyta > Pinopsida > Pinales > Pinaceae > Larix > Larix kaempferi. The sequence goes on from BSBM01000600.1 coordinate 18,704,815, forward strand.
TTCCATTCTAATGTCCAAACATCATTTATTAGCCCCCTTATTTCAAATCCCAATGCTTCCACCCCCAACCTAGGGAACTAGTAATTTTCCTCCATGACAGTTCATTTGGATTGGTATATTACAAACTTTGAATTGGGAATTTCTCTTAATGTGACCCACCTTGTTCATTTGGATCTAATTTCACATTATTACTAACTTGAAAATCATTCTTATCAATTATTTGACCCTTAGCATCAATTTGACAAACTATCATGAGTATGGCCAAAGGGGCTTAGGCCATTGTGACCCAATGCAAAATTTGGGGACATGACAGATGATCTTCTATGTATCCATTTATTTCATCTTTCTAAAGCACTGGATACCAAGATGTCGAACTCTGTTGCAAGTTCTCTAGTCTTGCACCCATCTATGAGCTTCTCATCTTCAACCTTGTAGAAAAGGTTGATGTCGCATCACTCTAGGTGATCCTTGATCTCGTCATTCTATCCATGGGTGACTTTTGAACCCGTACAAAGTCTTCTTCAATCTGCACACATGTGGTTCTCTGAGTCCTGGAGGTTGCTCCATATCTTCTTCTACTTTGATTACACCATGAGTCTGGCTACTAGAGAAACATTTCGTCATAGTCTACTTCCTCTGCTTGATTTCATAAGTCTTGTTTATAGTTGAACCATCGTCACTTGTTCTATGGAACAAGTCTCATCATTCTTCATCTATAGGTGATCGTGTACGATACTTCCTACAAGTAAAATTCAGTAGCATGGTTAGAAACATTTCATAGCTTCCAAAACATATGCATAAAAACATAATTCACACTGTCATAATGCTATCTCATCCAATAACACAACATTCATCCATATCCCACATTCATATGGTAACTTTCTAGATGTCTTCCATCTCTACCAGAACATTATTAAGAGCGTGCACTACTCCCAATATGTCAGCAAAGAGGTTTCACTCTAGATAAGTAGCAATGGAATGCTGTATAATACCATAGGCCACTTACCCATCACATGCATATTGTTCATTAATGCAACTATTCTAACATGCATACTACACTTCTAGGAATATAAATATGTACACAATTGAACAATATCATTTAAACAATTAGATAAAAAGACAATTCAAATAGTTATCTTTGTTTGTTACGTAGAAACTCTTTTGATCCTAGTCTCCTTGCAGGGATTATTGGTATGTATGATGGTGAGCTCTACTCAATCATATGATTCTGAGGTCCTGTGCCTTTATTGCTTGTGATCTATAATGTTGATCAAGTCTTCTACCATAAATCAAAGTTGTTTCTAAGTGATCTTATGCGAGCCACATTCTTTTGACCCAATAACAACTGCATCTTCTGCATCTTCTATAAAATCAATTCTAAACTCTTTCTAAAGTTGAGATATAGTACATCCTTCTTCATCATCAGAGTTCCTGAATCAAGCTTGTATGTGGCTTCTCCTATTCTCCTACTGTTAAACTTTATGAGGGGAGTCCTTTTCTTCAAGATTGAGAGAGTGCTTTTAAACACCACCATTATAGAACATATTCTTCAATTTCTTCCTTTGGTAACTTCCTGGGAGGTCCTTCTTCTTCTTCTTCATCTTCGACTAAATGAGCATGATGTCTTTTGTTACTCTTCTTTTCTTATTGGATAGTCTTTGGCAATATGTCCCATCTTATCACAATAATAACATTGATAAGAAGAGAAGTATTTTTGCTTGTAGTTTCCTTTCTTGTAGTTCTGAAACTTCCTAGGAGGATGAAACTCCTTATGAGTTTCCTTCTGGTAGTGATATTTCCCTTTTCATCTTTTAGTATGGGTAGCTAGAGCTTGATCATAATCTCTGAGTAGTGCTTCTCGATTTTCCACTCTAGCTTCCTCTTAAACACATTCTTCCCATACAACTTCAAATTGTAGACTTTCCTTTCTTGCACAGATTGTATGGATAAAAGAATCCCAAGGTCTAGCAAGACCATTGAGAGTAGTCATCACTAATTCTTCTTCATCAAGATTGTCTCCAATTGCTTCTAGTTGTTCTTTGAATTGAGAACCCTTTTAAAGTATTGGATAGATTCACCCAGACTCATCTTTGTACTTTTGAGTTGGGTTCTCAAATTCATCTTCCGATTCTTTCCTTCATACATCCTTGACAGGGCATCAAACATTTCCTTAGGTGTTTTCTTGGAGGACACTTCAGGAATCAAGTGATCATTGATGGAATATGCTATCATCCTCTTGGCTCTAATCATGTCCTTCTTATGCTTTTCCTTTGCTTCAACTTCTACGGGTTCCGGCACAACTTCCTTAACAAACTTTGCAAGATCATTCTCTTCTAGAATGAGTCTAATTCTGTAATTCCAAGCACATAAATTTTCTATGTCTTCCAACTTGTCATCAAGCTAGCTTGGGGCCATCTTATCACGGAGAACGAAAAATGACCAAAAATTGAAATTTCTCAAAATTGAAAACTGAACTCACCAAAAGATGCGCTTGAGTGAGGCGAGTATGCTGGTACGGTCTGTTTCTGAAGAATCCAAAATTTCACCCCTGAAACTGGACTTGCGAAATTCTGGACTGTAGTTTCTGGTTTTTTTTGGTCCAAAGTCAAACTAGGGTTTCACTTTATGGAAGATTTATCCACTGAAAAACTTTGATCTTGGTGACACTAGATGCGTCTAGGAGGGGCGCACTTCCCCTGTGCCACTTGCACTCAAAAATTCCACTTTAGTAAGAAAACCTAATTTTCATGCTCGGAGGAAGAGAGAGAGATTTACCCTATGAAAGTTGCTCTTTTCAGTCTAGCTCTGATACCATGTTGAGATTATATGTTGCAATAACTTAGATTCCTACTTCATTAGCATTTAATATATTTTCACAATAACGATAGCATAAATAGGATCTCTGAAAGACACACAATCACAAGGTACACAACAATTTATCCTGGGAAACCCTCGAGGGGAAGAAAACCTAGCAATAACTTCCTCAATATAGATTACCAAAGTACAATGCCCAAAAATAAGTCTCACAAAGAATAGAGACAAAACCTAAAAACAAGAGCCAAGAACAATCCTCCTCCTCCTTCGCAATCTTCATCTCTCCTCTAGTGCGCAATGCATGAGTGAGTGAATGGTACAAATGAGAGAGTAATACTCTCTATTTATACTTTACTTTTTACTTGACAATTAACCTAACTAGGTCGTCCTCACTAACTTAACTGAGCCGACCTCTCTAGAAAGACAAATAATATTTATATTACATTCTTTTGGGTACTAACGACCCGACTTACAGTGGAGGTTTTACCTCATGACTTTTACATGACCTTTTACATTAATGACATCTCCTGAAGGAGGAATAATACAAGTAGAATATTCTTCGAAGTTACATTAATTCAACACTAACTTGGGGATTTGAATGGTTATTTGTGCATTGGAATGAAATTCCTCTCATCCGTTTTCTCTATTTTTTCTCATGAGCTCTCCAGTGTAGTGGAATTCTCTCTTGAGTTGTGAATACATGCTCGTGAGAAGTAGATGCATGGTATTGCAGAAGATTGAATGCCTTGTAATGAGGTACGAAGACCCTGTAATGGGGATTGAAGGTTGAGTGTGCAAAACACAACATGAGTCCTTGTCCCATTACTTGTACCTGTTTGAATATCTGCAAGTGAATCCTGACGGTGGATGGTGATGTTCTGAGGGACCTGTGTGGTGAAGGGAATCCCATTGCACCAGGTAGTGTAGATGGAAGGGAAAGTTTAGATGGAAAAATGTGTAGTTGTGACTTCTCACAGTGTGGAAAGGGCGCAACCATATGTTCTATTTTTCCTATTTCTGATCATTTATGGGTTGTGATACCTATTCCATTGCGTCCGAAGCGACGTTTCTAGTAAAGAACTTCTTTTGTTTCATTGAAAAAGCTTTTTGTATGACTAAGATATGGTTATTTTTGTGCAGCAGTGTTTTCGGTATTGAGATGAGCGAACCCCTGTTGATTTGAGAGTACCTCTCCTGTGGATCTATGGCCTCAGCTTGGGGGTGACTGTCGTGTTGAAACATGCATGAGCATGGCATGTCTATGGCAGGGTGGAATGTTGTCATATTGAAGCTAGTTTCCCATGATTGAGATGAGTATTCATTATTATGTTTGTTTATTGCATGTTCATGATATGTGTGCTTATAGATATGATTTACTTATGGAATGTATGGTTGTAGGTGATAGCCTTGAGATATGATTTTATATGGCTATAGATGATGCTTTTCATGTCAGAAATTGTTCATGTTTATATGGCTATGGTTGGTAGTCAGAGATAAATATTTTATTTATGTGCTTATTTACAGTGTTATGATGTACATGTGCTCATTGGATCCAGTTTTTGCTTATGGTTTGTATGGTTGTAGGTGACATCCATGCGGTGTTATGTTATTATCATCTTTATGGTTGTACATGGAAGCCCTCACATCCGGTTTTACTTAAGATAATATGGCTATAGGTGGCAGTCAGTAGATCTAGTTTCTAGCTTTGTGAATATGGTTGAATATGGTAGCCTGTGGATCTTTTATTTATATTGCTAGAGTTAGCTTGCAAATCTGATTTTTTTAATGGTTATGTGGTTGTAGAACACCTGACTAATTGATATTAGATTACATGTTAAAATATGGTTTAGATCCATTACATTCATGTTTGCATTTACCTTGCATATGGAAGATAAAATGTATCATACTTGTCTTTAAGAAGGCGGATTGTTTTATTATTTGGCTTGCCAGCATGATGGCCCAGCCTTAGATAACCTTATTCCGCTGTGTATTTACCTTGATTAATCCTTCCCTTGGGTTTTTGAGTGACCTTGGCCTTGGATTTGGGGTTGGGGACATGACAATTGATATTATTCATTTTAATGTCCTCCATAGATTCCTTGATGGGAAATCTATATTCAAATTCATCTTATTCTTCATGCCTAACCCCCATGGTGAACAATGTATCAAGTCGCCAACTATCAAAAGTGATAGAGGCAGACCCAATATGTTTAGCTTTCATATATGAATCAGAAAAGTCCCAAAAGTCATAGGGTATAGTTGTTCAACTTTTACCTCAACTTCATTTTTTACAAGAGTGGTCTCACTGTTAGCTATCTCATAAAAAAATCCCTTACACTATTAGATATTTCATTAAAAATATATTGAGCTATCTAAATTTTTATCTCAAGATCTATCTGATTGCTTGTTTCCCCAACTTGGGAGGTAGAAGAAATGTTGGGAGATCTAGGAAGATTAGGAAGAAATCATTTAAACTTGCCCCTCCTTCTCGAGACACATGCTTATTTAGAGGATTTAGAAGCACCGCACAATGAGAGAGCATGATTGGATATCAAATTCCAATCTTGTAACTTCTAGTAGTGGATTTCAAGCCTTATGCAAAGAAAAAGATCCTAAAGTTGGTATTTTCCCCATCAAAGGTGCCAAAAAGTAATAAGTCCCAACAATACTTAGGATTGACGGCCCAAAATATACTTGAAGCTACTTTAATTATCAACTTGGGGTCATGGACTTTTCAAAAATTCCTACATTGTACATGTAAACTTAGGGTTTCAAATTGCTAAGTCGTGTGACTGCCAATTTATTATTCTGGGGGGGTTTCTTTTTATAAGTCTCCTTCCATACTAATGTTTATGAATATTTATTTACCAACTATAAAACCCATATAAATTAAATACGGTTGATTCAAAAGAAATTCATAGTCAAACTAGGTTCACTCAACCGACTGCATTGCTACAATACTTTAGTATTACTAAACTATTGAATTAATCACACAACATTAAATTATTAATCCTATGATTTGTATTGTAAGGAAGCAAATATAATCATATCAAATTCATTCAACCGACCACATGGCTACGATATTTGGTGTGACATAATTCACTTCATAGGTCACACCTTAGTTGTACGAAGGAAATAAAAACATTGAAACTAAATTGTAGATATCAACCAATAATGCAAAAACAAACAAAAAGCTATGAATAAACAAGTTTGCTTATCCAAGAAGAAAGGTGAATCAATAACTAGAAGAATTAATGCACCACAATACTGAACAAAATTTGAATGAAAAACTACAACAACAATGAACCTATAGCAATAAGACCATCATGGCGATGTACTGTAGAGTGGGCCCTTGTTTTACAGCACACTAGATAATCCCCTGACTAACTAAATATCATTGAAATCAAATAAGGTCCGATAGACCAAAGTTGGTATGAGTGGACATTAATCATCATCGTCGTCATCATAAAAAACAAAACAAGGTTTTTTGTATTATCCTAACAATGAAGTAAACCCTCCTGGTGTTATCCATGTTCTATTTCAATTGATAAGTATATGTCTGAAATGTGTGTGTGTGTGTGTGTGTATTTGAATGATAGTTAAAACAATAAGTTGATGATGAATGTTACATTGGGTCCTGTATATAAACTCTTACGGTGACCTTTCTAGAGACATGACCATTGGTAATCATATCCACTCATAAATCTCTAAGTATTTATTAATTAATCTTTGTTTAGTTAATTATCCTATTATGTATTATTATTATTACTACTATAACATTGCCACTCCCTTAAAATATATCTTTGCTAAAACCTCTGGCCACCCACCTCTACTATAAAGATATAAATGAGACATTTTCTGGAGAGGTTCCGCAAAAAACTCCAATAGAAGATGTTTTCCTAAAGTTTTACGAGGAGGAAATATCCCTCAAGGATAACACATCTTTACTAAGATAGTTGATCCTTTGTTGGGATCATGCTTGGCAAACATTTAGAGTCAATCCTTATCTGTGGTTCCAACCCATAGATGGGGAGACATATTTCATTACTGAGTTGTCAAGGAGAGGGGGGGATTTTTCCTAGTTCCCGGATCTCCTGCCTACCATCGCGGGAGAGAGTTAGCTAGCATATGTTCAAAGATATGTCAATTTAAATGTCACTACCCCTTCTAGATTCCAGGTTTCTAGTGTGTAGTTGGATTGACACGAGTTCAGTGTAGAGGAGGTTAGGTGCTTCTCGCTTATGGTCATGATAGTGGACTACCACACCTATAATGGGAAACACATTAGTTTCCCCCTTTTGTATTATGTGGATTCTTTAGTGCAAACATCTAGATGTATCATGTGGGATGCCATTTTTCTGCAACAGTTCTGTTTTGCGTTGGATCATTGTTGTGCTATGTTTGATGTGAGGATACTCTTCCCGTATGCTTTAGAGTTGTTTTTCTTATTTTTAGAGGTTTTCGACCACTAGGCCCTCATTTGAGAGTAACCCTCCCAGGTCAAGGAGCGATGTGTGTATGTGCATGTGGGAGAAGATGTTACCCAAAAGGGGCCAATTAGAGTTCCCATGTAGGATCACTCTAAAGGTATTGGAGATACTCTCCAATGAGGATGATCATATGATGGATATTGTGTAGTAATTGTATGCAAGGATGGACTAGCAAGGATGTTAGAACATTTGATTTACCCAAGATGAGCCACTAGGTGCTAGAGGTAATATTAGCATTATGATTTGATCAACCTAGATGAATTTTGTTAGCTTATTGAATGCACACGTGATTTATTATAACATTTTATTTGAATTGTTTAATTATTGTTGTCTACTATTTTGCAAATACTGGCACATATGATGTAGAGGTACCTCCCCAACCTAACGAGGAGATGGCTGAGGCTTATGAGCTCCGTCCGTTATAGAGACTAGGCCTGCGACATAGGTTAGAACGTAGATTCCATTAGAAGGTGGTGGATTGGTTATGTGCAGTGATGGTTCAATAGGGAGTGTGCCCAGTATGAGCCAACCAGATCATATGAGACTTGGAGCTTGCAGCTATATGGATGCACCTTCTACGTTATATGATGTTATCAATGCATCATGTTGTAAGTGCAACTAACCTACTTGAGAGGAGGGGTCACCACCACTGTCATTCTTCTTCATCTAATTCATTTGTTCTAGATGGTGATCCTTCGCCTCCACTTCCTCCTCCTCCATAGGTTGACCAACACCCTTTCCTCCATATGTAGACCCATCTCCACAGGATAACCAACCAACCTATCCTCCATAGGATGATCGACCACCCTCTCCTCCTCACCGTGTTTACCCACTCTCCCCTCCTCCATAGGCCAACCCACCACCCTCTCCTCCTCATCGATTTGATCGACCACCCTCTTCTACTCCACAAGCTAGTCAACCACGCTCTCCTCCTCATTGAGAGAGACTAAAAACCACTCTCTCCTCCTCCATAAGCCGACTGACCACCCTCTCCCCCTCACCTAGATGACCAAAAACCATCTCTGTCTCCACTAGCCAACCTACCACTCTCTCCTCTTCTAGTAACCGGCTTACCATCTGTGACAACCATTTCACTTGTTAGCGCTTTAGATGATAAGTTCACACTGGGTGATATGAATTTTGGTGGAGAGCTATACCAGTTAGCAATTATATGTGATCACATTTATATATTTGATTGTTGTGATGTATATTTTACATATTTATGTTACTTTTATTTTTTGACTTGATATGTGTACTTGTCATATATATATATATATTATCGTTCATATATATGTTCCATTTTAATATCATTTTGATCTTGATGTTGTTTTATTTGTGAAATATTATATTGTTTGTTTGTTAAATATTTATATTATTAATGATTTTTCTATTTTTAAAAGTAAATTTGAGATGTATCACTCATTTAAATTTGAGATGGCATAGTTGATATGTTTATGTGACATATATATTGATTTTGAGATTATGTTCATGTATATTATGTCTTTTCATGTCAGGTTGATGTTGATGTTGTTTACAAAATATGTTGTGTATGTTAATAATTAACATTGTTATGGATTTCTCTATTTCAAAACCAAATTTAAGGTGTATCAGTGATTTAAATTAGAGATGTGTCACATAATGTTTAACTGTTGCGAGTATTGAAGTTTATATTCATACACTTCCTTGTTGTGATTAATGAAGATTGCTTGATAGTGAAAATAATGAATGATATGTAAATGATGTGATTATTGAAAATTGCATTCATACTCTTCATTTATGTCAATTATTAATATTTTATAATTCTATTATCTTCTTTAATTAATTTAGTAGCAATATTTTAAATTCAATTTAATTTTTGATTTCATTAAAATCAGTTGCTTAGTTTGGGTATTCTTCGACTAAATAAATTTCATTTTCACTCAACCCTTCCATACAACCACCACAAAATACTAGATAAATAAACACATTATACATTAAATTGATTTCCAAACAACTAAAATTGTTAAAAAAAACATCAAAAATATTCTTAGCGATAACCTTACAAACAATTATTTGTAATATTTGATAAAAGATTAGATGAAATATATCAATGTAACTCTAGCAATTATCATTGTAATCATTCATCATCATCACTCACCATCAACATCAAATAAAAAACAACAAAATATGTGTAAAAATTGAACCATAAACAATCATACATGTCCAAAGCAATATAAATTTATTCAAAATTTCTTTAGTAATACATGTTCTTACAAAAATGGCACATTATGCATAATACACATAATGACACCTTGAGTGCAACTAGACAATGTCAAATCAATGACCATAATACAATATAACAACTCATAGGTAAACTAAGTAAGATGTAGACGATGATAGAATGTGTCATCATCACCCAAAGAAATCACATATAAGGTTGTGTGAAATAAGAATTTGGTATGTTTAATTATTACAAATCACTTCAACATTATTCATCCTCAAATTGTTTAAATTATAAAAATTGCCATTACCAACCTTTAGTCTCATTGATAAATTTTGTACTAGTGATTGTAGTCAATCCTAGTTAGTTTGTTAGAGTTGAATGACGTTGTAAAATACTTAACTATTGTATTTTGAATTTTTTTTAATATAACAAGAGGTGCATATATGAGTTTGTTAATTTTTTTAGTTAAAGGTTTCCAATAAAAATCACTTGTTTGTGGTATATGTGGTGTTGTTTTGTTATTTTTGAGAATTTGTTATCATTTATTTTCTTACATAGGCTTATTACTCACTACATTGTACATAATCACTATTCTAAATCTAAAATCTTTCAAGGTTCTATCCCACTTACATTGAAGGAATTCACAACATTTTGTGTCCTTCTCAAACCTAAACATTTCCTTCTCTTCATTTAGACTAGCTTGGTGTTCAACTTGTTGAAGTTGATTTTTTTATAAAGCATTCTAACAAATAACATCTGACAACATTCAAAATCCATATGCATTTATATTGAACACATTAGCACGTGTTATCAATTTGGCACCATACCTCCAATACTTTGATAATAATATTCACACTTAAATAAAATGATATTAAACATTGAACAATTAATCAAGTGTACACACAATTGAACAATACTATGCCGAAGAATTAAACATGTAAATGTTAAAAAATTGAATAATGAACGTGAAACGTGGAATAAATGAGTAATTCAATGCCACACATTTAATATTTGAATCTTTAAAAAATCCTAAATGATAACTTTTGATTAATTAGAAAAATAAATGTTGATTAATAGAGTGTTTTTTGTTTTTGAATAATCAACAAATATAAAATAAATGAAAAATGAATAATCTATCAATTCAACAATCAAAATTTAAACATTTTAACCATTTAATAATTAAAATTTAGAAATTCAACTATCTATGTTGGACCTTTAACATTAAAAAAATTAATAATTGACGAATTTAATGTTTAAGGTTGAACATTGATTGATTGGTCATATGAAAAATGATATTTAATTAATAATTAATTTCATAATAAACGTAGTTTTTTTTTCCTTAGAAAAATTCGTAATTTTATTTCAAAAGAGGAACAAAATTACATTCTGCACATGTAATAGGATCACTAAGATCCCTACATTGTCACATATTACAGTTCATATTATTGGCAACAGGAAACCAATCATCCCAGACTGCCTCCTACTGCTGTCTCTAATTGATCGTGACCATCACTGATCAATAAGCTTATGCTGTCCATACAGCCCATCAATGAAGTCCCATACAAATTCTATGTAAATTGCTTTTCGCCTGCCTGCAGCTCGCTATACAGTTGCTCTGATAAGGTCGTGACGCTGCTTGTTTTTACAGCCCGTCATTACAGATTATTGTTACTCTAATATACAGGTCATGATCGTCACAGCTCTTTGCTGTCCATACAGCCCGTCAATTCATCACTCTATTCACAGAGGGCGCATGATAATTCCAGCCTGTCCTCAATATGTCTGTGTGATGCCTCCCGATGAGTGGATTTCAGCAATCAGCCATTCCCTATCACCCCAATGATCAATAGATCAATGCAGTGCCGCATTTTCCCCATTATCCTCATAAAATGGTCGGTGGTAATAGATGAAAATGCCTTCCGGAGAATGTATGGTTATTCTCCATGATCCGTGTGCTAACTCCAGCTGCGTTGCCTCCTTGGATAGTTGATCAGCCAACCCATTCCGCTCCCTGTATACATGTGTAAAAGTGATGTGGTGAAAGGACAATTTTATCCGGTTCACCTCCTCCAGGATAGGTAATAGAACCATCACATGACACAGTGAGATCTCCTTGGCCCAATTGATGACTAACAAGGAGTCACCAAATATCTGGAGTGATAAGCATCCTTTTTCTAGAGCAAATAACATCAGTAACTTTAGAGACATGAGTTCTGCATAGTTATTTGACCCTCTACCCAATCCAGCCACCAGATGGAAATAATGTGCCTCTGATTTGTAAAGGACTCCCCCCCCTCCGCATACCGATTGTAGGTTTGAGGCGCCATCGAAAAAAGCCCACGGCATGGAGAGATCAATCAATTCTACCTGCACAGGTCTGGCTCTGCTCATATGTACAGGGGCCACAAAATGTAAGTAAACTGCCATCAATTGTGCCACAACAGATTCCAGTGGCACCCTGCTGTCCTGGAATAACACCTTATTGCGGGCAATCCATATGCCCCAAGTGTAGAAACACGGGAGTGCCCGGGAAGTGGAGGAATGTTGAGCTGACCACCACAAACCGAATGCTTCCAGCACACTCGTACCCCTCCATCTCACCTTAATATCCAATAAGTTGCAGATTTCAATCCAAACAGCCTGTGAAAAACTACAATGAATAAAAAGATGAGCCAAGTTCTCTTCGGCATCCCTACAAAGAGGACATATCCCCGGACCCTGGAGAAAACGTTTTTGCATAATGTCCCAAGTGGGTGCCTTATTTTCCAGGATCGCCCAGAAGAGTAATTTGGCTTTACCCGGACATCTTAGCTTCCACAAGTGTTTCCACCACCACACCAACTCCCGGTTATGTAATTCCAAATTGAGTTGGATATATCCAAGTTTAGGAGTATATACTCCGGAGGGATGGTGATCCCAGATAAGTATATCAGACCTATCGGACAATCGAATGTGGGTAAGTTTTAACATCCGAATATAATCCTCCCAGACCCCCTGTAGTTCAGCCGAGATCCCAAGATGTCGTGCAGACTTCCACCCCTGTTGCCAAAGTGTTGTAGCTCCCGGATCCGCTATATCAGCCAGATAAAGACATCCTCTAGTAGCCAGAAAGGTTCTCAGATCCTCAGAAAGGACATGTCCACCCCTGCATCCAACCCAAGGGTCCATCCCAATTCTAAGGAGACGCCCATCGCCAATCCGCCACACTAATCCAGATCCGACTAAAGTGAAATGCTGCACCACTGCTTTCCAGACCACAGAACAGCTTGCCTTCGTCTTATCACGCAGCCTGATCCATTCGAGGAGAGTTAAAGGGGCAATATATTTATGATAGACCACTCTAGTCCAGAGACTTTGTGTATGAATTAGTCGCCACGACACTTTGGCCCCCAAGGCTTTGGCAAACATAAAAATATTCTTTAATCCCCACCCTCCCAATGCTTTAGGAACAACGATTCTCTCCCAACGGACCCACACCAATGCACGTTGATCACTGGTACCCTTCCAAAGAAAGCCAAAACACAGTCGCCTAATCTGCTCCAGCACTCCAATCGGTATCCAAGCGAGAGACAACCAATACACCGGGACTGCTTCCAAAATAGATTTTATCAATACCAGCCTCCCGGCCCGAGAGAGCCATTTATGGCTCCAACCCTGTAGTCGCTGTTCTAGCTTTTCAATTAACCAGCACCAATCAGCCTTCAAGTATGCATTCGGTTTTAAGTGAAAACCGAGGTACTTTAAACCATCATCGATTTCCAAAATCCTATATGGTAGTTTGTTAACCATACCGAGGATCTCCTGCTCGGTTAAATGCGAACAAGTGATAGTAGATTTGTCAGTATTCACTATCATACCCGCTGCAGCTTGCACTAATTGGAGGCCTTCAACCACCTTGTCTATATCCTGTCGCGAGCCATCACAGAAAAGCAGAATGTCATCAACAAAAAGAAGGTGTGTAATGAACATTACCTGTGAGATAGATATGCCTCTGAAGGAACCATCAGCTTTTGCATTCCGTATAAATCTGCTAAGACCTTCGGCAACCAGGAGAAACAACAGCGGAGACAGGGGACATCCCTGTCGTAGCCCCCTCCCAGCCTGGAAGAAAGGGCTAGCAGAACCGTTAATCAACACTGCAAAGTTCACCGTTGTAAGGCAGGCCATTATCCATCTGATAAAATCATAGCAGAACCCCAGATGGGTAAGAAGCATCCTGATATAAAGCCAGCTCACCCTGTCAAATGCTTTGGAGAGATCTATTTTTATCACAGCCCCCTTCTGCTTCTGCACCTTGAGAGTGTGTAAACCTTCCTGAGCCACTCCAATCGCCTCATGAATTTGGCGACCTTCCAAGAAGCCAAATTGCTCACAGGAGATATGCTTGGACAGTATTTTCTTGAGTCTGCGCGCCATCACCTTAGATATTATCTTGTAGATGCAATTGCAGAGCGATATGGGTCTGAATTCATCAAAGCATACAGGCTTGTCCGTCTTCGGAATAAGAGTTAAAAAGGTGGAGTTGAAAGGTCCATGGACAAACCCAGCCTTGCGTGATTCTTCCACCACATTCAAAATCTCCGCCCCGAAGAACTCATAGAATCCTATGAAGAATTCTATCGGCCAGCCATCTGGCCCCGGGCTGCTATCTTTATTAAATGAATTCATCACCACTGAGAGCTCATTCTGCGTTACCTCCTCCATCAGCATTCGGTTGTCTTCCTCCCCCACAAAGCTGGGGAATAGCTGTGTCACACGAATGACCTCAGTGATAGATACACCAGGTGGAGCCGTGAATAATTCTCCAAAATGTTGAACTCCCAACTCTGCTAATCCATCGAAGCTGGAAACCTGGTCCCCATTAGCAGCAGATAGTTCCCAGATCGAGTTGGTGAATTTTCTCCCCTTAGCATAAGCTTGAAAAAATTTAGTGTTCTCATCACCGCACTGAAGCCAAACCGCCCTGCTTTTCATTCTCCACAGCTCTTCTCTCTCACACAGTATCACATTCCTGCGCCTCTCCCATTCCAACAACTCACCTTTCTGCAGATCATCCAGGAATCCCATGCCCGGACTGTTACTAATCCTATCAATATTTAATTCAACCGCTTGTAAAGTCAGGTCATCCAACACCCTTTTGTCATGAGCCCATGTACGTGTGGCCTCTTTAATTCTCTTAAGATTTTGATAAAAGTGAGCTCCAGCCTGCGTCTGCGAGTCATGAGGACGATGAACCCAGTTCTCCTGAACCAGATGTTTGAAAGTCTCCTCCTTCAGCCAGCTAGGATTGAATTTGAATGGGCTGGGTGGTTTTTTCCTGCTGCCGCGTAGCTCCAGGAATATGGGGCAATGGTCAGATATCCCACCTGAACCTACCCACTGTCTGACAACATCAACACCAAGTGCCAAACCTTCGGCCACCAGGAACCTATCCAGTCGTTTGGCCACTCTATGAACACCAGCTCGCATATTCCTCCATGTAGGAGATAGCTTGGATGGTATAATGTCGAGGAGATCCTTCCGGACAAATGCATTAATGAAATAGTTAGCTAAATTATCAGGAGCAGCCCGCGGCCCCCAAATTTTAGAAGAACCCAGGGTAAGATTGAAATCCCCACCCAGAATCACATCCCTGCCATCAAAACAATCCATACCTAACAAGGTGTCCCAATAGCCCACCCTATTTAAGTAGGGCCCGTAAATATTGAGAACCGTGATCGTCCGACCAATTTCTGCATCCCAAATCTCCAAACCGAGACCAGAGGCTATGCCCCAAGTACAATCACATCTGCAGCTCTTGACCTTCCACCCCGAGGCCAGGCCTCCCGAACGCCCCCGAGCATCCACTCCTACAAACTTCCAACCATGCAGCAAAGATTCTAGCGTACGTACAACTTCCTCACTGCCACCCAATGTTTCTTGCAGCAATAATACATCCGGTTGGTTTAATTCAACCAGCCGTCTAAGCGACGATTTTTTAATGGGACTCGCCAACCCACGACAGTTGAAGGACATAAGTTTCATAAAAAATCCCCATCATGGGCTTTCGCTGCTCTAAGTGCCCACTCGATAGAAGATTGAGTACCCATCTCTACATCCACTTTAGCCCGTTCTTTTGCTTTGGATAAATGGGATTTTCGACCACGACCTTTTCCCCCAACACTGAAGGCCAATTCCGGTAGACCCTTGCCCCCCTTTCCATTATCAGTAATCTCCCTACTACGAAGGGCATAACGGATGCTGCCCTCGGAGCTGGAAGAGTGATTGGTTGGAGCCATAGTCGGAGTGACTATGCAATCCACATCAGACCGATGAAAAGGAGCATCCGGACTCGGTGGAGCCCCATGGCAGCCCCCCTCCAATACCATGGAATCGACCAAAAATGAAACCGAAGGGGAAATTAAAGGAGACATACCTGACAGATTTGCTGATGAATCCCGACGAGAATGAGGCAGCTCCAGGATCATAGAAGACGGAGGTATGGAAGTAGAAGCCCCCTCAGTAACAGGTGGCACCCGCCCATAATGCTCCAACCCATTGTAACCCAAAGGTGTCAACAATACCTCTGATCCTAGCCTCCCACACAGATCGGGTGGCACCACAGAGACATAATTCACATCCCCCGCCAAAACAGGCCCACTCTCCTCAACCACCACCGCCGGGGAGTCCACCTTCGATGCTGGAACAGCCTCTACATCTGCTGCAATACCGGACAGAGGCTTACATTTCCGAAACGGTAAAGGACAGCCGGCTACAAGATGACTCTGAGAGTGACAGCGATGACACCGAAACGGCACACCCACATAATCCAGTAATTGTGTAAAATCCCCATCCTTGGAGTGAACATTAATCTCAGCCGAGAGTCCCAACCGAATATCGATTTTCACCAATATTTTAGCGACCGTGTAGATGCCAGTCTTTAGATGGGAGGAATCAGAACACACATATTCCCTAAGATAATTCCCAATCTCGGTAAACCGCGTTTCATTCCACATATGCATGGGCAGGCCCGGAAGCTTCACCCACAGAGGTTCATTTGCAACACGCTCCGTCTTAGAGTCAAAGAAGGGTGACCATCGTTTCATAACAAGAGGGATTCCCAGAATCGACCAATTACTACTCAAGACAGTCTGGACCTCCCCTGGGTTCCTGAAGATGAAGGCAAACCAGCCTTTCGTTAATACACGAACCTCAGGAGCTGATGACACGACGTTCAACCACTGTTCAGTCACCCAGCGTTGAAGGAAACCACGGCCAAATCTGCGTCCCCTCACATGACCAACCACAGCAGTAATCGAAAGATCCTCTGCCTCTGCCATAGTCACATCTACCCCCAATATTAACAGGTCTGGCCGCTTTCTTACCTTGACCGTTTTAACAGGGTGTATATGAGCACCAGCGTTTGCAGTCTTCCCTGAGCGAGGCATGGATTCATTGACAGGAGATGTCCCTCTCTCCTGGGCGTCCATCGTAGCACCAGAAGTGATGTAAATCGCAAAAAAAAAAAAAAAAAAAAAAAAACCCAGCAAAGGGAGCGATCTTGAAGATCCAAAGCAGAACCAAGATTCTTCACCACACCATTCAGCTCTCCAACTTCACCAGCGAGCACATGGGTAATCGATCCTAAGAAAAACGACCCTCCTCACTGTCAATCCAGCGTGAACATCCACTTCCGATTCCAGAATGAATTCAGGCAGTCGATAATGTGAGGATCGCTTCAGCAGACCATCCGCGTGCCCAATTCAGTATTCTTCAGCTCAATCTACAATGGTGAACAGCTGATAATCCTCCTCGAATACACCCAGAACCTCTGTCTAATCCCAGTCTTTGGTTAACGTATACCTTCCTACTGTCATTCTTGCGGCGTTTCTTGGACTTCCCTCCATCTTTATCCCATAATAAACGTAGTTATTGGTGTAGGAACAACTATTATTAATATTTATGAAAATATAATTTTGTTATTCCAAATTTATTTTAAAAATAGGCTAAACACAACACCAATTTTAACAAACTCAAATGTTCGTTCAGTTTGGTATCTCATCAACTATACACCACTAAAAGGATTCTATGTCAACAACATTGTCATAAGCATAATTGTTGGCTAGGTTTAGTAACCATCCATGAAAATTTTAAAGAGTCAATATCAATGTTTTTGTAGAGTCAATGGCCAACTATCTCATTGATTTTTTACATCAATTGGTTTGATTAAAAACTCTATTAAATCATGAAAACAATTGTAAAGTACATATTAAATATTAATTGAGATAAAAAGACATTAAACTAAACTAAAATTTTTTCTCAATCAACCATTTCATACCATCATACAATCGTAAATTACTAGACATATAAACATATTACACATTTAATTGATTTTTAACCAATTAAAATGGTTTAACAATTTGTTGATAACTTTTCATTTGCAACAACATAAAATGAATAAAAATACATGATTTACGAAGTATAGATAGCAAAAATAAAACGATACATTTAGAATATAAATGTTGAAATAAAACATGTACATGATATCACTTTCAATTCCATCATCCTAATTATCTCCCTTACTTGGCATTATAACATAGTTGTTCTCAAAAAGATGTTGTGATCTAGGGTCGTCTCTTAGTAAGAATCACCAATCCGTAATCAACACACCTTGGTAAAAAATAACACTTGGTTATAGTTTTTTGGGAAAACATAAGGCTCCTTAGTTTCATCCCACAACTTTCTAGAGTTGATACATAGTAGCCCACTATCATGGTCTTCTTTTACATAACTCTGGTCTATCCCACCACTTGCACCTAAAAATAATACATTGAAAAGATATCCCACCATTACTCTGGTCAAAGGTATTCCACCATTTACATTACTCTGGTCGAACTCTACTTCCACTCCATAGTCTTGTGTGACACGTTCATCATTGGCATCCTCAGTGTGAAAATTATGCCCATATTCCCACATAGATGGAAACAAATGCACCTGTAAAAATGTGAACAAATGACAATGTGATGCAAGATTTTTGTGGCCTGAAATTTAAAAAAAAAAAATGCAGGGATTTCCGAGGGTCATAACTTTTGACTCGTTTATCCGTTTGGGCTCAAATTTAACAGGAATTTGTGTTTCAAAGAGTTCAATTTAGTGACTGATCAAATCCTTCTGATCGGACCTTTTCGACACTTTTTGGTGGCCTAATTCCCCCATATAGTGCCTCAAATTGGGTTTTACTTCTTTTGCTGGATTTTTTAAAAATTTGTAATTATCAATTATCTATTAGTTTATGCACCTAATCAGAAAAGCAAGTTGACACCTAGTGTCTCTCTAGTTAGCTTTAAGTTAGTGGTGAGTTTTAGAGTCACGCGGGAATTTTCCAAAATTAGCAATTTCCAAAAATCTCAGTTATCAGTTATAAGATGTTGAATCTTCATTGTAATAGTTAGGATGGAGAAGGAATAAAATATTGTTATTTTCCACTCTCATGTGTTTGCATGGGTTTCAGATCTCATGAATGAATTAAACTTGTTTATTGGCTACATCATTTGGTATCAGAGCAGGAATATTGTTGGGAGAGGAAGGGGAAGAGTAGGTCTTGCTCAAATGCGTAGAGATATGCAAAACCTCCAAAGGCAAGTAGAGGATCTTACACATGTGCTAGCTAATCAGAGAATAATACGAAGAGAAGTGTCTGATGAGGAGATAGACCAAAGATATGTGAATCAACATATAAAACATGAAGAAGAACAATTAAAGTGCTTTCCTTTTGAAGAAAGGATGCTCAGGGCTCTAGAAGGGAGGAATGATGGGAACAAAATGGAAGTTTTAGAATATACAGGGAGTCTTAAACCAGAGGAGTTAAGGAATTTTTTTTTGAATGGAAGCTTATTACAGGCGAAAAGAAGGTGAAATTTGCATGCACCAAATTGAAGGGTCACACCATGATCTGGTGGGATCATGTGCAAAAGGATAGAACAAAAAAGGGAAAAGATAAAATTAAGGCGTGGAATAATATGGAGAGAAAATTATGAGAAATTTGTTTGCCTTTGAACTATGCATAGACCCTTTTTCACAGATTTCAGAGTTTGAAACAAAACCTGTCCACCATGGAGGAAATCACACACGAGTTTTATCAGTTGTCCATTCGTGTATATCGCCATGAAAATGATGAGCAACTAGATGCAAGGTATGTGAATTGTTTGAAATTTTATATTCAAGATTAATTGAGCATTCACATGGTTCGCAACGTGGACGAGGCATACCAACTGGCCTTAAAGGTTGAGGAAAAACAAAACCCAAAATTTGCTCAAAGGAATAGAGGAGTAAGGAGGGGTACATCGTCTGCCTCACGGGGTGGTTTTAACTATGGCAGACGCGAATCATCCCAAGGAGCTAAGAAAGCAAAATCTCCTCGACAAGATAACCCGAATAAACTACGAGGAAGAGGATTTTAGAGGGGTAGAGGTTATGGTGGTGCTAGAGGAAGACCTTATATGTGTTTCAAGTGTGGCGTAGAGGGTCAACAAGCATTTGAGTGCTCAAGTTACAACATGAAAGAGACAAAGCAAGGACAACAACCTAGTTTAAACTTGGTCCAAGTTGAGAATGGAGAAGGAGTTGAATCTGAAGTCCCACCCGATATGGGGGAGAATCTCATGATTCAAAGGTCAATGGTGATTCTTGAGAAACAACAAAGACAACGTCATAACAAAGAAGATTCATAGCTTTGGAAAAATATTTTTCGAACCACGTGCATTTCTAAGGGAAAGGTATGTCAATTTATTATTGATAGTGGCAGTTGTGAGAATATGGTTTCAAAATATATGGTAGATAAGTTGAAATTACAATGTGAAACACATCCCCATCCTTAATGAATTGCATGGTTCAAAAAAGGGAACGAAGTCACCATTAATAAAATATGTTTGATCAAGTTTTCCATTTGTAAGACTTATAAAGATGAAGTATGGTGTGATGTCATTCCGATGGATGCATGTCATATGTTATTAGGGATGCCTTGGCAATAAGACAGAAAAGTCATGCATGATAGATGTTGGGTGTTATTATGTCTTAATGAATTCACCAAATATTTAATTATCGATCGGGGTTGGTAATCTTAGAGTTGTCACAAAATATATGCTGAGGTAGAAGGGTACCTAAGATATTGGCTCGACAGACCTTAGAAATATTTAATAATGAAAAGATCTAAGGATCTCAGATCAGAATAGTATCAATCTATACTACTCTATTCTATGGACAATAATTGAAACTACAAAAGACAGTACTATTCTAAGAAACAAGACTTGATAAAAAACAAGCTATTCTGATGGAAATGGAAACTACTTAATCAATTATTCAAAATCTAGGAATTAGAAAGACTAACTACTATGTAATATCAAAGATCTAATTATGAACAAGTTCAGAAACTTAACTATGAAACAATATGAAATGTTGATCTAAGATTTATGCATACATTAATAATAATGAATGATAAGCAAACTACCTAGTTCCAATCATCTTGAATAACTACTGCATCTAAATGACTTACGAAAGCTAAAGAAATGCAAAATGGAAATAAATCTAACTCGACTTCTACAAATATTTGGAAACTAAAGACAGACCAATTACAAGAAATCTTAAACATTGTAACCTACTGTTCATCGATAAGCAAATGACAAACTAACTATAACACTTGAAATGAAACACTATTTTGACAATCTAGCTTCACTTGATAAAGACAAAATCTAAGTTACTTGACCTCTAATGATTACTTTGAAATGCTTATCTAACTCAAACACATGCCTATCAACTTCAAATTACTTCAAACTAGTTCATGAAACATAAACTACAAGAAAAGCAAGCTAAACTAAGTACAGGACAAGAACTCAAATGACTGAAAATAATGTTAACTTGTGATCAAAACCTACAGCAGAAAAACAAACTATTCTTATGCTATCCCTACTGCAAATCAAATTATAATCTAAGACAACTATGAAAGTGCAATAAAGCTGATCGATAACTTGAAAAGTAAACCTCTACTAAACTAGGTTATGTGAACTTGTAATATCAAACTCTAAGATATTGAAAACTAATGCATCTATATTAAATACAAATAAACTTATTAAGCTTGGATTGGAACTAGTTTATAGTCTATTTTGCCTATGGAAATGAAATGACTCGAAGAAAGAAAACTAACAAAGTCTAAAGCAATAAAATGCTATGCAGTTAAAAGTGAAAGACTAATTGGAAACTTGAATGAAAATTGGAAATGAAATATTGGACTGATTTCAGAAATAAGACAAACTGATTTTAACAAAGTCTATGATAGCATTGTAAACAAGTTTAAGCTAATCTAGGTCCTAGGTATGAAAGCAAATGAAATAACTCATAAACTACCTAAATCATAAGCAAAAGACAACTATGCTGCTTCTACTTGAACCATAACTATTTCTCATTTGAACAGTAAAACATATGCTGAATGTAAATGGATTTCATCATTAATAAAAGTTGAAATAATTAGTCTCTGTGTAAATACAAAACTAAATATAAATTGATGTAAGTGTTAAAGATAAATTCAAATCTCAAACAAGCTACAGAACATGATAAGGTACTGGAAAATTAACCTAGACTCTAGCTAACTATCTCTGCATAAAATGAAATGCCGAAAATTTTGGAAATGACTGAAAATTTTGTATAAGTTCGAATGAAAGTCTGAACGATAGCTTGAAAGGCAGTCTGAACTAATAGTGCGAATGGTGGGCTGAATGGATTCTAGAGATATAAATTACATATAAACACAGGAAAATTACAGTTTATAAACAACAAAACGTCATCTACAGGAAAGCGAACTATATGCATGCAAAAACGAAATGACTTATCTGCAAATATAAAATGAAACTATTGAATATACACAAATGGAACCTCTGATTGTTGAGGGGCCCTTCCCAGCAACAGGGGTTTGTCTCCTAAGCTACTCAATCACCAACCATTAACAAAAAATGAAACTGATCATCAACAGCTGAAACAGAGTCTTTCTATTAAACTGAAGTAAAGTTTATACAACGTTTTTCTCTATATCTCTGTGTGCGTTTCAGAACCTAAGGCGTCTTTATATAAAGTTTACAAAGAGAGAGCAGGTCGACCCTTTCAGTGGTCGACCTCTCTAAAAATAGAAGGTCTTTACTGCTACAGAAACGACCCATTACAACGCACAGGCCGTTTTCCTCATTTCATGCGTGTTGGTTCCCTTGACGTTAGCAACTGATGCGTTGGCAGTTTGGGCGAGTGAGGACGCGGATCTTCTCGAACAAGGGCTCATGATCCATAAGGGCCACGTTGCCAACAAAACCCACGTCGTGGTTTTCACCTTCAATGCCCCGGAATATGCTAACCAACAAAACCTAGGGTGCGAACGGAGGTCTGAATGAAGGTCCAAATGCGAATGGGCGTCTTGAACATGAACGCGCGTCCGGATTAGAGTCCGTATGAAAACCATAACCCGAAGAATGAAGACTATGTGCCCAACAAGTCTAGAAATGTTAGATTAACGTTAATAAACCATAAAAAGATGATAATCAATTAAGATTCATGAGATATTAAAATATGTTCATACCTGAGTTCGAATGGTGGTATGAATGACAAGAAATATGACTTATTATACCAAAAATGGCAAAAATACTGTCAACAGAGCACGTTCAATAATCAAAAGTGATGGCAAAATTGGACATCAACAACAGAGACAAGAATACCTACACCTTTTGGAAGGATGGATCAAAAGTTGTCTTATTGCCCCTTAAGTATGAAGGGAAAGCTAATAATATGTTGTTAGGAAGATAGCTTGTTAAGGAAATGAAAGCAACAAGATTTTTCTATGCATTAATAGTGCAAACGGATCTGAGGAAGACATACCAATAGCTACTGAAGTGGCCAAGGTACTTGAATACTATGTTCATATTATCCCTAATTAACTACTTGATGGTATTCCACCAAAGATGGATATTCAACATCACATTGATCTAATCCTAGGATCATCTTTGCCTAATCGGGAATCTTATAGGATGAGTCCTACACAACATGCAGAGCTCAACCGACAAGTAACAGAGCTTATAAAGAAAGGCCCAGTAAGAGAAAGCATGAGTACCTGTGCACCAACATTGTTGACTAAAAAACAAGATAATACATGGAGGATGTGCATAGATAGTAGAGAAATCAATAAAATTACCATCAAATATTGGTTTCCTATACCGTGCTTGGATGGCATGATGTATGTGCTAGTCGGAGCTAAGTATTTTAGTAAAATTGATTTGTGAAGTGGATACCTCCATATCCGGATTCTCAAAGGGGATGAATGGAAAACAACCTTCAAGTCCATGGATGGACTATATGAATGGATGGTGATGCCATTCGAGTTGTCCAATGCACCTAGTACGTTCATGCAGTTGATGAATACCGTGCTTCGAACTTATATTGGTAAGTTTGTTGTCGTTTATTTTTATGACATTCTAATTTTCAGTAATAACAAAGAAGATCACTTGCAACATTTAAAGATTATATTGGATACATTGAGAAAATATCAACTTTATGCAAACCTGAAGGAATGTAGGTTCCTGTAAGAAATTTTGGTATTTATGGGTTTTGTCATCTTATCATAAGGAATGAAGATGGATTCAGAGACGGTTAGAGCAATTTTGGAGTGGCCTAGTCCTAGGAGCATATATAGGTAATAAGTTTTCATGGGTTGGCCACCTTTTACTGAAAAATTATTTGAAATTTTAGCAGGATTGTATCACCCATAACCAATTGCACCAAAGGAACGACTTTCAAGTGGACCAATGAAGCCGAGGAAATTTTTAGGTTTCTAAATACACTACAACAAAACAAGCAATTAGAGTCCAAAATAGCATCGGAATTTAGTGTATTTCAGTTCACGAATTGGGCACTTTTGTTGGCACCAAAATCGACGCCACAGTGCATGTTCACTTTGGCGTCGGAAATAGCGCCGGACGTAACGCTTGGTAAAACCCTGGATATAGCGCCAGAAATGTGTCGTCTAAAACAATGCCATAATTTGTGCCTAGATTAGCTCCTACTTCAGCGCCTAAAATGGCACCGCAAATAACGCCTAAGATGGATTCCAGTTTTGCTTCCATTTTGACATCTATTTTTGCTCCTACTAGTGCTCCATGCTTTGCTTCCTATTTTGCTTCTAGTATTGATTCTAGTCATGCTTCATGTTTTCCTTATGGCAATGCATCGAAAATAACTTCTTTTTTGGCTTCCTAAATGACACCAAGTTTTTCTTCCATTATGACGTCCCTTGCTGCTTCAATTTTTGCTTCTAGCTTTGATTCTAGTTTTGCTTCGAGTTTTGCTTTCAATTTTGCTACAAGTTTGGCTTTTGATTTGGCTTCCAGTTTTACTTCCGCTTTTACTTCTTGATTTGCTTCAAGTTTGTTTTATGATTTTGCTTCCACTTTTGCTCCCACTTTTGCTTATGGTTTTGCATCAAGTTTTGCTTCTGATTTTGCTTCCAGTTTTACATCTTTTGTTGCTTCCAATATGGCTTCTATTATGACGTCTTATGTTGCTTCTAAAATTGCTTCCATTATTACTTCTTTGTTTTCTACCCGAATTGCTTATGTTTTTGCTTCCTGTGTAGTGCCAAGTTTTCCTTACGAGATTGCTTCTGGTTTTTATCTAGTTTGGATTCCATTGTTGGTTTTGTTTTTGCTTCCAACAATGCTTCTTGTTTTGATTCGACTTATTAATTTAATAATTTGTATTTCAATTTTATTAGTTAAATATATCGTGCCTCTTAAATAACTTATATGATTATAGAGTAAGTCATATTACATTTGAAATATTTTATAGGATAACATTTATAAACAATTTTTAGGGAAACGGACATCCATACAAACTAACAACGTCATTATACTTATTAAATCTCCATCAAAATAAAATATACAACAACCAATATATATATAATAACAATATAATTATTATAACATGATCATCATTTATAATTGAAACAAGTGAGTCAAATGTCTATCATTTAATTGAATTTGTCAACATCCATCCTCAACAGTGAATTAAAATGATCATCATATGTTATAAACATCCATCCAAAAATACTAATAAGATCACCATCATATATAACTAAAACAAGTGAAAGCCAAATATGCCAATAGATCAATAACATCTCAAAATGATACATGTTCAACAGATAAGTCATAATGATACATGTCCAAATGACATAAGTCAAAATGATAAATTATGTAACTCAAACCAATACATGTCAAAATGATACAAGTCAAGATGATACATGTCCAAACGATACAAGTCAAAATGATACATGTCAAAATGATACAACTCAATAATATGAACAATGATCCATGATGCAATCTATATGATCACATATGTCACTGGCTACTACCAGCAACTGCCTCATCATCATCACCACCACCACCATCATCATCATCATCATCATCATCATCATCCAACTCGATATCTCCTTTATTGGCCTCATCATCATCATCTCTCGCGTCGATACTATATCCAACATAATCTGGATGTATATCATCATCTGGCTCAACGAGATCTTCTGCAATACCCGTGTTCTGCAAAAAAACATTAAAAATGAAAAGTTATTATTTATTTTATGCAATAATTAAATTTTATGTTATATTTCTAATATTACAACATATGAAACAAAACCATAATCATATTACATCAATACCAAAGTGCACATACCATAATAAAACTTCAAATAAGTTACAACTAAGATGCCATTGCAATGATGTAAAACATGCAACAATTCTAATAAACGTTGGTAAAGATTATTAAAAATAAAATTATTATACAATTTAACTATCACCTGTAAATTCTAGAAACTTGAGTTCATCTGTGTTGTGGCTACCTGCTAAAGCGCAACTGAACTCATCTGAGTATCCCATCTCTTCCACCAGGGTCCATTCACACCAAGTGGGTCTGCTAAGTTGGTCCTCCTGCCACCGCAAAAATGATGCATAAATATCCCTAAGTCCTCTAGTCAATCAGTGAAGAGGTCGAACTCATACTCTGTACAATCGTCCCTCTTTGATCCCAGTATGATGGAGTCCTCAACATACATAGCTCCCTTTGGCCATAGTTGTACTGAGTTTCCTTTGAAGTGAATTGTATAACCTTGGTCCTCCAAGGCTGAAACTGAGAGCACATTCACTCTTAGACGAGGAACATATAGAACATGATGAAAGGCTAGAGTCCATCCTGACTCTAACTCAATTACGACAGAATCCTCTCTTCTACCGAGTACTCCTTCTGTGTGGATCCCACACCTCACCAAGCATCTAGTAGCCACTGATCCAGGTGGTTGAAATAGATCACACTCCCTTGTCATATGGAATGTGGCATCACAGTCTAGATACCACCCATCTCGAGAAATATCGTTTGAATCCAGGAGTAAGACATACTCCTTGAACAATGTGGAGAATACTCCTTGAACAACCTGAAATAGTGGAACAAGGGATGTCAATTATACTCAATTGTACTTATCAGATTACAATAGTGGAAATCAATCTTAGAAATAATTCTAGATCCAATGCCAAGAGAAGGAAGGAGTCCACTTCAATGCATCTTGATTTGACCACTAACGCAGATTGTTGTCTTAGCTATTGTAGCATATGCATAAATTATGGAATTAAGGTGTTAACCTTGCATATCAACATGTAGACATGAATGCATATGCTTTTTAAAGGACCTTTTCCTAAAAAGTCCTTTAAAAAACATATGTAAAGGCCTCTCAAAAAGAGGAATAAATTCCTAGGGGGGTCATATGCTTAGGGTTGTTTGGTCAAGCATTAAAGCACATCCTAGGTTTACTGTGTTGATATGCTTAGGGTTGTTCGGTCGAGCATTAATGCGCATCCTCCCCAATTTTACTTTTATTATATACTATTGATTTATTGCTCTATACCATAATATACCCTTTGGATTTTAGGAAACTTATGGGGTATGTATTATCTTCTCTCTTCGGGCTTACCCCATGGTAAAGGCAAGGCTATGACTAAGCTCACTTGATAGAAATGTTTTCATGGATCTGTAAGCTTGTGTGTTTTAGATATGCAAATAAGTTGCCATATTATAACATACTATCCCTAATATAGCTAACATATTAGTTTATCCTATACACTGCTTAGAGAAGCTTACGATATTGTTATGAATAACTACAACACACTCGACACATTGTTAGTATTAACACAGTTGAATTACACTTATCTCCCGCTTTCGTGAACAAACTCACAAGGTTCAACGTTACTAGTATGAGTTAATGATGATCATAGATAAGCTCTTACTTGCTATGATATCAATAACGAGTTGTAATACCAGTAGTTCCAATAGAGTTGAGTATAGGTAATCCCATGAATAGAAAGCGTACAATATACAAACAATACTCAAACCTTTTACATATTCCAAACACGTTTCATTATATAGATATAGATATATAACGTGTAGAAGCCATGTAACTTCCAGCTTTCAAGCATTATGTAGTTAAGAGCAGGATATGTTTAACCTGTGTTCCAAGGGTAGAAAGATATGAACTAATCCCATAATAAGCATGGTATATTGATAAGCTGCTTGTAGTTTCATAACCTAGTGTGTAATGGAAACAAAAATACTCGCAGTAATGTATAGTAGTAATCCGATTTAGTTTATGTACCTTGTTATCAATATCGTTATGCCTTATATGATAGGGTTAATGATGTGTGTACTTGGCTGTAATGCTTTGTATTTCCGATCTAATCTAAGCATTCCACTAATTGAATCTATACAATAATAAACATTGGTCTCCAACACCAGTATACAAGGTTCAATTCCTTGAGTTATGGTACTAGTACTCTGCTTTGTAAAGGGTTATACTAGTTCTTATGTCATTAACTAGCACAATATTAGATATGCAAATAAGTTACCATGTTATATCTTATTATCCCTAGTATAGCTAACAGCTTAGTTTATGTTATACACCGCTTAGAGAAGCTTACGATATTGGTACGAATAACTACAACACACTGGACACATTGTTAGTATTAACAAAGTTGAATTACACTTATCTCCTGCTTTCGTGAACGAGCTCACAAGGTTTAATGTTACTAGTATGAGTTAATGGTGATCATAGATAAGCTGTTAACTGCTATGATATCAATAACGAGATGTAATACCAGTAGTTTCAATAGAGTTGAGTATAGGTAATCCCATGAATAGAAGAGTACAATATACAAACAATACTCAAACCTTTTACATATCCCAAACACATTTCATTATGTAGATATAGCTATATAGTGTGTACAAACCATGTCACTTCCAGCTTTCCAACATTACCTATGTTAAAAGCTGCATGTGTATAGCTTGTGTTCTAGGGGTAGAAGGATATGAAATAATCCCATAACAAGCATGGTATATTGATAAGCTTCTTGTAGCTTCATAACCTAGTGTGTAATGGAAACAAAAATACTTGTAGTAAAGTATAGTAGTAACCTGCTTTAGTTGATGTACCTTGTTATCAATATCGTTATGCCTTATATGATGGGGTTAATGATGTGTGTACTTGGCTGTAATACTATGTATTTTCGATCTAATCTAAGCATTTCACTAATTGAATCTATACAATAATAGACATTGGTCTCCAACACCAGTATACAAGGTTCAATTCCTGGAGCTATGGTACTAGTACTCTGGTTTGTAAAGGGTTGTACAAGTTCTTATGTCATTAACTAGCATAGTATTAGATATGCAAATAGGTTACCATATTATAACATATTATCCCTAATATAGATAACAACTTAGTTTTTGCTATACACTGCTTAGAGAAGCTTACGATATTGGTATGAATAACTACAACACACTAGACGCATTGTTAGTATTAACACAATTGAAGTACACTTATCTCATGCTTTCATGAACGAGCTCACAAGGTTCAATGTTACTAGTATGAGTTAATGGTGATCATAGATAAGCTCTTACCTGTTATGATATTAAACACTGGTCTCCAACACTGTATACAATATTAAACATTGGTCTCCAACACCAGTATACAAGGTTCAATTCCTTGAGTTATCGTAATAGTACTATGCTTTGTAAAGGGTTATACTAGTTCGTATGTGAATAACTGGCACAATATTAGTTCATGTATTGATTATGTATAACACTTAGCTCCCTAATCAGATATAGTGGGGTTCAATATAATGCGTTTATAGTTAACCCTTATCTGTATCTCTTGTACTAAAGCCTGTGTTACCTGCATAAGTAAGCGTGTTAGTATAATCAATGGGGATCACACTGGTATTGATCTTATTAGTACTCTTATTATCCAAGTTGTTATAATATTCAATATAAGCTATTCCAATGATACTATGAATGCACTATGAACTCAATCTACTGTATAAGATAGGTATAACAAATAGCTAATCACTTACACTTTATATTCATGTGGGAAAAGCATAGGTTACAAAATGTGGTTAGTTATGACTATTACGTATTAGTTAAACCAGTGATTGCCATTCATTACTCTTATCTTATAGTTATGTAGATTATACAAGTCATCTAAGTGATTTCATATCATATCCATCATTATTTGGTACAAGTAATGTAAGCTACTATACTTATGTACCTTGCGAGTTCTTTCATTGTACTTATATTATCTATCACTTAAATCTCACAATGACTCCAATGATTACCATAAGCATAAGGTAAGCAGTTACTATGGAAGTGTCCATGTTCAGACCAACGGGATTAGTACTAACATAGATTATACATGCATAGTATGCCTCGCTTTATCTGTGATTTCCCTTGTATTCTCCCTAGCTTAGTTATACAAGCCCATATGACTTGTTTGCTTCCCCTATGCTCACTAGGGATAAATTAATTTGGAGTTGTATGTGAAACCAAAGACTTGTAGTAATATGACATATCATATGTGTTACTGTAAGTTCATATTGGTTCAATTCCAATCAAATCACATAGTAGTAGCATATGCTATTCAAGGTAATAACAATGTTGAGTGACAACTGTAAGTATAATTAACATAACATATTTAGTTAAAGGGTATTCATTCAATATAACACATATATACATGAGTTTTATAAGTTGTTGTATATACAACGAAAAATAGATAGGCTTTTGTTCTAATGGTCTTGCATATTGTCCGAATTGTTTGCTTTCCCTGTGCTTACTAGGGCTAAATTAATTTGGAGTTGTATGTGAAACCAAAGACCTGTAGTAATATGGCATATCCTATGTGTTACTGTAAGTTCATATTGGTTCGATTCAAATCAGATCACATAGTAGTAGCATATGCTATTCAAGATAATAACAACATTGAGTGTCAATTGTAAGCATAAATAGCATGACACATATAATTAAAGGGTATTCATTCAATATAACACATATATACATGAGTTTTATAAGTTGTTGTATATACAATGAAAAAGATATAGGCTTTTGTTCTAATGGTCTTGCATATTGCCTGACAATCTTAACTGAGTCTGAAGAAGCTTTGCAAAATAAAAGTTTTCTGTTATGCCAACTAAATTCTATATCTAAATCCCCGGGCTTATAGCTTCTCACAAACTGTCCTACCAAAATTACCAAAAAATTGTTCATAATATCTAACTAAAACTATTGTATCTCTAAAGCCACGAGCTTATATCTTCTCACAAACTGCCCTACCAAAATTACAAAAAAATAGTTCATAATATCTAACTAAAACTGGAACCATGGAATCTCATCTTCCAACTTGATTTGAGGAGGAGTAGATGATGAAGCTTCAACCTCCTCCTCTCCTTTCAACTTCCTCTTTAATTCTGCAACTTCTTTCTCTAAAATTTCCACTCTAGCCTTCATATCTTTAGAACTGTCCTCCTGTCGGTCTGCTCTGTCTGTCAGCAGGTCCAATTGCAACTGGAAATTTCTTCTCTCCTCCAACCACTGCTGCTCATCCTCCTCTTTCCGTTCTTCCCCGTGACGCTCTTTGTTTCTCCCATCTTGCTCCATCTAGTTGACACTCCAGATAATCCTTTGAACACTTCTATTGAGATTTCGGACTCCACAATCGGCACATCAATAGTTTCACGAAAATCTTCTTCTTTGTCCATTTTATTTACGATGAGACAAAGGCATCCTCAATTTCTACATCCTTGGAATGCAAGGAAGATCTCACCCTGTCTGTCAACGGCTTGATTTGTAAATAAACCCACTCTTCTTGCCATAATATATAAAACCAGACCATTATCTACACCATAATTACCATTTATGGCCATCCAAATCAATTTACCTATGTCGAAAGTGCTCATGTACCATCCAACATTAATTAAACCCCATATTCATGCCATAATATATGAACTATGACCATTAACTGCACCATGATTATCATTTATGGCCATCCAATTCAATTTACCTATGTCGAATGTGCTCATGTACCATCCAACAATTTGCCCAAGTCGATGACGCGGGGCATGACCAGTGTGCACGTGAGAGCGGGTTATGACAATGGTTGAGGAAATCCTTCCATCGTTCCCAATTTCTTCCATCATTTTCCAATACATGCGCAAAATATTGGACGTACAAATGCAGGTACTCGACTCTGCACCCAATTTAATGTGAAGTGAAACCACCACCTTTAGCTTGGCAGCCCTGGTGTCCTCCATGTGTCTCTCCCAAATCCTTATGTTGACGGCTGGTGGGACGAGACAAATCCAATGTTCGAACTTATTCATACTGGTTTTGGGAAGGACTTTAGCACTCCAACTATGAATTTGATCAAGCACAGTAGACTACAAATTTGAAGGTTCAAGTGGTAATGATATATTTGTGTTATGGAAGACTGGCTTGAGGATGTACTTGGTTATGTGCTTTGTGGGACTTTTATTCAAATAAGATTTCTAAGAAAAGAGGATGCATTTTGTGCATTATGTGGCAACATGAAAGTAAGGCATTGTTGTTGAATTTTTTCCCAAGCTTGAAGGAAAAAAAAAATATTCCTAGTTTGGGCACAACAAAGGTTGTCATCTTTAGAGACTTAAATGCATATGTTACACTTTGTATAAGTAACAACTTCTTTTTTTTAACAAGAACGAGAAGTAAAATTTATATTAAACAGGAGGAGAAGAACAGATACAAAAATCCTTGCTGAGAGGGGAAACAAACAAATTTGACTGCATGTTCTGATATAATCAAAATTAAACCTTATGTCATGAGAGTCGTATTCTCATTGTGTCCATGACTGTAACTATTTTTCGAATAAAATTGGATGAACTGATTTAATAAAAAGAGGCAAAAAAACATTTAACATAAAAAAGGAGAGACTAAACAACGTTCCTGCAACTAGGCTGGAGGGATTCCTTCGAGGGTCTGTGAGTCGTCCTCCATGAGAGAGATTTTGTCGCGTTGATGCCCAGGGATAGCTGGCTCAATGAGCTTCCCTATTTCATCCTTTATCTCCTGCATTGAGAGTTCCAGTTGATTTAGTCGAGCGTTGGTCCTTTCATTATTGTCCTTCAAGAAATTAAACAACTGACATTTCAAGGAAAAGAGGAATTGTTTAAGTCCCTCAAAATTTGAAGCCTAAGACTCTTTCAAACCCTTGAAATCCTTCTGGATCTCCTCTAGCTTGCCCACTTGCACTCGAGCATTCGACTCAACATCCTCCAAGCGTATATCAAACCGAATTATATCCTGGCCGATATGCTTTCTTTCCTCCACAGCAACCCGATGCGGCTTCGAAGGCATAGAGGGCATGCTTTTTAATATCCTGGTGCGCCCCTCTCAGCTCCTTGAGGTCAGAAGCCATACGCTCTGTATCCATCATGAAGCAAGCAGAGATTACCCCAAGAACATAACAGAAGGCACCGACGAGAGGAGCGTTGTAGGTGAGCTCTTTAAAGCCCAGACTGACCTGCTGCAAGACATGATCATCCACCGGGGAGAATACATGCGGGCTGCTACCTCGAGGCTTCATCATAACTTCACACACTGGCAAACTCCAGCTGTTCCTGCTCCTATTAATGTCGGAGAGAGGACGAGGCTCGTCATTAAGGCAAGGGTGGAAGGGAGGGCTACTTGTCCAAGCAAAAGAAGGGGGGGTATGCATGATCTCCCCCCACAAAACTATAGGAATTAAAAGCATGGGGTCCAACAAATAAGACCAGGACCATCGTTCGTCACCCTGACCCCTTCGAGGAGTCTGGTTCCTTGGTTTTCCAACTTATCAGCGTCCATATTGTTGTGCCTGCGAATAAGGAAGAATTGAATCCTGGAAATGTCGCTCGCGAGAACAATTATCTTCTGGATTCTGCTAAGATCCTTGTGGAGACCTCTTTGGATGTTAAGCATTTTTTGGATAACTATTTTGGAATCCCCCAAAACACTGAAGTCGTCGATGTTTAAGGACTTCATAATATCCATCCCTTGTAGAAGAGCTGCCCATTGAGCTTGATTATTGGTTTGATTGCCTAAGCCCCAAGCGAATTGAGATACCTTTTGTCCACCGAGGTAAAAAATGACCCCTCCCGAACCTGCTACCCCAGAATAAGTAGAAACTTTACACACAAATAGTAGAAAATTTAGAGTAGCTAAGATGTGGTGGAAGTTGCCGACAAAGGACCAACATCAATATTGTTTTGAGGTGCATGTTCATTCATCCACCTACCAGGAAATTGCATATCTGCATGATAAGCACTTGCATGAGGTGCATGTTCATTCATCCATAAAGTTCAAGGATAAGTACTTGTTTGAGCACTTTCATGGGATTGTTTGGGTTGAGTAAAATTCTATGGCTGGTTAGAAAGGCTCACAAAGTAGATTCGTCATTGGTTTCCTTGGTCAAGAATTGAATGGACTACTGATAATTTCTTAAAGATCCAAGCATATGACCACGAGCTTGACACAAATGCTCAAGTTCTAGGTTAAAGGTCAAAATTCCACTAATATTTGACAAGAGCCATACATTTTTTTGAAGAAAAGATCACATGGAAGATGGTACATCTAGGTCCTATGGATAATGCATGTAATCTGTCCTTGGAAGAAGAGATTACAAAATTTCAAGCAGAGTTTAATAGGTGTTGTGCATAAAGCAAATTAATTTACAAGGCCACTGTGATTGTTCCAGGAGGGGTCTATGTGACAATGAAACCAAGGAAGCATAAGTTTACAAAGAAAAAATGAGAATTTGAGTTGCATGTTGAGCGTCAACACCAAAATTTGGAGCTATGGGAAGCACGTTGTGCAAAGAATTGCCACAAATGTATGAAGGTAACCCCTTTCTACACTAAGGCAGATGCCTCAGTATAAGAGTGAACTTCAGATCTCTTATTTATCTTCATGGAATATTTTAGACTTCACAAATGTTTCAAATAGCATAGAACATGAGCAGGTCATATATGTTTTGCAAGCAACATTAGTACCCCACCCCTGTAAAATATCCTCCAAAACACCATTCCTAGTTTATAGTCATCTGATTTACTTAGGTCTGGAAAAGATCACTTCAAAGGTTCCATATCAATCCTATGGGGGGATTTGCATGCATAGGGTTTTATCCTAATTAAGAGATTCAATATTGCTGCACAAAACCAATCCAATTACACTCCTATCATCAATCATAAAACCATGCCAAACACTCCCACAGACCTACTGGAAAGAAAAACATAGAATTGGTGATTGAAATGATTATGTGCTACTGTCTTTTATTGTTCCTGAATACAGTTCTTTCATTCCATGAACTCCTGATATAACCCTTGTTTCCTCCACTGTAAGCTATGTCAAATACTTGGACATAAGAGACAAGAAAAGTTTAAGGTAGCCTCAATATGTCACCATGATATGCTGCCCTAAGTTAGTTGGTGTGACAAATTTATTCCAAGCTACGTACTGAAATGATGACTGTGACCCAAACTCAAGAGGTCATTTCTACTAGTAATGACCTTAAGTTTTTTTTGGGTTTTCTATAGGATGGACATACTACGTTTATTGCTAGTACATGCTTTCAAAGTCCATTCCAAGATACTATCTAAGGACTATTGATACTATCTAAGGACTACTGTGGGGTAGTATATTGTTGTTCACAAAATTTGGGACAAAAACATAAACTATTTTCCCTTACACCCTATGGAGTTCACCCTTTCACTACTATGGCATGGCCTCTTTCTACACAAAAATGCATATCTTGATAGGACATCTTTTACCCCATTGAGAATTTCCAAATTTCAATTGGTCCAGGGAATATCTTTACCATTAAAACTTCACTTGCTCCATTATGAAACAAAGCTCATGCAAGAGAAACTCAACCCAATTAGCTCTAGACTTCCATTGCACATGGGGCATGCCTCCATTGGCCTATAGACCATATGATCAACACTATTTCTATACACAAAATACCAATAATGAGTTCTTTACACACATATTACAATTTCAAGAGTCTCACAACATAAAACCATCAAGCAATCATAGACTCGTCTAAGCTAGATGCATCCTAACTATTATCAAAAAGTATCTCAAGCATCTCATCCACCTAAACATTCTCTTCCAGATTACTCACTAACTCTTCAAAGTCCTTAGTAGGTTCCTACTTGATCAACTAACCGTGAGTTTGAGGTGCCCCCCTAGTCTTTTTCTCTTGGGGTCTCCTCCTTCAACCTTCAACTTCTTTTGGACCATGTTAATATCATTCGTGACCATGCACATTTGGTCCCTGAAATCACACTGAATTATTCAATTATCCAAAGAAAAAAAACATGAATTTCCTTCTATAGTTAAACTACAAGGAAATTCAACATGCCTTCATGTTGATAAAGCTTCTTGGTGCTCAACAAATTGAATCAATCAGAACATAATGATCTACTGCTCAAAAATTAGATTGAGAAACAAAACTATATCAAGAGAAGTGATTCATAGAATCACATAACATTTTTCCCTCACCCTCATTCTTCTTTAGCAAATTCAATATAGGTCATATCCATCCTAAGATTTGTCTTCCTCTCCATTTACATTCTTTCTTTACAACTAGATTGTTTCTTTAAAATTACATACAAATATATTAGTAAGCTATACTATGACAATGCATAAAAAATTGTTATTATGTTGCAAGGCATGTTATTTTGTGAGCTCTATGTCCCTCATTCGGTTGTTTGGCTCCACTTAGATATTGATTGGAATTAGAAAACCATCATTCCCATCTCCACCATCTATAAAGAATCTAGGTCATAGGTTCCAAACTATTTGCAGGGAAGGGTCTTCAAAGAGTGGTGGTGCTAAGATTGAGTCCTTTGAAGAATAAGATGGCATGGAGGGCATCTCAACTATGCCATCACCTTTAAAGGTTGTTAATTTTAAGTCCCCGCAAAGAAAAAATAACAAAAAGTGGCCTTAGGTATTTAGCATTTTATTGAAAGGGATTTATTTTAGAGTTTGAATAGGTCATTGATGGAGTGAGCAATGATGAATCATGTATAAATTTATTACCATATGAATTATTTGTAGAGTACCTAGCAAGGTCCCCAATCTCATCATTGTATGACCCCATGGTTGTTATTCATATATGGTATAGTATTATCAAAATCGAAGGAATACTATGATCTTCACAAGAAGAATAGGAGATTGGAGATATACTATATGTGTTTGGAAACACAAGACATCATGGTCTTGCTTCGACTGTTCGCAACAAAAAAATTAAATTATGGATGAGAGGCTTCTTTTCTCTTGTAATGAAAATGTGTGGGGATGAATGGTTGATGTATTATATATCTTTTCAAAATTTAGGTATGTATTCCCATCTTGCAATTTTGAGTATAAGATCTTCATTGTAGGTGCAATACCTACCACTAATTTTAAAAATGGTGGCCTTCATTGTACCATAGAGTCTAATGCATAGACTATGTATGTGGTTCATAGGGAACCCTTAATATGCCCAAGGAAGAAATTTCTTGTTGTGTTATATCTAGTAGGATTTATGTTGTTGGAGACTCTTTTAGTAGAGATGCTTGTAGGGAATCCATTTTCCATGCAAAGGAATACGTTGTTGAGCTTGATTTATGGAAACTGATTGCAAATATACTTAGAAAGAGATATGGTTGCTTGGGTGTTCCAGTGGATGGGATATTTTATGTAAACATAAGACTTAAGTTTGGTAAAAAGAATGGTTTCTCATTGAAACCTTATTATTATATGGGTTATATGGATTCATATGACCCCAATACAAATACTTTCCCCAAAACCAAGGCCTTGCCTCCATTACAACCTTTGTGGAAAGCAAAGTAACGACCCATTGTTTATGTGAAGAAGAGAGAAGACCTTTACCATCAATGAAACCCAATTAGGCACCAATATTTTTAATGCATGGCAATATATTATCTTGTGAGGTTATAGCCAAAGATTGTTTTCTCTTGACAATTTTGTGAGGTCAATTTTTGTGAGAGTAGTCCCATGAAAGTACTAATAATGCCCTTATGGCAAAAAACATATGACAATTTCTTACAATTTTTGGGAAAACACACATGGGAGGGTGTAGCGTGCTTAAGTTAACCTCTAATGAATGTGATAAACCACCTAAGATTATAGCTTCCCAAAGAAAGAATGAGCAATGTAGTAAAAGTTCTCAACAAGAGTTACTAGTCAAAGATTGATACCTCGTTCTCCATCCAGATTATGAAGTCAGTCCACTTTTTGCTTTGTAAAATATCTTTTTCAAATGGTGTTGGATGTTGGCCATATTTATCCTCCTATCAAAAACATGTCACGTGGACTAGTTAAACTAATTATTATGCAATCATTTACTTTTTTCTAGGAATTAAAAAAATATATTTTTCACATAATAAATATACTTACAAATGTACAGATAAAGGCCTGTAGACCTTTTTGGCCACTATGATGCGTGGCATGAAGTTTGGCAAGCCTAGCCTTGGAGGCCTTGTCTTGAAACATATACCAAATCAATTTAACTATGCACAAGTCAAATATAAAAATTGTTTAATAAGTTTGATATAATCTTATGAGAAAATTCAATTACCTGGGTACTCTCCTCACCAAACTTCCTCGTGCATCCGACTTCTCATATGCTTTTACAAGTTATTTCCATACTTTAAGACTTACATCAATTGGCCTTTTTTTTTAGCCTTTGCTCAGGCGGGATTTTTTTTATCTTCTTCGTTTAGTTGCACCAGAATCTCTTTCAATTTTGAGACATTTGTTTTTTCCCTTTTTATAGACCAACCCATGCCAAATTCAGTCTCCATGTCATGGATAACTAACTTTTGTAGGTGCATCGGTATCTTTGAGAATGGAAAATGTAGATGGTCTTTGAACCGTTGAAGGCATGACTCCTTCAACCTGTTCAGAAAAAACTTTTCCAATATCTGACATTCATATTTCTCCTGAAACCACGTCGTATTCTATCTTTGTATCGTAGCTTCCAATGCAAGATGCAAAATATGCTATAATGGGAGAAGTCTATGTCCCAGGAGTGGATGGGACAGTGGAAGTCTTTGCTGCCTGTTCCACTTTTTGAGAGTTTATTGTTATTGATTTCCTCCTGGATCTTTTGCTCGATCCAAGAGTGGATGGGGATGTTGAGCATTGGTTTTCATTGATGTCAAGTGTTTGAGTGAAGAGGATGTCAAGTGTTTAATTGTCATTCAATGTGAGGAGATTGTTGAGAATTGGTTGTCATTAATATCAACTAAAGAAGATGTAAAGTGTTTGACTGTCATCCAATGTCAAAGAGGATGTCAACTAATTCAGTATGAGTCACTGATATCAACCTAAGTCAAAGTGGATACAACATTCTAGCAGTAGTATGAAGAAGCCACTTTGAGGAAGTCTATGCGCATGATAAAGAAAGCATGAACACCAAAAGTATATGCGCAAATAATGAAGGTGATAGATATGTATGCAACTTTGGAGTATATCTAAAAGTGCATTTTGTATGAAGATGTATATCAAGGATACAACACTAAAGCAACTTTGGAGTATATCTAAGAGTGCATCAAGGATACATCTTGCAGGTCAAGTTTGAAGAAGTACATAAAATGATATATCATACAGATCCAGAAGATACTTCATGAAGATGAAGAAGAAACACAAGTAATGGATCCTACATCATGTGGCCCTTGCGCCAACAAATTGAAGGAGTTCGTTGGACCATGGTACATATTCTCAAACAACCAAGAAGTTGGTTGAACAAATGGTGCAAGTATGCAAGTAAGCGTAAGCATTGCTTTGTTGATGGTTGGGAGTGGGCATGAAGAAAAGAACAACAGATGGACAGACAATCTTGAAAGTGTGAAATCATGGCCAATGCATTTAGTAAGTGGAATGTGCACGAACTCCTAGAATGGTACAATGATCGAAGTTAATATATGCAAAAATTCCACAAGCAACGAACAACAAGTGCGCAAGTACCACAAGTGATGACAAGGCAGAAGTCAAAGTTCTACCAAATAGAAGTCGGAGTATGCACAATTTATGCAAAGTATTGATCTCACAAGGGTGCATTACCCATAAGGGTTGGTATAGCACAAGTCATGGTCACACTAAGACAAAGTAGAAGATTGCGCACACAACATAAGGCAATGGTACATCAAGAGTGCAATGAATATGTAAAGTCCCACTGAGTTGTGGACCTTGACGGTGCTTGATACATCTAAGATTACACATCAATAACGCAGATGATGACACATGACATATGCACAATCCGTGAAGTATGGAATAAGGGATGCCACGACGAACTTGCGAACATACAATCCATGCAGGACATGTATAAATAGAGATGCAAGTTGAATATTTGAGGTAAGCTTGGAAGCAAGAACAAAAGGTCTTTTTTGTAAAAGTTACAGTTTGTTTTTCAGGGCATCAAGGGGCTTGTGGACATAGCAGATGATCTAGAGAAGAGCTGAATGCACACATGCAGCAATACAAAGTTTTGATGGTGTGTTGAATGATTTTGTAGATCTGTGAATCGCGCAAACACCGAAAAGAAGACATACTAAAGAATGCGCAAGTGCTGGATATCTCAAAGGACATTTATGCAATCAGCATGTCGTTAGCCACAGATGTTGTAAGGACAGAAGCACAAAGACAAAACCAATGTTTATCAGATATTGCGCAGATGTCTCGCTAATGTATAAAAATATAAGTGAAAGTGTGCGAAGTTGAAGACTTCATCTAATGCGCAACAATAGAGCAATAATAGAACTTGACAGGCGCATCATGATGCAGATGATCTGAGACAAGTGCGTTAAAATGAACGGACCAACTATTTGATGCACAAGATGTCGCATATTATCTGAGTAGCTACAACACTTTATCAGAACAAACACATCAGAATGTGCGCAGTTCCATCTATTACTGGTGCTTCACTTTGACCAACAAACTATCAATTGAAAGCATAGTATCAGTTGATCTTTGCAGTCACGTAGAAGAGAATGTGAAAATCAGAAGCGCAGACTGCAGATTCAGCAGAGCACATAATACATGAAGTAAGTCATTAGAAGAAGTGTGATTTGAGAGGAATGAGAATTCAAGTAATGTATGCAGCGTAGTGACAGAGTACAGTCTACATACGAAGGTAGCGCATATCAAAATAATCATCAAAAGACCTGAAGAAGTGCGTAGAGTTTAAGACCAGCAAGGCAATAAAATATATTGACATCAGGGCTGTCGGGCGGGGCAAGGATATAAGGAGTTGGAGCTTCCTTCAGGTTGGTGCCTGTAAAACGACAAGGAGTTGTAGCTTCCTTCAGGTTGGTTCTTGTGAAACAAAGTGACAGGGGGTCAGTCCCACCTTCTAGTTGGTGTTGGAGAAAACATAGGGGGTTGGCGCCTCTTTCTGGTTGGTGCTAGTAAACACAGGAAGTCGGTGCTTCCTTGAATGTATTCTTTCTCACTATAAAAAAGCATTCACTGGTTTTCTCCCGTTTGGGTTTCCACGTAAAAATGCTGTGTCTTATGTGTTGATGATGTGGTGCTTATATGTGTGAATTTTTATTTACTGATGCATAACATAATATAAATATTAAGTAAGGACTAATCTATTTAAATAATGTAAAAATCTGCTAATAACTGTGCCAATACTGATTCACCCCCCGTCTCAGTATTAAATCGATTCGAACAATTGGTATCAGAGCGAGTGTCTTCAATAACAAATTAACATTTGGAAGATAGATCATTGCACAGAAATGGACAAGCAATAAGGCCTTTCTACAAATAGAGCACCCAGGTTTGACGACCCCAATTACATTTTCTGTAAGGTACGTATGGAAGTGTATTTGCAATCATTCAGAGTAAAAGTCTGGAAATCTATTGTCGATGGTTATGATGTCCCAACTATAGTACCATTTAACCTAGCACAAAGGAGACTCTATAAAGGCAACGCTAGAGCCAATAATGCTCCGCTCTGTGGTTTGACAGGTGACGAATTTGTCATGCACTGTACATCAGCCAAAGAAATTTTGGACAAGCTCGGAGGTATATATGAAGGCGACGAGAAAGTTAAGAAAGAAAAACTGCAAAACTAATCTGGACAGTTTGAATCTCTAAGAATGAAAGATGAAGAGAATATTACATCCTACTTCCTGGGAGTTTATGAGATAGTCAATGCCATCAAGAGTCTTGGGGTCACTCTAGATGAAGAATCGGTTGTACATAAAATATTAAGAACTCTGCCTCAAAGATTCAATTCGAAGGTATCCATATTAGAAGACTGAGCTAACCATGAGGAACTAAAAAAGGATGAACTTTAGAGGATCCTCATTGCATATGAGATGAGAATAGAGAAAGATATTCCCATTAGAAAGGAATCTGCCTTCAAAGCCACGGGAAAGGACAAGCATGATCATGACAAAGACTACTATGATGAATTAGACGA
The DNA here is from genome assembly GCA_027924585.1 of Larix kaempferi. Classification (NCBI taxonomy): domain Eukaryota; kingdom Viridiplantae; phylum Streptophyta; class Pinopsida; order Pinales; family Pinaceae; genus Larix; species Larix kaempferi. The sequence goes on from BSBM01000600.1 coordinate 18,747,206, forward strand.
TGAAGAATCAAACTTTGTCAAGAAGTTGAAAAGAGGACGAGGTAAGTATAATAATAAGCTACCCTTTAAATGTTTTAGATGTGGAGGAATAGGTCATTATGCCTCAAAATGTACTTACAAGAAAGAAGAAAGCGACAGTGATGAGGAATATTGTGCACATGATCGGAAGATTGCGCGTTCTCAACACATACCCGCGAATAGGAGGATTCCAAAGCAGAGAAAAATTTTGTACACTAAGGAGGGAAGCAATGCGTCGGAAGAAAGTTACTGCGACGAAGAACCCAAATAAGTTATTTTTATGGCTCATGTAGTGGAGGAAATCAATAAGAACAGTTCAAAGAACACTCCAATTGCGCAGAGAACGCTAGGGTCACTAGACAAATATTTTTTTAGTGGATCATTCAAAACGCCTTTGAAGCAAGTCACACCTCCAAAACCTGTTGAAGAGGTTAAGGATCACAGTCAATCTGAAGATGAAGAAGCTGTAGACATTGATTGGGAAGGTGAACTAATGAGTTCCTTGGTCAAATTAAAGAAGTCTAAAAGGAAGAAGAAGTTATTGTAGGAACAACTGCCAAAGTATGAAGAACATGATAGGCCATGTCAGGAATCTGTTGATGCAGACATTCATGAAAAGATAACCAGTTATGAGTGTTAACTGAATTGTGCACAAGAAAAGGTTCTAATAATTGAGAAAGAAAAATCTGTACTAAGAACTTTACTCGAGGAATTGGCACAAGAAAGCAGAAAGTTGACTGATTAACTCGAGGAATAGGATAAACAGATACTCCGTCTAACAAACAAATTGATTGAGATAAAAGGAAAGAGACAAGTTCGCATTGATCCAATCTGCGCATAATTAGAAGCCGAAGATGAAGTGCAGAACAAGTTAAAAGACAGTACATCAATATTGAACAGGATTCTAAAGGATCAGAGATAACCAGAAGAAAAAACTGGTATGGGTTTTGTAAAAACACCTAAGAAGATATGCAACAAAGAACAATTCTCAAGTCATGACAAAACCTCCAGGTATGATGACTCCTTCAACTACAATTATTTTCGATATACTAACCAAAGAAGGATCAATAAAGTGAAGTGCGCAAGATGCGATTGTTTTGGCCACATTGCAAAATATTGTCAAACTATAAGATGTTATGCCCGCGCTTTGGACACAAAGGTATGTATTGTCAAAGAGCAGTAGACTGTCCAGATAAAGAATTGTTGCGCGAAGACTATTACAACCAAAGAGACTTCATTAGAAAATCTCCGGAGCAGACTCAAAACAAAATTGCACACAACAAAACTTGGATCAAGAAAACTCCCCAGAAGTGCGCTGAAGATGCAGACAATCCAAGTGCAACAAGCAATTGTTGCCTCTTTGGCTAGTCCAGCAAGGACTATGAGAGACCCTTGAATCCAACATGATACATCTTAAGGAATTCAAGGGAATTTTAGTTAGCTGTGCAGTTAGGTTTGTTTAATGTGTGATGAGAGGTATTTAAAGTTAGAATATGATTCATTATGTTTGCACACATTCAGTGATTATATCGTAGATAAGGAAGATTGCATACATACATAGTTATACATTTATATTGCATATCATATAATAAAGAAGCGTCAAATTGGTTTCAGTTGCACAACTACAAGCAGAAGATCTTGTGTGAAGAATTAAAATACGGCTAAAGAAATTACACAAAACGGATCTTTTTCATTATATTCAAAATTGGGGCATGATTACAAAAATGCATGAGTCAAGACTCCATGCCGAAGCCATGACTAGCATACACAAGAAGAATAGGAAAAAATGAGAAATACCCAAAGCATTCTATAGCCGCAATTCGAGGTCGAGTTCAGTGTCTAACCGGTTTGCAAGTCGTAACTCCAAATCCACTGGAACTAGGGCGGTGCATTTAGAAGCAGGATTCGGAAGCTATAGACTGGTAGACGACGATCGTTCAACCTGTTGAGGCTGAAGACAGGAAAATTCATCCAGAATCTGCTGTTGTTGACGCTCTAGATTATAAACTCGATGAGTCAGAAGGTTCAACTGTTCAGAATGTCTATGATTTATGTGAGACTGAGAATACTAGTGAAGAATCTGGTTATTCTGCACTTGCTGTTGCCAGGATTCCATGTCAGACCTTAAGCGCGAAAACTCTTCCTACTGAGTCTAAATGACATGCTGCACACTCTCAAGGGATGTACTCAGTCTACTATAAAAGGAAGCCATTGGAAGGAAAAGGAAAGCAGCAAAGGACTAGACAACAATGCGACACATACGAGCAAGGATGCAAGAAGCAATGAACAAAGCATTGATCGCAAAGATCTTACAGAATCCATTAAGGGACATTCATGCACATGCAGTTAAGTGATAAGAAAGGAATTCAATGTCGCACAAGTCAGAAAGGATGGTGGAGACGCCAAACATAAATGTTGAACTTGATGAAGTTTTGGAATTAGTACAAAAAGAGGGAATTTCAATTCATTGCACTGTACGATGAAGATTATTACCTTGAAAGGTTCTAGTACGAAAACGACACATCATTCTTGCCACTCAAATTGAGTGTCATGTCCACTTTTGGTCGATAAATGAAAATGTGCCATATATTTATTGTCTTAGCAAAGGATGTGACTATGTTAAATGCGACAAGGCTCTATTACAACGCAGTAAATGCAACAGATGAAGCAGTCATGCACATAAAGAATAATTCAAAATCAGTAAAAGATTGATTTATGCACTGCGTAATAAGGATAACAACATGGATAATTGTGAAAGGTATGGTGATACATTGTGACAAGAACATGAGACCAAGACGAAAGAGAATTATAACATCTATATTAGAAAAGCAGTCAAAGATAATGAAGTATGAAGAAAGGGGGAGTTATCCCAGGAATAGTTAGGATGAGTTCAGGCGCAAAAAAAGAAGAAAAGAATTTACATTGCGTAATGGACCTCTTTTCCATTGATGTCAAAGGGGGAGATATGCATGAAGCTGATGAAGTTGAGGAGAGATACATGAAGCTAAAGATATCAAAGGCAGTCGAAGCTGAGAAAAACATGAAGCTAAGGCATGAAATATGAATGAAGTAAGCAGGACAACACGAAAAGGGAAGAATTGCAGACATCAAAGGATTAGTATAAAACGACAATAAACGTGAAAGAGTGTGAAGAAGAACACTTGAAGACAGGGTATATGTAGATACGACAGGAATCAACATAGTTCAAGCAAAGATGACAGAAGTACTGAAAAAGAGCGTAGTAGCCAAAATACCAAAGAACTCAAGGGGAGCACATACATAGGGGGAGCAATGCGACCAAACACAGGTGAAGCATACAACCCAAGAAAATAAGGCACATCTTCATAAGGTGTTGACATCAATGCCAAAGGGGGAGATTTTTTAGCAATGGTGGTCATTGATGTCAAGTGTTTAATTGAAGAGGATGTCAAGTGTTTAACTGTCATCCAATGTGAGGAGATTGTTGAGAATTGGTTATCATTAATGTCAACTAAAGAAGATGTCAAGTGTTTGACTGTCATCCAATGTCAAAGAGGATGTCAACTGATTCAGTATGAGTCACTGATATTAGCCTAATTCAAAGTGGGTACGACATTCCGGCAGTAGTATGAAGAAGCCACTTTGAGGAAGTCTATGCGCATGATAAAGAAAGCATGGATACCAGAAGTATATGAACAAATAATGAAGGTGACATATATGTATGCAACTTTAGAGTATATATAAAAGTGAATTATGTCTGAAGATGTATATCAAGTATACAACACTCAAGCAACTTTGGAGTATATCCAAGTGTGAATCAAGGATACATCTTGTAGGTCAAGTTTGAAGAAGTACATAAAATGATACATCATACAGATCCAGAAGATACTTCATAAAGATCAAGAAGAAACACAAGTAATGGATCCTACATCATCTGGCCCTTGCGCCAACAAATTGAAGGAGTTGGCTAGACTATGGTACATATGCTCAAACAACCAAGAAGTTGGTTGAACAAATGGTGCAAGTATGCAAGCAAGCCTAAGCATTGCTTGGTTGATGGTTGGGAGTGCACAGGAAGAAAGGAACAACAAATGGACGAAAAATCCTAAAAGTGTGCAGGCATGGGTAATGTATTCATTATGTGGAACATGCACAAACTCCTAGAATGGTACAACGACCGAAGTTAATATATGCGCAAATTCCACAACCGACAAACAACAAGTGCGCAAGTCCCACAAGTGATGACAAGGAAAAAGTCAAAGTCCTACAAAATAGAAGTTAGAGTATGCACAGTTTACCCAAAGTATTGATATCACAAGCGCGCATTACCCACAAGGGTTGGTATAACACAAGTCATGGTCACACCAAGACGAAGTAGAATATTGTGCACACACCATAGGGCAATGGTACATCAAGAGCGCAATGAAGATGTAAAGTCCCATTGAGTTGTGGACCTTGAGGGCACTTGATACATATGAGATGACACATCAATAGCGCAGATGATGACATGTGGCATATGCATAATCCATGAAGTATGGAAGACGGGATGCCAGATGTCACGTCCCCATTTTTGACCCCTTTGCATTAGATCGTAAATGATGTAAATATTGTAACTTAATCATGGTGAGGAGCTCAAGGCCAAGGCCCCGCCATTGATTTGTTGTTTTATGTATCGGCAATTAGAATAGATGCATATGGTTCTTGTGCTAGCTGTGCACAATATAAAATCAGACATCATGTAAATATGCCATTTCAATAAAAACCCACAACCAGCTACGCAATGCAACAAAGAGACGGGGCATGATCTTTACAAGGAAGAGGGAGGGAAAATAACCGAACCCTTGAGCCAATGGTTTTAATCCATGTGTCAATGAGAAAGCCCATGAACTCTCAACTACCCATTTGGTCTCATGCACCCAATCATTTTAATTCTTCCAAGAATTGGTTGAGACAATAAATTCCTTGGGATGGGAGAGGTATGGCTGTCAATTTTCGTGCATGGGTAAGCCCTCAACTTGGGAAATCGTGTTTTTGCTTGTTGGGCAAGAAAACCCCACGAAATTGGCCCAAAAAGCCATTCTTCACCCATGGCCATTCTTCCTCTCACGCAGTTTGAGCTCCCTGAAGTTTATCCTCACGTTTTTTGGCCATAACCCTGCGTTTTTCCATGCCCAGAAACTCGTTTTGGTTTTTTGGAGCAGCTGGGGAAGGAGGGATGCGATTTCGGACTGAGGGAGAAGTCGTTTTTGCCCTTGGGGCGTTTTTCTGAATGGGTTGCTCGCCTAGTCGATTTTTCCTAGTGGCCAATTCGTTTTGAGTCCACCCACGTTTTTTCTGGAACTGGTAGAAACCCATTGTTGGGAACTTCACCGTATAGGCGTTTTTCTCATGCCCAACACTTATGCTTTTGATGATGCATGCACCCATCTCTTAACGGCCTGAGAAATCCAATTGCTGATTGGGCTTGGCTGAGTTTGATATACCTTTGGCTATGTGAGAGCCTGTTTTCCCCTTTTCCTTGTGGAGATCATGCCCAGCTCGGGGGTGGCAGTGGTGCTGAGAGATTGAAGAGCACACTGGCCTACGGTTGGGTGGAACGTTGCAGAAGCGTAGCTGGTTGCTCGGGAATTACTTGGTTTAAGATAAGTATTCTCTTGTGCTATCTTTCAATTGCTTAATTGATGAATGTCTTGAATGTATGGTGAATGAGTAGTTGAAATTTCCTCTGCTGTGTATAAACAAATAATTACGCATCCTTATATCTCTGTGGTATTATGTGAATGCTTAGTGGTTTAAGAATTATGGGGCTAGATGCCCGGTTTAACCATCACGATCCTCTCCATCTAGCTGGTTGGATGGGAGGGGACGTGACACCAGAACCAACTTGTGAACATACAATCCGTGCAGGACATGTATAAATAAAGATGCAAGTTCGATATTTGAGGTAAGCCTGGAAGCAAGAACACAAGGTTTTTTGTGTAAAAGTTTCAGTTTGTTTTTCGGGGCATCAAGGGGCTTGTGGACATAACAGATGATCTAGTGAAGATCCAAATATGCACATGCAATAGAACACAGTTTTGATGGTGCACAAAATGATGGTGTAGATCAGTGATAATCGTGCAAACACTGAAAAGAAGACACACTAAAGAATGCGCAAGTGCTGGATATTTCAAAGGACAGTTATGCAATCAACACATCGATAGTCATAGATGTTGTAAAGATAGAAGCGCAGAGACAGAATCAATGTTTATCAGATATTGCACAAATGTCTTGATGATGTATAAGAACAGAAGTGAAAGTGTGTGAAGTTGAAGACTTCATCTAATGCGCAACAACAGAACTTGATAGGCGCATCATGATGCAGATGATCCAAGACAAGTGTGTTAAACTGAACATACCAACTATTTGATGCACAGGATGTCGCATATTATCTGAGTAATTGCAACACTTTATCAAAACGGACACATCAGGATGTGTGTAGTTCCATCTGTTATCGGTGCTTCAATTTGACTAGCAAACTATTAATTGAAAGCACAATATCAATTGATCTTTGTAGTCACGTAGAAGAGAACTCAAAAATCAGAAGCGCAAACTACGGATTCAACAGAGCACATAATACATGAAGCAAGTCATCAAAATAAGTGTGAGTTGAGAAGAATGAGAATTCAAGTGATGTATGCAGCGCAGTGATAGAGTACAGTCTGCATACGAAGGTAGCGCACAGGAAAATCATCATCAGAAGACCTAAAGAAGTGCGTAGAGTTGAAGATCAACAAGGCAATAAATTATATTGAAATCAGGGTGGTTAGACGAGGCAAGGAGATAGGGAGTTGGATCTTCCTTCAGGTTTGTGCCTGTAAAATGACAAGGAGACAGGGAGTCGCAGCTTCCTTCAGGTTGGTCCCTGTGAAACAAAGCGATAGTGGTTCGGTGCCTCCTTCTATTTGGTGTTGGAGAAAAAATAGGGGGTTGGTGCTGGTAAACGCAAGAAGTTGGTGCTTCCTTAAATGTATTCTTTCTCACTATAAAGAAACATTCTGTGGTTTTCTCCCGTTTGGGTTTCCATGTAAAAATCTTGTGTCTTATGTGTTGATGATGTGGTGCTTATATGTGTGAATATTTATTTATTGATGCATAACATGAGATAAAGATTAAGTAAGGAATAATCTATTTAAAGAAGGTAAAAATATGCTAATAGTTGCGGCAATATTGATTCACCCCCCTCTCAGTATTAAATCGATTCCAACAAGGGAATCAATTGATTCCCTTTGACACGGTTGTTTTGGTTGCAATATTTCAGGGGTTTTACTAGATCGTTTTTCTATGTATCTAGTGAGTGTTTTGAAATCCACACCATCCAGCCTGTTCACCGCCTCCATCCCCAATATCGAAGCCAATGCCTCTTTCTCTTGGTCAAGCTCATTTTCCTATATATATAGAAAAAATATCTCATTTTAAATTTTGGAAAAAAATAAAAACTAAATCTTTGAAACACTTAGAACTCAATAAATTAAAAGACTTAGCTCATTGTGGTTAGTGTCTTCTCCCTTGTTGCCTCCTCCCTTTGCTCCCTTGATGTTGCTTAACATTTTGAGGTGACCTAGTGCAAATTATTTGCAACCGAAGAGGCACTGTTAGGGTAGTAGAGGGCGAATCTCTACCCTAGCTTTCACATTTTTGACAAAACAAGTCAAGTTTAAATAGGAATGGTGGGGCTAACGAGCTTTTTTGGGGTCACAATCTTGTTATTTGCTCAACAGTGGTATGCCCAGAAGCTCGAATCGTGAGTATGTATTAGGAATTAGCCTAATACTCCCAAGTTCGATTGGTGGAGCTCCAGCGTGGAGGGTTGAAATTTCCCTAGCTAACAAGCTTCTATTTGGGTCAAAAATCTTGTTATTTGATCCACAGTGGTATGCCCAAAAGATCAAATTGTGGGTGTATGCTGGGAATTAGACCGACATTGCCTCAGCTACTTCCAAGTTCCAATAGTGGATCTTCGGGGTGGAGAGTTGAAATTCCCTTGTGCTAATGAGCTTCTAGTGGGTCACAATCTTGTTATTTTCTTCATGGTGGTCTGATCAAAGCTCAAATTGGTGGGTATGTGCTGGGAATTAGCCCAATATTGCATCGGGTGCTCTTAAGTTCAACTGGTGGAGCTCCGGTGGTGGTATGTTGGATACAATACCTATTCAATGTTTAAAGGTTTTGGCCCACGGTTTTTTTCATTTTGTTTGATTAGTTGGTGCAATTAACACTGACTACAACGCCAATTTTTGGTCCCATATGTAACCTTGTTGGGGTGCCAGAGTCGGTGCAAACTATGCCTAATTTTGCGCCGATTTTTAATCCTAAACTACGCTAAGAGTTACATTGAGTTCGGGCCCTAAATGTGCACACTGTAGGGCCACGATAAGATCAACAATATTCTCTTGGTGCACAACTGCTATGTGACTATTCTCATTGTTTTGTATTATAGGATCCAGAGGAGGCCATGGATAACAGACGTGGACGGCGTAGAACTACTAAATCGACTAGAGGAAAGTGGGTGTAAATAGATATGACAATGAAATAGACAGATACAATAAAGGTAATAAGACAAAGCAACCTCAACCAAAGGAGGAAGGTGTTTATGAATTCACAAATGCTACAACATAGACGAAATAAAGTTTTTTTTTGTCCATGAGGCCTTTGAGGTCAAACTTAATGGTTTCAAATTTGCAGAAATGGTGATTAAATGTGATTCTACGATCAAGGGAAAACTTTGAAATTTAGGATGGCCATGTGGGATAGAGATGTTTGATACTTTTCTTGTTGAAATTTGGGCTCGATGTATATACCCTAGGTCATAAAATTGTTTTTTTTCTTCAAATCCAAAACATGATATCAATATGTCAAATATATGATTAAAGTGAGGTTTTTGTGTTGGATAGCATATTAGTTGAAATGATATAATTGTTGTAATAAACATTATTGAGTGTGTTGTGTATTACAGGGGCGCAATGAGGGCATGGAAACAGATTGTGTCATATCTAATGAGGACAAAATGCTTGACTTGGGACATCACGTACTCAAATTTTGACTTGATTATGAAAACATTGATTTGTGGCATTTGTGTGATACGACCATATTTTTTCATGCCATTATTAAAATTTATAGTGTTTTATGCAATCGTGGCATAAACTAATGCATGTAGAGTATTATGTTAGATGGATATTGGAGCAAATGTAGAGGATGAGAGTTCAACTAGTAAACTAAAAAGATATGTACGTGGACGCGGACCTAAAACTGTTAAATCACGTAAAGGACAATGGGTGGAAGAGGATATGACAATTGATCTTGCAGACACAACAAATGATTGCACTGAACAAGAGGTTGGTCAAGACTCTAGTACATGGGATGAATACTTGGATAAAATTGTTGTTTGTGGATGTTCTGTGTGTCGTGGAAAGAAACAATTCAAATGAATAATCGTACAAAGACATTACATAGATGATGGAATTCCACTAGGTATTAGGCCTCCTACAATCGATTCAAATCCCATAGGAATTGTGGTAAGGAATTTTCCAATTTGATATAAATAATATGTATAATTCTTTTACACATTGTTTTACATTATTTAAATAACTTTTTTTTCTTAATGAATACTTCTAGGATAAAGTTCTCGGTTTAAATTTTCCTGGCGCAACGACTTCCATCCTAGAGGGTGATGATTATTTATCAGATGTAGATCCAACAAAAATATGTGCACATATACTAGCTCAGAAGATGAGGAATTGATGAAAATAAGTAACATTAGAACAAGAACCAATTTAAAGATGCATACTTTGCACAAAGACAAGGGGAAGGTGGAGTACATACCCTATGAGAATGAATGTGATGGAGATGATGAATTGCCCCTGACTTTGAGATCAATTTACAAAGAGACATTTAATCGTCAACTATATTGCACTTGGCCTAGTGATCAACAACTACCTAGAGTGTACGAGGTGTTTCAATTTTGGGGATACAACAACATGATACGACCCTCCAATATTCATGTAGTGAATCTAGGCCTCTTTATTGTCAAAAATGCACATGTGGGATCTAAACATAGAAACAATTCACAACAAACCACTAGGAGATTAATGCCATATTATGGTCTGTCATATTACAACGGTGAATTGAGAAGGCTAGCAGAATATAAGCATTCGATGTCAACATATGCTCTAGATTTGAATATGTATACACATCGTCTCGAACTTGAAAACGGAAAATAAATGAATAGAGGTCATATTATGTATATAGATGGACATGCATACACACATAAAAATATTGCAGGATTTATAAATAGTAGTAAGGGAAGGGACCCTAGTGTAAGATCGAATTGTCAATTTGTTGAGGTTATAAATGATAAAGATGGAGATATCTAAAGAGATGTTGATATATTGATAATGGTTGAGGCTATTGTGGACCTTAACATTGGGGATGAGTTATTAATTGATTACCCCTTCTTAAAACACACTCTTGCACGAAAGAAACAGGAAGAACAAGGTCTCCCTAAGGATGTTCTTAAGGGAAGAAAACGAAAGAATAATCAATGAGTTGGGACTGATGTTTTATATGTTGGAGTGATTTTCCAACAACACATCATTTATTTGGGCTTAACAACCTAATTTACCACTTATCCTAAGTATTTTGACTCAATTATGTGCTTACATAATCAATAGATCATCAGTTTCAGTGAACTGTGCCTCTTCCTTCATTCAGGGAGTCCACTGGGCCATCAATATTAGTTAACTAAGCCTCCTCCATCATTCAGGGAGCCAACTGGGGTGATTTTCACGACTAAAGCGCCCTACTCAGTCCAACTGGCAACATTTATTATTATATTCAGCTAACTTGAGTCAGAGAGGCACCCTCTTACTCAGTTTGACTTAATCTGGTGTTATTTCAACTAAAATTCATTTAACTGAAGTCAAAAAGGCGCCCTCCCTTAATTTTGGGCATTCAATTGAGTTCTGGATTCAGTTAGAATTAGTTAGACTGTTTCAGAGTCTGTTAGAGTCAATTACATGGTAGTTAAGTGGTTAATTGATGTGTCAAGTGGTGTTAACTAACCTGTAAGCCACTCTCATGCATTCAATTCGAATGACCTCCCTAGGATGCAAATTGCTTGGCTATTATTGCCATTGTTACACATTGTAATTATCTTCTGAGTTAATGATAATGCACGAACTGCTACAAACCTTTTGCACCATTGTTTTGACACACAACCTACTGCATGCATATCTTGTAATTGTTGTGCTTGTTTCATAGATCTGTTGTGCTTGAATTTTACATGGTATCAGAGCCATGGCAGGACAAGGCAACTCTTCTACAGAGTTCTTCAGATGAAGATTGAGCAAGTTTGCTAAAAAAAATATTCCAACACTGCACCAGAAGTAGAAAGTTTTCCACATAAATCCTGGATCATGTGCATCCGACTTATCAAGCAGGTTTGATAGGCTATGTCGGGTGTGATGCAACTTGAAAAGTGCAGGTTGTCGACCTAAAGATTGTTTGTTTGTTTGTGACTGCAGGTTTCTCATAGCCTCCTATTGCATTCGCTATAGCAGAGATGGACTCTTCTTCTAACCATCTTCTTACTCCTTTCAACTATCATCAGTGGAAGGATGATATAGAGATAGTATTGCGCTCCAAGGGACTCTACAGAGTTACTATGGGCACAAAACCAAATCCTAATGTAGCTATAGATTAGTCCAAGTTCTTCAATAAGCTTGATGAAGCTTATGGTTTCTTATGTCTCAATATTTTGAAATATCTTCTTTTCCATCTCAGCGGATTGAAGAATCGAAAAGAAGTATGGGAACAACTTGCCAAACTCTTTGGCAATCAGGATGATATGAGGGCTTATCAGTTAGAGAATGAATTGATTTCCCTCAATCTTGGAAATTTCGAGACCATTAATGAGTTTTTCACCAAGTTCAAGAATTTGGTGCTTCAGTTGAAGCAATCTGGTGTTGAGAAGAAGGATGATCAGTTAATCCTTTCAATCCTTTCAGAACTAGGAGCAAATTATTCAGTGTTTGTCTCTACCTTCCATTCGGGAAAACTCATAATTATGAATTGGAAGATGCCATCCTTGAATGCATTCATTGAGTTCTTAACAAAAGAGCACGACAAGGTTGTTTGGATGGGGTCCATGAGATCCTCCAAAGATCAAGCCCTATTTGCTGGAGGACCCAAGGATACGAATGCTAAAGGAAAGCAAAAGAAAGAGAAGACCAAGTTTAATAATCCCAAGCAGAAGGAGAAGACCAAGTAGTCAGATGAGCCCTCAGGTTCAAGAAAAGACAAGAAAAAGGGAAAAGAGAAGAGAGAGTGTTCTTACTGTGGCAGGGGATTTCATCCTGAAATCTCATGCATAAAGAAAACTATTGATCAAATGTCCCTTCTCTTGGAGAAAAACAATATAACTTTTCCAAATGGCGCATGGAAGAAGGAAAATAATGATCATCAAGAAAGAGGTCATGCACTCATGGCAAGTGTTTCGAATTCAACAGCTCTTCTCATAGATTCAGGAGCTTCGAATCACATGGTTACAAGCAAAGACTGTTTTTCATCATTGGAATCCAACAACTGCATCTCCATCCACATGGGATATGACTCACAAATCTCATCGAAAGGCAAAGGTACAATCCATTTAGAACATGGCAGTTTTCAAAATGTTCTCTATGTTCCTTCTCTAGCTTCGAACCTACATTCTGTGTATCAAATGACACATATTGGTTTTCCCAAGAAGGTTGTATTCATACCTAATGATGTTGAAATTTATGATATTAGCACCGAAAAACTCATTGCAACAGGCAAGGAAAATCATGTTGCCAAAACCTATGAATTTTGCCACTTTTTGTCGTATTCAAAGCCAAGTGCCCTTCTAAACCATGGAAATGAGGTTAGCCAGATATGGAATGAGAGTTTTTGAAACCTTAATTATAATTATTTGTAGCTTCTACAAAATAATTCCATGGTTTAAGGCCTTCCGAACATCAAATCCTCAAAAGGGATATGCAAGGGTTGCATCATTGACAAGCATCCTAAGCACACGTTCGGTCGAGGCAAAGCTAGTGGGGCTTCTTGTATTTTGGGGCTGATTCACAGTGATATCAGCGGTCCATTACCAAATCCATCCATGAATGGCTCAAGGTATGTTCTGACATTCATTGATGACTTCTCTAGGTTCACATGGGTCTGCTTTATCAGGAACAAATCAGAAGTGCTTGAAAGGCTCAAGAATTTCAAGGCTTCCGTTGAGACTTCTACTGGGAGCAAGATCAAAGATATTAGATATGATAATGGTGGAGAATATATCAAATCATAGCTGTTGCAACTTAGTGCAGAAAATGGAATCCAAATACAACACACAGTCCCCTACACACCTCAGCAGAATGGTGTAGCGGAGAGGAAAAACCGAGCATTGAAAGAGATGGCTACTTGTATGTTTGAGTCGAAAGGTTTGGATTAAAATATTTGGGATGAGGCCATGGATTGTTCTGCATAAATTCATAACATAGTTCCACACTCATCCATCAAAGGTACAACTCCTTTCAAAGTTTACACTGGTCACAAGCCTGATGTATCACATCTCAGGGTTTTTGGGTCCACTGCATGGGCTATAATTCCAATTGAGAAGAGAAGATATTTGGAACTACAAAATAATGAGTGCATCCTCATTGGATATGTTGAAGAATACAAAAGATACAAACACATGGATATCATATCCAAAAGAATATTCATCGAGAGAAGTGTCCAATTTGAAGAACCGCTTCATGATCTACAACTAGTGGAGGAAGAAACTGCCAAATTGCTTCCTCTTCCAGAAGAAGATTCAGAAGAAGATACTGAAAGCTTATGTTATGATATTTATGATATTATGTCTGATATTAATGAACATGAAATATCAGGTTCGGATTCAAATCCATATCAGCCCCCTCAGTTTCCAGAGTGGGCAGAAAAGACTCTCATATATGTCGGTTCTAACATTGGACATCCTGCCAATCCAAGAAGAACCCGAGCAGACTTTCAAAGAGCAAGTATGGCTCTTTCATATTCTGATACATTGCTGTACGATTTTTATTTTTTTATGGTTGTGTCAGATCCAAAATCATACTATCATGCCCATTGAGATCTGAGATGGAAAACTGCCATGGATGAAGAGTACAATTCTCTTCAAAAAAATGCAACATGGGAGCTAGTTTCTCTTCCACCTGGGAGGAAATTGGTTCAATGAAAATGGGTATACCGAACCAATGTTGTTGCTGATGGTTAAACCTACAAATACAAATCTAGGTTGGTGGCAAAAGGTTTCTCACAAGTCCATGGTGTGTGTTATCAGTCACATTAGCACTTCTCTGTCCGTGACCACATTGCCTTGTCGATCACACAAAAGGACACTATGGATGGAAGAGCTTACCTTCAACCTAGATGACCTAGAGCTGAGCCTTGCAATCCTTTACTCAGAAGCATCTTTCTCTGCCTATTTTTAGACATAACCGCAACCCTTATGCTTGACAACCAGTGGGTCAGCCGTGGATTCCTATACTGACAACCCGCGGGTGTCAATAAAAATGTTGCACTCGCTACATGCAGGTGGAGACACTCGCAAGTCACTCACGAGTTGTCATATACCAAAGTCGCGAGTGTCTCAAGAAAAAGCTAAAAAATAATTAAAAATACGAATGAACGATTAGTTGAGGCAGGTACCCAAAATACCCCAAATTCCCCATTCAACCACCTTTCGAACCTGCCTTCCTTGCCTTGCTATAAATACAAGGGGAAGGACTTGTGAAAGGGACCTTATGATCATTGGAGAAAGTTATGCTGGATAAATTCATAGCTAAGAGAAAGGAGTAGGATCCCATGGTTATGGTTACGACGGTGCCGGTGTAGGAACATGTATAAGCTTTGTACATTTTCTGCATTTATCAATAAAGTTTGAGACATTCTTCCCTTTCAATATAGAGTTTCTCATATCTATTGTTATTTGATTATATGTTAATGTTGTATTGTCTCATTAATATCAATATATCATTTATAGTCAAATACGTTTGAGAAGGTATTGTGTTTGTGTTATAGGTTGTTTTCATAAGAGAACGAAGAGAGAAAGCTTGGACCGACCTTCATAAATAAGTTATACACTCTCTTAATTTTAATCTTATTTTCTTATCAACTATGTTGGAAAACCCTTAAATGTCTGCTTAATACCCCCCCAGTATGTTGGTAGTCTTCTTCCCCAACTATAAGAGTAATTTCCTAACAACAGAACTAGCAACTCCGCTGGGGACCACCATTTGTGTTATGCTTTGGGGACTCTTTTAGTTTTTCCAGTTTTTTATAACTTGTCTGATATCTTTAGAAGTGTCTAGGTTATCCTTGACCCTGTTTATTGAATTGTTTCTTTACTGATCTACAAACTCTTTTCTTTTTAAAAGTTTTATGAGCCCACCCATGAGTCTCCTGTACATATAGGCACAGTTATTCAGTTGCACTTGCAAGTTTCCTATATAGGTACCCGCGGTTTTTTAGTTGCACCCGTGTGCTTCTGCATGTGACAGTCGCGAACATTTCCTGAGATTTTTGTTTTTTGATTGAGCTTTGATCTTAGGGTTACTTATTTGGCTTTGGGAGTTGGTTTGTTGGTCTAACACTATTCTAAACCCTTTTAGTGTTGATCCGAGTCTCTGTTACAGCCTTTCCTAGAGGTCTTCCTTGATTTTTATGCTTGATTCAGTTGGTTTTTAGGTCTTTTATAATTTTTCAAGGTTCACCCGCGACCCGCTTATACATACAGTCGCAGCTTTTCCGCCCTACTCATGAGTTGCTAGTCTGTGTACCCGCGGGTCAACTGCGTGTTGCTGCATTATACAGTCGCGGTTTTTTCCTGAGATTTTCCTTTTTAATTAGGGTTTGGTCTTAGGGTGGCTTATCTGTGGCTTTGGAAATCTTTTACTGATCTTATACCCTCTGGACATTTGTTTAGTGTATTTCTGAGTCTGTTTGTAGCTTTTTTAAGAGTTTTACTCGAGTTTTTGTGCTTGCGAAGTTACCCTTGCTCTCTAGCCCATTTTTGTGTTTGGAAAGTGTTTGGATTTTCCTCCTCTTTGATCATTGGTATTCAGGAGCGGTTTGATTTCTGCATAAGATTCTTTGTTTTTTCCGCTTTACATATTAGTTATCTTAGCGTGCATTTTTTTTCCAAACCTAGTTACTTCCTAAAGCAACTAGTTCGGTTAGTGTCATGTCCCAAATTTTGCATTGGGTCACAATGGCCTATTCTCATTGATCATATTCATGAGAATTTGTCAAATTGATGATAAGGGTCAAATAATTGCCAAAGAGGAAAATTACTAGTTTCCTAGGTTGGGGGTGGAAGCTTTGGGATTTGAGATAAGGGGGATAATAAATGATGTTTGAACATTAAAATGGCATAAATATTTAATAAAGGAGCTAAATAAATAAATACAAGAGAAATTCTAGGTGGCAATTGGTTTTGAATACATATGGAGGATGTGGGACCCACACTAGCTTGATTTTTCAATGCCACGTGGCATCTCTCTCTTGCCATTTCGAATCCATGGGAAAAAAAAACATTCTTGGATGAGTCGGTAGGCTCATACACATGGAATTTAGCATGATAGGTCGAATTTGGATGGAATGGTAACCTCCATGGAAGAGGAAGAGTCAAACTAGAGGTTTGGGGACACTTGGGCTAGATTCCCTAACTCCTATGACAAGAATGATGAAGAATCTATGACACCTATGACACAAATCAGACCTGAAGGATGACACATGACATATATGACATGTCGGGGCTAAAAATAGCCTCCAAGAGGGCGCTCAAGTGAGTTAGGACAGCCAAAGAAATGCCAAGTCGAATTTGGAGAAGGAAGGAGCTAGAATTGGAAGGACAAGTGGCATACTTGGGAATCTCTTCCCAAACTGAGTTGGTGTGAAGATCTTGGAAGGAATTCGACCCATGGAGGACATTAGAAGTTTATAAAATACAATAACAAATAAGAATGGTAGCTTTTGATCATTTTTAGAATTTGCTATTGCATTTGTGAGAGAGGAGCTAGTGGATGACTAGTTTCTTGCCTTAGCCAATTTCGAGGGTGAAAGATTCCCATCCAAGTTGGTGTTTGGAGAGGCCATTCAAGTCTTTCATGGAGCTTTAATGGAGTCTTCATTTGCAGGTGTAAGCTACAGGGCATCTTGTGGTTTATTCTATTGCAGCTCACTCACTCAACCATTTCTAGTTTTCATTGCATATTCTTGCTCCTTGAGGGAGGGCATTTTTGGTGAGCTATTGTACTCTTTGGGGGAGATTCTAATACCCCATTTATTTTGTAATATGAATTAAATACTCTATTCTTCATATTCATAAATTTTCAGGTCAAAATTCCAAGTGGAAATGTATAAATCTGATTGTTAATGAAAGGATGGTGCCATTTCCCCACTACCTTGATGTATAGCAATGATGTATTTATGTATTCGAATGAAAGATCATTCATCTAATGTATTTATGATTCATGGAATTTCATTTATGAGCTGCACAAGTTTCAAGTTCAGTACTTAAGCATTTGGATTCATTTTGATCGGTTTAATGCCATTTGAAGAAGATTTAATGCCATTTCCCCCCAAGGTTGAAACTAGTTTTTCTGCATCTGATTTAAGGGAGTTATAGATGACATTAAAATTTGAATGGTGATTCATATGAGTTCATGTTGATTTCCTTTATATGTCCCCTGATTAAATTCAGAAATCCGAGTTGGATTGAGTGCATTTGGAAAGTCATTTTCATCATTTACCCCTAGGGGATTTGAACCACAATTTACTAGTAAAAATCTCTATCTTGACCAGATTTGAAAGAGGAGTTACAGAAGTCATATGAACACTCCAGAGCATCCATAAAAATTATAAATATGTCTTAATATCATCCAAGTACCTTCTGTAGCAATTTGGGATAATTTGGAGTCATTTGGAGTCCAAGGGACCAACACTAGTCAAAGAGAAATTACTAGTAAAATACCATACATTGACCAGAATCTTAAAGGAGTTTGCATAAGTGTTTTAATGGTCTTAAATCATCCCTGAACATCATAATCAAGTATTAATATCAGTCATATGCCTCCTCAGAAGATTTGGGAGCATTTGGAGCAAATTGGAGACCTAGACATCAAAACTAGTCAAAGGTCGAACAAGGGAAAAAAAGTGAAAAATTTGTCATTTTAATAAAATTCTTAAGAAGGGACATTACAGTTAGTCTTTGTCAGTCTTGCACAAGGTCTGTTTGCTTTAGTCTTGGGTCTTTGTTCTTTTTCTTGCACTACTTTTATAGTTCTTGTTGGTTCACATTTATTTGCATTTCTTTCATAGTTAAAGAAAAAATCAAATTTAAAAAGAACTTTCTTTTATAGCAAGAATTATCATTTCTTTTCGAAGTAGTGATACTCTTTAGTACTATCGTCTTTGAAAATACAAAAAAAAACTTTCATTATGCTTAGTTTGCTTTATGATTTCATGTTTTGAAAGACAAACAAAGTAGGTTAATTGTGAAGCTTTTACATTTTTATGTATACGCATTTATTTTCAGTTATAACCATCACCACACATTGCACTATCCTTTGAGTAAGTAATAGCCTTTAAAAATAACCATTAATAAAATACATTAGTAACATTTTCTTTTTAGGTTACACAACATTAACTATCTTAGGCTAGGGTTTGGAATACATCACCTTTAACCTTCCAAACCATTCAAATATCAAATCATAGTACAACTATCCTTAGGTAAATCCACTGTTGTGGAGGAATCCGGGAAGCTCTACTCAAACCAGAGTTAAGCACGAGGTCATGTGAGATCGAATTGTTGGGGATACCCCCCCACATTTCTTTCGAGCATACACCAGAGACTTTTTGCGTACGGGGGTCCATTAGTGCCTTGTGCACTCTTGGATTTCAGGCTTAGTTACCCTGCCCATGCGTCTTGGCTGGACCTGAGACTATCCCCCCGGGTTCTTGCTGCAATTTTGGTAGCCTATAGTATCTTTTGACCTTTAGGGCTCTACACAGGTGACGACAGAAGGCTATTTCTGCTGTACCTAGAACATACGTGGGAGAAAACCCTCTACAATGATCTGGGAAGGCTTTTTGGTGATTCAAGTGCTTGCACCTAGAAATCCTATATGTGGACCCCGGGTAACTGTTCTTCGATATTCTACTAGTTTGTTATGGGCCCTCATCATCCCAAACTTACTTTTGAGAATAATTTATCTTTGTGTGCCTGGTCTGGATTACTTTAGGAAACTTTTAGTGGTGTTCTCTTTGCTCCTAGTTGTTAGCAGTCCCTAGGGCAATTACTTAGTATATTTTTCACACAATTGTGGAGGACCAACCTCTTAGAAGGTCGCGAAGGTTGCAAAACCTTCCTCCATTCACAGTGGATCCTCCACCGCCACCATAGCGATGGAGAACCGATTCTCATGGTTCTTACGAACTTACGGGAACAACTGAACAACCCGGAGAACCTCACCAGATTTTCCAAGATCAATCGGTTCATAAAATTTTAGAGATTGAAGACTTGAAAACTGAAGAGTTCAATACACCCTTCAATCCTCCTTTAACTGGACCCAACGATCCCTTATTAGAAAGGGTAGTTTCTCGAGGTCTTCCAAAGTTAAGCGTATATTGGTTTACACCTAGTTCCTTCATGGATAACATAGGGGATTCATCAGGAGTTGCTCATATTCCTACAGCATCTATCATGTCAGGCGGTTTTTCCCCTCCATTTGCACACACATCGATACCAAGCTCGTTGCAAGCTATTTATGCTCTGAGCACTTCATTTTGATTTCAATACTAGATCCGCAGGATTGTCTGGCTCTCAAGCTACGACTGCATCTAGTCCTTGTGGTTCTACTATTGGTCCATCCAGTGTACCTTTTTCAAGGGCACCATCGGTATCGTCCACATCTTCCCCTTTTGTACACCAATTCCAGGATAACCCTGTGTCTGCTCCATTTAGTCACGGATTTCCTTGGTTCGGAAGACACATCACTCCTTTGGCACCTTTTGTAGGTTCAATTCCTACTTCTTCCATTGCATCTACATCAAGGTTCAACCCCTTCACAGGTTTTAATGTGCATCCATCCAATGCATAAGCTTTGAATATACCTGTAGGGAGCACTCCCTTTTCACTGTTTGGTGGAGGGGGTAATAACAGTTTTGTCAACCCACATTTTGGGGGTGCTTATACCCAACCGAAATGGACGAGTCCACAAGGAAGCAATCCCTTAGCCTACGGGTGGAGCAACTTCCATAATGCATTTTCTTCACAACTGATGGCTGGGGGAAACCTCAACGAGCATTATAGGAGCCAAGTTTCGGGTGGTTCCCCCTACCAAAGTCCTTTTAATTAAATGTCATCGGCAAGACCTCGTTTTCCTTTTCTGGCAACCTTAAACTTGCCAGATATTTTGAAACTAACTAACGATCCGGTGTGACACCACCCTGCATGGCCACCGGTCCCATCCAAGCTTCCCTAGGATATTCCGAAGTTCGAAGGTAAGACTAGGGAAGACCCTAGAGACCATGTTACCACTTTTCACTTGTGGTGCCCTTCCAATTCGCTAAACGACGATTCCATTTGGTTGAGGCTGTTCCAAAGGACCTTAACTAGTGTTGCATCCAAGTGGTACATTGAACTGCCTGCTGCAGCTTACAATAACTTTTGGGACCTAGCGACAATATTCCTGAATCACTTCTAGCTTCTAGTCTAGTATGATGCATTAACTAACCTTCTGCCTACTTTTATGCAGAATAAAGCCACTCACCTTTCTGATCACATTCAGGAGTGGCAAAGACGGAAGAGGCTCATCAAGGCTAAGATCCCTCTAGAGTTCCTTTTAGAGTGGTATCTAAAGCCACTCCTTCCTTATATTTCTAAGGATGTTGCAACTTCTGGAGTAAGTTCCGAGGAAGAAGCAATCCTGAGGACCCAACCACTTGACTTAGTTTATGCCCAATCTGGGATCCTCTATGAGATAATTTCGGATGCACCAAGCTCTAATATAGATCTTGGAAAACCTAAGCTTGGACCACATGCTGATGGTATTGTTGGTTCAGCAGATTCGGCAGCACTTAAAGCTTTAACAAAACAAGTTCGCGCACTCTCTGTGAAGCAGTCTACTACTGAAGCAACTACGGTTGCAGCCTCCCCTTCAACAACTCAATCTGTACAGCAAGTGCATACAAACCAAAAGGGTCCTCGGCAACCCAACAATAACAAAAAGAAGGGTAAGAAAGGGGAGGGGAACCATCAGAAACCCAAAAACACTGAGAATGTCGAGGAGGGAAAGAAAGAGAAAAAGAAGGTAAAGTTTCCTTGTAAGCTTTGCAAGGACGACCTTACTCATCAGTGCCCTTTATTGGATGAATCCTAGAAGTTACTTCGAGAAAAGAAACCATTTGTCTTGAAGGATCCATTTCCTCATGGACAAGGCCCAACTTCTGGAAACTCTACTTTTGGGGGAAATCGTGCCTTGTCAGCTGATCAATCATTCATTAACATGGTTAACTCACACACGTTTCTGCAAACCAGAGCCAGGAATTATAACCCAGACTTGTAGCAGAAAGAGAAGGATGTTCTCGAGTCATTTACTCCTCTTCACATTGAGAGACCAACAGATTCTATGCCGAAGATACCTAAGGGTGTCTACAAAAGAGCTATGCACAAATCTAATGCACGCGCTGCTCCTAACTACTCTGTTGTAGAGGACCTGGCCCAAACGCCTTGTGCAATGTCCACATTAGAAGTTTTGCAAAGGTGCCCTTTGAAGCGGAATGCACTTCTATCGGCTATCGGGAGCATGGATTATTCAAGTATGCTTGCACGGTTTGATATGTCAAATATCAAACTCCGGTTACCGTATCACGTGGTATTCCAAATTGAAGTAGTCCATGGCCCCAAAACTATCGGACGAACAGTTGTAGATGAAGGCGCGTCTACGTGTGTAATGTCAATATCCTGCTGGAAAGCCCTTGGCTTGCCTGAGTTAGCCCCTTACAACACTATACTTTTGATGGAAGATCATTCCGCCACATGGAGTCTTTCCCGCGTTCGAAGTTGAACTTGCTGGTAAGTTAGTGTCTATGGAGGTTGAAGTTTTGGATGCTCCTCTTGACTACAACTTATTGTTAGGAAGGAGCTAGACATATGCTATGCGAATTATTCCATCGTCCATCTTTCGAGTACTCATGTGCCCACACGAAGGGAAGATCATCACCATTGATCAACTTTCCTTCACTCAGAAGAATAACACTACTTCATCGGATTCAACTATCCCTTTGATTGATCAGACTCATTCATCCAACACGAGTTTGGGAGTAGGCATGTATGCATCGTTAATGGGAACATTCGACCTACCTGCTCCCATCAACTACATTGGTTCTACGAGTTCTAATGACATTTTGTCTCGGGAAATCTTCACGGTCTGTCGAACAACTGATCTATGGATTCTTCCCACTCAGTCAGAACCAATTGTTCCCTTATCTGTTGTAGAAGTGACATACCAAGTTTCACAAAATGTTGCAACAAATTATATCTCGACTACGTCTGTCTCCATAGAGTCAGATATTGACCATGCACCTGCATGGTCAGTCAATTCCATCTATTCTTTTGATTGTATGGATACCATTTTACCTTCTAATGAGGCTATTCTGGAAGCCATGATAGGTCTGGATCATCCGTGGGAACACATGCCTCACAGATCCTATTTCCTCCCAGATTTGGACAAGATAGAGAATGGTGAGTTTTCAGTGAGACCTGGTGGTGATATCGATTTGTCCATCACCCCTTTTACTACGAAAATGATTTATGTTGAAGGGAACATGGCAAACATATTGAAAACTATACCGATTGATATCTCCACTAAACCCGATGTTGTGCAATTTTTTTTTAATGGAGCAAATTGTTCTCTCGATGAGATCACTTTGTATACCAACCTATTTAAGGAGTTTCACGACATTTTTGCTTGTTCTTACGAGGAGATTCCAAGCATCGACCCTGCTATAGTTGAGCATGTCATCACGACTTACCCTAATGCTAAACCAATGAGACAAAAGCTCCATCCAGTAAACCCTCGGAAAGCAGCTGCCATTAAGGCTGAAGTTGAAAAACTGCTTAAATCCAGCTTCATCTATCCGATTGACATGATGGAATGGGTCTCCAACCCAATCCCAGTTGAAAAAAAAGCAACAAACTATACGGGTCTGTACGGACTTCAGGGACCTTAACAAATCCTATCCAAAGGACAACTACCTCACACCTTTCATAGACCAGATCATTGATGTGTGTGCGGGCCATGAAGTTTTTTCTTTCATGGATGGTTTTTCAGGATACAACCAAATTCAAATAAAACCTGAAGACCAACACAAAATGACTTTCATTTGTACTTGGGGTACGTTTGCTTATCGGAAGATGTCGTTCGGGCTAAAGAACGCTGGAGCCACCTTCCAGTGGGCCATGAACTTTTCTTTCCATGACATTAAACATGTAATCGAGCCATATTTGGATGATCTCCCAGCGCGATCTCGTAAGAGATGAGATCATCCTGATCATATGCAACTCGTGTTTGAGAGATGTAGATACTACAAGATTCGTTTGAATCCCAACAAATGTGTATCCGGACACCTACTGGGTTTCATTGTGTCTAGTCGTGGCATTATGGTCAACCCTTTGAAAGTTGAGTCCATTGTAAATCTGCCTCCTCCTCGCACCCTTAGACAACTTCAGAGTCTGCAGGGCATGTCAAACTTTCTACGATGTTCCATTATAAACTATGCTAAAATCACCAAGGGATTCATGAGATTGGTCAAGCAAGACATCTATTTTTTATGGGATGAGGTTGCACAAACTTCGTTCGATGCCTTGAAAAAGGCACTACTATCAGCTCCCTTGTTGAGCCCGCCAGACTATACTAAGGACTTCCTTCTATATCTGGTGGCATCTGTTTCCACGATTGGTATAGTACTTGTCCAGGAGGATGACAAGCTCCAGGAGCATGTCATTTACTATCTTTCGCGCGCATTGATAACTCTTGAGCTCAAGTATTCGCACGTCGAGAAGTTGGTATTAGCTGCCATCCATGTTGTTCAGAGACTGGGTCATTACATCTTATTGTGAACAACCACTGTTATTGTAGAAGTCAATCCCTTTCAATACGTTTTAACCCGACGTATCATCGATGAGAAGTTGAATAAATGGATTGTCATTCTGCAGGAATTTGACTTGATTTTCCAATCCGCTAAGTCTAAGAAGTCTCTGGTGTTCGCCGAGCTTATTTCTGAGTTCCCTAGTGACACAACCAGTAATGAGGAAGATTCGTCTTTTCCAGATGAACACATTTTTCTCATTGCAACTTCCGACACATGGTATGGGGATATTTTGATATATCTCCAGACTTTGAGGTGTCCACCTTCTTTCTCCAGAGACGTGCGACGAAAGCTTCGAGCTCATGCTCATAACTACCTCATCATTTCTGACACGCTTTATAGACGTGGGGTAGATTCCATTTTATGTCGTTGCTTAAATTTGGAGGAAGCCGAATCAGTATTGAATGATGCCCAAAGTGGAGCCTCGGGGGGTCATCTTTCCGGGTTGGCCGCAGCCCAGAAAATACTGCACGCTGGCTATTTTTGGCCCATGATCTTCAAAGATTGTGTGGAAGCTGTAAAAAACTGTCAACCTTGCCAGTTTTTCACCAAAAAGATGTGAGCACACCCGACTCCTCTCCATCCTGTTATCACAGCAGGCCCTTTCACCAAATGGGGGGTTGACTTCATGATGTGTAATCCAGCTTCGGCAAGAGGACACCATCACATCATCGTTTACGTTGACTACTTTACGAAGTGGGCCGAGGCAATGCCTACTGTGAGAGCAGACAGAGAAACGACTGCTTATTTCATTTTTAACCAGATCATTGCTAGATTTGGTATTCCCAAAGAGATCGTCACGAACCATGGTTGACATTTTCAAAACAATATGATGACCGAGTTGTATACCATGCTAGGTTTTCGACAGGAACACTTGTATTCGTTCTATCCGCAGGCGAATGGTCAAGTCAAAGCGATCAACAAGACTTTGCAAACCATCCTTCAAAGGACCATTAATGTTAGTTGATTTAACTGGCACATCATGTTGTATCCCTCTCTTTGGGATTACCGATCTAATGTTAAGACTGCTACTGGGTTATCACCTTTCCAACTTATTCACAGGGTGGAGGTAGTCATTCCGGTTGAATGCGAGATCCCTTATTTGAAGTTGGCTATCCAACTGCTTCCGAAAACTTTAGCTTTGGAGGAGCATTTGTTGCATTTAGAGCACTTAGATGAACAACGCCGCGATGCGCTTACATCAAACGAAGCTCACAAAAGTCGATTCAAGCGTCAGTACGACAAATCTGTAAAACCTAGGATGTTCTCTGAAGGAGACCTTGTTCTGCTCTATGACTAGGACAAAGATCCCTTGGGGGCAGGTAAATTTAAATCTATGTGGCTCGGACCATATATTGTCTATAAAGTTCTGAAGAAAGGATCTTATGAGCTAACCGATTACGAGGGTTGTAAGTTTCCTGAGCCTAGAAATGGGCTCTACCTGAAAAAGTATTATGCTTAGTCCTCTATGCTTTTTCTTGTATTATATCTGTACATGTTTGTAGAGTTAGTCTTTTCTTTTGATTTCTTTTTGTGCATCTTATGTGTCTTCTGGATTGTGGTTTCAAATGACAACTGAGTGATTTATAGGATTTGTTGATGGCGCTAGTCGCCACACCTGTCAGTTGGCCTCAACAGCTTGGGTTATTTACTCACCGTCTGGTCAACTTGTGTCTTCGAGAGGGGCTTGTTTGGGCTCTACAACGAACAATGTAGTTGAGTAAAGTGCAATCATTGAGTTACTCCAGGATGCTATCCATCACGACATTTCACATTTGGAGGTAAGACTCGACTCATAGTTAGTAGTACTTCAGTTCATGGTTGAATACAAGGTTAGGGATGTTTCTTTGCTTTGTCATTTTTTGTGTGTTAGATTGCTTGAAAGACAATTTGTTTTTATTACATATCAACACATTTCAAGGAGTTTAAATTGATTAGCTTATTCATATGCAAACTATGTATTATATTGGCATCTGTACCACACACAATCACATTAAACAGTCACAACACATAAGGACACACACACGTATATATAAACCGATACTGTATATACATCAGGATAAAAAAATATGAGTTTGAGTCATAGTATGTCACAGTGTCATAATATACAAAAGTGGGCTCAAAGGCCTAAAAAATATCACATGTCTCTCTCCCTATGGAGAAGGAGGTGCCTCTACTAACTCTGTTACAACCTCCCTATAACATATCACTAGCCTAGATACTTTTCTAAGTAGCTTGATCCATGTTGGGGGCATGCCTACAACATGCTCTTGCATTTCGAGCAGCATTCGCTCGATCTTGTACGTTGGGATATCATGAGTCAAATGACCCATCTTCCCCTCAAGGTTCACCAACATCGCATCAGAAGCACCTGGCTCAGTTGGTCTGACAAATACATAAGGATGCCTGTCAGGTCGCACATGCCCCACATCTGCATAAATCACACTATCAACACTCTTACTCATTTATAAAAATTATATACACATAAAAGAATAAAAATGAAATATTTTTCAAAAGCATAAGCATATCTTACCCATCTCTCCCTAGGTTGATCCCAGAGGAAGAGCGAGCTCTAGATCTCCACGGAAATCCACATCGGCGTACGGGAATTGTTATAGAGCTGGAATTTGACGGCTCCACCATCCGAAATAGTCTTCGTCAACATAAGAAAGTGTAGCTTCGCCACCACCCTGGCGCAAGAAGATATCTCCCCACCGAGTCATCAATGGCTTGGGAGGGTTCAGGACGGGTAGAGCCATCCCTGGGCTCAGAGCAGGAACTCTTTTGAAGAAAAAAGTACATAATATTCTTCCATAGCCAAATTTTTTCTTCTTCCCAGTTTTGCATTCAGTCAATTGGTGTGGACTACACATAAATGTTTGCACCGGTTGCAAAAATGGACTCAATCCAGCTAGTTTTGGCAATTTCCACATCCAAGCACTAGGAGGTTCACCACATAAATGTGAAGAGTGATTTTATTCATGGGGATATTCAGGAAGAGATATACATGAAGCAGCCCGAAGGTTACATATCATATCCGACACTTGTTTGCAGATTAAGGAAATCTTTGTATGGTTTAAAACAGGCCCCAAGAACATGGTATGCAAAGATGGATTCCTTTCTTCTGTCACAAAACTTTGCGAGATGAAAATCAGATCCGAATGTGTATCTATAGCATCAGGAAGGTAATTTTATGCTCATTGTACTTTATGTTGATGACCTATTGATTAGAGGAAGTAGTCTTGCATCGATCGACACTATAAAAACCACTTTGCACCAAGCATTCAATATGAGTGATTTAGGCCTGCTGAAGCAGTTTCTTGGTCTCGCGATCACTCAAAATTTTGATGGGATCATCATTTCTCAATCAAAATATGCTTTGGACCTGCTAAATAAGTTCAATATGGAAGACCATTCCCATCCTTCTTAGGAATCAGTCTTGAGGATGGTGATTCTACATTGTTGGTGGACTCTACACTTTACCGACAATTGATTGGAAGTATTTTTTTATCTTACACACTCTATGCCTGATATTTCTTATGTCATGAGTGTTGTGTCAAGGTACATGCAGTAACCCCATTAGCTTCATTGAAAGGCAGCCAAAAGGATCTTGCATTATGTGTAGGGTACGAGACTTTTTGTCATTCACTATGCTGCGAATTTCGATCTTGACTTGGTTGGATTCATTGATTTAGATTGGGCGAGTGATAGCATTGATTGGAAGTCCACTTCCAGATATGTTTTCATGATTGGGACAGGGCCTATTTTATGGTCAAGCAAAAAGCAGGCTGCCATTTCCTTATCTTCAATAGAGGCAGAGTATCGAGGAGCAGCCAATGCTTGCATTAAGGTAGTTTGGTTGTAGGGTATTCTAGCAGAGTTTGATATTGGTAGCACCAATTCTACTGTAATTTTGTTGTGACAATCAGAGTGCTATAAATATCTTGACAGATCCGGTTCAAATATAGAGGACCAAGCATATCGAGGTCAACATGCACTACATCTGAGAGCTTGACATAACCATTGTACTACAATATTGCCCTACAAAAGAGCAAATTACAGACATCTTCACCAAGAGCTTCACTGAGAAGAAGTTATCTTACCTCTGTTCACTGTTGGGGGTGAGTTCTACTATGCTGAGGACATATTATATCCTTTAGTGTTCATTCCCACTGGGTTTTTCCCACTTTCCTCACTTAGATTTTTTTAGCATTTTTTGATTATTTCTGTACTGGGTGACCTATGGCCTTTGTTTCCAAGGCCCTTTTATTGTTTTTAT
The DNA here is from genome assembly GCA_027924585.1 of Larix kaempferi. Lineage (NCBI taxonomy): Eukaryota > Viridiplantae > Streptophyta > Pinopsida > Pinales > Pinaceae > Larix > Larix kaempferi. The sequence continues at coordinate 18,775,731 of BSBM01000600.1, forward strand.
TTACTCCTCCACACGAGATTAGCTTAAGGGTGGGTGTTGGAGTCATTTTCCAACAACACATCATTTATTTGGGCTTAAAAACCTAATTTACCACTTATCCCGAGTATTTTGACTCAATTATGTGCTTACATCATCAACATCTCATCAGTTTCAGTGAACTGGGCCTCCTCCTTCATTCGGGGAGTCAACTGGGCCATCAATATCAGTTAACTGGGCCCCGTCCATCATTCGGGGAGCCAACTGGGGTGATTTGCATGACTAAAGCACCCTACTTAGTCCAACTAACAACATTTATTACTATATTCAACTAATTGGAGTCATAAAGGCACCCTCCTACTCAGTTTGAATTAATCTGGTGTTATTTCACCTAAAATTCAGTTAATTGGAGTCAGAAAGACACCCTCCCCTAATTTTGGGCATTCAGCTGAGTTCTGGATTCAATTAGACCCAGTTAGACAATTTCATAGTATGTTAGAGTCAACTACATGGTAGTTAAGTGGTTAACTGATGTGCTGAGTGGTGTTAACTGACCTATAAGCCACTCTCATGCATTCAATTCGAATGACCTCCCTGGGATTTGAATTGCTTGGCTATTATTGCCATTGTTACACATTGTAATTATCTTCTGAGTTAATGATAATGCATGAACTGCTGCAAACCTTTTGCACCAGTGTTTTGACACACAATTTTCCGCATGCATCTCTAGTAATTGTTGTGCTTGTTTCATAAATCTATTGTGCTTGAATTTTACATTATAATCTATGTTGTCAAAATTATGTTTTATTTTAAAATATTGTATTAAAAAAGTAGTCTATAAAATAATGTTGCATGATTCAATTGATGTATATGTTCATACATCCTATATTTTTATTTCTTAAGATGATTTTGATTATATTTCTTTGAAATTGATACATTTATGATTTACCCAATTGTTGCCAAACATTAAATAATGCTTGTGTTTGTTGACAGGTAGAAGATATTGATGATACACCTACCAATACCCAAGACCAAACTGGGTTATTAAGATTTGGATGGGATGATCCAAACCATCCTTTGAACCATACTCGGGTGAAAAGAGCAAGATTGAAGAGAATACTACCAGCTGAGAAATTTGAAGAGCTTATGAGATTAGCATACATTGATGACATGCCACCTAGCCTTAATGATGATGATAAAAGTGAAAATGAAGTGCATGAAGAAGGATTGAGTGAAATTCTTACATCATTCTTAGGGGATGGAAACAATGATGACAATAATGATCATATGGTTGACACTAATGATGATAACAGGGGTAATTACCACCAAGGTAATCTTGATGACAACAACCTGCTGAAAGACTCAATCAAGCAAGCTTCCAAGACACCTGTGTTCAAATCGGGTGCAAGTAGAACCTCAAAACTGGCATGCACATTAATATTATTGGAAATCAAGTCACTCTTTGGTTGGTCAGACAAAGGATTCACTACCCTACTAAAGTGAGTTCAAATCTATTTCCTACTTTTCACTGTTAATTGTGTATGTAATTCGTAAAAATTCATCAACTACATTTAAATTTCATTAAGGGGATTTTAATACCATATATTGTATATAAACAATCATGGTATAGAATGACATATCAAATATGTTCATCATAAGTCAAACGTTCAATTGATTTAATCTCTTGCAATCTTACAGGGCACTACAAACTAAAATATTCCCTGAAGAGAATCTGTTGCCATCAAATTGCAGAGAAGCGCGTCATTTGCTGGTTGAGTCGAGGATTGAATATAAGGAAATTCATTCATGTATAAATGATTGCATTTTATACAGAGACAAATATCAAAACATGGTAGAATGCCCTGTATGCAAAGAGAAGAGATATCGTACAGATGCACAAGGTCCTACAGTACCAACTAAGGTTTTACGACACATGCCAATTATACCTATACTTCAACGAATGTTCCGTTGCAAGTCACTTGCATAATTGATGGAATGACATGTAAAGAACATGAGTAAAGATGGATTCATGTGAATTCCGACAGACCACAAAGTAATGAAACACATAGAGGAAAAATGGCCAAGAAAATTCAAATATGAACCCCATAGTTCAAGTTTGGGCTTGCAATAGATGGAGTGTGTCCATTCTCTTTCATGAGCGCAAATAATATTGTTTGGCCAGTTGGATTGACAATATACAATATTCCCCCATGGATGAGTGTTAGAAAGGAGCACCTTATGCTGAGTCTCATTGTTCCAAGAAAGCATCAAGTTAAAAACATGGATGTTTATCTTGCGCCTTTTATTGATGATTGTTTGGCCAGTTGGATTGACAGTATACAATATTCCCCCATGGATGAGTGTTAGAAAAGAGCACCTTATACTGAGTCTCATTGTTCCAAGAAAGCATCAAGTTAAAAACATGGATGTTTATCTTGCGCCTTTTATTGATGATATGCAACTACTATGGAAAGGAATAAGAACATATGGCATATCACATCCTCCATCAAATAGGTTGTTCATGTTGTATGGTGTGCTATGCTAGACTATCCATGATTTCCTAGGACTTGGTGTTTGTTCTGGTAAGATAAAATATTTACGTATTTACACTCATGTTTTGTCTTCATCAATAATTTCATACTTACTTTTATAATATTATTTTGATGTTATTAACATGGCTTATTGAACTACAGGGCTTCAAACAAAGGGGGAATTTGCATGTCCAAGATGTGCATAACAATTTCAAGGGCGGTATTCTAAATATCTACATAAATTTATTTACGCAAACAACGGGGTTTTTCTACCACCACATCATAAGTTTAGAACTCACCTAAAGAATCAATTTGATGGAAAAGTTGAAAATATAAGCCCTCCCATGATTACGGGTCTAGGTGATTGGCTTGAGAAATATGAAGATGTTGAATTGAAAGCTTGGGAGGAGTTTTTTTATTGGGGTGATTCAATTGAAGAACCAGAACAAGTTGTGGTTAATATGCCAGAAGGTTTGAAAAGGAAATCCATATTTTATGAGCTCCCTTACTGGAAGGACCTATTAATCTCTCACCTATTAGATCTTATGCACATATTAAAAAATGTGCCAGATTCTATATTTCGACATATATCAGGCAAAGACAAGGACATCTTGTCTTCAAGGAGAGATATCGCTCTTTCGCGTACCAAATTTGATAGAAGACATTTGTGTCCAAACATGGAAAATGAAACATATGCAGCGGGTCAATGGATTTTGAAAAAAAAGAGAGCTAGACCAACTAAAAAAAAGTCATCTGTTCAATAAGGACACCTACTGGATATGGGTCATCATTGGAAAAAGCTTTTACAGTTGATGGACATATCACAAGATTTAAAACACATGATTTTCATAATTTTATGAAGGTATTATTATCGCTTAACTTTTACCAGTAACATTAATTAAGCTAAATATATTTTGATATTCTATTGTATGAGAAAAAATACTAATGACATTTGATAAATGTGTTTTATAGCATATAATGCCATTGGCAATTTGGGGGGATTCATGTCTTACCATTGACTTAAGGACCGCCATAAATCGATTGTCAATATTTGTAAGGTATGTGTTACAAAATGTTCATGTGTCAGAGACATAGAGATATTATATTTCATTTTTACTTTTGACTAAAGGTCGATACTAATTTACTATTCTTATATTAGGTGGGTGACCTCCAAGGAGATCCGCGAATGTGAAGTGCCAAAATGGAAGAAGGAAATTGCAGAAATTGTATGTTTATTTGAGAAGGATCTCCCTACAAGTTTCATGGACCTACATGTCCATTTACTTATACACCTAGTCGATGCCATTGAATTGGAGGGTGTCGTATCAACGAGGTGGATGTTTTTCTTTGAGAGGTATATGAAAACCCTAAAAAGATATGTCCGACAAAAGGCACATCCAGAGGGTTGCATGGCTGAAGGGTATGTATTGAATGAATCATTTTTCTTCCTATGTGAATTCCTTGGTAAGGATTTTGAAGATGGGCCACACTTCTGGGATGAAGAACGAGCATAAGAAATTATTGATGGAAAAAAACCACAATCTAATGGCGTTCAAGTAGAAATTGGTAAGTAAATTCATGATCATTGTGGTTGTCTTTATTGCAACATTAATTTACTCTGTATTAATTTATTTTTCAAATTAACAGCATGGCATTTGGATTTTGAAATAAACATATTGACATGTAATAGGTGTAGACGAAAGCGCTATACTCGACAAGTTTGTTATGTACCCCGTGGACTTTATGAACAAATGGATTGATTTATATGATAAAAAGAGAGAAGAAGTGTTAGAAGCAATGCGAGAGTTTACGAGATTGAATCCAAGGAATACTCCACTTCCCACTGATCTGCTTGGGGAATGGGGCAAATATTGCACACTAGAATGGATTAATGAACAAATTCAAAGTCAAATAGAAGACACAAGTATTGATTCAAACATAACAGAAGATGAAATTAACATGTCTAGAGGATGTGAAAGAAAGGTATAGTTGGAATTTTAGAAAATGTTGTTTCAAATCAGTTATGATACTATTAAGTATTTAAATATTCGTCATTATATTTGTTTTAACTTAAATAAATGGTCTTTCATAGGCGAGGAAATATCCTGCAATGTGGGCATATGGTTGACATTATCGTGTAGAAAGGGTAGATGTAAAGAGGTATGTGAGTGGCATGATCCTCCGTTATGAAGAAAAAGGTATACCGCCCCTTATTCAAAATAATTAACTTAGGTGAATACCCTATGATCGGAGACCAAACGGTTGCAGCCCAGAGCCCAATATCCTTTGGATTCATTACCTTATATGAGAATTTGCCCACCAATGCTTTCAGTGATTAAGCTGCCATACCCTCGAGACCTATGCGATTACTCATGTTGAGGCTGTCAGTACCAGGTTGTAGAAATTAGTTTCTACCTTTTCTAGTATTAGCTGCTTTCTTTGATTGTATAATACAACCCTCTGTATTGGAGCATCCAGCCTTCTGAGTACCATTCGCCCAAGGAAGGGTATTATCAGCTTGGTTTTGAAGCTTTGAGAGTCCCGTCGTTTGCAGGGTATCATTGCTGAGCACTATTGGCATCCTAACCACCGAGGGCCTCGTGTCAAGACCATCTTGTACCCCCCTGACACGTTCCTTCAACATTTCTCGATATTCATCATCAGTTTTTGGAAGAACCTCCCGTTCCCACCAACCATCAAAAAGGGAGGTTTTGTCTTGTTTGGAATCCTTCCCCATCCAATGAAACCTATAAAATAACCCAGGGAAAACCATGTGTTCAAGCAGTAAACCTGACAATCCAGTAAAAACTGACACCCTACCCCAGATACAAGTTTCCCCACCCGACCACAATATAAAAAACCACTAGAAAACCCAATAAAAACACCATGACAACTCAAACACCCGACACATACCTAGTTCCTGGTAGAACATGGTTCCAATGCAAAAAATGGTGCAACTAGAGGACATAGGTTCAAGGCAGGCAGATATTGTTCAAGGTCAAGGTTCCAGGGACGGTTGAACAGGTTCCCAGCTGGCTAAGGTTCCCGTCAGGCAAGGGAGACCCGGTCAGGGGATCTAAACGAGGCTCTAAACAGGTAAATGGTAACCCGTTTCATGGTTCTAAGACTACCAACAATTCTAGTTCTAGGGCTGCCTGGTTCTAGGGTTGCCTGGTTCGGCCTTCTCTCCCAAGGGCTCCAAACTCAACTCTTTTGCTAGTTGTACTCATAAATGCATATCCCATAACGACATTTTACTAAAATCATATGTATACATAAAACATAGATCTCTTTGTATAATATAAACGCACTAAACTAAACAAACAACTTGACTTGGTGTATAAAGCCCTTTTCCAAAACTACTCATTAGAATACTCTATTACATTTAAATACAAGCTACTGACATGGCAATTGCCTATAAGAGCCATGACCATGATATTTGACAATAATATCTAAGTTCATATATCAAACTTTAACTTGGAAAAAACATTAAACTAAATGAATGTGATTTCACGCATAGATGTTTTTTTCCATCCACATAAGTCAGATATATTTTAGTCCATCACTTGTCTCACGGCGTCCTTTGTAATAGGGCAATTGCTATTTTATAGCACGGGAACTCTTGAGCAAGCCAAAGATAGCAGGACTTTAGGAGCATATAAACTGTATTGAAATCGACGAGGAGAAGCAGCGAAGATCATAGTGGACTACAGCAACACGAGGTAAGATGCATCTCTCGAGCTCCGGCATCGTTATTCTCTGAGCAATTTCAGCATTAAAACCGGCAAGGAGAATCATATATTTTTAGCGGTGGAGTGTAAAAACCTCCAATCTTATTTGAATTCCAATATGGTGGTTTTTTTTTTGGGTTTTTGTTTTGTTTTAGGTAGCTGTCTGAATTTTGCCTTTACAGTGAATCGCAAACCATGCATACATTTCGTGTCTTTTGCAAAACCCTAAGGTGTAGATATGTGCATTATCATGACTATGTCTTGAATGCATAAGCATAACTCCGCCCTCTGGTTGTTTATAAATTTTCAATCATCTCAATTTACCTGTTTATGATTTTGCACTTAGCGGTCCTGCTGATTATATGCTAACGATTTTGCTCATAGCAGTCTCGGCGGTGACTACAATTTTAATCATAGCGGTCCAGTGATTACAATTTCAAGTATAGCGGTACTAGTGACTACGATTTCGCCCGTAGGCACTGATAACCAATGTTGCAAAGCTCAACATTGGAAAAAGTCCGTGGGTCATCAAATCTGGAAATCGTTAAAATAGGGAAAAAACGACCAAATTCTGTTGCAAGCATAAACTTGAACCTAAACAAACCATGGAAAATTGACAACCTGAAAGACTCAGGAAAAAATAGTGAGAAATCCGAAATTTTTCCAACGCTAGTGATAACTGACTTTTAAGTGTTATAATAACATTCCACTCCAAATCTCTACGTTCTACGCGTGCTCTATCATGTCATAGGTACTTATTAGACTTCAATCAGCAATCATCTCATGGGTTAAAATTGTGCTGGATTATTTAAAGGTATTTTATGTCAAAATGAGGGGCTATTTACCAGCCCATCAAGGCCTCTCAGTATCTGGCTGGTCCCTAGAAATTCTAGAATCTATAGTTCTTTTAACTTTAAAATCCTGCACAGATGGGAAGGATTTAAAAACACTGAATTGGATGGTGTCCATGTTGAGTTGGTTTCTTGTGCAGCAGTATACATGTTAAGTTGGTTTCTTGGGCTTCGTAGTAGTGTCGTAGATTATGTGATATCTGATATCCCCATATACAATTAAATAGTAAAATTTGAAATTTTAAATAACCATGAGCCCGACTTTGATCATAGACAGTTAATAATAACTCTAAACTTTGATAGACACATAAGGCCCATAATAGACAATTATAACAACCAAAAGCACTTGTTCTTCGATAAAGATAAAACTAATCTATTTTTAAGGGGATCTAATTAATGAATTAAATATACTATTAAATAAAGACAATATTGAAGAACTCTATCATTATTTTACCACAACCCTCTCTAATTCCATTGACATATTCTTTATCATTGTGTCATGTAGAAAGGAAAATAGAACAACCAATGCCAGAAAAACCATTAGGGATGCTTCTCGTGCTTCTAACGGGTCCATAAATTTGATAAGATATATAGGTACAAAGCCTTAATTAAAAAGAAAAAAAAAGGTACTATATAAATATAAAGCAAGAGAAACTTTTGCACCTCTTTAAGATAGATCCTAAGAAATCCTTGTTGATGTTTCTCCGCAACATTGGAGAGACATTCTACCAGATTGGTCATGTGATTTGGCCAAGGAGAATGATGCATTCACTCATGGGAAATGGCCATGTGAGTTGGCTAGTGGCAAATGGCCCTGGCGTAGCCTTGCTTAGCCATGTGATTTGGCTAGGTGTGAATAAGGCTTAAGGTGCTTGCACAACCTTGCTTAGTCATGTGATTTGGTTAAGTGTGAATAAGACTCAAGGTCATATTGCATACTCTGTGAGGGAGTGCTCCGTGAGGGAGTGATCTATTCTATATTAAAGATTTGACTTGTTTATTTGATAGGAGCTTTCATCCCCTTGTGGAATATATAAGTATAGTCTAAAGTTGAATTGACATACTAAGAAGTGTCCGAGACTTCATAGTGGGTCTATTCAACACTAGAACTCTATGCATGAATAGACGTGCACGTGAGGAGAAGAATAACATCAAGGGCAACTTTTCTAGCAAGAAGAAATAACCAAGAAGACAAGTCAACCATTGAAGAAGTCCCAGATAACATTGAAGATGTTAATCCCTAAATGTGGGCACATTACCCCCTATATTGTGGCCCATTACATATTATTGATGTCGGCTTGGGTGTATTAGTGGTAATTGTCATTAGTATTATCATATTACTTATTTTGGCTTGGGTCCATTAGTTGTAATTGTACCTCTTTGTCTCCTATATATAGGAAGGAGACCTTTTCATTTGAATCATCTTGTCTTGTGTACTTAGTACATTGTATAAGGACGTTACCCCCCTCGAAGAGGCTTGCTATTCATCTATTTTTTTCATTAAAGGTGTGGAGTACTCTTTTTGGTTTATTTATGCTCTTCATACTCTTTGGAATTTGTTGCTTAATATTTGGTATGAGAGCTTGGATGCTTCCAAAACAAGTCATCTTGGGATTCTCGCTATATCTTTTTTCTACAGGGTTTTAGACAACGAACTTGGAACCCATCTAGAAAACAGGCCGAACTACCTGTGGTAAAATTTTCAAATCCTGGCTCATTACAGGTTCGAAGTTATACCCTCGGGAAGTTAGGGTTTCTGATTAGTCCAAAAGCTAGTCTCAAATAGGTGTTCAAGGGAATTTTTTTTATATTTGGAGCATGCGAGATCCAAATTGAGTGACACCAGTTGCATCAGAAAGAAGACGAACCATAGTATCTGTGGTAGCATTTTCAGAATCAGATTCAAAAAAGTGGACACGTGGTAGGCCGTACACTCCCTCTCTTTTGAAAATACCAAAATTAATAAGTGCTGGGAAAATTATCACAACTTTTTTTTGGCACATCCAAATTCAACGAGATCTGCGACATTGGAAATAAGACATATCAAGCTACCCCAGGCCGAGATTTCAGACTCATAGGGGCTGAAATTTCAGGGTTTCTTCAATTGGATATTAGTCTTCAAATCAGGGTTGGAAAAAGGTATGCCATTTTAAATTTTGAAATATTTTTTTAGTAGATGGATCGATTTGAGGTGAACCCAAGGTGTGATATATATCCTCTCTTTTGAAAATACCAAAATTAATAAGTGCTGGGAAAATTATCACAACTTTTTTTTGGTACATCCAAATTCAACGAGACATGCGACATTGGAAATAAGACATATCAAGCTACCCCAGGCCGAGATTTTAGACTCATAGGAGTTGAAATTTCAGGGTTTCTTCAATTGGATATTAGTCTTCAAATTAGGGTTGGAAAAAGGTACGCCATTTTAAATTTTGAAATAATTTTTTAGTAGAAGGATCGATTTGAGGTGAACCCAAGGTGTGATATATATTTATATTGTTCAAATTTCAAAATGCCACCAAAAGGCAGTGGAAAAAATCACACTCCACTCAAACCACCAGAGGATTCATCCTTGACTTACGATGAAAGTGAGGACATTTCTTTTAGGGTGTCCAAGTTGGAAGATATGATTAAAGGGACTATGAAAATGATTGATTTAACTAACTTGGAAAATAAGATGGCTAGTAAAGAGGATCTTCAAGATTTGAAGGTAATGTTGAATGAAATAAGACTTAGCTTTCCTACACATTCGTCTACTCAAGAAGAGGATAAGGAGTAAAAGGGGGACTTATTCCAGGCACGTATTGAGAAAATTGAAAATCTGTTAGAGAATAAGAGGTTTGGGTCCCCAAAATCTGATGATCCACTGCATCATCACATGTTCAACTCAGGTCCAAGGAACTACTTTATTCCCAAGATTGACATGAGAAAGTTTGATGGCAATGATCCAATAACATGGATATTCCAGATGGAGCAATTATTTGATCTACACCAAGTGCCAACTTTGCAAAAGGTAACTATTGCATCATTATATTTAGAGCCCGATCAATTTGTATGGTACTAATGGCTTTGTGACCGTAAAAATGACTCTATTATCTCGTGGTCTATATTCACGGAAGAATTGATTGCACATTATGGTGATATTAATAGCAACACTTTTTTAGTCAGTTGATAAATCTCAAACAAAAGGGTCCAGTTACAGAGCGCATCAAGCAGTTTCAGAAGTTAAGTCTTAGAGTGAAGAATATTTTAGAAGATAATTTGTTGGATCTCTTTATGGGCACTTTAAAGGATAATATTCAACATGAGATACATATCCTTGAACCTAAATCATTGGAGAATCCTTTTAGTTTGGCAAGGAAAATTGAAAGTAAAAATATGGCAATAACTACTAGAAGGACCACCTCCAACGCATATAGAGAAAATAATGTTCCTTCTTCTAACCCACCTCAAAGGTTGACACCTCAACAACTGGATGAAAGAAGAGCAAAAGGTCCATGCTTTAATTGTGATAGCAAGTATAGTAAGGGACATAAGTGTGGTGAGAAGAGATTATTCTACATAGATTGTGAAGAGGAAGAAACAAAATAACAAAAACTATCTCAAGCTGAAGAAATAGAAGAGATTACTTCCAAAGAGATTAATCCCACCATATCCTGTCGTGCATTGGCTGGAATTAACACTCCTCAAACTCTCAAGATCAAATGATATATAAAAAAGAAAAAAGGTAATAGTGTTGATTGATTATGGTAGTACTCATAAATTCATTCACTCTAAATTAGCCAAACCTCTCAATTGCTTTGTATATCTAGCACCAGAGTTTCAAGTAATGATTGCAGATGGAGGAACTATCAATTGCTCAGGGAAATGCCATAATATCAATCTTACTATGGGGGAATATGTATTGAATAGTCCAATGATTTCTATCCCAATGGGTAGTGTTGATGTTGTCTTAAGGGTTTAATGGTTACAATCATTGGGAACATTGGATTTTAACTTTCAAGAACTTTTCATGAAATTTTCTTGGGAAGGAAAAGAATTTGAATTAAGGGTATCACAGGGAAGCCAAGCAAGGTGATAATCTCTAATGGTATGACAAAAATGTTGAAAAAGGGACATCAAGGTGTAATTGCACAAATATGCTCATTAGATGTTCAAACATCTAAGCCTCCTATTCTCCTGGATCTCCAAAGGGTCATTGATAAGCACTCCAAGGTATTTGAAGATATTCTAAAAGGTCTTCCACCTACTCAAGATTTTGATTATGCTATTCACTTAATGCTAGGAAGTGTTCCTCCTAACGTTAGACCTTACATATACCTGTATGGCCAGAAGAATGAATTGAGAGTATGGATGAAGAAATGTTAGAGGCTGGCATAATTAGGCCTAGCCAAAGTTCTTACTCTGCACCAGTGGTACTAGTACACAAGAAGGAGGGATCATGGCGTATGTGTCTAGATTATAGAGAGCTCAACAAGATCACCATTAAAGATAATTTTCCCATTCTTGTCATTGATGAATTGTTAGATGAACTACATGGAGCAGTTTATTTCACAAAGTTAGATCTCTGTTCAGGGTATCATTAGATTAGAATCAAGGAAGGAGACATCCCAAAAACAACATTTAGAACTCATGAAGGTCATTATGAATTTTTGGTCATGCCTTTTGGCCTTACAAATGCACTTTCCACATTTCAAGGGTTGTTGAATTCCATTTTCAAGCCCTACCTTAGAAAATTTGTGTTAGGATTTTTTGACGATATACTAATCTATAGCAAGTCTTGGGAAGAACATGTCCAACATGTCGACAAGGTGCTACAACTACTAAAGGAGCAACAACTATATGCAAAACCTTCCAAATGTTTCTTTGGGGTAAAGGAGGTAGAGTATTTGGGTCATAATGTATCTCATGAAGGTGTCAAGGTAGACCCTAACAAAATTAAAGCCATGATGGATTGGCCGATTCCCAAAAACTTGAAGAATCTTAGAGGATTCTTAGGTTTGACAGGGTACTACCGCAAGTTTGTTCAGAACTATGGAAGAATAACAACACCTCTAACAACATTATTGAAGAAGAAAACATTTTCTTGGACTCTAGAGGCAGTTCAAGCTTTTGAACATCTTAAAGAGGCAATGTGCACAGCTCCTGTTTTGACCACACCGGACTTCACAAAAAGCTTCATTGTGGAATGTGATGCCTCAGGAAATGGATTTGGTGTTGTTCTAATGCAAGAAAGACAACCCCTTGGTTTCAAAAGTCGACCAATCAAGGGAAATAGCTTACAGAAACCCATTTATGAGAAGGAAATGATGGCAATACTACATGCACTTAAGCAATGGCATCCTTACCTAATAGGTAGGCACTTCAAGGTCCAAACAAATCATGATAGTCTTAAATACTTCTTGGAACAGAGACTATCTTCAAAAGAGCAACAAAAATGGGTAACCAAGATGTTGGGATATGATTTTGAAATCATCTATAAAAAAGGGAACCAAAATGTGGTGGCAGATGCACTCTCTAGAAAAAAACCAGGATGTTGAGGCATTACTTTATGCGATTTCGATTATACAACCCGATTGGGTAGTAGTAGCAAGGGAAGAATGGAAGAATGACGTATTTGTGTGGATAGTCATTCAAAAGCTACAAAAGGATCCCAGTGTATCAGATACTTTTGTGTGGAAAAATGGTTCAATGTGGTATAAGGATCACTTATATATATATGTAAGAATTCCCAACTCAAACAAAAGATCCTTTTGGAATTACACACCTCTCCTACAGGTGGGCACTCAGGATTCCTAAAAACTTACCACAGGGTCAAGAGGGAATTCTTTTGGGAAGGTCTTAAATATGATGGTCAAAGGTTTGTGGCAGAATGTTTGGTTTGCCAACAAAATAAGGTTGAAATAATTAAGTCCCTAGGTCTTTTACAACCATTAGAAATACCTTGTCAGCGCTGGGAGGAAGTCTCAATGGATTTTATTACAGGTCTACCCAAGTCAGAAGGGAAGAGTGTTATTATGGTGGTTGTTGATAGACTCACAAAATATGCACACTTTTGTGCACTCTCACCCTTTTAATGCAAGTACAGTTGTTGTAGCCTGCATGGAATCGGTTCAAAAGTTACATGGAAACCTGAAGATTATTGTAAGTGATAGAGATTCAATTTTCACTAGAAAATTTTGGACTGAATTATTTTCTTGTTTGGGTACCCAGTTGGCTCACAGTTCTTCTTATCATCCTCAATCCGACGGGCAAACTGAGATAGTGAACAAATGTTTGGAAGGCTATCTTCGTTGCTTTACATATGATAAACAAACACAATGGGTGAAATGGTTATCTTTAGCAGAATGGTGGTATACTACTTCCTTCCATACGTCATAAAAAATGTCTCCATTTATGGCACTTTATGGATACCATCCTTCATCTATCACATCTCCCTTAAAAGGAAAATCTAAAGTTCAAGCTGTGGAAGATCACCTTGAGCACCAGCAAGAAGTTCTCCAATTACTGAAGGACAACTTGGCTATGTAAAAAAAATGATGAAACAAGCAGATCAATGTCGCAGTGAAAAGAGTTTTGAAGAAGGGGATTGGGTATTTCTAAGGCCGCAACCTTACAAACAAATGTCCCTCAAGCAACTAAATAAGACGATAAATTATCACCCAAGTACTATGGTCCTTATCAATGTTTTAATAACCAGAACCGGGAATCGAACCGGTCAGGGGTCAACTCGGATCGGAACCGGAACCGGTAATGAACCGGACTATTAAAAAATACAAAAAAAAATTACAATTTTAATCATAAAAATTATATTTAACATTCCAAGCTATATTTCAAACCATTAGACACACAATATGTATATTTGAAACCATTAGACTTATTTAGTGCTGTTTGGAGGGCGAATTAGGTTTAGTTTTTTGTTTTTTTTATTAAAAAACCAATTAAAATTAAAAAAAACCAATTTTGGGCCTGCGGACATGTTCTTTTAGCTAGCCGGCCGGGTTATTACGGAACCGGCCGGTTAGGGTCGGTTTGGTAATGAACCGGGCCAGTTAGGGCTGGTTCATTACCAAACCGGACCCCCGGTCCGAGTTGACCGCTGGTTCATTGTTCCATTTCCTTTGGCCGGTCAAACCGGCCGGTTCCGGTTCGAACCAGACCGGTTATTAAAACACTGGTCCTTATAAAGTGTTGTAGAAGATTAGCAGTATGGCTTACAAATTGGAGCTCCCTTTGTCTTCAAGGGTACACCCAGTTTTCCAGGTTTCTTGCTTAAAGAAGGTAATAGGAGACAAGACCCCAATTCAAACTATTTTGCTAGAGCTTGATGAAAAAGGAAAAGTCATATTGGAACATGAACAAATCAATGAAATAAGGACCAAACAACTACGCAATCGGGCTATTACTGAGTACCTCATTAAGTGGAAGAACTTACCGGTTGAAGATTTGACATGGGAAGATGAGTCCTTCATACAAAAGCATCCACAATTGATCAAGCGTTGAGGACAACACTTGTCTGAAGGGGAGGGGCATGTTAATCCCTAAATATGGGCACATTACCCCCTATATTGTGGATCATTACATATTATTGATGTCGGCTTGGGTGTATTAGTGGTAATTGTTATTAGTATTATTATATTAGTTATGTCGACTTGGGTCCATTAGTTGTAATTGTACCTCTTTGTCTCCTATATATAGAAAGGAGACCTTTTCATTTGAATCATCTTGTCTTGTCTTGCCTTGTGTACTTAGTACATTGTATAAGGAGGTTGCTCCGTCGAAGAGGCTTGCCATTCATCTGTTTTCTTCATTAAAGGCGTGGAGTACTCTTTCTGGTCTATTTATGCTATTTTCATACTCTTTTTGGGAATTTGTTGTTGAACAGAAGAAGCCCAGGAAATATTGAAGAAGAAGAAAGGATAAGTCGACCCTGAAGATAAAATGAAAAGCGGAAAACAAAATACAAGTCGGCCCCATAAGAAAAAAAGGGTGAATTGAAGTGTATAAATAGGTAACTAACATTTCATTTTCACAATCCAGCTAACAAATCTCTTCTTAGCTAATGCGCACTTTTCAAGGAGGCTAGCAAAATTCCACGGAGCAAATTTTGAAGGTCTTGTTACCAACTTATTTGTACCATAGCTGAATTTCTCGTGAGTCGCCAGTTCCATGAACATGGTTCATGTTCATCATCAGTGTTCAGAAGTTCAGAAGTCATTTTTAGGGCATTTTTGCCCCATTTGTAATAACTGCATGTTCATACCCCCATGGGGAATTTGTAAAAAGTTGGTCTAAACAGGGTCCTTTTATAAAAGACTTGGCTATCCGTAGGTTTAGCCATTTGGGGGATACTCTAGAGTGTTTTTTCCTTAGAAATTATGCGCTACTCATCAGTGGCGTATAATCCCCGAGTTTTTCACTCAAACCTCCAAAGCTGGAGTATTTCCCATGGTGGTCAAAACCTAAGGTGGTTATTAGAGTCTTGTGTCTAGGATTTTTTACGTGTTAGCCATCTCGATTGAGTCGTATGAACATGCACTAGGTCCCCTAGGAGTTTTGTTGGATTCCGGCAAAAATAAATTTTTCCATAAATTAGACCATTTTTTAATGGTTTAATTAAAAAATTTCAAAAAATGATAAAAGCCTCATCTGGAGGCGGAATTGGGCGTGGGGAGGCTTGTTTTGACGCTCAGGGCGTCCTTTTTACCCTAACACCCTCGTTTGTCAGTTTCCGGGTAGTTACGTCACCCCAGGAGCAGTTTTGGCTAAAAATGCATCATTTTGGCTAAAAAATGATAAAATACACTAAGTGACAAAAATTGAAAAAGTCAAAAATACATTATTTTAATGTTTGGAAGGGGTGGCTAAGTGATTTAAAGAGGTGTACGACCCATTTGAGGAATAAAGCATATATTATAAAAGTCAAAGTTTGATTAAAGTGATGAGTGCTCCTCCCTCTTCACGTGATCACGTGGGCTTCATGGCAGGCTCGTAAAGTATGGCGAATGGCTCCAAAGGGTAGTTGGATACCATTTAAGTAATAAAGAAATCATGTTATATGATATACGAACCCATGTAAAGGTGACGTGAGCTAAAGATGAAGCATGTACCTCCTTTCCACGTGGGCACCTCCATACGCATGGTTTAGCTCATGGCTAGTGCTGGGCGATGTTACCAATTGAGTGGGCGTTGGTTCCCAAGGAGAGGGTTGCCACATCCCCACTCACACCAACCACAAGGTCGAGTCATGCATAACTTCGAGCTCTCTCATGCCTCACGTCAATCCAAGGTGGAAGCTTGCGAGTGGGTTGGTGCTCTCAACTACCAAGAGCTCGAGTTGTGTATCGAGTTAGCTCTCCAAGCCGGCTTTTGATTGAAATTTGGTTTAGTGACTCATGCCATTGGCTCTCTCTTGAAGCCAATTCGACTTAGGTTATTGATCACTTGTTTTGTTATTTAAGAGAGGTCTTTTTTCTCTCTTCTCATGGAGTTTTTTGGCATAGAAACTCTGGTGGATTTTGTAAGCTTCTTGTTGTTAATAAAATTATTGAGACTTTGGAGGTCATTTGATGGGCTTTTGGCATTGTGTCTTCATCCTACATGAAGTAATATCTCTTTCACCCTACCCTTGTATTGCAAATTTGATTATTGTGCTTATTGAAGACTAACAATCTAGTACTTACGCTCTTATCTATTTGCATTGAGTGTTTGTGTCTTTAGGGATTGCATCTATTAGGAGCTCTTGGCATCTAATACCTTCACCATTCAAGTGTTCCATTGGCTTTAGCATTTTGTTTGCAGGGTTGCAAGCTACTCCAGATCTTTCTTGCCTCCTCCAACAAATCATTCAAAAAACTCAATCATTGGTTCCCGGTTACTTGATCTACCCATCTCCAAACAGTGGAAATCCAAAGTTCTACTAATCTCCAGGTTTGAGATCATTGTTTAAAGTTTGCCTCTGTTTTGTGGCTTTCTTCAAACGTTTGTCCTTCTCCTTTTTTTTTTAAGCTCCTCTCTCCATTCGCTGCTACCATTTTCTGCTGTTATCTTTTCTGCTGTTATCTCATTCTGCTGTTACCTCATTCTGCTGCTACAATTTTCTGCTGCTATCTCATTAGTTTGCTGCCCACTGTCTCCTCCCTCTGCTACCCATTACCAGCACTCTTTTCCTACTTTTTGTGTGCATTTTGCAGCTGTCTTTGTCCTCCATTGGCAGCTTCTTCCCCTCATTTCCTTGGCTGCCCATTATCCCTGTGTGTTGGCTGTCCCATCATTGTCATAACAGCCCTCTCTCACTGCTGCTTTCTCTCCTCATTGGCTGCCCCATCCTCTTACTTTTTGGACTGTCTCTTTTTCCATTTGTTGGCAGCCGCTTCATCTTGTTCACTCATACACAAAAGACTTGTTAAACGTTTGCATTAGTTAGTTGTTTTAAATTTGATTAAAAGTTAGTAGTTGTTGGCTTAATTTCTTGGTTGATAGATTAGATCTCATTCTGATTATTTTACATCTCATATTTAGATCTCATTCTGATTATTTTACATCTCATATTTAGATCTCATTCATAGTCATTGTTTCTATTCTAGAAAGTGGGCTTGCATACTTAGTTATTTTCCATAAAAGTCAAATATCTTGCATTGGAAAAAGAATGAGCATATAGGTTAGTGCTAGTTGCATCTAGTTTGATTTTTGCTTCGTAAATCTTAGAACTAGTTTTGATTTCATTTTGTACTAATGCTAATGGGTGCATGAGTTTTTTGGGACTTTTTGTTACAAGTTTTGAGGAGAGAAAAGATTATTGAAAAGTGAAGTAAGAAAAAGTTGAATCAAAGACCATTTGGAGATAACCCAAAGTGAAGTTTTGAACCAAAGAAGATCGAAGACCAAACGATGATGATGTTAACCAAGAAGATCTAGAATTTTTAATCTCCTTTTTTTTATAAAAGAAGTCATAAGACTCTTTGTTTCAAATACCTTTCATTTTCAGTTTCTCACTTTGGTTGAAATTCCTCAATACATTGTAATCGTTTAATAAAAAGGGTTAAGTGGAGAAGTCCTCCACTTTTTGGGTTTCTTCCCCATCCGGGGAAGAGTGGGCTTGCATACTTAGTTATTTTCCATAAAAGTCAAATATCTTGCATTGGAAAAAGAATGAGCATATAGGTTAGTGCTAGTTGCATCTAGTTTGATTTTTGCTTCATAAATCTTAGAACTAGTTTTGATTTCATTTTGTACTAATGCTAATGGGTGCATGAGTTTTTGGGGACTTTTTGTTACAAGTTTTGAGGAGAGAAAAGATTATTGAAAAGTGAAGTAAGAAAAAGTTGAATCAAAGACCATTTGGAGATAACCCAAAGTGAAGTTTTGAACCAAAGAAGATCGAAGACCAAACGATGATGATGTTAACCAGGAAGATCTAGAATTTTCAATCTCCTTTTTTTTATAAAAGAAGTCATAAGACTGTTTGTTTCAAATACCTTTCATTTTCAGTTTCTCACTTTGGTTGAAATTCCTCAATACATTGTAATCGTTTAATAAAAAAGGGTTAAGTGGAGAAGTCCTCCACTTTTTGGGTTTCTTCCCCATCTGGGGAAGAGTGTTGTGTCTTGTTAGTTTAGATCTTCAATTTTATGATTTAGACTAGTCATTTTTATTTCATTGTTCTCTCTTCCAAGTTTTGACCGGAAGTAGTATCCTTGGGATCCCATCCCAGGGGCAGGACCACATAATTTGTGGTTACTCTTCCTTCCCCGTCAGTTTCCTTGGTAGAGCTTTCAGCTAGCTGGAAGTTCTCAAGTGCGGGCGGTTCTTAGAGGTTGACCTTGTTTGGAGGTTGATCCCACCATTAGTGTAAATCTGTTTGGTAGAACACTAGTTTTGCTTTCTGTTATCTTTAGAGGCATTATAATATCATGTGGTTATCATTTCTTCAAGTCTTTTTTAAGTTTCATTTATTTCTACAATCTTTACAAACTGTTTCTAGTTTCTTAAAATAAACAAAGCCTCTTGAACTTGGCCAAATCCAAGTCAAGAGCACTCTCTGTCGGAGAGCATATAGATTTGCACTTTCCTCCTGCATTAGGCATTTTAGAATAGAAAGTCTCTTGAACTGTGGTCTTAAGACTAAGTCAAGAGCGCTCTCTGTCAGAGGGTTGAACAAGTGCTTTTAATTTAATAAAATATTTCAACCCACATTTCCTCCTAATAAATTTACTTTTGGTTGATTGTCCAACACCCGTATGCTCTGCCAACCGGAAACGGATGGACTAGTACTCAGAAAGGTGGAAGACTTGTTAAGTTCATAAGTGATAACTAATAAAACTTTCACCCCCATAACCAACCAATCCGGAGTTGAGCAATAAGATAAGTTCGGTGGGTAATCTCCTAGTTGGGGGCGTCGGGGTTCCATGTTCAGCCTCTAGTTTGCTGGTTAGCATTGCGCGACCTGGCTAGAGCACTGGGTGGCCCGACATGTCCTTGAACGGAGGCACTTGATACTGTCTTTCCGGACACTCTCTTGATATCCTTGGTTTTAGCCTAATAATCAAGAACACCTAAAACACTTAAAAATTTACCAAGAACAATTTCAAAACGATCTCACAAACAGTTACTTTGAGACTTACATTTTCCAGCATCACAAGCATTTCTTTCGACTCCATTTTGCACTGGTCTTTAAAAAACTCTTATGTATCTTCTGAATCTGGACCATATGTCCTTGTCATTTGTTTGATCTTTATCTTGTGGATGCTTTGTTTTAATTCTAAGTCAAAGTATATTGTTCATCTTCTAAATTATATCTTGTAAATTTGCAACGTGGATTGCGTGTTTAATTGTGTTTTCATCATCATACAAAAAACTCCTAAACAACACTCATCCGCATCACCCCATACAAAAACATTTTAAAACACAAGAGCCTTAGACAACTCTTTGTAGGGACTACCCCCCTTGGCTTCGTTAGGAGTTAGCCTAAACGGAGGAGCTGGGATTCAGGTGACAGTACCTGGCTCATTGCTTGCCCCCAAGGCCACACCTCTCTCACTTGTAGTGAAGAGACAACTTTCGAAAGATTTTTGCTGCTGGTGTGCAGTTTGGTGGCCAACAGGTCTCGATCTTATCTCTTCTACATGCTAGGGTTTCCTCATGAAAGAGGATGGACCTTATGCTAGGGTTTCCTCATGAAAGAGGACAAACTTTATGTGCTAGGGTTTCTCTTCATGGTGATGATGTACTTGTAATATTGGACTGTTTTCTTCTAAGAAAAGTTGCTGGGTTTTCTCCCAAGGATGGGTTTTCTAGGGTAAAATTTTTGTGTCCACTGTGTGCATGGTTGTGCTTCTATGATCTTTTGTTTTTGCTGCATTAAAAGTTGAAATTTACAGTGTGTAATTATTCAATGATAACAGTGGAATAAAATTACTGTTTAGAAATCATTAGGAAATAATTATCGAGATCCGAAAATTGTATTTCTATTGCTATACGAGAAAAATTCAACAATCCCAGAGGCAAATTATAAGTCGTAAAACTAAAGAAAACAATATGATTCCCTTGAGGGTTTGGAATTCCTACCTTAAAATTTTTTATGGATCTTTTGATGTCGTGGACAACATTCAAACCCTTTCTACAGAGGAAAACGTTCTCTTTAAGTGTCATAGAGTTTGTGGTTAAGTGGCCCGCAAAAGGGAAATCTAAGGACATCGAATGATACCAAGCAAAAATCTTAAAAATTGGTGGACACCTATCATCATCCCTCACATCCATAAGCTCTTCAATCTTATAGTGAGATAGGGTTTCCCTAAACCTTGGAAAGAAAGCCTCATTGTTCCTATTTTTAAAAGTGGAGATGAAAACAATCCATCTAATTATAGAACCATCCTGATTAACCCCCTTTTATCCAAGTTATATGGAATTATTTTGGAAAAGAAGATAACATATGGTTAGAAAGTCATGGAAAAAGAGCTAAAGGCCAGGCTAGATTTAGGAGCTATCATTAAGTTGGATCACCTTGTTACGTGTAAGACCATTGCTGAGGAGTGTTGTAATAATAAAACCAATCTCCCGTGTTGCTTTGTTGACCTTAGAAAAACATTTGACACAATGCCCATAGCTAACCTTTGGAATAGATTAGAAGAGCTAAAAGTCCCTTTCGAGTTGAGAGCTGCTGAATAAGGTTGTATGAGAAGGTTATTACCAAATTTAAGAACTACGAGGGCTAGTTAGAAGAAATTAATTGTAATATAGGAGTCAACCAAGGTTGTCCCTTGTCCCCTACCCTTTTTGGTATATACATTGACAAGATAGAGGGTTGTTTGGAAGACACAAGTTGTGCTGGCATGACTTTGGCTCGAAGTCATCATCCTTCTTCTTTACGTTGATGATATTGTTCTTATGGTGAGGATTCTTTATGATCTTGACAAGCAACTAAAAATTCTCAAGGATTTTTGCTCTAGTACGGGTATAACTGTTAAGATTGGCAAAACAAAGGTTATGATAATCAAATCCCAAAATATCACTTATGCTAATTTCATGTATGACAACAACAACTTGGAGGAAGTGACTTCATACATATATCTTGGAATCGATCTTCATCACAAGCTTAACTGTAACTATAGCATTGAGAAAATGATTAATGGAGGGTGGAAAGTTTATTATGGACTTGAAAACAATTGTAAATCAGCAGACCTCTATTTGGGATAAGAAGTAACTCTTCTTTGAGACTCTCGTCACTCTTGTTATCTTATATGGATGTGAAGTTTGGGGTTGCAACATCTCTAGAGAATCATGAGAAGGATATAGAAAATTCAAAAGTGCTTTATAACATATCATCTCAAAATTAATAAAGGAAACATACCATATCCTATCCTCACATAAGCGAGTCTATCCTCCATTGAGAGCATGGCTATGACTAGGTAACTGATGTACAAGAACAAGATAAACAACATGGGAGACAAGAGGCTTCCTAAGATTGCTTCATACTCTAGTCAAACAACTTGTGGCTTAAGCGAGGTTGGCATAAAGATGCCATGTCTTGGCTAAGTCATTGGGGAGTCGAGGAAGAGGTCACTTTGCAGAATAGTGATAATATTAAAAGTATTCTTACATCTAAATTTAAGGAGAAGTTGTGGTGCGATAAAGAATTAGCGGATAAGAGAAAATTAAGATATTATAAGGAGGTGATCAATCCTAATCTAGAAGATCAAAGGTATCTCTGTGTTTTAACTAGCATAAAGGAGAAAATCAACATTGCTAAAATAAGAACAAACTCTCACGACATTTATAGTGAAACAGGGTGCTGGACAATTCCTAAAATGCTGTGGGATGAAATAATTTGTCATTTTTGTGATACTAAGAGGGTTGAAGATGAAAATCACTTTATCATAGAATGTCTCAAGTACATCCACAATATTGCGCAATTTCAAAATATTTGCTACAATACTGACCTTTCTAATCTTTTAACTCATCATAACTATGGTGATCTATGATTGCTTGCTTCTCTTAAAGCTTTTCAAGCACAAAAATAAAATTCTAAAGAAAAACAAGTGATTCCTTACCTTTTTTGAGGTCTGATTGACTAAATTTGGTCTTAGTGGACTTTAATAACTATCATCATCAGCAAAACAGGATTAAGAGATAGAAGAAGGAACAAAGAGCCTAATATAGACATTGGCTGCTTCTTCGTTATGCTGATGAAATTGTGTAGGCCTAACATTGCAGCACACTTCTTGGCTTGTAATGCTTGAAATAAGTCTCACTGTAAATAATAATCTTCAGTCTTTGTTGATCATCTTTTTCTGAATCATATCTTACTTTAGATCATGATACTCAAGATCTTGTTCTGTTAAAACATCCTTGGAAATTTGACCTGATCTTGCACCTTGTTTCTTGATTGTTTTGTTATATCATAGGATTTCAAAATGGAACCATTAATTATTACTTTGGACGTAAAACAATGACCTCAATAAGATTGAATCTCCAGAGCCTTGGTACTTTTATGTAATTCTCACTGTCATACTTCTTGATGGGTGGAGTGCAGGAATCTCAGAGAAAATAATGGCTTGCTTCAGCAGGCATAAGCAGGCTACTGCTGTACTATGGGGAATGGGTAAAAACTGCACTAGTCTTCGGCTATTCAAGAATCCCCTTGAACTGCAAGTAAGGTAAGGCTCTTTGTATTTAAATTTGATTATCTTCCTAATCCCGATTAGTGAAATCATCTTGTACATCCTCTGGGAATACTTCATTTAAACAAACTGTTTTTTGGCAATTAGGTGAAAATTCCGCCTTTCGAGTTTAATTCTATAGTTGTCAATAATTGCGTTTCTTTCATAATATACTATAACTAATGCTGGACTTTTTTGTGCCTGTTAGATAGTACTTTATGAAAAGAAAGAAAGAAATGATGTTAAAGTTCTAAAAGCATATGATGATGATGGTATTATGGAGGGGACTCGGACACTGAAACTTGTAGATTTTGAACTGAAAAACAAAATAAACATGGCCTTTTAGAGCATTTAAACATTTTAACATTAAGATGCTGGTATTTTGTAAACATATATGAGATGTCAACGAATGCTTACATTCAAAGATTTCTTTGCAGGAACGAGATTTCTTTGTTGAGAATGCAAACCACAAAACCATACACATATCATCAGGCAGGAGAGTTTGCTATGACCATGCCCATGAACACTTCAGTACGAACTCAACAATCTATTTTAGTGCTTGGATCAGTCCAGAAGTTGAAAGAATGTTTGTATGGAAATTATAAATATAAGAATTTATTCAACAGATCACATCCTTGGGATTCATGTAAAATAGCTGAATTCAGTACTCAGAAGTTTGGAAAATCTGTACCTCAAGTTAGTCGACAGACTATTGGAGGGTCTATTTCCCAGAAATCCTCAACAGGTCAAGCTGCGGGTGACAAATCGCAGGCCACACTTTTGTATCTTCTTGCACTGGTAGTTGCGATGGTGGGTTCTTCCTATGCAGCAGTTCCTCTTTATCGGAAGTTTTGCCAAGCTACAGGATATGGTGGCACTGTACAAAGGCGTGAGGTGTGATATCTCAAAGCTATTCAATCTGTAGGTTTGATAAATTTATGATTTATACATGCATGTGTGCTGAACAAGGCATGTCAGAAATGGGAAATCTATTGTTGACAGCTTTGGCTGCCATTTTGTGGGTAGTAGTTATTCTGTATACCTTTCTTGTCTTCCTGAAGCATTTTATTTTTTTTGTGACAAGGTTTGAGTCTCTGCAGACTGTTGAGGAGAAAATTGCACGGCATACACAAGAAGGCACCAAAACATCACGGTATCTATGCAGAGACTGCTCTACATTTTATTTTTTTCATACTAGTGTTGGAGATGACTTTTTTAACTTATATCCAATGATAGAGTCTTCCATAAATGTAAATAAATTGTTCCTGCATCGCAAACTTGGTTCTGAATCACTGACTCTGTAAAGTTAGTATATTTGTTATGACATGGTATGTTTTTTTTGTTTATTATACTAAAGTACAGGATTCCTTAACTTGGACCATTAATGGCAATATATACTACAGTTACTTATTAATTTATTCCCTAAATTTAAGATCAAGTAGAGTGTTTTGTGTCATGTACAAATAATGCCATATGTACGTTATGTAAATCACATATCACTCAATTCCTAAATCCTTAATGAATAACATGACTTATGACATCATGGTTATTTTATGGAGTCCATTAATTGGACAAACCCAACTTTTCCTGTGAGTCCATTTTTCTTTTTTTCTGGTGATCTACTGTTTCGCATGATTGCTCTATTTTTTTTTGTTTATTATACTAAAGTACAGGATTCCTTAACTTGGACCATTAATGGCAATATATACTACAGTTACTTATTAATTTATTCCCTAAATTTAAGATCAAGTGGAGTGTTTTGTGTCATGTACAAATAATGCCATATGTACGTTATGTAAATCACATATCACTCAATTCCTAAATCCTTAATGAATAACATAACTTATGACATCATGATTATTTTATGGAGTCCATTAATTGGACAAACCCAACTTTTCCTGTGAGTCCATTTTTCCTTTTTTTTCTGGTGATCTACTGTTTCCAATGATTGCTCTATTTTTTGAAATTTCAAGGGTTGTCTTAGAATGGGCAAAAGCCCTGCAGGAGAGTTCCATGTGTGAAGTTCCACTCAATTGGGGTGGAACTATAACTTCAAGGAAAGTTCTGCTGAATTTGAGACAGCATTTTCATAAAAAAGGGAGCGGATTATTACATGAATTGACATTACAAGAAGTGAATTTTCATAAAAAAGGGAGTGGATTATTACATGAAGTGAATTTTCATCAAAAAGGGAGTGGATTATTACATGAAGTGACATTATGACAAAAAGACACCAATACGTTAATAAACTCTAAGTTATGACCATTATAAACATTTACTTTAACCACTGATAGCTTACTGGATAGTTTTATTGTTGTTTGAAAATTTATTGTTCATTTTCAAGAGAATGTAAAGGTAGTTTTCCTGGTTGCACGGAACCGCTCCCGGATTTCAAGGAACCCGTTCCAGAAGTTCCCGCGTTCCAGGGAGCTTAGGAACGGGTACGAAACGTTCCAGAATCAGTGGGAACGGTTCCGGGAGCTGCGGAACTTTTAGGGAACGTCGATCAGAAAAAATCGGGAGCTCGGGAACCAGAATTTCGGAGTTCCGTCTTTTGGGAGCTGGCACACGCTCCTTGTTTGCCCAGTAACGCCCACACGCTCCTTGAGAAGTCACGTTCTATTTGTGTCCGCGTGTAGAGCTGAGATGAGAAGTCGCATTCTGTTTGTGTCTGAGGTGTGAGAGAGTGAGACAATGGAACCGAGGTGTGAGAGGGTTGATCTGAATCGATCCGAGCTGAGTGGAGCAAAGCAGAACGCGTCGGATAGCTGAATCGATCCGGGCTAAGTGGCGCAAAGCAGAATGCGTCGGATAGCTGACTGTCGAGTGTGCTCTGTCTGAGTGTGTGCTCTGTTGAATTGCAGGGCAGTGGGCAGCCTCGAAACTTAATCCATGCTGCTTAAGAAACTTAAGAAACTGACCGGATTGTTGACGGCCTCAAATCGTGACACAGGCTTCAAATATCAAAGGTTTTAACTTTTAAGGTTTACGGATCATAAATTTTCACTATAGTCTATTATTACATGCTAAAGTAATATTTAATTTTAAATTATTAAATTATTAATTTTTTTCTTAGAGAGAAAGCTTTGCAATATTTAATTTTAAATTATTAATTTTTTCTTAGAGAGAAAGCTTTGCAATATTTAATTTTAAATTATTAATTTTTTCTTAAAGAGAAAGCTTTGTAATATTTTATTTTAAATTATTAAATTATTAATTTTTTTTTAGAAAGAAAGCTTTGGATTCTGTAATGACTTTGAGTTGAAGTAATAGTTAAATTCAATTTTATAAATTATTAAATTGGAGTAATATTTATTTTTAAATTTATAAATTATTATATTATTTTCTTCTTAGAGCGACAGCCTTGGAATGACTTAGAGATAGAGTGTTGGCTAGGTGGAATGACTGAGAAAACATAAAAACACATATTTTATATTTATTATTGGCAAAAACATATTTGTTATTGATTATTATTTTTGCAAAAGCATACCTTCTCTCTCATTCACTGAATTGAAATTAATAAATTATTAATTAATAATCAATCTGATTTTACACAGCCATAATAATAATACAGCCCACATTAAGAATCCTAGAATAGTAGGCCCTAAGTTTAATTTTGTTTTTTAATTATATTATTTTAAATATTTTTTAATATATATTATTTCCGTTCCCAACCCGCCGTTTTCTATAAATTTAGGGGAAACTTCTAGCTGTATCGGATACTCGTACCCGCGTTCCGGAAACTCGTGCAACATTGGTAGTTTTAGTCCATGTATAAATTAAATCATCCAAGCCATTGAACATACTACATTTTCCAAGTATTTGTTTTCTGAAAAGTCTGCTATCAATATGTATTTTTAATTTGTTGTTAATTTTAATCTGTGAAGGATGGATTTTTTTTCATAGAAGTTAGAAATGATCAAATCTACAAATCAAATTTGGGACATAGAGACACCAATTCACTCTAAGGTCTCTTAACACTAAGCATAAGACCCAAATTTAGAACTTACAAATATAGACACATTGAATTCGTGAATGACCTTTACTGCTCAAAATGACAAAAATATAACTATGAAATTTTGCTAAACTAACCAAATAAAAGCATCTGAAACTACACTCGAAACATCATACTTTTCACCATCCAACTTAGCTTCTTCTGTAGTGACATCTACCACTTTGATCTTGTTGAAAAAATGCACACTATATAAGATGCCTCGAAATCTTCGATTAGGCTTCTTCTGCCATAGCTGCAATATCTATATGGCCCAGAACATAGTTACTATTTAATGTTTTTACAACTAGCATAGAGTCATTTTGGATAAGCGATTTCCTAATTCCCTCTTCCTTAGGCCCCAAATGAGCCTCACCATATAAGCCGCTGTGCTTTCTTTGGCTTCATTTACAATTCAGTTCCAAGCCATTTACAATTCGTGAATGACCCTTACTGCTCAAAATGACAAAAATACAACTATGAAATTTTGCTAAACTAACCAAATAAAAGCATCTGAAGCTACACTCTAAACATCATACTTTTCACCATCCAACTTAGCTTCTTCTGTAGTGACATCTACCACTTTGATCTTGTTGAAAAAATGCACACTATATAAGATGCCTCGAAATCTTCCATTAGGCTTCTTCTACCACAGCTGCAATATCTATATGGCCCAGAACATAGTTACTATTTAATGTTTTTACAACTAGCATAGAGTCATTTTGGATAAGCGATTTCCTAATTCCCTCTTCCTTAGGCCCCAAATGAGCCTCCCCAAGTTTAGCTTCAATGACAGTATCATTTCTCTCCTAAAGTTTCATATAAGCCGCTGTGCTTTCTTTGGCTTCATTTACAATTCAGTTCCAAGCCCTTGCAGCTCCTGGATTATTTCTGGAATCCCCATGAAATGAAGTCTACAAAATGCTGTACAGAATTTCAGTATCTTTTGGTGAATCATATTTTATTTATTGGAGAACCTTAAAGATCAACAACTTAAAATAGCTTGTAGCATGGACCTCATGGGTTTGTGAGCATATATAACTTTCTTATGAAGGTGACAAGATCCAATTCCAATATTTTTCTCAGAGCTCATTTAACAGTCCAATTGGCCTCAGTTTCACATCTGGGAAATTCCTTGATTTCTTGTAAATTTGTAATCCAGATAGGCCAAAACACAAACTTGGGCATTGATCTCCAAACTAACTTGCAAACATTCTTACCCTGAGGATGAAACTGTGTTTTTTATTAAAACAAAAGCGGGTAAATTTATATTAAAAAGCTGCTGAAGACAGGCAAATAGTTACAAAATTTTTCCAAAGTATAGCCCAGTTCAAAAAACCACAGAGCTGTTCTCAGCAATCTAGCATCTATTGCAGCCTCGACTGCTGCAGGAATAACAAAAAAGATTTTGCTACTGTAAAACCTTACATACTGTCCAATTATAGAGACACAAAATCATAACATTTACCAAAATTTGAAAACAGAACACCTTTAATGCCCACTCTTAGGGGAGCTAGCGGGTGTGGGGATGGCCCCCATTTTGGATCATTACCCCTTTGCCAAGTGTTGTGGCATGATTAGCTAACCGGTCAGCTACAGGATTATTGTGCCTTTGGATGTGCACCGATTTGACTTCTCTAATGCTCCTCACGAGATCTTTAATTCGAGATTGCAGCCTCCCAACAATCCGATCATCCAGGGGGGTGCATTTTCTAGCTTGCGAGATGATTAAGATAAGATAAGATAATTTTATTAGTGTCCAACAAATGACCACAAGAGTAGGTCAATGGGACTGTGCAGTACCATGATAACAATACAAACTCAAAGTGGGAGCGTAAAGGTAGCTCCTATAAAAAGCTAAAAGCAGAACTCAAACCAAACCCTAGTTCTATAAATGGAGAGCCGATCTCGGAGAAAAATATATAGAAGGAGAGATATAAAGAAAGCTGATCCAAGAAAGAAAAATGTATAAGGGGAGTATGTCTGAGAACTCTGATGCAAAAATGGCGAAATGTACACTGTCATGGGCCATTGGAAGCACTGGAAAAATTGGAAGCATTGGGAGTATCTCTCCTACCATCCGAGGTCAACTGAAGGAAACTCAAAAGAGTACTCTTTCTGGAGGAAGAGATAGAAGAGGAAATGCAATGTTTAGTGCGCCACTGCCTGGAGGAGGGTGCTTGATGCTGCATCCTGGAAGAAGTCGTGTGGCTGTCAGGATGGGGCCGAGACTGCCCGTGTCGTTAGTGTTGGGTGGAGGTAGAGGTGGACCGCTGTGTCCTAACTGAGTGATCAAGGTATGTGCTACCATCTGTCTGTCTCTTGGTGCTCCTAGAGGAAGGAAGCACCGTAAAGAAGGGAGTGATACTTCAAGTGGAGCCTAGTCCTGACTGAGAATGTCCTTGGAGGGTGGAGGAGCGAAGCCAAAGGGTCTCCTGCAAGTATAAGGCTAGACATTTCTGATCGGGGTATTTGAAGAATCTAGTCAAAGTCTGGAGCTCTATGAGAAGAAGGTCCCTAAAAAGACAATGAAACCACCCATGGATCTTGTAGTAAATATGACATTGAAAGATGAAGTGCTCCTTGGTCTCAACCTCTCGAAGGTGACATACCTGGTAGATCCTGTTTGACCGGTCGAGCTGGTGATCTCTCTACCCAAAGATGGTGAGAGACCACTCTGAACTAGCCTAAAGGAATAAAAAGAGCGTGTTCCCAATGGCAGAATGTGTAAGGGGGTTGAACAATCAGACTGTCCCTCAAATCCAAGAAGTGCATAGTGTAGAAGGACTTCTTGGGACGTAATCTCCCCGGAGGGTTGATCCAAGTAACCTACATAAACTATCTATAAATGTCATCTCTAAGTGCACACCCCTTGCACACATCACTGTGCTTTGTGCTAAACTCTGGCAAACCTGTCACCATCTCCCTCAAACTCCTCAACACTAGGTGGTGCAAATGAGCCATCCTCCTGTGCGACAACTCACATAACTCACAACTGTCTTTGTTACTATTGTGTGCCAAGGCATGATGAAGCTGAAAACTGAGCTTGCATAGCTTCCCACAACGAACTCCAATCCTCACTATTGTAGTATCACTGGATCCCTCAGGATGTATGAGTGCAAGCCCATCTCAGAACAGTATCACAAATCCCCTATCCTCTATTGTGGAAACATATATCAAGTTCTTCTTCAACCTCAGGACATACAAAACATCCCTCACCGTCATGGACCCTTTGGATTCCCTCGGAAAGGTGATTGCCCCTTGTCCAACTTCCCTGACTGAGGTGTTATCTCCCAGTACAACCTCGAGATCTAACCCATTCTTAGTAAGATCTATAAAGTACCCTCGAACACCTGTCATGTGGCTGGAGGCTTCGCTATCTATGTACCAAACACTGGTAGTAAATGCGCTCAATGACTGACAAGTAAGCAGGGACAATTCCTTGTCATCCTCCTCTGTGGAATGCTCATCCGCATCTGTTGAAGTTAGAGAATGACAAGTAATCATGGAAAATTCCTCGTCAAACTTCTCTGTAAACTGATCAACTACAACTGAAGCTGCAGTCTGCGGCTTCTTCTTCTTGTTAGGACACACTATTGCATAGTGCCCCATCTTGTTGTAGGCAAAACACTTTACCTTGATCATATCCTTTTTCTTTACACCCTATTGCTTAGCCCCACCCTTGGGACCCTTCTTGGACTTCTTCTTTCCTTTCGCTGCAAGTACCACATCCTCCTCACCATTTCCTATAGACGAACTTCCTTGCATATATCCTCTTGAGGTTTCTTCCTGAATGAAGTCATCCCAAAGTCTATCCCACTTAGGTAGATTCTCTCTTGCCACAATAGCCTCAACGAACACTGCCCATGCTTGGTTATCGTGTTCAAAGCTATCCGCACAAGGTCATTGTCTACAACCACCTCCCCAACTGCGCCAAGCTCATCTCTCACATGAGTGATTCTGGTAAGATACTTAGCAATGTTCTCAATCTTGATCATCTTGATGCTCTTTAGTTTATCTTTTAGTACCATCTTCTGATTCTCACTAGAACTTTGGTACAACTTGGTTAGGGAATCCCACATCTGATATGCATTGTCCTTGCTTGTCACATGCAAAATAACATGGCCCTTGATGGCATTAAGGATAATCCTCTTGGCCTTTATGTTCTTTTTCTCAAAAGCTGCCAAAGTTGTAGCATCTGTAAGCACTACCACTAGTTTCGCTTGTGTGCTGTTCACTATATCCCACAACTCACATTCCTGTAGAAGCATACTTATCCTCTCCTTCCATGGACTGGAATTTCTAGCCCCATCTAACCTATCTTCAACCCTCAAACCTGTAGCCATGATCCTCTCAATTGAAATATAGATCCAAGTTCAGCCTTAGTGAACAAGCTAACCCTCTTTTTCTTAGGTCTAGGGTTCGTTGTCACAGATCTGATGTTTGCTCACATAGATTTGATGTCTGCTCACACATATCTGAACTCTGCTTTTAGAGATTTGATAGATCTGGTGTCTATCCTCACAGATCTGATAGATCTGATGTCTGTTCTCACAGATCTGGACTCTGCTCTCACAGATATGATGTTATTCTCACAGATTTGGACTTTTCTTTCACAGATTTGATAGATCTAGTCACTGTGCTTACAGATCTGATATTTGCTCTTCAGATATGGTATCTGCTCGCATAGATCTAAACTTTGCTCTTCAAATTTGATAGATTCGGTGTGTGTACTGCTCTGATCTTTAACTGTGCTTTGATACCATATAAAATTTTCGTAAATCTCAGATCCCAACCTGGTTTCAAGTCTCTCTAGTACATATGTTTAATACCCAGCCCAATCCTGTTGTCCGGATAACATATAAGCATAAAGCCGGGATAACATATAAGCATAAACAATAATCTATAACTGGAAACACATGAGATCTATTTACTCTTTTAATCAATAACAATCACACACATAACATAGACACAAGTTTTTGGTCAATGTGACCCTGGAAAAACCCTTGCAGGAAAACCAATGAGAGAGAGTAGAAGTATTTTATTATCTTTCAGAAGAAGTACATTGATCTGATACAGAACATTCACACAAACTTATCTCAGAAATCTAAGCCTTGGATTTCCTGCTTGATCCTTGCTGAAGACCTCCTTGGGATTTGCGCCCCCTCTTCCTTTTGATTGCCTTGGGATTCGTTCCCTCTTCCACTTTTGCAAATCGCCCTCTCTATCTCCGTTGATGAATTTTCCCTCTTAGAAACAATCTTTGCAATTGATCAATCCACCCTCTCTGATCTCCAGATGAAGTGCGCCCTCTCTATCTCAGATCTGCGCCCTCTCTTTGCCTGGAATGCACCTTCTCTATCTTAGAAGTGTGCCCTTGCTCATGCACTAAGCCTCTCTTGTCTTCTTGACTGATTGCTTCTCACAATAACCTTATGCGCCCCTTTTTTGCCTTCTCAACTCTTTTTATCGTTTGATTACCTTTTTAGGGTTTCTTTCAAAATTACACTTATGCATTAAAAAATGCATGCATGCAAATCCCACATGCAAACTACAAAAAGAGTTTTGTTTATGCATGAAGCAAGGTTTAAGGGTCCTGTTATCACATATATACTAGCCGGCCGACCATACATTATTTTTCTGATTCGAGTACACTATTCACTCAGTTCCCTTGCATTGAGATGCTGAGATGAGCATCTATTATGGATCACTATCAGATTTTGGACATCAGTTTTATTCCCCATGCCATGATTGAGTTTCGGGACACTCAGAGAGATGACCGATGTAGCCATCTAGCCATTTGTACAGAGCAGTCAGTAGTGCCCAGAGTTACAGCAGCAGTTTCAGAGGACAGATGATGGTTCAGATGATGATCTTTCAGGTATATGACTCAGCAGGTATATTATGGTGTTGTGGTTATATTGTTTTTATTTCCATTTTCTTAGCATGTCTTAGCATTTAGTATCATGATCTGGCGATCATATAGATATGTGGACCTGGTTATGCTTATATATATCTTACTTTTCCCTACTCAGACTTAGAAGTTCTTGGCCTATACTCATTGGTTTTACCCTCCCTAGGGAGAATAGAGGTGATCATTCCCGCCATACTTTGGCTTGCTAGTGTTGGTTTCACTATTCACTGTCTTCATCCATCCATGACTTACCCAGTTGATTCATTACCTTGACTTACTACTTGACTAGTGGCATGGAGGACCTTCTCCCCACTGTAGCCTCTATATTGGATAAGCTTCCCTGTTTATTGTGTCTCAGCTCTGAGTTGGTGACAAAACTTACCTATGGTGAGTTGGATTTCCTTGTGGAATCCCCTTAGTCACTAAAGTTGTTGTTGGCTAAACCGAAAACTTTTAGTGCTGCCATTAATGCAAAATATGGAAATGAAATGTTATATCTTGTATGAAAAGCCCATTCATGCAATGTGTTTCTAAATACACATGAGTGAAAGGCAAGCCAAATGAAAATGGCTATGAAATATCAAATGTTATATCTTTTGTGAAATGTAAAATACCTAGGTAAACAAGTTGTCTGTGACACACCTAGAAGTGCTCAGGTAAACAAGTGCCTTAAAAACACACCTGCAGCAAGAAGCCTAAATAAATGTAAATCTATGCAATGTGTTTGTAAACACACATAGATCAAAGGCTATGGAAACTCTAGGCCCAAAAAGCAATGGAACTTAAATGCTATATCAAAAATATTGCTAGCCTCTTTTGTATTATGGATTGTGCGCATCTGTGTAAGGTGAATAAACACTCTTTGAACAACTTATCCATTTGTGAGACACCGCCATTCCCTGTGTTGTTGCTTGTCCATTATATGCTATGGTGTGTATTCCCTTTTCCACTTCCAAAGTGTCACAGTGTTAAGTCAGTAAGTCATTCCCTCTAGCCTAGCCATGTTTTTCTTAGCCTTCACCCTTCACTAGCAAATTGATCACAACTATGAAGTGAGTATGACCTTGAAAGTCTAGTCTGAGTAATAAATAATAATTATGACTTATTATATTTGGATTTAGATCGCCAGTAATGATTACTTCTTGTTATAATTGCTAATTGAATGGATTGTAAAGTATGTTTTAACCTTGGACACCTTCCAGCAGCTTGATGACAGTTTGAGTTATATTTTGGTCTTGTTGACTTGGTCAAACCTCAGTTTGATCAAAAGTCAACCACAGGACATGAGATGACAGACCTCAGATGTTACAGATAGATGATACATGGTTTGGTACAGGTCACCTTGGTGGGCTTATGCAGTGGTTTCAGGCTTATGATGATGATTTGTGCATTTCAACACTCTTACAGGTTATTATTATTTGGTTTGCCGGATATGATGAGTATTTATTTGGACCATGCAGAGGTTTATATGGTGTATGAGTACACATCTTAGATGGATTTGGACCTTCTGAGTCCAATGAGATAGTCTGTTTTTAGTTCTGGGTAGTTACAGTGATGATTGAGCCTCAGTTGGCTATCCTAGTGTAGTTTTGGTCTGTCAGAGGCCCTGACAGAGCATTGATGGGATTTACTTGGTTCACCTAGGGCGCTGTGCATGGAAGGGGTGGTCCAACCACTTGTTATTACCATATTACCCCCCTCCCAGACTCATTGGTGAGCTCACCTTGACAACGCAAGCACTCCAGAAGGCAGTTTGGGCAGTTTCACGTTTCCCGAGGCAGTTCAGAAATGGTAGAAATGGCTACAGAGGAATTCGATTTGGGCTACCGAGGCAATGTTATGGCATGGGATGATCAGTGATGATGAGTGGGATGTCTTCCACACCTTCTCCAGCAGTTTCAGCTTCATCGGGACGCACATCCATCACTTATGGCACTTTCTGATGATTTTTGGAGCCTCCTAAGGCTCACGATTTGTCCATAGAGGCACGATTTGGTACTTTGATGACTATTTTATTGATATTGTGCTATGGGGATTGACCAAGGGTGTCTAAAATTACCCCTTGGACCCACCATAAGCTAGATCTACTATTTTGTCATCATGATTTGGTGGGATCCCCTCTCCTAGGGCGATTTTGTCCACTTATTGTTATATTTTATTAGTGATCCATGTATTCTATTGTTGAGCTCATCTCAACCATTGATTAGATCTTTTGATCTTTTAATCTTGGCCACTCATTCAAAAAGTGGTTAGATTGTGGACTCTCTCCCTCCTATTTAAAGGAGAGAGCTTCTCATTGTAAAGGGGACTTTTGGCTCTGGATGATTGGAATAGAGAATTATTATTGCATCTATCTGTTGTGTTGTGGTGAATGCTTTTGGAGTTCATTCGTTGATTCTTCCTTTGCATTGCGTTCTTGGAGATTTTGTCTTGCTATATTTTTGTACCACATTTTTGCATCTACAGGTGGAGGCCGATTTGGTTTGAGGAGGACGTATTGGTAGGGGAGGACCGTCCCTACTTCTTCTTTGGATCTCTTCGTTGGTAACGAGGAGTATTACTGTCCTAGGAGCTTCTATTTCATGTTATCATTGCATTTTACTTGTATTTCCTCCATACTTGATCTGATTGATTGAAATCGCTTTCCTTGGTTTGACAAGTAGAGGAGGTCGCACTTGTGGGCTAGGGCATCATTTCGGCAAGCAAATTCAACAAGTTCTCATTTGATCTCTGCGAGAGTCCTCCTCAACAACAAGGCATCTCATTCCAACACTCAAGTATGATCTCAAGGTAATTTCTCTCTCCATGATCTATCCATTTGTCTAAATGCTTCAAACCCTCATAATTTCAAAACCCTCATTTTACAATTTTTCAGATCTAGCTTGATCCACTTGGCTTCTGGGTATAAAATTTAAAACCCACCTCTACAGTATCCACAACAATTCAGATCTGTAGTTTGGTGTGATTTGGCCTCCATTTGACCCACTTTCCAAGGCAAAGAAGCCTCTCCAAGGGAGGTCGCACTTCCTGGGAGAGGTGAGTTTGCAGGGATCTAGCACCTGGGTAGGTGAGATCCCACTTGATCCTTCATCTATACATTTAATAACCTACCCCTAGTGTGTCACTTCAGTGATTTTGACCTTGTGGGCCCCATTACTCATTTTGAGGGTTATGCCTCACTTGGGTCACTTTGTGGCATACTTCAATCTCAGATCTACTGAGATCTAGCCATTAGATGACCCTAATTTTCAAGATCCACCTAGCTTGACACCTCAACATCCCTGATCTATAATTTGGTGGACATTCGACTCCATTTGGCCCATTTCCCAAGGCACTAATCTTCTCCAAGCTAAATCGACTTTCTTAGATTGTTGGGTTAGCTAGGGTTTGATCTTTGTCTTGCATGCTTGAACACCTAAACATTGTCACATCTATTCATCAAGCTTATCTTTGGTACTGGTTAGCCCCAATTTGGTCCTTAACTACCCTGCATTGGACACGGTTCCCAAGGCAGTGGATTTTCTCACAATTGACTAGTACTTTAATCCTTGATCTTATTCAAAACCTCATAAGTCACTCACATAAACATGTTGGACCAAATCTACATTGTCTAAATCCCATCATCCAACCTATTACCCACCTAGTGACTTTATCCACAGATCTAGGGTTTTCCACACCTTACGTACTTCATTTATACCTGATTTGATCTGGTGTCTTGGTTTGATCTCTCCTGTCGGGAGCAGATCTGGGTCTCCCCCTTTGTTGTCTTGGGCTAGATAACATAAAGTGAAGATTGCCTCGATTGGCGTGACAACCATCCATTGGGAGTCGAGGCCATCTTGGTTGCACCTCTTAGGTTGCCCTTCCCTTCTGCCATCCATCTTGGATCCATCTCAAGGGGCACCTACAAGTTTGGTGATAATAGGTCTAACACTTTTCCTACTTAACTTTTCAACAAAAAGATAAAAATAAAATGCTAAAAGTGAAGTTTTGCAAATGCTCTTGGTTTGTTTTAAATTATTAAAGGGTGAGTTGCTTAAAGTGGGTTGATTTTTGGTTTGGCCCACTTCAGGGTTATCCTCTAAGCGAGTCAAAGCAACAGTGTCAGATGTCCAATGAGGAGAGAACGAATCTCAATAATGAGTATCACCCTAACTTCTTGTCATGTTTAGTGTAACCCCTCACTTCGACAATAAAGCATTAGATGGATTTCCCTACTATGCTAACCACTCGAAATTCCCTTTCTGATTGTTGACAAACGATCGGGCAGGCTCACAATGGTCACAAGAGCATAATGGGGGACTTGAGTCCTGATTTGTTACTCTTTAAGCAAAATGAAATAAATAAAAAGCGACTAAACTAATCTAACTAAGAAAGAAAACTAAGCTAATGGTTAGTAAATAAAAAAATGAAAGCAGAAAGCAAAGAAAATCCACGCCACGAAAATGACACAAATCCCCCCAGGGTGGATGGGGACTGGGCATTGGGTAGCCCAATTATTTTTTATTATGATTTTACAATAAGGGAATGTTTGTGGTTCTTTATAAACTAGGACCAACAAACTTACAAGTTTGTGGAAGAAATTTGTAGTTTGAGAAAGGTAGAAGAGAGGAGGGGGTCCCGGATGGCCCAAATCTTCAAAATTTCGCCAAAGTGTCCGCCTACCTGTTCATCAAAAGACAGAAAACAGCCACTAAAGTGGCACTAAATATGCCAAATCAATCGTTAAAAGCATAAAAGAAATTTCCTAATATTAAGTTGTTTGAAAAATATGAATCTAAAGGAGCAAAAGTAGTTTGGTTAGGAAGCTAGATCTACTAGAAAATGAAGTTTTAAACACCTAGATCTAGTCTTTTAAAAGAAAAAGTATACTAAGCAAACTACAATTTGATATTCTAATAGGTCTACTTTGCTTAAGTATGTTAAAAAGGTAACCAAGAGATATTGATTTTAAGAGTGAAGGAAGGAGAAGAGGAGTGAGCCCTTGGGAAGCTTGGGCGATGGAGTCTTGTACGGTGGAGCACATAGGGACTATGTTCTTCTATAGGTTTTGAAGATGAGGATAATGCTTATTCGCTCAACCCCTTCTTCAAGCAAGATAACCTGCAACTTGGAAATACTTGCAAAGACAATGGTTAAATACTTGGTGCCACTTACAACAAAAACTTAGAAAGCATGGAAATTAGCCAAAATAAGCATGCACTTCTAAGAGATCTAAAGAAAATGAACAGTAAGACAATAAGCAAGCTGGCTTCTAATCTTACCCTATTGGGAGATAACTCCCTTTCAAAGGCCAAACTCAACGACAAAAAATGCAAGAATAAACACAATATAGATTACCTTGTAAGCACACAACAATGCACATCCACACATGAAAGAGCTACACCACTCGTGTCCTCCAAAGCCTTTTATTCCAAAAATATGATAACACGAATATTACAACAGAGCTCAAGCAGAGGTTCGACCTTCCATCCTAAGCGAGGGAGGCTTGCCTTACTTTTATAGGAAAAGACGGTGAATTGAGCTAGAGGGGGTGAATTGCCAAGCGTTGAAAGCTTTGAGTGAAGAGAGGAGTTAAGTGAGAGTGTGTTCGAGTTAACTGAGAGAGATGGGTGCCACCTCTCAAGAGGTTGGTAGTCCATCCTCTACTAATGCGCCACCTCACATGAAGGATTGCGCCCCTCTCTTGGATAGATGCACCTAACCTCAAGATATGCGCCACCTCTCATGAAGGATATCCACCAAACTTTTGATCAATAGTTAACTTTGCTTTGACTAGCAATCAACTCGCCACCACTGCAGAAGACTGAGAACATGTCTTTGACATGTTTCCTTTAATTTTGGGATGCCGATTTTCCCATTATTTTGTCTTTTTGGCTTTTATTTTGTCATTTTCGAGAGAAAATGAATTAAGTGATTAAAAATCACTAATTTCACTCTCAAAGTGGGTACATAAGTAAATCAGGTGCTTTGGGTTAGAAACAAGCACCAACATGGCAAAATTCACCTCCTAGTACCACTTTTATGACTTGTTGAAATTTTACAATTAAAATATCCCTTTTTTTGCGGGAAATTTTTTATTTAACGAAAAATTTAAAAATCCTAGGGGGGGACTTAATGCATGTCCATAAGAATCTAAAATAATGACTAGCATGGTAATATACATTAGACACTAGGATTTAATAAACTCCTAAGGCGTAACCACCAGGACAATTACTCCAGCTTTGGGGGATTGAGTGAAAAACTTGAAAATTATAAGTTGCTGAAAAACAACATATAATTAACAAGGAAAAAACACTCTAGAGTAATGTACCGATGACCAAGTCCTAGGGAGGCCAAGCCTTTTACAAAAGTTCGTCATGCTACATCATTTTATTACAACTCCCCATGGGGTATGGAACATGCGTGAACGAGAAAAGGGGCCAAAAAGGCCAGCTCGACTTCTTAACTCTGAATTTTGAACAATTGACTTGTTCAAACTTTGGCAGCTCAATTGCAAGTCCATCGGAGTGCAACTTGGTGGTAACACTTCCACTTTTTACTTTCTAGCTATGTGTGATTGTTGTTATGTGAAGAATTTAAATTTTGTAATTAAATAACAATTTTGTTTAGTTGAGAACATAAGGACAACAATCACCTATGGCTTGAAATTTTAACAAGGTTTTCGAGCTTCTCTGATTGAGAGGATCTGAAGAATTTACGGTAGTAGAACAACTGCTAGAAACAACTATTGGAACCAATTGTTGGGAACCAAGACCATCAATGAGAGGGTTTCAGAGGTAGTACTTATCAGATTTGGGAGTTTGTATGTTAGAGCTCAGAGATGGCATCAACTACCCTCAGGTTCAAGGATAGATTGGAAGGTGTCACAAATTTCCTATCTTGGAAAGTTAGGGTAACTCTCTTATTAGAAGAGAATGATCTCTAGGATATCGTCAAGGATGAGTGACTCTGTCAACAGATCAACAAGATTTTGCAATTAACTTGCAGATGCAAAGAAACAATATCTTAGCCCACTGTACTCGTAGAGTTTGCTGCGTGACCTTTTCGGCTTGAGGTTGTGTTCAGCCTTGTCACTCTTTTACACTACCTTCGAAGTTTGTCGACTTGGTGAAGGGGTGTGATCGGTACCCATACTTGGCCTATCTTTCTTATGAGGCCATCGCCTTAGCTAGCTCTCCAGGGTGCTCTAGATGTTGGTTTGCGGGCATTGTAGACCTTTTAGCATCTGTTGGTATTGCGATGGACTGACTTCCTCCTTTTAGGTATTCCTTGGACGCTTCTGGCTGCCTCCTACCTACTAGGCAAGAGTTGAATAGAATCATTAGAGATGACATTTATTGATGGTTTGTGTAGGTTACTTGGATCAACCCTTAGGGGGGTTACATCCCAAGATGGCCTTCTACGTTGTGCACTTCTTGGATCAGAGGGATGGTCTCTGTTATCACCAATCTTGTAGTTGCCCCTACAAATGGATCCAAGATGGATGGTAGAGGGGACATGCAACTAAAGTGGTGAACCAAGAGAGCCTTAGTTCCCAAAAGGATGCTTGTCACGCCAACCAAGGCACTCTTCGCTTTAGCTATCAAAGCCAAGATAGCAAGGGGGAGACCCAAATCTACTCCCGACAGGAGAGATCAACCCAATCACCAGATCAAATCAGTCAAGTGAAGTACGTAGGGTGACAGGTATGGAACCCTAGAATTAAGGAAGTAGGACCACTGTGGAGGCTTAGGAAAGGTGTGAAATGATAGGGATAGATAACACACAGGTGATTCTATGATTAGGTATGATTCGAGGATTCAAAGCTAGTTCAAAATGGTCAAAATCAACTGCCTTGGAAAACGTGACCCTTAAAACAGGGAAAGTACCCCAAAGCATAGATCTGACAGTTAGGGCTTTCTAGCTATGCTCGATGAAGGGATATGACAATGTCAAAGTGCACAAGCAACCAAACGGGGATCAAACCATAGGAAATTTGGGCAAGCTAGGAAAGTCGTGAGGGCAGAGAGAGTCTCAGTGCCTAGGAAAATGGGCCAATAGAGTCCCCAAGGGTGACGCCCTTGAAAACCCACCTTGGGATTTACCTGATCTACAATACCCAAAAAGGATTTGCCAAATGATCGAGGGGTTTGATCATGGGAATTTTCCAAAGAATTTTAGTTGATTTTAAATGAGGGTTTTGAATTAAATGACAGATGGATAAATTAATGGAATGAGAAACTGATCTTGAGATCATACCTGAGTGATGGAAGTGTAAATTTTCTGTGTATTTGCAGCTTGCTGGTTTATGCCAAGTTTTCAGTGTTTTTCATCCCCAGCCAATTTTGCATTGGCTGGAAATTACTTATGAAATTTTCAGAACAATAAACACACTGTAAATTCACATTAACAGGCAGAAAATTAAATTTAACATGCACGCCATAAAAATTTCAGACTCATAAATTTTTGGCCAAATAAGCCCTGGAAAAACCCCCACGGGGAAAACCAGTCACAGAGAGAGAGATTTATTTCTGCAGCAAAAATTCAGTACAATATTTTTTCAGTCAAAGATGTACTTATCTCAACCACCCAAAGTCACCCAGAAATTTGCCTTGATTTCTGTGCCAACCTGCAACTCAAAACTGAACCAACTGTCTCAATTTTTGTGCCAAAACAACACCTCGAAAGTTGTGCCAAACTTCTTGAAATTCGTGCAGCAAGACCGCCTCGAAAATTGTGCAGAAAGTACGATTGTACGAACGCCTCAAAAACTGTGCAGAAAAGTACAACTATACAGATGCCTCGAAAACTGTGCAGAAAGCACGACTGTACGGATTTCTCGAAAACTGTGCAGAAAGTACACTTGTACGAACTGTACAGACGCCTTGAAAACTATGCAGAAAGTACGACTGTACGGATGCCTTGGGAAATGTGCCTGTTATAAATGTTGGAAACCTCCTCGATTCCTGTGCTTGAAAACCTCTCCTTGGAAATCGTGCTGCTCTCTCTTCTCTTCTCTTCTCTTCTCTTCACTTGAATCTCTCAAAAGTAGATGTCAAATGCGTCCCTCAATGCTTTTTGTTCAAACCCTAGGGTTTTCTAAATCCAATGGATGAGATAGATTTAGATCAATGGTGGAAATTAAATGCTCCATTTATTTCTCATAAATAATTAATTTCCGTCACCCACTTAAATTTATCAAAAAGTGACTTTGAGTTTATAAAGTCTTATTAAATGCTTTTACTAAGTCATTTAATCTGAGGGTCACCTTTTTCCCCCTTCTAAGTGACTTTAGGCAAAAGGTCACTTGGGGAGCACTTCCCTAGGTACAAAAACCAACACTCCCTCTTACCGAGGAAGGTGTTCTGCACCACTCCCAACTTGTCTCTGAAGAAGACAAACTGGCCCCTCCCCAAAGATTTCGTCACGATATCTGCTACCTGCTCATCAGTGGAAATATACTACAACTCAACTGCTCCTCTCTCGACATAGTCTCGGATGAAATGGTACCTGATCTCAATGTGCTTTGACCTGTCATGGAACACCGGATTCTCAGAGAGCTGAATGCAACTGTGATTGTCACAATAGATCAC
This sequence comes from Larix kaempferi, assembly GCA_027924585.1. Classification (NCBI taxonomy): domain Eukaryota; kingdom Viridiplantae; phylum Streptophyta; class Pinopsida; order Pinales; family Pinaceae; genus Larix; species Larix kaempferi. Next base: position 18,818,460 of record BSBM01000600.1, read on the forward strand.
CGTAGGTCTAAGCTCCTGATCAAATAAATCTACCAACAGCTTGCGAAGCCACAGTGCCTCACAAGTAGCTTGACTGGCTGCCATATACTCAGCCTCGGCAGAACTCAATGCAACGGACTTCTGTTTCCGACTGTATCACGACACTGCTGTAGAGCCCAAACTGAAACAACAACGGAAAGTGCTCTTCCGATCCCTCACACAACCTGCCTAGTCTGAATCTATGAAACCAACCAAGCTGATTCCACTCGAACCCCTGTAGTCCAAACCATAATCCACTGTACCTACTAGGTATCTCAGCACATGTTTTGCGGCAGTCCAATGTACACTCCTAGGCTCCACCATGAACTGGCTAAGAGTGTTCACCGCAAAACACAAGTCTGGCTTGGTGTTGACCAGATACATCAATGATCCAACGAGCTGACGGTAAAGTGTAGGATCCACCAACTTACCCTCAGAAGCATGAAGTTGCTTCCAGTTGGTGAGCATAGGTGTAGACATCGGCCTGGAGTTCTCCATCCGAAATCTCCTCAGAATATTAATTGCATACTTCCCCTGTCCCAGGAAAATATGTCCAGGCTCCTACCAAACCTCCATCCCCAAATAGTAATGCATCAGCCCAATATTAGTCATCTCATACTCAGTCGCAAGGTCTCTCTTGCAATGTGCAATGAGATGCTCCTCTCCAGTGATAAACAAGTCATCAACATATAATAGAAGAATGAGAGGATCTCCACCAACCACAATGTAGTAAAGGTTGGGATCAACCTCACTCTTCTGAAAGCCCATCGAAGTCAATTATGTATCGATCCTGGAGTACCAAGCTCTAGGAGCTTGCTTCAGTCCATACAAGGCTTTCCTCAGCCTACACACATGAGAATCTCAACCATGAATCTCGAATCCCTGTGGCTGCTCTAAGTACACCTCCTCCTGCAGAAGACCATTGAGCAATGTGGTCTTCACATCCATATGGTGGATCTTCCAACCCATCTCTGCTGCTATAGATATCACTACTCTTATGGAAGAATACCGAGCAACTGGCGCAAAAGTCTCATCAAAGTCAACTCCCTCAACCTGTGAAAACCCACGAGCCACAAACCGAGCCTTGTACTTCTCCACATTGCCATCTGCAGCATGCTTTATCTTGTAAAGCCACTTGGAAGTCACAACTGACTTCCCCTTTAGTCTCGGCACTATCTCCCAAGTATCATTCTTCATGATGGAATGGTACTCTTCCATCATGGCATCTCTCCATACCTGATGCTGAGAAGCCTCCTCAAATGTGGAAGGCTCAGAGTCACGAAGACTCGCAACAAGAGCCATCCCCAATTTGTCTGGCATCACAACTATCTTGACCTCTTCCTGGGGCCTACCAAATGCCTCTGCTTCCTTCAAGGTATGCTGAAGCCATTTAGGCTTCCCATTTCTTGAAGGCTCCTCCCAAACTGGTCTATCCTCATCAAAGGAACTCCCAGAAGCAGAAGGTCTAACACCCCAAGGACTAGTAACTGATGAACCAGTGCCTGAAGAACCTGTAACCTGCGAACCAGAACCTGAACCTGTCCATGAACCTGTCCCCGAACCTGTCACCTGAACCACTGAACCTGTAGAAGCTGTGCCTGTACTCTGTGATCCAGTCACTCCGGAAACCTGTGGACCTGAAACCTGTATCGAAGAAGCCTGTGTCAACTGAGGTTTGGGAGCTTGTGGCTCCCGCTGCTCTAACTCTCTGGACTTCCTGAAGGCTCTCTCCTCATCAAACTTCACTTCCCACCTAACAACAACTCTCTTCTGGCCAGGAATGTAAAGCCGATAGGCCTTCGAAGTCTCATGATATCCCACAAAGATGCCTCTCTTTGCAGTGGGCTCAAACTTTGTCCTCTTCTCAGAAGGGACGTGAGAGTAAGTCAAAGAACCAAATATACGAAAGTGGCTCACCTCAGGCTTCTTGCCTGTGTACATCTCCTCTGGAGTCCTCCTTTCCAATGCACAGTGAGGACTCCTGTTCTGCAGCTAAATTGCAGTGTTGCATGCCTCTGCCCATAGAAAGAACGGTAACCCCTGATCATGAAGCATCGCTCTCTTTGTTCCCACAATCGACCTGTTCTTTCTCTCTGCTACTCCATTCTGCTCAGGAGTGTAGGGAACTGTCAGCTGTCTCTGTATACCCTCCTGTCTGCAGAAAGCATCGAACTCCTTGGAGGTATACTCACCCCCATTGTCCGATCTCAACATCCGAATCTTCGTCCCTGCCTGCTTCTCCACAAGGGCTTTGAACCCTTGGAAGACACTCAAAACTAAGGGTGACTTCTTGCTCCTCAAGAAGTAGATCCAGGTCTTCCTGGAGTAGTCATCAATGAAGATGATGTAGTACTCAAAACCAGTCAAAGAGATCGATGACATAGGACCGCAAATATCAGAATGGATCAAGTCAAGCACTCCTGCTGCTCTCGTGTCACTGCTTGGAAAAGCAGTCTTGGTGTACTTTCGCAAAGCACACCCCCTGCACACATCACTCTGGTCAGTGCTAAACTCAGGTAAGCCTGTAACCATGCTCCTCAACAATCTCAGAGCTGGGTGATGTAAGTGGGCCATCCTCCGATGCCATAGCTCACATAGCTCACTGCTGCTGCTGTGTGCTAGAGCGTGTTGCGGCTAAAACAAGAGCTTGTACAACTTTCCACATGTAACCCCAATGTCCATGGAGGTAGATACACCTGTAGTCCTGGGGAATACCTGCACTCTCCCATCTGAGAAACATACCCAAGGCCCCTGTCCCAATGTTGGAAATTGAAACAAGGTTCTTCTTCAGCCCAGGGACATACAACACATCCCTCAGAATCATGGGACTCATAGACTCCTTCTGAAATGTAATGGTCCCTCGACCAACTACTCTAACAATGGTATTATCGCCTAGTACAACCTCCACGTCTGTACTTGTAGGTGATAGCTCGGAGAACATCTCTTGAGCACCTGACATGTGGCTTGAAGCTCCGCTGTCAATATACCAAGTACCAGTGGTGGATGGACCCATCGGATGGCCTGCCAACAATGAATGCTCCATATCCATATCCATATCAGTGCTGATAACTAAAGAGGCTCTCTCTCTCTCTCAATCTGTCCAGCACACAGGGAAAACTCCCTCTGAAACCTATCTCCAAAGTCATCAACCTCCGCTGAGGTTGTAGTCTGCTGTCCCTTCTTCTTCTTCTTGTTTGACACTGTGAAGCATAGTGCCCAAATGTCTGACAACCATAGCACTTGATTTTACTCAAGTCCTTCTTTTGTCCACCCTGCTGCTGCTGCTGCTTGGCCCCACCCTTCTTGGGACCCTTCTTCTTCTTCCCCTTTGCTGTCAAAGCCACGTTCTCCTCATCTACCCCACCCTGTGATGAACTGCCCTGTACGAGATCTCTCCTGGTCTCCTCTTGCACAAAGTCATCCCACAGTCTCTCCCAAGAAGGTAGGTTCCCTCTACCCACTATGGCCTGCACAAATGCACCCGAGGGCTTTGAAGCCCCATTCACTGCTGTACGTACAAGCTCAGTAGCAGATACCACCTCCCCAACTACTGCTAGCTCATCTCTAACTGCTGATATCCTGGTAAGGTATGCTGTCACTCCCTCTCCGCCATTCATCTTTATACTCTTGAATTTATCCTTGAGAACCATCTTCCAGTTCTCATTAGTACTCTCATACAAATTGGTCAAAGCAGTCCACATCAAGTGTGCCCTAGCCTTGCCTGAAATGTGAGGGATTATGTGGTCTTTAACTGCATCAAGGATTATCCTCCTAGCCTTACAGTCGTTCTTGTTGAAGGCTGACAATGCTGCTGCATTTGTAGCAGCGGGAATCTGAATGGGGTTTGTTGTAGTATTCCTAACCACCTCCTCCCATAGTTCATTCTCCTCTAATATCGGCAAAATTCTGGCCTTCCGTGGCACAAAGTTCCCTGTCCCATCTAGCCTATCCTCCAACCTAAGTCCTGTAGCCATCTCTACTTCAACCCAACAAAGTGCTATTCACTAACAAAAGAAAATTTCAGAATTTACTGAGTCCTGGAAATTTCCGTGTCTCTGCAAAATACTACTGTTTTCTGCCCCCAAGCTAAGATACCATGTAAATTTTCTGTGTATTTGCAGCTTGCTGGTTTATGCCAAGTTTTTAGTGTTTTTCATCCCCAGCCGGTTTTGCATTGGCTGGAAATTACTTATGAAATTTTCAGAACAATAAACACGCTGTAAATTCACATTAACAGGCAGAAAATTAAATTTAACATGCATGCCATAAAAATTTCAGACTCAGAAATTTTTGGCCAAATAAGCCCTGGAAAAACCCCCATGGGGAAAATCAGTCAGAGAGAGAGAGATTTATTTCTTCAGCAAAAATTCAGTACAATATTTTTTCAGTCAAAGATGTACTTATCTCAACCACCCAAAGTCACCCAGAAATATGCCTTGATTTCTGTGCCAACCTGCAACTCAAAACTGAACCAACTGTCTCGATTTCTGTGCCACAAATTTGTCTTGATTTTTGTGTCAAAACAACACCTCGAAAGCTGTGCCAAACTTCTTGAAATTCGTGCAGCAGGATTGCCTCGAAAAATGTACAGAAAGTACTACTGTACGAACGCCTAAAAACTGTGCAGAAAAGTACAGCTATACGGATGCCTCGAAAACTGTGGAGAAAGTACGACTGTACTAACGCCTCGAAAACTGTGCAGAAAGTATGACTATACTGATGCCCTCGAAACTATGCAGAAAGTTTGACTGTACGGATGCCTCGAAAACTGTGTAGAAAGTACAACTGTATGGACGCCTAAAAAACTGTGCAAAAAGTACGACTGTACGGATGCCTTGGGAAATGTGCCTGTAATAAATGCTGGAAACCTCCTCGATTCCTGGGCTGGAAAACCTCCTTGGAAATCGTGCTGATCTCTCTTCTCTTCTCTTCTCTTCACTTGAATCTCTCAAAAGTAAATGTCAAATGCCTCCCTCAATGCTTTTTTTTCAAACCCTAGGGTTTTCTAAATCCAATGGATGAGATATATTTAGATCAACGGTGGAAATTAAATGCTCAATTTATTTCTCATAAATAATTAATTTTTCTCACCCACTTAAATTTATCAAAAAGTGACTTTGAGTTTATAAAGTCTCATTAAATGCTTTTACTAAGTCATTTAATGTGAGGGTCACCTTTTTCCCCCTTCCAAGTGACTTTAGGCAAAAGCTCACTTGGGGAACACTTCCCTAGGTACAAAAACTAATAGGAAGAGGTTTCCATGTTGTTGAGGAATGTTCCCACAGAGATCAAATGAGAGATCTTTGATTTTTCTTGCCACAATGGGATGCCCTAGTCCACATGTGCACCCTCCTCTTCCTATCAAACCAAGGAAATCGATTCAATAAGTAAGATCAAGAATGGAGGAAATACAAGCATAAGCAAATGATTACATGAAGTCGAAGGTACAAAGACGGTAATACTCCCTGTTATCGACGAAGAAACCCCAAAGAAGAGGCAGGGAGAGTCTCCCCTACCAATGTGACCTCCTTGAAGCAAATCGGCCTCCACCTGTAGATGAGAAAACGTGGAACAAAATGATAGCTAATCTCCAATAACCTAGTGCAAAGGAAGAACAAACAGTCGAACTCCAAAAGCATTCACCACCACAAGACAAGTAGATGCAATAATAATTTTCTATTCCAATAATCCAGAGCCAAAAGTCCTTTTTACAATGAGGAGCTCTCTCCTTTAAATAGGATGGAGAGACACCAAAACCCTAACCACCTTTTGAATGGATGGCTAAGATTAAAAGATCAAAGTGATCTTATCAATGGTTGAGATGAGCTCAACATAAAAGGTACATGGATCAATATAACAAAATAGTACATCGATGGACCAAATCGCCCCAGGAGAGGGGGCCCCACCAAATGTCAATGATAAAACATAAGATCTAGCTCATGGTGGGTCCAAGGGGCAATATCTAACACCCTTGGTCAATCCCCATGGCACAATAACATCAAAATAATAATCTAAGCACCAAATCGTGCTCCTTTGGGAAAGTCGTGAGCCTTAGGAGGCTTCAGAAAACCATAAAAAGTGTCGGAGAAATGAGTGTAGGCCCCACTGAAAGCTGAAACTGTTGGAGAAGATGTGGAAGACATCCCACTCATCATCAAAACTCATCCCATGCCAATCCTTGCCTCAGTAGCTCAAATCGAATCCTTCAGTAGCCATTTTCACCATTTTTAATTTGCCTCGGGAAATGTGAAACAACCCAAATTGCCTTCTGGAGTGCCTGCGCTGTCAAGGTGAGCCCACCAGGCTCTCTGGGAGGGGGGTAATATGGTAATAACAAGTGGCTGGACCACCCCCTCCATGCACAGCGCCCTAGGTGAACCAATCAAAAACCAACATATGCCCTAACAGGCCCATCTGACAAGCCAAAACTGCACTAGGATGCCCAACTGAGGCTAATCATCACTGTAACCGCCCGAAAACTGAAAGCAGACTATCTCATTGGACTTAGAGAGCCCAAATCCATCTAAGATGTGTACTCATACACCATATGGATCTCTGCATGATCCTATAAAATATCCAATATACTCGACAGACCAAATAATAATAATTTGTAAAAGTGCTTAAAAACACAAATCATCATCATAAGCTTGAAACCACTGCATAGAACCACCTGGTGACCTGTACCAGACCATATATCATATCTCTGCATCATCTGAGGTCTGTCCACCTTATGTCCTGTGCTTGACTTTGGTCAAACTAGGTTTGACCAAGTTCAAATGACCAATAATATAACTCAGGCTATCATCAAAACTGCTGCAAGTGCCAAAGGTTAAAGCATGCTCTACAATTCATTCAAGTAACAATTATAACAAGAAGTAATCATTTACTGGCGATCTAAAACCAAATATATAAATTTTTTAATTATTATTATGACTCAAACAAGACTTTCAAGACCATACTCACTTCATAGTTGTGATCAATTTGCTAGTGAAGGGTGAGGGCTAAAAATTAAAAGGCTAAGTTAAGGGATGACTACTGACTTGACATTGTGACACTTTGGAAATGGAAAGGGAATACACACTCTAACATATGCTGGACAAGCAGTAACACAGGGGATGGCAGTGTCTCACAGATGGGTGAGTTGTTTAAAGAGTGTTTATTCAACTTAGGCACCATGTCTACTTTGATAGATGATCCAAGTTCATTAGGATCCATTAATTTCACTTTATGGCCTTTTTGGCCTACATAACCCTTCAGATCTCAGGTGTGCTAAGAAGCACAACTAATTGCAGCTTGCATCCAGGGCATGTTTTACATATACATAAGGTCAACAATCTTTTAGATATAGAATTTAAGAACCATTGCTTTGTAGACCTTTCTTATACTCTTCGAGGAGTATTTATAGCGTTTCATTGCTTTTGCCCTTTACTCACGTGTGTTGAGAAACACATTCTAGAGTTTACAATTTCCATGGGCGAATTTACATAAGTTTCCAATAAGTAGTACATGAGCTTTCAGTTTTAGCCAGCACATCTTAAGTGACTAGGGGGACTTCGTACCAGTGCCAAACATTGGGACAACTGACTAGAATGATTTGGGACTACAATCCGACTCACCAAAGGCAAGTTTTGTCACCAACTCAGAGCTGAGACACAAGAAATAGGGAAGCTCATCCAACATAGAGGCTAAAGCGGGGAAATGTCCTCCATGCCACTAGTCAAGTCGTAGGTCAGGGTAATAAACAAACTGGAAGGTAATGGATGGATGAAGATAGTGAATAATTAGACCAACACTAGCAAACTAGAACTGGTGGGAATGATGACCTCTGTTCTCCCTAGGGAGGGTAAAACCAATGAGTATGGATAGTGAACTTCTAAGTCTGAGTGGGGACAATATAATATATATAAAGATACAACCAGGTCCACATATCTATATGATCGCCAGATCATGATACTAAATGCTAAGACATGCTACAAGAATGAATATAAAAGCAATATAACCATAACACCAGAATATACTTGCTGAGTCATATACCTGAATGTACATAATTTGAACCAACATCTGTCCTCTGAAACTGCTGCTGTAACTCTGGCCAATACTGACTGCTCTGTATAAATGGCTAAATGGCTACATCGGTCATCTCTCTAAGTGTCCTGAAACTCAGTCATGGCATGGGGAACAAAACTGCTGTCCATAATATAATCATGATCCATAATAGATGCTCATCTCAGCATTTCAATGTAAGGGAACTGGTTGAAAAGTGTACTGGAATAAGAAAAATAATGTATGGTAGCCCGTCTACTATATATGTGATAACAGTCTCATTGTTCTCTCCCCTTACACATTCCACCATTGGGCACATGCTCTTCATATTTCTTTAGGCCAGTTCAAAGTGGGTTCTCACCTTCTCTGAGTAGAGACAGATCATTAGCTTGACCGATTAGACAGGATTTGCCAACTATGTCACCTTCAAGAGGTTGACATTGAGGAGCACTTCATCTTTCAATGTCTTATTTACTATGGGATCTGCAGGCGTTTTTACTGCCTTTTCAAGGACCTTCTTCCCAAAGAGCTTAAGACATTGACTAGATTCTTCAGACACCCCAATCAGAGATGTCTGGCCTTATATTTGCAGGAGGCTCTCCAGCTTCGCTCCTTCACCCTCTAGCGACGTTCTCAGTCGAGACCAGTCTCCACTCAGAGTATCACTTCCTTCTTTCCAGTGCTTCCTTCCTCTAGGGGTACCAAGAGATAGACAGATGGGGGCACTGATCTTGATTGCTTAGTTAGGACACGACAATCCACCTCCACCTCCATCCTGTTGAAATAATGTAACTTCAAAGAATATTCTACTTGTATTATTCCTCCTTCGGGAGATGTCTTTAATGTAAAAGGTCATATAAAACTCATGAGCTAATCTCCATTGTAAGTCGGGTCATTAGTACCCAAAAGAATGTAATATAAATATTGTTTTGAGTCTCCCTAGAGAGGTCGGCCCAACCAAGCTAGTGAGGCCGACCCAGTTAGGTTTAAAGGTCAAGTGAAAAGTAAAGTATAAATATAGAGTGTCTCCCTGTCATTTGTACCATTCACTCACTCAAGTATTGCGCAAGAGAGGGAGAGGAAGGATTGCGAAGGAGGAGGAGGATTGTTCTTGGCTCTTGTGTTTGGGTTTTGTCTCTCCTTCTTATGAGACTTATTTCTTTGGGCATTGTACTTTGGTAATCTATATTGATGAAGTTTTGTTGGGTTTTCTTCCCCTTGAGGGTTTCCCAAGATTAATTGTTGTGTACCTTGTGATTGTGTCTTTCAGAGATCCTCTTTCTTCTGCTATTGTGAAAATGTATTAAATGCTCATGAAGTTAGAATTTAGTCTTTAGTAGCATATAATCTTAACACATCCAACGCCAACGATGTTCGAGATAAAGGTGTATCTCGAGATGTCCTTCATGTTCAGATGCCTAGCTTGGAGGTGCTTTTTTAGTATAGGCATCAGGATGGGGTAGAGGGTGAGATGCACTCTACCAAGTGTCATGAATCCAACAGTGGATGCATGTAGACCTTTTAGGGTGATTTGCCTTTCTCATGCAATATTTTTCATGCAACCTTTTTAATTAAAAAGCATGCAAAAGCGGGATTTTTGCATGCACTCATATTAGGGTTTCAAAAACCCTAGTCAATCAGTGAGTGGATATAAGGAGGTTAGGGCTCACCGAAAAGGGTTACTTGCAGTTTCTTCAAAGTGTGAGGAGATTCAGAGTGAGAGCGCACTTGTGCTTGTAGAGGGCACATTCTTGAGAGGAGGGGCGCATTTGAAGAGGGAGAGAGTGAGAGGATCCGAGAGGGATCTGTTCTTGCTTGATCCGAGGCACTGATTAGTCATTCTAGTGGGCAGTGAGACAATCTGTGCAGAGAGAGCTCAAAGACAGAGCTTGGGCGACTTCACAGGAGGAGGGGCGCATTTCCCATGCAGAGGAGGTGCACTTGTCTATGGGGACATTCTTCTTGATGCCAGAAGGGCTGAAAGAAGCAGAGTAGTTCTTCTTCAGTGATTGAGGAGGACTAGATCAGATCTCGTTAGTGTTTGACAAAGATCCAGAGAGGGGCGGCTTTAGAGTAGTGGAGGAGGGGCACATTTTCCATGCAGAGGGGGCGCACTTCATACTCAGAGATTGCAGCATTTCTTCTGTGGTTGAGCAGATTAGAGCAGAGATAGTTAGAGATCTTCTTCCAGAGATTGGTTGAAGCTAAGATCAGAGATCAATCAGTACAGAGAAGTTGGTTCATATCCCCAGAGCAACAGTTGCAGTTGCATGCAGATCTAGGGCTTGTCCCTTCAAGTTTCTTTACCTTATATTTTTGATTATACTTCTCTTATTATATGCTCTGACTTGAGATTGAAGAAATCCCTCAACAACTGGTTTTCCCCATTTGGGTTTCCAAGATATTGTTGTCCATTGTGTGATTGCTTCAATTGTTGTTGATAAGTATATTCCATCTGCCTTGTTCTTTAAGTTTATTGCTTTCATTATTACTTCTCTGGGTTTGAGAAGTGGGTTTTCTTTGCATGAGGCTTGTGGTGAACTGAGGTTGAGTTGGGATTGAGCTTTCTAGAGTGAGTAGTGACCTTTGGAAAATTAACATGGTATCAAAGCCTTGTTAAAGGTCCAGGCATTCACACATCAGATCTGTGAGTATTCAGATCTCGAGGGGCACACAGATAAGATTTGTGAGATCAAGACTCGTATATGAAGAGTAGGGTTTAGATCTGGAGAGGAGGCTTTAGATCTATGCAGAGTCATATCAGATCTGTTAGATCTGTGAGGAGGGAGGATAGATCTGAGATAGATCTATCAGATTTGGGCATGTAGGTGCCAGATCTGTGACTGAGAGAGGTTCCCGGTCTTCGAGATTGTTCTTGGATCGGGTTTCAATTGTTCAGAGGATATGGCTACCAGTTTGAGAGTCAAGGATAAGTTGGATGGGGCCTCGAACTTCAGTGCATGGAAGGCAAGGATCGTGCTGCTTTTGAAGGAAAGCGTGCCGTGGGACATTGTGGAGAGTACAACCACAAAACCTATTACGGTGCCATTAGATGTGGCTTCAAAAGTAGTCTATGACAAGAAGAATATCAAATCCCAGAGGATCCTCCTTGATGCAATCAAGGACCATGTGATCCCAGACATCACTGCAAAGGATAACGTGTTTGAGATGTGGGACGCCTTGACCAATTTGTACCCAGGGCTCCAATGTGAGCAAGAAAATGGTACTCAGGGAAAAACTAAAGAGCATAAAGATGATGAAGACTGAGAGTATGGCCACTTATCTTACCTGCAGTACATAGGTAAGAGACGAGTTGGGGGCAGTGGGGGAGAAGGTTGATGATGGAGAGCTTGTGCGGCAAGCCTTGAATGGCGTGACCAAGCCATGGGCAATGTTTGTTGAGTCCATTGTAGCCAGAGAGAATCTCCCCAAGTGGGATCGTCTGTGGGATGATTTCACACAGGAGGAGACCCGGAGAGGATACATCCATGGTAGCTCTTCTACTCTGACTGATGAGGAGGATGTGGCACTTGCCGTGAAGGGCAAGTAGAGATTCAAGAGAGGGGACTAGAAAAAGGACCCGATTAAGGTCAGATGATTCACATGTAATGAGTATGGCCATTATGCAGGCCAGTGCCCTCACAAGAAGAAGGGCAAGAGGGAGAATGATGAGCAGGTGGTAGCAACCGAGGAGGTTGATGAGTTTGCTGCTAGGTTTGACGGAGAGTTCTCTCTTGTTTCCTTTGTATCGAGTTAGGATAGTAGTCAACCCGAGATTGAGGTTGATGAGACGTGAGTGGTTGACAACAGATACAACAACCACATGACAAGGATGCGAGAGGCATTTCTCGCACTTGATATTATTCCTGATCAGATGGTACGAGATGTTCAGGGTTTACTGCATGTGATGAGAGGGTTGGGACAAGTACGGTTCCTACTTGAGTTTGGAGAACTCGTGGAGGTGTCAAGAGTACTCTTCATTCCTGGACTGAGAGTCAACAGAATTTCAGTGTCTGCCTTAGAGGATGTAGGATATGCCATCCTGTTTCAGAGAGAGCACATTTTTGTTTACCCAGTGGGAGCTTCTTCCAATGATCCTGTGTAGATGGGTCATCAGATTGGTATGCATTATGTGGTCCGGGGCCAACCCACTTCAAGTACATCAGGGTGGATCTCAAATCCTTCTTTAGAGTCTGAGATGGGCATAGAGTGAGAGGATCCCAGGCCAGATGAGGCACTGAGAAGTCAGTCCTCATATCAGAGGCATGAGCGAGAGGTTCATCGAAGTAATAGTCAGAGATTGAGTTGGTAAAAGATGACTGAGTTGGATCAGGCTCAGGAGAGAGATGAGAGATCTCAGGACAGAGGGTTCAAGTACAGGCCAGTGGATCCACTGTTGATCAACTTCAGAGGGAGCTTTGAGCAGGTTTTTAGAGGTAGTATGGGATAAGAGTCAGTGTTAGAGGCAGAGAGACAGCGAGAGGCATCTCTTGAGGTTACATTGATGGATGCAGATGATGGATCATCAAGTCAGAGTGTAGCAGTGGCGGCTAGTTCAGAGTCAGCAGTTGCAACAACATGGGATATAGATGATCCAGGCATTTGCAGGACTTCCCTCGATAAGAGGGAGTGTTAGAGATAGAGGTGTATCTCGGGATTTCCTTCATGTTCAGATGCCTAGCATGGAGGTGCATTTTCAGTATAGGGATCGGGATGGGGTAGAGGGTGAGATGCACTCTACCAAGTGTCATGAATCCAACGGTGGATGCATGTAGACCTTTCAGGGTGTTTTGCCTTTCACATGCAATATTTTGCATGCAACCTTTTTAATTAAAAAGCATGCAAAAGCGAGATTTTTGCATGCACTCATATTAGGGTTTTGAAAACCCTAATCGGTTAGTGAGTGGATATAAGGAGGCTAGTGGTCACTGGAAAGGGTTACTTTGCAGTTTCTTCAGAGAGTGAGGGCGTATTCTTGAGAGGAGGGGCGCATATGTAGAGGGAGAGAGTGAGAGGATCCGAGAGGGATCTGTTCCTGCTTGATCCAAGGCACTGAGTAGCCATTCGAGTGTGCAGTGAGACTATCTGTGCAGAGAGAGCCGAGAGACAGAGATTGGGCGACTTCACAGGAGGAGGGGCGCATTTCCCATGCAGAGGGGGCGCACTTGTCTGTGGGGACATTCTTCTCGAGTCCAGAAGGGCTGAAAGAAGCAGAGTAGTTCTTCTTCAGTGATTGAGGAGGACTAGATCAGATCTCATCAGTGTTTGATAGAGATCCAGAGAGGGGCGACTTCAGAGCAGTGGAGGAGGGGTGCATTTCCCATGCAGAGGGGGCGCACTTCATACTGCGATATTGCAACATTTCTTCCGTGGTTGAGCAGATCAGAGCAGAGACAGTTAGAGATCTTCTTCGAGAGATTGGTTGAAGTTGAGATTAGAGATCAGTCAGTACAGAGAAGTTGGTTCATATCCCCATAGCAGCAGTTGCAGATGCATGTAGATCTAGGGCTTGTCCCTTTAGGTTTCCTTACCTTATATTTCTGATTGTACTCCTCTTATTATATGCTCTGGATCGAGATTGAAGAAATCCCTCAACAACTGGTTTTCCCCATTGGGGTTTCCAGGATATATTGTTGTCCATTGTGTGATTGCTTCAGTTGTTGTTGATAAGTATATTCCATGTGCCTTGCTCTTTAAGTTTATTGATTTGTGTGAGGCTTGCGGTGAACTGAGTCCGAGTTGGGATTGAGCTTTCCAGAGCGAGTAGTGACCTCTGGAAAATTATCAAACAACGGGGACAGTCTCAGCCCCATCTGGGTAGTCAGACGATTGCATCCAGGATGCGGCAGCAGGCTCCCTCTTCAAAGTAATGACGTGCTACCCATTGCAGTTCCTCCTCTTGTTCTTTCTCCAGATAGATTACTCTTCTGAGCTTCCTCCAGCTTCCTCCAGTCGGCCTTAGATGGTAGTAGAGATACTCTTAGTGTTTCTAGTGTTTTTAGTGCTTCTAGTGTCTACAGTGCCCCATGACAGTGACAGGTTCGCCAATTTCTCATCACAACACTCAAACCCACTCCCTCTATACATTTTCCTCTCTTGGATCAACTCTCTCCATTTCTCTCTTTTTATATTTTCTCCAAGATCGGCTCTCGATTTTTGGAGTTAGGGTTAGGTTTGAATTCTGTTTTTAGCTTTTATAGGAGCTACTTTTTGGGCTCCCACTTTGTATTAGTATCATGGTACCGCACAATCCCATTGACCTACTTTTGTGGTCATTTGTTGGACATTAATAAAATTATTTTATCTTATCTTATTATCTATAAGAAAGAAATGAAAGCTAAGCAGATGGTCATGGATGTTATAAATGATCATCTGATGCCTCATATCTTCGAGAAGAAGATGGCGAAGGAGATGTTCGATGCCTTGGTTAGCTTTTACTATAGTGAGAACATAAATAGGAAGATGATATTGCATAATAGAATCGGATCTTTAGAGCTGACCTGATCGGACACAATTACCAGTTACCTGATGAAGGTCACATGGTTTCATGATCAACTTACAACAGTTGGAGAGAAGGTTGAAGACAAAGAGCTAGTGAACCGGGTAGTGAATGGGTTCCCATCTTAATGGGAAACATTTGTCTAGGGTGTTTATGCTTAGGAGAATCTTCCCTCCCGGGAAACACTGTTGGATTATTGTATCCAGTAGGAGACTCAGATGGAGTCAAAGGCCAGCAAGCAGGTAAGTGATAGTGATTATGCCTTATTTGGTTGAACAGAGAATGGTAGAGGCAAAGGACCCAACAAAGTAAGGTAAAGAGTGAGGAGTCAACCTCACTGCCAGGGAATAAAATCAATTGCTTCATATGCCATAAGTACGACTATAATGCATCATAATGTCCAGAGAAGAAGAACGATAAAGGGGATCAATAACAAAATCAAGTAGTAGCCTTAGTTGAAACTTAGATGAATGAGTTTGCCTCAAAGTTTAAAAAGTGAAAGTCTTAAATTTAGCTGTTGAGTCTAATAAAGTGCTTTATTATACACTTGTGATTTAGATTAATCTCAATTGTACATCTCACAGAGAGATTAGGGTTTCAGCTCAAGTATAAAGGCAAGTCAAGATAGAGGGTTTAGGCACACATACACTCAAGACAAGTTTTGTGAGGAGGTGACTTAGTTCATTAGTTGAGCAAGTTTATAGCGTCGGAGAGGAGCTGAGGTCGAGAAACAGATAGAGAGAATTGTACGGATTCAGTACAGGTGGTTCATATAGTTGTATGGATTCCATATGGACAGGTCTGTACTATTTTATAGAATAGTCCATACAGTTGCACAATGGGCAGCTTGCAATTTTCTTGTTTTTTCAACAAGCTGTTTTTTTTCCTCAGTAAATGTGCAGATCTGTTTTTTGGGTGTATCCTACAGCTATTAGTTTGACAACTTGTGGATGTTTCCTTGTAAGCTTTTGATTGTTTAATGAAAAGTTGATGTGGAGGAGTAACTACCTGTATATTGTGTTTATTGCTTTTGCTACTCACTTTCCAGCTATATGTGTGATTGTTGCTATGTGAAGAATTTAATTTTTGCAATTAAATAACAGTCTTGTTTAGTTGAACATAAGTGCAACAATCACCTAGGGTTTGGAATTTTAATAGACTTAGCCTACATAAGGGGTTTACGAGCCCGTTACCATACAAACTATCATGTTGAGCTTAAAGCCCTAAAGTCAATGGTAGCTTATGGACAACTAAGAGGGAAGCCAATGTCACAACACTTGACCCTCTTTTGCTCTTTATTCTAGCTCTTCTCCATCACAAGGGAGGAGTCCTTGAGATAAAATCACCAGAGTTCAACAATGGAACACAAGGTGAAATTGAAGAGTAGCTCTAGCAAAACAAAGTGTTTTGGCTTCTGTAAAAGATAAGAGTGATGAAGGGATTGGAGATCAATGCCTTATCCAATGGGCAAATGGTGTCAACTAAGGATCATATGAGGCTTTCTTTAGGAAGATTAGAAAGGGCTAGGATTTTAGTGTACAAACCTAGCTGCTCTCTAATGGCTAGGCCGATTTAAGAGATCAAACAAAAGGAAACATCTAGAGCAGAAAATTTCAAATGAAATTAAGGAGGAAAGCTATCATGGGAGGCATCATAAAACACATAACCTAGAGCAGAAAATGTGCACCTAAACTACACTTCCAACTGATAACAACCACACAAAAGATAGAGAGCCTATTCCTTTATTACCGCAAAGCCATTGGCAATTTGAAGATCCATCAGCCAACCAAGCATGGACAATATGATAAACCTTCAATGGAGCGCTAGCATTAGCCATCCATAAGAGCCAAAAGATATTTCATTAAGTCAAATGGGGATTCCCCCCCAATCCAATCATGATTACAAATGTGTTAATTTCTTAGTGCAGCTGCGAGACCCATTCTCAGAGAGAATGGTACCCTAGTCAGTTAACTAGGGTTCCTGGTCAATTTAACCAGGCAGAGTAAAGAGTAAGACCCTAAAAGGTACCTGCAGTGAACGTATCCGTTCACTAAGTTAACCGTGTCCGGTTAAGGGTTAAGAAGCGAGACCATCTTCCATATTTGAGATAAATGATAATGATATATTGATCGATGATGATAAAGTTACAATAAGCTCGCCTTTATAGGGCTTGAGCAAGAATAGCGGAGGGTTACACCCTTTCGCTTATTAACCTAATAATCTATTTAATTTATAAATAATAATATTAATTAAATATTCATAGCATTGCCTTCCCCTTTTGGAAAGCTTTGTCCTCAAAGCTTGAGTATTTTCCTAATGTCGTCCTTCATTCAGATTCAGTGTCGGTATTAGAATCGGACGTGCTTTCTTGTGTAGAGACTTGCACTTCCTTTCCATTGATGATTTTGCACTGTATTGTCTGATTGTTCCTACATTTATGGCCTGGGATCCAATCATCACCGCATCGACGACATATATTTTTCTTCTTTTTTCTATTATTAGAGTAACTATTAGATGACTTTGATCTATTTTCCATTTCATAGGCATATGATTGAGGTTTGTGGCATTGATGGCCGGGTGACCAAGTATTTGCATAGTACCTACATTGTCTCTTTTTCTTGTCGATAATGGTTATCACCTCTTGTTTTTATTCCTTCCAGTTTGCGTTCTACGGCTTTTGCTTTATGTCTTGCTACCTCTACGTTAGGTATGTCATGTAACTTTAACTCTTTTTGGAGGTACGGTTTAAGACCTCCTAAATAGGTTTCGAATCTTTGTTTGTCCGACAACCCAAATACTCGTGTCGATAAGGATTCCCACTGATGTGTGAATTCCTCAACGCTTCCAACCTGTTGTAATCTG
Source organism: Larix kaempferi (assembly GCA_027924585.1). NCBI lineage: Eukaryota > Viridiplantae > Streptophyta > Pinopsida > Pinales > Pinaceae > Larix > Larix kaempferi. The sequence continues at coordinate 18,835,882 of BSBM01000600.1, forward strand.
GTAAGTTTACTGAAAAATTCATCTTCTTTGATACCTTGAAACCTATTAAAAAAATCATTTTTGAACAAGTTCTAGGTGTAGGAAAAATTGTCTCTCTTCCACCATAAGTACCAATTATAGGCTTACCCTTCCATATGCATTGATGCATATTTTACCTTCTCCTTGTCAGATTGAATATTGTAAATGTCGAAGTATTCTTCTGCTTTGTTTAACCAAGCAACGCATTGATCTTCACTTCCATTGTATTTCAACAACTCTATTTTTGCCTTAGGTGGGTACACTATGTAAGGATGATATTGATTCCCTTTTGCTTTATGCTTTGATGGTGGATCGGAACTACTGGACGATGTAAGTGACATATTTGAACTGCTTCGTTGTTGGCGGTGATTTTTATCTTTTTTATTCTCTATTATCTTACTGATAGCTTCTATTTGGTTGTTTAATCGTGCCTCCATATCTGGCAATACTTTTGTTTCTATCTCTTGCTTAAGCCTGGCATTGTTAATCTTTATTTCTTTTTGCAATTCTTTTTGATTCTTGGCAAGTGCTTCCTGTGTGAAAATATGAAATGAAGCATCTAGCATGTCTGGATTGCTGACTTGGTCTGTCTTAGGCGTTAGTCTTTGTAACACCTCCATTAATGTATTATGGTTCTGCGTCATGGTGCTAAAATTCTGGGTTATGGTGTTTATGTTTTGAGTCATAGCACTCATTTTGTCATCCAAGTCTTTTTGTTTTTCATTCAGAGTGTCAAAATTTTCACTCAACCTTCTTTCTAGTACCAGAACAACTTCATCTTTGATTTCTTTTTTAAGCACGACATTGTTATTTTTCATCTCTTCCTTTAAATCTTCTCGAAACACTTTCTCAAGTTCGTCCATTCTGGAGTTTAGACCTTCGACGATTTTTAAATCTCTAATTTGGTCTTTTTCTAATTTTTCTAGTCGGTCTTGTAACTCGGCCATGGTTCTTGACCTAGTGTGGGGAGGTGAATATTTGGAATCTATTTTGGTGTTGAGAAAAGTGATGAATCAATAATAAATTTAGTAATAAGATTTACTATAATTTTTTTTTGTGTAGTTAAAAAAAATAATAATAATAAATATAATAAATATTATATTTAAATATTTTTTTATTATAAGGTGGAATAATAGATTTTAATAAAACAAAGATTAATATAATAATATAAATATTATTATATAATATTTTACTTTATTAAAATTTAGGGTTTTGGTGAAGTGAAACTGCTGCAAAAAATGGAGGAGCCGTGTGAGAAGGCCAGCGCAGCAGGAAGGAGGCAAGGGATATCGCGTGGAAGAGTGAAGCACGTATGGATGTATGAGGGGGATGGGAGTGGAGGCGCTGGTGGAGGGAAGGCGTTGGAAGGGAAGCCGAGAGTGGAGGAAATTTCAGAGCGTGGGGGGAGGAACGGGGGTGAGATGGGCGATGAGGTGGAGGCTGTGGATGAGGAGAGTGCGGAGGGGATTTGCAGATGGGGAGAGCGCGGCGTGAGGGAGTAGGGAGGGCGAGCAGGGAGACAAAATGGTGGAGAAGAAATGGGAGATGGGAGGTAGGCGGGTGGGTTGCAGGTCGCGTGAAGGAGGAGGGAATATGGAGATGGGATGCGTGGGGATATGGTGGTCTGCGTAAAGATGAGAGGAGGTGCTACAGGGGCGAGGGAAGAGAGAGGTGAAGGAGAGTCTATAGAATGGTGAAGTCGAGCCGATAGTGCAGAATGGTGAAGCCGAGCTGATAGTGAGTGTGCAGGAGCCTAGGAGCCGATCCGTGAGGATAGGTGAGCCGAAACCGAGCTCAATGGTAGGAGGAGCCGAATCCGAGCTCAGGTTGAAGGAGCCGAAACCGAGCTCTGATACCAAATGTAGTGAACGTATCCGTTCACTAAGTTAACCATGTCCGGTTAAGGGTTAAGAAGCGAGACCGTCTTCCATATTTGAGATAAATGATAATAATATATTGATTGATGATGATAAAGTTACAATAAGCTCGCCTTTATAGGGCTTGAGCAAGAATAGCGAAGGGTTACACCCTTTCACTTATTAACCTAATAATTTATTTAATATATAAATAATAATATTAATTAAATATTCACAGCAGTACCCTAGGGCCCCCAGCTGTCTCCTGGGGTTCTTGGTCTAGGACAAAGCAGATTGATGCCATGGCAAAGCCCCTAGCATGTGGCTAGGGCCCCTATATGCCTCTAGGGTATTCTGGTCTGGGACCAGGGACACGATGTCCAAGTAGAACTTGCAGGTAGAGGTAGAGATATATTCTGGTCTTGAACCAGGGACACGATGTCCAAGTAAGTTCTGCAGGGAGTTGATCAACCTTCAGTGTGAGACTGAAACTCAACTTAGTATTGAGAACCATTCTGCGAGGGAATGGAGGATCCGGTCAGGGTCCAAGGATTGATCAACCTGATTCAGCGTGAGACTGAAACTCAACCATAGGATGAAAGCCATCCATTAAGAATGGAAGATATTGATGTCCCCTCTCCTAATCAGTTATTTCTAGGTTGCTTCTCAAGGGACTGGCCACCCCTTGATCATGTCCCTAGTACCTAACTCTTAGGAGCAGTGTTAAGGACAAAAGGATAGTACCATCCGTTTGGATCTTCCCCCTTATACAGTGATGACAAAATATATAAACTATGTATCTTGAGAGAGAGAAAAGTCTTTGGTCTTATTGGTCCTATTCTAAGTAACCGGACATGTCCTCCAGGGCCTCCGTGTCGCGTGGGCCACGTTTGGGTGTGGACACGATGGCCCCACGTGGGGGACACGATAAAAGTCGTGTCCCGAAATCGGGACACGTGTGGGGGAATTCTGTGTAGCGTGGGGAAATTCCAGGACACGAAAAAAGCGTGAAGGTTGCCCGCGGGCCCATAAAAACGCATTTTTTGTTTTCTTTTTGTCATTTGCTAACTGATGGGAGTGTGAGGGAGAGCTAGAGAGAGCCCAAAGTCATTTTTTTTGCAGGTGAAGGAGATTCAAGAGTGGTTTCTTACAGGTGAAGGAGATTTAAGTGTGATTTCACCATCAAGTTTGAAGGAAAATGTCTCAACCAGCTAGGGCAGCAGGTAGAGGGCAAAGGAAAGGGAAGAATGCCCCATCTATTCCCTCTCGTCCTATTCCTCCTCCAAGCACAACCCCTTCTGCTCCTAGTAATGATCCAACTGCTTCTAGTGAAGCTCATCCTCATTATAGCCATGCTTTGGCAAAACAACAAGCACAAGAGAGTAAATACCCTTTGTGGAAGTATGTGACAAGGAAAGAAGGTGTTGGAGCAAAGCTTGGTGGGGGAGGAAATGTGTGTTGGACTTGCAATTTCCGCAAGCATGAATTCAAGAGCACATATAACCGGGTTAAAGGCCATTTGTTGGCCCTCCCTTGTGGGATTTCTTCATGCAAAGCTGTGAGTGTTAACCAAAGAAGGGAGATGGAAAGAGAAGACCATGTTGGGGTAGGGAAGGTGGTTGCAGCAAGCAAGACACAATATCGTGAGGATCCTCTTCCATTCTTGAGGAAACCCTCTAGCATTGGGAGTGGGGTTGATGCTATTTCTTATCCAACAAGAAAGAGGCCAACTTCAAGAGGTCCAATGGATAGGATTTTCCAACAAGAGGCACGAGAAGAGGTGGACCTCTCCATTGCATTTTTCTTCTACCTCAACTTCATCTCATTCAATGTTGCACGGTCACCATTGTACTTTGAGATGTGTCGATCTATAATGGAACGAGCTCCAACTGGTTATGTGCCTCCCGGTTCAGAGAAGCTTAGAACCACATTGTTGGTTAAGGCAAAGAAGGAGGTGGATAAAATTATTGATCCAATTAAATCAAAATGGTCCACATGTGATTTTAGTATTGTTTCGGATGGATGGACGGATCCAACATGCCATCCACTCATCAATTTTATGGTGTCTTCCACAAATGGACCGGTGTTCTTGAAAGCGGTGGATGTTTTTGGGAAATACAAGGATGCACAATATATGGGTGATTTGTTCATCAAAGTCATTGAAGAAGTAGGTGTTGATTCTTGTGTACAAATCATCACGGACAATGCACCTGTTTGCAAGGCTGTTGGCATGATTGTGGAAGCTAAATATCCACAGGTATGTGATTGTTAATTTACTCATTTATTTGAAATTTTGAGTTGTTTGTAACTTAGTTGTAGTCTTGTAGAGTGTAGGAGTCTAGACTCAATGACTCATTTATACTTTCTTTTATTGATCTTACAGGTATTTTGGACACCTTGCATTGTCCATTCTTTGAATTTAGCACTGAAATCTATTGCTTCAGATGTGCCATGGATTGGCAAACTTATTGAGGATGCACGCCATATCCGTAACTTTGTACAAAACCACACTAATGCCCTTACAATCTACAAAGAGTGCACACATATTTCATTGTTGAAGGTTGCAGATACTCGGTTTGCTTCCTCATTCATCATGCTCAAGAGGTTGAGAGAGGTCAAAACCGCTCTTGGGTCCATGGTGATTTCAGAGTTTTGGGCTTTTTGGAGAAAGTCGGATCAGAGTGCTTCACAAAAGGTGAAGGACACAGTATTAGATGATGGTTGGTGGGATAGGGTAGTCCTTAGCATCAAGATCATGGAGCCAATCATTTCTTTGTTGCGGTTTGTAGACACGAACCAGCCCATCCTAGGAGATGTTTATGAGGGGTGGGATTCCATGATTCAGTCCATGAGGACCATTGTTATGGAGAATGAGTGTGCTGAGTATGAGACATCGACAGAGAACTTATGGTCCATCATACAGGGCATTCTTATCTCCAGGTGGGATAAGAATTGCACACCTTTGCATTGCTTGGCCCACTCATTGAACCCCAGGTTCTACGCTCAGGATTGGCTTAGTGGTGGGTCGTGGCCCTCATCCAGAGTCCCTCCTCACATGGATGGAGAGATCTCAGAGGGGAGGAAGATAGCATTTAGACGGCTACTTTAGGATAGAGACCACCTTGAGGCAGTGGAGGAGGCATTTTATGAGTTTTCCAGTGGCATTGGGAGATTTGGAGGATATGAGGTGCTTAGAGACATGAGGGTTAAGAAACCCCTTGTTTGGTGGACAACTCATGGGGCAACATACCCTCTTCTACAAAAGATAGCCTTGAGGGTCCTCTCTCAAGTTACTTCATCCTCTTGTTGTGAGAGGAATTGGAGCACATATGGGAACTTGTACAGTGTGAAGAAAAGCAGGCTTGAGCAGTCCAGGGCAGAGACGATGGTGTATGTGCACTCCAACCTTCGTCTTATTTACAGGAAGAGGGAGAAGTGGGCGAAGGGAAAGACACAGATGTGGGATGTCTTTCCTGATGAGATGGGTTTGGACAACAGTACTGTGTTGGCATTAGCCAACATGGATCTTCATGATCCAGTGCTAGAGCTGGCCACTTTTGATGAGGGTGATCGTATGGAGGGGTCATCTTCCACACCAGCAAATGGAGTTAGTCAGATTGATAGAGAGGAGGAGGAGGAGGAGGAGGAGGAGGAGGAGGATCAGGGCAGTGATGAGTTTGTTGATTTAGGCATGGAGGAGGACTATTGAGTCATTGACAGATGGGATTCTTCCATCTTGATCCACCCCTTTTTTGTATTTACTATTAGACTATTAGACTATTAGTCTATTTGGCATTTGCCAGTGCCCAGTGGCATTCCGACATCTATGTAATACATTTTGATTTTGATGACTTAATGAGAAATATGGTTCCGAGTCTCCGACATGCATCTATGTGTCTCAATGTCTCATTGTTATTTGTGATTGTGAATGACAAATGTGTTGTGATTTGTGAATAATCTAATTTCTACTGAATATTTCATATTTGTAATTGTAAATGTAATTTCTATTGAATATTTGTAATTGTAAATGTTAAATTTTATTGGATCTATATGTCTATATTTTTAAATTTTAATATATTTAAATATATATATATATATATATATATATATATGTATATAAAACGTGTCCTACGTGTCCGGATTCCGGGGGTCACCGTGTCCCGTGGGGACACTCGTATTTTAGGGACACTCGTGTCAGGTGACTTAGGTCCTATTTGATTGCTTGTCCACTTTGATCTTGTGGTTGTTGACTCATGGTCCTCTTCTTACTTGGTCCTAGCACTCTCACTTGTGTGCACCTTTGACTATGATGACTCCTACTCTATGGAGTATTTTTAACTAAGGGTTTATTAAAGACCATTGGACCATGTATTATTATAGTTACCTTATGGGGCCCTTGACCCACTTATGTTTTTGGTCCACTTACTTTATATTGGACCTTTGGACTTTCACTCTATGATAAATTCATTAAATATTATTTTTAGTCTTATTAATAAAATCTTTATGATTTTATTAATAAAGAGTTTATTGATTTTATTAATAAAGTTTTTTTTGGGACCATTTAGCCTTATCCTATTTTTTTATTATTATTATTATTTTGAAACCTTGGACCATTGGACCATTGGTATGTTATCTTTTGACCTTGTTATTATTTATCTTGTTTCTTTTTTAACCTAAGTTTTTAATTCACAACCTATATAAGTTTTATTAATCCGTATGCTCTCATCAACCTTACGGTGAGTTCACTTTTCATATGTCTGCTTCCTCTCGGGTAATTTTTTCGCTTCTTCTCGGGTAATTATTTCGGGTCTGCTCCTCTACAATTTTCATGAGTCTGCACATGTTTTTCTTCTCCATGGATTCACATGTTATCACCTAAGATGTAGTTACCCCTATGGATGGATCCAGTCATGGATAGCAATAGGGAAGGGCAACTCAGAGGTGCAACCACGATCACCTCGACCTCCAAATATGTATGGTTGTCACGCCAGTCGAGGCAACCTTCGCTTTATGTTATCTAGCCCAGACAACAAAGGGGGAGACCCGATCTACTCCCGACAGGAGAGATCAAAACCAAAGCACCAAATCAGGATATTTCTAAGTGAAGTTAGGTGTATGGTTTATCCTAGACCTAAGGATGAAGTCACAAGCCAAGTGAGGGGTTCAATAGATGTAGCTTTGGTTCATAGTTGATGTGAGAGTGACTTATAATGTTTGAAGAGAGATCTAAGATGTGTGTACTAGGTCAATGTCAAAAGATCCACTGCCTTGGGAACTGTGTCCAAAGCAGGATAGTTTTGGAGGGATGTATTGGGGCTAACTAGTACATAAGACAAGCTTGACCATGATTCATGATCGCTTTAAGGGTATAGTCTACCATGCATAGGTCAAACCACAAGTCGATCCAACAATCTAGGAAAGTTGAACTACCTTGTAGAGAAACCAGTGCCTTGGGAATTGGGAAGTGGAGTCAAAGTAGGGTTGACTTATGGTTAGGACTCCTACAACATGAGATAAGTGGACAGTATAGGTCTTGATGGTTAAGTGTGTCTAGATCTAGGTTTGACCCAAGTGGACCACAATCCCTTAAAACAAGGAATGCAATCCCCAAGGCAAGATTTGACAAAGTGACAGTCTAGACCTAGGTTTTGAATTATTCTGGTTCCGGATCTGCAAGAATCTCAAGTACCCAGTTCCTCGAAGTGAGTGAACTCACTTCTCCAAGGTGGTGCGACTTTACCTAAGGAGGCTTCAATTTGGGTTTAGGTGGGTCAAATCATGTCGGATGGCATCCAAACTTTAGATCCGGGTGGATCAGTCAAGTAGGAGTATGGATCTATAATTTCGTGGCAATCCACCGGTTAGATCTTTGTAGATCTGAGTTTAAGTGTTCCAAGTGGTCCAAAATGGGGATTAAATCCCTTAAAATGTGGAATGGGGCCCACAAGGTGAATTTCAAGAAAGGGACAACCTGGGTGTATGTTATTTGATGTGTAGATGTCAAATCAAGTGGAATCTCAAACACCCATGTACTAGATCTAGGTCAACTTGCTCAAATGGTGAAGTGCGCCTTCCTTGGGAGAAGCTAAGTTGGCTTGGGAGAGGGGTCAAACGGAAGCCAATCCTCACCAAACTATAGATCCGGGATGCCGTGGATGCTATAGAGGTGGGTTTTCAATATCGTGCCCAACAACCCACTAGATCTCAGTAGATCTAAGAAAATGCAAAATTGGGGTTTTAATTAATTAGGGTTTAAGTGTTTTTGACAATTGGATAGACTATGGAGATAGAACTTACCTTGAGATCATACCTGAATGATGTGGTTGAGATGCCTTGATGTTGAGGAAGATTCCCGCAGAGATCAAATGAGAGATTGTTGATTTGCTTGCCAATTTGATGCCCTAGTCCACAAGTGCGCCTTCCTCTACCTGTCAAACCAAGGAATAAAATTCAATCAGTAAGATCAAGTATGGAAGAAATACAAGAGAAATGCAAATAGTAACATGAAATAGAAGGTCCTGGGACAGTAATACTCCCTGTTACCAACGAAGAGCTCCAAAGAAGAAGTAGGGAGAGTCTTCCCCTACCAATACCTCCTCCTCCAAGCAAATCGGCCTCCACCTATAGATGCAAAATCGTGGTACAAAAGATATGGCAAACAAGATCTCCAATAACTCAGTGCAAAGGAAGAACCAACGAACGAACACCAAAAACATTCACCACAACATTGGAGATAGATGCAATAATAATTTTCTATTCCAATAATCCAGAGCCAAAAGTCCCTTTACAATGAGAGGCTCTCTCCTTTAAATAGGAAGGAGAGGCACCAAAACCCTAACCACTTTTTGAATGAGTGGCTAAGATTATAAGATACAAAAGTCTAATCAATGGTTGAGATGAGCTCAACAACATAATACATGGATCACACATAAAATATAACATAAGTGGACAAAGTCGCCCTAGGAGAGGGGAATCCCACCAAATCATGATGACAAAATATCATAAGAGGCTCATGGTGGGTCCAAGGGGTAATTTTATCCCTCCTTGGTCAATCCCCATGGCACAATAACCAATAAATAATCATGAATATACCAAATCGTGCCTCCAAGGTGAAGTCGTGGTCCTCAAAAGACCTCAAAAATCCACAGAAAGTGCCATAAGTGATGGATGCGGGGCCCGATGAAGCTGAAACTGCAGGAGGAGGTGTGGAAGGTCCCGATCTATCATCACTGATCATCCCATGCCATAACTTTGCCTCAGTAGCCCAAATCGATTTCCTCAATAGCCATTTCTACCAATCCTGAAATGCCTCGGGAAGCGTGAAACTGCCCAAACAGCCACCTGGAGTGATGGCGCTGTCAAGGTGAGGGCACCAATGTGTCCGGGAGGGGGGTAATATGGTAAAAACAAGTGGCTGGACCACCCCCTCCATCATCAGCGCCCTAGGTCAACCGGATAAAAGTCATCTCTGCTCCGACAGGGCCTCCAACAGACCAAAACTGCACTAGGACAACCTACTGAGGCTAAATCATCACTGTAAGTGCCCGGAACTGAAAACAAACTGTCCCATTGGACTCAGAAGGTCCAAATCCATCCAAGATGTGTACTCATACACCATATGAATCTCTGCATGATCAAAATAAATATCCAATGTACCGGAACAAGGCCCATAATAATGATCTGTAAATGACCAAACACTGCTGTATCCCAAGAATCATCATCATAACCCTGTAGCTGCTGCATAGAATCATCCTGTATGTGTACATAGACCATATATCATCTATCCATATCATCATAAGGTCCAACATCTCATGTCCCATGGTCCTCCATGGTCAAACTAGGTCTAACCAAGACCAAATACAACTCAGACTATCATCCATAGCTGCTGCAAGGTGTCAAGGTTAATACATGCTTTACAATTTATTCAAATAGCCAATATAACACAGAGTAATCATGTCTGGCGATCTAAATCCAAATATATAGGGTCGTTAATTATTATTATTATTACTCAGACTAGACTTTCAGGACCATACTCACTTCATAGTTGTGATCAATTTGCTAGTGAAGGGTGAAGGCTGAAATAACTGGCTAGGCTAAGGGATGACTTGACTGACTTGACTTTGTGACACTTTGGCAAGGGAACGGGAATACACCATAGTATATACTGAATGAGCAATAACACAGGGAAAGGCGGTGTCTCACAAATGGATGAGTTGTTTAAAGAGGGTTTATTCACCTTCACAGATGCGCACAATCCATAATACAAATAAGGCCAGCAATTGTTTAGATATAACATTTAAGTTCCATTGCTTTTTGGGCCTGAAGTTTCCATAGCCTTGATCTATGTGTGTTTACAAACACATTGCATAGATTTACATTTATTTTTAGGCTTTCTGCTGCAGGTGTGTTTTTAAGGCACTTGTTTACCTGAGCACTTCTAGGTGTGTCATGGACAGCTTGTTTACCTAGGTATTTATTTTTCCAAAAGATATAACATTTTATTTTTCATGGCCATTTTCATTTGGCATTTCTTTCACATACAAGATATAGCATTTCACTTTTCCAGATTTTGTATTCATGGCAGCACTAAAAGTTTCAGGTTTAGCCAACACAACTTTAGTGACTAGGGGGAGTTCACAAGGAACTCCAACTCACCATAGGTAAGTTTTGTCACCAACTCAGAGCCGAGACACAATAAACAGGGAAGCTCATCCAATACAGAGGCTACAGTGGGGAAAAGTCCTCCATGCCACTAGTCAAGTAGTAAATCAGGGTGATAATCTAAAAGGTAGGCCATGGATGGATGAAGACAATGAAATGATGGAGCCAACACTAGCAAGCCAGAGTATGGTGTAATGATCACATCTATTCTCCCTAAGGAGGGTATGTACCAATGAGTATGAATAGTGAACTTCTAAGTCTGAGTAGGGACAGTAATATATATATAATAGGTCAACCAGGTCCAAATATCTATATGATTGCCAGATCATGACACTAAGTGCTAAGACATGCTATAAGAATAAGTATAAAAGCAATCTAACCATAATACCATGATATACCTGCTGAGTCATATACCTGAAAGCTCATAAACCTGTACCATCATCTGTCCTCTAAGACTGCTGCTGTAACTCTGGGCACTACTGTCTGCTCTGTACCAATGATATAATGGCTACATCGGTCATCTCTCTGAGTGTCCTGAAACTCAGTCATGGCATGGGGAATACAACTGCTGTCCACAATCTGATAGTGATCCAATATAGATGCTCATCTCAGCATCTCAAAATGTAAGGGAACTGCCTGAATAGTGCACTGGAATGAGAAAAATAATGTATGGTAGCCCGGCTACTATATATGTGATAACATCTGGCTCCGGCTGGGACAAGTGCTCGGCTGAAATGAGCGCTTGAGAACCTCAGAATCTCTGGTCCTCGAACTCTGCTACTCGAATCCATGATCCAGCACTCTACCATTTTATTTCCAGCTTTATTCTTGCAACCTATTTTCTGCATTCACAAACATCTAACAAAATACCTCATGCCGCATGTGTGGGAAAAATGTAAAATCAATTGAAACAAAATCTATTCTATGTCAGGAATATAAATGCGGAAAGTAAATTAAACTACTAACATAATTTGCAAAATTTGAAATTTATTGTGCAGGAAAAGAAAAAGTGACAGGTACTCATTTAAACTAGGAGCTTACAAAGGAGCTTAGAGACTAAGAAGGTGCCAGACTCAATGGCTGAAAAGACTAACTACTGCCTAAGTAGGCTTATTTGGTTTCCTACCTACCCTACTCTACCAGGCAATGCAAGCGGAGAGATCCCAACTATGTGGGATCAGGGATGTGATCCCTCAAGTCCCTCTGATGGACAGGATATAAAATACGTCGTCCACTACCAGTGGTCAGAAAGCACATGCCATCAATGCATCGCTCTACTGTGAAAGGTCCTACCCATAAATCATTAGCTTGTCCCGATCTTATATGCAGTAAATGGTTGGGGATAATGACTTGACTTCCTGTAGGAAACCTATTTCTATTGACTGACTCAAAGATAACTCCAATGTTACGAATAGGCATGGGGTGGATTTCGGCAGGGTTTTGCGGTTGAGGTGTGACAATCCTAGAGTTTCTCCTAGAAGAAACTGCATCAGTCCTGGGTGGACCACCATCTAAGGAAATAGCAATTGTGCCAATAAGGATTTCCCTAACTTCCCTTCTTGTTTATTGGATTATCTCGTCTGGCTCTTCCCCATGGGGAGACACAACTCTTTTAACAATTTCACCTACAGTCAAGAAGTCTCTATGTTCTTCCAATGGAGGTGGCTCTCTGGATACAACAGTGTTATGACTAGAACCTTCCCCCGAAGGAATAGGAATGACCATGTTTTCCAATCTGGGAGAAACTGACTCAGGATGAAATGTAGAGGAAGTAGGAATGTGAGAAAGATCATAAGTAAGATGACTAGATGACTCGGATGGTAAGAGAAAACTAGGGATATGCGGATATGCAGATAAAGCATAGCTTTGAGGCTCTGAAGGAGTTTGGAAAATAGCAAGGTTATTTAGATTAAAGTCTCCTTCGGGTGCATCATTAATCAGGGCATCCTCTTCCCAACTTAGAGAGTTATCATGGACTTGAATTAGGTTACCGTCTTCTAGAGATAAATGAGATAAAGAATCCTCTGCGTCAGAATAATAAGTGGCTTCAGGCTCTTCATTTGTTTCAACCCTAGTAGATATTGCAACATTGTTTTCCCATGGGTAAATAGGTGCAAGCCCTAGGCTTTCTCTCTCTCTATTGTGATCAGTCAAGGCAAACCACTCCCTAACAGTGAAAGGAATTCTTTCTCCCCTCCTAATATCATCAAACTCATCTTCATGTATTGGGTTTTCAATATTCTCCTCATTATTTATTCGATCATGAATGTTTTCTATTGGGGGAGTTTGTTCCATGTCTTGCTCATTAAGCAAACTCTCATCTTCTCCTATATTTCTTATGCCATCCTCAAACCCTTCAAGTGTGTGATCTTCTATAGAAGGTTCTTGAATGTTTTCATTGTTTTGTTCATGATTTTGGGGCTGATTTTCATATCCTCTCAGTTCATCTATTTCCTCAACAAATTCATTTCCAACTGTTCTAGTTATTTCAATCATTTGCTTATCTTCCCAAAAAGAATCAGAATCTTCCATGACCATACACATACTTTGATCAACTTCATACAATTCATCCTCATCTTCAACAAGGTTAGTTTTGGCATTATTTAACAATTCATCCCCATATGTGTTTTTCAATCCTTCATCAAAAGACTCAACATGCTCATTATAACAAGGTTCTCTGTTAACCCGAATCAAAGCTCCATCAGGGTTGGGAACACAAATAAATGATAAGTCCATCATAAGGTATCCACCTAAACCAGCTGCCCATTTTCTAGATAAAAGCATTCCATATGCTGGGGGCAAGTCAATAACAACTACATCCATCATGGTAGAAATGTCTGAACATGCGAAAAGGTCAGCTCTAAGGTTTTTGATCAAGCCATAAGATGGCACTCTTCGGGAATCTATACCACAGACATTTCCATAAGGCCTAGTCACTTCAAGTCCCATTTCCTTCATAACTTGTAAAGGCATAACATTCATTGCTGCTCCAGAATCCAACATACAATTGTGAAGGAGCATGTTTTGAATGTGCAAGGTAAGGTAAAAGGGAGAGTGACCACCGCTCTTTCTTTCATAAATGGCTGAATGGATGTTTATTGGCGGATCCTTTTCTGTTTCACTAGGTTGTGTTCCACTAAGCTTTTGGATATGACATGATTCAAGGACCGGTTCAGGAGTTTTCTCTTGGCCAATACCATTGAAAAATTCCTCTACTTGGCATCTAACAGAGGGCACCTTCATTAACTCAATGACAGGGATGTTACACATTATCCTGCTTAGCTCTTTCTTCATATCAATCTTAAGATCATAATCATCTATGGCAAGATCTTCTTCTTCCTTTTTATCTTCATCAATCTTTTTATGTTTATCAAGGAAAGAAGGCTGGGAAGTACTTCCTCGTTTGTAGATTTGATACTTTGGTTGCTCTTTAGGTTTTGGGAGTTCTAAGGTACAACATGTGGAGCTAGGTTCTTCAACTATATCATCTTCTTGCTCCCATGGCTCTTCTTCTAAAAGGATTCTTCCAAAGTCTTCATCATAAGATAAGTCATTTATAAAGTTGATGTTTTCTGGTTGGTCATCATGGTCAATGGTGTCAGAGGGTATTTCTTCTTCTTCATCACACCAATTGACTTCCTTCTTTTCAGAGTTTTCTGGATACTCAGGTCGTCGTCTATCCCTATCCCCATCAGGCCTTCTATTATTATTCCAGTAAGGTTTAGGGCCATAAGGATTCCTATGTCTCTCAGGGTCATTCAAACTTGCCACATTCTTAGTTAGGACAGTTAATTGTTTCATCATTTCTTGCATGACTTCTAAAGTGTCCTTGGATTCCTTTGGCACACTCACAGGTTCCTTTGGTTTTCGGAGTCTGGGGTCAGATCTGGAAGTGGATGGGGTGAATTGATCAAAGAAGTTTTGTTTCCCCATGGATGCTACATTTTGCTCAGCCATCTTAGCATTTGATTGAGCGGTCTTTAAGTCATTTGGGTTTTTATCCTTTAGCTGATAACCAACCCATCCCTCAAAAGCATTCAAGTAGTGAATAACAACTGCTTGATCTTTTGGTCTAATTTCTTTAGGGATAACAGCTACAGTCTTGTCAAATCTTATGTTAAACTCATGGACTGTTTCATTTTCTCTTTTCTTGATGTCAAAAAGTTGGTGTAAGAGAAATTTCCCATCTAACTTTCGGGACCACTCACTGTTTAGCTTGTTGACAAAGTTATCATACCCATCAATGGATGAGGTAGGCAACCTGTCAAACCACTTCCTAACATCTCTTTCCAAGGATGCCAGGAGACCCCTCATGAACACATCTTCCTCAGATGCTCCATATGCTTCCATGTGTTCCCATACTTTATCAATGTGGTCTTCAATTGATATAGCGGATACTCCATCAAATCTGGGAACCTTTTCAAAATACTTTTCAGGCATGTCATGGGGTGCACCCTGGATTTGGGAAAAGTCTAAAGGAGATGGTTTTGCCTTTCTTCCAAAAATCCTAGGAGCTTGCGGTGGAGGAACATTCTGGTTTCCCGGGTTTGTTCCGGCCATTGGATTTGGTAAGTTTGTGTTTAAGTTTGAACTAGGTGATGAGGGAGGAACCGCCTTGATCAAAGGGGATCCTAAAGTTCTGTTTGGAGAATCGTTAACCAATTTCCAAAGGAAGTTCGATGGTTGTGCTTTAGGATCTCTTTTACGATAGGTGATTGGGGTTCCTTCAACTTGATCTAAGTTTACTTTACTTCTTGTGTTGTAAGGATGTAAATGAGTTCGCTCCTCAGCGGAGTCACGGTTGGGAGTCGCCAGGTAGATTTAAACTCTTCTACCAAGATATGTGTCGTTGTATATGCGGGAAGGACTAGGGCAAGCTATTGCCTCCCCGGCAGCGGCACCAAAATGTTATCACCTAAGATGTAGTTACCCCTATGGATGGATCCAGTCATGGATAGAAATAGGGAAGGGCAACTCAGAGGTGCAACCACGATCACCTCGACCTCCAAATATGTATGGTTGTCACGCCAGTCGAGGCAACCTTCGCTTTATGTTATCTAGCCCAGACAACAAAGGGGGAGACCCGATCTACTCCCGACAGGAGAGATCAAAACCAAAGCACCAAATCAGGATATTTCTAAGTGAAGTTAGGTGTATGGTTTATCCTAGACCTAAGGATGAAGTCACAAGCCAAGTGAGGGGTTCAATAGATGTAGCTTTGGTTCATAGTTGATGTGAGAGTGACTTATAATGTTTGAAGAGAGATCTAAGATGTGTGTACTAGGTCAATGTCAAAAGATCCACTGCCTTGGGAACTGTGTCCAAAGCAGGATAGTTTTGGAGGGATGTATTGGGGCTAACTAGTACATAAGACAAGCTTGACCATGATTCATGATTGCTTTAAGGGTATAGTCTACCATGCATAGGTCAAACCACAAGTCGATCCAACAATCTAGGAAAGTTGAACTACCTTGTAGAGAAACCAGTGCCTTGGGAATTGGGAAGTGGAGTCAAAGTAGGGTTGACTTATGGTTAGGACTCCTACAACATGAGATAAGTGGACAGTATAGGTCTTGATGGTTAAGTGTGTCTAGATCTAGGTTTGACCCAAGTGGACCACAATCCCTTAAAACAAGGAATGCAATCCCCAAGGCAAGATTTGACAAAGTGACAGTCTAGAACTAGGTTTTGAATTATTCTGGTTCCGGATATGCAAGAATCTCAAGTACCCAGTTCCTCGAAGTGAGTGAACTCACTTCTCCAAGGTGGTGCGACTTTACCTAAGGAGGCTTCAATTTGGGTTTAGGTGGGTCAAATCATGTCGGATGGCATCCAAACTTTAGATCCGGGTGGATCAGTCAAGTAGGAGTATGGATCTATAATTTCGTGGCAATCCACCGGTTAGATCTTTGTAGATCTGAGTTTAAGTGTTCCAAGTGGTCCAAAATGGGGATTAAATCCCTTAAAATGTGGAATGGGGCCCACAAGGTGAATTTCAAGAAAGGGACAACCTGGGTGTATGTTATTTGATGTGTAGATGTCAAATCAAGTGGAAT
Source organism: Larix kaempferi (assembly GCA_027924585.1). Classification (NCBI taxonomy): domain Eukaryota; kingdom Viridiplantae; phylum Streptophyta; class Pinopsida; order Pinales; family Pinaceae; genus Larix; species Larix kaempferi. The sequence continues at coordinate 18,852,473 of BSBM01000600.1, forward strand.
CTCAAACACCCATGTACTAGATCTAGGTCAACTTGCTCAAATGGTGAAGTGCGCCTTCCTTGGGAGAAGCTAAGTTGGCTTGGGAGAGGGGTCAAACGGAAGCCAATCCTCACCAAACTATAGATCCGGGATGCCGTGGATGCTATAGAGGTGGGTTTTCAATATCGTGCCCAACAACCCACTAGATCTCAGTAGATCTAAGAAAATGCAAAATTGGGGTTTTAATTAATTAGGGTTTAAGTGTTTTTGACAATTGGATAGACTATGGAGATAGAACTTACCTTGAGATCATACCTGAATGATGTGGTTGAGATGCCTTGATGTTGAGGAAGATTCCCGCAGAGATCAAATGAGAGATTGTTGATTTGCTTGCCAATTTGATGCCCTAGTCCACAAGTGCGCCTTCCTCTACCTGTCAAACCAAGGAATAAAATTCAATCAGTAAGATCAAGTATGGAAGAAATACAAGAGAAATGCAAATAGTAACATGAAATAGAAGGTCCTGGGACAGTAATACTCCCTGTTACCAACGAAGAGCTCCAAAGAAGAAGTAGGGAGAGTCTTCCCCTACCAATACCTCCTCCTCCAAGCAAATCGGCCTCCACTTGTAGATGCAAAATCGTGGTACAAAAGATATGGCAAACAAGATCTCCAATAACTCAGTGCAAAGGAAGAACCAACGAACGAACACCAAAAACATTCACCACAACATTGGAGATAGATGCAATAATAATTTTCTATTCCAATAATCCAGAGCCAAAAGTCCCTTTACAATGAGAGGCTCTCTCCTTTAAATAGGAAGGAGAGGCACCAAAACCCTAACCACTTTTTGAATGAGTGGCTAAGATTATAAGATACAAAAGTCTAATCAATGGTTGAGATGAGCTCAACAACATAATACATGGATCACACATAAAATATAACATAAGTGGACAAAGTCGCCCTAGGAGAGGGGAATCCCACCAAATCATGATGACAAAATATCATAAGAGGCTCATGGTGGGTCCAAGGGGTAATTTTATCCCTCCTTGGTCAATCCCCATGGCACAATAACCAATAAATAATCATGAATATACCAAATCGTGCCTCCAAGGTGAAGTCGTGGTCCTCAAAAGACCTCAAAAATCCACAGAAAGTGCCATAAGTGATGGATGCGGGGCCCGATGAAGCTGAAACTGCAGGAGGAGGTGTGGAAGGTCCCGATCTATCATCACTGATCATCCCATGCCATAACTTTGCCTCAGTAGCCCAAATCGATTTCCTCAATAGCCATTTCTACCAATCCTGAAATGCCTCGGGAAGCGTGAAACTGCCCAAACAGCCACCTGGAGTGATGGCGCTGTCAAGGTGAGGGCACCAATGTGTCCGGGAGGGGGGTAATATGGTAAAAACAAGTGGCTGGACCACCCCCTCCATCATCAGCGCCCTAGGTCAACCGGATAAAAGTCATCTCTGCTCCGACAGGGCCTCCAACAGACCAAAACTGCACTAGGACAGCCTACTAAGGCTAAATCATCACTGTAAGTGCCCGGAACTGAAAACAAACTGTCCCATTGGACTCAGAAGGTCCAAATCCATCCAAGATGTGTACTCATACACCATATGAATCTCTGCATGATCAAAATAAATATCCAATGTACCGGAACAAGGCCCATAATAATGATCTGTAAATGACCAAACACTGCTGTATCCCAAGAATCATCATCATAACCCTGTAGCTGCTGCATAGAATCATCCTGTATGTGTACATAGACCATATATCATCTATCCATATCATCATAAGGTCCAACATCTCATGTCCCATGGTCCTCCATGGTCAAACTAGGTCTAACCAAGACCAAATACAACTCAGACTATCATCCATAGCTGCTGCAAGGTGTCAAGGTTAATACATGCTTTACAATTTATTCAAATAGCCAATATAACACAGAGTAATCATGTCTGGCGATCTAAATCCAAATATATAGCGTCGTTAATTATTATTATTACTCAGACTAGACTTTCAGGACCATACTCACTTCATAGTTGTGATCAATTTGCTAGTGAAGGGTGAAGGCTGAAATAACTGGCTAGGCTAAGGGATGACTTGACTGACTTGACTTTGTGACACTTTGGCAAGGGAACGGGAATACACCATAGTATATACTGAATGAGCAATAACACAGGGAAAGGCGGTGTCTCACAAATGGATGAGTTGTTTAAAGAGGGTTTATTCACCTTCACAGATGCGCACAATCCATAATACAAATAAGGCCAGCAATTGTTTAGATATAACATTTAAGTTCCATTGCTTTTTGGGCCTGAAGTTTCCATAGCCTTGATCTATGTGTGTTTACAAACACATTGCATAGATTTACATTTATTTTTAGGCTTTCTGCTGCAGGTGTGTTTTTAAGGCACTTGTTTACCTGAGCACTTCTAGGTGTGTCATGGACAGCTTGTTTACCTAGGTATTTATTTTTCCAAAAGATATAACATTTTATTTTTCATGGCCATTTTCATTTGGCATTTCTTTCACATACAAGATATAGCATTTCACTTTTCCAGATTTTGTATTCATGGCAGCACTAAAAGTTTCAGGTTTAGCCAACACAACTTTAGTGACTAGGGGGAGTTCACAAGGAACTCCAACTCACCATAGGTAAGTTTTGTCACCAACTCAGAGCCGAGACACAATAAACAGGGAAGCTCATCCAATACAGAGGCTACAGTGGAGAAAAGTCCTCCATGCCACTAGTCAAGTAGTAAATCAGGGTGATAATCTAAAAGGTAGGCCATGGATGGATGAAGACAATGAAATGATGGAGCCAACACTAGCAAGCCAGAGTATGGTGTAATGATCACATCTATTCTCCCTAAGGAGGGTATGTACCAATGAGTATGAATAGTGAACTTCTAAGTCTGAGTAGGGACAGTAATATATATATAATAGGTCAACCAGGTCCAAATATCTATATGATCGCCAGATCATGACACTAAGTGCTAAGACATGCTATAAGAATAAGTATAAAAGCAATCTAACCATAATACCATGATATACCTGCTGAGTCATATACCTGAAAGCTCATAAACCTGTACCATCATCTGTCCTCTGAGACTGCTGCTGTAACTCTGGGCACTACTGTCTGCTCTGTACCAATGATATAATGGCTACATCGGTCATCTCTCTGAGTGTCCTAAAACTCAGTCATGGCATGGGGAATACAACTGCTGTCCACAATCTGATAGTGATCCAATATAGATGCTCATCTCAGCATCTCAAAATGTAAGGGAACTGCCTGAATAGTGCACTGGAATGAGAAAAATAATGTATGGTAGCCCGGCTACTATATATGTGATAACAGGTCCACTTACTTTATATTGGACCTTTGGACTTTCACTCTATGATAAATTCATTAAATATTATTTTTAGTCTTATTAATAAAATCTTTATGATTTTATTAATAAAGAGTTTATTGATTTTATTAATAAAGTTTTTTTTGGGACCATTTAGCCTTATCCTATTTTTTTATTATTATTATTATTTTGAAACCTTGGACCATTGGACCATTGGTATGTTATCTTTTGACCTTGTTATTATTTATCTTGTTTCTTTTTTAACCTAAGTTTTTAATTCACAACCTATATAAGTTTTATTAATCCGTATGCTCTCATCAACCTTACGGTGAGTTCACTTTTCATATGTCTGCTTCCTCTCGGGTAATTTTTTCGCTTCTTCTCGGGTAATTATTTCGGGTCTGCTCCTCTACAATTTTCATGAGTCTGCACATGTTTTTCTTCTCCATGGATTCATCCTTCCACGATTGGTCTCACGGGTTTATCTCTGCGTTTTATTTATTTATTTTGTCTCACGTGCTGATCGGGGCTGATCACCTTCACGGCTGTCTCTCACGGGTTCACCCTTCACACAGCTGTCTCACGTGTTGATCACCTTCGCAACTGCCTCTTCCCTTCACGGCTTCACGGCTGTCTTACATGCTTCATCCTTTCACGAGTTTATCTCTGCGTTTTTCTTATTTGGGCCTGTCTCACTTGTTTGATCTCTTCACTGTGATCTCTGCTATTTTTTTTTCTTTCTCAGATCTGTCTCTGAATGTTTACGGACCCATCGTATCTCTGCGATTTACTTCAGCTGTGATTACAGCCTTGACTTGTCTCTGTGTGAGTTCTTATGTGTGGGTGATTGCTCACGTGCTTGCCTTTCGAAGTCTGCAGCACCTGTGTGTTTCTTTTACCCCTGTCACTTGCTTGATTTTATGCCTGCACCGCTATTTAATTGAAGAACCTGAGGTCTGTTTATTTCTACTTGAATTTTCTCTCTCTCTCAAGGTACGCATATGCTTTAACCAGTTTGACTTGTCCTTTCAGTGACAAGATCAAACTCAGAATTATCTGAGTATAAGTTGGATCCAAATAATGGTTATAATTCTTTAATACAGTTTCTCCTGTTCATGGTTAGTTTGCTGTAAATATTATTTATTTTTTCTGAACTTAGTATTTGATGATTCTCGAGGACCGACTCTAATGCAGTGACCAAATGGAGCATTAAGTTGAAAGAGATGAAAATTATGTTATTTCTGTTTTAGTTCAGTTTAAATTTAATTAAGCAGTACAATTGTTTACATGTTCTTGTATTAAGTTTATTATGTGTGATAAAAACGTATCTAACCTGTAATTTCAACAAAATGAGGAAGAGGCTCTCTTCTATAAAGATGAGCTCTAACTTTTTCTGCAATAAAATAATAATAAATCAACCAAAACCCTAGATCTATCCTAGGGAGGAGAAAACAAATACAAAAATAGTCCACTACAACAAATCCCAACAAACTCTTAACTAGATCCATAAAATGAGGTGGTCAAAGCCACAAGTACAACATCAAGAGGCATAAGGTCCAAGAAGGAGGGTGCCTCCACCAAATGAGGGATCAAGTAGCAAGCAAGGTCCATGTCTAAGCCTCCAAAGGCTCTCCTAGGGTAGCGCTCTAGAGGAAAGTGTCCACAAGGTAACAACAAACTCTAGATCTAGGGTTTGACCCCCTAGACCTAGTCCAAAGTCAAGCAACCTCCACCATATATGCAATGTAACAGCTCCAAAACGGACAATATCATCATAAATGTAGAATATGCATCCTTAGGGTAGAGCGCTCCCATAGAGAAGGCATAGATACATGTGAAAAGCAACCTCCCAGTAGAGTGCTACTTGAGATAAGGCTAGGAATGGGTCAAAGAGGCTCCATACAGTGGATGCTCCTCAAAATAAGGCATGAATATGTGTGGATGCTATCTTCTTTTGTCAGAGGTCAAACTCTCAAACATGTGCACCTAACTCCCTCAACCAAGTATTGTCCACAAGATAACCTCCAAGAGAGGTGACTCCATTAGATAAAGCCTCGAAATAAGTGCTAGCCCTTGTGATGAATAGAATATGGATAAATGACCAAGTCCAAACCAATAAACCTTCCTCAAAGGCATGCCAAACATGGAAGGGTACCTCCACATCTAGAAAGCTCCTTCAAACTTGGCATACAAACCTCCTCAAGGGTGCCCAAGCTAGATGTCCCATCGCTGCTGGTCATCGAATCCTGAAACTGCCCATGTGAAACAAATCTGGAACCCTATGATGCTGGGCATTTTAGGCAGAGAAAACCACCTTCCAGGTCCAGGATATACTGTTCCACTGCTGTGACAAGATAGTAAGTACAAGCTGCTGGAAATACATAACCATTTCTGCTGTTGATATTAGGCTTTTAGGGCAGAAAACTCTTGCTGTTCTGACTCTCTGAGCAACCTGAACACAGTAGCCTGCTGATTTGGAGGGCGTTGCTTGGGCTGAACATATCACCGATATCGACACCTCTCTTTACTGCTTGTTAGATGGTAAAACGATTCAGGGAACTGGTCAAACAGATCTAAAAAGCATTCTCACTGTGTGCCCAAATTATTACTACTTTAGCAATGCCAATATTGCCATTACTGCTGGCTGCCATTTCCATCTTTCAAGGCTACTGCTACAGGCTGAAAATAAGGCTTAATTGCTGGCTTTGTGGGCAGACACGACTGCTGGTTATGCTGTCAGTTTTCAGTTCCCAAATCTTCCACAACATCCAATCAAAGGCCAGAAGATAGAATGCTCACTAAGAAATAGGAGAATGCTCCAATATATGCACCAACCAAGTGGAGTGTTTACCTAAAGAGGATAGATCACCATACCAAAATGTGAACCATGCGCTATCAAGATTCCATACCAAGCCCAATATGAGAGAGCGCTCCAATGGAGGAGCCTCCGGATACCAACAAACCCTGCAAATGAGCCAAGTGCTCCACCAATAAGGGCAATTCATGTCTTAAATAAGCCAAATACAAACATAAGTGCCAAGGCGCTCCTAGGAAATCCCACCCCAAGCCATCCAAATGTGTGAATCGTAGCCATATGCTTAAACTAGGAGGCCTCACACATCCATAATCAACATAGGCAATGCTTCATCTAACACTTAAACCCTAAGTTGATGGATTCTCTTTCCATGAATGTACAAGTGTTACAGAGACGGCGAACAAAAAATATTCCAAGCACACCAATATTTAATTTGAGAGCACAAAAGCATTCAATCATCATGGAGAAAAACTCATGTCATAGCTACTAGCACACCGAGATCCATCAAACAAATCATCTAGGGCTTCAATACATCACTACTAGGCCATCCAAATTTCCAACAAGATGAAAACCCCAGCTGAAACATGTGACAAAAATCACAAGTAGACACACATGCAGAATGTGGGGTAACAAGGCCCATAAGAATGCCTAGGTCAATCTTTACCACCTACAATAATATAAAATAAAGTTGACTAGGTTTGCTATCAAAACATAACCTAGTAATACAATAATGAGGGCACTTAGCCATAATAGCAGATAACCATAAGTGAAGATTATCATCATTCAACACTTTTAAGTGTCTCTTCAATGAATGCCTTGTTGAAACTTGACCCATAAACATTTAAAAAAAATAAATATTAAAATGTATATCAATTGCTTTAAACTTTTAAAGGTAATCCTGATCAATGGACCAACTCAACCTCTTTTTCCACAACATTGCAGGGTCCACATGGTTATTGAGGCTTCCTCACTGACCTATTAAGTCTATTGCAAAACAATCCTATACTTTTTTTTCATGCGAAATACATATCCTGGGGAATCCCACCTGGCACTTCCCCTGATTTTGAGGATGGTAACTAGAGTAAACCAGATTTTTCAGGGCTCAAGGTCAATACAACAATATACTCATTAAGAGTTCAACATGTCACTTGTGGGAATTGATCCTGGGTTGGGAGGGTAATGATCATTCCTCCCAACCACCCAAGCTAGACCCAATTGACTAAACCAATCCTACACCCTCACTACCATTCCACCGAATAAATGTACAAGTTATACTTTCCTAGATCAGAAACAGGTCAGACTTCGTCATGTCGGTTTTCTTTTTTCAGGGTTCCTTTCGTCTAGGGAGAGTCCAAGCACTTTGTATCCCATGAAATGATCTTCATGTTTCAAGAGGTCTCACACTATACACATCCAATGTCTAATGTCTTCCTTCAGCCTTCACTAGCTTTGTTTGTGCTTGTAATGCAACTGCATTGTTTTTTTTTTGTACCCCTCTTAACTTGGTTTCCTGTATCTTAGGTTGGGACAATCTTTTTTTGGAGTACTTTTTTTTCCCAAGGAAATCTTTTCAGGATCTGCCCCACTTCCCTGGAATATCCAGATGGAAGGCAGCTCCACTGCCAGTGACAATAGCAGTTGGTAACCCCGAGCAAATTGACTGTATTTGAACCTTTGAAGTAAGGGCTCCCTGTTGGCAACATGCCTTTGGCAGATGGTTCAACTGATTGAGCTAACCCTTGGGGCTACCTTTTCTTTGAGTTCTATATTGGACTCTTAAGTTGATTTTCTCAGCTTCATCTAAAACTAATTTTCCTTGGTCAATTAGAGCCTTTACAATCAATCACTTCATCTTCCAAGTTTCCAACAAATATAGAGCCTTTTGCTCTTCTTCCTCTTTGACATCTTGAGTGTCTGTAACGCCATGTAGTGAGTAATCATCTTGAGGACTAATTTCAGAGTAATTTCATTTGTTGTACCTAGGGTTTTCTTCCAATTTAGTCTTATTCTCTTATTCAGTCACCTAACTCACGGATTCAAACATATTTAGATGGGTCATATTGATATTTTGATTTAGATTGTTTTTCTTGCTCATCTTTTGAACTTGGCAATGGTTTGCAAGTTGCAACATCATCTATTCAGTTCAAAACAATGAAACATATAGCCCCGCAAAACATGTAATTTTTTGTTATCTAAAATGGAACTTGATTATTTTGATCGTACTGTTTTTTGGTTCATGCTTCTTATGTCACACATTATGATGTTTACTTGGGAGCCAATTCTGTGTTTCATTGCATTGTTGCTGAATATTGTATAGTATTGAAGTTAATAACTTGTCTTGTGTTCAACAGTGCACAGTTCCCTCTCTGGTTTTACTTGTTGCACTGCAATACTCTTCTAGTGGGTGATGTTGTTGAATTTAAGATTGCATGTGATCAACTCTATAAATTCTTCCTTAGATACTACATCAATAATGGTAGTATGTTTCCGTTTACCCTGATATTTCGGACTATTGTAGTCAGTGTATCCTCAGGATACGATCTAATATGTACCATGTATTAATGAATCACGAGGAAGTTTTTATTACCTCTTACTGATTTTTATTCCAAGACACTGCCTTTAGATTGACTTGAGACTTTACTCTTGTTTATTGAAGATACAGACAGCCTACTAACTTGCTTTGCAGATCTTTCAATCCACATTCTATTCTTATTGTCTTATAAATCATACAAAACGTCTGGAGTGCACTAATATGATGATTTCACTGTCTGACAACCCTAATTTACTTTGTTGCCATATCTCCTGAGCAACTTAACCTGGCCAAATACAAAATTCTTTCTGAGGCTCTTTTTATTTTCATGTTCTAGGGAATTAGTGATCCAGTTCAATGCTGATGTTGCTGATGGTATGCCATGGAAGTTCATTCCTTCTCAGAGAGAGGTAAAGTCTCTTTTGTTCAAGGGCCAATAAAATCTAAGGAATCAAATCTCGATACACTTTAATTCACTGAGAGCTTAGCATGTTCTGATTATAAAGTTTAAAGCCTGAGGAATTACCCTATGATGTTTCCTTAAATACCTTGCTTTTACAGGTAAGGGTGAGACCTGGAGAGAGTGCTCTTGCATTCTACACCGCAGAGAACTTTAGTGAAAAAGCTATAACTGGAGTTTCTACATACAATGTTACTCCAATGAGGGTAAGATTTTAGAATATTCATGGATCACCTTGTTAATGCCATTAGTTACAAATTTAGCTCTGCAGGACAGCAGTGTTAAAGCAAATAATGAGTCTGCCTTGGCATAGAGGTGTACAAAGGTAATTGGTCACCTCATTTCTAATTAAATTAGTTTTGAAAAGGTCTTGTGGAAAATGGTTTGGATAATGCTATTAAAACTGTTGTTGATAATGAAATTGAAACTATAGATGGTGAGAAAAATCAGTAAGATAAAAGATGTGAGAAATAATGCTAATAAGCTGGATATGAGTAAATATGGAAATTAATTTTGAACTTGGCAAACAGCTAGTTCACTTCTAAGCAAGTTAGTTTTAAAATTGATCTTTTCATTAGGTCCAATAAACAACAAATTGCATCAGAAGACCTAGAATCTTTTTTCGGTTCAAATTTTCTTTGTTGGCTCTTAGCTTATAAATAGGCCAGAATTGATGTAATGTACTAAAGATTATTTGTATTACAGGCTTTGTTAAATATATGTGAACTCAACTTATCGAGATTCATGAGACCACTTTGAGTGAATAGTGTAAATTTCCTTAAAATCCAACTAGGGCTAGAAGCATGCAAACTAATTACTACCAATAACCAGACATGGATTTCTTCACTATGCAGCGGAACAATAAATACTGAAAGAAATATAGCAGCAATCACATCAATAGAGACAACTCAGTCTTTTTGGGTATAAACCCCTGCACAAAACCCAAGATGGGAAAACTGGTGCAGCAAAATGAGATATTTATTTTATTCAGAAAATATGGAGCAATACAATTCAGATTTCGATCATGCCAAATTTGCAAAAAACGTACCACAAAAAAACAATGAGAAAAACCTGTAAGTGGGCACGGATCCCAACGCAGCAATGCTGCTGCTGCTGTTGCTGTACGGCTGTACGGATCCGTACGGCCTGCTGTACGGATTCCGTACAACTATACGGACTGTACGAATGCATGGATTGTACGGATTTCCGTACTGTCACCTCGGCCTCCTGCTGTTTCTCTCCTCTGTCAATCTGCCTCTGCAAATCTGCCTTCCTTCACTGGATTGCTGCTCCTTTGTCTTCTTCTCAAAAAATTCTCTCTCACACTTCTTTTCCTCCTTCTCTGTCGGAATGTAATTGTGTGTCCTCTCCACCAATTGATCTTTCTTTTATAACTCAATGCTAAGCGAATAACCTAATATCACTATAGATTTAAGGTTGAGATCCTCCGGTGAGAATGGATGGCCAAGATTAGATCTTGCCTTCAACAAATAATTAGATCACTTTAATTAATTTTCCAAAATAAACTTAGGAAAAGTTAATTAAATACAATTGGCTTCCAATTAATGTCTTCTACATGCAAGGGCACATGCATGCAAGAAGACCTTCCTTCGTTGTCATTTTATAACACTCCCTCTCAACGAGGAAGGGATTTGGTAACAACCCCAACTTGTCTATGAACTTCACAAACTTGAGTTTGCAAAGTGCCTTGGTGAATGTGTCTCCCACCTGCTCATCTGACAGTATGTACTGCAACCGAATGGTTCCTCTTTGAACACACTCTCCGAGGAAGTGATAACGGATGTCAATGTGCTTGCTCCTGTCATGAAACACTGGATTCTCAGAAAGGTTGATACCACTCTGATTGTCACAGTGAACTACAGTAGTCTCTAGCTCACTCTCGAATAATCCTGAGCGGAACTTCCTCAGCCACATCCCCTCACATGCAGCCATGCTGGCTGCCATGTACTCAGCCTCAGTTGAGCTCAATGCAACTGAATTTTGTTTCCTGCTGAACCAGGAGACAACTTCTGACCCAATGCTGAAGCAACAACCTGAAGTGCTCTTCTGATCCTCTACACATCCTGCCCAGTCAGCATCTGTGAAACCTGCCAACTGTATACTCCCACTGCGCTCATAAACCAATCCATACTCCATTGTACCTCTGATGTAGCGAAGTATGTGCTTCGCAGCTGTCCAATGTACTCTTCAAGGGCTCACCATGAATTGACTCAAAGAGTTGACTGCAAAACTAATGCTTGGTCGAGTGTTGACTAGATACATAAGCGATTCAATAAGCTGCCTATACAGTGTAGGATCAAACTCCTCTGATCCCGATACATCAATCTTCCTCCAGTTGGAAACTAGAGGTATGGCCATAGGTCTACAGTCCTCCATCCTAAATCTCTTCAAGATCTCTACTGCATACTTCCCCTGTCCAATGAAGAAGCACCCATTTCTTTTCCAAACCTCTAGACCTAGGAAGTAATGCATCAATCCAAGGTCTTTCATCTCAAACTCCACTGCAATATTGGACTTGCAGTACCTGATCAGCTCCTCATCTCCTATAAGAAAGAGCTCATCCACATATAGAACCAGTATGAGAGGTACATCACCTGCCAAGAAGTACAGGTTATGGTTTGCCTCACTCCGTTGGAACCCCATCTCTCGTAGATAGCTGTCAATCCTCGAGTACCATACTCTATAGGGGCCTGCTTGAGCCCATAAAGAGCTCTCTATAGTCTGCATACATGAGACTCTCTACTCTCCACCTCAAACCCCTCTGGGTGCTCAATATAAACCTCTTCCTCAATAACTCCATTGAGGAAGGCTATCTTCATGTCCATCTGATGAACGCGCCAACCCATCTCTGCTGCCAATGATAGTATAGTTCGAATAGAAGAATACCTAGCGACAGGGGCGAAGGTTTCCTCATAGTCAATACCTTCCTTCTGCGAATACCCCTTCGCCACGAAGCGTGCTTTGTACTTCTCCACACTTCCGTCTACTGCATGCTTTACTTTGTAGATCCATCTAGATCCCACCACCTTCTTATCTTGTGGCCTCTGAACAACCTCCCATACCTGATTCTTCATGATTGAGTCTTACTCCTCAACCATGGCCTCTTGCCACACATCATGTTGTGCAGCCTCCTCGAAACTAGAAGGTTCAGAGTCAATCAAATATCTCATCAGTGCCATATAACTCAGTCTATCTGGTGGTACGCTACGTCTGAAGGATTTCTGTGGAAGACTCACCTGTCTGGAATCCTGAACTGTGGACCTATACCACTTAGGCCGTGGCCTAGTGTCTGCCTGTTGCGGTTGCTGGATGTACTCCTCCTGCTGCTGCTCATCCTCCCCATCAAAGATAGGAGGATCCTGTCCACCTGACTCCCTCTGACTACTAGAGCCTGTGCCTGTGTCTGAACCTGTAACTGTGACTTCTCCAACTTGACTCCCTCCGTGTCGTCAGTTGGCTGCTCTTGTGCTGGTAAGTCCATGGATCTTCTCAAGGCTCTGTTCTCGTCAAATTGGACATCCCTGCTCACAATGATCCTCTTGCGAGCTGGGATATATACTTTATAAGCCTTGGAAGTCTCACTATACCCAACTAGAAGCCCCTTCTGTCCAGAAGGATCTAGCTTCTTCCTAGTGTCAGCATGAATGTGACAATAGCAGATACTCCCAAATATACACAAATGACTCACGTCTGGTCTAGTACCTGTAAATACCTCCTCAGGTGTCTTCCTCCCCAATGCAGTGTGGGGACACATGTTCTGGACATATACTGCAGTCCGAAATGCCTCGGCCCATAGGAATAGTGGTAATCCCTGATCAAATAACATGGCCTTAGTTGCACTCACCAGTGTCCTGTTCTTCCTCTCTGCCACTCATTCTGCTGCGGGGTATGAGGAACAGTGTGCTCCTTCTTGATCCCCTCTGATGCACAGTAGTCCACGAACTCTCTGCCGGTGTACTCACCACCGTTGTCTGTCCTCAATATACGGATTTGGTTCTCCACGAGAGTCTTGAACTTTCGGAACCGATCGAAGACCTTTGACTTGGCCTTAAGAAAATAGATCCAAGTTTTCCTGGAATAGTCACCAATGAATGTGACGCAGTAACTGTAACCACTGAACAAATGAACACTCAATGGTCCGCAAACATCCGAATGCACCAAGTCTAAGGCCCCCTCAGACTTGTGTTCACTATGTGGGAAAGGCTTTCTGATGTTCTTCCCCAACGCACAACCCTTGCAGTGGTTGTGCTTGTCCTCCTGTACTGAAGGAACTCCAATGACTACCTGTCTCAGATGCCTTAGTGCACCATGGTTTAAGTGTGCCATCCTCCTATGCCACAACTCACAATCACTGCTGCTGCTACTGACCAGAGCCTTTGTAGGCTCAAACTGTAGTTTGTAAACGTTCCCGCTCCAAACCCCAATCATCCTGTCCAATCTTTGATCTGACCCATGTGGCTTGATATATACTTTCCTATCCCGAAAAGTCACTAGAAAACCCTTGTCTTCTAGTGTGGAAACTGACATGAGATTCTTGGTCATCCCTGGGACATATAGCACATCAGCAAAACTGATAGGTTTTCTAGACTCCCTCTGAAACGAAACAGTGCCAACGCCCTGCGCCCAATACCGTGCATCATCTCCTAACTCAATATGGAGATTTACTCCACCCTCCTTCAAGCTCTTGAAGAACCCTTTGTGTCCTGTCATGTGACAAGATGCACCGCTATCCACATACCAGATACGGCTGCTGATGGAACTTGCCATGCAAGCTATCAAACAAAAGTCCTTATCAAAACTCTTGCTGAAATCATCCACCTTTGCAGAAACTGCCATCTGTGTGTTGTTGTTGTTCTTCTTCCTCTCTGGGCATTGAGAAGCAAAGTGTCCGTGTTTGTGACAAATGAAGCACTTGACTTTTGCCATTTCCAAGTTCTTCTTGCCACCCTTCTTCTTTTTTGCCTTACCCTTACCTTTGCTTGTTAGGGCTAGAGCCTCTTCATCCACGATTTGTGTAGCACTGCTGGATGAAGCTGAACCTTGACCCATTCGGGTTTCTTCATGTGCGAAGTCATCCCACAATCTCTGTCAGTCAGGGAGCTTCTCCCTAGCCACCACACCTTTAACAAAGACGTCCCATGGATTAGAGAAGCCATTGAGAGCTATACGAACTAGCTCCTCATCCTCAGTCTTAGAGCCCACTGCTCCAAGCTCATCCCTAATCTCTATGAGCCTTGTAAGATAAGGCACCACTCCTTCACCCTTGGCCATCCTGGTACTGCGCAATCTCTCCTGCAGCACCATCTTCCGGTTTTCATTCTTGCTCTGGTAGAGACTCTCCAAAGCCTTCCACATCTCTAATGCGGTTTTCTTCCCAGACAGATGAGGGACTATGTGGTCCTTCACTCCATCCAAGATGATCAACATTGCCCTGGAATCTATCTTCTTCCATCTAGCTAAATCTGCCGGATCTGTGGGAGCTACCTTTTGATCATCAGTGTGCTCTTCAACATCACTTACATCAAGGATCATGGTGATCCTCTCTTTCTAAGTAGGAAAGTACTGTGCCCCTTGGAGTCTATCCTCAACTCTCAACTGTACAACCATAGTGAATAGTACCTGTAAACCCTTGGATAGATATGCAGTGATCTATCCAACCAACCTGCTGCTTTCTCTCAGCCTGCTCAGAAGAGCTCTGATACCATGTAAATTTCCTTAAAATCCAACTAGGGCTAGAAGCATGCAAACTAATTACTACCAATAACCACAAATGGATTTCTTCACTATGCAGCAGAACAATAAACACTGAAAGAAATATAGCAGCAATCACATCAATAGAGACAACTTAGTCTTTTTGGGTATAAACTCCCGGACAAAACCCAAGATGGGAAAACCGATGCAGCAGTATGAGATATTATTTATTTTATTCAGAAAATATGGAGCAATACAATTTAGATTTCGATCATGCCAACTTGGCAAAAATTGTACCACAGAAAAACAATGAGAAAACCTGTAAGTGGGCACGGATCCCAATGCAACATTGCTGCTGCTGTTGTACGGTTGTATGACCTACTGTACGGATCCGTACAACCTGTTGTACGGATTCTGTACGACTGTACGTACTGTACAGTACGTACTCTACTTATTCCCGTACTGTCACCTCTGCCTGCTGCTGTTTCTCTCCTCTGTTAATTTGCCTCTGCAAATCTGCCTTCCTTCACTGGATTGCTGCTCCTCCGTCTTCTTCTCAAAAACTTCTCTCACACTTCTTTTCTTCCGTCTCTGTCGGAATGTAATTGTGTGTCCTCTCCACCAATTGATCTTTCTTTTATAACTCAATGCAAAACGAATAACCTAATCTCACTATAGATCTAAGGTTGAGATCCTTCGGTGAGAATGGATGGCCAAGATTAGATCTTGCCTTCACTTAAATATTTCATTTACACTTTATAAAAAATGTTTCATTAAGTCAACAATTAATTAGATCACTTTAATTAATTTTCCAAAGTAAACTTAGGAAAAGTCAATTAAATACAATTGGCTTCCAATTAATGTCTTCTGCATGCAGGAAGACCTTCCTTCGTTGTCACTTTCTAACAAATAGTAAATTGACATGAGTGACCTTTTAAGAATAGTTGATCTTTAATGAAAGGTCATGTCTAAATGATCAAATAGTATAAATGGTAGAGAATATTTGACATTTTGTATTATAACATTGGAGCTCTCTCCTTGAGGTAAGTTGAGTATTTCCTACCTGTTGAGATCATGAGATCATCCATTGGTGTATTATGCATTTGCTTATATAGTGTAATTAATTTATATGGAATCTGAACTATCACGAGTCTTTGCCTGTCGCATGTTTCCCTGCATAGACAAGACAACTGGGAAGTATGAAGTGATCCTCTTGAAGGTGTTTGTTTAGGACGAGACATGTATGGATTGAGATCCGTGTTTGATTACTTCCTTCATGAAGAGAGGGTTACGTGGTACCAGTACCAGCGCATCTGCATAGGTGCCCTAGGGAGAGGGGGCCATTTTTCTTACCAGGAGGGGTGTTTAGCTAGCTTTTTCTGAGTAGGGGTTATGGCCTGACCCTCTGGTTTCTCCCTTGGAAGTACTATGGCTTAGTGGCATTGCTGATGTTACCGGACAATCTACCGAAAGCGGACTTAAGGCGTGATCTCCCTAGTTCAACGTGAATATAGAACAAGTGGGACAGAATATGAAACTGCTTTCCTAGATTTAGTTAAAGATTGAGTGATTAGATATCTTACCTTTAGATCGTAGATCCTTTCTCCCTGATGTTGCTCCAAGCTTCACGGTCGTCAGATCTCAGCTGCAAGACCTGTCAAGCCATACAGAACGATACAAGCAGTAAAACAATATCTAAACAATAACAGATCTAAGTAAATGGTTAAGCAAGTAAACTACACAAACATTATTAACACAACAACATTTGGTGGAAAGAGTTTATATTACTGTATTAAAAGAGGGAAGTACAAAGTAGAGAGACGATTACAACCAAAGCTTAACGTCGCAATCCTCCTCCAACAAGCCAATGCCAAAGCCTCCAAAGGAAGTATAGGTCTCCCAAGAGATGAGTAGAGATCTCCTAAGCTAATTTTACTAGCATGTGAGTACTATAGACTTCCTCTCCTTGGAATGGGAATGAGCTTCATATATATAGGACTAAGAGGATAGGGTAGGTTGAGATATAGTGGGAGAGGACTAAGAGATCCTCCCAAAGGGCTAGGGAACCGAATGCCAGCTCTCCTATAGGCTAAGGATAGAGATCCACATCACACACCTTCGAGAAATGGCTCGAAGATACCCTTTATCCATTTAACTAACATCGTCGTAGGCTGCAGTAAGACAACCTGCGCCGTCGCATGCTGCACAAAGGTGACCTGCGACGACCTCACAAGACCCTATAAAAATAGGTCAGTATCTCTTCCAGTTTGGTTTCTTAGTCATGGGAGCTTCAGGGATGTTTACACTAAGTCTTAAGGTGGCAAGATTTAGGTGTAACAGAATGCCCCCCAAAGCATGAAGCTGTTGAAACTTGGCAGGTGAAATGCTTTGATAGAAGGATTGGCAAGGACTTGTCGGACGAAGGATGTTGCTGCAGTACAACTGACTCTGAGAACTCAGTATCGTATGACTCACAACATGGCTGCCAAACAATAGATTGCAGATCCATGGTAGTAATGACCGATTGAACACAATCATGGCTACTAGACACAAGCGTAGATCCATGATGAGATGATAACACAGCCACGACCAATACAAAAGTGGATCTATGTAATATGATTCAAAACAATCTCCATCGCAACCTGGGTAAAACATGACTCCCCAGGGTCTTCAAGCCGAACCCGCAACGATACGAATATATCCATGTGATTACAAATGTCTTGACGTCGAACATGGTAGAAACCACTTGCTTACCGGTCATTGATGTATACCGTTAACATGCACGAGGGGAATCACCATTAATGTCAATGATTCCCAAGGTATCATAGTACATATCATCAAGCGCGAATAAATGAGTTGAAGTCGAGCGCTTGGTGAAATCTTTCAATCAAGAGTCAATGATGTGAACCCATGTCGAAAGCGAGGTAAGCTGCCATTGAGGTATGCAGGCCCAAGGAACTTGGTTGGTTTCTAGATTCAATCCTCGGATGATGTGTTGAGGTCGACAAGGATGAATCCGTCGAAGGAGGGTCAAGATGAATCCCCCATCAACGACACGAAACTCGACAACAGATGTTTGGAGTAGATCGGATGGTAAAGTAACATGCAAGACTGACTTAGAGTAGACCGACATGGCGGAGGGTGTACTGACTGCAAATGATGAGCGGTGAATGTATTCTTGAACATGGGCATGGCATGACTTGGCAGTATTGACATGACGAGAATGACGCCAACTCCTAATGCAACTGATGATGGAAGTATTATTTGAATGACCCAAAGGAGTAACAAGACTCAGGAAGTAGGCAAAACTTGAGGACAAACAGATGACCCAAGTACTGTATGCAAATGCAAATGAGTGCCATGTTTAAGAACGATTAAGTACTGCCACTGGTAAAAGTGTAATACAAAAACTTTCTTTTTTCCCCATCATGACTAATGAGTGCCTCATGTGTTTTTGACGAGCTTGATGAGGGTAACCAGATGCTCGGTATAGCTCATCTCATAGATGAGTCCAATCCCAAATATTTTCTGAAGCTGGGAAAGGAGGGGTTCGTCCCATGGCGGGCCCTTCAATGTTGAATTTTAACAAGTCCATAGAAGGTAAACTCGGTGTCATTTCATGTTTAGAGAGTCTGAAAAGAACTAAAGAAGACTCCAAAGGTCCTTTTTCGTAAGGTTAGCCTCTTCGCCCGGAAAAGGGTAAAACAACGCGAGAGAGGATTCTTCCAGTCATGATTGGCTGGAGTATTCCTTTTTCGTAATTAGTGCCCCCTGGTCCGAAAAATGGGTAAACTATCACTGGGGAGACGATCATTCAAATACTTTTACAAGCGTGAATGCATCAAGTTCGCTTGGCGATCTTTTCGTATTTATAGAGCTTGAAAAGAGCTGAAAGAGAGACTCCAGGGGGGTTCCTTTTTCGTAGGAGTTTAACGAGCCCAAAAAAGTGATAAACTATAACTCGGTGACTTATTCTCATCGTTTTACGAGCACAAGAAAGAACAAAGAGTAAGCTCAGGGTCATTAGTAATTGAATTTAATGAGCGAAATAATGACAAAAATACGCTTGAAGAAGTTGTTCATACCTGATAATACTTATGAGATGATCATCACGAAAATGACATTAATTAGGCACTTAAGTTCTCCTGTAGCTCAAAAACTAGGTCAAAAACAGTCAACCAAGCGTTTAAATGCAGTAAATAATCCAAACTATAGTAAAAAACCCACTAAAGCATCAAATTATAAAAGGAATATACCATTTTTTGTTATAAATGGGTGAAATAGTGAAAATAAATTACAATTTTTTTTACCAAGTTTGGAGAGTTTGAAGTGCCGTTTGGAGCCAATTTCAACTGCTGATTCCGGGAGCTACGGTCCACCATTTCGCAAGCCGTCAGAAGCAGGTAGGCCTAAACTCATCTATGCAACTTTTCAGTGGATTGGTTTCATGTTTTTTTGCTTAGAATTTAGGGTTTTGCCTTGTTTTAGTTGGGGGAAATGCGTCCACGGGTCGGCGCAAGCCCTCCTTACGGGAACTGCGACGACCATGTGCCGTCGCAAATCCCGTAAGGGCCGTTTGCGACGACGTCGCACTGTCTGTAAGGACGGCCTGCGACAGCGCAAACGTCCAACTTCAACTCATTGCCCAACCCAAAAGAAAAAGTTTTGATGCATGTGGTGAGTTCTAATGGTGCTTATTTATCCTTCTTGACAGGTTCACGGTGATAAACATGGTCATTGAGTGGAGATAACGAGAGCACGAGTTGGATGATGCTTAGTTCGAAAATGACCCTCAATGCATTGCCGCATTGAGGAACTGCGGGTTACACAAATGTTTCCGAGTGTCGGGCATGAGGGCCCAAGTTTCACTGCTGACACACATGATCCGATGTTGGGATCCAGCGCAGCAACACTTCGAGATCGGGGTGCATACATTGAGTATAGATCTCGAGGAGATCTACTTTCTGACAGGGTTATCCCGGAGGGGGGAAACCGTATCTCTTACCAGGTCACGAGGGGGTGACTGGACAGTGGAGGATATGATTACTCAGTACTGCACTGGGGGCACTGCGGCTACTGGTGGGAAGATTCCCATCAAGGAGATTCGAGACCGTTCGTTACGTGCCGTGCTCTTCACCCTAGTGAGGGTGGCGGGGAGTCAGTCTGCTCACCTTGCGAGCAAGTCCCAGTTGATGTACGTGGAGGAGTGTATGGCTCCCACGGTATTCAACTGGTGTGAGGGACTCCTTACCAACCTCCAGAGTCGGCTTACCAAATGTTGGTGCGGGGCACTGAAACAATTTGGATATGGGTTTGTGGTGATATCTTTTCTACTGGAGTGGGTACCTCATCTGCGTCCACAGGTGGACTTAGATGACCGGGATGCTAGGGATCCACATATGATTCGGTGGGCAGAGGTGATGGCCCGCCATGGTGGCGGGGGGTCCCATCATAGGTTATGGCACCGGGTTCTTCACTTGGCTGGAGGGACAACTCCTCATGATAGAGGATTATCCTTATAGTGGGACAGACTTCAGAGGTGATCCCGAACTTGTGTTTTTCATTTTATATATTTTATGATTTTTTTGGAGTAGTGCTGATAACTTGGTGTTGTGTGCAGATCTGCGTCCATTGCGACTAGTTGGGGTCTCTCTCATTGCGAGGAGAGGAGAGGTGCCGGTCGTGGGTCCCGCAGTGTGAGATGCCACCGAGGAGGTGGAGGAGGTCTATGAGAACCTCCAGAGGCTGACACTGGATATCCTAGAGTTGGGTATTCGTGACCTTCCTCGGGGTTACCAGAAGTACACTGTCGGGGTGTCTACCCGTTTTGGCGCGCTGCTGGCCAAAGTGGCGAGGGCTGTAGTCTGCTTTCATGGGTAGCAACCGGGAGCTTTGAGACCTAGGGCTGAGTGACCTGAGGCTTAGGCCCACGTTCTACTTATGTATACTGAAAGCTTATGAGCTTCAGATTTTGTAGAGACTTACTGAAAGCTAGCATGCTTCAGATTTTGTATCAGCACCACCAGTTTGTATGGATTTATATATATATACAGACATTTTTGGCGACTTTATACATTATGTGTTCTATGGATGATTAATGTGATCTTGTTTACATGTTTACTTATACAATGGATGATTTACATGTTATGTATGCTTTTATATTTTATGAATATGTTATGTGTGTGCAATGTACCAATCTAGAATGAAATTGGCCATTAAGTCGGCAACTCTGTTCATGTCTGGTGGAATGTGTAGGTATTGAATAGATTCAAAGAACCTTTCCAGAAGACGGGCTCGTCTGAAGAGACGGAGTAGAGCAGGGTCGCAGATAGCATAAACCCGGTTAAGATGAGAAACCACTAGTTGCGAATCCAAATAGATGACAACGTGGTCCATACCCAAGGAAAGAGCATCGGTTAGGGTTCCAATGATTGCCTGATATTATGCAGTATTGTTGGTTGCGAAACCTAAACAAATTCCTCCTGAGCTGATAAGCTTGCCGGTGGGAGAATAGAGTACCTAGGCTGCCGAAGCAAGGTTACGGGTATGCTGGCTGGCGCCGTCCGCAAATCTGTATCAGGTTGCCATCTGTACATGCAGACAGAACATGGTATAAGAAGCGAAAACAAGATCTAGACACAAAATAAAAGCGTCACACCACACAAAACACACACGCCATGTACAGTATATACAAGAAGTCTATGCGTGAAGGACTCAGGCATAGTACTTCTTCAGGTAGAGCCCATTGCGGGGCTCACCTAAAGATATCCCATCATAGTCCTCTAGTTCGTAGGCTCCCTTCTCCAGAACACGTTTCACTATGTACGGTCTGTGCCACATGGACTCGAACTTACTTGCCCCCAGCTTATCGTGCCTTTGGTCATATGTGAGGACCAAATCACTTTCATTAAAGACACGGGGTGTGATCGACCTGTCGTATTGTGTCTCGATGCGCCTCTTGAGTGCCTCGTTGGCAAGAGCAGCATCGCGGCGAGTCTCATCAAGTTTTGCAAGGTAAAGGAATCGCTCTTCCTCGATAGTGGTGTTCGGAAGAAGTTCGACTATGAGTTTGAGTGATGGAATCTCGCACTCTATTGGTAGGACTGCCTCCAATCCGTAAACTAACTGGAACGGTATAAATCCGGTGGCAGTCTTAACAGAAGTCCAGTATGCCCATAGTCCGGAAAAGAGCATGTTGTGCCAGTTGGACTTGTGGGTACTCACCATGCGTTGAATCATGGTTTTCAAGACCTTGTTGATGGCCTCTACTTGTCCATTGGACTGTGGGTAGTAAGGGGTTGAGTTCTCATGACGAAAACCCAATGTGGCGCTCAACTCATCCACCATATGGTTCTGAAAGTGAGATCCATGGTTGGTGACTATGGCCTGTGGAACTCCGAATCGTGAGATAACATGATTGAACATGAAGAGTGCGGCGGTTTTGCCGTCGTCAGTGTACGTAGGCATAACCTCGACCCACTTTGTAAAGTAATCCACAGCTACTTAACAGAAGTCCGGTATGCCCATAGTGCGGAAAAGAGCATGTTGTGCCAATTGAACTTGTGGGTACCCACCATGCGTTGAATCATGGTTTTCAAGACTTTGTTGATGGCCTCTACTTGTCCATTGGACTGTGGGTAGTAAAGGGTTGAGTTCTCATGACGAAAACCCAATCTGGCGCTCAATTCATCGACCATATGGTTCTGAAAGTGAGATACATGGTCGGTGACTATGGCTTGTGGAACTCCGAATCGTGAGATAACATGATTGAACATGAAGAGTGCAGCGGTTTTGCTGTCGTCAGTGTACGTAGGCATAACCTCGACCCACTTTGTAAAGTAATCCACGGCTACTATGACGTAACCATGCCCCCCACCCGAGGTAGGCTTACAGTGCATGAAGTCAATGCCCCATTTTGCAAAGGGGCCAACGGCAATAACTGAGTGTAATGGGGCTGGATGGGTGTGCTTTTTCGTTTGAAAATGCTGGCATGGGGGACATTTTTTAACGGCCTCAATGCAATCTTTGAAGATAGATGGCCAATAATATCCCGCGCGCAGTATCTTCTGCGCTGTAGCCATCTCAGGGAGATGACCGCCACAAGCCCCAGAGTGACAGTCATTCAAGACATGTTCAGCCTCCTCATGTGTCAAACAACGTCGAAGGATGGAATTGACACCACGACGATACAAGGTATCATTAACGATCAAGTAGTACTTGGCGTGGTGGCGTATACGACGACGGTCGTCAGAAGACAGTTGGGGGTTGAAACGTTGGGTCTGGAGATATAAGGTAATATCCCCATACCACGGGTCAGATGTGCTGATGAGGAAGAATGATTCGTCCGGAAGAAAATCATTGGGCTCAGAACCTAAATCAACACGGGGAAGATTGCAAATGAGCTCGGTGAACACCCAAGACTTTACTTAGACTTAGCTTTCTCGAAGAGGAGGTCGAACTCTTGAAGTATCACGATCCAATGTGAATACTTGCCCCCAAGTACTTGACGTGTTAAAACGTGGTACATGGGATTCGATTCGGTGATGATGATGGTGGTGGTGCGGAGCAGGATGTAGTGACAGAACTTTTGGACGGCAATGACTGCCGCGAGAGAGAGCTTCTCGACATGCGAATAACGAGTTTCAAAGTCAATAAGACCTTACTGAGGTAGTAAATCACATTCTCCTGGGTGTTGTTGTCCTCCTGTACTAGGACCATGGCGATCGTGGTGGCAAAAGCAGTGAGGTAAAGGATGTAATCCTTGTAGTAATTGGGCGGTTGGAGCACAGGGGCATGCGTGATGGCATGTTTCAGATTGTCGAAGGATTGTTGCGCTCGATCGTCCCAAATGAACGAGACGTCCTTCTTGAGTAGTCTCATATAACCCTGCGTCTTTTGCTCGAAATTACAGACAAAATACCATAGGTAAGTTGCCTTCCCTTGAAAACTTTGAAGTTCTGTAATGTCAGTGGGAGGTGGGAGAGCGACGATGGCTTCCACCTTCAAGGGATCAATGCGGATCCCATCTTTTGAGACAATAAAACCGAGGAGACGTCCAGACTCGACGCAAAACATACGCTTGTGAGGGTTCAGATGGATGTTATACCGTCTGCATCTGAGGAATACCGTCGTCAGATGAGCGATGTGGAAGTCACGCTGGTGCGAATGAGCGGGGAGATCGTCGAGATAAGGTTCCACAAAGTCCTTCACGTCATGAAAAGCGTACGACATGGCCCTCTGGAATGTGGCACCAGCATTTTTGAGACCAAAAGGGAGCTTGCGATAAGCAAACGTGCCCCAAGGGCAGATGAAAGTTGTCTTATGTTGATCAGCCGGGTGGATCTCAATTTGGTTGTAACCGGAAAAGCCATCCATGAACGAGAAGACGACACTTCCGGCACAATTGTCTATGATCTGGTTGATGAAGGGAGTGGGGTAGTTGTCCTTGGGACAAGCTTTGTTCAAATCCCGATAATCAACATAGGCACGAATGGTGCCCTGCTTCTTAGCTACAGGGACGACATTTGAGACCCATTATGTTAATGGAACAGGGTAAATGAAACCGACCTTCAAGAGCTTTTCAATTTCTCCCTTAATCGCCGCATTTTTTCGAGGGTGTACTGGTCGAAGCTTTTGCCGTACTGGTTTAGCATCAGGATAGGTTTGAATCTTGTGCGAAACAATAGCTGGGCCTATCCCGGGCATTTCCTTGTAGGTCCAAGCAAATACGTCTCGAAATTGCTTGAACAAGGCCATGAAACGAGTAATCTCTTCAGGGGAACACTTCTGGCCTAAACAAATGTGTTCCACTACACCAGGAGTAACCGATATGTCTACCAGAATGGTAGGTTCGATGTTGGCCAAATTGCCCTCCGTGTTTGTATGACATGTGAGTATCAGGGACTGGGGGCAAGGGTAGACATCTGGTGTAAAAATGGTGGTGATGCTATTCTCCACAGTATCCAATGGGGGAAGGAAAGACGATCGATGATGGAGGTCTTCCCACGGAGGGTCATCCCCACTCATAATCTCCATAATGGACTCGTCGGAATGAAAAGTCCGAAACGGAGGATCGGGTAAGGACGACGTCCATTGTAGAGAATAGGAGGAAGAGGCCACAGCTAAGTGGTCCTCTGGTGCTGACTGGATAGCCTCGTAAGTGAGTTCAGCGGGTGAATGAGGCATAGTGTCTCCAATCAGGTGTGTAGTGGCTTCGTCGGGTACGAGCCATGGATCCGTGGAGTTGGGAAAAGAGGATATCATGTTCATTGTGGCAACATGGTTAGGGGGATCCGAGGTTGGAAAAACACCCATAAGAGATGAATCTCTTATTAGGCCTACCCCCACGCTCTCATATGGTTGCGAAGATTGCCCGAGTAACGGGACATTATCGCCGGGATAAGTAGTGGTGTCCGGTGTACAGAAGTCCAGTTGGTCGACAGTGACAATTCGTCCTTGGTGGGGGAATTGCACAATGTGGAAGACAGATGATGTGACCGCAGTCATGGCATAAAACCAATTACGACCAAGTAAAAGATTATTATCTAAAGGGGCGGCGACCACTTCCACGTTGGTTGCGGTCTTGCCCCCCAACTCTACTGCCAAGGCTTGTAACAACCCATGGGGTTGGAACCACGATCGTCGAATGCTTTCAAGGTGGTGGGAGAACGGTTTAACTCGGGAGAACCAATGGCTCTCCAACATGAAATCGACATGACCGAGGTAGAGGCACCTTCGTCCAAGACGGTATGATGGATTGTCTTCCCAGCAACGCTCGTGGCAACTTGAAATGCTAATTGGTGGGAAAGCCTCGGTTTAAAGTACTCAAGTCGGAACATGATTGTATTAGAAGAATCCGGATCGACCGCGCCAATGGTAGCGAGAAGGGTTTTGCGCTGGTTGGGACAGTTTTGCAAGACTTCTAGCGTCGACATAGCACAAGGAGCTTGTGCTAGGTCCTCTACAATATTGTAGTTTTTAGCTGCCCGAGCATTGGGATTGAAAACGGCTTTTCGAATCGTGCTCTTAGGCGGACTTCACACTGACTCTAAAGGAGGCTTCTCAATGGTGAGAGAAGCATGTGGTACGGTGACGTCGGGAATAGAAGTGGAAGTTTTTTCATTATTACTTCCGACGGGTTGCTTCTGAGGGACTGAGTCGTACGATCGTGAACGTGTGTTCAAGCTAATCGTCTCACTATGCATCATGAGAACATGCGCGGTGGAGGATGCCTCTCTGTGGGAAGGAGAGGTTTGGGTGATCAGTTGTTGATTTTGAGTGGGGAAGAGATCGTTGAGAACTTCGGTAGTAGAGTTTCCCTTGAGTAACTTCTGCACTTCGTCTCGGTGAGGACATTCCATGGAGAAATGGTCACCATCCCACAATAAACAAGGATACTTCAACTTCCGCTTTTGTTTGGTGTCTTCAGGGGTGGGCTTGGGCTCCTGCTGATTGGAAGATTTCTTAGGGTTGCCCTTGTTTTTCTTCTTACCACCAGACTTCTGAGATGAAGTTGATTGAACAGAATTCACCTCTTCGATGGAGGCAGGAGTGGTGGACTTGGTAGTGCTGTTGCCAGCCTGTGGTGGTGATGGGGAAGAACCCTGGGGGTTCGAAGATCCACTAGTTTGAGTAGAAGGCTGGGAGGTAAGTGAACCAATGATGCCATCAACTTGAGGTCCCTTAGGTGGTTTCGCAGGGTCATACGTAGGGCGGGGTGCATCAGGAACAATTTCATGCAATGTGTCGGATTGAGCATAGACCAGGTCTAAGTAATGGGCACGGGCAATAGCCTGTTCCTCGGTGACGGCCCCTCCCATGGCCACGTCTCGAGCTACGACAGGTAAGAGAGACTTTGTGAACCAATCGGCTAAGAGTTGGTCTGGAATATGAGCCTTAATAAGACGTCGTCTCCTCCGCCACTCATGGATATGATCCGAGATATGGGTGGCGGTGTTTTGACGAAGTGAGGTCAGTAAGTCCGTACCAGTCTCATAGCGGATGGGCAACTGGAAATGAGTAAAAAATGACATAGCAAGAGAGCGGAAATCTGGGAAAGAGTTAGGTGGTAATTCAATATACCACTTGGCAGCAGAGTCGGTGAGAGTCCGTTGAAATAACCTAAGACGGATCGAGTCGTCCATCAAGGAGTTGGATGAACACCATAAGTGGTATACCATCACATGATTTTTTGGATCCTCACAAGGTTTGCAATCAAATTTGGGAATATCTGATGGTAGTTTCACCGGAATCGGTGGCCAATTGTATTCGTGGAAGCTGGGGTCATTAGTCAGACGAGACAGGTCGGGTAGGTCCAACGTAGCCAGAAAGCGTAGCTGTTGATTCGACTGCAGGTATTGATAGTACTGATATGGCATGTATCGACCAATGGGACCTGTTATCACATATATGGTAGCCGGGCTACCATACATTATTTTTCTGATTCCAGTACACTTTTCAGTCAGTTCCCTTGCATTGAGATGCTGAGATGAGCATCTGTTATGGATCATGATTATTATATGGACAACAGTTTTGTTCCCCATGCCATGACTGAGTTTCAGGACACTCAGAGAGATGACCGATGTAGCCATTTAGCCATTTATGCAGAGCAGTCAGTATTGCCGAGAGTTACAGCAGCAGTTTCATAGGACAGATGATTCGTTCAGATTATGTGCATTCAGGTATATTCTGGTGTTTTGGTTATATTGCTTTTATATTCATTCTTGTAGCATGTCTTAGCATTTAGTATCATGATTTGGCGATCCTATAGATATGAGGACTTGGTTGTACTTTTATATATATTATACTGCCCCCACTCAGACTTAGAAGTTCACTATCCAAACTCATTGGTTTTA
The DNA here is from genome assembly GCA_027924585.1 of Larix kaempferi. Taxonomy (NCBI): domain Eukaryota; kingdom Viridiplantae; phylum Streptophyta; class Pinopsida; order Pinales; family Pinaceae; genus Larix; species Larix kaempferi. The sequence goes on from BSBM01000600.1 coordinate 18,880,180, forward strand.
CCCTCCTTAGGGAGAATAGGGGTGATCATTCCCACTATACTTTGGCTTGCTAGTGTTGGTTTCATTATTCACTGTCTTCATCCATCCATTACCTCCCAGTTTGTTATCTACCCTCACTTACTATTTGACTAGTGGCATGGAGGACCTTCCCCCACTTTAGCTTCTATGTTGGATAAGCTTCCCTGTTTCTTGTGTCTCGGCTCTGTGTTGGTGACAGAACTTACCTATGGTGAGTTGGATTGTAGTCCTAATCATACTGGTCGGTTGTCCCGATGTTTGGCACTGGTACGAACTCCCCCTAGTCACTTAAGACGTGTTGGCTAAAACTGAAAGCTCATGTACTACTTAAGGAAACTTATCTAAATTCGCTTAGGAAACTGTAAACTCTAGAATGTGTTTATCAACACACGTGAGTAAAGGGCAAGAGCAATGAAAAGCTAAAAATACTCCTTGAAGAGTATAAGAAAGGTCTAAAAAGCAATGGTTCTTAAACTCTATATCTAAAAGATTGTTGACCTTATGTCTATGTATTGAACATGCCCTGGATGCAAGCTATAATTAGTTGTGCTTATCAGCACACCTGAGATCCGAAGGATTATGTAGGCCAAAAAGGCCATGAAATGAAATCAATGGATCCTAATGAAACTGGATCATCTTTTATAAAAGTAGGCATGGTGCCTAAGTTGAATAAGCATTCTTTGAACAACTTATCCATCCGTGAGACACTGCCATCCCCCGTGTTATTTGCTTGTCTAGCATATGTTAGAGTGTGTATTCCCTTTCCATTTCCAAAGTGTCACAATGTCAAGTCAGTAGTCATCCCTTAGCCTAGCCTTTTATATTTTTAGCCCTCACCCTTCACTAGCAAATTGATCACAACTATGAAGTGAGTATGGTCCTGAAAGTCTAGTCTGAGTCATAAATAATATTGAAGACCTTTATATATTTAGTTTTAGATCGTCAGTAATGATTACTTCTTGTTATAATTGTTACTTGAATGAATTGTAGAGCATGTATTAACCTTTGGCACTTGCAACAGTTTGATGATAGCCTGAGTTATATTTTGGGTCATGTTGACTTGGTCAAACCCAGTTTGACCAAAAGTCAACCATAGGACATGAGGTGGCAGACCTCAGAAGATACAGAGATATGATATATGGTTTGGTACAGGTCACCATGGTGGTTCTATGCAGTGGTTTCAGGCTTATGATGATGATTTGTGCATTTCAGCACTCTTACAGATTATTATTATTTGGTCTGCCGGATATGATGGATGTTTATTTTGATCATGCAGAGATCTATATGGTGTATGAGTACACATCTTAGATGGATTTGGGCTCTCTAACTCCAATGAGACAGTCTGTTTTTAGTTCCGGGCAGTTATAGTGATTATTAGCCTCAGTTGGCTATCCTAGTGTAGTTTTGGCCTATCAGATGGGCTGTCAGAGCAGTGATGAGATTTGATTGATTCACCTAGGGCGCTGTGCATGAAGGGGGTGGTCCAGCCACTTGATATTACCATATTACCCCCCTACCAAAGAGCTTGGTGGCCTCACCTTGATAGCGCAGGCACTCCAGGAGGCAGTTTGGGCAGTTTCACACTTTCCGAGGCAGTTAAAAAATGGTAAAAATGGCAACTGAGGGATTCGATTTGGGCTACTGAGGCAAAGGAATGGCATGGGATGATGTTTGATGATGAGTGGGATGTCTTCCACACCTTCTCCAGCGGTTTCAGCTTTCAGTGGGGCCTACACTCATCACTCCGACACCTTTTTATTGGATTTCTGGAGCCTCCCAAGGCTCACGACTTTTCCAGAGAGGCACGATTTGGTGTCTAGCTTGATTATTTTATATTATTGTGCCATGGGGATTGACGAAGGGTGTTGGAAATTACCTCTTGGACCCACCATGAGCTAGATCTTATGTTTTATCATTAAGATTTGGTGGGACCCCCTCTCCTGGGGCGATTTGGTCCATTTGATGTATTATTTTATTATTGATCCATTTACTTTTATGTTGAGCTCATCTCAACCATTGATTAGATCACTTTGATCTTTTAATCTTAGCCATCCATTCAAAAGGTGGTTAGGATTTTGGTGCCTCTCCATCCTATTTAAAGGAGAGAGCTCCTCATTGTAAAGGGGACTTTTGGCTCTGGATTATTGGAATAGAAAAATACTATTGCATCTACTTCTTGTGTTGTGGTGAATGCTTTCGGAGTTCGTTCGTTTGTTCTTCCTTTGCACTGGGTTATTGGAGATTATCTTGCTATACTTTCGTCCATGTATTTTTCATCTACAGGTGGAGGCCGAATTGGTTCAAGGAGGACACATTGGTAGGGGAAGACTCTCCCTGCTTCTTCTTTGGGTTTCTTCGTCGGTAACAAGGAGTACTACTATCTTTATACCTTCTACTTCATGTTATCATTCGCTTATACTTGTCTTTCCTCCATGCTTGATCATTCTGATTGAATCGACTTCCTTGGTTTGACAGGTAGAGGAGGGCGCACGTGTGGACTAGGGCATCATCTCAAGGCAAGAGAAATTGAAGATCTCCCATTTGATCTCTGCGGGAACATTCCTCAAGAACATGGCAACCTCATCCATCACTCAGGTATGATCTCAAGATAAATTTCTCATTCCACGATCTATCCATTTGTCTAAGTCATCAAAACCCTCATTTTACATTTTCTCAGATCTACTTGGATCTAGTAGGCTTTTGGGTAAGATATTGAAAACCCACCTCTATAGCATCCCACGACAATTCGGATCTATAGTTTGGTGTGGATTGGCTTCCATTTGACCCCTTTCCCAAGGCACATTAGCCTCTCCAAGTGAGGTTGCACTACTTCGTTGGGTGAGTTTTGCTAGTTCCAAGACCTGGGTAGGTGAGATCCCACTTGATTCACACTCCTCTCACTTGATAACCTACCCCTAGTGCTCCACCTTGTTGATTTTCACCTTGTGGGCCCCATTCCTCATTTTGAGGGTTGTGCCCCACTTGGGTCACTTGGTGATGCATTTTGAATCTCAGATCTACTGAGATCTAGCCATTGGATGACCTTGATCTTCAAAACCCACCTTGCTTTGCACCTTGACAACCCCGATCTACATTTTGGTGGACATCCGACTCCATTTGGCCCAATTCCCAAGGCATCGATCTTCTCCAAGCCCTCACGACTTTCCCAGGTTATCTGGTTTCTCTGTGGGTTGATCTTTGTTTGGCCGCTTGCACACCTAGATATTGTCATATCCACCTATCAAGCATAGCTAGAAAGCCCTAACTGTCAGATCTCTAATTTGGGACACTTTCCCTATTTTAAGGGTCACGTTTCCCAAGGTAGTTGATTTTGACCTTTTGAAACTAGCTTTGAATCCTAGAATCATACTTAATCCTAGAATCACTGTGTGTTATCTTTCATCATCATATCACACCTTTCCTAAGCCTCCACAATGGTCCTACTTCTTTACTTCTAGGGTTCCATACCTGTCACCCTACGTATTTCATTCGATTGATTTGATCTGGTGATTGGGTTGATCTCTCCTATCGGGAGTTGATCTAGGTCTCCCCCTTGCTATCTTGGCTTTGATAGCTAAAGCGAAGAGTGCCTCGGTTAGCGCGACAACCATCTTTTTGGGAACCAAGGCTCTCTTGGTTCACCACTTTAGTTGTCTGTCCCCTCTACCATCCACCTTGGATCCATCTGTAGGGGCAACTACAAGATTGGTGATAATAGGACCTTGCATCGACTGGTTGTAGGGTGTTCTCGGAGGAAACTAGCCGTAAGGGGGTGTGCCCCCCGAACCATATGTAGGTCTGCCGCCATAATAAGGTGGTCCGCTACCATAAGGTGGGGGTACGCCACCTTCGCCGGGAGGGGGTGGGCCGCCTCCAAATGGTGGGGGTCCGTTGTCGCCACCGGGATAGGATGGACCTCCACCGCCTCTGCGGGAGGAGGTGGTGCTCCACTGCTGCCTCCAAATGGCGGGGGTCTGCCACCGCCACCGCCACCGGGATAGGATGGACCTCCACCGCCTCCGCCGGGAGGAGGTGGTGCTCCACCTCCACCGCCTTCGCCGGAAGGAGGTGGTGCTCCACTGCCGTCGGAAGGGTGTGGGCCTCCTCTGCCACCTCCACCAAAATAGGGTGGTCCTCCACAAGTGCCACCAGGTTGGGATGGTCCTCCACCATAAGGTGGGGGTCCTCTGCCACCACCGGGGGGGGTGGCCCTTCGCCTCCACCTCTCGCCGCCAGGAGGGGGTGGGCCATGGTTGCCAAAATGAGGTGGTCCTCCACCAGAAGGTAGAGATCCGCCTCCTCCGGAATTGTGTGGGGGCCCGTCGCCTCCCGAAGGAGGTGGGGGGGGGATCAGATGGAGGTGGTGGTACTTGAGGGACGGTAGGTGGGGGTCCATGTTGTAAAACATTTTGATGCCTCCATAGAGTGTAAGGATTTCCGGGATAAGGTATCCCGTAGAGTGCGTTTCCGGGATTGAATTGTCCCGACACAGGGTTAAGATAACTTGGATACGCTTGATTCCATGGTGGTTGGTTTGACTGGGATGGTCCCCCAACATGGGATAATCCCGTGGTGGAAGGTCCGATGGGTATGGAAGCTCCAACGGAAGGACCGATGGGAACTCCTCCTCCGGTATTATGGTTAGGAGGCGGGGGTTGCCCCCCAGCAACAACGTGCTGACCACTAATCAAAGGTTGACCCAACGTGGGTTGTTGATTATCTATTACGGGATGAACATTACTCGTAGGGAAGGCAGGGGGTAAAGAGTATCCTCCCCACGAGTTTTGGGGGTGGGGGAGGAGTGGGTAACGTTTTCGTAGTAGTAAGAGGGGTGTTGGACTGCTGTCCTTCAACAGGTTGAGTTGTTTGAGGTATAGAACTGGTCTCCTGTCTAAGGGGTGTACTTGTAGGAAGTGATGGTTGACCAGGTTCATAAGTGGTCATGTTGTGGATGGATGGTTCTGGTGAGCCATAAGATAAAGTGCGAATCGAGATCTGCCGATATGTGGGTATCTCCATGACTTCAGCCCTTCGTGAAAAACTTTGTCGTCGAAGTTGATCGCCCTTGGAACATAATTGATCCAAGCGAGCACGAAGGGGTTTGAAAAGCTCGTCAGGAGTGGGCCAACCGGATGTAGTGGCAAAATGAGCCACTTGTTGACCTAGAGAAGTTTCCCAAAAGGGTGTAGCTGGACCAAACGCAGCCGATACAGGGTTGTCCTGGGGGTTATTTAACCATTCCATCGATCCAAGCTCTCCCGGTAAAACGGGAGGGAGAGGTACGTCTTGTGAAGTGGAATTTTTCGCCTCTTCACCCTGCGAGGGGTTGGAGGTGGGTGAATCTGGAGGGAACATGTGTGCTCCAATATTCAAAGTAGGGTTTTCTACTTCAGGTGACACGACCGTGATGTGTGGGTCCATTATTACCTTCGAAATTACCTCCTGATTAAGGGGATATTTGGGTGGTAAGTTCAGAATCCTGCGGGACCTTCTCCAAGGAAAGTCAGCCAGAGTGACTGGAACAGAGTTTCTCTTAAGAGTATTCTAAACAAAAGAAAAGCAGTCCAGAAAAAATCTACACAAATTAAGGCCGCAAGCAAACTTATGTGATAGGTGTGGATTCAAAAGTTTGGAACCTCACGGGATTGTCAAGGCTTCGCAACTCGCGATATACTCCAGGGTCCAACAGTTATACTCGGCCCAATTTTTCAGAGCACTAACCAGGGAGGATTAGGACCGTATCCTTGACCATATAACCCGACGACTTGATAGTACGTGCGTAGTAGCTCCCTGAGTGTTGTTCTCGGTGTATTGCTCTGTTAAGACGGCCAAATGGATAGTTCAGGTGGTTTCAGGAATCCTAATGGTGTCTTCCGATATACACAAGGTACGTGGGAGCTCAAATCCGTAGTGGTGCTGTCTAATGCACAATCGTACGGCACGAGACCTTCCCATATACTACCGAGTACGTGAAACACCTTTGGATATACGCCAAGTATGTGAAGTGTCTTTCGGTATACGCTAAGGTACGTGAAAGAGCCTTCGATATACTGGTTGGTACGTGAAAGAGCTTTGATATACTGGTTGGTACGTGGAAGACTGCAATACCCCTAGGATACAGTGCTGGCAAGTAATGACAGCTGCCATGTTTTACGATGCTGGAACACGTCTCTAACTTAACACACAAGTTACTATAATTTTTACCCTAGTTCTACCGTTAATTTTATCTGGACGGTTAGGTGAATGCATGAGGTGAGTACATAAACGTAACCATAATGCAAGCCCTAACTACATGAAAAAACATGCACTTTTTCTTTTGATGAAATCTATGTATGGGAGGGAGAAATCTTTTCAAGTGGTTTTGCCAAAACAAACAAAACTATAACAAATCTCAATTCTACCAAATTTGACAATGAAAGTACTCTTTTTGTTTTTCGAGCAAAACATGAAAATTAACAAGCATCAAAACCAAATCTAAGCATTTTCTTTTTGTCTTTTCGAATAAAAAATGAAACTAAGTGATGAAAAGGGAGAATTTCTATCTAGAGCACTCTAACTCTTCAAATTTCACTATGATGGCTTAAAAGCATAAAAAACCAAAAATGCATACAATTCTTTCAAGCATGGAATCACTTTTGCAAAAACTTGATTCAACTTGGATTTTTCAAGAAAATGAATAACTGATAATTCATGAAAAGCACAGATGATTAACTTTCCCCTCAAACTTTCCAAAAGACTAATGAATGATAAATTCCAATGCATGAACGAACTTCCACAACAATTTTCAAATGCACTTGAAAACGGTAAAAATGAAGTACTTTTAATTTTTCAATGATATGCCAAGACTACAACTTGATAACAATAATGTTTTTAAGCGCGAATGGCTGAAAAGAAAGATTATTTGCAGCACTCTAAACACTCAGAAATTCTTAAGAAAATGACAAGCACTCACATGAACTGAAAAAACACAAAACACTCAAAAACACAACCAGATGTAAGCAAAGCTAAATAACAAGTGCAAAAAGAGGTCTGGGATCAGATCCAATGCAAAGACTAGATCAGGGGAGGAAAGGAGGGAATGCAAGGTCAAGTGGATGAAGGTGGGGGAGACCAAAGTGTCCACCACTACCAAGTCTCAAACTTGTCCAAAATGAAACCCAAAACCAATCCAAATCAAACCAAACAAAACCAAACACTATCAATGCAAAATCAAAACAGGTCTCTGACTGGAAGATACAGTGCAGAGGAGGTCTGTAGGATAAACCAAACTCAAAGGTTGGAGAGGAGAGAACCCAAGCATAAGGGTAGACTGCTCGGCGCAGCCTCTGGTCAAGCCCAGAGCGCCCGTCGCAGGTAGAAAACAGATTTACTGCGCCGATGGCACAGGATGTCAAACTGAGAGGAGCGACAACGTCGCAAGTTGCAGGGCAACAGACTGCGCCTGACAGGGGAATGTCGCTCTGGCTATACTACCCTAGGTGCGACAGGCGAGATCCCTATGCAAGGATGAAAAGATCTCCAAATATGAGCAATCAAAAGGTTTGACAATCAAACATACAGACTCAAAGGAAGTCAACAGACTCTTCAAGAAGAAGATATGGTGGTGAAAGAGGTTAAGGAGGCAAATGAAATGGCTCACAAAGAAATAAGAGAAAATGACTTTCAAACTGAAAACTTAAAACAATGCATGTAAATCCCCAGTATGGTCGCCAAACTTGTTACCGGACAATCTACCAAAAGCGGACTTAGGGCGTGATTTCCCTAGTTTGTAATGGCCCTTTTTTTTAAATTTTATAAAAAATGACCAATTTTTCTCTTTTTCCCCAAATTCGACCTTTGACTAGTTTTGATGCCTAGGTCTCCAATTTGCCCCAAATGATTCCAGGTATATGGATGATGTTAGAACATAAATATGTGTTTCAGGGATGCTTTTGGACCTTTAAAATACTTCTGCAAATCCTCTTTCAATTCTAGCCAAAGTAGGGCATTTACTAGTAATTTCCATTTGACTAGTATTGGTTTCTAGGTCTCCAATTGGCTCCAAATGTCTCAAATCTTCAAGGAAGGTGTATGACTGATATTTGTACTTGATTATGATGTTCATGGATGATTTATGACAATTAAAAGTCTACTGCAAACTTGTTTAAGATTCAGGACAAAGTATGGAATTTAACTAGCAATTTGAGGTTCAAATCCCCCCAGGGTGAGTTTTGAAAATGGCTCTCCAAATGCCTCCAAACCCACTCGAAATTCTAAACAGAGGTAGGGGATGTCTCAAGGATGTTATTAAGGTCCCAAATGCACCATTAATTAGTTATTAAGTCTGTTCCAACCCTCTCCCAAACAACAACAAAAACCACTAATTCAACCCTTGGGGAAATGGCACCAAATCTTCTCCAAATTCAAATAAACTGAGTATAATGACTTCAAATGCTCAAGTGTTGAATATGAAACTTGTAATAAACATCAATGGCAGTCCATTCATCACAAATATATTAGAGAAACATTCTTTTATTCGAAATCATCAATATTATAATGGCATGCATAAAGGGAGTGGGGAAATGGTCATTGTTTGCTCATTAATCATCATTTTTACATACAACCACTTGGTATTTCGACCTGAAACTTTCTGGAGATGAAGAACAGAGTATTTACTTCATATTATAAAATACATGGGGCATGAGAAGCTCCCCCAAAGAGTACAATAGCTCACCAAAAACGCCCTCTCTCAAGGATCAAGAATATGCCATCAAAACTGGAAATGGTTGAGAGAATGTGCTGCACTAGAAGAAACCATGAGCTTCTTTGTAGCTTTGACCTGCAAATAAAGACTCCATTAAAGCTCCAAATGAAAGGTCTGAATGACCTTTCCAATTACCAACTTGGATGGGAATCTTTAACCCTCGAAATTGGCTAAGGCAAGAAACTAGTCATCCACTAGCTCTCCCTCTTCACAAATGCAATTGCAAATTCTACAAATGATCAACAGCTGCTATTCTTCTTTGTTCATGACTTTTATAAACTTCTAATGTCCTCCATGGGTCGAATTCCTTCCAAGAGACTCATGCCAACTCAAGTTGGGAAGAGATTCCAAAAAATGCCACTTGTACAACAATTCCTAGTCTCCCACTTCCACCAAATCACATGTGGAAGCATCTTAGCTGCTCTAACTCCCTTGAGCGCCCTCTTGGAGGCTATTTTTAGCTATGTTGCACAAGTTTCTGGAACGAGGGTACGTTGGGTACATGGGTACGAATATCCGGTACGGCTAGAAGCTTTGCGCAAATTTGCAGGAAACGTCGGGTTGGGAGTGGCAATAATATATATTAATTTTTAAAAATATATTACAAAAAATTAAAGAGTTAAAAAACATAATTGATTAATTTCATAGCTTAAACTATTTTAGCCTCTTAAGCCTTTAGTAGTGTCATGAAATTCAATCATTTTAAATTTGCTCACTCCTCTAGGTCCACATTATACAAAAAAATTGGGTTTGTGTGACCTGAAGTAAACCCTAACCATGCATGACTCTAGTGCCATGGTATGTTTTGTAAATTTGACCTGCAACTTTATCCCAATGTATGAGTTTGGAAAGGAAAATTGCATATATATGTGTGTGTGTGTGTGTACGAAGCACAAATAACTTCATAAATCATAAGATTCAATCTTTTCTAATTCCTTGTTTCAACTCCATCTCTATTATTGCTCCTAAGAGTGCTTAGTATTTGCGTGCCTTTGAATTTTTTTGATGGTAACTACTACTTACTTCTTATGTGAATGAAGGCTTGATTGTTTCAATTTGAAGTAACAAACTTTCAAAGTCTTCAATATTTTGAGTTTGATGTGGTTTATGATCCTAAATTGCTATATGAATCAATATGAAGAACGTAAGCTAGCTATAAACATTTGAGACATGAATTAAAGTTGTTCAATATCTTAGTATTGTAGAAAGTTCCATGTTTATTCACTTAAGTACATTGGCAGCTTATATTTTGAGTGAATGGATTTAAACATTTAAGAGGTGTGAGCCCTCATAATTTATATAACCTTGAAAATTTTAAAAATGGCGTTATTGATAGATTCAATTGGAATTTTTATTATTGGTGATTTCTTAGAACAATAAACAACAATCATTCAATCGATTTTCGACACTTTTCTTATGATTTTGGGCTCCACATGGTTGGGAGACTGTAGAAGCTCCCTGTCTGTTTGGGAGCTTCTGGAAGCACCCAAACAGACAGGGAGGTTCTGCAAGCTCCCAAAAAAAGGGAGCGGCTAAAGCTAGTTCCCAAAAAGCTCCCAACAAAAAGGGGACGTTTCGTACCAGCTCCCAAGCTCCCAGGAGCGAGGAAACGCCGGGTACGGGTTGCCAAAATCCCGGCAGCGGTACCCGTGCAACTATGATTTTTAGCCCTGACATGTCATATATGTCATATGTCAGCCTTCAGGTCTGATTTGTGTCATAGGTGTCATAACATCTTCACCATTGTTGTCATAGAGCTAGGGAATCTAGCCCAAGTGTCCCACTAGCTTTAAATTGCTCTTTCTCTTCCATGGGAGTTACTCTTCCTCTATACTTCGACCTTGGATGAGTCATGCCATGAATAATACCTTTTGAACTCCCCCAAGTATGTTACCATTCACCTTGAATTCGAATTGGTGAGAAAATGATGCCAAGTGTAGTGGGGAAATCTAGCCATATGTGGGTCCCACTTCCTCCATGTGTCTCCATGATCAAATGCCACTTTGATTTTCACTTGTATATATTTATTTAGCTCATTTATTAAATATTTATGCCATTCTAATGTTCAAACATCATTTATTATCTCCCTTATTCCAAATCCTAAAGCTTCCACCCCAAACCTAGGAAACTAGTAATTTTCCTCCTTGGCAATTATTTGACCTTTCGCATCAATTTGATAAACTCTCATGAATATGGCCAATGGGCTTAGGCCATTGTGACCCAATGCAAAATTTGGGACATGACAAATCCTCCCTTCCCAATTACTTGTCCTCAAACAATTTCAAACATGGGTGTTGAAGAACCTGCTTGCTGTATAATTCTTTGAAGTTGCCATTGAATTTCCCAACCTTGAGTCTTTGAGATTCCATGAAGATTTTAGAGAGGAACCACCATGCTTGCTGTTGCACTACTTTGATTAAAATCACTTTATTAAGTGGGGAATCCATCCCCCATACTATTTGTTTCCCAAAAAATTTGAAACCAATGAGACAAAAATGATCCCAGGGTCCCATTGCTTGTATTGCACCCCAACAATTAAGAGTGCTCTCCAACCCATACCATCAGATAAGAGGATTCCTGGATCCCATTTTCTTGTATGCATTCTTCCAAACATCATGAGTACAAAATATATATCATCAAAGTACATAACAACATAATGAAAATGTACATCAAGGAGATGCTTCATCAAAGAGTCATGAAAGTGCTTATACCTCCAAGCAAGTAGACCACCATTTTCCAAGTGCATACAATCTTCAAATGACCCATCAAATCTGCTCCAATGACATAGGTGAGGATCCCATGTCCTATAATGCTGCTCCAAAAGGATATGATATGCATCAAAATATTCAGCCATGTATTCCTTCATCCAAGAAGTGAATGAAGAATCTCCACTAAAATTTGAACCAAATAATGAGCAGAAAAAACAAGGAGACTTCAAGGGACTCAAAGAAGTCTCATCCATACATCCATGAATGTGAGAATCATAAAGATGTAACAAAGTATGTGGTTGCCAACGAAAATATTCTTCAATCATAAATCTATTCACCCAAGTTTTGGATGAAGTTCCTCCAACATCAAATGAACCAAGTGTTGAGCAAAAAAAATTATGAGTTTTCAAGTGACTCAAATGCATATTATAGGGGCATCCATGTAGATGTGCATCATCATAAAGTAACAAATGATGTTGCTGCAAATGTGAATAAGAATGTGCTCCAACCATGTCATCATAAAAGGTAAATCTAGGAGTTCCATACTCCTCATGTGGCACGAACAAAAATAACCTTTTCACCCATTCTTCATTGAGACTAATGCTGCAAAACATGGAATTGTAGGATGTAGGAGAATGAACTAACTCACTCAAATGATAAAAAATGCAGGAGTTTCATCATGGAAAGGATCCATATGGGTAGTATCATGCAGCTCCTTGAAAAGTATGAAACCTTTGTTGTAGATTAGTTCAAATGTAGATGAATCATGCTCTTCTTTAAAAATTGCATAACCTTCATCAAGAGACAATTCAAGTTCCTCTTCTGTTTGGATCTCTTCAAGTTCATCTTCAAACACATTAAGCACATTTTTACTTCATCATTTTTACATACAACCACTTGGTATTTCGACCTGAAACTTTCTGGAGATGAAGAACAGAGTATTTACTTCATATTCTAAAAGAAATGGGGCATGAGAAGCTCCCCCAAAGAGTACAATAGCTCACCAAAAACGCCCTCCCTCAAGGATCAAGAATATGCCATCAAAACTGGAAATGGTTGAGAGAATGTGCTGCACTAGAAGAAACCATGAGCTTCTCTGTAGCTTACACCTGCAAATAAAGACTCCATTAAAGCTCCAAATGAAAGGTCTGAATGGTCTTTCCAATTACCAACTTGGATGGGAATCTTTCACCCTCGAAATTGGCTAAGGCAAGAAACTAGTCATCCACTAGCTCTCCCTCTTCACAAATGCAATTGCAAATTCTACAAATGATCAAAAGCTGCTATTCTTCTTTGTTCATGACTTTTATAAACTTCTAATGTCCTCCATGGGTCGAATTCCTTCCAAGAGACTCATGCCAACTCAAGTTGGGAAGAGATTCCAAAAAATGCCACTTGTACAACAATTCCTAGTCTCCCACTTCCACCAAATCATATGTGGAAGCATCTTAGTTGCCCTAACTCCCTTGAGCGCCGTCTTGGAGGCTATTTTTAGCACTGACATGTCATATATGTCATATGTCAGCCTTCAGGTCTGATTTGTGTCATAGGTGTCATAGCATCTTCATCATTGTTGTCATAGAGCTATGGAATCTAACCCAAGTGTCTCACTAGCTCCAAATTGTCTCTTCCTCTTCCATGGGAGTTACTCTTCCTCTATATTTCGACCTTGGATGAGTCATGCCATGAATAATACTTTTTGAACTCCCCCAAGTATGTTTACCATTCACCTTGAATTCGAATTGGTGAGAAAATGATGCCAAGTGTAGTGGGGAAATCTAGCCATATGTGGGCCCCACTTCCTCCATGTGTCTTCATGATCAAATGCCACTTTGATTTTCACTTGTATATATTTATTTAGCTCCTTTATTAAATATTTATGCCATTCTAATGTTCAAATATCATTTATTATCCCCCTTATTTCAAATCCCAAAGCTTCCACCCCAAACCTAGGAAACTAGTAATTTTCCTCCTTGGCAATTATGTGACCTTTAGCATCAATTTGATAAACTCTCATGAATATGGCCAATGGGTTTAGGCCATTGTGACCCAATGAGAATTTGGGACATGACATAGTTCAACGTGAATCTAGAACAAGAGAGACAAAATATGAAACTGCTTTCCTAGATCTAGTTAAAGATCGAGTGATTAGATATCTTACCTTTAGATCGTAGATCCTTTCTCCCTGATGTTGCTCCAAGCTTCATGGTCGTCAGATCTCAGCTGCAAGACCTGTCAAGACATACATAACAATACAAGCAGTAAAACAATATCTAAACTGTAACAGATCTAAGTAAACGGTTAAGCAAGTAAACTACACAAATATTATTAACACAACAACATTTGGTGGAAAGAGTTTATATTACTGTATTAAAAGAGGGAAGTACAAAGTAGAGAGACGATTACAACCAAAGCTTAATGTCGCAATCCTCCTCCAACAAGCCAATGCCAAAGCCTCCAAAGGAAGTATAGGTCTCCCAAGAGATGAGTAGAGATCTCCTAAGCTAATTTCATCAGCATGCAAGTACTATAGACTTCCTCTCCTTGGAATGGGAATGAGCTTCATATATATATAGGACTAAGAGGATAGGGTAGGTTGAGATATAGTGGAAGAGGATTAATGGATACTCCCAAAGGGCTAGGGAACCGAATGCCAGCTCTCCTATAGGCTAAGGATAGAGATCCACATCACACACCTTCGAGAAATGGCTCGAAGATACCCTTTATCCATTTAACTGACATCGTCGTAGGCTGCAGTAAGACAACTTGCACCGTCGCATGCTGCACAAAGGTGACTTGCGATGACCTCACAAAACCCTATAGAAATAGGTTAGTATCTCTTCCAGTTTTGTTTCTTAGTCATGGGAACTTCAGGGATGTTTACACTGAGTCTTAAGGTGGCAAGTTTTAGGTGTAATGACTGACCGCCTCATAAAAGGGCTTGAAACCCTGAGGTTGGTGTCCGGGGCTTCTAGCGGTGGGTCATTGGGTCGCATAACCCCAACCTTGATTTATCACTCCAGCGGCGGATTTTTCAGTACTGGGACATATGTTGTTCCTCTAGGTCACCTCACACACCCTCCTGGCCCTTCAGTTCACCAGCGCCTCCCTCGCTAGGGCTCCTCCAGATGGTGACGTCCTCAGCCAGGTTGCAAGGCTTTGATTAGGGGGGGATGTTGAGGGATTTTCACCACTGTTGGGGTTAGATGGGGCATGACGATCTCTCCCTCTGCAGTTTGGCCTTCAGAACAGGTTGATATGCTTATTTTTGGCCATTTTGGTCATGTGTGGGCAAAATCTGGGGAAAATACCCCAATTTACACAGTTTTGATTATTTTATATTATTTTTGTTATAATTTCAAGTTGACATTTTATAATTTCAAATTGACATTTAAAAAGGCATGTTGGCCTGGATTTTATTTATTTTTGTAAAGTGAGTGTGAAAAGGTATAAATAAACTTTTTCTCACTTCATTTTAACATAACAACTTATGGGATAAAACTTTTATTTCTGATTTTTACCCTACTTGGGCTCATGGAGTGATGCGCACCTCTTGAGGATGGATGTACTTGCTAGTTTGGGGACAAATCTTTGAAGTATCTTTGTTCTTGCTCTTTGCTAAGGTGATGCTAGGAGTTGTTTGATTAACACATGCAGAAGGAGGTATCTAAGTTTCTTCTCTTGATATTTCTTTGTTAAATGTTGGATGTGTGCTTGTCTAAAGTTGAATGGTAGCTATTAATGCTGCATTTTGTCCTAGCTAAGTCTTTTTCAGCCTTTAGTTACCCTAGCATTGTGAAGCTTGAGCTTTAGGTTTCCAAGGTTTGACTTAATTAGGGCTTCTTCAACCAACTTGTTTAGTTGTTGGAGAAAACCCTAGTTTGCCAAACTTGGCAAGTACCATCTCAAGAGGAGGGCCATCCTCCTTGATGCCCTAGGGTTAGGGTAAATTTCTCTAAAAACCCTAGGTTGCTCTTCTTTTAAATCCTACTTTTCTGAGTTTTGTTTATTTTGTACATATTATGTTAGATTAGATTTTATTTTTAGTTTTCCTTGTATTTTAGGTAATTTTATGTTAGTTTTTCATCAAAATTAAATTGGAAAAACCCTAAAAAACCATGTTTTTCTGTTTTTTGCCCTAGTTGCAGATCTGATTTGCCTTCACTGGTCTTCCTCCTCCACTCGCCTTCCCTTCCTATCTTCCTCCCGACCTTTGCTCCTCCATGCACTAGTTTCGCTCTCCCTCTTTTCTTCACCTACCTCCTCGCTGCCCCTTTTCCTCCTCCTCGGCTGCCTTCGCTCTGCCCTTTTTCTTTCCTCCCTATCTCCCCTTTCTCCCTTCCCTTCCCTACCTCCTTCCTTCGTCTCCTCCATCCTTTCCCTTCTTTCCCTTTTCTTCCCCTTCTTTTCCTTTCTATCCCCCGGCCAGCCCTAGGAAGGGGCTCGGCCTCCTCCTTAAGGACCTCGGTCCTTCCTTTTTGGCTACCCTTAGCCTCGGACTTGACCTCAAAGGCCTTGCTCTTCCGTTTGGCGGGCTTCCAAGGGCCTAAAACACCTTTCTTACCAGACCTTGTCCTTGCTGCCCTAGGTCTGCATTTTTAGCAGATTGCCACTTCTTGGACAGACCTAAACTCCTGTGCACATCAAGACAAATTAGAAGGTTAAACTCTGGGGTATCTTAACAAGTTTTGCCAGGGCTGCCAAGTGGAAGTCTCATCCATTCTGAACTTAACACAGGTCTGAAAGTTACTATTACATTTGGTATCTACTGGTTATTTTATCACTCAGAATTTGGGACAATTCACACTTTTGCATGTTCTATTCTTCACAAAATTGGATAATGTATTACTGCTATTGACATACTCAACCTACAGCTGTTATATCTTTATTGCTGTTCTGAAATAAGTGCTTCTGGTGATGACATATCAGGTTTGGATGTGAACATTAGTGATTACACTTTGTTAGTATTGTCCTTGTATTTGAATAACAAAAACTTACTGCTGCTAGGCATTATGGTATAAGAAGCTAGTTCCGATTACCTTTACATACAGCATACTTAAGCTGCTGTTATACTGTGACATTACCTGCCTCCAGGCCCCGAAAACTCAATTTAAAAAAAAACAAAAAAACAAAAAAAAGGTCTACATTAATAGCAAAAGACCTAATCTTAAAGTGGCATTCTCCTTATCGTTCATTTTCTATCCTTTTACTTAAATTTTTATCATTACCACTAATTGTTTCAGGATGTTTGAGAGTGGTTCCAACCTCATCAGACTTCATATCCAAAAAGTAGAAGTTTAGATTCCATTTAGAATTCAACAGACTTAACAATATTCAGGGTTTCAAGATTGCAACGTTTCCACTAAATTCTATCATGTCCGAGGGTAGGGGATTGGCATTTAACCAAGTGCATCAACCCCTCTATGTACCTCGATGTCGGTGGTGCTGATTGTTTAACTTCTTTGTCATGACCTTAGTAAATATGTACCCTTCACTCAAGCAAATTCACTTATTAGGCATGTGAAATTTTTTCTACCTTTTTTTAATGCTTGGATTAGGAGGTTTCATCAAAATTGTAGGGTGTCTACTATGCACAATTAGAGTCTAGACTAGTAGTACCATATGATCAGATTGCAGACACTAAACTATAGTTATTGATTAGTACTATGCTTAGTTTTGGACTCTAGGGGCCACTTAGAGCCTTTTTGTTGATGTATTCTGATTTAGAGATGAATTGCACTCAATGCTATTTTGGCTATATGCACCCATACTTGCTATATACATGAGAAATTTTGCATATTTGTGTATAATGGTCTGGATTCATATGGATGCACATGAATATATATGTATTTTTACAAAATTTGAATATTTTATGTAGTTTTTGGTTGATCGGTTTTTTGGTCTGGTTTTTATCTAGTTCCGGTCCGGTTCAGATTTTTGGGCTCTTCCGGATCGATGACCGGTCCGGTCCTGTTAACATTGTCTCCAAGGAGTGTACTAAGCTAAATAAGGGGGTCCAAAGGGGTGTATGATGTATACTAAGGTGTTTGACACCCCCTTTAATCATAAAACCTCGTATTATTACATTTTTGACCCCCAAGGGACATATACTAACCAAAAGATACAAAATCATGGTGGTGGATTTATTAATGCATAAGAAAAGACCAAGGACTAAGACACTAGCATATGGCAGATGTAGTAGAGATGCTCATGGTCTTAGGGGCATGATTGAGTGAAAAAACTTTGACAATACAGATTACTAGTATCTATATTTATCTCAATTAAAAAACACTCCAGAGCACCTTTTACAATGGCTGTCATAGATGGGCTAGACTTTTTACACATAATATAGATGTCATTGTTAAATTTCATACATTCATAGCATAATAACATAAATGCATAACCAAGATCACTAGAAGAAAGACAAAGCACAAAACAACAACACAAATTTTACCCTGGGAAACCCAATTGGGAAAAACCCAACAACCTTCGCATAGAGATGATAATCCCGAGATCATAGTACAAATAAGAAAAGAGAAAATGTGAAAATGTCTTCCACAAGTAGAAACCCCAAATCTGCTCCCTTCTCCAGCTTGTGCGAAATCTGCTCTCTCTCAAGTGATGCGCAATTGCTAAGTGAGTGAATGAGATAATGAGGTGCACTAGCCTCTTATTTATACAAGTGCAAACATGAAAATTACCCTAACTGGGCTGACTTCAACCGGGGGCGATAAATAATTTAATTTTAATATTTTTATTTTGTTTCTTTGCACCCCAAGGCTTACATTGATTCTTTCACGTGTTTACATAAATGATTACATAAAGTTCATCTCCCTTAGGAGGTACAAACAAGTACAATGAAGGTACAATAAAATATAATGAATAATATCTTTCGAAATTGCACAAAATCCAACACTCCCTCTCAATGAGGAAGGTATTCTTCAGTCTTCATTTGCATCACGATCATTTGGGTTTCATCTTGTACATCCATTATGTCTCCATCATCTGTATGCATACTGAAAGTTGTCCACACAGTCTCTGTGCATCATTTTCACCAGTCCTTCGGTGAGTCTAGGAGAATCACTTGATCCTGGATCCAGGAGACTCACTCAATCCTGGATATCTGAGATTATCAGCTGTACCATCTCTGCTATACAATTTGCTACTTGTCTGTCTCATTTGCCGATGGGGTCCTTTCATACTTGGCTGAGATCTCAAATGAGCAAAAGGGCACGACCATCTATTGACTGCCTGACTCATCTTCCTATGGGATTTCTCCCATATCTGGCTAAGTACTTGGATTATAGAGGCACCTGTGCAAACACACGGCCAACTGCTGACTGTCCTACTCATCTGCCTATGGGATTTCTCCCATATCTGGCTGAGTAACTGGACTGTAGAGGCACCTGTGTGAACCTGACCAACTGCTGACTGTCCTACTCATCTCCCTATGGGATTTCTCCCATATCTGGATGAGTAACTGGACTGCAGAAGGTACCTGAGTGAACCCGACCAACTGTTGACTGTCCTACTCATCTGCCTATGGGATTTCTCCCATATCTGGCTGAGTAACTGGACTACAGAGGCACCTGGGCAAAGCAGGGAAAGCATCTCAATGTCATCTTTCCCTCTCAAGGAGGGATATGTTCTCTTCGACTCCAAGTCTTTTGCGAAAGTATCGAACTTTACCCTGGGAAGAGCCTTGGTGAGAACATCTGCAGTCTAGTCATTTGTCGGCATGTACTGTAACTCGACCGCACCTTTCTGCACCATATCACGAACGAAGTGATATCGAATCTCGATATGCTTCGACCTATTGTGAAATACAGGATTCACTAACATCTGCACATAGCTTTGGTTATCACAGTAAATCACAGTCGGCTCTGGAAGCCAGGAGTTTACGAAGCCAAACTGCTTCTCGAGTTGCTGTGCTAGCAGCCATGTACTCGGCCTCTGTAGTACTGAGTGCTACCGAGTTCTGCTTCCTACTGCACCAGGAAATAACTGCAGAACCCAAACTGAAGCAAAATCTAGAAGAACTCTTTCGATCTGCAACACATTCGGCCCAATCTGAGTCTGTAAACCCCTGCAATCTCAGGTCACTATTTGAAGCATACTTCAATCCATATCCCACAGTGCCACGTAAGTATCTGAGCACATGTTTTGCAGCAATCCAGTGAATCTGCCTCAGTTCGCACATGAACTAACTGAGGGCATTCACAGCAAAACATATATCTAGTCTGGTGTTGGTCAGATACATCATTGACCCAATCAACTGGCGATAAATGGTGGGATTAATCAAATCAGAATCTGAAGTAGAATCTCTCAACTTCTTCCAATTTGCATCCATCGGAGTAGCCATGGACTTGCAGTCTAACATCCCGAATCTCTTCAATATATCAATGGTGTATTTTCCTTGTCCTAGGAAAATCTCTTTCTGCCTCTGCCATACTTCTAATCCCAAGAAGTAATGCATCAATCCAAGATCTTTCATTTCAAACTCAGAGGTGAGATTCTTCTTACACCATACAATGAGTTTCTCATTTCCTGTGAGAAACAAGTCATCAACATATAATACCAAAACCAGTGGCTCATCATCTACAACCTTGTAGTAAAGGTTGGGGTCTGCATCACTCTTGGAAAATCCCAAGCTCACCAGGAATCCGTCTATCCGTCCATACCAAGCACGGGGTGCTTGCTTGAGTCCATACAATGCCTTTTTCAATTTGCATACATGAGACTCCTTTCCTTAGACAATAAACCCATCTGGCTGTTTGATGTAAACTTCTTCATCAATAATACCATTGAGAAAGGTTGTCTTCACATCCATCTGATGCAACTTCCATCCCATAGCTGAAGCAATTGCAATAATGGATTTGATGGAAGTATATCGGGCCACAGGAGCTAATGTCTCATCATAATCGACTCCCTCTTTCTGAGAGAATCCTCTGGCTACAAATCTGGCCTTGTATTTCTCAACACTGCCATCTGCTCCATGCTTGATCTTGTATTAGCCATTTAGAAGTCACTATTGACTTCTCCTTAGGTCTCGGCACAACCTCCCACACATCATTCTTCATGATGGATTGATATTCTTCCATCATGGCATCCTTCCAAACTTGATGTTTGGATGCTTCTTCATAAGTGGTGGGTTCTGAATCAATAATGTTGCTCATTAGTGCCACATAGCTAGAGAACCTCAGAGGTCTTTTGCTTTCTCTGAAAGCGCCATGTGGAGCATCATGCCCCTCTGCATCCTGCAGTGTCTGTTGTGCCCATCTAGGTCTTTTTCGACTTGCAACATCTCTGGGGATATCAACTGGATCTATTGGATCGATAGGTTCATCTTTTTCTGCTGACTCCCTCTGAACAGGAGGGGGAGATGATCTCATCTCCTTTGGTTCTAGCATTTCTTCATCATCGATCTCCATATCTGATCCTCTACCTTTCCTGACAGCCATCTCTTCTTCAAAGGTCACATCCCTATTGACTTCAATCTGTCTGGATCCTGGAATGTAAATTATGTAAGCCTTTGAAGACTCTCTGTATCCCACAAAGGTTCCCTTCTTGCCTGAAGGTTCTAACTTTGATCTTTTTTCTTTGAGCACATGTATGTAGACTGGACAACCAAAGATCCAGAGATGGCCCACTTCTGGTTTCACACCTGTGAACGCTTCTGCCGGAGTCATGTTCTTCAATATCTTATGTGGACATCTATTCTGTACATATACAGCGGTTCTAGATGCTTCTGCCCACAAGAACATTTGAAGATTCTAGTCATGTAACATAGCTTTGGCTGCCTCCACAATTGTACGATTCTTTCTTTCTGCAATCTCATTTTGTTGAGGGTTGTAGGGAATTGTGAGCTCCCTCTTAATTCCTGCTTCTTTGTAGAAATCATTGAATTCTGTAGAGGTATATTCTCCCCCATTATCGGATCTCAAAATCTTGATCCTCTTTCCTGACAGATTTTCAACTTGTGCTTTAAACTCTTTGAACTTGCTGAGTACTTCCTCGGATTCTTTTGACTTGAGAAAGTATATCCATGTCTTCCGTGAGTAATCATCAATGAAGGTGATATAGTAATGATATCGACCTAATGACACAACTGTCATGGGCCTGCACAAGTCAGAGTGGACCAGATCCAAAATCCCTTTGGATCTACTCTCGCTATTTGGAAAGGATTTCTTGGCATTCTTGCCAAGTGCACATCCTCTATAAGTTCCATCATGGTCTACTTGGAGCCTTGGCAAACTTGTCACAATATTTTTCAGAATTGGGAGAGCTCGATAGTTCAAATGAGCTAACCTTCTATGCCATAACTCGCCCATACTTGCAGCATCATGTATTAGGGCTTGGACTGGTGAGGTGTTTAGTCTATACAGGCTCTCTTCTCTTATGCCAATAACTTTGGCTGTGCTCATGCTTGAGTTCTTGTGCCAAGTAAGTACTTTCCTTTCTGAGAAAGCTACTTTATATCCCTTCTCCTCCAATGCTGAGATGGAGACAAGATTTCTTTTCATACCAGGTACATAAAGTACATCATTTAGGCGTAATGTATCATTTGATTCTAATTGAAGGGTGGTGACTCCAGACCCCTTCACAGTGTAATTTGCATCATCTCCAAGTACAACACGAAGATGTGAATCTTTCTCAATTAATTCTGAAAGATTCTCTCTATAACCTGTCATGTGTCTAGATGCACCACTATCTATGAGCCAAGTGTCACTAGTGGTAGGAATAGTACCTGATAGTGCTGATATGAATAGAAATTCTGTGTGATCTTCATTCTTTTGCTTCTTGTGATGATGATCTTCTTCTACGTCAGCAGTGGATGCTTCATGCTTCCTTTTGATTTGGCTTCGACAGCTACTGGCGTAATGTCCATACTTCCTACACCTATAGCATTGAACTTGAGATGCATCCCTCTTCTTCTTTTGTTCTTGACGGGGACTTGATCTCCTTTCTTCTTGGTTCTTGTGTTTATGAAACTTCTTCCCTTTTCCCTTACCTTTCTTGGCATGGGAAACAAAAGCTTGAGTCTCTTCAGGTTGAGTGCCGTGGAGTCTTTGACGTGCTGCAATCCTTGTCTCCTCCTGAGAGCAATCTGCCCAAAGCTTGTCAAACTTTGGTAGTTTGGATCTACCACTTATGCTTTGGATAAAGGACTCCCATGATGGTGGAAGACCATTTAGAGTGTGGAGGACAAGCTCCTTATCATTAATAGGATCTCCATTGGTTCTGAGCTTGTCTCTGAGTTCTGTGATCCTCATAAAGTATGATGCAATGGATTCTGATTTTGCTATCTTCATATTTGAGAGCTGGTTTCTCAAAGTCATGGATACATTAAGGCTAGTATGTTCAAACAACTTCATAATGGTCTTGAACATTTTCCTAGCATTCTTCTTTCCTGAGATTTGTGGGACCAAGTGTTCTCTCACTGAATCCACAAGTACCCTTCTTGCTTTAGCATCATTCTTCCTCCATCGGGATTTATCCTCTTCGGCTTCTGGTTCAAGAACCTTCTCATTTACATGTAGTGATAGGTCATTTTCTTCTAGAAGTAGAAGAACCCTAGACTTCCAAGAGATAAAGTTGGAAGCTCCTTCCAAACGATCTTCAACCTTCATACCAATCATCTTGATTGTAGATCTGGTTTAGAAACCCTAGTAGGAGCTAGGTCAAAAATGAAAGTTGATAATTTGAAAAACTGAAACCACAGATAAATGCGCCTTGCGAAGGAGAGTTGAATTGAGGGTGGGCTGGTCCAAATCTGCGGAGAGAAGTGACATAAAACTGAAACCCTAATTCTACTGTAGCCACAGAGTTAGGTCAAAAATTGAAAATTCTCGGAATTGAATTCCATCTTCACCAAAAGATGTGTCTTGACAAAAACAAAATTCCTATAGTCCCTTTTCTCCAAAATGATGGTTGGAGACTTCACAAGATGAAACCCTAGTTCCGGCAGGGTTCCGACAATGTTCCCGCAATGGCTTCTTCTAGAACTGCTCTGAAACCATGTTAAATTTCATACATTCATAGCATAATAACATAAATGCATAACCAATATCACTAGAAGAAAGACAAAGCACAAAACAACAACACAGAGTTTACCTAGGAAACTCAATTGGGAAAAACCTAGCAACCTTCGCATAGAGATGATAATCCCGAGATCATAGTACAAATAAGAAAAGAGAAAATGTGAAAATGTCTTCCACAAGTAGAAACCCCAAATCTGCTCCCTTCTCCAGCTTGTGCGAAATCTGCTCTCTCCCAAGTGATGCGCAATTGCTAAGTGAGTGAATGAGATAATGAGGTGCACTAGCCTCTTATTTATACGAGTGCAAACATGAAAATTACCCTAACTGGGCTGACTTCACCTGGGGACAATAAATAATTTAATTTTAATATTTTTATTTTGTTTCTTTGCACCCCAAGGCTTACATTGATTCTTTCATGTGTTTATATAAATGATTACATAAAGTTCATCTCCCTTAGGAGGTACAAACAAGTACAATGAAGTTACAATAAAATATAATGAATAATATCTTCCGAAGTTGCACAAAATCCAACAGTCATGTCATTTTACAATTATCATCTTTTTACCATGAGCAAACAAGATACAGGGAACCAAGAAGAGGCAGAAGAAGAGAGTAATGCTCGGCAAGGCACTGGCCTTGCTAGTCTTTCAGGTGATCATCTTTGTCAGTCTTTATGATCATCCTAGTGCAAACTGGGTGGTAACATGTGCCTTATCATTAGTGAAACAAACTTGTGGCTAGCAGTGTTAACTCTCTTCGCCGAAGCTGCTGAGATTAAATAAGCTTTCCTTTCATCTGTAGAGATGGCAAGATGCAGGTTGGAGCATAAGTTAGATTTAAAGAAGTATTGCATAAAAGTAGTACACTGCGGTATAATTGTTCAATAGATCACTCACAAAGGTAATGCAAAATATTACCGTTGAAAAGACTTTTGAAGAAAGGCTTAGGTGAGTCATTTTAAATGTCTTTTGGTTTTGTTGCATATGTTTTAATTTCAGAAGAAAAACGAAGTAAATTGGATGGCAAATGCACGAAATCAATGTTTACTAGTTATAGTGAACTACGTAAAGTCTACAAGATGATTGATATTGTTACTAGCTAGGTGGCTTTCAATTGTGATGTCATTATTAATGAAACTACTTTTTAACCTATTTTATGACTGTAAGGGGGTATATATGTGGTTGAATGTATATCTAATGGAGTTGAATGTACATGTATTAGGGGTTCACTCAATAAGGTGTCAACATGTGCAATGGGTAATAACATGTACATATCGGTAAGGGGGTATATATATGGTTGAATGTATATCTAATAGAGTTGAATGTACATGTATTAGGGGTTCCCCCAATAAGGTGTCAACATGTGCAATAGGTAATAACATCAACATGTACATATAGAGGTCAAAAGAGTGATTGTTGTAGGTGTGAGCATATGCTTTGATTATATGGATGTACTTGTGTTATTTGGAGGAAGTTCTCCTCATATACAAAGAGTTATTGTGTAACTCATCTATATTATTTATTTGGAAGTTGTGCTCCACATTTACATTTGGTGTAAACACCAAGTGTACATAGTGTGTATGCTGGTTTTTCTGTTATTTAAGCAATTGGGCCTTAATACGTATTCTAGTTCAGTGATTAGATCTGAAAATTAGTGATGAGGGTTGTGTTATGGATGAAAAATCAACCATGTTGCAAGGGAAAAAGATGCTAGAGGAAGGACAATCCTCTGGAGTTGGTATGCAAGAAAACTTCAGCAATTCAAGCTGAAAGTGACTCAAATCAGGAAGGGGATGACGATGGTTTGGAGGGTCAAGTAGGCAATAAAAGTCCAAAATGGTATTATTGCACCCTGGAGGATGTTTGGCTGAAGAAAATTTCTCAACTAAGAGAAGAAAGGCAAATGAAAAGATAAAAGAAAATGAATGCAACAGGTAATTATCCCAGGGCAAATCTCCTGGGCACTTCCCCTCATTTTGAAGAAGGCTGCCAAAGTAAACCGTAGATTCTTCAGGGCAGAATGCCAAGTTAACAACAGGACTCGAAGCCAATACAACAATATATTCAATCTGAGCTCATCATGTCACTTAGGGGAATATAACCTAGGTGGGGAGGATAACACTCCATCCCACAATCAGGCGAGCTAGATCCAATTGACATGTGTGTTTTGCTTTATCTTCTCTTAATGAAAAATATGAAGATAAAAAAAAACCTAAGGGAGGGTAAAGACAAAAATACTTTTAATGAAGCAGGATGGTGATTCTGCAGTGAAGCAAAAAATAAACAATTGATTTGTTGAGCTAGCAAGGTTTGGAAGGGGTGAGTTTAATGGACAAATTAGCCTCTACATAAATGGCAGAGGCGCCCAGTGTTTTTGCCGACATCGACTTTCATTCGGCTACTGCGTAAATGGTCAGAGAAATGGTTAGTGATCTCATTTATTTTACATCAACAATGCCAGTGACATGTCTAGTTCATTTCCCATCGCTGCATGATGATATGACTCAGAAGTGGGTTGGGGACACCTTGCATGTCCGGATAGATTGTCACTTTATTATAAAGTTTAGTTTTAAAACAATGATATTATAAGTTAAGTTAGGCAACATTATCTTTATCCTTAATTAGGTGCTGGATATTGGGGAGTTGCATAACATAGTATTACGACATCACACCATAGAATTTCATCATCCAAGTAGAAGTACAATTTTTATCAATATTATCTGCGGTTGTATTTATTTGTATCTCTGACACTAGAACCCTGAGGCTATCACGCTATCTCTGTGCCAAAAGTATTTCTTGGCATATGAACCACTTCAGTCTGATGCGATTCACTCTGCGAAATTATTTCTTCGCATTATTAATCTCTTATTCTAGGTATATATACTTTTGGAAATTTATAAATACTAAACTCTTCCTTCTAATAAATGAAAATTATCTTTTTGCTGTCCTATTCATAATGTATGACCACAAGCTGCCCAACGTTGGCGTATCTCTTGGCCTTGCTCAGATTTGTATACGACAGTGCCACAGTGCCTTGGAATCTCGTTCACTGTGCCTCTCGGGATTATTTTTCTGGGGACTCTCAAACCATGTCATATGTCATAGTTTCACATAAATACTATAGGAGATAATACAAAGCAGAAAAGAGAGAAATGATAGTGCGAAGATATGTAACTAATTCGCAATTGATAACTTCTTAATTAATGACTAATACATAACATTACATTATGACCTCATCCTAACTTTCTTAATGCTCGATAAACTTATAAAGTGATATTATTAATAAGGATCTTCCACATGACATGATCATTATAAACATTTATTTAAACATCTTGATGAACCTTGGGATCTTGAAGTGTCCTTGAAGTAGGTGCAAAACTTCAATTAAATTCCTGTTATGTTGGGACGCAACTCCTCTTTGCGTAGCTTTTTCATTCAATCTATCCTTGGCATATGCATAATAGATCTAGAAAGGAACTTGATTGGTGTTTAGATGACAAAAAGTCATCCATGCTAAAAGTTAATGTTAACAGAGTGTGCACTCTATCTTTGTGAGGGTTGTGTGTCTTTCATTCTTACTACATTGATTACTTTTTGTAAAATATTTCCATGCTGCATCATTTTTATATCAAGTATCCCAATATAATAAAGTTCGCCAAGTACCTTTTATAGAGTATCTGTTTTCATAGTCGTAAAACAAATAGGAAATAGCCTTTTTGTTGCTGTTTTCTGATTTACAGCATATCGGTACTGTATCAGGCTGCAATTTATTTCAATAAAATCCAGTGCTTTTGTTTTGAGGAGCAACGCTTACTTCCTGGCGAGAAGATCGACATGCCTGTAAGTAAAAACCATCCTTTGATCTGCATTTTACTTTTTGAAATAGTAAAGCTAATCTCTCTGGGTTTACGTATTTTGCAGGTTTTCTTCTATGTTGATCCCGAGTTTGAAACAGACCCAAAAATGGATGGCATAAATAATATGATTTTATCATATACATTTTTCAAAGTGGACCAAGAGGAAGCGTAGATTATAATTTTACAGTAGATGGCACGGAATGTGACCAATAATAACAGGGAGAACAAATCATTTATGCTAGGCGAGGTAGGCTGGCCAGAGAATAATTTGTATTCGTGGGTGGAGGGTAACATTAATTTGTGTTGCTGCTGTTTGCAATTGGATGACTATTGATATTTGCTCATTCCCATAGCATGCTATCTTAGTTTCCGTGCAAGGCCGAATTTTAAATTTTATCAATTAGGTGCCTCCACAGAAGATAGTGGAGGAATTCTTATGAAGTTCATGTCACTCTTTATTTAATCTGTAAAGTGGGTCATGACAATGCGGAGAATAAATTTAATAGCTTCCTATTCATTAGGCTTGGTGAGCTAATTTGAGTAGTTGAGAGCCGTGAATAACATGTGGGCTTTGTGGTAAATTCCTTTGGCTGGCTGCCTTTGGCTAAATGGGTCTCACTCAATGTCAATGTCCCTACTAGATTGGTGCCAAAACTGCACTGAACCGGTTTACCTAGAGTATAAGGACAATTAAATTTTATTTTTATTTAAAACTTTAATTAATTTAAAGTGAATTAATTTTGAAACATAAACTACATTGTTGTCATCAAGTAAATCTGAATGTTTACCTACGATTTGTTAACTTTTGAATGGGCGAGCACTTACATTGACGTTATCAAGTAAATCTCAATGCTTACCTACGTGATTTCTTAACTTTTGAATGGGCAAGCACTTCAAGTTAGGGTTTAAATCTAAAGTAATAGGTTGCGTTGTAGCAGTAATTGTGTTTAAAAACCTAATTGGATGTAATATTTAGTTCTAATGAGTTTGAGATTTGTTTTGTTGCTTCTAATCTAGGTTACCTAACGCTTATGAGTATGGATGATGTAGTAACTCAAATTGATGAATTGTGGGTATAGCAACAAACATTTTATTTTGTTGGAAGTTTTCTTGAGATATGCCTGGAGTGGTTTCTTCATATGACATGGATTTCCTTTAGTGTAGATACCAGGTTTGAGTGGTATTTTCTCCATTTTAATTGTGAACCAAGTCTTTGTTAATGCATCCTGCCACGCAAAGATATAATTGTGAACGAAGTCCTCATTGGTGCACTCACATACACAAAAATATAGTCATTAGATTATGAAGATTTCCACCGTCAGTCATAATAATAGCAAATATTATGGATGGTGAATTATGTTATAGTTTAGAAATACCAAATATTTGGAGTGGACACTCCACCCATCATCAAGGGATCAAATAATGCATATGCTAGAATTGATTCACACTCCATCCATCACTAGTGGATCAAATAAAATATATGCTAGAATTGACCCATCATCGGGGGATCAAATAAAGCTTGTGCTAGAATCAATTTTAGCATATGCGTTAATTGATCCCTTGATGATGGGTGGAGTGTCCCTCCAAACATTGAGCATTTTTAAACTAGTGTAGACAGCTGTGAAGAATCGATTCTTAAGGAAGATGATATATATCCTTTTTAAAGGGAGTCCAAAGGGCTCTTAAGAATATGATATATTGTTATCTATGATTCTATAAAAATTGGTTTGCAGGGAAATTTCATTTCTTTAACCCAAATGAGAACATTTTTGAATTATTAAAATCAATAATGGCTTTTACTTGCATATATAAAGTGTTTAATGACCTATGTGAGTGGTTTTTGGTTGTTGATTTCTAATGTATGCCAATGTTGATGATGTTAGCTTTGAAATTTTACATGAATATATTTTATATCAAGGAGGTTTTTACTTGGATATTTATTTTTTGTAATAGGTTTTTGTTGGTTTAAAAATTTAAATTCCATTTCATTTAGTCGTATCTATTTCCGTTTACTTGTAGAAATGTACAAACTATAAAAAGTAGTCTACTTAACTAATAAAAATAAAATGGAAAAACTCTTTCCTTCTTGTTTACCTATAGGAAATGAGGCCTTGAATTGGAGGAGAAGCACTTAATGGATGGGAACCTATGGTTGAGGTGTTTTAGGCCCACTTATCCCTTGCATGTTGACTAGAACATAGATCTTCCCCAATAGAACCCTTCATCCCCTCTTGGGGGTGGGGGGTATTGACAATGATAATCTCACACATCTACCATGTTGACTAGAACATAGATCTTCCCCCGTAGAACCCTTCATCCCCTCTTGGGGGTGGGGATATTGACAATGATAATCTCACACAGTTGCCATGGTTGAGTCCTGGTGTATCATATAAATATGTTGTGACGATAAACCTATGTTGTTCCTAAAAAATTCTACTTATTGTTGATGATTGAAATGACAGTTCAAATGTCAAACATGGGACCTGTTATCACCAATCATGTAGTTGCCCCTAAAGATGTATCCAAAGGGGATGGTAGAGGGGACAAGCAACTAAAGTGGTGAACCAAGAGAGCCTTGGTTCCCAAAAGGATGGTTGTCATGCCAACCAAGGCACTCTTCGCTTTTGCTACCAAAGCCAAGGTAGCAAGGGGGGAGACCCAGACCTACTCCTGATAGGAGAGATCAACCCAATCACTAGATCAGATCAAACAAAGTGAGGTATGTAAGGTGACAGGTATGGAACCCTAGATTTAAGGAGACTGAGACACTATGGAGGCTTAGAGATGATATGACTTGATGAATAGATCTTAAGCATAGTGATTCAGGGATTAAGTATCATTCCAGGATTCAAAGCTAGTTTAAAATGGTCAAATTTAACTGCCTTGGGAAATGTGACCCTTAAAACAGGGAAAGTGTCCCAAAACGTAGATCTGACAGTTAGGGCTTTCTAGCTATGCTTGATGAAGGGATATGACAATGTCAAAGTGTGCAAGCAACCAAACAGGGACCAAACCATGAGAAAAATGGGCAAGATAGGAAAGTCGTGAAGGTAGGGAGAAGACTAGTGCCTTGGAAAATGGGCCAATGGAGTCCCCAAGGGTGACGCCCTTGAAAACCCACTTTGGGATTTATCCGATCTACAATACCCAGAAATGTTTTGCCAATTGATCAAGGGATTTGATCAGTAGAATTTTTAGTAGATTTTAAATGAGGGTTTTGAAGTAAATTGACAGATGGGCAAACCAATGGAATGAGAAACTTACCTTGAGATCATACCTGTGTGATGGAAGTGTTTTCCATGTTGTTGAGGAATGTTTCCGCAGAGATCAAATGAGAAATTGTTGATTTTTCTTGCCACAATGAGATGCCCAGCTCCACACGTTCGCCCTCCTCTTCCTGTCAAGTGAAGGAAAATCGATTCAATCAGATTGATATACAATGGAGGAAATACAAGCGAATAAGCAATGATAACATGAAGTAGAAGGTGCTAAGACAGTAATACTCCCTGTAACCAACAAAAAGACCCAAAGAAGAAGCAGGGAGAGTCTCCCCAACCAATGCGTCCTCCTTGAAGCAATTCGGCCTCCACCTATAGATGAGAAAAACGTGGAACAAAATAGATAGCAAGATAATCTCCAATATCGCAGTGCAAAGGAAGAACAAGCAGTCGAACCCCAATAGCATTCACAACCACAAGACAAGTAGACGCAATAATAATTTTCTATTCCAACAATCTAGAGCCAAAAGTCCCTTTACAATGAGAAGCTCTTTCCTTTAAATAGGATGGAGAGATACCAAAACCCTAACAACCTTTTGAATGGATGGCTAAGATTAAAAGATCAAAATGTTCTAATCTATGGTTGAGATGAGCTCAACATAAAATAAATGGATCAATATAACAATATAATACATCAATGGACCAAATCGCCCTAGGAGAGGGGTTCCCACCAAATGTCAATGATAAAACATAATAACTAGCTCATGGTGGGTCTAGGGGGCAATATCTGTCCTCCCTAGTCAATCCCCATCGCACAATCATAACATATGAACAATCCTAGCACCAAATCGTGTCTCTATGGTAAAGTTGTGAGCCTTCAAAGGCTCCAGAAAACCATAAATAGTGCTGGAGAGATGGGTGTGGGTCCCATTGAAAGCTGAAACTGTTGGAGAATGTGTGGAAGACATCACACTTATCATCAAAACTCATCCCATGCCAATCCCTTGCCTCAGTAGACCAAATCGAATTTCAGTAGCCATTTTTGCCATTTTTAATTTGCCTTGGGAAATGTGAACCTGCCCAAACTGCCTCCTGGAGTGCCTGCGTTGTTAAGGTGAGCCCACCAGGCTCTTTAGGAAGGGGGCAATATGGTAAAAACAAGTGGCTAGACCACCCCCTCCAGATACAGCGCCCTAGGTGAACCAATCAAATCCTCTCTCTGCTCTGACAGGGCATCTAATATGGCAAAATTGCACCAGGATGGCTAACTGAGGCCAATCATCACTATAATTGCCCAGAACTAAAAACTGACTGTCTCATTGGACTCAGAGAGCCCAAATCCATCTAAGGTGTGTACTCATACAGCCTATGGATCTCTCCAAGATCATATAAAATATTCAATGTGCCCAGATAGACCAAATAATAATAATCTGTAAAAGTGCTGAAAAACACAAATCATCATCATAAGCCTGAAACCACTGCATAGAACCATTTGGTGACCTGTACTAGACCATATATCATATCTTTGCATCATCTGAGATCTATCCACCTCATGTCCTGTAGTTGATCTTGGTCAAACTAAGTTTGACCAAGTCAACGTGACCAATAATATGACTCAGGCTAACATCAAACTGGTGCAAGTGCGAAAGGTTAAGACATGCTCTACAATTAATTCAAGTGACAATTATAACAAGTAGAAATCATTTCTCTGGCGATCTAAAACCATATATAGAGTTTTAAATAAATTATGACTCGGACCAAACTTTCAAGACCATACTCACTTCATAGTTGTGATTAGTTTGCTAGTGAAGGGTGAAGGTTAAAAATCAAAAGGCTATGCTAAAGGATGACTACTAACTTGACACTGTGACACTTTGGATATGGAAAGGGGATACACACTCTAGCATATGTTGGACAAACAATAACACAGGGGATGGCTGTGTCTCACAAATGGGTAAATTACTTTCAGAAGTGCTTATTCACCTTGACAGATGTCTACAATCCACATAAAATACAAGTGAGGCCAACAATCATTTAAATATAGCTTTTAAGAACCATTGCTTTTTGGGCCTTTGAGTTTCCATAGCCTTGATCCACGTGTGTTCAAAAACACTTGTTACATGGGTTTACATTTATTGGGGCTTTATGCTTCACGTGTGTTCAAAAACACTTGTTACGTGGGCTTTACATTTCACATTTCAAAGCCAATTTCATTAGGCTTGCCTTGCATTCACGTGTGTTCAGAAACACTTGTTACATGAATGGGCTTTCACAAGATATACTTTTAATTTCCATATACATTGTATTGATGGCAGCGCTATCTGTTTCAGGTTTAGCCAACACAACTTAAGGCAACTTAGAGCCGAGACATAATAAACAAGGGGAGGCTCATCCAACAAAGAGGCTAAAGTGGGGGAAGGTCCTCCATGCCATTAGTCAAGTAGTCAGTTAGGGTTCAAACATCACTGGAAGGTAATGGATTGGTGGAGACAGTGAACAATGAGACCAACACTAGCAAGCCAAAGAATGGTGGGAATGATCACCTCTATTCTCCCTAAGGAGGGTAAAACCAATGAGTATGGGTCAAACCAATGAGTATGGGTCAAAAACTTCTAAGTCTGAGTGGGGACATATACATAATATCAATACAACCAGGTCCAAATATCTATATGATCGCCAGATCATGATACTAAATGCTAAGACATGTCACAAGAATGAATATAAAAGCAATATAACCATAACACAAGAATATACCTGTTGAATCATATACTTGAATGCACACAATATGAACCATTATCTGTCCACTGAGAACCTGCTGCTGCAACTCTGGGCAATACTGACTGCTCTATAAATGGCTAAATGGCTACATCACTCCTCAAATTTGAGTGTCCTGAGATTCAGTCATGACATGGGAATAAACTGTTGTCCATCATCAAAAAGTGATCGATCATAGATGCTCATCTCAACATCTCATATGTAAGGGAACTGGCTGAAAAGTGTACTGGAATCTGAAAAATAGAATATGGTAGCCCGACTACTATATATGTGATAACATCTGGCTCCAGCTGGGACAAGTGCTTTACTGAAAAGAGCGCTTGAGAACCTCATAATCTTTGGTCCTCACCACTCTGCTGCTCATATCCTCGATCCAACACTCTAGCTCGGCATCAGCTACCAAAATGACACCTGTTATCTGCAAAATGTCCAGAGCTATACCAAACTCACAGATCGGTCGTCAGAACAATGCATGTATATACATAAATCTCAAATAAAAATAATACTGAAACTGAAATGCATGAAACTGAAAAGCAGAAAGTAAATCTAATCTACTAGCATAACTTGAAAAAGTTTGAATTTTATTGTGCAAGAAAAGAAAAAGAAAAAGGGCAAGTACTCAGGACTACGCTATGAGCTTCAAGGCAAGCCTAGATAAAGACAAAGGTCCTAGACTCAATGACTGAAAAACTAACTACTGCTCAAATGAGCTTATTTAGTTCCTACCTACTCTAACCTACCGGGCAAGCAAAATACTAAGTAAAAACATAAATCCAGTGCACCCTTTCAT
The DNA here is from genome assembly GCA_027924585.1 of Larix kaempferi. Classification (NCBI taxonomy): domain Eukaryota; kingdom Viridiplantae; phylum Streptophyta; class Pinopsida; order Pinales; family Pinaceae; genus Larix; species Larix kaempferi. The sequence goes on from BSBM01000600.1 coordinate 18,914,329, forward strand.
CAATTTGACTAATGATCCTTTCTTGATGTTTTTTAATAGAATAAATCAGGATTAGATTAAAGCTTAACGAATTTAAGATCAATACATTCTCGACTCCTTCAAAATTTGAGAAAGCATTGGAATGGTGCAAAATGAAAACATGCTAAGGGGGAGTTTGATTGATGTAAACATCCTCCATCAGAATATTAATCGGATCATAAAAAATATGCAAGTTATTGTTCAACATGTAAGGAGGGAAAATATGCGATAACAAATTCAACTCCCCTTGTTTCAAACTACTTTCCTCATCTACCTGACTAGGACATTCAATTCTGACTACTCCATGAATGATGTACAAACCAAATAGGGATAAATTGCGAATTAAAATTAAGATCGAGATTAGCCCCACTTGTTGCTCAAAAATGGAGAAACGATGAAATTGATATTTATATAACTTTTCCAGCCACCAATAAAAAATGACTGAAAAAATGAAAAACGTTGTTCATCAAAGGTGATTGGGAAAAGAAATGAAGTGCTTTACCTCCACTTATGAAAATCTCAAAAATCAAAGATTGATCAGACCACAAACCCAAAGAAGATTCGAAATGCTGGGATGGGAGGGTGGATTGAAAATTGATTGACCTTGAATTTTGCCAAAAAGGAAAGAACTTATTGCGAGCACCCAAACCCAAAAATTGAAATGAGCAATCTTGATCAAAAATTGAATTGGAAAAAATATAAACATTGGATGAGTTAAGTGAAAGATTGTTTCCGAGCTTCCCATAAACATTAATATATTGGTTTGGGGATTCTATTAGGGAAAACTCTTGATTATTTTGACTCACTAAACCATCCTCATCATGAAAATTCTCTTTAATTGATTTATCACTAAATTCATTTGATGATAATTTATCAGGGATTGCATCAACAACCACTTGATCATTTTGATCTTTAAATAGGCAATGATCAGATGAATTCATTTCAAAAGAAATTTGGTTGTTATCCCTATTTTCTTTTTCTTCAAGATTATGATAAGAAATATCATTAATTACACAAGGATTGTAAAAAGGGATCTCAAAATATTTTCAGAAGATTCATTAATGGAAGACTCAACCATGGATGCTTCTTGATGGAAATCATTTGTATCATCCTCTTCATCTGAGACTTCTTTAGGTAATGATGACAGACTCTCATAAGTTCCCCTCCTATGTCAATATTAAGGCAATAATCCCGAGGGATTGAAATTTGTTCACTGTCACTCGTTACCTTCTCACGAGACTCAATTAGCTTAGGAAAAGAGGAATCAATTTGATAAGGACAATAATTAGTTAATTCATTATCGGTATCTTGATCATCTTCATCAAGTTGATTTTCATCAAGAGACTCATTTTCTGACTGTTCTTCCATAGTTTCATTAATATTTTCTCCCCACTCACTTATTAACAAATCCATGAACATGTCATACCCAGTGATGGATCCTGGGGCTAAATGATCAAACCATAAACGGACATCCCCTTCTAGGGACGTACCAAGGGCTCGCATATAGACATCCTCGCCATCAGCACCTAGAAATTCCATATGGTCCCAGAGGGCATCCAAATGTCTTTCAATAGATGTTCTATTACTTCCATCAAAATGAGGCAACCCCCTGATGTATCCATTTGGCATAAGATGAGGTGCCCCATATATTTCTGAAAAATCAAAAGGGGATGGCTTGGGTTTCCTAAAAGTTCTAGTTGCTTGAGTTGGGTGAGAATCATTCACCAAAAGCCTTGGTTGGGTTTGATAATTTCCAATTGGTTCATACGGGATATTTGGGGGAAAAATTATTAGATGGATGAGGTGAATGATGGGTATCATAAGAATCTTGATATGCAGGTTCATACCCATAATTATTTTGATAATTATCCTCATACCTAAATCTCAAATTTCTTTCATTAAATCTCTGTTATAATTTTTAATTTTTGTTTAAGATCTTGAAGAAGATCTGGGTCCATTATGAATTGTTAGGATTCTTAGTGGATTATATACATGCGTTCGTTCCTCAGTAGAGTCGCGGGGTGGAGTCGTCAGGTGAATCACACAAGTAATTCACCGAAATGAAAAATGTCGTAGGGGAAGTGAGATGAGTGAAAATTAAAAATGGTGATTGGGATAATTATGAAATTCAAAATACAATCTCCAAACAAAAATCGGATGCGATAAGATATGGATTAACGCACAGACACTTGCAGACACCGAAGGTAAGCCTCTACCGTCCCCGACAACGGTGCCAAAATGTTATCACCAATCTTGTAGTTGCCCCTAAAGATGGATCCAAAGTGGATGGTAGAGGGGACATGCAACTAAAGTGGTGAACCAAGAGAGCCTTGGTTCCCAAAAGGATGGTTGTCACACCAACCAAGGCACTCTTCGCTTTTGCTTCCAAAGCCAAGGTAGCAAGGGGGAGACCCAGACCTACTCCCGATAAGAGAGATCAACCCAATCACCTGATCAGATCAGACAAAGTGAGGTACATAAGGTGATAGGTATGGAACCCTAGATTTAAGGAGACTGAGACACTGTGGAGGCTTAGAGATTATATGACTTGATGAATAGATCTTAAGCACAATGATTCATGGATTAAGTATGATTCCAGGATTTAAAGCTAGTTTAAAATGGTCAAATTTAACTGCCTTGGGAAACGTGACCCTTAAAACAGGGAAAGTGTCCCAAAACGTAGATCTGACAGTTAGGGATTTCTAGCTATGCTTGATGAAGGGATATGACAATGTCAAAGTGTGCAATCAACCAAACAGGGACCAAACCACGGGAAAAATGGGGCAAGCCAGGAAAGTCGTGAGGGTAGGGAGAAGACTAGTGCCTTGGAAAATGGGCCAATGGAGTCCCCAAGGGTGATGCCCTTGAAAACCCACTTTGGGATTTACCCGATCTACAATACCCAGAAATGTTTTGCCAATTGATCAAGGGATTTGATTAGTAGAATTTTTAGTTGCGCTAAGAGGCACTCTACAGTCCAGTATGGGGGAGATCTTGTTAGTCGAGTGTTTGTCGAGTTAAACAAAAAGAGAATAATATAAAGTAAAAAGTAATAAATATTATCTCGGCCATAAACAAAAAAGAATAATACAAAGTAAAAAGTAAATATAAGAATAATACAAAGTAAAAAGTAAATATGAGACTTAAACTAGAGACTTTAGAGCTTAGGATTAGGTGGTAAATATTAAGTCGGCCATCAACAAAAAAGAATAATACAAAGTAAAAAATAAATATGAGACTTAAACTAGAGACTTTACTTTTTACTTTTAATACAAAGTAAAAAGTAAATATGAGACTTTAGAATGTTTGTCGAGTGTTTGTTGAGTAACAAAATATTACAAAGTAAACAAAAAATAATAATACAAAGTAAAAAGTAATAAATATTATGTCGGCCAAACAAAAAAGAATAATACAAAGTAAAAAGTAAATATGAGACTTAAACTAGAGACTTTAGAGGTTAGGATTAGGTGGCTCAGGTATTGCATTCGGAGCTATTCAAGGAGAGGTTTTCACCTCGGGAGATTTGATCCCTCTCGGTGCTTGATAGAGCCTAGGATTTGGAGCTAGGCTGGTAGATTTTAAATGAGGGTTTTGAAGTAAATTGACAGATGAGTAAACCAATGGAATGAGAAACTTACCTTGAGATCATACCTGTGTGATGGAAGTGTTTGCCATGTTGTTGAGGAATGTTACCACATAGATCAAATGAGAAATTGTTGATTTTTCTTGCCACAATGAGATGCCCAGCTCCACACGTGCGCCCTCCTCTTCCTGTCAAGCCAATGAAAATCGATTCAATCAGATTGATCAAGAATGGAGGAAATACAAGCGAATAAGCAATGATAACATGAAGTAGAAGGTGATAAGACAGTAATACTCCCTGTAACCAACAAAAAGACCCAAAGAAGAAGCAGGGAGAGTCTCCCCAACCAATGCGTCCTCCTTGAAGCAATTCGGCTTCCACCTGTAGATGAGAAAAATGTGGAACAAAATAGATAGCAAGATAATCTCCAATATAGCAGTGCAAAGGAAGAACAAACAGTCGAACCCCAATAGCATTCACAACCACAAGACAAGTAGATGCAATAATAATTTTCTACTCCAATAATCCAGAACCAAAAGTCCCTTTACAATGAGAAGCTCTCCTTTAAATAGGATGGAGAGATACCAAAACCATAACCACCTTTTGAATGGATGGCTAAGATTAAAATATCAAAATGTTCTAATCTACGATTGAGATGAGCTCAACATAAAATACATAGATCAATATAACAATATAATACATCAATGGACCAAATCACCCTATGAGAGGGGGTCCCACCAAATGTCAATGATAAAACATAATAACTAACTCATGGTGGGTTTAGGGGGAAATATCTATCCTCCCTAGTCAATCCCCATGACACAATCATAACATATGAACAATCCTAGCACCAAATCGTGTCTCTCTGGGAAAGTTGTGAGCCTTCAAAGGCTCCATAAAACCATAAAATTGTCGGAGAGATGGGTGTGGGTCCCACTGAAAGCTGAAAATGTTGGAGAATGTGTGGAATACATCACACTCATCATCAAAACTATCCCATGCCAATCCCTTGCCTCAGTAGACCAAATCGAATTCTTCAGTAGCCATTTTTGCCATTTTTAATCTGCCTTGGGAAATGTGAACCTGCCCAAACTGCCTCCTGGAGTGCCTGCGCTGTCAAGGTGAGCCCACCAGGATCTCTGGGAGGGGTAATATGGTAAAAACAAGTGGCTGGACCACCCCCTCCAGATACAGCGCCCTAGGTGAACCAATCAAATCCTCTCTCTGCTCTGACAGGCCATCTGATATGGCAAAACTGCACCAGGATGGCTAATTGAGGCCAATCATCACTGTAATTGCCCAGAACTGAAAACAGTCTATCTCATTGGACTTAGAGAGCCCAAATCCATCTAAGGTGTGTACTCATACACCCTATGGATCTTTGCAAGATCATATAAAATATCCAATGTGCCCAGAGAGACAAAATAATAATAATATGTAAAAGCGCTGAAAAACACAAATCATCATTATACGCCTGAAACCACTGCATAGAACCATTTGGTGACCTATACTAGACCATATATCATATCTCTGCATCATCTGATATCTATCCACCTCATGTCCTGTATTTGACCTTGGTCAAACTAAGTTTGACCAAGTCAACATGACCAATAATATGACTCAGGCTAACATCAAACTACTGTAAGTGTCAAAGGTTAAGACATGCTCTACAATTCATTCAAGTAACAATTATAACAAGTAGCAACCATTTCTCTGGCGATCTAAAACCATATATAGAGTTTTAAATATTAATTATGACTCAGACTAGACTTTCAAGACCATACTCCATAGTTGTGACCAGTTTGCTAGTGAAGGGTGAAGGTTAAAAATCAAAAGGCTAGGCGAAAGGATGACTACTAACTTGACACTCTGACACTTTGGATATGGAAAGGGGATACACACTCTAGCATATGCTGGACAAGCAATAACACAGGGGATGGTTGTGTCTCACAAATGGGTAAGTTACTTTCAGAAGTGCTTATTCACCTTGACAAATGCCTACAATCCACATAAAATACAAGTGAGGCCAACAATCATTTAGATATAGCTTTTAAGAACCATTGCTTTTTGGGCCTTTGAGTTTCGATAGCCTTGATCCATGTGTGTTCAAAAACACTTGTTACTGTTAGGATTTTCCTATACTCCATCCTAGTCCTACCAGCCTCTTAGTTATTTTCATTATCAGTCTTGCATGCATTTATGCATGCAGCATGCATAAATGCATGCATCCGCATGCTGCCCAGTCATTAGGTTGACACCTCCAGCACCTAGTCCCTAGTCTTCCAGCACTTGGGAGCTTATTTCCACTCAGATTGAGCCCTCCTAGCTAGTGATGGGCCCACATCTCACCCACCACTTGAGAAGGGCTCCTTTTCTCACCTACCACTCCTGTTGTACTTCAGTTAGTTGAGTTATCATCAGTTTCTTCCTTGATTTAAGGCCCGAATGACTCTCAACTTACTGTATCACTCCGATGGACCTCCGATGAGACCTGAATACCCATTTTGACTCCAGATAGCTCCTCATGCGCCCTCCATTGAGCCTCCTTCATTTAGTTAGTGCCTCCATGTGCCAGTTACACCTACCACACTCAGTTAGACTCAGTCTGACTGATGGTTGACAGTTACTTGTGCATTGATGACTCCATCGATGATGAGATAAGACTTCTAGTTGTGCTTGATGACACTCCACTGATTTTGGATCTATCCATGCAGGCTAATTCGAATCACACATGGTGTATTCGAATCCTGAGCATTGTATATTTACTGTTTGATTATTCAGATTAATGTAAGATGTGTAATTATTCTGCCTCTATCTGAGTTCCATTGGATCTATGTTCTGCTGCACTATACTTCTTCTATTTTCATAAATTCTTTCATTGTGAAGTTTACATCATCTCTTTTGGATCCACTGTAAGGATTCTACATGGTATCAGAGCAGGTTGAGAGTATATTCTACCTCCATTCTTGAGAGTTTTTTGCAGGTAATTCGAAGTTCCAGCAGCAGTTTCGTCCTCCATTCGCTCCATCAGTTAAGATGAGCAATTTGAATGATCCTCTCTCTCCTAGAATTCTCACCCCTTTCAATTACTTTGATTGGAAGGCTGACATGGAAGTGTTATTGAGAAAGAAATCTTTATACAGAGTAACAATGGGGAAAGAAGCCGAACCACATGCAACTATGGAGAAAGCCAAATATCTAAATCAATTAGATGCATCTTTTGGTTACATGTGCATTTATATTTCTAGATATCTACTATTTCATCTTGAAGGGTTGAAGACCCCAACAGAGGTATGGAAGAAATTAGAGGGTCTCTTTGGAAAACAAGATGAACTAAGAGGCCATGCTCTAGAAAATGAATTGATTGCCCTACAACCAAGTGATTTTGAGAGCATTCAACAATTCTTCTTGAAATTTAAATACTTGGTTATGCAATGCAAGCAGTGTGGCATTGAGAAAAAGGATGAGCAATTGGTGCTCTCCATTCTGAGCAAGCTAGGATCTCCATTTTCTGTCTTTGTATCTACTTTCCACTCTGGGCGAATGTCAATCCCTGGATGGAAGATTGCAACCTTAGAAGTCTTTACTGCAGCCCTCATTCAAGAAGAGGACAAATTGATTCAAATGGGTACCATCAAGGCCTCCAAAGATCTAGCTCTTCTAGCTGGAGAAGCCAGTAGGACAAATGTGAAAGGGAGGAAAAGGATAAGAAGTCATCTAAATCCAAGCTGAATGATAAGTCAAGTCCATCAAAAGGAGCCTCCAACTCCAAGAAGGACAAACATAAGAGATCTGAATGTCCCTACTGCAAGAGAGGATACCATCCTGAGAAAGCTTGCATGAACAAGAAAATAGACCTACTAACTAATCTTCTTGAACAGAACAAAATTGCTATTCCAAAAGATGCAAAGATGTCTGATTCTGGAAGTGGATCTGATGGTCATTGGGATTGCCATGCATTGATGGCTGGTTTTTCACAATCAAAGGCCCTCCTCATAGATCCTGGAGCCTCCAACCACATGGTTGCCTCTGAAGAATTATTTTCCTCTTTAGATCTCAAAGATGGGCCTAATATTCACATGGGAGACAACTCTCAGATCTCTACAAAAGGATTGGGTACAGTACATATGGAGCATGGCAAGTTCAAGAATGTTCTATTCGTTCCCTCCTTGACATCAAATTTGTTGTCTGTATACCAGATGACTCACACCGGATCACCTAAGAAGGTGACTTTTGATTCCGACATAGTTGAGATTACAGAGATCTCTACTGGGAATACTATAGTGAAAGGGTTTGCAAATCATGCCTCCAAGGCATATGAGTTCTCTCATTTTCTACCCTTCTCTCTTCCTACTCCTTCAGAATTTGATAAAGATTCAAGTGACTCTTCTTCTGATGAAGATCTTGATGTTGAGATCGAAGTTCAAGAACATTTAGATCTAGAACCAACACATGTTCTCAATCCAGAGCCGAGGCCAATATGGGCTCACACAGTCCTTGCACCTACTGAGAACACAGTTGAGGATTCGTTTGATTACAGAACTACCAGACTTCAACATCATGCCAACCTTGCATTGTGCCATCTACCTCTCCATGAGAGATTTAGCATGATGGTGGGGCCGTCTCTTCCATCCCTTGGGCAGACTCATCATGATCCATTCGTTCCAGTTGCAGAAAGTATTCCTGAAAGACTTGCTTCGTCCAATAGATCTTCTACACAATGGGAGGCACATCAGAAGACCAGATCCAGATCTTGCACCTGCTTTGGCATCCTATAGAGGATCAACTTGCCAAGTTTTTTGCAAAAGTTTTCACTGATGAAAGCTTGTTTATTTTCTTCTTAGTATGATGGTTCTTTGAGTTATTTACTGTTCTTTTGAGGGGGGCTATTTTTCCCATGAGGTTTTCCCTATTTCCTCGGTTTATGGACAGTTCTTATTTTATCATTTATTTGATTGTATGGGTGACCTTTGGTCCTAGTTACCAGGGCCTAGGATGGATTAATGGGGGGTGTTAAGATTTTCCTATACTCCATCCTAGTCCTACCAGCCTCTCAATTATTTTCATTATCAGTCTTGCATGCATTTCTGCATGCAACATGCATTCTGCATGCAACATGCATTCTGCATGCAACATGCATTCTGCATGCAACATGCATTCTGCATGCATTACATGCATCCGCATGCTGCCCAGTCATCAGGTTGACACCTCCAACACCTAGTCCCTAGTCTTCCAGCACTCGGGAGCTTATTTCCACTCATATTGAGCCCTCCTAGCCAGTGATGCGCCCACTTCTCACCCACCACTTGAGAAGGGCACCTTTTCTCACCTACCACTCCTGTTGTACTTCAGTTAGTTGAGTTATCATCAGTTCCTTCCTTGATTTAAGTCCCGACTGACTCTCAACTGACTATATCACTCTGATGGACCTCCGATGAGACCTGACTACCCATTCTGACTCCAGATAGCTCCTCATGCGCCCTCCACTGAGGCTCCTTCATTCAATTAGTGCCTCCATGTGCCAGTTACACCTACCACACTCAGTTAGACTCATTCTGACTGATGGTTGACAGTTACTTGTGCATTGATGACTCCACCGATGATGAGATAAGACTTCTAGTTGTGCTTGATGACACTCCACTGATTTTGGATCTATCTATGCAGGCTAATTTGAATCACACCTGGTGTATTCGAATCCTGAGCATTGTATATTTACTGTTTCATTATTTAGATTAATGTAAGATGTGTAATTATTCTGCCTCTATCCGAGTTCCATTCGATCTATGTTCTGCTGCACTATACTTCTTCTATTTCCTAAATTCTTTCATTGTGAGGTTTACATCATCTCTTTTGGATCCACTGTAAGGATTTCTACAGTTACATGGGTTTACATTTATTGAGGCTTTATGCTCCACGTGTGTTCAAAAACACTTGTTACATGGGCTTTACATTTCACATTTCAAAGCCAGTTTCATTAGGCTTGCCTTGCATTCACATGTGTTCAGAAACACTTGTTACATGAATGGGATTTCACAAGATATACTTTTAATTTCCATATACATTGTATTGATGGCAACGCTATCTGTTTTAGGTTTAGCCAACACAAATTAAGGCAACTTAGAGCCGAGACATAATAAACAAGGGGAGGCTCATCCAACATAGAGGCTAAAGTGGGGGAAGGTCCTCCATGCCACTAGTCAAGTAGTTAGTCAGGGTTCAAACATAACTGGAAGGTAATGGATGGGTGGAGACAGTGAACAATGAGACCAACACTAGCAAGCCAAATAATGGTGGGAATGATCACCTCTATTCTCCCTAAGGAGGGTAAATCCAATGAGTATGGGTCAAGAACTTCTAAGTCTGAGTGGACATATACATAATATCAATACAACCAGGTCCAAATATCTATACGATCGCCAGATCATGATATTAAATGCTAAGACATGTCACAAGAATGAATATAAAAGCAATATAACCATAACACAAGATATACCTGCTGAGTCATATACCTGAATGCACACAATCTGAACCATCATCTGTCCACTGAGAACCTGTTGCTGCAACTCTGGGAAATATTGACTGCTGTTAGGAACCCATGTCTTTACTTTGTTAGTATGTTGTTGTTGGACGCATATGCTTTGTAAGTTGTCCCGTAGTATTTGTTGATCAATAGTTTGTGTTATTGTTGTTGGCGCATATGCTTTGTAAGTCGCCCGTAGTATTGTTGATCCATAGTTTGTAACGGCCCATGGTTTCGACCCATAGTATTGGCGCCTAGAATTAGTATATAAGTGTGTGTTGAGACCTATGAAGGCACCGTGAAGTTATTTGTATTGAGCTTGCTCATAGGAGGTTGCCCCCTCGAAGTGGCCCGTGATCAATATAAAAGTGATTCTGAGTTCTGTCATTTCTGCTATTTCGCATATTTTCATTAAGTAATTGTTGCAGGTGCCTCACATCTGGTATCAGAGCACTTTCTTGGGCTCGCTGGGTGAAATTTCTGCCAAAATTTTTTTTCGCATCTGTTGCAGGTTCGGATTTGGGAATAATCCCTATCCGCTTAACTGTGGGAAGTACTTGGGCATAAGCCCTAAAAATCATTGTGAGGAGTACCACAGGAACCCCGAAGTAGCTGGCCCATTGAGAGGACCTGCCAGCGAAAAGGGCAACGACCCCTACCTGATTGACTAGTTCCCACCCGTGAGGTAAACCAAGAGCTGTCGTTTGTGGCAAAGCGGTTATTAGTTTTACCTGAGCCGTGGAGTGAGGGGTACTGCCCCAATACGCAAGACGTCATACAGCATTGGTGGCCGAGTGAAAACCCTGAACTGTTAGGAAGCCGCACATACCTGGGGTCCATATCTACTTTCAGCTGAACTATTGTCGATCACTGCTGCGTCGTTTCAGATCCATTTTGCAATCCGTTCCAGATCCAGCCGTTCGACGTTGTTCCAGATTCCTTCTGAGCCGTAGCCGCTCCAGTCTGTAAAAAAAAAAATAAAAAAAATCCGAGCCGTAGCCGCTCCAGTCTGAGAAAAAAAAAATAAATAAAAAAATAAAAAAAATTCAGTTTTTTCTCCATATCTCCCTTGTTTTACCTCTGTTTCCCTTGAAAATTTCAGGGAACCCCTGTCATTCCATTCTGCATATTTCATCCTTGAGGACCCTATCCTCAATTCCCCTTCCTACAGCTCGAAATCCCACATTTGTCTATTTTTAGGGTTTGCCATAACTTCCTCAGATTTCACCCAATCACCTTCAATTTTTACCACAGAGTTCCTTTCTGAATTCTGCTTCTTTGTTCCCCTCTGCCAAATTTTCCCATTCTTTCACACCGCTTCTGAAATCCTCATTTTTGCTTCCCTGTCTATCCAACAGTGTCCAAAAAACTAGTCAAACCCCAATTACCCTTCTGATTTTTTCCCAAATCCAAATTTTCCTTTATTGAAGTAGTTCCTGTTTTTGTTTTCCTACCCAGTCAAAAAATAAATAAAAAATAAAAATAAAATCCTGGTTATGGTTGTCACCCGTGCAGGAGCAAAAACCATGGAGGAAGCACTTGCAGCCATCCAAGCCAAACTCCAGGATCTGGATGAAAATTTTCTTGGTCTCCGTCTTGAACATTCAGCTATGAACAACAAACGGCAGTCCGAGTCTTCAGTGGACAATGGGTTCTCTTCTTCCAGCAATTTCCGTGGTCCGAAGCTTGATTTTCCTCGCTTCAATGGTACCGATCCAACTGGATGGATCTATCGTGCAAAACAGTATTTCAGTCTGCATAATACTTTTGATGTCAACAAAGTTCCGTTGGCATCCTTTCATTTGGAACAGGAAGCTCTTCAATGGTACCGTTGGTACATCAAGGCTCATCCAGAGCCCAACTGGCCAGACTTTTGCCAGCTCCTTTTGCAACGATTTGGTCCTAGTGCTTTTGATGACTTCACAGGAGCCCTCACTAAACTTCGCCAAACTAGCACTGTGAGAGAGTATCAAACCGAATTTGAGAATCTAGCCAACCACACCGAAGGATTGTCTGATGAATTTTACCAGAGTTGTTTTATCAGTGGTCTAAAGGATGCCATCCGCTCTGAGGTCAAAATGTTCTGTCCCAACACAATGATGGAAGCACTCGGGTTGGCTAAGTTGGCAGAAGACAAGATTGCAGCCCAACAACGCTCCAAGCCCACTTTTGTTCCCTTCCGAAATATGGGTTCTCAGCGACCACCTATACCGCAGGCTCCTCGACCGACTCCTATCAAGCGTTTGTCTGAAACAGAGATGCAAGCACGCAGAGAAAAGGGGCTTTGCTATAATTGTGATGAGAAATTCACTCAGGGACATAGATGTGTTTAGCAAAAGCTCTATCTCCTGGATGTGGAGTCTCCGTCTGCCTCTGAAATGGGTGACGAAGATCCAGAAACATTGGATGCTCCGGTCGACATTCAGGAACCGCCTATTGACCCTCCGTCTCAGGATGACCAGCCAGAGATATCTCTCCATGCTTTAGCTGGAATCACCACCCCCCAAACAATGCGGGTCAGGGGTTACTTCAAGAAGCTTCCTCTTACAATCCTCATTGATTCTGGTAGCACTCATAATTTCATTGACCCTCGGATCGCCAAACAAGCTGATTGTTTTATCCATCCTTGCTCCAACTTTGAAGTCATGGTTGCCAATGGGGGCACCTTACCTTGCAAAGGGAAGTGTCGAAATGTGCGTATCTCTATGGGAGAGTATACCTTGCGCTCTGATATGTTTGCCTTGCCCTTAGGCGGATGTGATGTGGTTTTGGGCGCTCAATGGCTACGCACACTCGGCCCTATCTTATGGGATTTTGCCGAACTTTGGATGCAGTTTTCCCTCAATGGACACAAACACACATTGACAGGATTACAACCAGGTTCTCTCAGCATCATCAGTTCACATCGCATGGAAAAAATCCTCAAGAAGAATTCACATGGTGTCATCGCTCAGATCCATTCCATCCAGATGCAACCATCAGCGGACTCCACTACTCCTTTGGATCTACAACAAATTCTGGATCGATATACAGGTGTCTTTGCTGAACCAGTGGGATTACCATCTTCCAGGCCAGAAGACCATCATATTCAGCTCCTTCCTGGCAGCTCTCCTCCCAACATCAGGCCCTATTGCTACCCATTCCACCAAAAAACGGAGATTGAAATGCTCGTTCGGGACTTATTGAAGCAAGGTATTATTCGCCCAAGCACTAGTTCCTTTTCTTCTCCAGTTATTCTTGTCCGCAAAAAATATGGGTCATGGCGCCTCTGCATTGACTTCCGAGCACTTAATCACCTCACCATCAAGGATAAGTTTCCAATTCCTGTTGTTGATGAGCTTTTTGACGAGCTTCATGGGGCTCACTTTTTCTCCAAGTTGGATCTTCGTTCTGGGTATCATCAAATTCGGGTTCATGAGGATGATATTCCTAAAACAGCTTTCCGCACACATGATGGCCATTATGAGTTTTTGGTCATGCCCTTTTGCCTCACTAATGCTCCTTCCACATTCCAGGCCTTAATGAATAAAATATTTCGACCCTACTTGCGGAAATTCATTCTGGTATTCTTTGATGATATCCTCATCTATAGTAAAACATGGGATGAACATCTCCAGCATCTGGATCTTTTCATGCAACTTATCTCTGACCATCATCTCCATGCCAAGCAGTCTAAATGTGTTTTTGGACAAAAGGAAGTTGAGTATCTCGAGCACATTATCTCAGCACAAGGGGTTCGCGTGGATCCTGCCAAAATCGATGCCATGAACAATTGGCCACGTCCTCAGACACTCAAGAGCCTTCGTGGTTTTTTGGGGTTGACTGGCTACTACCGCAAGTTTGTCAAGGATTATGGGAAGATTGCAGCTCCATTAACTGCTCTATTGAAAAAGGATGCTTTTACATGGACACCTGCTGCTCAGTGTGCATTTGACAAACTAAAACAAGCTATGTGTACTACACCTATGCTAGCTATGCCCTATTTTTCCAAGCCCTTCACTATTGAGAGTGATGCTTGCGGCAATGGACTTGGTGCTGTTCTCCTTCAAGATGAACACCCCATTGCGTTCACCAGCAAATCCCTTTCAGATAAGAATTTAGCTGCCTCTACCTATGAGAAGGAAATGATGGCTATTTTGCATGCAGTACAGAAGTGGCGTCCATACCTATTAGGGAATCATTTATGTATCAAGACTGATCACCAGAGTCTGAAATATTTCTTGGACCAGCGTGTCTCCTCCCCGGCACAACAGAAATGGGTTAGCAAACTCATGGGTTATGACTATGAGATCACTTACAAGAAGGGTAAAGACAATATTGTGGCAGATGCTCTTTCTCGCACATTTGGTGCCCAAGGTTCTCTTTCAGCTATTTCTATGCCTGTTCCAAATTGGTTGCAATCTGTTCAACAGGGTTATGTCAATGACTCTTCCTTATCTCAGATCATCCAACGCTTGACCAACAACCCTTCTGCTGTACCACATTACTCTTGGGATGGTGCTTCTCTGCGATACAAGGGTCGTCTAGTGCTTCCCCAGAGCACAGATCTTCAACAGGATGTCTTCTATGAACTCCATGCTTCTCCATCGGCCGGGCACTCTGGGTTCCTCAAAACATATGAACGAGCACGGCGTAACTTCTTTTGGCAGGGCATGAAAAGGACAATTCAACAGATGGTGGCCGAATGTGATACCTGCCAGTGCAATAAGGGTGAAACAACACTCGTTCCAGGATTGCTTGAACCCTTGCCCATACCTACACGGATTTGGACAGATATTTCTATGGATTTCATTGAAGGGCTCCCTAAATCTGGCGGGAAGACAATGATTCTCATTGTGGTTGATCGCCTCTCCAAATATAGTCATTTTTGTGCTCTTAGTCATCCCTATACAGCCTCCTCAGTTGCTCAAATTTTTATGGACCAGATCTTTCGTCTTCATGGCATCCCTTCTTCCATTGTCTCGGATCGTGATGCGACTTTCACCAGTCATTTTTGGACCGAACTATTTCGCCACACTGGCACCAAACTGAAGATGAGTTCAGGGTATCACCCACAAACAGATGGTCAGACTGAAATTGTCAATAAATGCTTGGAAACTTATCTTCGTTGCTTCACCTCGGAACAACAACATTAGTGGGAAAAGTGGCTCCCTCTTGCTGAATGGTGGTACAATACCTCTTACCACATTGCCTCTAAAATGACCCCATATGAAGCAGTCTATGGTCAAGCACCTCCAGCTCTTATTCCATACACCCCCACCAGTTCACCAGTTCAGGAAGTTGACACGGTCCTTCGCAACCGCGATCAGATTCTTCGCATTTTGCGGGACAATCTTCACATGGCAAGAAATCGCATGAAGCAACAAGTGGATCAACACCATTCGGAGCGCACTTTTCAAGTCGGCGATATGGTTTTTCTTTGTCTCTAGCTGTACAAACAATCCTCCTTGAAACTCAAAGGGCGTCATAAGCTCGCTCCAAAGTTCTATGGGCCATATCGGATTCTTCAGAAGATTGGGTCCATTGCTTATAAATTGGAACTTCCTCCTTCTTCCTGCATTCATCCAGTCTTTCATGTCTCTTGTCTGAAGAAAGTTCTTGGCACCAACATCAGCAGCCAAACGATTTTACCCAAACTGGATAATGAAGGATCCATCCTTTTGGAGCCAGAGGCCATCCTCAATCGGCGCACGCGTCAGCTTCGCTCTCGCTCTATCACAGAGGTCTTAATTCAGTGGCATGGCATGCAACCAGAGGATGCTACATGGGAACCACTCCTTCATATTCAACAACAATTTCCACATCTAAAGCTTTGAGGACAAAGCTTTTTTTAAGGGGGAGGGGATGTTAGGAACCCATGTCTTTACTTTGTTAGTATGTTGTTGTTGGACGCATATGCTTTGTAAGTCGTCCCGTAGTATTTGTTGATCAATAGTTTGTGTTATTGTTGTTGGCGCATATGCTTTGTAAGTCGCCCGTAGTATTGTTGATCCATAGTTTGTAACGGCCCATGGTTTCGACCCATAGTATTGGCGCCTAGAATTAGTATATAAGTGTGTGTTGAGACCTATGAAGGCACCGTGAAGTTATTTGTATTGAGCTTGCTCACAGGAGGTTTCCCCCTCGAAGTGGCCCGTGATCAATATAAAAGTGATTCTGAGTTCTGTCATTTCTGCTATTTCGCATATTTTCATTAAGTAATTGTTGCAGGTGCCTCACAACTGCTCTGTAAATGGCTAAATGGATAAATCAGTCCTCAAATCTGAGTGTCCTGAGACTCAGTCATGACATGAGAATAAACTGTTGTCTATCATCAAAAAGTGATCCATCATATATGCTCATCTCAGCATCTCATATGTAAGGGAATTGGCTGAAAAGTGTACTGGAATCTGAAAAATAGAATATGGTAGCCCGACTACTATATATGTGATAACAGGACCACACTTACAAGTTTGTGCAAGTGAAGTATGGTGATGTAACCTGATATAGCTTAAATCCTCTGGTAAATTATGTGTATATTTTTGAACAAATATTCATCTTCTAAATAAAAAACATCATTTTTCTAGGGATTTGTAAAAGGGGTGGTTAAGGCCATGGTATTTTTTAAGGATTCTAATACTATACTTAAGTATAGTATTGAAGGCGATTATTTTGGATTGAAGAAAACATATATATAGATAGGTAGGCGAATATTAAATAAGAAACCCACAATTTACTACTAAAACATGTAAATTTTGGCGAATATTATGATAAAAAAACATATTTTATGTAAATATATGCAATATTAGAGACTAAAAATGACCAAATAAAGAATTTATTTTTTGAAAAAAAGCCTGAAAAATAGTTAATTGGCAAAAATTTACCCTAAAAATTACCCTGGTTAAGGCATGAGGAAATCTGCCCAAAAATATTTGAAATACACAATATTCAAGCGATACAAAATTTCACTTTGTAAGTCTTAATAAGTTTTAGTGCACTTTAAAGATAGAAAACAAATTGCAGACTAACACCTACATCTACAATGTTTTTATTTTGGTCTATTATATATATATATATATAATTCAAGTGATGAAGTGTTAGTGTTAATGCAATCTAACAAAATTTACGAATGCGGACAATAAAACAAGATTGAACACTTGGGCTTAGAATTAAAATGTTATTTTGTTCATAATGTTTTAGTATCAAAGTATGTTATGCTTTTGTCTAATAGTTTCAATCAATGATTACAAAGTAAAAGGGAAACTACTACAACAAAAAAAACACAGAACAAACCAAAATAATAATAGAAAAGTGAATATCAGACATAAAGGTACTTTGAAATTGTATTACTTCTCAAAATGCTCCAATTGGCATACAAATTCATAGTACAAGGTAAAATTCAACCAAAGTTTAGATACGTCAGTGCAATGAAGATTGCTACAACATTCTAAGAATTAGAAACCTTAGATATTTTCTTGTTTGAGGCATTTCCAAAGGCATATACAAATAGGTTTGTAGGATTTAGTCTTGACATGGACATTTTTAAACTACACACAAGTTACAACTAAGCATTCCCTCTTGGGATTTTTGTGCCTAAGGGGGGAAGAAATATTTTCTTGTTTGAGGCATTTCCAAAGGCATATACAAATAGGTTTGTAGGATTTAGTCTTGACATGGACATTTTTAAACTACACACAAGTTACAACTAAGCATTCCCTCTTGGGATTTTTGTGCCTCAAGGGGTGGAAGAAATATTATAGGAGAAAGAGTTGTCTAGAATAGATTGAGAGGTAAGATATACACAAATGTAATGGATCAACCACAACACCTTGGAGGTAGAAAGTTGACAACCAATCAACAAACATCTCATATCTTATGAATTTCACCCAACAAAAGAGCATAATGGGAAATATTCTTGTAATCATAAAAAATGATAAGGTTTGTTATTTAAACTCAAATGGAATGTAGTGGATTAATGAAAAATTTCAGTAGATTTTGAGTATCTGAGCAAGAGATGATCATTGATCCCCTTCTCCTTGAAAAGAAAAATTGAAGCAGTTAAGATGTTATGAAATGTCTTTTGAATATATATATATATATATCCACTTTAGGAAAGACATTGAGGTTAGGACTTTATGTTTTAAGTTTGAGTTATATTTTTAGACCCCTTAAGGCAACCAAAACACAAGACATATAGGCCCATGAGGCCCAATATAAAACTAATTTTTGGTCCTTAAATAATTTGAATTTCAAACCCTCCCATGCACTTGAAACTAACTTGCATGTTCATATTTGAGACTTAAGTGATTAACCATGCCTTCATCCTTGTAAGCCCTAAAATTGGGAAATAATCCCTTATGCCTCCAAAGTATGTTTAATACATCATCACCATATCAAAGTAGGAAGTCCCTTTTTAATGACACAAGCATTCAATAATGAAAATGTAAAGCAAAACACCCGTGCCACATTCCATCATCCTTATCCATTTATCCACTCCATTATCCATAAGACTAAGTTATCAACTAAAACAACATGATAGACAAAATTGACAAGCAACCATGATGCCATATGTACCAAAACCATACCAATTGCAACACAATTATAACTAGAAAGAAGTAACTATATATAACCATGGCATCAAAAACAAATTGATCCAATTGTGCATGCAACATAATATCCACAGTAACATACAAAAACTCAAAACTCCATGCCACAAACAATAAGTTTTTTTCTAGAAGGTCTTATAAGTGCCAAAAAATAATAACCATCCAACATAAAATCATCAAATAAAGTTATTTGTCCTTTGCCTCGAACACATGATTGAATCAATAGAAATAATTTTAAACCATTGTCCGTTGATCATAGAACAAATCACATGAGTCAACTTTGTCATTCTGGTCATGCCTTCCTTGGAGACATTTTCTAAATACACCTCAACAACCACTTCTTTATCTAAATTCTTACCTACCATAGCTAGTGGTATCCTCTTTATACCTTGGAATATATGTCACTTCAAGAGGGTTGTCACCTTTGTTGTTGGTACATGAATGGTTGTAGTTGCCACTCATCTAAAATTAAACTAAATAAAGCCATAAGTGAACATTTGACTTCATTTTTCAATTTATGGTGTAACACCCCGATTTTGACACCGTTGCATTTAATATGTAAATGATGCAATATCATTGTAAAATCGTGGTGAGGAGCTCAAGGTCAAGGCCCCGCCATCGGTTTAGCGTTTTATGTATGGAAATTAAAAATCGATGCCTATGGATCGCATGCTAGACTGACACAATGGAAATTACAAATATCATGTAAATAGGTATTTTAATAAAATACCCATAACTAGCTATGCAATGCAACAAGAGTATAGGGGCATGATTTTTATAAGGGATAGGGATGATGAATATGGGTATCTATAGTTGTCATTGATGACAACATTAATGACAAAGCAACATGATTGATTGACTTGGCAAGCTTAATGACATAGACAAAGTGGACAAAGTGTTGGACATTGGACCACCTAATGAACCAAATGACCCATGCTGTGGTCATTTGTGTGTTGTTGTGGTCATCGAATCCTTGGAGATGGACCTATTGCATGAAAAGGTTTGGCATTCACGTATGATGACACTTGGACACCTTGATATACTTGGTTGCTTGTTGATATTGATTGATGAAGCTTGATGACGTTTGAAGAAGTCCTTGCATCAAGATGCATTGTACATATGAATGACTTGAAGACCACATACTTGTTGAAGAAGCCTCTATACTTGAAGATTTTGGTGAATGGCCAATAAATGAAGGCATGGCATACACATAACTCGTGGAATTAATTAATGACACAGTCTTCCATCCCACAAGCTTGTGGTAATGGAACTCTACATATTTAATATGTTGAAAAGTTTGAGTGTGGCGTCCTTGAACATCAAATAACCCAAAAAGAAGTAAGGTCGTCCTGCTTAAATGATTTGAAAATAAATTAGAGAAGTCGGCTCCAATTAAAAATCAAAGTATGACAAGTCGGCTCCAGATTAAAACAAAAATAATAATTAAATTTTTTTAAGACAGGTCGGCTTAGGAAAATGTGGTGGAAAATTAGTATAAAAGGGAGTGAATGCCTTTATTTTGAGTGAGTGGATTTCGTGGTGTAATGATGTAGCTCTGAATTTCGGGACTTACATTGAACCGAGGCAGCCCCAATATATAAATGGAGGAGTAATTTCGTGGTGAATAATTTGGGTTTGCAATTTCGGGAGTGTCTGAGGAGCAGTATAAATTTTTAGCAGAAGTTCCTTTTTAACTGAGTTTCAGTCATATGATGGGTTAGAGGCAATTGAAACAAATAAGAAAATGTTCAAGTTTATCTTTATCCTTTTTCTGGGTTTGGATATCGCTGAAGCAGCTGTTTATCAGACCAAGATCTTTTATGTTTTTGATATTTTTATGGTATGAATATTTTCGGGTATATGACTGAGATACCCACAGTGGAGGAATGATATTCGGTGATAAGGCTGGTCCGAGGGTAACCGCAGTAGAGGAATATGGTGGTGATGGATGTCTTTTTTGATGATCTGAATGGGGACAACAACCAATGAAGATGTGCTCAGAAGATTGTGAAGTCATGGACAATATAATGATAACTTGCTGATATGCTCTTTGACAGAATGCTCTTGGACAGAATGAAGAAAACAGAGACAAGTTGCTGAAGAGTTGATGTGACTGTATGAAGAAATGCTGAGGTGTTGAAATGGACTAGAGACAAGTGCTGGTATGATATGACAATGACATATATGAAAGTGTGTTGAGACAGTGAGCTTTAATTGTAAATGCAAGCTTGTTTTGCATCTGAGGTTAGGATACCTCAAATCTTTCTTGGCTGGGTCTAAGAAGAACTAGGCTGGGTCCTAGATGATGAGTTGGTTCTCATTGTATCAGTTGGTGCTGAATTACCTCACGGTTGTAGCCGTTGAGTCAAATACAAAAACATTACAATTATATCGTGACTCTCTTGTGCAAAGTGTTGTTGATGATGTGCTTTATTTGATGAATGAAATATGGATTGATAGTTAGTTTATTGATGAATATGAAATGCTGATATAAGAATTGGTAATTGAAGTTGAAATTGAATAAAGTATATGCTGATTGATTCACCCCCCTCTCAGTGAGCACTGTGTCTAACAATTGGTATCAGAGCGGGCGTTCTGCAGAAGCCTAACAAGCTTGAAGGAAATCAGTAGACACAAGTGAAGGAAAGCCGTGGAAGAAATTATTCCATTATTCATTGAATCAAGTTATGAATTCTGGAGCTTCAAAATGAAGTATTACTTACAGGGACAAGGGGTTGACATCTGGAAATCAGTTGAAGGGGAAACAACTAAGAACCCACAAGAAAGCAATGAAAAGGCACTAAGGTTGATCATGAGGAGCTTGCCTCAATCAGAGAAGGAAATGTTGAATCTTGGAAGGTACACTTCAGCCAAAGATCTTTGGAGCACTCTTGAAGGTGAGAACAAAAGGAAGGATCAAAATATTGACAAAGAAAAGGGAGTCAAGATATCTGAAGATGAAAATCAAGAACAGAAGAAGGCTCAAGCGTCAAGCACTAGTGAAGGTAAGAACTCTTCCATTTGCAATAACTCTGAAAATAATGAAGTTGCTCTAGTTAAGGTTCAAGAAGATGAGTTGTCAAGACTGTTAACACCCAAAAAGTGTTCACTAGCTCATTTCCCTATTCACATGACCCATTTGTCCACTTTTTCACCATTTGAGCCTCTAAAGCCACCAAAAGGTCTCCAAAAGACCTTAATACACCCCTTTTTCCACTCAAAATGAATATTTTTCCTAAAAAAGCATAAAAAACCCTAAAAAAGGGTCCAAAATTCCCAAAAATATTAAAAAGGGAATACAAATATTAAAAATATTCAAAAAAGGAAAAAGGAGGGAAAAGGTACCTAAACCATGTTGGTCAATACCATTGGTTTCCTCAAAACCACAATGGTATTCTCCACCACCAAAACCTATAAAAAGGTGGTAGGGGCTCCTCACTTTCCATCCATCCATCTTCCTATTCTCATGCTGCCAAAATCTCCCTTGAGCTTTTGGCCATTGTAGCTACCTTGGAGAAGGGACCCTTTGGAGTTTGGAGCTGCTCACCCTCGGAGCTACTCAACAACCTTCATCACTTGGAGGTATTATTATTGCAAGCACTTGCTTGCCCCCATTTTCAATACAAAGTTATTTTTTCTATTTCTTGTTTTCAATACAAAGTTATTTTTTCTATTTCTTGTTTTCAATTCAAAAGTTTATTATGATATGCACATGCTAGTTTAGTTTTAGTTTTAGATTTACAATTTTTTTTGCTTTAATATTTGAGACTGTTGCTACTAGTTAGCAGGTGCCCATAGCACTAAGCTTGGTTGCAAAACCAAGCCAACAGTTTTTGGTGACTCCGCTGCTTTCGAATTTTTAGATCTCACTTTTGCTTTAGATCTTAGTTTTTGTTAGTATTAATCAGTTTAAATCATAGATCTGCCACCCTAGACAGTAGATCCATTGTTGTTCTAGATCTTGGCCCATTTTATTGCCTTTAACAGCCCGAAATTTTCAATTTTCGGGTTCGTTTTTCGGCGTCCGCGTATGGCTTTCGCCTCACGGCTTTTTTCCCAATACTCGCGCGGCTCATCGCCACTGCGCGGCTCTTTTCCGTGCGGTTCACCGCGGCTTCACGGCCAATTAGCGCGTTGCACATCGCGGCTTCGCTGACATTTTCCGCGCTGCACATCGCAAATGTGTGACAAAATCCCGCGCTGCACATCACGGCTTCGCGGCTGAAACCCGCGCTGCCCATCGTGACTGTGTGACAGAAACCCGCGCAGTCCATGGCGGCTGTTCTGTCAAAACCCGCGATGCCAATTTTTTCCATTCGGCCAATCCGTTAAAAAATTATTTTTTTACTGTATTTTCCGCCCACTTAGCTATTTTACAGTATTAAATTCTTGCATTTTTTACAGCCATAGAAATATTTGACTATTTAGAATGCTCCTTTAGAAAGTTTTTTTTAAAATTTTCAGAAATTGAAAGAAGGATTTATTTGCATTTTATCTAGATAAAAATTTTACTGTTTACTTCATTGATATTTTGCCCATAGCAAATTTTAAAAAGAAATCCATTTATTTCTTGAAGAAGTCATATTATTTGCTTTCCTATTTCAAAAGATCCTTTGTTTTTTGAATATTTTCTGCAAAGCATTTATATTTTCAATTTCATTTTAAAATACCACACGTGCACCCACTCAAACACATAATTTAAACTGAGCCTTAAAATTTACCCTAACTTCAACCAACTTTTAACCCCACTTGGGGAGCACTTAAAAGAACTTTGTAGCTAGGTAGAATTGAGGGGTAGGTGTTCCAATAACACCCCTCAGTTATTACATTTGAGACATAGCTGTTGTCCATTAGGGAACCAAAATATCCTAGTATTTTTTGGCACGGTCACAACTAGTTTATCGGAAGGCCTCTCCTCTAGGAGGGTTGAAGTCGCGAGGATGGTTTCGGAAGCCTGAGTGGAATACCGAAATCCTTTCAGTAACCGAAGGGATACCATTCGTAGTTCTTGGGATATCCCTGTATGGGGGTATTGAGGTAAAAGGACCAAACGACAGATTTACCTTTTCTGGATGTGTCATGAACGGAGTATCCTAGTTGCCATTCTTTAGGATTGATTACCCGGTGTCCCTCCCGGTAGGGAGATATCTAGCCGTTGATTCAACACTCAATATTGTCTGACTTGGATTTCATCACCTTACAGAGAATATCGTTTGTTGATTCACAATACTTTTAGTTAGGTGTTTGCATGATACAATCCACCTTTGGTCTAGTAGCACCTCTTTTTTCTAGAAGCTGTTTGCCTGTTGGTACTCTGACCATTTTTTGCATCCCTCCACTTATTATAGCACAACTGCTATAATAAGTGCTTTTTGAGGTTTATTTTTTGGCCTGAGAGCCTTTATTTTCACTCCCCTTTTTGCACCCTTGGTTGCCGTTTAGGGTTTTGAGTTTTTTATACATTACCATCTTACACATAATATTTTTACACAAAAAAATATTTCTCACCATTGAGAATTTTAGATGCTCTCGTCGTCTTCAGGGCAAACTCCCAGAGTTCAGTCTACTTGGATCTCCACGTCACCGACGTAGAGCCTTATCCCTTGACTCGACACATCGTCGGTCAACCATACAGTCATCCGATTCTGACACGCCTCACTTCACATCTGATTATAAGGCTGAATCCGAAACCCTACCGAGTTATTCCCAACCAACCTCATGGCTGGAACACAATTCGACCCACTTTTTACCAGCACCATAGGAGATACATCCACAAACCCTTCTACTGCGGTGCCATCCATGGCAACCACCACCCCCCTAGCTATGCCTAATATGGTGGACACTCCACCTTTAGGAATTCCCAACACAGGACTACCTCCTATTATGGGTATGCCCAACATAGGGGTCACACCCCCTCTGATTGCCACAACCCAGATTCCAGGAATCACCACTACTATTCCTAACCCCGGTGTAACCCATGTTACACTTGGAAACGCTGGTCCATACCAGACCACAGCTGTTGGAGGACACATACCTTCAATACCTAGCATACCCTTAGGGGCTACTAGACCACTACATCATACCACCATGACTAGTCATGTCCCAGTCACTACGCCACATCCCTCTGCTAGTTTACCTTACATGGCGAGTCTGAACTTACCAGACTTAGCCAGGCTAACCAATGATCCTATCAGACACGACACGGCGTGGCCTCACATGCCCACCAAACTCCCCTCCGACATCCCTAAGTTTGAGGGCAAGGCCGGTGAGGACCCCCAGAACCATATCATGTCCTTCCATCTATGGTGTTCCTCCAACTCCATAGTGGACGACTCTGTCCGCCTCCGTCTCTTACAGCGCACCTTCACTGGCTCTGCAGCTAAGTGGTATATCGAGCAGCCCCATGGGACCCATGCCACCTTTACCTCCCTCACCTCGACCTTCCTGCAGTTCTTCCAGTTACCTGTCCGCTATGATGCGGGAGTGGAGATCCTACTGTCTTGCAGACAGAACACGGCCACCCACATCACTGACCACATTCATGAGTGGCGCCGACGCCGAAGCCTCTACAAAATCAATTTAGACGACCGTATCTTCTTAGATTGGTTTCTAAAATCCCTCCTCCCTCTCATTGCCAAGGATGTGGCATCCCAATCGGGTTATCTGTATACCATTATACTAGACGCCCCTCGGGGCGAGTCATCCCAACACGATGCGCCGGGGGCATCCCATGCCGCAGATGGCATCATTGGTCGTATGGCCTTG
Organism: Larix kaempferi; assembly: GCA_027924585.1. NCBI lineage: Eukaryota > Viridiplantae > Streptophyta > Pinopsida > Pinales > Pinaceae > Larix > Larix kaempferi. Next base: position 18,939,800 of record BSBM01000600.1, read on the forward strand.
CATCCCCAACCCTTTTCCATTGCACATCCTAGCCATGGTCCCGAACCGTGGAAGAGGACGTAACCACGGAAACAACCAACAACAACATCAAGGTCCTCCACCTCCCAATCCTCCGCAAAATAATAACGCTGCTCCTCCCAACTAGAATCCGGATCGTAACCCTAGGCAGCCAAAAAAAAATAACCTTAGAACAAACCATCCTTGTTCTATTTGTGGGGTCTATGGCCATTACACACACACTTGCCCACATTTGGAGCGAGCTCGGAAACTCTGGACCGGCGATGCCCATCGTCAAGGGAAAGCAGCTCCTCAGGCGCCACCCAACCCCCCTCCACCTCAACATCAACCTTTGGTGCTACAAAACCCCTTTCCAACCCAAGGCGTAGTGAACACTCAGCCGTTAGCTCCCCCTCAGGGCAACGCACCACCACAGCAAATCACTTATGCCGCTCCTGATCAACCCATGTTTGATTCAGATACCCGCCACTTGTTGATGATGTCATCTGCAGATGCCAACCTCCAAACCCGCTGGAACCAATATGGCTCCACCCCTGAAGCCCCTCTCACCGACAAGAACACTAACGTTCATCCCACAGATCAGACGTTACGTATACCTCCGGCTCCACTCGATGGCGCTTCTAAAGCACCTCGCTTCCCACTTCGTCGCATCAACAATAATCCCAATGCTCGCGTTGCATTGAATTACAACATTGTAGATGACTTAGCCCAGTCTCCTGCAGCCATGTCTGCTTTAGAAGTCTTGAAAAACTGTCCTTCACAGTGCAAGACTCTGCTCTCTGCCATTGGCGCTATTGACCCCAATGATTCACAACTGATGGCATTCGATTCAGACCAGTCCGAACCTCACTTGCCTTCCACTTTAGCATTCCAAGTTTCCGTTTCCGTTCGGAATCTTGTCATCCATCGGTGCATTATCGATGAAGGGGCCTCTACATGCGTTATGTCCACATTCGTTTGGCAGAAGTTGGGATCTCCTACTCTCCAGCAGTCCACCACTGCGTTGCGAGCCTATGACGGCCGTTCGGTTCAACCCCAAGGTCTCCTAGCTAATGTCCCCATCCAGCTGGCTGGTAAAACCGTACTCATTGACATAGAGGTCATCAATGCCCAACTGGACTATAACCTCTTACTTGGCCATAGCTACATGTATGCCATGCGAGATGTTGCCTCATCTGTTTTTCGTACCATGATGTTCCCTCATGAGGGGCACGTGGTCAAGGTCGACCAACTTACCTATTACGATCCCAAGGCCCCCGCCGCACCTGAAAATGTTCTCCCCATGGTTGAACAACCTGTTTGTGGTGCAACTACCTCGTTCGTTTCCTCAGTGGGACCCGGACTTTACTCCGACGCGCCGATGACTTCTACATTCCAATCTATTCCACCACCGTCACCGGAGACCCACGTCGCTGATCTCTGTACTCTTTCACACAATACACAAACACCCAACAATCAACCATCCTTGTTACCTAAACCACCATTGGTCCCTAGTCACATTGGTGTTACACCCATCCACACAATCCCCTTTCTATTTCCTCCCTCCGGTGTAGTAAGCGCTCCGGTTATGGCTACCCTTAGTTTCCCCGGGTTAACATTGGGATTACTCGTGTGGTATATTTCGCCTCCCATTCCCCCGCCGACACCAAATGTCATCCTGCAACTGGTGCAACCCATTGTCACTTCTACCCAACCACCTCCCGGTATCACTACTCCTTCGTCATCTACGAATCCCCCTCCTCTCATCAGGCCCACTGGGGGCAGAGGCCCACAACCATACACTGCGGTACCCCCACCCAAAGCAGTTAGACCTCCCCGCGTGTTTTGTGCTCCTCCCAAATGCTCGTTGTGTGATGAGTTAGGCCATCCAACTCATCAGTGTCCACAATTACCTGCATTGCAGGAACACATGCAAATGCTTGACGACGACCCCAACATCTCGATCATCAAACTTGACCCAAATCCCAAGCCTCGTGATAAATCACTGCGCACCAACCACCCTTGTGCCATATGCGGTATTTACGGTCACTACTCACATCACTGTCCCGATATCCCAGATTACAGGATAGCTCTCTACGAGATGAATAATTTGGACCTTGAGACAGCACCCCCCACAATTGAGGAGATCTACCCTCCGAAATCATCGGCTTCGGAAGAAATCAATACTATCTATACGATTTCAACCACTTTCAAACCAGAACCCCTTGATTTATGGTCTGACTACTTCCAAACTGATGAGCAAATTTTGGAAACACTCACTGCGCCCGACTACCCTTGGGACGATATGCATCATCGCTCATACTTCCTCCCGGAAGCGTCTACATCCACCACATCTAATCAGCTATCGGTCGAATCGAAAGATTTCATACCCACTAAGGTCGATTGGCTCAAGGACCCCATCCCAGCACCGGATGCCTTCGAAGAAGGGAACATGTCAAACATTTCCCCCATTATACAAATTGAAATTTCCACCACACCTGGGAAACCTGAGCTCATCTCGTTGGGCGCATCTTGCACTCAAGCGGAGACTCAGGCATACAAAAAAATTTTTCAAGAATTTCGTGATGTCTTTGCCTGGTCCTATATCGAAATGCCTGGTCTTGACCCCGCCATTATAGAGTACCATATTGACACATGGCCTGATGTCCCCCCCGTTCGTCAGAAACAGCGACCCATTCATCCTTCCAAGCTCCCCGCTGTTAAAGCCGAGGTTGAGAAACTTCGCGAAGCAGGATTCATTTATCCTATTGCTTATACCACATGGGTTTCAAACCCTGTTCCCGTCAACAAAAAACAAGGCACCCTCAGAGTATGCACTGACTTCCGTGATTTAAACCGCACTTGTCCCAAAGACAATTTCCCCACACATTTCATTGACCAACTCATTGACGTGTGTGCGGGACATGAAGTCCTATCTTTCATGGACGGTTTTTCCGGATACAACCAGATTCAGATCTGTAAGGAGGATCAGTACAAGACTGCCTTTACCACCCCATGGGGCACCTTTGCCTATCGTGTCATGCCTTTCGGCCTAAAAAATGCTGGTGCCACCTTCCAGCAGGCCATGACCTATTGTTTTCACGACTTGGTCCATATCTTGCTGGTCTATCTTGATGATCTTACAACTTGTTCCCGGAAACGATCAGACCACCTTAACGACCTCCGGCAAGTTTTCCTGCGTTGTCGCAAATATAAAATCTGCTTGAACCCACACAAGTGTGTCTTTTGCGTTCCAGCAGGCCGGTTGTTGGGTTTCATTGTTTCCCAGAATGGAATTACTGTTGATCCCTTGAAAGTCAAAGCCATCTTAGACCTTCCCTCTCCGCGCACGCTTCGGCAAATCCAGAGTCTACAGGGGCGGTCCAATTTCCTTCGTCGCTTCGTACCTGATTACGCCACCAAAGTTCATGGATTCTTACACCTACTTCGTACCCAAATACCCTTTGTTTGGGATGAGCAAGTAGACACGGCATTCGACGCCCTCAAGAAAGCTCTCACACAAGCCCCCTTGATCTCCCCTCCGGATTTCTCCCAGGACTTCATCCTTTACGTCTCGGCATTCGAGCATGCCGTGTCCGGAGTCTTGGTCCAAGAAGATGCCTCTCACCAAGAGCATGTCATTTATTATGTCAGCCAGACCTTGTCTAGCCCACCCCTACGTTACCCATACGAGGAAAGATTAGCCCTAGCTGTAGTCTTTTCCGTCCAAAAATTGCGACACTACATTCTGCTCAGTCATACCACAGTTGTCGCCAACTCCAACCCTATGGTCTATCTCCTAAACCATCGGCTCCTACAAGGTCGTGTTGCTAAATGGGTCATTATCCTCCAGGAGTATGACCTCACTTTCAAAACTCCCAAGAGCACCAAAGCCCTCGCACTTTCCCATCTCATCACTGACCTCCCATCATCTTCGTCATCACCCGCTATTCAAACGGATCTGATTGACGATCACATCTTCATTATTTCGTCTGACGACCCATGGTACGGTGACATCCTAATTTACCTCCGCACGCAGAAATTTCGACCCCACATCGATCGTGACGGACGCCATCGTATACGTCACCACGCCCCCCGATACCTCTTGTTAGGGGATGTACTTTATCGACGCGGCGTTGATACCATCCTACGACGTTGCCTATCCCATAGTGAGGCAGAACACATCCTCAATGATTGTCATAGCGGTGCATGCGGAGGCCATTTCTCCGACATGGCCACCGCCCCAAAGATCATTCATGCAGGTTACTTTTTTCCATCATTATTTACTGATTGCATCACCGCAGTCAAACATTGTCAAAACTGTCAACTTTTTGCCCCCAAAGCAAGAACCCCACCCGCCCCCCTTCATCCAGTCGTTACTGCCGAACCATTCTGCAAATGGGCCATCGAATTCCTTGATTGCAATCCCACGTCAGCCAGCGGTCATAAACATATTATTGTGGTCGTAGATTATTTCACCAAGTGGGCGGAGGCCATGCCAACTTACAATTGCACAGCCGACACCGCAACACGGTTCTTTCTCAACCATGTTATCGCGCGTTTTGGAGTGCCAAAGCAACTTGTCTCAGACCACGGCTCTCACTTCAAAGACGTCGTATGGAAAGAACTATCAACCTTACTGAAATTTGAACACCATTTCTCCTCTGCTTACTACCCCCAAGTAAATGGCCAAGTCGAAGCGATAAACAAAATTTTGAAAACCATCCTCCAGTGCACTGTAGACAAACACAAGTCAAATTGGCACCACATGCTCTTCCCGGCACTATGGGCATACCGCACGTCAACTAAAACCACCACCGGTTTTACCCCTTTCCACTTAGTTCATGGTGTCGAATCCGTCCTCCCCATTGAGTGCCAGATTCCAACCCTACATATGGCCGTTGAACTCCTACCGGACACTGCCCCAATCGAGCAACGCTTACTACTCCTGGAGCAGGCCGATGAAGATCGACGCACAGCCCTTCAAACCATGGAAGCAACCAAGAACCGATCCAAATTGAATTATGATAAACATGTCCACCCAAGAACTTTTTCTGAAGGGGACCTTGTCCTCGCCTACAATCAGGCTCATGACAGGGGGCATACATTCTGACCGATTCAGAAGGCAACCTCCTCCGCAACCCACGCAACGGGTTGTACCTCAAGCGATTTTACCCATAGTAAACTGGATGGACACCACCGTCCATTATAGAACTTCATGACAATTCTTTCTTTTCATGTTTTCATTAGGTCCATTTTTTGACCATTTTTTGGACACCCTCGTCGCCTCGATTTGCGTGCCACATCGGCTGTCGTCCATTTTTGGCGAGTCTTATATCGTCGGATTCCGTTTTTCGCGCTCGTGATGATGCTTGAGATCATTTCTCGCTCTCACGCCCATATTTTTAGGGCATTTTTCCACGCCCCCTCGTCGCCTCGGTTTACGTGCCACATCGGCCGTCATCCATTTTTGACGAGTGTTATATCGTCGGATTTAGTTTTCTGTGCTTGTGATGATGCTTGCGATCATTTCTCGCTCTCATGCCCAGATTTTTAGGGCATTTTTCCATGCCCCCTCGTCGCCTCGGTTTGCGCACCACATCGATCGTCGTCCGTTTTTGACATGTCTTATATCGCCGGATTCAGTTTTTCGCGCTCGTGATGATGCTTGAGATCATTTCTCGCTCTCACCTCCATATTTTTCAGGCATTTTTTAAAAAATTCTACCCATCACCTCGGTTTGCGTGCCACAATGGCCGTTGCCCCTTGTTGACAATCTTTATGTCACCGGATCCAGTATTCCGCACACATGATGATGCTTGAGACCTTTTCTTGCTCCCATCAATCCCTTGTTGTTTGATATAATTTTATCCATTTTTTGGGCCGAGCAATCCCTTTTACGAAAAAGGCACTTAGGGAGTTTCTGTTAAGCTCTTTTCTGACTCCTAAAACAATGAAAAGATCGCCGAGCAACCTTGCTTCCTTTCATGCTCGTTAAACGTATCTGAAAGGACATCTACCTGGTATAAGTTTACCCATTTTCCGGACCTTGTAGACTAATTACGAAGAAGGAATACTCTAGCCACACCGGCTAGAAGAGTTCTCCATTTGCATCATTTTATGCTTTTTCGGGCCTTGGAGACTAACTTACGAAAAAGAACACCAATGGAGTCCCCTTACCACTTTCAGACTCTCTAAACATGAAAGCGACCATGAGCAATCACCATCTTGGGCTCGTAAAACCAACAGGACAGTACTCACAACCACTGTAGAGTCTTCTTACCATTTTCATACTCCTTAAAAATGAAAGCACAAACGAGCACGAACAGTCCTGGGCTCACAAAATCCACAAGATAGTACCATTTCAGAGCACACTTTTATCCCTTCTTGGAGCTCATTAAAACTACGAAGAAGGACTCAATGGTGCTTCTTGGCGCCACAACAGATCATGTCTACTCATATGGCAGCTTCCTCATTTTGGTCGCCTTTGTTTAGAGTATTCTGCAGTATGTCACCCTGAGAATCCCTCGACAGCACCCATTAGCTCGTCCCCCCCCCCAGAGTTAATACATACCCTTCAGTCCTTAAAACCTATGATCCCCGCACCTACAAGTCAGTTCCCTACGCTGCCAGGTCAACCATGTCATCATGCTCTGAACAAAGGAAGTTTGAGTCTACCCACTATATGACCCCAGTTACTTCCCATCCCCACAAGTATGTCAGTCCTACCATCAGTACCACCACACTTCAGTTCTACACCTCGCGCTCCTATCAAGGAAACATCATTGCCTTGTTAGTTGTTGGTCTCCCTTTGTCGACGACAACCAAATTTATTCCAGAGGATAGACCTAGAGGTCCCTGTGTCTTGGACTCATCACCATTTATGATGAAGTGCCTACGAATGATTTCGAGAAGAGTCCTCAGTGCCTCTCCAAATGGTTGTTTCTCACATGCTCGACTTCAACACCTTGATCGCATCGTTGAGACTCGCATAGGGTATTAATCCTTTCAGTTATTAGTCGAATACCCCGGATACCTCCTGTCTCTTCCACATTTGAGAGTCTACTTATGGAAACAACCAGTTACATTTTTCCTATAGATATCCGGGTTGCGTATGGCGATAGTATTCAGATGTACCCTAGTTTCATACTCCCTTGAGTATACAGTTACATTAATTCTCAGAGATGACTCACAGTCTTTGAGTCCCTATAGATGTTGGACACCTTCAGTTTCAGCAATTCATCAGTTATTCCAGTGTATCAGTTATTGAGATCAGTCATGATATGATCATGAGTACATCCCAAAATAATGTCCCCTCTGGACCATTACGATGTACCAGCAGATTCTTTATGTATTTTTTTCACGTCCCCCTTCTTGGGACTAATTGTTATGTATATGTCTTGATACGAGCATGGGTATGCCCGCCTCGTCCATTATCAGAGATTATTCCTCATTCATATTGAGGCCATGTAATATTTGTTTATTTTTCCAGCTTCCAAGGGCCATGGATCCAGTCTCCAATCGGTCTCTTCTCCTCCCCAAACCCCAGAAAAAGACAAAAGAACTATGATGTCTATCGGCCATACGATGAGATCTTGCCCTCACACATCAGAGGGCAATCTGTTAACACCCAAAAAGTGCTCACTAGCTCATTTCCCTATTCACATGACCCATTTGTCCACATTTTCACCATTTGAGCCTCTAAAGCCACCAAAAGGTCTCCAAAAGACCTTAATACACCCCTTTTTCCACTCAAAATGAATATTTTTCCTAAAAAAGCATAAAAAACCCTCAAAAAGGGTCCAAAATTCCCAAAAATATTAAAAAGGGAATACAAATATTAAAAATATTCAAAAAAGGAAAAAGGAGGGAAAAGGTACCTAAACCATGTTGGTCAATACCATTGGTTTCCTCAAAACCACAATGGTATTCCCCACCACCAAAACCTATAAAAAGGTGGTAGGGGCTCCTCACTTTCCATCCATCCATCTTCCTATCCTCATGCTGCCAAAATCTCCCTTGAGCTTTTGGCCATTGTAGCTACCTTGGAGAAGGGACCCTTTGGAGTTTGGAGCTGCTCACCCTTGGAGCTACTCAACAACCTTCATCACTTGGAGGTATTATTATTGCAAGCACTTGCTTGCCCCCATTTTCAATACAAAGTTATTTTTTCTATTTCTTGTTCTTGTTTTCAATTCAAAAGTTTATTATGATATGCACATGCTAGTTTAGTTTTAGTTTTAGATTTACAATTGTTTTTGCTTTAATATTTGAGACTGCTGCTACTAGTTAGCAGGTGCCCATAGCACTAAGATTTACAATTGTTTTTGCTTTAATATCTAAATGAAGTAGTTGATGATTAGTGCAAAAATGGAGATGGATGCCATTTGGCAAGCCAAAATTAAGATCTTTTCAAAAGGTCTTAAGACACCATGAGTTCATTACTGGAGGATGAACTCAAAATGGTAAATGATGGCTGCTCCAAACAAACCAGGTCCAAGGATCGTGGCTGTAATATAAAACAAGATATGCATATGTAAGGGGGAGTAAGGCATTTAAATTGTTATTGTTATATAAATCATAAGAAGGTTGATATAGCCTTGGATCTGATTGAAGCATTTAAGCATAAGATAAGCACTTGTGAAGTTGTTCAAAGATGAAGAATGCTCGGGCTTGCTAGAAGATATTCAAGAATTTTGAATGCCAAAAGTACAAGAGCTGATATGAGTATTAAATCTGTTCAAAAGGATACATCAGTTGAAAACAGGTTGAAATTTTTTAAGGTGACAAGATGGCAAGAAGAAAGAGTGAAAAATGTGATCAGGACATGACGATTCATATGATGTGCACAAGGTAGAATACATAAAGTCTGATAAAGGATACTACAGCAGTAAAGAAGTGAAATTGATCTCTGAGAAGACCTTTAAGATGTACAATATACACACAGCCAGCAGAAGTATCTCCTCTATGTACAAATTGTATTGCAGAAGTGAACAATGATGAGTAGAAAAGTTTGACCAATAGTATCTAGTCTGAGATGGATCTTTGTAAAAGCAAGTGGCAGAATTAGTGAAGCAGAATTCGTGTTATGAAGAAACCCCAGGCATGAAGTCATACAAGATCAGAGTTGAAGATTGAGTACTTGAAGCAAATGAAGTAAAACAAAAGCAAAATTTTTAAGAAGTCTATGGACATAGTTGAACTTAGTTTTGGATAAAGCATTATGAAACCTTTGGAGTATAGCACATATTGACGCTTGGTAAATTAATGCATGTTTTGTTAACTACAACATTCCTAAAAGTAAAAATGACTTCTTCTAGTTGTTGGTATCTGATTACATGATTTATATAGAGCTGGTTAACGAGATGTTCATCATTATATGAAGACTTGAGCTAAGTCCCAACCACTGAAGCTCAGAATTCAATAATGACAGATTGTCTTGACAGTTGATCAAATTGACCTAAATAAAATGTGCTTGACAGATCAGTGTTAATAAGGTTGAATTGGACAAGTTCAGACTTGTTGCTTTTGGCAAATGAATTGTTGAAGAGAATACCTTTCAACCCGATCTGAAAAGAAGCTTGATGATGATAATCTGAGTGATGACAAGTTGACAGGAGGAGCTGTGGTGATGAAATAACTTTCTTCATGCATACTTACCTTTTATGAATTTAAATCATTCATATAAGAGCACTAAGGAATTTCCGAGCTTGTCAAAATTTAGGATAGTCCAAGAACTCTTATGAAGTGCATTTTGACAGTCAATCTCTACTTGAATATTCTCTAAATTCCATGTCGTCCAAAATCAAACTTCAAATCAAGTATGAAGATGATGCCTTGTGTGGCATACACATATTCGATGATGATATAGATTGAAAAATATACAAATATAAGAAGTGTTTGGGAATGAGCGTTGAGGACAAGATCGGTGGCACTTTCAGACAAGGATCATGAACATAGGCTAATGGCAGCAGTAAACTTGACTTTGGGCAAGTAATATTTGGATATAGTGACAAGTTGAATATAAGCATTCAAGCAAAGAATCAAGTCCAAGGGACATGGCATGATGAAAGGGGGAGCAAGATGAAGTCTTACAATTATTAACAAGATTCGAGAAGTCCAAAATTTGTGAATTCTTTTTGAAGACATGAAAGCCATACCAACAAGCAAGGTTCCAGGGGGAGCATGAATAATATTTATACATGCTTACTCTGATTTTTGGACTCAAGAACAACACCAGAATATCATTGGAAGAATTTATTTTGTGTTTAATGACAAATTGAGATATGGGAGAAATCTGAACTATGTAAGCTCAGTTTGCAGAAGTATGATCTTTCTTAAAACACTGAATTGAATAATGGTCCAGGGAAGAATTGTTGTTGGAATGCTTCAGGAACAAAAATACTCAGGACAAAATATTTATGATGACTTGTCAAAGATGTTGGACTATTTTGATTGATAGCAGACCTTATGGTGAGTATGTGGACTAAAAGCTGATTGAAGATATGATAAAAGATGTTGATCGATGTAAAAGATATGCAATAATGCCAAAAATCTACAGACAAGCTCTAGCTTGCTAAAAGATCTTTGAGAAGTTTGGTTGAAGATATTTTCAAATTAAAAAAAAAGTCATGTTTCTGTGAAAGCTGGAGCGTCATGGAAATTTGATGGTGTATGGCATATGCTTATGAATTTAGGAAATTGATGCAAGTCCATGAATTGAGAAGAAAAACAATAGTTCAAGAAGGATGATCTAAACAGCCATGTGTGAGATGAATCTGAAAGAAAGGAAGGACAAATTTCAAAGCTATTTGGAGAAGATCAGATTTGTTTATCAGTTAGGGGGAGCATTTGTGAACAAGCTTGAAGATGGCAAACCCTGAAAGATCAAATTCAGAGAATGATCTTATGAGAGCATACATCAGAAATTAAAATGATGAATTCAAAGCTAAAGTTTTTTTGGGCATTGTGAAGCCTTTAATGATGGCTACATGACCCTTTGTCATTAATGTCAAAGGGGGAGAGAGTTTTGTTGATGTATATGTAACTTTGGAATGTATTTCATCTATGTATATTGTACTCCTATAGAGATGTGTTATTCCTCTATAAGGAAGTGTCGACATTTGTATTGACAAGTGTCGCAAGAGTCGTAACTTGCCGATGGGTTATTAGACCACCATGTGTGGGGTCGGCCCTGATTAAGTTAACCATGGGTTATTAGGCTAAGCTAGACAAGTTGGCCCCATTAATTTATTGGGCAGGACAGGACAAGTATAAATAGAGATCGGGAGATCTCTATTTGGATATCTCATTACTCACTTCTACATCACTCGGAAAGTGGCGCACATGTGAGGAGGAGGATCATTTGTTATGAGAAGACTATCTCTTGTACTTGGGTTGTACTTTGGTTGTATTATTGCTCTATCTATCTCTGAGGAAGTTGTGGGGTTTTTCACCTTAGGGTTTTCCCCACGGAAACTTTGTGTGTCTATTGTCTCTTATGTTTGCCTCTTATTGTGATTGACATGATTGACATGCTTGATATGATTGATATGATTGATATGCTATACATGTTATTCTCTTAGTAAAGATCCTAGAGTATATTGAATTAATGCAAAAAAATTAACATGGTATCAGAGCTTCCCTGAGAAGAAGACATTGTGCAGTGGTGGAAACTAGGGTTTATTGTTTATTGGGTTTCTCTCCACAGATTTTGGGAAAGAAGTAAGGTAGATTGAATCTACTCATCAAGGAGAATCTATCTGTCCAATCAAAATTCAATTCTGAGCACTTTTAGTTTTGGCCCTAAAAATTAGGGTTTCCACAAAAATAGGAATTTCTGAAATCTGAAGACATAGCTGGAAGCTCCTTGTAAACATCAAAGTTTAGAGCTTTGGATTGAGATTTTTGGCTGGGTAAATCTCTGGGAAACTCAAACCCTAATTCAGGGCTCTCCCCAGTGAACCCGGGAGGACAAAAAGGCAATTCTGAAGGGTAAAGCTTTGTTGATCTCAAATTCTGAATACACCAGGCTGATCATCTCATCAAGGTGCACCTTTCTATCCTTTCAGAAAGTTGAAATTCACATTTTGAATTTTTAGGGTTTCTCTGACAAACCCTAATCCGGGACCAGATCCAGTTTTCAACAAATCAAGTGGTAAGACCTATATCTTTTCTATTTCTATTTGAAGTACTCTTTAAGATTTCTCACCACACCAAGCTTGAGGATAAGCTTGAAGGGGGTGATAACTTCCGAGCATGGAAGTATAGGATTGGGTTAATCCTGGAAGAAAATGAGTTAGACACTTATATAAGTGAAGAGGTCCCTGTCGCAAAGGGAGAAGAGGCCAAGACTCTTCACAAGAAGAACTTGGTCAAGGAAAAGAGAATCATTGCTGATTCTATCAAGGACCATCTCATCCCACATGTGCCATCTCTGAAGACACCCAAGGAGATGTTTGATTCCCTGACCAAGCTATTTGAAGGGAAGAACATAAATCAGAAGATAACCATGCGGAACCAATTGAAAGGGGTAAAGATTCATAATGGAGATACCATTCAATCTTATTTTTCTAAGGTCTCTCAGATCAAGGAACAACTTGAAGTTGTGGATGAAATTGTGGACAATGGTGAAGTTGTCATGACCACACTAAATGGCCTACATAGATCATGGGATTCATTTATCCAAGGAATCTGTGCAAGAAAGAAGTTGGTCTCCTTCAGTAGACTGTGGGAGGAATGTTCACAAGAAGAAGCAAGGCTTGTGGCCCGAGAATAAAAGATGGGGAATGAATATCAAGCTCTTGCAGCCCACACAAAAAGAAGCAAGCCCAAGAAGGAGCACTCTCATTACAAGAGATCCAATCACAACCATCAAAAGAATAAGAAGGATCTGAGATGCTTCACATGTAATGAGAAGGGACACTTTGCTGCAGATTGTCCCAAGATCAAAAGGCATAACAACAACAACAACTTCAACAACAAGAAGAAGAATAACAAAAGAAGATATCATGCTCATGCTGCTAAGGATGATGAACCTCCCAAGAAGAAGGCTAGATCAGAAAGTGATGACTCATCAAGCGAAGATGAATATGTTATAATCTATGCTCTCACAGGTACTATCTCTCATGGTTGTAATGATTGGCTTATTGACAATGGGGCTTACAAACACATGACTGGGTTTACAGAATCATTTGCAAATCTATCTGAACATGAGTCACCCTATAAGGTGAAACTTGGGGATGACTACCAATATCCTATCAAAGGAAGTGGCGAAGCCTCCTACAACCTAGACTTTGCAAAGTCTTTGAAGATGAAAGATGTGCTATATGTACCTGGTCTCAAGAAGAACTTACTCTCCATATCTACATTGGATGCAAAAGGCATGAGGGTTGCATTTGTAGATGGACAAGTACTAATGTGGCCAAAAGGTAAAACTATTGATGATGCAGTAGTGATTGGAGAGAAGGAGGGAGGATTGTATAAATTAAAGGGACAACCTGAACATGCCATGGTACATGAATCCATGGAGCCAAGTGAACTTTGGCATAGAAGGCTTGCACATGTGCACTATAGGGCACTACCAATTGCAAGTAAAGCAGTAGAGGGTCTTCCTGAAATCAAGACCAAGCATGAAGGTGTTTTCAAAGGCTGTGCAAAAGGAAAGAACATAAAGAAGGAATTTCCAAGCAATGAAAGCAAATCAAAAGGAATCTTGGAAATTATCCACTCCGATGTATGCGGTCCGATGTCATCCAGTTATCTAAGTGGGTATGTTTACTATGTCTATTTCATTGATGACTTCTCCAGGAAGACTTGGGTTTATTTCTTGAAGAAAAAAGATGAAGTGTTTGATAAGTTCAAGGAATTCAAAACCTTGATGGAAAATCAAACTGATAAGAAGATCAAGACCTTCAGATCCGACAATGGTAGAGAATTCACTTCAGTTGATTTCAAGAAGCTATGCAGTGATTCAGGGATTAAGAGGGAGTTGACTACTCCCTACAATCCACAACAAAATGGAGTTGCGGAAAGGAAGAATAGAACAATCATGGAAGAAGCACGGGAAATGCTGCATGACCAGGATCTTCCTATGCATCTATGGGAAGAAGCAGCTAGGACAGCTGTATATGTGCAGAACAGAACACCTCACAATATATTGGACAACAAGACACCAAAAGAGGTATTCTCTGGTAAGAAACCTGAAGTCAGCCATCTCAGGATATTTGGTTGTCCAGTATACATTCATGTTCCAAAGGAAAAGAGAACAAAGCTAGATCCTTCAGGAAAGAAGGGAATATTTGTGGGGTACAGTGAAAGCTCGAAGGCTTACAGAATATACTTTCCAGGGTTCAAGAAGATTGATGTCAGCAGGGATGTAACATTTGATGAAAACTCAGCCTTCATAAAATCAAGAAAGACACCTGTTGAAGATCATGAAGAACCAAAGGAAAACAGATTTCAAGACATCACCATGACTGAATCAATTCCAGAAGCAGATAGTGAAGTTGAAGATCCACAAATACCTGTAGATCCACCCCGTGAGAATAACTCTCACAAGAGGAAACCTGCATGGGATAGAGAGCTCATCCAAGATGCAGAAAGATATGGCATTCCAGAAGAAGAACACAGAGCAAAGAAGAGAAGTAGATCACATACTAGCTATGTTGCTTTACTATGTGATATTATGAACAAAGAACCTTCCAGTTATGAAGAGGCAGCGGAAAAGAAAGAATGGAAGGATGCCATGGTAGAGTAATACCAGTCGATCATGAAGAATGATATTTGGTATGTTGTTGACGGACAATCCACTCGACCGGAGGTGAGCCGGATCTCCCTAGCTCAATGCGAGTCTAGAACAAATAAAAGAGACTACAAATGTGTTTCCTAGATCTACTTAAGGATCAAGTACTAGATGTCTTACCTCTTTGATTCGCTATCCTTTCTCCCGCTATGTTGCTCCACGTCCCACGGTCGTCAGATCCAAGCTGCAAGACCTGTCAAGACACAGAAAAGAGAAACGAGTAAAGAGCATCTATACAATAAGAGATCTATGTAAACAGTTAAGCAAGTAAATAACGCAACATCATCATACATAAGAGACAATATTGGTGGAAAGCATTTGTATTACTGCAAATAGAGTACATGATAGAGATATAGAACTACAACTAATGACTTAACGTAGCAGCCCTTCTCCACACAAGCCAATTACCAAGCCCTTCTAAGGAAGCATGAGAGTCTCCAAGAGGTGAGTGAAAGTGTCCAAGAGAGATT
Source organism: Larix kaempferi (assembly GCA_027924585.1). Taxonomy (NCBI): domain Eukaryota; kingdom Viridiplantae; phylum Streptophyta; class Pinopsida; order Pinales; family Pinaceae; genus Larix; species Larix kaempferi. The sequence goes on from BSBM01000600.1 coordinate 18,955,070, forward strand.
TCACCAGCATGTAGATACCATAGTCTTCCTCCCTTTGGTATGGGAGTGAGCCTCGCATATATAGGACTAAGTGGATGAGATTATGGATATGATAGGTTGAGAGATGGTAGGAGAGAGATAGGGGATCTTCCTAATGAGTTAGGGGTCGAGTACCAGCTCTCCAAGAGATCAAGGATAAGCCCCCAAATGGGAAAGCTTCGAGAAAGATATCGAAATGGCTATTTTTTCCCATTAATAGACCTCGTCACACCTTGCTATAGAGCAGACTGCGACGTCGCATGTTGCTAGTGTGCAACCTGCGACGACCTCTCAAAAGGTTGTACAAACTGAGTACAAATCCTCTCAAATGAATACTTGGTCCAGATGACCTCGGGGATGTATACACAATGGTCAAGATGATGACATTATCACAACGGTCATGATGACAACACTTGGTCCTAATGACGGTACTTGCAATGGTCATGATGACAGCACTAGGTCATGACGACGACACTTGCAACACTTGTGACACTTGCACAAGGGTGATGACATTTTGGTGTAACAGAATTCCCCCCAAAGCATGAAGCTGTTAAGGATGTACAGGTGAAGTGCTTTGATAGAAATAATGGCAAAAGACTTGTCGGATGAAGGACACTGCTGCAGTACAACTAACTCTGAAATAACAATCTCAAATGTAGTACAACATGGTTGTCGATCGATACATTGCAGATCCATGGTAGTAATGACCGACTGAACACAATCATGGCTACTAGACACAAGCATAGATCCATGATGAGATGGTAACACAGCCTCGACCAATACAAGAGTGGATCTGTGTAATATGACTCAATATAAACTCCATCGCAACCTGGGTAAAAACATGACTCCCCAGGGTCTTCAAGCTGAACCCACAATGATACGAATCTATCCATGTGATTACAAATGTCTTGATGTCGAACATGGTAGAAAACACTTGATTACCGGTCATCGATGTAAACCGTTAACAAGTGCGAGGGAGATCATCATTAATGTCAATGATTCCCAAGGTATCACAGTATATATCATCAAGCGTGAATAAATGAGTTGAAGTCGAACGCAAGATGAAATATTTCAATCAAGAGTCAATGATGTAAACTCACGACGAAAGCGAGGTAACCTCCCATTGAGGCATGCAGGGCCAAGGTACTTGACTGGTTTCTAGATTCAATCCTTGGATGATGAGTTGAAGTCGACAAGGATGAATCCGTCGAAGGAGGGCCATAATGAATCCCCCATCAATCGACACGAAACATGACAAAAATGTATAGAGTGGATCGGATAGTACAATAACATGCAATATTGACTCAAAGTAGACCAACATGATCAAAGGTATACTGACTGTAGATGATAAATGATAGACATATTCTTGAACATGGGCATGGCATGACTTGGCAGTATTGACATGACGAGAATGATACCAACCCCTAATGCAACTGATGGTGGAAGCATTCTTTGGCTGATCCAAAGGAGTGACGCGACTCATGGAATTGACAAGACTCAAGGACAAATAGATTATCCAAGTACTGAATGCAAATGCAAACGAGTGCCATGTTCAAGAACGACTATATACTGCCACTAAGGTATGTAATACAAACACTTTCCTTTTTCCCCATCATGAATGATGAGTTCCTCACTTGTTTTTTAACGAGCTTGATGAGGGTAACCAGATGCTTGGTATAGCTCATCTCATAGATGAGTCCAATCCCAAACATTTTACAAACCTAGGAAAGGAGGGGTTCGTCCCATAATGGGCCCTTCAATGTTTAAAATTTAACGAGTCCAGAGAAGGAAAACTCGGCGTCATTTCATGTTTAGAGAGTTTGAAAAGAACTAAAGGAGACTCCAAAAGGTCCTTTTTCGTAAAGTTATCCTCATCGCCCGAAAAAGGGTAAAACAACGGGGAGAGGACTCTTCCAGCCATGGTTGGTTGGAGTACTCCTTTTTTGTAAATAGTGCTTCCTAATTCGAAAAATGGGTAAACTATCACTAGAAAGACGATCATTCAAATGCTTTTATAAGCGTGAAAGCATCAAGTTCACTTGGAAATCTTTTCCTATTTAGGGAGTCTGAAAAGAGCTTAAAAAGGACTCCATGAACAACTTTGTCATGGTTGATGACCGAGTACGACAAAGGAAAAGTAAACTCGACACAGTTCATTTTCCGTAAATAGTCTAGCGAGGCCGGATAAAGTGATAAACCTATACTCGTTAGACACACCTTTTTAACTCAAATTTTTAATGAGCACAAGAATGGTATCAAAAGCATTCGAAATCTTTTTCATGTTTGAACCAAAGCACGAAAAAGTAAAAACTAAGCTCAAACCACTTTTCATGTTTCAACCAGAGCACGAAAAAAGGTGAAAAGTAAGCTCAACACCATCTTACTGTTTTTAACGAGCTCGAAGATAGGTTAGAAGAATGCTCATGATGTCTGCTTCATCTTTTAACGAGCTTGTAACAGGAAATGAACTATGCTCGAGATAATTTTCATGGTTTAATGAGCTCGAAACCTAAAAAGGAAAGTATGCTCGAAAATGTTCCCAATGGTGAACTTTTTTACCGACATGACATCCAGAGGTTGGTGTGTGCCCCCAGCATGATTGCTAGAAGTAAGTGACTTAGCTCCAATGTGGTGTGGAGAGGCGATCGAGTTGACTCCAACGTAGCTTCCAAAGGTTGAAGACATACCCCCAAGCTTCATTTCATCCGCCTAAGGCATAGGTGGGTGAAAAGAAGGTTCAGGTACTAAGTCGACAAGGATACTCGACTCAAAGGGAAAAGATATGTTTCATTTTTTAATGAGCTTGACACAAGATTAGAACTCTGCTCATGGGAACCTATTTCATTTTTTAACAAGCTTGACATAGAAAGGGAACTATGCTCATAGGTTAAGGCCCATTGATGGGTTCCTTCCCAACATTATGCCCAGAGGTTGGTAAATTCCCCCAACGTGATTGCTAGCGGCTTAACATGGTAGTGTTCCTTCAACATGATTGTTGACAGTACGACATGTGACATGCCCCCCAAGCTTCATTTCGTAAAAAATGATGCTTGCTCACCCAACTACCAACCTGGCTACTAATATGAAAATGTTCACCAAGGGGGGGAAAATGAGAATCAAATGAAATGAAGGTTCAAAATATAACTCTAGCGAGAGACTCGAGCTAATGGGAGGGAGATCTATTTCATGTTTACACAAGCTTGAAATAGACAATAACTATGCTTGAGGGGGCCCATCTTATTTTTTAATGAGCTTGAAATGGAATAAAACTATGCTCAAGGGGGCCCATCTTATTTTTTAACGAGCTTGAAATGGAATAAAACTATGCTCGAGGGGGCCCATCTTATTTTTAAACGAGCTTGAAATGGAATAAAACTATGCTCGAGGGGGTGGTTTCATTTTTATGCAAGCTTGAAACCAAAGGTAAACCATGCTTAGAGGGGTCTATCTCATTTTTTAACGAGCTTGAAATAGAATGGGAACTATGCTCATGTGAAATGGTTTCATTTTTATGCAAGCTTGAAATCAAAGAAAAACTTTGCTTGAAGGTTGGTTTCATTTTTTAACGAGCTCGAAACAGAACATGAACTATGCTCGTAGGAACCTTTTTCATTTTTTAACGAGCTTGACATAGAACGGGAACTATGCTCAAGTGAAATGGTTTCATTTTTATGTAAGATTGAAATCAAAGAGAAACTTTGCTTGAAGGTTGGTTTCATTTTTTAACGAGCTTGAAACATAACATAAACTATGCTTGTACCCCCATCCTTAGGGGGAAGAAACCACTAAAACATGTGGAACATTCAGGTAAGTCTGATGACTAGGATTCATATGATGAGTGGGTGTCACGAAGGAAAGCTGATCAACGGTCACAATCCTCCCATCATAGGGAAAATACATCACTCGAAAGAGTGTGGACACTACAACTTTCATAGCATAGACATAATCACGTCCAAGGAGTAGATTGAAATCTAAAGGACCTTGGACAACCATGACATCAACATAAATAGTTTTACCTCTCAACGTGATAGGTAACTGCGGGAGAATCCCTAAAGGTCCAATAGGCCTTCTATTAAAAGCCAAAATCTGGTCAGTTACTGGCACAAGCTGAGGAGAACCTATAGCTTGCCATGCGGTTGAGGATAAAATACTAACAGAAGCTCCCTCATCAACTATCGTACGAAAAATTTCTTTATCGGAAACTCCTATAGATATTTGAAAAGGAATACTTGAAGGAAGATGAGATTCTATTAGACCATTCCAATCAAAGGAGATGACCTCAATACTTGGATGGGGTCCTGTAGAAATGGACAGGGTTTCCCCTTGCCTAGGACATTCTGAACTGACTAGGAAAACATCAGCGGTTTCCAATTCACTCTCACTTGGAAGATAAGAATGAGATGAATATTGTGTCATGGTGACTACTTCAGTCTGGACTTTCTCCAATGAAAGAGCGGGATCGAGTGGAGATGAGATCGACTCAATCACTTCACTCTCCGAAGGAAGAGTGGGATCAATTACAGATGAAACTGAATTGATCACTTGATCAACCAGCGGGGGGTCTAGGGACAACTTACTATCGCTTGTTTGAAGCACCTGTTGAGAACTAGTAATATCTTCCAACCACCATGAAGCTTCATCCATGCTTGGACAAAGGTAAGTACGATGCAAGCCCTTGCATATCCAGCAAGGGTCTGCAGCTCTACCCTTTTGACCCATCACCAATGGATCACTGGTCAAGGGAGTATCATCAATATGATGGTCAGAGGTTGACGATCTAAGCGGTTTGGCGTTTTTAGAACACACTTCTGACACACGGGAAAGACCAGGACAATTCTTGAGAAGGTGATCACCCTTGCAAAGTTTGCAAGGAAACTTTTGCTTATGAGGTGTTCTCATAGAATGAGTGCCATCAGAGGTAGGTGGTTGACGCTTGGTCTCTTTCTTATCTTTCGTCTTCTTAATCTTCCCTTTCTTCTTCTTCACACCAGCCTTCTTACTAACATCAGAGTTTTCAGTAGGAGAAGAGGAAGAGATGGAAGCCGATTCAACTTTCGACGGAGAAGGAGAAGGGTCATCATGAGATTGATGCTCATGTGGTGAAGGACCTAGGTCTGACACGATTGGTGCACTTGGCATAACCGGATTGGAGAATAACCATACTGGTAATCCTATCGTCAATCCAGGAAGACTCAACGTATCCATAAAGGGAGGACCAACAGTTCCACAAGGGGGAATAACAAATGGCATACCTTGGAAAGGGGTGCCTTGGTTGGTAGTCCCGGAAGAATATTCCATATCTAAAATTCCTAAGAGTCTCTAAATTACCAAATAAGTCAAGCACTACTCAAGTCTAAAAGTAACAAGCAAACTGTGTGAATAGGAGTGGATTCAAAGTCTGAAACCTCACGGGATTGTCAAGGCATCGCAAACCGTGATATACTGTAGGGTCCAATAATATGACGCGACAAGGAGGATTGGGACTATACCCTTGCCTGCATACTCGATTACCTGGATAGTACGTGCGTGCTAATCTCCCTGAGTGTTGTTCTCAGTGTATTGCTTTTCCAAGACGGCCAAATGGTTAACTCAGTTGGTTTCAGGAATCCTAGTGGTGTCTCCCAATATACGCAAGGTACGTGGGAGCTCAAATCCATAGTGGTGCTGTCTAATGCACAGTCGTTGGCACGAGACCTTCCGATATACATGTCAAGTACGTGATACACCCTTCGATATACGCTAAGTACGAATTATGGTACTTGGTGGGTACGTGAAGGAGCTCGATATACCGATGTACGTGGAAGACTACAATACCCCCGGACTACAGTGCTGGAAAATAACGACAGTTGCCACGCTTAATGACGCCGAAACACGTCTCTAACTTACACACAAGTTGCTAAATGGTTTTAACCTAAGCTAGCGTTAATTTTATCTTGTACTGTTAGGTGGATGCATGAGGTGAGTACATAAATGTAAACATAATGCAATCCTCAACTACATGATAATGCACATTTTCCTTTCCTTTTCAATGAAAACTACTTAAGGTAGGGAGAGATTTTTCTTTATTTCAAACCAAAAGTACTTAAGTAGTAGCGAAAAGAAGAATTTCTTCCTAGAGTGCAATAATTCTAACTTTCTGCAATAATCAGCCAAAAAGAGTAAAGAAAATGAAAGATGCAGCTAATCTTAACAATGTGTAAGACAAAATGATGAAGCACTTTTCAATTTTTACATGCATGTACCAAAAATGAAATTTGATAACTCAATGCTTTTCATATCTCTATACAGAAAGTGAGAATATATCTACAGCACTCTAATCTTTCAGAAATTCCCAAAGAAAAATGGCAAGCACCCAAACAACTCAAAGGCACTCAAGAGAGGCTCAAAATCTACCAAATGCAATAATTATAACTCATTTCCTATATTTTACACTTGAAAAAGACACATGTAAGCTATGGAAAGAAGGATTCCACTAACGTTTTCAATCAAATGCAAGACAAAGGAAAGCATTTAACAATCTTATTTAACTCAAATGCATACAAATTTGAAATGAATCTTTCTTCTTCTTATGAGTGTGAGACCAAGAATTTCAAATGATCAAATTAAAGCAAGAAGAATATTTATGTTTTCCAAATTTATGAATATAGCAAAAGAGTGATAAAATCAAGCTTTTCTTTGAACTAAAATGGAGACAAAGAATCAATCTTTTCCAATAACCATTAGATAGCTCAGCATGTAAAGGAAACAAGATGCGTAACCCAAGAAAGAGAGGCTAAAAAAGACATGGATATCCCCAAACTTTTCAAGTCTTTAAAACAAGTCAATCACACCAAATCAAAAATGATCTCAAAACTTTGAGATGGGTCAAAACGACTGATGAATGCAAGCAAAACACTAGTTTTTAATCAAGGGGCCAAACATGAATCCAAAACTCAAAAGACCCAAAAACCAATACAAACAAGCCAAATAACATGTGCAAAAAGAGGTTTGCGATCAGATCTAGTGCAAAGATCATATCAGGTGAGGATAGGAGGGATAACAAGGTCAAGTGGATGAAGATGGGGGAACCAAAGTATCTACCACTACCAAGCTGAAACTTGTTAGAATGGGACCCAATACAAATCCAAACAAAATACCAAACACCTTCAACACACAAATCAAAATGGGATCTCTGGCTGAATGTTGCAGCACAGACGGAGTTCATACACCAAACCAAGGCTCAGACTGTCAAACAAGGGAATGGATGCTTGTATGCCAAGCATTGACTAATCGGCACAGTCTATCTTTGCAAATAGTGCGACGTCGCAGTTTACCTATACGAAATGTGCGACAGCGTCGTAGTTCACTAATGCACAGGTCGCGACGAGCAAGCTACAGTCACAGGCAGAAGCTCAGGAAAACACAGTGTTGCTCTGTTTTCACTGCCCAGGTGTGACATGCGAGTTCTAGATTCAAAAATGAATCAGATCTCTCAAGGATGAACCACAAACAGGTTTGAAACTAGGTTATACAAACTCAAAGGAAGAAGATCAGGATCTTCAATGTGAAGATCTAACAATGGAATCACTCCAAAGAAGGAAAAATGACAAAAATGATAACGAGGCTTGTGCCAAGCAATCAACTGAAAATGACTCAGATTAACAACTACTAGACAAGGATACTCCCTAGTATGGTCGCCAGATTTGTTGACAGACAATCCACTCGATTGGAGGCGAGCCAGATCTCCGCAGCTCAATGCGACTCTAGAAAAAATAAAACAGACTACAAATGTGTTTCCTAGATCTACTTAAGGATCAAGTACTAGATGTCTTACCTCTTTGATTGGATATCCTTTCTCCCGCTATGTTGCTCCACGTCCCACGATCATCAGATCCAAGCTGCAAGACCTGTCAAGACACAGAAAAGAGAAACGAGTAAAGAGCATCTATACAATAAGAAATCTATGTAAACAGTTAAGCAAGTAAACAACACAACATCATCATACATAAGAGACAATATTGGTGGAAAGCATTTGTATTACTGCAAATAGAGGAGTACATGATAGAGATATAGAACTACAACCAATGACTTAACGTAGCAGCCCTTCTCCACACAAGCCAATTGCCAAGCCCTTCTAAGGAAGCATGAGAGTCTCCAAGAGGTGAGTGAAAGTTTCCAAGAGAGATTTCACTGGCATGTAGATACCATAGTCTTCCTCCCTTTGGTATGGGAGTGAGCCTCACATATATAGGACTAAGTGGATGAGATTATGGATAAGATAGGTTGAGAGATGGTAGGAGAGAGATAGGGGATCTTCCCAATGAGTTAGGGGTCGAGTACCAGCTCACCAAGAGATCATGGATAAGATCCCAAATGGGAAAGCTTCGAGAAAGATATCGAAATGGCTATTTTTTCCCATTAACAGACCTCGTCGCACCTTGCTATAGAGCAAACTGCGACGTCGCATGTTGCTAGTGTGCAACCTACGACAACCTCTCAAAAGGTTGTACAAACTGAGTACAAATCCTCTCAAATGAATACTTGGTCCAGATGACTTCAGGGATGTATACATAATGGTCAAGATGACGACAATATCACAACAGTCATGATGACAACACTTGGTCATAATGACGGTACTTGCAACGGTCATGATGATGGCACTAGGTCATGATGATGACACTTGCAACACTTGCGACACTTGCACAAGGGTGACGACATTTTGGTGTAACAGATGTAGTCCCAAGACCTGAAGGGAAGTCTGTTGTGACTTCCAAATGGATCTACAAGATCAAGCATGCTGCAGATGGCAGAATAGAAAAATATAAAGCAATATTTGTAGCTCATGGCTTCTACCAGAAAGAAGGGATTGACTATGAAGAGACCGTTGCCCCTGTGGCCAGATACACTTCCATTAGATCAGTACTTGCTCTAGCTGCAGTGATGAAATGGAAGATACACCAGATGGATGTCAAGACAGCTTTCTTGAATGGTGTAGTCGAGAAGGAAGTGTATGTGGAGAAACCACTTGGTTTTGAGACACATGACAAGGAGTCATATGTGTGCAGACTAAAGAAAGCCTTGTATGGCTTGAAGCAAGCTCCTAGGACTTGGTATGGTAGGATGGACAGCTTTCTATCCAGTTTGGGCTTTACGAAGAGTAAAGCAGATTCCAACCTTTACTACAAGGTTGAGGAAGGCAATCCAATGATACTACTTCTATATGTGGATGACTTGTTTGTTACAGAAGAAGATAATTTGATTGCTAATACCAAGAGGAAGATTGCTGCCGAGTTCGAGATGAAGGACTTGGGGATTATGCACTATTTTCTAGGCATGGAGGTGTGGTAGAGTGCAGATGGGATCTTCCTTGGACAAGGGAAGTATGCAGTAGAGATCCTGAAGAGGTTCAGGATGATGGACTGCAAGGCCATGGACACACCTACGGCATCGAACCTCAATCTTATGTGTGATGCTTCATCTGATCCAGTTGATGTCACAGTGTATTGTCAGATAATTGGGTCCTTGATGTACCTGACGAACACGAGACCATATATTTGCTTTGCGGTGAACACATTGAGCCAGTTCCTGACAGATCCTAGAGGTGTTCACTTGGTTTCTGTAAAGCATATTCTGAGGTACCTGAAGGGTACAGTTGATTATGGGCTCAAGTATGATGCAAATCAAAATTTTAACCTAGAAGGTTATGTTGATTCGGACTGGGCGGGCAGTGCTGCAGATAGGAAGAGCACATCTGGGTGCTGCTTCAGTATGGGATCAGGTGTGATCTCTTGGTTTAGCAGGAATCAGTCCTGCGTAGCACTGAGTACAGTCGAAGCAGAGTATGTTGCAGCATGTTCGGCTAGTTGTGAGGTAGTATGGCTCTGGAAGCTACTGTCTGAGTTATTTGATCACCTACTGGAGGCTATTGGTATCTTTTGTGAAAACCAGAGTTGTGTGAAGCTGTCTGAGAACCCGGTGTTCCACGACAGGTCGAAACACATTGAGATCAAATATCACTATATCAGGAATATGGTGCAAAGAGGAGCAGTGAAGCTCCTGTATGTTGCGACGGATGAGCAGGTTACAGATGTGTTGACGAAACCACTAGCCAGAGTGAAGTTTGAGTACTTTAGAGAGAGGCTTGGTTTTCTTCAGATTGACGACACTTCGAGGAAGAAGTGATGGACACATTTTTTGAAGCCATTCCAAGCATGGTGAAAGGAGGATCCTTCTCATGGTTGTGGATGTAAGCACTGGATGATGAGCATCAGGATGATTCTTCAGTTACTGCTCTGTATATGCATCATGTTGGATGCTTGATATATTTGTATATGCATCATGTTGGATGCTTGTTATGATCAGTTGGATCATGTATATGTATATGCATCATGTTGGATGCTTGGACCATGTATCTGTATATGTATCAGGTGGATACATTGTATGATCAGGTAGATCATGTATGTTGATATATATTAGTTGGATACATTGTATGATTAGGTGGATCATGTATCTGTGTGGGTATCAGGTGGATACATTGTATGATTAGGTGGATCATGTATCTGTGTGTGTATCAGGTGGATACATTGTATGATCAGGTGGATAATGTATGATGATATGTATCAGGTAGATACTTGGTATGGATAAGGTAGATGCATTGTATGATCAGGATGATCATGGATGACGAGCTTCAGGATGTTGCTCCAGATGACATGCATTAGGATGATGCAGTGATGATGATCAGGATGATCATGTGTACATCAAGATGATGTATGGTGAGTATCAGGTTGATTCTTTGTGGCCGTAGATAGGTTGTGCAGACAAGCATATAATATGGCCCTGGGAGGTTTGCAGATAGTCTTTCGAGGTTTTTTCTATGGCATATAATATGGCCCTGGGATATCTGGCAAATGCTCTTTCGAGGTTTTGCTTGGGAGGACATATAATTTGTCCCTGGGAGGTTTGCAGGTAGTATTTCGAGGTTTTGCCTATGGCATGTAATATGGCCCTGGGATATCTGGCAAATGCTCTTTCGAGGTTTTGTCCTGTGGCATGTAATATGTCCCTGGGAGATCCGATAGGTTGGGCTGTGTGCCCATAATAAGTCCTGGGATGCTCTTGTGAGGTTTTCCCATGACCACATGTAATTTGGCACTAGGAGATCCTATAGGTAGAGTTGTGTGCTCGTAACAGCCTGGGATGCTCTTGTGAGGTTTTGTGGTGACCACATGTAATATGTCCCTGGGAGATCATATAGGTCGGAGCTGTGTGCCCGTAACAACCTGGGATTCTCTTGCGAGGTTTTGTGGTGGGGTCACATGTAATATGTCCCTGGGAGATCCTATAGGTCGGAGTTGTGTGCCCATAATAGCCTGGGATGCTCTTGCGAGGTTTTGTGACGCACGTAATAAGTCCTGAGAATTCCACAGTATGGCCAGTGATGATGAATACCTGCAGGTGGTGGGCCTACATCCAGTATGAAAAAGGACTGGCTCTGTAGAACTTCCTATGACGAGTAGATCAGAGATTGATTGAGATAGCAGCAGCAATGACGATGACGATGATTCGAGGACGATGATTCGTTGATGATGATCCATAGAAGAAGACTTGTACTAGCAGATCTGTGTCGAGAAATACCTTCCTAGTTAAGAGAGAGTGTTGATGTATATGTAACTTCGGAATGTATTTCATCTATGTATATTGTACTCCTATAGAGATGTGTTATTCCTCTATAAGGAAGTTCCGTCATTTGTATTGACAAGTGTCGCAAGTGTCATAACTTGCCAATGGGTTATTAGACCACCATGTGTGGGGTCAGACCTGATTAAGTTAACCATGGGTTATTAGGATAAGCTGGACAAGTCAGACCCATTAGTTTATTGGGCAGGACAGGACAAGTATAAATAGAGATCGGGAGATCTCTATTTGGATATCTCATTACTCACTTCTACATCACTCGGAAAGTGGTGCACATGTGAGGAGGAGGATCATCAGCTAGGAGAAGAATATCTCTTGTACTTGGGTTGTACTTTGGTTGTATTATTGCTCTATCTATCTCTGAGGAAGTTGTGGGGTTTTTCACCTTAGGGTTTTCCCCACGGAAACTCTGTGTGTCTGTTGTCTCTTATGTTTGCCTCTTGTTGTGATCGACATGATTGACATGCTTGATATGATTGATATGTTGTACATGTTATTCTCTCAGTAAAGATCCTAGAGTATATTGAATTAATGCTAAAAAATTAACAAGTTTGGTTGGTTTCCATCAATGACAAAGGGGGAGATTGATGAATATGGGTGTCTATAGTTGTCATTGATGACAACATTAATGACAAAGCATCATGATTGATTGACTTGGAAAGCTTGATGACATAGACAAAGTGAACAAAGTGCTGGACATTGGACCACCTAATGAACCAAATGACCCATGATGTGGTCATTTGTGTGTTGCTTTGATCATCGAATCCTTGGAGATGGACCTAATGCATGAAAAGGTTTGGCATTCACGTATGATGACACTTGGACACCTTGATATACTTGGTTGCTTATTGCTATTGATTGATGAAGCTCGATGACGTTTGAAGAAGTCCTTGCATCAAGATGCCCTGTACATATGAATGACTTGAAGACCACGTACTTGTTGAAGAAGCCTCTATACTTGAAGATTTTGGTGAATGGCCAATAAATGAAGGCATGGAATACACATAACTCGTGGAATTAATTGATGACATAGTCTTCCAGCCCACAAGTTTGTGGTAATGGAACTCTACATATTTAATATGTTGACAAATTTTAGTGTGGCGTCCTTGAACATCAAACAACCCAAAAAGAAGTAAGGTCGGCCTGCTTAAATGATTTGAAAATAAATTAGAGAAGTCGGCTCCAATTAAAAATCAAAGTATGACAGGTCGGCTCCAGATTAAAACGAAAATAATAATTAAACTTTTTTAAGACAGGTTGGCTCAAGAAAATGTAGTGGAAAATTAGTATAAAAAGGAGTGAACGCCTTTATTTTGAGAGTGGATTTCGTGGTGTAATGATGTAGCTCTGAATTTCGGGACTTACATTGAACCGAGGCAGCCCCAATATATAAATGGAGGAGTAAATAGAGTTGTTTTAGGACCTGAATTATTGCAGGAGTTAGAACTAATTGTGAAACAAGTACAAGGAAATTTAAAAGCTACCCAAGATAGGCAAAAGAGTCAAGTAGATTTAAAAAGGACTCATAAAGAGTTCCAGGTTCGTGAACATGTATTCCTCAAGGTAAGACCGAAAAAGAGTTCATTGAAATTGGGAAGCTGTGCCAAGTTGGCACCCAGGTATTGTGGTCCTTTCGAAATATTGTCGAAGGTTGGACCAGTGGCATACCAACTGGCTTTGCCACCAAATTTAAAAATACATAATGTTTTTCATATATCATTTTTAAAAAAGTATGTACATGATTCTACTCATGTTGTAAACTGGAATGATGTACAGGTGGGACAAGACGGAGATTTTCAGGTGGAACCGGACTGTATCCTCGAAAGGAGGGAAACTCTACTCCGGAATCGCACCATTGGGAAAGTGAAGGTGCAATGGAATCACCTTAGCCCAGAAGAGGTAACCTGGGAGTTGGAGAGTAGTATGCAGGAAGCATACCCAACTCTGTTTCAGGAACACTCAGAGAGTGATTGACCAACATCGAGGACGATGTTGAGACTTAAGGGGGGGTGTATGTCACCTACCCAATTTCTGAAATTATTATTTTATTGACAAATTACTTTATGTTAAATTTTAATTACAAAGTTTTGTAATTATGACCAAGTTTGGTCAAGGATGAATGTAATTAGTGAATTATTATTATTTAATAAAATAAAGTAGGAGACAAACACCCAAGGGAACTGTTAAATGAGTGTTCACTGACCCACTAGGAGGAATGGAAGTTGTTAGAAGGCATGGGAAAGATGGCAGCAATTGCACTTCACCACTAGCTGTTGGTTATGGGACAACTACCCTTACAAATGTGGCATTATCCCCCAGGTGGAGGGAGTGAGCAGGAAGCTCATTTAATGACCAGTTAACAACTAAAAAGTCCTAGGCAGCCTACATAAGGCAAATTCGAATTGAGCAGGCAACTCTTACACAATATTTTTCTGCAGAAATATTCCTCATGTGCATCAGGTAATGACTGAGAGATTCGAATAGGGAGGCTATGTGAGTGCATTGTAATTCTGTAAATTATTCTGAGAAGGAGAACCAGAGGTGCTGGTGCAGGTCCTTTTGACTGCTAAGTCTTTAATACTGGATAACTATTACTACTGCAAGTTGAGGTCCTAAACTTCTAAGTTTCTTCCTCCTGGTGGTTCAGTGAACAGGCTCGGGAGTCCTAAGGAAAGTAACTTGGATGTCTTCAGGAATTGGTTGGGTGGAACAGGCTCCTTGGGCTGTTTGTTTCCCTACAAATTAACCAGGTTTTGTTGTTTCCTATTTTGTTTATAGTTTAATAATTATGTTTAGTGAAATCATCAAACTCTGTTTTGTAAATGTATTTATTTCTGATCTTTGTTTAAGTCTGAATGATAAGCTTTGTTTAAAATCTGATTAGAAAATCAACTCTATATTTTTCCACATGTTGTTATTTGCATCGTACTCTAGTATAGAGAAGCAAATTAAATAATAGATGAGAGATAGGCATATTGCCATTTGATTGGATAAATAATTATAGTAAGTGATTTGTTTGCCATTCTGACCTATATCTAAATAGAGTAAGAATTTACTGTATAAGTATAGATAGTGTTATAGGATTCCTTTGTTATCTCATAAAATATAAATCTAGTTTAATTTCTGTACAGTCATGTATTTTCTTCTTATTTCTATTCAGTCAAGATAACAAACAAATGCAATTAAAATAATACATATCAGGTTTTCCAAGTAATAGTGTTTTCCAATGATTTTAACAGCTGCTAGAATTGATCAATAAATAGTTTTCTTATCTTTACATATGCTGTATTTTCTTCACTATTTTCCTGTTTGAATTCATGTATCAATTATTTATTTCAGTAATATCAAGATTATTATATTGAAACCCTAGTTCTGTATTCATACTTTACATTTATTCCTCAAAGACAAATTATAGACATCATTCAAAGATTAATCACTGTTACGACTTAGTAAACCCTAGAAAATATCTTATAGGCTCCATACTTCACATAGGTTTATTTAAACAGTAGTCGAAGGCACGTTTACATACTTTTGTATAAATTTTTAGTTCACATCCTAACATTTAAACAAATACATTATCGAGATTTTGTTCACAACGAGTAAGTCTTGAACATAAACCCTAGCTTAAAAACTTGTTCACTTTTGGATATTACAGTTACAGTGTCTCTTTTCAAAACTAGAATGCGAAGGCCAAACCCTCTCAATGCATTGTTTAAACGATCAAACTACTACAGTAATTTTCAAACATTCATACCAACAATGAAATCAAAACACATGCTTACAGTCTTGCTTTTATAAACCCTCGATCAGAAGACAACCTTTGTGGCTCAGTAAAACTCAACAATCTTTAATTTAGAAAAACGAACTATAGTTTTTAAGTACAAAAGAGAACCCTCAGATCTCGACTTACATTTAGAACTAGAAACAAAATTTTCACCATGATTCGGTTACGATTTCACAGTACTCGGGACTGGCCCTCTTCCATTTTAAAAATAGTTTAGAATCAAGAAATAACGAAGACTGTACAGGGTTTTCACCCTTAACACTTTTAGCAAACAAACAAAAGTTTGAAGTCCCCATTGTTAAAACATAATCAGGCATCAAATAGCCTTTAGTAACCCATTTGACTGAGAAGTTACCCTCGGTACAAATCAAAACAAAACAAGACAAGCTTAAAACCTTGCTTGTGGCCATCATTGTTACAGGTCGAAGATTTCCATTCTCAGCACAACAGAAAACACATCAAGGTACCTACGAGGCATGAAGAACCATCGAAGCTTACCAAGAAGCCGTAGTAGCTTTCCTTCCATTTTTATGGCACATAAAACCTTCCAACGAAGAGAACCACTTGCCAAAAACACAAAGCGAATGGTTATAAACGGGTGACATTTTCTGAATGCAAAATATACGTTTTTAACTTGCATTTAAATTCTTATTAAATTACCTGGAGAGTGCTTTTCCAACTGTCGATGGCGAAAAAAAAGGTCAGCTATAATCCTTCTTACTCGTAGGAAAAACCAATAAGTTTTATCACCTTTCGAAAGAGCCAAAGAACCAACGATTGAGTACTCTCAACAAGTTGATGCTCACCTACCCTTCATACTACGACATCACGGCCTTCTGGCTTGAAGCCAAATCCTGCAACACTTAAACGTTTACTCTCATAAGTTACAAGTTCGAAACCTTGGAAGAACACCTTCTATCACCCTAAAAATTTGGCAGCCTATCGGCCTCATTACATTAACACATTGAAAGGCCAAAAATTTTGCCATCAATACAAACAACACGGTTTAGGGTTACTCAAACCAAGGAACGAGATCTGGAGTGATCAATGGCTAGAGAAGAGCCAACAGAGCAACATGGAAAGCCGAGCAAACCTCGCATTAATACCTCATTAATTACCAACAACTAACAAAGTTTCCAACCTTGCATGTCAATGAACGATACAGTGTACAACATGGAGAAGAGACGACGGGGTATCCTTGCCAGCTAGAGCTCTCCACTACATTATCATCCAAAATTCACAAGGTTAGGCTACGTGGATTGCTGCCACCCATTCCATCTTGAAGTGCATTTATTTTCACATTACCGTAACTCTGTCAACCTGCAACACAAGTTAATATCCGTCTTATCAATCACCTTAACGTCGATATGTGGGAAATTATATTTTAACATTAACACTTAGGGAAAGGGTTCATACTTATAACATAGTTTCAAAGCCACGACCTCAATAAAGTCGTTATGATCATTTAGTGGATATTATAGGATAATATCCTATGGTGTTAATGAAATATATAGGATTTCTTTTGTCTTACTGTTGATGCCTCGGATATCGTAGCATCAATCAGAAAGGGATTCTCCCCGAGAGATGGTCCCAATTAGACTATCTCCCGTTTGTTGTAAGGAATCCGTCCGGTTAGCGGTTCCGGCAACCGTGGGTTTGGAGTTTAAATCCGATTCTACCGGTTATGGCCCGATCCACCTTTCTTTTGGGTTTTATGTCTTTTAAATGAGATGCAAGTGCCTAAATTATACGATCTAGATGCAACTAAAGCAGATCTAAGTCTAGGAACTGGAATAAATCTACCTATCCCTGCAGGGAACACGCTTAAGGGATGAGCAAATAGCTGTAACACATAACGTAATGAAAGAACAGATAGCTGTTAATTCTCACAATTAAAGCTACAGCAAGATAAAGATCTTTAGAAGATAGCTTCTAATTCAACATGAAACGCATCTATTGCTCATCAAATAAAAAAGAATCGAAATTATCTAATCTAAATAGCAAGAGCGCAGAAACAGATCTAAATGTAACAGACTAAAATTAAATTTAAAAATCCCTGCAAGTAGCAAATTAAAGGCGTGAACAATGAGCCATACGAATTATCTTGAAGAAAGAACAGTTAACCGTTTAATCTTAAAGCGAATTCTACAGCAATGGTAAATATATCAGCAGGTAGCTCCTGACTTAATGTGAAACACATTCATTGTTCACAAAATAGAGAAAAAACGCATGCACAGGGAGGAGTAAAATCATTAATACAAAGAAATAGTTCAGATGATCAGAATGATCTCACATTACAGAACAGCAGTCATTAGAATAGTCCAACATACAGTCGTCCAACATCCCAGGAAAAACGTCCATCTCCCGTGGCTTCTATTAGAAAAATCAATTTTACAGGCCCGATACAAGATAGCTCGTATGGGTTTCAAAATTTCATTCCCTGTCAAAAAGTCCTTTCTAATCTTTCCTAGCTTCTATTTATAGCTACAAATCTGCCCTTTGGGTTGACACCTAGCATCCTCCACCTGTCATTTACAGGAATTTCCTCTATAATCGACCACCAAAAATGACCATTTCCTTTACAAAATTGTTTTGACAAAAATAGGGACAGCTGTCCCATGGCTTACGCCTTACATATTCAAAATATACATAGCAGAAAATTGGCTAACACCAAAGCTTTCCCTGCTGGGCACGTGTTTGGCTGAAGAGAGTTGCTCAACTGAATTCAGCCTCTTTTACTCCTGTGCGTGAGCCTCAGCTGGGGAAGCGTCGCCCAAGTCAATTGAGGATGTTGATTGTGCCTGGGAAGGAGGGATTGAGCTAGCTGGAGTCTCTGGAATGACTGCCGGGAAAGAGGGACTCGAACCTACTGCTGTAGCTGGAGTGGCTGCTGGGAGAGAAGATCCTGGATCTGCTGACGCTCCTGCTGCTGCTACAGCTTTCCTTTCCTCCTCTGCTATGTAGCTGTACCACACACCTGTGTCCCTTATGACTATGTTTGCTACAGTAGGAAACAAGATTTTCTGAGAAGTCACATTCTTCCCGAGCTCTGTTTTAATGCTTTGAACTTCTGCTACTGCAGCTTGATGCACTTCCTTCAGCAGATGGTTGTGAAGTGATGATGAACCGATATAATGATGGAGGTCATCCACAGCCAGGACATCAATCCTTTTCACATACTCCATTTGGACGCCTAGCTCTTCCTTTAACTGAGACAAACGCTGCTCCTTTTCCGGGAAGTCTTCTAGGGTCTGAGGGAAACTCAATGTGCATCTGTCATGGACTCCTTTGAGCTTTTGGTATAGACTGTTAATCCTATCTGTTGTTCTCTGCACACTGGTTATCAGCTTATTGGCACAGTTCCTGCCAAACTCCAGCAAGGCTACATCTTCATTAAAATCGTCCACAGCTTTAAATGGAAGATGCGGGGGGAAACCCCCTTTCCCTTCTCTCCATGCCATCTGACTTATGAGATTTGCTTTGACACGGGTATTCTTAGCTTTGAGCCTGTGGGCCTCCGCATTAATTTCTTTTAATCTGACTATCATGGCCTTGAGCTTGCAAACCTTGTCAGTGATTAGCTCCTGCGTGTCATTTATTTGCTTCAGGATGCTGCAGGACAGCTCATGGAAGGGAGACATGTCCATCGTTTTGCTCTCAGCCTGCTCTAACCGCTCAGCCAAGGTCTGCTTGTCTGCTTCTAGCTGAGAAGCCTTTTCCTCTGCTCCATTCTTCTCTGCTTCTACAATCATTATTTGGAGTGCCAGCTGGTCCTTCTCCTCCTCCAGCTGGCTGTACTTGTTTGACAGCTCCTTATGTTCAGCGTACAAGCAATTATACTTGTTCACTGCCAGATCTCTTTGGGCTTGCTCATTAGCCACAGTTTGTTGTAGCGTACGAGCTTTCTTCCTTGTCAATTCATTGTCTCTTACCATCACGCCTACATTGGCCAGGGATGCTTTTGCCGTTGCTACAGCTGCAGTCGCCATAGCAAAGGGATCTTGGTCCGTATTCTGCATTATAGTGACCTCTCGGTGGGTAACGATATCTTCATGGAAGGGACTTTTGATCCTATCTTCTGATTTGAGGACCATCGCTTTTCTTTTCTTGTCATAGACAAACTCATTCCATTTGGACACCGTACGCTTTCCCGATGGAGTGTACGGGACAATTGGTCGGTTTATGATGTCTATGTCTTCTTCTGCTTGTGGGGTCCGGACTTCCTGAGCAGGGTCTCCTCCTTTATCTTGGGCACCAGAGCCACCTGCTTGAGAGGTGTCTATTTCCATGTCCTGTATACCGGATCCACCTGCCTTGGCATATTCCCTTGTCTTCAATTCCTCTTCCGCCCTCTTTTCTGCCTCAGCCTGCTCAGCTTCAGCCTCTTTCTGCTTTTGGGCTTCCTCAGCCTCTTTCCGCAGTCTTTCATTTTCAGCTTCTTGCTACTTTCTTGCTTCCTCGGCTTCCCGCTGTAACCTCGCTTCTTCTCTCAATCTGAGTTCTTCCTGAGCTCGGGCATCCTCAGCTTCTTTCTCCTTTTGCTGGCTGGTCTTCTGGGCCTTGGTTGAGCTAGAGCTTGCTCCAGTGCCTTGGCGGCAGATCCGCAACTCAGTCATGTTGCTGATGCCTCTGAATGCCTCTTCCTCGGCATCAGGGTAGTGGGAGTACTCGAAGTGGGCATAGATATCCTTGCAATGCTCGGCCACTTTACCCTTTCTGTCGTTCCTGTGGAAGATAACCTCACCGAAGTGGAAGGCCTTCAACTCTTGAACAAATTCGTCGGCCGAGGCAACCCCTGAAAACTTGTAAGCACCTATGCAGAAAGGTAGGGGGGGAAGGAAGCCTTATGTTGCTTGTGGAGCATTACTCCAATCCCATCCAGGAAGAGTTGTCTTACTACTTCTTTGAGCACCACATAGTCTGTGGCATACTGCGGCAAGATGTATGGGGGCTTAGTCCCTCCAAACATTCTCAGGTAGGTACCTTGCTCCGAAAAGTAAAAGTCCCCATAATCCTCAAGGACTTCCAAAGCATTTTCTGACAGGCAGTTTGGTTCTTCCTTGAACATTTCCTCGTATAGGGGCATGATGAACCCCTCACAGATGATTTTGTAGCTGGGCTTGTAATTCTGAGCCCACAACATCTTGAATGCAATATAGACCGGGGCGGTAGCCCTATCCCATGTGCAGCCCAATTTGGGGAAGTCTATCTTGGCCAAGATACAATCTATCAGATACGAAGACATGAAGAATTTAGCCTTCTTCAAGGCTAGTCCTTCCCTTGCAGCTACTATCATCGAGGCCAGACTATCTAACAGGAGAGTGGCCCAGTCAAACACAGTTCCCTTAAATGCCACATAGTGGATGATAGGGACCCACTGAATCTTGTATACTGTGCCATCGGGCATGCCGAAGATTCTGCACAGCATCAGGGCAATCAATCTAAAAGGAGCTCTTAGATTCTGTACGTCATACTCATCATTCCCCTTTTTTCTCAAATGTTTGCCCGCTATTAGCAGCTTCTTGGCCATCTCGACGTTATTCATTTGGCCCAACCATTCGTCAGTCAGAGCTTGTTGGACACGGGGAAATCTGTAGGCTGCCGCAATATACGCGGGTTGAAATGAGGCGATAGCCACTTTCCTGCTATCATTTATCAGTCTCCCTTCAGCATCGGCATGTTGGAGTATCCATCCGATCACTTCAGCACAGGGGAACAGCTCAGGGCGGGTAGCGGCTCTAGTTATGCCTGAGGCTCTGATGTTAAGATAAATCGGTGCTTCCTCTAACAACATATCTGAGATTTCTTGGTCCCGGATCATTCTGTAGATGTCACCCCATCTGATTTCTGGAGGGACACCAGTGGTGCACCTAGTGTCTTGGAGTGAAGTTTCAGTTTTGGGAGGGGCAGGTTTCTTTTCTGTCATTTTAGATTTCTTCTTACCGGTTTTCGGCATCTTGACTTATCCCTGATAACATCCATATACAAGTCATCATTTGAGCAACATACTGTGAGGTTTTAACAGAGAGCAACATCGTATTAATATCAATGAGATAAGTCAATGAAGCTGTATATTTAGGAAGCAAAACATTATTTCAACATAACACATAAATTGAAACATTTGAATCTCTTAAAAAGATGAGTTTGGAATGCTCCTGAGGGGATAGGCTATGTCGCGGACACATTTTGTTCTCGGCTCGATAGGCGAGTTGCGGAAACAATTGGTTTTCGGTTCCGTAGGCGAGTTGCGGAAGCCATTGGTTTTCGGTTCCGCCCTGGGGACGAAGGTGTCTTTCGTCATCATTGCGGCTGGAAAGGCTAATGGCGGGGAGACTCGGGTTGGAAAGACTTGGTGACGACAAGGGATCCCCTTTAGCACTTTCGACTCGGTGAGGGCTTCGAATGTTATTGTCACGCACGGCACTCACCGAGGTGCCCTATGAGAAGTTCTAATCCAAGCAGGGGTGACGGTGCCGGCGACACACTGACGGGAAAGGTTAGGGTGGCCACGGTTTCGGTTTCAGCTCGCGCGACTTGAACGCTTACGGGATTTTAACAGGGACAATGGCGCCGGAGACTAGGTTTTGACTTGGGTAGAGGGCGTCGAGGGACTGAGGTTTTATGGAGAGGCCCGGGGTTTTACATCCTGAGCTCTTCGGCCGGGGACATGAAAATCCTATGGGGTTTCGACAGATTCTCCCCACAACGAGGCACGCGGCCCGGGGATAAAAAATGGAACAGGTTTAACCGCCCAAACCAACCGTCTCTACTCAATAAAAAATAAAAAATGTTAATGCTTCATATAACGAGACGAGAACTCCATTCAACTGCGTCTGACGGGCAAAACATAGCCCTTGACGGGTGTTTTGCCCGTCAAAATCCCACTAAAACCCATTGTTTTCAAACAAAAGACAACCCAATAGCGAAATTCAAGGTTAAAATCCTACTTGGCACAGTGGGGATCGCTTGAACGAGGTGGCCGCGAGCGCGGATGAGCGAGGTGAGCTGGAGCGATTTGCACGGCGTTCCACGTCGTTTGACAATCGAAAACAATGGTGCATTGGCTCGATCCCCCACCGTCAATTTATAAAAGACAGGCACGTGCGAGCATTTAGTTTGGTGGGTGGCGCGGTTTAAGTGCTGGTACGTCGGCGGTCATGTCAGAGATTTCGATCCGTGCGCGACCGCCTTTCGCGGGACCAACTAGCAAATTACACCCGCCGCCGCGGGAAGGTTCAAGGAAGGTTTCCGCCATTTCGGGAGCGCATCGCGGAAGGAAACTCGAAGCCTTCCGCAAAGAACCCCGCATCGCGGACGGACAACGCCAAGGCTTCCGCCGTTTCGGGCGTTATTCGCGAAGGGTTTCCGCAAATCGAAAAATTCTAAGTCTCGCGGGTTTTCGGGAAGGTATGGCGAATGCTCCCGGCGGTTTCGGGAGGGATTCACCAGCAGCTTCCGCGATCGCTTCATCGAAGAATTTTCTAAGTCCTTTTCGGGCGTTTCAGACGAATAGCTCCCGTCGTTTCGGGAGCAAATCTTATACTCTTCCGCACATTTTCCCGGGATCATTTCGAAGGCCTTTTCCGAGCGGTTTAAGCGATTGGCTTCCGCCGTTTCGGGAGGGTAGCCCGAAGGCTTCCGCGGTTTCGGGAGCAAAGGCTGAAGGCTTCCGCGAAGCTTCCTTGGTTCGTTCTGCAAAGTTTCCCTGAAAAAATTCTAAGTTCTTTTCATAGTTTCGGAAGAAGTTCGCAAATTTCTCCGTGGTATTTCGGAAAGCTTATGCGAATGGCTTCCGCCGTTTCGGGAGAAAATCTTGAATTGCTCCGCCGTTTCGGAAGCAGAACCGTTTCGGGAGGAAGACTTGAATTGTTCCGCAGAAACAAAAAATCGAAAAGTTTCCAAGTGTTATTTCGGAAGGCTTAGACGGGCGGTTTTATGAGATTGGCCTCCGCCGTTTCGGAAGGATAGCCCGAAATCTTCCGCGGAGTCGGGGACATAGGCTGAATGATTCCGCATGGTTTCCCTGGGGCGCTCCACAACTTTTTCGAAAAAAGAATCTAAGTCATTTTCACAGTTTCGGGAGAAGCTCGTGAATTTCTCCGCGATATTTCGGGGAGCTTTTGTGAATGGCCTCCGCCGTTCTCGGGAGGAAAACCCGAAGGTTTCCACAGATTTTCAACCAAAAATTCCAAATCCTTTTCGGGCGTCTAAGGCGAATGAGTCCCGCCATTTCGGGAGGAAAACCGGAACCTTTCCGCAGTTGCGGAAGGCTTGAGCGAAGGGTTCCGCCGTTTCGGGAGGCATTGCCCAATGGCTTCCGCAGCTTTCGAAAAATTCTAAGTCTTTCGAGCGTATTTCCCAAGTTCTCCCGCCGTTTCGGGAAGAAAAACCAAAGGTTTCCGTACTTCTTTCTCATGGTCTACGATTTTGACAAAGAAAATCTAAGTTCTTCTTTCGGAAAGGTTGGAGTTTGGCTCCCGCAGTTTCGGGAGGCATTGCCCAAGAGATTCCAAAACGTCGAGAAAAATTCTAAGTTCCCTTTTGGCTCTTTGGGGAAAAAATGGAAGGATTGATGGCAGGATGTTCAGTTGGGAAACAAGATTTTATGTTGAAAACACAGCTGACGGCTGGGATGGCTTCTTAGGCAAACTTTCTACAAAAATGAAAGGAGGGGCCCCAATATGTAGAAAATTTTGGGGAGGGGTGTTGCTGCAACAACACTTACATACTAATGCTTTTGTTTTCATAGTTCGATATAGTAAAAATCACGTCTTGTCAAATAGCAATATGTAGTGCATATTTTATACAATTCCAAAGTTTTAAATTGGTGTCAAAATAATAGAGTAATATGCTATGCTTTATGTAAATAATTGATAGCTACAAGATGCATTGTTACTTCTTCTTTATAGGTTGTGTATTGAAATGCCAAATGCAGTACATAGAATAAGTCTAAGATCTTGTAAGACGCCATTTATATATGATAGTTCGAAGGTGTAAATTCCTACGATTATCGTATTTGCATACCTAAATAAATAATAGTATTGATTGTATTAATATCACTGATAGTGATCTCTTGACGATAATCGTAACAGTACAAGTAGAAATTTAGTCAACATGGGTTGATAACATCAAGGAGCTTTGTAAAACATTGCTAATGCATGAGTAGAATTCTTGTATCCATACCTTCAGTTTTTAATGTCGCAAGGAAGCAATTAACATTTTATATTGACGACGTTATGAAAAACACAAGCACTCTAATTTTTTTTATGTTGTCTTGAAGATTTCTTACCGGCGGTCTGCACATGGAAACAAGTTCAATTGCCTTAGCTAATCGTAGCTAAGTAAGCTCCAGGGTGCCTCATCGGACCCCTTTTATCAACAAACAAACTGTCAGCAATACATCAAGGATTTTAAAGCAGTACAACTGTATCAACATGTAATTTTAACCAAGAACTTAAACAAATTTGTAAACTATACTTGTTTACGTAAGCATACAAAGATCTTTCGTTTAAGAGGATTAACATCCGTTTATACGTGAAGTAGAAATTACAACCATGTTATCTGAGGACGATGACGTGTCATCATCATTAATTTATCTTAGTTATGATTTTAATTAGTTTACATGTTCCGCATTAAATATTTTTGATAAGTATTGTTATTATATATATATTTTTCTTTGGTATTTTCGGGATGTTACAGCTGCTCTAAGGGTAACCGTGGTAGAGGAATATGGTGGTGATGGATATTTTTTTTGATGATCTGAACTGGGACAACAACCAATGAAGATGTGCTCAGAAGATTGTGAATTCATGGACAATATAATGATAACTTGCTGATATTCTCTCTGACAGAATGCTCTTGGACAGAATGAAGAAAACAGAGACAAGTTGTTGAAGAGTTGATGTGACTGTATGAAGAAATGTTGAGGTGTTGAAATGGACTAGAGACAAGTGCTGGTGTGATATGACAGTGACATATATGAAAGTGTGCTGAGACAATGAGCTTTAATTGTAAATGCAAGCTTGTTTTGCATCTGAGGTTAGGATACCTCAAATCTTTCTTGCTTGGGTCTAAGAAGAACTAGGCTAGGTCCTAGATGATGAGTTGGTGCTCATTGTATCAGTTGGTGATGAATTACCACATGGTTGTAGCCGTTGAATCAAATACAAAAAAATTACAATTATATCGTGACTCTCTTGTGCAAAGTGTTGTTGATGATGTGCTTTATTTGATGAATGACATATGGATTGATAGTTAGTTTATTGATGAATATGAAATATTGATATAAGAATTGGTAATTGAAGTTGAAATTGAATAAAGTATATGCTCACTAATTCACCCACCCCTCTCAGTGAGAACTGTGTCTAACAGTGAGGGAAAATATTCAAACCCTTGAACCAATGGTGTCAAGCCAAGTGTTAATGAGAGAACCCATAAACCATTAACTACCCATTTTGACTTATGCACCCAATCATTTAATTCTTCCAAGAGGTAGTTGAGGTAGTTATTATTTTGGGAAATGGAGTATGGATGTCCCAATTTCGTGTATGGGCAAGCCATCAATTTTGAAAATCGTGTTTGGCTTCTTGGGAAAGAAAACACCCACGAAATTCCTTACCAACCCATTATTCACCCATCAATTTTTCTCTCTCACGAGTTATGGGCTTGTTGGGCATTTTTCTCCACAAAATATATGTGTTTGCCTTCATTTTTAGCTGGGAGAATGGCGTTTTTGTGTTGAGGAACTGTGGGGAAGAAGGGAGTTCGATTTGGGGGTCCATAGAGGTCGTTTTTGGCCATTTGAATGCTCATATACCCATGGGAGAAATCATTTTCCTCCATGTGATCGATTTTCCCCTATCACAACTTGTTTTTGGGTGCCACAATTTGGGGAAATCCATGGACATCATGTTTTGTGCATGTAGTGACCCTTTGGTTTATCCCTTGGACATATTATTATTGTTTTATGTTGGACATAGTGGCACAAGGTGCCTGGACTATGGTTTGCACATTATTATTATTTGTATTATGTTGAACATTATTAATTAATAAAATAAAATAATCGGATCGACCGATGCCACAAAATAGAGTATGAGGAACCATGTTGTTATGAGCAAGGGGTTGTGGGAAAAGTGTTTCGTTGTGTTTTGACCTATGTGGATGTGATACACCCTTCTTGTGGACTGTTAGAAAAACAAGATCGCAGAGCAATAACAATAAACAGAAATGAAAATATAATCACACATACACATTACAAGAGAGACACAGATATATCGTGGTTCACCCAACTTGGGCTATGTCCACACTGAAGTTTCCAGTCCTTATTATTATTCCGTCCAGCAAAGTGAAGGGATACAACCTACAGCACAGCCGCTGCACTTCCTCTTCACGGTCTCTCACGGTCTCTCTTCCGATCTCAGAGATCTTTACAATGCATAATACCTAATACATCCACCCTAGCCGTGTTACAATGTCTTTCTTTTATAAGGAAAATACAATGGGAAAATACCACGGGTTACCCAAAACCATGGGCCCGAAAACTGGTGGCCCTTCTCGAGGGCTCTGCCCCCAAACCTCCTTTCTCGGGGGTGCTGCCCCCGAACCCCCGACGGGGGCCCACTGGCCCCTGGACCCCCTAAGCATCGTGTCGGGATCAAAACCAAACTTGGGGTACGGACACGGCTGAATAATAATATCTCTAAATCTAGAGATCAGGTTCCATAACCAACAGTGGACTTGGTGGACCCTCTTGATTTATGCACCCTCATGTGTTATGCTACCCCTTGGTTTTTATTTTGTTTCAGGATTATTATTTTTATTAGTTTTAGAGTCTCTCTCTCACCTAGTTCACCCTCTTGAGTTGGGTTAGTGTGTCTCTTGGTGTATCCTCATGACGTGTAACTCCAATTTACTATTTTTGGAATGTACCTCCTCCCTTGTGTCTCTCTCTCTTCCCCCAATTCGAATTGCTCTTGGGAGAGGGGATTTGGGGTGGATGGGGGATAGTCTCTCTGGTATGTATGCATGATCTTGGCTCTTGTTTTTTCTATGGTACTGGTGTGATTGTTTTTGGGTGGCTCTTGACATGAGTTTTTGGCTGGTTGGTGCACCCTTGCTGAGCATGTGCCCAAGTTGAGCTACACTGGAATTTCCTTGGAGTGGAAGTCGAGGAATACTTTCCATTGGGTTGTGGTTGGACTGATTTCTCCCGAAAACTGTCCTGGAATTGCCACTATAGATCCTGTATTGGAAGTGATGTGGAATCCACTTGCCATTGGATTGTGGTTGGACCAATGTTAGATGGGTTTCGTGGTTGAGTGCACTCTTGCTTGTGGCATCATGGTTCCGGCTCGGGGGTGACTATTGCAAAGTGAGTTGTGGCTTGCATTGTGTCTACGACTGGGTGGAGAGTGGCACGATCGATTTTGGTTGCATATTTTGCAAGATAAGTGCTTTATCTCATGTTTATTTACTTTATTTGGCACTGATCTGATTTATTTATGGACTCACATGAAATGTTTGACGAAATGTACGAGGAAATGATTCTTTGGCACCTCTTCTATAGAAATGATACTTCTTCCCTGGTTCATTATATACTGTGTATTTTGATGGCTCATTAGCCTCGGAATGGTTTAAGGCACTTCTCTTTGATGCTTCTACCTTTTATTCGAAAACTAGTTATTCGATTGGATTGTTTTGTGTAGTTTGGAGACTTGGAACATGAAGTGTTTGTAAAAAGGATTGAGTGTTATTTGTATTATTATGTCTGATAAATAAACTTGAAATTTGTGTGAGAATTTGAGGGTAAATCTTCTTGATAGTGTTTGGGAAATGTCTACCGAAATTCTATATCAATTTCCAATTTCTAGCTCCTTCAATGGAATTGTTTGAGAAGATTTGTGACTTTGCATATGAATTGTTTGATGAAATGTTTGAATGATATATAACTTTGTTATTAATGTTAAAACATGTTATTTGGAAGTTGGAATGACATTTGAATGATTCTATGAGCTATGGATTTAATTAGTCTAGCGATTCTTAGAATTACTAGTCAATTTGGATGAGTAGAATTAGCTAGTTTTGTGAATTAATAAGAGGATTGTTTATGAGCGGAAAGATACAGCCATTTGGCTATAGTGGACCTCTGATATTATGTCCATGAGATACAATAGTCAATACTTTTTTATTGTTTTGTATTTGGAAACTAGAAACGGAAACTAGCTTCAAATCAGTGGAAATTGGTGACTAGTTTGTAGATTGAATCTATTTTTCGTAATTTTTGGAATGTACAATCATATGCTCTGTTTTTGGTAATTTAATTTTACTGTAGAATTCTATTTTCCAAATCTTTACCCTTGTCTCTGTGTGCTTCGGAACTCAGTGCAATTGATTGGGTTAAATTCCTAGCAGTGTTTATTAACTAGTTGCACCGATTTAGCTTGAAAGAATCATCGTTTATGTAAAAGGATCTGACCGAAAAATGCAACTTTATTTGGCTGTATATGCATTCTTAAATATGTTTATAATCGTTGTAGGTTCATGTTTTGGTTCATTGGCATGGTTGTGTGTTGAATTCGTGCAAGACTAGTTGTTTGTGTTAAATACTAGTTAACTAGTCTTGTGGAGTCATTTTCGTAATTGTTTTGTTTAATAAATTGGAAAATGATAATTAGGCCTTATTTACATGATATTAGGTGTTAATTATCCATTGTGATTGATAAATGATGATTAGGTGATAAACAAATGAAGTTATGTTAAGTGGCGTCAATTATGCGCTAAGTGTTGCAATTAGTACATTAATTACTAGTTAATCATGATTAAGTGAAAATGACATTTTTAGGTGCAACCTATGTTATGGATTTGGATGGATGCATAATTATGTTAGATAGTGTTGGATAAGCTTTCCCAACCTTGGTTCAATTTGCTTAATCAGTTATGAATTTTATTTGGAATTATTTGGAATTATCGATATTTTGTCATAATTCAATTGTAGAAAATGAAATTAAATATTTATAAAATTATTATGGTGTGCTAAAACATTCTAATTAGCCCTAGAGAGCTAATGATATGTCCATAATACCCTTTGATATCCCCGGGGGACATTACATGTGGTATCAAATCTATGGTTCTAACTCTGCGGCTATTGGACCTGTTACGAACTCATAATTTTATGTTATGTGCATTGAGAATTTATAAATGTTCTTTGTGGAAGAATTTTAACCTCCTTTATGTTAATGGAAGAATAAGAAGCCTCACTTCAGAGATCATTTTGTTGTTGCTTGGAAAGTATCAAATAGGAATGTTAGCATTGAGTTGCTGCTTGGTAAGAAAATCAAAGCTAATGATTCATTGTGTGCTTGCTAGAGGCCACGGAATTGGATCCGCTATGATGTGGAAGAGAAATTCCATGCTATGATGAGGGATTGGAAAGGAATAATTCCTTAAACCTTGTATTCCTCTTGTATTTATGTTTTATGATATTTATGTACAAAAAACTAGGGCGTAGGACTGTTAAAAATGCAAGTGATTAGATAATTGAAATACATATGCATTAGTGGGCTTATTGCTAGATATTGCATAGTGCATGTGAAAATGTTTGTGCATATATAGGATGTTGCATATTGGTAAAAATAGTAAGGTTTTACATATGCAATGAGTGTTAAATTTTCAGAATTTACTTCAATCTGATCTAGGATCTTAACTGAGAGAACAACATGTACAGCATATCTACAGCATATCAATCATGGAGACAATAATGCAAGCACACAAGAGACACAAAGATTTACTTGGGGAAAACCATAAAGGTGAAAAACCCCAATAACTTCCTCAGAGATAGATAGAGCAATGATACAACCAACCAAGAGAGATAGCCATAACCTAGCAGCAGATCCTCCTCCTCCATAAGTGCGCCACTCCTCCTTGAGTGCATGTGTGAGAAGTGAGTGAGCAAATAGAGTGCCTCCCGCACTCTATTTATACTTGACTTGACTTGCCTTTTTACCTAACTCATGTAGGCTCGAACTTAACCACATAACATAATGCTGACTGGGCCGACCCCCAATAGGGTGGTCTAATAACCCTTAGACCCACATGGCCGACCCCCAATAGGGTGGTCTAATAACCCTTTGACCCACATGACTTATACAGGACCGACCCCAACAAGGTGGTCTAATAACCCATCAAGTATAAGTTACGACACTTACAATATAAATGACGACACTTCCGTATAGAGGAATAATACCATCTCTATAGAAGTACATACAACATATATGAAATACATTCCGAAGTTACATATACATCAACACTCCCTCTTAACTAGGAAGGTATTTCTCAGCACAGTTCTTCTAGCACAAGTCATCTTCTCTGGATCATCGTCACTGGATAATCGTCATCGAGTCATCATCATCGTCACTGCTGCTGCTATCTCAATCAATCTCTGAATCTACTCGTCATAGGAAGTTCTACAGAGCCAGTCCTTTTTCATACTGGATGTAGGCCCACCACCTGCAGGTCTTCATCATCACTGGCCATTACTGTGGAATCCTCAGGACTTATTACGTGCGTCACAAAACCTCGAAAGAGCATTTGCCAGATGTCCCAGGGCACAGATTACATGCCATAGGCAAAACCTCGAAAGACCATCTGCAAATCTCCCAGGGCACAAATTATATGTGACCTCACCACAAAACCTCGAAAGAGAATCCCAGGACTGATTACGAGCACACGGCTCAACCTATCGGATCTCCCAGGGCACAAATTACATGTGGTCACCACAAAACCTCGCAAGAGCATCCCAAGACTGATTACGAGCACACAGCTCAACCTATCGGATCTCCCAGGGCACAAATTACATGTGGTTATGGCAAAACCTCGCAAGAGCATCCCAGGACTGATTACGAGCACACAGCTCAACCTATCGGATCTCCCAGGGCACAAATTACATGCCATAGGACAAAACCTCGAAAGAGCATCTGCCAGATATCCCAGGGCACAAATTACATGCCATAGGCAAAACCTCGAAAGACTATCTGCAGATCTCCCAGGGCACAAATTATATGTCCTCCCAAGCAAAACCTCGAAAGAGCATTTGCCAGATGTCCTAGGGCACAAATTACATGCCATAGGCAAAACCTCGAAAGACCATCTGCAAATCTCCCAAGGCACAAATTACATGCTTATCTGCACAACCTAATCCACGGCCACAGAGTATCAACCTGATACTCACCATACATCATCCTGATGTACTTATGATCGTCCTGATCATCATCACTGCAACGTCCTGCTGCATGTCATCTGGAGCAACATCCTGAAGCTCATCATCAATGATCATCCTGATCATCATCACTGCAACGTCCTGCTGCATGTCATCTGGAGCAACATCCTGAAGCTCATCATCCATGATCATCCTGATCATCACTGCAACATCCTGCTGCATGATCCACCTGATCATCAATGCATCCACTTGATGCATACCAAGTATCTACCTGATACATATCATCATACATGATCCTCCTGATCATACAATGTATCCACCTGATACATGATACATATCACCATACATGATCCACCTGATCATACAATGTATCCACCTGATACATATACAGATACATGGTCCAAGCATCCAACATGATGCATACATACATACATAAAATGATCCAACCGATCATATCCAGCATCCACATGATGCGTACATACATACATAAAAATGGTCCAACTGATCATATCCAGCATCCAACATGATGCGTACATACATACATAAAATGATCCAACTGATCATATCCAAGCAGAAACCAGAACATCATCCTGATGCTCATCATCCAGCGCTTATATCCATAGCCATGTGAAGGATCCTCCTTCCAACATGCTTGGAATGGATTCATCAAATGTGATCATCACTTCTTCCTCGAAGTGTCCTCGATCTGAAGAACGCCAAGCCTCTCTCTGAAGTACTCGAACTTCACCCTGGCTAGTGGCTTCGTCATCACATCTGCAATCTGCTCGTCCGTCGCAACATACAGGAGCTTCACAGCTCCTCTCTGCACCATATCCCTGATATAGTGATATTTGATCTCTATGTGTTTCGACCTATCATGAAACACTGGGTTCTCGGACAGCTTCACACAACTCTGGTTATCACAGAAGATACCAGTAGCCTCCAACGGGAGATCAAATAACTCAGACAGTAGCTTCCGTAGCCATACTGCCTCACAACTAGCTGAACAGGCTGCAACATACTCTGCCTCAGCTGTACTCAGTGCTACGCAGGACTGCTTCCTGCTAAACCAAGAGATCACACCTGATCCCATACTGAAGCAACACCCAGATGTGCTCTTCCTATCTGCAGCACTGCCATCCCAATCTGAATCAACATAACCCTGCAGGTTAAACTTTTGATTCGCCTCATACCTGAGCCCATAATCCACTGTACCCTTCAGGTACCTCAGAATATGCTTTACAACAACCAGGTGAACACTCCTCGGATCCGTCAGGAATTGGCTCAATGTGTTCACAGCAAAGCAAATGTCTGGTCTCGTGTTCGTCAGGTACATCAAGGACCCAATCATCTGACGATACATAGAGACATCAACTGGCTCAGATGAAGCATCACATAGAAGCTTCAGATTCGATGCCATCGGTGTGGCCATGGCCTTGCAATCCATCATCCCGAATCTCTTCAGGATATCTACTGCATACTTCCCTTGTCCAAGGAAGATTCCATCTGCACTCTGCCACACCTCCATGCCAAAAACAAATAGTGCATCATCCCCAAGTTCTTCATCTTGAACTCGGTAGTAAGCTTCCGCTGTGTGTCGGAAATCAATCTATCTTCACCTGTAACAAACAGGTTATCCGCATACAAAAGTAGTATCACTGGATTGCCTTCCTCAACCTTGTAGTAAAGGTTGGAATCCTCTTTACTCTTGGTAACGCCCAAACTGGATAGAAAGATGTCTATCCTACCATACCAAGTTCTGCACACATATCTGACTACACCATGCTGTCTTGAAATCCATCTGGTGCATCTTCTATTTCATCACTTTTATATTTCTCAATGCTGCCATCTGCAACATGCTTGATATGATAGTTCCATTTGGAAGTCATAGAAAACTTCCCTTCATGTCTTGGGATTACATCCCAAACATCATTGTTCATGATCGACGGATCATGGCATTTCATTTCTTCATCCCAGATCCTGGGAACTTCAATATCTTCAATATCTTCAATAGATATCTTTGTTGCTAGAACAAATGTTGTAGTTCTTCTTTTGTAGGAGATGGCATACGATCTTTCCTACACAACAATTTAAATTGCATGATTAGAAAACATCTCATAGTTTTCAGAACAAATTCTTACACATAAAGAAATATGCCATACAGTCATGCAATTATCTTAGCCAATGCTTCAATACAACATTTATCCATATTCCGTAACTTTCTAGATGCCTTCCAATCTCTACCAGAACATTGTTAAGAGTGTGCACAACTCCCAATATGTCAGCAAAGAGGTTTCATTCTAGATAAGTAGCAATGGAATGTTGTACAGTGCCATAGGCCACTTACCCATGCATATTAGGAGTATATTGTTCATCAATGCAATTATTCTAATATGCATAATACACAACCTAATTCTAGGAACATCAGTATATACATTATTGAACAGTATTATTTAAGAAATGACAATTCAAATACTTATCTTTGTTTGTTCGTTGGGTGGACTCCCTCTGAGTCTTCGCTTCCTTGCAGGAGCTACTGGAGTCCTAATCTGAAGTAGCTTCTTCTACACCTTTTGATGTGGAATGTAGAGAGATGGTCAACTCCCTCTGAATATTTGCATCCTTGAATAAACCACTGGAGTGTACTCCCTCTTGATCTTTGCTTCCTGGATTACCTGTTCTTGAACTCATATTCATCCTTGGTCCCTATGCATGCTTATTAGTATCATGAATAAATCATACATTTATTAGCATACTATTAAAGCACAATAATCTCAAGCATGTATAGTCATGATCATTTCAAACAGAAATAATAAGCATTAGCATTCAAGGTTTATGTAGGATTCTTATGGTTAGTCAAATCATAAGAAACATAACATGTCTAAACCTATAATTACTCAAAGCTATGACTCTTCGGGTTAGTCATATCATCAATCAAGAGAAGAGATATAATATGCATAAAACCATGACTATTCAAACCTATGGTTTCATGATTCTTCTGGTTAGTCAAATCAATCAATATAAGAGACATATTATTTTACTTATATTCCTATTTGACCATAGTACTTTTCTGGTTAGTCATATCATTAAACAAAGTAAAAAGCATAATATGCCTAAACCCATGATTACTAACTTCAATGAATAATCATAATCAATCATGCCAAGTATACTTATATAAAGGATCTTATCACAAGATGAGATTGTAACTTGATATAGGAAAAACATACCTGGATTAGCATGCTAGCTAGTTATGTCTAACATACTCACATGATGTCTTCTTGTTCTTCTTCAATGACTTGTGCTAGTAACCTGTATATCGCATAAGTTAACCATTATAAAACCAAGTTATACATACCTCAAGAATGGATCTTCTATGAGATCTATGGCAATGGATGAATCTTTGTCCTCATGTCATCATGATCATATGTTCTTGAACCAGAACATGATTTGTCTTTTTTTTGGTGTACCTTTCATGTTAGTAGACAACATAAAACTCATACAACATCACAATGTGTTAGTACAAACATAAGTTTCATACTCCTAATAAATGAATGACTTCTATCATGCATTCATAATTTTATTAAGGTGATATGACAAGTCTAAAATCAAGATTGTACTAACCGTGATAATATGAAGACAAACATACCATAAACTTAATTATGAACAAATCTCAAAACATACCTCGATGAGTCATACCTGTCGAGATCACTTGTAATCTTCTTATGTAAGGCCTTAGCCTCATCTCCCTCTGAAACAGGAACTTCTTTACTCATGCAGATGATCAATCCATCTTCTTCTAGGATTAACCCAATCCACTTGATTTGCAAGAACTGGACCTGGAGCTGGATATGGGTTTGTCAGAGAAACCCCAAAAATTCAAACTTTGAATTTCAAACTTTCGAAAGGATAGAAATATGCGCCTTGATGAGCTGATCAAACTGGTATATTCAGAATTTGAAAATTGCAAAGTTTCACTCCTCAATTTTTCCTTTGAAACTTCCGGATTCACTGGACGTGACCCTGAACTGGGGTTTGATGAATCCCACTCTTTTTCCCCATCAAAATGTTTGATCCAAATCTCTAAGCTTCTATTTTTCTGAGGAGCTTCCAGCCATGGTCACAGATTTCAAAAATTCTCATTTTTACAGAAGCCCTAATTTTCCACTTTTCTGATCAAAGTCCCGAACTAGGGTCTAATCAAGCCCGGCGTTCTGCCCAACCAAAAATTCTGATCTTGGTCTCTAAATTTCTATTTTGATGAGTAGCATCCAGCCGTGGTCTCTGATTACAAAAATTCCAACTTTCTCCAAAGCCCTAAATTCCGGAAGCCATGAATGAAGGTACCAAAAAATAATTATGTTTTGACAGAAATATGTACCTGATTGTTTCTAGTGTAACTCTGAAATTTTTTATCCACAGGGTCTGGAAAAGCTTCCTGAGATAGCCTGACCTGTTATCTTTCCATCCTGACAGGTCTGACCTCAATTGGATTCTCTGAGAGAGAGTTATGCCAAATGTCGCAACGTGACCTGTTTTGGGATAAAACAGGAGAGCGAACTTGTACGGCGTGCCACGTGTCACTGTTTTAACTTCGGCCACTAAAAACGTTTTCTGAGATATCTCGGCCTGTTACCTTTCCATCCTGACAGGTCTGACCTCAATTGGACTCTCTGAGAGAGAGTTATGCCAAATGTCGCAACGTGACCTGTTTATGGGATAATACAGGAGAGCGAATTTGTACGGCGTGCCACGTGTAACTGGTTCAACTTCGGCCTCTGAAAAAGTTTTCTGAGATATTGCAGACTGTGTACTACCTGTCACTTTTTACGAAATTTCATTTGGATCTTCCTAGCCCAAGATATGACCTTTTTCCCAAGGTCACCTGATTTTGACTCAGATCTGGAAGAGGCAGAAACCCTATATTGTACAGATCATAAATCACAAAGTACAACGAATTAGAGGTTGTCCTTTGGACACAAGATACCTGGAGATCTTAGCTTCGTCCTGTAACAATTTCAGATCCGAAAACTTCGCCAAAACGGATTTATAGCGAAAGTGCTACGATAACTGGTTTTTGCTATATCAAGCCCTAGCATCGTAAGTGCAACAAGTGTCATACATGCCATATCATGCCTTCTTTCAGGCTAGCTCTGATACCATGTTAAATTTTCAGAATTTACTTCAATCTGATCTAGGATCTTAACTGAGAGAACAACATGTACAGCATATCTACAACATATCAATCATGGAGACAATAATGCAAGCACACAAGAGACACAAAGATTTACTTGGGGAAAACCATAAAGGTGAAAAACCCCAATAACTTCCTCAGAGATAGATAGAGCAATGATACAACCAACCAAGAGAGATAGCCATAACCTAGCAGCAGATCCTCCTCCTCCATAAGTGTGCCACTCCTCCTTGAGTGCATGTGTGAGAAGTGAGTGAGCAAATAGAGTGCCTCCCGCACTCTATTTATACTTGACTTGACTTGCCTTTTTACCTAACTCATGTAGGCTCGAACTTAACCACATAACATAATGCTGACTGGGCCGACCCCCAATAGGGTGGTCTAATAACCCTTAGACCCACATGGCCGACCCCCAATAGGGTGGTCTAATAACCCTTTGACCCACATGACTTATACAGGGCCGACCCCAACAAGGTGGTCTAATAACCCATCAAGTATAAGTTACGACACTTACAATATAAATGACGACACTTCCGTATAGAGGAATAATACCATCTCTATAGGAGTACATACAACATATATGAAATACATTCCGAAGTTACATATACATCAACAATGAGCCACTAATGACAATTGTTGTGGTTGATGATGGTTGTCTAACCAGGGACGGGTTGAAGCATGGTTGAAGATGTTGATGATGTTGTTGCATGTGACCAACAACCTTATGAAGAAAGGTTGGTGCAACAAAACTATGATCAAGAGGATGGTGGAAGGACTGTGTAGCCCTTGGTATGAGGCCGAATTGATCAGGTAACATCAAAGACGTGAATGGAATCCATGCAAGTAATGTTTTTTTCATGCTAATTGTACAAGTGTTGAAAGATGATGGGTAAGAATCCCTTCAACCATAGTTTTAATCATCATAAATTGGTATGAATGTGATGTTGAATGCATGCAAGGTTGAATGCATTTATGTGAATGCCATACCACCATGGTGTGGTGAGGTATGGGGTAGTAGGGGCAAGGAACCTCATACCATGTGACTGTTTAAAATTTAGAATGCATTCGTATTAAAATGTATCATGTCATGTGTGTGTGGGTTATGAGTTTAATAACCAAAACAAGTGAGGACTTAGAGTCCTATTGTGGTAGTGCATGCCATATGAGATAGTCATGGTTAAGTCCATAATGTGGTTGGGTATGGTATTGAAGCATCGACTAGGATGCCCAACCCACCATGGTAAGAAAATTGTGTAGGCACAAAAATGTTTTAGATCAATGTTGCAGTGCAATGGGTGCATTAAGTAAAAATGTGCATTAAAATATTTTGTAAATCTTGTGGTTGCATTGAATGAATGCACATTAAAAGTTATGTAAGTGTTGTGAATTTACATGAATATGGGTGAGTGCACATGTCTTTATGCATTGTGTGAATGCATGATTGTGATATACATTTCATTGTAATTAGATAATAGATGAAAGGATGAATTGGCCATTATGATCTCATTCATGAGCTGCCATAGAGGCAGGAAAATGATTGCATGAAGAAGGTAGTCATGTTGATGGGATACCAGGATGATCTATTGAGAGGACAGAGTTGCATGAAAGGATATGGTTGTGCAGTAATGGGTAATTAAAGTTTTATTTGATTGCATAGATGATGTGGCTGTGTCTTGCGATTTTATTATGGGAAGATGCACATTAAAAGTTTA
Organism: Larix kaempferi; assembly: GCA_027924585.1. Classification (NCBI taxonomy): domain Eukaryota; kingdom Viridiplantae; phylum Streptophyta; class Pinopsida; order Pinales; family Pinaceae; genus Larix; species Larix kaempferi. The sequence continues at coordinate 18,993,661 of BSBM01000600.1, forward strand.
TGTAAACTTGTGATTGTTTGTGCATAGGTGTGAGTGCCCATGTTGAGAAGCATTGTGTGAATGCATGGTTTTGAAATCTTATTTTTGTATGAAATAGATCTGTAAAATTTATGATTTAATTTATGAGAAGGGTCTCATGGTTGTGAATTTTAATACAAAGCAGATTTGTAAATTTCAGATTTGGAACTTTGATAATAATTACTAATGGTTGTTTGGATAATATAGAATTGTGTCAAGAGGACATGTTGTAGGTGGAGGTTCAGGTAAATCCATAATGGACAGAGTGATACCACTCACAAGAGCCAAACAATGAGGACACATGCAAGAAGACCATGTGTTATGGATTGCAAGAGATAGACATCATGAGATGGTCAAATTATGTCAATAGGGAATATGTTGTTTATGGAACGTGAAAGGGATTGGGGTAACAATCTCGAGGGACTGTTAACTCAGATAAGGGAGCCCCATTCCTCATGAAAAGAAGAGAAAATACATCTGCAAAAATGATAAGAATTTTGTAACCCTTGCTAAAATTATGCATGTCTAATTGTTGGAATTAATATGCATAACATGTTTCTTTTATTCTAGATTGTTTGAATGTGATTAGGGCCTACATGGCTCACATCGGAAAGGGGTGCACACCTTTCGAGTGTTGGGTTGTGCTATGATTTTCAACATTGACTACACCTTAAGGGAATGGACACATTCCTGGTGTTTCAATATTAGAGAGTGAATTTTTTTATGAAATATGTTTACAATTTTATATCAACATACTGATGAGCTTGCCTATCCATCTTGTGATTGCCAGGTATTATACATGCAAGTTGGTGCTACTTGCTAAAGAGGCAAAGTGAAGGCTAAAGTCTCAAGGAATCAACAACTTGGACCTTTCTATGCCCACCCTGAAGAGCACTGGAGGGAAGGGGCGCCTGAGGGACTGTGTAGCAGAGAAGGGGACCTTTCTTGTGTTGGGTGTGGTAGGTATTGTGGGTGCCAAGGTTGTTTGAGTTAGTTGAGATGCATGTATCTCTGTGGTTGAGCTCACTGGCTTAGCATACTGGTTAATGGAATGCTTGATAAACCCAGTCGACGTACTGGTTTGGCATTGGTTATTTGGATGTTGTGGAACAGCCTGCGTGTTGACCAAACATTCGTTGTTGTATGCATAGGTGATCCGAGGCTTGCAGAAACTTGGTTACCTTTCGATGCACACCTTGAAGAGCACTGGAAGGGGTGGGTACACTCAAGGGACAGTGTAGCAGGGAAGAGGTACCATCCTTGTGTTGGGTGGGGCAGGTCTTGTGGGTGGCATAGTTGTATGAAGTCAATGTGGGATACCTGTGGATCTAAAGGAATATGCTCATACATATAAGTATTTAATTATCATCTATTTCTTATTCCAAATAATGAAAAATTTCATGTACAAGTCTTATAACAACCAAGCTGATACACTATTGTTTCTTTGTTGAAACCCAGGTCATGGTGGGAAGCAAGAACTTTGAAGGCATCCTAAGAATGCATGTGGACATGTGACTGTCCTAGAGAGCTAAGTATGAGTAGCAATGGAAAATGGTGCTAGTGGACTTGTGTGAGTCCTAGAAGCCAAAGGTTCTGTAGGAAACCATGGGGAAGAGTTCCCTGGTTGAGAGGCCTTGGACAGACCTTAGACACTAGGTGTCATCGCCAAAAAACAAGGAAAATGACAAGTCAATCATTCACATTTGAGGTGAAAGAGACCAAGGAGCATGGAACCACAATTGTGGTGGGACTCCAGATTGGAACAATACTAAGAGGGGGAAACTCTTACTCTTCTCTTTCCTTTTTCATTGATGCATTTAGAAGCAGAAAATTGTTGAATGCATGTTATGGATGAAAGTTGATTGTGTTTATTTGCTTGAAATAAATTGTGAATGCTGAAATAGTTAATTCCCTGTGAAAGGATTAACATGAATGAGTTCATGTGTATGTTTGGAAAGCATGAAATGTATGGAAATCTCATGGATAAAGCATGAACTTTCCATGTCAATTGGACAAGTAATTGACTGATATTAATGCTTATGATATGCTTGGCCTAACTAGATTACAATGATGAATTTCATAGGTGAAAATTAAAGCAATTGGTTGCAACTGTTGCAACCCAATGTTTCTAGTGAGCAAAGTGAGAGCCAGTTGTACACATTGACCATGGAAGCAGACCAAAAACACAGCAAGAAAGATAGCAACCATAAAGTTCCAGACTTGTGGATCAGCTGGAAGGTAAATAAAAGGAATGGATTGTTTTGGAACAATGCCCACCTGCGGAGCTGGAAGGTCAAAACTAGCAGGAGCAACTTGTAGAATCCAAGGGACTTGGCCCTGAAAACTAGAGTAAAAGATTAAATGCAAGAAAGAGTTGCTACATTTTGTAGAGGCATGTATGTGGATGCATCGAGGACGATGCATGGTTTAAGCGGGGAGGGATGTAATGACCCTCTGGTTTATCCCCTGGGCATATTATTATTGTTTTATGGTGGACATAGTGGAACAAGGTGCCTGGATTATGGTTTGCACATTATTATTATTTTTATTATGTTGAACATTATTAATTAATAAAATAAAATAATCGGATCGACCGATGCCACGAAAAAGAGTATGAGGAACCATGCTGTTACGAGCAAGGGGTTGTGGAAAATTGTTACCTTGTGTTTTGACCTATGTGGATGTGATACACCCTTCTTGTGGACTTGGTGGACCCTCTTGATTTATTCACCCTCATGTGTTATGCTACCCCTTGGTTTTTATTTTGTTCCGGGATTAATTTTTTTATTAGTTTTAGAGTCTCTCTCTCACCTAGTGCGCCCTCTTGAGTTGGGTTAGTGTGTCTCTTGGTGTATCCTCATGATGTGTAACTCCAATTTTCAATTTTTGGAATGTAACTCCTCCCTTGTGTCTCTCTCTCTCTTCCCCCAATTCAAATTTCTCTTGGGAGAGGGGATTTGGGGTGGATGGGGGATAGTCTCTCCGATTGGTATGCATGAGCTTGGCTCTTGTTTTTGCTATGGTACTGGTGTGATTGGTTTTGGGTGGCTCTTGACATGATTTTTTGGCTGGTTGGTGTGTCCTTGTTGATCATGTTCCCAAGTTGAGATACACTGGAATTTCCCTGGAGTGGAAGTTGAGGAATACTTGTCATTGGGTTGTGGTTGGACTGATTTCTCCCGAAAACTTTGTCCTAGAATTGCCACTAGAGATTCTGGATTGGAAGTGATGTGGAATCCACTTGCCATTGGATTATGGTTGGACCAATGTTAGATGGGTTTGGTGGTTGAGTGCGCTCTTTATTGTGGCATCATGGTTCTGGTTCGGGGGTGACCATTGCAAAGTGAGTTGTGGCTTGCATTGTGTCTACGGCTGGGTGGAGCGTGGCATAATCGATTCCGATTGCGTATTTTGAAAGATAAGTTCTTTATCTCATATTTATTTAATTTATTTGGCTCTGATATGATTTATTTATGGAATCACATGAAATTTTTTACGAAATGTATGACCTAATTGTGGAACAAATCCCTCATGGAATTCAATCTATTTATGCAAGTAAATTTTGTGAAGGAATCGGAAACTAGTTTTTTGGGGATTTTGGGCACAAATTGTTTGAGGAAATGACTCTTTGGAACCTCTGCTATAGGAATGATATTTCTGCCCCTGTTCATTATATACTGTGTATTTTGATGGCTCAGTAGCCTCATAATGGTTTAAGGCACTTCTCTTTGATGCTTCTACCTTTTATTTGAAAACTAGTTATTCGATTGGATTGTTTTTCGTAGTTTGGAGACTTGGCACATGAAGTAATTGTAAAAAGGCCTGAGTGTTATTTTTAATATTATTTCTGATAAATAAACTTGAAATTTGTGTGAGAATGTGAGGTTAAATATTCTTGATAGTGTTTGGGAAATGTCTATCGAAATTCTAGATCAATTTCCAATTTCTAGCTCCTTGAATGGAATTGTTTGAGTAGATTTGTGACTTTGCATATGAAGTGTTTGATGAAATGTTTGAATGATTTATAACTCTTTTATGAATGATAAAACATGTTATTTGGAAGTTGGAATGGAATTTGAATGATTCTATGAGCTGTGGATTTAATTAGTCTAGCGATTCTTAGAATTACTAGTCAATTTGGATGAGTAGAATTAACTAGTTTTGTGAATTAATAATATGAATGTTTATGAGTGGAAATATACAGCCATTTGGCTATAGTGGACCTTTTATATGATGTCCATGAGCTACAATATTCAATACTTTCTTATTGTTTTGTATTTGGAAACTAGAAATAGAAACTAGCTTCAAATCGGTGGAAATTGGTGACTAGTTTGTAGATTGAATCTATGTTTTAGTAATTTTTGGAATGTACAGCCATATGATTTGTTTTTGGTAGTTTAATTTTGCTGTAGAATTTTATTTTCCATATATTTTCCCTTGTCTTTGTGTGCTTCAGAACTCAGTACAATTGATTGGGTTAAATTCCTAGCAGTGTTTATTAACTAGTTGCACCGATTTAGCTTGAAAGAATCATCGTTTATGTAAAAGGATTTGACCTGCAAATGAAACTTTATTTGGTTGTATATGCATGATTAAATATGTGTATAATGGATGTAGGTTCACTTTTTGGCTCATTGGCATGTTTGTGTGTTGAATTCGTGCAAGACTAATTGTTTGTGTTAAATACTAGTTAACTAGTCTTGTGGAGTCATTTTCGTAATTGTTTTGTTTAATAAATTGGAAAATGATAATTTGGCCTTATTTACATGATATTAGGTGTTAATTAGCCACTTTTCTTGATAAATTATGATTATGTGATAAACAAATGAATTTATGTTAAGTGGCGTCAATTATGCGCTAAGTGTTGCAATTAGTACACTAATTACTAGTTAATCATGATTAAGTGAAAATGACCTTTTTAGGTGCAAGTAACCTATGTTATGGATTTGGATGGATGCATAGTGATTTTATATAGTGTTGGATAAGATTTCCCAACCTTGTTTCAATTTGCTTAATCAGTTATGAATTTTATTTTAAATTATTTGGAATTATCGATATTTTCTCATGATTCAATTGCAAAAAATGAAATTAAATATTTATAAAATTATTCCGATGTGCTAAAACATTCTAATTATACCTAGAGAGATAATGATATGTCCCTAAGACCCTTTTATATCCCCGGGGGATATTACATTGCATCCCACAGTTGAAATCGTTTTTGCCATTCCCAACTTGGGTATTTGTTGTGTGTTGTGAATTGGGTTATGTGTATCCCTTGTTTTGGCTTGAAATGTGTGTAAGAAACCAAGAGTAGAAGAGGATGAGAATTGTATTGATAAACATAGTGAAGAGTGTAACCTCCCAAAGATGATAGGGCTTTGTCTACCTTTTTATGCACACCTTGAAGAGCACTAGAAGGGAAGGTATGGCCCGAGGGACTGTGGAGCAGTGAAGGGGATATTTCCTTGCGTTGGGTGTGTAGGTATTGTGGGGTCCAAGATAGATAAATCTTGGAGGATTTCCAATGGCTCCATTGTTGAGATCACTAGATTAGCAATTCCTTCATTTCTACTACCTTAGTAGCCTGATAAACCCAACTGTGGATTGGCTTGGCTGATTTGTGGAGTATATTTGGCTATGCATGAGTTGGTAGGTTCCCTTTTCTTGTGGAAATCATGCCCAGCTCGGGGGTGGCAGCTATGTTGTGATATTGATGAATGCAGCTGCCCTATGGCTGGGTGGAACGTTGCAGTTGCATAGCTAGTTGCTTGGGACAACTTCACATCAAGATAAGTATTCTCTTGTTTTAATTGATGCATTGTCTTTACTGGATGACTGTTATGACTATGCAAATCAATGCATTTTAGATATGTGTGTAGTAGATTTTAATTCCGCTGTGTTTATTTGCATTCTACATCTGCACACATGATTTTGTTTACATGAATTTGTTAATGATGAATGGAGGCTGAGTTTTGTAAAAGCCTAGATTTTTAGTCATGTTCCCTTCCTTGAGTGGGATTGATGGGAGGGGACGTGACATATGGCCCATGCAATTCCAATATGCTCTAAGAGTCCTCCCCATAGAATAGAGAAGGAACTCTCTTTTATACATGAATTTGCTTGAAATAAATAATAAATACAGCTCCACAAGTTTCTCATGTCGTTACAAATAATTAGCAAGTAAAAAACCAACTCATAATTAATTCCAAGATCTTTGCTAACAACTAAAATCTAATCTTATAATTAGTTGCAAGATTCTCTCCACATCCAAGATAATTGATGATGATCCAAATCCATCGCATATTTTGGTAGTTGAAGATTCAAAATATTGATTTTCATGGATTTGCAACAATTGTCTTATGGATAGTAGAAAAGTGCTTGGAGTTGTAGCAATTAGAAAAGTGCCTTGAATTGCAACAAGTGGCAACTAGTTATGCAACCATTAATAAACTAATCTATTTTTCAAAGATAAATGCAAATATGTTATTTTTCTAATGTTTAATCATAATTCACGTGAAATACTGAAGAAATGCAATGTAAAACACCTTGAACCTAAATCCCACAAGTGAGCATTAAAAGGGATTAATATAGTGGTAAGGTAACCGAAACGGGATTATAAATAAGGGGAAAAGGGTAGCAAAAGATGTCAATTTTGCAACTCAACGGTACCTCTTGTAAAAAAAACAAAACTTGTTAGATGTAAGTGGGTGTATAGAACTGAGTATGCATTAGATAGAAGTGTTGAAAGACATAAGGCTCAATTAGTCACCAAGAGATTTCTTAGGTAGAAGGAATTGACTATATTAAAACAATTTCCCATGTAGCCAAAATGAATTCCATCCACCTTGTTCTAACCCTTATGAATTTCATGTAAATGGGAGGTCCATTAGATGGGCGTTAAATCTTCCTTCTTGTAGGGAGAATTGCAATTTCCTTTTTTACATGGAATAACCTCATGGACTTGTTCATAATGACTCCAACATTGTTTGGAGCCTTAAGAAATCACTCTATGTCCTCAAGCAAGACCCTCAACCTTTGTATGTTAAAATGTATAAATTTCTTCTTGACACCAACTTTTCTAGATGTCATTCTAGCCCCAATGTCTACACCCAAAAAGTTGGTAACCATCTCATAATACACGTTCTTTATGTTGATGACCCTATACTGATATATAGTGACCCCAAACATTTAACCCATGTGAAATCCAACTTTAAGAAGAAATTCAAAATGATAGAGTTAGGACATTCACATTATTTTCTTAACTTCCAATCCTTGCAAACCTTGGAAGGAATTTTCTTTTCCTAATTTAAGTATGCATGTGACCTTCTTCACCATTTTAACATGTCACATTGTCAACCAACCCCATCTCCCTTCGAGCTTGTAGTCAAAATTGCTACCATTTGTACTACAACTAAAATATATGCCATTTTTTATTGTTAATTAGTTGGCAACCTTTTGTATTTGACTCATACCTATCTTAATATTTCCTTTGTTGTTGGTCTTGTTCCCTAGTATATGAAAACACCCCATGAGAGCCATTGGAAAGCAACAAAGATGATACTTTGATATATATATATCCAAGGTATAAATCTATTTGAAGTCTACTATAGGTTATGTTTTCAATCTTGATTATCGGAATGTCACTTGGGCTTGTAAGAAGCAACATGCCCTTGCTATTTCTTTAACAAAAGCATAGTATTGAGCAACAATTAGTGCAAGTCAAGATTCCTTGTGGCTTTGACACATCCTTTTAGATTTTGGATTCTAGCAGAAACATCCGACCACACTCTAGTGTGATAATTAGAGTGCCATTTACCTCAAAAAATATCTAGTTCAACATCAACACAACAAACACATTGGGCTACACATGCACTTCATCATACAAATTATTCAAAATTGCATTCTTGAAATTCCCTATTACCATATAGATGATCAAGTTGTTGACATTTTCATAACTTCTCTAATATAAGAGAAGTTTTCCGACCTTCAATATATGTTAGGAGTTCATGAAGTTGTCATTAAACAAAGATAGGCTCTAATGCTTCATTCCTTCATACCCCAAATTGTTATTAAGGGTAGATCTCAGGACATTTTGACACATAGCAGTTAGTTAAGTTCAACTTGGTCTGATGTGTTTTTAAGTAAAGTGTGTTTCTTTAGTGTGATTTTGTAATTATGTAATTTGATGGTCATGATTATGTTCTAGATATAATGTGATATAACAATTAATCTTCTCCTTGATACTAATGACACTTGTCTATGGTTTAACATCCGATTGGTCCATGATCTCTATTTAAAGAGCACATATAGTCATTTGCTGACGATTGATTGCGATAGATTCATATGTAAACTATTTTCCTTTTTGCATTAATATATTGCCTCAAGTGGTTACATTGGTTGGATCCATTGACTATTTCTCTCTTTGAGGGTTTTAACCTTGTGATACACTGGGGTATTGATCTTTGATATGTTTGTGTGAGTGGTTTACTCAAGGTGTTCAACCTATGTGGATATACCTTGTTTATTAAACAAATTTGATTCAAGTCTTTACTAGGCATTTGGGGCTTGGATTATGATTTATGACTCAGATAATGTGCTTAGGCCTTAGGCACATGATGGAAGTAGATGTGACAGAGGGATTTGATTTTTTTGTATGAATTTTCAAAAGGTTTTTCTAATAACATTGAGTGCCAAAATTATATATAGTAAACACACAAGGAATTGATAATAAGAGAGTAGGATCGAGGCCCAAAGAATTTTGCAAAAATGACTTGGAACCAAATTGATAACAATGTAATGGCGAGCATTACAAGCATAAAAAGTGAGCCTTAGGCTTTAGTGCCACCCAACATAGGAAATTAGTATAGAATACAGAGCATTGAAAGGTATTTTTGTATCAAGGATCACAAACTAAAAGATGGTGAGATGGGCAAGGATTTGGCCATATGTTGTTTTAGAGGCATAGCACCAACCATGACACCATAGCTGTAAGGAAGAGAATGATGTATGAGGGGAAGCAAAAACCTACATCATCATTTATGCATGGGCACTATTTTGGGATTTGTTAGTGTTTAATTGATTTTTATTGCATCATGTCACCAACTTGTATATTTGCACTATTGTGCACCAAAAGCATATACTACCATCCATTGATCATAAGGAAAGCATTGCAAGCCAGCCTTTACTTCATAAGAATCAAAGATGTTCGTAAATGGTGGGACTCAGGATGACCTTAAGCTAATGAAGAATCTTAGGTTTAGGGTAGAGGATAAAGATCTTGGAGTGACAATTTGGTAATGGTTATAGCATATAGTCCTTAGGGAAAAAATATTTAATGTTCGACAACATGATAACACTTAGTTGGATTTTCTTTGTTATTGAAATGGTGGTCAATAAGGATATCCATTAGTCTATACATGAACATCATGTTATGATTATTGAAATGTCAATCATTTTGTTGACACAAATCTATCGACAAGGGTTCACCTAGCACAATTGTCAACAAAACTCAACGCAATCTCCCATAGATATTGGCCCGGAAAGGGTTTAGCCTTTCCAGCAACACCCACAGAGCGAGTGAGGTCTCACCCGAGATATCTAAGGGGGATGCAGGAACCACATTTTTGAAGGTATAAGAGAACATGCATCATTCACATTAAGTCACAATGTAACCCAGAGATTGACATAATCATCACTCGCATCAGAACATGTTAATCAGATCTACGCAATAACATATTATAGAAGCATATCTAATCGATCTGAGATACATAACACAATTGCGACATTACAGATTCATTCATAAACCATCTGTAACCATGCTGTGATAACTTACATTCAAATAGATTGTAATAACACATATTCAATCACACTGCGACAAGTTACAAAAGAGACAAAGACATAGATAAAATGATCATTCTCATTACTCATCAGTCTATCTTACACATCGTTGAATTAGGGTTACCATTCGCAGAACCCATACAAAGTCAAATCTAGAGCCCAAAATGAGAAAACAGATCAAAATATACCCAAGATAAGATGTCCAAAATATTCCCTTAGTCTTACAATGCTACTCCTATTTATAGGATCACTTGGCCGCTACACTTGGTCCACTTCGCAGAGTGACTCATTAACTAATTAACTAATTACTAACTACTCTGCATTATCCGCCTTATTGCGCTTCACGACTGGTCCTTTACCCTTGTTGTTGTCCCTTTCATCGTTGAATGTACCAAAACTTGTGCGCCTTAGCCCTGTGCCAACATACCCCCAACACAAACTTGTGGCTCGCCCTCGAGCCACCTCAATCGGATGTTGTTGGTGCATTCACATGCATTTTGAACTCGTCTTAGGCTGCCTTGATCTGGTCAAAAACTTCTTTGGTCGTGGCTTTGAGCGTTGTGCAGTCTTCAACTTCTGGCTCTGTTGGGTGCTCACCTCCTATGTGCTGCACTTTCTCCATATTTTTATTTATCTTTGTCATTACTGGAATTGCGTCGACCTCTAGTTGCTCTGCTTTCGTCTGTAACTCATCCAATTGCATTGTTCTTCTTTATTCCCTTGTTCACGCCTTGTTGACGCGATGTTGTAACTCTTTCAATTTTGTTTCCTTCGTCATCTACGCCAGTAGGGGCATCGCCTTAATCAATCCCCTCAATGCCTCTAATTACGCCTCTTCCTCGCTAAGTTTCACATTGAGATGGTGAAATTGCTTGTCTTGCACGAGACTTCCCCAAAACTGCGACACTTCTTCCACGATGCTCTGCGCTGCTTTGTCCAATTATGTGATATCTATCGTGGCCACGTCAATGGCGCTCTTCCTTTCTTCAACTTTCTCTAGTTTTGTTCTCGTCACCACCCTTGTCTATAATTCCTCATTCTCTTTCTGAAGATCTGCGATGACTGCTCCCAACCTCAATGCCTTAGCTTCCGCAAACATGTCTTTGCCTATTTCTGGTGCATCTTCACATGCCATGTTCCAATCTCCTTCTATCCTCCATCGCCTTTTCCCTTTCATTCATGACCACATCTTTTTCTTCGCGAATTCGTTCAACCGTCGCTTCAATGCTTCGTACTTGCCGCTTATAGGTGACCATTTGATCATGTATTGACGCTTCACAGTGATTGATCTCTTTGTTACACCTAAATCTCATCATCATGAGTCTCATGTTAACCCAATGCCATAATCCCCGAGGTTTCCCTGATCAAGAGAGTCAACTGGAGAAAGTTGTTGACCTTTGTCCACAAGTTCTAGTTGGGTTGGCCCAACTTGCCTTCTAGCAAAAATCTCCCAACTAGGTCAGGCACAGACTGTCATTTGACAGACTGCGCCGGTGGCTCAGGTTTCCTTTGTGCAGCCTGTGCTTTCCCTCTCAGGTGCAATTTGCCTTCATGCAGAATGCGTCATTGCTATTTAAAGTGGGTAAAGGGGACCTTCGAGTGAATCTCGTAGGTGGATGAGGTGGATCTCTATCCCTATCTTGTAGGTGATCTGGCCTACGGTTACCTAACCCCTAGGGAGGATCCCTTAGTCCTCTCCCACCATTTCTCAACCTACTCTATCCTCTTGGTCCTATAAATATGAATCTCTTCTCCATTCCAAAGGGGGGGAAGTCTATATCACTTACATGCTAGTGGAATTAGCCTAGAAGATCCCTATCCATCTCTTGGGAGGTATACATTTCCTTTGGAGGCATTGGCTTGGCTTGTTGGAGGAGGATTGCAACGTTAAGGCTTGGGTTGTAATCGCTACTCTACTTTGTATTTCCTACTTTATTGACAGTAATATAATCTCTTTCCATAAATGTGTTCACGTTGGTAGAATTTAGAGCTTACTTCCTTAACCGTTTTCTTAGATCAGTTAGTGTTTAGATGTATTTTTACTGCTTGCTCTGTTTCTACATGCTTTGAAAGGTTTTGCAGCTTGGATCTGACAACCATGGAGTTTGGAGTGACAAAGAGGAGATAGATCTACAGATCTGAAGGTAAGACATCTATTTGACTCAATCTCGAATTGATCTAGGAAAGTAGTGTTATGTTATGTTCCTATTTGTTCTAGATTCACATTGAACTAGGGAGATCACGCTCGCGTCCACTCTAGTAGATTGTCCGATAACAAATCTGGCGACCATACTAGGGAATACTTTGTTTTTATTTCAATTTGAATGTATTGTTCTTTGATTTCTTAATGAGCCATTGCTTTGCCTCCTGAGCCTCTTTTCACCATTAGATTTTCTTCTTGAAGAGTCTGCTGACCTTCTCTGAGTTAGTTTGAATCATTATCAATCCATTTACTTGTTCATTGTCTGGATATTTCTCAATTTTTGCATTGGGTTATTCACCTGACACACCTGGGTAGTGAATCCAGTGCGCCTGTCCATCCAGAGTGCAATTTTCCTTTGAGCATCCTGCATCATCGACGCTTTTTCCGATCTGACAGTTTGCGCCACAGGCGCTTTACATTTGTATACAGTCTGTGTCGAGCGCTATGCACCTAATCATAGACTGCGTTAGTCTTTCAAGCTTGGTGCTTGGTCTATCCACTCTCCAAATTTTTATTTTAGTGTGATCCACAGACTTCTCTGTGTTGTACCTTCCAGTTAGAGGCCTCTTTACTCAACATTGATTGTGTTTGGATTGCTTGTGTTTATTTTTGGGTTCCATTTGGTCAAGTGAGAGATCCGGTGGTGACAATTTCCCGCGGTCATCCGCTCAATATTGCATTCCCTGATTTCCCTATCAAATCTATTCACCATGCTAGATCTGACTCCAAACCTTCTCACGCTTAGTCATTTCGTTTTGCTTGCATTTGATTGATTTTAGTGATTTTAGTGTCTTTGGTTTCATTTGAGTGCTTGTCATTTTTCTTTGAGAATTTCTGAGTTACTAGTGTGCTACAATTAGTCTCTTGTTTTCTGTTATTTACATCTGAAAAGCACATTCATTATTAGATCTTGTTTTGATATACATATTTGGAAAATAAAAAGTGTCCCATTTTATTGTTTTCAAATTCATTTGGAAATTATTGTAGGATTGTCTTCACGCATTGGAATTTATTATTTGTCAATCTTTGAAAAGGAAATCATTTCATTGTAATTTTTGAATTGTGAATCAGTCATCTTTTTGAAAAATCAGTGAATTAAAGATTTTACAAAGTAGTTCCAAGTTGAAAGCATTCTATGCACTTATGATCTTCTTATGCTTTTTAGTTCATTATTGTGAAAATTAAGAGTTAGTGCATACTAGATAAAAATTCTCCTTTTTCATCATACTTAGTTTATTCTAGTTGGAAAAGACAAAAAAAAAAAGGTTTTTGATTTGGTGTTTTATTCATTTTTATGTTTTGTTGGAAAACGAAAAGAGTGATTTAATCATCTTTGGTAGATTTTGAACTTTTGGGATTTTTTGTCTGATAGAGGTCATTGGAAAAAGAATTTCTCCTTCCATTACATAGATTTCATCAAAAGAAAGAGTGCATTTTTCATGTAGTTAGGATTGCATTATATTTACATTTCTGTACTCACCTCATGCATTCACCTAACCGTCCAGATAAAATTTACCGGTAGAACTAGGTTAGAATTTACTAGTAACTTGTGTGCTAAGTTAGTGACGTGTTCCGGTGTCATAAAACGTGACAGCTGTTGTTATTTTCCTGCACTGCATCCCGGGGGCACTATAGTTCTTCCATGTACCAAGTGGTATATCGAAGGCTCTTCGCGTACCTTAAGGTATATCGAAAGGCACTTCACGTACTCGGTAGTATATCAGAAGGCTCTTGTCATATGGTTGTGCATTAGACAACACCACTACGGATTTGAGCTCCCACATACCTTGCGTATATCGAGAGACACTCCTAAGATTCCTTAAACCAACTAAGCTAACCATTTGGATATTTTGGTGGAGCAATACACCGATAATAGCACTCGGGGAGCTACTACGTACGTGCTTCTAGGTATTCGGGTTATACAGTCAGGGGTATGGTCCTAATCCTCCCTGTCTAGTGCTCTGAAAAATTGGGCTGAGTATAACTGTTGGACCCTGGGGTATATCACGAGTTGCGAAGCCTTGACAATCCTGTGAGGTTCCATAATTTTGAATCCACACCTATCACATAAGTTTTCTTACGGCCTTAGTTTGTGTAAACTTTTATGGACTGCTTTTTCTTTTGTATAGAAGACATTTAGGAGACACACTGCTTTAGTCATTCTGACTGAACAACCTTTGAGAAGGTCCCGTAGAATTTTAAACTTGCCGCCCGAATATCCTCTTAATCAGGAGGTGATTTCGAGGGTAAGTATGGATCAACCAACTGTTGTCATATCACCTGAAGCAGAAAACTCCACCATGGAGTTAGGAGCGAATTTATTTCCTTCGAGTTCACCAACCTCTGATCCTCCAAGGTCCGAGACCATGGAACCATCTACCTCACGAGACACATCCTTCCATCGTTCATTGGAAGGAGAACCTGGGGCCATAGATTGGTTAAATCCATCCCAGGATGACCCTGTATCCGCAGCATTTGGTCCATCTGCATCTTTTTGGGAAACCTCTCTAGGACAACAATGGGCTCATTTTTCCATCTCACCTCCCAGTTGGGGTTCTCATGAAGTGCTTCTGGCACCCTTTCGTGACCGCCTGAACCGGTTACCTACAATCGTCGAGGAACTTAGAAGAAAAGGCCTCTCATGAAAAGACCAGGACACGGAGGTACCCACATTTAAACATACCCCATTTCATTCTCTATATTATGATTCATCGGAAACACCCTTCCATAACATGACCACTTATGAACCTGGTCAACCCTCATTTCTTGCAAGTACCCCTCTTAATCAAGAGACCATTTATATACCTCAAATGACTCAATATGTTGAAGGACAACAGTCCAACACCCCTAATACTACTACTGGAACATTACCCACCACTCCCCCACCCCAAAACTCGCGGGGAGGATACTCTTTACCCCCTAATTTTATTATAAGTATTGTTCCTCCAATAGTAAGTAATCAACAACCCATCATGAGTCAACCATCTATAAATGGTCAACACTGTTACTGGGGGGCAACCCCTGTTTTCTAGCCATAATACGAGTGGAGGACTTCCAATCGGTCATTCCATTGGAAACTCCTTACATGTTGTGGGATCCACCGTGGGATTGTCTCATGCTGGGGGACCATCCACTTCAACTCAACCACCATGGAGTCAAGCATATATAGGTCATGTTAACCCTGTGTTAGGAAAATTTAATCCTGGAAATGCACTCTATGGGATACCCTATCCCGGAAATCCATACACTCTATTGGGACATCATAATGTCATACCAAGTGGACCCCCACCAATCTTCCCTCAAGTCCCACCACCCCCACCCCTGTTTGGTCCCCCTCCACCCCCCTCTAGAGGCGACGGGCCCCCATACCATTCCGGAGGGGGCGGACCTCCCCCTTCTAGCGGAGGCCCACCCCATTCCGGCAGCAGCGGCCCACCCCACTCTGGTGACGGAGGCAGAGGATAACCCCCTTTCGACGGTGGTGGACCCCCACCCTCAAGAGGAGGCTCTCCTTATTTTGGAGGGGACAAACCACTCCCTTCCGGTGGCGGAGGACCCCCACCTTCTAGTGGACGGCTACCCTATTTCGGCATAGGCGGTGGAGGGCCACCCTATTCCGACGAAGGCAGTGGAGAACCACCTCATTCCGGCTGTGGCGAAGGACCCCCACATTCTGGTGGAGGACCACCCTATTCCGGCGGAGGCGGTGGAGGACCACCTTATTTCGGCGGTGGTGGTGGACCTACATACGGTCCACCACCCAACCCAAGCGACACACCCCCTTACGACCAATTCCCTTTGGGAACACCTTACAACCAGTCGATGCAAGGTCCTATTGGTCCATATATGCCATATCAATACTATCAATTTTCACAACCAAACCAACAACTACCATTTTTGGCTACTTTGGACCTAACCGACCTGTCTCGTCTGACTAATTATCCCATTGTACATGGTTATAATTGGCCACCTATTCCGGTCAATTTTCCCTCGGATATCCCAAAGTTTGATGGCAAGCCTGGTGAAGACCCGAAAAACCATGTGATGACATACCATTTATGGTGCTCATCCAACTCCTTGATGGATGACTCAATCTGTCTAAGGTTATTTCAAAGGACTCTCACCGGCACAGCTGCCAAGTGGTTTATTGAATTACCACCACACTCATTCCCTGATTTTCGTTCTTTAGCTATGTCCTTTCTTACTCATTTCCAGTTACCCATTCACTATGAAACTGGTACGGACTTACTGACTTCTCTCTTCCAGACCACCGTGACTCATATATCTAATCATATCCACGAATGGCGGAGGAGACGATGTCTTATTAAAGCTCCTATTCCAAACCAAATGTTAGCTGACTGGTTCACGAAGTCTCTTTTACCTATCGTAGCTAAAGATGTAGCTATAGGGGGGGTCGTCACCAAGGAACAGGCTATCACTCGTGCCCATTACTTAGACCTTGTCTATGCTCAGTCTGGCACTTTATATGACAGTGTTCCTGACCCGCCCCATCCCGTCCCACCTATGATCCTACAAAACCACCCCAGGGACTGCATGCCAACGGAATCATTGGTTTCGTCCACTCCCAACCTCCTACTCAAACCGATGGATCATCGAACAACCATGGTTATTCTCCACCCTTGCCACAGGCTGGAAGTAGCACCACCAAATCATCCACTCCTGTCCCTACCGAGGAGGTGAATTCTGTTCAATCAGCTTCGCCTCAAAAATCCAGTGGTAAGAAGAAAAACAAAGGTAAACCCAAGAAATCTTCTAACCAGCATGAGCACAAGACCACCCCTGAAGACACGAAACAGAAGCAGAAGCTTAAGTATCCTTGTTTACTGTGTGGTGGTGACCATTTCTCCAAAGAATGTCCCCACAGAGACGAAGTACAAAATTTTCTTAAGGGAAACGCCACACCCACAGTTCTCAACGATCCCTTCCCCACCTAGAATCAACAAATGATCGCTCAACCTTCTCCTTCCCAAGGAGAAACATCATCCATCGTGCACGTTCTCATGATGCGTAGTGAGACGATTAACTTGAATACACACTCACGATCCTACGAATCAGTCCCTCCGAAGGAACCCGTTGGAAGTAATACTGAAAAAGCTTCCACCTCCATTCTGGATGTTACCGTGCCGCCAAATTCTCTCACCATCGAGAATCCTTCATTAGACTTAGTGTTTCGTCCACCTAAGAGCACAATTCAAAACGCAGTTTTCAATCCTAATGCTCAGGTAGCTCAGAACTATAACATTGTAGAGGACTTGGTGCAAGATTTGTGCCATGTCGACGCTAGAGGTCTTGCATAATTTTCCCAACCAACGAAAGACTCTCCTTGCTGCCATTGGCGTTGTATACCCGTATTCCTCGAATACAATCATGTTTAGACTTGAGTACTTTAAACCGAGGATTTTCAACCAGCTGGATTTCCAAATTTCCACGAAAGTTGCTGCGAATACAATCCATCATACTGTACTAAACAAAGGTGCCTCTACCTCGGTCATGTCATTATCTTGTTGGACAGCCATTGGTTCTCCTGAGTTAAACCGTTCTCCTACTACCTGTTGGTGTCCAATTTTGTCACCATTTTTTATCATTCAGTTTACTCGAAGTGGTGTTATTTCTATCGTTTTTGCTATAGTAAGTTGTTTTCTTAGCCATTCAGCTCATCAAATAGTCCAGGTATGCACAAATTCACTTACCATGCAAATCTTATTATGTTTTGTATATTATGGTTTATTTATGATTAAAATGATGTTTTTTATAATTAACACTTATGGTTTTAATTGACAGGCTACGATTTGCAAATGACCCATCATTCAGACCATGCGCTACGTGCTCAGCCTAAAACGCGTTCAGCTCATTGTTCAACCCTCTGTTTAGCTCGCGAAATCTGTGGTTGACACATCTTAGACCATTGAATGAAGAGAAGGACACATGGGTTCTGTTCAACACGCAATGGGCCTAGTTAATGAGCTACTGCTCTAGAAGATCCGTCCTTATGCTCGCCAAGCCTGAAAGCACATCTCACATCCACGTGAACACTTTAACCTCCGGTTCGTTTGCGCATTCATCCTGGAATCACGCTTAGTATGCCGACGTAACTCCTGTGCCCATGTCAACACTCCAGTGCACCAGTTCTCTTGTTCGTTTGGCAGGGAGTTACGCACACTTGTTCACGCCTGCTCACATTCATTCATGTCATCGTTCTGGAAGGAGTTCGCCTGCCCATGATTCAGTTCACCATCACAATGCTCGTCCACGTCTAAGTTAGATCGACGTTGTAGCTTCCCTGTGAAGGAACCAACCCTGTCAAAGTCTGAAGGACGCTCCTTGCGTTGGCATGTATCAATTAAATCAACAGTTATAGTCATTTAAACACTTATATTTTTAGAGAGGTCGACTCTGTCGACCCTCTCACCCATTGTAACTTATAAATAGTCATCTTTGTGATTGAGAAAGTTAGTCCGAGTCCGAGTCTGAGTTTTAGTCTAAATTTTGGAAGCTAGCTAGTTCGCAGTCGTAGATAGTGGAAGACACAGTTCTATAATTTTTCTCAAGTTAATGGAAGTAGTAGCTTGTTGATGTTCTGCTGGTAGTCGTTTAAGTTGAGCTAGTTCACCCTCCGATTGCTGAGAAGGGCCCCTCATCAACTGGAGGTTTTATTTACATTTTCTGCATTTCTTTTCTTGCAATTAACTAGTTTATTTCCTGTGTGTGTAATCTAATTCGTTTTTTTGTGTGTATTATCTTCATTCCTCGGTACTTAATATTTTGCTGCTAATACAACCTTCCTTCTTCTGAGTTAAAATGGTCGACCAATAGTTCAATAGTTTGATAATTTGTAGTTTGTTTCCAGTCCTTCCATCATCATAGTTAGATATTGCTTCCAAATTATTCCATAGTTAGCATTCCTTTCTTTCTTTTCTCCTCTGTTAGTTCTTCTTCCTGTTTGTTGTAGGTTAATTCTTCCTTCTTTCTATTCCAACCTTCTTTCTTCTTCTATTCCAACCTTCTTCCTACTTCTCATAAAATCATTCTTCCTCCTAGGTAATGATTCGCATAGATAATTTCTTAGCCTCTAATAATCTCTCTACTGCTTCTTGTGCATAGTAGGATCATTTGCATAAGCCAGCTGGTAATTAAATCATCCAAAAACTCTTCTTTCCCTCACTTTAAAACGTTTTCCTCCATTCGGATCGTCATTCGGACTACCATTTAGACCGGCGTTCGGATTGTCATTCGGACCTGTGTGTTTTTTGTATTATTTTAGGCCTTTTTCTGAATCTAATTTCTTCTGCCTTTTAATCATCATTCTTCCCGTTCCTCCTTAATAGTTTGAGATGTAGTTTAATCTTGTTTTATGTTATTTGGAGTTTTTAATTCAATTTCATCATTATTTCCTCCTTTCTTACTTTCTCCTTATCCTCTTCTTATCTTTCTTCCAAAATTTAGTTCTTTAACCTGTTTTGTTACTTAGTTATTGTTCAGAATGTATGAATGTTGTTCCTAAATAGTTTATTTCCAAGTTATAGTTGATAATTCTATTCGTTGAGTTGTTTTAGTTTGTTAATCTTAAGACTAGTTTTTATTTAATGAAGATGTTCATGTTGCAAGATCTGAATTAATAATAAAATATCTTTATCAAGTTTTCTACTTGCTTCCAAATCTAATATAGTTCAGTTTAACATCTTTGTTAATTTTTCTATTTGCTTCTAACTTATATTAGTTTCATGTTGTTCACATATGGATAGACAGTAGTTCAGAATGTTTAAAGTTAGTGGTAGTTTGTTGATTTTTAGTTTACATTTGTTTGTAGAAGTTAAGCTAGATTTACTTCCATTTAGCTTCCTTATTACATTTGAAAGTCATTACGATACATTTACTCCAGTTCCTATTACATTTGATGTACGCAATCAAGAAGAATGGAATTAGATGGTTTAGTCTAGAATAATTTACATTTACAAGTTCTCCCTATTAAACATCTAATATCCATAGCTCTGATTCTGTTCATAGTTGTTATCTGGAAGTTTAATTTAGTAGTTTCTTACTTTTCTAGAAGTAATTTGTGTTTCAGTATTTGTTTCCATCTTTCTTATTAATTAACCATAGAAGTAGAGTAGTATGATCTAATACTATTCTGATATGTGATTTAATTGTATTCTTGAATATTTAACTCATTTTTTCATTTTGAAAGATCTTTCGATCTTTTTCCTTACTAAACATTTTTTAGGTCTGACAAACCTGAAACTTTAGAAACTTTTCTACCTTGGCATATATTTTGCTTCAACTCTAAGTTTACTGATCCTGGTTGATAATAATATTAGGTGTTTTTATTTGAGATAGCTCACACACCCAACATTTTGGCGTCTTTGTCGGGGAGTTGAAATAGGTAGAATTCAGTTGAAGATAGGTAGAAATTCTCTTCCTAAACTTAGTGATAACTTAGATTAGGCTGGTGGCAGGTGAGCGGTAAGATGAGAGGTAAGAACCTGCGCATCTGTTATAACAGGCATCCCCAAAACCTAGTAGTAGTAGTTATGCAGTTAGAGTTTCTTTCAGTTATAATTTGTTTTCATGAATAGGTCTAGAGATTCACAAGGTAGATTTATTAAAACTAGTTCTCTTACTAAAATCCTGTTGTTGCTGCAACATCCTTCCCCAAATTTTTGAAAATGTTGGGGCCCCTCCTTCTACATTGTTTGCAACTAATGTTTCTCTTTTCTTTGAAGCTTATCCTACTCCATTTTGGAAAACTTCAACACTTGTTTTCCAAAGAAGTTTGTCATCCAAATTTTTCTAAGGCAAAATCACTTTTGGCCTTTGGCGCAAATTTTAATCATAACTCTGTCGCTTCGGCGCAAATATTAACCTTAACTCTGCCACTTCGGCGATAATCCCAACCGTAATTCAACCAATTTATGGGCTTCTTGCACAACTTTCAAACTTAACTTGTCTGCAAATCATGCAAAACTTAACCAAAAGATTGCTGCTTTCAGCGCACTCTAAGGACTCATTTTTTGGACCCACCATGGCGCAAGTCTTAACCCTATGGTGACCGCCTGTGGCGCAATTACTAACAACATCTCGAGCGCTTTGGCGCATGATTTAACCCTAAAAGGGACGCTGATACAGAAACCCGTCGGATCTTTCCTCACGACTCTATGGCGCATCTTTCGTTGGTGCACAGGTTATGACCAAATCCTCCGCCGATGCGCAAATTTTATCCCCAAAACGACCGACATTATAACCGCGCTTCGTCCTTGGACGTAGCCCATGAGTTTAATTTTTGGCGCAATTCATCGTCGCACGATTTAAGACTAAGACGTCTGCTACGGGCGCAAAACTTAACAATAAGATTGTCGCTTTGGCGCAAAAGTCGATTTGGGTATATGTGCGAATACGGAGTTGGTGGGGTCATTAGTGTGGCCATGTGCCATTTTAACTGCCCATTTTCCTCGAGCCCCGTGCTCATCAAACCATCAACCTTTCACGTACATGAATTTAATGCTTCCCCTATATGAGCATGCAGAATGGGGTTTGGGAAATTCATACCACCACTGCCGACGGAAGACATAGCTCGCCATTGGATTTCTGTTTGGACCACCGTTTGTCTCGGAACGCCCGCTAGCCACTAGGAGATACTGCGATATTGACAAGTAGGTGCGCTGTCCCTCCTTTTTTATGTTATTCGACGTTCTTTGCTTGAATCATACTCCCTTTGATAGTTTTGTTGCTATATATATGCCGAAGGAAACCCATACACGTTAAGCGGGTAGTTTTCATTTGATACGATGAGAACACGAAGCCATTCTATGCAAACCAGAGCCCGGAAGGCCCTATCCTCTCATGCACGTCTTGGTCTTTTCCCACTGTTGCTTACTTGACGCCCTAAGTAAGACTTCTCATGCTGCAATCCCATTAATAAGGAAAACACTCCCTGAAATTTTCGTTTACAACTTGACAGTCGTAGCCTGCTCACATAGATCACACTCCACGACCAAACCTGTAGCTAACATCCCGAATAACAAAATTGTTTGTACCAAATCCAGGTTTTAGAGCCAAAATCGCCACAAAAACATATTAAGAAAGCCTCTTGGCCCGCACTAGTAGCACCATGAATAACCATGCATTCGTTTGTAAAAGCTTGCGGCAGTAGAATGATAGTTGTATCGTAAACAGTTAATTGTTTTTAAAATAGCTTTCATATCATGAAATTGCACATTCTAGAAATTTTATGGATGCTCTGCTAATGTTTGGAAAATCATTTAGTTAAAATCCAATTCTGTCACATTTTTCACAATCTGTAGGAAGTATTGCGTTCAATAATTGCTAAATTGCTACATACTCCTTATTTGTGCTACCCAGCTCAACGCAGGTTTGACATGCATAGAAAGTCAGCAAGGAAGAAGGCCGCGCAAAAGGTTGACTCAGATTCGGACGTAGAAATCCTACTGGATACCTCACTTGAAGCCATGTTCACTGATACACAAGCTACCACTAATGTACCCCTAAGAAGCTCTGCCCCAGAGTTTCAGTGGGGTGACTTATATAGATTCATCAGAGATCAAAACAACTCTCAAAACCCCATAGAGGACGCTATGGTATATGCAAATATCAGAAGGTCCTGTCTCCTTAAGGCAGCAACTCGTCCTGAGCTATTCCCATGTTCTGAAGTGCTTGGCTAGTTGATCCCTCATGTCAAGAATGACACCAGGTTTATAAATGATAAGAATGGAATGAACCTAGCATCTTTTGCTCCTGATCATATCACGGCTACCTACAGATTGCCCTTAGCTAAGGCTTGTTTAGATGATGAATGGATCGCAGGACATCTCATGGACCTGCTAGACACTGCCAGGAAAATGATGATAGTCGACAGACAGATAAGAAGGAGGAATAATAATGAGTATGAGAGCAACCTCCTAAAGACTCCTTATAGACTCATCATTCTAATGTTGATCCGGATCTTTGGTATGCCAAATGGAAATATATTTAAGCTCGGACGGGTACCAGTAATATTCCATATAGCTATGCATGGTACCGTCTTTAATTGGGCTGATATAATTTCAGACAGCTTGGTCTCACAGCTAACTGCTTCCCAAGGAGGAATGACTTAGAAGAAAGCAGAATTATTTATGTCCTCATATTTGATAGATTGCCTACTGAGTAAACACACCTTCCCTTACTTGGGTTGGTCATGGAATAGAAAAGAGACACCTCTCTTCATGGCCTGTCAACTCACATGGGAAAGCAAGTATGCGGGCTATTACAAGCAGGTTTGTGAGAAATTCATCATGCCTCTATACCAGCTTATTTTTGTAAAGGAACCAAATTGCATGTCAAAGAACGCCATGCCCATTATCGAAGCATTTGGTGATTATTACCATGGTATAGAAGGTACCTATATCCAAATGAGTGGAGGATCCGTAGCTCCCTTTTTGCTTCCCAGATATGCTACAGATTTTGTGATACACAGGGAAGCCATAAGGCAACTCTTCAACGTCGACAGAATCAGTAGAGTTCTCACTGAAAGGAAGAAAGGGATATATCCATCAATGCCTTTCACTATTGGTGCATACAGCCTCCCGAAGGCCAGGGAAGGAGAAAACTATGTTCAAGATTTAGACATCTTCCATTTTGGTACAAAGTTTTTCAGAAGGCATGACCCTTGTGGTAAAGTTGTCGAACATATTATTGATGTCAAAACCAGCTTCGAGTGCACCCATCTTATGGACCAAGAGGAAGAGTTTTTCCGTAGTGCTCGGAACTTAATGGAATTAGGCAAGCACTACAAGAAGAAAGGTGGAAAGAGCTCTAACCCCAGGCCTGTCGGCCTAATCCAAAAGGAGCAGGAAGCATCAGTGTACCAATCAGGAGATTCGACAGGAATAGAACAAGAGGAAGATGACAGGATATTACGGGAACAAACTATCAAACATCAACAAGATCAAGAAGCAGCTAGGATTCAAAATGAACAAGCTGCCAAGTTTCAACAAGAAGAGGCAGCAAGAATCCAAAGAGAGCAGGCTATTCAATTGCAGCAGCAAGAAGAAGCTGCTAGAGTACAGAGGGAGCAGGAGAAAAAAGCTTTGGAAGATGAGGCTGCTAGAATCCAGAAGGAGGAATAAGTAAGGGCCCAAAGAGAAGAAGAAGATAGAATCCTCCAGGAACAGGCTACTAAACTACAAGAAGAAGAAGAAGAGAGGATCTTGTTGGAGGAGGCAGACAAATTAAAAGCAGAATTAGCAGGGCTAGCTGAAAGACAACAGAGGGAGCATGCTGAAAGTACTAATGAACAAAACCCGTCCAGTCCACAGGCTATGGATTTAGGTATGTTAGAGATAGACAAACCAAGGATAGCTCATGAAGGGGTTGTTTCTACTGAAGAATTAGCACTGACCCCATACAACCCCAGAAAGCAGCGCCAAGTGACCAACCTGGATTTCGTCTATTTTCACGAACGAAAGAAGGCTATTATTGACAGAAGAGTAAGGAAAATGGAAATTGGGAGGCCTTATATGAATTCAGAGTATCAGAGACCACACTAGTCCAAGGGACTGACATCGACCCTTCATTCCAAGCAGGATGCACTATAGCTTCAGCCAAGGCAAGTAAAGCCAATACTGACCAGTTAATAGAAGAGGTAAAACATTACAGGGAGAAATGCTTCAAAATAAAAGCCGACAGGAAGAATGAGGTGTTAGAAGCAAATGAATTGAAGAGGAAACACAAAGAACTCATAGAAGAGAAGTTAAGGATAAATTCGGAAGCTCTGTGGCTTGAGAATGAGAAGAATTCACTGGAGATGCAGTTGGCTATTTCAGAGGATGAACAAAAGAACTTAAAAACTCATATATCAGATTTGGAGGAACTCGAGGCAAGCAGGGATCAACAGACTCATATCTTCAAACCTTAGTTTGAAAGGTTAATACAGGAAAAGGAGGAGTTAGTGAAACAGCTCAAAGAGATAACATAAAACAGGCAGGATCTGTCTACCTTCTGTAAGCAGGCCAGTGATATGCAGGGGAAGATACATCAATTGATGGTATTCATTTCTGATGAAATTTGTGGGATGAAGGAAATGATCGCAAAGATGACAACCATTGAGATTGAAGCACTTCAGATTAAGGACAAGTTCGCTCAATGCACGGTCCAGATTAAGGAACAGTCGGAATGGAGAAAAGGGAAGTCAAATTTTCCCCCAAATCTGTGTGTTTTAACTGATGAGGAGTTGGATATGGATATAGGAGTCTTGGAATTTTGCAGAGATTGTGGCGACAGATTAAGTATTAAAATCTGAAAGACAATAAAAAAGTGTTATGTTATCTATTCCAAGATCCGAGAGGCTCATGAGACATGTCAGATGCCTCTACCACAGAGCATTTATGAATTTCCTGACAAAGACCAATCCATGAAGGAGCTGGAAGATAATCTGAACGCAAAATTGGATTATTTGAAGAAGGTAGAAGCTATAGCCCCACAAGACCTCCATCAATTCATTGGGCAAATTGCTGTCCAAACTCACCTTCGAGAAATCTGTGCACAAAGGACTGTAACAGGGACAGCAACTATCAAATCAGATTTGCGCAAACATACGATAGCACGGAATGTGAAAACCATTTTGAGAGAAATTGGACAGTGGGCAAGCTATATTGAACAGGAGGATAAATAAACACCATCAAGCGAGCCTGTGGGAGCAAATGAGCCTGTTAAAGAAAGCGAGTTGATAGGAGAAGAGCAACCCAATGAATCAGCAGAAACAGCTAGGCCTTAATTTGTCTTATTATACTATAGGAAAATGAGTTGGAAAGTTTTCATATGTAAATACATTAAGAGATAGCTGTCTTTTATTTTGTCTTTTTGTAAGGAGTTCCCCACGAATTATTGAGCTTTGTAATTACATACTAAAAGACAAATTAGAAGTTTCCAGAACTTTAGGGTACACTTGTCAGCTCAAGGAGCAATTTATCAAACTATATATGGAGAGATAAGAGAAGGAACCAAGACTTTTGGCAGGTGAATGAAGTTTCTTCCTTGTACGTGAATTATTTTGCTACTCGCTCCAAGAACTCGATTTTGCCTAATGAAAGCCTGGGAGAAGGCATTTTTTCCTGGGAAATGTGTCAAATGTGTGTTGGATTATTCCTGTATCATTTGCATATTGCTGTGAGATTGTTCTTTACTCTCATGAATTGTTTCTATGTGATGGATGCTCTTACATTTTCCTGTGCAAATATGTTCATCTCAAATGAGTAATGGAATGCATCAAATGAATTAAAGCTATCTTTAATATCTTTCATATTCTGCTGTAGGTACATCTTTGTGATTAAATGGTTGTCTGTATAATCTTTAGGTGTTTCCTGCAGTTTATTACTCATCTTTACAGTTTGCTCCTTGCAAGGATAGGTTAAGTTTGCTTATACAGTTTTAGATTAATTTAGATTAGCTACTTGCATTTAGCTTAGGGCACTTGCATTTCATATTAAAATAAAATACATAAACGGTGGATCGGGCTGCAAACAGTGTAACGAACCAAAATCTTTAAATCTTACAGTAGTCGGAACCGTTAACCGGGCAGATTCCCTACATCAAACGGTGGACAATCTAATTGGGATTGTTTACCGGGGAGAATTCCTTGCTAATTGATGCTACGATTTTCGAGGCATCAACAAATCCCTACTAAAATTCCTACTAACCTATACGGGGGACGTGCCACCCAACTACTAACTCAACAGAAAGGTATTGGAAGACACCTAAAGGGGATAGTCCTACTTGGAAGGCTAAAGAAACCTTTTCTAGAAACATTTTAAGGGAAATCATAGGGACATCAAAACAGTTTGTTCATAAAGAAATTCCACTAGAAGAACCTCAAGCTCATATTGAGACTGAACTTAGACAAGAGGAAACTCTGAAGGATAAAATTTTGAAACTTCTTAACCCTCCATTAGTCCAAAATCCCAAAGACACTACTTTTTCAATAGTAGGTGGTCTAGATTTGGTAGATTTTGTCAATCCTACACAAGTAGATCCTCTTTTTGGGAGCTCTACAAACATCGTCATCTCACAGATTGACACGACAACAATAGAACCTTCAGGACTGGATTCCCACGTAGCTGATCATTCTCCTCCTAAAAAGAAGAATACCCTTCCTGAAAAAGAACGTTGGGATATCCCATATTCACCAAGAAAGGAGCCACCTAGATTTTCTCTCTTTCATAATAGAATCTTCATGGAGGATGAAAATGAAGATCGTTTCCGACAAGATGAAGAAGATGGAGAAGTTAGAACTGAAGGTACCTTCGGGTACCCTATCTTAGACACTGCACAAGATGTTACTATGAAAAACATCCCTCCCTCCTCATTACCAACTTTTTATGAGAAAAGTAGTGAGGATCCGGACACATTCCTATTTGAGTTTGACATTTTGTGTAGGAGTTACAATTACCTACAAGATGGCCAAAAACTAAAACTTTTTCCTGCCACATTAAAAGATTCTTCTCTTCGATGGTTCATGGGATTAGGAGAATCTAGTATTAAATCTTGGGAAGACATGAAGAATGCATTTCTTCGGAAATATCAGGATTACTATAGACCAACGGACTCTCGCAATGACATTTTTAAAATTCAACAACTTGAAGACGAGAGCCTGGAAGACTATCTTGAAAGATTTAACTATGTGTTACACAAATCTAAATATAGTGATCTTCGAAAAGATGCAGTAAGAACACTCTTCCTTAAAGGAATCTTATAAGAATTCTTGGATAACCTTAATCTCATGGCAGCAGGAGACATTTCTCATAAATCTTTTGCAGAGATTTGTTAACTATGTAGGAATTACTCTAGGAGTAGAGGGAAAGGTGGAAGACACTTTCGAGAATCTTATGCTAGGAATTCAAAAGGAAACACATCCGGTCCTGGTGGAGTTACAAGGGTAGAGTTAGGGAACCTTTTAGAAAACTTCAAAACAGATATTTTAGGAGCTATGGGTTCTCAGCTAGATGCACTACAAGCTAAAAAGAGACAGGATGAAGAGCGTGCAACAATGATTATTTTCTGCCCTAGGTGTAGAACTAAACATCCTCAACGGGAATGTCCATTAAACAATGTTTCAGTTTGTCACCTCTGTACAGAAGAGCATCCCAGTGATAGTTGTCCATCGTTGCCTAGGTTGCAAGCTATATACAAGAGTGGAAGCTTTGGTGAAACATCTAGGAGGCCTTGGAAGCCTAAGGATCAACCTTCGGGTCAGGATCCATCATTCCAATTTCCACCTTACTACCATCCTTATCCACCTCCGTAACAATGGAACACTTCAGGTTGGCAGAATTGGCCACCGCAGTACCCTCCTCAAAATGCTCAACAACAGCAATGGCCACATGGATGGAGAGGACAAACTTATACTCAAACACCTCCTCCTATGACTAACTATCCTTACCCACCTAATGTTCAGCAACTTTTGCCTGGATATGCACCTCCTTCACTACCCCCTATCCCAAATCAACCTCATCATTTCCAAAATATGAACCCTCCAAGACCCACAATAATTACCCGCACAACCGATACCGAATCCTAACAACAAACCAACCCAATCTCTTAGTAACATTGGGTTATTACCTCTTCCATCATATGTTATTTCGTCTACACCAATACACGAAGTTCAATTGCGGTCTAGAAGAGTTTTGCAAGATCATCCTAAGTCATCAGTGGTTATTCAAGAAGAAAATATACCTAATGAAATTTTAAATGATGCCATTCTTGAAAATGTGGTTGTTCCTAAATCTTCAACACATAACCTTCCTCATAAATAAGTAATATCAGGAAATAAATCACCTCTATATCTGGAGCGTCTAATAATAGAAAAACCTGTAACTTACCCAGAATATAACATCATTAATGAATTGAAAAATATTTGTATTAAGATTCCTTTATTACAAGCCATTAAAGATATACCAATCTTTGGTAAAGTGATAAAAGAACTCTGCATTAAGAGACCAGGTAAGAAACAAAAAGACCCTCCAACAATACATGTCATAGGTGAAATCTCAGATTGTATAGCAGAACAGCCTAGAATCCTGAAGTATACAAATCCAGGAAATCCTGTAGTAACTGTTCTCATTAACAACACTGCTATAGGAAACACACTCATTGATCTAGGGGCTGCTATTAACCTAATGACTACTACAGTTTTAGAATCTCTCCAATTAGGACCATTCCTCCGCCCTATCCCAACAATGTTAGAACTAGCAGATCGTACTATGGTACAACCTGCTGGGATTTTAGATGATATTATGGTGTCAGTAGCCTCATGGGAATATCCCGTGGAATTCATGGTTATACAATCAAAAGATCCATCTACAGGGCATCCTATCATTTTAGGAAGACCCTGGTTGGCTACTGCTAATGCATTCATAGGATGTAGGGATGGAGATATGGTTATCTCTGATGGGTTATCTACAAGAAGACTAGCTTTATACCCTCCAGCACAGCCCATAGCTGAGAGCTTATTTTGGTTAGATTGTCCTTTTGGAGAAGAAAACCTAGAAGAACTTTCCCTTGTTAGTGATCTTTCCTGGGCACTTCAAGAACAAAATATCGAAAACGTGTTGAATCAATTTATTTCCTCCAGCACATGTATATACTTTCCTCAGTCTTTTTCCCAACTTGACCAGATTTTTGGAGACGAATTTCAAGAAAACATGAGTCTCTCAACATTTACAAGTACACCTTGTGTCTTTGCAATTGAAGAACATCTAGGATCTTATACCGTACCATGTGAGGTTAGTTCCAAAAAATTTCTACATATAAATGTAGGCTTAGATGAGATTCAGCAAAAGCAATTGTTAAAAGTTCTCAAAAGTCAAACTGGATCTTTCGCTTGGGAATACACCGATATGAAGGGTATACACCCAGATACTTGTATTCACCACATTTACACAGACACAAATATACCTCCCGTCAGACAACCCCAGAGAAGAATGAACCCAGCTCTCAAAGATATAGTAAAAGAATTGAACAAAGCCACTCTTAAAGACTATTTCCCTCTACCTTTTATAGATCAGGTGTTAGATACCCTATCGGGGAAACAATACTTTTCTTTCCTAGATGGGTATAGTGGATACAATCAGATATTAATAGCACCTGAGGACCAAGACAAGACTACCTTTACTTGCTCTTGTGGGACTTATGCCTATCGAGTGTTACCATTTGGCCTTTGTAATGCACCTGCTACTTTCCAACATGCAGTTTTAGGTATCTTTGCTGACCTTATACATGATTGTGTAGAGGTCTACATGGACGATTTCACAGTCTATGGTAATACCTTCCAAGAAACCCCTGATAACCTCGAGACAGTTGTTATTCGATGTTAGGACACAAACTTAGGCCTTAGTCATGAAAAATGCAAGATGTTATTAACCGAGGGCATAGTTCTAGGACATCATGTCTCTCTTCAAGGTATCAAGGTGGATCCTGCCAAGATAGAGATAATTGTCAATCTTCCTCCTCCAAAGACTCTGAAGGAAGTTAGAAGCTTTCTTGGCCATGCAGGTTATTATAGGTGTTTTATAGAAAATTTTACCAAGATAGACGCACCTATGTTCAAACTACTCATGAAGGACACATAATTTCAATGGACTGAACCTTGTCAACAGGATTTTGAAACTTTAAAAGCAAAGTTATCAGTAGAACCAGTACTTAGGGGCCCCAACTGGTCCCTTCCTTTTCATATCTCTACTGATGCACCCGACATAGCTATAGGGGCAGTCTTAGGTCAAAAAGAGGAAAAGTTATCTTATGCCAGTAAAAACTTGACTCCTGCAAAATCAAAATACACTGTTACCGAAAAAGAGTTTCTCGCAGTAGTCTATTCCATCAATAAGTTTCGTCATTATATCACAGGATATGAAATTTTCATACATACCGATCATTCTGCTATTAGATTTTTGATGAATAAACCAGTTACCAATGGCAGAGTGACTCGGTGGCTTCTTCTTTTACAAGAGTTTAATATCACCATTGTTGACCATCCTGGTCGAGAGAATGTAGTAGCATACTTTCTCTCCCGAATTCAAATTGACAATGATGATATTCCTGTTGATGATAGCTTCCCAGATGAACATTTATTTGCTATCTCTGTTCGAACCCCATGGTTCGCAGACATAGCCAATTATTTGGCAACTGGAAAGCTACAAACCATCTCTCCCCACCCGAAAAACGTAGAATTATAGTTCAAAGCTATAACTATTCTTGGCTGGATAATGATCTCTTTCGTACCAGTCCTGACCTTATTATTAGAAGATGTGTACGAGAGGATGAGATGACAGAGATTCTTCATGCATGTCATGGTGGACCTTGCGGTGGACACTTTTCTGATAAAAGAACATCATATAAGGTTTTACATTCTGGATATTATTGGCCAAGCATCTTCAAGGATGCTACCAAATATGTCAAGGGATGCAATAGTTTCCAAACAATGGGTAGACCTACGCCATCTGATGAGATGCCTTTGCAACCTCAAGTTATGATCGAGCCTTTTGAAAAATGGGCTCTAGATTTCGTTGGACCAATTTCCCCTATGTCTCGTAAGAAGAAGTACAGCCTAGTCTATACAGATTATGTCACCAAGTGGGTAGAAGCCAAAGCTTTATTCCGAGCCACAGAGAAATCAGCGGTAGATTTTATGTATGAAGAAATATTTACCCGATTTGGTGTACCTAGGGAAATTGTAACCGATCAAGGATCTCAATTCACTTCCAAGTTAATGAAAGAACTTACTAATAAATATGGTATTAGACATTGTAAATATTCCCCATATCATCCTCAGGCGAATGGTCAAGTATAAAGCACAAACAAAGTATTAGAAGCTATCATGGCCAAGACCATTCAATTACACCACAAGGACTGGGCAGATAGGCTCCCAGAAGCCCTGTGGGCTTATGGAATAACTAGTAGAAACACCACTCGCCACACACCTTATGAACTTTTTTATGGCAAATAGGTTCTCCTACCCATTGAATTTCAGGTTAAGACATTTCGTATGGCTGCTCAGTTAGGACTGAATTTAGAAGAAGCACAGAAACAACGAATCCTACAAATAAATGAATTAGATGAGATTAGACAGGATGCTATCCAAAAACAATCTTAATACAGAATCAATGTAAAAAATGGCATGACAGATACATTAAACAAAAACAATTTAAAACAGGAGACTGGGCATTACTTTTTGATTCGAGATACAAAAATTTTAAAGGTAAATTGACTACTCGCTGGATGGGTCCTTATGAAATTGTTACAGCCTTCGATAATGGATCCGTTAAAATTAAAACAATTGATGATTCTCAAACTTCCTTTGTTGTAAATGGCCATAGACTTAGACTTTATCACCAACCTATATCTAAACAAGACTTTGTGCAGAATGCCTTACAACAGCAAGAGATGGAGTTGGTAGAAGAGGAAGTCTTTCGTCCTCCTCCTAGTCCCTGAAATTTCTAAAGGATTGTCTTTATTTGTACATATGTAAATATATTGTGTTTTTGTTTTAATTATAATAACAAAGAGTTATTTTTGACAAGTTGATTGTATTTATACAGGGAATTCATTTGTATGATCAACTCATGAAATTTTTGCCATTAAAAACAGGAAAACGTTTCTCCCTTTTTAGATTTCTTATGAATTTTTTGTACATATGTTTTGTTTGAATAAATCAAAATCATCTAACAATGGTTTTGTAGCTTAATTACAAGGACCTTATCCGCTCATGCAATATTATTGAAAGGGAAGCACTTAAAAGAAAAAAAAATTCAATATATCCTAATCCCTTCTTTTTTTTCAATTATTGGTTGACATTTTTAGCAAAAGATAAAGTGTTCTTTATATTATCCGCAACCATTTCATTTATGATTTTGAATATGGTATTTGATTCAGGCATGCACATTTCTGATTATCGTTTAGAACTGTTGCTTAAAAGACCTATCTTAATTGCTATGATCTCAAAAAAAAAAATACTATCTTACACCTATGGATCATTGGCTTATCCTAGACTCATTATCAAAACTTGTCTCTTAAAGCATCTTTTAAAGGTAACTTAGAAGTGAATGTTATTTTTATTCTTGTGGGGAACATTACTGAATTCTTATGAAAGAGATAGATATAGATCAAAGAATAGCTTTAGGTTATTATCTTTTGGCATGATCTTTAACTTTGGCTATTATAAGTAAAAGTTGCTCATAAAGGTTCGTTCTAATATTTTGAATTATGTGTTTAGAAGGCTTAGCACACTCTAGTACCAACTGGCTTCCTTAAAAATATATATATATATATACATCATTATACGAAGCAAACCCACCGGGGTACTGAACAGGCCTACTGGCAGTGGGTCCATGCTAAGTAAAATCTTAAATAAGGAAGCTAGGAAAATGCAAGTAAGCCCGCTGGGGTACTGAACAGGCTCACTGGCAGCAGGACTATGCTTGCATGGTACCAAGATAAACCCGACGGGGTACTGAACAGGATTGCTGGCAACGGGTCAATATCGGGTAAAAGAGATCGGTTAATGCATTACTATGCACATGATTCATATATAAGAAACCTGAGTATACAAACACATGTTTTGGCCATTCATCTACACTGTCATTAGAGAATAACTGTAAGTTGAACTTGGACCTTGTCATCTAATTCAAACAATATCTAGGATGTTATTATCCTAGAAATGGGACCCATAATTATGAAAATCTCACAATCTTTATGGTACACCTTATCTATATCTTGGGATAACAAGAAATCTTTAAAATGAGTCATGGATGGCTAGTTTTCCTGTGGCATCTTTCATATCAAATTATACTATCATTCTTCATATGGTTCTTTTAAGCATTGTTCTATTCTTTATGATAAATGTATATATCTAAATCATCTACATGTTTAGTTAATATTTCATTTTCTTGAGAAAAGTATTACAACATTTTTCAGCTATTGATAAAATAATTGAATATCTAATGCTCTTTTTGTTGGCTTGAGGACAAGCCATATCTTTGGTTTGGGGGAGGATTAGAACTATTTTAAACTATTTTTTTAATTTTATTTCATAAAAAAAAAGGTTTATTTATCTCTGAAAGTGATAGATGTTTGCAGGTTAATGCAAAAGCAGATGGCGAATTGTTTTAATTAAAGACAAACAAAAAGGGGACATGACTTAAAAGTTCCAGAAAGCAAACTTTACAACATTTTCTGTGCACTAACAGCCTTAAAAATTCCTTGCAAAAATCAGTTACAGTTGGCTTCAGCAATAAAAGTTTGTATAGACAAAAGTCTGTATGAAAGGTTGAATGACGGATTGAATGCCGATCCAAATGAAGTGACGAATGCAGCAAATAAGCAACGTTTTAAATAAAAGTGCTGAAGAAATTTTAGCTTATATATTTCAAATAGCATGCTAGATATTTTTGAAAATCCTGACTAACCAATGATGATAGGGATCAATCAAACATCAAATCTCGCACTTGGTTTTATTTCCTTATTCATCTCATCTTGTTAAATGAATGAATCTTGTGTCATTCTGAATCATTGTATGACCACTATGGTCTTACCTGTCGTATAGATCTCCAGTGTATGGATCTGATCCTTGTGATCTTCCACGTGTAGAATATCCCATTACGTGAATTTAGTTCAACCTATCCAAAGCTTGGCTTTGGACATGGTTGAATATGTTATACCAAACATGCATCTACCGAATTCACGCACTTCAATTCTGGCACTTAACCCAAGATCTTCAGAGTACAAGTGTGATCTTTCAAAACATGCTTTACCTATGACCACCTAGCCATCCAAACAAACTTCAATTTAACTGATGGCTGTGTGAACTTCTGCTTCACTCTATTCACCCTTCATTTCTCTCTCTGCGAGCTGCGTCCTCTGCAAATTCCTTGTATCCCCTGCATTTATCTATTGCTTCCCCCATCCTCCATCAGCAATGCCTAACCGTTGCGAACCTGGTAGCTACCAAGATCTTCTTCATATCCCTGAGTTTAAAAGATGCCATGAGTTATTCTCTCAAGCAGGATGGAATTTGTTTCTCCACCGCCTTGATGGTCACGACCATGAGATTTCGTTGTTGTTTGCCAAAGGTTTCGATGTTAAAACGGCCAAGGTTTTCCATCTTGTTTTCTCCATGACAGAAGAGTCAATAGCATTAGCTACGAAGCTCCCTAGAGAAGGTGCCCAATGGCACAAGCATTTGTTTCTTCCACAAGAAGCTCACCAGTTCTCTCTCAAACCCGATTTTCAACACATTACTAGCACCAAAGGTTTTCATAGAGAATGGATCAAGCCAAAGTACTTGGATCTTTTGACCATTATCATTCACTTAGTCACCTGTGAGGGTAAGTTCACTATTTTTAAAGCTTGCCATGTTAGACTGTTAGCTCATTTTTTCAATAATCAGACCTTAAATTTCCCATTCTACTTTCTAAAGAGCTTGGAAAAGATGTCGAGTCAAGTTAGAAAGAATAGCATTAACCCTTCTGGTAGCTTATATCACCATTGTCTCATTAAGCTTTTAATCATTCATCAACTAGAGGAGAGAGGTCAGACTTGGGACCATTTTGTTTTTGAGATATTAAACCCTCATTTATCTACTTTCAAATCTTCCCCTTCTCAAGAACACCTTCATGCCCAAGAAGAACCAAACGCTAAACGTATACGATTTGATGAGAGTTCCTTAGATGATATGCACTCTGTCCATTCAATACATTCTCCTACTAAACCTAGAGAGACAAATCATGACCAGTCCATTGATTAGCCTAACATTCAGACTATCATTCAGCCCTCATGCTCAAATATTCAGTTGGACGATCATACCTTTGATTCATCCCTCCTCACACTAGGTAATGCATCCGTTCAGATGAGTGAAGCCTGTGCTGCTAGAAGCCCTCCTGCATGTAACAAAGACAAAAGATCTGAAGAACAGACTATTAATGTTGAGACACCTCCAAAAGAGAAGAGTCCTCAAATGGAATTGGAGCATGATATAGAACAACCTATTTCGAGTCAGCAAAAATGGGATCAGTTAAACCAAGAGATAGCACAATTAACAGAACAAATTCAAAGCTATGTGGAGACAATCTCCGAGCTCCTTGAAGAAAATAAGATGTTGCGTACACAATTGAAAAGCATTGAATGCTCGGTTAACGCCAAAATAACATCCAATGCTGTCCTTAGAGTAAAGTATAATTCCTTAAGGGGTCATTTCAAGAATCTCCAGGCCAAGCATGCATCTCCATCATTCGATTCGAAGACCGCTGCTATTGCAACTCGGCCTTCTTCCTAATCACTTTTTGTTTTGCTCAGTGGGACCTGGCATGACTCCGGTTTGGGGGAATGTTGGTGTCCAATTTGTCACCATTTTTTATCATTCAGTTTACTCGAAGTGGTGTTATTTCTATCGTTTTTGCTATAGTAAGTTGTTTTCTTAGCCATTCAGCTCATCAAACGGTCCAGGTATGCACAAATTCACTTACCATGCAAATCTTATTATGTTTCGTATATTATGGTTTATTTATGATTAAAATGATGTTTTTTGGCATAATTAACACTTATGGTTTTAATTGACAGGCTATGATTTACAAATGACCCATCATTCATACCATGCGCTACGTGCTCAGCCTAAAACGCATTTAGCTCATTGTTCAGCCCTCCGTTCAGCCCGCGAAATCCGTGGTTGACACATCTTAGACCATTGAATGAAGAGGACACATGGGTTCTGTTTGACACGCAATGGGCCTGGTTAATGAACTATTTCTCTAGAAGATCCGTCCTTATGCTCACCAAGCCTGACAACACATCTCACGTCCACATGAACACTTTAACCTCTGGTTCGTCTGCGCATTCAACCTAGAATCACACTCAGTATTCCGACGTAACTCCTGTGCCCATGTCAACACTCCAGTGCACTAGTTCTCTTGTTCGTTTGGCCGGGAGTTACGCACACCTGTTCACGCCTGCTCACGTTCATTCATGCCGTCGTTCTGGAAGGAGTTCGCCTGCCCACGATTCAGTTTTCCAGCACACTGCTCATCTATGTCTGATTTAGATCGATGTTGTAGCTTCCCTGTGAAGGAACCAACTGTTAACGGACAATCCACTCGAGCGGACACGAGCCGGATCTCCCTAGTTCAATGTGAATCTAGAACAAATCAAACAGAATATAAAACTCATTTCCTAGATCTAGTTACAGATCGAGTACTTAGATATCATACCTTTCAGATCGCGGATCCTTCTCTTGTTGTTGCTCCAAGTCTTACGGTCGTCAGATCTCCAGCTGCAAGACCTGTCAAGACAATATGGAAACAAACAAGCAGTACAAGATATCCAAACAATAACTTATCTAAACTAACAATTGAGGAAGAAAGTTCTAAACATCATCAACGAGACAACATTTATGGAAAGAGATTATATTAACTGTATAAAAAGTGGGAATACATAGAAAGGATGAAGCTACAACCAAAGCCTCAACATCACATCCTCCATCCAACATGTCCAAGCCAAGTCTCCAAGATGGTACAAGCTTCCCAATCACCAATATGGGTTCTACCAGCATAAGGGTACCATAGACCTTCCCCCATTCCCATGGAGAGAGTGGGTGTTTATATAGGGCTAAATAGATAGGGTAGGTTGAGGATTAAGGGGAGATGGTTAAGGGATCTTTCCATAAGGTTAGGAACCGAAATGCCACCTCACCTAGAGGCTAGGGATAGGCCTCCATGTCACTCATCTTCTAGAATGGGCTTGAAGATACTCTTTTATCCAAATAACTGACATCGTCGCATGTTGCATTAGGACAACCTGCGACGTCGCATGTTTCACAAGGGCAGACTGCGACGACCTTGAAAAGTAGGTCAGTTAATCCCTCCAATCATGGGAAACTTCAGGAATGTGTTTTTATTCTAAAATGGGTTTAGGTAAAATAGCAAAGAGTTTATACAATGGTCAAGATGACGACATTGTCACAACGGTCATGATGACAACACTTGGTCATAATAACGGTACTTGCAATGGTCATGATGACGACCATGACGATGACACTTGCAACACTAGTGACACTTGTGACACTTGCACAAGGGTGACGACATTTTGGTGTAACACCAACCCCGTCAAAGTCTGAAGGACGCTCCTTGCGTTGGCATGTATCAATTAAATCAACAATTACAGTCATTTAAACACTTCTATTTTTAGAGAGGTCGACTCTGTCGACCCTCTCACCCATTGTAACTTGTAAATAGTTGTCTTTGTGATTGAGACAAGTTAGTTTGAGTCTGAGTCTGAGTTTTAGTCTAAATTTTGGAATCTAGCTAGTTCGCAGTCGTAGATAGTGGAAGACAGAGTTCTGTAATTTTTCTCAAGTTAACGGAAGTAGCAGCTTGTTGATGTTCTGCTGGTAGTCGTTTAAGTTGAGCTAGTTTACCCTCCGATTGCTAAGAAGGGCCCCTCATCAACTGGAGGTTTTATTTACATTTTCTGCATTTCTTTTCTTGCAATTAACTAGTTTATTTTTTATGTGTGTAATCTAATTCGTTTTCCTGTGTGTATTATCTTCATTCCTCTGTACTTAATATTCTGCTGCTAATACAACCTTCCTTCTTTTGAGTTAAAATGGTCGACCAATAGTTCAATAGTTTGGCCATTTGTAGTTTGTTTTCAGTCCTTCTTCCATCATCATAGTTAGATATTGCTTCCAAATTCTTCCATAGTTAGAATTCCTTTCTTTCTTTTCTCCTCTGTTAGTTCTTCTTCCTGTTTGTTGTAGGTTAATTCTTCCTTCTTTCTATTCCAACCTTCTTTCTTCTTCTATTCCAACCTTCTTCCTACTTCTCATAAAATCATTCTTCCTCTTAGGTAATGATTCGCATAGATAATTTCTTAGCCTCTAATAATCTCTCTACTGCTTCTTGTGCACAATAGGATCATTTGCATAAGCCAGCTGGTAATTAAATCATCCAAAAACTCTTCTTTCCCTCACTTTAAAACGTCTTCCTCCATTCGGATCGTCATTCGGACTACCATTCAGACCGGCGTTCGGATCGTCATTCAGACCTGTGTGTTTTCTGTATTATTTTAGGTCTTTTTTCGAATCTAATTTCTTCTGCCTTTTAATCATCATTCTTCCTGTTCCTCCTTAATAGTTTGAGATCTAATTTAATATTGTTTTATGTTATTTGGAGTTTTTAATTCAATTTCATCATTATTTCCTCCTTTCTTACTTTCTCCTTATCCTCTTCTTATCTTTCTTCCAAACTTTAGTTCTTTAACCTGTTTTGTTACTTAGTTACTGTTCAGGATGTATGAATGTTGTTCCTAAATAGTTTATTTCCAAGTTATAGTTGATAATTATATTCGTCGAGTTGTTTTAGTTTGTTAATCTTAAGACTAGTTTATATTTAATGAAGATGTTCATGTTGCAAGATATGGATTAATAATAAAATATCTTTATCGAGTTTTCTACTTGCTTCCAAATCTAATATAGTTCAGTTTAACATCTTTGTTAAGTTTTCTATTTGCTTCTAACTTATATTAGTTTCATGTTGTTCACATATGGATAGACAGTAGTTCAGAATGTTTAAAGTTAGTGGTAGTTTGTTGATTTTTAGTTTACATTTGTTTGTAGAAGTTAAGTTAGATTTACTTCCATTTAGCTTCCTTATTACATTTGAAAGTCATTACAATACATTTACTCCAGTTCCTATTACATTTGATGTACGTAATCAAGAAGAATGGAATTAGATGGTTTAGTCTAGAATAATTTACATTTACAAGTTATTCCTATTGAACATCTAATATCCATAGCTCTGATTCTGTTCATAGTTGTTATCTAGAAGTTTAATTTAGTAGTTACTTACTTTTCTAAAAGTAATTTGTCTTTCAGTATTTGTTTCCATATTTCTTATTAATTAACCATAGAAGTAGAGTAGTATGATCTAATACTATTCTGATTTGTGATTTAATTGTATTCTTGAATATTTAACTCGGTTTTTCATTTTGAAAGATCTTTCGATCTTTTTCCTTACTAAACATTTTTTAGGTCTGACAAACCTGAAACTTTAGAACCTTTTCTACCTTGGCATATATTTTGCTTCAACTCTAATTTTACTGATCTTGGTTGATAATTAATATTACGTGTTTTTATTTGAGATAGCTCACACACCCAACACTACCCTGAAACAATTCAACGGTCGTGCATTTCAACCCCATGGGATATTACAAGCCTTAGCAGTCGAGTTGGGGGGTAAGACTGTAACCATTAACGTGGAAGTAGTCACAGCCCTGTTGGATTATAATCTCTTACTTGGTCGTAACTGGTTCTACGCCATGACTGCGGTCGCGTCATCTGTCTTCCGCATTGTGCAATTCCCCCATCAAGGCCGAATTGTCACTATCGACCAGCTGTTTTCTATACACCGGACACCACTACTCATCCCGGTGATAATGTCCCCTTGTTAGGGAAATCTTTGCAGCTATATGAGAGCATGGGGGTTGTCATCATAAAATATTAATCTCTTATGGGTGTATTTCCAACCCCGGATCCGCCTAGCCATGTTTCCTCGGTGAACATGATATCCTCCATGATTTCATCTTCTTCCAACTCTGTTGATCAATGGATCATGCCCGGTGAGGCCACCATGCAGTTGATTGGAAACACTATGCCTCTTTAACCCGCCGAAACTACTTATGAGGCTATCCAGTCAGCACCTGAGGACCACTTTGTCATGGCCTCCACACCTTGTTCTCTACAGCGGACGTCATCTCTACCAGACCCTCTACTCCGGACTTTTCATTCTGATGAGTCCATTATGGAGATTATGAGCATAGATGAACCTCTTTGAGAAGACATTCACCATCGATCGTCTTTCCTACCCTTATTAGACTCTGTAGAGACAGCCATCACCACAATTTTTACACTGGATTTCTATCCTTGCCCATAGTCACCGATCCTCACTTGCGATACGGTTACGAAAGGAAACATCTTAGTCACACCCAGCGTCATGGAACACATCCGCATTGGCCAGACTTGCTCTCCTGAAGAGATCACCACATTCACAGCCTTATTTAAACAATTTCGCGATGTCTTCGCATGGACCTATGAGGAAATGCCCGACATCAATCCTGCTATTGTTTCCCATGAGATCAAGACTTATCCTGAAGCTAAGCTTGTCCGCCAAAAATGATGACTAGTACACCCTTGAAAAACTGCAACAATTAAAGCTGAGATCAAAAATCTCTTGAAGGTCGGATTTATCTATCATGTTCCTTTAACAGAATGGGTCTCCAATGTTGTCCCTGTGGCCAAGAAGCAGGGTACTATTCGTGTCTGTGTTGACTAAAGGGATCTGAACAAGGCTTTTCCTAAAGGAAATTAACCGACTCCATTCATCGATCAGATCATCGACAAATGCGCCGGAAGTGTCATCTTCTCATTTATGGATGGCTTTTCCAGTTACAACCAGATTGAGATCCACCCGTCCGACCGACACAAGAGAACTTTCATCTGCCCCTGGGGTACGTTTGCTTATCGTAAACTCCCATTTGGTCTTAAAAATGTTGGTGCCACATTCCAGTGGGCCATGTCATATTCTTTTCATGATGTGAAAGACTTTGTGGAGCCCTATCTTGACAATCTTCCTGCCCATTCGCAGCATCGCGAGTTCCACATAGATCATCTGATGGTAGTATTCCTCAAATGATGGCGGTATAACATCCGTCTGAATCCTCACAAGTGTATTTTCTGCGTCGAATCAGGACTCCTCCTAGGTTTTATCGTTTCAAAGGATGGGATCTGCATTGATCCCTTAAAGGTGGAAACCATTGTCACTCTCCCACCTCTTACTGACATTACGGAACTACAAAGTTTGTAAGGGAAGGCAACTTATCTACGGCGTTTTGTTAGTAATTTCGTTC
The DNA here is from genome assembly GCA_027924585.1 of Larix kaempferi. Lineage (NCBI taxonomy): Eukaryota > Viridiplantae > Streptophyta > Pinopsida > Pinales > Pinaceae > Larix > Larix kaempferi. The sequence goes on from BSBM01000600.1 coordinate 19,035,671, forward strand.
AAAAGACACAGGGCTATATGCGATTGTTGAAGAAGGATGACCCTTTCATCTGGGATGACCAAGCCCAACAATCCTTTGACAACTTAAAATATTCCATCACTCACACCCCTGTGCTCCAACAGCCCAATTACTACAAGGATTACATCCTTTATCTTGTTGCTTCTGCCACCATGATCGCCATGGTCTTGGTCCAAGAAGACAATAACGCCCAAGAACATGTGATCTATTACCTTAGTAAGGATCTTATCAACTCTGAAACCCATTACTCACATGTCGAGAAACTCGCTCTCGCGAAAGTCATTGCCGTCCAAAAGTTCTATCATTATATCTTACTCTGCACCACCACTTTTATCGTCGACTCGAACCCCATGTACCACGTTCTTACACGTCAGGTGCTTGGGGGCAAGTATTCACGCTGGATCGTGATACTTCAAGAATTCGATCTCCTCTTCGAGAAAGCTAAGTCAAAGAAATCCCTGGTGTTTGCAGAGCTCATTTGTGATCTTCCCGATGTTGATACGGGAACCGAGCCCATCGACTCCCTTCCATACGAGTCGTTGTTTCTCATCATCACCATGGTATGGAAATATTAGGCTATATCTTCAAACCCAACGGTTCAACCCCCAATTGTCTTGTGACGATCGTCGTCGTATTCGCCATCATGCCAAGTATTACTTGATTATCAATGATACCTTGTATCGACGTGGCGTAGACTCTATACTTTGACATTTTAACCCATGAGGAGGTTGAACACGTACTGAATGACTGTCACTCCGGGCATGTGGCAGTCATCTTTATGGGATGGCTACGGCCCAGAAAATACTATGCACAGGATACTACTGACCTTCGATCTTCAAAGATTGTATTGAGGCCATTAAGAAGCGTCCTCCATGCCAGCACTTTCAATTTAAAAAGCGCTCCCATCTAGAGCCCCTCTCCATCCGGTGATTGTCGTTGGCCCCTTTGTGAAATGAGGCATAGACTTCATGCACTGTAATCCTACCTCGGCCGGGGGGCATGGTTACGTCATAGTAGCCATCGATTACTTCACTAAATGGGTCGAGGCTATTCCTACATATAATGAGGACATAAAAACCGTTGCACCCTTCATGTTTAACCATGTCATTGCATGGTTCGGAGTTCCACAAGCCATCGTTACCGATCATGGATCCCACTTTCAAAATAATATAGTAGATGAACTGAGCGCCAGATTGGGTTTTTTTCATGAGAACTCAACCCCATATTACCCATAGTCCAATGGACAAGTAGAGGCCATCAACAAGGTCTTGAAAACCATGATTCAACGCATGGTGGGTACCCACAAATCAAACTGGCACAACATGCTCTTTTCTACCCTTTGGGCATATAGGTCCTCCGTTAAGACTACCACTGGATTCACACCCTTCCAACTAGTTTACGGAATGGAGGTAGTTTTTCAGATAGAGTGTGAGATTCTGTCACTAAAACTCGCAGTTGAACTTCTCCGACACACAACGGCCAAGGAAAAACATTTTCTTCATTTGGCTAAACTCGACGAAACCCGTCGCGATGCCGCTCTTGCCAATGAAACACACAAGAAACACATTAAGGCCCAGTATGATAAGTCAGTCCAACCTCGTATCTTTAACGATGGGGATCTCGTCCTCACATATGACCAGAAACATGATAAGCTGGGGGAACGCAAGTTAGATTCCATGTGGCATGGCCCATATGTTGTAAAACGTGTCTTGGAGAAGGGATCTTACGAGCTCGAGGATTATGATGGAATATCTCTGGGAGAGCCTCGCAATGGGATCTCCCTGAAGAGATACTATGCCTGAGTTTTTTCACGCATAAGTACCTTGTATATACTATACATTATGTGTGTTTTGTGTGGTGTGACCCTTTGCTTTAAGTGTGTTAGGATCTTGGTTTTTTACGCTTACGTCATGTCCTGCCTACGTGTGCAGATGACAACCTGATTTGGATTCGTGGACGGCACCAGCCGACATACCCATAGTCTCGCCTCGACAGCTTGGGTACTCTATTCCCCTACCGGCGAGCTCATTGGTTCGGGAGGGAGTTGTCTAGGGCATGCAACCAATAACGACATTGAGTACCACGCGGTGATTGGAATCTTAACTGACACTCTTTCCCTGGGTATGGACCACATTTTTGTCCACCTCGACTCACAATTAGTGGTCTCCCATATCAAATGAGTCTACACCATCCGCAATCCCATGTTACTTCATCTTTTCCGATGAGTACGTCTCTTGGAGAGGTCCTTCAAATCTGTTCAGTACTTTCACATTTCAAGAGACATGAACACAGTCGTGGACTCCATGGCCAATTTCATTTTGGATTGGTACATTGCACACACATAAAATAATCATGAATCATAAAATTGGCACTACATGTATATAATGCATAAAAACAAACACATAGATAAGATCCCACATTCATCCATAGAACACCATATGTATAAAAGCCGCCAATAGTGTCTGTATATATAAAATCGGTACAAAGTACAAAATGGTAGTGCTAATAAAAAATCTAAAGCATGGAAGATTTCAGTGAATATCTCCGATACAAAATCTGAAGCTCATAACTTTCAGTATATACATATAAAACATGAGCCTAGTCTCTAGGTTTCTAATGATAGCAGATCACGGCCCTCGCCACTTTCAGGAGCAGCGTGCCGAAACACAAAGATACCCCAACCATAAGCTGCTGGTAGCGACGGGGTAGATCATGGACACCTGGCTCCGGGATATCCACTGTCATCATAAGGAGGTTCTCCTCAACCTCCTCCATCTCCTCGATGGCATCTCGGGCGGCAGGACTCATATCCGGCACCGCCCCTCTCCACGCGATAAGGGAGACTCCAACCGGTCACGACGGACCCACATCTGCATCAAACATTTGAAAATCATTAGCACTACTCCAAAATAAAATTCATAAATACATAAAATGAAACAACACAAGCAGTAGTTGTTCTTATCGATATCACCCCACTGCGCTCCCTCAGGAAGCACCAGGTCAGGGTCCCCTCTGAAATCTGTCCCATGATACGGATAGTCCTCCACCATGAGGAGTTGTCCCGTCAGCCATGTGAAGAAACCTATGATGAAGCTAATAATAGGACCCCCGCCACCGTGGTGGGCCATCACCTCGGACCACCTGGTCATATGAGGATCTAGAGCATCTCGATCCTCAAGGTCTACATGCGGACGTAATTGGGGCACCCGCTCCAGCAAGAACGATATCAACGCTGAATCGTAACCAAATTGCTTAAGTGCCCCGCGCTGGCATTTGGTCAGCTGAACCCGTAGACTCGTGAGGAGCCCCTCACACCAGTTGAACACAGTAGGAGCCATACACTCCTCAGCATACATCATCTACAATTTGCTCGCCAGATGAGCAAAGCGACTACCAACCACCCTCACGATGGTAAAGAGCACAATACGGAGATATCGGTCTCGAACGTCCTTAATGGGAATCTTCCCACCAGTCATCTAAGTGCCTGGAGTGCACCACTGATCAATCATGTCCTCCACAGTGTGATCACCCCTCGTGATCCAGATAGGGACACAGGGTTTCCTCGTCGGGACAACCTTGTCAGGAAGTAGATGTCCTCAACATCTATACTCAAAGTGTGCACACCAATCTGAAAGTGTTGTACTGGATCCATACATTGGATCATATGTGTCAGCAATGGTACTTGGGCCCTCATGCCTGGCACTCAGAAGTACTTGATAAAACCACAATTCCTCAATGCGACTATGCATTGGGGATCATTTTCAGCTTGAGCGTCTTCAAGCTCGTGCTCACGTTCTCGCCCCTCGAGGACCATTTTGGTCACTGCAAACCTGTCAAAAAGGCCAATAAAACATCATTAGGACCTTCATCAATCAATAAAAAAAAAATTCTTTCGTTAGTTTTTGAGTTTGATACATGGGTTTTCACTGGTGCAAACCGTCCTTTCAGACAGAGCGCCATCGGTGCAAATCAGCCTTTCAGGTTTTGCGCCAGTGCATAACCGGCGCAGTTCTCGAAATGGGGGATTGTGTCGGCCCGTGAGTGCAAATCCCCCCACATAACAAGCCCAAAACTCAATAAAATGAAACAAAAATGAAAAATTAATCCACTGAAAAGTTAAATGGTTGGAAAAGTTCTCTCTCGCATTATTTTACCCTTTTTCGGGCAGAGAGACTAACTTTACGAATAAAGGACATTTGGAGTCTTCTTTAGTTATTTTCAGACTCTCTAAACATGAAATGACATTGAGTTTACCTTCTATGGACTCGTTAAAATTCGACATTGAAGGGACCGTCATGGGACAAACCCCTCCTATCCTAGGTTCGTAAAATGTTTAGGATTGGACTCATCCATGGGATGAGCTATACCGAGCATCTGTTTACCCTCCTCAAGCTCATTAAAAACAAGTGAGGCATTCATCAATCATGATGGAGAAAAAGGAAAGATTTTGTATTACACTGTAATTTTATGGTAGTACATAGTCGCTCTTGAACATGGAACTCATTTGCATTTGCATTCAATACTTGGGTAATCCGTTTGTCTTCGAGTCCTACTAATTTCATGAGTCATTTTACTCCTTTGGGTCATCCAAAGAATGCTCCCATTATTAGTTACACTATGAATTGGTACCATTCTCATCATGTCAATACTGCCAAGTCATGCCATGCCCATGTTCAAGAGATGTTCATTACTCATCACCTACGGTCAGTACACCTTCCACCATGTTGGTCTACCCTGAGTCAGTCTTGCATGTTATTCTACCGTCCGACCTACTCCAAACATCTGTTATCAAGTTTCATGTCGATGATGGGGGATTCATCATGGCCCTCCTTCGACGGATTCATCCTTGTCGACTTCAACACATCATCCGAGGATCAAATCTGGAAACCAATCGAGTACCTTGGGACTGCATGCCTCAATGGCAGGTTACCTCGCTTTCAACATGAGTTTACATCATTGACTCTTGATTGAAAGATCCCATCGAGTGTTTGACCTCAACTCATTTATTCACACTCGATGATATGTACTTTGATACCTTGGGGATCAATGACATCAATGGTGATTTCCCTCGCACTTGTTAATGGTATACATCAATGATCGGTAATCAAGTGGTTTCTACCATGTTCGACTCCAAGACATTGTAATCACATGGATAGATTCGTATCATTGCGGGTTCAGCTTGAAGACCCTGGGGAAAATAATGTCTTAACCAGGTTGCGATGGAGATTGTTTGAAGTCATATTACACGGATCCACTTTGTATTGGTCATGGGTGTGTTATCAGCTCATCATGGATCCACGCTTGTGACTAGTAGCCATGATTATGTTCAGCCGGTCTTTACTACCATGGAGCTACATTGTATTGGTTGGCAGCCATGTTGTGAGTCATGTGAGACTGAGATCTCAGATTCAGTTGTACTGCAGCAGAATCCTTCAGCCAACAAGTCCTTGCCATCCTTCTTTCAAAGCATTTCACTTGTCATGTTCTGTCAGCTTCATGCTTTGGGGGGAATTTTGTTACACCTAAATCTCGTCATCATGAGTCTCATGTTAACTCAGTGCCATAATCCCCGAGGTTTCCCTAATCAAGAGAGTCAACTGGAGCAAGTTGTTGACCTTTGTCCACAAGTTCTATTTGGGCCAACGCAGCTTTCCTTCTAGCAGAAAGCGCCCAACTAGGTCAGGCGCAGACTATCATTTGACAGACTGCGCCGATGGATCAAGTTGCCTTTGTGCAGCCTGGGATTTCCCTCTCAGGTGCAAATTGCCTTCATGCAAAGTGTGCCAGAGTTAGTTAAAGTGGGTAAAGGGGACCTTCGAGCGAATTCTAGAAGATGGATGAGGTGGATCTCTATCCCTAGCTTGTAGGTGAGCTAGCCTATGGTTCCCTAACCCCTAGGGAGGATCCCTTAGTCCCCTCCCACCATTTCTCAACCTACTCTTTCCTCTTGGTCCTATAAATATGAAGCTCTTCTCCATTCCAAAGAGGGGGGGAGTCTATAGCACTTACATGCTGGTGGAATTAGCCTAGAATATCCCTATCCATCTCTTGGGAGGTATACATTTCCTTTGGAGGCATTGGCTTGGCTTGTTGGAGGAGGATTGCAACGTTAAGGATTGGGTTGTAATCGCTACTCTACTTTGTATTTCCTACTTTATTGACAGTAATATAATCTCTTTCCATAAATGTGTTCACGTTGGTAGCATTTAGAGCTTACTTCCTTAACTGTTTTCTTAGATCAGATAGTGTTTAGATGTATTGTTACTACTTGCTCTGTTTCTACATGCTTTGATAGCTTTTGCAGCTTGGATCTGACAACCGTGGAGTTTGGAGTGACAAAGAAGAGATAGATCTACAGATATGAAGGTAAGACATCTATTTGACTCGATCTCTAATTTATCTAGGAAAGTAGTGTTACGTTATGTTCCTATTTGTTCTAGATTCACATTGAACTAAGGATATCACGCTCGCGTCCGCTCGAGTAGATTGTCCGATGAAACTCTTCTCTCACCCTAGTGTGAGTGCGATGGAGCATAAACATAGGAAGCATGTTTAAGTATATGTTGATGGTGTCTTGTCCTCGCAAAACAACATCCAATTCTTCATTTCATGTCGTGATCGCACTATGTAACAATCGTACGATCCACCGCTAAGTACCGATATCCACATCAACCAATCGCACTTCTGATGCACTTGCCTCTGTTTTTCCTGGTTGCGGCCTTGTTTCCATGATTGCAATGCTCAATGTCTGCAATAAATGCAACACTTGATGAAAGTATTTGGTTGCATGCTGCGTTAATTTTGCGTGGTTGTCCTCCAGTCTGCATTTTTTCAAGCAGCTTATTCATTTGTTTGTTGGGGAGACCGACGGTAGTACTCCCCTCGCCTCTCTCCATTCTATGCTTTGTTCTAGATTCCTGTCGTTGGGCATCCATCTCCAAATCCATCTAAGTATTTGTTGATGCCCCATCATGGCTTGTAGTGCGCGATTGGTCATCTGCACCTTCATCCTCATCATCTGAGCCCTTTGTTTCTACTTGTGTATTCGATACGTCTGGCGGCTTCCCATCCTCTAGTTCCAACAATTGTTCGTCTCTAACTAGAACCTTCCATTCATCCTTCCATTCCTCTACTATGGCATCCAGTTCTTCTTTGCTTAGCTTATATTGTGTCATTATCCATTGGTATTCTGGATCTGCGCATGCTTGGATAAATATCACTTGAGGCCCTACATCGAGCCTCGCGATCCTCCTATAATTGTTCACTGTAGCCTCCGTTAGTCGCAGAACCTTCACCACTTATGTGCGCAGTTCTTCTAAATAAATGAAAAATTGAATGTTTTTCCTTTGTCTTTCTTTATTGTTCAATGCCCATATGTTCTGGTATCATGCCCCTCGGCTCACTTTAGCTATTTCTGTCTCCATGCCCTTATATTGCAGCGACTCCATCCATGCGACCAGCACAATCAATAATAAGAGCCATGAGTATGTGAAGGGATTACCCTTCTCTTGTGTTTCCACTACATCCTCCATCAGCTCATTAAGTAAAAACAATGACCAGTTCATTTTAACTCCGACCACGCACTGCTCCGTCGATGCAATTACCCCTAATGTGCACTAATTGGGGTGATTTTTCTTCATGATATTTATGTCCAATAACTTCCCCGTGAGCCTTACAGCCCGATCATTGATTGTGTCGATCAAATATCCCCGGGTGTTTTTCTCCACCCCATACTTGGCCTTCATCTTCGCAGCTAGATTTTTGTCATTGTCCTTCCCTTGAAAGTAATGCGATGGGTCTACCCCTGATTTGGGTAACCCAGTAATCTGATCAATCAGATCCACAGTGATTGGGATATTCGTGTCGAGCCATAAGTATCTATCGTGAAATCATACAAGCAATTGCTTGATGCATGCATTCACTTCCGCCGATCGCCCAAAATGTGGCATGTGAATAATGGATAACAATCTTAATCGCTGCAACCCCAATGCTCATTGCATTGGTTCCCTAGTGATTGGGCCTTCGTCTTCATGTGCTTTGTCAACAAATGTGCGTTGAGTGCACTCTAGATATGCAAGGATGTCATGATCGTTGTATTGCAATTTTGAAGTCGCTGCAACACGTCTCCAGTGGTGTGTACACCCTTCAATGTCACTGGCTCATTTATGGTGTACTTGGAATTCTTGCCAAGTCTTATCGCTAGAGACCTTCTTCTTTTCGTGATGGCACATAACCTAGTATGTCCGCTACTGTCGGAACTTGTTTCCCTCCTCTTGGTCTTTTCCTTTCTTCCTCTGCGGTGCCTGATGTGCCTGCTTCTCCTCCTGTAACTGCAACCCGTGTCGAGATGCAGGTAGTATTCGTTCTCCTTTCTATATCCGCCGCCCGGTTGGCGCTTCTTTTCTTCCTGAATATGCGCGATGGTGAGGATTCAATTTTTGGCTGCTCCTGGACAGTTGTTACCCTTGCCCTGGGTTGTTCCCGTGTGCTCGTGCTGGAAATCACATGTGCCATCGCAACTCTATGAATTCACTCTTCACTTAGCTCTGTTTTGCAACTTCTTCACCAATTCTCACAATGCACAATGAGTCGAAATGCCCATCTGTGCGTGATTTTATAGATTTGGTTTCCCACTTCCCATCCATCGAGTAGATTATGTGCAATGATTACTAAATCCTCCGTCGATTTATCAAATCATGCGCACTCATTGGTCATTAAATTCATCTTCATCCACTTGCGTCGTCATCCGTCGTGTCTTAACTATTGCATTTATTGCCTGATTTGACCAATTCGCACTCCGTCGAATGTCGACAGGCCCCAAACTTCATCCTTGTTTCATCACCAGGAATATGGGTTCCAACTTTGTCGCAGTTCTGTCAATGGACTCTCGAACTGTGCTTTGTACCTTTTGCATTTTTTTTCCCATGTCGAATTGTTAGCTTTCTCAATCGATTTGCACCAGGCTATCCTGATAGGATTTTAGCCAGCTCCCATTCACTAAGTTTGTCAAAAGTGTTCCATCCAAATTTTGCAATTGAACTGCACCTCCATTAGTAATGAAATTTATGATGTATGGACCAAGCCAATGCATTTGGAGCTTACCTGAGTGTTTCACGAACTTACTGTTGTATAGTATCACCATGTCTCTGCGTTGAAAGTGCTTTTCCTTTACATGGTGGTCATGCCATGCCTTATGTCGATCTTTTTCTACTTGCTGATGAAATCCTGCAATGAAGCGATCTTCTTCAAGTTGTAGTAGCTGCGCTAGTCTTTCTTCAATGGCTCTGTTGTCGCTCATTCATATCATTGTTGCAATGCGCATACTAGAGACAATGTACTCCATAGGCATCACCGCTTCTTGTACATATACCAACTTGAAAGGGGTCTGGCCTGTCAATCTTTTGCATATCGTTCTATAGGCCCATAATACCACAGGAATATTCAAGTCTCAGTCATTACAGTTTGTATTGCACACCTTAGTGAGCGCGTTCTTCAATATCTTGTCCAGCTCCTCAACTGCCCCATTCTCTTGTGGGTGATACATGGTACTTCTTCTATGCTGAATCTGAAATTCTTCAGTCATTTCTCTGATGGTCTGATTGACAAAATGTCTGCCTTAATCGCTCATCAATATCTTTGGACACCCAAATATGGTGACCACATCTTCAAAGAGAAACCTTGTTGCTATCGCATTTGTGCAATCCTTCACCGGTGTTGCTTCTTCCCATCTTGTCAAGTAATCGGTTGCAATAATGATGTACCTCGCACTTGTTCTTTTTCGTAGTGGATTAATGGGTCCCATGGATTCTACTGCCCATTTGTCAAAGGGTTGTAATGTCAACTGAGGCACTAGTGGCATCTCATCCCTTCATAACGCTTTCCTCGTCCTTTGACATACGTCGCAACTCTTGGCATAATTTGCTATGTATCAATGCAATGTAGGCCACCATAAGCTAGATCTATGTATCTTTCTGGCGGTTGCACGCCCTCCATAATTCCCTCCTGCAATCCCACCATGAGCTTCATCCAACACTCTTTCTTGCTCATGCGGAAGGACACATCGACAAAGAACTTCATCTGGCCCCATCTTGTATAACTGTCCTGCAATTAGTTGGAAATCCGCGGCCCTGACGACTAACTGCTTCTTCTGATTGGTGGTGAACTCCTTAGGTTCTCTTCCCATAGCCAAAACAGAATAATCTATTCATAATGGTCATCAACCATTTCAATCCTGAATAAATGTGCATCAGGAAGGCCTTCGTTGATGCTACTTGGTTCTTCGCCTGATTCAATCCTCGACGGATGATCAGGTCCTGCGTTCAATCGCCCAGGTTTCACGATTATTTCAAAGTCGAATTCCTAAAACAACAGCAACCACTGACAGATCTTCCCCCCCAACACAAGCTTGTTGATCAAGTACTTCAATGTCGAATGGTCAATAAACATCTTGAAGTGTCCTCCAAGCAAGTAGTGTCGGAATATTTGCAACACATTTACCATCGCCAGGCCTTCTCTTTCTGTCGTTGTATAATTCTTCTCTGTGGTTGAAAATTTTCGGCTTGCAAACGCAATCGGATGGTCGATCAATCCTTCTCCAGGCTGGCCTAATATCACTCCCAGTGCGACTTACAAAGCATCTACATGGACATGGAATTCTTTCTTCCAGTCAAGGAAGGATAATATTGGTGTTGCAACCATCTTTTCCTGTAATATGTCGAGGATCTTCTGGCACTCGTCGTTCCATTCAAAATTTGCATCACTCTTCAATAGCTTCTCCATGGGTGCAGTAATCGATGCATATCGCCTTATGAAATTCCTGTAGTATCGTGTATGTCCCAACGTTGCCCTCAACTGCATTACTGTCATTGGTGCTGGTAAGTCGACAATGATCGCAATCTTAGCTGGGTTGACCAACATACCTTCCTTGCATACTGTTGGAGTATTATCACCATCATTTTTAAATTTTGCATGCATGCATGCATGCATCCAGTCATCATATTGGTGGTCTCCCCATCACCTAGAGTCTATTTTCAGCTCGCTAGAGCCTGTCTTCAGCCCCCAGCAGCCCTCCTACCTACCTGATACAGCTTGTTTTCCTCACCTGGCTGACATATGCGCCTTATCTCACCTACTAGGAGTTTAATAATCAGTTAGATCATTTATTAACCAATTGGTGCATTTATTCCTCACTTTAACTGCCTGTAGCTCCCAGTTGTCTATTTTGGAGTGCCACTTGACCTTCTGACAGCCTCATGCGCCCACCTTGGAGTCTCCATTCCCTGATTTGTGCTCACATGGCTTAGTTAGACTCAGTTAGACTCATTTGAATGACTTCTTGACTATTTGTGACTACTGCTATTGATTGGATGACGTCTCCAATGTTATCCAAGCTACACACTGAGGATGATTCGAATGACCTCTTGGCCTATTCGAATTCTATTGATTGTATTCAGGTATTCTACACTATTCAGAGTGCCAGCTTACAGCTAATGTATGATACAATAGTTTTTGTCATTTTCTTGTGTATGAGTGATTAATGAATCAAACATTCTTCTTCTTATTTCTGCACTTCTTGAGTGAATTATTAGTGAGGTCTGCTACTGTTGAGTGATCCTAATCCTAAAATATCACATGGTATCAGCGCTGAGGTCTCAGGTTCAATTCCCTCAAGCTAAGTTGGAGGGGGGGTGTTGGAGTATCGATACAACCACATGGTATAACTGCCACACCTATGGGAATATAAAAATGTGCACTAACCCCCACTACTAGTAATAGGACCTTGTGCTTGGTTTCAAATTTTCATCAACATTTGCAAGTTTTGGTGTAACGAAAACCCTTACATGGTATCAGAGTTGACAACAACTATTTGAACTGCAGCAGTAGCAGTTGCAGCAATTCCTTGAGCAACTATCTTTTGTTGAGCACCATAAACCTCTGAGTTTCCACAGCAAATCCTGGTTCTATTTCCTTGAATTCACTGGAGCAATCCAGTAAGGTATAGCCAGGTGTGAAGGACTTAGTTACATGTGATCAGTGTCCTAAGGCAATGTTCAATTCGAATTGCAGTAGATCTCCATTTCATAATTCTCATTTGTTTTGCAGGACTATCCTCTCTTCAACTTCGAATTCTTCAGTATCATGGATCTCAAGTTGAATTCATTCAACTACTTCGAATGGAAGGCAAAGATGGAGATCTTCTTGAAGTTGAAGAGCCTTTCCAGAGTGGTGAATGGCTCTACAGTTGAGCCCACTGGTGCAGTAGAGAAATCCAAGTACTTAGACAAGATTGATGAAGCAGTAGAACTGCTGCTACTTAGCATTTCTGAAGACCTACACTTTCATGTTATTGATCTGAAGACTCCAAAGGAGGTTTGGGACAAGCTCGAATCTCTTCTTGGCCAGAAGGATGACTTGAAGGGTCATAATATTGAAAATGATCTCATCTCCATGATCCCAAGCAATTTTGAAACTATCACTGAGTTTCTCAACAAATTCAAGAACTTGATTTCACAATTGAAGAGGTATGGGATTGAGAAGGAAGACAAAAAACTCATCCTTGCCATCATGTCAAAGCTAGGCCCTGATTATTCAGTTTTTGTTTCGACCTTCCAGTCATCAAGATTGTCCATTCCAAAATGGAAATTCCCTTCGCTTGAAGACTTCATCCAATCTCTCACACTTGAGAAGGAGAAGCTAGTGCATATTGGAGTGATAAAAACCAAGTTGGATTCATCTCTTGCAGCCACTGAGATGAGAAGAGCGAATGGCAAAGGGAAACAAAAAATTTATCATAGAAAGTCGAATGATCATAAGTAGAAGGAGGCTCCAAACCAGTCAGATGGAGCTTCGAATCCTAAGAAGGACAAGACATCTCAAAAGGGAAAATCCAAGTGCACATACTGTAACCGAGGATATCACCGTGAGAGTTCATGTATGAAGAAGACCATAGATCTCATGGATTCACTTCTTGAGAAGAATAATCTTCCAGTACCTGCATGTGCTAGGAAGAAAGAGAGTGAACCATCTGGACCTGAGGACAAAGAGAGATGCCATGCTCTCATGGTAGGAGCATCATCACATTCCTCCTTCATCATATATTCTGGAGCATCAAGATACATGTCTTACTCCAAGGATCTCTTCATTGGTTTACAAGCTACTATTGGACCATCCATCATGTTGGGGAATGATTCTGAGGTCTCTTCTGAATGGATAGGAAGAATCAAACTTGATCATGGGTACTTCTCTGATGTACTCTATGTCCCTACTCTCACTGCTAATCTACTTTCAGTATATCAGATGACCCACACTAGAGAGCCCAAGAGGGTGATCTTCTCTCCTAATGAGGTCGAAATTCAAGACATGGTATCAGGATCTACCATTGCAAAAGGAGTTACAAATCATAAGTCGAAACTGTATGAGTTATCACACTTATTACCTCTCTCTAAGCAAACTGCTCCACACTCATGCAAATGAAGAGAGTATATTGTGGAATGATATATTTGGGCATATTAACTATCAATACTTGCAAGACATGCATACAAAATAGATGGTTGAAGGGCTTCCCAAGATCAAGTTTTCCAAGGGAAACTGTCATGGTTGTTTGATGGGAAAGCATCCTGAAAATAAATTTGAGAAGGGGAAGGCAAGGAGAGCCTCTCATCCTCTAAATCTCATTCATAGTGATGTTGCAGGGCCATTTCCAAATCTATCCTTAAAACAATCAAGGTATATACTCACTTTTATTGATGATTATTCAATATTTACATGGGTATACTTTCTTAGATTGAAGTCAGAAGTATCTGGATTCTTTAAGCTTTTCAAGTCTTCTGCATAAAAAATTTATGATAGAAAGATCAAGGCCATTCGCACTGATAATGGAGGAGAGTACATCAAGGGTGATTTTCAAACCTTTTGTGCTGAAGAAGGCATTGAGATGCAACATATTGTTCGCTATACACCACAACAAAATGGTGTTGCTGAAAGGAAGAACAGAACATTGAAAGAAATGGCCACCTTCATGCTAAAGTCGAAAGGGTTGCAACCTAGTCTTTGGGTAGAATCCATTAACTGTGCCTCCTATCTTTAGAACAGAGTTCCTCACAAAGGACTCAAATACATGACTCCTTTCAAAGCATGGATGGGATACAAACCTGATGTGTCTCATATTCGAGTGTTTAGATCCAGAGCATGGGCAAGGATTCCAATTGAGAAAAGGAGATCCCTAGATCCACAAAGCGGAGAGTACATTTGTTGATGTATATGTAACTATGGAATGTATTTCACATATATGTATATTGTATTCCTATAGAGATGTTATTATTCCTCTATACGGAAGTGGTTGTATTCCTATAGAGATGTTATTATTCCTCTATATGGAAGAGTCGTCATTTATATTGTAAGTGTCGTAACTTATACTTCATGGGTTATTAGACCACCTTGTTGGGGTCGACCCTGTATAAGTCATGTGGGTCAAAGGGTTATTAGACCACCCTATTGGGGGTCGGCCATGTGGTTCAAAGGGTTATTAGACCACCCTAGTGGGGGTTGGCCCAGTCAGCATTATGTTAAGTGGTTAAGTTGAGGTCGACCTAGTTTAGTAAAGGTCAAGTCAAGTCAAGTTAGTGTATAAATAGAGAGTGTGTCTCTCTCATTTTATACATTCTATTCTCTCACTCACACTGTGGAGAGTGGTGCACTTGTGGAGGAGGAGGCTCTGCTGCTAGGAGAAGACTATCTCTTGTATTATGGTTGTATCATTGCTCTATCTATCTCTGAGGAAGTTATTGGGGTTTTTCACCTTTATGGTTTTCCCCAAGTAAACTCTGTGTCTCTTCTGTGCTTGCATTATTGTGTCCATGAATGATATGCTGTAGATTTGTTGTACATGTTGTTCTCTCAGTTAAGATCCTAGATTAGATTGAAGTAAATTCTGAAAATTTAACATGGTATCAGAGCTAGCCTGAAAGAAGGCATGATATGGCATGTATGACACTTGTTGCACTTACGATGCTAGGGCTTGATATAGAAAAAACCAGTCATCGTAGCACTTTCACTATAAATCTGTTTTGGCAAAGTTTTCGGATCTGAAACCTTTACAGGTCGAAGATTAAATCCCCATGTACCTTGTCTCCAAAGGAAAACCTCTAATTCGTTGTACTTTGTGATTTATGACCTATACAATATAGGGTTTCTGCCTCTTCCAGATCTGAGTCAAAATCAGGTGACCTTGGGAAATTCTGGTTGTATCATTGCACTATCTATCTCTGAGGAAGTTATTGGGGTTTTTCACCTTTATGGTTTTCCCCAAGTAAACTATGTGTCTCTTCTGTGCTTGCATTATTGTGTCCATGAATGATATGTTGTAGATTTGTTGTACATGTTGTTCTCTCAGTTAAGATCCTAGATCAGATTGAAGTAAATTCTGAAAATTTAACATGGTATCAGAGCTAGCCTGAAAGAAGGCATGATATGGAATGTATGACACTTGTTGCACTTACGATGCTAGGGCTTGATATAGAAAAAACCATTCATCGTAGCACTTTCACTATAAATCCGTTTTGGCAAAGTTTTCGGATCTGAAACCTTTACAGGTCGAAGATTAAATCCCCATGTACCTTGTCTCCAAAGGAAAACCTCTAATTCGTTGTACTTTGTGATTTATGACCTATACAATATAGGGTTTCTGCCTCTTCCAAATCTGAGTCAAAATCAGGTGACCTTGGGAAATTCTGGTTGTATCATTGCTCTATCTATCTCTGAGGAAGTTATTGGGGTTTTCACCTTTATGGTTTTCCCCAAGTAAACTATGTGTCTCTTCTGTGCTTGCATTATTGTGTCCATGAATGATATGCTGTAGATTTGTTGTACATGTTGTTCTCTCAGTTAAGATCCTAGATCAGATTGAAGTAAATTCTGAAAATTTAACATGGTATCAGAGCTATCCTGAAAGAAGGCATGATATGGCATGTATGACACTTGTTGCACTTACGATGCTAGGGCTTGATATAGAAAAAACCAGTCATCGTAGCACTTTCACTATAAATCCGTTTTGGCAAAGTTTTCGGATCTGAAACCTTTACAGGTCGAAGATTAAATCCCCATCTACCTTGTCTCCAAAGGAAAACCTCTAATTAGTTTTACTTTGTGATTTATGATCTGTACAATATAGGGTTTCTGCCTCTTCCAGATCTGAGTCAAAATCAGGTGACCTTGGGAAAAAGGTCATAACTTAGGATAGGAAGCTCCAAATGAAATTTCGTAAAAAGTGACAGGTAGTACACAGACTGTACTATTTCAAGAAAAATTTTCAGAGGTCGAAGTTTAACCAGTGACACGTGGCACGCCGTACAAGTTCGCTCTCCTGTATTATCCCATAAACATGTCACGTTGAGACACTTGGCAGAACTCTCTCTCAGAGAATCCAATTGAGGTCAGACCTGTCAGGATGAAAAGATAACAGGTCGAGATATCTCAAGAAACTTTTTCAGACCCTGTGGATTGAAAAGTTCGGAGTTACACCAAAAACAATCAAGTACATATTTCTGTCAAAACATAATTATTTTTTAGTACCTTCATTCATGGCTTCCGGACTTTAGGGATTAGGAGAAAGTTGGAATTTTTGTAATCGGAGACCACGGCTGGATGCTACTCATCAAAATTAAAATTTAGAGACCAAGATCATAATTTTTGGTTGGGCAGAAGGCCGGGCTTGATCAGACCCTAGTTCGGGACTTTGATCAGAAAAGTGGAAAATTAGGGCTTCTGCAAAAATGGGAATTTTTGAAATCTATGACCACGGCTGGAAGCTCCTCATAAAAATAGAAGATTAGAGCTTTGGATCAAACATTTTGATTGGGTAGAAGAGTGGGCTTCATCAAACCCTAGTTCGAGGTCACGTCCAGCGAATCCGAAAGTTTCAAAGGCAAAATTGAGGAGTGAAACTTTGCAGTTTTCAAATTTTGAATATACCAGTTTGATCAGCTCATCAAGGCACATATTTTTATCCTTTCGGAAGTTTGAAATCCAGATCCAGTTCCTGCAAATCAAGTGGATTAGGTTAATCCTAGAAGAGGATGGATTGGTCACCTACATAAATGAAGAAGTTCCTGTTTCAGAGGGAGATGAGGCTAAGGCCTTCCACAAAAAGATTACAAGCAATCTTGACAAGTATGACTCATGGAGGTATGTTTTGAGATTTGTTCATGATTAAGTTCATGGTATGTTTGTATTCATGTTATTACGGTTAGTACAATCTTGATTTTAGACTTGTCGTATCACCTTAATAAAATTATAAATGCACGATAGAAAATATTCATTGATTAGGGTGTTGACACTTATGATTGTACTAATGCATTATGGTGTTGTATGAGGTTTATGTTGTCTACTAACATGAAAGGTACACCAAGAAAGACAAATCATGTTCTGGTTCAAGAACATATGATCATGATGACATGAGGACAAAGATTCATCCATTGTCATGGATCTCATAGAAGATCCATTTACGAGGTATGTATAACTTGGTTTTATAATGGTTAACGTATGAGATATACAGGTTACTAGCACAAGTCATTGAAGAAGAACAAGAAGACATCATGTGAGTATGTTAGACATAACTAGCTAGCATGCTAATCCAGGTATGTTTTTCCTATATCAAGATAGAATCCTACCTTGTGTTAGGATCTTATACTGTTGTGTTGTTGATAATGATTATTCATGAAGTCATAGGTTTGAATAGTCATGGTTGTATGCATATTATGTTTCTTACCATAATTGATGATATGACTAACCAGAAGAATCATGAAGGTATAGGTTTGAGTAATCACGGGTTTTATGCATATTATATCTCTTATCTTGATTGATGATTTAACTAACCAAAAGAGTCCTATGATCAAATAAGAATATGCATGAGTAAAAGAAGACTTCCTTGAAACCTTGAATACTAATGTTTATTATATGTGTTTGAAATGATCCTGACTATACATGCTTGAGATTATTGTGTTTTGATAATATTAAGATTATACTAATGAATGTTTGATTACGTATGAGACCTAGAGGATAACACAATGATGATACTAACAAGCATGCATAGGGATCGAGAATGAATATAAGTTCAAGGACAAGTAATCCAGGAAGCAAAGATCAAGAGGGAGTACACTCCAGTGGTTTCTGCAAGGATGCAAATATTCAGAGGGAGTTGACCATCTCTCTACATTCCACAACAGAAAGGTGTAGAAGAAGCTACTTCAAATTAGGACTCCAGTAGCTCCTGCAAGGAAGCGAAGACTCAGAGGGAGTCCACCCAACGAACAAACAAAGATAAGTATTTGAATTGTCATTTCTTAAATAATACTGTTCAATAATGTATATACTGATGTTCCTAGAATTAGGTTGTGTATTATGCATATTAGAATAATTGCATTGATGAATAGTATACTACTAATATGCATGGGTAAGTGGCATATGGCACTGTACAACATTACATTGCTACTTATCTAGAATGAAACCTCTTTGCTGACATGTTGGGAGTTGTGCACACTCTTAACAATGTTCTGGTAGAGATTGGAAGGCATCTAGAAAGTTACGGGATATGGATAAATGTTGTATTGAAGCATTGGCTAAGATAATTGCATGACTGTATGACATATTTCTTTATGTGTAAGAATTTGCTATGAAAATTATGAGATGTTTCTAATCATGCAATTTAACCTGTTTTGTAGGAAAGACCGTATATCTTCACCTACAAAAGGACTACAACATTTGTTCCAGCAACAAAGATATCTATTGAAGATATTGAAGTTCCCAGGATCTGGGATGAAGATATGGAATGCCATGATCCGTCAATCATGAAGAATGATGTTTGGGATGTAGTCCCAAGACCTGAAGGGAAGTTTGTTATGACTTCCATATGGATCTATCAAGATCAAGCATGCTGCAGATGGCAGCATAGAGAAATATAAAAGTGATGACATAGAAGATACACCAGATGGATTCAAGACAGCTTTCTTGAATGGTGTAGTTGAAGAAGAAGTGTATGTGGAGCAGCCACTTGGTTTTGAGACACATGACAGGGAGTCATATATGTGCAAAACTTGGGTATGATGCACCACTTTCTAGGTATGGAGGTGTGGCAGAGTGCAGATGGAATCTTCCTTGGACAAGGGAAGTATGCAGTAGAGATCTTGAAGAGCTTCGGGATGATGGACTGCGAGGCTATGGCATCAAACCTGAAGCTTCTGTGTGATGCTTCATCTGAACCAGTTGATGTCACTATGTATCATCAAATGATTGGGTCCTTGATGTACCTGACGAACATGAGACCGGACATTTGCTTTGCTGTGAACACATTGAGCCAGTTCCTGACGAATCCGAGGAGTGTTCACCTGGTTGCTGTAAAGCATGTTCTGAGGTACCTGAAGGGTATAGTGGATTATGGGCTCAATTATGAAGCGAATCAAAAGTTTAACCTGCAGAGTTATGTTGATTGGGCTGGCAGTGCTGCAGATAGGAAGAGCACATCTGGGTGCTGCTTCAGTATGGGATCATGTGTGATCTCTTGGTTTAGCAGGAAGCAGTTCTTCGTATCACTGAGTACAGCTGAGGCAGAGTATGTTGCAGCCTATTCAGCTAGTTGTGAGACAGTATGGCTACGGAAGCTACTGTCTGAGTTATTTGATCTCCCGTTGGATGCTACTGGTATCTTCTGTGATAACCAGAGTTGTGTGAAGCTGTCCGAGAACCCAGTGTTTCATGACAGGTCGAAACACATAGAGATCAAATATCACTATATCAGGGATATGGTGCCGAGAGGAGCTGTGAAGCTCCTGTATGTTTCGACGGACAAGCAGATTGCAGATGTGCTGACGAAGCCACTAGCCAGGGTGAAGTTAGAGTACTTCAAAGAGAGGCTTGGCATTCTTCAGATCGAGGACACTTCAAGGAAGAAGTGATGGACACATTTGCTGAAGCCATTCCAAGCATGTTGGAAGGAGGATCCTTCACATGGATATGGATGTAAGCGCTGGATGACGAGCATCAGGATGATGTTCTGGTTTCTGCTTGGATATGATCAGTTGGATCATTTTTATATGTATGTATGCATCATGTTGGATGTTGGATATGATTAGTTGGATCATTTTTATGTATGTATGTATGCATCATGTTGGATGCTGGATATGATCGGTTGGATCATGTGTATGTATTTTGTATAAGCATCATGTTGGATGCTTGGACCATGTATCTGTATATGTATCAGGTGGATACATTGTATGATCAGGTAGATCATGTATATTGATATGTATCAGGTATGATCAGGTAGATCATGTATGTTGATGGATACATTGTGTGGATCATGTATCAGGTGGATACACTATGTATGATGATATGTATCAGGTAGATACTTGGTGTGCATCAGATGGATGCATTGTATGATCAGGATGATCGTGGATGACGAGCTTCTCCAGATGACATGCAACAGGATGTTGCAGTGATGATGATCAGGATGATCATGTGTACATCAGGATAATGTATGGTGAGTATCAGATGATACTTTGTGGTCGTGGATCAGGTTGTGCAGATAAGCATGTAATTTGTGCCCTGGGAGATTTGCAGATGGTCTTTCGAGGTTTTTCCTATGGCATGTAATTCGTACCCTGGGACATCTAGCAAATGGCTCTTTCGAGGTTTTTCTTGGGAGGACATATAATTTATGCCCTGGGAGATCTGCAGATAGTCTTTCGGGGTTTTTCCTATGGCATGTAATTCATGCCCTGGGATATCTGGCAGATGCTCTTTCGAGGTTTTGTCCTATGGCATGTAATTTGCTCCTGGGAGATCTGGACAGGATGAAAAAGGCCTCAGATGCTTCAGCCAGGTTTTGCCATGACCACATGTAATTTGCTCCTGAGAGATCTGGACAGGATGAAAAAGGCCTCAAATGCTTCAGCCAGGTTTTGTGGTGGACCACATGTAATGTGCTCCTGGGAGATCCGACAGGTAGAGCTGTGTGCTCGTAACAGCCTGGGATGCTTCAGCCAGGTTTTGTGGTGAGATCACATGTAATGTGCTCCTGGGAGATCCGACAGGTAGAGCTGTGTGCTCGTAACAGCTTGGGATGCTTCAGCCAGGTTTTGTGATGGGTCACATGTAATGTGCTCCTGGGAGATCCTACAGGTAGAGCTGTGTGCTCGTAATAGCCTGGGATGCTGCAGCCAGGTTTTGTGACGCACGTAATAAGTCCTGAGAATTCCACAGTATGGCTAGTGATGACGAAGACCTGCAGGTGGTGGGCCTACATCCAGTATGAAAAAGGATTGGCTCTGTAGAACTTCCTATGACAAGTAGATTCAGAGATTGATTGAGATAGCAGCAGCAGTGATGATGATGATGACTCGATGACGATTATCCAGAGACGATGATCCAGAGAAGATGACTTGTGATAGAAGACCTGTGTCGAGAAATACCTTCCTAGTTAAGAGGGAGTGTTGATGTATATGTAATTTCGGAATGTATTTCACATATATGTATATTGTATTCCTATAGAGATCTTATTATTCCTCTATACGGAAGTGGTTGTATTCCTATAGAGATGTTATTATTCCTCTATACGGAAGAGTCGTCATTTATATTGTAAGTGTCGTAACTTATACTTGATGGGTTATTAGACCACCTTGTTGGGGTCGGTCCTGTATAAGTCATGTGGGTCAAAGGGTTATTAGACCACCCTATTGGGGGTCGGCCATGTGGGTCAAAGCGTTATTAGACCACCCTAGTGGGGGTTGGCCCAGTCAACATTATGTTAAGTGGTTAAGTTGAGGCCGACCTAGTTGAGTAAAGGTCAAGTCAAGTTAGTGTATAAATAGAGAGTGTGTCTCTCTCATTTTATACATTCTATTCTCTCACTCACACTGTGGAGAGTGGCGCACTTGTGGGGGAGGAGGCTCTGCTGTTAGGAGAAGACTATCTCTTGTATTCTGGTTGTATCATTGCTCTATCTATCTCTGAGGAAGTTATTGGGGTTTTTCACCTTTATGGTTTTCCCCAAGTAAACTCAGTGTCTCTTCTGTGCTTGCATTATTGTGTCCATGAATGATATGCTATAGATTTGTTGTACATGTTATTCTCTCAGTTAAGATCCTAGATCAGATTGAAGTAAATTCTAAAAATTTAACAACATTATGGTGGGATATGCATTAGATGAAAAGGCCTACAAGTTGCTTGATCCCTCTATTATGACTACATTTCTTGATAGGAGTGTACAGTTTGAGGAATGGCCTCTTCATGATGCTCATCCTGTTGAGCAAGATAGCTTTCCTACCACACCTCCATTGCTTGATGAGCTCCAAAAGAGCGAACCTTCATCACATGACAGTTCAGATTCAGAGTATGAGAGTGATGATGATGAAGAGCGAATGCTAGATCCAAATCCACAAGAACCTGAAGATCTAGCAACTGATTCAGAAGATGAGAAAATGGGAGATCCAGTTCCACAAGAACCTGATGGTCTTTCAACTGATGGTCCTCCTCTTTCGAGATTGGAAGCCACTACTCTCAGATCTGTCGGAGATCTTGTTGGTGATCCAACTGATCAATGGAGGACCAGATCAGATTATCAAAATGGAGGGTTTCATCCTTCTCACATTATTGATCCCGTTTCAGGTCGATCGATCCTTCTTTGGAAAAGAAGGACACTTGCCTCCTTCCGAGGTGAGTGATGCCATGCTACATTAGCATCCTTAAGTCTATTTTGAGGGAGGGCTTTCTTCCCACTGGGTTTTCCCTCTTTCCTCTTTTATTATTTAGATTATTGTACGGGGTGACCTTTGGTCTCAATCACCAGGGCCCTACTTTTATGGTTTCAGTTACTACCTCATAGTATAGCTTGAGGGAGGGTGTTGGAATATTATCACCATCATATTTATATTTTGCATGCATACAGTCATTATGCATGCATCCAGTCATTATGCATGCATCCAGTCATCATATTGGTGGTCTCCCCAACACCTAGAGTCTATTTTCAGCTCCCTAGAGCCTATCTTCAGCCCCTAGTAGCCCTCCTACCTACCTGATGCACCTTGTTTTCCTCACCTGGATGACATATGCACCTTATCTCACCTACCAGGAGTTTAACAGTTAGTTAGATAATTTATTAACCAATTGGTGCATTTATTGCTCAATTTAACTGCATGTAGCTCCCAGTTGTCTATTTTGGAGTGCCACTTGACCTTCTGACAGCCTCATGTGCCCACCTTGGAGACTCCATCCCCTGATTTGTGCTCACATGGCTCAATTAGATTCATTTGACTGACTTCTTGACTATTTGTGACTACTTCTACTAATTGGATGATGTCTCCAATGTTATCCAAGCTACACACTGAGGATGATTCGAATGACCTCTTGGCCTATTCGAATTCTATTGATTGTATTCAGTTATTCTACACTATTCAGAGTGCCACCTTAAAACTAATGTATGATACAACAGTTTTTGTCATTTTCTTGTGTATGAGTGATTATTGAATCAAACATTCTTCTTCTTCTTTCTACACTTCTTGAGTGAAGTATTAGTGAGCTCTGCTACTGTTGAGTGATCCTAATCCTAAAATATCACATGGTATCAGAGCCGAGGTCTCAGGTTCAATTCCCTCGAGCTACGTTGGAGGGAGGGTGTTGGAGTATTGGTACAACCACATGGTATAATTGCCGCACCTATGGGAATATAAAAATGTGGACTAACTGCCACTCCTGGTAATAGGACCTTGTGCTTGGTTTCAAATGTTCATCAACATCTACAGGTTTTGGTGTAATGGAAAACCTTACACATACAATATGTCCCAATAAGATACCAAATGGTGCACAGAAGATACACTTTAGATTCAATGAAATCTGATGTTTTCGACATCTTTCCAGCATCATCCTGAGGTTCGCAACGTGGTCCTTAACCAACCCATATACGATCCAGTCATCCATATACATTTCCCAAAACTTGTGAATGAAATATTTGAACACAACAAGGACTAATATTGAAAATACTGCAAGGGCATTCTTAAGACTAAACGACATCACTGTGTAATGAAAGAATCCCCACTCTGTTACGAAGGTGGTTTTATGTCGATCTTCTTTTGCAATCCTGATCTGGTGGTATCCTGAGAACCCATTTGTAAATGAGTATACTTCCTGTCCCCCAACACCTTCAAGTACTTCATCGGTAAAGGGTGTAGGGAATGGATCATGAAGGCATGCATCGTTCAACTTCCTTAGATCGACGCAAATCGACATTTCGCCGGTATTTTTATCTTGGACGACCATTGGGCTAATCCATTCCGTCTCTTCGACAGGCTCAATGATCCCTGCGTCCAACATCCACTCTATCTCAGCTTTCACCTGCTCCTTGTATCCGGGATTCAGTCTATACGGTCGTTGCTTCACTGGCTTATCATTAGGTTTAAGAGGGGTCTTCATCTCACCTAGGTCCCCATAAATGCCCTTCATCTCAGAAAAATTCGTCGGGAATAAATCTTGAAATTCATGTAGTAGGTCGGTGACCTTTCCAATTGTTGAGTCATCCCAATAGTCTCCAATACTAGCAAACTTTGGATTTTCCACTGACCCAATATTGACCTTCTTGATTTTCAATGGTTGCTTGAATTTGTCGAATGGCATATCTGGTGCTTCAACGTCGCGGCTTCCTTCTGACTCTGGAACATAGACATCTCTAGGATCTTAATCGTCATCGGGTCATCCCGACACATTGTAACACTCCATCATCATTTTTGGCGTCGCATTCAATTGTGGTCCCATTGGTCTTTCGGTCAAAATTGTCTCAACTATCTTTCCGGGAATTTCCTGCAGTGCATTGTAGATGAAAGGATTCTCATGAGAAAAACTGAATGTTTGACTGAAACTAGTGATCAACTCCTTCCACATGGTTGTTCCTCTTCGTAGTTTTGCTGAGATGTACCAGATCCGTGACACTTCATCTAATGTATGGATGAATGCATGAACCCACTCTTCCTTCAGGTTTATTCCCCATATAATTTGGCATTCTTCTAGATGATCCCTTGGATCACTTTTTCCATCATATTTCTTCCTTTCGTAGTGTTCCTTTTCCCCAAATATTAATTCCATCAATCGTCGACATAGTTTCCAGTTTGTTATCGATGATTTGTGCGTAGCCCACCACCTTGCTGGAGTAGCCTTCAATGCTTCTTCTAATGCCAGCAGGTGTTGTGGTTCTGATAACTTGTCTTCAAATTCATTGAGGAAGATTGCTAGGTTAGGTAATCCTTCGTATGTCGGCAGATCACATACTTTTGTAGCTACCCATCTCAACGATTGAGTGATTCATTCTCACTTCCTAAATGATACCTCAGGAAACCTATTCTGCCAATTCTCTAGAGCCTCGTCGGAGTCCGACGACGCCGAATTGATACTTCACCATCCCAACTCTCCATTGGCGATGGGATTGATGTAATCTTCTGAAACATTGCAGACGTTGTCCCATCCTTCTGCCAACTCATCTCTCACTGGTTCGACATATCTTTTCCCTTCAAGTGGATCAAGTGGGGCAATGACCCTCATGTTGTCGTTCTCAAAAGACATCGTCCTTTTCTTGAAATTGATAATCGCTTGATTTTCCTTTGCCTAGTCTATTCCCAACAACACAGGATATGGGTTTCTGTTGTCGACTATCTCTATGACGTCGAAATATGCATATGTCTTCAGTCCTTCTACTTCAACAAGTAGATGAGGCAATTGATCGATTGGTGTAACCTTGATCTGATTTGCTAAATGAAGCTGCACAGGGGACCATACCAACTGTGTCTTCCGCATCATTTCCCATGTTTGCTTGGTTAGGATATTCACATCCGATTCTAGATCCAAAATGATGGAATCTACATCATGTGCGCTAATCTGGGCATTCATCCTCATTTCTCTTCCTATTTTATTCCTGTCCAATCGGTTTACTGTCTGATCATGCTGCCCTTCCTCCTGTTAGTACAAGAAGCTAGCTATCTCTGCTAGTGCATCTTGATCCTGTAAGTTTTAAACCTTAACAATGAAGTACAAACTTATATGATTCTTAAACATTTACAGAAAAACACACAATGGCACACACATTACACAGAGATTTTCACCTGGAAACCCTTAACCGGGAAAAAACCAGCAAAACTTAGAGCCGCATAGCTCCTTTCTCATTATATGTTTATTTTACATGTACAATACAATAAATGGTATTCTGCAGCATCTAAAACCCTAATTCGTTTACCCGAATTAGGTTACAACCCTAATTCCTTTTACCGGAATTAGATAGAGTACAATGGGTCGAAAATCGCGAAAAAGCAAAAAAGCAAAAAGCAACCCAAAAAATTTTTGCGCTCCGCGCGGACTCCGGGGGCCTAACGGCCCCCTCCGTGTCGTTTCGGAACCTAACGGTCCGAAACGAAGGGGGTGGGCCCTGTCGGGCTACCCCCCCCTCTAAACCCCCCCCCTCCGGACGCGCCCGGCGCAGGCGAATCGAAGGTGCCGTAGGGATCGTGTTGTACACGCAGCGACCATGTGAAGAGATATAACATACCCAACAGATCCTTCGCTAATGTCAAACAAATTTCTCGAAAATTTCTCAAAGTACTGACCTTCCCTGATAATCTCTGCAAATTTGTCGTATAAAAAATTGGCAGCATCTCATAGACAAGTTATTTATGGACTATAGGCGGTGACTTACCATTATTCTTGATCAATGCATCAGGTGCTTCCAAAAAGACTTCCTTTTCTACTTCAACATCAAATCGTACCTGCTTCTGAGTCGTAGGCCGGACAATTGGAAGTGGCCTATCTTCTCCTGTCGCAACGCCTCCTCTGGTTACCACTGCGAAATTTACTAGTCGACTTCTGATCTCAGTTGAGATCTTCTACACATTTGGATTAGGATTCTAGTTCTGGTTTAGGTTCGGGTTCGGTTGCGGTTGTGGTGCATTCTTAGTCTGCCATTTTGTGATTAATTAAGGACAATCTTCGACATTGTGATCAGCTGCACTGCAATAGGTACACTGCGGGGTAAGATTTGGGAAATCTCTCTGATAATGTCCGATATGGCCACAATTATAGCATGTGACTAGTCCTCAACCTCAACCAAAGGTTCCCCCATGACCAAAACCTCTGCCACGACCAACGCGAAATCCTCCTCTGAATCCACCTCATTGTTGATTATATTGTGGCAGATTATTGCGGCTGCGGTTGATTATACTATGATTGATTGTACTGTGGTTAGTTATACTGTGGTTGCGGTTGATTATACTGCGGCTGTGGTTGAGGTCTCTCGGCCTGCTGTTGCTCATCTCCCTTCATGAAGTAAGTATCTGCAGTTCTTTCCTGGAGAAAATAATATGCTCTGCAATATTTCTCCTCATGACCCACAGATCGAAAGAAGTTACAGAAAAAATTAGTCGGATTCGACACAACCTTCTATAAATACACACATTCCTCCGAGCGATGTTCCCTTGTTTGACAAATTCGACACCAGGGAATTCCTCCTTGACTGAGAGGATTTGGTGCACCATACTGTAAATATTCATGGAAGTGAGGACACTGATCTTTATGATGTCCTTCAGACTTACATCGATTGCACCCTACCTCTTCACGAACTTCCTTCCCTTTCTTAATCTCTTGCAGCTGGATAGTCAAGTTTGCTAGTTGCGACTGGATCTGGCTCATGCTAATCCTTGTTTCATAAATTGGTGAATCTTCAAGCTTCATTTTGATTTCCAATGCCTCCACCTGAGATAGGATATTTTGCTGCATCAACGACATTCGAATGTGTGGTATCAATCCTACAATAAACCATTCCTTATGTTGTATGTCGCTCATCCCAAACCTAACTTTAGCCATCATATTTTTGAATCTTTGATCAAAATACCACACCAACTCATTAGGGAATAGCTTGATCTCTTTAAATTCAGTGATGTACTACGATTCTAATTTAGGCTTCTTAAAATCGTCGATTAACCCGACTTTGGTTTCTGCTAGAGTCTTCTGCTGAAGTCCTATAGGGACTTGTATAAATTTCATGTACAAATCCAATGCACAACCTCTAAAGGTTGTCGCCAGTTGTCCCTTCTTGATAGCTTCATCCTGTACTTGTTTGACTGTCCACACTGCTTCGCACAAGAACCGGTACTGATCGGGATCCTCTGTCCCATTTTCCTGAAAGAGAGGAAACTTCACGTTGTCGCCCGCTATCCTTGGTTGTCTACCAATGTTTGTAGATCCGCTAATGTTACTGTTACTGTGACACGTAGGACAACCCTGCGAAGAGCTTTTGTTTCTTCTTCGAAAGTTTGGCGCAATCCACAGGGTTGTGTGTTCGTCCTCTTCATCGTCGTAAGGTTTCTTAGTCCCTTGTGGCCCCAATTCGCAGTCCTCCGTTTCGGTCACACTGGGACTCTCTCTCTATATCTCAATCCTCCTCTTCTTCTCCGTCTGGAACCTCACCCCACTTCTCAAGCGACCACAATATCCCACAGCTTCCCTCACAATTTCATCATAGGGCATATCCATCTACCCCACATCATTCTATCGGACTCACATTTGCGCAGTACCCACAGCCTCCGCGCACCTGAGATTTACTCATCGGAGTTCATCTTCAATATTCCTTTTTCACAAATGAGCATTTTGATCCACAATTCTAGATACAATAGATACCTTCCTCAGGATCCCTTAAAGAACTTCATTTCTGCGTCAATGTATGATCTAATTGTGTCGACAAAAAACTCAGTAATTTACCCTTCCAAAATGCTTTCTACCCAAACATCGAGAACCCTTGAAGCTTTGTTGTTAACCTGACTCAATTGCTGGATCAGTTCCGGGGTCCAATGTTTAGGCTCACCTCCTTGGAAATTCTTCTTCTGAAAAGTTAGTTGTGCCAACCATTCATACAGTAGTATAGGAAACTCGCAAAAAATACCTCGTGGATGTCAGAGTAGATGTACTTCTGCAACCACTCGTCTGTGAACAATCTAGGGTTTCGATTTTCTTCCTCATCCAATTCTCGCGTCTTTTTATGGAACCATTCCGTGATCTCTGGCTTTTTCGGATGCCACAGCATGTCCTCTCTCTTTCTTACCAGGGCCCCAGCAACAAAACCATTTGTTGACACATATCTATCGACAGGGTTTCACCTCGTACAATTGTCAACAAAACTCAACGCAATCTCCCATAGATGTCGGCCCGGAAAGGGTTTAGCCTTTCCAGCAACACCCACAGAGCGAGTGAGGTCTCACCCAAGATATCTAAGGGGGCTGCAGGAACCACGTTTCTGCATGTATAAGAGAACATGCATCATTCACATTCAATCACAATGTAACCCGGAGATCAACATAATCATCACTCGCATCAGAACATGTTAATCATATCTACGCAATAACAAATTATAGAAACATATATAACCGATATGAGATACATAACACAATTGCGACATTACATATTCATTCATAAACCATCTTTAACCATGTTGTGATAACTTACATTCAAATAGACTGTAATAACACATATTCAATCACACTGCGACAAGTTACAAAAGAGACAAAGACATAGATAAAACTATTCTTCTCATTACTCATCAGTCTATCTTACACATCGCCGAATTAGGGATACCATCCACAAAACCCATACAAAGTCAGATCCATAGCTCAAAATGAGACAACAGATCAAAATATACCCAAGATAAGATCATACAAGATAAGATGTCCAAAAGATGCCCTTAGGCTTACAATGTTACTCCTATTTATAGGCTCACTAGGCCACTACACTTGATCCACTTCATAGAGTGACTCATAACTAATTAACTAATTACTAACTACTCTGCATTATCCACCTTATTGCGCTCTGCGACTGGTCCTTTACCCTTGTTGTTGTCCCTTTCATCGCTAAATGTACCAAAACTTGTGCGCCTTAGCCCCGTTCCAACACATCGAATGCATTCTCCATCAATTTTTCTAAAAAGATGATATAAATGTAGATTCACCATACATGGAGAAAATATGGAATAATCACTGAATACATTGCAATTTTTTTGAAAAGATGATGTAAATGTAGATTCACCATAATCTTTGTGTCAAAGCATTTGAACTTGTGTAATGGACATAAATACTTTTTTAAAACCCTAATCAAGTCATGGATTAATTTTGAAAAAGTATTAAACATTGTTTTATTTATTTAAATCATCATTTTATTATGGAATTGCATGTATAGATGTTAACGTTATACAATGTCATTGTAATAAAGGTGTTCTAAATGCATTTTTCATTAAACCTAACAATTTATCAAATCCAAAATTGTTATTTTAATAAAAATTGTTTAACTAAAATTTCATAATATTAAACTTGAAAAAATTAAATTATAAAATATTTAATTACTCTTTTATATTAGTTTATAATTAAAAATTGTTTTTTATAATTTTCCTATAATAATAACGAGTAGTCTACATGGACAACGATTTCAGATGTTCCTGGCGGTTTTTCCCGACACAATTTCAACATAATCTGAAAGAAATTTTTACATTTCTCAAAATAAAATCCTAGAGGAATTTTTAAATTTGTTAAAATCAGTTAAAATCTTAATTTGAGTGCTTCTAGGTAATACAAGGGCATTGAATTTATTCTTAAATTTAAAATTATAATTTGAACATTATAAAAATTAAATTTTTAGAAAAACAATTACTAAATGCTAATTAAAATATTATAAACTGTAAGTGTTTAAAATTATTCTGAAAATGAGGCGCGTGAATGTGGTCCAGCGGCTCTAGGTGGTGGTTGGGGCCCCACAGGTTCCCAGATCGATTCCCGAGGAGGCCTATGAGCAGCCTTCAGTCACCAGGGCCCTACTTTTCTAGTTTCAGTTACTACCTCATAGTATAGCTTGAGGGAGGGTGTTGGAATATTATCACCATCATATTTATATTTTGCATGCATGCATTCTGCATGCATCCAGTCATTATGCATGCATCCAGTCATCATATTGGTGGTCTCCCCAGCACCTAGAGCCTATTTTCAGCTCCCTAGAGCCTGTCTTCAGCCCCTAGTAGCCCTCCTACCTACCTGATGCACCTTGTTTTCCTCACCTGGATGACATATGTGCTTTATCTCACCTACCAGAAGTTTAACAATCAGTTAGAGCATTTATTAACCAATTGGTGCATTTATTGCTTAGTTTAACTGCATGTAGCTCCCAGTTGTCTATTTTGGAGTGCCACTTGACCTTCTGACAGCCTCATGTGCCCACCTTGGAGACTCCATCCCCTGATTTGTGCTCACATGGCTCAATTAGACTCATTTGACTGACTTCTTGACTATTTGTGACTACTTCTACTAATTGGATGATGTCTCCAATGTTATCCAAGCTACACACTGAGGATGATTCGAATGACCTCTTGGCCTATTCGAATTCTATTGATTGTATTAAGTTATTCTACACTATTCAGAGTGCCACCTTACAACTGATGTATGATACAACAATTTTTGTCATTTTCTTGTGTATGAGCGATTATTGAATCAAACATTCTTCTTCTTCTTTCTACACTTCTTGAGTTAATTATTAGTGAGGTCTGCTACTAATGAGTGATCCTAATCCTAAAATATCACATGGTATCAGAGCCGAGGTCTCAGGTTCAATTCCCTCGAGCTATGTCGGAGGGGGGGTGTTGGAGTATCGATACAACCACATGGTATAACCGCCGCACCTATGGGAATATAAAAATGTGGACTAACCGCCACTCCTGGTAATAGGACCTTATGCTTGGTTTCAAATGTTCATCAACATCTACAGGTTTTGGTGTAACGAAAAACCTTACACATACAATATGTCCCAATAGGATACCAAATGGTGCACAAAAGATACACTTTAGATTCAACGAAATCTGATGTTGTCGACATCTTTCCAGCATCATCCTGAGGTTCGCAACGTGGCCCTTAACCAACCCATATACGGTCCAGTCATCCATATACATTGCCCAAAACTTGTGAATGAAATCTTTGAACTGTTAGGATATTTAGACACTTAGGAGTTATTTAAGATCAACTTGTGTAATATATCCGTTAGGGATAGTGTGTTTCTTTAGTATGCTTTAGTATGCATTTGTAAATACTTAATCCGACGGTCATGATATGTTCCCGACATAGAGTAATCCGACGGCTCAACTTCTCTTAGATCAAACCTAACCTTGATATGTGGCTTAACACCCGCTTGGTCCATGATTTCTATTTAAAGAGCATGGAGGGTCATTGTTTAGTTGATCGATTATGAGAAGCTCATTTGTAACTTTCTTTCTTTGCATAATAAATTGTCCCATAGAAGCTATTTGGTCGGGGCCGTGGAGTGTTTCCCTCAAGAGGGTTTACACCATGTCAAAACATCGGTGTGTTGATCTGTGATATGTTTATGTGAAGTGGTTTCTCTTGGAGTTCGGTCCTTTGGTTTTACCCTGTGTACCCAACATGGTATCAGAGCTTTTATGAAGAGCTGCTTCCGGTTATGATCTAGATCTTGAACTGTTATTGCTGAAACTCGAAAGGGTTTCTGGTTCTAGTATTTCTGTGCATTTTTGGGCTATGGGAGGTGTTCCATTACATCCGGAGCGTCGTTTCCATTGAGAAATAGTTTTCGTTTGATCGAAAACGTTTCCCGGTTGCTCCAGAAACGCATACTTCATCAGATCTAAAGGTATAATGTTACAGTGACACATTTTTTTATTTTATGTTTTTAAAAGAAAAAAAAATCTCATATTTTATCATTTTTTTTACTGTTAGATTTTTTTGGGTTCAGATTGTTGCTTTCCCGTCTGTGTATGCTCTTTGCCATGCACCTTGAGCGATCTCGGCAAATCAGAAACAGAAAGGGTAAGGGTTTTTCTCGGCTGCGTATGCTCTTTGCCGTGCACCTTGCGCAATCTCGGCAAATCAGAAACGGAGAGAAAACGTAGACTTTCTGGGCAAGGTAATGAGATCTAACTCCACAAGTGTGGAAAAGTTTTGTTTTGTTTTGATTTGTGGTGTGTTTTGCAGGAAAAAGGGCAAGCACGCAAACCGAACAAGAAGAGTAAAAAAACAAAAAACTCTTTCTCATTCTCATATTTTACATACATTTTAATCTAGCTCACTTGGTTCAAAGTTGCTTTATTCTTTAATAGGTCTTGAGTTCAAGTCTTAGGAAGTTACTTTTAAAATAAAAAGTGCATGCAATTTCTATTTTCAAGTTACTTTATTGTAAAAGTGCATCTCACTTAAATAATAAAAAATAAAAATACAAGTGAGTCACTTAAGTTTTTTTTATTGTTGCACTATTTAAAAATAATATCATTGTAAAAGTGAAATCATTTATTTTACAAAAGTGATTCACTTAAAGCAACTTTCTTGTAAAGTGATTGTTAAAAGGTTCATCTTGGGAAGAGGGGGGTTCATTTTTTTGCTGGACATTCTCTAGCTGCCACGTCACTATTGGGGACATCTTCAACAGTTTCTTTATTCAAGCATAACTTCATCATACAAAGTCATTTTTCGGTGCCTTTTTTTTTTAAACCGCGTATGTTTTCGAGCTCTTCGCATCCAGACTATTGGTTTCTGATTTTACAGCCATTGATTTACAAATATGACCGCCCCTTGTGATATTCTACTTAACAGTTCCAATTATTTCTCATGGAAATCTCGTATGGAGGATGTTCTACGAAGTAGGGGACTTTTCAGAATTACCTCAAGGAAAGAAAACCGAACCCACTGATGATGATAAGAAAATAAAATGGGCAAATAGATGTGACGAAGCTCGTGGATTTATTGGGATGTCAATCTCTACTGATTTGTGATTCCACATATCTGGAATTGATGAACTTGATGCTGCTTGGGACAAGTCAGAATCTGTGTTTGGTAAACACAATGAAATTCGAGGTCACCAACTCGAAAATGAGTTGATTTCTTTAAATCCAAGTGACTTTTCATGCATTCAAGATTATTTATCTAAGTACAAAACTCTTAAACTCTTATGTGCAGAATGTAAGATTAAGAGGGAAGACAAACAATGCATTTAACATATTCTTTCCAAACTTGGACCTGCATATTCTATTTTTGTATCTACATTTTACTCCATGAAAGAATCCTTGAATGCAGCTAGCTATCAAGAGCCTAGTCTTGAATCCTTTTGTTATTCCTTGATTAGAGAGCAAGATAAACTCATTCATCTTGGAATAATCAACAATGCAGATACATCTGGGAAAGCCTTATTGTTCCAACAGAAAGAAAAGTCCAAGCCTCCCAAGAAACAAAATTTTCGCAATAATAAGTCAAACAAGGGTCCAAAACCCTCTCAGTCAGCTCCTTCTTTAAAAAATGACAAAGTATCCAAGCCAAAAGGAAAGAAGACTGAGCGTCATTGCAACTATTGCAGGAAAGATAATCATGATGAATCTAAGTGTTTCAAGAAGATGGCAGCCTTGGAAGTAGCAATGAAGAAGCACCACATCAGCCTAGATTCACCTTCAGAATCTGCCTCTCATGGACATGCACTTTGTGCTTGTGGTTATTCTTATAATGCATCTTCTTCTTCTACTTCAAATGAATGGCTCATTGATTCTGGAGCATCTTATCATATGGCTAAGGATCAAGCCATCTTTTCTATTATGCATGAATGTAACACCAAACAAATATTTGTTGGTGATGATAGATCTCTAAGTGTTGTAGGAGTTGGAACAGTTCTAGTAGATAATGGTCATTTTAGTGATGTACTATGTGTTCCAAGAATTTCCTGCAATTTGTTATCAGTCTATCAGATCACTCATTCTGGTGAAGGTAAAACTATGACCTTTACACCTCACCAAGTTGTAATCAAGGATTTTAAATATCCTCAACAGGTCCTAGATACCGGAATTGTTGATGATATTACCAGGTTGTACAAGTTTAACAACTTTGGGTCATCACCTTTCCCTTCAGTTTTTGTTGCTCATAGTGATAACTTGAGCAAACTTTGGCATGAGCGATTTGGTCACTTAAATTATCGCTCATTGCAACAACTATGTAAAGAAAATATGGTGACAGGTCTTCCGATGGTATCTTGCAGAGATGGTGTTTGTTCCAGTTGTGTACTCAGAAAATATCATCGGGACAGTTTTGAGAAACATGCCTCTTGGCATGCCTCGGTTCCCTTGGAGCTTGTGCATAGTGATTTGTGTGGTCCTCTTCCATCTGCTTCATTTTCTGGTTTCAAATATTTCTTAACTTTCATTGATCATTACACCAGACGCACTTGGGTTTATTTCCTAAAACTTAAGAGCGAAGTATTTAACATGTTCTTGGCCTACAAGGCCCTTGTTGAAAAACAATCTGGTCATCAAATTATTAAGTTAATATCTGACAATGGAGGAGAATATGTTAACAAAAAGTTCACTACTTTCTGCACTGAACAAGGCATCCAACAACAGCATAATGTTCCATATACACCACAACAAAATGGTGTAGCTGAGCGGAAGAACCACACCTTAAAAGAAATGGCTAATTGTATGATCCAATCTAAGGGACTAAGTCTTCAATTTTGGGCTGAAGCCATAAATTGTGCAAATTACATAGTTAATCGCACCCCCACTAAATCATTACAAGGTTAAACACCGGAAGAAGCATGGAGTAAAACTAAACCTGATGTAAGTCACTTCCGTGTGTTTGGTAGTGAAGCATGGGCTCACATTCCGGATGAAAAATGGAAAGCATTACAGCCTAAAAGTGAAAAGTGCATATTTGTTGGATATTCTGAAGATGTAAAAGGTTATATACTTCTTCAACCACATTCTCATGATATAATCATTAGAAGAGATGTTAAATTTGATGAAAATCTCTTGGCCTGCGAGCCTAACTCGACGATTGTGCCATCTTTGGCCTGCAAGCCTGATTCGGCATTTGTGCCTTCTTCTTCTTCTTCCAACTTCCTTGACAGGTTTCCAACTCCAGTTTCTGTTGATGACAATGATGATGAAAATCCACCTCCGCCTGCTCATGTTCCTCCAGTTACACCAGCACAAGTGCTTCCTCGATGGGTCCGTTCAACATGTGAAGCAGTTGGTGATCTTGTCGGTGATCCTAGAGATCAACGTCAAACACATTCTCAGTTTTAGCGAGCCTCTTCTCTTTTGGCTCAAGTTTCCGAGAATCATGATCCAGAAACTTTTGCAGAAGCTTCAGGAAATCCAGATTGGGATGTCGCTATGGATGAAGAATATCGTTCCTTAATGGCGAACGATACTTAGGATCTTGTACCTCTTCCAAAAGGAAGAAAACTTGTCAGATGTAAATGGGTCTACAGAACTAAGTATGCATCAGATGGAAGTGTTGAAAGACTTAAGGAAAGGTTAGTTGCCAAAGGTTTTTCCCAAGTTGAAGGGATTGCCTATAATGAAACCTTTGCTCCCGTCGCAAAAATGAACTCCATCCGCCTTGTTCTTTCCCTTGCAGCCTTACACAATTGGGAATTCCATCAAATGGATGTCAAGTCTGCCTTCTTACATGGTGATTTACACGAAGAAATTTACATGGAACAACCTCCTGGCTATGTTCAGAATAACTCTAGCCTTGTCTGCCGCCTTAAGAAATCCTTATATGGCCTTAAGTAAGCTCTTATAGCTTGGTATGCCAAAATGGATAACTTTCTCCTTGACACTGGTTTTTCTAGATGTCATTCTGACCCCAATATCTATACCAAGAAAGTAGGAAACCATCTCATCATACTTGTTCTATATGTTGATGACCTTATTCTTACTGGTAGTGACCCTAAGCTTATAACCCATGTGAAATCCAGTCTTAAACAAAATTTTGAAATTTCAGACTTAGGACATTTGCATTATTTTATTGGTCTCCAAGTCCTGCAAACCAAAGAAGGAATCTTTCTTTCTCAGTCTAAGTATGCTTGTGACCTTCTTTGTCGCTTCCACATGGAAGATTGTACACCAACCCCTTCTCCCTTCCAGTTTGGAGTCAAACTTTCTGCCACTTGTACTTCACCTGAAGTCGATGCCACCTTATATCGTCAGCTTGTTGGTAGTCTCTTATACTTGACTCATTCTCGTCCTGACCTTTCCTTTGTCGTTGGTCGTGTTGCCTGTTATATGCAGACACCTCATGAAAGTCACTGGAAAGCAACTAAAAGAATACTTCGATATATTCGAGGTACAGTTCAGTTTGGGATTCATTACAGTATAGGGGGGAAACCTTTGTTGGTTGGTTTCACTGATTCAAATTGGGCCGGCGATGCTGATGATCGAAAGTCTACTGCAGGTTATGTTTTCAGTCTGGGATCTGAACCTATTACTTGGGCTTGTAAGAAACAACAAGCTCTTGCTCTTTCTTCAGCAGAGGCAGAATATCGAGTAGCAGTTAATGCCAGTCAGGAAGCTTTATGGCTTCGACAGATCCTTTCAGAGTTTGGATTCAAGCAGCAGCAGCCTACTCCACTTTGGTGCAACAATCAAAGTGCCATCAAGCTTGCCAAAGATCCAGTTCTACATCAACGCAGCAAACACATTGAGCTACATATGCACTTCATCAGAAATCTTGTTCATGATTGTGTTCTTGAAGTGCTCTTTTGCCCTACAGATGATCAAGTTGCAGACATCTTCACCAAGTCTCTTACAGAAGCGAAGTTTTCTAAACTTCGATCTATGTTGGGAGTTCAAGAACTTGTCATTAAGGGGGGATAGGCTCTAATGCCTCCTTCCTTCTCCTAATAGTGTCACTTTTGTAAATCCTTCAATCATATCCCATGTTGTTCTTAAGGGGGGATGTTAGGATATTTAGACACTTAGGAGTTAGTTAAGATCAACTTGTGTAATATATCTGTTAGGGATAGTGTGTTTCTTTAGTATGCATTAGTATGCATTTGTAAATACTTAATACGACGGTCACAATATGTTCCCGACATAGAGTGATCCGACGGCTCAACTTCTCTTAGATCAAACCTAACCTTGATCCGTGGCTTAACACCCGATTGGTCCATGATCCCTATTTAAAGAGCATGGAGGGTCATTGTTTAGTTGATCGATTATGAGAAGCTCATTTGTAACTTTCTTTCTTTGCATAATAAATTGTCCCGTAGAAGCTATTTGGCCGGGGCCGTGGAGTGTTTCCCTCAAGAGGGTTTAAACCACATCAAAACATCGGTGTGTTGATCTGTGATCTGTTTGTGTGAAGTGGTTGCTCTTGGTGTTCGGTCCTTTGGTAGTACCCTGTGTACCCGAACATGAACACAACGACGACTAATATTGAAAATACTGAAGGGGAATTCTTAAGACCAAACGACATCACTGTGTAATGAAAGAAGCCCCACTCTGTTACGAAGGTGGTTTTATGTCGATCTTCTTTTGCAATCCTGATCTGGTGGTATCCTGAGAACCCATCTATAAATGAGTATACTTCTTGTCCCCCAACACCTTCAAGTACTTTATCGGTAAAGGGGGTAGGGAATGGATCATGAAGGCATGCATCGTTCAACTTCCTTAGATCGACGCAAATCGAAATTTCACCGGTATTTTTATCTTGGACGACCATTGGGCTAATCCATTCTGGCTCTTCGACAGGCCCAATGATCCCTGCATCCAACATCCGCTCTATCTCAGCTTTCACCCGCTCCTTGTATCCAGGATTCAGTCCATACGATCGCTGCTTCACTGGCTTATCATTAGATTTAGGAGGGATCTTCATCTCACCCAGGTCCCCATAAATGCCCTTCATCTCAGAAAACTTCGTCGAGAATAAATCTTGAAATTCATGTAGTAGGTCGATGACCTTTCCAATTGTTAAGTCATCCCAATAGTCTCCAATACTAGCAAACTTTTGATTTTC
The DNA here is from genome assembly GCA_027924585.1 of Larix kaempferi. Classification (NCBI taxonomy): domain Eukaryota; kingdom Viridiplantae; phylum Streptophyta; class Pinopsida; order Pinales; family Pinaceae; genus Larix; species Larix kaempferi. Next base: position 19,074,541 of record BSBM01000600.1, read on the forward strand.
CACTGACCCAATATTGACCTTCTTGATTTTCAATGGTTTATTGAATTTGTCGAATGGCATATCTGGTGCTTCAACATCACAGCTTCCTTTTGACTCTGGAACATAAACATCTCTAGGATCTTCATCGTCATCGGGTCCTCCCGACACATTGTAACACTCCATCATCAATTTTGGTGTCACATTCAATTGTGGTCCCATTGGTCTTTCGGTCAAAATTGTCTCGAATATCTTTCCACAAATTTCCTGCAGTGCACTGTAGATTAAAGGATTCTCGTGAGCAAAACTGAATGTTTGACTGAAAGTCATGATCAACTCCTTCCACGTGATTGTTCCTCTTCGCAGCTCTGCTGAGATGTACCAAATCTGTGACACTTCATCTAATGTATGGATGAATGCATGAACCCACTCTTCCTTCAGCCTTATTCCCCATATAATTTGGCATTCTTCCATATGATCCCTTGGATCACTTCTTCCATCATATTTCTTCCTTTCGTAGCATTCGTTTTCCCCAAATATTAATTCCATCAATCGTCGACATAGTTTCCAGTTTGTTATTGATGATTTGTGCGCAGCCCACCACCTTGCTGAAGTAGCCTTCAATGCTTCTTCTAATGCCAGCAGGTGTTGTGGTTCTGATAACTTGTCTTCAAATTCATTGAGGAAGATTGTTAGTTTAGGTAATCCTTCGTATATTGGCAGATCACATACTTTTGTCGCTACCCATCTCAACGACTGAGTGATTCATGCTCACTTCCTAAATGATACCTCAGGAAACCTATTATGCCAATTCTCTAGAGCCTCGTCGAAGGCCGACGACGCCGAACTGATACTTCGCCATCCCAACTCTCCATTGGCGGTGGGATTGATGTAATCTTCTGAAACATTGTAGACGTTGTCCCATCCTTCTGTGAACTCATCTCTCATTGGTTCGACATATATTTGCCCTTCAAGTGGATCAAGTGGGGCAATGACCCTCATGTTTCGATTCTCAAAATACATCGTCCTTTTCTTGAAATTGACAACCGCTTGATTTTCCATTGCCTAGTCTATTCCCAACAACACAGGATATGGGATTGTCTTGTCGACTATCTCTATGACGTCGAAATCTGCGTATGTCTTAAGTCCTTCTACTTCAACAGGTAGATGAGGCAATCGATCGATTGGTGTAACCTTGATCTGATTTTCTAAATGAAGCTGCATAGGGGACCATACCAACTTTGGCTTCCCCATCATTTCCCATGTTTGCTTGGTTAGGATATTCACATCCAATCCTAGATCCAAAATGATGGAATCTACATCATATGCACCAATCTGGGCATTCATCCTCATTTCTCTTCTCGTTTTCTTCCTGTCCAATCAGTTTACTGTCCGATCATGTTTCCCTTCCTCCTGTCAGTACAAGAAGCTAGCTATATCTTCCAGTGCATCTTGATCCTTCGCTAATGTCAATCAGATTTTTGAATCTTTAGCCATCAGATTTTTGAATCTTTGATCAAAATCCCAAACCGACTCATTAGGGAATTGCTTGATCTCTTTAAATTTCGTGATGTACTGCGATTCTGATTTAGGCTTCTTAAACTCGTCGATCAACCCGACTCTGGTTTCTGCTAGAGTCTTCTACTGAAGTCCTGTAGGGACTTGTATAAATTTCATCTACCAATCCAGTGCACGACCTCTGAAGGTCTTCGCTGGTTGTCCCTTCTTGATAGATTCATCCTGTACTTGTTTGACTGTCCACACTGCTTCGCACAAGAACCAGTACTGATCGGGATCCTCCGTTCCATTTCCGTGAAAGAGAGGAAACTTCACGTCGTCGCCCACTATCCTTGGTTGCCTACCGGTGTTTGTAGATCCACTAAAGTTAATGTTACCGTGACACGCAGGACAACCCTGCGAAGAGCTTGTGTTTCTTCTTCCAAAGTTTAGTGCAATGCACGGGGTTGTGTGTTCGTCCTCTTCATCGTCGTAAGGTCGCTTAGTCCCTTGTGGCCCCATTTCGCATTCCTCCATTTCGGTCGCACTTGGACTCTCTCTCTCTATCTCAGTCCTCCTCTTCTTCTCCGACTGGAACCTCACCCCACTTCTCAGACGACCACAATCTTCCACAGCTTCCCTCATAATTTCGTCATAGGTCCTATCCATCTACCCCACATCATTCTATCAAACTCGCATCTGCGCAGTACCCACAGCCTCCACGCACCTGAGATTTACTCGTTGGAGTTCATCTTCAATATTCATTTTTCACAAATGAGCATTTTGATCCACAATTGTAGCGACAATAGATACCTTCCTCTGGGTCCCTTAAAGAACTTCATTTCTGCGTCGCTGTATGATCTAATTGTGTCGACAAAAAAATTAGTAATGTACCCTTCCAAAATGCTTTCTACCCAAACATTGACAACCCTTGAAGATTTGTTGTTAACCTGAATCATTTGCTGGATCAGTTCCGGGGTCCAATGTTTAGGCTCACCTCCTTGGAAATTCTTCTTCTGAAAAGTTAGTTGTGCCAAATATTCATATAGTAGTATAGGGAACTCGCAAAAAATACCTCGTGGATATCATAGTAGATGTACTTCTGCAACCACTCGTATGTCAACCATCAAGGGTTCTGATTTTCTTCCTCAACCAATTCTCGCATCTTTTTATGGAACCATTCCATGATCTCAGGCTTTATTAGATGCCACAGCATGTCCTCTCTCTTTCGCACCAGGGTCCCAGCAACAGAACCATTTGTTGACACATATCTGTCGACAGGGGGTTCACCTCGCACAATTGTCAACAAAAATCAACGCAATCTCCCATAGATGTCGGCCCGAAAAGGGTTTAGCCTTTCCAGCAACACCCACAGAGCGAGTGAGGTCTCACCCGAGATATCTGAGGGGGTTGCAGGAACCAAGTTTCCGCATGTATAAGAGAACATGCATCATTCACATTCAATCACAATGTAACCCGGAGATCGACATAATCATCACTCACATCAGAACATGTTAATCATATCTACGCAATAACAGATTATAGAAGCATATATAACCGATCTGAGATACATAACACAATTGTGACATTACAGATTCATTCATAAACCATCTTTAACCATGTTGTGATAACTTACATTCAAATAGACTGTAATAACACATATTCAATCACACTACGACAAGTTACAAAAGAGACAAAGACATAGATAAAACTATTCTTCTCATTACTCATCAGTCTATCTTACACATCGCCGAATTAGGGATACCATCCATAGAACCCATACAAAGTCAGATCCATAGCTCAAAATGAGACAACAGATCAAAATATACCCAAGATAAGATCATACAAGATAAGATGTCCAAAATATTCCCTTAGGCTTACAATGCTACTCCTATTTATAGGCTCACTTGGCCACTACACTTGGTCCACTTTGTAGAGTGACTCATAACTAATTAACTAATTACTAACTACTCCGCATTATTCGCCTGATTGCGCTCCGGAACTGGTCCTTTACCCTTGTCGATGTCCCTTTCGTCGCTAAATGTACCAAAACTTGTGCGCCTTAGCCCCGTGCCAACACATCGAATGCATTCTCCATCAATTTTTCTAAAAAGATGATATAAATGTAGATTCACCATACATGGAGAAAATATGGAATAATCACTAAATACATTGCAATTTTTTTGAAAAGATGATGTAAATGTAGATTCACCATAATCTTTGTGTCAAAGCATTTGAACTTGTGTAATGGACATAAATACTTTTTTAAAACCCTAATCAAGTCATGGATTAATTTTGAAAAAGTATTAAACATTGTTTTATTTATTTAAATCGTCATTTTATTATGGAATTACATGTATAGATGTTAACGTTATACAATGTCATTGTAATAAAGGTGTTCTAAATGCATTTTTCATTAAACCTAACAATTTATCAAATCCAAAATTGCTATTTTAATTGTTAACACCAAAAAAGTGCCCACTAGCTCATTCCTTTGGAAATACACCTCTGTTGACCAAATTTCCTACCAACCTCGCCTCCAAAACCCCATAAAACTCAAATGGATATTAAAAATACCCAAAATTCCCTAAAAAAACATACTAAAACCCCAAAAGAAGGTCAAAATCAAAGAAATAGGGAATAAAACCCAAAAGAAAGAAAGAAAGAAAAAGAGAGAGAGAAAATAGGACAAAAACCCTAAAAAGCTCTAAAACCCTAATCCAAGTTTATAAAAAGGTGTGGAGGCCCCTCATTTCATGATCCCTTAATCACTCTACCCTCATGCTGCTGAATTTTTTCAAAGCCTTAAGCCATCCATCTTTGTGCTTTTTGGCCTCCCTTGAGATAAAAATTTTAGCCACCATCAAAGCATTGGAGAGAAGAGTACCGAACCAAGGAGCTCCGGAGCACACTGCCAGAACTCCACCAACCTCATATTCGAGGTAAATGAATTTTTTGCAAGCCCTTTGCTTGCCCATAATAATAATAAAAAAAGGATTCTTTATTCTACAGTTTTTGCAAGTATATCGTTCGTTGTTTCAAGTTATGTTTTATTTCATGCACATGTTTAAGCTCGGGTTTACTGTTTAATGTCATTTGTTTCAATCACTTGTACTTAGTTTATTGTTATTTTCTTCCATACAGCTGTTAAGGATTCCACAATCCTTAATAGGTGCTCATTTGCACAAGCAGGGGCTAAAACCCCAGCTACAGTTTGGCGACTCCACTGTTTGAACCCTTCTCTGACAAGTTTAGTTTTTATTGATATTTCTGTTTGCAGTTCTGTTTTTTGTTTTTTCTTGCTTAGTTTATCAGTTTTACGTGTTTTCCTGTATGGTTGCAACCGATTTACATTCATGCAGAAAACCGCGTATTTTTCACTGACAGCTGCGGTTCAAACCGCGGTTGTTGTCCACCTTCGCGCGGTCTGCACATCGGCTTCTTAGCCTTTTGCTGTGACTCAAAACGCGAGTTATCCTTACATGTTCGCGGTCCCAACTGCGGCTGTTCCCCATTTTCGCGCGGTCTGCATATCGGCTTCTTAGCCTTTTGCTGCGACTCAAAACACGAGTTAGCCTTACCTGTTCGTGGTCCCAACCGCGACTGTTTTCAATTTTCACGCGAACTGCATCGCGTAAAACCCATTCCCCTACTTGCGGACCATACCGCGGCTTGCACAACTCTTCTCGCGGCCTCGTCCCCGCACTAGAGCGATGCCGCTCACTACCCCAACATATATGCGGTCCCAACCGCAGGCCAGACCTGCCACCAGTGCGGCTTCCACCGCAGCAACACCCCCTTGAACTGCGCTACAAAAAGCAGCTTTGCTAGCGACCTGCGTGCTGCCACCACCCCATCTGCACCGCAAAAACCTCCGCGATTTATGCGCTGCACACCGCATTAGCCGAGTCGTAACTTGCGATGCAGTCCGCATTTTTTGCGTTGATACTTGCGCTGACCTTCCCCTAAGTTGCACTGCAAATCGCGAGTTTCTCACCGATAGCTGCGCTGCACCGTGCCAAATTTCCCGGAACTTGCGCTGCACACCGCAGATTTCAGCGCAAAAGTGGCGTTGCACACCGCACTGAGCAGGCCCTTAGCCGCATTCTAATTTCCACTTTTTCATAATTTTTGTTGTTTTAAAAAAAAAAAATTGTTTTAAGTCTTTGAATCAGCATTCAATTTCCAGCATTGTTTCCATTTTTCTAGCATTTAAATACCATTTTTTTATTTGCTAGTTAACTGCCAACATTATCATTGCACACACTCTGACACCTAACTCAAGTGAGCCCTAAAAAACTACTTAACTCAACCAACTTTTAACCCCACTTGGGGAACAGAGAAGAAATTAGTAGCTAGGTAGGACAAGGGGGATAGGTATCCAAATAACACCCCTTTATCCCTTACATTTGAGACATAGTTGTTGTCATCTAGGGTGCCAAAATCCCTTAGTATTTTTTGACACGGTTACGACCAATTTGTTGGAAATGCCTCTCCCTTAGGAGGGTTGAAGTGACGAGACTGGTTCCGGAGGCCTGAGTGGAATACCGCAATCCATTCAGTTACCGAAGGCTACCTACTCGTTGGTTCGCGTGTGGTGATTCCTTTTAGGCCCACACGGTGATAGGACTGGAGCCGTATATTCACCTTTCTAGACGTGTCATGAACGGGGTATCTTAGTTGCCTTTCTTCTAAGATTGTCTACCCGGTGTCCCACCCGGTACAGGGATATCATTAGCCTTTGGTTCCACTTTTCGTATTGTCTGATTGGGATTTCATCACCCTACAGAGGATACGTCTAGTTCGAATCAGCGTACATTTTAGTTAGGTGTTTGCATGCTCCCTTACCTCCCCTGAGTATAGTGAGTACACCTTTTTTCACATTTTTAGGAGCCTTTTCCTGTTGGTATTCTAACCATTTTTATTGCCGCTCCATTCAATTGCAACACAACTGCTGCAACTAGCGTTTTGAGCATTGTTGTTGGCATGAGTGCTGCCCTTTTTACGCTCTCCTTGTGCACACACGGTTGCACTAGGATTTTTTGAGCTTTTCACTCACCACAACTCACTCGGAATACCCTCATCGCCATCATTGATTCCCAAAGACAGTCCCGGCGCCAACGAGGCCAACCCCCGCAGCACAGTTTACTTGGCTCTCCTCGCCATCGACGTAGAGCCTTGTCGCCAAACCCGAACGCTCCTTATACATCATCCGACTCAGAGCCAGAATACAACACATACACCGCTCCATCTAGCCCCTTGACTAGTATGACGTCCAACCCCTTTTTTGGCAGGATGGTCGACGCAGGACTTGTTGGCCGGGAAAACTATCCTATGCCAACTTACAGAAAGACAACCCACACACTCAACTTAATGCAGTCTTGAATGTGTTTAAAGTAGTTGTCCTTCACAAGATCAAGGCCCTGTTGCCTGTGTGATGTGCTCTTCAAAATGAAGAATCTCTATAAGGTGTGTGAACATGAAAATTGCCTAACTAACCTACTAACAAATCAAAGAGTTTTGGATTAATGCCTAACTAATCCTAAAGACTATTTTTTAAACTAAATGCAGAATAAAATAATAGCAGCTCCTAATTTCTACTCTATGATAATCTAGATGCAAATTTCCTATCTTAGCGAAGAGCTTAAGTTAAAATTAATATTAATCCACCTTGCATTTGAAAGATAAACATATAATAATTCAAATTGAAGAACAGTCTCACAATCAAACTATTACATGCTAAATAACTTAAAAGCTCCTACAAATTAACGGATTAAGATCACAAAAAAATGTTAGATGTTTTTAATTTTGCAAAGTAAATCAATATCAGCTGAAAGATCAAATGCAACAACAATCATTATCTTTCAAAATAAGTTTTAAAAGACTCTGATCATAAGAAATGAAACATAAACTAAAAGCAAAGTTTACAGTTTGCTTCAATCCCACAGAAGATAATGATGAACAGAACAAGTAATCTGTTTCAATTACTCCATAAAAGAAATTTTACAAAGCTGTGAGAACAAGTTCCAATGTCCATTCAAATCACCATAGCTTCAAAAGAGTTTTGATATATCAGCCTTAAGAAACACCTCCATCTCTGGTTCCATGAGAAAAACTCAGTTTTACAAAAGAACAAGAGAACAGAAAGAGAAACACAATCATCTCTCTAGTTTATGGAGACCATCCCTAGTAGAGAAACATACAGCGAAAGGAAAAATAAGTTTGTCCAGTTTCCTGGAACGTTCCTCCCCCCATCCTCGACTGAGAGGATTCATTATGTTTTTATAGGCTATCAAGACCAATACTGGAACTCCAACGTTATCGTTAAACCGCTCTTTAGTTTCCTTATCCTCCGGGAAGTCCACGAAATAGCTGCCACTTTCTTCGTCAATTTTAACGAGTTCTTTTCCCTTTTGAAATCAGGAAAGTTGCTATGCGATCTTCACCCTCAGAAATCTGCACATCAATTAAATGGAAGAACATTAAACTTGATATCTAATTGAACTTATTGAGAAGAGAAGATATAAATTACTACGAAGGTTAAAAGTAAAAGAGAAAAATAGGAGTCTTCCCTTTTCTTTAAATTACTTGAGTAACAAAAATTTCAATCTTCGTGGCCGCTTTCGTTTGTTGAGCTCTCTTATGTGTAATTATTCCAGTGCAAGTTTTGTATTAAGAATGGGTATAACCTGTGAAAAAAAAATAAAGATCAATTTTAAAAACGAAGCCAACCAAAAAAAATAGTCTTTTAATATTACTTTGGGATGCGTTACTCCATAGTTACTTATTGCAAACAATTAAGTTTCAATATTCGTGCCTTTTGTTGATTATTCATGAAGCAAAAGCAAGTTTAATAAAGATAATCATAGATAAACAAATAAAATATGTTTTCCCACAATTACTTTACAACTTCAAAGATATTGTTCAATAGGAAATTCAAAAGAATTTGAAACGTGGAGTCCACTTCTAAAACCATATTTATATGAGAGAAATTTTCATTCATGAGCATACTTATCTTGTTTTGGCATATTTGAAATATTAATAAATATTTTATGTTCCATGTGTCATCCTTGGTTCACCCTAATGATATAGTTTGGTTTCACATTGATAAGGTTTCAAATGAGAATAGATGATGACATAATAAACTCATATATCTATAAAGGAACTTATTTAAGAATAATAAAAACATGTTACATTTTAAAGTTCCTTTAAAAATATATAATTTTAAGATAAAATGAGTTTAAACAAAGACACAAGTTTATTATGGTTTATTTATTTTTCTCGATTTGAAAATAAAACCTAATTAAAGTGAACTAAAGAGTAGAAGAGAATCATATAAGCTCAAATTAAGGTCTGCAACTGTTGTAAGTAGAAGCATAAATTATGAAAAATTCAAGGCCAAAACTTGAGAAAGCAAATGATCACCACACCATCCTTTATAAAAACCAAGTCAAAGGAAAGCATCGTAGAGAGACAGAAAACCATAGAATCACCCTCTCAGACCAAGCAAACAAACAATAAGCTAAATATTTACAAAATTTACATGGGGGTCACTTTATTTGCAAAAATCAAGGGGAGTTGTTGGGGTGCCAACAGGACTCAACAACCACCCGCATACCACAACAACCTCTATCTCTGTCATGTCATGTACGCCTAACATTCCCGCCACCACATCCATTCCTATAGGGAGTGGAATGGTCACCAATACAAATCCTCTGGTGACCAGCAGCATACTTGGGGGTAGTGGCCCCACCCTTGCCGCTATGACCCATACCATTGTCCCAAACCTTAGGGGCGATGGCCCCACCCTTGCCGCCATGGCCCATACCGCTGTCCCAAACCTTGGGGGCGGTGCCCCCACCCTTGCCGCTATGGCCCATACCGTTGCCCCAAACATTGGGGGCAGTGGCCCCACCATTGCCGCCATGGCCCATAACGTTGCCCCACACATTGGGGGCAGCACCTCCACCATGGCTGCTATGGCTCATACCGTTGCCCCACACATTGGGGGCAGCACCTCCACTATGACCATTATGACCCACACCATTGCCCCACACATAGGGGGCAGTGGCCATACCATCGCCGCCACGGCGAACACACTTCCCCCACCACCCTCGACGCACCTTCCTGCCAGCTTGCCATTCATGGCCAGCCTGAACCTCCCCGACTTGGCTAAGTTGACTAATGATCCGATACGACATGATCCTACGTGGCCTTCCATGCCCACCAAACTCCCCTCGGACATACCCAAATTCAAGGGAAAGGGAGGAGAAGACCCTCAAAATCATATCATGTCTTTCCACATATGGTGTTCCTCTAACTCCATCATGGACGACTCTATTCGCCTTCGACTACTACAAAGAACCTTTACTGGAGCTACAGCCAAGTGGTATATTGACCAACCTCATGGGACTCACCCTACATTCACATCCCTTGCTTCCACTTTCCTACAATTCTTCCAGTTACCCGTTCATGTTAGGAACCCATGTCAACCCTTCTATTTACTTTGTTACTATATTTTTGTTGGACGCATATGCTTTGTAAGTCGTCCCGTAGTATTTGTTGATCCATAGTTTGTCTTATTGTTGTTGGACGCATATGCTTTGTAAGTCGTCCCGTAGTAATTGTTGATCCATAGTTTGTATTGGCCCATGGTTTGTATTGACACATGGTTTTGACCCATGGTATTGGCGCCTAGACTTAGTATATAAGTTTGTGTTGAGACCAATGAAGATACCGTGAAGTTATTTGTATTGAGCTTGCTCAAAGGAGGTTGCCCCCTCGAAGTGGCCTGCGATCAATATAAAAGTGATTTTGAGTTCTGTTATTTCTACTATTTCGTGTGTTTTCATTAATTAATTATTGCAGGTTCATCACAGTTCATTACGATGCTGGTGTAGAGATCCTCCTATCTTATAGGCAAAATATGGCCACCCACATCACGGACCACATCCACGAGTGGCGTAAACGGCACACTTTCTGTAAGATCAAGTTGGACGACCGTATCTTCTTAGATTAGTTCCTGAAGTCCCTCATACCAACCATTGCCAAGGACATGGCCTCCGAGCGACCTCAATCTGAGGAAGAAGCCATTCTCAAAGCCCAACAATTTGATCTTATCTACGCCCAATCTAGCTACCTATACTCTATCTTACCAGATGCCCCTCGCGCCGACTCATCCCGGAGTGACGCCCTAGGAGCATCCCATGCCACCGACGGCATCATTGGACATGTATCATCACACACCCAACTGTACACGACTATGCCCACTCCTTCTAGCCCTGATCTTTCGCATGCCACGTCCCATTCTGGAGGAACTACATCATATGCCCCGGTCATTCGGCCTCCTCATACTCATGGACCATCATGTCCACAGCACTGTTATGGCCATGCACACACCCCTTATACTCATCCTGCGGGCCAACCCACCTTTTATCAATAGCCAGCTCCACTCACACATCCCCACCCCCAAGTTCAGCAGACTTACTACCCCCCTCAAGCCCCAATGGCGCAACCACAAGTTTCCCCAGTTTATCATCCACCGCCGACCCCACCTACACCGGCTCAACCGCAAGCACATCCTAGTTACTACCCACATCCGGCATCGTCACCACCTGCTCAGCCACAAAATCCTCCCAACCCCCAAGGGCAAGTCTATGCCCAACAACATCCACAGCAAAACCAGCCTACTCAATGCAACCAGCAAGGCCAACAGAACAGAGGGAGAGGACGAAACCATAGGAATAACCAACCTCAAGACCAAGGCGGTCAACAACCAAACCCTTCCAATAAAAACAATGCCGCCCCACAGGACCAAAACCTTGACAGACCACCTCGTCAGGGAAAAAATCCCAACCTACGAACGAATCATCCTTGCTTCATATGTGGGGTATACGACCACTATACACACAATTGTCCGCATTTAGATCTGTCCATCAACTGTGGACAGACGACGCCCAACGCCAAGGACAAGCTACTCCTCCTGCACAACCCAACCCCCAGCCACCCCCCATGGTGCTGAAAATCCCTTGCCCACGCAAGGGGTAGTAAACGCCCAACCTCTACCTCCTCCTTAAGGAACTGCACAACCACCTCAGCAAATCACATATGCTACACAGACAAACCAACAGATTGATTCAGGCACCCATCATCTCCTCATGATGTCATCAACCGACGTCAATCTTCAAATGCGTCGAAATCAATACGGCCCTAACCCCGAAACCCCCCCCCCCGGTTGATATTGCTGCCCTTACGCATACCCCCACCACACGATAATGGGCCCCCTAAAGCCCCTCGTTTCCCACTACGGCGGATCAACAACAATCCCAACGCCCGTGCCGCAACAAATTATAATAGAAGATCTAGCGCAGTCTCCCACTGCCATGTCTGCCTTAGAAGTCCTAAAGAACTGCCCTGCACAGAGGAAATTGCTGTTATCCGCCATCGGTGCCATAGACCCTAATGACTCAAGATTGATGGCATTCGACTTAGACCAAGCCGAACCACGTTTGCCTTCAACACTAGCCTTCCAGGTTTTTGTATCAATTCGAAACCTTGTCATCCATCGATGAAGGCACCTCCACTTGCGTTATGTCGACGTTTGTTTGGCAGAAGCTTGGATCTCCCACTCTACAGCCATCAACAACTGCATTAAGAGCTTATGATGGCCGCACAGCCCAATCCCAGGGTCTTTTGACCAACGTTCCCGTCCAGTTAGCAGGCAAAACAGTCCTAATCGATATAGAGGTTATCAATGCACAGCTTCATTACAACCTCTTACTTGGTCGTAGTTACATGTATGCTATGAAGGCTGTCGCTTTGTCCGTCTTATGCATCATGATGTTCCCACATGAGGGATGTGTGGTCAAGATTGACCAAATAATATACTATGATCCCAATGCTCCCGCTGCTCCTGAGAATGTTCTCCCCATGATCGAACAACCCGTGCACAATGCTCCTACATCGTTAATCTCCACCGTCGGCCTCGGATTATACTTGGAATCACCCATGACCTCCACGTTCCAATCCATCCCCCCCCTTTGAAGATAACAGAGATATCGGATCTTTCTACAATTTCCTCCAACCACACAATGCCCAACTAGCAACCGCCCTTGCTACCGCAACCACCATCGGTACCAAGTTATATTGGGGCAACACCCATCCATACGATCTCGTTTTTATTTCCTCCATCTGGAGTGATTAGCACACCGGTGATGGACACTTTGAACCTCCCTGGATTAACCCTCAGACTACCCGTGTGGTATTTACCCGCCCCTACCCCTACACCAACACCACAGGTCGTTCTTTAACCAGTTCAACCTATTAACACTTCCAACCGCCCACCACCAGGAGTGGCAAACATGCCCAACTATCCCCCTTCTGGTGCAGCATCCACATCTGCTACACAACCTCCCCCACCACCACATAAAAACACCGGGGGCATAGGCCCGCAAAACTATACCGCCCCACCGGCAAGAAAACCAGTGGCACCCCAACCACCCCCCCGAGCACCCCCTAAGTGTTCCTTGTGTGACGATATCGGCCACGCTACCCACAACTGTCCTCAGTTGCCCAATCTCCAAAAATACATGCAGACCTTGGACGACGACTCCAACATCCCTGTGGTCGTACTAAACCCCCCAGCCCATCAGTGCAACAAGGCGTTACGTACTAATCACGCTTGCGCTATCTGCGAACTATATGGTCACTACTCACACCACTGCCTCGACCTCCCGGATTACAGAGCATCCCTCTACGAGTTGAATAATGCTGACTTGGAAACATCACCTCCTACCATTGAAGAAATTCATCCTCCAACATCTTCCCCTTCGGAAGAAGTTAATACCATATATATGATCTATAGAGTCGATAGAAATGACTCTCCTCCAACATCTACCCTTCTCTCATATGACGTGATCACTTAGCACTTCCGCAGCGATGAAGAAATCCTCAAAGCCCTTACGGAACCAGACTACCCATGGGATGACATGCACCATCGATCATATTTCATCCCTAGTGAATCCACCCCTATCACAGCCAACCAACTGGTAATTGAAACAAAAGGCTTTCTCCCCGACAAGGTCGACTGGTTCAAGAATCCTATCCCCGCCCCTGACGCCTTCGAGGAAGGAAACATGGCAAATATTTCTCCCATCACACAAGTAGACATTGCTTGCCCGAGTGGCCAACCTGAGATCATCACCTTAGGTGCCACTTGTACGGAATACGAAATCAACAAAGCCAAAAAAAAAATTCAGGAGTTCCGTGATGTCTTTGCCTAGTCGTATATCGAGATGCCCGACCTAGACCCTACCATCATTGAACACCACATCGATACATGGCCTGAGGTCCCACCTGTCCGCCAAAAGCAGAGACCAATTCACCCCTCCAAACTCCCTGGAGTCAAAATTGAAATTGAGAAGCTTCGGAAAGCTGGATTCATCTATCCCATCGCTTACACCACCTGGGTGTCCAACTCTGTACCTATCAATAAAAAACAGGGCACTCTCCGTGTTTGCACAGATTTTCGAGATCTCAATCAAGCATGTCCCAAAGACAACTTTCCCACAACTTTCATCGACCAGCTCGTTGACGCTTGTGCCGAACATGAAGTCCTCTCCTTCATGGACGGCTTTTCCGGGTACAACCAAATACACATTCGGAAAGAAGACCAATATAAAACTGCATTCACTACCCCATGGGGCACCTTTGCCTACCGAGTCATGCCATTTGGGCTAAAGAATGCAAGTGCCACTTTCCAATGAGCCATGACCTACTGCTTCCACGACCTAACTCATATCATCCTGGTTTACCTAGATGACCTTACCACTCGCTCCAAAGAACGATCTAACCACCTAAATGACCTCCGACAAGTCTTCATCCGGTGCCGTAAATATAGAATCCGCTTGATCCCTCTCAAGTGTGTCTTTTTCATCCCTGCAGGACGGTTGTTAGGATTCATCGTGTCACAGAAAGGGATAATTGTTGACCCCTTAAAAGTCCAAGCCATCTTGGACCTACCTCCCCCTTGCACCATATGTCAGTTATAGAGTCTACAAGGGAGAGCCAACTTTCTCCACCGCTTTGTTCCTGAAGATGCCACGACGGTCCACGGCTTCCTTCGCTTACTATGTACCTGCAGCCTATTTGTCTAGGATGAGCAAGCTGAAACAGCCTTCATAGCCCTTAAAACAGCCTTAACTAATGCCCCTTTGATCTCCCCCCCATATTTCTAAAAGGATTTTATCCTGTATGTTTCGGCATCAGAACACGCCGTCTCTGGGGTGCTTGTTCAAGAAGATAGTGCACGAAAAGAGCACGTAATCTACTACGTGAGCCAAACCTTGTCTGGCCCACAGTTGTGTTACCCTCCTGAAGAGAAGTTGGCCCTAGCTGTCGTCTTCTCCGTACAAAAGCTCCATCATTATATATTATTGAGCACAACTACTGTTGTGGCCGACTCTAATCCTATGGTTTACCTCTTGAGTCCTCGCCTACTTCAAGGCCGTGTGGCTAAGTGGGTCATTATTCTCCAAGAATATGACCTCACATTTACAACACCAAAGAGTGTCACGGCCCTTGCCTTGGCACAACTTATGACAAACTTGCCATCGTCATCCAATTCAGCCCCCATTAATACCAGTCTCCTGGATGATCATTTATTTATCATTTCTTCAGATGACCCTTGGTATGGCGATATCTTGGTGTACCTTCGCACTCAGAATTTTCGACCGGATCTCGACCGCGATGAGCGTCGACGCATACATCATCATGCTTCACGTTACCTTCTCTTAGGAGATGTGTTATACTGTCGCGGTATCGACACCATTCTACGTCACTGCCTCACCCACGGTGAGGCCGAACAAGTCATTAATGATTGCCACAACGGAGCTTGTGGCAGACAGTTTTCAGGGATGGCCACCGCCCAAAAATTCATCCGTGCCGGGTATTTTTGGCCCTCCCTTTTCACTGACTGTATCACTGCAGTAAAACATTGCCGAAATTGTCAGCTCTTTGCACCCAAGGCAAGGACATCACCCGCCCCTTTCCACCCAGTCATCACTGTCGGCCCCTTTTGCAAATGGGCCATCGATTTCATGGAATGCAACCCAACCTTGCAGGTGGCCATAAGTATATCATCGTCGCTGTGGATTACTTCACCAAATGGGCCGAAGCCATGCCCACATTCAACTGCAAAGATGACACCGAAGCTTGTTTCTTCTTTAATCATGTCATTACTCGATTTGGTGTCCCCCAACAACTTGTGTCTGACCACGGCAGCCACTTTGAGGACGCCAACTGGAAGGAACTGTCCATCCTCCTTAAATTCAAGCATCAATACTCTTCTTCCTATTACCCTCAAGGGAATGGTCAGGTAGAGGCCATCAACAAAATACTAAAGACCATTCTTCAGCGTACCGTAGATCACCATAAGTCCAATTGGCATCACATGTTATTTCCAGCACTTTGGGCTTACCGCACTTCCACTAAGACCGCCACATGGTTCACCCCTTTCCACCTAGTCCACGGCGTAGAATCGGTCCTCCCCATAGAGTGTCAGATTCCCTCCCTCCACATAGCTGTAGAACTACTTCCCGATACCTCCCCACTTGAACAACACCTAATCCTTTTGGAGCAGGCTAACAAGGATCGTCGGACGGCCCTCCAAACCATCGAAGCTACAAAAAAACCGCTCCAAAGCGGGTTATGATAAACACGTTCACCCACACAATTTCAGGGAAGGAGACCTTGTCCTAGTCTATGACCAAGCACAGGATAAAACCGGGAAAGGAAAATTTGAATCCATGTGGCAAGGACCATACATCGTGCATACCTGTTTGGGACATGGAACATACATCCTCACCGATTCTGAAGGGACCCCTTTGCGCAATCCTCATAATGGGTTGTACCTTAAACGCTTCTACCCATAACACCTTTTTCAGGACCCACCAGTCCCCTTTTGTACAGTTTCATTCCCTTTTTTGTTTCCCACCCCTTTTTTTTTATCTATGACCTTACATTTTGATTACCCTGCATGATCACAGATGGGCTCCCTCCCACCACAATACGTTGGTTTCGCCGATGGCACAAGTCACTGGTCCCCGAACCTCGCCTTTGCAGCTTGGGTCTTATATTCCCCCTCACACGAGCTCATCCACCTTGATGGAGTGTACATAGGTGCTGCTACCAACAACCAGGATGAGTACGATGCTGTGGCCAGTCTACTGACCGCCACCCTCCATATGGGCATATGTCACCTCCGTGTGTTTCTTGACTCCTAGCTGCTTGTCGCTCAACTCAACAACTGTTACTAGGTACGGGATCCCTGCCTTTTTCGAAATTTCCTACGCACTAAACAAATGATTAGATAGTTTGAATCCATTACATTCACTCATGTCCCACGCAATCAAAATAGTGTAGCAGACCAAATGGCTAATAATATTCTAGACTGGCACACGAATCACCATATGTAGGGCACCAATCATACAAACCATCCACATGTACATAACAATGTCATTTAAAAATATCAAAAAGAAAATTAACCATAAGTGCATCTACGTGCATGTAACACAAACATCATGCTAGGTGCATCCATGTGCATAGAAAGCAAAACATCATCACAAAAGGCATCCACGTGCCATATATATATATATATCATCACAGAAATGTCATAAGTACCCACTGTACCCAAATATACATATAAACACAGCGAGGAGCCCCAACAAAATCCTCGGTAAATTCATGAGCCGTATATACAAAAAATCCCACATGATCATCACAGTGGGGGAAACCCTGTCAACTGCCTAGTCAGACTCCTCCCGGTAGTCCTCATCATCATCATCCCCCGCCGACCCCCCTGCCTCAGCGGCATCGGCCGCAGCTGCCCATGTTGCCTCCTCCTCCTCACCCAGCCCCTCCTCAGGCAACCCCTCCTCGGGCAACCCCTCCTCAGGATCCTCCTCCCCGAGCTCCTCATCCTCCTCATCCTTTCCAAGATAAGGTACATCCCCTTGAGCAAAAGCTCTCACTGTTTATGCGGCCATCGCAATGCGCCACATAATAGGCCTCCACTCCTGTGGAGCATCATAACAAATATTGATCAGCTCCTGGTCCAAATGCTGCCAGCCATCACTCGAGATACCCTCTAGGAGCCGATCAATCCCCTGCCTCAAAACATCCAGAGTAACTGATGCACTCCGCCGACGACCCTGTCCTCGACCGACTGGATCGATCCCTTACACATGCCCTCGCTGTAGCCTATGACCCGGCAGTGGTAACGGTCCCACATCTGCCAAACAAAAACACCAAAATGTCAATACAGGTCTAGCAACTACAAAATAATATCATACACAAAATCTACCAAACTGAAATAAAACAAACATACCATCTGGTCCCCAAACCTGGCTAGGAGGTCTCGGCATCTCTGGATCCCCATGAAAGTCCATCCCGGCGTATGGATAATCCTCGATGGATACCGGTATCTGTATCCACTGTAAAAACATCTCCTCGGTGAAAAAATGACCCACTAGACCTCCACCCCTACGAGTCATCATCTCGCCCCATCGCCGCATCCGCAGCTCAGTCGGGGGCGCCACTCGTATGGCTCTGTGAGGTCACAGCGTCTGGACCCTCTCAAAGAAGAAGGCACACAGAAAAGACGGAAAACAAAACTCCTTCCCCAGGTGCCGGACCTTGCTCAGCTCTCGCCGAACAACGGTCAAATACATCTGTCCCCAACCATAGTATGTTCTGTTAAGGACGCCCTCTATCAATAACATCTACCCTCTCGTGATCCGGTTAGGGCCATGGGAACCCAAAACCCGTACCACTACTGCTGCAATAGCCTGCATAATCGGGCTCTCTATGTCACACAATATGAGTGAAGAACCACTCACCACCGCTACAGGCAAATAATGTCTCTCCAATAAAGTCTCCATGGATATATTCCCCAACCTCCTCGGCTGAGTCTCGGCAACCATACCTAACCGAGGCAACCCAGTCAGGAAATATACATTGGCTAAGGTCAAATCTAGCCGCTCGCCCTGGATCATGAAAGCCTCGATATTAGAATCCCAGAACTTTACTAACTTATTCAGCAACAGAGGTGCTAAACGCATGTATGGAATCTCCGCAAACTTTAGGAGCCCACTATCAGCTAGTGCCTCCCGAACCACTCGACCTGTCCGGATATTCCTCTGGATGTTGGGAGGAATATCCTGCTTTCGCCATCCAACCTTTGGCATCCTGCCAATAACAACAGTAAAGCTCATTAGATCCCCATCTAAAAAAAAAAAACACAACCCTCTGGAGCGCGCTTTCTCCCTTGAAACGTGCATTCCAGAACGCACTCACCAAACATGTCCCTGCGCTTCACACCGCGCTTTCCTCCTAGAAAGCCTCGTTCATACCGCAGACCGAACCACCACCTGGTTGCGCCTTGAAGCGTGTTTTCCCCTTGGAAAGCCATGCTTCAGAGCGCAACCAGCATGGGTCCACTCGCGGGGCACACCGCATATTTTCGGATACCCCAGCGCGATCTAGACCGCGCGTTTGGAGAAGAAAACTGCGCTTTGCAGTGCAGCCAACTCCCGCATTGCTGTGGTCCATACCGCACCAAACCATTCGGAACCCGCGCTATGCCACGTAGGTTCCCATTTATGGTCGGTACAACCCCTTAGAGACCCGAAAGGAAACAAAAACTCTTAAAAGACAAAGCTAAGGACATGGGCTCTTACCTGCAACTCCCGGAATGCAAATTCACCGGTGAAATCTCCAATAAACTCAACTTTTACCTCTGACCTCCTCTAATGCTTTGTCAAACTCACCACTCACAAATGACACCTATTATGGGGGACCACTTACTATTCCTAGACATTGGCCTTATTCTCCTTTTGCCATTACGAGATCATCCGAGGCCCATTCTGAAACCGTTGATAACAATGCACTCAACGCAGCTAGAACTTTGCGATGGTCTGGTCAGTTTACAGTTTTCACCGACACCTTTTTTGGGCATATTTCAATGCCCCTCGTCGCCTCGGTTTGCGTGCCACTTCGACCGTTGTCTATTTTTGACATTCTTTATATCGTCGGATTCAATTTTTCGTGCTCGTGATGATGCTTGAGATCATTTCTCGCTCTCACCTCTAAATCTTCTGGGCATTTTTCACACGTCCCTTGTCGCCTTGGTTTGCGTGCCACTTCGACCGTGGTCTGTTTCTGACATTTTTTATATCGCCGGATTCAGTTTTCCACGCTCGTGATGATGCTTGAGATCGTTTCTCTCTCTCACCTCTAAATATTCTGGGCATTTTTCACATGTCCCTTGTCGCCTCGATTTGCGTGCCACTTCGACCGTGGTTCGTTTCTGACGTTCTTTATACCACCGGATTCAGTTTTTCATGCTCATGACGGGGCTTGAGATCATTTCTCGCCCTCACCTGAAAAACTTTTTGACATTGTGTCCTTACACCTTGCCGCCTTGGTTTGCGTGCCACATCGACCACTGCCAAATCTTTACAAGTTTGTGCATCACAACCTATCCACGAGCCATCCACTTCATCCATACTGCAATTACGCGTTGTTTTGTTGTCATTCATCAACCCGCAAGGAGGCCCCATCAATGTTCCCCCCCACCTATCACTTTGCTGGATACCCATATTTATCCCTTGATCGAACACTTCCTCCTTGTCTCACCATCACTTTTGTTCGGTATAAGTTTATCCCTTTTTCGGGCCGAGCAATTCCTTTACGAAAAAGGCACTTAGGGAGTTTCTGTTAAGCTCTTTTTTGACTTCTAAAACAATGAAAAGATCACCGAGCAATCTTGCTTTCTTTCATGCTCGTTAAAAGTATCTAAAAGGGCGTCTACCTGGTATAAGTTTACCCCTTTTCCAGACCCTGTAGACTAATTACGAAAAAGGAATACTCTAGTCACACTGATTAGAAGAGTTCTTCACTGCATCCTTTTACGCTTTTTTGGGCTTTGGAGACTAACACATGAAAAAGAACCCCCTTGGAGTCCTCTTACTGCTTTCAGACTCTCTAAAAGTGAAAGCAACCATGAGCAATCACCGTCCTGGGCTCGTACAAATCCACAAGATGATACATTTCCACCATTTCAAAGTTTTCTTATCGCTTTCAGACTCCCTAAAATTGAAAGCCCTTACGAGCATTAACTGTCCTGGGCTCGCACAAATCCACACGACGGTACCATTTTTCGAGTATACTTTTACCCCTTCTTCGAGTTCCTTAAACCATGAAGAAGACCCCAATGGTGCCTCTCGGCGCCACACCAAAGCATGTATAATCGCACTATTATGGCAGCTTCCCTAGCTTGGTCGCCTTTGTTCAGAGCATTCTGCAAAATGTCACCTTGAGAGTCTCCAGATATGATCCATAAGTATGTCCCTTTGAGCCTTTCCTGCTGCAGTACTTATCCCCGATCCCTTAAGCTATGATCCCCATACCTAAAGTCAATTTCATATGCTGCCAGGTCATCCATGTCATCATGCTCTGAATAAAGGAAGTTTGAGTCCTCCCACTCCATGACCCCAGTTATTTCCCATCCCCACAGTATGTCAATCCCGCCATCAATACCATCACATCCTGGTTGTACACCTCGCGTTCCTATCAAGGAAACATTGTTGTCTTGGTAGTTCCAAGGTCTCCCTCTGTCGATGCCAACCAATCTATTCCAGAGGATAGACTCAGAGGTCCCTGTGCCTTGGACTCATCGCCATCAGTGGTAAGTTCCTACGGATCATTTAGAAAGGAATCCCTAGTGCCTCTCCAAATGATTGTTTTTCACATGCTCAACGTCAACACCTTAATCGCATCGTTGAGATTTGTACAGGGTATTGGTCATTTCAGTTATTAGTAGAAGACCCCGGATGTCACTTGACTCCAGCACATCTGTGAGTCCACTTGAGGAAACAACCAGTCATATGTTCCTGTAGATATCCGGGCTGTGCATGGCGACAGTTTTATGGAAACACCCCAGTGACATGCTTCTTTGACTTACAGTTATCGGACACCTTCAGATCCAACATTTTTATCAGTCACTCCGGTACCACAATCAGAGTGACAAATGTTTTCTAGTGTATCAATTTTTTCACCAACCATGGTTAGACCATGGGTATGTCCCAGATTTGCGTCCCCTCTGGACCAATATGATGTACACAACAGTTGTTTCATGTATTGTTCTGGTCCCCCTTCTGGGACCTCATTATTATATTTTGACAACAAGCATGGGTATGCCCGCCTCGTCCATATGTCGAGATACTCCTCAGTGAGACATGTAGTTTTAGCTCTTGGCAGTTAGTACAGACCCCATACTCCGGTCTCCAACAGGTTCATGCTCTCCTCCATCCCAATGCTTATCAACCAGGAAAACCACAGTACTTATGATGTCCATCGGCCATACGATGAGCTCCTGTCCTCACACATCAGGGGGCAATTTGTTAACACCAAAAAAATGCTCACTAGCTCATCCCTTTAGACATACACCTCTGTTGACCAAATTTCCTACCAACCTCGCCTCCAAAACCCCATAAAACCCAAATGGATATTAAAAATACCCAAAATTCCCGCAAAAAACATACTAAAACCCCAAAAGAGGGTCAAAGTCAAACAAATAGGAATAAAACCCAAAAGAAAAAAAAGAAGAGAGAAAATAGGGCAAAAACCCTAAAAAGCCCTAAAACCCTAATCCAAGTTTATAAAAAGGGGTGGAGGCCCCTCATTTCATGATCCCTCAATCACTCTACCCTCATGCTGCTGAATTTTTTCAAAGCCTTAAGCCATCCATCTTTGTGCTTTTTGGTCTCCTTTGAGATAAAAATTTTAACCACCATCAAAGCATTGGAGAGAAGAGTACCGAACCAAGGAGCTCCGGAGCACACTGCCAAAACTCCACCAGCCTCATCGTTGAGGTAAATGTATTTTTTGCAAGCCCTTTGCTTGCCCATAATATAAAAAAAAGATTCTTTATTCTACAGTTTTTGCAAGTATATCATTTGTTGTTTCAAGTTATATTTTATTTCATGCACATGTTTAAGCTCAAGTTTACTGTATAATGTCATTTGTTTCAATCATTTGTACTTAGTTAAGGATTACAATCATTTGTTTCAATCTTCCATACTGCTGTTAAGGATTCCACAATCCTTAACAAGTGCTCATTTGCATAAGCAGAGACTAAAACCCCAACTATTAATAAAAATTGTTTAACTAAAATTTCATAATATTAAATTTGAAAAATTAAAATTATAAAATATTTAATTACTCTTTTATATTAGTTTAAAATTAAAAATTGTTTTTATAATTTTCCTATAATAATAACGAGTAGTCTACATGGACAACGATTTCGGATGTTCTTGGCGGTTTTTCCCAACACAATTTCAACATAATCTGAAAGAAATTTTTACATTTCTCAAAATAAAATCCTAGAGGAATTTTTAAATTTCTTAAAATCAGTTAAAATCTTAATTTGAGTGCTACTAGGTATATCAAGGGCATTGAATTTATTTTTAAATTTAAAATTATAATTTGAATATTATAAAAATTAAATTTTTGAAAAAGAATTACTAAATTCTAATTAAAATTTTATAACTTATAAATATTTAAAATTATTTTAATAATAATGATAATAATAATTTATTTTTAAAGTTAAATCCAAATCATGTAAATTGAATAAAATTATTTATTTGTGAGACAAAACCGGAACGACCTTACTGAGTCCCAAATTAAAAAATGATTAAAGCAATTTGGAAACGCAGAAAGCTTTGCCTGGGGTTAGTGTTAAGCATCTCGACGTTCAATATTATTTGGATTGACAAAATAGTTGCCTGAACTTTGACGGAAGATAGCAAGGAAGATGGAGTTGCGGGGGCTACAAGTAGAACGGAAAATGCTCCACCACCTCGGGATTCGAATCAACGCATTAATGATCATGGGTATCTTCCTCCTGCAGGTCTGTTTCGTCTCTTGGTTCAAGATTCATACCAATGTGTAAGAGCTCTTGGGTTACTCCCTCCAACAAAGCAAGGGAGGATAATGCACAGCTGATGTTGAGGATATGCTTATATTTATTATTTTTCACTATTCATTCACCGCTACTCTGCTTCTTCTTCGGATAGCTCATTCCCATTCCATTATCATCCACACAGCATACATTTCATTCGATGTCGTCACTCCTGGTAAGCTGTTGCATTTGTTGAAAATATTTGCATATATCAAGCTGTTATAGTAACATGGACAGTTCTGTTTTTATTGTTTTGCATTATAAGGAGGCATTCAAGGGAGAAAGCCATTGCAGTTTCATTTCAAGTATTCAAACATATGATGTGGGCTTTTGTAGGCATCGATTCTGTTGTTGGTAGATTGATCATTAATTGGGTATCGAAGATAACAGTTATTGTGGTTTTATATTTGAGAATATTGGATTCTATTCATGGATTGTGTCCAGTTCGTTCATTGTGTACCGTGTTGGTAAGGATTGATTCAAATGTGAGTAGTATAACACCAAAACAGAAAGCTATCTTTGGGTGTTAATCTTTGAGTTGGTGTGATAGCATACTCTCTAACTTCAGGTGCTAATATGGCGTAAAGTGCCTGTGAGCTTTGTGGGTCTTCTTTGTTTTTGGTTGTCTTTGTGATACCTTCCTCATAGTGCAAGTTTAAAAAAATTACAGTGAGAGAGGACTTAAAGCTGCCTCTTTGATTTGTTGGCCTTCTTGCTTGTGGTTCTTTTTTTTATGCCTTATTACATGCAAGCTTTCAAAGATCTCACTGGGATATCCACTGTTGGCCTTTCCTTTCCACCTTAATAGGACTACTACTCACTAATGTAATAAAAATTGGTTACAGGCAGAGGGCATGTTAGCAACATGGCAGCTTGGACCGGGGGCCTTTACTGACTCTCAACCTCATCTGCCAAATAAGGCTGTTTTAACTTGTTCTAATTTTTCTCTTGCATCATATACTGGTCTAAGAAAAGACACACCTTTGTTCCAAAAGAATAGAGTCTCCGGTCACTCCTGTTCTGCAATATCGAGAAAACATAGTATTGTTGTAGCTTCGGCTGCTGCAAAACCTCTGAGCCAGTTGCCGTTTTGGAGCTTCATTAACAAACATGGAAGAATACAACCAACTAAGGATCCAAACACTCAGGCGAGTGTAGTTGCTGTTTTTGATAGAAACAGAAAGATCCAATACATAGGATTTTCCATGGATTTGAGAAATTCTTTAAGGAGCTTGATGGGTCGGCGTCCTGAACTTTGCTACTTTTACAAGGTGCACAATCTTAATTCTTTTGATCAGGAGATCATGCTTTCCATCCGTGACCAGGTAATGAACACTTTTGCTACGTTTTATTTCTTCAAGTCTTTTGATTCATATGCATTGAATGAATACCTGCTCAAGGGTTTTATCAAACATGGGCCCATTCCCAATTGGATCAAATAGATGCATTATATGTCTAGATTTTGTTTATCACATTGAGAGTCACCCCAAGCTTACCAGAGTGCAAATAATTGGAGGCACTGAAAAGGTACAATGTTCTTGCATCAGTGGATTTCAGAACTTGGTTGTATTCCACCTGGTAATTCCAATCCTACCGATAAAGCGCTCTGGGAGCAGCCAGGTACTTCAGATGCTATTTCAGAAAGAGGAAGAGCTGCCGCTGCAGCTTCGAAAGCAAAGACCCTCCAGCAGATGATGCGTGACAGAGGCATTAAAGAAGAGGTCTGAAAATCTATTTCTGCCTCGTTTGTTTGCTTCTTCACAAGAAAATTTTCAAAAGCATTATACTCTTAATGGACTTGGCAAGTATATCAGGTACTTTTAATAGCTTGTAATGGGATGAATGCCACAGTGTGGCCTAATCAATAGATGGTCTGCTTCATGTTTTTGATAGAGTAGCATCTGAGTTTTGAATTGAAATTTGATACTAAGTTGAAAGTGGCAAGACTATAATATTCCCAGGACAGTGAATAGTACAGTTGAAATTTATTTGTCACTTTCAGTTTTGGGAAGCTAGTTTGAAACAGCTTGTCTTTGGTGTCAACTACAGCTACAGTCTGCATTGACTTCTATTATGATATGAGAGGAGAAGTTAACAGCACCCCTTTTTGTCAATGCAGATGATCTTTGACCCAGTTTTACTGGAGCAAGGAAAACTCAATCTTCTCCCAGTATGATCTATCAGCTTGCCGATTGTTTAATCTATGAATGAATAGCGATTTGATTTTTCTTGACCGTTGACTCTCTTCACTTATCAAGAAATAAACTTCTGGGTGTATCTTGACAGTCCAAAGATCTGAGTCCAGAAGAATTGGCTAAATCTGCTGTAGAACAAGCTCAAGCAGGAGCCAAGAAGAAGAATGTATCTGTGCCAATTCCGTCAGGAGGCGTCATAGAATACGATATTGTATACGAGATGAAGTTTAAGACCAATGGTGGCTGGATGTATGATGTTGCCGTGACATATGACGATAAAGAAACAAGGTAAGTGTCATGATTCACAGTTAAACGTCCAATGCATATGTTTTCAGTTTGGTTTTGTTTTGAAGCAGTGCTTGTTGCCATGCATGTTTTATGTTATGTGAGCATAACTGCTATATTTATTCTCTTCCTCTCTTTTTTCTCTTCATTCTTCATTGATTGGATAATTTATTTTAATAGTATTGAATTCAGCTATAGATTACTGTTATCTGTCTGAGGCAAAGTTTCACATATAAACACAAATCTAGCTTCACCCATAACTTAGCATATTGCCATAATAGCGTCTAATACAAGAGTTCGTTAACAAAGCCAAGCCATAACACAAGAATGCCAAGATTTCTTGTCAGTATTCTTGATACCCTAATCTTCAATAACACAAGAATGCCAAGATATCTTGTCGGTATCCTTGATACCCTAATCTTCAATATAAGCAAAAATTAGATTATCATCGCAATGCATGATGAACTGTACAATACAATCCCACCGAATGATTGATTTGATACAATATGAATGAGGCTAAAGCAATGTTCCCCCAAGTTTCTGGGACTGGGGGACGCGGGAGCGGGGAAACGCACATTTGGAATGTGTTATCACTAGAGTTTGCACCTTGACTGCTAAGGCCCAAAGCCTAGAGAATCTTAACTTAAAGGATGATTAGGTTAATGATAAAAGAAGCAGAGATCAGGTTACTCAACAGTGGATGTATGAACATGACAGACTTGGATAACAGAATACGAGTATGAACTTATAAAAAGAGTGGTCAAGTTTGCTCAGATCATTAATAAACATATAAACCATCCATAAGAATCCAAATATAGGAAAGAATCATGGATAAAGCAAAACATTTATCATTTCAAATTAAGCAAACAGGCTCATCTCGAAAACAATCACTTCAAAGCATTCTTTAAACAGAGTGAAACTGTAATACATGCTTGTAGAATAAAGACAGCAGTCTGATCCAAATTCTCCTTAATACATTCTCAGCCCTCGGCTGGAACTCTCCCCCTCTCTTACTGCTTTCTATTCATTATATAACAGATTACAAGATAATGATCAAAACCAAGAATCGAAGATTTACCCAAAATAATCATAACTGAAATGAGGTGTAACTAAAATATGGGAAGACAGTTCAAGATCCTATTTTTATGATAGCTTCTTTGACTCAACCCTTAGCTGGATCTTTCCTTCGATTCCCATAGAATGACTAGTGCTTTCACATATTGAAAATGATAATCATGCTTTGTTATTGATGCTCTGCCACATGTAATCTTGAATGTTCAATTGCTGCTGAACTAGATGCCCTTGGATTGGAGTCGATCTTTGACCTGTGATCTTCTTAGAATATTGAAACTGGAAACATGGAATTAATGCCTGGAGATTTTGATTCTTTGCCTCTGATAAAATCTTTGACTGAACATTTTAATAGGAGGCGAATTTGGCGAAATTCTGGGAAAAACGGTCTCAAACAACCACTTGTATTTTCTAAACTGTGATAGCTGTTAAAAAACTAAAAGAGGTTTTTCTTAATCACCTCGTTCCTGAAAAAACCCATGTTTCAGAATTTTGAATTTCACCTCCGTTTGTTTGGAATTCGCGCCACAAAATCACTACCTGCTAAACTGATAGAATTCAAGTGAGATCTTTGATTGTAAACCCAAAACTGAAGATATGCTGAGCACGATGTGCAAAATCCCACATATTTAAACGTTTACTTAGTGTATGGTGGAGATGACTCGTAGTTTTTAATGATTATATTGCAATCTCCTTTTGCTTGCAATGATGGACATGCACAAACCTTTTCAAAACCTGCAAACTTAACTCAAGATTTTACTTTGACACCTGCGCTCTTTCTCATCAATTAATTAACTGATCAATGCATTGAGCTTCTGTCGATGTGAGTTCTGTCTTCGTTACCATTGTGACAGCTGAATGCTTTGGTTCGGGCGTTTTGACAAATTAAGCTTTGTCTTGAAGTAAGAGGCGCACTTTGAATGACAAATGGAACACTCGTTTTTATTCTTAATGTTGCAATGATCACATTTCCTTCTATGATGTTTGCATACCTTATATTTGATTTGATTTCATCTGGGAGATCTTCTTTTACATACATGCTGCTGGAATATAAACACTTTTGTTGGAGCAGATCTTGTGACAACAGAACGTGTGGAGACCACCCCCAAAATTTAGGGAAATTTAGGAGGGACTGGGGTACGTCTCTAAAATGATAAAAAAAATAAAATACCAAAAATAATAATTCATTCGATGTATATTCATGATTGTGCAATGTAAATACTAAATATATTGATTTATTTTCTAAGTAGTAACATGTAGAGATTGTAAAAGGTGAAAATAATGGAAAAACATAAAAAAAAATCCTCAGGGACATCGGGGAAACGTTTCGCCATGAGACCCCACGTCCCCAGGGCGCAGGAAACGTGTTCCCGACCCTGCGGGACGTGTCCCCATGGAACACTGGGCTAAAGCTTCTCTTATATATAGGTTTAGGTTCACATCCCAAAACCACAAGTGTGGGATCAGTCCCAGACCCACAATTGTCAACATAGGTCGGCCAATATACTTGATAGGTCAGGGTTACATATGCCTCAAGTGAATGTAGTCAGCTTCAACTGTCCTCTGTTGGTCCAGTGTGCTATCCAAGAGGTCGCTGCACCAACCACCATCGTGCCAGTGTACTGAGCACCACACTAGGTGACCAGCCACACTGTGTACCTGCATCTGCTTCAAGTTGGGTTCACACACAACATTCCAAAACACTTTCCTTCAAACAGAACTTGGAGGTCAATAACAAAATTACATCAGCATTCCCCCTTGATTTTATTGAGTAGGGACCAATACAGCATGTTCAATGTTGACAACCAGTGAACTGATCAATAAAAGGTATAGTAATGCTCTATAAAGAGAAGCTTGAAGCACAAACACTCTAGTGGACAGTACCTGTTCACTGCGAAATCAACACAAGAATTCTGCAATGTATAAAAATATGCTGAACAATAAATAATTGATTGAATGATGGTATTTACGATGCACTTCATGACTGTGTACTTATATGTATTGACTGGCACAAGGCAATGAAGTATGTACCCTTTGACTTTTCATTAATGTACATTTATTGTTATTATCATTATATTTATTTTTATGTTTGTTATGTTGCCACTCTCTCAAGGAATGCTTTGTCCTCAAAGCATAATAAATAAGATTCTCTTTGGCTAAGCATGATATCTTGGTAGTATCATCTCCATGTTTGTCTCTTTGTATGGGCTTGACTTGGTTCTTGCTTTGAGTGTTAGCAAGGTTCCTTTGTAGGATGTCCATCATATCTTGAAGTCTTTGGACCTGTTTGTTGAAGGTGAACCTTTGCCTTGAAACTTTGGAGCATCTTGGAATGCTACATCTGGCATTTCGTGAGGGGGAGCCCAGATATTTGAAAAATCCAAAGTGCCATCAAGTTCAAGAACCCAATCAGACTTGTTAGCACAAATGTTTGCCATGTTATATAGACTTCTTCAGTCAAGTCGCCAAGATGAACTTTCTTTCTTCTCAACTGATGGTTGCGTTCACTTTTTACACTCAATAGTTGTCATCACTAGTCAAGGGCTTTATTTTGCAATTTACTTATTTGTTGTTTTTTCTTCAATGGAGTCGCTAGATAAGGCCTGCCAAGTTAGTACTCAATAATAATCTTATTAAGGTACAAATCAAAAATTTATCTCAAGTTTCATACCAAAATTGTCGTTTGTGCCAGAGAGATAGGGCTTTGACCCAGCCACATGCCTTTAAGCTTTCCCCGGCAATGACGTACAAAAATGTTACCTCAAAAACTAATAATCTTCCATGATCGGAGATAAGTGGACCCAAATGAAGTATGTGGACCCAAATAAGATAAGCGGACCCAGTGGACTCAGTGCTATGATTGACAACTCTTCAAGGAGGTACACCCAATGTCACCTCAATGTAACCCCCTTCCTCTTTAGACCGTGCTCCTTGGGCCACTGGAGGCTTCCCGAAATGAGATAAGGATAGACCTGTAAGAACCATAATAGAAAACACTTCTATCCCTACAAGACCTTCCCACCGTTAGTAGACCAGTTCCTTATGGAGTCAACAAAAGATCTACACAATAAACTCCTTGACCTGGAACGCTAGGAGCAATGATGAATATATAAATTGATTTTGTGATTTTCTGCAGTAAAAACCAGCAAGGTAAAACACAAGATATCTCTCAAACCAACCGTTGAATTCATGCAAATCTTACCTCCCGGGGACTAGCTAGAGAGGGAGCAACAAAGCCCCCTAGGGCGCCCCTCTTGTGGCAGATGAATGATAAGCTTCAGATCTGATTTTTATTTCAGACCTGCAATTTGCTGCAGTCAAGATGAACCAGAAATATTTAGGGTCTCAAATCCCCTAGGGTCACCCTAGGTGAGCGCCTCTTTTGGCAGATGAATGATGAGCTTCAGATCTGATTTTTATTTCAGACCTGCCATTTGCTGCAGTGAAGATGAACCAGAAATATTTAGGGTCTCAAATCCCCCAGGGTCACCCCAGGTGACCTAGGATTTGAACTAATCTTCCTCAAATGCCTAGGGTTTGACTTTCTCTTTGAAATGGACCTGCAACAGCACAATAGCCAGATCTGCAACACACCCTAAGGGATGACGTTACCTATCCCTATGATGATGTCACCTCCTTTAGGGCACTTTGAGGGTCTAAAATTGTTTTTTTTGCAATTTTTTTCTGCATTTTAGGATTTTTCCAATATTTTATCAAGATCTGAAATTTATTGCTGCAATTAACAACTTCAGAAATTAACAATTAAAATAACTAGGGCACAAATAAAATATTTTTGGATTTTTATTAAAATATATAATTTTTAGGGGTTTTCACAATATATGATTTTTTTGTAGTATATAATACAAGAATTTGATAAAAAGAGGCATCGTGATCAACGTACCTCAAAGAATTTGGCAATTTAATTTTGTATGAGTTAAGGCAAAACCAAGAAACCCTAGGTTCTGTTGATTTGACTTAACTAGGGCAAAATAAAGAAGCCAAGACCTAATTACAGGAGAGGCTCTCTAGGGAGAGATAACTCACCTTACAAGACAATGTTATTCTGCATAAAAACCCTAGGTAAGACCTTACCTTGGATGCTTTCGATAGTGCAAGGCAAGAAACACAAGATTCTTACCACAATTGAAGAGGAAAGAGAAGAGAGTTGCCCTCTCAAGAATCCTTCCACTTAGACACGCCTAAGAAAGACAGTAAACAAGCCTCCACTTCTAAGTTCAACTCTTGAAAACCAGTAAAATTGCCAAAGAAAGAGGTGCACACCAATTAATCCAAGTACACAAGGAGAAAAAGAGATAAGATTTGATTTCATCCCATTGTCTTGAGTTACAAATGAGGAGGCTAGCCTTATTTATATGCTTTCTTAGGCTAACTTATCCTCCTTTTTAGGCCGACCTACCTAAAATAACTTAAAATGATTTTTCAATGAATTTTTAGGGTTTGTCACCCACAAGCTAAGGATTAAACCTCATAAGACATAAGATAATAATAAAAATGATGAATTTATGCAACTTGATGAAACATTGAGTTTGGGAGGTGGGTGGTGTTATCACACAACTTGTAGTTGCCCCTAATGATGATCCTATTCAGGATGGTAGAGGAGATAGGCAACTAAAGAGGTGACCCGAGAGGGCCTCGATCCCAAGATGGATTGGTTGTCACGCCATTTGAGGAACTCTTTGCTTCTTGCTATCCAAGCCCCAGATAGCAAAGGGGGAGACCCTGATCTACTCCCGACAGGAGAGATCTAACCCAATCACTAGATCAAACTATTTAATAGGGTACGTAAGGTGAGGGGTGAAGAACGCTAGATCTAAGGGACAAAGTCACTGTAGAGGCTTAGCAAGATTGAGATTAAACTTTAGATAACTTAGATAAAATGAATTAGAGATTAAGAATGTATCTAGGATGTAGGTGGTAGGGTAAATGATCAAATTCAACTGCCTTGGGAAATGTGTACTTAAAACACGTAAAATGGTTCCAGTTAGTGGATCTGAGAGGGTTAGGGCTTCCTAGCACAACTTGGAAGTAGATCTGACAAAATCAAAGCACACACGCTCAGAAAACAAGGTACCAACTATCCAGAAGACAAGCCAACCAAGGAGGGCACAAGCATGGAGAGATTAGTGCTTAGGGGAAAGGGTAGATGGAGTCCACAAAGCAAGACGCCCTAGAGAACCCACCTAGGGCTAGGCCTAGAGATGAAAACCCAGAAATGGTTCGCCGATATTCCAAATAATTAAATCCAAAGAATTTTTAGAAGTTTTAGCAGTGAGGGTTTTAATGTAGATGACATATTGGTAAGTTAAAGGAATAAATATGTACCTTTTGATGCGTACTTGGATGATAAGAATGAGTGCCGGAATGACGAGGACTACTCCCGCAAAGATCAAATGAAAGTTTTGGTGTTTCTCTTGCTCCCACGATTTTCCCAAGAACCACAAGTGCGCCCTTCTCTTCCTGCAAAACCAAGGAGAAACTCAATCAATAAGCAACAATGAAGGTAGATGCAAGCAAGAAGCAAAAATGCAGAGAATAATTGGTACAAAGACAAAATCACTCCCTGAATAAACCGAATTTGAGAGAGAGAGACAAGGTGAGTCCTCCCCAGCCAGTGTGCTCCTCTTCCAAATTGTCCTCTTCACATGCAAATAAAATATGGATCCAAAAATATGCAAGATATCCACTAAGTTCTTTCAGTGCAATAGAAAAGTAGTTTCAATCATCGTATCCAACATCCAACCTGTTGCCGCCTGGTTCCACACCTAGGAAAACGCAGCAGAAGTCTTTAATCTGCTGGTGTGGCCTTGGGGGCAAGTCAGAGTCAAGCGCTGTCACCTGAAACTCGACTCCTCCGTCTAGGCTTTCCTAGTGAAGCCAAGGGGGGTGGACCCTAAAAAGTGAAAAAAACTATGGTGTCTAATCTATAAAAGACAAAGAATCTAATATAGGAGTTGGAATATTTTTTTGTAAACCAAGACAATGCCGCATATATATGTGTAAAGCAAAAAATCATTCATCAACATTTCATTTGCAAACATCCATCATCATCATTTGTCTTTTAAAACATTCACCAACAACTTGAAATATAACAAGATAAACCAGTGCCAATAAATGGAGTCAAAATAGATGCTTGAATTGAAAAGCAAATGTTGTGCGATTGTTCTTGGTTTATTTATTTTTTGAATGTGGTAATGATCTTTTTATTAGGGCTGGTGGATTCCCGATATACATGAAGGTACAGGGAATATGTTTGGAATTTAGCTGTGTGGTTTCTCACTTAGACTTGGGCTGGATCAGAGTCTCAAGGAGTTGTTTAGATGCTATACAAACGAGGGCAAGCCTAACGGTTTCCAAGAGGTCACTACCCAGTGTTGTCCCAAGTCCTTTGAAAAATTTGCCCACAACAGAAGAATGTTCGCTTTGTGTCGGATTTTCACAAGTAGGTTTGTTTATTTGGGTGTGTTAAAACCTATTACTAGTCATCTTCCCCTTTCTGATGCGTACCAACATGTTCAGACTGAGCTGCAAGTTGGCCACAGAGCATACGGGAGAAGACCTTGAAAATTTTTAAGTTTTTTAGGAACAAAATTTTTATCTTTTTTAGAGCCCCAAGAGTCTTTTCAGGCTAGTACTCGGGCTTGTTCTGAAACCCTACTTTGAGAAAGCAAGGTGGATGTTTTTTTGAAATTGTAAAAAAAATGAGAAAATATAAGTCCTGAGTGAATTTGTGGCCCACCAATGGAATGGGCCCACCAATGGAATGGACCAACGAGGTAAATTTTAGTCCTAGTTAATTTTATTTAATGCCGAATTGAAAGAAATAAAACTAATCTAACAATCACGCCATGGAAATTGAGATGACACAGACCACCCCTAGGGGGATGGGGTGTGGGCGCTGGTTAGCCCACTTGCTCTCGTTTGATATTCTTTACAATAAATAGAGAAGTGCCCTAGTCTCTTTAGAATGACTTGGTGGATTACAATACTGAAGAGAAAAGTAACCGGTTTTGTAAAAAAATTAAGTTTTGGTACTCCGGATGACCTAGATCCTCGATTTTTGGCCAGCACTTCCTCTTGTTTGATCGTCTTCTGCTGCAAACCAGCAAGCAAACTTTAGTACAAGATGCCCAAAAACACTTTAAGAGTGTCTTTGGAACATCTCCGAAAAACCCAAAAAATTTCTAAGTGTAAAACTAGTTAAAAATGCCACAAATTAACCAAGTAAGACAAGCAATGGGGCTTGTTTACTTGGGATCTTTGCAAGCTTTAAGAGCTGCAAATTCTATGCTCTTGGACAGCCAAATAAAACTTTTAAAATCAGACCTAACACTACTCCTCAAAACTTTTCAAAATTTAGCAATTTTTTGCAAGTATGGAAAAGTAAAATGCTAGATGAAGGAAAGATCTAATGTGTCAAAGATCTGAGCTTTGTAAACAAACTAGAATAGACTTCTTGCAAGTAATTTCTGATCTACTTAGAATATGAATATCAACATATAAATCAGAAATACTTTTCATAAGTAAACAGTAACCAAAATTTTAATAAAAGTATAAGGAGGAAGAGATGGAGAGTATTTTTTTTAACAAAATTTTCTTGAAGAAAGCTTTGGATCCTTTCCGGTGGTGAGTCGAGGGACTGTATCTGCATAAGAGATTAGATATGTAGAAGAAACAAACAAATTCTCCCACCTATCCACTTGAGTCAACCTGTAAAAACACAACAACTTGCAACAAAAAAGATCAAATCCAGATAAAACACATAGTAGAAATCAAAAGGAAATGTTCATAAGCAAATGATACATTTAAATTTGATCTCTACATATGCATAAAATAAAATACTAAGCAATAAACAGACTACTTAACTTCCCTCATAAACCAATACTGATCTTTCCCAAAGCTAGATTTGATCTTAGAGCAACAAAAAGCACTAATACAAGTTACCTCATGATAAACCAATACATTCATCCACTCACAAAGCCCAACACCATGAGTGACCTCCAAAGCCTTTTTATTAATCAAAATGACAAGTTACAACAATGTGGCATGCTCCAACTCCAACTAACCCAAAAAGGAGAGAGTGAGTGCCACTTTATAGAAATGATCAAGAGAAGGAGTGCGCCCAAGCTAGAGGAGATGGTGGGGGAAATCGTGGCACAAGTGATGGAGTAAAATGGGCTGCCCCTATCAGTAAACCAGCTGCTAAAACGCAGCACTATAGGTACTAACATAGCAGCACTATAGGTGCTGTAACTTCCCCAAATTGTGGGCACTCCCACATAACAAATGCGCCCAAGACTTGAGGAGAATGCACCCAGCTATAAAGATGGGAGTCATACCCATGTATTGGGCTGCCCCATTGTCATAAAACTCAGCTCAATGTGCTCCCCAAATAGTGCTGATCCAAATCAGTTCCTCAATTCACTAAAAAAATATTTAATTTTTTAAAGTTATTTTTTCATTTTTTGATTTTTTATGACTTTTTCACTTTTATTTTTGATTTTTTCTCAATAAGTGAGAAATTAAAGACCAAAACATTATAAAAAGTGGGTTCTGGGGTAATGTGGGTGCTCCGAGTTGGAAAACGAGCACCCCCAAGGCAAAAAAGACCCCTAGATGACATTTCTATGCCATGTACAAAAACAATAATTGAACCATTAAAAAATGGCCCAATTTACAGAAAAAATAAACTTCGCCAAAATTAAAAAACAACCCAGGGGGACTTAGCACATGTCCATATGACTCAAAAACAATGTCTAGCGTGTTCATATACATTGAACCATGGACTTTAATAATCCCCTAAGGTCCGTTAACCTTACCAGGCATTCCAGCTTTGGAGGAGTAGGAAAAAAACCCAAAAAGTATGTTATGCACTAATGCAAGACATAATTAATAGGTGAAAAAACTCCTTGGAATACCTGACTTAGTCAAAAAGTCCTAAGGAACCAAGTCCTTTACAAAACACCATGTTAGTACATTTATTACAAACTCCGCAAGGCCATGGACATGTGGTAAAAAAAGAAAAAAAAGGCCCTCAAAAAGGCTTGATGGACATCAAATCATCGAAAATGAACATTGATATGTTCAACTTTGCCCGCTCGCTTGATAATCCAACCAAGTACAACTTAGTTGGCAACACAACCCAAGATCACAAGAATTTCTCAAAAAATATTTTTCTATTCCAATAGCCAAGAGCCAAAAGTCCCTTTACAATGAGGGGGGTCTCTTCTTTAAATAGGAGTGAGAGAGACCAAAACCCTAACCACTTTTTAAATGAGAGGTTGAGATCAAAAGATATAACAATGATAATCAATGGCTAAGATGAGCCGAAAATACAATACATGGATCACTCAACATAAGGGGGACGTGTTTCCTTGCCCCACTGAGTCAAATTGATTTCCTTTATTAGCCATTTTACTGCTGGAAAACCACCTTTGAAAGTACAAAAGTGCCTGTAACTCTTTGCCATGTGCTCAGGGCACAAAACTGATTGCACCAAAATGTATGGAGATAGGGTAATATGGTAATAACGACTGGCTGGACCCCATATCCCCTATGTAGCGCCCTAGGAGAAAATAAATGCTCACTGAAAGTGCTAGACAAGCCATTTTTGCATGGCAAACTGAAGAAAAGTGTTAATCTGACCATATCATCACCTGTAATTGCCCGAAACTGATAACTGAGTGTACCAATGGACTCATAATGCTCAAATCCACTAGGAATAAGTACTCATACATCATGTGACCATCAAGTGATACATCTGTAAGCTCATCCATGCTCAGAATAATAAAATAATGGCTTGCAAATAATAATAACAATAAAAATCCATCAAACCATCATCTGAAACTACTGTTTGAAGCATGGAATCATCAAATGGGCACCAAGGGGCCATGAATAATCCATCTCGAACACTGTCGGCCCAAACTCATCCCGGACCCTATGGTTGACTTGGTCAAACTGGGTTGACCAGGTCAAAACTAATCAAAATAGTGATCCAAACCATAAATAACTGCTGTTGAAAGTACAATTAGATGAGATATGCTCCTTCAATTATATTAGTAGTGAGACTAAAGTATAAAATGATGTTTAACTGTCAAAAGCATGCAAATATAACAATAATAACTCCAGATCAAAGTAACCAACTACTATAAACAAGAACCTCAAGTGTATACTCATTTACATACTGGGCCAATTTGCTAACGATAGGTGAATGTGGAAGAACAAGGCTAGGCTAAGGGGAATGACTTAATAAACCTCAACATCGTAACCTCTCAGATAAGGGAACCATGGAAAACCACCTAAACATATGTTGGATAGAGAAGAACACAGGGGATGGCAGTGTCTCAGAAATGGGTAGAGTGATGAGAATGTTTCCGATAGACTCTAGACAAGCAACCTTTGTAGCAAATTATTGTCATCTTTATACACTTTGAGATTTAGCATTTAATTCCATTTAAATATTTTCACTAGCCAACCTCCAAAAGTAGGTGCCGTGAAAGCCTTATGTGCTTCAGATATGACTCAGTATGACCTCCATTGCCCGCCACTGTACATAGGTGCGATGGAGTGACCACCCTGTTTCCCTGTAGGGGCAAACAACCTTACATCAAACAAGGATGAGTGCTCGTCCTTTGGCCACTGACTAGCTATTATAGATATATATGGTAGTGTTTAACAACACTGTTTTTGCATCCTTTTAGATATAGCATTTAAGTTTCGATGCTTTAGTATTTAGCAACATTGTTGATAGGCATACTTGGTTTCGAGGACTAAAGGAGAACAATCACTGTGACTAAAATCACACACTCTAGAGCCGAGACACAATATAAACAAGGAGTCTATCCAACAAAGAGGTCTAGGTGGGGGAATTCCTCGAGATCACTAGTTAAGGTGTAAGTTTGGATCAAATTGAGACTGGAAGATTAACGGATGGATGGAGAAATTACTGATGATGCCATGGATAGCAAGGGCCCTACAAAGGGAATGACCGAGTATGTACTTATAAAGTAAGGGCATGACCAACGAGTATACATAAGAATTTCCTACTCATAGTAACCGAACACTTCTACGCTAAACAACAAGCAAGAATAATATAGAATATAGCTATCAAACAACCATCATATACTCAGTCAAATACTACCATGATATGAGCAAGAGCACATCAACAGTCCAATTGTACAAACCATATACCTGGGTCTCTAACCTGAACATCTGAATCATACTGAAACACTGCAGCTTGATATACCATGGGTATTGCCATTAATATGCTTTGGATGATATAAAATGGCTAACCCAATCATTGACTTGGGGTCATGGGGGTCAGTCCTGGCATGAGACTGTCGAATATAAGCTCTGGATCCACTGAATACATGAGAGTGATCATCAATATGCTGCTCGTCATCAACTAATCCCATGCAAAATGTGTAAAGGACTGGCTTACAAAAGTATTGGAATCTGGTTTGAAAACATGGTAGCCTCGACTACTGTGGATGTGATAACATTTGGTTCCAGCTGGGACAAGTGCTCTGCTGAATAGAGCACCTGAGAACCTCAGAATCTTTGGTCCTCATCACTCTGTTACTTGTATCCTCAAACATGCACTTTAGCTTTGCATCATCTTCCAAATGTCTACCTATCACCTGTAAGATGCAAAGCGCTATACCAAACTCACAGATCGGTCATCAGTAGCCCGCATATGTACAAAAATATAAAAATAACATTATTGAAAAATAAAATGATGAATGTAAAGAAACTAATCTACTAACAAAAATTAACAATTTTATTGTTTTGCAGGAACAGATAAAGGAAAAGACACTCAAGACGAACTGCCAGACTCAATGGTAAGACTGAAAAGGAAAAAGATAAGGTGCCATACTTAATGGAACAGGAAACTAACTACTGCTCAAGTGAGATTATTCGGTTTATACCTATCCTAATCTACTAGGCAAGTCATTCGAGATTTATGGGAGGGAAGTAATGTTTTAATAACCTCCCATTTACAGGCAAATCAACTGCCTCACCATCCAAGGTTTCTAGGACAAATGATCCTTTCCCAGCTATCTTAGCTATTCTATAAGGACCCATCCACAATCTCTCCAACTTAGCATGATTTCTCGGCTTCTCCTTATGTTTATCCCACAACAAAACTACATCCCCAACATTGAAGATTTCATTACGAGTGCTTTGGTCAAAAGTTCCTTTGATCCTTTCTTGTTCAGTGATCGTTCTATCAAATACTTCCTTTATTTTCTCATTAAGTTCCACTAATTTGTCGATCCTGGCTTGGATTGCTTCTTTATCAGTGGTGCATTGCTGTAGTAACTCATATATTGGAATTTGCATGTTAATTGGAAGCCTCCAATTTTGCCCATATACCAACTTGAAAAGAGATTTTCTGGTAATTCTTTTTACAATCGTTCTATCAGCCCATAATGCATATTTCTGTTTGCTATCCCAACTTCTCCTATTTTCGCCCACCATTCTTTTCAACAGCCCAATTAAATTTTTATTACTTGATTCGGCTAGACCATTTCCTTGAGGATAATAATTTGAAGAATGGGATAATATGATTCCGTGATTCATGCAAAATGTTGACATCTCTAGTTTGCTAAAAGCCTTGGCATTATCCGTTGTTATTTTCAAAGGACAATCATATCATGAGACAATATTTTCCTCCAAAAAATTCACTACTACCTCTGCTGTGGCCTTCTTAGTTGGTATGGCTTCAACCCAATGTGTGAAATAATCAGTTCAAGTTAGAATATATTTATATCCGTTACTTGAATTCTCGTCAAAGAGCACTGTTATCACATATATAGTAGCCGGGCCACCATACATTATTTTTCTGATTCTAGTACACTATTCAGCCAATTCCCTTGCATTGAGATGCTGAGATGAGAATCTATATTGGATCACTATTTTGGACAGTATATATTCCCCATGCTATGACTGAGTCTCAGGACACCCAGAGAGATGACCGATGTAGCTATTATACCATTTGCACATGAGCAGTTAGTAGTGCCTAGAGTTACAGTAGCAGTTTCAGAGGACAGATGATGGTTTAGAGGATGAGCATTCAGGTATATGACTCAGCAGGTATATCATGGTGTTGTGGTTATATTGCTTTTATATTCATTCTTATGGCATGTCTTAACATTTAGTATCATGATCTGGCGATCATATAGATATGTGGACCTGGTTGATCTTATTATATAGATTATATTGTCCCTACTCAGACTTAGAAGTTCACTATTCATACTCATTGGTTTTACCCTCCTCAGGGAGAATAGAGGTGATCATTCCACCATACCTTGGCTTGCTAGTGTTGGCTCCATTATTCATTGTCTTCATCCATCCATTACCTACCTTTTAGTTTATCACCTTGACTTACTACTTGACTAGTGGCATGGAGGACTTTTCCCCACTGTAGCCTCTGTGTTGGATGAGCTTCCCTGTTTATTGTGTTTTGGCTTTGAGTTGGTGACAAAACTTACCTATGGTGAGTTGGATTTCCTTGAGAAATCCCCCTAGTCACTAAAGTTGTGTTGGCTAAACCTGAAACTTTTAGTGCTGCCATGAATACAAAGTATGGGAAATGAAATGCTATATCTTGTATGAAAATCCCATTCATGCAATGTGTTTCTAAACACACATGAATGAAAAGGCAAGCCAAATGAAAATGGCTATGAAATAAAATGTTATATCTTTTGTGAAATGTAAATACCTAGGTAAACAAGCTGTCTGTGACACACCTAGAAGTGCTCAGGTAAACAAGTGCCTTAAAAACACACCTGCAGCAAAAAGCCTAAATAAATGTAAATCTATGTAATGTGTTTATAAACACAAATAGATCAAAGGCTATGGAAACTTTAGGCCCAAAAAGCAATGAAACTCAAATGCTATATCAAAATGATTGTTGGCCTCATTTGTATTATGGATTGTGCGCATCTGTTAAAGGTGAATAAATACTCTTTGAACAACTTATCCATTTGTGAGACACCGCCATTCCCTGTGTTGTTGCTCATTCAGTATATGCTATGGCGTGTATTCCCTTTCCCATATCCAAAGTGTCACAATGTTGAGTCAGTAAGTCATCCCTTGGCCTAGCCAGTTTATTTTAAGCCTTCACCCTTCACTAGCAAATTGATCACAACTATGAAGTGAGTATGGTGTTGAAAGTCTAGTCTGAGTCATAATAATAATTAATGACATTATATATTTGTTGGTAGATCGCTAGTAATGACAGCTACTTGTTATAATTGCTATTTGAATGAATTGTAGAGCATGTGTTAACTCTGACACTTTGCAGCAGCTTCCGATGATATTCTGAGTTATATTTGGTCATGTTGACTTGGTCAAACCCAGTTTGACCAAGGTCAACCACAAGACATGAGATGGTTAGACCTTATGATAACATAGATAGATGATATATGGTCTATGTACATGTACATGATGGTTCTATGCATCGGATGTAGGGTTATGATGATGTTTTATGGTTTTCAACATTATTTGATCATTTACAGATTATTATTATTTCACTTGTTTGGGCATATTGGATATATTATATGATCATGCAGAGATCCATATGGTGTATGAATACACATCTCGGATAGATTTGGACCTTCTGAGTCCAATGAGACAGTCTACTTTCAGTTCCGGGCAGTTACAGTGATGATTGAGCCTTAGTAGGTTATCCTAGTGCAGTTTTGCTCTGTCAGAGACCCTGTTAGAGCAGAGATGGATTTTATTTGGTTCACCTAGGGCGCTATGCATAGAGGGGGTGGTCCAGCCACTTGATTTTACCATATTACCCCCCTCCCAGACACACTGGTGCCCTCACCTTGACAGCGCAGGCACTCCAGGAGGCAGCTTGGGCAGTTTCACGCTTCCCGAGGCAGTTTAGAATTGGTAGAAATAGCTACAGAGGAATTCGATTTGGGCTACTGAGGCAAAGTTTTCGCATGGGATGATCAGTGATGATGAGTGCGATGTCTTCCACACCTTCTCCAGTAGTTTCAGGTTCATCGGGACCCACATCCATCACTTATGGCATTTTCTGATGATTTCTGGAGTCTCCTAAGGCTCACGATTTGGTACTTTGATGACTATTTTATTATTATTGTGCTATAGGGATTGACCAAGGGTGTCTAAAATTACCCCTTGGACCCACCATGAGCTAGTTGTTATATTTTGTCATCATGATTTGGTGGGATCCCCTCTCCTAGGGCGATTTTGTCTACTTATTGTTATATTTTATTAGTGATCCATGTATTTTATTGTTGAGTTCATCTCAACCATTGATTAGATCTTTAGATCTTTTAATCTTAGCCACTCATTCAAAAAGTGGTTAGATTGTGGACTCTCTCCCTCCTATTTAAAGGAGAGAGCTTCTCATTGTAAAGGGGACTCGTGGCTCTGGATTATTGGAATAGAAAATTATTATTGCATCTATCTCCAGTGTTGTGGTGAATGCTTTTGGTGTTCGTTCGTTGATTCTTCCTTTGCACTGAGTTATTGGAGATATTGTCTTGCCATATTTTTGTACCATTTTTGCATCTACAGGTGGAGGCCGAATTCATTCAAGGAGGACATATTGGTAGGGGAGGACCCTCCCTACTTCTTCTTTGGGTTTCTTCGTTGGTAATAGAGAGTATTACTGTCCCAGGACCTTCTATTTCATGTTACATTTGCACTTCGCTTGTATTTCCTCCATACTTGACCTTTCTGATTGAAATCGCTTTCCTTGGATTGACAGGTAGAGGAGGTCGCACTTGTGGGTTAGGGTATCATTTCGGCAAGCAAATTCAACAATCTCTCATTTGATCTCTGCGGGAGTCTTCCTCAACAACAAGGCATCTCTCTTCATCACTCAGGTATGATCTCAAGGTAATTTCTCTTTCCATGATCCATTAATTTGTCTAAGTTACTTCAAACCCTAATTAATTAAAACCCCCATTTTTACATTTTCTTAGATCTACAAAGATCTAGTGGCTTCTTGGGTAAGACATTTAAAACCCACCTCTATAGTATTGACGACATCCCGGATCTATAGTTTGGTAAGGATTGCTCCATTTGACCCTCTTCCCAAGGCAACTTAGCCTCTCCAAGTGAGGTCGCACTCCTTGGTTTGGGTGAGTTAACCTAGATCTAGTACGTGGGTAGTTGAGATTTCACTTGATCTGCAATCTACACTTCCAATAACCTACCCCTAGACTGTCACTTTAGTGATTTCTACCTTGTGGACCCTATTCCTCATTCTAAGGGTTAAACCCCATTTGGACCACTTGGTGATATCTTCAATCTCAGATCTGCTGAGATCTAGCCACTAGATTGTCTTGATTTCCTAGATCCACATTGATACTAGCATAAACTACTTGGATCTATATTTTTGTGGCCATTGGACTTGACTTGATCCCATTTATCATGCTTTTGGCCCTCCTTGGGCAAGGTCGCACTACTTGGGGAATTTGAGTTTGTCCACTTGTAGGACGTGGGTAGTTGAGATTTTGGTGGATTTGGAATAAGCATACCTTGAAACCTATGTCTAGTATGTCATTTTGTGAAATCTTGCCTTGGGGGTAGCATTCCTTGTTTTAAGGGATTATGGTCCACTTGGGTCACATCATGAACTATTAGATCTAGCAAGATCCAACCATCATACCTTTAGTAGCCCACTTGTCTTATATCATAGGGGTCATGATCTACAAGTTAACCTCTTTTTGACTCCATTTATCCCAATTCCCAAGGCACTTGTCTTTCTCCAAGCTCATTCAACCTTCTTAGATTGTTGGGTTAACTGGTGGTTTGATCCTTGTCTTGGTCGCTTGAACCCCTTGACATTGTCATATCTTATAATCAAGTTTGTCTTTGGTACTGGTTAGCCCCAATTCAACCCTTAACTACCCTGCATTGGACACGGTTCCCAAGGCGGTGGGTTTTCTCACAATTGACTAGTACCCTAATCCTTGATCTCATTATAAACTTCATAAGTCACTCACTTATACATGTTGGACCAAATTTACACTGTTTAAACCCTTGATCCAACTTATCATTTACCTTGTGACTTTATCCATAGATCTAGGGTTTACCATACACCTTACGTACTTCACCTATGCTCGATTTGATCTGGTGTTTGGTTTGATCTCTCCTGTCGAGAGTAGAACTGGGTCTCCCCCTTTGTTGTCTTGGGCTAGATAACATAAAGAGAACGTTGCCTCGATTGGCGTGACAACCATCCATTGGGAGTTGAGGCTATCTTGGTTGCACCTCTTTGGTTGCCCCTCCCTTCTGCCATCCATCTTGGATCCATCTCTAGGGGCACCTACAAGTTTGGTGATAACATGCACAACAAAATACATACCCCATTGCTGAAAAGGAGCCTCAACTATAACCCGAATTAAGGGTAAAGCGGGCAATTGTGGCTTTTTGGAGAAGAACTGACATTCTTGGCATGACCTTACATAAGTATGTACATCTTTAAATATTGTAGGCAAATAATAACTTGCTCTCATGATT
The DNA here is from genome assembly GCA_027924585.1 of Larix kaempferi. Classification (NCBI taxonomy): domain Eukaryota; kingdom Viridiplantae; phylum Streptophyta; class Pinopsida; order Pinales; family Pinaceae; genus Larix; species Larix kaempferi. The sequence goes on from BSBM01000600.1 coordinate 19,119,115, forward strand.
TTGGCAACGACTGTTCTTGGAACATAATGTGCACCACATAAACCCAAATGCATTTCCTTTATGATGATTTTTTATTCTTTAGGATTTACGCATTTCAATATAATTAGGGTTCCCTCCAACCGAGACCATCTTGAGTTAAAACATACTTTTTCGCCTTCAACCTTAGAGCCCTCCTTTGATGATCAACAAGGTAATCGGGACGAGACAATTTTTTCAAGAAATATATAATGTCCCTATACCATTCATGCTCCTTGTCAATGTGCAAAATACACGGTTTATGTTCATTAACGAGATTAACTGCACCATCACTACCTTTTTCAGTCAACAATTGAGCAAGACCTTGCCCTTTCACAATTTTAATTGGTTTGATCTCAAGGTCATATTCTTGGATACGTGAAATCCAATTTCCTCGAACACCTATTACCATCGGTTTGTGACAACACATCCTTGACTGCTTGATATGGTACGTATGCTTTAATCTTAGAATATCCAATATAGGTTATAAAATGCTTTAGGGCTTTGACTAAGGTGTAAGCTTATTTTTTAGTAGTGGTGTACTTTAACTCAACATCTCTTAGATTTTTACTCATGAAAGCTATGGGTTGCTCATGGTTTTCATTGTTCTTTTGCAACAGTACTCCAACAATGGTATCCTCAGATGCGTAAGAATAAATAAAAAACTCCTTGCTATAATTAGGGCATGCCAAGACAAGAGCGGTTGGGATGGCTTTCTTTAATTTGGCGAAAGATAACTCACAAGTTTTATCCCAAACAAATTTCACATCCTTCTTTAACAGAGCATTCAGAGGTTTAGCTAACTCTGCTAGGTTCGGAATAAATCTTTGGACAAAGTTTATTTTACCAAAGAAAGACTGAAGAGAGCCAACATTATGAGGTGGGGGGATAGCATTAATAGCCTGGACACGTTCAGGGTCAATTCGAATTCCATCTTTAGATACAATGTGTCCCAAAAGTTTTCCTTCATCTATCCCAAACGTGGATTTCTTCGGGTTCAAAGATATACCAAATTTCGTACACGGATGGAAAATTTTCCTTAATTGCTTTACATGATCACCCCGTTCTTTAGAGAACATCATTAGGTCATCTTGATATATAGCATTGATTTTTTCGATAAGGTCACTAAATGCTTGATCCATGGCTCGTTGAAAAGTTGACCCAGCATTTAACAATCCAAAAGGTATTCTTATATACTTGTAAGTTCCCCAGGGAGTTGTGAAAGTTGTTTTCTCTCTATTCTCCTGTCTAATACGCACTTGATTATATCCTGAAAAACCATCCCACATCGATAACATTCCCACTCCTGTAACACTTTGCAGTAGATTTTCCATATTGGGCAAAGGATAGTTGTCTTTCAAAGATGCTTTATTCAAATTTCTAAAAATCTATGCATATCCTTATTTCTCCACTCTTCTTCCTAACAATTACCGGATTTGATATTCAAGTGGTATGTTGGACTGGTTGTATGATCCTGACTGCTAACATCTTTTCAAGTTCCTTTTTGATCAAGGGGGCTAACTTAGGATTTATATTACGCAACTTCTGTCGATAAGGTTTTTCCCCCTCCTTTAAGGTATGCTCAATGATCGTGGGATCATATGTTTTCAGATCATCATATGTCCAAGCAAAAACATCCTTATACTCACGAACAATGTTACAAAAACCGGACTGGTTTAGGCAAAACCGGCTGGTTAGACCGGTTCCGACACCTTTCCGGTCCGGATCGGCCCTTCAAACCGTTTTTGGCCGGTTTTGTCCTGAACTGGCCGGTTCAGTCACCGAACCGGTCAAAACCGGTCGGTTCAGGACAAAATTGATTTTGCCTGCAAAACCGGCCTGTTCAGGACAAAATTGATTTTGCTTGCAAAACTGGCCGGTCTGTACAACAGCCGTACGATCGACCAGAAATCGATTTTTTTTTTAATTTGAAAAAAAAAAAGGCAAGTGGGTCGGGGGGGGGGTGAACCTAGACTACCCTAAACAATTTGTAGTGACAAGACAGGGAAACCGACCTTGAAACAGATGACAGTTGTTAGGGCATGTGTTGTTGGCAGGTTCAAGGAATCGCTAGACAATTCAGAAAATTTGCCTCCTCTTATCACCTATTTTGTACCATAGTTGGATTGCTTGAAGAGCCACCATTTGACAAACATGAGGAGTGTTTGTGTTCCAGTGTATCAGATGATCCATCCTTTGTGCCTAGCCAGTTTTGTTTTTCAGTCGACATGACCATGGCCCCACGGGGTTTGTAATAAAGTGTGCTAGTAGGATTTTGAGTGGCTCGGTTCCCCATGACTTGGTTAAGCAACTAAGGTATTCCAGGGAGTTTTTTCCCTTGTCAATTATACTTTGCCTATAGCCGAGCTATAATCAATGAGGTTTTCTCCCACTTCCTTCAAAGCTGGAATGCTCGATTTTGAAAATTTTAGCCATGGGGGGTTATTAGAGCCCAACTGATGTATATAAGCCTACTAGACACTTTAGACTAGGTTTTGATCATGTCCTAGGTCGCTAGGACCCTCAGAAAAAATTTCAAATTTTTTTTACCTGGTCCTCCGGTTTTGGGTTTTTAATTATTTTTTATTTTTTAATAAAATTTTCCATAGTTCAAATGGAAAAATTTCAATTTGTAATATGTCAGTCATCCGGGATCTGAATTCAGTGATTGAAGGCTCCAACCTTAAGCCAAAAATCATTCATGATCCCCGGACCAGTTTATCCTAATTTTTGGATGTCAATTCAGCCTCATAATTAATAATTTCTCAAAAAAGTCAGTTACAGAGAAATTATTAATTAAAATATTAAAAAATGAATATTTGGAGATAATCCAAATCTCTCCAAAATAATCCAAATGGATTAAAATAAAAGGCTAATTGACATGGCATTGAGCATTAATGAAGATTCCAATCATCTCAGTCATCATCCAATCAAGTGTACAGTCAACACAAGTGGATCTCTTTAAGTGAATTCGCCCACCTTCCTCAAATCTGCGAATTGGGTGAAGTGGCATGTGATTAATGGATTGGTGGTATTGCATTGATGGGAGAGTGAGTGCTTTGCTAAAATTAAGGCATATCTCAAGTTCCAACTCCAAGCAATTCGAGTTTGCAACTACCACAAGGCTCCAAGCTTCACCACACAAGGATTCACGCCATCCTACACTAGCTCACGTCAACCTCTATTGAAGCTCGAGCTTACCACATGGCACATTGTTATTTGATGGTGATACTTCCAAGAATGGGATGGGGGGCGCCTTGCCTAGGTGGAGGCCACCTCCCCACCCTAATTCAATGCTAGTTCGAGTTATGGATTGGAGTTAGCACTCCAAGCTTGATGGTGATTGGATATTAAATGGAATTCGATTCAGTGACTCATGCTATTGGCTCCTTTGATGCCAATTCGAATTAGGTTAGCCTGGTGCTTGCAAATTGTATAAGAAGAGGCTCTTTGAGCTCCCTTCACATGGAATTTTTGTGCAAGATTACTCTACTCATTTTGTAATAATTCTTAGCTTTGGCTATTTGGAATAAAATCGACTTTGGAGGTCTACATGGTGTGCACAATTTGTCCATGAGAATTTGTTGAAGCTTTATTGAGGTGATGTTGTTTAATTATGCTATTTCATCTATAATGTTTTGATCATGCTTCTAGCTTAGAAGTCTTTTTTAAGTCCATGGAATGAATATTTGGGTTTCAATTTATTCATTGATGCTTGGTTGATTAAGATTTAGAAGTAGCAAACTGTAGTCTGTAATACTTATGCTCTTCTTGTCTTTTTTAATTGATCATACTAGACTTGACCAAACATTGTTTGAGGTGGCTTGTTTTGCAGATCTCCTAAGTGCAAAGTGGGATCTTGAGCTTGGTTGCTTCTTCCTCCCCTTTGTCATCATTTTGCTAACTTTTGTGCATTTCAGGGGTCTTCAAAAGATCGATTCGTGCTTCAAGGTTGAGCTTGAGAAGTTCATAAAAGATCCATCCATTATTCAAAACTTCAAACTGGTTACTTTGGTTTTAAAGGCTCTCCTCTTCAAGCCATCATTTTTTCTCTTTGAAGCTTTTTCCCTTTGATTTGCTAAACCCTTGCCTCTCTAAGAACCTTCTCCTCTTTGCTCTCGTCCACCCTAGATCAGCCTTCCTCTAGCTCCTAGATCCTCCTTTACCCTCTCTTCTCCCTTCGTTTTCCCTTAGCCTCCTACCCTTCCTCCTCTCCACCTTGCTCTCGTCCCTCCTTATCCCAAAACCCCTTTGCTAGCTCTCGTTTTCTCCCTCTCGTCTCCCCTCATCTTCCTCTCCTCTCTCCTCTCGTCCACCTTCAAAAGAGCCCTAAAGATACAACAAACAACAAAAACGATTTGAGTTTTTTAAAAGTTTTGGTTAATAGCTTTTAGTTTCATGTTTTGAAGGGTTGCAAAGTAGGCATCTTAGATCTCATTTCAAGATAAACTTTGCATTCATTTTGTAGTATCTAGTTTCTTTTAGGTGCATCTTAATTTATTTTGGTTAAGTAGTTGCACCTTTGCATAGATAGATCTCATAAAAAAAGGTAAAAAACTTGCATTTGTCTTTCGAAGCATTTAGCCATTTACATATTAGCTATTTTCCATGTTATCATAGTTTGCTTTTAGCTTTAGTTATCATTGAGTCTTTAGACTTAGCTAGTTTCAAAGTTTATTTTGTTTTCTCTAACGCTAAAGGGTGCATTGTTTAGCTAATTTGAACTTGTGTAGGTGTTTCAAAGAAGAAGAAAGTCAGGGAACTTTGAGAAACAAGGAGGTCTCTACCCAAAGAAAACATCAAACAAACCATAAGGAGATCCAAAACAAGAGGACCACATTCTCCTTTTGTAAAAGCTCCTAAGAGCTCTATATTGTTTTTTCATAGTTATTTTATCTTTCATAAAAGACCTTGCAAGGGTTAAATTCCCAAGGCACTTGTAAATTGATTAATAAAAAGGCTAGGTGGCATAAGGCCTCCCACACTTTGTTTCTCCTTCCCCATTTGGGGAAGACTGTTTCATGCATGCTTTAGTTAGACTTGTTTCAAATTTTCTAGATTAAAGTTTATTTTTGTACTTAGATTAACTCTCTTCCAAGTTTTGCCTTGAGAAAGTAGCTTGGGATTTGATCCCAAGTGCCACATAGTTTTGTGGCTACTTCTCTTTCCCCGTTAGCATCCTTGCGGACATCCAGCTAGCTGGAAGGTTTTCGGGACTAGCGGTTCTAGTGGTCACCTTGTTCCAAGGTTGATCCCATCTTGTTTGTTTATTTCTTGGTTAGTTGTTCAATTTTGCCTTAGAAAGTGTGCACTTGTTATTTTCTTTCATTACTTGCTTACTTTAGAAAGCATGCTTTTTCTTTGCATATAAACTGCCTCTATTTTAATAAAGAAGAAAGCCTCTTGAACTTGTAATAATCCAAGTCAAGAGAACTCTCTGTCGGAGAGCATATTAAAATTGCATTTTCCCTGCATTAGGCATATAGAATAACTAAGTCTCTTGAACCTTGTCATAAGACAAAGTCAAGGCATTCTCTGTCGGAGAGCTGAATTGTGTGCTCTAATAATTTTAAAACATTTCAACTCACTCTCCCCCTTTAATAATTTATCTTGGTTGCTATCTAACACCTGTATGCTCTGCCAACCTGAAAAGGTTGGGCTAGTACTTAGAAAGGTGTTAGATTTGATAATTTTGGATAACATAATAAAATTTTCAACCCACAACCAACGAACCGGCGTTGCCTTTTCGGGACATACTCAGGTAGTGGGCAAAGTTCCTAAACCTGGTGGGGCCGGAAGTTACCGTTGTCATAGACATCAGAGTGGTTAAGTCTTTAGACACTTACTCTTCGAAATCTGGGCGGTCTGACATACCATCAGAAGGGGAAGCCACTGAAGGTATACCTTTCCGGTCGATTTGCTTACCTTGTTGTTCTTAGCCTAATAATCAAGACCACTAAAACTTTCAATAAACCAAGATAATTTGCAAAACGATCTCACAAACGGTTCTCCAAGACTTGTACTTTCAAGATCCCCCATCACTATACAATTTTTTGACTCCGTAAGGCATTGGTCTAATTGTTACATTTTCATATATTCATATTTTTGGGCCATTTGTCCATTTAAGTCATTTATCTATGGATGCTATCTCATTTTCGCAAGTCTTTGATATACTGCTAATCTTGTAATCTTGTACCGCAACGTGGATGGCATTTTACCTTGTGTTTTATCTAAAGTAAATTTGTGATCTTTTCATCTTTAAAACTCCTAAACAACACCCATCCGCATCACCATACACTAAAAACACTAAAACACATTGAGCCATAGTAAACTCTTTGCAGGGACTACCCCCCTTGGCTTCATTAGGAGTTAGCCCAAACGGAGGAGCTGGGATTCAGGTGACAGTACCTGGCTCATTGCTTGCCCCCAAGGTCACACTTTCCCCACTTGTAGTGAGGGAACAACTTTCGAAAGATTTCTGCTGCTGGTGTGCATCTTGGCGGACAACATCTCCTATTGTCCTTTCCCTTCTTATTGAGGGTATCTCCCAAAAAACAACAGGGAGAATCTTTAAACTTGAGGGTGGTGGAAAGATAGAAGTGACATGACCCTCGGGCCTCAACAGAGAAGGTTATTCTTTCTTGGGCATTTAAGCTTGAAATGAATTTTGATGATAAAAGATCCAAATCCTCCATATTACATGTTTTTACTTTCGATTTGGAAAAGAAACATGGAGGTATTGCTCTGAAGAAGTCTGAAACTGAAGCGCATTGGAAAGGAGCTACAGAGATCATGTTAGGGCTCTGCAATACCTAGATAGACAGTTCTGACATTTAGAGCCTTTTTTGATGATGTATTTTGATTTAGACATGTATTGCACTCCGTGCTAACTACTTTTTTGGTTCTATGCACTCTTATTTGCTATATAAATGAGATACTTTTCATATTTTGTGTATAATGGTTTGAATGCACATGGATGCACATGAATATATATATAATTTTTGAAAATTTGAATATTTTATGTATTTTTGGTGATTTGTTTTTTTTTTTTCCGGTTTTGGTCCGGTTCCGGTTCACAGGGTCGGCCGGTTCGACCATCGGTTTGGTTTTTGTAACATTGCTCATGAATTAGATTTTCAATGGCTTTTCTCTCCTTTGGGGAAGCGTTCTTTCCAATCTTAATCATTTTAGGAGCAACTGGAGATCCTATGTTTATTTCTATTACCTCATCTATGGGCTCATATCTTCTTCCTTTATATTCATCATGTATATTGAAGTTCTTTTCTAAAGGAATCGATAATTGCATGAAGTCAATATCTTGCACAGATAAATCCTTTATTCTATCGTCTAAGTCAACTGTGCAATTTTGGAAATTGTCCACACAATGCAAGAATTGAATAATCCGAGCATTATCTGCAAAGACTTGCTAGTGATCTTGATTATCGGGAACAAAAGGTCTAAACAAGAATTCTACTTTGCAATCTCGTTCCCTGAGATGATCTGGGACCTCAAAAGTACATGCTGTTACTGACAATGCATCAACCATACCATTTTCTTCTCTTGGAACAACTTTAATTGAGAATGCATCAAACATTTTGATAGCATCCCACACAACATTCCTATAATCTCGAAGTCGATTGTTTTTAGTTGCGCATTGATTTTTAACCTGAGAGACTATTAAATCTGAATCCCCTATTACACTTAAACATTTAATTTTTGATCTTTGGCAACTTCTAATCCTAGAAGTAATGCTTCATATTCAGCTATGTTGTTATTGCATTCAAATTCAAGGCGGAAGGAATATATTCTTTCTTCACCCAAAGGTGATGTTAGAACAATGCCAGCTCCCGCACCATGTCAAGATTTAGCCGCATCAAAATGCATTTTCCAAATTTGGTAAGGAGGAAAAGGGTGTTGTCTAATTTCTTCCCAAATTTTTTCCAATACCATATAATTTCCAACTTCATCTGTAGGTCGCATAGCTTCCTCAAAAAGGTAGTAAGGGGTTTCAATATGTTTAGACATGGGTTTCTCATTTACGAGCTTAACATAAGCATTCTCCCCAATTGGGATGGTTGCATACGAAAGATTCATCTGAATAATTCCACCTAATTTAGCAGCCCATTCCCTAGATAACAACATTCCCCAAACATCAGGTATATCCAGGACAAGGACATTCATACTTATTTCAATTTCTGGATATGCTTCCAATATCATTTTTCAGATTCTCAATTACCCCCTTAGATGTCATAGGTCGAGAATCCATGCCACATACATTTTTAAATTGCCATGATGGCTTTAGCTCTAGTTGTTCCATTACCCTTAATGGCATAATATTCACTTATGCTCCTGAATCTAACATGCAATTGTGTAGAATCAACTAGTTTATCTCTAAAGCTATGTAAAATGGTGGATGACCACTACCGTTATCAGTTACGCTTTGAATCATGACGAGCGGGTCTTCCTCTACAGTCACTTGCTTTGGAATTTTAGTCTTGGGCTTAATCCCTAAGAATTCAGTAGCTTGGCTAAATAGTGAAGGAATCTTCAGAAGTTCATCAAGGGGAATGGGTATGTTGGGCTTGGAGAAGAAACCATTTAGATCAACCTTCAGATTACAAGGGTTCTCCATATCCTTAGCACTAGGTTTCAATCCTAACAAATTCATGATTTGTGCTTTAATGAAGGGAATAACTACCAACGCTTTCAAAGAAACCATAATCGATGATCCTGACAGCTTTCCAAGGATGTTTGTGTTCAGTTTTTCTTGAGTTCGAGGTAATATATGAGAAGACTCTTTGCTTGGCAAATTCATATGTTTTCTTTGTACCACTTCCTTAGAGCGAACCCTATTAGATTGGGTTTGATTGTTTCCCTAATAGGTGGAGGTACTGTCTTCTGAGCACGACTATTATCCTTCAAAATACCCTTGGGAGGAGGACTTGAAGTTTGAGTTGGAATTTTATTAGTTGGCTTGTGCATAGTTCTCCTTTGAACAAGGGAATTAACCTTTACAGGAGTTTTGTTAAGATCTTGAGTCTTTTCACTACCTTTTGATTGGGATCTTGTTACTACTCGGTTATCTAAAGACCTCTTAATGGTTTTAGGTTGAGGATAGTCATTGATATAGACATTTTCAAACAATTCATGAAGGTGTTCATCACGTCTTCTGTTTTCTTGTTGTTGATCTAACACTAAGCCATAAAGGTTTTGCATTAACATTGTCATTTGAGTCATCATATTGATAGTCTTATTAGTTTCAGACTCTATATCTCCAGGATAGGACATGATTAAGGAAATTAGATTTATTTATTGGATTTGTTCCTCAGTAGAGTCGTAGGGTGGAGTCGCTAGGTGAACCACAGTAGTAATTCACTGAATAAGTTAATGTCGTAGGAGTGGTGAGATGAGTGAATTAAGATGGTGATTAGATCAATTAAGCAATGCGAAATGTAATCACCAAAGTAAAAGACCAGATGCGATAAGATATGGAATATCGCACGGACACTCGCAGACACCGAAGGTAAGCCTCTACCTCCCTGGCAACGATGGCAAAAATGTTATCACATAACTTGTAGTTGCTCCTAATGATGATCCTATTCAAGACAGTAGAGGAGATAGGCAACTAAAGTGGTGACTCGAGAGGGCCTCCATCCCCAAAGATGGATTGGTTGTCACGCCAATCGAGACACTCTTCGCTTCTTGCTATCAAAGCCCCAACTGGCAAAGGGGGAGACCCTGATCTACTCCCGACAGGAGAGATCTAACCCAATCACCAGATCAAGCTATTCAATAGGGTACGTAAGGTGAGGGGTGAAGAACCCTATATCTAAGGGAGAAAGTCACTGTAGAGGCTTAGCAAGATTGAGATTAAACTTTAGATAACTTAGATACAATGACTTAGAGATTAAGAAAATAAATACTCACTAAAAGTGCTGGACAAGCCATTTCTGCATGGAAAACTGAAGAAAAGTGTTAATCTGACCATATAATCACCAGTAAATGCCCGAAATTGATAACTGAGTGTACCAATGGACTCATAATGCTCAAATCCACTAGGAATAAGTACTCATACATCATGTGACAATCAAGTGATACATCTGTAAGCTCATCCATGCCCGGAATAATAAAATAATGGCCTGTAAATAATATTAACAATAAAAATCCATCAAACCATCATCTGAAATTGCTGTCTGAAGCATGGAACCATCAAATGGGCACCAAGGGGCCGTGAATAATCCATCTCGAACACTGTCGGCCCAAACTCATCTCGGACCCTGTGGTTGACTTGGTCAAGCTAGGTTGACGAGGTCAAAACTGATCAAAATAGTGATCCAGACCATAAATAACTGCTGCTGCAAGTACAATTAGATGAGATATGCTCCTTCAATTATATTAGTAGTGAGACTAAAGTATAAAATGATGTTTAATTGGCATAAGCATGCAAATATAACGATAATAAGTCTAGATCAAAGTAACCAACTACTATAAACAGGAACCTCAAGTGTATACTCATTTACAGACTGGGCCAATTTGCTAACCATGGGTGAATGTGAAAGAACAAGGCTAGGCTAAGGGGAATGACTTAACAACCTCAACACTGTAACCCCTCGGATAAGGGAAGACTGGGCCAATTTGCTAACCATGGGTGAATGTGAAAGAACAAGGCTAGGCTAAGGGGAATGACTTAACAACCTCAACACTGTAACCTCTCGGATAAGGGAACCATGGAAAACCACCTAAACATATGTTGGATAGAGAAAAACATGGGGGATGGCGATGTCTCACAAATGGGTAGAGTGATGAGAATGTTTCCGATAGACTCTAGACAAGCAACCTTTGTAGCAAATCATTGTCAGCTTTATACACTTTGAGATTTAGCATTTAATTCCATTTAAATATTTTCACTAGCCAACCTCCAAAAGCAAGTGCCCTGAAAGCCTTATGGTCTTCAGATATGACTCGGTATGACCTCCATTGCCCGCCACCGTCCATAGGTGCGATGGAGTGACCACCCTATTTCCCTGTAGGGGAAAACGACCTTGCATCAAATAAAGATGAGTGCTCGTCCTTTGGCCACTGACTTAACTATTATAAATATATATGGTAGTGTTTAACGACACCGTTGTTGCATCCTTTTAGATATAGCATTTAAGTTCCGATGCTTTAGTGTTTAGCAACACTGTTGATAGGCATACTTAGTTTCGAGGACTAAAGGAGAACAATCACTGTGACTAAAATCACACACTCTAGAGCCGAGACACAATATAAACAAGGAATCTATCCAACAAAGAGGTCTAGGTGGGGGAAGTCCTCGAGATCACTAGTTAAGGTGTAAGTCAGGATCAAATTAGGAAGATTAACGGATGGATGGAGAAATGACTGATGATGCCATGGATAGCAAATGCCCTACAAAGGGAATGACCGAGTCTGTACTTATAAGGTAAGGGCATGACCAACGAGTATACACATGCATTTTCTACTCAAAGTAACTGACCACTTCTACTCTAAACAACAAGCAAGAATAATATAGAACATAGCCACCAAACAACAATCATATACTCAGTCAAATACTACCAAGATAAGAGCAAGAACACACCAACAGTCCAAATGTACAAACCATATACCTGCTGGATCATATACCTAGGTCTCTGACTTGAACATCTGAATCATACTGAAACACTGCAGCTGGATATACCATGGGTATTGTCATTAAACTGCTTTGGATAATATAAAATGGCTAACTCAATCATTGACCTGGGGTCATGGGGGTCAGTCCTAGCATGAGATTGTTGAATATAAGCTCTGGATCCGTTGAATACATGAGAGTGATCATCAATATGCTGCTCATCATCAACTGATCTCGTGCAAAATGTGTAAAGGACTGGCTAAGAAAAGCACTGGAATCTGGTTTGAAGACATGGTAGCCTCGGCTATTATGGATGTGATAACATTTGGTTCCAGCTGGGACAAGTGCTCTACTGAATAGAGCGCTTAAGAACCTAAGAATCTCTGGTCCTCATCACTCTGCTACTCGTATCCTTGAACATGCACTTTAGCTCTGCATCATCTTTCAAACGTGTACCTATCACCTGGAAGATGCAAAGCGCTATACCAAACTCACAGACCGTTCGTCAGTAGCCCACATATCTACAAAAATATAAAAATAACAGTATTGAAAAATAAAATGCTGAAAGTAAAGAAACTAATCTACTAACATAAATTAACAGTTTTATTGTTTTGCAGGAACAAATAAAGGAAAAGACACTCACGACGAACTGCTAGACTCAATGGTAAGACTGAAAAGGAGAAAGACAAGGTGCCAGACTCAATGGCACAGGAAACTAACTACTACTCAAGTGAGCTTGTTCGATTTCTACCTATCCTAATCTACCAGGCAAGTCATTCGAGATTTATGGGAGGGAAGTAATGTTTTAATAACCTCCCATTTACAGGCAAATCAATTGCCTCTCCCCATCCAAGGTTTCTAGGACAAATGATCCTTTCCCAACTATCTTAGCTATTCTATAAGGACCTATCCACAATCTCTCCAACTTAGCATGATTTCTCAGCTTCTCCTTATGTTTATCCCACAACAAAACTACATCCCCAACAGTGAAGATTTCATTACGAGTGCTTTGGTCAAAAGTTCCTTTGATCCTTTCTTGTTCAATGACTGTTCTATCAAATGCTTCCTTTCTTTTCTCATTAAGTTCCACTAATTTGTCGATCCTGGCTTGGATTGCTTCTTTATCAGTGGTGCATTGCTTTAGTAACTCATATATTCGAATTTGTACGTTAATTGGAAGCCTACAATTTTGTCCATATACCAACTCGAAAGGATATTTTCCGGTAATTCTATTTACAGTCGTTCTATCAACCCATAATGCATATTTCAGTTTGCCATCCCAACTTCTCCTATTTTCGCCCACCATTCTTTTCAACATCCTAATTAAATTTTTATTAGTTGATTTGGCTAGACCATTTCCTTATGGATAATAATTTGAACAATGGGATAATATAATTCTGTGATTCATGCAAAATGTTGACATCTCTAGTTTGCTAAAAGCCTTGGCATCATCAATTGTTATTTTCAAAGGACAACCATATCGTGAGACAATGTTTTCCTACAAAAAATTCTCTACTACTTCTGCCGTGGCCTTCTTAGTTGGTATGGCTTCAACCCAATGTGTGAAATAATCAGTTCAAGTTGGAATATATTTATATCTGTTACTTGAATTCTCGTCAAAGGGCACAACAAAATCCATACCCCATTGCTGAAAAGGAGCTTCAACTATAACTGGAGTCAAGGGTAAAGCGGGCAATCATGGCTTTCCGGAGAAATAACTGACATTCTTGGCATGACCTTACATAAGTATGTACGTCTTTAAATATTGTAGGCCAATAATAACCTGCTCTCATGATCTTCGCAGCGGTTGTTCTTGGAGTATAATGTCCACCACATAAACCCGAATGCATTTCCTTTATGATGGTTTTTGATTCTTCAGGATTTACACATTTCAATATAATCCCATCAGGGTTCCTCCAACCGAGACCATCTTGAGTTAAAACATACTTTTCCGCCTTCAACCTTAGAGCCCTCCTTTGATGATCAACAAGGTAATCAGGACAAGACAAATTTTTCAAGAAATATATAATGTCCCTATACCATTCATGGTCCTCGTCAATTTGTAAAATACACGTTTTCTGTTCATTAACGAGATTAACTGCACCATCACTACCTTTTTCAGTCAACAATTGAGCTAGACCTTGCCCTTTCACAATTTTAATTGGTTTGATCTCAAGGTCATATTCTTGGATATGTGAAATCCAATTTCCTCGAACACCTATACCATCGGTTTGTGACAACACATCCTTGACTGCTTGATATGGTACGTATGCTTTAATCTTAGAATATGATTGGGCCGTTATTCCCAAGGAGGTTGACTTGGTTGGACTTGGCCTAAAATAGTATAAAATACAATATAATGAGGGGGTTACGCATGTAGGCTCATAGCCTTAATTACAAGGTTGGCATGTGGCGACAAGTGAAGATTACACCATCATTTCAACAAAAACGAGGAAAAAAAGGAAATCCCTTCAATTCTCAAATGTGAGGACATTGACTTTGACACGTACAAATGAGAACAAATTAAAATATGAAAGAACTTGAAGATAATCAAAATTGCTTAGTGACATTTATAAATTACAACTTCTAAGCAGTTTGCACTTCTTTCAAGTTTTTGTACCATTACTTCAGTATCTTACATTCAAAAAATATGATCTGCCTCATCTTTGGAGAACATAAAACAACCCCATGCAACTAACTTATTTGAATTTCAAAATAACTGTAACTACCATAAAGAAGTTCTATAGCTAACTATAAGTCATAGATTGAGTATGTTGAAAACTGTAATTGAACATGGAAAACATATGGTATGTATTAGTGGACAAGGTAGTCAATCATACCAAACCACAGATGAGAAGGTAATCAATCAGTTGACAATTAATCTACTAGATCATTGTGAACTAAAATGAACTCTTTGATTTATTCTTGGACAATTGTCTACTGCATGTGTGGTTGTTAAAGTCTGACAGTGACAGAGTTAGGTTGGGATTTCCTTTGTGGTGGATGAATGGAAGATGTAAACACCCTGCCTTCATGATATGATGCTCTGTAATTCCTGTTAGTGCCTTGTATGTAAATTGTAATTGCTGAATGGGTTTATGAGCCCAATTCTTTTATTCAGTAATGGTGAAATGCATATGCATATGAAAGGGACAGGAGCATACTTGTTTCATGTTTTATTGTGGCGCACACTCAAGTACAAACTAATTTAAATATAAGATCAGGATATTAACTGTCAAAGCTATCCACTCATCAAAGGAGTTTTTGATTAGAAGGTTACAAAATGTTGATGCTGCTAAAGTTTTTGTCATTGAAAAGTGCGTTAGAGATTAGAAGCATGGTTCCCAGTTTGATATGTTAGCTTTTTATAGCATGGTAATTGGGCTGGAAGAGGAAGTAAAGCCTTCTCTTGTACTTGCTGTATTTTTTGTAATTATGCAACATAAAATGCTTCATCTTATTTATACTTCTTGTTGCAAAACAGTCATTGATGAACTTTTATTATATATAATTTATAATTATGTTTATCTTTTAGGCATCGGATTATTGTTGGAAAACTATTCTCAGAGGCTGCTGACATGGCAGAAGATGACTTTTTGGAAGTGGTGGTTGCATTTTTGCTGGTATGCCTTGGTCATCTTTGAGTTGTAGTATTTTCTGTACAAGTTTCATGATCTCATGTCTGCATTGCATATCCTTATTATTTTGTTGGCCTTTTTCTTATGGGAGTTCTGTTTGCATGCTGCAGCATAAGCAGATTCCCCGTCACACTGAGGGCATGCTGAGTCAAAGTGAGTTTAACATCAATTACTTCTCAATGGGAGAAGTGTCAGTGAGGTTCAGAGATTTGCAGGAATGGTTTTCAAAGAAACTTCCAGAAGACGAGTGGGGATTTGTTAATGTTGAAAGATATGGTGCAGAAATAGATCCACCACCTCTTACGGGTCCACTAGAATTGTCAAAACACATGAAGTCTCCCTATTCCCCTACCCTTTGAGTTGTTCACGGTGTGCTCTGAAGTTGACAAGACACTAAAGAGACAATAAATTCTCTGAATTGTTGACTAATGGGGCAATGTTACTCGTTCACTAGAAACATGTAAGACCCTTCTAATGTTTCTTCCGAATAAGTTCCAGTATGAGTATTTATTTGGTACTGGCCCTTGGGTTATGGGGAGATATGGATTGCCACAAGTTTGCTGGACCGAAAGGAAAATAATTTGATGAATTCACAATTATTTATTTCTTGCTTATACAACTGTTTCAATATTATCTTCGGTAAAGAAACCGTTTCTATATGATATGTACTGAACTTGAACATCATGGTATAAAAAGTTAAAATGGAAAATTTCTTCATGAAATTTTGGATGGAAAACATTTTTTTTTTTTTTTTTTGTAACTAGGGGAATCGGCAACTGGGATGGGGCTGCTACTTGGGTGACATGGGGTCCAATCCCGTCCTCTACCACTATACCTCTAGGTGCACCCACACAGCCAGCAAGCATGGGGCACAACTACACCCTTGCATGCTTGGACAGAAAACTATTCATGTAATTATCTAAACAGAGTTTTATATTACCAATAAGAAACAATTGTTCTTATTGCTTTGGGAGTTATTGGAGAAGAAAACAGATGTATACCAATTTCTGAGAGAGTGAGGAAACAGAACGATATGTTATTAGTTAGCTTTACAACTTTTACTTTTGTAAAGATACTTTTATTGTTAGTGCCACACGCAAGGGATATCTATCAAAACTCATACCATATGGGTGGGGCAGACAACAGCAAGAATGAACCATGGGGGCAACACCCTTGGCAATTGATTGATGTTTTTTAATTGTATTATCACAAAAGCAGAAAAGAATCGATGGTGGACAACTAGACAATAAACCTATTTCATTAACTGAATCAGAATTTAAACCAGATGATCCAAAGAGCCAAAAGACCACCTTCCAGTGAAGACCTGATTTCATTAACAAGAGAAATAATTCAAAATGCAGCTGAGGCTGCTTAGGATCCAGAATATAGTATATTCTACCACCACAGAGGTTAGGGCATTAGCTTCAGAACAGCTAAGACTGAACTGTTCAACTACTATGCTGAAACATAGAAGATTTTATTACTAAGGTTCATGCCTTAGTGTAGACCAACCAAATCTAGTCTATAATGCTATTTCCAAACAAAAATCAGTGGACAATAGCCAAGAAGACTGTCTAATTAACTGAATCAAAACTTAAACCAAATGAGCTAAAAAGCTAAGGGACCACCTAGTGAAGTTTGGCCTTCATTTTAAGGTGAAACATAGCAATATGTAGCCGAGGCTTCTTTTGATTAGCTTTCATTAAAAGGAAAAACAACACAAATGTAGCTGAGGATCCTCACGGGCCAGGATATATGGTATGTTTTACCAACAGAAGCTTGGTTCTGGGCTGCACATTCAAAATAGCTAAGGCAAGGCCAAAATATGGTATATTTTCATTTTTACCACCAGAAGATGAACCGTGGCTGTACACTCAAAATAGCTGAGACTAAATTGGACTACCACCATGCTGAATTATAGAAGTTTGTACTGTTAATAGGCTCGTCTCTTCGTCTCTTGGAATAAGGGAACCATAACTAGTCTATACTACTAGTGCCTGTTGCTGCCTAATACACCCCTGGGGGGGAACGCGACAGGAAACCTTCAAGCGGCTCGGTGTGTCCTTGGGGGCAAGTGAGTCAAGTGCTGTCACCTGATTACTCAACTCCTTCGTCTAGGCTGCTCCTAGCGAAGCCAAGGGAGGCGGCCCCAATGAAAATATTCTAAGGCCTTTAAACGATGAAAAAACAAGTAAAAGCTATTCTAGTAGTTAATGATGGATATGAAAACAAATTACAACCAAGAACAATTTGCAATTTGGTTTAATTACAACAACACATGATATAAAGATTATTCACGTCATTTTATGATTTAAGTTAAAAATTATAACATATGATGACCAGAGCCGAAAATGTGATTGCGATTGCTGCTGTGTTGTGTCGTGAAAGTATTGCAAAGGCTTGTCGTAAATTTTAAATTATTAATGGGTATTAAAGGAGTGGGTTGATTGTTGGTTTGACCCAACTTAGAATCGCTCCTTTGGACTGGGTGTTGTGACAACTATACCAAAAGTGTCCAATCAGGCGAGGATGAACCTTCTTACGGCAGCTTGTTGACTCTATAGTAAGCTTCACTCGACCTCCGAAATCTTTAGGATTGAAACTTTGTAGGATTTCCCTATTAAAGCTAGCTACTCTACACCCTTTTCTGATTGAGCCAACTGTTCAGACTAAGTTGCAACGGTCAAGAGCATACTTCAGGTTTCAAGTCTTGATTGATTTTATTTAATATTGCAAGGTGAGTTGTTAAACTAATCTAAAGTCCAAGAGTCTCTTTTCCACACACAAAAAAAATGGTGCAGTACTTCGGGAGAGCAAGGGCGTAAGCTTCACTCGACCTCCCAAATCTTTAGGATTGAAACTTTGTAGGATTTCCCTATTAAAGCTAGCTACTCTACACCCTTTTCTGATTGAGCCAACTGTTCAGACTAAGCTGCAACGGTCAAGAGCATGCTTCAGGTTTCAAGTCTTGATTGATTTTATTTAATATTGCAAGGTGAGTTGTTAAACTAATCTAAAGTCCAAGAGTCTCTTTTCCACACACAAAAAAAATGGTGCAGTACTTCGGGAGAGCAAGGGCACAATTTATTAAGGTTTATTGGAACAATTGTAAGAAAGCACAAAGCATGAGATAAATAAATCAGATCTAAATAAGTCCTTTAAGGACGTTTGTGTGCTTTGTGATGTGATTTAATTACTATTAACTTAAAGAAACTAATATAAAAAAAAATGAAAAAAAGTACGAATCCCTCTTGGGGGGATGGGGGCAGGTGTTGGAATAGCCTGCTGTGCTCTTTTTATTTACATTAAATGAAACTGAAGAAGTATTGCTGGTCCTTTATCAGTAGGTAATACAATTTACAAAATTTATAGAAAGCAAAGGGTGGTAGAACAAGCTCCCCGGATGGCCACAGAAGCCTCCAAATCCAAAATTTTGGTCACTTTAATGTTCAAACCTGATAAAATATCAGAAAAACCAGTGATTGTTATTAGTATCAAAATGGACAAAAAACACTCTAAAAGTGTCTTTGGCCTTGCTACAAAAAATTGCAAAAATTCCGAGTTGAATGATAAACTAAAAATGCAAAAAATTGAACTAGTAAGACATTGCTAGGATCTTTGGTTGCCCTCTTTCAAGCTAGCAAACCAAATCTTGTAAGCACTAATATGCTAGATCTATCTTTCATATGCTTTAAACAAACCTTATCTTCTTTAAACTAATGAGATTTTTCAACTTTTTAAGTGCAAAAAGGAAGAGACTTTTCACTTATGTTAAATATGAGATTTAGATTTGATAATATGATAACATTAGCGAAATAAAACTAGATCTACTTCTTTAAAATTTCATTTTTTTTGAGATCTAGAAAAACATGGGACAAGTAACCAAGAAGATTTTGAGAGAGATTGAACTAAGGTGAGAAAAACCGTTTTTTTGAGTGAGAAAATGTCGAGCAAATGGAGACCGCATGCAAGTGGGAACACGAGGGACTAAGCTTCCTTTGAAATGACTCAAGAAAGTGGTAAAGCTAACATGGATGCCTCCTCTATAAGATCCAGTAACCTGCAACAAAACTTCACAACAAAACCTTGCACAAATAGATTAAATGGCACCGATATGAATAATATAAAAGACAATAAACATAAACATTCAAACAAGATATGCATAATGTTCAAAGCGTTTTTATATGATTGATAATGAGAAATAAAATTTAAATTTTATTCCTTACCCTCATGAAATAATAGATTTCCTTCCAAGGCCAGTTCAATTCCAACAATAAGCAAAGTTTTATGAAAAGATACAGATTACCTCCATGGGATTTGAAACATCAAGCATTTACAAATTTGATATGAGCCCACAATGTAGCCTCCAAAGCCTTCTCTTTATTAACTCGAGAACTTAGAAAAATTACAGCACAGAGGAGCAGAGGTTCCACCTTCAGATGAGAAGAGAGGTGAACACTGTTCTCTTAAATAGATAAATACATGTAAGAGCGGGTGCATTCTTCAAGGAGGGTGATTTCATGCTGATGAGGGAGTTAACTGGAACTAGGTAGATATTGATCGGAGCTTGATTGTGTTAATTTTTTAGTACAACTGCGAGACCCATTCTCAGGGAGAATGGTACCCTAGTCAGTTAACTAGGGTTCCTGGTTATGTTAACCAAGCAACGTATATAGTAAGACACTAGAAGGTACTCTAGGGCCCCCAACTGTCTCCCGGGGTTCTTTGTCAGGGGACTGTTACCAACTATTTTGTACAATAGTTGAACTTCTATCAAGCCGCCAGTTATTGAACATGATACATGTTCATTTCTAGAGTTCGTAGGTTTAGTGTGTTCAGACTTAGCCAATTCTGGCTAGGTTTTTTATTTTTCTGTTGAAATGACCATGCCCCATGGGGTTTGTAATAAAGTGTGCTAGTATGGGGGTCTGAGTGACTCGGTTCCCTAAGACTTGACAGTCAACTAAGGTATTCCAAGGAGTTTTTCACTCGCCGATTATGCTTTTCCTTTAGCCGAGTAATAATCGATGAGTTTTCCTCCTACAACCTCCAAAGCTGGAATGCCCAAATTTGGCGGTTAGGCCTTGGGGGGTTATTAGAGCCCAACTGTAAAATATGAACCTATTAGACACTATTTGTATGTTCTATGGTCATTTTCTAGGTCTCTAGGTGGTTAAAAAAATTCATCCGAAATTATTTTACCGGACACTTTGGATTTTTATTTTTTATTATTTTAATAATTAAAATTTTCAATTAATTAAGCCATTTTACTATGGTTTAATTGAAAAATTTCAAATGTAATAATTAATTGGTTTGGGGGTGGATTTAAATAATTGGAGGCTTAAATCCTAATCCAAAAATCCCAGTTAAACTCCAAACCCACTTATCCTAGGTTTCAGACACTCATTTTTCCTTTTAATTATTACTTTCTAAAAAAAAATCAAAATTGAGGAATATTTAATTAAAATATTCAAAAAATAATAAATTGGAGAGAATAAAAAATTCTCCAAAAAAGGCCAAATTGATTAAATAAACAAGCTAAATGACATGGTAGGAGGCATTTAAGATGATTCCAATCATCAACTACCAGCTTCAGTTAGCATTCAGTGCACTCCAGATGACTGTGCATTGGGATTTGTGCCCTCTCCTTGAGCTCTCACGACTTTGCTTGATTGACATCTCTTTATTGGATGGGTGATAAAAGCAATGAAGAGTGGTGGGCGCCTTGCCTAGGTGGAGGCCACCTCACCACTCACACCTACCAGCTAGCCCAGTTAACTCCTAGATCAATGCATTGGAGCTCCAAGTTTATGGTTGGAATTCGATTTGGCTTGGCTCTCTCTATGCCAATTCGAATTAGGGTTTTGGTAGCTTAATTTTGTATAAATACATAGCTCTTGCTCCATATTTTGGATAGATGTTTATGCAAGAGAACTCTGCACAAATTTGTAACACTTTTTTGCTTTCATATTGGAATAAAGATTAGACTTTGGAGGTCCATGAGTTTTCAACATTTGTGGTGAATTCATCTCTTATTGAGGTGATATCTTTCTAAACCCATCTCTTAATTTGCAAGTGATTAGATCAATTGCTAGCTTAGGAATGCTATTATTCTAGCACGCAAGAATAGCCATTTGTATTCTTCAACTTGGTTATTTATGCAAAGTCTATCAGGATCTAAATGAACGGGAAGTAGTCAATTATACCATTGTTGATCTAATCTTGATTTTCCTAGCATACTAGTACTATTGATCTCACTTGTTTATTGAGTTGCATGTGTTTTGGTTAGGTGTTGCCAAAGGTGAAGAAGGGTGCGAGCTCAGTTGCATCTATCCCATGCTTCATCATCAAGAGTTTTTATTTTAACACTTTTGTGATTATAGGATCTACAAGTGCTCAAAATCTCATCCAAAGAAGAAGCTAAAGAGAGATATTCTTGTCATCTCATTAGAAAACAACTACTTCAAACTCCTTGGTTATTGGTTACATTTGCAAAAAGCCCTAATTTTCAAGTTCATCTTTTGGCTTTTGCCCTAGCTCCTTAGCTTCTTTCTTTTTGGTTTTGCTCGTCTTCTTCTCCCCTCTTTTCGCTCTAGTTCTTTTGCTTACCTCTTCCTCTAACTCACATCTTCTACCTTGTTTTCTTCTCTTCTTTCTTGCTGCTGTCCTCATCTTTTGCTGCCTCCTTTCTTGACTGTCTCTTCTCACTTCTCTGCTGTCCCAACTTTCATTTCGTAGCCCTCTTTCATCTCTGTTTTATTGCCTTCCATTCTTTCCTTTGGCTGCCATCTTCCTAGCTCTGTTGGCAACCACCTTTTAGCTCCGTTTGCTACCCCTTTTTTACTCTTCTTGGCTGCCCTCTTCTTCCCTTTTGTTTGCAGCCCTTCCCTTTACTCTTTGACTGTCCCAAACTTCATTTCCAGCCTTCTTCTGTTTAGGATTTTCTTCCCTCTCTTTCCTCATTGATCTTCATCTTCTTCTACTTCGCTTTCATTTTGTTTTACTTCTGCTTTGCTAGGTTTAGATCTCAGTTTGTACTTAGTTTATTTCTAAGTTAAGTTTGCATCTAGTTTAATTTTAATTTTTTTTGCATCTAGTTTATTTTTCAAGTTCAAGGTTTGGTTCATTTACATTTCAGTTTACTTAGATCTTAGATTTATTTTTGTTTGATGTGGTTAACCTTAACTAGTGCTTGTTCAAAGCTCTTAGTTTCAGGTTGTTGAAGGAGATCAACTAAGAGAAGATAACCTCAAGACTTGGAAGAACAAAAAGAGACTCAAACAAGAAGATCCATCAAGAAGACAACCTTTTTGTAGAAGCATTTAAGCTTCATCTCTTCCTTTCTTAAAGTTTTTCAAGGGATTAAAAAGCCCTAAGTATTGTAATTCCATAATAAAGAGCAAGTGGGATTACGGCTCCCACACCCTACTTCCCCCATTTGGGGGAAGCTTGTAGTGTTGTCTTTGTCTTTTACTGTTCTAGCTTAGTCATCTTTTCATTTTCATTAACTGCTTCAGATTAGTTTTCATTTTTTAGCTTAGTTGTTGATATTGATAAAGTCGTTTTCATTTCCAATAATTGCTAGAAGTAGGTAGTATAGTTCATTTTTCAGTTCTAATTAAGTTTCATTTTCTTGATATAATTTGTCAAACACAAAAAGAAGCCAAAATCTCTTGAATCCCACCGAAAGGTGGATCAAGAGTGCTCTCTATCGGAGAGTTTACTTGGTTTTTGCTTTAAAATTTTACTAACTCCCTTTCTTTCCCGAGTACGGTCTTTGACCTGAAAGAGACTCTTGGGTAGTTTAGATTTCATTTTTAGTATTTATTTTTGTGCATCATAAATCTCTTGAATCTTGCTATAAGGCAGATCAAGAGTGCTCTCTGTCGGAGAGTTTTCTTTTTTGGTTCTTCACAAACAACCCCTAAAATTGGAATCTACCATTTTCTATACCACGTATGCTCTACCCATTCCTGGGATACTGAGTAACGGTATAGGCTACTTAATTTTTCACATTAATTCCAATTTCAACCATAATAAAATTCATACCCCATAACCAACGAAAATCCGGCGTTGATTGTCAATACTCGAAAGTGAGCAAATTCTGCCTGGGACGCTGGATCACTATACTTAGATCTTGTGGGCACCATTAGGCTACATCCTTGTTTGGTGTAGTGTTGAACACGCTCTTGAGACTTTGGCAGCCAACATGTGTTCGTACGGAGCCACCTAGAGTATTTTCCAGACATATTTCCAGTACTGCAAGGATATCTTGGAAATTCCCTCAACCATAATAATCAACTCACCATTCAAAATACACAATAAAATTTACAAAGAACAATTGCAAAATAGTTCTCAAGCACACGAACTCTTGTATCAAGCAACCCCAGCACTCAAGACATTGACTCCATAAGGCACTGGTCCTTCATTTTATTTGTTTTACTTATATCTAGATCATACATTGTTTACATGCTTTAATTTATGTTGTGGATATCTTGATTAAATATCACTTGTTGTGCATCTTAAATTCTCCTTTTTGCAAGTGTATCTTTGGTTATATAAATATTATTGTGAATAAAAAAACTCCTAAACAACACCTATCCGAATCACACCACCTTTCAAAAAACATTTAAAACACAAGAGCCTTAGAAACTCTTTGTAGGGTCTACCCCCTTGGCTTTGTTAGGAGTTTGCCTAAACGGAGGAGTCAGGATCAGGTGATAGCACCTGACTCTTTGCTTGCACCCAAGAACACACCTTTCCCACTTGTGAAAAAACTTTCGAAAGATTTATGCGGCTGGTGAGCACACACGACGGGCAACAGGGACCAAGCAGGTTGATGCCAACAGGGACCAAGCAGGTTGATGCCATGGCAAAGCCCCTAGCATGTGGCTAGGGCCCCTATTTGTCTTTAGGGTATTCTAGTATCGGACTAGACAATTTCTTGGTCACGAGGACCAAGCAGATCCTGCAGGTTGAGACAGAGACATCCTAGTCTAGGACCAGGAAGATTCTTGGTCAAGGACCAAGTAGGTCCTGCAGGTGGTTGATCAACATTCATTTTGGGATTGAAAGCTCAACTTTAGGCTGAGAAACATTCTCTGGGAGAATGAAGGACCTATTCAAGGACCAGAGGGTTGATCAACATGACTCAGTCTGGGATTGAAGCTCAGCCTTGGGCTGAGAGCCATTCCTTGAGAATGGAGGTTCTTGGTCAGTTACCAAGATGATGATGTGTGATGTTCTCTTCTCCTAGGTCTTCGAGATGGTTGAGCTAGATGGTCTTCTCAAGGGCTGACCACCTCTTGATGAAGCCACTAACATTTGACCTTAGGAGCAGTCTAGAGGACCACATGATCACATCATCCATGTGGACTCTTTCTTATACAGTGATGATGAACTTTTAGGTTATATGGAAAATTTTTACATTTGAGAGAGAGATGACTGATTGTACCTTCCCCACCTTGGTTGATCTACCTTTGGTCCTTACACCTTGTTGATTATTGCACTTGTCGTACCTTATCTTTGACTTGTGGTTAATAAGGTCATTTACCCACCTTGAGTTATTTTTATTTATTTATATCATCTTTGATGTTTTGGTCTTATGGGTACTATGGTTGTTTGTCCACATTTGAAGTACACCCCTTTTGGTCCTAGGTGTTATGGGTCAAGCTACCCACTCTTGTTTGTATGGTTTTAACTTGTACCCTACTTATGTTTTATGCGACTCTTTTATTTTTATTTTTTATTTTTTATTTTATTTTTATTTCTACTTTTTTATTTTTTTATTTTTATTTTTATCGTGTATCTTTTATTTTTATTGTTTATCTTTTATTTTATTGTTTATTTTTTATTTTTTTTAATCTTTTATTTTATTTTTGTTTTTATTCTTTTAATTTTTAAGTGGTAACTTCCTAACTTAATGGAACCCAATTATTCAAAGGGTTATTTTTATTGATCTTTCTAGAAGATCCTAAGCCTACATATTGAAGTCTTTTTTTAGCTTTTATTAACTCTTACAATCCCAGTCTTCCTCTACATGATTTTAAAGACTTCTCTGCTCGGCCGATTTTGGAGGCCGTCCACCTGGTGATCATTTTCCAATTCTGTTTTTGATTCATGGTTAAAACGCAATTTTCTTTTTTTTTGAAGGAAGCCGTGATAGTTATGACATTGGTAGCCCAACCGCACTTACCTGAAATCTTATGGAAGTTCGATTTGCTTATCTGAAGGTTAATTTAAGATCTAATTTACCTATGGGTAAACTCGATCTGCTTGTTAAGGGTTTGACTTGGTTCTGAGAACTCCAATCTGCTTCTATAAGACTTGATATGTTACTTAAAGTCTCAACTTGGAGTTCGTTCTACTTGTGCATGCTTGCTTGAGGCTCAATCTTTTGTTTGGAAAAATCGTAACCCTAGATCTGCCTCTCTGATGAAGGCCGTGAGGATCTAGGGCATACTGTTGGCATGATTGAGGAAGGCTGTGAAGACTTAAAGTCTATCTTACCCTTCTACATGCTTACCAGTAGAGCCGTGAGCCCCTTTGACTTCAATCTATTTATTGACCGAGTTTTGGATTGGTTTTTATACCTAACTTGAAGTGGTTGGTGCTGCTTTTTATTATTATCTTTGCCCAGATATTTCTTGTTCAAACTGTCAAACCAGAATTGTTTGTAATCAGATCTGTTTGTTTGCTGAGATTTACCTGCTTTGAGATTTCTTTGTTGAGATCATACTTTGTAACTTTTATTATGACTGTGACTGTCATTGTCATCCATTACTGTTTCCGACAATCCTTTTCTCTCTCTCTCTTTGGTGTGTACCTACCCTCTAGTAGGGTCAACTGGTTCCTAGAGTTGATTGGCCTCTGAGAGGATCAGTCTTTTTTGAAAGTAACATTTCTGAGTATTTTACAGGAAAGGTTTCACACCCAGGTAAGTATCTTCATCTATCTACTTTATTGTTAACAAGTTGATTACTTTATTATTAATTACATGTTACTGAAGATTACTTTACATAGTGACCAATTGGGTAGTGTTAAAAGTGTGAAGTTGAAAGAGATGAAAATTATTGTAGAAGTTACTATTGTACTATTTCATATTTAGTTTCAGTACTTGTTTATCTATTTTTTGCATTAAAGTATATTGAATTGTTATTCTTCTGCATAAAACCCCAAGTCCATAAAAAATTAACATGGTATCAAAGCAGATTTGTAGCTAACTCTGTTTTGCAGCCTAATTGAGTCTACATAGATCCTAAGGGAAGGGCTTTAGCTTGGCTGCAGATTGAGAGTGAGGGTTTGAAATTTATTGATCTTGGACATAATAATTCATTGGCCATTAAAGTCATAAAGACGATAAAGATCTGATATTTATGCACACAGTTGGATGGTCTCATTAACTAGATTTCCAAGACAGCTAAAAGGGATGTGTTTATTTCAGTAGTGCTGACAATCTTTGCCCTAAGTGTGATATCAGAAAATGGAATTGACAGGCTGTGAACTTAATGACTCCTTGAAAATGTATGTCAGTTATAGCAAATCCCAGAAGATTTGACCCGAGCATATTTCCTGTGATAAGTAAGAAGCTTACTTAACTCTTGATATGATTGAATCTTGACTTGTCATCATAATCATGATACCTTCTAGTTGATTGTCTTTTATGTGTAAAAGAGTTTTGTGACTCATTGATTGATGTGATCAAAGTTTGCTATCATAAGGAAGTTAGAGTTCATTTATGATCATATGTGTTAAATTATTTAGGATTATGATATCTTCAAAATACACTAACAAGTGTGATGATGCATGAATGCTATTATGCACATTTAAGCAGTGCATGTTTAGGTTTAAAGAAGATTGGTATAGATAGCGGAAAGCTAAAAGACACTTGATCATGTGAACACCACTTGGAGGAATAAATTAAGAGCGAGGAATCTTTATCCCTCCTATATTTGAAGTATCATGTTTTATGGTGAAACATCCCTCTGTGACATATTGCATATATGTGTGATTGATAACATCTAGATAGTTGTCGAGCATATGGATGGATGCTAAGACCATGTCATCATGTGAACCAATATTGTATTAGATTTTTTTTGTGATTCCTGACTATTGGATTGAATCTAACTTATTGAAAAGATCCTCAAGAAGATGAGGATGTGATTTGCTCAGAGTTGGATGTACAGTTACAGAGGGAGCTGAGTGCTCAGATACAAAGGGAGTAAGATGCTCCATAGGATGCAAAATCAGTTACTCTAGATATTCAACCTCTTGTGAGATGACAGAGGGCCAACAAAAAATAATTTTCCAGGTATTTGTTATTGTTGATTTGTTCCTTTCTAGAGTGGAACAACTAGCAAGCTCAGGGATCAAGAGGGAGCCATTTGTGCTCTTTAATCCCCAACAGAGTGGGATTGCAAAAGATAAGTAAGAGATGTGAACTTAATTTTTGTTTCTCATCTCCTCAAAGAACCTCCCAGAATTATAGACATGGAAGTCCATGAGTCATCTTGTTTAGATAAGCAGAGGGAGGAGTTCAGAAAGCCTTAAGTTGATCTCATTAAGAAGCCTATTAAGAGGCTTCAAAGATGTACTGATTTGATGAAACACGTCATTGATTCCTCCACTTATGAGGAGGCAACCAAATATCAAATTTGGAAAAGTGCTATGATAGTAGATCTAAAGTTGATGATGAAAAATGACGTGTGGAAGGTGGTTCTTAAGCCACAAGGGAAGTCAGTTGTAACTCCCAAGTGGATCTATAAGATCCATAACTATTTGTAGCTCTCATAAAAATCCTGTACTTTATGATAGGTTGAAACACATCGGGAGGAGATATCACTATGTCTGGGACATGGTGCAGTATGTTCTGTTAGATAGACAGATTACCGATGTGTTGACTAAGCCTCTGTTTTCGACAAGCTTAGTGTTATTGAGAATGCCTCTCTTGCTGAGAGGGAGTGTTAATTTTTTAGTCAGTTAACTAGGGTTCTTGGTTATGTTAACCAGGCAACGTAAAGAGTAAGACCCTAGAAGGTACCCTAGGGCCCCCAACTGTCTCCTGGGGTTCTTGGTCAGGGGACCAAGTAGGTTGATGCCATGGAAAAGTCCCTAGCACGTGGCTAGGGCCCCTATTTGTCTCTAGAGTATTCTGGTATGGGACCAAATAGATTCTTGGTCATGAGGACCAAGCGGATCCTGCAGGTTGAGATAGAGACATCCTGGTATAGGACCAGGAAGATTCTTGGTCAAGGACCAAGTAGGTCCTGCAGATGGTTGATCAACATTCAGTTTGGGATTGAAAGCTTAGCTTTACGATGAGAACCATTCTCCGGGAGAATGGAGGACTTGGTCAAGGACCAGAGGGTTGATCAACATGATTCAGTCTCGGACTGAAGCTCAGCCTTGGGCTGAGAGCCATTCCTTGAGAATGGAGGTTCTTGGTCAGTTACCAAGATGATGATGTGTGATGTCCTCTTCTCCTAGGTCTTTGAGATGGTTGAGTTAGATGGTCTTCTCAAGGGACTGGATACTCCTTGATGAAGCCACTAACATTTGACCTTAGGAGCAGTCTAGAGGACCACATGATCACATCATCCATGTGGACCCTTCCTTATACAATGATGATGAGCTTTCAGGTTATATGGAACATTTGTACATTTGAGAGAGAGATGACTGATTGTACCTTCCCCACCTTTGTTGGTCTACCTTTGGTCCTTACACCTTGTTGATTATTGGTCTTGTGGTACCTTGTCTTTGACTTGTGGTTAATAAGGTCATTTACCCACCTTGAGTTATTTTTATTTATTTATACTACCTTTGATGTTTTGGTCTTATGGGTACTATGGTTGTTTGTCCACATTTGAAGTACACCCCTTTTGGTCGTAGGGGTTATGTGTTAGGAACCCATGTCTTTACTTTGTTAGTATATTGTTGTTGGACGCATATGCTTTGTAAGTCGTCCCGTAGTATTTGTTGATCAATAGTTTATGTTATTGTTGTTGGCGCATATGCTTTGTAAGTCGCCCGTAGTATTGTGGATCCATAGTTTGTAGTGGCTCATGGTTTTGACCCATAGTATTGGCGCCTAGACTCAGTATATAAGTGTGTGTTGAGACCTATGAAGGCACCGTGAAGTTATTTGTATTGAGCTTGCTCATAGGAGGTTGCCCCCTCGAAGTGGCCTGTGATCAATATAAAAGTGATTCTGAGTTCTGTCATTTCTGCTATTTCGCATATCCTTATTAATTAATTGTTGCAGGTGCATCACATCTGGTATCAGAGCACTTTCTTGGGCTCGCTGGGTGAAATTTCTGCCAAATTTTTTTTTTCCAATCTGTTGCAGGTTCGGATTTGGGAATAATCCCTATCCGCTTAACTGTGGGAAGTACTTGGGAATAAGCCCTAAAAATCATTGTGAGGAGTACCACGGGAACCCCGAAGTAGCTGGCCCATTAAGAGGACCTGCCAGCGAAAAGGGAAATGACCCCTACTTAATTGACTAGTTCCCACCCGTGAGGTAAACCAAGAGTTGTCGTTTGTGGCAAAGCGGTTATCAGTTTTACCTGAGCCATGGAGTGAGGGGTACTGCTCCAATACGCAAGCCGTCAGATAGCATTGGTGGCCGAGTGAAACCCCTGAACTATTAGGAAGCCGCACATACCTGGGGTCCATATCTATTTTCAGCTGAACTGTTGTCGATCACTGCTGTGCCGTTTCAGATCCAGCCGTTCAGATCCATTCTGCACGCCATTCCAGATCCAGCCGTTTTCAATCCATTCGACGCCGTTTCAGATCCCTCTATTTCTGCTCACTTCTGGGCCGTTGCAGATTTATCTGTTCCAGATCCCTTTCGAGCCGTAGCCGCTCCAGTCTGGAAAAAAATAAAATAAAAAAAAATTCAGTTTTTTCTCCATATCTCCCTTGTTTTCACTCTGTTTCCCTTGAAATTTTCGGGGAACCCTTGTCATCCCATTCTACATATTTCATTCCTGAGGACCCTATCCCCAATTCCCCTTTCCAAAGCCTGAAATCCCACATTTGTCTATTTTTAGGATTTGCCATAATTTCCTCAGATTTCACCCAATCACCTTCAAATTTTACCACAGAGTTCCTTTCTGAATTCCGCTTCTTTGTTCCCCTCTGCCAAATTTTCCCATTCTTTCACCCTGTTTCTGAAATTCTCATTTTTGCTTCCCTGTCTATTCGAGAGTGTCCAAAACCTAGTCAAACCCCAATTATCCTTCAAATTTTTTCCCAAGTCCAGATTTTCCTTTATTGAAGCAGTTTCTGTTCTTGGTTTCCTACCCAGTCAATAAAAAAAAAAAAAAAAAACTCCTGGTTATGGTTGTCACCCGTGCAGGAGCAAAAAATATGGAAGACGCACTTGAAGCCATCCAAGCCAAACTCTAGGATCTGGATGAAAAATTTTTCGGCCTCCATATTGAACATTCAACTATGAACAACAAACAGCAGTCTGAGTCTTCATCAGATAATGGGTTCCCTTCTTCCAGCAATTTCCGTGGTCCGAAGATTGATTTTCCTCACTTCAATGGTATCGATCCAACTGGATGGATCTATCGTGCAAAACAGTATTTCAGTCTGCATAATACTTTTGATGTCAACAAAGTTCCGCTGGCATCCTTTCATTTGGAACAGGAAGCTCTTCAATGATACCGTTGGTACATCAAGGCTCCTGAAGAGCCAAAATGGCCAGACTTTTGCCAGCTCCTTTTACAACGATTTGGTCCTAGTGATTTTGATGACTTCACAGTAGCCCTCACTAAACTTCGCCAAATTGGCACTGTGAGAGAGTATCAAACCGAATTTGAGAAACTAGCCAACCACACTGAAGGATTGTCTGATGAATTTTACCGGAGTTGTTTTATCAGTGGTCTAAAGGATGCCATCCACTCTGAGGTCAAAATGTTCTGTCCCAACACAATGATGGAAGCCCTAGGGTTGGCTAAGTTGGCAGAAGACAAGATTGCATCCCAACAACGCTCCAAGGCCACTTTTGTTCCCTTCCGAAATATGGGTTCTCAATGCCCACCTATACCGCAGGCTCCTCGACCAACTCCTATCAAGCGTTTGTCTGAAACAGAGATGCAAGCACGCAGAGAAAAGGGGCTTTGCAATAATTGTGATGAGAAATTCACTCGGGGACATAGATGTGTTCAGCAAAAGCTCTATCTCTTGGATGTGGATTCTCTGCCTACCTCTGAAATTGGTGACGAAGATCCAGAAACACTGGATGCTCCAGTCAACATTCAGAAACCGCCTATTGACCCTCCGTCTTAGGATGAACAACCAGAGATATCTCTCCATGCGTTAGCTGGAATCACCACCCCCCAAACAATGCGGGTCAGGGGTTACTTCAAGAAGCTTCCTCTTACAATACTCATTGATTCTGGTAGCACTCATAATTTCATTGACCCTCGGATCGCTAAACAAGCTGATTGTTTTATCCATCCTTGCTCCAACTTTGAAGTCATGGCTGCCAATGGGGGCACCTTACATTGCAAAGGGAAGTGTCGAAATGTGCGTATCTCTATGGGAGATTACACCTTGTGCTCTGAAATGTTTGCCTCGACCTTAGGCGGATGTGATGTGGTTTTGGGCGCTCAATGGCTACGCACACTTGGCTCTATCTTATGGGATTTTGCTGAACTTTGGATGCAGTTTTCCCTGAATGGACAAAAACACACATTGACAAGATTACAACCAGGTTCTCTCAGCATCATCAGTTCACATCGCATGGAAAAACTCCTCAAGAAGAATTCACATGGTGTCATCGCTCAGCTCCATTCCATTCAGATGCAATCATCAGCGGTCTCCACTACTCCTTTGGATCTACAACAAATTCTGGATCGATATACAGGTGTCTTTGCTGAACCAGTGGGATTGCCACCTTCCAGGCCAGAAGACCATCGTATTCAGCTCCTTCCTGGCAGCGTTCCTCCCAACGTCAGGCCCTATTGCTACCCATTTCACCAAAAAATGGAGATTGAAATGCTCGTTCGGGACTTATTGAAGCAAGGTATTATTCGCCCAAGCACTAATTCATTTTCTTCTCCAGTTATTCTTGTCCGCAAAAAAGATGGGTCATGGCGCCTCTGCATTGACTTCCGAGCACTTAATCACCTCACCATCAAGGATAAGTTTCCAATTCCTGTTGTTGATGAGCTTCTTGATGAGCTTCATGGGGCTCACTTTTTCTCCAAGTTGGATCTTCGTTCTGGGTATCATCAAATTTGGGTTCATGAGGATGATATCCCTAAAACAACTTTCTGCACACATGATGGCCATTATGAGTTTTTGGTCATGCCCTTTGGCCTCACTAATGCTCCTTCCACATTCCAGGACTTAATGAATAAAATATTTCGACCCTACTTGCGGAAATTCATTCTGGTATTCTTTGATGATATCCTCATCTACAGTAAAACATGGGATGAACATCTCCAGCATCTGGATCTTGTCATGCAACTTTTCTCTGACCATCATCTCCATGTTAAGTAGTTTAAATGTGTTTTTGGACAGAAGGAAGTTGAGTATCTCGGGCACATTATCTCAGCACAAGGGGTTCGCGTGGATTCTGCCAAAATCGATGCCATGAACAATTGGCCGCATCCTCAGACATTCAAGAGCCTTCGTGGTTTTTTGGGGTTGACTGGCTACTACCGCAAGTTTGTCAAGGATTATGGGAAGATTGCAGCTCCATTAACTGCTCTATTGAAAAAGGATGCTTTTACATGGACACATGCTGCTCAGTGTGCATTTGACAAACTAAAACAAGCTATGTGTACTACACCTGTTCTAGCTATGCTCGATTTTTCCAAGCCCTTCACTATTGAGAGTGATGCTTGCGGCAATGGACTTGGTGCTATTCTCCTTCAATATGAACACCCCATTCGTTCACCAGCAAAGCCCTTTTAGGTAAGAATTTAGCTGCCTCTACCTATGAGAAGGAAATGATGGCTATTTTGCATGTAGTACAGAAGTGGCGCCCATACCTATTAGGGAATCATTTCTGCATCAAGACTAATCACCAGAGTCTGAAATATTTCTTGGAACAGCGTGTCTCCTCCTCGGCACAATAGAAATGGGTTAGAAAACTCATGGGTTATGACTATGAGATCACTTACAAGAAGGGTAAAGACAATATTGTGCCAGATGCTCTTTCTCGCACATTTGATGCCCAAGGTTCTCTTTCAGCTATTTCTATGCCTATTCCAAATTGGTTGCAATCTGTTCAACAAGGTTATGTCAATGACTCTTCCTTATCTCAAATCATCCAACTCTTGACCAACAACCCTTCTGTTGTACCACATTACTCTTGGGATGGTGCTTCTCTGAGATACAAGGGTCGTCTGGTGCTTCCCCAGAGCACAGATCTTCAACAGGCTGTATTCTATGAACTCCATGATTCTCCATTGGCAGGGCACTCTGGGTTCCTCAAAACGTATGAACAGGCACGGCGTAACTTCTTTTGGCAGGGCATGAAAATGACAATTCAACAGATGGTGGCCGAATGTGATACCTGCCAGCGCAATAAGGGTGAAACAACACTCCTTCCAGGATTTCTCGAATCCTTGCCCATACCTACACAGATTTGGATAGATATTTCTATGGATTTCATTAAAGGGCTCCCTAAATCTGGTGGGAAGACAGTGATTCTCGTTGTGGTTGCTCGCCTCTCCAAATATAGTCATTTTTGTGCTCTCAGCCATCCTTATACAGCCTCCTCAGTCGCTCAAATTTTCCTGGACCAGATCTTTCGTCTTCATGGCATCCCTTCTTCCATTGTCTCGCATCGTGATGCGACTTTCACCAGTCATTTTTGGACAGAACTATTTCGCCACACTGGCACCAAACTGAAGATGAGTTTAGGATATCACCCACAAAAAGATGGTCAGACTGAAATTATCAATAAATGCTTGGAAACTTATCTTCGTTGCTTCACCTCTGAATAACAACATCAGTGGGAAAAGTGGCTCCCTCTCGCTGAATGGTGGTACAATACCTCTTACCACACTGCCTCTAAAATGACCCCATATGAAGCAGTCTATGGTCAGGCACCTCCAGTTCTTCTTACATACACCCCCACTAGTTCACCAGTTCAGGAAGTTGACACAGTCCTTCGAAACCGCGATCAGATTCTTCGCATTTTGCGGGACAATCTTCACATGGCAAGAAATCGCATGAAGCAACAAGCTGATCAGCACCGTTCTGAGCGCACTTTTCAAGTTGGTGATATGGTTTTTATTCGTCTCCAGCCGTACAAGCAATCCTCCTTGAAACTCAAAGGGAGTCATAAGCTCGCTCCAAAGTTCTATGGGCCATATCGGATTCTTCAGAAGATTGGGTCCGTTGCTTATAAATTGGAACTTCCTCCTTCTTCCTACATTCATCCAGTCTTTCATGTCTCTTGTCTGAAGAAAGTTCTTGGCACCAACATCAGTGGACAAACGATTTTACCTGAACTGAATAATTATGGATCCATCCTTTTGGAGTTGGAGGCCATCCTCAATCGGCGCACTTGTCAGCGTCACTCTCGCTCTATCACAGAGGTCTTAATTCAGTGGCACGGCATACAACCAGAGGATGCTACATGGGAACCACTCCTTAAGATTCAACAACAATTTCCACATCTAAAGCTTTGAGGACAAAGCTTTTTTTAAGGGGGAGGGGATGTTAGGAACCCATGTCTTTACTTTGTTAGTATATTGTTGTTGGATGCATATGCTTTGTAATTCGTCCCGTAGTATTTGTTGATCAATAGTTTATGTTATTGTTGTTGGCGCATATGCTTTGTAAGTCACCCGTAGTATTGTGGATCCATAGTTTGTAGTGGCCCATGGTTTTGACCCATAGTATTGGCGCCTAGACTTAGTATATAAGTGTGTGTTGAGACTTATGAAGGCACCGTGAAGTTATTTGTATTGAGCTTGCCCCCTCGAAGTGGCCTGTGATCAATATAAAAGTGATTCTGAGTTCTGTCATTTCTGCTATTTTGCATATCCTTATTAATTTATTGTTGCAGGTGCATCACATTATGGGTCAAGCTACCCACTCTTGTTTGTATGGTTTTAACTTGTACCCTACTTATGTTTTATGTGACTCTTTTATTTTTATTTTTTATTTTATTTTTATTTTTTATTTTATTTTTTATTTTTATTTTTATCTTTTATTTTTTATTTTTATTTTTATTTTATTTATCTTTTTTATTTTTATTTTTTATTTTATTTTTATTTTTATTCTTTTATTCTTTTAATTTTTAAGTGGTAACTTCCTAACTTAATGGAACCCACTTATTCAAAGGGTTATTTTTATTGATCTTTCTAGAAGATCCTAAGCCTATATATTGAAGTCATTTTTTAGCTTTAATTAATTCTCACAATCTCAATCGTCCTCTGCGTGACTTTAAAGACTTCTCTGCTCAGCCGAGTTTGGAGGCCATCCACCTGGTGATCATTTTCCAATTCTGTTTTGATTCAGAGTTAAAACACAATTCTTTCTTTCTTTCTTCTTCTTTTTTTTTTTAAGGAAGCCGTGACAGTTATGACATTGGTAACCCAACCACACTCACCTGAAATCTTATGGAAGTTTGATCTGCCTATCTGAAGGTTAATTTAAGATCTGATTTACTTGTGGGTAAACTCGATTTGCTTGTTAAGGGTTTGAATTGGTTCTGAGAACTCCGATCTGCTTCTATAAGACTTGATCTATTACTTAAAGTCTCAACTTAGAGTTCGTTCTACTTGTGCATGCTTGCTTGATGCTCAATCTTTTGTTTGGAAAAATTGTAACCCTAGATTTGCCTCTCTGAAGAAGGCCGTGAGGATCTAGGGCATACTGTTGGCGTGATCTAGGGCATACTGTTGGCATGATTAAGGAAGGTCGTGAAACCTTAAAGTCTGTCTTACCCTTCTACATGCTTACTAGTAGAGGTCATGAGCCCCTTTGACTTCAATCTATTTATTGACTGATTTTTGGATTGGTTTTTATAACTAACTTGAAGTGGTTGGTGCTGATTTTTTATTATCTTTGCCTAGATGTTTCTTGTTCAAACTGTCAAACCAGAATTGTTTGTAATCAGATCTGTTTGTTTGTTGAGATTTACTTGCTTTGAGATTTCTTTGTTGAGATCATACTTTGTAACTTTTATTATGACTGTGACTGTCATTGTCATCAATTACTGTTGCCTAAAATCCTTCTCTCTCTCTCTGGTGTGTACCTACCCTCTAGCAGGGTCAGCTGGTTCCTAGAGTTGACTGGCCTCTGAGAGGATCAATCTTTTCTGTAAGTAACATTTCTAAGTATTTTACAGGAAAGGTTTCACACCCAGGTAAGTATATTCATATATCTACTTTATTGTTAACAAGTTGATTATTTTATTATTAATTACATGTTATTGAATATTACTTTACATAGTGACCAATTGGGTAGTGTTAAAAGTGTGAAGTTGAAAGAGATGAAAATTATGTTAGAAGTTACTATTGTACTATTTCATATTTAGTTTCAATACTGTTTATCTATTTTTTGCATTAAAGTATATTGAATTGTTATTCTTCTGCATAAAACCCTAAGTCCATAAAAAATTAACAGATTGAATTCCAACTGATGAAGGTTGCGCCACCTTTAGAGCTGGTTGGTAGCCTATGCCTCGTTTCTATCACAACCAATACGAGTATTCCAAGTAAGGAAGTCACCCATGCAGAGTGAGGGCACAATTCTCAATGAGGAGATGACTTGAACTAGCTCGGTGTGAGTGGATTTGTCTAATTCGGAGCTCAGTTCATCCTCAGTTGACTATACAATGACTTTAGCTGATCCTTAGTTCAACTCCGTACACTTTCACTGATTTAGGAATTTGTCTTTATTTGTCATTTATTTTGTCTTTTTTGGGTTTTTTCGAGCAAATATTATTTTCTGAGATAAATAATTGCTCAAAACTTAGGAAAAGTGGGTTTATGGATTAAAGAAGTGCTCTGGCTTAGAAAATGAACACCCCATTGTTAGATTTCACCCATAAACCACTTAATTATTACATTTTGAATTTTTTTAATTAAACCATTAAAAAATGGTACAATTACTGATTTTTTTTTTCAAAACTTAAAAAAAAACACCTAGGGACATAGTACATGACCATATGACTTTATTTAAGTGTCTAGCATGTTTATATATGTTGACACGTGAACTTTAATAACCCCCCAAGGCCTAACCACCAACTTAGGCATTCCAACTTTGGAGGTGTAGGATAAAAACTTGTTAATTATACTCAGCTAAAGGCAAAGCATAATTGACAAGGGAAAAAATTCTTGGAATACCCTCATTAGTTTCCAAGTCCTAGGGATCCAAGTTACTCAAAAGACCACCATGCTAGTACACTTTATTACAAACCCTGTGGGGCATGAACATGCTTTAAAAAATTAAAAACGGGGCCCTGAAAATGCCTGATTTGAACTTAAGAACCCTGAAATGCACAGGTATTTGTGCAAACTTTAGCGAATCTCTGGAAGTCCAACTGATGTGCAACTCAGTTGGTAACACTGCCAAACAAAAATAAAGTGCACATAAATATCCATTAAGCCCATCAAATATTGAAGTGACATTTAACGCCACCCCCTATTGTCCAGACATTGTGGTGAACTCGGGCTCCAAAATCCCTAATATTCATTGGCATTAGCTATGATGTTACCTCCCAGGTTCTTGTTTAATGTAAAAGTCCTAACCACATGTGAGAACTTGAAGATGATTGCTAGATAAGCTACCCACTGTCACCTTGATAGCTTTATCTCTCTGTAGGCTAGCTCTCCTATCTAGCTAATGGAGGGAATCCCTATACAAACTAAGTCTGACAAATTGTAGGATGGAGAAGTTTCTATGGACTTACAATAAATCTATTTTGAGGGTTTATTGTGGCATATTATTTCCAGATTTACTCTTGCAATATCTTAGCCTATTAATGGAAGGACACAATGATATTATGGAGCCTATTATAGTTTGGTTTAACACTTAGTAGAAAAGTCCCAACCTACGAGTGCTAACAAGGAACAACTACAAGATAAAGCATAACTATCACCTATGAGCCAACACTCTAACTTTTGACTTGCTCTTAAAGGTCAAGGGGGGGCTTCCCTATGGTTGACTAGATTGTTCCTAATTGAGAGAGCTTGGAGGGAACTACTGTAAATGTGTTAATTCTCCAAAGAAAAATGTTTCAATGTGCAATTTATTGAAGTTTCAAGTAAATCAAACACTTTGAAATGGAATGGAAATGCTAAAAGAAATTAGTAATATTTAACATGACATTGCTCCATTCATTAACTTGAACAAAAAGTAACTGAATCCATTCATATCCAAGTGTATTTAATTTTGGAAAATTGAAGGAGAATGCAGAAAATAAACTCCAAAATGGCTAAATGTTCACAATTGATCTATGTGATGATTGAAATGGATTCATTAGCTTCAAATTAAGATGTATTCTAAAAATTAAGTGAATTGCAAGAAGTGATTTGCCCAAAGAGTTACTAAAGAACAATGTTTTAAACAAAAGTGAGACCTTGCTTGAGAAATTTTTAAAGCAAGATGCCACTCAAAGGATCTTAGATTTACGAAAGATTAGATCCTCTAAAATTCAATTATTTTCTAGATTTATTCAAGTGATGAAAATCACTCCAAAAGTGGATTAAGCTATTAAAACTCAAGATGCTAAAATATAACAAGTGTTCAATATGAAAGATTGTAGACAACCAGACTTTGCAAAGGGAATTGTGGAAAGAGGTACAACGTTGATGTATTAATCCACAATTAATGCCCGACTCAATTAATAAACATTCTATGAATTTGCAAAATTGAAATTTAGAGATATGTAATATGCACAAGTAATTTCCAGATTTGGTTATGAGTGTGTAAATCAAAAGATTAGGGTGAATTTGCTGAATTAAAACACGAGATTATTGCCTAATAAGTGAACCAAGAATTCACCACTCAAAAAGTATTAAAGGATCCTGCCTTAAGAAAGAATAAGTGCTTATTATGCAAGAGGGCATGAAAACATAAGAAACAAATTCATCATGAAATATTTTGCAACTATTAAAGTATGAAATCTAAAAATGACAATTTTGTTTGATCACTAAAAATTCCAGACTTAAAAGAAAGTGAATTGGACTTTTTATTACAGAAATATGTGTGAAAAGTGAGCAAACATAACCATTAAAAATATGCAAAACTTGATGAAACAGATTTTGAAAAATAAATTGTTAGCAGGAAACCCCATAGGAAAAGATCTGCTCAATTAGTGTTTAGGGGTAGATTTACTTATGTTTCCTCCGTCGTTAGAAAATTAATGCAAAACAGAAATAAAACTATGAAAACCAAGCCCCCAAAAATGATGAAAAGAGAGTGAGATACCTTGGCTTTATGGCATAGAAATCTGGAAAAGATGAAGCCTTGAAAGATTTGGATTTCTACCTAAAAAATTTAAAAAAAAAAGGTTTTAAATATCTATGGTTGATAAGATGGAAGAAAGGACAAGTGCCTTAAATATTTGGGCTCATGGGCTTATAGAATAGTTCTCGTAGAGATTTGTTTGAAAGTACTTGGGGTTGAGATACCTACAAAACACATGACAATTCCATCCCAAGCCTTTGGGGTTTGATGTAAAATTTCTTGCAAAGGAATGATCACCTTTTAAGAATACACCTTCAATTATAGATCCTAGCTTATACTTCATCCTATGCTCACTTAAACCTACAAGACTCACAAAGATGCCACCTACAAGCAAGCTAACAAAGGTAAATCATAATAAAAAATCAAAGAGAGTTTCTTTTACTTTATTTCAATGGAAAAGTAAAACATGTTACCTCCAAACTTGAATACAACACACATGCCTCACAAAATGAGAAAGATCTCCACAACACACCAAGATGTTTGAGACAAAAGTTCTTATTTTCTCCAATCAACAACATGATACCAATGATAGGGGAACCTCTTATATAGGTTTTGGCTCAACAACCCTCCAAATAAAATATAATATCTTGAGTTAAAACTCTAGATCTATCCTAGGGAGGAGTAATATCCTTTAGACATGGTCAAAATATCATAAAAATATCAACCAACCTCAAAACCCTAACAAAATTCCCAAGATGAGAGGGACAAACCTCTAGATCCATGGTCAAAGGCATGAGATAATACAATGTAGCTTAAAAGAAGGAGAGTGCTCCTCAAGAAATGGTCAAAATCATAACCAACTCCATCAATGTGCACCCAAACCCTAGAACGCTCAAGAAATGGCACGTTTGGCAGTGAAACAAGATCCAAGGTGCAACATCTAGATTATATGGTCAAACAATGAATGATTGACACCTCAAAAGGGGGTCACTCCTTAAGAACTAGATGCCAAGTGGCTCTAAGGTACAATGGAGGGTCAAAACCCTAGAGCACCCAACAAATCCCCAACAAAACTCCTTAAAACATGCCACATGTGTGATGCGTCCCATCAATAGAGTGCTCGAAGTGCAACAAATTCCTCAAGAACTCGTGCCAATGGTCGAAATTGCATTGAATGACCCAAACAAGAGGCAAGTCATCCCACATGCCAAGAAGAAGTTATCATCCATCATCTAGGTGCCATGTGTACCTCCATATATGTGTGAGCAAAGGGGGTGTTCATCATAGTGTACCTAGGCATCATTAATATATGTCAAATCATAGGTTGGAGTATAAATGGCAGTAGTTAGCATCACAAATCGTTGTTAAAAAAACCGGCATTGAGAAAAAATCAGTGGGTGGTCCATAATAGAACTTCTCTACAACATCGATGATTTTTTTTGAAAAAAATTGACAAATTGTGGCAAGCATTCAAAATACAAAATAAATTCATTTTTTCAAAATTTTCAACATATTAATGAACAAAAACATCAAATAAACACATTTGGCACATAAATACAGGGAAATCACCTATATATATAAAGCACGCGCGTGCACACACACACACATGTTGGATGTCAAATACAAACTGATACATCAATTCAATACAAAATCCTAAACCTTAATAGTTATATAATCAAGGACTCAAAAGTGGACAACCAATACAAAATGACCTAAAATATATAATTGTATCTCATCATCATGATTCAAAACCATGGCGTACTACTTGACATTTGTATAGGATGGTTGAGAGGAGAGGAGTCTAGGTAGGTGTATGTAGGTGTATAGTCAGTGGTCCAATAATTGAAAAGGTTTGTCCTGTTGGCTATGTTCATAAGCCCTTTTCATTTCCCAAGGATTACATTGGAAGTATCTAAGCCATGCCATGAATACACACACAAAGCAATTTCAATTTAAACCCTAGATCTAAGGATGAAAGTATACATATATGCAAATGTTTTGGTGTCTTTTTTTTGAATAGTAGTGTTGCAAAAGGTGAAGGTGGTGATCACCTAAAGTGTGCAAGACAATAATTGAAGCTATGTCTCTAAAGTTTTAGTTTACATAGATGGTGTTCTAGAATATATGCATGTTTCAATATTTCCAATCCTACCCTCTAATCAAAATTTAAATCCTCATTGCACCAAATGCTGCACATACATACAAAAGAAATGTCACTTTTTGCTAGTCACCTTGCTTCAACACAAAATTGTTATTTAATAAGCCCTCGTTGTTAGCCTGCCATTACTATATAAATGTTTACTCACATTTCCTTTTGATTGAATGAGAAACTACATAACTAGTTTGTCCGAGACTTTATAAGATTCTAGTGATAAACAAGATAGTTCATAAATGTCTTAGAATGTAATCAAATACATTGTTAAAATTATTTCCGCAATGACCTTGACCCTGCTCCAATAAAAACACCTTGATTGCGACGAGAACAATGATTTGGGATTCTTGATGATGGTAAACACCTTCCCTCTCATTCCCCAATAGCTACAATGAAAAATAATTAAAAAAAACAAAAATCAACAATTTAATAAGGTCAAATTTTGCTTGTCGATTTTTTTCCCTTGTTGTTGTTGTTGTTGTTGTTTTTCTATTTTTTCTCTTGATTTTCTATTTTCTTTCGTTATGAATTTTGTCATGTCCCAAATTTGGCATTGGGTCACAATTGCCTAAGCAAATTGTCCCTATTCATTAGAGTTTGTCAAATTAATGCTAACGGTCAAATAATTGCCAATGAGGAAAATTACTAGTTTCCTAGGTTTGGGATTTGGAATAATGGGGATAATAAATGATGTTGGAACATTAGGATGGCATAAATATTTAATAAAGGAGATAAATAAATATATACAAGTGAAAATCAAAGTGGCATTTGATCATGAAGACACATGGAGGAAGTGGGACCCACACAAACTAGAATTTATGTGCCACATGGCATCCTCTTCTTGCAATTTCGAATCCATGGGAAGCCTAATGTTCTTGGGATGAGTTATAAGGTCAATAATACTTGGCATGAGTCAATGAGGTTGAAATATAGAGGAAGAGTAACTCCCATGGAAGAGGAAGAGGCAATTTGGAGCTAGTGAGACACTTGGGGGCTAGATTCCCTAGCTCTTTGACAACAATGATGAAGATGCTATGACACCTATGACACAAATCAGACCTGAAGGATGACATATGACATATATGAAATGTTAGGGCTAAAAATAGATTCCAAGAGGGCGCTCAAGGGTGTTAGGGTAGCTAAGATGCTTCCACATGTGATTTGGTGGAAGCGGGAGACTAGGAATTGTTGTACAAGTGGCGTCCTTTGGAATCTCTTCCCAACTTGAGTTGGCATAAGTCTCTTGGAAGGAATTCGACCCATGGAGGACAGTAGAAATTTATAAATGTAAATAAAAAAGAATGAAATCAGATTTTGATCATTTGTATAATTTGCAATTACATTTGTGAAGAGGGAGAGCTAGTGGATGACTAGTTTTTGCCTCGGCCAATTTCGAGGGTGAAAGATTTCCATCCAAGTTGGTAATTGGAAAGACCATTCAGACCTTTCATTTGGAGCTTTAATGGAGTCTTTATTTTCAGGTTTAATCTATAGGGCAGCTCATGGTTTCTTCTATTTCAGCTCACTCCTTCAACCATTTCCAGTTTTGATGGCATATTCTTGATCCTTGAGGGAGGGAATTTTTGGTG
This sequence comes from Larix kaempferi, assembly GCA_027924585.1. NCBI lineage: Eukaryota > Viridiplantae > Streptophyta > Pinopsida > Pinales > Pinaceae > Larix > Larix kaempferi. Next base: position 19,162,531 of record BSBM01000600.1, read on the forward strand.
AGCTATTGTACTCTTTGGGGGAGATTATAATGCCCAATTTATTTTGTAATATGAATTAAATACTCTGTTATTCATCTCCAGAAAGTTTCACGTCAAAATTCCAAGTAGAAATGTATAAATCTCATTTTTAATGAAAGAACAGTGCCATTTCCCCACTACATTGATGTATAGCATGATAATGCTGATGATTTCGAATGGATGGATGGTTATTTGATACATTTATGATTAATAGACTGCCATGGATGTAGTTTACAAGTTTCATGTACTGTACTTGAGAATTTGAAGTATTTTTACTCAGTTTAATTGCATTGGGAGAAGAAATAGTGCCATTTCCCCAAGGGTCAAATTGGTGATTTTTGCAGTTGAATGGGAGAGGGTTGGAACATATATAATAATAAATTAATGATGCACATGAGACCTTAATAAAATAATTGAGACCTACCCTACCTCTGTTCAGAAATTTGAGTGGGTTTGGAGGCATTTGGGAAACCATTTTCAATACTTACCCCAGGGGGATTTGAATCCAAAATTACTAGTAAAATTGCATAATTGGTCCAGAATCTTAAGAGTTTGCAGAGGTATTTTTGTTTCCATATCTCATCCTTGAACATCATATTCAAGTCCTAATATCGTTCATACGCCTTCCTTGAATATTTGAAGGCATTTGGAGTCAATTTGAGATCTAGAGACCAATACTAGTCAAAGGGAAATTACTAGTAAAGTTCCCTACATTGGCCAGAATTGAAAGAGGATTTGCACAAGTATTTTAAAGGTCTAAAAGCATCCCTGAAACACATATTTATGTTATAAAATCATCCATATACCTTCTCAGAATATTTGGGAGCAATTGGAGCAATTTGGGGACCTAGAGCTCAAAACTAGTCAAAGGTCAAACTGGGGAAAAAAGGTGAAAAATTGACATTTTAATAAAATTCCTAACAAGGGACATTACAGTGGTATCAGATCATGGTCCTTGCACCTATGAGTTAATATCATACATTGAAGAACAAGTTTCAGCCATGTCTTACTATTATGATGAATCCTATGAGTTCAATTCTTATGAGGAATATGTAGATGCTTATGAACAATATGAAAGAGAATGTGAATGGTATGAGGAAGAGGTGCCATCATGCAACACTTCTTACAATTTCAAGAGGAATGAAGATTATTATTATGAAACTATGTATGAGAAATATGAGGATGTCACACCACCAAAGGATAATGCTATGGATGATTTACAAAGATGGAGAGTAAAATATAAAACCTTGCCCCAACAATATCAATCATATCAAGAATATCTTGCTTTGAGCAAAAATACACAAAATTCCATGTCTTTTGAGTACTATGTAGAACATGTTTTTGCAAATAGGCCCAAACATGAAGATGTGGAGTTAGTAAAGAAAGGTTTATGCCCTTCTTGTAAAGAACCTTGGAGAGAGTATATATATGTATGGGTGAAATGATGTCCTACATGAGGAGAAATTTTCGGAATTCTTCAAAAAGAGATTCCAAAGATATTGATCCTAAGGAAAACAAGGGGAAAAATGCATCATCTTGCTTGAAGGAGCAAAAGGAAGAGACATCACAAGATCATGAATAATATTCTATTGAAAATATCGAATATCATTTCGAGATACCTTCTAGCTTAGACATGAACCAAAGAGCATCTACTGATGGATGCTTAAACTATGAAGGAGTACCTACTGATGGGTGCTCACACCTCTATGTTGGTGACATAGAGATCACTTTTGAAAGTGTTTTTGCAAGCCCAAGTTCCATTAAGCATGATAATGAAGACCTTGTAGCAGTTGAAGAAGAACCAAGATCAACTTCCCCATCACCACTTGAGCTTCATGAAGTTGGTCCAAGAAAAATTGAAGAAGATGAGGAGGTTCATTTGCAAGAGCCTCATTTTATTGAAGGGTCCTTAAAGATGAATGAAAATAAGATCCAAGAGTCCCTCAACATTCTCCATGACACTCAAGCATTGGTCTCAAATTCTTGTTGGAGAGCTACTTCATTGGAGGAAACATTCTTCCTTGAAGACATGGAGAAGATTCAAAGAGCAATGTGCCACATCAAAGGTAATTTCATGTCTTTGCTTTTTGATAGAAACCATTTGTTTGAGCTTAATGAATTGTTACATGATGCATACTTGAAGAATAATGAGGATAATCATAAGCTCGCAATTCAAAATGAGCAACTTCTTGAAAAGTTGCAAGATACTTGTTTTTCCTCCTATGTTTCAGATTGTCAAATGGTAGATTGTTTGGAGGATTCTCATGACATGGTGGATCATGAGAAATGTGGAAATTTGAATGTTCTTGATGTGTTTAAAGATCATTTAGATATACAAACACTTGATGTGGTGGAATAGGAACTTGAATTGTCTCTTGATGAAGGTTATGCAATTTTTAAAGAAGAGCATGATTCATCTACATTGGAACCAATCTATGACAAAGGTTTCACACCTTTGAAGGAGTTGCATGATACTACCCATATGGATCCTTCCCATGATGAAACTTCTGCACTTTTTGATCATTTGAGTGAGTTAGTTCATTCTCCTACATCCTACAATTCCATGTTTTGCAACATTAGTCTCAATGAAGTATGGGTGAAAGGGTTCTTTTTTATGGTGCCATATGAGGAGTATGGAACTCCTAGATTTACCTTTTATGATGACATGGTTGTAGCACATTCTTATTCACATTTGCAGCAACATCATTTGTCACTTTATGATGATTCACATCTACATGGATGCACCTATGATATGCATTTGAGTCACTTGAAGACTCGTGGTTTTTCTTGCTCAACACTTGGTTCATTTGATGTTAGAGGAACTTCATCCAACACTTGGGCGAATAGATTTATAATGGGAGAAAATTTTTGTTGGAAGCCACATACTTTGTTACATCTTTATGATTCTCACATTCATGGATGTATGGGTGAGACTTATTTGAGTCCTTTGAGGTCTCCTTGTTTTTTATGCTCATTATTTGGTTCAGATTTTAGTGGAGACTCTTCATTCACTTCTTGGATGAAAGAATACATGGTTGAATATTTTGATGCATATCACATCCTTTTGGAGCAACATTATAGGACATGGGATCCTCACCTATGTCATTGGAGCAGATTTGATGGGTCACTTAAAGATTGTATTCACTTGGAAAATGGTGGTCTACTTGCTTGGAGGAATAAGCACTTTCACGACTCTTTGATGAAGCATCTCCTTGATGTACATTTTCATTATGTTGTTATGTACTTTGATGATATATATTTTTTACTCATGATGTTTGGAAGAATGCATACAATAAAATGGGATCCAGGAATCCTCTTATCTGATGGTATGGGTTGGAGAGCAATCTTAATTGTTGGGGTGCAATACAAACAATGGGACCCTGGAATAATTTTTATATCATTGGTTTCAAATTTTTTGGGGAAACAAGAAGTATGGGAGATGGATTTCCCACTTAATAAAGTGATTTTTATCAGAGTAGTGCAGCATCAAGCATGGTGGTTCCTCTCTAAAATCTTCATGGAAACTCAAAGACTTAAGGTTGGGCAATTCAATGGCAACTTCAGAGAATTATACAGAAAGCCGGTTCTTCAACACCCATGTTTGAAATTGCTTGAGGACAAGCAATATTGGGAAGGAAGGATTTTTCATGTCCCAAATTTGGCATTGGGTCACAATGGCCTAAGCAAATTGTCCCTATTCATTAGAGTTTGTCAAATTAATGCTAAAGGTCAAATAATTGCTAAAGAGGAAAATTACTAGTTTCCTAGGTTTGGGATTTGGAATAATGGGGATAATAAATGATGTTTGAACATTATGATGGCATAAATATTTAATAAAGGAGATAAATAAATATATACAAGTTAAAATCAAAGTGGCATTTGATCATGAAGACACATGGAGGAAGTGGGACCCACACAAACTAGAATTTATGTGCCACATGGCATCCTCTTCTTGCAATTTCGAATCCATGGGAAGCCTAATGTTCTTGGGATGAGTTATAAGGTCAATAATACTTGGTATGAGTCAATGAGGTCGAAATATAGAGGAAGAGTAACTCCCATGGAAGAGGAAGAGGCAATTTGGAGCTAGTGAGACACTTGGGCTAGATTCCCTAGCTCTATGACAACAATGATGAAGATGCTATGACACCTATGACACAAATCAGACTTGAAGGCTGACATATGACATATATGACATGTTAGGGCTAAAAATAGACTCCAAGAGGGTGCTCAAGGGTGTTAGGGCATCTAAGATGCTTCCACATGTGATTTGGTGGAAGTGGGAGACTAGGAATTGTTGTACAAGTGGCGTCCTTTGGAATCTCTTCCCAACTTGAGTTGGCATGAGTCTCTTGGAAGGAATTTGACCCATGGAGGACATTAGAACTTTATAAATGTCAATAAAAAAAAATGAAACCAACTTTTCATCATTTGTATAATTTGCAATTGCATTTGTGAAGAGGGAGAGCTAGTGGATGACTACTTTCTTGCCTTAGCCATTTTCGAGGGTGAAAGATTCCCATCCAAGTTGGTAATTGGAAAGTCCATTCAGACCTTTCATTTGGAGCTTTAATGGAGTCTTTATTTGCAAGTGTAAGCTACAGGGTAGCTCATGGTTTCTTCTATTGCAGCTCACTCCTTCAACCATTTCCAGTTTTGATGGCATATTCTTGATCCTTGAGGGAGGGCGTTTTTCGTGAGCTATTGTACTCTTTGGGGGAGCTTATAATGCCCCATTTATTTTGTAATATGAATTAAATACTCTGTCCTTCATCTCCAGAAAGTTTCAGGTCAAAATTCCAAGTAGAAATGTATAAATCTCATTTTTAATGAAAGAACAGTGCCATTTCCCCACTACATTGATGTATAGCATGATAATGCTGATGATTTTGAATGAATGGATGGTTATATGATAAATTAATGATTAATAGAATTCCATGGATGTATTTTACAAGTTTCATGTATTTTACTTGAGCATTTGAAGTATTTTTACTCAGTTTAATTGCATTGGGAGAAGAATAGTGCCATTTCCCCAAGGGTCGAACTGGTGATTTTTGAAGTTGAATGGGAGAGAGTTGGAACAGAGATAATAATCAATTAATGATTCACATGAGACCTTAATAACATCCTTGAGACATATCCTACCTCTTTTCATAAATTTGAGTGGGTTTGGAGGCATTTGGGAAGCCATTTTCAATACTTACCCCAGGGGGATTTGAACCCCAAATTACTAGTAAAATTGCATAATTGGTCCAGAATCTTAATAGAGTTTTCAGAGTTATTTTGGTGGCCATATATCATCCTTGAACATCATATTAAAGTCCTAATATCATTCATACACCTTTCCTTGAATATTTGAAGGCATTTGGAGTCAATTTGAGACCTAGAGACCAATACTAGTAAGAGGGAAATTACTAGTAAAGTTCCCTACATTGGCCAAAATTGAAAGAGGATTTGCAAAAGTATTTTAAAGGTCTAAAAGCATCCCTAAAACACATATTTATGTTATAACATCATCCATATACCTTCTCAGAAGATTTGGGAGCAATTGGAGCAATTTGGGGACCTAGAGCTCAAACTAATCAAAGGTCGAAGTAGGGAAAAAAGTGAAAAATTGACATTTTAATAAAATTCCTAACAAGGGACATTACAACTTTTTTAGGCTTTTTTGTTTGTGTGATGTTTTATATCACAAAAAATCACAAGGTTTCATTTTTTGCATTTTTGATCTATTTCACTAATCTCACTCCAAACAACTTGTATATTTCTTAGGATTTTGCAAAAGGAAATGTCTCAAGGAAATCTATTTCAAGTTAAGATTAATTATGGCTATTTGCATCCATAGATTCACAAAGAAAGAAGACAAATTTTGTTTAGCATGGATTTGATCATTCATAAACTTAAACAACAAGAGAGCTAGGGAGAGGAAATTTCACACCTAGATCACTTAGAATAGTGAAGATCCACCTTTGATTCAAGCCCAACATTCTTCTACAAACATTAGAATCCATCCAGTATAATTTCCTCCACAAATAATTTGTCTCACATAAGGAAAAGAGCACCTTTATTCATCAATTATCCAAATAGAAAAGAGAGCAACAAGTTGTCTGCAAAGTTATGATCACTTTCAAGGACCATTACAAGTGGATGAGCTTCTATTTTATAGGATTTGAGCTCAACAATTTCCACAATAAAATAATAATATTCCCTTAGATCTATTCTAGGGAGAAGTAAACTACTAATATCCTTCAACCTTGAGAAATCATGAGTCAAACAAATAATATAAAATGGTGGGGAATTCCACAAGTACAAGATCAAACCATAGATCCATATGCAAGAATGCACCCTCCCTTAGATGGGATCTAGACCATGTCAAAGTAATAAAAATAAGACTAGAAACTCTTAAGGAGGAACACTCTACTAGAAAATTGCCAAGTATGTCCAAATCGAACAACTATCAATACAAATTCCTCAATTCATGCCCAACATATAAGATAAGAACACATGTGTGGTGTCCAAGAGAGTTGTGTCAAGGATTAACGCCATGAAATCCAAGGTGGCATGTGTGGCTATAGGATGAGGTGCACCCCTCTCAAAGTGTGACCATACATAGATGCATGAAAAATGGAGTTATAGCCAATGTGTGGGAGGCAAAAAAATGGATAAACAATGATGAATATCCAAATACTACTCCATCAACATGTCATCCTCATCCCTAAAGGAAAGGGCGAGCTCCTCCAACGGCTAGAAAGACCAATGGTTAGGGGGAAACCACCATACAAGCATCCAATCAAGGAAATGTTCCATGGATTCATCTCCTCTAAGGTCTCATGATCCATAATCAAGTGATAAAACATGTATATATGCTAGGGCGTTCATGAAAGGGAGCCTTTTATGTGAAAATGCAATGCTATATGTGAAAATAACCATATCATCATAAAAAAGTGTCCAACAAATGGGATCACTCTACCTAGGAAAAAGGTAGAAGTGAAAAATATGTAGAATAGATCCTCAATACACCATCCATAAGCCAACCGCACTCACTAGGGGGTGTAGTAATACACGTTGTTTCAAATAAACCGTAGTCAAGCCTAGGAATATCACAAATGTGGCAATCCATCTAGAACCAGTTTCATAATAAAACCATACCAAGGTGCTAATAAATTAATGAAACCCCAAGATATCATCAAATGTATGCTTTTAGACTCCTCTCAATGACTTGAAATCTCTATCATATAATGATCCTATACCAACATCTCTAACTACATTGCTAGCTAAAACATGCCAAGATGATGTCTATAAATATATAAATGATGTAATGTAGGACAAAACATATTGATGAAAGGTGTTGATCAACTTCCTCACTCCAAATGTACATTGATGATATCCATTTGAAGTGCTCATATCATAAGTCCATCATACCATCATATTAAAACAACGTACTACTAATGAGAAGTGCCTCACGAAAACATCAATGGTTTTCTTGCTAAACTCTAGGGGCTAAACCAAATCTTTGTGCAAAATACATCCTCTAAACACCACATACCTACATGCCAGAGACATATATAATCAATATACATATACCCAACCATCATTGTGGCTAGTGAGCATATCATAAAGGTATTTCCAGGGAAGAAGTGTGTATCCATAAATAACCCCTATATCATATCATATGATACACCAATGTTAACATATACACCTTCCTCAAGCAATTGCAAATGTCACTGAATTCATTGAAGTGGCCTCATGCTATATGAGGGGTAAAATAAGATCCAACATGGAGACATGTTCTTTGGAAGAGAGTACATGAGAAATCTTGAATCTCGATCAACACTTGACACAACTCAAACATTCAAAGGAGATCAAATATATCACAGTGTGAGGACATCACCTTGGTCCACCATAATAAAAAGTAATGTAGTAAGTGAATGCATAAATCATAATATAGGTGTCAAAATGGTTCTAAAAAAGACATGAGCCCAAATATCCAACAAACATGAAAGAAAATAACTACCCTACTCTACTTCTCAACGTGTTTATTAATTTCCTAATCTACTATATTATTACAATAAATAGCCATCACCGTGGTATAGTTTCAAATTTTTTCCCATTTATGAGCAATTGTAGTGTTTCTCCTTCTAGATTGCTAAAGACAAATGCACTGGTACTAGATGAATTTTAAATTCTGTAAGGTCCAAGCCATGGTCTATAAAACTTCTTGTACTTGGTTTCTCTCTCCTCTTATCTCACATGAGAACATGATCCCCTTTTTGGATTACTCTAGATTGAGCCTTCTTATAGAAAATTCCCTTTGTCTTTTCCTGGATTTTTATTGAATGGTCAAGCACCTTTCTCATATTCTCATCAATCTCCATAAGTTGATTCACCCTCACCTAAAATTCTTCTTGGTCCATGGTGAAATGTTGCAATGGCTGATATACATAGATCTTAATATGGATTGACAATGTAACCTCCATCTTGTATACCAACTCAAATGAGCTTTTTCCTGTCACTTGTTTCTTTTTTATCCAATATGCTCATAGAGCATATATAATTTTACTATCCCGACTCTTCTTTTTATCACCCATAGTCTTCTTGATGAAAACCATTAGGTTTTTGTTGCTTGATTCTACCAATGCATTTCCCAATAGATAATAGTTTGATGAATGAGACAAGACAATGCCAAAGTTGAAGCAAAAGGTTGACAAATCGACCAAACTAAATTCTTTGGCATCGTTGATTGTGATCTTTGCTGGAACATCGAACCTAGTGATTATCCTTTCTTCTTAGAATTCCATAAGTAGATTGTTGGTTTCCCTCTTTGTGGGTATCACCTTGATCCATCTGGTGAAATAATTAATTGCGTGAAGGATCCATTTGGAAACATTTCTTGAATTTTCTTTAAATTCTCCAATGAAATCCAAACCCCACTATTGTAAAGGAGATTCTACCACTACATGTTGCAGGGGAAGCACTACCAAAGTATGCCTACGAACAAATTCTTGACATGGATGACATATTCTGACAAAATTATGGATATCAACAAATATGGCCAACCAATAGTAACCCTCTCTTAAGATTACGTGATTTGTTTTTCTAGCTACATAATGTCCCATAGAGAGTCATGTATGAAACTTTATCACTAGCTTCTAAGCCTTTGCATCATCTACACACTTTATAATTAGACATTTTAGATATCTCCAGCCCAGACCTCCTTGGATTATATAGTATTTTGATGCTTTAAGTCTCAAATATGTCCTCTTGTTATCTACAAGGTGACTCAAACATATCAAGTTCTTTAGATAGTAAATATGTTCTAATGCCAATCCATATGTAGGCCTTTCTCATTCCCTTTGGTAAGCATATTGGCTAAACCTTTGCCTTTTAATAACTTTGAAGGCCTTATCTCCGTGTCACTTATTCCTATATCCTAGAGACCCATTTTACTTTGATTCCTAAACAAACATGTTGAGATTAAATATCCTTTACAACTCCATGAGGGTGGCATATGTTATGATTTTGGCAATGTAACCCCTGGAGTGTTTTAATGGTTGGACTAGAGCACATGCTTGTTTTTCCATGATGATATATTTTATCTTTGAGTCACTTAGCACTTTTCTCATGAATTCTATAGGCTTCTCAGTGTTATGGTCCCTTTTTTTCAATATCACACCAATTATCGTGTCCTTGGATGGAAATGAGAACACTCGAAAATCCTTATTATAATAAGGATTGAAGAAGACTAGTGCCAATACAATAACATCCTTGATCAAATTAAATTCCTTCTTACTTTCCTAGTTCCACTTGAATTCATAATTTTTTTCAACATATTAGATATTGGTTTAACATTTTCTACAAAATGGAGAATGAACCTTTTGATGAAATTAATTTTCCCAAAGAAATATTGCAATGCCTTTTTACTGCCCATAAGGGAATCTGTTGGATGAGAGTCTATTTTTTTGGGTCAAATTTAACCCCATCATCTGAGATAATATGGCCAAGAATATTTCCTTCATCAACTCCAAGGATTGATTTCTTCAGGTTCAATGATATATCAAATTTCCTACCCCTATTGAAAACCTGCCTTACATGCCTCATGTGATCACCTCTTTTTTTGGAGAACACTATTAGGTCATCTTAATATATTTCAATTATTTTCTTGATCAAATCCTTGAAGGAAAATTCCATATGCCTTTGAAATGTGGAACCCACATGTAACATACCAAATGGCATTGTAAGTATTTATACATTCCCCACTAGGTGGTGAATTAATTCTTGTGCTGATCCTCCTCTTTAAACAAAACCTGATTGTACCCGGAGAATCCATCAAACATTGAAAATATGGATTCTGTGACTCTTGGAAATAGGTTTTCCATAATTATCCTTCAGGGATAGTTGGTTCAAGCTTAGGAAATTTACATAGAATCTGATCTCACCATTCTTCTTTTGAACTGCCACAAAATTTGCCACCCAAGAGGAATGCCTTGTTGGCACAATGATTTGGACAACCAACATCTTTTGTAAATCCTTGTGAATGGGGGGAGCTAGTGTTGGTTTTATTCTTCAAAGCTTATTATTGAAAGGCTTGGTATTCTCCTTCAAAGGTATATTATACTGGATGATGTCCCCTTTGTATTCCTTGATATCATCATACCATCACGAGAACACATTGTTGTATTCTCTAATCAATTCTTCAATGTGTCTTCATTTCTCCACTTAAGCGTTTTTCCCAGTTTTAGTAGGATTTGGACTTGCTTAAAAACCAATATTTATCTCAATATTGTCTTCAGGCTTGCTACTTGTACATATTATTCTTGTCAAATATTTTTTTTCCAAAGGCACCAAATCCTTAGGGAACTTGTTATGTTTTAGCTTCTGAATATCAACAATGCCTTCACACTCATCATCTTGGCTCTACCAATCCACCTAACACTGGATGAATTGCTATAGGTTATTCATAAACCCTCAAAATTTCCAATCGTCATTAAGACACCTGCAGATGCTCATAATTTTTGGGAACTGATGGTTGGAATAGAATTTACATATTGGGTTCTTCGAAATACAAAATCTCACAATATTTAAGAGTTGATGCAGCCACAATCAAAGCATCTATTTGCATATTTTGATTTCTTGGGACAAATTTGGTTGAGAAAGCATTAAATAGTTCTATTGTGTCCCACACCACATGCTTATAGCGCTTCAACCTATCATTCTCTACTACAAACTGAATCTTGATATGTAACACTAGAATATTAGAGTGTCTGATGACTTCCAACACCTTTATGTCCATGTATCGATCCAATTAAAGTCCCAGAAGCAAGGCTTCGTACTCTGCTACATTATTTTTGGTCTTGAACTCTAAGGAAAGTTTGAAGTAACACCTAAGGGGAGGTTATAACAACTCCTGTGGAAATGGTAGATCTAGATTGAGCTTTGTCAAATTTCATCTTCCAATTATTATAATTTTCTATCTTTACCTCTTCACTTGGTAGTTCTGGAGTCAATGAGTATGGAAAAACTATAGAATTTCCAAATTCATTGTCAACTGCGCAAACAAACTCATTCAAGGGTTTGTTTGGATCTTCCACATAATGTTTCTTGGAGGTTACCTGTACAATGTAACCAAAATTCCTTTTTAGGTTTGATATTGGCGTAAGATAGTATGTTTGTATACTGCCTCCGAAACTTGCAACCCATTTCATAGATAAAAGAATACCCTAGGATTTAGGAACGCCAATGTCAATAATGTCCATTAAGACAAAGACATTTGGCTACATTACCAAATTCACCTTTAAATACTTAATCAAACAAAAAATATTTGTCTTCATAGAAGACATTGTGCATACATTTATGTATGGCCTAATGGTCTTGAAGCCCAATCTATTCATCATTGTAAGTGGCATGCCATTAGTTGATGCACCTGAGTCAATCATGCAATTATGAAGTAGCATATAATTTATCATTAAAGACATGATGAATAGGTTATGCCTACCATTCCTTCTCCTTTGGGTCATTGTATGCACCACGATAGGATCATCTTATGGGGTTTCATCAAAATTAAGGAGTCTCTTGAATTTCTCATTTTGCAAAAGGATTTTTAACAATTCTAGCAAAGGAATAGATACATTTGCTTTGGATAAGAATTGGGTTATATCAATATTTAAATATTAATGTATACTTATTGAAGGCATTTATGAGTAAGGTTCCCCTAAATTGTAGTTGCCTGAATTGGATTCTAGATTATCGAGGCATCTTATGAAACTTCTTTATTTTTTCTTTGATATCTAATTGATTCATTTTCTCACATTCTTCTTCTTATTTCTTTATGGGAAGGCCCATCATTAATTCAAGCTAGGATATCTGCATTGGTTCTTCTTCTTTTGATTGATTTCATTTGATATTGAGAAACACTAAACGGATTTCCCATCATGTTATTCACAAAATCCCTTTCTTCTAACATTAAATTCGAAGAATCCATCCCACTTGACCCTTCTTTATTCCCATCTCTGGCTTGTCTTACTAATTCCTTGGATGTAGGGCATGTATCTTGATCATGTACATCATCAAATGCATTACACCAATATACTATATTAGGGCCCACCACATTATTGCTAGTGCTGAAAGGGTCATGGATCTTATGATTTTGATTTTGATGTTGATTTTGGGGACCTCTTTGCCTATCCCAACCAAAATGACCTCTCGATTGGGATTTGATTTGTTGATTTCTTTCTAATTGAACTATTCTATTTTGTAATGCTATGTTCTAGTGAGTCATGTTGGTATTCATGCACTTGATCATTTTTTTCAAAGAAGCCATAGGATCGAGAGTGGGTTCATTTGTATTTACCACTTTGGATCTTGTTTCATGTCTTATAGGATTGGTCCTCTATAAGCTTGGTTGATTGGTTTTACCAGATGTGGACACGTTCTCTCAATATTTATTGCGACTTCTTGGCCTAAGTGGAGATTCTAGGGATCCTTCTATCTTAGATGGAAATTAATTTCTCCATCAAATGCCTTGAATTCCTACACCATTTCATTTTCATTCTTTTTATCTTCACTTAAGGCAATCAATAGATATTGATTGTCTATTTTCTCACCTCATATTTCTAGGACTGCCTTCTCCAAGGGTGGCCAAGTACTAAAACTGTAGTTTGGAAGATTACTCCACCATTCAAAGACATCATCTTACTGGGATAACATGAAAAGTTTCATAAACAAATCTAAAGGTTTTGCCCCTGGATATTTGTTGCTCAATTTTTTAAGCTTGGTTAAGTGATAAGTTGTTGACCCCATGTTATTTGCTTGAAAGGTGGGAAAATTATCTATGGCCCTTTTGGGAATGTCGTGAGGGGCTCCATTGATCTAAGTTATATCCAAAAGTTGTATAAATAATTATCCCACAATGCAACCGTGTTTAGAATAGTAGGCTCACATACATTTTTATCAAACAAAGCCTTGGTACCTTCAACAATGGCAAGATCAAGGTTGTTTGATTTCTGGAACCTTCTTAGTCTTCTTTTGTAATACTTTTATGGTTTCGAGATTGGGTGAACCAATCCTTGTGAATATGTTCTTTATTTCCTAGGAATAGGTTCACTTGATGGAGATGCCATGTGAGATTACGACAATTTGATATTTGATAAATTAGATTTGATGCTTATCAATCAATGAATCTAATATTCACGACATGGGGAAATGACTTTATCCTTGGCAATGACACCACAATTTTACCTCCTAATTTCTTGCTTAATGTAAAATTCCTAACCACACATGTGATAACCTAAATATGGTTGCTAAATACACTATCCATTGTCACCTTGGTAGCCTTATTTTTCTTTCTTTATACTATCTCCTATCTATATCAATGGGGGAATCCCTACACAAACTAAGTTTGGAAAAATGTAGGAGGGAGAAGACTCTATGGACTTATAGCAAATATGTTTTGAGGGTTTATTGTAGTATATTTTTTCATATTTACTCTTGCAATATGTCATCCTATTAATGAAAGGGACTTATTGCTGTCAGATTGCGCACCTAGTTAACGTAGCGGAAATCTATGCCACTGCTTAGTGCGCCCTTGGGGGCAAGTCTCTAGTCAAGGATGTCACCTGATCTTGACTCCTCCGTTTAGGCCAACTCCTAACCGAATCCAAGGGGGGTAGTCCATACGAAATGTTTCTAAGTCTATTTAGAATGTTTCAGTGAATTAGTTATGAATGTTTTTTAAGGAGTTTTCTTTGTGAAGGTATAATTACAACAATCCAAGTTCGTTTGCTAGATAGTTTTTTTTATGGATATGCTTTCAACAACAAAAATATAAGACCACCAAACATGTAAAGAAACAACAACAGTTTATGATATTAAGAAAAAGTAAATAAATGGTGTTGTTGTGGACTAGTGCCAAAATGGAGTCAATACATGAGATGGAAAATGTTGTTGAAAGTACAAGTTTTTCAAATGTCTCTTGGTTGATTTTAAATTATTCATGATTTGAAATTATTAAGGGAAAAAAAGGGAAACTCTCGAGATACTGTGAGGTACAGGGAGCAATGTATGGAAATTGAGGGATGGTGGCTCCTCACGAAGACGTGTGGGATGGAATGGAGTCTCTAGGGTGGTGTTGAACACTACAACAACAAGGGTGTAGGCTAACTGTGCCCTGAGGTCGCCTCCCAGTTGTTCCTGCTTCTTCTGAGAAATTTTCCCACGCAAAACTCAATGAACTTTAGTGTCGGATTTTCACTTTGTAAGGGGTCGTAGATTTTATTAGATGAGTTGTTAGTCTAAATGTGAATATTTAAAGAATGGATAAAATCATTTTTGATTTACCACAGGGCCAGGCAAATTCCTGCAAGGGGAAAGATCATACTTTGATTTATAGACCAAACGATTATTTCGATTTATGCTTGAAAATAAAATGCTTAAAAGACAAACAAAAAAAGAAAGATGTGAAGCACCAGATCTATGTGCCACTTTTATGATCAACCACCACTAATCGGAAATGCCTTTGTGTGGTCGTGAGAGCATAATTAGTGGCAATGAGATCTATTTATTTATAAATTAATTTTGTGAAATGAAAGTAAAGTAAAAGCAATAAATGGAATAATATAAGTATACAACTCTGCAGTTAAAAGTATTGTGTGTGTTTGTGCTTTGTCAGAAAAATTCACACCATACACTCAACACTGCAAATCCCCCCAGGGGGGATGGGGTGTGGGCACTATGTATCCCACTTGCTCTCATTTAATAATTATTTACAATACTTGAAAAAACAAATGCCTCTTAGTCCATTTAACTTGGATCTAAGGGCTTACAAAGTTATAGAATGATATACAAGTAAATGGGGGTCCATGGAACGTCTTTTTGACACTTTCCGACAAGAATTTGTTCGAAATATGCCATCTTTTATCTTGGAACTGCTAAAAACCAGCTCGCTAAAAAATGCAAAATTAGTGGTTAAAACATATATAAATACAAAAATTTGTAATATCTATACTTGCAAAAGATTATGAAACTTTTAGCGATTACAAATACGGAAAAATTGGATCTAGATCTAGTTTTTTAAGATGAAAATAAAGTAATTCTAGATATGATTTTTTTACGCTAAATAAAAGAAGATGTATGATTTTGCAACGATACAAATCTATCTTTTACTAAGCTACTCTAACAAGTAACCAAGATAATTTTTAGACAATGGAGAGATAGTGGAAGCAAACCCTCAAACTCAAAGCTTGATATGAGAATAAGATGAAGAAGAGGAAGGAGTGGACCAAAAGCTTGTAGTATGAAGCTTGAATGTGATGGAGAGAAAGTGGAATCAACCTAGATCCAAACTCCCTTCACTTTGAGGCTTCCTACAAATCTTACACAACTCTCTCACAAACAAGATTTAATCTAGTATGCTCATCAATCAAAACCAAGAGAATAATCGTACAACCAAATACTAATATTACTCTTTGAAATCTTGAAAGCATGCTCATAAACAAACAAATTGACAACCGCAAATGCTTGTTCTACAATACTTAGATCTAAACATTGAATTGCATAAAAGAATAAAAAATTAGAAAGATGCCACCTCAACCGAAATTAGCACATGCATGGAACAAGAGTCACAATCGACCTCCAAAGTCTTCAATATTATTACTTGAAAGAATTTTACACATCACAGGAGCATAGGTTCTATGCCTTCATATCACTATCAAAAGAGCATGAGAGAACTCACTTATATAGCATTCAAGAGATAGGGAGGGGCGCATGCTTCATTAAGAGGGATGGAACATGGTATGAGAGAAATGAGGGAATGAATCCCATTAACTTAGGGTGAAGTGGAGCGAGAGTTAAGAGGGAGGTGCCTCCTCAAAAGAGTTGCACCCCCTCCACATTGGGATCTCCTCCCACCAATAAAGGGCCACCACATGACAAGTTAAGCGCCACCTCTCCCTCATGTGAAGTATGAGAGAGGGGTGTATCCCAAAACTTATGCTATCGCCACCTCACTTGATTTTTCACTAAATACATGTGATTTATTTACCAAATCAAGTCTCCTTTCATATTGGACCAAATTCCAATTCATTTGGCACATGCAAATTTCTTTTTTCAATATTGTTTTTGATATTATGGTGCAATTTGTCGCAACTTTAGCATTAAAATGCCATTCTGTCAGCCTAATAAGGAAAGATGCTCTGAATGATAATTTAATCATCTAAAACATAGGAAGATTGGGTCCTAAGGTAGAGAGGGCACTCTGAGCGTGAAAATGAGCATCCCACGCCAAATTCTGCCTCCAGACCATAATTTTATTACAATTTGAAATTTTCCAATTAAACTATTAAAAAATGGCCTAAGTTTACAAAAACAAATTATTTTTGTCGGAATTGACTCAAAATCCTAGGGGACCTAGTGAATGTCCATACGACTTATTACTGATGACTAGAATGTAAAAATACATAGAAACTTAGGCTTTAATAACCTCTTAAGGTTCGACCACCATGGAAAATACTCCCACTTTGGAGGTGTTAGTGAAAAACTCAGGAATTATACACCATTGAAGTGCAACACATAATTCCTAAGGAAAAAACACTCTAGAGTATCCCCCTGATAGCTAAACCTAAGGTAGGCCAAGCCTTTTACAAAAGTACCATGCTTAGACCAACTTATTACAATTCCCCCACGAGGGTCTGGACATGCAAATTTTACAAAGGGCCAAAAATTTGGCCTGATGAATTTGAATTTTTGAACTCTGGCAATGAACAAGGTGAGTTGTTCAAGTCTTATGAGGTTCACAAGGAGTCCACCTAAGTACAACTTTGGTGGTAACATCTAGCTCCAACTGCGGTATGTGTGTTTGATCTGGCCTTCAGACACAAAGAGGATGCGAGAACACCAGAATATTTGGTTTCTACAGCCTGTAAAAACATCTCAGCTTGACAAGAAAAATCCTTAGTAGCACAAGTTTTATGAAAAACGTCAGTGAACCACTAGTTGAATTTATTTGAAAATGATACTAAGAAAAAATCCTAAGTACACAAAGGAAAATACTGAAAATGAATGCAGAAAGTAAAAATGCTCGCTTTGAGGAGCTTATTTTCCTACTCTAAACATAATATAATAAAATACTAACTAAATGAAAAATCCAATGTAACCATCTTAACATTTCATCAATATAACATTTTTTGCCTTGTCTTTGGTTACCAGCCAAAGCAAGGATATGTTTATCATAAAGTGAAAACCTCCATGGATATTCTAGATGGGAGGGTTGGATGGGAAATCATAGGCATGTGATAAATATTTGAAATGCGTCCCCAAATGGAAAGTCCTCCTGCAAGATTCTTCTATCCATGACTGGATAGAGATGAGAAAAAATTCCGAATCATAAGGTAGACCAACTACCTCATCATAATGATACGAAGGGCTCTTCTAATAGTAAATTTATGTGAAAGCATAAACCCCAAGCTGCTCCAAATCATAAGGAACCCCTGTATACGGAGACCATGGCTAAGGCTGCTCTTCAATTAGTTGTATTTGACCTGATTCTTTACTACACTGCTTCTTCAGGTATTTCTTGTTGATGCTCATGCATGGCTTATACTGATCATGTAAAAAGATTTCATACTCTAATATCTGAAGGTCCATGCTTTTTGTGAAAACCTCATAAATGGGTTTTTCAATAAAATCATCAAGAGTTTCCGACTTAAACTTTATTTCTTCATATATGTCATATATGGGATTTTCAAATATGCTGTCAAAGGATTTCAATTCATCATTCACTTCTTGAGACATGGCATATATGGGGTTCTCTATAAATGTCCAGTCATCATTATCAACATCTATGTCAGTCATGAGGGATTCTTCATCACTAATATCATATTCCATGGTATGCCTCTCTTCTCATGCTCATAATCATCCTCATCAGAAAAAATATCATAAGGAATTAATCCCTCTAAGCCTTCATCATCATATACATTATAAATTTCCTCTTGGATTTTTATATGGACTTCTGTAATGGTTTCTTGTGAAGGCGGATCAGGAGTACAAATGTGCTCATCATCACTGAAATACACTTGAGAAAACTCCCAATATTCAATGTCTTCTGTTATGGTGGCATGAGGAGGGTTTTCAATAATATTTTCAATAACCATATCTTCATGAATCTCTTCAATAGGGTCACACTGTGCTCGATGTAGAAAGGCATTATTTTCTTGAATAAGCTGATTAATCTCTCTGTCACTGCAATAAATTAGAGGAAACTCCCAATATTTTTCATTTTCTACTATGATGAGGCGAGGAGTGTTAGGGTCATGCTCATGATATTCTATCCAAGGTAGGGAGATGGGAAAGAAATTCTCAAGGATACTATCCAAAGCTTCCATACCAAATCCTTTATTGTGCCACTGCCTCAAAAATATTCTAAGGAAGCTCGAAAGAGAGGTAATGCATTTATCCGAGAGACCGTTATACCACCAATAACAAGAATTTCCATGAAAAGTGATGACAAACATTTCCATCATGTTATCTTCATATAAAACTTTGAAGTCGGACAGGACCTTAAGAAAGGATATGGCATGTTGGGTCTCTGAATCATCATTTCCCAAAATATTGGCAAATGATCATATATATCTCTACCAGTATGATAATTAGGAAAACATGGGATGTCTGAGAAGTCAATAGGAGGCTATTCATTTGAAAATTCATCACTAGACTCTTCATCATCCATACTCAGCAATCAGAAGCATATATTTGAAATGACCATGGAAAGTATCTGCTACTACATCAGGAGGTTTGCTTAAATAATGAACTTTAAATATTTTCTGTGTTGCATGGGCTCATTTACACACAACAAGTCTTAACAAATTTATGATAAACAAGGGTTTTATCCCTTCAGCGGAGTCACCATGTGAGAGTAAAAATATACATTTAAAAACACTCAAAAAAATTTCTATTTTTGAATTTGAGAGTTTTTATTAAAAAAGAAAAAAGGTTAGTGGAGTCGCCAGATGAAAAAAGTAAAGATTAGATCTAAGGATTCATCAAATAAAGCAAAAAACAAAAAGGGAAAACAAATCAAAATTCGTACCCAAGGATAGAAATATTTATCCTTGGAAATAACGCCAAAAATGTTTCCGCCGGATCGTGCACCTGGTTAATGCAGTGGAAATCTATGCCACTGCTCAGTGTGCCCTTGGGGGCAAGTCTCGAGTCAAGGTTGTCACTTGATATTGAATTCTCTGTTTGGGACAACTCTTAACCGAAGCCAAGGGGGGTAGTCCCTACAGAATGTTTCTAAGGCTATTTAGAATGTTTCGGTGAATTAGTTATGAATGTTTTTTAAGGATTTTTCTTTGTGAAGGTATAATTACTGTTAAGTTTAAACCAAATAGACAAACAAGATCTCTGAAAGAAACACAATCACAAGATAGACACACAATATACCCTGGGAAACCCTCATGGGGTAGAAAACCCAGCAAAGCTTTCCTCAATAAGATGATCAACCAAAATACAAGATGTGCTCCTTCTCCTTGACTCCTTAGTAGATCTCCTCAACTAGTGCGCACACTTCCACAAGTGAGTGAAATGATCTAATGAGGAGTTCACCTCCTCTATTTATACTTGACTCTCAACTGACTAAAAGACCTGTTGGGGCCGACCTCACCTGGAGAAGTCTAATAACCCCTAAAATATAACTACAGGGCCGACCCACACATGGTGGGTCTAATAACCCTAGTTAATACTAACTCTCGGAGGAATAAACATCTCCGGATACATAATAGGGTTACCTCGGAGGGATGAAACATCTACGGAATAATAAAGTACAAATATAATATTCTTTGAAGTTACAATATTCAACACTCCCCCTTAACGAGAAGGATATTATAACAGCATCTGCAGGAACAAGGAGTCACTACACATGATACATCTATAAATCATCGGAAGCTTTCTTCAATTTGTCTTCATCAGTAACTCAAACAGTTACTGGTACATCACTATCAACATCAACATCATCATCACGATCAGCAGCATCGTCATCACACGATCAGCAGCATCGTCATCACACGATCAGCAGCATCGTCATCACACGATCAGCAGCATCGTCATCACATGATCAGCAGCATCGTCATCACACGATCAGCAGCATCGTCATCACACGATCAGTAGCATCGTCATCACACGATCAGCAGCATCGTCATCACACGATCAGCAGTATCGTCATCACACGATCAGCAGCACAATCACTTTCTCGGAGACCACTCGTCTACGGATCAATTCAGGGACCGAAGTCCGGGGATGATACAATCCCCATCACGTACATTTTGAACTATCAGTTCCGGGATGATGCAATCCCCATCACGTACATTTTGAACTATCAGTTCCGGGATGATGCAATCCCCATCACGTACATTTTGAACTATCAGTTCCGGGATGATGCAATCCCCATCACGTACATTTTGAACTATCAGTTCCGGGATGATGCAATCCCCATCACGTACATTTTGAACTATCAGTTCCGGGATGATGCAATCCCCATCACGTACATTTTGAACTATCAGTTCCGGGATGATGCAATCCCCATCACGTACATTTTGAACTATCAGTTCCGGGATGATGCAATCCCCATCACATACATTTTGAACTATCAGTTCCGGGATGATGCAATCCCCATCACGTACATTTTGAACTATCAGTTCCGGGATGATGCAATCCCCATCACGTACATTTTGAACTATCAGTTCCGGGATGATGCAATCCCCATCACGTACATTTTGAACTATCAGTTCCGGGATGATGCAATCCCCATCACGTACATTTTGAACTATCAGTTCTGGGATGATGCAATCCCCATCACGTACATTTTGAACTATCAGTTCCGGGATGATGCAATCCCCATCACGTACATTTTGAACTATCAGTTTCGGGATGATGCAATCCCCTATCACGTACATTTTGAACTAAGGTCCAGGGACGATGCAGTCCTATCCTCTATTCTCGGAGACCTCACGTCTACGACTCTCTTTAGGACTGAAAGTCCAGGGATGATCCAATCCCCTCAAGTCCACCAAGGACTTCATTCTCAGAGACCTCTCGTCTACGGCTCTCTTTAGGACTGAAAGTCCAGGGATGATCCAATCCCCTCAAGTCCACCAAGGACTTCATTCTCGGAGACCTCTCGTCTACGGCTCTCTTTAGGACTGAAAGTCTAGGGATGATCCAATCCCCTCAACTGTCCACTAAGGACTTCATTCTCGGAGACCTCACGTCTACGGCTCTCTTTAGGACTGAAAGTCCAGGGATGATCCAATCCCCTCAACTGTCCACTAAGGACTTCATTCTCGGAGACCTCACGTCTACGGCTCTCTTTAGGACTGAAAGTCCAGGGATGATCCAATCCCCTCAACTGTCCACTAAGGACTTCATTCTCGGAGACCTCACGTCTACGGCTCTCTTTAGGACTGAAAGTCCAGGGATGATCCAATCCCCTCAACTGTATTCTCATCCATACAGGTACAATCATGTATCACATCAAAACATGTATACATCTCATCAAAACATGTGTACATCGAAACATGTATACATCACATCAAAACATGTATACATCACATCAAAACATGTGTACATCAAAACATGTATACATCACATCAAAACATGTGTACATCAAAACATGTATACATCACTTAATCAACACATGTACACCTCACATCAAAACATGTGTACATCAAAACATGTATACATCACTAATCAAAACATGTACACATCACTTAATCAACACATGTACACATCACATCAAAACATGTGTACATCAAAACATGTATACATCACTAATCAAAACATGTACACATCACATCAAAACATGTATACATCACTAGCATGTATATCAAAACAAAACATGTATACATCAGACATGTATTCTCACTAATACATCATATCAAATCATGTATACATCTAGCATAAACGATATGTAAGAGTTCTAAATCTAAATAATTGTAAGTAGCTAACAAAACAGAAAATAAGCGACAGAAATACTATACTACTCCCCCTTTCGAGGAGGGTCCTTCTGGACTATACCAAGCTTGTCTCGGAAGTACTCAAACTTCACTCGAGACAGAGGTTTAGTCAAGATATCAGCAACCTGATCCTCAGTGCTTATATACTCGAGCTTGATGGCTCCTCTCTGCACCATGTCTCGTATATAGAAGTAATGGATCTCAATGTGTTTTGACTTATCATGGAACACAGGATTTTCAGTCATCTTAATGCAGCTTTGATTATCACACATAATCACAGTGGGATCCATTTCTAAGTCAAAGATTCCAGATAAGAGTTTCCGAAGCCACACCGCTTCACAGCTGGCAGAGCAAGCAGCTATATATTCTGCTTCAGCGGTACTGAGGGCCACACTAGATTGTTTCTTGCTGAACCAGGAGATCATGGCAGATCCAAGACCATAACATCCACCTGAAGTACTTTTTCTGTCTGAGACACTACCTGCCCAATCAGAATCTGAGAAACCATGCAACTTGAGTTCATTGTCTCCAAGATAGTAAAGGCCAAAGTCCACTGTACCTTTTAGGTACCTCATGATATGCTTTGCAGCTATAAGGTGAACCTTTCTAGGTTCTACTTGAAACTGACTTAGGGTATTTATATCAAAGCATATATCAGGCCTAGTATTTGTCAAGTACATCAATGATCCAATGATTTGTCTATATAGGGTTATGTCCACTAGTTCTGATGAATCATTAGCTAGCAGTTTTAGGTTGGAGTCCATGGGAGTGGCCATAGCTTTACACTCCAACATATCAAATCTTTTGAGGATCTCCACAGTATACTTACCTTGATTTAGAAAGATCCCTTTTGGCTCTTGCCACACTTCTAGGCCTAAGAAGTAGTGCATTAATCCGAGATCTTTCATTTCGAATTCTGAAGAAAGCTTCTTCTTGCTTTCAATGATTTGTTTCTCATTTCCTGTTAGAAATAGATCATCTACATATAATAGCAATATAACAGGTTCATCATTCATTACTTTAAGATAGAGATTGGGGTCAGCTTTACTTTTGGTAAAGCCCATGCTTAATAAGAAATTGTCAATTCTTCCATACCAAGCTCTGGGAGCTTGCTTTAAACCATATAATGCCTTCTTCAGTTTGCATACATGGGTCCTTCCGTCTTTGACCTCAAAACCTTGAGGTTGTTCTATGTATACTTCTTCTTCAATTACACCATTCAGGAAGGCTGTCTTAACATCCATTTGATGCAATTTCCATTTCATCATGGATGCAAGTGCCATGATAGTTCTAATTGAAGTATACCTAGCGACAGGTGCAAATGTTTCTTCATAGTCAATTCCTTCCTTCTGAGAGAATCCTCTGGCAACAAATCTTGCCTTGTATTTTTCAATGCTACCATCTGCAGCATGTTTTATCTTGAAAATCCATTTGGAAGAAACCACACTTTTATCTTTGGGTTTGGGGACTATATTCCAAACATCATTTTTCATTATTGACTGATATTCTTCTGTCATTGCTTCTACCCATTCTTTCTTCTGAGCTGCCTCTTCATAGCTGGTAGGTAGTTGATCCACAAGATCACACATCAAGGCCATATAGTTGGACACTAGTTTTGGTTTCTTCCTTTCTCTAGTGGAGCCTTCGGGGGCACCATATCTTTCAGCTCCTTGAATAATATCTCTAGCCCATGCTGGTCTTCTTTTCCTAGATAATTCTGCTACAGGAGGTTCTTGTGGTTCCAGCATGTCATGATCCTCTGGTGTATCTTCTTTAGGGACATGAACAGTCTCTGAGATTTTGGGAGATGTATCTTCTTCATAAACTTCTTCAAGTTGACACTTTCTGGATTTCTTGAGAGCTGCTTCCTCATCAAAGGTTACATCTCTACTTATTTCTATATGATGGAAACCTGGTATGTAGATTCTGAAGGCTTTGGAAGTTTCACAATAACCAACAAACATTCCCTTCTTACCTGAGGGATCCAACTTGGTTCTCTTTTCTTTTGGAATGTGGATGTACACAGGACACCCAAATATTTTAAGATGGCTTACTTCAGATTTCTTACCTGTAAACACTTCTTCTGGAGTTTTGAATTCAAGAGCACTGTGAGATAATCTATTTTGCACATAAACTGCTGTCTTGGCTGCTTCAGCCCATATATACATGGGAAGATCCTGGTCATGTATCATAGTCTTCACAGCTTCCATGATGGTTCTATTTTTCCTTTCTGCAACCCCATTTTGTTGGGGATTGTAGGGAGTGGTTAGCTCTCTCTTGATTCCAGCTTCTTTACAAAATTCTTCAAATTCTTTTGAAGTATATTCTCCACCATTGTCTGTCCTGAGAATCTTGATTTTCTTATCCGAGAGATTCTCTATTAAGGCCTTGAATTCTTTGAACTTTCCAAAGACTTCATTCTTACCTTTTAGAAAGTAAATCCAAGTTTTCCTTGAATGATCATCAATGAATGAAAGATAGTATTCAAAACCACTTAGAGAGGTGGTGGGCATTGGACCACATACATCTGAGTGTATTAACTCCAAGATACCCTTAGTCTTTGTTTCACTCTTCGGAAAGGGGTTCTTGACATTCTTGCCTTTCTTACATCCTTTACATGAGCCATCATGATCAACCTTTAAATCTGGTAGTCCTATGACCACCTTGCTTACATAAGGTAAGGCTTTGTAGTTGATGTGAGCTAGTCTTCTATGCCATAGCTCACTGGGGCTGGAGGTTTCATGAACAAGAGCAGCTTCCGGATAACCCTCGAGTTTATATAAACCTCCTTCCTCTTCACCAATAACAATTGCATCCTTAATGGTTTTTCCTTTGGACCACATTAACACTTGTCCATCAATGAAAGCAACTCTGTAGCCTTTCTTGTCCAAAGCTGAGATTGAAAGCAAATTCTTCTTTAATCCTGGAACATATAGAACTTCCTTCATCTTCATGGGAGTTCCAGAATCGAGTTTGTAGTTTGCTTCACCAATTCCCTTAATGGGATATTGATAGTCATCTCCTAGAGATACCTTTTGGGGAGAAGTCTTTTCTTCAAATTTTGAGAGAGTCCTTTTTTGTCCTGTCATGTGCTTTGAAGCACCACTGTCAATAAGCCATATACCTTCTTCAGGGGTTATGGATCCAGAGAGTGCGGAGAAGAGAACATATTCTTCTGCATCTTCTTCTGTATTTCTCCTTGTCCTTCTTTTGGAGAAGGTCCTTTCTTCTTCCTCCCCTTCATCTCTAGGCCTTTTATTGTGAGACCTTTCTTCCTCAACTTCTTCTTCTTCACTGTCATCTTCTGCAAGATGTGCTTGGTGTCTTTTGTAGTAAGAACCCTTCTTCTTTTGTAGAGGACAATCTTTAGCAATGTGTCCTAATTTGTGGCAAGAATAGCACTGGAAGGAAGAGTAATCCCTTCTTTGAGTAGATCCTCTTTTCTTCTGAAATCTGTGAGGAGGATGAGACTCCTTGTGACTACCCTTCTTGGAGTAGGATTGACTCCTTCTTCTTTTGGTGTGTGTGGCCAAGGCTTGGTCATATTCTTTGAGTAGGGCTTCTCTATTTGCAACCCTAGCCTCCTCTTACACACAATCCTCCCAAACTACATCAAACTTCATACTTTCTTTTCTGGCACACATAGTTTGAATGAATGACTCCCAAGGTCTAGTGAGACCATTTAGAGCTGTCATCACAAGTTCATCCTCATCAAGAGTATCACCAATGGCATCTAGTTGCTCTTTGATTAGAGAGACTCTTGAGAAGTAGTCTTGAATGGATTCTCCTTTGTGCATCTTGGTACTCTTCAATTGAGTCCTTAGATTCATCTTCCTATTGATGTTCTTCCCTTCATACATTCTTCCTAGGGCATCATACATTTCTTTTGGAGTCTTCTTGGAAGCCACTTGGGGAATCAAGTGGTCTTTAATAGAATCTGCTATGATTCTCTTTGCCCTAATCAAATCCTTCCTGTGTTTTTCTTTGGCTTCATCTTCTTCTGGTTCTGCAACTTCCTCCTTGATATAATGAGCAAGATCATTCTCTTCAAGAATGAGACCAATTCTGTATTTCCATGCCCGGAAATTTTCTATGCCTTCTAGCTTGTCTTCAAGCTTAGTATTTGGAGCCATCTTCTCTTGGGGGAGTCCAAGAGACAGAGTAGACTAACTTGGAAAGTTACTTTTCACTTTTCCGAAAACTGAAACAGAATTTTATCGCACTTTTGGTAGAATTAGGGTTTGCAATTCCCGGAGTTCTACCCAACCAAAAAGTTCGATCTATAGCTTAAAAGAATGCTCTTGATAAGGGCTATCCAACCATGTAAACAGAAATCAAAAATTCCAACTTTTTTCTGAAACCAAAATCTGACGTATCGCACTTTTGGTAGAATTAGGGTTTGCAATTCCCGGAGTTCTACCCAACCAAAAAGTTCGATCTAGGGCTTAAAAGAAAGGTATTGATGAGAGCTATCCAGCCATGCAACCAAAAATCAATAATACCAACTTTGGGCTGAAAACCCTAACTTCACCAAAGAGAGAGAAAGAGGTATTCTTACCTTGTGAAAGATGTCCTATTCAGTCTAGCTCTGATACCATGTTAAGTTTAAACCAAATAGACAAACAAGATCTCTGAAAGAAACACAATCACAAGATAGACACACAATATACCCTGGGAAACCCTCATGGGGTAGAAAACCCAGCAAAGCTTTCCTCAATAAGATGATCAACCAAAATACAAGATGTGCTCCTTCTCCTTGACTCCTTAGCAGATCTCCTCAACTAGTGCGCACACTTCCACAAGTGAGTGAAATGATCTAATGAGGAGTTCACCTCCTCTATTTATACTTGACTCTCAACTGACTAAAAGACCTGTTGGGGCCGACCTCACCTGGAGAAGTCTAATAACCCCTAAAATATAACTACAGGGCCGACCCACACATGGTGGGTCTAATAACCCTAGTTAATACTAACTCTCGGAGGAATAAACATCTCCGGATACATAATAGGGTTACCTCGGAGGGATGAAACATCTCCGGAATAATAAAGTACAAATATAATATTCTTTGAAGTTACAATATTCAACAATTACAACAATCCAAGTTCATTTTCAAAATAGTTGTTTTATGGATATGCTTTCAATAGTAAAAATACAATACCACAAAATATGTAAAGATACAACAACAGTTTATGATATTAAGCAAAAGTAAAGAAATGGTGTTGTTGTGGACCAGTGCCAAAATGGAGTCAATACATGAGATAGAAAATGCTACTGAAAGCAGAATTTTTGCAAACATCTCTTGGTTGATTTTAAATTATTAATGATTCGAAATTATTAAGGGGAAAAAAGGGGAAACTCCCGAGATGCCGTGAGGTACAGGGAGAAATGTTCGGAAATTGAGGGATGGTGTCTCCTCACAAATACATGTGGGATGGAATGGAGTCTCTATTGCGGTGTTCAACACTACACCAACAAGGGTGTAGCCTAACTGTTCCCTAAGGTCGCCTCCCAGTTGTTCCTGCTTCTTCTGAGAAAATTTTCCATGCAAAAATCAATGAACTTTAGTGCCCAATTTTCACTATGGAAGGGGTCTTAGATTTTATTAGATGAGTTGTTAGTTTAAATGTGAAGATTTAAAGAATGGCTACAATCGTTCCTGATTTCCCACAGGGCCACGCAAATGCCTGCAAGGGGAAAGATCATACTTTGATTTATAGAACAAATGTTTATTCCGATTTATGCTTGAAAATAAAATGCTTAAAATAAAAACAAAAAAAGAATGATGTGAAGCACCGGATCTATGTGTCACATTTCTGATCAACCACCTCTAATCGACAATGCCTTTGTGTGGTGGTGAGAGCATAATTCGTGGCAATGAGATCAGTGTTATTTCTAAATTACTTTTGCGAAATGAAAGTAAAGTAAAATAAATAAATGGAATGATATAAGTATACAACCCTCCAGTTAAAAGTATTGTGTGTGTTTGTGCTTCGTCAGAAAAATTCACACCATAAACTCTACACTACAAATCCCCCAAGGGGGGATGGGGTGTTAACGAACAATCCACTTGAGCGGACACGAGCCGTATCTCCCTAATTCAAGTGAATCTAGACCAAATAGGAAAAAATACAAGACTCATTTCCTATATCTAGTTAGAGATCGATTACTTAGATATCATACCTTTTAGATCATGGATCCCTCTCCTTGTTGTTGCTCCAAGTCCCACGGTCGACAGATCTCCAGCTGCAAGACCTGTCAAGACAATATGGAAACAATACAAGCAGTACAATATATCTGAACAATAATTGATCTAAGTAAATGGTTAAGGAAGTAAACTACAAATAATAATCAACACGATAACATTTGTGGAAAGAGTTTGTATCAAGGCATTAAAAGCGGGAATACATAGAAAGGAGAAGAGCACAACCAAAGCCTTAACGTCGCATCCTCCATCCAACATGTCCAAGACAAACCTCCAAGATGGTACAAGATTCCCAAAATGATAAGGGATCACCCACGTGGATTCTACTAGCATGAGGATACTATAGACCTTCCTCCCTTGGAGTGGAGAGGAGCTTCACTTATATAGGGCTAAAGAGATAGGGTAGGTTGAGGATTAGGGTGAGATGGTTAAGGGATCCTCCCATTAGGTTAGGAACCAAAATTCCACCTCACCTAGAGTCTAGGGATATGTATCCACCTCAACAAACTTCTAGAAAGGCCTCGAGACTCCCTAAAATAGCCTTTAACCAACCTCATCGCACCCTGGTAGAGGACACAAAGAGACAGAGGGGGTCTGTCGCACTTTGCTTGAGGACAACCTGCGACAGTGTATCACCCTAGTTGACCAAGAAATGAGACAGAGGGGGTCTATCTCACCTTGTAGGAAGACAAAGTGTGACAGCCTACTCAAAGAAGTCAACTAGGCAGGGAAATATCTTAGTTGGATGTGTTTTAGCCCAGAATGAGTTTAGGGGTCAGAGCGAAGAGTTTACACAATGGTCAAGATGATGACATTATCACAATGGTCATGATGACGACACTAGGTCATGATGAAAACACTTGCAACACTTGCGACACTTGCACAAGGGTGACGACATTTTGGTGTAACAGAATGCCCCCTAAAGCATGAAGCTGACGTAATGAGACAGGTGAAATGCTTTGTAGTAAGAAAAATGGAAAGGACTTGCTGGTCGGAAGGAGCTGCTGTAGAAATGACCTGAGATCCACAAGTCTCACAAAATATGTCTACCAACCAATACACTGTAGATCCATGATAGTAAAGATCGACTGAACACAATCATGGCCACTAGACACAATCGTAGATCCATGATGAGATGATAACACATCCACGACCAATACAAAGTGGATCCATGTAATATAAATCAAACAATCTCCATCGCAACTTGGGTACAATATGACTTCCCCAGGCTCTTCAAGTTGAACCCACAATGATACGAATCTATCCATGTGATTACAATGTTTTGGAGTTGAACATGGTAGAAACCGCTTGATTACCGGTCATTAATGTATACCGTTAACAAGTGCGAGGAAAATCACCATTAATGTCAATGATTCCCAAGGTATCATACTACATATCACCAAGCGTGAATAAATGAGTTGAAGTCGAATGCTTGACGAAATCTTTCAATCAGGAGCCAATGACGTAAACTCATGTTGAAAGCGAGGTAACCTGCCATTGAGGCATGCAGGCCCAAGTTACTTGACTGGTTTCTATATTCAAACCTCGGATGATGAGTTGAAGTCGAAAAGGATGAATCTGTCGATGGAGGGCCATGATGATTCCCCCATCAACGACATGAAACTCAACGACAGATATTTGGAGGAGATTGGATGGTAAAGTAATGTGCAAGACTGACTCAAGGTAGAATGACATGATCGAAGGTGTATTGACTGTAGATGATGAGTAACAAATGTCTCTTGAACATGGGCATGGCATGACTTGGCAGTATTGACATGATGAGAATGACACAAACCTCCAATGCAACTTGATGATGGAAACATTCTTTGGGCGACCCAAAGGAGTGACAAGACTCACGGAATTGATAGGACTCCGAGACAAATGGATTACCCAAGTACTGAATGCAAATGCAAACTAGTGCCATGTTCAAGAGTGACTACGTACTGCCATAATTAAGATGTAACACAAAATATTCCCTTTTTCCCCCTCATGATTGATGAGTACCTCATGTAGTTTTTTACGAGCTTGATGAGGGTAACCAGATGCTCGGTATAGCTCATCTCATAGATGATTCCAATTCCACATGTTTTACGAATCTGGAAAAGGATTTGTTTGTCCCATAACAGGCCCTTCAGTGTTGAGTTTTAACAAGTCCAGAGAAGGAAAAATCGGTCATCATTTCATGTTTAGAGAGTCTGAAAAGAACTAAAGAAGACTCCAGGAGGTTCTTTTTCGTAATGTTAGTCCCTCTGCTCGAAAAAGGATAAAACAACGCAAGAGAGAAATATTCCAATCATGATCGATTGAAGTGCTCCTTTTCCGTAAAAAGTGGCCCCTGGTCTGAAAAATGAATAAACTACCACCAGAGAGACGATCATTCAAACACTTTTACAAGCGTGGACACATCAAGTTCGCTTGAAAATCTTTTCCTATTTAGGGAGTCTGAAAAGAGCTTAAAGAGGACTCCATGGATAACGTTTTCATGGTTGAGGACCGAGTACGACAAAGGAAAAAGTAAACTCGACACAGTTCCTTTTCCGTAAATAGTCTAGCGAGGCCAGATAAAGTGATAAACCTATACTCGGTAGACATACCTTTTTACTCAAATTTTTAACTAGCACGACAATGGTATCAAAAGCACTCAGAATATTTTTCATGTTTGAACCAAAGCATGAAAAAGTAAAAACTAAGCTCAAACCACTTTGCATGTTTCAACCAGAGCACGAAAAAGTGAAAAGTAAGCTCAACACCATCTTACTGTTTTTAACGAGCTCGAAGATAGGTTGGAATAATGCTCATGGTGTCTTCTTCATTTTTTAACGAGCTTGTGACAGAAAATGAACTATGCTCAGGATTATTTTCATGGTTTAGCGAGCTCGAAACTCAAAAGAAAGTATGCTCGGGATTAATTCCCATTGGCTGAAGTTTTTCCATCATGATATCCAGAGTTTGGTATATGCCCCTAGCATGATTTCTAGAAGTAAGTGACTTAACTCCATAGAAAGGGAACTAGGCTCCCAACATGATTGCTAGAAGTAAGTGACTTCAACATAAAGTACCGATGTTTAAGAGATGCCCCCAAGCTTCATTTCATTCGCCTAAGCCACCCCTAGGCGGATGAAAAGAAGGTTTAGGTACTAAGTCAATGGAAATAATCGACTCAATGGAAAAGGATCTGTTTCATTTTTTAACGAGCTTGAAACAGGAGTAGAACTCTACTCGTATGACCTGTTTCATTTTTTAGCGAGCTTGACACAGAAAGGGAACCATGCTCATTGGGTACTGTTTCATTTTTTAACGAGCTTGACACAGGAAAAGAACTATGCTCAGGAATGGTTTCATTTTTACACTAGCTCGAAACCAAAGGGAAACTATGCTTGAAGGGACCTGTTTCATTTTTTAATGAGCTTAAAATAGAAAGGAAACTATGCTCATGAATGGTTTCATTTTTACAAAAGCTCGAAACCAAAGGGAAACTATGCTTGGGGATGGTTTCATTTTTACATAAGATTGAAACCAAAGGTAAACCATGCTTGGAAATGGTTTCATTTTTTCACAATATTGAAACCAAAAAGGAAACTATGCTTGGAAATGGTTTCATTTTCTCACAAGCTTGAAACCAAAATGGAAACTTTGCTTGGAAATGGTTTCATTTTTTCACAAGCTTGAAACCAAAAAGGAAACTATGCTTGGAAATGGTTTCATTTTTTCACAATCTTGAAACCAAAAAGGAAACTTTTCTTGGAAATGTTTTCATTTTTTCACAAGCTTGAAACCAAAAAGGAAACTATGCTTGGAAACAGTTTTATTTTTTCACAAGCTTGAAACCAAAAAGGAAACTTTGCTTGGAAATGGCCCAACATGATGACCAGAGGTTGGTAGAGTGCCCCCTAGCATAATAAGCTAGGGGAACTACTCCAGCATGATGCCCAGAGGCTGGATACCTGCCCCCCATCAAGAGGGGGAAGAAACCACTAAAACATGTGGAACATTTAGGGAAGTTTGATGACTAGGAGTCATGTGATGAGTGGGTGTCACGTAGGAAATCTGATCAATGGTATCAATCCTCCCATCATAGGGAAAATACATCACTCGAAAGAGTGTGGACACTACAGCTCTCATATCATAGACATAATCACGTCCAAGGAGCAGATTTAAATCTAAGGGACCTGTTGATGCCCTGAAGATCGCAACATCAAGTAGAAAGGGATTCTCCCTGGTAAACTATCCCAATTAGATTGTCCACCGTTTGGTATGGGGAATCCATCTGGTTAGCGGTTCCTACTACACCCCTGACACCCCATCTCAAGACGACCCACCCGAGATCTCTCTCCATGCTGTAACTGGCGTCACCACCCCACAAGCAATGTGGGTCAGGGGTACTTCAAGAAGCTCCCTCTTACCATACTCATTGATTCTGGTAGCACTCATAACTTCATTGACCCTCGGATTGCCAAACAGGCTAATTGTTTTGTCCATCCTTGTTCCAACTTTGAAGTCATGGTTGCCAATGGGGGCACCTTACCTTCCAAGGCGAAGTGTCATAATGTGCGTATCTCTATGGAAGATTATAACCTGCGCTCTGACATGTTTTCCTTTTCCTTAGGTGGATGTGATGTAGTTTTGGACGTTCAATGGTTATGCACACTTGGCCCCATCTTATGGGATTTTGATGAAATTTGGATGCAGTTTTTAGTCAATGGGACACAACACAAATATATGGGCTTACAACCAGGGTCTCTCTGCATTATCAGTTCTCATCGCCTGGAAAAAATACTTAAGAAGAATTCACATGGTGTCATCGCTCAGCTCCAGTCCATTCAGATGCACCCATCAACAGTCTCCACTACTTCCTTGGATAGATATGCAGGTGTCTTTGCTGAACCAATGAGCTTGTTTCCTTCAAGAGACCTTTCCGGTAAGAATTTAGCTGCATCTACCTCTCAGCAGGAAATGATGACTATTTTGCATACAATACAGAAGTGGCAGCCATCCCTATTGGGGAATTATTTCTGCATCAAGACTGATCTCCAGAGTCTGGAAACTTTCCTGGAACAACGGGCCTCCTCCTCAACACACCTGAAATGGGTTATTCAACTCATGGGTTATGACTATGCGACCACTTACCAGAAGGGTAAGGACAATATGGTGGAAGATGCTCCTCCTCGCACATTTGATGACCCAGTTTCTCTTACAGCTATTTCTCTGCTTGTTCCA
Source organism: Larix kaempferi (assembly GCA_027924585.1). NCBI lineage: Eukaryota > Viridiplantae > Streptophyta > Pinopsida > Pinales > Pinaceae > Larix > Larix kaempferi. The sequence continues at coordinate 19,196,467 of BSBM01000600.1, forward strand.
AATTGGTTGCAATCTGTTCAACGGGACTATCTCTTCTATGAAATCCATGCTTCTTCATCAGTAGGGCACTCTGGATTCCTCAAAACATATGACCAGGAACAATGTAACTTCTTTTGGCAGGGACTCAAAAGGACAATTCAACGGATGGTGGTTGACTGTGATACTTTCCAGGTCAACAAGGGTGAAACGACCCTCCTTTTGGGACTGCTCGAACCCTTGTCCATCCCTCCACAAATTTGGACAACTATTTCTATGGATTTCCTAGAAGCGCTCCAGTGGTATAGTACCACATCTCAAAGGACACCATATGAAGCAGTCTCTGGATAGGCACCACCAGTTCTTCTTCCATACACCTTCAACAGCTTCCCAGTTCAGGAAATTGACTCAATTCTTCGAAACCGTGATCAACTTCTTCTCATTTTGCAGGACAATTTTACATGGCAAGAATTTGACTGAAATAACAAGTCGATCAGCACCGTTCTGAGCGCACTTTTCACATCGCTGATATGGTTCTTCTTCGTCTACAGCATTCCATGCAATCCTCCCTGAAACTCAAAAGGCGCCAGTGGCTCGAAATGCAACCCAAGGATGCTACAGGGGACCCACTCCTTCAGATTCTGCATCAATTTCCACATCTAAAGCTTTGAGGACAAAGCTTTTTCTAAGGGAGAGGGGATGTTAGGAACCCATGTCTTTACTTTGTTAGTATATTGTTGTTGGACGCATATGCTTTGTAAGTCGTCCCGTAGTATTTGTTGATCCATAGTTTATATTAGCCCATAGTATTGACCCATAGTATTGGACGCATATGCTTTGTAAGTCGTCCCATAGTATTTATTATATGTCCCATGGTTTTTACTCATAGTATTGGCACCTAGACTTAGCCCATGGTTTGTATTGACACATAGTATTGACCCATGGTATTGGTGCCTAGACTTAGTATATAAGTGTGTGTTGAGGCCTATGAAGGCACCGTGAAGTTAATTGTATTGAGCTTGCTCAAAGGAGGTTGCCCCCTCGAAGTGGCCCGTGATCAATATAAAAGTGATTCTGGGTTCTATTATTTATGATATCTCATGTATTAATGATTGCAGGTTCATCACAACAGTCTTTTGATTTCCATACTTCTTTAAGAAACATGTTTCAAATTCTTCCCAGCTGGAAATTGAGCTAGCTTGTAAGCTAAAATACCAAGAAGAAACTTTTGGCTCGAATGTGTATGGGAAAAGCCTACAAACTACATCTTCATGCTATACATTTAAAAGATTCAAGGCTAAATAAAAACTCTTGAGATGATCTTCAGCAGAAATGGCTTTTCCTGGGTCGAACTTAGGCAAGACTTTCTCTGGATTTTTAGGCAGATTGTGGAATGGCCCAGCTAGATTTAATGCTCCCCTCGCTCTCTAAGTAGGTACAACGATGTTTCTATGTGGAGAATCAGGTGGAGAATTGTATGGTGAATTAATTGGAGTGTTCTTTGGAGTAACAATTTCTCCAAGATTTTCTGGATCTGCAAAATTTTCTGGGTTTTCAAGATCGATTTCTTTCAAGGGTTCTATAATTTCTTCCAAAGTTAAATTTACAAGCTCTCCAAAATTCTGCATAAGAATCGAATCACGGGTGTACTGTCTTTCTTTTCTGGGAGTACTTTTCCTAGGGAGAAAAGTTACAACGTTCAAGACACCTAGTTTCTTAACATAAGATCATGTATGTCTCCTTAAATCTTCTATTTCTGCAAAAGGCACAGCATACAAGACTTCTTGATGTTCAGAATCAGAAATGGAGTTTTCTTGATTTGTTACTTCAAGGTTTGGGCTGTCTAAAATTCTTGTTTCGAGCGGGTTTTTAGTAACATTTTTGACAATGGGAGATTTTCCTTTATCAACCATGCACCTCAGGCCCTCTTTCTAGCGCCAAAAACTGTTGATGCCCCGAAGATCGCAGCATCAAGCAGAAAGAGATTCTCCCAGGTAAACTATCCCAATTAGATTGTCCACCGTTTGGTATGGGGAATCCGTCTAGTTAGCGGTTCCGGCTACCGCTAGATTTGGAGATTTGCTTCCTTTACACCGGTTATGGCCCGATCCACCGTTCTTTTTTGATTTTAATGTTTAAGATGATATGCAAGTACCTAAGCTAATTTAATCTAAATGCAGAACTTGAAACAAATCTGTATCTAAAACTGAAATAAATCTAATCTATCCCTGCAGGGAGCAAATTGTAAATATGAGTAATATGCTGTAAAGAACAAATAAAGATCAACATGTAGCCATTGAATCTTAAAGATTCATCTACAGCAGGAGGTTAAAGACATGAACGATAGCTTTTAATTCATGTAAAAAAAAAACATTCTATTACTCATTTAAGAGAAGCATCATTGCACAGAGAAAAGTAAAACCATCCATAGCATAGAAATAATTCGAACAGCAGATAAAGATTTCACTGTAATACATGTAAATGTCACAAGAAGAATCTGACAGACATCATACACATATTCCCAGGCAAAATGCGTCCTCTCCAGGCTCTTATTAGGCAAATTCACTTTCTTGGAGCAAGTGCAAAACAGTTCGTACAAGCTTTAGAAAATTCCTTTCCCTGCCAAAAGTCCTTAACACTATTCCCTATGCATCTATTTATAAGCTTACAAAATGCCTCTTGGGCTACCACCTGGCCTTTTACACTTGTCCTTTAAAGACTTTACCAAGAAATAACAATTTGTGGCCCTTTTCCTATAATAGAAATTCTTTCTTACAACAGAAAAGGACAGCTGTCCTTGTAACTTCACGCTCTAACCATGGGGACAAAAGGAAGTAGACCAAAACAAACAATGGATTATGACTAGCGCATTTATCCTTGGGGTGGCACTTTTGCTGGGGATGATGTGCCTGCGCTGGCTACTATTGCTGTTGTTGCCTTCTTCTCCTCCTCTGCAATATAACTGAACCATATACCAGTGTCTCTGATAACCACATTCGTTGGTGAAGGGAGCAGGATCTTCTGGGAAGTCACATGCTTACCAAGCTCTGTTTCAATACTTAGAATTTCTGCTATTACTGCCTGGTGGACCTCCTTGAGCAAATGATTGTATACTGATGACAACCCAATGTAGTGATGAAGATCATCAGTGGCCAGCACATCAATCTTCTTTACATACTCTATTTGAATGCTCAGCTCTTCCTTCAAGTCTGACAAACGCTGCTCTTTGCTTAGAAACTCATCCAGGGTCTGAGGAAAAATAAGCTTATATTTTTCATGTCCTTCATGAATCTTTTGATATAGGCTATTACCTTTCTCAAAGGTTCCCTGGATCTTAGCCATCATCTTGGCGCCACAATTCCTGCAAAACTCCATGAGAGCTACATCTTCCTAGAAACCATCCACATATTTGAATGGGAGATGCTTAGGGAAATCCACCTTCCCTTCTCTCCACTCCATCTAGCTCGAAATGTTTGCTTTAACCCGAGTGTACTTGCCTTTAAGCCTGATGGCTTCGGCATTGACTTCTTTCAACCTGACCAGCATAGTCTGGAGCTTGCACACCTCCTCAGTAATTAGTTCTTGTGTGGCATGCATTTGACTTAGGATGTCACAAGACTTCTCATGAAAGGGAGACATATCCATCGCTCTGCTTTCTGCTTGCTCTAACTGCTCAACCATTGCCTATTTGTCTACTTCCAGGTGAAAGACTCTAGCCTCAGAATCATTCTTTTCCGCTTCTAGAACCATCATTTGGATTGCCAGGTGCTCCTTTTCTTCTTCCAAATGTCGATATTTATCCGACAACTCCTTGTGATCAGTAGACAGGCAATTATATTTGTTCACTATGGGATCCCTATAAGCCTGTTCATTAGCCACAGTATGTTGCAGCATGTGAGCTCTTCTCTTTGTTGACTCAAACTCTTTGACCATGCCAATCACATTGTCTTCTGTTGCTTTTACTGTCGACACAGCGGCGGATGCCATGGCTATGGGAGCTTTATTTGTATTTTGCATGACCGTGGTTTCTCGTTGGGTGACAATATCTGCCTGGAAAAGTCTCTTTATTCTCTCTTCTGACTTCAGGACCACAGCCTTCCTCTTCTTATTATACACAAACTTATCCCATCGGGACACAATATGATCTTCAGATGGGGTGAAAGGGATGATCGGGAGGTCTCTTACATGGACTTCTGTCTCTGCGGGTGGGGTCTACACTACGTGAGATGAGTCTATTTCCATATCTTGGGTGCCAGAGCCACCCCCCTGGGCATCTTCGTTGGCCTTAAGTTCTCTTTCAGCATTTTTTTCTTCTTCAGCTTTACGCCTTCTTTCCTCCTCTTCAGCCTGTTACTGATTTTCCATTACCTCCCTCTGCTCTCGTTCTTGAGCTTCTTGCTGCAGTCTTGCTTCTTCGGCTTCCTGCTGCAATCTCACTTCCTCAGCTTCTTTCTGCAACCTAGCTTCCTCTTTCAATCTTTGATCTTCACGGGCCAAGGCCTTAGCTGCTTCCTTTTCTTTCTTCTAACTGGCTTCTCGAGCTGTGGCAAAGCTAGAGCTAGCTCCACTGTTGTGACGACAAATATGCAATTCAGTCATATTACTGATTCCCCTGAACACTTCTTCTTCGACATCATAGTAATGGGCGTACTCAAAATGAGCATACAACTCTTTGCAGTTCTCCGCAACCTTACTCCGCCTATCATTTCTATGGAATATTGCCTCACCGAAGTGAAAAGCTTTCAGTTCCTGAATGAACTCTTCGGCTGCTGCAACTCCTGAGAATTTATAGGCTCCTATACAGAAAGGCAAAGGAGGGAAGGAGGCCTTATGCTGCTTATTAAGCACTCCTCCTATTCCATCAAGGAAAAATTGCTCGACTGCTTCTTTTAGGACTACATAATCAGTGGTGTATTTTGGTAAGATGTATGGTGGCTTAGTACCTCCAAACATCCTGATATAGGTACCCTCTTCTGAGAAGTAGAAATCGCCATAATTTTCCAAGATTTCCATGCCATTCTCTGACAGGAAATTTGGCTCTTCATTGAACATCTGCTCACACTGAGGCAAGATGAACTCTTCACAGATGAGCTTATAGTGTGCTTTGTAATTTTGAGCCCACATTATTTTATAGGCAGTGTATATCGGGCTATTGGCCTGGTCCCATGAGCAACCTAATTTGGGGAAAGGGAGCTTTGTCAGGATGCAATCAATGAGGTACGAAGACATGAAAAACTCTAACTTCTTTAGGGCCAAACATTCTCTAGTTGTGGCGACAGTGGATGCCAAACTATCTGAGAGGATAGTATCCCAATCAAACACACTTCCCTTAAATGCTATGGCATGGATTATGGGGGCCCATTGTATCCTATATATAGTCTTGTCGGGCATGCCGAAAATTCTGCTTAGCATAAGGGCAATCAACCTGAATGGAGGTCTTAGGCTCTGAACGTCATACTCATCATTGTCCCTCTTCCTCAGCTATTTTCCCGTGATTAACAGCCTCTTAGCTATTTCAAAATTATTCATCTGTCCCAACCATTCATTGTTCAGTGCCTGCTGGGGACGTGAGAATTTGTAGGCTGCTGCAATATAAGCTGGATGGAATGAAGTGAATGGCTCTCCCTTGCTATCATGCAACACTCTTGTTTGTGGGTTGGCATGTTCCAATATCCACTTGATCACTTCTGAGCACGAGAATAGCTCAGGGCGAGTAGAATCCCTGGCTATGCCAGAGGTCCTGATGTTTAGGTATATTTGTTCTTCTTCTAATATCACATCTGGGATATCTTGGTCCCTGATCATCCTATAAATATCTCCCCACCGGACCTCGAGAGGGACGCCCGTGGTGCACTTAATGTCTTGGAAAAGAGTTCCAGTTCTTGGTTGTACTGGTTCTGGCTCCACCATTTTAGCTTTCTTTCTGCTTCCTTTTGGCATCGTGGCTTATCCCTGTCAGCAACCATACGTGCATGAGCATAAGGTTGTAAATCATTATGAGAGCATAACATAGAGCAAGATAGATTTAGCATGTTAATGATATATATGAGAATATAGGAAAATTATTAAGCTGTATGCTGGGGAAGCAAACCAAACATAGATTATTCAAGAAAACATAACAGAGTCCTCAGACTTGATCGTTCTAGGTAGGCAAAGGAGGGAAGGAACTTTTGAAATGTTTCCGAAAAAGGTGGGCATACAACGCATAAGACTTACTCTCTTCCTCATCTTTGAAAATAGGATTCCCTACATTACAGGCACTTCAAATGGCTAACACGTGAATGGTAGGTTGGCTTGGATTGGGAAATCCTATGAGGAAAAACATATAACGCAACTGGGTTTTCAATGACTAGTATCTGAACCAAGTAACTGATCAATTGAGTATCCCGCTCAGCTATGACTGGCACTGCTTTTTGTTTGACAGGAAATGAGAAGCGGCATATAGTTGGCATAAAAAGGATTGAGTGCATTGACTTGGCTTGGGCAGGTTTTATGATAGAGCTGTGGCCGTAGTGGATGCTAAACTTTAAAGGACATATTGCTACGAGTGCCTACCGGCCATGTAATGAAATGAAAACACCTGAGAAATCCTCAATGCATAGATAAGACAAATTTAACAGAAGCAACACCTACCTGGCAACGAAATAGTGGTGGAACGAGGTTGACACAGTGGTGAATGAACTGAGCTGGAGTAAATCTGTGCAATCTCCCAAATGACGTTCTTCGAATCAAAATCCAACAATGGGGACAATAAACCCCCACCGCCCTTATATACAACTCAACACGTGTGGGCATTTAATTGGGTAGGTGGCGACATTTAAAACGGAGTTGATTACTCGTACGGCGGGGTCTTTTCAGTCTTTTGGCGTTTATGCGCAATCATCAATACCGGGAGGAAAAGGTGAGTCGCGCACGCAGTTACGGGCAAACTTTGTGAGTTTCGTCCGAAGCGCGGGTGGGTTTTGTGAGTTTATCTCGAAGCGCGGGCGGGGAACTTGGAGTTCAAGCGTGACAAACTTTGCTTGTCGCGGGAGAGAATAAAGAGACGCTCCACTCTTGCGGAAAGGTTTGACAAGTTTTTCCGGGATCGACAAGCTAAAAAAAAAAAACGTTTGCGGAAGAATTTCTTGAGTTATCTCGATGTTTCGGGAGGACTTGGTGAGTTTGAGTCGAAATCTTGCTGTGGCGGAAGATCTTGAGTTTCTCCAAAAGGAGGGGCCGCAATGTCTACAAAATTTTGGGGAGGGATGTTGCTGCAACAACAGGACCTTGGACAACCATGACATCAATATAAACAGTTTCACCTCCCAAAGTGATAGGTAACTGAGGAAGGATCCCTAAAGGTCCAGTAGGCATTCTATTGGTAGCCAGTATCTGGTCAATGACTAGAACAAGCCGAGGAGAACCGATAGCTTTCCAAGCAGTTGAGGATAAAATACTAACAGAAGCTCCCTCATCCACTATAGTGCGAAAGATTTCCTTATCGGAAATTCCTACAGATATCTGGAAAGGAACACTCGAAGGAAGATGAGATTCTGCTAGACCATTCCAATCAAAGGAAATGACCTCAGTACTTGGAGGGGGTCTTGTGGAAATGGACATGGTTTCCCCTCACCCAAAACAATATGAACTGACCAGAAAAACATTAGTAGTTTCTATTTCACTCTCAATTGGAAGACTTGAATGAGACAAAGATCGTGTCATGGTGACTACTTTAGTTTGGACATTCTCCAATGAAAGAGTGGGATCAAGTGGAGTTGATATCGACTCGACCACTTCAACTTCACCCTTTGAAGAAGGAGTGGGATCGACCAAGGATGGAGTTGGATAGATCGCTTCATCAACCAATGGGGGGTCAAGGGAAAACTTACTATATCCAGTTGGAAGGTGGTTCTGAGATATAGTAATCTCTTCCAACAATTGTGAAGCTTCATCCATGCGTGGACAAAGGTAAGTACGATGCATGCCCTTGCATAACTAGCAAGGGTCTGCAACTCTACCCTTCCGACCCTTAATTACAACGTCACTAGTTGATGGGGTATCATCAATATGATATCTAGAGACTGATGACATGGGTTGTTCGAAACGCGACCATATTTCTAAGGCCTTGGAGATACCAGGGCATGTCTTAAGAAAATGGGACCCTTTGCAAAGTTTGCAAGGGAATTTCAGTTTACGCAAATTCGAAACAGATGTATCGATGTTCCCATCATGATGATCAATGGCTAGTGAGTCCCCAACATGATGGTTAGAGGCTGGGATTGTGACCTTCTGCCTGGTGTTCTTCTTCTTAGTTTTCCCTTTCTTCTTCTTCTCACTTGCCTTCTTACTAACATTAGATTTTTCAGTAGGAGAAGAGGAAGAGAGGGAATCCGATTCAATTTTTGAGGAAGAAGGAGAAGGGCCATCATGATATCGAGGCTCATGTGATGAAGGACCTAGGTCCAACAAAATTGGTGCACTTGGTGTAATTGGATTGGAGAATAACCATACTGGTAATCCTATCGTCAATCCAGGAAGACTCAACGTAGCCATAAAGGGAGGACCAATAGTTCCACAAGGGGGAATAACAAATGGTACACCCTGGAAAGGGGAACCTTGGTTGGTAGTCCCGAAAGAATCTTCCATATTTGAACTCCCTAAGAGACTCTAAAGTACCACACAAGTCAAACACTACTCAAGTCTAAAAGCAACAAGCAAATTGTGTGAATAGAGACTCTAAAGTACCACACAAGTCAAACACTACTCAAGTCTAAAAGCAACAAGCAAATTGTGTGAATAGGAGTGGATGAAAAGTCAGGATCCTCACAAGATTATCAAGGCTTCACAACTTGCTATATACTGCAGGGTCCAACAGTGAAACACAACAAGGAAGATTGGGACCGTACCCTTGCCTGAATACTTGACTACCTAGATAGTGCGTACATAGTAATCTCCCCAAGTGCTGTTCTCGGTGTATTGCTCTGCCAAGACGGACAACTGGTTAACTCAGTTGGTTTCAGGAATCCTAATGGTGTGTCCCGATATACGCAAGGTACATGGGAGCTCAAATCCATAGTGGTGCTGTCTAATGCACAACCGTACGGCACAACACCTTCCTATATACTACCGAGTACATGAAACACCTTTCAATATATGCCAAGTATGTGAAACACCTTTCGATATACTCCAAGTACGTGAAAGAGATTCGATATACCTGGTTGGTATGTGAAAGAGCTTTGATATACCGGTTGGTACATGGAAGACTACAATAACCCCGGAATACAGTGCTGGAAAGTAACGACAGCTGCCACGTTTTACGACGTCGGAACACGTCTCTAACTTAACACACAAGTTACTAAAATTTTTTAACCTAAGCTAGCGTTAATTTTATCTTGTACTGTTAGGTGGATGCATGAGGTGAGTACATAAACATAAACATAATGCAGTCCTCAACTACATGAAAAATGAACTCTTTTCTTTACTTTTCGATGAAAACTACTTAAGGTAAGGAGATATTTTTCTTTCTTTCAAACCAAAAAGTACTCAAATAGCAACGAAAAGAAGAATTCTTTCCTAGAGTGCAATAACTCTAACTTTCCGCAATAATAAGCTAAAAAGGGAAAAGAAAATGAAAGATGCGACGAATTTTAACAATGCATAAGATAAAAATAACGAAGCACTTTCAATTTTCACATGTATGTATAAAAAATGGAGCTTGATAACTAAACGCTTTTCATATCTATATACAGAAAGCGAGAGAATATCTACAGCACTTACTCATTCAGAAATCCCCAAAGAAAAGAATGACAGGCACCCAAACAACTCAAAAGTACTAAAGAAAGGCTCAAAATCTACCAGATGCAAACAAAACTCAATGATTGAGCGGGAGAAGGGTTTGGAGATCAGATGTAATGATATGAACAGATCTAACAAGATCTGGTGGGGTGATCAAGGGTGGAAATATCAAACCAACTGGTGGGGGATCGAAATTGCCCGCCACAACCAAGCCAAACACTTGACTGACTAAGCACCCAAAATCAACCAAAACACATCCAAACAAGGACTATGTTGGATCTAGGGGGTGTGTGACCATAGTACACAGCCTATAGGCCTCAAGCAATTAGACCAAAAACCAAAAAAAAAGGGAAAACCCTGCTGATCCGTAAGTTTTAAGAGATCATCGCACCCTATACATAGGCAAGGTGCGACAGAGGGGGTCTGTCGCAGGTTGTACATAGGTAAGGTGTGACACCATTGCAGTTTGGCTTCAAGAAAAGTGAAACAGCCAGACAATGGCGCAGGGAAGACTCAACCCAGGTGCGCCAGTCAAATTTTGAGCAGTAAAAGTGTGAGATCTCTCAAGGTAGAAAGGTAGGAGGCCTAAATGATGATCCCAAAGAGAATCAAGGACACATAAGAAACTCTTTAATGACAGAGATTTGATGGTAAGGAGGCTCAAAAGAATAGAAATGGCTCAGACAAAAGATATGAAATCAAACATAAATGAAATCAATTCTACTGTTTGGTATCCTCAGTATGGTCGCCAAATTTGTTAACGGACAATCCACTTGAGCGGACGCGAGCTGGATCTCCCTAATTCAAGTGAATCTAGAACAAATAGGACATAATACAAGACTAATTTCCTAGATCTAGTTACAGATCGAGTACTTAGATATCATACCTTTTAGATCGTGGATCCCTCTCCTTATTGTTGCTCCAAGTCCCACGGTCGTCAGATCTCCAGCTGCAAGACCTGTCAAGACAATATGGAAACAATACAAGCAGTACAATATATCTAAACAATAACTGATCTAAGTAAACGGTTAAGGAAGTAAACTACAAATAATAATCAACATAATAACATTTGTGGAAAGAGTTTGTATTACTGCATTAAAAGTGGGAATACATAGAAAGGAGAAGAACACAACTAAAGCCTTAACGTCACATCCTCCATCCAACATGTCCAAGCCAAACCTCCAAGATGGTACAAGCTTCCCAAGATGATAAGGGATCACCCATGTGGATTCTACTAGCATAAGGATACTATAGACCTTCCTCCCTTGGAGTGGAGAGGAGTTTCACTTATATAGGGCTAAAGAGATAGGGTAGGTTGAGGATTATGGGGAGATGGTTAAGGGATCCTCCCATTAGGTTAGGAACCTAAATGCCACCTCACCTAGAGTGTAGGGATAGGTATCCACCTCAACAAACTTCTAGAAATAACTCGAGACTCCCCAAAATAGCCTTTAACCAACCTCGTCGCACCCTGGTAGAGGAAACAGAGCGATAGAGGGGGTCTATCGCACTTTTCTTGAGGACAAACTGCGACAGTGTCTTACCCTAGCTGACCAACAATTGCGACAGAGGGGGTCTGTCTCACCCTGTAGGAAGACAAAGTGCGACAACCTACTCAAAGAGGTGAACTAGGAAGGGAAATCTCTCAGTTGGATGTGTTTTAGCCCAGAATGAGTTTAGGGGTCAGAGCAAAGAGTTTACACAATGGTCAATATGATCACATTATCACAACGGTCATGATGATGACACTAGGTCATGATGACGACACTTTCAACACTTGTGACACTTGCACAAGGGTGACGACATTTTGGTGTAACATGGGGGGTGGGCGCTGTGTAGCCCACTTGCTCTCGTTTAATAATTATTTACAATAATGGAAAAAAAATTGCTTCTTAGTCCATTTATATTGGATCTAAGGGATTACAAAGTTCTAGAATGATATACAAGTAAATGGGGGTCCACGGAGCGTCTTTTTGACACTTTCCGACAAGAATTTGTCAGAAATCTGTCGTCTTTTATCTTGGACCTGCTAAAAACCAGTGAGCTAAAAAATGAAAAATTAGTGGTTAAAACATATATAAATACAAAGATTTGTAAGATATATACATGCAAAAAAATTATGGAAACTTTTAGCGATTAAAAGTATGGAAAAATTGGATCTAGATCTAGATTTTTAAGATGAAAATGAAGTAATTCTAGATCTGATTTTTTTACGCTAAATAAAAGAAGCTGTGTGATTTTGCAACAATACAAATCTATATTTTACTAAGCTACATTAACAAGTAACCAAGATAATTTTTAGAGAATGGAGAGATAGTGGAAGCAAGCCCTCAAACTCAAAGCATGATATGAGAATAAGACGAAGAAGAGGAAGTTGTGGACCAAAAGCTTGTAGATCTGAAGCTTGAATGTGATGGAGAGAAAGTGGAATCAACCTAGATCCAAACTCCCTTCACCTTGAGATTTCCTACAAAGCTTACACAATTGTCACACAAACAAGATTAAATATAGTATGCTCATCAATCAAAACCAAGAGAATAATCGTACAACCAAATACTAATATTACTCTTTGAAATATTGAAAGCATGCTCACAAACAAACAAATTGAAAATCGCAAATGATTTTTCTACAATAGCTAGATCTAAACATTGACTTGAATAAAATACTAAAAACTTAGAAAGATGTCACCTCAACCGAAATTAGCACATGCATGGAACAAGAGTCACAATCGACCTCCAAAGTCTTTGATCTTATTACTTGAAAGAATTTTACACATCACAGGAGCAAAGGTTGTATGCATTCATATTACTATCAAAATATCATGAGAGACCTCTCTTATATATAATTCAAGAGATAGCGAGGGGCGCATGCTTCATTAAGAGAGGATGGCGCATGGTATGAGAGAAAGGAGGGATTGAATCCCATTAACTTAGGGTGAAGTGGAGTGAGATTTAAGAGGGAGGCACCACCTCACAAGAGGTGAGCCCCATCCACATTGGGATCTCCTCCCACCAAGAAAGGGCTGCCATATGACAAGTTAAGCGCCACCTCTCCCTCACATGAAGTATGAGAGAGGGGCGTATCCCAAAACTTATGCTATCACCACCTCACTTGATTTGTCACTAAAGACATGTGATTTATTTACCAAATCAAGTTGCCTTTCATATTGGACCAAATGCCAATTCATTTGGCACATGCAAATTGATTTTTTCAATATTTTGTTTTTCTATTATGGTGCAATTTGTCGCATCTTTAGCATTAAAATGCCATTATGTCGGCCCGATAAGGAAAAATGCTCCAAATGATAATTTAGTCATCTAAAACATAGGAAGGATGGGTCCCAATGTAAATAGGGTGCTTTGAGCATGAAAATGAGCATCACCACGCCAAATTCCACCTCTAGACCATACTTTTATTACAATTTGAAATTTTCCAATTAAACCATTAAAAAATGGCCTAAGTTTACAATTTTTTATTTATTTATATTTTTGCCAGAATTGAATCAAACGACTAGGGGACCTAGTGCATGTCCATACGACTTATTATTGATGGAAAACAAGTGTCTCAAATGGGGTCACAGAGGGCCTTTAAGAGGGATTTCAAATAATATTTTGGAGTATAGATTGCAGCAATTAGCATCATCAACTCATTCTAAATAGTTTTTATATTTATTAGAATTTTGCAAAAGGTAAGTCTCAAGGAGATCTATTTCAAGCTAGGATTAAACATGGCCATTTGCATTCATAGATTTACAAAGTAAGAAAATTAATTTTGTTCAACATGCATTTGATTATTCATAAACTTAAGCAACGATAGAGTCAGGGAGAGGAAATTTCACAACTAGATCACTTATAATGGTGAAGATCAACTTTCTATTTAATCCCAACATCCATCTACTAACATTAACATCTATCCAACACAATTTCATCCACAAATTCACCTCACATAAGAAAAATAACACCTTTATTCATTAATTATCCAAATAGAAAAGAGAACGAGAAGTAGTATCCGAATTTATGAGAAATTTCAACAACAGTTTTAAGTGGAGGAGCTTCTATTATGTAGGATTCGATATCAACAACCTCCATAATAAATTAATAATATTCTCTTAGATCTATTATAGGGAGAAATAAACTACTAATATCTTCTAGCCTCCTAGAAAACATGAGTTAAACAAATAATATAAAATGGTGGATCATTGCCACATCAATATCAACTATAGTTCCATAGGCATGAGTGTGCCCTCCCTTAGATGGGATCTATACCATGTCAAAGCAATAAAAACAATAATAAAAACAATAATAAAAACTAGTTAAATGTGTCCACAATCTAACTTCCTCCTTCACACTTGTGGGAGAGTCAATAATGAATACCTAAGAGAAAGGCACAACTATAAATACAAATGCCTCAAATCATGCCCAATAGAGAATATAGGACCACACATGTGGTCTCAAAGAGGGTTTTTTCAAAGAATAATGTTAAATAAGCATGAAAATGGAAATCCAAGGTGGAATGCATGGCTAGTGGATGAGTGTAGGACTCTGTCCTAGTTTTCAGAGTTTATAAAAAAAAATTTAAATCTTCTCTCTATTTAAATTCTGTGTCAAAATTCTGTTTGGTTTTCTGGTTTAGTTTAAGTTCAAGTGCCTATAAAAATAACATTTATAGGTCTGTAATAAGATGCACTATTTTACTGTTTCTAACATTTACAAGTTTTACATGTGCAACATCAAATATATATATATATATATATTACAACAATTTCATTAAGTTATAACTTGAAATAAGTAAAAATTAACACAGTTAGAAATAGATTTTTATACCTGTAGGAAAAACTACCTTAAAAATAACTAGTTGTCCCTTTCAGTTCTTCCTCGCCCTTCCTGTTTGTCCCTGCAACCAATTTTCTTTCCCAAACTAGGAAACTCAACTAGCCCAAACCAATCTGGTATGCCTCCATGCCAACTGGAGAGGTATCGTCGACCACCCAGCTCCAAAAGTTTCCTCTTGGACCCCCGAGCCGAAACTGAGTACAAGCCCAACCAACGCTTCCCGTAAATGTTTCCTCCAACACTTCTCCTCTGTTCTCAAATTTTCCTCCTTCTCCTCGCCAAAACCAAAAGATCCATTTTCCCTATTCTATTCTCCCCCTTATTCCTCCTTCCACCAACTCTTTTCTACCATAACTACCCCTATCCCCATCATTACTATTCTCCATTCCCCAAGTCCTTCTCGAGCCCAACACTTGACTCAAAAACATTAAATTGTTTTATTTTATTGTATAATTAATGCTTGGGTTGGCTCACCTATCAACCGTAAGTGTTTCACATTTACACATTTTATCCACATTAATTACTAGTCATCATTCGTTGACTTTACAATTCAATGTTTCATAATTAAATTTATAATTTTTATTAAATAACTCCAAAATGTATTTTAACAATTTGTTTATAAATTGCATATGGTAACTATTTATTAATGTACCCTATGTTCTAAATGACTTTCGACATAATCATAATTAATTAAATAATTATAAATTAAATCTGATTCATATATTTTTAATTAATTAACATCGTTAAGACTTAATTAACATTAACTGATCTAGTTAATATTACTTTAATTGACATTACAATTACCATTTAATATTTTAAACCAAGGTCTTGACTATTTAATATCATTAATACTCATTTAAGCATTTAATATTCAAGTACATTAATTATCACCTAAGTTAACCACAACTTATTAACATTGTTAATCATCATTAACATTTATCGACCAAGTTATTAACCAACATGCTGGCCCCTAATATTACATCATTAGCATTAATTCGCCTTTATTGAACATACTTAATAATTAACCCTAGTCATAATTAACTAACCATTCATTTACTCTTAACGTAATGGTTTTATTTCTCATCTAAGTAGGCAACAATAGTTATAACGTGATCATTCTTAACCACAATGCATCCAAGCCAAGCTTGATAATATAATAATAATTCACACAACATAGGTAGACGAGTTATGTAAGCATAGCTAATGCTTACATAGATCATGTAGGTACACTAATAGTCTTAACCACACAACATTCATAATCACATAAGTTATTGTTTGTTGACGTCTACTTAACATAATTTGAACTGTTGGATAATTCACTTAATTAAATACAATTAACTGACGAACAATTATACAGGTTACTGAGTTATGACACATGACTCGACAAGGTATTCAACATAAACAGTTAATCAAGTCTTCCCTCCTAACTTCATGATACACCTATCTACCTACATCATCTATATAGTTCACAACTAACTTCCACATCCTATCCTTCCTCTGCTGGACTACCTTGAAGTGTCACGCCATGACCAGCTCCAATTAGAACCTGTAAGCGGAAGTGTCGACTACATCGACCAAGCTTCCCGAGTAGACAACCACCAGCCATGATCACACACCTTGGGGAGCGTGCCATATCACAACCCTCCCATGACTCCGGGTTTCGAGGATAAACGGTGGGTAAAGCCTCCACCCCCCCTAATGGAACAAGGGACTATGTTTACACCGACATAGTGTCTGCGTTACGACTTGTACTGAGTTTTTCATCATATAACCAGTCCGGGAAGTTGATTTTCCTTAAACCCTACCCCACCCATACATCATGATAATAAACACAATAATCATGCTAAATAAATAATGCATCACTTGCATATCATTTATCTTTAGGAGTCCATGTCCCCGAGTTACTCCTACCTCGTAGGATCCAACTATCACTTAGCCATTTTAACCTTTAAGTTAGTATCCAACATACGATCGAGAATATCGTGCAAAATCCTTGACATGTATATATATACATTTCATTATTAAGAAACAATAAGAAAATTATTTCTACGTACCATGCACCTGGTATCACATTTATCCATTCAACATATAAATTTTAACTTGGTATCCACGTACCCATCATTTAGTAATTTGCATGTAAGTGACATAATTAACACATGAATATATATCAAAACATGACTACATATCATAACCTTAACATCACACACACATATATATCTCGGCAAAATAATAGAACAAGTCATCAATATGTCCACAGTGTCATCAACCTGACAAAGTCTCACAATAATAAACAAATACAACATATAATGATAGTTCATGTAGCAAGGTCAAAACAGGGCGTTACAGAGGTGTACCCCTCTCAAAGGGTGAACATAGATAAATAGATGTGCAAATGAGCTAGATCCAATGTGTGGGAGACAAAAAATGCATAAGCAATGATCAATAATCAAATGCCACTCCATCAACACATTTGAAAATAAAACCAAGAACCATGTGAAAACTGATTGAATTACCAAGAACCATGATAAAAAAAAAATGATTGAATTACCAAGAACCATGTAAAAACTGATTGAAAACACATAGTGAAAACATGTGTAACAAAACCAGTCACATTAGGTTAAATATGTTTTAAATTTTAAATTTAAGTTTTATTTATTTATTCAAGTTATGAATATCTATGTTTATATCAACCGGTAGAATTTATGTTGCTGGTTTTATTTTAAAATGTGTATTGGAAAGCATAAATATTGCCCATTTTTTTTCAAGCCTCTGAGAATGCCAGAAGGATTGAAAAAAATAAAAAAAATACAAATTTGATAATAAAACTGACAACATAAAGGTTGACTGTTTTTTTCCAATAAATTTCAATAAGGTCATATCACCATGTAACAAGAACCATTAACATTAAAAAAAAAATGAAAAGCTTTGAAATTGAAATTACAAATTTTGATTACAAATTTCAATTTCAATTTCAATTTGAATTGTAGTTTGCAATTTCAATTTCAAATTGCAGTTAGCAATTTCAATTTCAAATTGATGAAATTGCAAATTGCAAATTGCAATTGAAATTTGTAATTGATATTTGAAATTGAAATTGCAATTGGAATTGCAATTTAAATTGGAAATTGAAATTTGAAATTGAAATTGAAATTGCAATTGCAATTTGAAATTGAAATTGATATTGGAAATTGAAAATGGAATTGGAATTGGAATTTGAAATTGAATTGAAATTGAAATTGAAATTCAATTTGAATATGAAATTGAAATTGAAATTTGAATATGAAATTGAAATTTGAAGAGGAACATTTTGATGAAATGGTGATAAGAAGTGAAGCGAAATTGAAGATGATAGAAGATTGGATGATCAATCCAAAGGTATAAGAAGTATGCACAAGTATTACAAACATGAAGAAGGAAGAATAGAAGGTTCCTAAAACATCTAGTGAGTTAGAAATTGCTAAAATTAATTATTCATATGCAGATATAGAGGACGAACTGAGGAAAGATAAGGTAAGATTGTCTCAAAACAATAAAATTTTATTTCATTTTGAGCAGAATAATATGGAGTAGATAATTGTTTCAAAAGATAGTCGGACGGATGATGGAGGACAACTACTAAGAGTTGTTGTGAAAGAAGAAAGAAATTTGAATTTGAAAGTGAAATTGAAATTGCAATTGCAATTTGAAAATTGAAAATTGAAAATGAAAATGAAAATGAAAATGAAATTGAAAATGAAATTGAAAATTAAAAATTGAAATTGAATTTGAAATTGAATTTGAAATTGAAGTTGAAAATTTAAAATTGAAATTGAAATGGAAAATGGAAATTGGAAATTGGGAATTGGAATTGGAATTGGAATTGGAATTGGAATTTGAAATTGAAATTGAAATTGAAATTGAAATTGAATTTTGAAATTTCAATTTGAAATTTGAAATTGAAAATAAAAATGAAAATGAAATTGAAATTGAAATTGAAATTGAAATTTGAAATTTGAAAATGAAATTGAAATTGAAATTGAAATTGAAATTGGAAATTGGAATTGAAAATTGGAAATTGGAAATTGGAATTGATATAGAAATTTGAAATTAAATAGAAAATTGAAACTGAAATTTGAAAATGAAAATGAAATTTGAAATTGAAATTGAAATTGAAATTGAAATTGAAATTGAAATTGAAATTTGAATTTGAATTTAAAATAGAAAATGAAATTGAAATCAAAATTGAAAATTGAATTTGAATTTGAAAATTGAAATTGAAATTGAAATTGGAAATTGAAATTGGAATTGGAAATTGAAATTGGAAATTTGAAATTCAAATTTGAATTTGAAAATTGAAATTGAAATTGAAATTGAAATTGAAATTGAAAATGGAATTGCAATATGAACTTGAAATTGAAATTTGAAATTGAAAATGGAATTGCAATATGAACTTGAAATTGAAATTGGAAATTTGGAATTTGGAATTGAAATTGAAATTGAATTGAAATAGTAATCTAAACCTGGAATTGAAATTGAAATTGAATTGAAATTATAATCTGAACTTGGAGTTCAATTTTAAATTGAAATTGGAAATTTGAATTTGAAATTTGGAATTTGGAATTGAAATTGAAATTGAAATTGAAAAATGAAAATTGAAATTGAAATTGAAATTGAAATTTGAAATTTGAAATTGAAATTGAAATTGAAATTGTAATCCGAAATTGAAATTGAACTTGAACTTGAAATTTAAATTGAAATTTGAATTTGAATTTGCAATTGAAATTGGAATTGGAATTGAATCTGAATTTGAAATTTGAATTTGGAATTGGAATTGGAACTGAAATCGAAATTGGAAATTGGAAATTGGAATATGAAATTGAAATTGAATTTCGAGTTGAACTTGAAATTGAAATTGAATTTGGAATTTAAATTTGAATTTGAAATTTGAAATTTGGAATTGAATTTGAAATTGAAATTGAAATTGGAAATTGAAATTGAAATTGAAATCGGAAATTGGAAATTTAAATTGAAATTTGAATTTGAAGTTGGTGCTGGAGAATATTGGTGCTTCCATGAATGTAATATTTTTAACATAAGATAGCATTATGCGGGTTTCTCCTGTTTGGGTTTCCACGTAAAAATATTCGTGTTCTGTGTATTGCGCATGTGATGTTGAATGTTTTTGTTTATGGTGAATGCATAGTTTAAGCTCCATTTCAAATTGATAACAAGTAATTTTTTTTCATAACTGCGCTAATATTGATTCACCCCCCTCTCAGTATTAATAAGATTCCAACAATTGGTATTATAGTAGATTTCTTCAGTAATAACTGAACATATGGAATATAGATCCTTACGTAGTTATGGGTGGAAAGGAAAAATCCTGTCAAGGCAAAGCGCCATGGTTACAATAAAATGACAGCCTAGAAAATATATCGGTCACATAAGCAAGGAATATCATTCGCACTCAGAGAAAAACTATAGAAGAGGTCAAAAGAGTTGCAACCAACATTATGCAAACTCTGAAAAATAAAGAAGAAGATTCAAAAGGACTGGCAGCATACTTTACTAGTCAATTGCAGGAGATGTTTAAAATTTGTCAAACTGAAAAACTTAAGATTGACACTTTGGAAAGAAAACTTAATAAATCAGTTGTAGAGAAGCAAATGTTGTCCAAAGAAATCATACTTCTGAAGAAAGAATTGGAAGATACTAAACAAGAAAATGAAGAAAAAGTTGCTAGGTCAAATGAATAAATCCTATCACTAAAAGAACATCTCCAAAAATCGCAGAGACAAAGTGATGATACCAGCATGGTAATCAATGGACAACAAATTCAACTTCAAGCAAGACAGCTTGAGACCATCTCTCTAAAAGAGAATAATTTTGAGTATAAAATAATTCTTGATGAACATAAGACTCAACTACTGGAAAAGGAACAAGAAGTTGAAAGACTTCAAACTCAGCTAAGGACAAATGACAAGTTTTCCAAAAGTGTAGAAGTATTGAATCAAATTCCAAGCAAGAAGAGATCACCATTTAAAAAATTTGGTGTAGGATACAAGTTTGGCATCAGTAAGAAAGAAGAAACTTCTCTCAAAGAATAAATTGATCAAGACAAAAATCAAAGGACAAATAACAAGAATATTGCGCAACTAAAGGAACTGAACTGTTAAATGTTGGATGTGTAACAAGGCTAGACATAATGGAAAGTTCTGTAAAAAAATAGTTTGTTACAAATGCAATAAAATTGGTCACAAATATCAGAACTGTGGAAATTCAAAGAAATCCAACAAATATTGGAAGAAGAAAACAGATGAGGAATCTCATCCTGTTCTTTACAAAAGAAGCTATACTCCTGCAAATCAAGGAAAAGAATAATGTAGAATGATTTGGAAAAGGAAGTCTGTGGATAAAGGTAATAACTTGATTCTATGTGAATTGAGTGAAAATATGATTATGTCTTTTATGTTGAATGAAAATGTGGAAATCTTGGGAGACCAATCTGTCTCCACTCCAACATAGTATTAAACCACAGACGGATGGACCTGTCGCAGAAAGAAAATTGTGCACAAAAACAAACTGCGACAAAAGGTGAGCATTAATGATTGGTAGAGTAGTGACAGTAGTAGTAATTAATTAATAGGTGGAATCAATATTTAGTGGCAGAGGATGGTTAATTGAATTTGGACAAGATCAATAAAAATATTGAGAAAATCAAAACACTCTAGTTTTTGAAAACAGACCAAATCTAGGTAAATCCACAGAGAACGAAAATTATTAATGAAAGAGTAAAGTCACAAGATCCTTATAATCCATGAATATATCCAGTATGAAACCCCTTGCATCTATTGAGAACATTATCTATAGAGTGAACAGTTGTGAGTGAAAGGTTGAAGCTTGGAATCCATGGCACCCAAGAGAAAATGCGGATCAAAGAACCCATCAGTGAATGCGCAGGGAGAATTTGCACAAACACTGTGTGCATATTCATCAAAACCTGTAAAGTTTCCTCGTGACGACATTCTATCCAGGAAACCTACTGCGACGCATATTAACATTCCAAATATAGAAGACTGATGGAGGAGCCTAAGTCAGCCTGTCGACTAGGCCCTTCGCCTGACCTATTGTAAAACATGTCGACAGTTGTGTCGACTAGCACATGTCGGGTCGGTCGGTTGAACCGACAAGCAGTTACATAACTGTATGTAAAACATAGATATAGGCTGGTGAGCCGCTTCATAGAGTTAACTTGGATCTGTTCATATATGTACTGTTCTGCATATCTTGCTGAGTAATACAAGGCTTGTGCTTCTCTCCATATCTTGTCTATTGTATCTGTATCTGTATGTTTTCTTGCTTATATATAATATGTATCACTGGTAACAATGTAACCCCACCGAATACAACATTGGTTCTGTTGCTGGTGATGCATACAAAATTTGATAGCGAGCATGATCAATGATATCAGAGCAAGAGATTAAAGATTGGTGGGAGAGAAATATTTCTAATTACCTCCAGAATTATGCAAGAAGAAACAAGCTAACGATTTCTCAAGCAAGAGAAAAATTATTTTCTGAGACACCTGAGAAGTTCGTGGAATCCGTACCTTGTGCATTGAAGAAGCTCCTAGATGAGAAGACAACCATATGAAAAGGAGCACAAATTAATCGAAAAGCTAATCAACGGAGGTCGTACGAATCTATCGGAATGGTGCGAGAAGATTTCCGATGAGTTCTGTGAAGAATGTACGATTGAAGAGCGAGTGTTTGTCGACAACGTCAGGAAACGGTTTTTCACCGACCAGTTTTTATGTTCTCTACTGACACTTTTGTTCAAGTTCCTGATCAACAAAGGTGCCACACATAATGTCGAGACTCGACCCTTGTTTCTTCTACCACTTCCAAACTTAAATTGGGAAGACAAAGAAAGAAAGTGGGAGAAATTCATACAAGAGCACGAGTGGGAGTATTTCTTGAGAAAATGAAGTTCTGTACTTCCCCAGTTGCTTAGAGAACTTTGGGACGACATTTGGGGGGTATCCAAACATGTTCTGATGGAGTAGATGCATGATAAAGGTCGACAAATGAAAAGGAGACATGGCCAAGAGTTAAAAATCCAATAGATTCGACAAAGATCGAGCAATGAGTCACAAAAGAATTCCATACATCCAGAATATTGAGCAGGAGAAGAGGAGAAAAAGGTGAGAAGAGTTGAAGGAGTAGGCCAGTGCACTCCGGAAGAAACGAGGACCGAGTGTGGTGACATATGCAGAAGGAAATCTGCCAGAGTCGAGTGGAGCCCGAGATGAAAGTGGCGTCGACGAAGACCTATCACCAATGGATGAATACTTGTGGATAGAGCGTGGTAGTGCTCTCCAAGTACATATACCTGGGGTAATAACGCCACCTTCTCCACTGCATCTAACTCAGAGTGACTGAGTGTAGGATATTGTCGAAGAATATCGAGGACTTCACACTGGTCAGTTAGGAATTTGGAGTCGATTAAGTAATGAAGGTGATGAAGTCGACAGAGTGTTGATTCATCGACCAAAAGAAGGGAAATGGGTGACTTTCCAGCCTGAGTTTTCCAGTAGATGTTTCCATCTACTCTACTTGATCATGTAGAAGCAGCCCCCCTGCCACTACCAAAATTGAGTGAATCGTTGAGTTCATTGGAACAACCAAGAAGAGGTGAAATCCCCATTGAGCAGAATTTCACCTAGATTTTGACAGGAGCAGTCGAAGAAAGTAGGTTTCCGAGACCCAATGAACTGGTTGAAGTTCCATACATTGGCAGTGAAGGTGAAGAACTTGCTCCCAATACACATTTGGCAATAGTATCTATCGAGGTTAGCCAAGAAAGTAATTATGTCTCCGGTAATAATCCAGCAACTCCACCTATCAGTCTTGAGGTCGAAGTAATTGCATACATGTCGCATAATACAACACACCTTCCATTATATGAGGGTGATGAAGATCCGCGGAGACATTGGTTTGTCTGTGAGTCAATATGGGCAGCCAATGCACTCTCCAATGAAGATCGTCAGATGGAACAATTTGTAGGCTCTTTGCAAAAAAGAGCACTCACTTGGTACATGGGCTATATCGATAAAACACCAGACGCAACAAAAGCACAAATAAAGCATCTCTTCTTATCTTTTTTCAAAACTCTAGATGTAAAACACCTTGCTGTTGAGAAGATAAAGACTATAGTCCAAAGACAGACAGAGACCGTAAAAGAATATGACAAGAGGTTTAAATACCTCCTGATCCAAATTGATTCCAACATCGAGGAAAAACTCTTGATAAAATGGTTCGTCGCTGGACTCTTGAGAAAAATCAAAGTGCATGTCCGATGGAAGAGCATCAACTCCTATGAAGACGCGTTGACAAAGGCTCTAGAAATCGAGATGGACGACAAATATCCTTTGATTTATGTCGATAGACATATTGAAGAACGATTGGACAATATGCAGCAGTCCATCTAGAACATGAACATCAGAGGAGCAGAAGTCTGGTGTATCAAATGTAATACTGCAGGACACAAAAAAGACTCTTGTCATCAACAAGATGTTCGACTTGTACAAACAAGATGCTTCTGTGATATCTGTCAAGACTACGACTTACACACTACAAATGACTGCCCGTACAATATGAAGAACAAGCAAGATAAGTGATGTCAGATATGTGAATTCCGTACTCATTCTATAGCAGAATTCCATTTGAACCTAAAGAATAAGTAGGATTATCATGCAGTGTACCAGACCAACTCTGTCGAGCATCAAAACGATAGAAACAATAGACACGACCGAAACAAAAGAAACGATAGGAATGATCGCTATGACCAGAATGACAGAAATGACAGATATCCAAGATACAACAGAAGAAGATACGATCGGTGGAATGATAACTACAACAGACACGGAGGATACCGAGGTTGAGGTCACAACAATGAGAGTCGAGATTACCGACCTCGCCGACCTGGCCAATGCTATACTTGTCTTAGTGAAGGACATCGTCATGCATAGTGTCCTTATAAAGATCAGACAGATCTAAAATTTTGTACAAAAAGTGGAGTAGGGGATCACTTCTTGGAGGATTTCCCTACTATTATTGAGAAAATTACAAATAAAAATAATGTTCATGTCTTGTCATGTGTTCCTAAATGTGATGTGCTTAGAACAAAAAATTTACAAATTGTAACAAGAGAAGTTACTAGAATTGGCCAAGATAATCCACAAATAAGTAAAATAATACATAGAGAGGATTATCCGAACCCTAACAAGCAAAAATATCTGTATAAAAATGCATCCAATATATTTCATGAACTTGCAACAAAAGTAGATAACAAGGAAGTTCGACAAGAAGATATTAATGAATTGGTCAATCTTATAACTAAAGAAGAAGTTGTCGGGAAGTTAATTGACTTGTTGCATAAGTGTTAAATTTTTAGTATTAAATCACAATACTATAGGATCTTTGCTGAGAGAATAACATCTACAGTATATCAATGCATGACAATCATAATATGACAAGCATCACAAGCATCACAAGAATCAAAAGCATAGAGACAAGAGACACAGAGTTTCCGTGGGGAAAACCCTAAGGTGAAAAACCCCACAACTTCCTCAGAGATAGAGAGAGCAATGGCTCAACCAAAATACAACCAAATAACACTGAGATAGTCTCCTAGTAGATGATCCTCCTCCTCCTCACTAGTGCGCCACTTTTCAGAGAGAGAGATAGTTACTTTTCCGAGTGAGTAAAATAGAGATCTCCTATCTCTATTTATACTCACCTTTTTGCCTAGTGACCTACTGGGGCCGACTTGTCTACTTTGATACACCCACATTATATTATATATTAATCAGGGCCAACCCCATAAGGTGGTCTAATAACCCATCGGCAAGTACACACACTTGCGACACTTGTCAATCCACATGACGACACTTCCTTATAGAGGAATAACACATCTCTTATAAGGGTACAATAAATATATATATAATATACAGATGAAATACATTCCGAAGTTACATATAAATCAACACTCCCTCTTAACTAGGAAGGTATTTCTCGACACAGATCTGCTAGACAAGTCTTCTTCTCTGGATCATCGTCATCATCATCGTCACTGCTGCTACTATCTCAACCAATCTCTGACTCTACTCATCATAGGTAGTTCTACAGAGCCAGTTCTTTTTCATACTGGATGTAGGCCCACCACCTGCAGGTCTTCATCATCACTGGCCATACTGTGGAATCCTCAGGACTTATTACGTGCGTCACAAAACCTCGAAAGAGCATCCCAGGCTGTTACGAGCACATAGCTCTACCTATAGGATCTCCCAGGGCACCGAATTACATGTGACCTCACCACAAAACCTCACAAGAGCATCCCAGGCTGTTACGAGCACACAGCTCTACCTATAGGATCTCCCAGGGCAACGAATTACATGTGGTCATGGCAAAACCTCGCAAGAGCATCCCAGGACTGATTACGGGCACACAGCCCAACCTATCGGATCTCCCAGGGAAACGAATTACATGCCATAGGACAAAACCTCGAAAGAGCATTTGCCAGATATCCCAGGGAACCGAATTACATGCCATAGGCAAAACCTCGAAAGACTATCTGCAGATCTCCCAGGGCACCGAATTACATGTCCTCCCAGAGCAAAACCTCGAAAGAGCATTTGCCAGATGTCCCAGGGCACCGAATTACATGCCATAGGCAAAACCTCGAAAGACCATCTGCAAATCTCCCAGGGCACCGGATTACATGCTCATCTGCACAACTTGATCCACGGCCACAGAGTATCAACCTGATACTCACCATACATCATCCTGATGTATCCATGATCATCCTGATCATCATCACTGCAACGTCCTGCTGCATGTCATCTGGAGCAACATCCTGAAGCTTGTCATCTATGATCATCCTGATCATCACTGCAACATCCTGCTGCATGTCATCTGGAGCAACATCCTGAAGCTCGTCATCTATGATCATCCTGATGATCACTGCAACATCCTTCTGCATGTCATCTAGAGAAACATCCTGAAGCTCGTCATCTATGATCATCCTGATCATCACTGCAACATCTTGTTGCATGTCATCTAGAGCAACATCCTGAAGCTCGTCATCTATGATCATCCTGATCATCACTGCAACATCCTGCTGCATGTCATCTAGAGCAACATCCTGAAGCTCGTCATCTATGATCATCCTGATCATCAATGCATCTACTTGATGCATACCAAGTATCTACCTGATACATATCATCATACATGATCCTCCTGATCATCAATGTATCCACCTGATACAAATACAAATACATGATACATATCACCATACATGATCCACCTGATCATACAATGTATCCACCTGATACATATACAGATACATGGTCCAAGCATCCAACATGATGCATATACAAAATACATACACATGATACAACTGATCATATCCAGCATCCAACATGATGCATACATACATAAATGATCCAACTGATCATATCCAGCATCCAACATGATGCGTACATACATACATAAAAATGATCCAACTGATCATATCAAGCAGAAACCAGAACATCATCCTGATGCTCATCATCCAACGCTTACATCCACAGCCATGTGAAGGATCCTCCTTCCAACATGCTTGGAATGGCTTCAGCAAATGTGTACATCACTTCTTCCTTGAAGTGTCCTCGATCTGAAGAACGCCAAGCCTCTCTCTGAAGTACTCGAACTTCACTTTGGCTAGTGGCTTCGTCAACACATCTGCAATCTGCTCGTCCGTCGCAACATACAGGAGCTTCACAGCTCCTCTCTGCACCATATCCCTGATATAGTGATATTTGATCTCTATGTGTTTCGACCTGTCATGAAACACTGGGTTCTCGGACAGCTTCACACAACTCTGGTTATCACAGAAGATACCAGTAGCCTCCAACAGGAGATCAAATAACTCAGACAGTAGCTTCCGTAGCCATACTTCCTCACAACTAGCTGAGCAGGCTGCAACATATTCTGCCTCAGCTGTACTCAGTGCTACGCAGGACTGCTTCCTGCTAAACCAAGAGATCACACCTGATCCCATACTGAAGCAGCACCCAGATGTGCTCTTCCTATCTACAACACTGCCAGCCCAATCTGAATCAACATAACCCTGTAGGTTAAACTTTTGATTTGCTTCATACTTGAGCCCATAATCCACTGTACCCTTCAGGTACCTCAGAACATGCTTTACAGCAACCAGGTGAACACTCCTCGGATCCGTCAGGAACTGGCTCAATGTGTTCACAGCAAAGAAAATGTCTGGTCTCGTGTTCGTCAGGTACATCAAGGACCCAATCATCTGACGATACATAGTGATATCAACCGGCTCAGATGAAGCATCACATAGAAGCTTCAGATTCGATGCCATAGGTGTGGCCATGGCCTTGCAATCCATCATCCCAAATCTCTTCAGGATATCTACTGTGTACTTCCCTTGACCAAGGAAGATTCCACCTGCACTCTGCCACACCTCCATACCTAGGAAATAGTGCATCATTCTCAAATCTTTCATGTCGAATTCAGCTGCAAGCTTCCTTTTAATATCTGCAATCAGTCTGTTATCTCCTGTCACAAATAGGTCATCCACATACAGTAGTAGAATCACAGGATTCCCTTCCTCAACCTTGTAGTAAAGGTTGGAATCCGCTTTACTCTTGGTAAAGCCCAAACTAGATAGGAAACTGTCAATCCTACCATACCAGGTTCTGGGAGCTTGCTTCATGCCATATAAGGCTTTCTTCAATCTGCATACATATGATTTCCTGTCATATATTTCAAAACCGAGTGGCTGTTCCACATATACTTCCTCTTCTACTACACCATTCAGGAAAGCAGTCTTGACATCCATCTGGTGTATTTTCCATTTCATTGCTGCAGCCAGGGAAAGCACTGTTCTGATGGAAGTATACCTGGCTACAGGTGCAAAGGTTTCTTCATAATCTATTCCTTCTTTTTGAGAGAAACCACGAGCTATGAATCTTGCCTTGTATTTTTCCACACTGCCATCTGCAGCATGCTTGATTTTGTAGATCCACTTGGAAGTCACAACAGACTTCTCTTTAGGTCTTGGGACAACATCCCAAACATCATTCTTCATTATTGATTGGTATTCCTCAACCATAGCATCCTTCCATTCTTTCTTTTCTGCTGCCTCTTCATAACTGGAAGGCTCTTTGTTCATAATGTCACAGAGTAAGGCAACATAACTGGTGTGTGATCTGGTTCTCTTCTTTGCTCTGTGTTCTTCTTCTGGAATGCCAAATCTTTCTGCATCATGAATGAGCTCTCTAGCCCATACAGGTTTCCTCTTGTGAGAGTTATCCTCACGGGGTGGATCTACAGGTTCTTGTGGATCTTCAAACTCACGAACAACTTCTGGAACTGCTTCAGTCATGGTAGTGTCCTGAAATCTTGTTTCCTTAGGTTCTTCATAAACTTCGGTAGGTGCCTTCCTTGATTTGATGAATGCTGAGTTTTCATCAAATGTTACATCCCTGCTGACATCAATCTTCTTGAATCCTGGAAAGTATATTCTGTAAGCCTTCGAGCTTTCACTATAACCCACAAAGATGCCCTTCTTTCCTGAAGGATCTAGTTTAGTCCTCTTCTCTTTTGGGACATGAGTATATACTGGACAACCAAATATTCTGAGATGGCTGACTTCAGGTTTCTTACCAGAAAAGACCTCTTCTCGTGTCTTGTTGTCCAATATCTTGTGGGGTGTTCTGTTCTGCACATATACATCTGTTCTGGCTGCTTCTGCCCATAGATGCATAGGAAGATCTTGATCATGCAACATTGCCCTTGCTGCTTCCATGATAGTTCTATTCTTCCTTTCTGCAACTCCATTCTGTTGAGGATTATAAGGAGCAGTCAACTCCCTCTTAATCCCTGAATCACTGCAAAGTTTCTTGAAGTCATTTGAGGTGAATTCTCCACCATTGTCGGATTTGAATGTTTTGATCTTCTTGTCAGTTTGATTCTCCATCAAGTTTTTGAATTCCTTGAATTTGTCAAGCACCTCATCTTTGCCTTTCAAGAAGTATACCCAAGTCTTCCTGGAGAAGTCATCAATAAATGATACATAGTAAACATACCCACTTAGGGAACTGGATGACATGGGACCACATACATCTGAGTGGATGATTTCCAGAATGTCTTTTGCCTTGCTTTCACTGCTTGGGAAAGCCTTCTTAGTGTTCTTTCCTTTTGCACATCCTTTGCAAACACCTTCATGTTTGGTCTTGATTTCAGGAAGACCCTCTACTGCCTTGCTTGCAATTGGAAGTGCCCTATAGTGCATATGAGCAAGTCTTCTATGCCAAAGTTCACTTGGCTCCATGGATTCATGTACCATGGCATGTTCAGGTTGTCCCTTTAATTTATACAAGCCTCCCTCTTGCTCTCCAATCACTATTGCATCATCTATGTTCTTTCCCTTTGGCCACATTAGGACTTGGCCATCCACAAATGCAACCCTCATACTTTTTGCATCCAATGCAGAGATGGAGAGTAAGTTCTTCTTGAGTCCAGGTACATACAGTACTTCTTTCATCTTCAATGATTTTCCAGAATCTAGGTTGTAGGAGGCTTCACCACTTCCTTTGATTGGATATTGATAATCATCCCCAAGTTTCACCTTATGGGGTGATTCATGTTTAGAAAGGTTCACAAAAGATTCCTTGAACCCAGTCATGTGTTTGGAGGCCCCACTATCAATCAACCAATCATTACAACCATGAGAAATAGTACCTGTGAGAGCAGAGATCAGAACATACTCTTCTTCACTTGATGAGTCATCATCACTATCACTTTCTGCCCTAGCCTTCTTCTTTGGAGGTTCATCATCTTCGGCAGCATGAGCATGAAACCTTCTTTTGCTGCCCTTCTTCTTCTTACTAGAGTTGTTGTTATTGTCCCTTTTGTTCTTGGGACAATCTGAAGCAAAGTGACCCTTCTCATTGCATGTGAAGCATCTTAGGTCTTTCTTGTTCTTTTTATAGGATCTATTGTGGCGAGAGTGATCCTTCTTGGCTTTGCTTCTTTTGGTGTGAGTTGCAAGAGCTTGATCTTCACCTCCCATATTTTCTTCACGAGTTATAAGTCTAGCTTCTTCTTGAGAGCATTCTTCCCGAAGTCTACTGAATGAGATCAACTTCTTCCTTGCACAAATTCCTTGAATAAAGGAGTCCCATGACCTGGGTAGGCCATTTAGAGTGGTCATCACCACTTCACCATTCTCCACCATTTCATCTATTGCTTCTAATTGTTTCTTGATCTGGGAGACCCTTGAAAAGTAAGATTGAATGGTTTCTCCATTCTGAAACTTCACTGCTTTCAATTGGTTCCGCAGGGTCATCTTCCGATTTATGTTCTTTCCTTCAAATAGCTTGGTCAAAGATTCAAACATCTCTTTGGGTGTCTTAAGAGAAGACACATGAGGAATGAGATGGTCTTTGATAGAATCAGCAATGATTCTCTTTGCCTTGACGAAGTTCTTCTTGTGCAATGCCTTGGCTTTTTCATCCTCTGGGATAGGGATGTCTTCTTTCACATATGAGTCCAACTCATTCTCTTCCAGGATTAACCCAATCCTATACTTCCAGGCTCGGAAGTTATCAGCCCCTTCAAGCTTATCCTCAAGCTTAGTGTGGAGAGACATCTTTAAGAGTACTTCAAATGGAAATAGAAAAGATTTAGGACTTACCACTTGAAGTGCGGAAAATTGGATCTGGTCCCGGATTAGGGTTTGTTAGAGAAACCCTAAAAATTCAAAATGTGAATTTCAAAATTCTGAAAGGATAGAAAGATGCGCCTTGGAGAGCTGATTAGCCTAGTACATTTAGAATTTGAGATCAGCAAGGTCTTGCCCTTCAAAATTGCCTTTTTGTCCTCCTGGGTTCACTGGGGAGAGCCCTGAATTAGGGTTTGAGTTTCCCGGAGATCTACCCAGCCAAAAATCTCGATCCAAAGCTCAAACCTTCGATTTTTGCAAGGATCTTCTAGCTGTACCTTCAGTTTCCAGAAATTCCTATTTTTGTGGAAACCCTAATTTTTAGGGCCAAATCTGAAAATGCTCGGAACTGAATTCTGATTGGACAGATAGATGCGCCTTGATGAGTAGATCCAATCTACTATACTGAATTTCAAAAATCTGTGGAGAGAAACCCAATAAACAAGGAATACAAGCTTCCGTCACTGCAAAATGTCTTCTTCTCAGTTAAGCTCTGATACCATGTTAAATTTTTAGTATTAAATCACAATACTATAGGATCTTTGCTGAGAGAATAACATCTACAGTATATCAATGCATGACAATCATAATATGACAAGCATCACAAGCATCACAAGAATCAAAAGCATAGAGACAAGAGACACAGAGTTTCCGTGGGGAAAACCCTAAGGTGAAACACCCCACAACTTCCTCAGAGATAGAGAGAGAAATGGCTCAACCAAAATACAACCAAATAACACTGAGATAGTCTCCTAGCAGATGATCCTCCTCCTCCTAACTAGTGCGCCACTTTTCAGAGAGAGAGATAGTTACTTTTCCGAGTGAGTAAAATAGAGATCTCCTATCTCTATTTATACTCACCTTTTTGCCCAGTGACCTACTGGGGCCGACTTGTCTACTTTGATACACCCACATTATATTATATATTAATCAGGGCCGACCCCATAAGGTGGTCTAATAACCCATCGGCAAGTACACACACTTGCGACACTTGTCAATCCACATGACGACACTTCCTTATAGAGGAATAACACATCTCTTATAAGGGTACAATAAATATATATATAATATACAGATGAAATACATTCCGAAGTTACATATACATCAACAATAAGATTACAAATAAATCCGTCGAGTATAGACAAGCCAAAACAATATGCCGACTGAACCAAAAAGATAAAAACAATACCGACCCTCTCGTCGACCTCGAAATACATGGATACCATGTCCGACAAGTTGTACTCGAATTTGGTTCACAAGTTAATATCATGACTCGTGATATGTGGGATCAACTAGGTTGACCTCAGCTTCAAGAATCGGGCATTTATTTGAAACTTTTCGATCAAGGACTGATTGAACCAATTGGTGTGTGGAAAAATGTTGAAACTTCCATTAAAGGCATAAAAATAAGAATCGACTTCGAGATCATAAATCCAAAGGATGGAGCTAGTTCATTTCCAGCCCTGGTTGGTCGACCATGGCGCCGATAAATGAAAGCATCGATATCTCTCGACAAAGATCGTATTAAACTCAAAGGCAATGACCAAAAGGTAATAGTTCCTATCTTACCATCTCAGGGAGAAACATGGTCATAACATATGGAGGACGAAAATGATATACGACAACTATATCAAGTAAATAATAATGAAGATTATATCGAGCCAAATGCACACAAAGAGAGCTATCTTGGAGACCCTACATTAGCTGTATACAATTCTGATGCTGAATTATACGACTGGAAAATGGAAAACTATGAAATCAAGCAAAAGAGTGTTGGACGATTGAAGCCATAGACAAAAAGAAAATCAAGAAATGCTTCTCTATTTCGACAATTCCAAAGATATTCGAAAGAAAAATCCGTGAATATCCGACTTTGGCACCAGCGAGGAAATACTCGACACATTCTCCTGCGCTGCAATATAAATAATGACAATCTCCATCAGTACATGTCGAAGAAGTCTCAAAGCATGTTGGATAACAAGGGAGATTGCAGAGTCTGGTTGAGACATTCACAAGACAAGCTACGAGATGGTGGGACACACATCAATCAAAACTTCAAATGTGTACTACTTCCTCAACATATTTTATTGAAAGGTTTGGAGATAAGAAACTAACGACTCAGGATGAAATCTCGATTTTTACACAAGGACATAATCTTGAAGCTCACATCGACAAGTATGGAAGGGAGTGGAGAATACTGGGACATAAAGATGAAAGAGCATGGTCACATCTCTTTCCGAGCACGCTCGACAAATTTCCAAATAAATGGTACAAGATGGAAGAGGAAAGAGGAGAGACCTTTGTTTGGAAAGAACTAGAAAATTTCACCAAAGAATTCCAATTTTCTCCTAATGATGAGTAGCTATCTGAGGTAAATAACCAAATCAAACAGTTTCTGCAACTAAAGAAAGATGCAGTACCAGCAGAAAAGCAATTACTTATCCGACAAACTACTGTCTGCCATAATATTTAGTCGAAATAAGTCCAACATTCGACAAGATTGCGATTGGAAACATAAAAAATAGTCGAAAATATTTTCCAATGGAAAGAAGATCATCTAGCTATATTGAGGCCAGTCAGAACAACTTTCAATGTGGTGACCATAGAAAAAGAAGACCCTGAGAGACCAATAGAAAAATATTTCCCATATGCATTTACAAATATCAAAGAAGGGGAAATACCAATCAATGATAGCCAAGCACCATAATGGATGGATGCCAAATTAAAAATTAAATAAATTGACATATCTAACAATGACAAACTGAAAATGGAAAAAAATGGTAATTACTGGAATGAAGAGCAAACTGCATAGATCACTAGCCTCCTTAAAGAATTTCAGGATGTATTCGCACAAGATTATAAAGACTTGAAAGGACTTGTATAGGAGATGGGAGAAATGAAGATTGATATGAAACCAGACGGCATAGCAATAAAGAAAAGGCCATATAAACTTGCTCACAAATATGAAGACATTATAAAAAAGGAGATCGATAGTATGCTTGCAGCAGGAATCATCTATACTATTGATCAGTTAGAGTGGGCGAGTCCGATGGTCATGCAGCCGAAGAAGCGTGCTCTGACACGACTGTAAATTTGTGTCGACTTTTGCAAACTCAATAAAGTAACACTCACTGACCCTTTTTCTACTCCTTTTTCTGACGAAATCATTAATGAAGTTGTAGGGCATGAGTGCTATTCATTTACAGATGTATTTTCTAGGTACAATCAAGTGCCCATTGTTAAATAAGATTAGAAGAAAACCACGTTCGTGTGTGAGTTCAGATCATTCGCATATAAAGTCATCCCATTCGGAATGAATAATGCGGCAACGGTATTTTATAGAATTTTCGTCAAATATTTTCAAGAATACATCTACAAAACTATAGCTGTCTACTTTGATGATTGGACAATCTACTCCATGCTGAAGGATCACTGTAAATGGCTCCGGATAATGTTCGAAACTGTTAGGATATTTAGACACTTAGGAGTTAGTTAAGATCAACTTGTGTAATATATCCATTAGGAAAAGTGTGTTTCTTTAGTATGCATTTGTAAATATTTAATCCGATGGTCACGATATGTTCTAGACATAGAGTGATCCGACGGGTCAACTTCTCTTAGATCATACCTAACCTTGATCCGTGGCTTAACACCCGATTGGTCCATGATCTCTATTTAAAGAGCATGGAGGGCCATTGTCTAGTTGATTGATTATGAGAAGCTCATTTGTAACTTTCTTTATTTGCATAATAAATTGCCCCGTAGAATCTATTTGGTTGGGGCCGTGGAGTGTTTCCCTCTCGAGGGTTTAAACCACGTCAAAACATCGGTGTATCGATCTGTGATTTGTTTGTGTGAAGTGGTTTCGTGTTTGGTCTTTTGGGAGTACCCTATGTACCCGAACATGGTATCAGAGCTTTTATGAAGAGCCGCTTCCGGTTATGATCTAGATCTTGAATTGTTGTTGCCGAAACTTGAAAGGGTTTCTGGTTCTGGTATTTATGTGCATTTATAGGATATGGGAGGTGTTCCATTGCGTCTGGAGCGCCATTTCCATTGGGAAATAGTTTTGGTTTGATAAAAAACGGTTCCTGGTTGCTTCAGAAACACGTATTTCATCAGATCTGAAGGTATAATGTTACAGTGACGTTTTTATTTATTTATTTCTGTTTTTAAAAAAATATCATATTTTATCAGTTTTTATTATTAGATTTTTTTTGTTTATTTCGGATTGTTGCTTTCCCTGTCTGCGTATGCTCTTTTCCATGCACCTTGTGCGATCTCATCGAATCAGAAACAGAAAATGAAAGGGTTTTTTCTCGGCTGTATGCTCTTTGCCGTGCACTTTGTGCGATCTCGACAAGTCGGAAACAGAGAGAAAACGTAGAATTTCTGGGCAAGCTAATGAGATCTAACCCCATAAGTGTGGAAAAGTTTTTTTGTTTTGGTTTATTGTGTGATTTGCAGGAAAGAAAGGCAAGCACGGAAACCAAGCAAGAAGAGTAAAAAAAAAAATGCCCCCTTCCTCCTTCCCATATTTTACATACCTTTTAATCTGGCTCACTTGGTTCAAAGTTGCTTTATTTCTTAATAGGTCTTGAGTTCAAGTCTTAGGAAGTTACTTTTAAAAGAAAAAGTGCATGCAATTTCTATTTTCAAGTTACTTTATTGTAAAAGTGCATCTCACTTAAATAATAAAAAATAAAAATAAAAAGTAAGTCACTTAAGTTCTTTTTTATTGCTGCACTATTTAAAGTAACATCATTGTAAAAGTGAAATCACTTATTTTACAAAAGTGATTCATTTAAAGGAACTTTCTTATAAAGTGATTGTCAAAGATTCATCTTGGGAAGAGGGGTCCTTTTTTTAGCTGGTCATTCTCTATCTGCCACGTCACTATTGGGGACATCTTCAACATTTTCTTTGATCAAGCATAACTTCATCATATGGAGTTAGTTTTCAATGCTGTTTTTTCTAAAACCGTCTATTTTTTCGAGCTCTTCGCATCCAGACTATTGGTAGTCTGCTTTTACAGCCATTAATTTACAAATATGGCTGCCCCTTGTGATATTCTACTTACCAGTTCCAACTATTTCTCATGGAAATCTCATATGGAGGATTTTCTGCGAAGTAGAGGACTTTTCAGAATTACCTCAAGGAAAGAAACAGAACCCACTGATGATGATAAGAAAATCAAATGGGAAAATAGATGTGATGAAGCTCGTGGATTGATTCGGATGTCAATCTCTACTAATTTGCGATTCCACATATCTGGAATTGATGAACCTGATGCTACTTGGGACAAGTTGGAATCTGTGTTTGGTAAACATAATGAAATTCGAGGTCACCAACTCGAAAACGAGTTGATTTCTTTAAATCCAAGTGATTTTTCATGCATACAAGATTATTTCTCTAAGTACAAAACTCTTAAACTCTTATGTGAAGAATGCAAGATTAAGAGGGAAGACAAACAATGCATTTATCATATTCTTTCCAAACTTGGACCTGCATATTCTGTTTTTGTATCTACATTTTACTCCATGAAAGAATCCTTGAATGCAACTAGCTATCAAGAGCCTAGTCTTGAATCCTTTTTTGATTTATTGATTAGAGAGCAAGATAAGCTCATCCATCTTGGAATAATTAACAATGCATATACATCTGGGAAAGCCTTATTGTCCCAACAAAAAGAAAAGTCCAAGCCTCCCAAGAAACAAAATTTTCGTAATAATAAGTCCAACAAGGGTCCCAAACTCTCTTAGTCAGCTCCTTCTCTAAAAAATACAAAGGATCCAAGCCAAAAGGAAAGAAGACTAAGCGTCATTGCAACTATTGCGGGAAAGATAATCATGATGAATCTAAGTGTTTCAAGAAGATGGTATCCTTGGAAGCAACAATGAAGAAGCACCACATCAGCCTAGATTCTCCTTTAGAATCTACCTCTCATGGACATGCACTTTGTGCTTTTGGTTATTCGTATAATGCATCTTCTTCTTCTACTTAAAATGAATGGCTCATTGATTCTAGAGCATCTTATCATATGGCTAAGGATCAAGCCATCTTTTCTACTATGCATGAATGTAACACCAAACAAATATTTGTTGGCTATGATAGATCTCTAAGTGTTGTAGGAGCTGGAAGAGTTCCAGTAGATAATGGTCATTTCAGTGATGTACTATGTGTTCCAAGAATCTCATGCAATTTGTTGTTAGTCTATCAAATCACTCATTCTGGTGAAGGTAAAACTGTTACATTTACACCTCACCAAGTTGTAATCAATGATTTTAAAGATCCTCAACAGGTCCTAGCTATCGGAATTGTTGATGATATTACCAGGTTATACAAATTTAACAACTTTGGGTCATCACATTTTCCTTCAGTTTTTGTTGCTCATAGTGATAACTTGAGCAAACTTTGGCATGAGCAGTTTGGTCACTTAAATTATCGCTCATTGCAAGAACTATGTAAAGACAATATGGTGATATCTCTTCCGATGGTATCTTGCAGGGATGGTGTCTGTTCCAGCTGTGTACTCAGAAAACATCATCGGGACAGTTTTGACAAATGTGCCTCTTGGCACGCCTCGGTTCCCTTGGAGCTTGTGCATAGTGACTTGTGTGGTCCTCTTCCATCTCCTTCCTTTTCTGGTTTCAAATATTTCTTAACTTTCATTGATAATTACTCTAGATGCACTTGGGTTTATTTCCTAAAACTTAAGAGCGAGGTATTTAACATGTTCTTGGCCTACAAGGCCCTTGTTGAAAAACAATCTGGTCATCAAATTATTAAGTTAAGATTTGACAATGGAGGAGAATATGTTAACAAAAATTTAACTACTTTCTGCACTGAACAATGAATCCAACAATGACACATTGTTCCATATACACCACAACAAAATGGTGTAGCTGAACGGAAGAACCGCACTTTAAAATAAATGGCTAATTGTATGATCCAACCTAAGGGACTAAGTCTTCAATTTTGGGTTGAAGCCATAAATTGTGCAAATTACATAGTTAATCGCACCCCCACTAAAGCTTTACAAGGTATCACACAAGAAGAAGCATGGAATAAAATTAAACCAGGTGTAAGTCACTTCCGTGTGTTTGGTAGTGAAGCATGGAATCACATTCCGGATGAGAAACGGAAATCATTGCAGCCTAAAAGTGAAAAGTGCATATTTGTTGGATATTCTGAAGATGTAAAAGGTTATAGATTTCTCCAAACACATTCTCATGATGTAATCATTAGAAGAGATGTTAAATTTGATGAAAATCTCTTGGCCTATGAGCCTAACTCGGTGATTATGCCATCTTTGGCCTACGAGCTTGATTCAGCGATTGTGCCTTCTTCTTCTTCCAACTTCCTTGACAGGTTTCCAACTCCAGTTTCTGATGATGACAGTGAGGATGAAAATCCACCTCCGCTTGCTCATGTTCCTCCAGTTGCACTAGCACAAGTGCTTCATCAATGGGCCCATTCAACATGTAAAGCAGTTGGTGATCTTACCGATGATCCTAGAGATCAACGTTGAACACGTTCTTAGTTTTAGTGAGCCTCTTCTTTTTTGGCTCAAGTTTCCGAGAATCATGATCCAGAAACCTTTGCAGAAGCTTCAGGAAATCTAGATTGGGATGCATATATGGATGAAGAATATCGTTCCTTAATGGCCAACGATACTTGGGATCTTGTACCTCTTCCAAAAGGAAGAAAACTTTTCAGATGTAAATGGGTCTACAGAACTAAGTATGCATCATATGGAAGTGTTGAAAGACTTAAGGAAAGGTTAGTTTCCAAAGGTTTTTCCCAATTTGAAGGGATTGAATACAATGAAACCTTTGCTTTTGTCGCAAAAATGAACTCCATCCGCCTTGTTCTTTCCCTTGTAGCCTTACATAACTGGGAAGTACATCAAATGGATGTCAAGTCTGTCTTCTTACATGGTGATTTATATGAGGAAATTTACATGGAACAACCTCCTGGATATGTTCAGAATAACTCTATCATTGTTTGCTGCCTTAAGAAATCCTTATATGGCCTTAAGCAAGCTCCTAGAGCTTGGTATGCCAAAATGGATAGCTTTCTCCTTGACACTGGTTTTTCTAGATGCCATTTTGACCCCAATGTCTATACTAAGAAAGTAGGAAACCATCTCATAATACTTGTTCTATATGTTGATGACCTTATTCTTACTGGTAGTGACTCTAAGCTTATAACCCATGTGAAATCCAGTCTTAAGCAAAATTTTGAAATGTCAGACTTAGTACATTTGC
This sequence comes from Larix kaempferi, assembly GCA_027924585.1. Taxonomy (NCBI): domain Eukaryota; kingdom Viridiplantae; phylum Streptophyta; class Pinopsida; order Pinales; family Pinaceae; genus Larix; species Larix kaempferi. The sequence continues at coordinate 19,236,095 of BSBM01000600.1, forward strand.
ATTATTTTCTTGGTCTCCAAGTCCTGCAAACCAAAGAAAGAATTTTTCTTTCTCAGTCTAAGTATGCTTGTGACCTTCTTCGTTGCTTTCACATGGAAGATTGTACACCAGTCCGGAGTCAAACTTTCTACCACTTGTACTTCACCTGAAGTAGATGCCACCTTGTATCGTCAACTTGTTGGTAGTCTCTTATACTTGACTCATTCCCATCCTGACCTTTCCTTTGCCGTTGGCCGTGTTTCCTGTTATATGCAAACACCTCATGAAAGTCACTGGAAAGCAACTAAAAGAATACTTCGATATATTCGCGGTACAATTCATTTTGGGATTCATTACAATACAAGGGGGAAACCTTTGATGGTTGGTTTCACTGACTCAGATTGGGCCGGCGATCCTGATGATCGAAAGTCCACAGCAGGTTATGTTTTCAGTCTGGGATCTGGACCTGTCACTTGGGCTTGTAAGAAACAACAAGATCTTGCTATTTCTTCAGTAGAGGCAGAATATCGAACCGCAGTTAATGCTAGTTAGGAAGCTTTATGGCTTCAATAGATCCTTTCAGAGTTTGGATTCGAGCAGCAACAACCTACTCCACTTTGGTGCGACAATCAAAGTGCCATCAAGCTTGCCAAAGATCCAGTCCTACATCAATGTAGCAAACACATTGAGCTACACATGCACTTCATTAGAAATCTTGTTCATGATCATGTTCTTGAAGTGCTCTTTTGTCCTACAGATGATCAAGTTGTAGACATCTTCACCAAGTCTCTTACATAAGCGAAGTTTTCTAAACTTGATCTATGTTAGGAGTTCAGGAATTTGTCATTAAGGGGGGATAGGCTCTAATCCCTCCTTCCTTCTCCGAATAGTGTCACTTTTGTAAATCCTTCAATCCTATCCCAAGTTGTTCTTAAGGCAGGATGTTAGGATATTTAGATGTTGATGTATATGTAACTTCAGAATGTATTTCACCTATGTATTTCATTTATGTATATTGTACTCCTATAGAGATGTGTTATTCCTCTATAAGGAAGTGTCGTCATTTGTATTGACAAGTGTCGCAAGTGTCATAACTTGACAATGGGTTATTAGACCACCTTGTGTGGGGTCGGCCCTGATTAAGTTAACCTTGGGTTATTATGCTAAGCTAGGCAAGTCGGCCCCATAAGTTTATTGGGCAGTCAGGACAAGTATAAATAGAGATCGGGAGATCTCTATTTTGATCACTTCATTACTCACTTATCCATCACTCGAAAAGTGGCGCACATGTGAGGAGGAGGATCAGCTGCTAGGAGGAGACTATCTCTGTGTACTTGGGTTGTACTTTGGTTGTATCATTGCTCTATCTATCTCTAAGGAAGTTGAGGGGTTTTTCACCTTAGGGTTTTCCCCACGGAAACTCTGTGTGTCTATTGTCTCTTATGTTTGCATCTTGTGATGATTGATATGCTTGCTATGATTGATATGCATTGATATACTGTACATGTTATTCTCTTAGTAAAGATCCTAGAGTATATTGAATTAATGCTCAAAAATTAACATGGTATCAGAGCTTCCCTGAGAAGAAGACATTGTGTAGTGGCGGAAACTAGGGTTTCTTGTTTATTGGGTTTCTCTCCATAGATTTTGGAAAATAAGTAAGGTAGATTGAATCTACTTGTCAAGGAGAATCTATCTGTCCAATCATAATTCAATTCTGAGCACTTTCAATTTTGGCCCTAACAATTAGGGTTTCCATAAAAATAGGAATTTCTGAAATCTGAAGACATAGTTGAAAGCTCCTTGGAAAAATAGAATTTTAGAGCTTTGGATCGAAATTTTTGGTTGGGTGAAGCTTCGGAAAACTCAAACCCTAATTCAGGGTCCTCCCGAGTGAATCCGGGAAGACTAAAAGGCATTTCCGAAGGGTGAAACTTTGCAGATCTCAAATTCTGAATATACCAGGCTGATAAGCTAATCAAGGCACATCTTTCTATCCTTTCAGAATTTTGAAATTCACATTTTGAATTTTTAGGGTTTCTCTAACAAACCCTAATCCGGGACCAGATCCAATTTTCAGCAAATCAAGTGGTAAGACCTAAATCTTTTCTATTTCCATTTGAAGTACTTTTTAAGATGTCTCACCACACCAAGCTTGAGGATGAGCTTGAAGGAGCTGATAACTTCTGAGCCTGGAAGTATAGGATTGGGTTAATCCTGGAAGAAAATGAATTGGACACCTACATCAGCTCTGAGGTCCATATCCCAGAGGATGAAGAGGCTAAGGCATTGCATAAGAAGAACTTGGTCAAGGCAGGGAGAATAATTGCTGATTCTATCGAAGACCATCTCATACCACATGTGTCATCTCTGAAGACACCCAAGGAGATGTTTGACTCTTTGACCAAGCTATTTGAAGGGAAGAACATAAATCAGAAGATGACTCTGCAGAATCAATTGAAAGGGGTCAAGCTGTTGAATGGAGAGACCATTCAATCTTATTTCTCCAAAGTATCTCAGATCAAGGAACAACTTGAAGCTGTAGATGAAGTGGTGGAGAATGGAGAAATTGTGATGACCACTTTGAATGGCCTACCTAGGTCATGGGATTCCCTTATCCAAGGAATATGTGCAAGAAGGAAGTTAATCTCCTTCAGTATACTGTGGGATGAATGTTCACAAGAAGAAGCTAGGCTTGTAGCCCAAGAAGAAAAGATGGGAAATGAAGATCAAGCTCTCACAGCTCACACCAAAAGAAGCAAGCCTAAGAAGGAGCACTCTCATTACAAGAAATCCTCTCACACCCATCTAAAGAATATGAAAGATATGAGATGCTTCACATGTAATGAGAAAGGACACTTTGCTGTAGATTGTCCCAAAACAAAAAGGACAACAACTTCAACAAGAAGAAGAAAGGCAACAAGAAGAGATATCATGCTCATGCTGCTGAGGATGATGAACCTACCAAGAAGAAGGCTAGAACAGAAAGTGATGACGATGACTCATCAAGCGAAGAAGAATATGTTCTAATCTCTGCTCTCACAAGTACTATCTCTCATGAGAGGAGGATCCTTCACATGGCTGTGGATGTAAGCGTTGGATGATGAGCATCAGGATGATGCTCCAGTTACTGCTCTATATATGCATCATGTTGACTGCTTGTTATGACCAGTTGGATCATTTATATGTATGTATGTATGCATCAAGTTGGATGCTGGATATGATCAGTTGGATCATTTATATGTATGTATGTATGCATCATGTTGGATGCTGAATATGATCAGTTGGATCATGTATATGTATATGCATCATGTTGGATGCTGGATATGATCAGGTGGATCATGTATGATGATATGTATCAGGTAGATACTTTGTATGCATCAGGTGGATGCATTGTATGATCAGGATGATCATGGATGATGAGCTTCAGGATGTTGCTCTAGAGGACATGCATCAGGACGATGCAGTGATGATGATCAGGATAATCATGTGTACATCATGATGATGTATGGTGAGTATCAGGTTGATACTCTGTGGCTGTGGAACAGGTTGTGCAGATAAGCATATAATACATCCTTGGGAGGTTTGCAGATAGTCTTTCGAGGTTTTGCCTATGGAATGTAATGTGGCCCTGGGATATCTGGAAAATGCTCTTTCGAGGTTTTTCTTTGGGAGGACATATAATCCAACCCTGGGAGATCCGATAGGTTGAGCCATGCGCTCGTAATAAGTCCTGGGATGCTCTTTTGAGGTTTTGTCGTATGGCATATAATCTAGCCCTAGGAGATCCTATAGGTCAGAGTTGTGTACCCGTAATAGCCTGGGATGCTCTTTCGAGGTTTTTCCATGACCACATATAATCCAGCCCTGGGAGATCTGACAGGTAGAGCTGTGTGCTCGTAACAGCCTGGGATGCTCTTTTGAGGTTTTGTGGTGACCACATATAATCCAGCCATGGGAGATCCTATAGGTTAGAGCTATGTGCCCGTAACAGCTTGGGATGCTCTTCCAAGGTTTTGTGGTAGGGTCACATATAATACAGCCTTGGGAGATCCGACAGGTAGAGCTATGTGCTCGTAACAGCTTGGGATGCTCTTTCGAGGTTTTGTGACGCACGTAATAAGTCCTGAGGATTCCACAGTATGGCCAGTGATGATGAAGACCTGTAGGTGGTGGGCCTACATCCAGTATGAAAAAGGATTGGCTCTGTAGAACTTCCTATGATGAGTAGATTCATAGATTGATTGAGATAGCAGCAGCAGTGATGATGACGATGATTCGAGGATGATGATTCGTTGATGATGATCTAGAGAAGAAGACTTGTGCTAGCAGATATGTGTCAAGAAATACCTTCCTAGTTAAGAGGGAGTGTTGATGTATATGTAACTTCGGAATGTATTTCACCTATGTATTTCATTTATGTATATTGTACTCCTATAGAGATGTGTTATTCCTCTATAAGGAAGTGTTGTCATTTGTATTGGCAAGTGTCGCAAGTGTCGTAACTTGTTGATGGGTTATTATACCACCATGTGTAGGGTCGACCCTGATTAAGTTAACCTTGGGTTATTATGCTAAGATAGACAAGTCGGCCCCATAAGTTTATTGGGCAATCAAGACAAGTATAAATAGAGATCGGGAGATCTCTATTTTGATCACTTCATTACTCACTTATCCATCACTCGAAAAGTGGCGTACATGTGAGGAGGAGGATCAGATACTAGGAGGAGACTATCTTTGTGTAATTGGGTTGTACTTTGGTTGTATCATTGCTCTATCTATCTCTGAGGAAGTTGTGGGGTTTTTCACCTTAGGGTTTTCCCCATGGAAACTCTGTGTGTCTATTGTCTCTTATGTTTGCATCTTGTGATGATTGATATGCTTCCTATGATTGATATGCATTGATATACTGTACATGTTATTCTCTAAGTAAAGATCCTAGAGTATATTGAATTAATGCTAAAAAATTAACATTAGACACTTAGGAGTTAGTTAAGATCAACTTGTGTAACATATCCATTAGGAAAAGTGTGTTTCTTTAGTATGCATTAATATGCATTTGTAAATATTTAATCTGATGGTCACGGTATGTTCTAGACATAGAGTGATCCGATGGCTCAACTTCTCTTAGATCATACCTAACCTTGATCCATGGATTAACACTCGATTGGTCCATGATCTCTATTTAAAGAGCATGGAGGGTCATTGTCTAGTTGATCGATTATGAAAAGCTCATTTGTAACTTTCTTTCTTTGCATAATAAATTGCTCTGTAGAAGCTATTTGTCCGAGGTTGTGGAGTGTTTCCCTCTCGAGGGTTTAAACAACATCAAAACATCGGTGTATCGATCTGTGATCTATTTGTGTGAAGTGGTTGCTCTAGGTGTTCGATCTTTTGGGAGTACCTTGTGTACTCGAACATAAAGATGTCGACAAATACAACTTTTGATGAACATAAATAAATGCATTTTCACGACTCCTATCAGGATACTACTGGGCCATGTCATGTGTAAGGAAGGCATAAAAGTCGACTATGCCAAAATTAAGATTATTCTCGACCTAAAGCCTCTAGTCAATTCTAAGCAAGTACGAGTTTTTATGGGCCACACGGGATACTATCGGAAGTTCATCCGACATTATTCGGATATGACGTATCCCCTGGAATAATTACTCAAAGAAAATCAAGAGTACAAGTGGACCGACGAATGTAACACATCGTTTGATATACTAAAAATAAAACTTTTCGAAGCTCCTATACTTCGATTCCCGAACTGGTCGATCAAGTTCCATGTACATATTTGTGCATCGGGCATAGCAGCTGGCCCAATCTTAACGCAATTTGGTGACGATGGAATGGACTACCCTAATGCCTTCAACAAAAGAAAGCTGAACAAAGCGGAAAGAAATTATTCCACGACAGAAAGAGAGGCACTAGGTATGGTATTTGCGTTATAGAAATATTGGCATTACATATTGGCTACTCCCTTTGTCTTATATACAGATCATCAAGCATTAAAGTACTTAGTAAATAATCAATTGCACCATGGAATATTATGTCATTGGCTTCTATTATTGCAGGAATTTGAATTTGAAGTCATAGTCCGACTAGGGAAGGAAAATGTCAGACCCGACCACCTGTTGTGAATCAACACGGGAGAGGAGCCGACAGTTATTGAAGATGAACTACCATATGCACACTTATTTAGAATTGAACTTGTCCCCTCAGAGTTAGCAGAGATTGCACAATTTCTCAAGGATGGACATGCACCAGAAGGAATACCGGAAAAGAAAAAGAAGGTTCTCACAATGAAAGATGCACCTTGCACCCTAATAAATGGTTCCTTTATAAACTTGTCCTGGATGACATATTACGATGATGTGTGCTTGAACACAAACGAAAAATTATACTTACAGAGGAAGACTATGCGCTGGCAGGAGGGCATTATCACGTTGACATTACAGCGAGAAAGATTCTGCAATCTGGAATTTGGTGGCTGACAGTTCACAAAGAATATTGAGAATTTGTAAGTAAATGTGATAGATGTCAACAGATGGGTCGATCGCTCCCAAGCACAGAAATTCCCCTTGTTCCAGTAAATCCGAGTTGAACATTCAAAATGTGGGCGATCAACTTTATTGGACCATTCCCTATACTTGGCAGAAGAACAAGTGCGAGATACATCATCACTACAGTAGAATATGTCACCAAATGGGCTGAAGCAGAACCTGTCGAAACATGTTCAAGTGAGATAGCTGCAAAATTCATATATGAGAACATTATCACACGATTTGGATGCCAAATTACATTGATCAGCAACCAAGGAACACACTTTGTCTACAAAAATTTTTCTACTCTGACAAAAGAGTTTGCAATTGAGCACAGGATAAGTACATCTTATCATCCACAATCAAATGGCACCGTAGAAGCATTTATTAAAACACTGAACAAAGGGTTAAAAAAAATGTGCAACATCGAAAAAGACGACTGGGATGACAAGATACCCACTGTGCTATGGGAATATAGAACAACATATAAAAGAACGACATGTCAGACTCCTTTCACACTGGCATATGGTCAAGAAGTAGTCGTCCCCTTGCACTTTCGACAACAAGCTCCAATAATTGCCGAAGTTTTACACATCGATGTCGAAGATGCAAGAAAAGAACGCCTTGTTCAATTGTTGAAGCTTAAAGAAAATTGACAGCTAGCGATACAACACCAAGAAATCCCAAAGTAGCAGCAGAAATCCTGGCATGATAGAAATGTCAAGCATAAAAATCTAACAATTTGTGACCTGGCATTGCTATATAATAGTCCAGTAAAAGGAAAACCGAAAAATTTGCACACAAAGTGGATGGGTCCATACATTGTTGAACATATAAATACAAATGACTCAGTCCGATTGAAGACATTGCATGGAAGTGTATTAAAAAAACTTTTCAACGGTGCCTGAATGAAATGATACAAGGCATGATGAGAAAAAAAACCGGTTATAACTGCTTTGAGAGAGAAGTATTATAAGCAATTTTTAAAAATTAAGTCTTGTAAACTACATAATGGCGAGAGACTGGAAAAATAATTCTAGCAAAGGCATTGAAACAAGCTGCAGAGAAAAGAGTCCAAAGAACGACTGACGAGATGGAAGACAACGACAAGAAAGACTAGGCCGATGAGTACAAGATGAAAGCGAACCCAAACCACATCGACCTATTTATAGACAACATGACATGTCGAAGGACATTCACCAACACCACACCAATGAAGAAATGAAAGAAAAAAGCACGCGAGAAGTCTGACATGAATAGAAGAAAAGTTTAAGCGCACCTGAAGAGTAGTCGACAACCTGTCAATCAAAGTTAATGCTCTCACCAAACCATCAATCAATGTGACCATCTACTTCACCTTCCCCTGTGCCGAATAGTTCTGCTATAAATACGAGGCTCGAGGAATCTTGGTTACTGTTTTTTCCAATAACTTGAATTACAGAGAACAGAGCCCTCCGACCTGTTCGAGCTATCTCTTGAACCTGAGAACCCTGAAACCACAATTGAGCCTAAGAAGACTTAGGAGACAGCCATGTCTACATCGACCAAGATCAAGGAGCTGGAAAAAGAACATTCCCCTTTAGAAAAATGACTGCAGCTCGTCTGAAACACAAAGGTTTCAGAACAACAATGGAAGTGGGTTTGGAACGACATTGTGGCCTGGGGGAAGGATACGAATGGGCGATGGAGAGAAGAGGCAAAAAAGCTTTGGATTGCCACAATTCTACAGTACATAAATGCTCCTTTATTAAACAACTTCTATGGATTGAAAGATTTAATCGCCCACTTCATTGTGAGCATATACCACAATGGGAAGCTTTATTTCGACACCCCTGTCGAAATCAATGGTGCACTCATTCATAATACTACTGACCTATCAAACAAAGGATACATGGTGCCGATGCGTCCAAACCCAACACTAGTAAAGGAATTTACATGCACCCCTACTGGTAGAAATTCAATAGGATTGGTTGTAAACCAGATATTGTATGAAACATCTAAGATAGAAACACGAATTGTGTCGACAACACTCACAATTTCTGGTCAAGGGTCCGACCTGAAGCTAGACATGTTGGAGGCCATTCACAATATGGCGAAAAGAGGCAAACTGTATAACTGGGCTGAACATTTGGCCGACATTGTAGGGAATGTCTGTTATAAATGTCAAGAAGAGGAGGCGAGCATCCGATATCCATCCCTGTTGATATGGATTGCGATGGCACACATCCAACCGAAGGGAAATAAAGAATTCACAACAGATAACACCAAATTGATGGAAAATTTCCATTTTTTTACATAAGGGGGAAGGCGGATCGGTGTATCGACAGCCAAGATTTGGCTCTATTGTTTGTTCCAAGGCCTAAAACCCAAGACAACTAGATGGAGAGTTCCACAGAATATCCGACGCAGTCTACCTCTGACTGCACATATTCAACTGGCCCTCGACTATACATCAGTATGGCATTTACAAGGAGTGGTGGAAAAAGAAGAACCACTGGATTTTTATCCTTTGGGAAAAGAGGTATTTACTGAGCTCAGCCGACAGTCTAACACAATAATTCCAATACCTCAACATGAACAAAAAGTCGACTTCACAATAGTCGAACCTTTGACCAACGCCAAGAAGGAAGAAGACTATGAAATCCGCTTCCACTTGAACACATCTGTCTTCAAGACCGACCAGATTTTCGAAATGAATCCCCTTGGGATCAAAATGACAACACACTAGGACCCTCCAGAAGCAGCTGAACAATCGGATGAGGGTACACAATCAAATAACCCATTGCCGGAGCATGCTATCACAAAAGAAAATATCAAATGGATAGTCGACGAGTTATCTCTAGCTCGTCAAAAAAGGGTGTCTAAAGTACAAGGAAAGGGGAAGAGGAAGCTCATCATCCAGGAACTGACAGAAGAAGATGAAGGCAAGATCATTGACAATGCAACACAAATTTTAGCCAACGCAGCTATACATAAGATCCCTGTCGAAGACCAGTTTAAGAAATTTCGGGAAGAAGAAAGATCCCACAGTCAACCACCTCCCCATAATAAATCCAGGATTACGGTTGAACCCCATGTCGACCTAACAAAGACCCCACCACCGCCATCCCAGACTATTGTCATGGAAGACGAAAATATTTCGAACCCCCCAAATCCCATAACACTTGCACCCCATTCATCACTTAACCTTCCAGATATCGTATAGACACTTCCTCAACCATTAAGAGAGAAAATTTAGGATGATAGTGATATGAACCAATTTATAGCCCATGTCCCCTCTCTCTTTCCCCACTGGCGACAGTTAGTCACTACGAAACCTATCGTCATGGATAAAAATTTCCCGACCGATTCATCTCCACCCGACACCTCTACACCCAACATCCCATCTTCACCCAGAACCGTAGAACCCCAAGTGGTCGGTTATCACCAAACATGACTTGAAAGAAACCTTGATCCAACCTGCAACATATTTTCACAGGAAACTTCATCATTCACCCCTTTTCAAGTCAACCCAGCGATGGAAGTCTCGAACTCACCTCGACACTTCATCGATCCCCCAGAAATTCCACCTGAAAATTTCAATGTTGAAACATTTAATCCCGAAGTATTGTTACCCCAAGTCAGTCTAGTTCTGTCAAGCAGCCCCAAACCCCCTCCATCACCACCTACAGATGAAATTCCACCTTGGCCACCAACTGTTTCACTGCTGTCTCAAGTCAACCCTAGCCCTCCATCTCCTTCCCTTGTTGACGGTACCAGTCCAATTCCAACAGAACAACAGATTGAAGATCAATCAGAAGCAATCGACATAGAAGCAATCAATCCAACAGTACTAGGACAAGCCAACACTTCAGCACCTGAAGTAGCAGATACAGTCGGAACAACGCCAGAAATAACAAGACCCGAGCAGACAGAACAAGTCATAACCTACACACAAGCAGACGTAGAAAAACAGCCAGAGATGACCACACAACAAAAGGATCCAGATCAACAGAAAGAGGCTACTGACAATACACAACAGAAGAAAAAGAGAGAGCAACGAAAATATGAGAGGCGACAAGAGAAAGAACGACTGAAGCAGATGTAGCAACAACATCTTCAACATATTCACCAAGAAAGACGTCTCTCCATACACTTGGACCAGTTTGTCTCAATCTCTAGTTATGATCCACAAGAAGCAACACAGGAAGAGCTCGACCTACTTGCAGATGCACTTTCCAGAGAGTAGAGACAATGAAGAATTGAAGCTCAATAACACATTCATAAACTGTAAGAGGAATAAACATCATTTTTGGCGAAGTGTGAAGACTTAGCGCAACAATTCATCCTGCTTCCTTCAAGGTCCGACATGACAAGTCCGCTCGACAAAGCATACCAAATATTTGAAAGTGTCGTGATGACTTGACAAAATGAATTGACCAAAAACTGACAAGAACAAGCCGCAAAAACCTCGACTTTAATGGAAAATTAGTATGCAACATTCACCGCAGCTCACAGCCTGCTACGACAGTATACCAATAAAGAATCCATAGCAGATGAAGTCCTGAGTAACTGGTAGACTCACTATGGTAATGTATTCAAAGAAATGGAGCAGACGCGTGAGTTACTTAGCAATCTGCATCAACAATGACAAAGCGTCGAAGAAGCTCTTATCCCAGCTGTTGATGATCATGTCATCATGGAAAACAGGAAGCTCAAAAAATTAGAAAAATAGGAAGAATAGTGGATGAGCCAAGCTCGAGTAAGCCTCTTCAAAGTGCAAAAGATCGGAACTTATCTTCAAAGACTGCTTTCAACTGCTGATGAAAAAATAAAACTTTTTTGTCACGACTTAATTAATCTGCAAACCATGTCTACTCAAGACAAAATACAAAACTTGTCGAGCCTAACCTCATTGACTATAGACATTCAGAATATGCTGCACACTTGGGAATAATTCGAACATCATCTCTCTGTCTCTGCCAAAGCAATCATCGAAGTCTGTGCCCAACAACAAGCAGCCACCAGCTCTAGTCACGCACAACAGTAACAACCACATCTAATTTTTGCAGTTAAACTGTGCATCTCCCTATTTCTTCATGACGAAGAAATATTTTGTGGTGGGGGAGATGTTGGAGGAGCCTAAGTCAGCTTGTCCACTAGGCCCTCTGCCCGACCTATTGTAAAACATGTCGACAGCTACATCGACCAGCACATGTCAGGTCGGTCGGTTGAACCGACAAGCAGTTATAGAACTGTATGTAAAGCATATATATAGGCTGGTGAGCTGCTTCATAGAGTTAACTTGAATCTATTCATATATGTACTTTTTTGCATATCTTACTGAGTAATACAAGGCTTGTGATTCTCTCCATATCTTGTCTATTGTATATGTATCTGTGTGTTTTCTTGCTTATATATAATATGTATCACTGGTAACATTGTAACCCCACCGAATACAACAAAGAATCAGACATACCAACACAAAAGTATTCTGGAGGTGTAATAGTTGAGGAAAATCTGCTCAGACAACTATACAACTTCACATTTGCAGATCATGATATCGCTGATGATGATAAATTTCCTGAACTGGTTATGGAAAACTAGCATGGATAGGAAGGTCATCCTAGATCCTAAGGTACTAGTTGTAATGAAGCTCAACATGGGAAAATGGGTTTTCAAAATCAAGGATACTGAACTTGTTGGATATCCCTTAGTTTGGAAGGTCCCCACAAGTGAAAATGTGTGAATTTTTTTTTTTTATCACAAGTGCATGGTGTGCACCTATGGCTAACCAGGCCTATCTCCATTGATTCTAAGCCGATCAAGATGGTCACATGGTTTCCCGCTGTATGGGAATATGTAATTCTTCTTATGGACATGAGACAAGAGAAATCCATTGGAAAGAAGATGGATGAAAAATATGGAACTCAACGAGTCAACAAAGGATTCTCAGTCACACAAATAAAAGAATATGCTATGAGATTTGCTATCTAGTTATTGGCATGCAAGCTATTTTGAAGAGTCGCTTGGACCAGGTCTCAACAAAAATCACTACATCCGTAAAGAAGTGTGTGGAGGGAGTACAGATGAATTGGTCAACAGTCTTGCTGAACGAATTTCTGGAAGACTTCCTGGAAATGCAAGAAAAAGGTAACCCCTTTCATTATACTTGGTTATTGAGATGTATTTCGCTTACATGATGGAAATAACTAGAGGTGAGTCAATTCTTTGATAAGAATAGAAGGCCATTCTTAGCATCCAGATATACAAAATTACGGTTTTCTAAGATTGCGTGTAGACAGGAAGAAAACAACATCAACTTTTACCTGTATAGTGAAGATATTAGGTTCATTTTACAAAAGACTCCACGCATACATCCTCACATAGTTGAATCATACAAGGGAATTATGCATTTCAAAATTGGAATGCATCATACTTACATACAAGACAAGAGGGTTCCTTACAGGCAGTGGCAACCTACCATGTTTATTTGTTCTGAGGATGATATTGTGTAAATCATCCATGAATGGGATCTAACATGGAATATTCCAATAACAGAAGAAGAAGAGGATGCACAGAAGGAAAAACCCAATGAGCCAACACCCATAGAAGAGGAAACCATCGACACATAGATTCCTTCTAAACCCACACAAAAATTTGTGCCAGCTAAGAAGAAAATAGAAACAAATAATCTTGGAGAGTCTCCAAGGAAGAAAAGGAAAATGTCCAAACCTAGCCTTGTTCTGACACCAAAAATAGATGATACTTCACGAATTGGTGTGGAGGTCAGAAATGATACTAAAGAAGCAATAGAGAATATGGATACAAAGGGTGAAATTGAAGACCTTGCGATGTAACAAGAGGAGATATGCAAAAAATTGAAGAAATATTCACGACAATGAAGTAGTTTATAATGACTACCAGGGAAGAAGGATTAAATGATGTGGAAACACACTTAGACGCACATACGGGTAGTTCAAAAACACACCCTATCTTATAGACAAAGGAAGTAGAGTAGCATCAAAGACTAAAAATTTCATTTGCAGCTCTGATGCTTCCCACTCAAGAGTAGGAGGAATTTGTCAGTCATGTAGAAATGATTTTGTTGCACTTACCTATAAATGAGATACATGCTCTAAATACATCTGTTGCGCATGAGATCATATGGAGACATGAATATACTGCGGATGACTCGTATAAAATTTAGAATGAGAAGGAATTTCTTCAGAAAGAATATTCCAAGCTGAAGATAGAAAAAGACAAGACTGCGCAACAAACATCAAATTTGGAAAAGAAAGCAGAAGAAGCAATCACAAGAAATGATCAATTGAAGAACGAAGTGGAGAAAGTACAATAGAAAGTCTTAAAGCTACAGAAGGCAGTGGAAGAAGTGTACAATGCGCTTCTAGAGGTTCAAGTTGATGAAGACACTTCTCCAAAAATAAAAGTGATAAATTTAGGCGAGAGCATTCAAGAATTGTAGGCTAAAGTTGAAGAACTATAATCAAAACAACCACTAAGAACACCTCTATTATATAAAAAATATATATAAACACATTAATAATATATCTTAACATTACTATTACTATTACTAATATTAATATTACTATTAATATTAATATATAATTAATCAGTAATAATTAATAATTATCAAAGAGTCATGACTTTACGTTGGAAAGTCATGAATGGACTTATATAAGTCTGAGCATTGTAAATGTTAATCATGTATCCATTCATATTTTTATCTATATATATTTATCTTATTCGAAGATGGAACATCTTCCTCCATAACTTGGATACGGGCTTCTTTTATAATATCCGGATACGGATAAGAAGTTTTTACACTTCAACCTCTGAAGGTCAGAGAAGAATGTGAACCTTTGAAGGTCATAGAAGAATGTGGAAACAGGTTGGAGAGAATAAAAATTGCAACCGATAACATCAGGACCTTATAATTATATAAAATAAAACCCTTATTTCCCCCTTTTCACCATTTATCCAAAACATATATATTATTATAATTATTAATAATCATATTAAAATTATTATTATAACTTAATAATAAAAATTATTCTATTTAATAATTGTAAAACTTATTACAATTATTAATTACAAAATTTGAAGAAGACATACTATCGCTGAAAAAAAGGAAGATCGTCTTTTCGTCGAAAAAGTCAAAATCAAAGGAGGACTCCTTCGTCAAAAGAATTTGAGACTATCTATCAAAGAAATCAAGTCAAGGAAGACTCGTCAAGAAATCAAAAACCAATTATCATCGAAGAAATCAAAGACTAATTAGCACCAAAGTAATCAAAGGAAGATTCCTTGGTCAAAAGAAGTCGAAGACCAAATCGAAGAAGTCAAAGAAGACTCCCTCATCAAAATAAATCGTGGCTATCTATCATTAGAGAAGTTAAAGTCAAAGGAAGGCTCATCAAAAGGTCAAAGACCCTCTATCATCGAAAAAGTCTAAGACTATCTATCGCTGAAGAAATCAAAGAAAGATCATCGATCACCGAAGAAGTCAAGACCGTGGAAGTCGGTTTGAGATTACAAATATAGAAATTAGAAACCAAGTTAAAGCATTATCGAAGAGACAACGAAGGTTTACGTGACAATAATTCAAAATTGGAAATAATAATTGAAATACATAAGATGGAAGAAAAGTACAAGGAAAAAAATTTCGACCAGAAAAATCATATAGAAAAATTATGTGCGCAAATTGAGTAATTAAAAGACGAAAAATATTTTAATCAGAGATTGAAAAATCAAGATATAAAGAAAGAAATAAACGATTACGAAGTGGAAATAACACGGTTGAACAAAATCGTTAGCGACAAGGATGAAGAACTAACGCACATACAACATAAATTAGAAAGTCAAGAATTAGAGGTTGGCCAATGCTGACAACAGATAAAATTTCTTCAACAACAAAATGACGACACTAAAAAGACACATAAGTCAGAGATCACAAAGAGTAATAAAACACTATCCAACAATTCCGAAGAAATTTTCAGATTAAGAAATCATAACAAGACATTAGTCACAAAAATTAAGAAGTTGAAAATTAGTCGAAAGACAAAACAATCTACGGAAGACATTGAAGGAAAACTTCTAGACAAGCAGAAAGAAAATAGCTGCATCAAAATTCATAACAAATTTCTTAAGGAACAACTTAAGAAGTCTGAAGATGACAGAAAATCGCAAGTAGAAGTGATTAAGAAGTTTCAAAATGATAACATGCAGTTAAAAAACAAGTTAGAAAAGATACAGAACGAAACCTTAAAACCTCAAGGGACGAAAATATAACTTCCAACTCAAATCAATACTCAAAAGACGACACTCATAAAAGAAAATTACATTGTGAAAATTCCCTATCGACACCCCAACCATAAAAACCAATATTTTGAAAAGGGGGAAATGTCGAAAGATAATGCTACTAATGTGATCAAAGCTCCCGACGACAGATCAGCAGGGAATCCTAGCAGTCAGCAACCAATCAATTTGGGATGGATTGACCCATCCACATATCGGAAGTTATGCTCTACACTTAGCAGTTCGTATTGACATGTTTCGTCAGCTGCGACATCGCAAAGAACAATGCGGAAAAATGATAAGGATTTGAGGACAAAGCCTTTCTAAGAGAGTGGCAATGCTACGAATATAAATAGGATAATAATAAAATAATAATTGCTAATTATTATAATAGTTAACTATTAATGTGAAGGGACATAACCCTTCATTATGAATGCTCAAGCCATATAAAAAGCGAGCTATGTTGTAATATTCAACCATCTCTTATCTATTATATTATCAATATATATTTTCCCTATTAATGGCTTATTTAATATTCCAGGTGTTCTGGTAATATTCATTGTGTGGTATCAGAGCCCCTTCTTGGGCTTGATTCCAGCTTTTGGCTGACTTTTGGTTTTTAACCATTATATTGGGGTTTCCCCCAAAAAATAGGACCTTGTCCTAAAAAGAAAAGAAAAAAGAAGAAGAAGTAAAAAGAAACAAAAAAAGAAGAAGAAGTAAAAAGAAACAAAAAAAGAAGAATAAGTAAAAATAAAAAAAGAAAGAAAAAGAAGTAAACATAAAAGTAAAAAGAAAAAAAGAAAAGAAAAAGAAGTAAAAGTAAAAGTAAAAAGAAAAAAAAAAGTAAAAGTAAAAAAGTAAAACCACACGTGGTTTTCCAAAAGAAGAAGTAAAAGTAAAGAAAAAAGAAGAAGTAAAAGTAAAACCACACGCGGTTTCTTAATAAATGGGTTTGGGTTTTATTCTCCAACAAAAAACAAAAAGAGAAATTTGAACCTGGGTGGGGAAGGTAACAATCATTCCGGGGAAGGTAACAATCATTCCTCCCAACCACCCAATCTACACCATTTTACAAATATTAAGGGGAAAATAATATTAGAAGAGCAAAAATCAAAGTCGAAGAATATATTGAAGAAGTCATTGAAGCCAATTATCTATTTATTGAATAAATTATGGATTCCATATATAAGTCCAAATTTTGGACTAAGTGTTCTTATTGCGAAATGGAATTCCAATATCCGAAACTTTTTAAGAATGAAAATCGCTCATGTCTGATATGTAGCAAATATTTTACTATGGAAGAATATCAAGGTCAATCACAATTGCAATCGCAAATACATAAATTGGAAGGCGAATTAGGATACTACAAAGAAAGGAATAAAAATCTACAATTTGAGATAAGTAAGCATAGCATTCTTGATCAGTTAACAGAACGAGAGAATCGTCGCTTAAAAGATCAAAACCAAAATCTAAAGAAAACTAATCAAGGTATCGAGAAAATGTTATCATCTAAGAGTGAAGAAATATCTTGATTAAAAAATCACAATCAAGATCTTGAAGACAAAAACAAAATGTTCGAAGATAACAAAGAATCACTGTATAGAATGGATAATGATTTAGAAGAAGACATAAAGCGTTTAAACCAGCTCATCATGGAAAAAGATGATGTATTGACACAAGTCCAGAGAAATCTACAAAGTAAAGAATCAGAGATAGGTCAACAACAACAAAAGAATAAAGAACTTCAGCAGATGTACGACGCTACTAAAAAGGCGCACAAGCTAGAAATTAATAAAAATAATGACATATTAGCAAGCAATACCGAAGAACTGGTTCGACTAAGAATTCATAACAAAAACATTACTTACAAAAATAAAAAAGTTGAAACATAGTCAGAAGATGGAACACTCCAATGAAGACCTAGAAGGAAAAATACTAGAACAAAAGGAAGAAAACCATTATTTGAAAAATTGTAATCAAGAACTAGAGAAACAAATTGAGAAGTTTAAAGAGGACAAAAATTCGCAATACAAAAGGTTCAATAAGATTCAGAGTAATACCAATATATTAGAGAGCAAATTAGAGCAAATCTAGAAGGAAGTATCCAGACTCTCTGAAAAAGAAACTCAAGTTCAAGAAAATGAATCCCATGTAGTAAAAGAACAGACAACAAGGTCTCCTTATCGTCACCCAAATTATAAAAAGCATTTTGACCAACGACAGGGTCAAAATGAACATACACAGAGGAATTACGATGTCAGACAAGCAAGAACCTCAAATCAACATACCAAGCAACAAACAAAAAGACCCATCCCACAAAGTGATCAAATAGCTTCGATAAAAATAGATATTGGATGGACCACATCAGAGACGATACGACAGTTCTTCTTTGGAATTTGTAACTCGTATCGCCTCATTTCATCAAGAGTCGTAAGTACTAACATAAAGGATCTAGATATGATGTCTCAAGCAAGGAATGAGACATAAGCCTTGTCTTCAATAAGCTTTGAGGACAAAGCTCCCTTTAAGGGGAAGGAAATGTTATATAAAAATATATATATAAACATATTAATAATATATCTTAACATTATTATTAATATTAATAATATTAATATTAATATTAATATATAATTAATCATTAATCATTAATAATTATCAAAGAGTCATGAATTTACGTTGGAAAGTCATGAATGGACTTATATAAGTCTGAGCATTGTAAATGTAAATCATCTATCCATTCATATATATATATATATATATCTTATTCGAAGATGGAACATCTTCGTCTATAACCTGGATACGGGCTTCTTTTATAATAACCGGATACGGATAAGAAGTTTTTACACTTCAACCTCTGAAGGTCAGAGAAGAATGTGAACCTCTGAAGGTCACAGAAGAATGTGAAAATAGGTTGGAGAGAATAAAAATTGCAATCGATAACATCAGGACCTTGGAGTTAAAGTGTACAGAGCTTCATGAAGAAAGTTCTCAACTATGGGAAAAAATGGTCGAAGACAAACAATTGAAGGAAGTAGATAAGAAGTTGCAGGATGTGCAAGAACTTGAACAAAATCTACGTGATAAATTAACTTACTTACCAACCATTGAAAAGATGAGAAAAATGGGAGAGTACAAAAGGAAACAACAAAAAGTAGGAAAGATTCGGGATGAACGACAAAAGATTTCTAATAGGATTGAACCGCTACAAGAATAATTCATTAGAATAACCTAACATTCCCTCAGTTACAAGGGGAAATAAGGAATCAGGGAAGTAATTGATGAGTGTTTAGAAACACTGAAGTCAGGTTCTAATGAGCAGGAAGAAGCAAGCATTTCAGTCAAAGAAGGAGAACTGAAAGAAAAGGTTGCAGATGCAAAGGAAACTCCGCAGAAGTTTGCCACTACAGCTCAATAAGGAACGTGAGCATAAAATGTTACTCTTTAAGAGAGTGATAAAGCACGAAAGAATAGGGAGTAATAGAAGCAAGCAACTGTATGAAGGCCAATGCAAAACCAAAGAAATGAGAATCTGAAATTGCGCATTGAAGCCACCTCTTTTCCATTGATGTCAAAGGGGGAGAAAGATCATGAAGCATGCGATCAACGCAAAGATGAAAAAAATTGAGAAGTATTGATCTGAGGTCATGCAAAGAAACACAGGAGAAATATCATAAAGCATGCATCGGTAGAAGGGAACCATGCATAAATGAAATACATTAGAAAATAATTTACAATAGGATGTGTAGATGAGCAAAGGCTCAAACTAGAAAGAACATAGGGGGATTACTGCGAACAAAATAGAGAAAGAGCACAACTTCATGAGGTGTTGACATGCATAGATTCATAAGGTATTGAAATCAATGCCAAAGGGGGGTATTGTTGAAATTTGGTTGTTATTGATGTCAAGTGATGTTAAATAGGATTCGGTATCCTTGCAATAATTTGAATAAGTATATGAAATCCATATTTCAGAAGTACATCCAGTTTAAATAAGTATATATGAAGTAAATAAAGATTGCAGAAGTACATTTAGTTTGAAGAAGTACATAAGATATGTGAACATGTCACAATCCATCTAGTCATGAAACTTCAAAGGTAAATGCCAAATATATGGATGGACAAGTCTCGGAAGTGCGCAAGAGGCTTGGGAGCGAGAAGCAGTTAGACATGTACACAAGTCCCGGAAGTGCGCATGATCCACCAATCGAAAGAAGTATACAAGTCTTGGAGCATGCAAGAGTCCCTGAAGAAAGTGGCGGTCAGACAAGTCAAGTGTGCAAGACCAACAAGTGATGATACTTCAAGGGCGTAAGACCCCACACAGAGTGGTTCCAAAGTGCGCAAGACCCACTATGCAAAGGACCAAGTATACACAAGACCCACAAAGTGTGATATATCAATGACGTAGGTCATGAAAAGTGGGGGAATCATGAATTAATATTGACCATGAAGCAAGGAAGAAAGGATGCTACGACCAAATTGTGGACATAACGTTTGCACAAGACAAGTATAAATAAGAAGCCAAGTTGGAGAGTTGAATTAATCTTGAATATCCAGAAGTGGTACTAATATGATTCATAAAGCCTCTAATTTTGGGGTATCAATGGCTCGTGGAACTGGAACAACATAATCTAGTAGAAGAGTCGAATGCAGAAAATTCAGCACAACATATGATGCACAGAAAGATGAATCTCTAAGATAGATGTGCGAAGACAAAATTGAAGCACAAAAAGTGATGCGCAAGATGATATAGTTTATTTGAGAGAGGTGCACAAAGACATAAGTGTAGCATATCGGAAGATGTGCAGTGTGATGAGGTTTATCTAAGACAAGTGCGTAAGAACATAAAGGTCGTATTGCAGAAGGTACACAGAAGGTCACAGGTTATCTAAGAAAGATGTTCCAAGACATAAGTGTAGCATAGTAGAAGGTGCACAAAATGATGTGAGAGATATGATACAAATGCGTGAAGTCAAAACAACAACACAATGCAACACAGGGTGCGCAATATCGGTCGAGTTTGCAGATGCATAGAAACATAACGGTATGCTGAACTAGAGCACATATTGCAGAATGTTATGAAGAATGAGATCAAGAGTATAATGTTAATGTAGTGAAGTGAAGTACGTGATATAGTTCAGTTATTGCAAGATATCACTATATATAAGGTGTGCACAATGGAATGAAATATAGTTAATCTGAAGAGTGCACATAACAGTAGAACAAAAAAGAAGTATTTTCTACATACATATTAGGGAAGATGGATGGGGCAAGGAACAGGGGGTTGGTACCTCCTTCTACTTGAAGTTGTTAAATCAGGGAGTCGGTGCTTCCTTTAGGCCAATTCCTAAAAAACCATGGGGTTGGTGCCTCCTTCTAGTTGGTGTTGGACAACTTCGGAAGTTGGTGCTTCCATGAATGTAATATTTTTAATATAAGAGAGAATTTTATGGCTTTCTCCCGTTTGGGTTTACACATAAAAATGTTTTTCTTCAGTGTATTGCGCATGTGATGTTGAATGTTTATGTTTATGGTGAATGCATAATTTAAGTTCTAGTTCAAATTGATAAGAAGAAAAAATTGTTCATAACTGCAATAATACTAATTCACCCACCCCTCAGAATTAATAAGATTCCAACAACATGACCCCAACTTGTATATGCAATCCGGGTAACCAATTTGTAGTTTCCACATCATAACAGTGATCTTTGCAGACCATAAAACCATGATGTCTTATTTATTTACCTTGATACAGGTAACTCCAATACACCATTGATTAATACTTCATGTAAGAAGCTGGCAGGGTATAATAAAAGCAATCCACTCAGTTGTACATACATGATCATATTCAGTTCCACGTATGCCATATGATCCCCACCATTTCCATGTGTGATAGCTTGTACCTGGATGTGTCTCGACATGCACTCGCGGTTGGTGAATGTATAATTATTCACCACCTCTCATCCTTTAATCATTGAGGGATCAACGTGGCAGTCACTCTCCATGTTAAAATGAAATATCATTGCCTGATCCATAAGGAAACACCATGATTGACACTTCCTTCATACAAGCTACCATTTACACCATTTGTACAAGTACAATGAACCTCATCATTACAACTTGGCTTTGGGTTTTTCGTGAGGGCTTCCTTGGTATGTTTCATTTTCGCTTGCCCATTTCAAGATCTTCTTCACCTCTCACAAGAATATTAGGGTTCCTTTCACCCTGCTTTGCTACACATACCCTACCCAAAACTCTCTACATTATCGATTGATTCCCCGGGACATAGTTTTTGTGGTTTTGTATGCTCGCCAACTATGTGTTTCATTAATCGACCAGAGCCCCAAAACGACAAATCCGTTGAAAATAATCTATGGCTGGTTCAATTCTTGGAAGACGTGGGATGGTGGCCTTTTATCAGAAAATTTCGTGAGCATAATAAACTTGTGAACCTCGTGTTCACCTAGTCATTTGATGGTATTAAGGTCCGGGTTGGTGATATTGAGATGGAATTTTTTGAAGGATTCATATTTGTCGCGACAGAGCTACCCTGCGTGGGTGAATGGTGGTCTAAACACATTCCGCTCAAAAACATCTCTTGGCCATAACTCCTGCACAAGCTTACTCTTACGATCCACAACCACAAAGGTATGTCAAAGAATTTATTTAATTCATAGTGGCATGAATTGTTTGTAGTTCTTAGTCAATTTGTGTCGTGTGATGGGCACTATACTTTGGTTTTGCATTATCATGTTACATTGTTGATGGATTTCCTCGAGTTTGAGCTAAACCTACCTTACTTTCTATATCTAAGCCTAAATAATATGTCACGTTCAGTACAACAAGATGGTAATTTTCCTCTCCTCAGGCTTATGCATTTTGGTTTAGTAAGAATCCTTGTTGAATTTAAGTTAAATTCCATTGGAGATACTTGGTAGCAGTTTCTTCTCAGGAATGAATTTGTCGAACCCTGTCCCAAATTAGGTGATGGTAATCAAGGGTAGGATTCTAGCCTTCCTCAAAGTATCCCTGTGTCTTGACCTCAAGAGTCATCCTCACTTGACCAAATCTCACTGAACCCTGTTTCACTGAATTCTAACACTGTAAATGATGACTATTTCACTTGTCTACCAGACCTTCTACTTGTTTACAGTCAAAATATTGATAAGAAGGACCAGTCCTCCGAGTTTAGTGATTCAGGGGAAACCCTATCGGAAATATTCAAGCAGGCCCTAAATCGATTGAAGGTCACGAGAACCCTTCAAAATTTTGTTGTTCGTCTTAATAAACCCCAGAATGATATAGAACCAAACACAATATTGAATGTTGATTAGAGTCAATATTGCGACTATGTGCTTGGTGAAGATTTTATACACACATTTGATAAAATGTCGAATGAAAACCAATGAGATGTTATTCGTTAGCTTGACTTTGTAGCATGTGAATTTAAATTCTTTGTTCAGGATTCAGTCTCGATTAAGGCTCAAAGCTTAGGTCAGGATCCACTGATGAATTTCGGATAGGTAGAAGATGTTATTTGCAATCTTAAGGTTGCGAAAGTTAGTGTCAAGTCTCAAGCTCATGAAGCGAGTGTTTTAACACTTGAGGATTTAGGCCAATGGCATAAGCTTCGAAACATAGGTTGAAATGTTTCAAATACACATATTGCAAATCAAAACAATAGTGATTCATAGGAGCAGAAGCTAGACGATTTAATCTTTGATCAATTTGAAAGTCAACCTACTGATGTATAAAAATAAATACATTATCATCATGGTAATTCTGTACTACCTCTCATCCTAGGTAAAACTGAGGAGAAGGAAAATTTCAAGGTTGTTCAGAATTTGCTAACTTCAGATGAAAAATTTCAAGTTGGTTATGTCACCCCATGTGAGCATTAGAACACTGATTTAAGGGTTAAGTAGGTTAAATCTAAGATGGATGGCCAAGATTGAGAAGAGCATCGAATTAAGAAGGATACATTTTCTCTTGAAAAAACCAGGCCTGGTCATGTTTCGGCCCAGTCATCCAGGTCACCCCCCGAATGTGACAAGATTCATATTGGAAATATTGCAGCCAAGAGGGAAGCAAGGTTTCTCTCTCGTGTTAAACATAACCAATCCTCTCTTCTTGTCGATAAAACAATAATTGATATTGATGAGCTTGAACATGCCTCGCCTTTGAAAAAATATCAAGAAAGGAAACCTCATGACCATCCTCATCCTAGACATGATTTTATTTTGCCTCTAGGTGTGCAGTCTACTCCACACTTTCAATTCACATTAGGTAGATTTAAATCCTTCTATGACCGATTAACAAACATAGCTGATATAGATGATGGTCATCACCTAGTTTCTCCTACAAACTGTAGACGATATCTTATCTCATTACTTACTATGCTACTAAGAATGATGCTTTGACTGATCAAGATCAACCTTATAAAAGAAAGATTCATAAATTGGTAAAGGATAAAAATTTACTCATCCAACAACATCAAACTCAAATTGACCAGCTTAGACAGGAACTTGCTATGGTTCGTGATCATTCTACTATTCATACGACAGGGGTTAGTATTTACCTTGTTTCTAATCATTCAAATCCTCCAAGATATCGATGAACAAGTGTATCTTTTGTTTTGTCTTTTTTGCATTATATATAGTTTTCCGAGGTGAGTTAATTTCTTTATTTTTTATTATTTTTATTTAAATTCTGTATGTAGTTTTATTATTATTTTTATTTAATAAGTAACATTTGCATAATTAAAAATTCCATAGCCATTACATCATACTTCAATAATTATATTAATTTTTATTCTTTTCATTTTTGTCTTAGATATCACCTATCTCATTTATTTATGCTATGGATGGAGTTCATGTGTCAATTAATGGAAATTCTAGGTGCAATTTTGGTTTTCTTTTATCCATTCTGGCGCCTATTTTGATGGATCATGTACTCCTCGAAAAACAATTATGGATTGACGAAGGCGAAAGATTAGTAAGCTGATACTTGAATGCCTTGATTTTCTCACAATCAAGAGCTGAGTTGTTAGAGTTCAAATCAAATGTGATTTTAGTTGTTGTGATTCATCCACGTGCTATTAGCTATACTGGACAATTGTATTCAACTCATTATATATTTTCTTATCCTTTGCACATAATCTGCCATACATTTTGGTTTGTAAATCATCTCTCTATTCCTATAAAGAGGATGATGTAGACTGGGACAGAGGTTGCATTTTTTTGGACTTGGTATACACACTTCTTTGGAGATATAATACATATCTATATTTCTGCATAAGGATTTTTTGGATATGTGTGTATGGAAATGTTTTTTAACTACATGTATTTTCTAAAATGTTTATGCTGATTCATCATTCCTAATATATTTTCTTTATTTTATAATCAAATAGTCACCTAGATGTCTTATATTTGATTATGGGATTATAACACTATTATTTCTCTGAGTTGTGGTTCTAGCAGAGGTGTTAACATTTATATGTTAAATACATACATCAAATTCTCATTTTCATTGATCTTGTTTCTACAACTAAGAAAGGAATTTCTTAATATTTTAAGGAAAACACATTGTAATATGAAATCAAATGATTAACACATTTATTTTATATTTTTAAAACATCTTTATATTTTTATGAATAGATGAAATGTTTGTCATATGTCATCTACGGAATGTTTGTCAGATGTTGAAACAGACCTATAATCACAAAGTATTGGATCTGCCATTTAGATGTTTGTCACAAAGAAATAGATCCAATAAATTGTGATTATAGGTCTGTTTCAACAACTAGATTTTCTTTGATAAAATATAGTGTTCTATTTTTTCAAAGTTAGTATGAAGGTTGTCTTTCTCCTGTTTTATGAATGTTTTCATAGAATCAGAAATTTCTTGACTCATAAAATTAGGCCTATGAATCACCTTTAGTATTTTAGCTTTCTTGGCCAAGTTGTAGTATGTGTGGAATAAGTAGTTAATTTGATTCATTGTTTTTGTAGTTTTAATGTGTGTTAGTGTTAATGTATGATCTCTTTATGCTTTTTTCAAAGTTCATATCTTTTGTTTAAATTTATTATTTATAATTTTCTATTAAAACATAGGTCGTAAATTTCAAGTACATATCCAAATTAGATTATTAGTTTGAATTGGAATATTTTAATTATTGTTTTAGTTAGTGTTAAATTAGTTTAGATTAATATTTAGATTATTTTATTTATTTAGATTAGTTTTGTTAGTTTAGTGTAGTTTAGTTTTAGCCAGCCAACGGAGCCGTAAAACTCGTCGGGTTCAACTACTTGAAATGACTAAAGGGTGCAAAAAACCCTTGGATGAGGGTGATACCCCATTTTTTGAATCTAGTGCAAACTTCCGAGTCAACATACCTTTAACTTGTTGGATTCATCTATTGAGTTCCTTAATTGTCAATTTTGAATAATTTTGCTTAATTAAGCCAATTGGGGATAATTGCTATTTTGGACATAAAAATCAGAATTAAAGTTGTTGGATAATATATAGGCATAAGGAATATCTCATCTCAGTAAATCCATGATCATTAAATTTTTAAATGTATTATTATATTTTTTAGGAATTTTATTATTTTTTCACTAAATAATTCCTAGAAACTAAGATTAAGCTCGAAAATAAATTTTGAAGACAAAACTATGCTCTTAATATTTAATAAGGTCAATAAACACAATTTTACAATTTATGGACCTTTAATTATTTTTCTATAATTTTCTGAAGTTTAATTGAAAAATGGATAATTTATACTAGAGTTTGGAAAATTAATTATGGAAAACAAATAGAGCAAAGATAAAAGACCAATTTTTCAGAGCCGAGTCTAATCAATATGAGCAACGTTAAATAAAATTTACAAGCCCCAAAATGGACTTTAAAGCCTCATCGAGACAATTAAGGAAATTTGGCAAAATCCCCAAGAACAAGAAAGTAGAGGGAAGATTCAAAGGGAGACTAAGGTTAGAATGATAATTAATGAATTGAAATCTAATGTTCATGATAATGATTTTCGATTGAAATCAAACTCATATTAAAATTCTCAATGGGAATAAAGATATAATATGTAAAAAACTGGTAAGCTAGTTTAAATGTCATATTTTGTGGCACTTAGACAATTTTCGCATTTTAGCTGGATTCCAATTGTTAACTTGATTTGTTGCAATTTCTCTTTGTTATCAATATGAAAGATCTCACATATTTATTTTTGATCATAGGTGCTCACAATGAAGATGAAGGTGGACCAGCTAAGACCACTATTTGAAAGCAAGCACAATAACCATGGACAAGTGGAGGTCATGTTCGATCAAGTAATGTCAAGCCATCAAGTTTTGAAGACTCCAACAGAGAATCTCTATATAATAAGAAGACAAAAGTCACCATGTCACATGAGGAAAAATTCCACTAGGTGATGAAATGTCACTAAAGGATGAATTAATGGAATGCCATAGGTCACCCAAGGGTGAGTCAAATCAATTTTCTAATTAAATTATGCATTGAAATTTGAAAAGTCCCAAAGGAATATGGAAGGCCAAGGGTCACCTCGCTTTGGCCTATACATGGTAATCTCATTTGATGAGGGGATTTTCTCTCTCAAACTTTTCAAATGTACTATTGTTGAACTATGAAGGAGGAGAAGCCTTGGATTAGCTTTTTCACATGAATACTCCCATCATGTGGATGAATGCATCGAACTATTCCATGTTCTTTCATGTGTGGATATGAAGTAATAATGTTTTATATTTTTGAATGGATTATTCCTACAAATCTTTATTTCCTATTTCATTGTTATTTCTTTTCTTTTGCTTCCTATGGGTGGTGAAATCAGAATGATATAAATAACAAGACTATTCTAACATTTATGCTTTCATTATGTTGATTGTTTATCTGCTTCTGAAAATAACTATCTGGATTTTGAATGTGGATGTCAAATTGTTATTTCACTGCTCACCCTTTTACTCTCACTCCTAGATGGGATAGGTTAGCTTAGTTAGGAATTTAATTTAGGTTGTATTAGCTTGCATTTCATCCTTTAATCCTAAATGGTGGAATGAGTACTGGTGAAACCCAATAAGGAATGGTTGCTGGGCTAGAATTCAGATGGGTTCTCTACTCCAAACAATTTGAGGTCTAATTCAGAATTCTTACTGGGTAGAACCCCTAGTACTATTGAACCTAGGTCATTTTGACTTATCAACATGATGATGACGTTTTTATTTAATTTTGTTCCCTAGGAGGCGGCGACGTGATGTCGTCAGTGTTTGTACATTGGTTATTTAATGTATAGTTTAATGTATATTTTAATACATTGGTTTTATTTATATTTTAATGTATTTGGTCAAACCATAACAACAATGACTAATATTAAATTAAATCTCGACTAGTAGTTGAACTAAAATGGGATTTTACCATTGAAAACCATTAAATCCCATGGAACCGTTCAATAATTGACGAAAAAATGGTCATAGATATGCACGTTCATTGTTGGGTTGACATGAGAATCAACAAGTCTCTCCTCTGATTTAATTGGTGTTACTAGTTAGGTTAGCCTTAAACGAAGGAGTAGGAATGAGGTACGCCTTGAACTTGGAATTATTTTACAACAACGAAGCACATGTTGGAGTTGGAAAAAGTGATGTGGGTGGTGGAGCACTTATTACTCCCTATTTAACGCATTATAATTTATGCTCTCTCTATCATTTAATGCTATGTGGTAACTATATTTGAGGAACAATTGGAGTGAGGATAAACATTATTGTTGGACATAGAACTAATTTAACCTACAAGGTCCTTAGCATTCCACATAGATGGTATCATTAGATTGGTTATGTTATTAAAAAATGTTTATTTTATTTTATTTTATTTTTTGGTTATTGAAATTTGGTTAGGCAATATTTGTTGAAATTGTAATTTTGTATTTGAATCAAATTTCAATTGAAAGCTTTTAGATCATAGAAGAGAAATAGATGGCTCCCCTAAAATTCCACTTCATGCTCCTTGCTCTTTAATAGAAAATTGTAAAGGAAAGACCAAGATATATCAAATGGCTATTTTTGGAACAAATTTCAACCCCCAAGGTTAGTAATTCAATATTCTCCATAGCTGAAAGTCACATAAAAAACTAACCATAGTCCAATTTATTCATGGCTCACATGCCGATTTTGCAAATTTCAAAAAATCTAATTTGCAATGGTGCAGGACATTGCCACCTTGTGGTTCTTGTTTAAAATTGTTTAACATTTTATATTTTTTACATTGTTTAACATTTAATTTTTTTTGCATTGTTTTACTTATTACTTTTTCCTCATACTTAAAATTTATTATTAAATTTTATAATGTGAGAAGATATCCTCCATAGTGGTTGGAAACGTTACATTATGTTTACATGTTTTTCCTATTCTTTAAAAGTTATTATTAAATATTTAATTAAAATTTATGTCGGCTCAATTATTACAATGCAAGAATGTTATGGTAACATACTATGTAACAAGACAACATCTCCTCCATAGTGGTTGGGAACGTTACATTACATAATATAATGTGACAAACGTGACAACATCTCCCCCATACTGGGATGTAGAAGTGCCTCTTGGCACAATTATTTCACTGTTACAGAGAATTGAGAAGTTCTATATGTTGGAATCGATTTAATACTGAGAGGTGGGGTGAATCAGTATTAGTGCAATTATTAGTAGCTTTTTCCTTCTTTAACAGATTAACCTTTACTTAATCTTTATCTTTTGTTATGCATTAGTAAATAAACATTCACACATATATGCACCACATCATCAACACATAACACATAGAATTTTTACGTGCAAACCCAAATGGGAGAAAACCATGAATGCTTCTTTATAATGAGAAAGAATACATCCAAGGAAGCACCAACTGCCTATATTTACTAGCACCAACTAGAAGGAGGCACCGACCCCCTGGTTTTATAGGCATCGATCTGAAGGAAGCTTCCAGTCCCTATGTTTTCTCCAGCACCAACAGGAAGGAGGCACCGACCCCTTGTCACTTTGTTTTACAGGAACCAACCTGAAGGAAGCTCTGACTCCTTATCTCCTTGCCCCATCCGACCGCCCTGATGTCCAATATATTTTATTTCCTTGCTGAAATTCAACTCTGCGCACTTCTTTAGGTATTCCGATGATGATTATACTGTGCGCTACCTTCATATGCAGACTGTACTCTGTCACTGCTCTGCATACAACACTTGACTTCTCATTCCTCTCAAGTCACACTTCTGCTAATGAGTTACTTCTTATATCTGACTCTGAAGTTCGTGCTTCTGGTTCAACATTCTCCTCTACGTGACTGCAATGATCAACTGATACTGTGCTTTCAATTGATAGTTTGTTGTTTTGAAATAAAGCACCAGTAACAGAAGTAATTGCGCACTTTCAGACGCGTTTGTTCTGATTAAGTGCTGCATTCTCTCAGATAATTTGCGATGTTCTGTGCATCAAATAATTGGTCTGTTCCATTAAATTAATGCACTTGTCTCAGATCATATGCATCGTGATGCACGTATCAAGTTCTGTTGTTGCGCATCAGATGAAGTCTTCAAGTTCGCACACTTTGACTTTTGTTTATATGCATCAGCTAGACATCTAAACTTTGGTTTCGTCTTTGCGCATCTATATCTTCAACCTCTATGAATATTGGCTCGTTGATTGTGATACTATCCTTTGAGATATCCATCACTTGCACATTCTTCAGTATCCCTTTCTTTTAGTGTTTGTGCAACTGTCACAAGTCTACAACATATTTCCGCGCACCATCAAAACTTCGTTCTGTTGAATGTGCACATTCAGCTCTTCGCTAGATCATTCAGTTTTTTCCACGAGCCCCTTAATGCCCTGAAAAACTAACTGAAACTTTCACACAAAAACACTTATGTTCTTGCAATCAAGCTTACTTCAAATCTTCAACTTGCATCTCTATTTATACATGTCCTGCACGGATTGTATGTTCGCAAGTTGGTCGTGGAATCCCTTCTTCCACACTTCACGGATTGTGCATATGCCATGAGTCATCATTTGCGCTATTGATGTGTCATCTCTAATGTATCAAGCACCCTCAAGGTCCATAACTTAGTGGGACTTTACACCTTGGTGGTGTACCATTGTGCTCTTGATGTACCATTGCCTAATGGTATGTGCGCAATCGTCCACTTCAACTTGATATGTTAATGACCTTTGTTGTATCATCCTTTGTGGGAAATGCGCCTTTGTGATATCAATACTCCGCGTAATATGCGCATCCTCCAGCTTCTGCTTAGTGGGATTCTGACTCATGCTTTATCATTGCATTTGGGTGATTCTCCCTTGATATATTGATAATTTATGGAATCTACGCATACTCTGACTTCTATTTGGTGGGACTTTGACTTCTTCCTTGTCATCACTTGTGGGACTTGCGCACTTGTTGTTCGTCGGCTATGGAATTTGCACATATATGATCTTCAACTGCTTGTACCATTCTAGGAGTTGTGCGGATTTCAGTTACTGAAAGCATCTTCTTATTGGATTTGCTTGCACGCTCTCAGGATTGTCCAACAGATAACTACTTGCGCACTTCCAACCATCAACCAATCAATGCTTAGATTTGCTTGCATACTTGTACCATTTTTTCAACCAAATTCTTGGTTGTTTGAGCACATGTACCATTGTCCAACCATATCCATCAATTTGTTGGCATGAGAGAGTATGACTTGGTGGACTTGATTTTTGTGCAAGGACCTCATGATGTAGGATTCATTACTTGTGTTTCTTCTTGGACTAGATCTTCATGAAGTATCTTCCGGTTTTGCATGATGTATCATCTTATGTGCTTCTTCAAACTTGACCTACAAGATGTATCCTTGATGCACTCTTAGATATACTCCAAAGTTGCATACATATCTATCACCTTTATCATTTGCGCATATACTTCTGGTGTTCAGGGTTTCTTCATCATGCGCATAGACTACCTCAAAGTGGATTCTTTATACTTGTGCTGGAATGTTGTATCCACTTTGAGTTAGGATGATATCAATGACTCACACTGAGTCAATTGACACTCTCTATAACATTGGATGATAGTCAAACACCTGAAATCTTCATTAGTTGATATCAATGACAACCAATGCTCAACACTATCTAGAATTTACTTATTTTGCAATTCAATTAATTAAGTGTTGATCAAATTTGGTATGAATGAATGACTGGATTGTAGTGAAATTTGTTATGTATGAATGAGTTGATTGCAATGAGGATTTTTAGAGTTAAGACATGACTCTAAACCAATTCACCCTGCCAAAATTGATCTTGATTTGAATACCTTTATAATTACAATTGGAGGGTCGATGAATATAGATTTGTGAGTTCACCTTGTAGTTCATTTTCTATTCCTACAAATTATTTCCGTTTGAGTAACACGTATTTTATTTTATATCCTGCAATTAGCAATTAGAATTAAATTCATTTCAATTGACCAATAGACTACTTATTTCCTTTTGTAGCAAGTTCATTTCCTAGAATTGTTTTTTCCTTCCAGTTAGTTAGTTTATAGAAGATATTGTTTTTAATTCGAATTGATTTATTTTGCAGTCAAGAACTTTCCTGTAATTTCCTTATTTCAACACTTAGTTCTTGTGGCCTCATTAATAAATATTTTAAAACTCCTTCTTTGTAACTAATCATTATTGGTCTTACAACTACAACACAAATTCAAATTATCATTGAAATAAATTTCCCTAGTACATATAGTATGCAACAATTCACAATTATCATACAAGCCTCAATTGATAATTAATGTACACTCTTTCTATTTATCTTGCTAAGAAATTGGTAAGGTAATTAACAATCTCATTAATGGATACAGTTAAGTTTGTTCCTAGAGACTCTACTATTGCTTTTAGCTTTGATCTTCCTCATGAGTTTGATCTAATTCATTGTAGGTCCTTGGGCCATGGTGTTATTGATCCTTTGCTGGTAGACTCCAACGTGGTAACAAAATTTTTGGAATACATTAAAGCTGGAAATACCCCTACACAAGCAACTTGTATCAAATATTTATTTATGCATTTTTTAATCTATGATCATGGTATTAATGTTTCTTGTATACAAGACTTTGTGTTGAATTCTTGGTTTCTTAGGAATCATTCCTGGTATGTTACTTGATCCGTTTAGGTATATTCAAAACCTTGCATATAGGTTTAGGACTTCCCTATGTTATGATGCATTTAAACCTTTTTCCACCCAAATTTTCCATAGCGTTGAACTTGTTGGATCTTGGTGCGTCAACCTTTTCTATCTACATTTACATAAGTCTGACAGAATATCCTACATATCATGGGCGCTCTAGTTAGCACCTTAATTGCCATTTTGGTGCCCATGTTGAATTTTTTTCATAGGATTGGGAGCTGTTTTAGTTGTACCATGACTCTGAGAAGAATCCTCATGCCTCTCTATCTCATCTATTTTTGGCCATCCCCTATAAGGATCCCATTTTTGTTCATTATGCATTTTCTTTTGCTCAATTTTACTTGCATATATATGCTTAATGCTTTGCTGCAACTTTCATACTACAATTGCTTTCATTATGTTTCTCGTCACTTGCATCCATTACATTTTCATTTTAAATCACATCCCTGGGAAAAACATGTTGATGAGTGTCCACCTCTTTCCTAATACCTTTTTTTCATTTTGTTTTGCATAGATATGTTCCATGCACTTGGAACATCAATGCATTCCTTGTGACACTCATTTCTTCCATTATACTATAGCATTCTTTTATTATATTCAAGCTTTTATAATATGAAAAAGACAAAAAAATAAAATATTTATAAAAACAAAAAAATGCATTGTGTATTGGTGACGCCCACTGAACTTGAGGTACGTTTCTTAAACTAGGATATAGGGATAGGTTTTTCCCTGCGCCTTCCATTGCATTTTTAACCATCACTATTCCCATTTTATACCTTAGGTTTGACCCTACCAAGTGGTGACATAATCCTTTCTATTTTGCATGTCATTGTTTGTGCAGTAGTTTCTACCATCCATGGGAATCCTATATTAGCACCCTAATTATTGATTGATTCCAATGGAAATATAATTTAGGGTTTGGAACCCTCTTAAGTCCTTCCATGTCTTGAGATTGAACCTCATTTTCTCTTTATAATTTTTGTCCTTCTTGAGGGGGTTCTCGAAGTTTTATATGATTTATTAAGAAGATTCACTTGCTTGGTCACACATGTCCATTTCTTGTATCATTGTGGACTCCTATCTCACCTCATCCATTGAACTTGCACTCAACCTATTACTTGATACGTCGCATTTCCAGAAATCCAACATTTCCCTTACCCATGGAGAGAACCCCTGCATTGAGTGGTTCCTATTTCCCATGTTTTCGTCTTTGAATCACTTATCACTTAGTTGGTTCTGCGTGCTTGGAACCTTGCATCCCAATATACTACCCATTATCTCCAGGTGAGCACACCTTTATCTCTGTTTTCACACTATTAAACCATGAAAAAGACACACTATACCAAGTATCCTTTTATCCCTTTTCAGGTTCATTAAAACTGAATGAAAAAGGCACCTCCGTCGACAACATTTTTATCTCTTTTTTGGGATCAATATACCTATACAAAAAATACACTCTTGAGTACACTTTTACCTCTTTTTCGGGCTCGTAAAACCTACATGAAAAAGATACTATCAAGCATACTTTTATCTCTCTTTCATGCTCATAAAAATATGAAGAAGGCAACAAAAAACTAAAAAGAGGGGAGGGGGGAAATCATTGTTTATCCTTTGAGAAAATGGAATTAATCCATTACATCACCCTTGAAGATGGCACTTATTTGCGTCACTGCCTTATAGTTAGGTTATAGCTTGCTTATGGACTTTACCATCTTCATGAGTTATAGTATCTCTCTGATTGGTTACTCTTCTAGTCATTATAAAGGATACTTCATGGTGTTCTTGAGCCTATGCTATTGATTCATTCATGTGTCATTCTTTATGTTCAAGGGAAGTCCAACGTAAGTCAACCATTTTGCAGTCATGTTGATCTCGTATGTCAGCCATCCCTATAACAATTATGCTATGTATTTTTATATCTTCACCATTACTCTCAACCCATGTGTTTTGTCGATTGATGGGGGATACATTACGGCCATCCTTTGATGGATTCATTTCTATCGATGTCAAGTACTTATATAGGAGGTGGATCTAGACACTGGTTAGTACCTTGGAGCTTGCAGTCCTCAATGGAAAGTTTCCTCATGTTTGGTAGTGGGTTTCCCATATTGACTCATGAGTGAGTGATTCTATGAGTGTTCAACATCAAATCCCTTATCCACACTCACTAGATTTTACTAGTTTCCTTGGGTCCCATTATCATCATTGATGATCTCCCTCGCATATGTTAATGATAGAACTCATTGATTTGTAATTAGACAGTTTCTCGCATGCTCAACATAATCAAATCTATTCATATGTTGTAGACTCGTACCATTAGGGTATAGACGAAGACCTTGGGTTCTAGAGTGGCACTAGTCATTCATGCTACTTTCCCCAAGTTGCAATGGAGTATATTTTCTGAGTACTATGGAGACCATTATGCAGTCTTCCTAATATACACTATGACATAGATCTACATTGTATTTTCTTGTGCCTAGGATCCTTTAGTTAAATCCTTTAGTTCCACCTAATTCCCACCTAGATAATCAAATTCTTCATTATGTAGATTTGTCCATATGATCAATTTATTCTCATGCATGAAACTAGTATAGATAATGCAAATCTAGGTTGAAAATTATAGCTCACTCTTCTTCAGCATTGGATTTTTTGTAATCATCATCATTAGAGTTTTCATATTCTTTATAGCTAGAGTGTTTAGATACTTCAAGATTTTTTTTGAGTTCCTTGCTATCAGAGACTTTAGATTCCGAGTAGTTTTTGGTATCTCCAATAACATTAGAGAATATTTTAGACCGTACACAACAAACTCCATGATTATTTCCCATGAAAATCAAATGCGTCCTTTGATCATTTACAAATATTCCATTTGAATATTTCAATGCTTCTTTTCAAATTTAAGAACAATCTGAAATATCCATGACAATATTTCCCAAGCATTATTTTGTAAGAATGCTACTAGTGTTGATGTTGTAGGCACATCAATGTATTCAACTAACATAAATGATCATGTGGTTGAAATCACTTCTTTTGGAAAGGACTTATGCTTAATGGGGCATGTTAGCTAAGTAGTGGTTAGGACCTTGCAGGGTATAGAATTGAGATATATGATATAAACCCTTTAATTTTACATCCATAAGTTAATTTAGGGTCAAAGGCACAAGGGTGAAAGGATTCATCTACGAAAAAAATTTCACATGACTTTTAAGTATCCCTCACTATAACCTTAGTTTCATCTTAAGCTTATTTTTGTGTGTAATTATTGTAGGAATGGGGTGGGAAAAGGAGATTAGAAGAAATAAGTATTCTTGGGACAAGGACTACTATTTTTTGGTTCCTAGGAATAGAGAAGGAAGGATTCTCCAGTTTGGGGTATGTCTTGAGTAATATTGGTGGTCGTTGTCTTGAGAAAGGAGAATTGCTACCAATATCATTATTATTTGGAGCAATGGAAGACTAATTAAGCATTTCCTAAGTGGGAAAGAGTAGGGAAGATGTGTACCTAGCGTAAGGGGGATATTAAGGATAACGTTAATATTGATGCTTGATTAAAAGAAGAATCCTAATGTAATGGAAGACTAATTAAGCATGTCTGAAGTGGGAAAGAGTAGGGTAGGTGTGTACCTACCGTAAGGGGGATAGTAAGGCATAACATTAATCTTGATGCTTGATTAAAAGAAGAATCCTAATGTTGGAGGTATTATAGTAATAGGGGCATGAGTGGTGCAGTAAGTCAAAGGCCTCACCACACAATTCCTATGTTCAGTTTGATTTTGTGACTCTCATTTTGTTAATTATTGGCAAGAGTGTGCTTGTCGAGCAGGAGATGCAATGAGTGTTAACTTGTTTTCTTGTTGGACTTAAGTCTTGGTGAAGAGGCATCACCTAGTGTTGTGTTGGTTGGGAGGAAAATATACCCTAGGTTGTGTTCTCCCGCTTAGCTTTTGGTATAATTTTGAAAATTGTTTTGTACCAATTTATTAATCTTTATCCATACTTAAATACAAGATACTTGAAAATACAAGCATGTAAAAAAGTTATAAATTATTGCATTAATATTTTAGAAATCTTTGAATATGAAGTGATGTATTTGTATGTATTTATTTTCTCTTAACTCTACATTTCTCAATCATTACCTTGATCCATATATAGAATTTAACTATTTTACAATGATAATATGCTTGAATTCTATTTAACATATAGATAAAGAACTAACCAGCTCTCAACTCGCTAACATATCCTCGTAGCCAAATAATTTCTTATGAAGTACGTGTACACTATAGGAAGCCACATCCAAGGTGTTAGATGAAATATGTATCATGCACTTCTTTATCGATGGAAGTGTCAATTCGTGTGAAGGGCTGTGCAATGAATGAGTTGTTATTCATGTTGCTATGTGTGCTCAACTTGCCACCTTCTCATAACAAGTATGGAGAAGTTAAGCTTATTCAATAAGTTAAAAAAAATATTTTTGATATTTCTCTAAATGCAATTGAAGTTGGAAATGATATTTATGAATAATAATTATTTTAATGTTATCATTTGAATTTAAGAAAGTTGGTTTATAAAATCATAATCATTAATTGAGAGGTGTAATTTAAATATTCAATTTTTTCTTAGTATATTTTCAATCTTATTTTGTTGTTCGGTTAAAAATCTTTAAAAAATCTTACAATCACATATATTAGTTATAGAAATTATATAATTTAGATATTATAGAATATTGGAGGGTGCTAAATCTATTAACGAATTCAAAAACACAATTTAAACACTTCCACATTTAAATTTTATCCATTTTTTTTTACTAGATTCCAACTAAAACTTACAATAAAATCCAAAACTTAAATAAATAAATTACTTTCCGTAATTAATACGACAAATTAATCATAATACACTAAATAAGATGAGTGATAAATACGCATAAGATAATGAGAAATAAATAATAATTCCAAGCTAAATGTCCAATCAAACTTGAGTTTCCACCAAGCACTACCCAAACAATCAAATTCTTAGCTGTTGGAAAACTGCTTCTACACAAACAATCATATTCTTGGCTGGTGGAAATTTGTAGAGATTCTCAATTTCTTGGGAGTCGTTGTTCACTCGTCTTCTTCATCGCTGGAATTAACATATTCTTCATCGCTGGAATATTCGGAAGAGTCCTGCATGATCTCATATAATTCATTGATGTCTCCAACATCATTGTAGAATCTGTTAGACCATACGCAACAAACTCCCCTACTATTTGCGGTGAAAATCTCGTGGGTTCTTTCATCATATGCAAATCCTGTAAAAAAATGTTTCAATACTTTCTTTCTGATTTCAGAACAATTTGAAATACCCATGCTAATCTTTGCCAGGCATTCTCCTGTAACAATATTGCTAACAATGATGCTGTAGGAATCAAGTGTATCCATCCAAACAGAAATGATAATATCCTCTGATTTTGTAATGTGAGAACACCAAGAAAAGCTCATCCAATTCATTCGGTGGTTTCGAAGTGTGACTAAAATCTCGCCTTCAAGATTACAAACGCGAACTTTTCCATCAGACCGGTCGTAGCAGATGAACTTGGAACTTTTATTTAAATAGTAGGGCTCGAACGTTGTGCGAATATTTGTTCTCTTTATCACAACGGGATTTTCACAACTTATGTCTACTACTTCCACTTGCCTGGATACTTGTTGCACAACCATTCTATCACTGCCACATAGTTGAACGAATTCTGCCCCACCTTCTCGGCCACCATAAAGAGGGAGAAAAAATAGTTTACGAAGTGTCCCATTGCGTTTCGAGTAAATTCTGAACAAAATTGACTTCTCGTAGACGTTTTGATGGATCACCATGTCCGGATTTGCCGGACTTCCAAATTTAAATTTAGGAACAGTAGTTCTGCGATTGTAATAAAGAGCTGGCAAAGACTGAATAGGGTATTGTAAATTGCTAGCTGGTTCTCGTATTGTAAACAACTGACGGTATTTTTTTAATTCAAAAAACATGAACATTCTCTCCAACTGATTATAAATCATGCCCCTGCAATTTGGAATATCAAGATCCCAATCATAAACCATGCCCTGAAAAAGCTGTTTGTGGGTTGTAGTACTTACTCCTGCTTTTATGGATGGAATTTCAACGCTTATAAAAATCTGTGGCTTCTCCAACACAGCAATCATTATCAACGAATGATTATAGGGATTGTAACTGGGACAATATAATTTCCAGGGGAATTGGTTGATTATGTGCTTGTCAGCAGCATCAGTGAAAGCCGAGATTTGATCTGGATGTCGCTTGAATGGAACAATACAGGTCCCCTTATCATTGGCATGAATAACACATATTATGTCGTCAGCCATGACCAATTGGCTAATATCCCTCATCTTTATATCAAAGGTTTGTAAATGATAATCCCTAAAAATATTTGGCAGCTTCGTGATGTTGCTGCCGAACTCTCGGTCATGAAGGAGGCGGAACCAATTATTAACGGTTGAGGAGTATCCACTTACCCTATTTTCTTCTGGTTGCTGTTGAGCTTGGTTCTCATTGTGGAAGGTGGATGATGACGATACCCCATTCACAGCTATGTCTGGTGACGTAAGATCTTTTCCATTTTTTTCCATTGGCCTCTTCGTATCTGCTCTGGCTTGATCTTCTACATTTTCGCCCTTGCGCTTTAAATGCTTTGCGTGCATGCTTTGATCTTGATCTTCTGCATTTACTTCCCTTCGATCTTCTTCATTTTCACCCGTGCGCTTTAAACGCTTTGCCTGCATGGTTTGATCTTGATTTTCTGCATTTACTTCCCTTCGATCTTCTTCATTTTCACTCCTGCGCTTTAAATGCTTTGCCTGCATGGTTTGATCTTGATCTTCTGCATTTTCTTCCCTCAGATCATCTTCAATTTTACCCTTGCGCTTTAAATGCTTTGGCTGCATGGTTTGATCTTGATCTTCTGCATTTACTTCCCTTCGATCTTCTTCATTTTCAGCCCTGCGCTTTAAATGCTTTGCCTGCAATATGGTTTGATCTTGATCTTCTGCATTTTCTTCCATTCGATCTTGATCTTGAACTTCTTCATTATTGAAGTGCTCTGCCATGTCTCGCCTCTTATTCGCGAAACAGAGATATCTTTTGAATCCAACTTTATGTCCAACTTACAACTCCTTGAATGATCAATCACAGCGTGTACATGTATAAATGTTGAAAAGAAAATGGACAACTTCTGAATGTCATAATGCTTTATTTCAAAATTCTAATTTGAAAGAATAAAAAAATAATTTTATTCAACCGCTTTAACTTTTTAAAATCGATCAGATAAGATGGATTATGATATAATTCAATATTTAATTACATTATTTAATTTTTTTTAACTTTTTATTTAAATTTAGATTAAATAAAATAATATTAATTTTCAAAGATTATTTGAGGTGGTTGATGTACCATAATGAAGCCAAATTAGCTTAAGAAGTCACGAATAGAAGTCATCTCAATACTATCTTTTTCTTAATTTTAGGCGAAGTACATTAAACAAAGAAATCATGAGAGAGAAGTCATTTGAATATTATTATTTTTTAATTTTTTTTATATTTTAATTAAATTTAATCATTTTGGAATGACATTATTTCTATTCAATATATATTTAAAAAAACTATCTTTCAGCTAACCAACTTATCTTCATAACAAAATAAAATTCTATTAAATTTAATCATTTTGGAATGACATTATTTCTATTCAATATATATTTAAAAAAACTATCTTTCACCTAACCAACTTATCTTCATAACAAAATAAAATTCTTTGAAAGCATATGCATTATTTGGATGTGGGTTACGTGTGCCTTAAATTAATGATTTTCATGAGTGGTTTTTGACAATGTCAAATTTGTGCATGGAGGTTTTTAGAGTGGTTAACCAATGTGTTAGAATTTTTAGATTTTTTATTATGTTGAAGTTTAACTTTTTCTCAACATTTTGAGTGGACTCTCCACCTACAATCAAGGGATCACATAAAGTTAAATGATGTAACTTCCCACCACAACATAGTGTCTCATTCCATTTAGTCTAATTATAGTTCCATTGCACTCATTCTCTCCATATCATACCATAAAACAATTTATTCTTGTTCTAATTTAAATACCCCTCCTTTTACAACCGTATGTGAATAGTTGCGACTCATACTCCTTGTTGATCACCATTCATGTCAAGCTCGTTTCTACTCTAACTCTTTCCCTTGATCACTTCCCTTCATCACTCGACCTTTGAAAGATCAACTATAAACACCTCATATGCTTTGATCAAACCAAAATCCTAGCTTCCATTTCCTACTACTCTTCTCATCTCAAGGAATCCCTAAAGATAGAAAAACACCCACACAATTTAATTTGTGAGGATGATTATAAACTCAGTTAAACCTCGAAACCTCTATTCTCTTCATCATTTCTTTTGTCTCTCTACATTTCCAAGTGTTTTTTCCTCCTTTACCTTCTTTCTCTCTTTCTATATTTCTTAAATTATTTCCGGTATCACTTATAGTTGTTTTCTTATGTTAAGCTACATCTAATCCCTTTATTATAATATCATTCTCAACTTTGAATCTTAATTTACCATCTTAATACTGTTTTTTTTAAGCAGCATAAGGAAATTATATTAGAGTACAAAAAATGATACAATCACATGAGAATCAGTAGAGTCATGAGCTTTCTGAAGCTTCTCATGGAGCAAAAAGAACAAGAAAGAACCTCCATAGACCTGCCCATCTATGGGTTGAGTAACAGTGACATAATTACAGCCGACCAGTAAAAACATAGATTGAACTAGACCAGAGAGATAAACTAGAGTCTGACAGTAAGCCATTAGCTAACACAAAGAAAACAAGTAATGCTAACCTCAAAAAGAGAAGAGCTGGGCTCACTCAAAGCGGCTCTAGGTGCTGGCTTCTGCATTCTGAGAACCTGGTTTTTCTTCAATGATCGGGAAGCTACCAAAGAAAACTTCATCCCAATTCTGGCTCGGGAGTTTGATAGGAAGGGGCTCTATCTTGCGTGGAGTGAAAGCATAGTCCTCAGTCTTCCTTACTCGCTTGTAGTGCAAGGAATCAATCGTTGAGGGTATGGGGAAGGATGTTCCAGCCGGAGGAGCCCCCTGTAACACAATCACGGCAGGAGAAATCGAGCCTGAGTTGGGGCCCCGAACCGGAGCCGAACCATCCGTAGTAGTGACACTGAAAGATTCATGCAGGGAACTATCAGTTGCTTGGGCGTCTGCTGCAATAGCGGCACCATCCACCTGAACATTCATATTTCCATCCACCTGAACATTCATATTACCAACCATTCCCTTAGCAGGGACAGAATTATGGGGAGGAGAGGAGTGGCGAAAGAGAGAGTATCTTCGACCAGTCAAGTTGGCTTTCAGAGCAGCCAACATGTCGTCCAAATGGGCCATGTTCGCCCTGGTATCCATTATTGAAACCTTGGCCATGTTCCAGTTGGTTAACATTTCTTCGACCAATGTTCCTAGCATATTCTTCATTAACCAGTAGTAATTTACCTGGTTTCCTTGGTTGCCAAAGGCCAAAAAATCAGCCACACTGCGCGATTCCTAGTCGTCAACCAATCTGCGAACATGGACATAGACATTATCCTCATATCCATTATTGGATTTATTCTCCTTCTCAGTAGGATTAGCAGACTTTCCGACACCGTGACCAGCTCCACACTTGGAAGTGCCTCGCGTACAAGTCATGGCGCTATCAACTAGTTCACAGGAAAACAGAGAGGGAGCAGAGCTTTTTGCAATGGAAGCAGATAGAGAATAACAGAGGCAGGTGATGACCACAGGGGCGTGGAGGGGGAGCCTCATATCAATGAATTCACAGCTAGTGCATCCATAATTCGCACGGGAGAACATAAAGCCTCGACTGAACCGGTTAAGGAGATGGGACATGGATGCCCGCGCCAACTTGAATGCAAACCACCGGGCCATGGGGATAGTAAATTCAGACTCATGTGAGGAGGGCAGGTGGTCCTGAACAGGACACTTCCTTAATGTCGGAGCCATGGGGGAGGCACTAGCAGAGGACAGTCGTCAGGTGGGGGATCCTCGTTGCCAGGTGGGCAGGTGGCATCTCTTGCCTCGACAATGTCACTCGTGGCACCCGCATCGGGGGAATCTTAACCCTTTTATTATTATCATTCTCAAC
Source organism: Larix kaempferi (assembly GCA_027924585.1). Lineage (NCBI taxonomy): Eukaryota > Viridiplantae > Streptophyta > Pinopsida > Pinales > Pinaceae > Larix > Larix kaempferi. The sequence continues at coordinate 19,279,335 of BSBM01000600.1, forward strand.
TTTGAATCTTAATTTACAATATATAGTTTTATGTATGATTAATTAATTTATTTCTCTTATTTTAAATTATGGTCTCTCAACCCTAATATATTAAAAAATCTATTTAATTACTTGCACTTTTTCTACATTATTCAACTTTATGTGATCCCTTAATGAATATCAAAGCATCCACATGACTAACATTATTGTTTAAGTTAAAATTATTACAACTCATTTCCTTATTTGCATATTTATTGTGTGAAAGCTATCCACGTGACTAACATGATTGTTTAAGTTAAATTATTACAACTCATTTTCTTATTTGTATATTTATTGAATTAATGCTTGAAATATTATTAATAATATTGATAATTTGTGACTAACTAGAAATATATACTCTCAAAATGAAAGTCAGAGAGGGTGAAGTTATTCAACAATCTTTTAAAAATAACATTTTGGATGTTTGTTTACATGTAATTGAAATTGTGAATGAGATTTCTTAATGTATTTAGAGAAGATAATTAATGTATTATGACCATACTCATGGAATAAGATTCACTGAGTTATTGGTGTGTGAAATCATTAATTAATGCAATGCAATACTCATTGAATAAGATACCACACTCATTGAATATGGTTTACAAATTTATTTAAAATATCTATGAGAAAGTATATATATACATGCACACATACATACATATACACACCATTATATTAAGTATGATGGATAATTTAATGTGAGAAGCAATATTTATCTAAAAAATCATTAAATAATAATCACTAAAGAAATGATAAATAAGTGTCTTCAATTCAAATTTAAATTTTCAGTCAAGCATAAGCCCAACAAAATGCCACCCACATGATCAAATACTTCATTCATGGATATGTATTGTGAATGAACACTTGGAACTTTTATTTAAATTGTAGGGATCAAATGATGTGCAAATATTTGTTCTCTTTATGAAAATAAGATTTTCATTAGTTAACTACTTCAAGTAGTCTCAATACTAGTTGGGAAATTCACATAGTAGAATGAATTGTGCTCAAAGTTCTCCTCAATAAAGATGGAGAAAAAATTATTTACGCACTTTGTAGGTGCATTTGGATTAAATTATGAACAAGATTGGTTTCTAGTAAACTTCTTGACGGATCACCATGCCCTGTATTTCCTGGATTTCCAAAGTAAATTTAGGAACACTAATTCTGGAATAGTAATTCTTAGGAATTTAACCCTAATCCTAAGTCCTAGACCACCTAATGTGCATCTTGGGTTATAGTTTTTATCCTAAGTTATTATGCACATAGTTAGGGTTTCTATGGTTGGTGTCTCATAATTGTCATCATATACTATAATGATCCCTCTATATCATCAATATTGTATTATAGATTTGCATTCATCAGCCTTCATTTCAACAACCACCAAGGAAATTCCCATCAATAACCTACCCTTTCTCAATCCCATTAGATGATTTCATATCTTCCATTTGATAATATTTACATGGAATTCATTTGCTTTCCTCCCATACAAAAGTTCCTCCCTATAGGAATACATCAAGTATGCTCCCTAGCATACAATTGGACTATTTTTCATGTTTTTGAACACACCGAAACTTTACTTAGCTATGTTTTTTAGCACAAATTCAATTCAGTTGAAATATCCCTTGGTTTCCTTGGTTCAAATCTTTTGAATTAGCCTCATAAAGAGTCTACCCTAATGAATTCCCTCGCGTGACTTCACATAAATACAAGGCACACCTTTTTTTCTTAAATAAAGCATTTATAACTTCAAACCCAAACAACATTGAAATACACCCTTATTATGACCACCCTCTACAAGATGGCCTCCTATTTCTTCATATTGTGTGTCAAATCTACCAAGTTTTCCATGTCATTGTGCTTTGAACCAATGAATTCTTACCATCCCTACTACCCAATTCATTACTCCCTCAAGATAGTCCCCATTGTGATATGATGTCTCAAATCTCATGCTGGTCTTCAAAGGATTTTATATGCTTTGATTCCAACATACCTTCCCCTATCAACATCAACACCTTCATTCTAGGGGAATGTGTCTAGAGATTAATTGCGTACATTAGTCCCACTCCTATTATTAATGGTTCACCTTGGACCAAGTAAAGAGATACATCATTAATTCTTGACTTGGTATATTCTCACGTGCTCGACTTCAACACATTATCACACCATTGAGAATCATACATTTTGATGGTTCCAGTATATCAGATACCTACACACATGTGTGATTCATTTCCATTCCTCGGGATGGAGTTTACCTTCAGGTAGCTCCTCACATCTTACGAATGTTGGTCCCAATTCGCAAAACATTTGTGATTTGCATGAATCTCAGGAGGGAGTTTCCCTTCAGGTAGCTCCCCAAATGTTTTCAATTTATATTCCAACACCGCATATTAGTGCAAGTATTTTTAATTTATACATAAGAGTTCCTCTCCAACATGATCCTCACAACTATCTTGTTAGCTTTCACATTTAGAGCTACTTCATAGTTCACCGATGACCTTTTTTTTGTGGAATAATGCAACACATTGGCATCCCTTATGATCAGACAATGTAGCTACCTAGTCATTTATATGTACATTGACATGGATCCCTTTGAGCCAATGTCCCACTATTGTATGTTACCATACTATCTTATTTTCCATGATACCTTTTTTATCTCAATACATTAAGTGTTGGTCCCCATTGTAACACATTGAGACATCTTGATGGGTATGGATACACTATGTTTGTCATATTGAGAGCCAACTTACTAATCACCACTTTGGTTTTTGGTTGTATAGATGCTTCTTTTGGGCCCTCTACTAGGTGGTCCTACTTCTAAGATTGCTTGAATCCTTGGTACACACTCTTTTTTCATATAAAAGAAACCATGATGTATTTCGATCATATGATTAGTTCCTAACCTCATACACGAGGGGGCAGCTATTATTAGTCCAAGTTTTCTCCCTTGCGCAATAAGCTATATTCACCATGATAATACACCATTAACATGCATAACCTAGCATTATTAATGCCTCCATATCGCTATGCGACCTCTCTCAGTCAAATTGGAAATCCTCCCAACAAATTGGCCATTAAGAGACCTCTTGATGCCAATTTAGTTCTTTAGTGAAATAATGAGATTGACCTAGTGCATATCTTACACCATTAAGGGCACTCCGAGTGAAGAAGAAGTGCCAAGAAGTGCGCTACACATTTTTGTACAGGATTTGAAAAAATCCTACTTTTCCTCGAAAATTCATGGCTTTTTATAGTCAACACAAAGCATTGGAAAGGAACAAAAGAATTAATTTCAAGATAAAAAGATAAGGTGAACCAAAAATCCACAAAAATCAATAGTTTCTCCCTAATTAACTCAAAAAGAGAGGATTTTTCTAGGTTTCGGCTTCACAACACCATAAGAAGCCATAAGAGAACACACTATTCACTAGTTCATCTCCTAATTCATTTGTTTCATTATATTTTCTCTTACATTGCATCCTCTATCATTGAACATAATTATTCTACCATTTCCATGAGAAATTAATAAGGCCACTCCTTTCGATTTGTCTCATCCATCTTAGAGGTATCAAAGCAAGGAGATAAGAGAATTCAAAGGAGAAAAGGACCTGCCTGTTGGAATATCTAAGTTAGAAACGAGGTGTTCTACAACCCAGTATGGGGGAGATGTTGTAACGTTTGTGATGTAATGTTTGTGATGTAACAAAGTAATTAAACAATAATTAAAAAAATTCATGTCGGCTCATAAAATAGAAATAAAATATTATGAAAAGGAATTAAAAAATAGATGTTCGTTTATAAAATAAAAACTTAAAACTTAAACTCAGATCTATCAATCAAGAGAGATCAAATTTCTTGAGTTTAAATTTAAAAAAAGAAATACACCTCAAGAAATTGGATCCCTCTCGGTGCTTGATAGATATGGGTTTAAGATGGATCTATGCTGGTATATAGGTATGCAGGTTTTTATAGAAACATATTGTTATTGATTTTTTGTTTGTTTAGGTGTGAATGATTTTACAAGATTAATGATTTTTCAGAGACTCAGCGTCAGACAATGTCTTATTATACCAGAGTTTACAGCCAATGTAATAGAGATGTCAGTAGAGTAATTCTCAAGTGAGTTAGACTTATTAGGTGAGTTACACTCATTGATAACAACAAAGAATAATATTAATGTTATATGTTTTTAAAATAAGAATGTTATGTTTTAAATCAATAAATTTGTAAAAAAAAAAAATTGAAAATTGATATATATATATAATATAAAATCTAAAAAATGTAGTTTTATATGTAAATAAAAATATTATTTTTTTATAGGAAAAAAGTATATATAGCAAATTAAGATATAAAGATACAAGTTAGTCCAATCCCCTCAAAATCCACAAAAATGCCTCAAATACTAGAGTCTCAATGCTACAGAACATAACTTACCAATGTCTCTTCCAACTAGACAACAAAAACCAGTACATCAAAACACCAACAGTCCCAAATTTAAAATTTACAAGCTACCATTGACTCAAGAGAAACAACAAGGTAGCACCAGTACATCAAAACACCAACAGTCCCAAAATGAAAATTTACAAGCTACCACTGACTCAAGAGAAATAGCAAGCCCTCCTTTCAAGGCTGAGAAAGAACCACTAGAAACCTCAATTCTATCAAGAAATTCAACCTAAACAAGAGAGCCTTCAACAAGAAATGTAGTCTCTTTCTATAACATGTTTGCCTGAGTATTAAACTCTATGTAGACATGAATGAACTGAATGTATGGCAATAGTTCCACATTCAAAATAAACAACATGGATAACTCTTAGTTGATCCATGGATAACTGGCAGTTCATGCTAGAGTTTAACTAGAAAAAGCATGGCAAAGTTTAATTAGAAAAAAAGAAGGAACAAGTAACATATAACTTATTCACGAAACTTAATTTGTGGCCTATCGAGTGGCTGTGCTAGTAATTAATTGAGTGAAATTATATCCAGCTTAATTTCATTTTAAATTATCAAACACTTTTAATTGATCTAAATTTAATAAAAAACAGAATTCCATTCCTCTAAACTTATGATAAATGCAAAATTAAAATGAATCTACCCTGATGTTAAAAAAAGAAGATTGAGTGTTAAAAAAATGGGCATTATGCATTGACATGTTTTGGTGAGACCAGCTTCATGAGCTTTCCATTGACATTCACGATAAACCCATATTACATTCAGCTCCATAGACTTCAATTGAATGAATGAAGGAAGCTCCAGATTCTTCGATGTAGATGTTGATGTAGTTGCCAATTAATAAATACAACAAATAATAAACCCAGAATTGTTTATTTCTCACCATCAAACTTCTTCTTTTGTAATTGCATATAGAATTACAAAATGATTCCATTCGCATCGACATCCCTTTTCTTCCTTCAGAGACTTAGCTTGGAGGAGGTCGAGGAACTTGGCCTGGAATTGTCCTTGCAGGAAGAGGAACTTCGGTTGGACACTCGCTGCTCAATTCTCTTATTGGCAGGCTTCCTTTCTTGGACTAATTCCCTGCTTTCCTGTTACTGCTTTGCGGATACAAAATTTCGTTCTCCACAATTCTCTCCAGCGACGGTTCCCAAATCCTGCTGCGCTTCATCATGTCGTTATGGATCGACCCCTCTAACCCTAACCCTAACCCTATTCCTTCTGTGGATACTTTACATGCCTGGGCGAAGCAGGAAGTGAAGAATAAGAGCCCGTACTGGCAGCGAGGATCCAGAAGTGGGATCCCCCCCACCATGATCCCTTTCCAAACTCACAATATAAGAAAACCAATGACTTACACTCATTCCCGTAACCATCCAGCCATAAGGTCATTTTCCCCAACCTCATGCCTTCCTTAAATAGGAAAATTCATTGCGACACATGTCGTTTCATGCAAAAATGCCTAATTTTTAATTATTCAATTCTAATTTAGCTCACCCATCCATGTGTCATATTTCTAAGAGAGTGCACCTCCCTTCCTAGAATTACTCAAGTATGTCCCCCTTGATGTTCAATCTAGTTTCTATTTTTGTGGGTGCGAGTGGGGTTAACTAAATGCTAAAGTTTAGTATACCATTTGCTCCTAAAACAATATTCTCTATTATTTTAATTACAAAAATACATTTCATGTGCAAATGGCCTAATTGAAATCTATATGTTTAATGCATAATGTCCATCAATTGTTTTCGTCTAGGTTCTAGGTACCACATCGTTGGGTCCATCCATCCCTCATTTTCCTTTTGTCAACATGATACCGCACCGTCGGGTCCATTCATCCATCATTTCTGTTTATCGACAAGGTACCACATCGTTGGGCCCTTCATCTATCATTTCCGTTTATCGACAGTGTACCACATAGTTGGGCCCTTTCGTCTATCATTTCTATTTATCGACAAGGTACCACATCGTAGGGCCCTTTCATCTATCATATCCGTTTATCGACAAGGTACCACATCGTTGGGTCCTTCCGTCGATATTTATTCATTGCATTTGATTTGCGGGAAATTCATGTAGGGATTTAGGATTCGTTACCTTCAATCCTCCATCTACAATCTATTGGAGACTAATGGTGCTGAGGAGTAAGTCCGTTCTTACTACGCACCCCCCAACTCGTATGTGACCAACTCCGTCATGGTCCACTTTGCACGACTTCACGCGTCCCTGAGTAAGCGGCTAAGGGATTTTGAACTAGTGCGTGGATTCTATAGGAAGTCGACACTGTCATTGTTCTTCCGTGTGTGATTTTTTCGTACTCTACGGCCCTTATATTTCCTTTGTGAGTCAGTCGATGAATCATTTCACCTGTCGTTGCACACATGCTCCAAAGCACACATTAGCAGCTTTGCTCTCATACATCATAATTCATTTCACAATCTACTAATCCTTAAGCAATCATAATTTACTCATAACATCATATATTTCTTCAATTTGCTAATCATTAAGCCAACATGCATTTTATTTCGCTCACATCAAATATCTCATAGAATAGCTAACCGTTAAGCAACATATTCATATCACATATTTCATAAAACAACTAATCATTAAGCAAGTGTGCATTTATTCATCAAGTTCAGACAAAGCATCCATTTCTAAAAGTATCATTCATTTCTTTGTTTTTTGTTTATCACTTTGGTCATTAAGAAATTCATCATGTGTTTTCTCAATTGTTAAGACACATCTAAACTCAAGGACCACTTTATTAAATTTTATTCTGTCGGGTCACTCGACAAGTGCTTCCAAAGTCTACAAGCATTCTAGGGGCATTACAGACCACAACTAGGTTTGGAGCAGGAGGAGGTTTCTTGGGAATTGTTTGACAAGCATTTCCGTCAACATTATCTCTCTAATGAGTTCATTGAACCACATTTAAATGAGTTTAATGCCTTAATATAAGGGCAACAGGTAGTGCAAGAATATGAAATCCGTTTCATGGAACTACTAAGATATGCATCTCACATTTCAATAGAAAATTTAAAGGTCAACAAGTTCGTTTTTGGGATGAACCAGAATATCAGGGATAAGGTTGACATTCTAATGCCCTTTACATTACATGACGCGGTCCCGAAGGATCTCATAGCCGAAGAAGAGCTTTCTTCCAAAGGACCATCGAGCAGGAACTTTGTCAGTGTTGACCGTGGCAGCGAATTTTCTCTTGCACCCAAGCATCACTATGGATAAAAGAATATTGGGAAGGGATCATTCAGTGGAAGATCTCAAAGAGGTGATAGAGCACCTTACCGACCACCGCCACCGAGAAATGATCAAGTAAAACCTTTCGGGAAACCAACACAGTTCGGGACGCCATGGAACAATGTACCAACCAGAAATACTACTAGAGGTCCAAAGTCTGGATGTTGGAAATGTGAAGGGACACACTTCCAGAGTGAATTACCTCAGCGGAACCAAGGGAATGGAAGAATTCAAGGACCTTGAAAACCCACTACATCTGATATGGGATGAGCATACTGCATTCATGCGATTGTCATCAATCGCCAAGCCGAGCACTAATCTATAGTCCTTGAGACCACTGGTAAGATAGAGGATAATGTATTCTCTTTAATAGTAGACCCTGGTGCCACTGAAAGTTTTATTTCATTTAAATCTTTAGAACGTAGTAAGATGATGGAAATCAGTCAAGAGGATTTCAACAATGTCGAAATGGCCTCCAGAAGTATCCAAAGAGTGGGTATCAAAGTAGAATATTGCGGAGTTGACTTAGGGGTATGCTCTACTTAAGTGTCATTCTATGCTACAAAGTAAGGCACTTATGATCTAATCCTAGGAATGGATTGGCTAGAGGCACATTCAACAGTAATGGATTGCCGAAGTAAGGAGTTAAAATTTCATGATGATGAAGGTTACAAGATAGTACTTACGGGAAGAAAAATGAAATTTTCCTTAAGGATGATTTCAACCCTGCAACTAAAGAAGAGTATGAGAAAGGGATTCCAACTTTATGCAGTAATATCTATGAACAAGGAAGGATATAAGGTGGAATTAATCAACCATCCTATATTTTCGGAATACATGGATGTATTTCCGGATGCTCTACCTAGTCTACTACCACAGCGTGAATAATATTTCACTATTGAATTGAAACCAGGGACACAACCTATTGCAAGAACTCCTTACCGAATTTCAGTACCGGAATTGAAATAATTACAGATCCAACTTCAAGAGTTATTAGATTTAGGGTTGATTAGACCCAGCTTATCTCCATGGGGAGCACCTGTGATATTTGTCAAGAAGAAGGACAGATCATGGTGGTTGTGCATTGATTACCGCCAACTAAACAAGGAAACTATAAGAAATGAATACCCTCTACCTAGGATTGATGACCTTTTTGACCAAATGAAAGGTGCGACAGTATTTTCAAAGATAGATCTAAGGTCGGGATATCACCAATTGAGAATTAAAGATGAATATATTCCTAAGAATTCCTTCAAGACAAGATTTAGACAGTTTGATTTTGTAGTGGTACCTTTTGGATTGACAAATGCACCAAGCGTATTTATGAACTTAATGAATGGTGTGTTTCGTCAATACCTAGACAAGTTTGTGCAATTATTTCTGGAAGACATTTTGATATATTCTAGAACACCAGAAGAACATGAGGAACACTTGAGAATAGTGCTACAATGCTTAAGAGAGAATCATTTTTATAGGAAGTTATCCAAGTGTTCTTTCAGAAGGAGATTCACTACCTTGGCCACATTATATCCGATGAAGGGATTGCCGTGGATCCGACAAAGATTGAAGCAATTTGGGAATGGCCGACACCCACCAACGTACATGAGGTACAAAGCTTTATGCGATTGGAGGGATATTATATACGGTTTGTAGAAGGTTTATCCAAAGTGGAAGGACCCATAACGGAATTAAAAAATAAAAATAGACCATTTGTGTGGACTGAGAAATGTGGAGAAGCTTTTGCTAAACTTAAGGAATTATTGACAACAACACCAATACTAAGAGTTCTTGATATGGACAAGGATTTTCTAGTTTGTACGGATGCATCGAAGGATGGAGTTGGGTGTGTATTGATGTAGGAAGGAAGGTTGATTGCCTACACATCCCGAAGACTAAGACCGCACGAAGAGAACTATGCAACCCATGATATGGAAAAACTGCGGTGATTCATGGATTAAGATTATGGCGACACTACTTGGTTTGAAGGAAATTCGAACTAAAGACAAACCATTGTGGACTGCAACACATATTTACTCAAAGCGACTTAAATGCTAGACAAAGAAGATGGTCGGAGTTACTCAGTGAGTATGATTTTGACATTACCTATGTGAAGAGAACCTTAAACAGAGTAGCTGATGCACTCAGTCGGAGACCTAGGATATTCTCAGTTATACCAATGAAAACCAGCCTAAGAGAGGATATTATAGGACTACAACAAGATGACACATGCTATAACAAAGTAAAAACGAAATTTGAGACTGAGCAAATGAGGATTCCCAAGTATGAAGGGTACTCCTTGGACATGGATGGGTTACTGAGGTATAACAACCGTATCTATGTACCCGAAAATGAAGAGATTCAGAATTTGATTTTGACAAAAACCCATAGAGCTGTTTATAGAGCTCATCTCGGAGTAAAGAAAATGTACGCAGATCCGAAACCTTTATTCTTTTGGAAAGGAATGAATAGGGATGTGGTAAGTGTCGTAGAAAAATGTAAGGAATGCCAGATGTTGAAAGAAGAACACTGAAACCCTACTGTATTGCTCCAACCACATGCGATTCGTAAATCTAAGTGGGAAGTCATCTCCATGGACTTTATAGTTGGTTTACCTTTGACCAACAAAAGACATGACACCATTTTTGTAGTATTCGACACTCTTACCAACAGATCCCACTTCCTGTCGATCAAGAACATGTATCAAGCTCCTGAAATTGCTAAATTTTTCATGAATGAAGCTGTAAGATTGCACAGAATACCGAAAAAAATTATTTCAGATAGAGGTTTGGTATTTACCAGAAGGTTTTGGACAAGCTTCCAAGAAGCCGTAGGTACTCAACTCAAATTTAGTACAACCTATTACCCAGAGACGGATGGACAAACCGAAAGAGTGAATCAAGTTTTGGAGGACATGTTAAGGATGTATGTAATGGATCAACAAAAAATATGGGGATAGATTGATCAATTCAAATGGAACCTTTCAAATTTCTCTATAGACGACCCTGTAGAACTCCCATAAGATGGGATAGATTGGAAGATAGGGCATTGTTAAGCCCAGAAGTGATATAGGAAATGGAATATCAGATGGTGACCATTCGTGCTCGACTGAAGGAAGCACATGATCGACAAAAGAGCTATGCAGATGTGCATAGAACGAATTGAATTTATGAGACTGGAGATAAGGTATTTCTGTGAGTGAAAGCGTAGAAGAGTTCGATAAAATTTGGCAAGGGAGCCAAGTTATCCCCTAGGTTTGTAGGACCCTTTAAGATCTTGGAACGGATAGGACCAGTTTCCTATAATCTTGACTTGCCGCATCTTTAAGAAGGATTCACAATGTTTTTCATGTTTCAGTATTATGTCATTATGTTCCCGATACTTCACATGTTATTGATTTGAGCAATGTGCAGATAACGGACGACGGGGCCGTGATGGCCGAGACGATTCGGGTATTGGACCAGCGAACATGGAAGCTTAGGAACCGTGTGATTGATCAAGCCAAAGTGCAGTGGGACAGTTATAGTCCTAGCTCTGCGACTTGGGAGGACGCAACTGAGATGCGTCGTAGATTTTGTATTTATTCTGAACTTCGGGACGAAGTTCTAAATAAGAAGGGGTGTATGTAATGCCCCTAGACTGATGTAGACTTTTAGGGAACTTGTCGAGTGACCCTGATGAATAAAACTTTAAAAAAATGACCCTTTGATTATATATATTGAATAATTGAGAAACACCTGATGATGTGCATGACGAAAAATTGATGAACAAAAACAATGAATTGAATGGCACTTGTGGAAAAAGGATACTTTATTTAAATTGATGAATAAATGTATGTTTGCTTAATGTGTGAGGAACCTGCAACAATTAATTGATAAAATGCACGATATATTAGATCACATAATACTTTTATTGATCGCGGGCCACTTCGAGGGGGCAACCTCCTTTGAGCAAGCTCAATACACATAACTTCATGGTGCCTTCATTGGCCTCAACACACACTTATATACCAAGTCTATGCCCAATACTATGGGTCAATACCATGGAACATATAATACTACGAGACGGCTTAGAAAGCATATGCGTCCAATACTATGGGTCAATACCACAGAACATATAATACTACGAGACGACTTAGAAAGCATATGCGTCCAATACTATGGGTCAATACCATGGGCTAATACAAACTATGGATCAACAAATACTACGAGACGACTTACAAAGCATATGCATCCAACAACAATATACTAACAAAGTAAAGAGAAGGGTTGACACAGGTTCCTAACATCCCCTCTCCCTTAGAAAAAGCTTTGTCCTCGAAGCTTTAGAAGTGGGAATTGATGCGGAATTTGAAGGAGTGGTTCCGCTGTAGCATCCTCGGGTTGCATTCTGTGCCACTGAATGAATACCTCTGTGATAGATTAAGAGAGAAGCTGACGCCTTTTGAGCTTCAAGGAGGATTGCTTGGAAGGCTATAGAAGAAGAAGAACCCTATCACCTGCTTGAAAAGTGCGCTCATACCAGTGCTAATTGGCTCGTTGTTTCATTTGAATTCTTGCCATGTGAAGATTGTCCTGCAAAATGGGAAGAATCTGATCGTGGTTTTGAAGAACCGAGTCAATTGCCTAGACCGGGGAATTGTGTATGGAAGAAGAACTGGCGGTGCCTGTCCATAGATTGCTTCATATGGTGTCATTGTAGATGTGGTATTATACCACCAGAGTGCTTCAAGGAAATCCATAGAAATAACTTTCCAAATCTGTGTAGGGATGGGAAAGGGTTCGATCAGTCCCGGAAGGAGTGTCGTTTCACCCTTGTTGACCTGGAAAGTATCACAGTTAGCACCCATTTGCTGAATCGTCATTTTCAGTCCCTTCCAAAAGAAGTTCCACTGCTCCCAGTCATAGGTTTTGAGGAACCTAGAGTGCCCTGCCGATGGAGAAGCATGGAGTTCATATAATACATAGCCTTGTTGAACAGATTGCAACCAATTTGGAACAAGCAGAGAAATAGCTAAAAGAGAAACTGGGGAATCAAATGTGCGAGAAGGAGCATCTACCACCAGATTGTCCTTACCCTTCTTGTAAGTGATCGCATAGGCATAACCCATGAGTTGTGTAACCCATTTCAGGTGTGCTGGGGAGGAGACCCGTTGTTCCAGGAAATTTTGCAGACTCTGGTGATTAGTCTTGATGCCAAAAGAATTCCCTAATAGGTATGCATGCCACTGTTACACCTAAATCTTGTCATCATGAGTCCCTTTTTAACTCAATGTCTTGATCCCTGAAGTCCCCATGATCAAGCAAGTCAGTTAGAGCAAGTTGATTCCCTTTGTCCACATTTCTAGTTGGGTCGGTGCATGTTGTCTTTGAGCAAGAAGTGCCCAACTAGGGCCAGCACATAGTTTATTCTGCCAGCCTGCGTTGGCGGCTCAGAGTATCTTTGTACAACCTGCGTTTTCCCTACCAGGCGCAAGTTTCCCTCATCCGGCTTGCACCGGAGTTGGTTAAATGGGATAAAGATAGCTTTCGAGCGATTTCTAGAAGTTGGATGAGGTGGATCCCTATCCCTAAATCCTAGGTGAGTTGTCCTATGGTTCCCTAACCTCAAGGGAGGATCCCTTATCCCTCTCCCCATGATCCTCAATCTACTCTATCCACTTGGTCCTATAAATACAAGGCCCCTCTCCATTACAAAGGAAGGAAGTATTGTTCGGCCCGACCCAAGTGGGGCATTTTAAGCAAGACAGATTTGGGAACTGCGGAGCTAGGCAAAGTTTAGCGGAAGGAATTTCGGTATAAGTTTTTGGGATGCTGTGAAGTTGCGTCGGAAGAGCTGCGAAGTCAGTGCTGCGAGGAAACAACACTGCGATGTGTCCAGTCTACAGGGATCCGACAAAGCAGAGTGTTGGACGGAAGATGACACGTATTCCGGTTAGACCATCAGTGGTCTATTTTTGGTAAAGATGCTCTAGGAGTACCAAGCGGTGGGTAGGAGCAAAGCGGAAAGAAAGCGACTGGTCACACATGCGGAAGAACCACTACCTGAACCAGTCACACGAGACTGTTAGAGGAAGAACAGGTCGGTGAAAGCGACCTGTTGGCATGCACAGGAAGGCCGATAACGACGTGAGGCATGCGCTGAAGGTGACCATGATGAAATATTCGCTACCTAAATCCAGCAAGTCCGGTTAAGCTGAAAACCGTGACAGTTTTGTAAAACCTAAGGGTTTTTGCCTACGAATTGTAAAGACATGACCTACGAGCATGATCTATAAATAAGGCACATTTTGTATGGGAAAGGGTTGTTGAATCTCTCGCTTTGTATTGTTATTGACTGAATAGATCTCTGTTGAGAGACACTTTTGTGGCTCTGCAAGCTGTGTGCGCAGAGGCCTATTGAGAGCGAAGAGAATATGCAGCTGAGTGCGCAGACAAAGAACTATTGTACCCTTCCCAAAGACTAATACAACAACATTTCTTGTGGATGTAGCCTCCATCCTGGGGGTGAACCACGTTAAATCCTGTGTAGTGTGATTGTTCGTGTGTGTGCATTTACTTATTTGCTTACATTGGATGCTTGGATTCTCATTTATCAGTTGTTGTGTTAATGCTTTTATATGTATTCGCCATAGGAGAAAGATGGGAATAATATGTTAAGTATTGCAGGAATGAATGAATGTTGAATGCACAGTATTCCAAGTTGGTGAAAGTATCAGTTTATTGAATAATCACATGGATATGTAAAGTTCGGACTATATAACTCTTTTGACGCATAGCACTGGGTGCGCGCAGTATTGTTTATCTCGTCTATTTGCATTAGTCTAAAGCTAAATAACCTAAGGCAGTAGATGAATGAATAAGTGTTAACTGAAGTCTTCATAGTGATTAAGTCCGCAGAGGAAGCGTATAAGTTAGTTGCGCTGTCCTAGTATTTACAGTCTGTCCGAACCGCGCAACCTGTAGACGCGCTGGGTGCGCAAGTATCTTAGTTTGTAGAGTGAGGACCGCGACGCAGTCTATCGTCGTGAAATATTTAGTCCGCAGTGCGAGCCCCGCACTGCGTTGTGTAGTAGTTCCATCTGAACAACTCATCACATTGTTGTGGAAACCTAATTCCACAGCGCCCCCATAGCTACACCTCGGGTGAGACCTCATCCTGTTCGCAAGTTGTTGTCGAAAGGGCCGGTGAGAAGGGGTTTTATTGGTTCCTTGAAACCGTGAAGAACCTGGGTCTACATTGGAAACCTCTAGATCAGTATTGAAGCCAACAAATGGTTCCGTTGCCGCACTAAGAATCCATGATGAGTTGAAGTCGGGATGTGCAAAGTAGAAGAAGTTGAGCTGGGTGTCGACTTTTGGTATCCAGACAAGAAAGGAATCTGGGCTTGGTGTGACAAGACAGAGAGAGACTTCGCAAGAAAGGAGAACAGACACCCACGTGTCTCTGACATTCAGTGGTTGAATAAGTACTTGAGGAAAGATGTTCACGAAGTTTTCTGGGAATCTTTTGGAAATGAGCTACACAAGTGGTTGTCAAGGCTCGTAGAACAAGGAAACTGTACACCGCGAGACGTACCGACCGAGTGGAAACTAGAGCTTATTGAAAGGATCAAAGCACTAGACAGTCCATTCACAAGGGCAGTTGAATTCTAGGTCGACAACACACTACATAGTTTTGTGACGCAGTTCGATGTGGACATGCTAAAGTCCTACAGCATAGCCTAAAGAGAGTTTTTCAACGAATTTAGAGGTAAGTACTTGAACAACCTCAGTTTATACATTAAAATGATTTTGGAAAAGAAAGGTGTTTTTAGAATGCAGTGAATTTTTGTTTAAATCTGTCATGGTAGATAGTACATATAGTGGGTCTTATGAAGAAACCCATAACCTGAGAAGTGTAAAGAGATACAAGTTTGTTCCTGAGAAAAATCCTTGACCACATGGACTCTGCGTAGATACCCAGATACCATGTGAACCTGATAATCAAACCGCACCTCTGTCAACCATGTATCAGCCTATTATGCCATAAAACTTGCTGGTTGCACAAAACGCGCCTCCCCTGTCTCAGAATCCATCAGTTCAAAACCCGTCAATTGCGAGCACTGTGCAACCCACACCGTAGAATGTCAGTACTGGTAACACCGCGGGAGCAGGCCCCCAGCCTATTCCGACTCAGCCTACCCCATCTCAGGCTATCCCACTTCAGAACGTTCAACCTCAGATCATTCCTCAGAGTATTATCCCTAGCACCACTCAGAGAACTGTGCCACCTAGAAGGAGGATGACTGACGATATCAAACTGCCGATATTCAAAGTAATGGGTCTAGAAGACCCTAATCAGCACTAGTTTCTATGTGAAGCCATGTGGAGTGTAAAGCAAGTACAGGATGACGTTGTGAAGCAAGCATAGCTCGTCACCACTTTCAGAGATGGAGCCTTGCATTGGTTCATGAAATATTCGCAGGGACATAATATAACACTAATAGAAATCAAGGCTGCACTCTTAGCAGAATTTAAGAAGCTGAAGTTAGAGTCGCAGTGTATAACAGAATTGAAAGAGATCAAGCAGAAACCTAATGAAACAGTTTGGGAGTTTGATCAGAAATTTAAGACTCTGTTGGACCAAGTAAGCTTCGTTATAGCACCGTAACAACACAAGGAATGGTTTATAGTCGCGCTATTTCCCCATACTAGACAGCCTTTGATGCAGTAGAAAGTGGTTTCGTAGGTAGAATCCTTGGATATCGCGATGAATCTAGAATCTTCATCGATTGGGGAAAGTAGCACTGGGATGTCTCAAATTCAAAACTAGTTGGCTACCCTGACACTACAACTGCAGGATATGAAGAAAGGAAAACAAGAAAGACAGGAAGTCTAGTGTACAGGTTGTAAGGGAGAAGGACACACTAAGGACTATTGTCCTTTATTCCAAGATTTCTTTAACATGGGCGGACCAAACCCATTAAATCCGAACCCAGGGCCATGGTGTGAAATTTGTAGAACTAGAGGACACCGGCCAGAAGACTGCCACATGATACAAAAATACGTAAGAACACCTAAGAACCTATATTGTAATTTCTGTAAATCAGTAGGGCATGATGAGTCCAATTGCCGCGCATATGAGCTCATGCTAGAAAGAAAGAAAGATATTGAGCATATGTATGGAGGAATGTACAGAGTCCAAGAAGAGACTCCGCAGAAACAAAATAATGTATAGAATGACCAGGGAGCATACAGAGGCCGTGGAGGATACCGCGGGAGAGGAAGGAATAATGGCCCGGCACAAGGACGAGGCCGAGGTCAAGTAATCTGTTATAACTGTGGCCAAGCAGGCCATGTATCTAGAGACTGTACCAACCCATGCACTACATGTAGTTATTGCAAATAATTTGATCATGTTATTGAAGACTGTCCAGTGTTAGAGGTAGAAATGCAAAAAAGAAAACGACCAGAGGCACGGAACCCAAATATTCAGTTGATCGCAGCAGAGAGGAGGCTTGCAGATCCAAGTATCAACGTAGTGATGCGAAGTGGCACTAAGACAGGGAGAGATAGAGGAGCAGAAGATTCAACTTCTGGATATTTTAACCCGAAGCTGAATCCTCTTGAAACGATATGGATAAGAAAAGCCACTGGGAAAGCACCTGCTTTCAACTTGGAGAAAAACAAAGAAGTCTTTGAAGAAGCACAGGATATCTTCAAAGAATCAACACCTGAGTCGCCAAGAATCCTATTGCGCAGTGAAATATCGCATATGGAAGATATGTCGGCTGTTTATGACAGAACGAGCGTCGCAACAGAGACAGGCACCTCTGTTGTGAAGTTCCTTAGGAGCTACATGAAATTGTTGAAGAGTCCAAACGCTATAGCAGAATTGCAGAAGTTGTTAGATTAGTATGAACCGCACAGCGAAAGTGAAACTACTGATAGCGCAGTTCATCACATCAAGAAACACAAGAGAACATATAGAGAAATGAGACTCAGTGCACATATAGGAGATTATGAAATGGATGAGATCATTCTCGATTTGGGATCATAAGTAAATGTATTAACCAAATAGACATGGAAGCAGATGGGGCGACCAAAGTTGTTATGGTCCTATCCAGTTTAGAATGGCCAATCAAGATAAAGTCATACCTTTTGGACGGTTAGCCAATGTGGTTGTTGACATTGATGGAGTGCAAACTCACGCAGAATTCGAGGTTATTGAGATCGTGGATGATAGTCATCCTTTTCCTGCATTGTTGGGGATTGACTGGGCTATGGATAAACTCACTATCATAAAATTGAAGACGAAGAAGATGATATTCGAAGGAAAGCATCTCAGGGTTATCGCACCATTGGACCCTTCAGACGGAGACATATACAACAAGCCGATTCAGGAAGAATCCAGGGCTCAAGATCTGGACCGACTTTACAAGATGACTGCCAACCAGGAAGACTATATTAATCCTACTGCAGATGTAACATTCAGCTGGAGATGCGACAGTTCTTACATCTCAGACTCTGATGCAGGATTGGAAAATTGGAAAAGTCGCATGCATGAAGTATCAGCAAGGAGATGTGCACAGGTTACAAAATCACTGCGCTGGATTGGAAAGGAGGTAAGCCCAATCCCCACTTATGATGGTATATCTAATTTTTATTCCTTTATCAAAGAATATACTACAGCAATTGCAGATGAACATCGCTTACCAGCACTAGGCATGGAACTGCATGAGACACTTGCCAAATGGTGGGCTACGCATAAGAAGACATTGACCACATGGGATCAATGCAGAATCAAGATGCATATTAGGTTTACTGATAAGGTTACACTACCATTTGAAAAATATAATGGACAGACAGATCCAAGACATCATATTGAGGTCTATTCACAAGCATGGCAGGAGAGACCAAAGACAGAATGGGTGCATATGTTTGTGCACACATTGGAGGAAGAAATTCCAAAGAAATGGTACTTAGACATGGAGTTGCATAGGGAAACCACAAATTGGCCTACCCCGACTGCGAACTTCCAGAAGAGATTTAGTTTTGAGGACAAGAGTCCTACCATAAATGATGCGCTGTAGATTATTAAGGAAAGAATATTCAGACCAGAATGTCCACATAAGAACATGACATTAGAGGAATTCTTTGGAGCTGATAGCGTACCTGCAAGCCTACAGACGGAATGGAAGGAATAGGTAGAACATGCC
Organism: Larix kaempferi; assembly: GCA_027924585.1. NCBI lineage: Eukaryota > Viridiplantae > Streptophyta > Pinopsida > Pinales > Pinaceae > Larix > Larix kaempferi. The sequence continues at coordinate 19,298,251 of BSBM01000600.1, forward strand.
ATGGAATGTTACAACCTAACCGAAGAGGTTGAAGAAAAAGGAGGAAGTGATGAGGAGGACCCGCGCAACATAAACATTCCTGAGTCATAAGAAGTGCGCGACGTAGAGGGACCTCTGCTGGAAATCCCAGACATTAGCAGACCCGTGAAAACACAGAAAGTGAACATTGGCACCAGCAAAGAGCCAAAGTTCACAAGTATTGGAGACTACTATGATGAACAGACTGTTACGAAGATCGCAGATCTACTACATGAATATCAGGAGTTATTCCCCACAAAATTTACAGAGATGAAGGGAATTTTGGGAGACTTAGGGGCTATGAAGATACCTCTTAAGCCAAGTGAAAAACCTGTTAGGTAGAGGCCCTATAGATTGAACCCGTGATACAAAGAATGAGTCAGGGAAGAAATTGATAAAATGCTTGACACAGGTATCATCGAGCCGGTCGAAGAGTCTGAGTAGATAAGCCCTATGGTTGTCCAAGATAAGAAAACAAAAGGCAAGATCAGGATTTGTGTGGATCTCAGAAAATTGAATGATGCGTCAATGCACGACCCATTTCCTACTCCTTTCACTGATGAGGTGCTTGATAATGTTGGAGGAAATGACGCATATTCCTTTATTGGTGGTTTTTCGGGATACCATCAAATAATAATTGATCCCGCGGATAGACATAAGACCACTTTTTCCACCGAATGGGGGTTGTTCCAGTACACGGTGATATCGTTCGGTCTAAAGAACGCACCTGCCATCTTTTCCAGGGTTGTGGTTGCAGCATTTAAGGACTTCATGCATAAGTTTTTAGAAGCTTATTTCTACGATTGGACAGTGTTTGGGTTACTGAAAGACCATTGAGCAAATATGAGATTGATGCTAGAAAAGTGCAGACAACATCAAATGTCGCTCAACCTGAAGAAGTGTATTTTTTGTGTACCCTATGGAATTATGTTAGGACATATCGTGTGTAAACAGGGCTTGATGGTTGACCTGATGAATATCGCAGTCATTGTAAACTTGCCCGCACTGAATTCAGTCAAGCAATTGCGCACCACATTGGGGCACATCAGTTACTACAGAAAATTTATAAAGGGTTATGCCCAGATAACCGCAGCAATGCAGAAGCTGCTGAAGAAAGATGCGCCATTCATTTGGAACACAGAATGCGAACAAGGCTTTGATACATTAAAAGAGAAAATGGTCACTGTGCCGATCCTAGTTTTTCCAGACTGGGAGAAGCCATTTCATGTCCATGTTGATGCGTCATGTATAGCATTGGGGGTTGTTTTAGCACAACCAGGAGAGGCAGGTATTGACCACCCTATCGCATTTTCGAGTAGGAAAGTTTCATCTACGGAGAAGAATTATACCACCACTGAGAGAGAAGGCCTAGCTATGGTCTATGCACTGCAAGCTATGGTCTATGCACTGCAGAAGTTCAAGAAATACTTGCTTGGTGCACACTTCTCTATGTTCACTGACCATTTTGCTTTGAAATACCTGGCCAACAAGCCAGTGTTAGGGGGCCGAATCTGCAGATGGTTATTACTCTTTCAGGAGTATGACTTTGAAATAATAGTTAAACCTGGCAGATTGAACTTAGGACCTGACCATCTGTCAAGAATTGAGTCAGGAGAAGAACCTACGAATCTTGAAGACAATCTGGCTGATGCGCAGTTGTTTGCTATCCAGATAGCTGATGATTATTATAAAGACATCATAGACTATTTGACAACTGGATTGGCACCCATAGAGTTCACTACACAGCAAAAGAAGCAGCTGGTAGTGCGAGCAACAGACTTCACCATTATCGCAGGCTAGTTATACAGATTGGGACCGGATGAAGTACTGCGCAGGTGTGTGTTGGAGCACGAGAAACCATTTATACTAGCTGATACACATTCAGGAGCAGCAGGAGGTCACTATACAAGGCGATCCACCGCGCAGAAGATATTGTAGGCAGGGCTATGGTGTCCTACAATTCATAAAGATGTGAAGGAGCATTGTTAGAACTGTGATTTCTGTCAGAGGACAGGAAGGCCATTACGAAGAGACGAGATGCCATTGAATCCACAATTAACACTATAGGAATTTGATTTTGTGGGACCTATAAACCCACCAGGAAAAAGAACTGGTGCGAGGTACATTATTACTGCAACTGATTAACTCACCAGATGGGCAGAAGTGAAGCCAGTGAAGGACTGTAGCATAGGTACTACCGTGCAGTTTATATTTGAAGACATTCTTACAAGGTTTGGATGCCCAAAGATTTTGATGAGTGATCAAGGCACTCACTTTCTGAACATAACCATTGAGGCATTGACAGAAGAGTTCCGCATTCATCATCAGCAAAGCATGCCTTATCATCCACAAGCAAATGGAATTGTTGAAGTGTTCAATAAAGTACTGGAGAATGCGCTAACTAAGGTATGCAACGTAAATAGGGATGACTAGGACTCGCGCATTCCCACAGTGTTATGGGCATACAGGACCACATGCAAGAAGTTGACTGGCCACACACTTTTTAGGATGGCCTATGGACAAGAAGCAATAATGCCAATGGAGTACATTGTTCCCAGCTTGAGAATAACTGCTTTTATAGGCATGGCAGATCAAGATGTGCTAGAAGAAAGGATTCTACACTTGGTTGGTCTGGAGGAGGATCGCTTCATCACGGGATTTCACTAACAAGTGCAGAAAGAAAGAGAAAAAGCATGGCATGATCGCCACATCAAGAACAAGTCTTTCAGGTAGGTGATCTAGTCCTCCTGTATGATAGTAAATTCATGAAGTTTCTTGGAAAGTTTAAAATGCATTGGCTTGGTCCATATACTATTGTACATGTTACTAATGGTGGTGCAACTCAGTTATCCACATTAGTAGGAGATAACTTGCCTGGCCTAGTCAATGGGAGCAGACAAAAACCCTATCGAGATAGTCCTGCATCGTAGAACCCTTGATGATCAGAAAGAAAGGAAATTTCTAAGTGCCAAGTATAGTTGAAATTGGGCACCAGAAAAGGGAAAGAATCTGTACGCAATGTATGATTAGGAACATGTATATACCGCACAGTACTTTTAAGATGTGCCACTATGCCAAAAAAAAAAAAGAAAAAGAAAAGAAAAAGAAAAGAGGAACCGCGCAGTTGCGAAGTCCAAAAGGAAATTGCGAAGATCAAGTTGAACGAGGAAAGATGCAAAGTTCAGAGGCAAGAAGCTAGCCACCATGAAGTTACTGTGCATGAGTAATGATGACCTATCGCGCAGTTAGACACAACACTCCAGAAAAATAGCCGTTATAATGTCGGTTGAAAATATAGTCGTTATACAGTACTTTACCAGCGACCGCGTGGGCATTTAACGCACAGATAGCCGTTCTGAACGAGTTTATGAAGAAAAGGACCGAAGAATCCACCGGATTTGGCCAACATATACCGCATTTAATGCTTATCTAGCTTTTGAGGGGCGTGGAGGGGGTCAGCTGCGCCTATAAATAATGCTGCATTCAGACTTGCGGGCATTATCGAACACTTAGAATTTTCCTGCAAGCCCTACTTTGCGATTTAATTTCAGCAAGATATCTGAAAGCCGGTTGAAATTTGTCCAGTGAATGTCTGAGAGGTCTACCATTGAAGAAGAGTTCACGGGCCAGGAGACTGTGAAGGTGTTCAAATATGGAGGGATCGAAGGGTTAATGAGAACCCCGGCCAAGAAGGTCGTCTTAGAACTAGGTCAAGCATCCAAAAGATCACCAAGACACAGTCCAACAATGCAAGACAAAGGCAACGATCCAGTGGGGCCGAGAATGAAGCTACCAAAGATGAGTTTGACAGTGTCGAAGCCACCGATAGCTGATAAGGATATAACATTGACAATGACCCCGGATTATATATCACCGTGTGCACTGGACGCACCGGTCTATAAGATAATGAAGAATGCCAAAATACCACTGCCGAGTCTACACTATTTGCACCTGCAGATTGTTGAAGAAATGCATGAGAGAACTATCTACGCGCTGAAAGGACAGGTTGAGCTGCAAGCAGCTAATAAGCAGTTGGAGGAATATAGCTCGAGGAGAGATATGGAACTACAGGATGAGCATGATCGTCAGAACTAGAGTCCACGATCGCTGCGGTCGCAGATGATATATCAGAATTTGAAGTACAGATGGACCCTGCAGATACTGTCGTGAAGATCGGTGAACTGGTTAACGATCTTAAGGAGGAGATGCGAGATATGGAGATCATCCACGAAGCTAAGGTTGCTGCCTTGGAGGCACATATTCATCCGCAGACTCTACTAGATCAGCAGCAGGTAAGAGCGAAAGAAGTGAAGGCCGCAGCAGAAAGTATAGCCACCGAGGTGCCTAAGTGCCAAAGTCTGTTAGATGAGGCGTCAAAGGCATTCACTGCCCTTGAAGAGGATCCAAGGTTGCTCGAAGTAAAGAACGCTGTGAAAGACAAGCAAACAACATTAGAACAGTTGGATGCAGAAGTTAAAGCCCTGCTACCAAGAGAAAGACTTCACAGGTTCAAGGAAGTCACCGCGCTGAAAAAGGAAGTTCAGGCCTTAAGAGAAAAAGAGACATAAATGGGAAATAAATCACATCCCTTGCTGAAGGCAGCGCACACTATCTCGCAGGAGACCGAGGAGAAGTTATAAGATTTGCGTGAGGGACAAGAACAAGTGGAAGGACAAGTAGGTGATGAAATAACACTTGAGATGCTGGAAACAATGAAACAAGTTGAGCAAGACACGAAGGAAGCAGTCGAAAAGATTATTGTCACATACAATGAGTTCGTTGCGAAGCTTGCTCCGCAGCCGGAGGAACAGCTTGGAGAAGTTGTAGGTGGCTCTAGGACGAGCCACATGGAAGTGTTAGGGGCCTGTTGGGCCTGGCCCAAGTGGGGCATTTTGAGCAAGACATATTTGGGAACTACAGAGCTAGGTGCAGTTCATCGGAAGGAATTTTGATATAAGTTTTTGGGATGCTGCGAAGTTGCGTGTAGCGCAGCGTCGGAAGAGCTACGAAGTCAGTGCTATGAGGAAACAACACTGCGATGTGTCCAATATATAGGGATCCAACAAAGCAGAGTGTTGGATGGAAGATGGCACGTATTCCGGTTAGACCATCAGTGGTCTATTTTTTGTAAAGATGCTCCAGGAGTACCAAGCGGTGGGTAGGAGAAAAGCGGAAAGAAAGCGGCTGGTTGCACATGTGAAAGAACCACTACCTGAACCAGTCGCACGAGACCGTTAGAGGAAGAACGACTCGGTGAAAACAACATGTTGTCATGCGTGCGATAGGAAGGCTGATAGCGACGTGAGGCATGCGTTGAAGGCGGCCATGACAGAATATTCGCTACTTAAAGCCAGCAAGTTTGGTTAAGCTGAAAAGCGTGACAGTTTTGTAAAACCTAAGGGTTTTTGCCTACGAATTGTAAAGACATGAACTACAGGAATGATCTATAAATAAGGCACATTTTGTATGGGAAAGGGTTGTTGAATCTCTCGTTTTGTATTGTTATTGACTGAATAGATCTCTGTTGAGAGACACTTTTGTAAGGCTCTGCAAGCTGTGTGCATGGAGGCCTATTGAGAGAGAAGAGAGTCTGCAGCTGAGTGCGCAGACAAAGAACTGTTGTACCCTTCCCAAAGACTAATACAACAACATTTCTTGTGGACATAGCCTCCATCCTGGGGGTGAACCACGTTAAATCCTGTGTAGTGTGATTGTTCGTGTGTGTGCATTTGCTTATTTGCATACATTGGATGCTTGGATTCTCATTTATCAGTTATTGTGTTAATACTTTTATATGTATTCTCCATAGGAGAAAGATGGGAATAATATGTTAAGTATTGCGGGAATGAATGAATGTTGAATGCACAGTATTCCAAGTTGGTGAAAGTATCAGTTTATTGAATAATCACATGGATATGTAAAGTTCGGACTGTATAACTCTTTTGACGCGCAGCACCAGGTGCGCGCAGTATTGTTTATCTCGTCTATTTGCATTAGTCTAAAGCTAAATAACCTAAGGCAGTAGATGAATGAATAAGTGTTAAGTGAAGTCTTCATAGTGATTAAGTCCGCAGAGGAAGCATATAAGTCAGTTGCGATGTCCTAGTATTTGCATTCTTTCCAAACCACGCAGCCCGTAGATGCGTTGGGTGCACAAGTATCTTAGTTTGTAGAGTGAGGACCATGACGCAGTCTATCGTCGCGCAGTCTTCAGTCCGCAGTGTGAGCCCCGCACTACGCTGCGCAGTAGTTCCATCCAAAAAACTCATCACATTGCTTTGGAAACCTAATTCTGCAGTGCCCCCATAGCTACACCTCGGGTGAGACCTCATCCTATTCGCAAGCTGTTGCTGAAAGGGCCGGTGAGAAGGGGTTTTGTTGGTTCCTTGAAACCGCGAAGAACCTGGGTCTACATTGGAAACCTCTAGATCAGTATTGAAGCCAACAAGTATATATCACTTACATGCTGGTGGAATTAGCCTAGGTGATCCCTATCCATCTCTTGGGAGGCTTACATTTCCTTTGGAGGCATTGGCTTGGCTTGTTGGAGGAGGATTGTAGCGTTAAGGCTTGGGTTTTAATAATCTCTCTACTTTGTATTTCCCTCTTTTTATACAGTAATATAAACTCTTTCCACAAATGTTATTGTGTTGATAATGTTTGTAGTTTACTTCCTTAACTGTTTACTTAGATCAGTTATTGTTTAGACATGTTTTACTACTTGCATTGTTTCCACATGTTTTGACAAATCTTGCAGCTACAGATCTGACGACCGCGAAACTTGGAGAAACAACAAGGAAAAATATCTACAATATGGAAGGTAAGATGTCTAATTACTCAATCTCTAACTAGATCTAGGAAATTAGTCCTATGTTCTGTCTTATTTGTTCTAGATTCGCATTGAACCTGGCTCGCGTCCGCTCAAGTAGATTGTCCAATAACAAATCTAGCGACCATACTAGGGATTTACATTTGTTTTGATTTCAAGTTTGAGTGTGTTATTATTGATTTTCTTAATGAGCCATTTCTTTGCCTCTTGATCCTATTTTCACCATCAGTTTCTTTCCTTTAGGAGTTTGCTGACTTTCTCTGGTCTGTTGAACCATTTTCAGCCCATTTATTTAACCTTGCTTGGATGTTTTGCTTTTTTTTCATTGAGTTATTCGCCCTGGGTTATGCACCATGTGCGCCTGTCTTTCCAGAGCACTTTTTTTCCTTTGAGGATACTGCACCACCGACGCTTTTTCCTATCTGGTAGTCTATGCCACCGACGGTTTCCCTCTACATGCAACCTACGCCGGGCGCTCTGTGCCTAACCACAGCCTGCACCGAGTTTTCAAGATTAGGGCTTGGGATCTTTCTCTCCAACTTTTGATTTTTGGGTTGATCAACATACATCTATGCACTGTATCTTCCAGGCAGAGGTCCTTTTACCCATCATTGTTTGGTTTGGTTTGTTTGTGTTGTTTTTTGTGTCTTTTTTATCAAGTGATTTTGATTGAAGTGGCGGGAAATTTCAATTCCCCACGGTCATCCACTCCATATTATTCTCCCTGGTCACCTCACTGGATCTATCCAGCATACTAGATCCGCTTCTGAACCCTTGTTGAGTTTAGTCATCTTTTGTTGGCTTGCATTGGATTGTTTTTGAGTGATTTTTGTGTTTTTAGGTCATTGGAGTGCTTGTTATTTCTTTGAGAATCTCTGAGCAATTGGAGTGCGGAAAGTAGTATTTTCTTTTCAGCCATTTAAATTTAAAAGCATTATTGTTATCAAGTTTTGTCTTGATATATATTGAAAGAATTAAAAGTGCTTCATTTTTACCATTTTCAAGTTCATTTGGAGATTGTTGTAAAAATTGTTTCATCCATTGGAATTCGTTATTTATTAATCTTTTGGAAAGTTTGAAACAAGTGCTAATCGTTTGTATTTTTCTTGAATTATGAGTCGTTCATTTTCTTGAAAAATCCAAGTGAAGTCAATTTTTTTGCAAAAGTGATTGCATGCTTGAAGAAGTTATATGCATTTTTTATTTTCATGCTTGGAGGTTATCATTGGGAAAATTGAAAAGTTGGTGTGCTCTAAGTAGAGATTCTCCTTTTTCATCATTTACTTCCATTCTAATTGAAAAATACAAAAAAAAATTATTTTGGTTTGGATTTGATGTGTTGCTGATTTTCATGTTTTGCTTGAAAAACAGAAAAGAGTGCTTTCATTATCATTTTTGGTAGATTGAGAGTGTTGTTGGAATTTACTGTTTTGTGAGACCATTGGAAAAAGATTGCTCCTTCCTGTACATAGATTTCATAAAAAAAAAAAGTGCATTTTTCATGTAGTTAGGGTTTGCATTATGTTTACGTTTATGTACTCACCTCATGCATTCACCTAACCATCTAGATAAAATTTACCGATAGAACTAGGTTAAAATATTTAGTAACTTGTGTGTTAAGCTAGAGACATGTTCTGGCGTCGTAAAATGTGGCAGCTGTCGTTATTTACCTGCACTGCATCCTGAGGGCACTGTAGTTCTTCCACGTACCAACCAGTATATCGAAGGCTCTTTCACATACCAACCGATATATCGAAGGATCTTTCACATACCTTAGGGTATATCGGAAGGCACTTCATGTACTCGGTAGTATATCGAAAGGCACTTCATGTACTCGGCAGTGTATTGGAAGGATCTTGTAGTACGGTTGTGCATTAGACAACACCACTACGGATTTGTGATCCCACGTACCTCGCGTATATCGGGAGACACTTCTAGGATTCCTGAGACCAACTGAGCTAACCATTTGGTCATATTGGCATAGCAATACATCGAGAACAACACTTGGGGAGATACTACGCATGTACTATCAGGTAGTCGGGTTATATGGTCAGGGGTACAGTCATAATCCTCATTGGTTAGTGCTATGAAATATTGGGCCGAGTATAACTGTTGGACCTTGGAGTATATCGCGAGTTGTGAAGCCTTGACAATCCTGTGAGGTTCCAGACTTTTGAATCCACACCTATCAAATAAGTTTTCTTGTGGCCTTAGTTTGAGTAGATTTTTTCTGGATTGCTTTTTCTTTTGTTTAGAATACCCTTAGGAGAAATTCTGGTTCGGTCATTTTGGCTGAACAACCTTTGAGAAGGTCCCGCAGAATTTTAAACTTACCACCCGAATATCCCCTCAATCAGGAGGTAATTTCGAGGGTAAGCATGGACGCACAAGTTACGGTCGTGTCACTTGAAGCAAAAAACTCCACTATGGATTCCGGAGTGAATATGTTTCCTCCTGATTCACCAACCTCTAACCCGTCAAGGGATGAAGAGGCAAAACCTTCCACTTCACGAGACACATCCTTCCAATGCGTGATGACAGGAGAGCTTGGATCTTTAGAATGGTTAAATCCATCCCAGGACGACCCTGTATCCACAGCATTTGGTCCATCTGCATCCTTTTGGGACACCTCTCTCGGGAAACAATGGGCCCACTTGGCTGTCGATCCGAGCACTGAAACTTCCCCTCTATGGGATCCTCATGTGTTAATACATAAGTGTAGCATATCAAAAGGTGCACAGAATGATGTTAGAGATCTGATACAAATGCGTGAAGTTAGAACAACAACACAACATGGGATGCGCAGTATCAGTTGAGTTTGCAGATGCACATAAACATAATGGTATGCTGAACCAAAGCGCAGATTGTAGAATGTTATGAAGTATGAGATCAAGTGTATAATGATAATGTAGTGAAGTGAAGTGCATGATATAGTTCAGTGATTGCAAGATATCAGTATATAGAAGGTGCGCACAATGGAATGAACTATATTTAATCTGAAGAGTGCACGGAATAGTAGAACAACAAAGAAGTATTTTCTATAGACATATTAGGGAAGATGGATGGGGCAAGGAATAGGGGGCTGGTTCCTCCTTCTAGTTGAAGTTGGTAAATCAGGAGTCGGTGCTTCCTTCAGGTCAATTCCTGAAAAACCAGGGGGTTGGTGCCTCCTTCTAGTTGGTGTTGGAGAACTTCGGAAGTTGGTGCTTCCATGGATGTAATATTTTTAATATAAGATAGAATTCTGTGTTTTTCTCCCGTTTTGGTTTCCACATAAAAATATTTGTGTTCGGTGTATTGCGCATGTGATGTTGAATATTGTTGTTTATGGTGAATGCATAATTTAAGTTCTAGTTCAAATTGATAAGAAGTAAAAATTGTTCATAACTGCACTAATACTAATTCACCCCCCTGCCTCAGTATTAATAATATTCCAACAACATGGCCCCAACTTGTATATGCAATCCGGGTAACCACTTTGTAGTTTCCACATCATAGTAGTGATCTTTGTAGGCCATAAAACTACGATGACTTATTTATTTACCTCGATACTAGTTACTACAATACACCATTGATTAATACTTCACGTACGAAGCTATTACGGTATAATAAAAGAAATCCAATGATTTGTACATGAATGATCATAGTCAGTTCCATGTATGCCATAGGATCCTCACCATTTCCATGTGTGATATATTACCTGGACTTGTCTCAACATGCACTCACGGTTGGTGAATGTATAATTGTTCACCACCTCTCGTCCTTTAATCATTGAGGGATCAACGTGGCAGTCACTCTCCATGTTAAAATGAAATTGCATTGCCCGATCCATAAGGAAACGCCATGATTGACGCTTCCTTCAAATAGGCTACCATTTACACCATTTGTACAAGTACATTGAACCTCATCATTACAACTTGGCTCTAGGTTTTTCGTGAGGGTTTCCTTGGTGTGTTTCATTTTCGCATTCCCGTTTCAAGATCTTCTTCACATCTCACGAGAATATTAGGGTTCCTTTCACCCTATGCTTCTACACATACCCTACCCAAAACACTCTACATTAGCCATTGATTCCCCCGGCCACATTATTTGTGGTTTTCTATTTTCTCCAGCTATGTGTTTCATTAATCGACCAGAGCCCGAAAAATCCAACTCTGTTGAAAATAATATACGACTGGTTCGACTCTTGAAAGACGTGGGTCGGTGGAATTTTATCAAAAAATTTCATGAGCACAATAAACTTGTGACCCTCGCGTTCACCCAGTCATTTGATGGTATTAAGGTCCAGGTTGGTGATATTGAGTTGGAAGTTGTTGAAGGATTCATAGTTGCTACGATAGAGCAACCCTGTGTGGGTGAATGGTGGTCTAAAAACATGCCGCTCAAAAAAATATTATGGCCATAACTCCTGCACAAGCTTACTCCTGTGATCCACAACCACAATGGTATGTCGAAGAATTTATTTAAACCACAGTGGCAGGAATTGTTCGTAGTTCTTAGTCAATTTGTCCTGTGTGATGGGAACTATACTTTGGTTTTGCGTTATCATGTTACATTGTTGATGGATTTCCTCGGGTTTGAGATAAAACTACCTTACTTTCTATATCTAAGCCTAAATAATATGTTGCGTTCAGTCTAGCAAGGTGGTAATTTTCCTCTCCTTAGGCTTATGCATTTCGGTTTAGTAAGAATCCTTGTGGAATTTAAGTTAAATTCCATTGGAGATACTTGGTGACAGTTTCTTCTCAGGAATGAATTTGTTGAAACTTGTCCCAAATTAGGTGATGGTAATCAAGGGAAGGATTCCATCCTTCCTCAAACTATCCCCGTATCTTGACCTCAAGAGTCATCCTCACTTGACCAAATCCCACTGAACCCTGTTTCACTCAATTCTAACGATGTAAATGATGATAATTTCACTTGTCTACTAGACCCTCTACTTGTTCACAATCAAAATATTGATAAGAAGGACTAGTATCCTAGGTTTAGTGATTTAGGGAAAACCCTATCCGAAATATTCAAGTAGGCCCTGAAGTGATTGAAGGTCATGAGGACCCTTCAAAATTTTGTTGGTCGACTTAATAAACCCTAGAATGATATAGAATCAAACCCAATATTGAATCTTGATTAGAGTCAAGATTGCGACGATGTGCTTGGTGAAGATTTCATACACACATATGATAAAGTGTTGAATGAACACGAAGGATATGTTATTCATCATCTTGACTCTGTAGCATGTGAATTTAAACTCTTAGTTCAGGATTCAGTCTCGGTCAAGGCTTAAAGCTCAGGTCGGGATCGACCGATGAATGTAGGATAGGTAGAAGGTGTTATTTGCAATCTTAAGGTTGCAGACGTTAGTATCAAGTCTCAAAATCATGAAGCAGGTGTTGTAACACTTGAGGATTTAGGCCAAGGGAATAAGCTTCAAAACATAGGTCGAAAATTTTCAAATACACATATTTCAAATCAAAACAATAGTGATTCAAAGAAGCAGAAGTTGGACGTTATAATATTTGATCAATTTGAAAGTCAACCTATTGATGTAGAAAAATAAATACACTATCATCATGGTAATTATGTACTGCCTCTCGTCCTAGGTAAAATTGAGGAGAAGGAAAATTTGAAGGTTGTTTAGAATTTTCTATCTTCATATGAAAAATGTCAAGTTGGTTATGTCACCCCTTATGAGCATTATACCATTGATTTAAGGGTTTTGGATGTTAAATCTAAGATGGATGGCCAGGATTGAGAAGAGCATCGAAACACCCAGTCCTAGTCATGTTTCGGCTCAGTCATTCAGTTCACCCCTCGAATGCGACAAGCTTCATATTGGAAATATTGCAGGAAAGAGGGAAGAAAGGTTTCTCTCTCGTGTTAAACAGAATCAATCCTTTCTTCATGTCGATAAAACAGTAATTGATATCGATGAGATCAAACATGCCTCGCCTCTGGAAAAATCTCAAGAAAGGAAACCTCATGACCATCCTCATCCTAGGCATGATTTTATTTTGCCTCCAGGTGTGCAGTCTACTCCACACTTTCAATTCACATTAGGTAGATTTAAATCCTTGTATGACTGGTTAGAAAACATAGCTGATATAGATGATGGGCATTATCTAGTTTCTCCTACAAACTGTAGACGATGTCATTATCTCATTACTTACTATGCTACTAAGAATGATGATTTGAAGGATCAAGATTGGTCTTATGAAAGCAAGATTCGTAAATTGGTAAAGGATAAAAATTTACTCATCCAACAACATCAAACTCAAATTGACCAGCTTAGACAGGAACTTGCTATGGTCTATGATCGTTCTACTATTCATATGATAGGGGTTAGTATTTACCTTGCTTCTAATCATTAAAATCCTCTAGGAGATCGATGAACAAGTGTATCTTTTTTGCATTATATATATTTTTCCGAGGTGAGTTAATTTCTTTATTATTTTTATTTAAATTATGTATGTACTTTTATTATTATTTTTAAAATATTTGTATTTGTATTTAATAAGTAACAGCCACAAAATCAAAAATTCTGCAGCCATTGCATCATATTTCAATAATTATATTATTTTTTTTCTTTTCATTTTTGTCTTAGATAACACCTATCTCGTTTATTTATGCTATGGATGCTACTTACTTCTCGTGTTCTCAATGGATTCCATGTGTCAATTAATGGAAAGTCCAGGTGCAATTTTGGTTTTCTTTTATCCATGCTGGTGCCTATTTTGATGGATCATGTACTCTTCGAAAAAAATTATGGATTGCCAAAGGCAGAAGACTAGTAAGTTGATACTTGAATGCCTTGATTTTCTCACAATCATGAGTTGAGTTGTTAGAGTTCAAATCAAATGTGATTTTAGTTGTTTTGAGTCATCCACATGCTATTAGCTATACTGGACAATTGTATTCAACTCATTATATCTTTTCTTATCCTTTACACATAATCTGCCATACATTTTGGTTTGTAAATCATAGCTCTATTCCTATAAAGAGGATGATGTAGATTGGGATAGAGGTTGCGTTTTTTGGACTTGGTGTACACACTTCTTTGGAGATATAATACAAATCTATATTTATGCATAAGATTTTTTTGGATACGTTTGTATGGGAATGTTTTTTTAACTACATGTATATTCTAAAATGTTTATGTTGATTCATCATTATTAATATATTTTCTTGATTTTATAATCAAATAGTCATTGAGATGTCTTATATTTGATTTGGGATTATAACACTATTCTTTCTTTGAGTTTTGGTTCTAGCAAAGGTGTTAAGGTTTATATGTTAAATGCATACATCAAATTCTCATTTTCATTGATCTTGTTTCTACAACTAAGAAAGGAATTTCTTAATATTTTAAGGAAAACAGATTGTAATCTAAAATCAAATGATTAACACAGCTCTTTTATCTTTTTAAAACATCTTTAGATTTTTATGAATAGACGAAATGTTTGGCATCTGTCATCTAAGAATAGTTATGATTATTTTGTAGAAATAGATCCAATACTTTGTGATTATAGGTATGTTTCAAAATCTATATTTTTCTTTGATTAAATACAGTGTTCTATTTTTTCAAAGTTAGTCTGAAGGTTGCCTTTCTCCTGTTTTATGAATGTTTTCATAGAATCAGAAATTGCTATTAACTCGGCTTATAAAATTAGGCCTATGAATCACCTTTAGTATTTTAGCTTTCTTGGTCAAGTTGTAGTATGTGTGGAATAAGTAGTTAATTTGATTCATTGTTTTCTGTAGTTTTAATGTGTGTTAGTGTTACTGTATGATCTATTTATGCTTTTTTCAAATTTCGTATCTTTTGTTTAAATTTATTATTTATAATTTTCTATTAAAACATAGGTCTTCCCTAGAACTCGCTGAGCCACCCTTTTGTTTATATGTGTAAATTTTGTACATATCCAAATTAGATTATTAGTTTAGATTATTTTATTTAGTTAGATTAGTTTTGTTAGTTTAGTGTAGGTTAGTTTTATCCAACCAACAGAGACGTAAAACCCGTCGGGTTCAACTACTTGAAATGAATAAGGGGTGCAGAAAACCCTTGGATCAGGATGATAACCCCCTTTGCTGACTCTAGTGGAAACTTCTAAGTCAACATACCTTTAACTTGTTGGATTCATCTATTGAGTTCCTTAATTGTCAATTTTTTAATAATTGTGCTAAATTAAGCCAATTGGGGATACTTGCTATTTTGGTCATAAAAATAAGAATTAAGGTTTCTGGATAACAGAGAGGCATAAGGAATATCTCATATCAGTAAATCCATGATCATTAAATTTTTAAATGGATTCTCCTAGTTTTTAGGAATTTTATTATTTTTTCACTAAATAATTCCTAGAAAATAAGATTAAGCTCGAAAATCAATTATGAAGACAAAAATATGCTGTTAAAAATTTAATAAGGTCGGTAAACTCAATTTTACAATTTATGGACCTTTAATTAATTTTCTATAATTTTCCGAAGTTTAATTGAAAAATGGATAATTTATACTAGAGTTTGGAAAATTAATTATGGAAAACAAATAGAGAAAATATAAAAGACCAAATTTTCAGATCTGATTCTAATCAATATGAGCAACCTTAAATAAAATTTACAAGCCCCAAAATGGACTTTAAAGCCTCATTGATACAATTAAGGAATTTGGCAAAATCACCAAGTGCAAGAAAGTAGAGGGAAAATTCAAAGGGAGACTAAGGTTAGAATGATAATTAATGAATTGTAATATAATGTTGATGATAATTATTTTTGATTGAAATCAAACTCATATTAAAATTCTCAATGGGCGTAAAGATATAATTTGTAAAAATTGGTAAGCTAGTTTAAATGTCACATTTTGTGGCACTTAGACAATTTTCACATTTTAGTTGGATTCCAATTGTTAGCTTAATTTGTTGCAATTTATCTTTGTTATCAATATGCAAGATCTCACATATTTAATTTTGATCATAGGTGCCCACAATGAAGATGAAGGTGGACCAGCCAAGACGACTATTTGAAAGCAAGCACAATAACCATGGACAAGTGGAGGTCATGTTCGATCAGGTAATGTCAAGCCATCAAGTTTTGAAGACTCCAACAGAGAATCTCTCTATAATAAGAAGACACAAGTCACCATGTCACGTGAGGAAAAATTCCACTAGGTGATGAAAGATCACTAAATGATGAATTAATGGAATGCCAGAGGTCACCCAAGGGTGAATTAAATCAATTTTGTAATTAAATTATTCAATGAAATCCGAAAAGTCCCAAATGAATATGGAAGGCCAAGGGTCACGTTGCTTTGGCCTATACATGGTAATCTCATTTGATGAGGGATTTTCACTCTAGAAACTTGTCAAATGTACTATTGCTGAACTATGAAGGAGGAGAAACCTTGGATTAGCTTTTGCACATGAATACTTCTATCATGTGGATGAATGTATCGAACTATTCCATGTTCTTTCGTGTGTGGATATGAAGTAATAATGTTTTAAATTTCTGAATGGACTATTCCTACAACTCTCTACTTCCTATTTCATTGTTATTTCTATTATTTTCTTCCTATGGGTGGTGAAATCAGAATGATATAAATAACAATACTATTCTAATATTTATGCTTGCATTATGTTGATTGTTTATCTGTTTCTTAAAATAACTATCTAGATTTTGAATGTGGATGTCAAATTGTTATTTCACTGCTCACCGTTTTACTCTCACTCCCAGCGGGGATAGGTTAGCTTAATTAGGAATTGCATTTAGGTTATATTAGCTTGCATTTCATCCTTTAATTATTAAACCTAAATCGTGGACTGAGTCACAGCTAGTGAAACCCAAGAAGGAATGGTTGTTGGGCCATAATTCAAATGGGTTCCCTACTCCAAACAGTTCGAGGACTAATTGAGAATTCTTACTGGGGAGAACCCCTGCTATTGAACCTAGGTCATTTTGACCTATCAACATGATGTTGATGTTTTTATTGAATTTTTTTCCCTAGGAGGCGGTGACGTGATGTCATCATTGTTTGTACATTGGCTATTTAATGTATATTTTAATACATTGGTTTTATTTATATTTTAATGTATTTGGTAAAATCATAACAACAATGACTAATATTAAATTAAATGTTGACTAGTAATTGAATGAAAATGGGATTTTACCATTGAAAACCATTAAATTTCATGGAACCATTCAATAATTGACGAAAAAATGGTCATAGATATCGACATTAATTGTTGGGTTGACAGGAGAATCAACAAGTCTCTCCTCTAATTTAATTGGTGTTACTAGTCAAGTTAGCCTTAAACGAAGGATTAGGAATGAGGTATGCCTTGAACTTGGAATTATTTCACAACAACGAAGCACATGTTGGAGTTGGAAAAAGTGATGTGGGTGGTGGAGCACTTATTACTCCCTATTTAACGCATTATCATTTATGCTCTCTCTATCATTTAATGCTACGTGGTAACTATATTTGAGGAAAAATTGGAGTGAGTATAAACATTATTGTTGGACATAGACCTAATTTAACCTACAAGGTCCTTAGCATCCCACATAGATGGTATCAATAGATCGGTTATGTTATTAAAAATGTTTATTTTATTTTTTGGTTATCGAAATTTGGTTAGGCAATATTTGTTGAAATTGTAATTTTGTATTTGAATCAAATTTCAATTGAAATCTTTTAGATCATAGAAGAGAAATAGATGGCTCCCATAAAATTCCACGTCATGCTCCTTGTTCTTTAATAGAAAATTGTAAAGTAAAGACCAAGATATATCAAATGGTTACTTTTGGAACAAATTTCAGCCCCCAAGGTTAGTAATTCAATATTCTCCATAGCTTAAACTCACATAAAAAACTAACCATAGTCCAATTTATTCATGGCTCACATGACGATTTTGCAAATTTCAAAAAATCTAATTTGCAATGGTGCAGGACATTGCCACTTCGTGGTTATTGTTTAACATTTTATATTTTTTACATTGTTTTACTTTTAAATTTTTTTGCATTGTTTTACTTATTACTTTTTCCTAATATTTAAAGTTATTATTAAATTTTTTAATGTCACAACATCTCCTCCATAGTGGTTGGCAACGTTACATTATTTTTACATTTTTTTCGTATTCTTTAAAAGTTATTATTAAATATTTAATTAAAATTTATGTCGGCTCAATTATTACAATGCAAGAATGTTATAGTAACATACTATGTAACATGAAAACATCTCCTCCATAGGGGTTGGGAATGTTACATTACATAATATAACGTGACAAACATGACAAACGTGACAACAAATCCCCCATACTGGGATGTAGAAGTGCCTCTTGGCACAATTATTTCACGGTTACAAAGAATTGAGAAGTTCTATCTGTTGGAATTGATTTAATACTGAGAGGGGGGGGTGAATCAATATTAGCGCAATTATTAACAGATTTTTCCTTCTTTAATAGATTAACCTTTACTTAATATTTATATTCTGTTACGCACCAGTAAATAACCATTCACACATATATGCAAGACATCATCAACACATAACACACAGAATGTTTACGTGCAAACCCAAATGGGAGAAAACCATGAATGCTTATTTATAATGAGAAAAAATACATTCAAGGAAGCACAAACTTCCTGTATTTACCAGCGCCAACTAGAAGGAGGAACCAACCCCCTATTTTTATAGGCATCGACCTGAAGGAAGCTTCCACTCCCTGTGTTTTCTCCAACACCAACTAGAAGGAGGCATTAACCCCCTGTCGCTTTATTACAGGATCCAACCTAAAGGAAGTTGTGAATCCCTATCTCCTTGACCCGTCTGACCACCCTGATGTCCAGTATATTTTACTGCCTTGCTGAACTTCAAATATGCGCAGTTCTTCAAGTATTCTGATGATGATTCTGCTATGCGCTACCTTTGTATGCAGACTATACTCTGTCACTTTCTGCATACAACGCTTGACTTCTTGTTCCTCTCAAGTCACATTTCTACTAATGACTTACTTCTTATATTGTGTGCTCTGCTCATTCTGTAGTTTGCACTTCTGGTTCAATGTTCTCTTCTACGTGACTGGAATGATCAACTGATATTGTTCTTTCAATTTATATTTTGTTGTTCTGAAATGAAGCACCAGTAACAGAAGTAACTATGCACTTTCTGATGTGTTTGTTCTGATTAAGTGTTGTTGTCTCTCAAATAATCTCCGACGTCCTATGCATCAAATAATTGGTCTGTTTAGTTTAACGCACTTGTCTGAGATCATCTGCACCGTGATGCGCCTATCGAGTTATGTTGTTGTTCTGTTGTTGCACATCAGATGGAGTCTTCAACTTTGCATACTTTCACTTATGTTTTATGCATCAACTAGACTTTTGCACAATATCTAATAAAATTCAGTTATGTATTTTTGTATCTATCTCTTCAGCCTCTGTGACTATTGACGTGTTGATTTTGATACTGTCCTTTGAGATATCTAGCACTTGCGCATTATTCAGTATCCCTTTCTTTCATTGTTTGTGCAACTATCACAGGTCTACAACATTTTTCTGCGCACCATCAAAAATTTGTTCTGCTGCATATGCACATTTGGATCTTCGCTAGATCATTCGATTTTGTCCACAAGCCCCTTTATTCCTCGAAAAAAAATTGAAACTTTCACACAAAAAAACTTATGTTCTTGCAATAAAAGTTACTTCAAATCTTCAACTTGCATCTCTATTTATACATGTCCTGCATAGATTGTATGTTCGTAAGTTGGTCGTGGCATCCCCTCTTCCATACTTCACGGATTTTGCATATTCCATGTGTCATCATATGCTCTATTGATGTGTCATCTTTGATGTATCAAGCACACTCAAGGTCCACAACTTAGTGGGACTTTACACCTTGGTGGTGTACCATTGCACTCTTGATGTACCATTTCCTTACAGTATGTGTGCAATCATCCACTTCATCTTGATATGTTCATGACCTTTTCTGTATCATCCTTTGTGGGTAATGCAAATTTGTGATATCAATACTCTGCGTAATATGTGCATCCTCTAGCTTTTTCTTAGTGGGATTATGACCCGTGCCTTATTGTTGCATTTGGGTGATGCACCCTTCATGTATTGATACTTTACGGAATCTACGCATACTCCGACTTCTATTTGGCGGGACTTTGAATTTTTCCTTGTCATCACTTGTGGACTTGCGCACTTATTGTTCGTCGGCTGTGGAATTTGCACATATGTTATCTTCAACCGCTTGTACCATTCTAGGAGTTTGTACGCATTTCACTTACTAAAAGCATCTTCTTATTGGATTTGCTTGTGCACTTTTAGGATTGTCCAACCAATAACTACTTGCACACTTCTAGCCATCAACCAATCAATGCTTAGATTTGCTTGCATACTTGTACCATTTTTTCAACCAGATTCTTGGTTATTTGAGCACATGTAACATTGTCCAACCAAATCCATCAATTTGCTGGTATGAGAGAGTATGACTTGGTGGACTTGATTTCTGCACAAGGACCTCATGATGTAGGATTCATTACTTGTGTTTCTTCTTGGACTGGATCTTCATGAAGTATCTTTCGATTTTGCATGATGTATCATCTTATGTTCTTCAAAATTGACCTGCAAGATGTATCCTTGATGCACTCTTATATATACTCCAAAGTTGCATACATATATGTCACCTTTATCATTTGCGCATATACGTATGCTGTTCAGTATTTCTTCATCATGTGCATAGACTACCTCAAAATGGATTCTTTATACTTCTGCTGGAATGTTGTATCCACTTTGACTTAGGATGATATCAATGACTCACACTGAATCAATTGACATTCTCTTTAACATTGGATGGCATTCAAACACCTGACATCTTTTTTAGTTGACATCAATGACAACCAATGCTTTACACTATCTAGAATTTACTTATTTTGCAATTCAATTAATTAATTGTTGGTCAAATTTGGTATGAATGAATGACTAGATTGTAGTGAAATTTGTTATGTATGAATGAGTTGATTGCAATGAGGATTTCTAGAGTTAATACATGACTCTAAACTAATTCACCCTGTCACAATTTATCTTGAGTCTGATACCTTTCTAATTACAATTGGAGGGTCGATGAATATAGATTTGTGAGGTCACCTTGTAGTTCATTTTCTATTCCTACAAATTATTTTCGTTTGAGTAGCACGTATTTTATTTTATATCCTGCAATTAGCAATTATAATCAAATTCATTTCAATTGACCAATAGAATAGTTATTTCCTTTCATAGCAAGTCCATTTCCTAGAATTTCTTTTTCCTTCCAGTTAGTTAGTTTGCAGAAGATATTGTTTTTAATTTGAATTGAGTTATTTTGCAGTCCAACACTTTCCTGCAATTTCCCTATTTCAACACTTAGTTCTTGTGGCCTCGTTAATACATGTTTTAAAACTTTTCTTTGTAACTAATCATTATTGGTCTTACAACTACAACAAAAATTCAAATCAACATTGAAATAAATTTCCCTAGTACATACAGTACGCAACAGTTCATAATTATTATAAAAGCCTCAATTGATAATTAATGTACACTCTTTCTAGTTATCTTGCTAAGAAATTGGTAAGGTAATTAATAATCAAATTAATGAATACAATTGAGTTTGTTCCTAGAGACTCTACTATTTCTTTTAGCTTTGATCTTCCTCATGAGTTTTATCTAATTCATACGATAGGTCCTTGGGCCATGGTGTTATTGATCCTTTTCTGGTAGACTCCACGGTCGTAACAAAAATTCTGGAAAACATTAAAGTTGGAAATACCCCTACACAAGCAACTTGTATCAAATCTTTATTTATGCATTTTTAAATCTATGATCATGCTATTAATGTTTCTGGGATACAAGACTTTGTGTTGAATTCCTGGTTTCTTAGGAATCATTCTTGGCATGTTACTCGATCCGTTCAGGTATATTCAGAACATTGCATATAGGTTTAGGACTTCCCTATGTTATGATGCATTTAAACCTTTTTCCACCCAAATTTTCCATAGCGTTGAACTTGTTGGATATTGGTGCATCAACCTTTTCTATCTGCATTTACACAAGTCTGACAGAAGAGCCTACATATCATGGGCGCTCTAGTTAGCACCTTAATTGCCATTTTGGTTCCCATGTTGAATTTTTCTCATAGGATTGGGAGCCTTTTTAGTTGTACCATGAATCTGAGAAGAAGCCTCATGCCTCTCTTTCTCATCTATTTCTAGCCATCCCCTATAAGGATCTCAATTTTTTTCATTATGCATTTTCTTTTGCTCGTTGTTACTTTCATATCAATGCTTAATGCTTTGCTGCAACTTGCATACTACACTTGATTTCATTATGTTGCTCGTCACTTGCATGCACTGCATTTTCATTTTAAGTCACATCCCCAGAAAAAACATGTTAATGAGTGTCCACCTCTTTCCTAATACATTTTTTTCATTTTGTTTGGCATATATTTGTTCCATGCACTTGGAACATCGGTGCATGCCTTGTGACACTCATTTCTTCCACTATACTATAGCATTCTTTTATTATATTTAGGATTTTATAATATGAAAAAGAAAAGAAAAATAAAATATTTATCAAAAGAAAAAAATGCAATGTGTTTTGGTAAGGTCCACTGAACTTGAGATGTTTCTTAAACTGGGAGATAGGGATAGGTTTTTTCCCCATGCCTTCCATTGTAGTATTAATCATCACTATTCCCATTTTATACCTTAGGTTTGACCCTACCAAGTGGTGACATAATCCTTTCTATTTTGCATGTCATTATCTGTGCGGTAGTTTCTAACATCAATAGGCATCCTATATTAGCACCCCGATTATTGATTGATTCCCATGGAAATATTATTTAGGGTTTGGAACCCTCTTAATTCCTTCCATGTCTTGAGATTGAACCCCATTTTCTCTTTATAATTTTTATCCTTCTTGAGGGGGTTCTCCATGGGGGCTTCACTAGAAGGCAATATAATATCACGTTCATGTCATATTGCGGTATTAAATATTCATGAAAACCTAAAAACTATATTGCTTATATATTAAGGGCAAAGGGTTTTTTATTGATTTAATGTAACAATACAAAAATACTTCAATGGGGTATTTTTTATATGGGCGGGCTGACAAATATCTGCCAAATGGAGATGGCGGGATCACGACCGGATGAGAAATCGGGTTGAGGCAAGGCTCGGGCTTACCAGTACGCAGGGAAATCGCATCTTGAGGCATGCTTGAGGCCATGGGTTTCGTGGTGAAGTGGGTATCCATTCGATCATAGTCGAGAGACAGTGGTCATTGAAATCCAATTGTTACCAATCGCACTTAGCCAGTTGTTACCAATATATTTGGGAGGCTCTAAGCCTCCAGGGCTTGTTAGAGGCCCTCGATAGGCCTTGGGTGCTTGAATACCCAACCACTCATTCCTATTACAGGCCTTGGGAGGTTTAGTAAGCCTCCTAGATCTTGCTACAGGCCCAGGGGGCTTTGGATACCAGCCCACACAGGTTTAGTCATCGATTGGGGAACTGCAACATGCAATCTAAATGTTGTACTATGTGCATTGGCTCTAGTGACATACAAGAAGTGATCTCCTATCTCTTAATTAGACCATTAGATGTTGCAAATCATAATGATATGTGGTTGAGTAATTGCATTGTGGGTGAAGTAATGTGCAGCCACAATATACATCGAAAGAATTGAGGTGCATTGTAGAATGCATGTGGGGTCATAAGAGGGGTATCATATCAATATACTAAGTAGAAATATAAAGGGGTATAAAAAATGTTAATGAAAAAATTGATACATACAATATCTAGTGAAAATAGGGGGTTTTTTTAATTGGGAGGGGGTTAAAAAATGATTTTGGAAGGTATTTTCCAATATTTAGTGAAATTAGGGGTACTGTTTCATATGCCACGAATGAACGTGCTATGATAGCAGTTTATTGAGTGAAGCCCCTGTGGGGTTCTCAAAGTTTTATATGATTTCTTAAGAATATGCACTTGCTTGGTCACACGTGCCCCCATTGATTGCATCATTGTTTCCTCCTATCTCACCTTAGCATTGAACTTGCACTCGACTTATTACTTGATACCTTGCATTGCCAGAAATCTAACTTTACCCTTACCCATGGAGAGAACCCCTGCATTGAGTGGTCCCTATTTCCCATTTTTTCATCTTTGCATCGCTTATCACTTAGTTGGTTCTACGCGCTTGGAACCTTGCATCCCAATATAGCACTCATTCTCTCCAGGTGAGCACACTTTTATCTCTTTTTCACACTCATTAAACCATGAAAAAGACACACTATACCAAGTATCCTTTTATCCCTTTTCAGGTTCATTAAAACTCAATGAAAAAGGCACCTCTATTAAGAACGTTTTTATCTATTTTTTGGGATCACAAGACCTATACAAAAAATACACTCTCGATTACACCTTTAGCTCTTTTTCGGGATCGTAAAACCTACACGAAAAAGATAATATCGAGCATACTTTTATCTCTCTTTCATGCTCGTAAAAATATGAAGGAGACAACAGAAAACTAAAAAGAGGGGAGGGGGGAAATCATTTTTTATCCTTTGATAAAATGGAATTAATCCATTACATCACCCTTGAACATGGCACCTATTTGCGTCACTGTCTTATAGTCAGGTTATAGCTTGCTTATGGACTTTACCATCTTCATGAGGTATAGTATCTCTCTGATTGGTTACTCTTATAGTCATTATGAAGGATACTTCATGGTGTTCTTGATTCTATGCTATTGATTCATTCATGTATCATGCTTTATGTTCAAGGGAAGTCCAACCTAAGTTAACCATTTTGCAGTACCGTTGACCTCGTATGTCAGCCATCCCTATAACAATTGTGCTTTGTATTTCTATATCTTCACCTTTACTCTCAAATCATGTGTTGCATCGATTGATAGGAGATACATTAAGGCCATCATTTGATGGATTCATTTCTATCGACGTCAAGTACTTATATAGGAGGTGGATCTAGACACTGATTAGCACCTTGGAGCTTGCAGTCCTCAATGGAAAGTTTCCTCATGTTCGATAGTGGGTTTTCCCATATTGACTCATGAATGAGTGATTCTATGAGTTTTGAAGATCAAATCCCTTATTCCACACTCAAAAGATTGTATAGTTTCATTGGGGCCCATTATCATCATTGATGATCTCCCTCGCATATGTTAATGGTAGAACTCATTGAATGGTAATTAGACAGTTTCCCGCATGCTCAACATCATCACATCTATTCATATGTTGTAGACTTGTACCATTAGGGTATAGACGAAGACCTTGGGTTCTAGAGTGGCACTAGTCATTCATGCTACTTTTCCCAAGTTGCAATGGAGTATATTTTCTGAGTACTATGGAGACCATTATGTAGTCTTCCTAATATACACTATGACATAGATCTACATTGTATTTTCTTGTGCCTAGTATCCTTTAGTTAAATACTTAATCAAACTTTAGTCTCCACTTAATGTCCCTCCTAGATAATCAAATTCTTCATTACGTAGATTTGTCGAGATGATCCATTTATTCTCACCTATGAAACTAGTGTAGATAATGCAAATCTAGGTTGAAAATTATAGCTCACTCTTCTTCAACATTGGATTTTTTGTAATCATTATCATTAGAGTTTTCATATTCTTTATAGCTAGAGTGTTTAGATATTTCAATATTTTTTTTGAGGTCCTTGCTATCAGAGAGTTAGATTCTGAGTAGGTTTTGGTATCTCCCAATAACATTAGAGAATATTTTAGACTGTACACAACAAACTCCATGATTATTTCCCATGAAAATCAAATGTGTCCTTTGATCATTTACAAATATTTCGTTCGAATATTTCAATGCTTCTTTTCAATTTTAAGAACAATTTGAAATATCCATGACAATATTTCCCAAGCATTATTTTGTAAGAAAGCTACTAGTGTTGATGTTGTAGGCACATCAATGTATTCAACTAACATAATGAAAATGTGGTTGAAATCACTTCTTTTGGAAAGGACTTATGCTCAATGGGGCATGTTAGCTAAGTAGTGGGGGCATGCTAGCTAAGTAGTGGTTAGGACCTTGCAAGGTATAGAATTGAGATATATGATATAAACCCTTTAATTTTATGTCCACAAGTTAATTTAGGGTCAAAGGCACAAGGGTGAAAGGAAGTCATCTACGATAAACATTTTGTAATAACCTTAGATCTCATAAAACCCACTAAATAACAAAATAATATTAAGCATGCATGCAGATCTCTGATCCAACACAAGAATTTGATAACATGTAAAATGACATAAAATCCAGAGACAAACAAGAACAACATGCATAGAAGATCTGACAAAAGAAAGTGGATCTAATCAATATTAACAGAAAATATGCTATGAAAATTAAGGAACCATACCTGGTTAGATGACCTAGCATCTACCATTACCTTAATAGCTCCAATAGTGCAACTGAAGGTGGGGGGACGACTCTCCACCCAACCAACCCCCAGCCAAAGGCTGAGTCCCCCGAGCCCCCAACAATTAACCCTATGCCAGTGCTATCTTGCTTTCCTCTCCTCAAGAGCTCCTCTTCCAAATGCCAAAAGACAAAAAGATCCCCTCTCTTCACTTCTTCTCCTCCTTTTATCTCCTCCTTCTCCCAATTTCTTAATTTCTTATTTAATGCAATTTGTTTTCCCTTATTTTCTTTCATATTCCCAATTATATTATTATCTTACATTATTTTATATTACATTTTATTTATTATATTAAATATTCTCTATATTCGTATATGAGGGTTGTTACACATTTCACATGAATTCTAACTATCCCTAACTCTAACCTTAGTTTCATCTTAAGCTTATTTTTGTGTGTAATTACTGTAGGAATGGGGTGGGAAAGGGATATTAGAAGAAATAAGTATTCTTGGGACAAGGACTACTATTTTTTGGTTCCTAGGAATAGAGAAGGAAGGATTCTACAGTTCAAGGTATGTCTTGAGTGATATTGATGGTCGTTGTTGTTAAATTTTGAGCATTAATTCAACATACTCTAGGATCTTTACTGAGAGAATAACATGTACAGCATATCAAGTATAACAATGCATATCAATCACACCAAGCAATCACATGAGACAATAGACACACAGAGTTTCACTGGGGAAAACCATAAAGGTGAAAAACCCCACAACTTCCTCAAAGATAGAAAGAGAAATGATACAACCCAAGTACACAAAGATAGTCCTCCTAGTAGCTGAACCTCCTCCTCCACTAGTGCGCCACTTTCCAAGCAGTGTAGAACTAAATAATGAGATGATCAAATAGAGAGCTCCCGCTCTCTATTTATACTTATCTTGACTTGCCTAATAAACTAGCAAGGCCGACTTCTCTAGGAGAGTCTAATAACCCATGGTTACATTAATTAGGGCTGACCCCACACTTGGTGGTCTAATAACCCATCACAACAAGTTACGACACTTGCGACACTTGTCAATACAAATGATGACACTTCCGTATACAGGAATAATACCATCTCTATAGGAGTACAATATACATAAGTGAAATACATTCCAAAGGTACATATACATCAACACTCCCTCTTAACTAGGAAGGTATTTCTCGACACGGATCTGCTAGCACAAGTCTTCTTCTCTCGATCATCGTCACTGGATCATCATCATCGAATCATTGTCATTGTCACTACTGCTGCTATCTCAATAAATCTTCAATCTACTCATCACAGGAAGTTCTACAGAGCCAGTCCTTTTTCATACTAGATGTAGGCCCACCACCTGCAGGTCTTCATCATCACTAGCCATACTATGGAATCTTCAGGACTTATTACGTCCATCACAAAATCTGGCAAGAGCATCCCAGGCTGTTATGAGCACACAGCTCTACCTGTCGGATCTCCCAGGGACGTATTACATGTGACCTCACCACAAAACCTCGCAAGAGCATCCCAGGCTGTTACGAGCACACAGCTCTACCTGTTGGATATCCCAGGGCCATATTACATGTGGTCACATGGTAAAACCTCGAAAGAGCATCCCAGGCTATTACGAGCACACGGCTCTACCTATCGGATCTCCCAAGGCTATATTATATGCCATAGGACAAGACCTCGCAAGAGCATCCCAGGCTGTTACAAGCACAAATCTCTACCTGTCGGATCTCCCAGGGATATATTACATGTCCTCCCAGAGCAATGCCTCAAAAGAGCATCCCAGGCTATTACGAGCACACAGCTCTACCTGTCGGATCTCCCAGGTCAACTTACATGCTCATCTGCACAACCTGTCCACAGCCATGGAGTATCAACCTGATACTCACCATACATCATCCTGATGTACATCATCACATGATCAATCTGATCATCATCATAGCATCATCCTGATGTATATCATCTGGAGCAACATCCTGAAGCTCGTCATCCATGATCATCCTAATCATGCAATGCATCCACCTGATGCATACCATGTATCTACCTTATACATATCATCATACATGATCCACCTGATCATACAATGTATCTAACTGATACATACACAAATACATGATCCATCTGATCATATCAATGTATACACCTGATACATACACAAATACACGATCCACCTGATCATACAATGTATCCACCTGATACATACACAAATACATGATCCACCTGATCATATCAATGTATCCACTTGATACATACAATGTATCTACCTGATACATACACAAATACATGATCCATCTGATTATACAATGTATCCACCTGATACATACACAAATACATGATCCAACTGATCATAACAAGCATCCAACATAATGCATATATAGAGCAGTAACTGGAGCATCGTCCTGATGCTCATCATCCAACGCTTACATCCACATCCATGGAAGGATCCTCCTCTCACCATGCTCAGAATGTCTCCTGCAAATGTGTCCATCACTTCTTCCTCGAAGTGTCATCAATCTGAAGAACACCAAGCCTCTCTCTGAAGTACTCGAACTTCACTCTGGCTAGTGGCTTCGTCAGCACATCTGCAACCTACTCATCCGTCGCAACATACAGGAGCTTCATTGCTCCTCTCTACACCATATCCCTGATATAGTGATATTTGATCTCTATGTGCTTCGACCTGTCGTGAAACACCGGGTTATCAGATAGCTTCACACAACTCTGGTTGTCACAAAAGATACCAGTAGCATCCAAAGGGAGATCAAATAACTCAGACAGTAGCTTCCTCAACCATACTACCTCACAACTAGCCGAACAAGCTGCAACATACTCTGCTTCGGCTGTACTCAGTGCTACGCAGGACTGTTTCCTGCTAAACCAAGAGATCACACCTGATCCCATACTGAAGCAGCACCTTGAAGTGCTCTTCCTATCTACAGCATTTCCTGCCCAGTCTGAATCAACATAACCCTGCAGGTTAAACTTTTGATTCGCATCATACTTGAGCCCATAATCAATTGTACCCTTCAGATACCTCAGAATATGCTTTACAGCAACTAGGTGAACACCTCTGGGATCCGTCAGGAACTGGCTCAATGTGTTCACCGCAAAGCAAATATCTGGTCTCGTGTTCGTCAGGTACATCAAGGACCTAATCATCTGACAATACACAGTGACATCAACCCGATCAGATGAAGCATCCCACATAAGCTTCAGGTTCGATGCCATAGGTGTGGACATGGCCTTGCAGTCCATCATCCCGAACCTCTTCAGGATCTCTACTGCATACTTCCCTTATCCAAGGAAGATTCTATCTACACTCTGCCACACCTCCATGCTTAGAAAATAGTGCATCATCCCCAAGTCCTTCATTTCGAACTCGGCAGCAAGCTTCCTCTTCGTGTCGGAAATCAATCTATCCTCACCTATTACAAACAGGTCATCCACATACAAGAGTAGTATCACAGGATTGTCTTCCTCAACCTTGTAGTAAAGGTTGGAATCCGCTCTACTCTCAGTAAAGCCCAAACTGGATAGAAAGTTGTCTATCCTACCATACCAAGTTCTAGGAGATTGCTTCAAGCCATACAAGGATTTCTTTAACCTGCACACATATGAATCTCTGTCATGTGTCTCAAAACCAAGTGGCTGCTCCACATACACTTCCTCCTCGACTACACCATTCAAGAAAGATGTCTTGACATCCATTTGGTGTATCTTCCATTTCATCACTGCAACCAGAGCAAGTACTGATTTGATGGAAGTGTACCTGGCTACAGGTGCAAAAGTCTCTTCATAGTTAATCCCTCTTTCTGGGAAAAGCCACGAGCTACAAACCTTGCTTTGTATTTCTCCATGCTACCATCTGCAGCATGCTTGATCTTATAGATCCACTTGGAAGTCACAACAAACTTCCCTTCAGGTCTTGGGACCACATCCCAAACATGATCGATTGGTTATTCTCGACCATGGCATCCTTTTAATGTATCCCGTATCCTGGGAACTTTAGATTCTTCAATATCTTCAATAGATAGTTTGAACTTCGTTGTTGGAACAAATGTTGTAGTCCTTCTTTTGTAGGTGATGGTATACGATCTTTCCTACAAAACAAGTTAAATTGCATGATTAGAAACATCTCATAGTTTTCAGAACAAATTCTTACACATAAAGAAATATTTCATACAGTCATGTAATTATTTTAGTCGATGCTTCAATACAACATTTATCCATATCCCGTAACTTTCTAGATGCCTTCCAATCTCTACCAGAACATTGTTAAGAGTGTGCACAACTCCCAACATGTCAGCAAAGAGGTTTCATTCTAGATAAGTAGCAATGGAATGTTGTACAATTCCATAGGCCACTTACCCATCACATGCATATTAATAGTATACTGTTCATTAATGGAATTATTCTAATATGCATAATACACACCCTAAGTCTAGGAACATAAGCATATACATCTTTGAGCAATATTATTTAAACAAACAAGTATGCAAGAAATGACAATTCAAACACTTATCTTTGTTTGGTTGTAGGGTGGACTCCCTCTCAATCTTTGCTTCCTTGCAGGAACTACTGGAGTGTGCTCCCTCTTGATCTTTGCTTCCTGGATTACCTGTCCTTGAACTTAAATCCATCCTCAATCACTATGCATGCTTACTAGTGTGATCATTGTGTTATCCTCGAGATCTCATACATAATCATACATTCATTAGTATAATCTTAATACTATCAAAACACAATAATCTTAAACATGTATAGTCATGATCATTTCAAACACAGATAATAAGCATTAATATTCAAAGTTTCATGGAAGACTTTTCTTACTCATGCATATTCATATTTGACCATAGAACTCTTATGGTTAGTCATATCATCAATCAAGGTAAGAGACATAATATGCATAAACCCTAGATTACTTAAACTTGTAACTTCATGAGTAATCATTATCAATCATACAAAAGTATAAGATCCCTACATAGGGTAGGATTCTAACTTGATATAGGAAAAATATACCTGGTCATCATATTTGCTAGTTATGTCTAGCAATGTTTTTCTTGTTCTCTTCAATGACCTGCATAACTCATAATTTAACCACTGTAGAACCAAATTATACATATCTCTATGTGATCCATGACTATGGATGAGTCTTTGTCTTCATGTCACTATGGTCTTGATCTAGGACTTGATTTGTACCTTCATGTTAGTGGATAACATTCTCCTCATACAACACCACAGTGCATTAGTACAATCATAATACATTCATAAGTGTTATAACCCTAATCAATGAATGTCTTCTATCATGCATTCATACTTTTACTAGGGTGATAAGACAAGTCCAAATTTAAACAAGATTGTTACTAAACTCAATAACATGAAGACAATCATATTATAAACTTAATCATGAACAGATTTCAAAACATACCTATAAGTCATACCTATCAGATTGCTTGTAGTAGTTGTTGTTGTTGTTCATTTTGTTCTTAGGACAATCTGAGGGAAAAAAAGCATCTGAGATGTTCTTATCTCTATGATGATGGTGGTGTGAAGATCTCTTGTTATGAGATAGCTCCTTCTTACTCTTCTTGGTATGTGTTGTGAGAGCTTGATCTCCATTTTTCTTCTTGGGCCACAAGACTAGCTTCTTCTTGTGAACATTCCTCCCACAGTCTACTGAAAGAGATCAACTTCTTTCTTGCACAGATTCATTGGATGAAGGAGTCCCATGACCTAGGTAGGCCATTCAAAGTGGTCATGACAATTTCTCCATTCTCCACCACTTCATCCACAGCTTCAAGTTGTTCCTTGATTTGAGAGACCTTTGAATGGTCTCTCCATTCTGAAGCTTTACCCCTTTTAATTGGTTCCGCAGAGTCATCTTCCGATTTATGTTCTTTCCTTCAAACAACTTAGTCAAGGAGTCAAACATCTCCTTAGGTGTCATTAGGGAAGACACATGGGGTATGAGATGGTCCTTTATAGAATCAGAAATGATTCTCTTAGCCTTGACCAAGTTCTTGTTGTGTAAGACTTTAGCCTCTTCTCCCTCTGGGACTGGAACCTCTTCACTTGTGTAAGTGTCCAACTCATTTTCTTCTAGGATTAACCCAATCCTATACTTCCATGCTCGAAATTTATCAGCCCCTTCAAGCTTATCCTCAAGCTTGGTGTGGTGAGACATCTTAAGAAGTACTTCAAATGGAAATAGAAAAGTTATTGGGTCTTACCACTTGATTCGCTGAAAACTGGATATGGAGCTGGATTAAGGTTTGTCAGAGAAACCCTAAAAATTCAAACTTTGAATTTCAAACTTCTGAAAGGATAGAAAGATGCGCCTTGATGAGCTGATCAAGATGGTATACTCAGAATTTGAAAACTGCAAATTTTCACCCCTTAAATTTGCTTTTCAAACTTTTGGATTCACTAGGGAGGACCTTGAATTAGGGTTTGATTTTCTTGGAGCTTCACCCATCCAAAAAGTTCGATCTTGGTCTCTAAACTTCGATTTTTCAAAGGATCTTCCAGCCATGGTCTCAGATTTAAGAAATTCCAACTTTTGCAGAAGCCCTAATTTCCGGCTTCACTCGAGAGGACCCCAAACTAAGGTTTGATTTTCTCGGAGCTTCACCCAACCAAAAATTTCGATCCAAAGCTCTAAACTTCGATTTTTCCAAGGAGATTCCAGCAATGGTCTCAGATTTCAGAAATCCCTATTTTTGTGGAAACCCTAATTTTTAGGGCCAAAAATGAAAGTTCCCAGAATTGAATTCTGATTCGACAGAAAGATGCGCCTTACTGAGGAGAGTCAATCTACCCTACTGCCTTTCCAAAATATGTGGAGAGAAACCCAAAAACAAGAAGCCCTAGCTTTCGTAACTGCACAGTGTCTTCTTCTCAGGTTAGCTCGGATACCATGTTAATTTTTGAGCATTAATTCAACATACTCTAGGATCTTTACTGAGAGACTAACATGTACAGCATATCAAGTATAACAATGCATATCAATCACACCAAGCAATCACATGAGACAATAGACACACATAGTTTCACTGGGGAAAACCATAAAGGTGAAAAACCCCACAACTTCCTTGAGATAGAAAGAGCAATGATACAACCCAAGTACACAGAGATAGTCCTCCTAGTAGTTGAACCTCCTCCTCAACTAGTGCGCCACTTTCCGAGTAGTGTAGAAGTGAATAATGAGATGATCAAATAAAGAGCTCCCGCTCGCTATTTATACTTATCCTGACTTGCCTAATAAACTAGCAAGGCCGACTTCTCTAGGAGAGTCTAATAACCCATGGTTACATTAATCAGGGCCGACCCCACACTTGGTGGTCTAATAACCCATCACAACAAGTTACGACACTTGCGACACTTGTCAATACAAATGACGACACTTCCGTATAGAGGAATAATACCATCTCTATAGGAGTACAATATACATAGGTGAAATACATTCCGAAGTTACATATACATCAACAATTGTCTTGAGAAAGGAGAACTACTACCAATATCATTATTAGTTGGATCAATGGAAGACTAATTAAGCATTTGCTAAGTGGGAAAGAGTAGGGAAGGTGTGTACCTAGCATAAGGGGGATAGTAAGGCCTAACATTATTCTTAATGATTAAAAGAAGAATCCTAATGTTGGAGGTGCTGGTAATAGGGGCATGAGTGGTAGTGTTCTTGCACACCAATACGTTGCGAGGTATGGTGGTGTAGTAAGTCAAAGGCCTCACCACACAATTCCTATGTTTAGTTTGATTTTGTGACTCTCATTTTGTTAATTATTGGTAAGAGTGTGCTTGCCAAGTAGGAGATGCAATGAGTGTTAACTTGTTTTCTTGTTGAACTTAAGTCTTGGTCAAGAGGCATCACCTAATTCTAAGTGTTGTGTTGGTTGGGAAGAAAATATACCCTAGGTTGTGTTCTCCCGCTTAGATTTTAGTATAATTTTGAAAAAAAAATTGTACTAATTTGTTAATCTTCATCCATACTTGAAAATACAAGCATGTAAAAAAAGGTTTATAAATCATTGCATTAATATTTTAGAAATCTTTGAATATGAAGTAATGTATTTGTATATATTTATTTTCTCTTAAACCCTGCATTTCTTAATCATTATATTGATCCATATATAGAATTTAACTATTTTACAATGATAATATGCTTGAATTCTATTTAATATTTAATATATAGATAAAAAACCAACCAGCTCTACATTGATGATACTATTGTGTGGAGTGGTAACGAAGCCACGGGCACTGTCACTGCGCGCTCGGCATATGGCTTTATGATTAAAGAAAGATGCATCTATCCGAAACAATGGTGGTATGATAAACTGTGGTACTGGGAAATACCTCTTAAATTTAAATGTTTTTTCTGGTTCGTGCTCCAGGACAGATTGAAGTCATGGGATAACCTCATTCTATTGGGGTGGGTCGGACCTAGCAGATGAGTCCTGTGTGAGTGCAATGAGGAGTCTGCTAAACATCTTTTTCTGGATTGTGTATTTACTCTGGAATTATGGGAGCAGATATATCATATTTTTGACATCAAAGGTAGATGGGGTGGTGCTGATATTACTACCTCGCTGAAACTGTGGAGAGCCGAGTGCAGGGATCATCAGAATCTCCCGATTTATATATGCTGGGTAATTTGGAGATGCAGAAATAAGGCGCTATTTGAAGATATTAGACCTCAGGTAAATCACTTGTCGAATTCTATTATCAGCTATTATTCAAATGTTCCGGTTAAGGAAAACACCAGGAGTGTCAGGAATATTGGATTGTTTAATCTGGAGGTTAATTGTCCAACACTGTTCTTTGATGGGGCAGCTGCTTAGGGTGAATGTGGTGCGGGGGGTGTTATATACCTCAATAAGGAGCATTATTTTACATTAAAGATGAAGTGTGGAAGGGGTTCTAATATGAAAGCGGAACTTTTGTCTCTTTGGTGTGTGGTGAAAGTGGCCAATTGTTTTGGGTTATCAAATGTAAAGATATATGGTGACTCCCGGGTGACCATAAAATGGGCTTTGGGGGAGTATGATCTACAGGTTTTACAATTGTCCTGCTGGTGTGATAGGGTGAAGGAAGAACTACAGAAGCTGGGACAGGTACATTTGGAACACATTTTCCGTGAGCATAATGTACTAGCAGATTCCCTCTCTAAATCGGCACTGGATGGGGCAGAGGATTTCATTGTATGGGAGGAAATCTTGGAAGACCAGTGGGTTGACACTGGAAACTATTTCTATTTGGGATGAACTAGTTTATTTTGATGTTGTAACTTTAGTTCTTGGTATACTGTAACTGTTTTGAAGGTTTTTTGCCAAAGACATTAGGTCTGTGTTTTGGCTCATTATGTACATCATACTTTATGTACTGATTGCTTGAAGCATCATGATCATCATGTACTATTTGATTCAAGTTTGAATATCAATAGTATGCTTTTTTCGCGGGAAAAAAAAAATATCCTCATAGCCAAATAATTTCTGATGAAGTACGTGTACACTATAGGAAGCCAGATCCAAGGTGTTAGATCAAATATGTATCATGCACTTCTTTATCGATGGAAGTGTCAATTCGTGTGAAGGGCTGTGCACTGAATGACTTGTTAGTTATTGTTAGTTAGGTTGCTATCTGTGCTCAACTTGCCACCTTCTCAATTGATAACAAGTATGGAGAAGTTAAGCCTATTCAATAAACTAAAAAAAATAACATTTTTATATTTCTCTCAATGCAATTGAAGTTGGAAATGATAGTCTAATAATAATTAATTTAATGTTATCATACTTATGAAATTCAATAAATTCTCAAAAATGTAATTTAATGTTACTATACTTATGGAATAAATTCCCTTAAAGTTGGTCTCTAAAATTATAATCATTAATTGACAGATGTTTAAATATTCAATAATTTTAAGTATATTTTCCATCTTATTTTGTTTTCCAGCTAAAAATCTTTAAAAAAAAATATTGAATCACATATGGAAATTACATAAATATTATGGAGTATTGGAGAGTGCTGAATCTATTAATAAATTCAAAAACATAATTTAAACACTCCCAAATTTAGATTTCACCCAATTTTTTTTTATTAAATTCCAACCAAAACTTAAAGTAAAATCCAAAACTGAAAAAATTTAGAATAAATAAATTACTTCTGTGAACAAATTAATCACAATACACTAAATAACATGAGTAAATAATACAGTCCATTGGTTGTAGCTTGGGTGGTTGGGAGGAATATTGTTACCCTCTCCATTCAGGTTCAATTCTTGTAAGTGACATATTACTCTTGTTGAGCCCATATTGTAATGATTGTAATTCATGCCACCTTGATTCTTTAGAATAACAGGTGATGACCATTTCCCAGGTGAAATGATTGATAGCAAGGCAAGAGAAATACGCATAAAATAATGAGAAATAAATAATAATCACCATTATTCAGTCTGTAAAATCAAAGCTAAATATTGTACAAATATTGTACAATCAAACTTCAGTTTCCACCAACCACTACCCAAACAATCAAATTCTTAGCTGTTGGAAAACTGCCTCTACACAAACAATTGTATTCTTGGCTGGTGGAAATTTGTACATATTCTTGGGAGTCGTTGTTCACTCGTCTTCTTCATCGCTGGAGTTTTCATATTCTTCATCGCTGGAATCTTGAGAAGAGTCCATGCTCTCATATAATTCATTGATGTCTCCAACATCATTGTAGAATCTGTTAGACCATACGCAACAAACTCCCCTATCATATGCAAATCCTGTAGAAAAATGTTCAATACTTTCTTTCTGATTTCAGAACAATTTGAAATACCCATGCTAATCTTTGCCAAGCATTCCCCTGTAACAATATTGCTAACAATGATGCTGTAGGAATCAAGTGTATCCATCCAAACAGAAATGATAATAGCTCATCCAATTCATTCGGTGGCTTTGAAGTGTGACTAAACTCTCGCCAATTCCATCAGACTGGTCGTAGCAGATGAACTTGGAACTTTTATTTAAATAGTAGGGCTCGAACGTTGTGCGAATATTTGTTCTCTTTATCACAACAGGATTTTCACAACTTATGTCTACTACTTCCACTTGCCTGGATACTTGTTTCACAACCATTCTATCACTGCCACATAGTTGAACGAATTCTGCCCCACCTTCTCCACCATACAGAGGGAGAAAAAATTCTGCCCCATTGCTTTTGGAGTAACTTATGAACAAAATTGACTTCTCGTAGAGGTTTTGATGGATCACCATGTCCGGATTTGCCGGACTTCCAAATTTAAATTTAGTAACACTAGTTCTGCGATTGTAATAAAGAGCTGACAAAGAGTGAATAGGGTATTGTAAATTGCTAGCTGGTTCTGGTATTGTAACAACTGACGGTATTTTTTTAATTCAAAAAACATGAACATTCTCTCCAACTGATTATAAATCATGCCCCTGCAATTTGGAATATCAAGATCCCAATCATAAACCATGCCCTGAAAAAGCTGTTTGTGGGTTGTAGTTACTCCTGCTTTTATGGATGGAATTTCAACGCTTATAAAAACTTGTGGCTTCTCCAACACAGCAATCATTATCAATGAATGATTATAGGGATTGTAACTGGGACAATATAATTTCCAGGGGAATTGGTTGATTATGTGCTTGTCATCAGCATCATGTGAGAAGTAATATTTATGTAAAAAATAATTAAATAATAATCACTAAAGAAATGATAAATAAGTGTCTTGAATTCAAATTTAAATTTCCAATCAAACTTAAGCCCAACAAAATGCCACCAACATGATCAAATACTTCATTCATGGATATGTATTGCTAATGAACACTTGAACTTTTATTTAAATTGTAGGGATCGAATGTTGTGCAAATATTTGTTTTCTTTATGAAAATAAGATTTTCATTAGTTAACTACTTCAAGTAGTCTCAATACTAGTTGCACAATTCACGTAGTAGAATGAATTGTGCTCAAAGTACTCCTCAATAAAGATGGAGAAAAAATTATTTACACGGATTACCTTGCCCTGGATTTCCAAAGTAAATTTAGGAACACTAATTCTGGGATAGTAATTCTTAGGAATTTGACCCTAATCCTAAGTCCTAGACCACCTAATGTGCATCTTGGGATATAGTTTTTATCCTAAGTTATTATGCACATAGTTGGGGTTTTTATGGTTGGTATGTCATAATTGTCATCATATACTATCATGATCCCTCTGTATTATCAATATAGTATTATAGATTTGCATTCATCAACCTTCATTTCAACAACCACCAAGAAAATTCCCATCAATAACCTACCCTTTCGCAATTCCATTAGATGATTTCATATCTTCCATTTGATCATATGTACAGGGCAGTCATTTTATTTCCTCCCCTACCGAAGTTCCTCCCTATAGCAATACATCAAGTATGCTCCCTAGCATACAATTGGACTATTTTTCGTGTTTTTGAACACACTAGAACTTTACTTAGCTATATTTTTTAGCACAACTTCAATTCAGTCGAAATATCCATTGGTTTCCTTGATTCAAATCTTTTGAATTAGCCAAGCATTATGAGTCTACCCTAATGAATTCCTTCGCATGAATTCACATAAATACAAGTCATGCCTTTTTTTCTTAAAGAAAGCGTTTATAACTTCCAACCCAAACACCATTGAAATACACCCTTATTATGACCACCCTCTACAAGATGGACTCTTATTTCTTCATATTGTGTGTCAAAGCTACTAAGTTTTCCATGTCATTGTGCTTTAAACCAATGAATTCTTACCATCCCTACTGCCCAATTCATTACTCCCTCAAGATAGTCCCCATTGTGATATGATGCCTCAAATCTCATGCTGGTATTCAAAGGATTTTATATGCTTTGATTCCAACATACCTTCCCCTATCAACATCAACACATTCATTCTAGGGGATGTGTCTAGAGATTAATAGCATACATTAGTCCCACTCCCATTATTAATGGTTCTCCTTGGACCAAGTAAAGAGATATATCATTAATTTTTGACTTGGTAGGTTCTCACGTGCTCGACTTCAACGCCTTATCAAACCATTAAGAATCATACATTTTGATGGTTCCAGTATATCAGATAGGCTACACACATGTGTGATTCATTTCCGTTCCTTGGGAGGGAGTTTCCCTTTAGGTAACTCCTTGCATCTTACGAATGTTGGTCCCAATTCTAAAACAAATTTTGATTTGCATGAATCT
Organism: Larix kaempferi; assembly: GCA_027924585.1. Taxonomy (NCBI): domain Eukaryota; kingdom Viridiplantae; phylum Streptophyta; class Pinopsida; order Pinales; family Pinaceae; genus Larix; species Larix kaempferi. Next base: position 19,337,779 of record BSBM01000600.1, read on the forward strand.
CAAGAGGAAGTTTCCCTTTAGGCAACTCCCCATATGTTTTCGATTGATATTCCAACACTACATATTAGTGCAAGCATTTTTAATTTATACATAAGAGTTCCTCTCCAACATGATCCTCACAACTATCTTGTTAGCTTTTACATTTAGAGCTACTTCATAGTTCACTGATGATCTTTTTTTTTGTGGACTAATGCAACACATTGGCATCCCTAATGATCAGGCAATGTAGCTCCCTAGTCATTTATATATACATGGACATGGCTCCCTTTGATCGATTGTCCCACTATTGTATGTTACCATGCTATCTTATTTTCCATGATACCTTTTTTACCTCAATACATTAAGCGTCGGTCCCCATTGTAACACATTGACACATCTTGATGGGTATGAATACACTATGCTTGTCATATTGAGAGGAAACTTACTAATCACCTCTTTGGTTTTTGGTTGTATAGATGCTTCTTTTGGGCCCTCTACTAGGCGGTCCTACTTGTAAGATTGCTCGACTCCTTGGTACACACTCTTTTTTCATATAAAAGAAACGATGATGTATTTCAATCATATGATTAGTTCCTAACCTCATACATCAGGGGGCAGCTATTATTAGTCCAAGTTTTCTCCCTTATGCAATAAGATATATTCACCATGATAATACACCATTAACATGCATAACCTACCATTATTAATTCTTCCATATCCCTATGCGAGCTCTCTTAGTCAAACTGGAAATCCTCCCAACAAATTGGCCATTAAGAGACCTCTTGATGCCAATTTAGTTCTTTAGTGAAACAATGAGGTTGACCTAGTGCGTATCTTAGGACATTAAGGGCGCTCCGAGTGAAGAAGAAGGGACAAGAAGTGTGCTACACCTTTTTGTACATGATTTGAAAAAATACTACTTTTCCTCCAAAAGTCATGGCTTTTTATAGTCAACACAAAGCATTGGAAAGGAACAAAAGAATTACTTTCAAGATAAAAAGCTAAGGTGAACCAAAAATCCACAAAAATCAATATTTTCTCCCTAATTAACTCAAAAAAGAGAGGATTTTTCTAGGTTTTGGATTCACAACACCATAAGAAGCCATAAGAGAACACCCTATTCACTAGTTCATATCCTAATTCATTTGTTTCGGTATCCTTTCTCTTACATTGCATCCTCTTTCACTTAACATAATTATTCTACCCTTTCCATGAGAATTAATAAGGCCACTCCTTTCGATTTATCCCATCCATCTTAGAGGTATCAAAGAAAGGATCTAAGAGAATTCAAAGGAGCAAAGGACCTGGCCATTGGAAAATCTAAGTTAGAGACCATCCTGCTATCTTCAAACTACTCCAAAGGTTTATACATTGTAAACCTATAATCATTGGTTGCACCGAGAGTAGCGAGGTGCTCTACAGCCCAATATGGGGGATATGTTGTAACACATAACGTTGTGTAACGTTATGTAACATGCCATTCCCATAAAAAAGAAATAAAATGCAAATGATGTCGGCTTAAACAAAACAAAAAAATTATAATGATTTTAGTTTAAACCTAGATATATCAAGCATCGAGAGGGATCGAATGTCTTGAGGTGTAAATTTTTTCTTAAAATGTGTAAAAAAATTAAGATGAAAAAAATTACACCTCAAGAAATTGGATCATTCTTGGTGCTTGATAGATTCGGGTTTAAAATGGATCTATATTGGCAAATAGAAAAGGCCAAACCATTCTTCATATGTTGAAATGTCTCATGTATGCATGATTTACAAGTAGTTTTAAATGTATTGATCTCTTTGTCTTTGTTAGTTTTATCACAAGGGATAATTTCCAGTTTGTAGGAGACTAAAAGATACCATGAAATACTAAACAAACCTAGGCTACTGTACTAAAATGCTAAAGTTGACTTTAGTGGGAAGGCCAAAGGAGCCGAGTGCCAAGGTGCTAAATCATCAATTAGGAGAATGAAGGGACTCCATGCCCGAGCATTAAGGTGAGTGGTAGAAAGAATAACGAGAACACTAGAAAGCGCCAAAGTTAAGCGTCCAGTGACTAGTATCCCAAGGCCAAGGGCTAAAGAGCTAAATACCTGAGCATAAATCTTGAATGGCTAGAAGACCAAAGGTCCAACACTGAGTGCTAAAGAAAAAAGCTCCTTCTGGCACAACAATCATATCTCCCACCGAGTGCGCATATCTACGAATTGTTTCCAAAAAGCACCCACAACTTGCGTGGTGGATAATGGTGGGATAGCGAGCTGTTGAGTTGATATCTCCCTTCCATGCAATTCCCCTCCTGAAACTTCTTTCAATCAAGGAGTTACCACTCACTCGTTGAGGGCCGCATTACATGTCAGTATGGGCCATGAGGCCGACACCTTGATTTCATTAGGGTGTGCTAAGGCCTGAGACATGAGACATTACACCTGACCCTTTGAAACTCCACCTCCTTCGAAACACCACCTCCATGCCCCCGCCTCAAGGACATGTAGGTGCCATGTGCACCAACCCAAGGGTGACATGTGGCCACCTAGCCTCCCATGAAATCATGTTGATGTCATTTGAAACTCTACCAAATAAAAGGTCGCTACTTTTCCTATTCAAATTCCAATTTTAAAAATTGGAAAAAACAACACAAAAGCACTTATTCACTATACTAAAGAAGAAAGTTGTCGCTATAATCCAGCGACTAAGATACCTTGCTCACATGTCAAGCATCCACACGTACAGTATAATCAGGTAACTCTAACCACAATTTCACCACGTACTTTCCAATTATCTTTTTGATCTTGGTGGATACTTGTGGTCATCCACCTATGGCGAGCACTAAGCAGCTGCTACGCAGCATTGAATGTTGCGGTCGCTGCTTTGCTCGCCGTTCGATCTCAAGCAGCGTCAGATTGAACGATGAGAACAACAGCAGTCGCAGCATTCAATGCTGCATAGTAGGCTGCTTAGTGCTCGCCATCCACCTATTCCATCAAGCTACAACAGTTCTCCATCTTCTTGGAATTTTTCTACATTTTTTTGGGTCCTAAAATTCCGGGGTTGTTTTGAGGCCCTAAGTGACATTTTTTTGGCATGACAGTGCCTAGTAGATGGACAAATGGCTATATCAGGTCATTCGTAATGTGTACTTCTTGGATATATCCCTTTCCAATGAGCTACCATGTGTCCTAAGCAGAGATCGTATGCAAAAGGTACACCCCCGAGAAGTTGACGTATCAACTAACCACAATGGGGCCCACAATTCCTTTGGCTCTTCATTTCCTAGAGTTAGGTTTTTGGAAGTTAGGGTTTTTTCCTCCTTATGTTTATGATAGAAAGGCCCTTTGTGGACTCCTTGTAATCAACTATTCCAAATAAGCGTAGCCAACACATCTCTCTTCAGATATAAATTACCACAATTTGAACTAGTTTATATATGGCTTTATAATTTACAAATATCAAAACTTTTAATATTAAGTAGTTATTCCACTAATATTTTTAAAGTCTTTAAATATGAAATGATGTATTTTTGTGTTTATTCTTCTTCTTAATCATTATATTCAATATAGATAAAGAACCAACCACCTCCTCTCAACTAGCCCACATATCCTATAATTTTTTATGAAGTGAAAATGTACACTATAAGTTGCCAAATCCAAGGTGTTGGGGTTAATGACCCCGATGCTATGTATCATGCACTTCTTTATAGATGGAAATGTGACTTCGTGCGAAGAGTTTTGCAGTCAATAAGTTGTTTGTCGAGTTTACCCAAAACAAAATTGGGTTAGTTGTAGGGCAACCTATGCTCAACTTGCCACCTTCTCACTCAATAACACGTTTAGAGAGGTTAAAGTTATTCAATAACCTCTCAAAACCAACATTTTTGATATTTCTGTATATGCACTTGAAGTTGGAAATGAGACTCTATAATGTACTTATGAAGATATTTAGGAGTATAATTATTATAATGTTTGGTATGTAACAAAAACGATTAGCTTAAAATATTACCAAACTCGTGGAATAAAGTTCACTTAGAGTTGGCCCAAATCATTAATTGATGTAATAAATTAATAATAATAATACACAATGACTAATAAATGTAATCGATGCTGGATATAAGCATAAGTCGAAAGAAATATCCAAAGGAAAATGCGTATACACCATGTAACACACTGCGATTGATCATGTGTGTATATAGACCAGCATAGATCCAAATCCTAGGTTCTATCAAGCGCTGAGAGAGATTATGGATAACTTCTGAGATTCAATGTCATAATGCTTTATTTCAAAATTCTAATATGAAAGATTAAGAAAATAATTTTATTCAACTGTTTAACTTTATTTAAATCAATCAAATAATATGGATTATGATAATTCGAGTGTTTAATTAAATTATTCAAAATAATATTAATTTTGAAAGATTATTTTAAGTGATTGATTTACCATAATGAAACTACATTAGCCTGGGATTATGAGTTAAGCTATTTGAATATTATCTTTTTCTTAACTCGAGGTGAAGCCACCTTAATCAAAAAAATCATGAGATAGAAACCATTTGAATATTATTTTTTTCTAGTATTTTTAATCGTTCTTTTTATATTTTTAGAAAATTTAATTATTTTGGAATGAGATTATTCCTTAATTCTATTCAATATATATTTAAAAAAACTACTTCTTACCTACTCAACCTATCTCCATTACAAATAATTATAAATTTTTAAATTTTCAAATGATTTATAAGAAATGTCTCCATGAGTTTCAGGCCTCTAATTTTTATCAATCCATATTAAGGCCTCTAATTCTTATCTATCCACATTAAAACCAATATCTATTAACAATGTCATTATGTATTGGAAGAAACCTACATGCAGAAAAAAATTCATATATGCATAATTTGGATGAATGGCTTTTCATGGGTGGTTTTAGACAATGTCAAATTTGTGCATGGAAGTTTTTAGAGTGGTTAATCAATCTGTTAGAATTTTTGGATTTTCATTATGATGAAATTTAATAGATTTTCTTAACATTTTATGTGGAATTTCCACCCATCATCAAAGGATCAAATGAAGTTAAATGATATTACATTTCCAGATCATAACACAAAACAATTTATTCTTAGTTCTAATTTATATTGCTCCTTTTACAACTATAGGTAGCTGCTACTCATCCTCCTTGCATATCAAATCAAAATCTTAGCTTCCATTTCCCATTATTCTTCTCATCTTATCAAGAAAACCCTTGAGATGGAAAAACACATGCACAATTTCAATTGTGAAGATGGTTATAAACTCACTTAAACCTCAAAATGTCTATTCTCTTTATCATTTCCTTTCATTTTTCTTCCTTTCTAGGTGTTTTTTCCTTTAAGTTCTTTCTCTTTTTCTATATTTCTTTATTTCCAATATCACTTGTTGTTTTCTTATTTTAATTATATGTAATCCCTTACTTTATTATCATCATTCTCAACCTTGAACCTTAATTTGCAATATTATAGTTTTATGTATGATTAATTACTAATTATTTTATTGCTCTTATTTTAAATTATTGTATCTCAACTATAATGGTTATATTACAAACTCTATTTAATTACTTGCATTTTTTCTATATCATTATGTGATCCTGGGTGAATGTCAAAGCTATTCACATGACTAACACTGAATTATTGTTTAGGTTCAATTATTACAAATTATTTCCTTATTTGTATATTTATTGAATTAATATTTGAAATATTAATAATTTGTGACTGCCTAGAAAGATAGAGAGGATGAAGTTATTCAATGGTCTTTTAAAAATAACAATGGATGTTTGTTTACATGTTTAATTGAAATTGTGAATGATGCTTCTTAATGTATTTAGAGAAGATAATTAATGTATTGTGACCATACTCATGAAATAAGGCTCACTAAGTTGTTGGTATGTGAAATCATTAATTAATGCAATGCAATACTCATTGAATAAGAGACTACACATTAAATATGGTTCACAAATTTATTAGTATTGTAAATGCAATAATAATTGGTAATTGAAAAAACCCTTTAAAATATCCATGAGAAAGTATAGATATAATGCACATATAGATACATATACATATGATTATATTAAATATGATGAATGATTTAATGTGAGAATAATGATTTATGTAAAAATTCATTAAATAATAATGACTAAAGAAATGATAATTAACTCTCCAATTTAAAATTAAATTTTTAATCAAACTTAAGTCCCACAAAATGGCACCCACATGATCAAATACTTCATTGGTGAAGATCTATTGTGAATGAACACTTTGAACTTTTATTTAAATTGTAGGGATCAAATGTTGTGCAATTATTTGTTCTCTTTATGAAAATAAGATTTTCACTAGTTAACTACTTCAAGTAATATGAATACTAGTTGCACAACTCACATAGTAGAATGAATTGTGATCAAAGATCCCTGCAATAAAGAGGGAGAAAAAACAAAATATGCAGTTTGTAGTTGCATTTGGAATAAATTATGAACAAGATTGGTTTCTAGTAATCTTCTTGATGGATCATCATGCTTATATTTCTTGGATTTCCAAATTCAATTTAGGAACAATAATCCTAGGATAGTAATTATTAGGAATTTGTCCCTAATCCTAAGTCCTAGACCACCTAATGTGCATCTTACGATCTATAGTTTCTATCCTAAGTTATTATGCACATAGTTAGGGTTTCTATGGTTGGTATCTCATAATTGAAATCATATACTATCATGATCCCTCTATATCATCAGTAATGTATTACAGATTTGCATTCATCAGCCTCTATTTCAACAACCCCCAAGGAAATTCCCATCAATACCCTACCCTTTCTCAATTCCATCAGATGATTTAATATCTTCCATTTGATCATATGCATAGGGCACTCATTTCCTTTCCTCCCCTACAAAATTTCCTCCCAAGAGGAATACATCAAGTATGCTCCATAGCATACCATTGGACTATTTTTTGTGTTTTCAAACACACCAGAACTTTACTTAACTATGATTTTTAGCACAACCTGAGTTCAGTCGGAAGCTCCTTTGGTTTCGTTGGTTCAGAGCATTTGAATTAGCCTCCTCAAGAGTCTACCCTAATTAATTCCCTCCCTGGTATCACATAAATATAAGTCACACCCATTTTCTCAGAGAAATCATTTATAACTTCCAACCCAAACACCATTGAAATACACCCTTAGTCTGGCCACCCTCTATAAGATGGCCTCCCATTTCTTAAAATTGTGTGTCAAAGCTACCAGGTTTTCCATGTCATTATGCTTTGAACCAATGAAGTCTTACCATCCCTACTGCCCAGTTCATTACTCCCTCAAGATAGTCCCCATTGTGATATGATGTCTCAACTCTTGTGTTAGTCTTCAAAGGCTTCTATATGCTTTGATTCCAGAAGGGAATCTCGATAGATCCAGAAATAATTCAGTCCATAACTTAGATTCCCGTGCCCCATAATAAAAAAACTATGCAATCATTCATGGGCACAATCAATTTTGTTCGAAGGTTTGTACCAGATTTTTCACAAATTGTAAAGCCTTTGCAACAAATGGTGAAGCAAAGTGTGCAATTCAAATGGACCGATGTTGAGAAAAGTGCATTCGAGGATATAAAGAATGCTATAGCTCATGCACCTTCCTTAAGAAGTCCATATTTTGAAAAGGATTTTATCATATATACCTTTGCTTCAGACAATTCTCTTGCAGCAGTGCTCACACAGAAAGGATAACTAGGAGACGAGTATCCAATATCTTTCATGAGCACTGGGTTACAAGGAGTTGAATTGAATTACCCAGTTGTGGATAAACAAGCATACGCAATATTCAAGGCAGTAAAACAGTTCAGGCCTTACATTTTGAAGAACATAACGAAGGTTATAATACCTCATCTGGTTGTCAGATCCTTATTTGTACAAAAGGAATTGGGAGAAAGACGAGGAAATTGGGTAACTGCATTACAGGAATATGACCTAGAATTCAAACCAGCTACTATCATTAAAGGTCAAGGGTTATGCAAGTTGCTCGCTGAAAACCCAACCGACGGAGATCATGAATGGAAAAATGAAGCTGAAATGAATTTAATTGAAGTATGTTCCATTTTTACTACTCCAGAATCTTGGTATAGAGATTTGGTTCACTATCTACAACAAGGGTATTTTCCAAAACACTGGAATTCTAAGCAGAGAAGGGCACTCCGATTGAAATCGACATCTTATCAGATAATAGATGGAGTACTCTTTAGAAAAAATTATGACGGAGTTTTTCTTATATTTCTTGAGAAAGAAGATGTGAATAAGGTAGTCAAGGAGTTACATGATGGCCCTGCAAGGGGACATTATTCGAGGGATACTACTGCTCACAAAATACTAAGAGTTGGATACTATTGGCCCACTCTTTTCAAAGATGATCATGCTTATGCAAGAATATGTGATATATGTCAGAGGAGTGTTGGTAGACTACCAAAAGCAGCAAGACCATTGCAACCAGTTATCATCTCAGAATCATTCGAGCAATGGGGATTAGGTATTATCAGGGAGATTAATCCAAATTCTTCACTACAACATCGATATATTTTCACAGCCACTGATTATTTTACACGATGGACAGAAGCTACTCCTTTGAGTAAAGTGAATGAATATGCAGTCATCAGATTCCTGCAGGAAAACATCATAACCAGGTTTGGGGTTCTAATTTCCCTAGTTTTTTATAATGCATCTTTTTTATCGTCTGTTAAGTTGAGTGCATTTGCTTTTGAAAGAGGAATTAAATTGCATTATTCATCTAATTATTATCCTCAAGGAAACGGATTAGCATAATCCACAAATAAAAATCTCATCCGTATATTAAAGAAAACAGTTATTGAAAATCAGATAAATTGGCACGTAGCTCTTCCCAATGCTTTGTGGGCAGATAGAGTCACTCCAAAATATTCTTTAGGGGTTTCTCCTTGTAGCTAGGGTTTTCACCCTAGCTTGTGCAAATGAGCACCTACTAAGGAGAATGGACTCCTTAGTAGCAGTTCGAGAAAACATAAAAACCTAGTGTAAAGGGTAAAAACTAATCTAACATGTGCATGGGTGCTAAACAAGTAAATCTGCAGTAAAAAATGGTAAACAATAAAGATTCATTGATTTCTTATGCAAAACAAATATAGGAGAGAACCATATCTTTTCATTAACTTGAAAATGGAGTTTTACATAAAATGTTACCTCAATGGTGAGGTTGGTGGAGCTTGTGCAGCCATAGGGACGAGATGCTCCAGTGCTCCAATGTCTCATTCTCTTCTCCAAATGAAATAGGGATTGGCCAAATGGCTCACTCCAATGGTGAATCTAAGCACAAATGGTGAGCTTAGGGTTTCGTGAGTGATTTTGGCAGCATGAGGGTAAGATGGATTGTGGATGAATAATAAGGGGCCTCCATCACCTATTTATAGGTTTTTTGAGTGGTGGAGTATTGACCCATGGTATTTGGTACCACATGGTTTAGGTTATTGGTTTAGGGTTTCTTTCCTTCTTTTCCCCTCTTTTTCCTTTTTTGAATTTTATTCCCTTTTATTTGATTTTTTGGGAATTTTGGGCCCTTTTGGAGGGCTTTTGGTATTTTTGAAGGAAATTCAATTATTTTGAGGAGAAAAAGATTAATTTTGGTCTTTTTGGTGACCATTTGAAGGGTTTTTGAGGTTTTGGAGGCTAAATGGTGGGAAAATTGGACAAATGGGTCATGTAGCTAGGGAGATGAGCTAGTGAGCATTTTTTGGGTGTTAACACTCCTTATACATTAGTCTATGGGAAATAAGCTATACTTCCACCAAACATACTTCTCCCTTCCCTACAATTAGCTCAGTCGTCTCGAGGATCAAGTAGTGAAATCTTACAATCATGAATTAATACTCTGTTGAAACTAAAAGAATCACGACAAAAGGCCAATGATAGGTTCAACCATCATCCAGATATTGTCAAAAAGTGGTTTGATAAATGAAAGTCTGGTAAGAGAACTTTTGAGGTAGGATAGCTTGTTTTGAAGTGGGATCATCCGCATGAAGACAAGGGAAAACATACGAAATTTCAACAATTATGGCTTGATCCTTATCATCTTGTGGAAAAGCTGGGCCCAGCGACATACAAACTGCAATATTTACAAGGGGAGGAGGAAAATATCCCTGTCAATGGCCTATCCCTTAAACAATACTTCACCTATATTTAGGAACACCTATTGTACATAAATAATTGTTTTTTGCTTCTTCTTAGCTTTCCCTAGTTTCGTTTATTTTATTCCTAGGTTAGTTAGTGTCAACCTCAGTTTACTTCTTGTTTGATTTGCTTTAATTGATTGATGTCGTTATGAATAAACCCCAGCTCAACATTGTGACGTGTGGAAATATAAGAATCTGAACAATCTCACGGAGATCATTGTTAATCACTAGAAGATCAGAATTGGATTCATAGAAAGGGAATTCTTTTTGTATAACATTTCCATTTGTAATTTTTAGTTGCTGCTCAATTTTGGAAAGGGAAGCATGCTTCATGTTTATGTTGAGTCATTGTAAACTCTGTAAAATAACTAAGACCCACGAATTCTAAATTACTATCTAGGGGCTCCATTCACTCACACATAAATAACCATCTCAGGCAGTCTGTTATAACTGACCCATGGCAAGGAAGCAAGTCTCACAGATGTGTGGCAATCTAAATGATCCCATGCTACAAAATCAAATCCAAAAGGTTCATAATGAAGAGTCAAATTTCTGAAAGTTTCATCTCCATCAAAGAAATGGTTTCGAAAATGAATACATCCAATCAAGAAGATTGCTTAGATGACAAATCCGGAAAGGGTTCTTCTCCGTCTGTGAGTATGACAAACAAAGAAAATTCATCACCCACACAAAATGATAGTATGCATGGAAGAACCCATGTCAAATATTGAAGACGGAAGAAGGCTATTAATGAAAGACTCAGATGACAAAACTCGTCAAAAGAAAGCATCTAAAGAAATGTTGGTAGCATGGGAATGAAGAACAAACGAATACATCTATTGGATTCTGTTACGATCCTATGGCGTCATATTTAGAAGTAACCAAAAGATGGGACTAAAAAATTAACTCCATATTTTGGCCTCGGGAGAGTGGTCAGGAAATCTGGCCCAGGTTTCCCTATCTCCCGGAATGAATGACCAATATGATACAAGAAATTATATCTCCCTGTATAAAACTTTGGCCCTTTAAGATCCTGGAAAATGGATTAAGTCATTGTCTTACAATTAGGATTGTTAACATATAGGCAATTGTGATCTTCAAGGAGAAGTTGTTCAAAGATCTGTGTTCACCAGCTAGTCGCCAATTGTTGTTGTTGCAACCTTATTCCCAAAATTTTCTTAAAATTGTAGGGCCCCTCCTATTTTTGATTTACTTAGAATTTTGTTTGGCTTGATAAGTTTACTTTTGTCACTTAAATTTTTTTGAAAAAAACTAGTGAAAAGGGAAAGTTTCTGAATCGATGTAACTTGAGTTTTTCTGCCGAAACGGTCAGAGAAACTCACCGAGTTCAGTCAAAACGGTCGGAGCAATGTTGGTTTTCTTGGTAAAATTCTTGTTTCAAAGTGAATTTCCATTTTCCACCGAAACGATCGGAATGTTTAAAATTTGGTGCTAAAATAGAAAATGGCGCTTCGAAAAGTTGGTAAGTTCACACTTCGGTGTAAAATGGAAAGGACGTCAATACATTTCGGCGTGAAGAGAAAAGGCGTTGGCAAAAAGGAAGGTCGGAGTAAACTTGAAAAAAAAGCACGAAGCCTGTCGTTGCGAAAAAGAAAAAGCGTTGAAACGCATCGCTGGCGAATGAAGAATCCCGCCGAGTGAGAAAAAGTAAAGGCTACAAAGTAAGGAAAACACGAAGCTAAAAGGGAGCCCATAAAAAGATCGGAGGCAAATGCCAAGTCACGCCGAAATGCTTCTCTATGGTCTGATAAATGACGGCTCCTTCACCGACGGTAGGCGACTGTCTTTCTCATAGACTGCTCCCATGAGCATCGGGCTTCTCTCGTCTCAATTGCAACGAAATTCCTTCTGCACAGCGCTCAGGCTTTTCTTCTAGCACATGACTCCAACCATTAATGTTTTCTTGGCCTGGATCTTCATGTTGCAGGTATCAATTTCTTCTTCGATAAGCGGTTTCGAACCCATTCGAGCATGCACTTCAAATATTATGCGATCTCTTCATTGATAGCAACGGTCGATCATTGAACAATAGCGATGGCAAATTTCGGCAGCAATGGCTGAGAAATGCATTCTTTGTTTCTTTAATTACAGCGACATCAGCGTGCAACACGTACAACACTCTGTCTGCGTGCAGCAACCTTTAACGGACTTCTCTCCAAAATTTGTGAAACTGCAAATCAAATGGATGGATTTCACCCCGAAATGGATGGCGAGAGTTCTCTCGAAATCACCAACGATCACCAGCACTTACATTTCGATCACCAGCACTTACGATGGAAGATGCAATCTTCAAATTCCATTCAACACAAAATTTATAATATTTTTCAAAGCAGAGAATTATTCATCCAAGCAATTACCCTATGGAGAACTCTGTTCGCATCATCTCATGTCTTGAACCTTGATGGCTTCAAACTAATCAAAGGAAAGTAATCAACGACGGTTTTGTAGACAACAACTTCACATAAGGACATCAACTTGTCCTTTTTTTTAATAATATCACATGCCGTCTCTTGCATTTCACAATCTCTTAGTTCAAAATACTTCTTTTAAAATATTAACTAACTCCTCAAACATTCATTCCATATAAAACAAATCTTCCATTCTAAAATTCCTTTATAGAGAATTCTTTAAAAGAAAACCTTTTCAAACTTATATCTCCGAATAATTCATTTCTAGAATTCGTTCAACATCGCATTCATTGGTTTTGCAATTAACCAAAACAGAGGAATAATGCATTAGCAATTCCTATTGTATTTAGCGCTCTCTATCCTTTGATCTTAAATGACATAAACTCTGTAAATACATAACCTGATTTACACAGCGGGCATTCTTCTTCACGGATTGAAGAGCAGCGATTTTCTATCCATTGAGAACTTCTTCACTGTTTCATCATGCAGACTTACTTCAATCTTCCTCACGATTCTTGAAATGGGCGGCTATGTCTCTCTGCAAACCTTTATAATCCACGCTGACCTTCACAAAGGAATTTGAGCCTCCACCAGATCTTCCATTCTTCGTCCTTTTTTATCCTCACCCGCTCTGATACCACAATTAGACAACACAATATGAAAAATATATAAAGAAAATAAAGAGAGACAAGACCAGTAATAAAGGCAGGAAAAAGCTTCACATTAACGAGCAATTAAGCTATTTAGCATATTCACAAGGATGTACATATATATTACAAATAAGCATAACTGTCCTATAACGGTATAACAGTTAGGAAAGCTAATCTTTAACACTGCAAAGGATGTTACTTCTGGAAATTGATATTAGAAATCTCCCCACCGAGTTCACACGTCCAGAAATGGTAAGTCTTTGCCTATCTAACTCTCATATTGAACAGCTTCCATCAAGATTTCTGGACAGCCTGACGTCTCTGAAGGTTCTCGATCTGTCCAGCAACTACAGAATGACATCAATCCCAGCTTCAGTGGGGCAACTAAAACAGCTTGAGTTTCTCAGTTTACGTGGTAATCACAGTATCGAGGTTTTGCCTCAAGAGATATGTCGTCTTTCTTCCCTTCAATTTTTGGATCTTTCATACTGTTATAGGCTACAGTCATTGCCATCCAGGATCGGAGGGTTTAAAAACCTGAAGATCCTTAATTTATGTAATTGTAATTATTTAAGCATGATTCCACGTGGACTTTCGCAACTGGTATTCCTTATGTAAAGCACAAGAGGAAAACGTCTCCCATCTCTTTATCAATTGCTCCTTTTCTATCCAGATTTGGAAAGAATGTAGTTGAAGACTGGCTATAAATTTTGGCAGGGTGGGTTCAAATGTGGAAGATGCATGGAAATCTTGGGTATCAAATCAAAATCTTGCAAACATCCAAGCATTACCTTTGATTTCTAACTGGGGAATATGGACCGCCAGGAACCAATCTATTTTCCAAGACAATCCCTCTATTCCTGAACTTATAGCCATGCATTATCTACATCTTTTATCCCACTTCCCGAAACAGAAGGATGCTCCTGCAAATCATTCAAGAGGAGCAGATGAATAGAATTATTCCTTGGGAATTTTTTGACGGTGCCTCTCAAAATCAGAAGTGTAGGACAGGTCTATCTTATATTTATCGGAAACTTCATACATCAAAATCCATATGGGGTTGGGGAATGGAACAAATAACTATGTGAAACTCATGGCCTTGAAACTTCTCTTATGCTTTGCCAATGAAAAGGGTTGTACATCTCTTCAATGAATGTTGCCAATTGGATAAACAAAGCTGAATTATGTCATAATATGTTTCTTCTTTGATTGATTGAAGAGGTGCATCGTATTGTGGACAATTTTAACTACGGTACATGTAGTCATGTCTACAGGGAGAGAAACTCTATTGCAGAAAAACTCACCAAAGATGGCTTGCAATTAGCATATGGACAATGGAAGATTGCATAAGCTCATAATGGGACGTTTTTTGAATTCTATCATCGGTGTTTCATCGATGGATAATCCCTCAAACTATCCTGCCAACAATATAACTAATTATTAGTGGATGCAGACCAATCGACTTCATATGTGGGGATTATTTTCGAAAAAAAAGAATACTTTTTTATACCTCTTTGTGGATATATATGTTATGTAATTACATAATTAGATATTCAAAGTATGTGTAATTTTGAAAAAAAATTGTTAAAATATGTTCTTTTTGCTTTGACCTACAAGGTGAGAAGACATGAAATACATGTTGACATGTATTATGCAGAATGTAATTTTGTTACTATAATAAAATTACTCCTTTTTAATGAAAAAAAATATTATATGTTATTCTTAACCCAAAAAATAATGATAAAACTAACTACAAGGTATTGGGTTGAAAAAATACCTTAATAGCTTGCCAATGATCAAGGCATACACAGTGCACATATTTTGAAGTTCCATTACATTTACAAGGAGAAATAAAGTCCTTGTCTAAAAAATCAACTAAAATTGTGATGAAACTTGATGGCTAGGTTAGCATAATCTCTTTTTCTTAATACAACTGTATAATATGAAGGTGTAAAAGAAAATCTAAAAGTATAAAAGTTGTAAAACAACTTGCAATTAAATGCAAGTTTCAACACTATATAATTTACAAGGACACATAAATGAACATAGAGGGGAATTGAAGTTCAACTAAATGAATAAGACAATAGAAATCAAGTTAAAACACAATCCTCAACCTCATCTTTACAAGTCAAAACCATGTCTACAAGAATACAATACCAATAACTTGAATAACAATCCAATAAAGAGTAAGGAAACCTTTACTTGAAAACAAAGAAACAAAAATAGAAATTTGATTATTCAAAATGCACAAATAATAAATACTAGTGGATGGAAAAAAAGGGTTGTAAAATAAAATGTTTGGAGTGCATAAAAGCATCTCCTTCCCAATTCTAAGAGTGATGCATCCAAGGTATATATAATAGTCAACCAATAGGGTATAAAAACTAAAATCTAAATCAGTTTTGAACATGGTACTTTTGTCATTGATCTTACCATTCAATCTTGCTAGCAATCTTTCGTGTCCCAAAACCTATCAGATAAAGTCATATGCTAGGATATCATCCATAACAAGGCCTAAAATGAATTTTATTATGAGAATATGTAATGTCCCCATTCAAATAAATTCATGATAGGAAAATTCTATCAATCCTACTTGTTCCCTTGGTTGGATGGAGACATTGGGATTTGCAATAAGGGAGCTAATAAATGATGTTTAGACATTAGAATGGCATAAATATTTAATAAAGGAGCTAAATAAATAAATACAAGAGAAAATCAAAGTGGCAATTGATCATGAAGACACATGGAGGGTGTGGGACCCACATAAGCTAGATTTTCTATGCCACATGGCAACCTCCTCTTGTCAATTCGAATCCATAAGAATCCCAACGTTCTTGGGATGAGTTGGAAGGCTCATACACTTGGAAATATGCATCATACGTCGAATTGGGATGGAAGTGTAACTCCCATGGAAGAGGAAGAGTCAAATGGGAGGTTCTTGGACACTTGGGCTAGATTCCCTAACCTCTATGACAACAATGATGAAGATGCTATCACACCTATGACAAATTTCAGACCTGATTGCTGACATCTGACCAATATGACATGTCAGGCCTAAAAATAGCATCCAATTGAGTGCTCATGTGAGTTAGAGAAGCTCAAGAGGTTCCTACTCGAATTGGTGGAAGGTGGAAGGCTAGGAAGTGGGAGACAAGTGGCAAATCTTGAATCCCTCCCTAATTTGAATTGGCTTGGATTTAATGGATGGAATTGGAACCTTAGAAGGATAAGGATGTTTATAAAATACATAGATCAAGTAAGAGAAGGGATTTTGATCATTTTCAGAATTTGCATTTGAGAGGAGGGCTAGTGGAGTGCTACTCTACTTGCCTTAGCACCAATTTCAAGGGTGAAAGATTCCCATCCTAGTTGGTAATTGGAAAGTCCATTCAAAACTTTCATTTGGATATTTAATGGAGTCATATGTTGCAGGTTTAAGCTACAGGTGTTATCAGACAATCTACCAAAAGCGAACTTAAGCCGTGATCTCTCTAGCTCAACGTAAGTCTAGAACAAATGAGACAGAATATGAAAAAACTTTTCTAGATCTAGTTAGAGATCAAGTAATTAAGCATCTTACCTCAGATTCGTAGATCTTTATCCTCGTGGTTGTTCCGAGCTCCGCGGTCGTCGAATCTATGGCTGCAAGACCTGTCCAAACATATAGGAACAAGACAAGCAGTAAAACATGCCTAAACACTCACTAGTCTAAGTAAACAGTTGAGGAGGTAAACTATAAATATCATTAACACAATAAAATTTATGGAAAGCGTTTATATTACTGTATAAAAAGTGGGAAGTACAATAGAAGAGATGATTACAACCGATGCCTCAACGTCGCAATCTCCTTCCGACAAGCCAAACCAAAGCTCCTAGAAAGAAGTAGGTGCCTCCAAGACTAGAGTGTTGAACTACTGAGCTAATTTCACAAGCATAAGAGTACCATAGACTTCCTCCCTTTGGAATGGGAAGGGCTCTTGTATTTATAGGACCAAGTGGATAGAGTAGGTTGAGGATCATGGGGAGAAGGTTAAGGGATCCTCCCATTAGGTTAGGGAACCGAAGGCTAGCTCACCTAGGAGTTAGGGATAGGGATCCACCTCGTCCAACTTCTAGAATTTGCTCGAAAGCTACCTTTATCCCATGAAACTGACTACGGTGCATGCTGCATGATGGCAACCTACGCCGGCGCACTTTGCTTAAAGACAACCTGCGCCGGCCTAATTAGGAGTGTGGATAAAGGTCATCAACTTGCTCTAAATGACTAGCTTGATCTTGGGACTTCAGGGATTCAGGCACTGAGGTTACATAGGTGTAGATTTTGGGTGTAACAGAATGCCCCCCAAAGCATGAAGCTGGTAAAACTAATCAGGTAAAATGCTTTGATAGAAGGAATGGAAAGGACTTGTCGGAGAGAAGATGCTGCTGTAGTACAACTAACTCTGAGAACACAGTCTCATATGATGCACAACATGGTTTCTAACCAATACATTGCAGATCCATGGTAGTAATGACCGACTGAACACAATCATGGCTACTAGAAACAAGGGTAGATCCATGATGAGATGATAACACAGCCACGACCAATACAAAAGTGGATCCGTGTAATATAACTCAAACAATCTCCATCGCATCCTAGGTAAAATATGACTCCCCGAGTTCTTCAAGCCAAACCCGCAATGATACGAATCTATCCATGTGATTACAAATGTCTTGACGTCGAACATGGTAGAAACCACTTGTTTATCGGTCATTGATGTATATCATTAACAAGCGCGAGGGAAATCATCATTAATGTTAGTGATCCCCAAGGTATCACAATACATATCATCAAGCGCGAATGAATGAGTTGAAGCCGAATGCATGACGAAATCTTTCAATCAAGAGTCAATGATGTAAATTCATGTTGAAAGCGAGGTAACCTGCCATTGAGGCATGCAGGCCCAAGGTACTTGATTGGTTTCTAGATTCAGTCCTTGGATGATGTGTTGAAGTTGACAAGGATGAATCCGTCGAAGGAGGGCCATGATGAATACCCCATCATCGACACGAAACTCGATAATAGATGTTTGGAGTGGATCGGATGGTACTGTAATATGCAAGACTGACTTAGAGTAGACCGACATGATGGAAGGTGTATTGACTGCAAATGATGAGCGGTGATGTAACAAACCTAAAATATACAAATATTAAATAATAATATTAATAATAGTAATTAACAATAATTATCCAAGAGACATAACTCTTGTGAACAACCATTAAAGGTGCTCTTTGGAATTGTATTTATACGGGGCCTCTCATTACATTGTAATCATCATATATCTTATTTACCATTGAAATGTGGGACTCGGATTACTTGTGAGCATTTTAGAGTATTTACTGCGGTAAAGAAGCTTTTATGCTTCATTAGTGTCGCAAATACTAAAAGAAAGGATCTAGAGATAACAGTTCAAACAAAAAATCAAACATAACCCTTGCCTTCAACAAAGCTTTGAGGACAAAGCTTCCCTTAAGGGGAAGGCAATGTAACAAACCTAAAATATAGAAATATTAAATAATAATATTAATAATAGTAATTAACAATAATTATCCAAGAGACATAACTCTTGTGAACAACCATTAAAGGTGCCCTTTGGAATTGTATTTATATGGGGCCTCTCATTACAATGTAATTATCTTATCATCTTATCAATTATTATTATCTTATTACCCTCGAAATGTGGGCCTTGGATTATTTGTGGGATTTCTAGAAGTATTTACTGCGGTAAAGAAGCTTTTACGCTTTAGGTGAATACATCTCTTGAACATGGGCATGGCATGACTTGGCAGTATGAACATGACGAGAACGACGTCAGCTACTAATGCAACTGATGGTGGAAGCATTCTTTGGATGACCCAAAGGAGTAACAATACTCATGGAGTTAACAGGAGTCGAGGACAAGTACTGAATGAAAATGCAAAATGAGTGCCATGTTCAAGAGCTACTAAGTACTGCCATAGATAAAGGTGTAACATTAAAGCTTTCCTTTTTCCCCATCATGACTGATGAGTGCCTCATGTGTTTTTAACAAGCTTGATAAGGGTAACTAGATGCTCGGTATAGCTCATCTCATAGATGAGTCCAATCCCAAACATTTTACAAACCTAGGAAAGGAGGGGTTCGTCCCATGGCGGTTCCTTCAATGTTGAGTTTTAACGATTCCATAGAAGGTAAACTCGACGTCATTTTCATGTTTAGAGAGTCTGCAAAGAACTAAAGAAGACTCCAAAGGTCCTTTTTCGTAAAGTTAGCCTCGTTGCCCGAAAAAAGGGTAAAACAATGTGAGAGAGGACTCTTCCAGTCATGATTGGCTGGAGTATTCCTTTTTCGTAAGTAGTGCCCCCTGGTCCAAAAAAGGGATAAAATATCACCAGGAAGACGACCATTCAAATACTTTAACAAGCGTGAACACGACAAGTTTGCTTGGAAATATTTTTGTATTTCGAGAGCCTGAAAAGAGCTTAAAGAAGACTCCGGGGGGGTTTCCTTTTTCGTAGAAGTTTAACGAGCCCGAAAAAGAGATAAACTATAACTCGGTGACTTATTCTCATTGTTTAACGAGCACGAGAAAGAACACAGAGTTATCTTGGTTTTCATTTAACAATTTATGTTAATGAGCGAAATAATGACAAAAAGATGCTCGGAGAGTGTTCATACCTTATGATACTTACTAGATGACCATCACGTCAAGAAAGGGCATTAATGAGGCACCTGCAGCTCAAAAACTAGGTCAAAAGTGGTTAATCGAGTATTAAATACGATAAATGACCCAAACTATAGTAAAAAACCCACCAAAGCATCAAAATATAAAAAGAATATTCCATTTTTTGTTATAAAATGGGTAAAATGGTGAAAAGAAATTACAATTGTTTTTTACCAAATTGGGAGAGTGAAAAGTGTCGTTTGGAGTCGAATTTCAACAGCAGTTTTCGGGAGCTGTGATCCATCATTTTACGAGCCATTAGTGACTTGTAACCCTAAACCTTCCCATTTAACTTTTCAGTGGATTAGAATTTGCTTTTTAACGTTTTTATGTAGTTTTTGAGTGTTTTAAGTTCATGGAAATGCATTCACGGACCGACGCAAGCAGCCCATTCAGGCTCTGTGTCGGCATAGATCCCGAAAGGGAGTTCTGCGCTGGTGGCGCATGGTCAGAATGGGTGATCTACGCTGGCACAAACGTCCAAATGAAACTCAAAAGCTAGCAAAAAAAAAAGTTTTGGGTGGAGGGGAAAAGTTCTAAATATGTTTAAATGGTTTACTTGGCAGGTTTGGAGTGATACAATGGTCCTTGAATGGCGGAAACGCGAGCATGTGCTCGAGGATTTGCAAGTGGAAAACAATCCACAAAGTGTTGCAGCATTGCAAAATTGCGGGCTGCTCAAGTACTTTCGAGTGCCAGGGATGAGATACCAAGTGAACCTACTGACACACCTGGTCCAATATTGGAACCTCATTCAACAGTACTTCCGGATAGGTGAGCACACGCTTTCCATAGATGTTGAGGACATCTATTTTCTGACAAGATTATCCCGGCGAGGGAATCCTGTGTCTTTGAACGGGTCACGGGGTGGTGACCGTTCGGTTGAGGACATGATAGATCAGTGGTGTACCCCAGGTACAGCGATGGTTGGTGGGAAAATTTCCATCAAGCATGTCATTGACAAGGAATTACAAGCGATACTCTTGACCATTGCGCGAGTTGCTGGCAGCCGAGCTGCTCACTTGGCCAGCAAGTCGCAAATGACATATGCCGAGGAGTGCATGGCTCCTACAGTCTTTAACTGGTGCGAGGGGATTTTTGTTAGCCTCAAGGATCAGTTGACCAAGTGTCAGCACGGGGTGCTGAAACAGTTCGGATATGGCTCAATCGTGGTATCTTTCATGTTGGAGAGGGTACCTCTCTTGTGCCCGCAACTGGATTTCGAGGATTGGGAGATACGTGATCTTCACATACTGAGATGGAGAGATGCGATGGCTCGCCATGGTGGCGGGGGGGCCATCGTCAGTTTCGGTACTGGGTTCTTCTCATGGTTGAAGGCACAGATCCTCATGGTGGAGGATTATCCATATGCCGGTATAGACTTTCGGGGAGATCCCAACCTAGTGCTTCCAGAGGGAGAGCAGTGGGGTGACATAGGTAAGAACCATTGCTTTTGTTTTTATATTTTATGTATTTTATGATTTCTTTTGTGGTAGTGCTGACAATGTTTACATGTTTCCTTGCAGACATGGGCCCAGAGGGACCATTGGGAGTCTCCCGCAAGGTGCGGAGAGGAGGAGTGCTAGAGAAATGGCTTGTAAAGAAATCAAAGAATATGACATTCAACTTGAAAACTTAAATCAATGTACGATTCCCCAGTATGGTCTCCAAATTTGTTATCAGACAATCTACCAAAAGCGGACTTAAGGCGTGATCTCTCTAGCTCAACGTAAGTCTAGAACAAATGAGACAGAATATGAAACAACTTTCCTATATCTAGTTAGAGATCGATTAATTAAGCATCTTACCTCATATTTGTAGATCTTTCTCCTCGTGGTTGTCCCGAGCTCCGCGGTCGTCAGATCTATGGCTGCAAGACCTGTCAAAACATATAGGAACAAGAAAAGCAGTAAAACATGCCTAAACACTAACTAGTCTAAGTAAATAGTTGAGGAGGTAAACTATAAATATCATTACACAATAAAATTTATGGAAAGCGTTTTTATTACTGTATAAAAAGTGGGAAGTACAATAGAAGAGATGATTACAACCGATGCCTCAACGTTGCAATCTCCTTCCGACAAGCCAACCCAAAGCTCCTGGAAAGAAGTAGGTGCCTCCAAGACTAGAGTGTTGAACTACTGAGCTAACTTCACCAGCATAAGAATACCATAGAATTCCTCCCTTTGGAATGGGAAGGGATCTTCTATTTATAGGACCAAGTGGATAGAGTAGGCTGAGGATCATGGGGAGAAGGTTAAGGGATCCTCCCATTAGGTTAGGGAACCAAAGGCCAACTAACCTAAGAGTTAGGGATAGGGATCCACCTCATCCAACTTCTAGAATTTGCTCGAAAGCTACCTTTATCCCATTAAATTGACTACGACGCATGCTGCATGAAGAAAACCTGCGTCGGCGCACTTTGCTTAAAGACAACCTACGCCGGCCTAATTAGGAGTGTGGATAAAGGTCATCAATATTCTCTGAATGACTAGCTTGATCTTGGGACTTCAGGAATTCAGGAAATGAGGTTACATAGGTGTATATTTTGGGTGTAACAATAGGGAATCTCGTGGTCATTTCTAGTTCATCTTGTTTCTCCAACCATTTCAAGTTTTCTCAACATATTCATGATCCTTGAGAAATTGTGCACTTGGTGAGCTGTTGTACTCTTTGGGGGAGATTATAATGCCCCATTATTTTATCATTTGATGTAAATTCTCTGTTATTCATATTCAGAATAGCTTCAAGTTGAGATTCCAAGTGGAACTATGTAAATATGATCATTAATGAGCAAATGGTGCCTATTTCCCCACTATGTTGATGTATGTCAATGATATGCTGATATATTCGAATGGACAAATGAACCACTGATGAATTAAAGATATATGGACTATTATTAATGTTTTATACAAGTTTCATGTTCATTGCATAAGATTTTGGGGTCATATTGTTCACTTTCATAGCATTTGGCGAAGATTGCCTATCATTTCCCCCAAGGTCGAAACTAGTATTTTTGTATCTGATTGGAGAGGGTTGTATCAGACTTAATAAATTGAATGGTAATGCATATGAGACTATATCGATGTCCCCTATATGTCCCCTGCTTCTGTTCTGAAATTTGAGAGGGTTCAATATCATTTGGAGAGCCATCTTCAGCACCTACCCAAGGGGGATTTGAACCCCAAATTGCTAGTCAAACTCCCTACTTTGGCCAGAACTTAAAGGAGAGTTGCAAAAGCCTTTTGAAGACTCTAGAGCATCCCTGAACCTCATAATTATGTCCTAAAAATATCCATACACCTTCTTTGACAATTTGGGAGCATTTAGAGCCATTGGGAGGTCAAGAAACCAATACTAGTCAAAGGTCGAATTGGTGGAAAATGTTCGGGTACACAGGGTACTACCAAAGGACCGAACACCAAGAGAAACCACTTCACAAAAATAGATCACAGATCAACACACCGATGTTTTGACGTGGTTTAAACCCTCTTGAGGGAAACACTCCACGGCCCCGGCCAAATAACTTCTACGGGACAATTTATTATGCAAAGAAAGAAAGTTACAAATGAGCTTCTCATAATCGATCAACTAAACAATGACCCTCCATGCTCTTTAAATAGAGATCATGGACCAATCAGGTGTTAATCCACGGATCAAGGTTAGGTTTGATCTAATAGAAGTTGAGCTATCGGATCACTCTATGTCGGGAACATATAGTGACTGTCGGATTAAGTATTTACAAATGCATACTAATGCATACTAAAGAAACACACTATCCCTAACGGATATATTACACAAGTTGATCTTAACTAACTCCTAAGTGTCTAAATATCCTAATAGACCCCCTTAAGAACAACTTGGGATAGGATTGAAGGATTTACAAAAGTGACACTATTAGGAGAAGGAAGGAGGCATTAGAGCCTATCCCCCCTTAATGACAAGTTCCTGAACTCCTAACATAGATCGAAGTTTAGAAAACTTTGCTTCTGTAAGAGACTTGGTGAAGATGTCTGCAACTTGATCATCTGTAGGGAAAAAGAGCACTTCAAGAACACGATCATGAACAAGATTTCTGATGAATTGCATATGTAGCTCAATGTGTTTGCTACGTTGATGTAGAAATGGATCTTTGGCAAGCTTGATGGAACTTTGATTGTCGCACCAAAGTGGAGTAGGCTGCTGCTGCTCGAATCCAAACTCTGAAAGGATCTGTCGAAGCCATAAAGCTTCCTGACTAGCATTAACTGCTGCTCGATATTCTGCCTTTGTTGAAGAAAGAGAAAGAGCTTGTTGTTTCTTACAAGCCCAAGTAATAGGTCCAGATCCCAGACTGAAAACATAACCTGTAGTAGACTTTCGATCATCAGGATCATCGGCCCAATCTGAATCAGTGAAACCAACCAACAAAGGTTTCCCCCCTGTACTGTAATGAATCCCAAACTGAATTGTACCTCGAATATATCGAAGTATTCTTTTAGTTGCTTTCCAGTGACTTTTATGAGGTGTCTGCATATAACGGGCAACACAACCAACGTCAAAGGAAAGGTCAGGACGGGAATGAGTCAAGTATAAGAGACTACCAACAAGCTGACGATACAAGGTGGCATCGACTTCAGGTGAAGTACAAGTGGCAGAAAGTTTGACTCCAGACTGGAAGGCAGAAGGGGCTGGTGTACAATATTCCATGTGAAAGCGACGAAGAAGGTCACAAGCATACTTAGACTGAGAAAGAAAGATTCCTTCTTTGGTTTGCAGAACTTGGAGACCAAGAAAATAATGCAAATGTCCTAAGTCTAACATTTCAAAATTTTGTTTAAGACTGGATTTCACATGGGTTATAAGCTTAGGGTCACTACCAGTAAGAATAAGGTCATCAACATATAGAACAAGTATGATGAGATGGATTCCTACTTTCTTGGTATAGACATTGGGGTCAGAATGGCATCTAGAAAAACCAGTGTCAAGGAGAAAGTTATCCATTTTGGCATACCAAGCTTTAAGAGCTTGCTTAAGGCCATATAAGGATTTCTTAAGGCGGCAGACAAGGCTAGAGTTATTTTGAACATAGCCGGGAGGTTGTTCCATGTAAATTTCCTCCTGTAAATCACCATGTAAGAAGGCAGAATTAACATCCATTTGATGGACTTCCCAGTTGTGTAAGGCTGCAAGGGAAAGAACAAGGCGGATGGAGTTCATTTTTGCGATGGGAGCAAAGGTTTCATTGTAGTCAATCCCTTCAACTTGGGAAAAACCTTTGGAAACTAACCTTGCCTTAAGTCTTTCAACACTTCCATCTGATGCATACTTAGTTCTGTAGACCCATTTACATTTGACAAGTTTTCTTCCTTTTGGAAGAGGTACAAGATCCCAAGTATCATTCGCCATTAAGGAACGATATTCTTCATCCATGGCTGCATCCCAATCTGGATTCCCTAAAGCTTCTGCAAAAGTTTCTGAATCATGATTCTCGGAAACTTAAGCCAAAAGAGAAGAGGCTTGCTGAAACTGAGAACGTGTTCGACGTTGTGTTGAGCCCAGAATTGGCCCCTTTTAATCATCCTTGATCACCTTTCCTTCCCCTGTCCTACACCATTTATCATGTTAATCGGACTTGTTGTCCTCACTTTATTTCCCCAAGCTGTCAAGGTATGACTGATCATTGCTTTATCTTATTAATGCTTATGATTGTGATAATTAAGGCTGTGTATCTCTCAATTGTGCTAACATGTTATGATTTATGAAGGTAGTTTGAGATAAGTGGACTGCAGGAAGGTGGGGCTGAACAAGTCTTGAAAGGAGGGATGTTCGCTACTTAAAAGGATCCTCGAAGTTCCAATCATCAATTAATGCATGTGGTTCTAATGCAACATTCTAGACAGAGCTGTGACAGGGCAGTTGTAACAGAATGCGCTATAATTGGAGATCTTTAAGTTATTTGCTGCTCGAGTTAATTGTGGTCTGGAAAGATCGCCACTCCTGGGCCAATCAACAGCTTTCTCACATTTTTATGTCTCTAATTTGCCACGTATTGTAACAGCTAGTGTTATTTAGGGCGCCTGAAGATCAGAGATCTTCATGGCTGCCCGTTAATAGGATCGGATGTTACGATCTGTATGTATAAATATGGGGAGCTGCCTTGACCCAGGGGGTTGAACAACGGAGAATTTATTCATTGTATTAGCAGTAAAAGAAAACTGTGTAATCATTCTTCTATTAATATAAGGAGTTACTTCTGTGTTAAAGGAATACGTTGTTCAGCCAGCATCTCTGTGTGAAGGCTGGGCCCGTCTTCCATAGAGATTGCTGAGTTAAATTAGGATTCTTCAATTTATTGTTGTGTGATGTTTTGTTGATGATATCTCCTTTGTACGCAGCAGTAGTAAGTGTGGTGTGGATTTCCAGTATAATTAAGATTATATTTCTTTGAAATTGGCAAATAGTACAGAGTGACAGTCGACTGAGTAAGAAACTTTATGCAATTCATGTGACAGTTGTACACAGCCTTGTTCATCTTGCAGTTAAGTTGTGATCCCATGAGCCCTTGCAATTTATCTTTCCTGTTATGATTGTTGATTTTCATTCCTGTAATTCAATTTCTTAGAGCAGCTGAACTCAATCCTTTGCAATTGAATTTCTAGATTAATATTCAGTTTATGCTTATGGTTTTCAAGGTTGATCAGATTAAAGAAGTGAGTTACTTGTTCTAGGATGTGAATAGGATTTCTTTATATCTGCAATTGTCTTTGAATCTTATTTTACTTCTTGTTGATGCATGGTAGAAAGGAATTGAAATTATAGTAATTAGAAAGCAACTGGGCTTACACAGATCTTTGGGATGGACATAGTTGTTAGAGGATAAAAGTATTCAATTGTAGTGATTTGGTGTTTAAGCATAGACTGTGCATCTATCCTTTGAAAGAAAAGACTTTCTCGGGTTGACAATAAATATCGTCTGCTCTGTATGTTAGAATAATCTATCTACATATAGGGTGCTCGACACGTTGATCTCTATGATCACTGGCAAGATCACCAGCTGCTTCACATGTTGAACGGACCCATCGAGTAAGCACTTGTCCTGGTGCAACTGGAGGAACATGAGCAGGCGGAGGTGGATTTTCATCCTCACTGGCATCATCAGAAACTGGAGTTGGAAACCTGTCAAGGAAGTTGGAAGAAGAAGAAGAAGGCACAAACGCCGAATCAGGCTCGCAGGCCAAAGATGGCACAATCGCTGAGTTAGGCTCGCAGGCCAAGAGATTTTCATCAAATTTAACATCTCTTCTAATGATTATATCATGAGAATGTGGTTGAACAAGTCTATAACCTTTTACATCTTCAGAATATCCAACAAATATGCACTTTTCACTTTTAGGTTGCAATGCTTTTCGTTTTTCATCCGGAATGTGAGCCCATGCTTCACTACCAAACGCACGGAAGTGACTGACATCAGGTTTAGTTTTACTCCATGCTTCTTCCGGTGTTATACCTTGTAATGCTTTAGTGGGGGTGTGATTAACTATGTAATTTGCACAATTAATGGCTTCAGTCCAAAATTGAAGACAAAGTCCCTTAGATCGGATCATACAATTAGCCATTTCTTTTAAAGTGCGGTTCTTCTGCTCAGCTACACCATTTTGTTGTGGTGTATATGGAACAGTGTGCTGTTGTTGGATGCCTTGTTCAGTGCAGAAAGTAATGAACTTATCGCTAACATATTCTCCTCCATTGTCAGATCTTAACTTAATAATTTGATGACCAGATTGTTTTTCAACAAGGGCCTTGTAGGCCAAGAACATGTTAAATACTTCGCTCTTAAGTTTTAGGAAATAAACCCAAGTGCGTCTGGTGTAATCATCAATGAAAGTTAAGAAATATTTGAAACCAGAAAAAGAAGCAGATGGAAGAGGACCACACAAGTCACTATGCACAAGCTCTAAGGGAACTGAGGCGTGCCAAGAGGCACGTTTGTCAGAACTGTCCCGATGATGTTTTTCGAGTACACAACCAGAACAAACACCATCTCTGCAAGATACCATCGGAAGACCTGTCACCATATTTTCTTTACATAGTTGTTGCAATGAGCAATAATTTAAGTGACCAAATCGTTCATGCCAAAGTTTGCTCAAGTTATCACTATGAGCAACAAAAACTGAAGGGAAAGGTGATGACCCAAAGTTGTTAAACTTGTACAACCTGGTAATATCATCAATAATTCCGGTAGCTAGGACCTGTTGAGGATCTTTAAAATCCTTGATTACAACTTGGTGAGGTGTAAAGGTCACAGTTTTACCTTCACCAGAATGAGTGATCTGATAGACTGATAACAAATTGCAGGAAATTCTTGGAACACATAGTACATCACTAAAATGACCATTATCTACTGGAACTGTTCCAGCTCCTACAACACTTAGAGATCTATCATCACCAACAAATATTTGTTTGGTGTTACATTCATGCATAGTAGAAAAGATGGCTTGATCCTTAGCCATATGATAAGATGCTCCAGAATCAATGAGCCATTCATTTGAAGTAGAAGAAGAAGATGCATTATAAGAATAACCAGAAGCACAAAGTGCATGTCCATGAGAGGCAGATTCTGAAGACGAATCTAGGCTGATGTGGTGCTTCTTCATTGCTGCTTCCAAGGCTGTCATCTTCTTGAAACACTTACATTCATCATGATTATCTTTCCCGCAATAGTTGCAATGACGCTCAGTCTTCTTGCCTTTTGGCTTGGATCCTTTGTCATTTTTTAAAGAAGGAGCTGACTGAGAGGGTTTTGGACCCTAGTTTGACTTATTATTGTGAAAATTTTGTTTCTTGGGAGGCTTGGACTTTTCTTTCTGTTGGGACAATAAGGCTTTCCCAGATGTATCTGCATTGTTGATTATTCCAAGATGAATGAGTTTACCTTGTTCTCTAATCAAGGAATCACAAAAGGATTCAAGACTAGGCTCTTGATAGCTAACTGCATTCAAGGATGCTTTCATGGAGTAAAATGTAGATACAAAAACAGAATATGCAGGTCCAAGTTTGGAAAGAATATGATAAATGCATTGTTTGTCTTCCCTCTCAATCTTACATTCTGCACATAAGAGTTTCAGAGTTTTGTACTTAGATAAATAATCTTGAATGCATGAAAAGTCACTTGGATTTAAAGAAATCAACTCATTTTCGAGTTGGTGACCTTGAATTTTATTATGTTTACCAAACACAGATTCCAACTTGTCCCAAGCAGCATTAGGTTCATCAATTCCACATATGTGGAATCGCAAATCAGTAGAGATTGACATCTCAATCAATCCACGAGCTTCATCACGTCTATTTGCCCATTTTATTTTCTTATCATCATCAGTGGGTTCTTTTTCCTTCCCTGAGGTAATTCTGAAAAGTCCCCTACTTCGTAGAACATCCTCCATACGAGATTTCCATGAGAAATAGTTGGAACTGTTAAGTAGAATATCACAAGGGGCGGCCATATTTGTAAATTAATGGCTGTAAAAGCAAAAACCAATAGTCTGGATGTGAAAAGCTCAAAAAAATAGGCGGTTTCAAAAAAATGGCACTGAAAACTGACTCTGTATGATGAAGTTATGCTTGAACAAAGAAACTGTTGAAGATCTCCCCAATAGTGACGTGGCAGCTAGAGAATGTCCAGCAAAAAAAGAACCCCCCTCTTCCCAAAATGAACCTTTTGACAATCACTTTACAAGAAAGTTGCTTTAAGTGAACCACTTTTGTAAAATAAGTGATTTCACTTTTACAATGATATTACTTTTAAATAGTGCAACAATAATAAAAAAAACTTAAGTGACTCACTTGTATTTTTATTTTTTATTATTTAAGTGAGATGAACTTTTACAATAAAATAACTTAAAAATAGAAATTGCATGCACTTTTTCTTTTAAAAGTAACTTCCTAAGACTTGAACTCAAGACCTATTAAAGAATAAAGCAACTTTGAACCAAGTGAGCTAGATTAAAAGGTATGTAAAATATGGGAATGAGGAATGGGGCATTTTTTTTTTTAACTCTTCTTGCTCGGTTTGCGTGCTTGCCCTTTTTCCTGCAAAACAAACCACAAATCGAAACAAAAAAAATTTCCACATTCGTGGAGTTAGATCTTGTTAGCTTGCCCGAAAAGTCTACGTTTTCTCTCTGTTTCTGATTTGCCGAGATCGCGCAAGGTGCACGGCAAAGAGCATACGTAGCCGAGAAAAACCTTTTCCCTTTCTGTTTCTGATTTGCCGAGATCGCTCAAGGTGCACGACAAAGAGCATACGCAGATGGGAAAGCAACAATCCGAACCCAAAAAAAATCTAACAGTAGAAAATGATGAAATATGAGATTTTTTCCTTTTAAAAAAGGAAAATAAAAAAAATGCGTCACTGTAACATTATACCTTCAGATCTGATGAAATACGCGTTTCTGGAGCAACCGGGAACTTTTTTCGATCAAACGAAAACTATTTCCCAATCGAAACGACGCTCCGGACGCAATGGAACACCTCCCACAGCCCAGAAATGCACAGAAATACCAGAACTAGAAACCCTTTTGAGTTTCGGCAACAACAGTTCAAGATCTAGATCATAACCGGAAGAGACACTTCATAAAAGCTCTGATACCATGTTCGGGTACACAGGGTACTAGCAAAGGACCGAACATCAAGAGCAACCACTTCACACAAACAGATCACATATCAACACACCGATGTTTTGACGTGGTTTAAACCCTCTTGAGGGAAACACTCCATGGCCCCGGCCAAATAGCTTCTATGGGACAATTTATTATGCAAAGAAAGAAAGTTACAAATGAGCTTCTCATAATCGATCAACTAAACAATGACCCTCCATGCTCTTTAAATAGAGATCATGGACCAATCAGGTGTTAAGCCACGGATCAAGGTTAGGTTTGATCTAAGAGAAGTTGAGCCGTCGGATCACTCTATGTCGGGAACATATCGTGACCGTCAGATTAAGTATTTACAAATGCATACTAATGCATACTAAAGAAACACACTATCCCTGATGGATATATTACACAAGTTAATCTTAACTAACTCCTAAGTGTCTAAATATCCTAACAGAAAAAATTGAAAATTTCACCATTTTAATGAATTTTAAAAAAGGGACATTACAAGTGGTATCAAAGCATGATCTTGCCACCTGATGTGGTATGATATTCATGAGGACAAGAAGTCAAGGACCACTATTAGATATTGAAGCCAAAAGTGATTTTGTGGAGCAACCGTATCCGATTGGGGAGCTAAGAAGCAAATCCGACTTCCATCTTGAGAAGAAATATATGAATAGTATAATGATTAATATATATATGATGAATATACAATGAACTGGCCCGCTTAAATATAGCTTGGGCTTGACTTGAGAAGTCACAACTTCTCATTAATACTTATTTATTATTATTAACTATTATTATTAAGTATTATTAATTATTACTTGTATTTATTATTTTATATTCGTTACATTGCCACCCCCTTTAAATAGAGCTTTGTCCTCAAAGCTATATTTGTTGGCATCATCCTTTGTTCTTGATTTGTGTTGATGCTTGATTTGAGCTAAGCGATCTAGACTAATCTCTCTATCTTGTTGATGGCCTGGGTCCTTCTTATGCTTCGAGTCTTTCTGCTTGGGAGGCAAAATCTCCGATCCATACAATTGATACTTACTTCCATTCCATTTAAATATCATGTACAATTTTTGTAGATTGGTAGAGTAAGTCCCTAGCGATGCTAACCATTCGGCGCCTAAGACCATGTCTACTTCATTGAGCGGTAATGCAACACAATTGAGTTGTAGGTGTAAGTTTTGTATTTGGAACGACACCTTATGAAATTTTCCCACTTCTTTTATGTGTTGATCCACGATGGTTGAGGCTTTAAGCCCTTTTGCGGGAAACACAAAAAGATTAAGTTCCTTTGCCTTGTTGATATCGATCAAATTGTGGGTACTCTCGGAATCGACCAAAATTGTGATATTCTTATCTTTAATAGACCCTGTAAGTCATAACCTCTTTGGCCCTGTATATTTTGTTGCTTGGGATACGAGTTGTTTGTTTTCAATGTTGTTGCAACTTTTTTGCTGAGGTGGAATATATCTCCCTATGATTAACGAATTTCCTTTTTGTTGGGTGTTAACATTCTTGGGTGCCACTAGATCTTCTTTCTTACGCGTTTGTTGAATACAGGTAATGGTTGCTATTGATACTTTGGATGAGTTTGTATCTGTATCAGACTCAGATGTGTCTTCTTCCACAAGTACTTGTACTTATTTTCCATTAATAATTTTGCAGTTTGTTGTGTGATTGGTTTGGAATTTATGGCCAGGAGTCCAATATTCTCCACATCAACGACATGTATTCTTCTTCTTATTATTATTATTGTCGGTGCGTCCAATGGATGCTTCAAAATCTTTCTTAACTTCATAACTATATGATTGAGAAGGTGTTGCATTGATGACCGGGTGACCAATTGTCTCCACAATATCTGCATTGTGCCTCTCTTTCCTTGGGTATTCTTTCTAGTTTGAGTTCTTCTACTTTTGCTTTGCGCCTTGCCACTTCAAAATTTGGTATATCATGCATTTTTAATTGCTTTTGTATATATGGTTTTAGGCCTCCCAAGTAGGTTTATAATCGTTGTTTGTCCGATAGCCCAAACACTCTAGTGGCGAGAGATTCCCACTGGTGTGTGAATTCTTCGACACTTCCCTTTGTTGTAACCTGGTAAGTTTTGAGAAGAATTCATCCTCAGTGATTCCTTGAAACCTTTTAAAGAAATCATTCTTGAACAAGTTCCAAGTGTATGCGAAATTGTCTCCCTTCCACCATATATACCAGTTGTAGGCATATCCTTCAAGGTGCATTGATGCATACTTGACCTTTTCTGCGTCCGTTGTAATGTTATATATGTCGAAATACTCTTCTGCTTTATTCAACCAAGCGACGCATTGGTCTTCCCCTCCGTTATATTTTGTCATTTCTATTTTTTCTCTAGGTGGGTACATTATGAATGACTGGTATTGAGTACTTTTTGGTTTGTTACGTGGTGGTGACTCAAAGTTGCGAGATGAATTGACCAACATATCTGAACCTAGTTGTTTATGTTTTTTGTCCTTATTATCCTGCATATTTTGTAATATCGCCTTGATATCTTTCTAGGTCTCAGTCAATTTTTGGTCTAAAATTTGTTGTTCCTTGCTCTTAATGTCGAACTTGTCGTCCATTTTCTGCTCTATTAATTGAATGACTTCATCCTTAATTTCTTTCTTAAGTGCCTCCTGGCTCTTGGTGATCATTTCCTTGAAAGCTTGGACATCCTTCTCTATTTTCTCCATTTGGGCTTTTAACTCTGTCTTCATGCTTCTTAAATGTGGTGGTGAGTAATTTGACCCAATTATGGCTTTGGAGGGAGGTGGTGAGTGATATTTATGGGATTTTGTGTGGCCTTGATTAAAATCAAGTGGTAGTAATAAAATAATAAAATAATTATTATTATTATTTGAAACATTATAAAGTTAAAATATAATAAAATATTATATTTATTTTAACTTTATTTTCCTTTTTTTG
The DNA here is from genome assembly GCA_027924585.1 of Larix kaempferi. Taxonomy (NCBI): domain Eukaryota; kingdom Viridiplantae; phylum Streptophyta; class Pinopsida; order Pinales; family Pinaceae; genus Larix; species Larix kaempferi. Next base: position 19,371,360 of record BSBM01000600.1, read on the forward strand.
AAAATTTCTTTTTTTATAGGGTTTATATGTGGAGGACGCGTGGTGTTGGGAGGATTGGCGGGTAAGGGGAGGGCAGAGCAGTGGAATAGCGCGGGGCAGGGAAGGAGGGCAGAGAGGTGGACACGGGGAATGGGAGGTTGAGTGGATGAGGATCGTAGGGAGGTTTTGATGGTGTGGAGAAGGGTGGATACGGGAGAACGTGGAGGGGCGTGGGAGCAGGTGGGAAGGAGGGCATGGGAGAGCGGGAGGATATGGGGAGGAGGGTGGTGTGGAAGGTGTGTGCAGGGAGTTGGGAGCTATGTGCGTGGGAGGAGAGCCGATAGGGGAGCAATAGGCGAAGGGAGGAGAGACAAGAGGGGAGCGCAGTGGACGGGAGGGGGTCGGAGCTATGTGCGTGGGAGAGCAGGGAGTTGTGTGCGTGGGAGGGAAAAGGAGTGGAGTTGCGGCAGATGGGAAGGAAGAAAGTAGAGGAGGGACGTGAAAGAAGGGATGGACACAGAGGAGGAGGGTGATGGTTTGTGCAGAAAGGAAGAAGACACAGTGTGGAGGAGGGGGGCATTGTGTGTGGAGCAGCATTATGGAAATAAGCTGGAGGTGCGGAATTTGAAGTGGATGATGTGAGGGGAGGAGAGAACAGGCAGAAGTGTGGTGGAATGAGGAGACGAATTTGAGCTCGGGGGAGGAGCGAAAGCTCTGATACCAAATGCAGCAACCGTATCCGGTTGGGGAGCTAAGAAGCGAATATGACTTCCATCTTGAGAAGAAATATATGAATAGTATAATGATTAATAGATAGATGATGAATATACAATGAATTGACCTGCTTAAATATAGCTTGGGCTTAACTTGAGGAGTCACAACTTCTCATTAATACTTATTTATTATTATTAACTATTATTAATTATTACTTGTATTTATTATTTTATATTCGTTACATTTTGTTGAAGAGGAAAATGTAGGAAAAGAAGAGCAATTTTTTTAGGAAACTATGGCTAGGGATGAAAAGGGAACCTCAGATGATAGTGAGGAGTTTAGGAAACTCATGAAACCCCTCTTTGAATACATGACCCAATAGATGATGAAGGGATTCGAATTGTTGGCCATCCAACTTGGGAGCAAAGAAGTAATAGGAGGTAGCAGTAGTTCTCATTGTGAGGAAAATAAGCCTATGGGTGAGCATATTTTCTCAAGCACACCCCATAATAGAGAAAATGAATTTCAGAGAACACCAAGGCCTAATACACCTAAATTTATTGATTCCAAAGCAAATATTACTACTCCAAATGATGTGGAAGAAATTCTAATCGAATGGAAAAAATTGAGTGTAGATTGTAGAAGTACCCTACCATTTGATCAATACCTTGTTATCTCAAACAAGCTCAAAATGAGGGAAAGTAATAGGATCCCCTTTCAAAATAGAGAATTGAATTATGCAATAAGTAAAATGCCACTTCCCACCTTTAATGGCTCATCTCAAATTTTTGCACATATGTGGGTACAAAAACTAGATGTGTATTTTCAGCTGAATCCAATGGTGGAAGAGGATGCTTTAAAAATGACCATTTTGCATCTTGAAGGGGAAGCCAATCATTAGTGGTTCCATGGTTTGAAAACCTTGGGACATGATCAGGTTAAAACATATGGAGAATTTGTTGACAGGGTATTAGAAAGATTTGAGCAAAAAGACCCAAAATTGCCTTTCAAAGAACTAGCCCAATTGAAGCAAGTTGGGACCCCTGCTGAGTATATGATGGAATTCCAAAAATTGTCAGTTAAGGTGGCTGATATATCTATGGTGGGGTTAGTATTACTCTTTACTAAGGTTTGGTTGAACCCTTAAAATTTTTAGTTAAGGCCCACAAGCCAAATTCATTGAAGGATGCCATGAATTTGACAAGAGATCTACAAAATGTGCTACCTAGGACAAAGTTTTCTCCCAAGCCTAACTTCCCTTCCAAATTCAGATTTGACAAGAAGCATTGGAAAAGAGATGCATTTGAAAAGAATAAGAAAGAGGGACTAAACATGGAAGAACTTAGAAGAAAAAAATTATGCTACACATGCTTTCAACCATGGGCACCGAGGCATAAATGTACTAAGGGAAAAGCTCAATACATTGAAGTATTTTCTAATAATGATGAGTATGAAGGAGGTATGGAGGAAGATTGACATATTTTAGATCAAGAAGAGGGATATGATACAACAGAAGAAGGGAAACAAGAAGAAAATCAGCCTTCACCTGACAAAGCAAGGATGGCAGTACTTTCAGCAGTGTCTCGTTATCACACTATTTGATGCAAGGGAGTGGTACAAGGACAAAGGGCCTATGTATTGGTAGATGGAGGGACCACACATAAATTCATTGATGCAGACATGGTAGAGAGAAGGAAGATACCTACTGAACCATTCGATGTCTTCACAATCATCATTCCAGGTCACCACACTATGGAGTGCAAAACATGGGTTCCAAAGCTGCAAATCACCATAGGTAATTACACTTTTTTTCTGATAGCTTTCATGTGGTTGATGTTGTTGATACTAATGTGGTTTTGGGAGTGCAATGGTTGTACTTTATAGGGGAGCATACAATGAACTATCAAATTCCTGAAATGAAATTCCAAGATTCAGAAAGAATACTAAGGGTTGTGAGAGGGAAACACACCTATCCGAATCAAGTAGTGACATCCCATAGTATGCGATCCATATTGAGGCATGGAGACATAGAATGGGATGTTGAATGTTTCATCTCCTCTCCCAAGCCAAAAATAAAGGTTGTTGAACACCCAAAGGAGATAGATCAACTCCTACAAAAATATGAAAAAGTTTTTGGATACCTTGCACATGGTAGACCACCTGAAAGGGGGGTTGAGCACAACATTGTTTTGGAGGAGGGTACTTCACCCATCCAAATACCACCCTATAGACATCCAAAAAAATTTAGAGATGAAATTGAAAAGGCCATCCAAGAACTCCTAGAGTTGGGACTCATTAGACCAAGCTCTAGCCCTGATGCCTCTTCAGTAGTGTTGGTGAAGAAAAAAGATGGAACCTTAAGGATGTGCATAGACTTTAGAGCTTTGAACAAGAAGACAATAAAGTTATGGCCACTTTGAGTTTCTTGTTATGCCTTTTGGATTAACTAATGCTCCAGCCACATTCCAAGCATGCATGCATAGGATCTTTTGCAAGCAGCTTAGAAAGTTTGTTTTGGTTTTCTTTGATGACATTCTTATTTACAACAAAACTTGGGAAGAGCATTTGCATCATTTAGAGGTTGTGCTGAAAATTTTTGCATGAACAGTCCTTGTTTACTAAGTTGTCTAAATGTGAATTTGGGATGATGGAACTCTTGTATCTTGGGTACATTATTGGACAAGAAGGAGTGAAAGTGCACATGGAAAAAATAAGGGCTATCCTTGAATGGCCAACACCAAAAAACATCACACGATTAAGAGGCTTCATTGGAATATGCACCTATTATAGGAAGTTTGTGAAAGGGTTCTCCAAATTGACTTCTCTACTCATTGATTTGACAAAGAAAGATGATGTCAAGTGGGATGAAGAGGCTGAAAAGGCCTTCCAAAAAATGAAAGAGGTAATGAGTAGTTGTCCAATACTTGCATTACCTGATTTTACTAAACCTTTTGTTTTGGAATGTGATGCTTCAAGTGAAGGGATAGGGGTTGTCCTAAAGCAAAATCAACACCCTATAGCCTTTGAGAGCAGAAAGTTGTAGCCACATGAGAAGCTTTACTCCATCTATGAAAAAGAAATGTTGGCCATCATGCATGCCTTGGCCAAGTTTAGACAATACTTGGTGGGAAACAAGTTTGTGGTGAAAATTGATCACAATAGTCTAAAGCACTTCCTCACCCAAAAGGATCTTAATGAAAGGCAACAAAAGTTGGTAATCAAAATCCAAGCTTTTGATTTAGATATTGAATATGTAAAAGGGAGGAATAACATTGTAGCAGATGCATTATCTAGAAGACCTTCATTTTCTCTCATGGACATTGCAAAAGGTTGGAAAAACATGTAATGGTTGAATATGCCAAAGATAGTTTTGTTTGTGATGTGTTAGATGGGGTCAAAGGGGATGATAACTATAGGATTTTGGATGGGCTGATATATTATAAGGGTAGAATTTATTTGGTTCAAAATTCAAAACTCAAGTACAAGATCTTGCAAGAAGCACATGATTCCCCACTAGTTGGCCACCCGGGGAGCTTTGAAACTTATAGGCAATTAAGGCAAAGGTTTTTTTGGAGAGGGCTGAAGGAATATGTTCTCCAATATGTAAATGAATGTAAGGTATGTCAGCAAAAAAAATCTAAACTCACATGCCCAGCTGGTTTGTTGCAACCATTGCCCATTCCAAAACAAACACAAGAGAGTATCTCAATGGACTTCATCACAGGTTTGCCCAAATCTTTGGGGAAGTATTGCATATATGTGGTAGTGGATAGGATGACCAAATTTGCTCATTTCTTTGTTGTTACATCATATTTTAGTGTTGCAAAAGTGGCTGATGTATTCTTTAAAGAAATCTTCAGATTGCATGGTCTCCCCAAGAGCATTGTAAGTGATAAAGATAGTAGATTCATAGGTGCTTTTTGGAAAGAACTTTTCAGATTGGTTTGCACTCAATTGACTCCAAGCACAAGATATCATCCACAAACTGATGGCTAAACAGAGAGAGTGAATCAATGGTTGGCAGGGTACCTAAAGAACTATGTGGGAGAGCAGCAAAATGCATGGGTAAAATGGCTACACTTGGGTGAGTTTTGCTACAACACCACTTTTCATATGTCAATAGGAATGTCTCCTTTCAAAGTATTATATGGTTATGAAGCAATCACTTTTGTTGAGCATATATTTGGTGCTAGTAGAGCCCCAAAAGCTAAATATTGGGTGGAAGAGAGCCAATAAATTTTAAAGCTTTTGAAAGACAACTTGCAAGTTGACCAAAATCAGCAAAAGCAATATGCATATCAACATAGGGAAGAAAGGACCTTTCAAATCAATGATTTGGTATATTTGAGGTTGCAGCCATATAAACAAACATCTTTGAAAAAGAAGGGAGCAAAGAAGCTAAAACCAAGATACTATGGCCCATACAAGGTAGTTCGGAAGGTTGGGGAGGTAGCATATGAGTTAGAACTTCCAAAAGGAAGTAAAAACCACAATGTATTTCATGTTTCATGTCTCAAGAAGGCTATTGGTCAGCAAATTGTCATTTCAGAAAAAAAACTTCCTCCTTTGGATGATGAAGGTTAGCTCATAGTTGTTCCAGAAAAAAATTTGAAGACTGGGGAAAGAAGATTAAGGAGCAGAACTATCAAAGAGTACTTGGTACAATGGAAGGATCTCCTAAATGAAGATGCCACATGGGAGGAGGAACAAATTTTGCAGCATCCAAATATGAAATTGCTTGAGGACAAGCAATCTTGGGTGGGGAGGACTGTAATGTCCCCATTCATATAAATTCATGATAAGAAAATTCTATCAATCCTACTAGTTCCCTAGGTTGGATGGAGGCATTGGGATTTGCAATAAGGGAGCTAATAAATGATGTTTAGACATTAGAATGGCATAAATATTTAATAAAGGAGATAAATAAATAAATACAAGAGAAAATCAAAGTGGCAATTGATCATGAAGGCACACGGAGGGTGTGGGACCCACACAAACTAGATTTTCTATGCCACATGGCAACCTCCTCTTGTCAACTAGAATCCATAAGAAGCCCAACATTCTTGGGATGAGTTGGAAGGCTCATACACTTGGAAATATGCATCATAGGTCGAATTGGGATGGAAGTGTAACTCCCATGGAAGAGGAAGAGTCAAATGAGAGGTTCTTGGACACTTGGGTTAGATTCCCTAACCTCTATGACAACAATGATGAAGATGCTATCACACCTATGACAAATTTCAGACCTGATTACTGAAATCTGACCAATATGACATGTCAGGCTTAAAAATAGCATCCAAGTGAGTGCTCATGTGAGTTAGAGAAGCTCAAGAGGTTCCTACTCGAATTGGTGGAAGGTGGAAGGATAAGAAGTGGGAGACAAGTGGCAAATCTTGAATCCCTCCCTAATTTGAATTGGCTTGGATTTAATGGATGGAATTGGATCCTTAGAAGGCTAAGGATGTTTATAAAATACAGAGATCAAGTAAGGGAAGGGATTTTGATCATTTTCAGAATTTGCATTTGAGAGGAGAGCTAGTGGAGTGCTACTCTACTTGCCTTAGCACCAATTTCGAGGGTGAAAGATTCCCATCCTAGTTGGTAATTGGAAAGGTCATTCAGACCTTTCATTTGGAGCTTTAATGGATTCATATGTTGTAGGTTCAAGCTACAAGGAAGCTCATGGTTACTTCTAGTTCAACTTGTTTCTCCAACCATTTCACGTTTTCTCAGTATATTCATGATCCTTGAGGAATTGCGCACTTGGTGAGCTGTTGTACTCTTTGGGGAGATTCTAATGCCCCATTCTTTTATCATCTGATGTAAATGCTCTATTATTCATATTCAGAATAGCTTCAAGTCGAGATTCCAAGTGGAACTATGTAAATCTGATCATTAATGAACAAATGGTGCATATTTCCCCACTATGTTGATGTATGCCAATGATATGCTGATATATTCGAATGGAAAAATGAACCACTGATGAATTAATGATATATGGACTGTTATTAATGTGTTATACAAGTTTCATGTTCAGTGAATAAGCTTTTGGAGTCATATTATTCACTTTCATAGCATTTGGAGAAGATTGCCTATCATTTCCCCCAAGGTCGAAACTAGTCTTTTTGTATCTGATTGGAGAGGGTTGTATCAGACTTAATAAACTGAATGGTGATGCATATGAGACTATATTGATGTCCCCTAGATGTCCCATGCTTTTTTTATGAAATTAGAGAGGGTTCAATAGCATTTGGAGAGCCATCTTCAGCACCTACCCAAGGGGGATTTGAACCCCAAATTGCTAGTCAAACTCCCTACTTTGGCTAGAACTTAAAGGAGAGTTGCAGAAGCCTTTTGAAGACTCTAAAGCATCCCTAAAACTGATAATTATGTCCTAAAACTATCCATACACCTTCTGTGACAATTTGGGAACATTTTGAGCCATTGGGAGGCCAAGAAACCAATACTAGTCAAAGGTTGAACTAGTGAAAAAATTGAAAATTTCACCATTTTAATGAATTTAAAAAAAGGGACATTATTGAATAGAGCCCCTTCCTAACTTCGCATACAATTCCAAAAACATTCCATGTAGGATACACAACATTGGAAAAAACACATCAACATTGGATGGTTTAGAAGACAATGAATGGATACTAAAAGATATGAATAGATTGGAACATGGATTTAATACCCTTTATTTTTCCTATATACATGTTATGAGCTTGAACATAACTCCACGCTTATCTTTGAATGGTTAAACACAATCTACAAAGAACAAAATCCCAATTGAATCAAGAAGGATACCCAATAACAAGACTTTTGCCCACCAAAAATGATCAAGCTAAAAGGCTTTGGCATGAGCAATCAAACTATTTAAAACCAACACATGATTCTACTCAATAATCATCATTAGGACCAAACACCTTGTGATTAGTCTTTACCCAGTTCATAAAAAATGTATATATAACACTAACCACATGGTTAAAAGCACAAGTTTTACTGACAATGATTTTCTTGGCATTATTTGAACCTAAATTTACAAGCAATCTCTCTTTTAGGTGGCGTTGTTTCTTGATAAAAGCTAGGCATGGGTGTGGCTCTGAAATTCTGACCTCTCCCCAAATTTTTAATTTCAAACTCCATTTTTTCACATTTACAATGATTAGGCTGGATATCGAAATCTTTTCTTTTAAAAGAGCTATTGTCCTTGGTGTCGGAAATATCATTCTTGGATGGCTGGACCCAGCTTCATACAAGCCATTTCCACAAATCTTGACTTTGACTCAAAGTTAGTTATAAGGCCTGAGTTCCACCTGGATAACCACTTGTCAAACCTTCTGACTTCTCTGAAACAACATACAATGTAGGATCCGGTGCTCTCAAGGAAGCTACATGCATTTTATACAATACCTTCTTAAAAAAATTACAATACACCCATTTGGGATTTAAAAATAAATAAATGAAAACTATGCCAATCCAGCAAATCAACTACATCACCACAATCCTCTCATTCACATCCTCTTTCTCCAGAGTTCGAATCGTATTGAGCAGCTGAGAAGATTTGAAAAGAAATAGGAAATCTGTTAATCGTAGGGATGGAAGCCAATGCAAACCTCTGAACCTTATCAATGGCCCCAATTTAAGGGGGCTCCTGGATAAGCTCCTGCTGTAAATATTGATTGTTTACATAATATCTCACGCATATAAAATCTCTCCCTTGTAAGAATCATAATCATAGTAGTGTAATTAAAATACTAATACGAATACGATTTATCTCACCTTCTGTAAGAACTAAGAACAATAGTAACCACACCCAATAAGTCCTCGGACCAAATCAACTCCAACTCTGGAGGATCCGCCTGCAAAAACATCAAAATAAAATGAAATCTTAAAACCCCAACAATTCAAATTAATAAGTTCAAACACCAAACATAATCTCAAAGGCCCAACGCTGCAAAATAATAAATAAACTCCCCAAAGAAAATATCAAAACCCCATTAATTAATGAATTTAAACCCCGTTAGAGACTGCAAGGCTCATTAATTAATACCTGCAAACAAAGCGATAATTCCCGACTTTCACAGGCCCGACGTGCACAGTTTGAAGGACTTGATCATATCTTTCGTCCTCTGCGCATCCCATGTATATGAGCTTCCATTCAAGATCTGTAATAGCAACAGGCACCAATGGGGTTAAATTTCACAGAAAATTTTCTATAAATGCTTTTGGAGATGGCAGAATTTTGAATAAAAAACTGACCGTATTTGAGGGGAAGAAGGCTCTGGTAGGAGATATCGAACGGAAATGGATTGAGAAACATGGCGGTATCGTCCAACACGGTCAAGTTAGTTATGCTCACGCAGCTCAACATCTTTCACTCTGAGCTGCAACTGCTTGCTTCTCTAGTTTGGCAGATAGCTCTAGTATGACCAGGGCCTTTTTAATTATAGCGAGAAGGAAAGAGTCGTGAAATTTTAACATTTTAGAACCAAAATGTTAGATTTGGCCCATCTTGGCACGTTTTATTAACAGTATTTGACCGTTAAATTTGCTGGGCAATTCACCCGTCAAATTCCAGCCGTCAAATTCCAGCAGAGGGCACTCCCTCTGTTAGAGATAATATAGAAATGGTTTGTTAGTTCTTCTTTATAGGATCTGATCCATTCTTCTAGGATCTAGTTTGGTTGATCATTTACCTATATATGTAAGTTTATTCAGTAATACAAGATGAATTGAGTGCTACTCCTCCCGTGTGTGTGTGTGAGCCTTTGGCTCTGCACTTCCTCTTTCTCCAATTCTTATTTTGGTCTCAGAGCCCATTGTGGCCTGTGGATTGAAGAGCCCATTGTGGCCTGTGGTGAAGAGCCCATAGTGGCGTAGATTAAGTGCCTGATTGGCCTATTGTGAGGAGCCCATTGTGGCCTAATTGTGAGAGCCTTGTGTGGCCTGTTGAGAAGACCTTGGTGGCCTGCTGTCTACGGCCTGCTCTGAAAATCCCATTGAGGTGTGTCGTGAGTGTAGTGAATCCATCGTTGATCTGCTGATAAGCGTGTGAAGAAAGAGCGTGCTCATTGTTCATGTGCCAAAGACCCTGTGTGAAAGAGGTATGTTCAAGCCAGAAAAGAGTGCAGATCGCTCCGTGAGAACCCGTTGATCACCGTTTTATTTGCAGTGGTCGAAAGGGAGAAATCAAATCCCGTTCCTGCACGTGAGAGCTTGCTAGAGCAGCTATACACTAAATGGATGTGTCCAATTAAAGAGAAGACAAGACCGTGAAGGAGGCAAATCTGCGATTTGTTGTGGGCAATCCAAGATCCTGGTGAGCGTGGAGAAGCCTGATTTCCTCTCTCTAATGCTGTGCGGCCGTGAATGATCGTAATGATCCCTGCCAGTGTAAGTTGTGCTGAGTGTAAGCAGATCGCCGGTGCAAATCACTGCGAATGGAGCAGATCTATTTTTTTTTCCCCTCTCTGCGTGAAAGAATTCAGTGAGTTCAGCGTGGAGTGTGGTGCCTTCTAACCATTAGCTGTGAACCGTGTTGAGAGCTACATGAAGATTTGAAGACTAAAGGAGAAACGCCTGGAGATCGCTGGTAAATTTCTTTCTCAGATCGCCGGTGGAAGAGTCTATGAAAATCCACGAGCGTAGAAGCTTGGAGATCGCTGTGGAGATTTTTTTTCAACATAGCAAATCGTTGCAAGCTGTGGAATTTTTTTTCTCCGATCAACGCAAAGAAGAGCGGTGGTACCGCTTGTCCACCAAAGGAGAAGACAACTCTTGCACCAATTTACGACACCGCCCCCAGAAACGCATGTTCCTTTTGTCACAGAACGGATCGCCATATCCATCCGCTGCTGAGAGACAGTGAGAGTTTATCAGATCGTTGATTTCTTGGATTGTTGCCCAATCATAGATGATCTGAACCTGTTGTAGTTACTGAAATCACTGCCAGTCAACAGGGTGAATGTGAACACTACTCAACTGCCTGCCTAGGAGAATCACTGGAAGGATTGCTGGGAGAAGATAGTGGATTAAAGATCGCTGCCAAGTGCTGAGAAGATTGCCATCCCGTGCTGAGTGGAGAGCCACGGAGAGAAAAGAGCTACATGTATAATTTCCCATTGAAGCCTGAAGAGAAGAACAGAGCAGACTAGTGTGGATGCTCGCTTGTCCAACTATCTGACTAAACATAAAATATTATTATGTCTTCTGATATAATGTTTAATGCTGCATTAAAATTTGATTTGCAGCCTAGATGTGATCAAGAATACCTGACAATAGAAGAACAAATTTCAATTAAGCTGGAAATGTTCTTAATTGATCAGTTGCTGGTTGGATTTAGAGCAACTGAAGAAACAATAGTCGATTTTGAAGCAGAGTTGAAGTTTATTGCAGACTGGCTTGAAGAGCCAAAGAATGCTCAAAATGTTGACTATGTTTGTGATAAAGAATGTATCAGGTTTGCAGATGCTGAAGAGATATTGTTGCATAATTCCACTGCACAGAACATAACTGATTGTAACCGAGCATGGATGACAATTATTAAGTTTGCAGAAGTTGTAAAAGCTGAAGAAAGGTCCAGGACAACAGAGGCCCAATCAAATACTAGAATGCACTATACATCAATGTCTGAAGACTTCAAGCTCTCAAACTGGAAGAGCAGGAAACGGGAAAACATAAACAAATATTATCTTACAGCAACTAAGGTCAAAATGAAGCAGAAGGAGGACTATAGAGTTCAAGGCTTGGAACTTTAGATCGTTAATTTGCTTTGCTGATTTGTAAGCCTGAAACTACAGGCATATTTAGTATTGTGTTCCATTTCTACATTAAGGGAGGATGTTAGAGATAATGTAGAAATGGTTTGTTAGTTCCTTCTTTATAGGATCTGATCCATTTTTCTAGGATCTAGTTTGGTTGATCATTTACCTATATATGTAAGTTTATTCAGTAATACAAGATGAGTTGAGTGCTACTCCTCCCGTGTGTGTGTGTGCGAGCCTTTGGCTTTGCACTTCCTCTTTCTCCAATTCTTATTTCCCTCTGCTCTGCCTTCTTAAACGGATCTCATTCGGTGCAGGTGGTCTGTCTCTCTCTGCTACTGTGAACAAGAACGGCCCTTTCCATGCCAATTCTAAGTGCGCGATAATTATTTCATCGTGTTGGCCATATCCCTTCCGCCAACTGCCAATTCGGTAAGTGTTATGCTTCACATTTTCATCCAATATGATGGCGATAGATCTACTAAAGTGCATTTCTTTGTGTGAATCGTTTTTTTAGAATGCAGGTGGAGTTATTTATGACTATGAGGGGAACAAGTAGAAGGAGTATGCATGGGGAATTGGTAGAAAGTCAAACAATGGTGTTGAATGGTTAGTCTTAACCAAATGATTGGAGTTAGCAAGAAATATTGGCATTGAGGAATTGGTGGTTTTTGGTGACTCGCTAATGGTCACAAGAGAAGCGAGGAATGTGACGAAGAATTGTAAGAATCCGTCCGCTAAGATGCACTATCTCCTCAAGAGCATTGTTAATGAATTCAAAGCAATCAATTTCCTCCATGCGCTGAGAGCAAATAATCGGTAGGCGGATATAATGGCCAATAAAGGAGCAAGTCTAAATTGCGGTGTCATAGTTTGTGATCAAAAGGCCTATGAAAGAAACTAGATCCCCTAATCCAGAGTCCCTCTTTAAAAGATTTGTTGGTCCTCGAAATCCATGGAATAATGAGGATGCTCTCCTTCTAGTTGGTGTTTGCTTTCAAATATTTCTTCCTCTAGTTTTAACTCTGAATTTTACTTCTAGTTAGGGTGTATTAATGGTTAAATCTTATTTCGAATACCAATATTGGATCTCCCCCCACGCTTCAATTGATGAAAGGGGGCGTGCCTCGAGCATGAGATAGATGGTCTCCATACACCGAATCTATACGGCAGATTATCGGGTCTGTGTTGGTATTAATTCTCATGCTTGGAGCGGAAAATGCATTAACTCTGGTAGATTATCTCCTCGATGTATGGAGAAGAGGCACTTGCGTAGGATAGTTCGTGTAATGGGTGATTACATCCCTGCTCAAACCTCTTCCCTGGACTGTGTTCCAACTCCTTCCCCCTCTTGCTTGCGATCCAGGAAGCCTTTAATGAAACATGGGGGAATCTCAAGCTGGGAAGCATTGAAGGTTTACTCTGTGAAAGAAAGCAGCTCGGAGACTGCGTAGGAAGAAGACTCCTTGGTAAGCTCTATCTTTACTCTCCACGCTCCTTGTCATTTTGATTTCCTGGGAATGGAAAAGAAGTTGTTTTCTCCATCGACAAAGGAAGACTGTGGAAGTTTCGGCTTTCCCCAGATGTTTGACAGTCATATCATTTGTGTTGAGGTCAAAAATTACATTAAAGGTATGGAAGAACAGGTTCGCTTGCTTCGCAATGAGAATTTAGAGATAAAGAGGGCTATCACTCGCCTCTTCTCCCTTGCCCAAGCCACGCATTCGGAGGTCAGAAATAGCAATAGCCAATTGAATGGGAGGGTTTCCTGTCTGGCTGAAACCATGGACAATGTTTCTTCTTGCACTGCCAATATGGACTCCAAAATTGATGATGTCCACATAAATGTAATTGAAGTGGAAGGGAAAATTGTTATCCTGAGAGCTGGAATTGGGCAAAATTTCTCGGATCTGCAAGCAAGTAGGGGCTTGGCGGCAGGAAGAAATGATGAACCATTGGCTGGTAATTTCCTCAGGAAAACAGAGTCTCGTCGCCAGCTTTAGTTTTTATGGTCTTCGGTTATTCTGAATTCTATTTTTTTGTAATGGTTTTCTATTGTTTAAGTTTTATAGTATCACCTAGCTCTGAATCTATGACAGTGTTTCAAGACTTTGTGAAGTCTAGTTTATGAACAATTTTGTGCCATTGTGTCAAAAGCGGATGTAATCCATAAATCCTTTTGGATAGTAAGATAAACCATCTATCTCAACAATGTTTTGCTTCTGTCTCTTCCTTCTTGGATAGTTTGTAAGGAGATACAGTCTCCATAGATTAGGAAAGTTTCATGATAGTTATAAACTTGTAAAGGATGAACAAGGACTCATGGATGCAGTCCTTCTCTGGGAACAATCTTTCCCCTAAGCGCTGTAATTTTTGTTTTTTATATCATCAACATGTTATTTTTTATAATAATTTATTAATTTTTAAAATATTTTATATTATTTTTAAAGGATACATGTAAAGTCCATGATAAAGGAGTTACACATCTCCTACTTGATTATAGAATACGCCTTTTTACCCAATAAAAGGGAGGGAGCATTCCTTTTATTATAGCTGCCTAAAACAAGTATATTGTAATTGGTTAGTAATCCATTTAAATTGATTTTTAATTAGTTTGCAATTATTTAATTTAAGTTAACTTTTAATTAGTTTGCAATTATTCAAAAATTTATACAAAGTTTTCTACAATTTTTTTCCAACAAAAACAAAGGTTTTTACGATTTTTTTCCAACAAAAACAAAGTTTTATGTGTGAAAAACAAATATTAAATTAACTTTTGTAAATATTAAAAATTATTTTTTGAATTTTAAAAAATATAAAATATAAATTTTTATTAATGAAAATATCCGAAATGACTATTTTTATCTGCTTTTAAATGTAATTATCAAAAACATGATCAACCAAGTACTGAAATTCAATAATGAATCTTCGTAATAATTCATTTTTTTAATATCAAAACTTTACATTATCAAATCATTTCATTGTACTATTATTAATAATCACCAATAAATTAATGGAATTTATTTATTTATTCATGTATATTATATTTATTAAATAGGTTAAATCTGTGGTACTAATTTACTTTCTCATGTTCTTCGGACTCAGATTTCGTGGTGGTAAGAAATAGAATTTATACAGTAACCAAATAGTTAATTAATTGTTTTCTTGAATCAAGGCCGGCTTTACTAAATATTTAATTAGTTTGTTGGGCGGGGTAGTAGTTGTTGACCGAAGATTTCAATCTGCCTCTCAACTTATGTATACTTAAAAAAAATACAATTGATGTATACACTAAAAATGGTTTAAGTATATAAATCATATGCATTACTATTTACAATCTCTATCTCTTTTATCTATAACATTGTATTTTTTAATTTAAATTATAGAAAACAAATATTATTTTTCAATTAATATTAAAATTTAATATAATAATAATATTTATTTTTTAACTTTTATATTTGCACTAAAAATTTTGTTACTATTTTTTATTACACACTATTACTATGAAACATGTATTAAAGAGTTGTTCTCTTAATTTCATTTCTACTATTACTATTTCTCTAATACATAATTCATACTTTTGATATAAAAAAAATCATATTTATTTTTGACATGTAATAACATATTTTTAATTAATTTTTTATTTGTTATTTTAAGATCAATTTCAAAAAAACTTTTGGAATTATATATTTGATATTTGAAAATTATTTTAGTTTTTAGATTAACATAACTAATATATTAATATATTTCTAAAATAATATATTATTTTATTTATAAAAGGTATAACTAATATATTAATATATTTATAAAAAAATATACTATCTTATTTATAAAAGATATATATTAAGTAATTATGTTATTGTATCGAGTGAAAGGAGGTGCTTTACAACCTAGGATGGGGGAGATGTTGTAACGAGTAAAAAAAAGAGTGAAAAGTAATTCAAAAATCGATGTTTGTTTATAAAATAAAAACTTAAAACTTAAACTCGGATCTATCAATCAAGAGATGGTGGTTTATTTCACTTGTTATTATAATGTAACTTTGGAATTACAACAATTTTGCTTTGGGGTTTAAACAATGCTAAGAGTTTTTGTTTTATTTCATAAATATGGGTGGGCGTTCTATTATTATCAATATCAATGGGAGCAAATGAAAAGGAATATTCTAATGGAATGTTTTCCTTAAGGAGGGAATCATGATTTTCTTTCTAGTACATAGGTAAATTTTTGCAAGGAAATACCTAAGAAGTATCTTTGACATTTTGGATTTAGATGTAATGACAATAATGACCAATGGATACATTTAGCAAATGAATTGTGGACACAAGATTGACAAGTTTTTTAGATGCCATGACGCCAAAACATGTACTTGCCAAAACATTGACAGACTATCACGAGGGTCAAACAGACTCGGATTTTGTCAAATGGAATATGGATGAGACCAACGGGACAAGCTGAACGCAACAATATAAAAACCTTGACATAACAAGATGTGTGGAGAAAGACGACAAACCTCCAAGACTCAACTTGATAATGACATTGCAACACGACGATGCAACTTGGTGAACCTGCAGGAGAGGTCATATGACAACAAAATGCTTGATACAAGGTGTAGACATGTGAAGAAAATTTCCCTAAACACAACAGTACATATAGAGTGACCATGCAAAAATTTTAATTGGTTCACTTGTGGCGTCATGTTTCAACACTGTAGAAAATGTCGATGTTGAGCATCAACACAAGGAGGGTCCTTTCAAGAGATGGGACCAATACATAGATAATACCATATTTGCAGAGTGTGTATGGATGAGAATATAGAACTAGATTGCCTTGTCGAGATACCTCTAGTTGCTATGGATGAGGAGAAGCCTCCACTTGAGAGTGTTTCTTATCTAGAGAGCTTGTTGATTAAGGGGCTCCTGGCGTTGATGACAGTGATGAAGTGGATGTAGATGGCCTAGTAGACATGGCTTGAGGAAGCCAAGTTACCTATGTTGTTCATTGTTCAATGTTTTTTGAATTTTCTATTTCATATTTGGAAATGCCATTAGACAAATTTTGGATGTAGTATGAGAATGGACACATATATCATATGAATATCAATATGCTTAAAATTTATATTTTATAACTTTATATCAATGAAGCAATGTGCATGTTTTAGTTAGCATGTTAGTGTGTTACTTGCTGAAAATGATTTCATATTTTTATGATTAAATCTTTAAATTATGTTAGACATATATTACAATATATGTTTATAGTACCCTTGAAGTACCCAAGTCCCCTATTTTTAAAAGTGTTGTTCTAGTCCTCGAACCCAAGTACCCTGGAAACCTAGTGATATGTTTATATATGTTCATGATAATGTGTCTATTGTTTGATTACATGTCTTATGTGTTTGAATGTCATCTCGTTGAGGTTGTTGCAACATTCATGCTTGAGAGATGTGCATGCTCATAAGTTCATGGATAGATCTCTTTGTTAGGGTTAACCTTAACTCGGAAATGAGTCAAAGGTGGTTAGGTACAGCACATGGTTTGTTGTAGCCCATGGTATTGGCCCAAGGAATTGCATGCAAAGAAGCCTTTATAAGGCTTGGAGAGGCTCCATTGTAAAGTGGCCTGGAGGTGAGAAGATGAGCTCACTTGGCTTGGATGGCTGGTTTTGGCCATGTAATGAAGATTTCATTGGGTGTTGGTTTTCCAGCATGGGGTTTCCAGGGTAAATTATGTGTCTATTATGTGATTGCTTGTTTCTATTTATTTCTCTTTTTTGTTAAAATATATATGCTTGTATAACCTAACAAGTGGTCTTAGATCCATGGTGTTTGAAGTCCCATCCAGCGAACATAAGGGGGGTCTCGTGGAGGCCCCTGACCTGAAGGTTCATGGGGGTTCGGGGGCGGGAGCCCCTTAGAAATTTTTTTTGGCTTGTTTTTAAATCTGGGCAGTGAGAAGCAACTGCAGTGTTGGCAGGAGGCATGGAGGATCCAGCCGTGAAGGTTGTGCAGTGGTGGAGGAGGCCACCCAGAGAAGCAGCCAGAAGAGCCCACGCTACTGGTGGTGCCTTCATGATTCCCAGACGCAGAGGAAGAGCCCGGGTGGTACAATCTTGGAAACCCGCCAGTAGTGAGAGAGAGCTTCCATCGTGAAGCCTGCTGCAGAGAGCTGTCTACATGAAATCCGTGAATTTGAAGTCACATGGGGTTTGAATCTAGAGAACCTGTGTTCACGTGATAGAAGTGTGTTCGGATCTGTGTGTAGAGGCCGCAATGGAGGGCCAACGAGTTTATGTAATTAAGGAACAAAGGGCCATAGTTCAAAGACCTTGTGGGTGAAGCTACCGAGATCGCTCTCCAATTGGTTGCAGAAAGAAACCCTAGACGCCGGTGCATTGGATGGAGCCACAACCAAGTGTGGGATTACCCTTGCAGTCAAGTGTCCATGAGGTTGTTTTCAATACCCAAGGGCCAATCCGAGCATTGTAGCGACATGAAGCATTTAAATTCTAGTGGATTGGTGATTTGGGGAAGGTTTATTTTGTTTTGGTGGTAGGTTGTGTACATTGTCTCTTAAGAGCGATGGTTGTTCTGTGTGTGCCATTGAATTAAACAGAGATCTAGAAACGTGAATCTTTGTCTGCCAAATTTAGGACGTAGAGAGTTTGTGACCGCAAGTGGAAGGATAAAATTGTTGTTGGTTTCTAATTGAGATTGTGTGCAGCAGGTATGAGAATACATCCGCATGGCTTTGGAGGAAATTGCCCAAAGGTTTTGATGGATACCATGTCAAAGAAATGCCAACATGTGTTGCAATAATGGATCTGTTCCGTGTGTGCCCGCCATGTACACAATCCACTTTAAAGAGGACGTGGTTGCTTGCGTGAAGCTACAAGAGTCTTAGATCGCTGACAAGGTGGAGTCCGCAGAGTCTGTCTATATGAGGTCGTAAGCAAAGGCTTGCACATGGATGCCAAGGAACGACAACTCAAGAGAGAGGTATTGAAACATATTGAGCCTAGTCAACTCAATGTGTGTGTCAAGTTTGTTAGAATTGACTACTTTGACAAATTTGCACGTGAAGATAATGCAACCAAAGACAAGAAAATTTTGGCTGGTGAGCTTTGGATTTGCATAGACAACATTGTAGCGAAGACAAGCATGGATAAAATGGAAAGGCATGGCAAAAATGAGCAAGTGGATGAGCGAGAAATCAAGCATGGAAAAGCGAGAGGATGAAGCATTGGATGGTGATGGTGTAGTCACCATGAAGACACATGAAAAAAAATGGTGTAGTTTGCATGTAAAAGGGCATATGGCTGTAAGACCTAGTAAGGCATGCATACCCCTGGTAACTCATCGGTAAAGTCGGGAGAAAGAGCTAGGTGATAGGGGGGTGCATGTGAGATTCTTCGGTTAAAAATTTGAGGGGGGTTGGTGATTACTCCAAGTCAAGTTTAAAGGGGGGATTGTTAGGGTTAACCTTGACTCGGGAATGAGTCAAAGGTGGTTAGGTACAACACATGGTTTGTTGTAGCCCATGGTATTGGCCCAAGGTATTGCATGCAAGGAAGCCTTTATAAGGCTTGGAGAGGCTCCATTGTAAAGTGGCCTGGAGGTGAGCGGGTGAGCTCACTTAGCTCAGATGGCTGGTTTTGGCCATGTAATGAAGATTTCATTGGGTGTTGGTTTTCCCTGCATGAGGTTTCCAGGGTAAATTATGTGTCTATTATGTGATTGCTTGTTTCTGTTTATTTCTCTCTTTTGTTAAAATATATATGCTTGTATAACCTAACACTCTTCACTAAAGAATAATTTTCTTTTTCCTTTGGTGTCATCGTGGCTACATCTTCTCATGGGGTCTCATTTGGCCTTGTGGTGAGGCTTATATCCCTCATGATGGGTTGATTTGTAGCCTAACTTAAGTGCTGGTTCTCATCTCAAGATAGTTATGTTGTCCTTATGTGCTATGGTGGCTACAGTTTAGGCAATTAGTTATTTCTCAAATATAGCCTTAACGGTGTTCCTTTCTACACTATATAAACATGTATCGTGAAATTACTTTTCTTCAGACTCATGTTGTTTTTGTGCATGGTGCCAATGATATGTAAACATAAATTCTTTGGTTTAATGTTTTTCCAAGCTATACATATTTAAGGTTGTTTATATAGGTAAGCTTTTTTCCTACTCATACTCATAGATGTATACATATACAATATTTGTTTTTTGTAAAAAAAAAAAATCCATTATGGCAATGGAATTCCAACCCTTGAGGAGAATCTCAACCTCGTAGTCGGTTCCACAGAAATAACATTGTGTCCAATTCACAAGTCAATGTGAATTTTGTTGAAACCAATGACCTAGTCTTCTTAATCACTTTAATCTCAGGTTTACCAAACAATGCATAAGTCTTACAGTGAACATTTCCTCATGATAGACTTAACATTTACCATTTTGTCATGCAATTTATTGTAACATGATATATTAAAATCAACATAGATTCATCTTAAACTTGGATTTATCAAACATAGAGAGGATCCAATTTCTTTAGGTGTGATTTTTTTAATTACTTATTATTTTTGATAATTTATTAGGCAACATGAAATTTTCTTAATTATTTTTTTATTTTTGGTAACTTATGAGTTAACATGAATTTTTTAATTACTCTTTTTTACTTCTTAGTTTTTGTAGCCATAACTTTAAGTGACAACATCTCCCCATACTTAGCTATAGAGCACATAAAATGTAATTAAAAAAATTCATGTCGGCTAAGATTTGATCCTATCGGTGCTAAGATGGATTTATGCTCTTTAATTTATTTTATGTAGAATTTTATAATTATGATTTTATTTTTATTTTTATTTTTTTAAGCTACTATCATTATATTATGAAAAACTAAAATTTACAGATTTTTTATGTGGGTGGTTTACCACTAACATGTCCACATAATTCTTAAGAAAAGATTTGGAAAGCTAGATCATCAAATCTTCTAATAACATCATAAAAGTTGTTAAGGTAAGCAAAAGGTTTAACCAAACTAACATAGCTACATCAATCATTCTTCAAATCTAATAATGACATAATGAAAGTCGTTAAGGTAGGAAAAAGATCTAACCAAAGTAACATAGTTGTTGCTAAACATAAGTAAACTAGCAGAAAACAAAAAAATAAACCTACTCTTCATTAGGGATAGACACAATCGTGACCTCTGCCTCTGGAGGAGCTTTGTTGGTTTGTCTAGTTGGATTCTTCACCTTGAAAACCATGCATGTGGTGGCTTTTGCCAGCAAATTGATTCTGGGCCCAAGCCCATTCACCAATTTGGCCACCTGGCAGAGATTGATATATACCTCCCTAATTTGCTCATGGTTTTCATCGAATTGTATCCAAATTGATTTTCTTTCATCACAATCATCCATAAACACCTTTCCAATCACAGTTTTCCTTTTCCATTAGAGAATAACAATCTTGGCTAATTTTGTTTCCCGAGACCTGGTGGAACCTACATCCTACACCCAATTCGCCATATCTTCATGAATCCCCTCCAAATTCAACACCTCATGTTCCTGCTTGACCCAAGCTTTAACATCAACAATGGCCTTCTAAGACTTTAATGAAATCCCCTTGTGGTAGAGCTCTCGCATAGAGGAAATCTCTCACTAGATTCTCAACATGTGGGAACACCCCTTCCCAGTGGTGCCCCTAGTCATCTTCCTTCTATTCACCATGGTGCCGAACAAGCTATGTAGTCCCTCTTTGTCACCCTTGAGATTTAACCTGTGAAGACAAGATGAGACTCTGCCTTCTGTGTTCTTGAGTAATTGCACTAACAAACCCAATGCCCTCTAGGAAACCTCTTTATCATGCATTGTAGCAAGTCAATAAACAACTAGATGATCCCATAAAACTAGAGCAAATGCGACGACATTCAAGACAAGGTCATTAGTCATAGACCAACCATCAATCATCCTCATCATAGCACTTGGCTTCATCATGGTTTTTGCTCAAAAGCCATGAACAATAACAACACTCATGTTCCACTTTTCCTCTCCACCAACCTCGTCGTCGTCGGACCACCCTCTTTAGTGTCTGCTTGCTTGCTTAGATCGGTCTACCTGATGAGCATACCTTATGTTGTCTGTCGCATCTGCTATGCTGGACGTCTCGTCCACGAAGTGAGGAAGACATGTGGCAATCTCATTTGAGATTGGTTTTTAATTTTTAAAAACTTCAAAAAATTAGTTTTCCAATTGATTCCATTTTTAAAAAATTCAACTTTTAATTGATTCTATTTTATTATCATGATTGATTACTTGTATTTAATGACATATTAATCTATACTTCAAATGTGCCTCATTATTCCTCTATTTTCCTCTATTTAATAAAATAAATAGAAGTTCTACCAATAAAATCTACAAACTGTGCTGTATCAAATTCATTCGGTGACAAGTTGATTAAAAATGGTAACTTCTATTTTCTATCATATGACTTTTCACACCACACTCATAAGCATCCAAACTATATATGCGTGAGCATAGGTGTGATAAAGTTGTCAACCATAACAATATTAGCCCATGTTTGAATCATAGCCGGAATGAGAAGTCTTGCAAGAATTATTTAGAAAAAACATCACTGTTTGTGATATATAGCAAATTTAAGCTAAGTACTGTTGGCCAACTTGTAAGGAAGTAGAAAAGACGATTCTTGTAACGATCCCAGGATGAATTAGCCATGCCAAGCTTGAGGTAAAGTGCGTAAAGAAGGTCTTTAGCGGATCCATAAAAATAACGAGCAACCAAAACAGAAGTGGAGAAAACTGTTCCACTGCTATTTTTAGCCACTTATTTCATCGGTGAATTAGAACCCAACACAGAAATAGTGTTCGGCTCCAACACAACGCCATTACAGTCCATGGATCATGGCGAGCTTGATCTAATTCTTTCCACTCCTAACCATTCCAATTGTATGCGTGCGAGGATGGTTCTGACTCCAGAAAACATCATTCTCGTACAAGTCCCCAAAATAATCTGAAATGTTAACAATATGTGAACGTAGAAAAGTAGAATCTTCAAATCCATTACACGACAGATCCACTCTCTAAACCGAGCTTCGAGTCCTGGGAGCAGCATTGAGGGTCTATATAATTCGGATTATCAGTTGGCTCTATCATGGTTCTCATGAAAACAGTATGTTCAACCACACCAAACATGAAATCATGCGTTCGAGATGGAGCAACAACTTCTATGGAAGTCACGAAGATGTTCTGACAGGACTATAAGTTCCTCTCGCTGCATCTGCAGGCTTTTGTGTGTGGGTGGATACCGGTTTTTGAAAACAACTTTGGACGAACAAAAAATTATTTTATACCGGTCTTCAAAAACATGTCAAATTTCATTAATTCCCTCGGATGGTGCATCATGCGATCTGAGCTTATCTCGATTGTTGATTCCCTCCATCCAACGGCCATAGGCATTTCATGCGATCTGAGCTTATCTCGATTGTTGATTCCCTCCATCCAACGGCCATGGGCATTGAGCATGGAGCAAGGTTAAAGGTTAACGTTCATTGGATAGAGAGAATCAGCAATCGAGACAAAGATCCATCATATAATGAACGAAACAAAATAATAAGAGTCTACTTGCATAAACTCTTGAAATATTGAATGGAACTCTCTACTCAATAAAATATGCTTGGAGAAACTCTTGACATGTTGAATGCACTTCAAATTGCAATTAAGACTCCTCCCATTAACAAAAAAAAACCCATATAACAATTTTACCTAAGGAAACTATGTTTCATATACCCACAATGCCTTATGCCCTTATGCCTTATTGTTGTTCACAATTGTCCAACTCATAATAATAACATCCCTTGTAATGAAAAAACTTTCCCATGCATATGAGGAATTTAGAGCTCATACTCTTGTTTCCACACCTTGAGAAAAAACCAACAAAAATAACCAAGTGATAACTAACTTATTCAAAATATGAACCTAAAACAAAGTGTGTAACAATATCATCATAATTATTACTAAATAAATATCCCACATGAAGTGAGGATAAACACCAATTTCATGAAAAAAAAATTCCATTACACAATTATACCAAGTATAGTAAGTAAAATGCTTTCCACATAAGAAAACATTTAGGAATATAGAATATAAATTCAAGATGATACAAAAATATAGCTATGAGAATCGCAATATAATTATAAATAAAACTCAAAACATTTAGGGGCATAGAATAAAAGTTCAAGATGATATAAGAATAGTTATGAAAATCATCATATAATTATAAATAAAAAAACCTTAAGAAAACATTGAAAGACATACAAAAAGTTAAGATGAGATATATGGATAAAAAATAAACTCTCTTTGTTAAGACTATATGCACTCATAATGGAAATCTAACCAAGGAATTTGGAAATCTAATCAAGGAATTTCACACTACATATACTCATAAAGGAAATCTAACCAAGGAATTTCACAATATAAATAAGCTAAATTTATTTTCACAATGGTACCATAATCATTACTAAAAAGTCATTTGGCACTTATATAGACTTCCATGAAAGTATAATCTATTTTTTCCATAGTTTGTATCATTCAATATCATGAGCGAATGAATGAATGTTGAAATGTTTTAATTCCAAATATTATATTTGCATGATCTTAACTCTCCATGTGGCTATTATGAAGAGTCTACATTTTTCCTTTTAATCCCAACTTAAGATAATAATAACAAAAGGTTAAATAAATCAATATTAATAATTATGGGTTTAGGAATCTTAGATATATCATTAGCTAAGGTTTACAGTTAAAGTTTAAGGTATTATTTAAAAAATCAAATAAGGTCCACTCTTCTTAGCTCCTTTCACTTCTTGGACTCGTGGAATCATAGCCCCCCATCTCGTTTTCATCCTTCTTTTTATACCCTTGACACAATTTTTATATTATATATAAATGTACATCATTACAATAACTTTGTTCATCCTAAACCATATATGTTTGATTTCTAGCCACTTCATCATTATGTATGATTATATTTAACTTTTAACATAGAATATAATAATAATAATAATAATATATTTAAAACCATAACCAAAGTTAGTAGTAAGTTTATTTGTATCATGTAACAGTTACAATTACAAGATTAAATCAATTCAATATATATAACATTTCAAGGGATGATTAGCATAGTAGATTTAGTTACTTTTTATTTACGTTACGTAGTCATTGAAGTAATCAAATAAGGATAATGAAAATATTGGTTTAATAAGTCTTTCACATAAAAAGTGAGAAAGGAACATTAAAGTAATACAGTAATCCTAATTATTGGATACACATCTAGTATAGAGTAATAAGAGTAAAAATTAAGCTTATAAGGAAGTATTACCATCATCCAAGTAACAATTTAATGTATTCAAAACAGTCAAAATTTTGTGGTTTTTTTATTATCATTTTACCCTTTTGTAATAATATGTTTGTATGCCCATTTGTTTAGAAAAAAATGGGTGATTTAACCTATTCATTAAAATATATATTATAAATTAGAAACTTAGATTCATTAAAATCAATTGGAGTTGGGATATTAAAGAAAATCATTTAAAAAATAATATTTGTCTGTGATGGACTCGAGGCCAAAAGGTCTCAAATAATTTTAAGAGGGTTTGAGGTCATGGAGAAGTTAATAGAATTGACCCTTAAACAAGATGAGAAGTTGATCACAAAACAACATTTCCAATTTGTGTTGATCAAAAGTAAAGTTAACATCTTGCAAAGTATAAAGGATAAAAATGGGTATGTAAAGTTGCTTCTCAAAATCAATACAATGGAAACACATGCACATTGTAAATTTTACTAATGCATACATGCTCTAGGGCTCTAGGAACCCACATATGTTCTTATTTGAGTTGTTTCAATGCTTGCTAAATCTTCATACATAACTCATGTACACACCTGCATTGTTTGTTAAGCCCTAAATAGGGGCACATTTCTCTCTATATTGTGGTGCATTATATTAGTTTTGATGTCGGCTTTGGTCCATTAGTGGTAATTGTCATTAGTATGGTTATATTAGTTATGTCGGCTTGGGTCAGTGAGTTGTAATTGTACCTCTTAATCTCCTATATATAAGAAGGAGATATTTTCATTTGAGTATCTTGTCTTGTCTTGTCTTGTGTACTTAGTACATTGTATAAGGATGTTCTCCCCCTGAAGAGGATTTCTATTCAAATCTGCTCTACATTATTAAGACATGGATTACTCTCTTCTGGTCTATTTCTTATTTTTTATGCTTTTCCTGGAAAATTATTGCATAGCATTTGGTATTAGAGATCTTTCCTCGGGATTGGTTTCTTCAAAACAAGCCATCTTGTAATTTTTGCTAGAATTTTTTTTCCAGAAGGTTTCAAACCACGAGACTCAAAACCCGTCTCAAAAAAATGTCGATCTATCTGTGATCCAAGTTTCATATTCCGAGACATTACGGGTTCGTATGTATTCTCCTTGGAATCTAGGGTTTTTTACTAGTCCAAAAACTAGTTTAAAACAAGTCCTAGGGAAAAATGTCATATCTAGGGAATGCAAGATCCAAATTGAGTGAGACATATTGCATCAGAAAGAAGATGGACCATAGTATCTGTGGTATATTTTTAAACCCTATATTCAAAATATTGGACATGTGGTAGAC